>OY783203.1:17838534-22725784 GCA_963678705.1 Panorpa germanica
ACTGGTTGCAAACGTTAGCCCCGAATCTGCCCGAACCGAATGAGAATGGAACTGTGTTGTTAGTGAGAGAACGAACGTGTTTACGAGTGAGATAAAACACACGGCACGAACGTAAGTAAACTGATTTTAAACTGGTTTTAAGCATATATTCAGCGACTATATTTCTCGATCGCAGGGCATTGTTGGTTTCTTTAACAGAGATATTTACGAATACTATTGAACAATATTTAAATACATACATACAATCAAATATAACACAATAGAATCCCCTGTTTTGCTATTGTTAAAAATTCTATAGAGTCATGATACACGCCTCGACATGGCTCGTGCTCGTTTTCGTTGAAAACGCAATCAGTCGACTCGAGTGCCTTTCCTCGTGTTTTATCTCACTCGCATACACGTTCGATCTCTCACTAACAACAGTTGTAATCACATTCGCTTCGGTTAGATTCGGGGCTAAGGTTTGCAACCAGTCGCGTCGTGTGCGGACGCCCTAAGTCTGAACATGCAATAGTTACTTCTTCTGGAATGCGCTCTGAATGAATCGCTACTTTTGCACAGTTATCAACTTGTTCGTTTAGTGCAATTCCGGTATGAGAGAGGATCCATAAAAATTCAATTTCTATTCGTGAAATGTTACTATCTTACGTTTAATCCACACACATTCATAATATCAAATAAATAATAGAAATTATGTATTTGTGAGTATTTATATATTGTGTTTATTTCAGAAAAATGCGACTTATATGCCGACTTTGCTCTCATCGTCAGAATGTTACGCAAAGCTTTTCCACAAGCCAAATGTTGCAGAATACTTCAGTGGCGTGTCCATTTATCGATACCGTACACCAAGGACCTGTTAAACCTTACAACGAGGTACCTGGACCTAAACCACTTCCATTATTAGGGAACACCTGGAGGTTGGTAACATTATTTAGCTTAAAGCTACCTACACATACGTGCGACTTAAACATACGATATCCAACATTTGTTGTAAGAAGTTGTACAACACGTCCACACTAGTGCGACATGCAACTTAATACGTCGGAAGCTTTCATATTTCGAACGAATTCCTTCAACCTGCTTACCAAAAAAAAAAAAATAACAAAACACTTTTTGTAAATCTCAGTTATTTAACAAGATCTCTGCTAACTCGTGATTACCCTTATCAAACTCAGGTCTATTTCATTTGTTCATTTAAACACCATTTTCAATTATTTTTATTTATTTACTAAACACAACTAAAAAACGTCAACGCACAAGAAAATTATACTGGACACTGAGTATGTACTCGACCCTTTTCGTCGAGATCACATTCAATACCGTAATTTCTTTGATGTTCCAACTTAGCTTTGAAACACTACCTAGAATTTTTTAAAATAGCATAAGTAAGAGTTTTATTAGTGTCGCATGTTTATGTCGCACTAGTCTGTACGTTAAAAGTATAATACATTTAGTACACTCATGTCTAAATAATGTCAACTTATAAATAAACATATATAAATATTGAAAGTCGCATGTTTTTGTCACACCTATCTGTACTAAAATAATTCATTGAATTCGGCGCATTTATGCCAATACTTTGTAATAAGTTTACAAAATGATTACACATCGATAAATAATTATATTATACTACAGATGTATTTAGTAAGTTGACTATAAGATTACCATAAATATTCCATCATTTCTTAATTAATGCTAATATTGTAGAAGATATTAGCAATTAAAAAAGTCATTTAATAAGCCACTATAATTAAAGATACAGATATTACAAAAAAACCTGTAATCTATTCCTACTATCGATTCTACAACAACGAGGAGACTACTTACACAACATCTGTCCCAGAAGCGTAGTTACCGCCGTATCAGCCGTATCAGTGATACGGGGCTACAGGGGCCCCGAAAGTGTGTAAGCAAAAATTCGTTAAATGTTATCCATAATCTCACTTAAACTCTTGGTTTGTACTTAGCTTAGTTCCTAGGAGTATTAATTGTTAGTAATAACGTATAATCAATATATAATTATTTTAATTCAATGCGAGCGTTTTTTTTTTTTTTTAATATTTATTTTTTGAGTGCATCAACTATTAGTAGTTACATTTTCATACATTTTCTTATAACACATAAAACTTATACAATATATAATAATTTTTTTTTCCATATATCAGCAGCTTCTCTTTTATAATTCCATTTCAGATTCCTTCATCGATGCTTCTCCAATCACCTAAGCGTTCAACATCCGCATCTTGTTTCTATTTCGACATCTCGATATGAAATCGCCTTAGCTATGATGTTCCCAATTCCATCCAATCTCTTCTAAAGCTGTTCTTTTTGTTATTTTCCTATTTTCATTGTCGAATTTTCTCAATATTCAATATCACTTTTTTCAATTTCATTTCCAGGTTGCACACAACCTGATTTTACCAAACCCAGAAAATATATCTCTAGCCCGGGGATCGAACCCGGGGACAAAATAGTCAGAGTCAAGCATCATTGCTCTCGCCCAACTGTGTCGTTGCGAGCGTTTTTGTTCCTTTTGTGAAAAATCTTCACCCATCCTTTGGCCACCCCAACAAATTTTGATACAGGGCCCGTCTAAGGCACGCTACGTTACTGATCTGTCCTTTTGTATTCAAGAACCAATAAACAGACATGATCCACTTAGAACGTGCTTCGAAAAATCTTACACAAATTGTAATCAGGCATATTCGACATTACTACGAAACGAAAAAATAATTGTAGAGTACTTGTGTAATACTGCAAACCGATTGAATGACATCACTTCCCTTGCATTTACACTCTAAATCACAAATATAAAATACAGGATAAAATGTTTTCCTATAATGTTGAAATAAATCTTGTTTCTTTGATAACCTGTATGTACTGCTTATTATCATTAAACTGACAGTCAAAGAAACTTGTAATTTGTAGGCGACTTATGTACAGTTCGTTGCAATTACCCTACTTTGCATGCGCTGGGCTCCACATATCACTGAGCACTGCTTTCCCTTCCATTATACCGTCTACCTGGGCGACATATGTGCATGTCCGACAGAGGATTCACTTGAGAAAGTTTCTGCTGTAGGTTGGTATTCCGCACTCACTTGCAGCACGCATCAATATGACAATACAGTCATTAAATTAAAAAGTGTCACGTCCGCCTGTTTGAAATTCGGACACGGTTGAATATTAGTGATTGGTAATGCCTGGTTACTTAAGTAACGTGCTAAATAATAAAGTAAACACTCCTTCATTTTGTTATAGGATCTTTTCATTACAGGTTTTCTGAAAAATACGAAGTACGAAAATACTAATTATAAGAATTCTTTTTTGCACGAGATATAATAGAATCTCTGACACCTTTACAATGTACCCTCAATAAATTTGAACGTACATAATCGGCTGAAATATAAAATTAACCCTTCGTGTTACTGGGTTTTTCAGGAGTAGTTTTTCGAGTTTTCTAAGCTTTCAGAAAATCTGAAAAAATTCTGGATTACTTCTTGAAGTGTCTATCACTACATGGTCCAGAAGTTGCCAAAGTCCAAAGTTTAAAACCATTGTTAAAAAAAATTCACAAATAGTGAAAAACGCGGAAAAAACGGAATATCGTTAGAAAATTCATTTCTATTACTTATCATGACTTTTTGTCTGGAACGTGTTCGTTTTCTATTCAGTCGTTCATAGGAAAGATACTTTTTATGAGCTACAGACATCGCACCGACGGCTCACTGCTGAATTAAAAGCGACTCCGGTTTATGATTTATGAACGGAGTTATAAACTTGACACTAGTTGAAGGCCTGTTGTCTTCGTCAGGGATGGCAGGGGTATAAAACTTAATGGAATTCTACTTTTTAGAGTCTGCAAAATATAAATATTTAAATGAAGAAATAAATAGATGTAATCTTTAGTACGGATCGTGATTTTTTTAATGAATATTATTCATCTTCAACAATACTCGTTATATTAGTTTTTTACATTGTTTTGGTGATTCAAAAATCGACGTTCGGCAGGTCTGCGTTAGGTTTAAAACCTCTGTCTTACCATCGCTGCTTAGAGTATTGGTTTAAACACATTATATTCGGGGATTGAGGGAGACAGCGTGTGCCTATTACCATTAAAGATATATTTGTTGAAAAAGGATAGCATATACTTTAAACATACTGTACTGAACGAAATACTATACAAGTATACAAGTGTAATGGTGAATAATATATTTTACTTATCTAACCGCATCTCGTTTCTCTCTCACTTTGGAATGAAAATGAACTAAAAAAAAATATATCCAAGTGTGAAAGAAACAACTGCTACTTAATGAATGATGTTGGAAAAAGAAAGAATATTATTATGAAAAAATTCTAACAACTAACACAAAATCTGTGACAGGTAGAGAATCAATTTGAACTAAAAGCGACTTTTGTGTACCAATTTTGAACTATTAACGAACTTGCTAAGACTTGCTAATTTTATTTCACAAAATCTTGACAGGTAGGGAATAAATTTGAACTAAAATTGGTTTCTGTGTTGTTGCTTCGAACTTGTAAAGCGTTAGAATTGAATTGTACGAGTGACTCGAACGTCACTAAATAGGGCACTTCACCAAATTGTTTACTGGGTTATAACTAACAAATATTAAGAAAAACGGTTCTAGACTTTTTTATCTTAGACTATAACCTTCCACAAGAATGTAGTGTCTTTGGCATGGGCTCCAAAAAGTTGAATTATTTGTGCACCTGAAAGTGGGAAATATTTTACGGATTCAGGCATGTTATAATAAACGGAACGGTCATTATTCATAACTAAATATGTAAGTCTTTATTGATGAAAATACAAAAGTTATGAAATAATAATTAATATTAGTTAATAATAATTAGTGTCAAAAGGAGAATTTACGGTGGGCAACTGGGACAAAAGTAGCTACGATGATTATCACAAACCAGCACACCGCACGATGCACAAGAATACATTGTTTTCTGTTTTCCTACTAAGTGCAAAGAGAACATAGTTTTCGCTTTTCTAGATTACCCGTTGAATGGTCACCCATCTTCAAAAGCTTATTGTAGTTAAAAGATGAGCTAATAAAAAAGAAATCTATATATCTCTATAATATATCTCTATAATCTAAGAAATAATATATTAAATTACATAAAACATTTATTTTAAGCATGGAAAAAAAAGTGCATTTGCTATCATTGGAAAATAATAACGTCGTTTGTACACTGACCCTTTTAGGTCCCTATCGCTAGATTTTTTAGAGGGCATAAGTGAAGCGCGCTCTGTACTCATGAGAGAGAAATAGGAGTTTGAAATTTCAACTATTACTTAAAAGACCCAATGTACACACGCAAGGTTAATTTAATATACTTAAATCTTGTTAATCTCTTTTAGACTACTACCTGTTATTGGCCAGTACAAAATATCTGACATCGCTAGAGTTTCCTACATTTTCCATGAAAAATATGGAAGGATTGTCAGACTTGGAGGACTTCTAGGTCGCCCAGATTTACTCTTTATCTATGATGCTGATGAAATAGAGAAAGTAAGTTTTTTGTAGAATCACATGTTGATTTTTAATTTATTCAATTGCATAAATTATAAATAAGATTGATTTTAAATCAAACCAATAAATCACGACCAAAACTGACATTGAAGTTGATTACGCAAAATGATTTCTTAAAGGTATGTTTAAAAGAACTAGTTTGCGAAAATTTTTAGTAACTTTGACAATCCTTTACGCACCAAGCGAGATTCCCAATTGATGCCGAAATGAAATCAATTTAGACACAATTTAGTGCTTTACTTTGGTGCCAAGGATGAATCAACGACTAATTTTTACAAACCCACCTGTTATTTGTAAATATTTGTTCAATTAGTTGTCACTGCTAGAACCGTACCGAGATGGAGTGCGCGGTCTAACCCAGGACCAGAACCAACATATAGTGCTCCAAAAACACGGTTCAATGGGCTTGTGTCCTATGTCTAAATTTCTATAAAAGTATACTATATATTGATAAAGTGAGTTACTAGAACCTCAAATGTCCTATTTTTTTTTAATAACTCCTTATATTTCAAGAGATATTAACAATTAAAAAAGTCATTTCGTCTCTTTAATTATTAAAGGGATTCAACGTTGTACACATTCCAAATGCATGTGACCTCACAACCGCTAGTTGCTACCTCTAATATACAACAGAGCGTAAAAAGTTTACAGGTTACCAACCTTACAGGTCATAAATCTCTGCTGTATATATTTATATATCAAAATATCAAATATTATTTACAGCTATTTCAAGGAACAATTTCAATATTATGTCTGCCGTAACAGGGTTAAATAAAATAAAAACTTATTATTCTTTGACTTGACTTGATTATTTCGACCACCAACAGCTACAAAACATTACCACAGCACTGATTGACCTACTCAACAAATAACTGACGTATAAAATGTATTTCACGTCATATAAATGGCCGACCATCTCAAGCGCTAAAACTACAATTCAAATTGCTATATCTCCGTCAACATTTAGATATTTAATAAAATAAACACGCCAATACACATTTATTAACATCAATTTCAATCAACAATTGAAAAATCGACCACTATAAAATGAGGACATAGGCCCTAAAAAAGGACCCATATTAAGTACCGCACTGGTCCCCCTTTACACCCGATCCGTCACATCGCTTAATATATCCAATTGCCATGTTTTAGGTATACAGAAATGAAGGCCCAACACCTTTCAGACCATCAATGCCTTGTCTGGTGTATTATAAAAGCGTCGTGAGGAAGGATTTCTTCGGTGACCTGCCCGGTGTCGTCGGTGTGTGAGTATTTTGTTCACATTTTGAAATATAATATTCATTCGTTTTAAATCTGTTACGTACATTGTAGGTAAGAATATTTTTCTTATTGCAATTTACCCAAATATTTAAAATGTGTATGAGCCATATTTTTTTAAAACATTTTTCATCATAACTGCAATTATAAACTTTCCAATAGAAAGTGGTTCAATAAGCAAAATATAATTTACAGACATGGAGAGCAGTGGCGTGACTTTCGATCAAAAGTGCAACGACCCATTCTGCGTCCCGCAACCGTCCGCCGATACATATCGCCCTTGGAGAAGGTGACAGACGACTTCATAGCCCGCTCGGTATCGCTGCTGGACAACCAACAAGAACTACCTGTTGACTTTGACAATGAAATTCACAAATGGTCCTTGGAATGTAAGATTAGTTTATAATTAATAAAACCACTAGAAAACATACATCTAAACCCAGCCATTGTAATTGCACTTGTAACATGCAACCACTAAGCTTAATTTGTGACGTCAATGATCTTTTAAAAAATGATGTGGAGCCATCCCTTTATTTTTGCGTGTTATATTCCAAGTTATATATTGGCGTGTAATGTTCCAAGTGTATATTTATTTGTTTATATGTTTACGCGATTCGTATGGTGGCTCGAAAACTGTTCTATGCAACTTATTGAAAATTGTCTATTTCGTAGAGAAAAAAATTCTAAGACTTTTGGCGTCCTCGGATTTTCCCCTGAGTTTCCTGGAAACTTGTAATTTTGGAAAAACTAAAAAAGAAATTTACTTTTTGCTCTATAACTTTTTATTCATAAAAGATAGAAAGTTGAAATTTGGTATGTGTATTACGGTTTTCAATGCTAAATTTTTTAAAAATTAGAAATTGAAAAATTGGAAAAGGATTTAATATTTCAATTTAAAAATGGAATTAAAATTTGAAATGAAATTCAATTCATACACAAAAAATAGTCGTCTATTGTAACTTGAAAATCAACTTCATCAATATAAAGAACAATTTTATAAAATTTGAAATTTAGTGCAAAACCAAGTTGAGTAAAAATATTTACATACCAATAATTATGCATTAGAATGCAGTCAGACTTTGCAATTTCAAACTCGAGCGTTCGATGAACCGGTTTCGTTGACCTTGACTTTCATATGAAATAATGGATGAGAACGATAAAATTATTAGTCACGGAATATATAATTGCGTTAAACAGTGGAAATCTCATTTCCTGACCTACATTTTATGCTCTCTTTGTTTATGCTAAATACGTGAGAATTTTCCTCGATAAGTATAAACGCAGCCTCGGGATTTAAATGGGCTTGTGTTCTCATTTTTTAGTGGTCGATTTTTCAATTGTTGATTGAAATTGATGTTAATAAATGTTGACGGAGATATAGTAATTAAAAAATTGAATTGTAGTTTTAGCGCTAGAAAATGCATTTTAACGTCAGTTATTTGTTGAGTAGGTCAGTGCTGTGGTAATGTTTTGTAGCCGCTGGTAGTCGAAATAATCAAGTCAAGTCAAAGAATAATAAGTTTTTATTTTATTTAACCCTGTTACGGCAAACATAATATTGGAATTTTATTGTTCCTTGAAATAGCTCTATATAATATTTGATATTTTGATATATAAATACATATAGCAGAGATTTATGAGCTGTAAGGTTGGTAACTTGTAAACTTGCCAGAGTTCTATTTTGAATATGCTATCTCTTTTACGCTCTGTTGTATAACAGAGATAGCAACTAGCGCTTGTGATGTCACATGCATTTGGAATGTTGTCCAACGTTGAATCCCTTTAATAATTAAAGAGAAAAATTGACTTTTTTAATTGTTAATATCTCCTGAAATATAAGGAGTTATTAAAAAATAATTGGACATTTGAGGTTCTAGTAACCCACTTTATCAATATATAGTACAGTTTTATAGAAATTAAGACATAGGACACAAGCCCATTGCACACAGACTGTCAATTTTATTGTTTTATCACGCCAGGTATCGGGCGCGTTGCTTTGGACACTAGACTGGGATGTTTGAAATCGAATCTGCAGACCGATGAAGAACCACAGAAAATAATAAATGCTGCAAAGTTTGCTTTAAGAAATGTTGCTACGTTGGAACTGCAAGCGCCTTTCTGGCGGTACATTACGACGCCGTTGTGGACAAGATATGTTGACAATATGAACTTCTTCGTTGAGTAAGTTGTTACTTTAAAACTACATTTATTATAAAATAAAAGTGATATTGTGAACTTTTGTATAATAACTAATACAGTGTGAATAGGGTTGCCATTTATAAGAATACTTCTCGATTACAAACCTGATATAAAATTATTTCACATATTACAGAATATGTATGAAATATATAGAAGAAGCACAAAGGCAGCTAAAAAATAAAACACATAACAGTGATGAAGAACCTTCATTGCTAGAAAGAATCCTTAACGCAGAGAACGACCCTAAATTGGCCTGCATTATGGCCTTGGATTTGATTTTAGTTGGTATAGACACTGTAAGTATATCTATAATATTTAATAAAGCACTTTTGTCTTTGACCCAATATAACACGAAGACAAAACAAATAGCAAACTTTTCTCCTTTAGTTTACATAACAGAAAACTTAAATATTATATTATGCCGTCCTCTGAACTTAGAGAAAAGAAGTTTTCTTAGTTAATTTGATACATGATTATAAATTAAGTTCATCAATAGGTTTGTGTTCTATGTCTAACATTCCAAAACACGTGACATCACGTCCGCTAAGTTGCTATCTCTTTTATACAACAGAGCGTAAAAGAGATAGCATTGAATATGCTTCAGAACTCTTAGCCATTGAAGAAATAACTGACCTACCTTTAATAGTACAGATATATTCACTAATTCACATCTATAGCACTAAAACTACAATTCAAATTTTTAATTGCTATATCTCCGTTAACATTTAGATATTTATTAAAATAAAAACTCCAATATACATTTATTAACATCAATTTCTATCAACAATTGAAAAATCGACCACTAATGACCAAAAATGAGTACACAAGCCCATTGCAAGGTTTACTAAAATATAGGCAACCACTTGTACATAACATTTTGTAACATGACATTTACTATAAAATAGTACTACTAAATAATAATATGTTACAAATGAGAATAGATATATAGATTGATATATTAACTTATATACATATTACAAAAGCAAGCATAATTTAAATATAATGTAGTGGAAGCTGATATTTGGCGCATAAATATCAAGTCATGCATTTCCCTGGACGCAAACCTTTTTAAAAATAGGCTCTTAATAAAGTTTGCATATTTAGAAATTTAAATTTTCTTGGTAAATTTTGAAAAAATATTACGACAATCAATTGCCTTTCAGATATCAATGGCTGTTTGCTCCATTTTATATCAACTAGCCACCAGGCAAGAAGAACAACAAAGACTTCACGAGGAACTTCTTCGAGTAGTTCCGGATCCTAATGTTCCGCTTACGACAGAACAACTGGATCGCATGCATTATCTCAAAGCTTTCATAAAAGAAGTGTTCAGGTTAGATGATTCAACTGATTTGCACATTCATTTATTGTTCAAAACATGACGTTCTTTAGTTTTGAATTTAAAGGATTAGAATATAAAATCATTGGTAAATTTATCTTGCAGAGTTTACAGCACTGTTATTGGAAATGGACGAACTTTACAAGAAGATACCGAGCTCTGTGGCTACCTAATTCCAAAAGGAGTAAGTCATTATAGTTAATATTTTCATGCTACTCTTACTAACAAATATATTCTTTTCAGGTACAAGTCGTATTTCCAACAGTAGTCACTGGCAACATGGAAGAGTACGTTTCCGATGCTGCTACCTTTAAACCTGAGAGATGGATGAAAAATTATAAAGATGGCCCTGCAGAACGTCTTCACCCTTTCGCTTCTTTGCCGTATGGGCATGGTGCTAGAATGTGTTTAGGAAGAAGGTTTGCAGATTTAGAAATGCAGATATTGTTGGCTAAAGTAAATATTTACTTTTATTAAGTATAAGTCAATCATTCAAAACTTTATTAAAAAATTATAATGTTTGTCTTTATTGTGTTACAGTTAATCAGATCGTACAAACTTGAATATAATTATGACCCTCTCAATTACGCTGTTACTTTTATGTACGCACCAGATGGACCATTAAAATTTAAAATGACACCACGTTGAAACCTTATAAAAAAATCTTTAGGTTACATCTTAAAATATTTGTTAACAAAATTATACCGTTGAACAGGTTTACTAAAGAATTAACTGCCAATAAATATTAGTTTATATTTTGTTTCTTAAAGACGAAGTTATCAGCATTGGAATTTAAGTAAATGTCAATAATTTTTTATAAAATGTGTAAATAACGAAGTTTCTTTTATTAGAAGGAAATGTAAATAAGATGTATTAGAAAACAAAACATAATTGTATGCAAAATTTTACAATATTCACTTTAAGTTATAATTTATGTATTTGTAAATATATTTTTGTTGTTATGATAATTATAAAAAATAAAATCAAAATAATAAATATAAATAAAAAACATTTTTATATTTAAAAATAGTTCTGTAATTAAAAAAATAATAATGGAACCCTGACTAAGATCCGTTTTAATAAACTATTAATTCATTTAAAAATAACCGTTTCTCGGCACATAACAAGAAAAATTTGAATACATTAATTGAGTCCATCATATGGCATCACCTCAATACATATAACCTACCCGCTAACAGAAACCAAATATTACATAAAAGATAAAAGTAAAAAAATATTTTTCTCTAAATAATTTACGTAATTAAATAAATACTTTACATAAATCTTTTTATGTAAATCAGAATATAACTGTTTTTTGCGGGTATATCTGTATAAGATATACATTATATATATATATATATATATATGCATAAGCTATAAATGCATTCACTAATAAAAATACCTAATCACAAAAATGTTCTCAGAATTAATAAAAATAATTTACTGATTACATATACAAATTCTTTTCTATAAAAAAAATGTATAATATAATATTTACATATTTATAAATTATTCTTCTACATCTGAACGTAGTTGCTGCTGCCACATTTTCATATAAACACCATCTGTTGCTATTAAATCATCATGTTTTCCACGTTCCGCGATTTCACCGTCTTGCAGCACAATAATTTCATCTGCATGTATTATTGTAGATAGACGATGCGCAACTATGATCGTTGTCCTGTTGTTACAAACTCGATTTAATGCAGCTTGAATATTACGTTCAGTTTGTGTATCTAGTGCACTAGTAGCTTCATCAAGAAGCACTATTTTTGGAGCTTTTAGTAAAGTACGTGCAATTGCTACACGCTGCTTTTCGCCTCCACTCAAACGTAAACCACGCTCTCCAACCTATGGAAATAATAATTAATAATTAAAATAATGGCATATAAAATAGTAACACTTCAAATAGCAATCAACCTTTGTTTCATATCCCTCAGGGAATGTTAAGATTCTTTCATGAATATCAGCGTCTTTGGCAGCGCTTATGATATCACTTTCATTTGCTCCTATTCGTCCATATTCAATATTATACATAATAGTATTATTAAATAAAACAGTATCCTGTGGGACAACCCCTATAGCCTTTCGCAGAGATGCCTGAGTAATTGTTTTTAAATTTTGTCCATCAATCGTAATAGCTCCACTTTCAACATCATAAAATCTAAATAATAATCGAATTATTGTACTTTTCCCACTACCTGAAGGCCCAACCTGTAAAAATTTAAAATAAAATATTTTATCAACTTTTTATTCATTTATGTTCAGTTACGCCCGATACATAGGCACAGCCTGTATAAATGATAACCGGAGGCACTACTTGTATTAAGACCTAAATAAATTCAAATTCAAATTTTAACCATACAAATAATAGCCTTAATATGAGATCGTAACTTATACTATCTACATTACTTGAAAAAATCAAACTATCATTACCAAAGCTAAAGTGTTTCCAGGTGGAACGTTGAAGCTTATATTCTTCAATACTTTACGTTCTGGTGTGTAGCCAAAAGTAACATTTGAGAAGTCAACACTACCATGAGGTATGTTTAAACTTCCAGCTTCAGGTGCATCAATTATTTCTTCTTCTTCACGCAATAAATCAAACATATTCTCCATGTCAACAAAATTTTTTTGTATAGCCCTTTAAAGTAAAATTAAAACAATATGAAAATATTATTTTAAAAAATAGGAAAACTCTTCCTATGCTAGTTTTTCTTTCTTTTTAAGTGTTAGTTAGATCAAGTCATCTACATAAAATGACTATAAACTCTTACTTCAATGCGTACTATTGAATGGTATTTAAAAAAAAAATTATAAAAATAAGTTCGTCTTACCTGTAATAAGTACCAAACCAGTTTAGAGGAACATATAATTGAATTATATATGAAGCAAAGAGAACATAGTCTCCCACTGTCAAACCTTCCTTGGCTACAACTAGGTGTACGCACAACATAGATCCTGCCAGTAGACCACCACAAATTATAATATTTTGCAATGTGTTTAAAATATTTAGTGTGATAGAGGATTTGAATTCTTCGGTCTACAAAGAATAACAATTTAAGGAATTTAAATTAGCAGCTAAAAAAATAAAGTTTTAAATGAAATAAAGCTGACTCAAAAGTTACCTGGTAATTAAGAATAGCAACTCTATAACAATCAACTTCGTATTGTTCAGCTCCATAATATTTCACAGTTTCAAAATTAAGCAAAGAATCAACACTTCTAGCTTTTTGAGCATTATCAGCTAAATTCATTCTACGCTGATATTTAGTTCTCCATTCGGTTACAATTATAGTTGTAGCTGAAATTTTAAATAAATAAATATTCATAAATTTATGAAATCATTAAAATGTATAATGCATTTACTTGCCTATGTATAATGTCATTGTTATAAAAACAATTAGGCCAAACCACCCGTTAAATACTGATACAAAATATACAACTGCAATTATAATATCTACAATTGTTGGTAAAATAGAAAATAATATGTACGAAAGAAGATTATTTATACTATCGGTACCACGATCCATGACTCTAAGTACCTGAAAAAGGAAATTTTTTGCAATATACAATACCAAAATCTTGCAAGTTACTTTTTCCATTCTTCTTATTTATTGTAAAAAGGTCATACCTCGCCTGTTTTTCGTCCAAGATGCCACCTCAAAGACAAATTATGAAGATGTCTGAACAATTCAAGTTCTACTTCGCGAGTTGTATATTGTTGCACTCGAATCCAAAGGAATGTGCGTAAATTATTTAACAATCCCATTCCTCCAGTACCACCCCCTTGTAAGAACTTGAAAACTACGTAAATTAAAATATAATCCCAGCGAAATTCAAGAGGCTCTATTATCATGCTGTCAACTATAAAAAATAAATTAATTCTAAAATATATAACATAAAAAATATGATTTAACATAGATAAATCTATTCAAACCTATAAGCTTGTTGTAGATTGGGACGTACAAATTTATAGCACGACCTGCACCCAAAAGGACAAAGCAGAAAAGAACCCGAAACTGTAAGCCCAAATCTTTCTTTGGCCACAAAAATGGAGTTAAAACTTTTATTTTTCTCCAAAAATTTTTAAATGTTGAACCGTTTTCAGTGTTTGGGCGTTCCTAGAGACAATACATTTTCCTTAATTAATTATTTTAGAATCTATCACACAAATGGCAAGATGTAGAGTTTGACATACATGACGATTGCGTTTCCATTTTAATACACAGATATATATAATTATAATAAAAAAGAACAAGTATATAAAATTAAAACATATAAATGCTATAAAAAGGATGGGTAACATTTTAATCAAGACATTTTTGAATAATTTATTGGTTGTGCGCGGAGACATAAAAATGATTGCAAATGTAACTTTAATAAATTTTGATTCTAACAGAGTTCTAGATTGTTGTGCTTTTTTTAATTTTTTTGTTAAGAAATTAAGCTGAATTAGGAATATATTTTAACACCGCGGCGCTACTGTATTTCACAAGATAAACAATAATATTTATTGTTTACTTATTTCCAAAATGTAAATAAATTTTACCATAAACTTCTCTTTTCTCTTTATAACAAGCATCATATTAATTTCCTTCGTATTCTTCTTAATTTTATAAACACTGACTAATATAAAAGATTCCCAACTATTGTTAAAAAATTCCAGCTTTCCGTTCCCATTTTTTAATATATAGCGTACAAGTTATACCAGAAGAAATAATATATTTATTTAAAACAATTGAGCATAATCTGTACTGAAACTAGATAAATTATTTTGTCTCAGTAAGCGGTTATAATCGAATATAAAGTACGGCACTATACTAATTTAAATCATATATCTAGTATTGAATTAATAATCTTTTACGCTATAGAAATTTTGACTCTTATATGAAACGTGATAAAATTTTGAAATTGTTTCAAACAATACTAAAATAGGCCAGCAACCAAAGATTTAAAAAAAAAACGTCTTACTATCGCCAGTGATTCTATTAACCACGTTTACTACCTAGTAAACATGATGCAGCAACATAACATTTACGTAGCAATACGGTTTAAACGTACTTTGTTACGTAAGAAGTTACTTATCGTGTTTATTAAATATCATACACAACACCACACAATCGTTAAGTATTGCACATTCAGATTAAATTACCATCAGACTAATTATAGCGTGTGAATCATTAAGCGTGATGTAATCCGTGTGCTGCATAATACCAGGAGCCCTCAGACCCAGAATGAATATAATAAGACATGATAAATATCGTAACACAAATAAAGCCATCTCTATTTGGTCCGTACGCCTAAAACAAAAATATTGGTATGGCTAATTAGTCAAACATCTTTCTACATTTGTTCGTTAATTTTACACAATTTTGATATTTTTGGAATATGTAAATGTTCAGAAAAAAAGGAGAAATGTTTTACAGGATACATGAACAGGATAGAATTCTGTTTAAATACTCAGACCAGGAGAAACTTATTGGTATTATTTGTTCAAATGTAATTAATTGTTACTATAACGAGAAATGGAAGATAAAGAAAAGGAAATGTTTGCTCATGCTATAAACTTAAGTACGTAAGAATTGTTAGTAACGTACGTTGACAAATGAAACCACCAATCTTCTTTGCCGATGTTGACGAAAGCCAAATTCTCGGAAATAAACACCAGCGACCAAAACAGCAACAACACCAGGCCATGTCCTCTGCTGGGTACAGAAGGTAATAAATAATAACGTTCGCAACTGATAATCCAAACAGAGTATGGAAACACCGTAACCGTTAATATCATTGATAACACCTGCAAACATAATACTTAAGTCAATATTTAGTTATAATTTAATAAAGTATTTAAAATAACGTAAATTACTAACCATGTAACCATAAATATGTCCTCCTTGAAAATAAGTTGCTTGTAATATGAATCTAACAATACTAATTATAGGAACAAATAATGTGAAAAATATTTGTGTATCATATAATCTGGATTTAACTACTTGTGAATCAGAAACTCTTGTGGAATACTTTCGGTACATTAGTAACTGGAATGTTCCGAATATATATAGGACTCCGGCAGTACAGCTCGTAGATACAGTGTCCATAAAACATTTTGATATTCCATGATCAACCCAGATATCCGAAACTGTAACATTTGGTGGGCAGTACAACATTTTGATATAGACTATGAATCTAGAAATAAAAAAATTATGATATAGAATATAAATTTTTCTGGCCATTACAGAGAATCTTGCTATATCTACTCATCTCTACGATAAAGAACTATCGATTATTATTACGAAGAACTAATTATGAACTAAATATTCAAACGTTAAGTTAATTTAATTATTAATATTAATGATGATTGCCTATAATTGCACCGTAGCAAGTGTTTTAATTATAAAATAAACAGGAAAAAGTTGGTGGAAGTTTACATGTTTGTTAAAACTTTTGCTAAAATTTTAGAAAATTTTGAACTGATTAAAATCTTTCCGGAAACACGCTATGTTGTATAATAGAAACGCTATCTAGAGCGATTCACCACTGATAAATATATACGTGGTTAGATAAGTACAAAAGTTTCTACTTAGGATGATAATTATATCCTAAATATTAAGGATTTTAATTGATTAACATTTATTTATGTATTATATAGAAATAAATAAATATTAATCAATTGAAATCCTAAGTATTGTATTATATAGACATAAAATATTTAACTTCAAACATTTAGTGACATCTATACAGATATTTAAAACTACATTTCGTTTATGATGTGAAACAGCAACTCACGTCTCAGCCGAGCAAACTGACTGACGCAAGATTGTTTGCTTGTCGCAGCTGATTCAGACCGACAACAATTTAATGCAGCAATTTTAGTACAACTGTGAATGTTTGTCTAAATGACATTACTTAATTTAAATAAAACAAAAATTAAATTTTTTTCTATATATAATATACTAAAATATAATTTTTTTTAAATAAGACTCAATTTCAGAATATATTTATTAGTCATATTATACAAACCTACACAAAGGCTTACACTCAGAACTATTGTTATAATCCTTTTTAAATCATTTCAGGAACTAATATGATATTAACCAAATATTACTAATAATATTAAAAATAATGATTTTTACATATCATTTAGCACCACAGATAATACATATTATGTCATAGATTGGTCACGTACAGATAGACACAAACACTTACTAGTGTATTTACAAACCTTGATAGCATAGACATGGTAAAATAGATTTGGTACAACTGAATTTGAAGTAATCAAATTATCAGTGATAACCAGAGACCATCAAAATATAAATGATTATTATAATAAAATGTAAATTACATGAAATTCAATAATATCAATTATAGTAATAGATAGATTTTTATAAATCTGTAAAAATATTTTACAACTCCAATGAACTTACAACTTCAACGAAAAAAGTACATTTATTAAATTAAGATTGTTAATTAAGTAACAATGGTATTTAAATTATATAATTATATAATATTGTCACATTTAAAACTTTTCCCATATATTCAAGTTATAAAAACAACAATGCGCCTGCCAAAATTAAATAGGCAAACATTATTACACACACATGTATATGAATAGACTGAGCAACTACAAAAGATATATTCTCTTACTACTACAAAAAAATATATTTAATAATTACAGTAAACTAGGCAATAGGAAGTACATTAGTTAGTTTAACTTTTTATTAGTATAGTTCAATACATAAAACTATTCATAGTAAACCACCGGAGATAATAGTAAAACCCATTATAACAGATGTATAACAGTAACTGAAGAAACAAGTTGCTGTTACTAATTATAGCTGTTTATCATTGTAATTTAATTTAATGCGACAATTATGATAGAATTTGTGTCACTTCTGTGTTGTCCAAACTTTTTATCAACGTACAGAACAAACTTTTAGATAGAAGTATACTCCAATTAATTATTTGATTAACAATAAAAGACGAATGTTCAGGACATCAGAGATGTGCGTTTTTCAAATACATATACTCAAAATGCAAATACAAAATACTAAATACCTATTTTCTATTTTGTATTTAAATATCTTTTGAAAGTATAGAATTTTATATTTTATTTGAAAACTTTTACAAACCTATTTCGTATTTGGAAAATACAAAATAATTTTTTCATTTTTGTTACTTCATAGTGTTAATCAGTAAACACTATTTTTTGAATATAAACTTAAAACCCCACCAACATTAGCACCATCAAAAACATCAAAAAGTATCTGCACAATTGTCTTAATCTAATCTGTCTTGTCTATAGTCTGTTACCCCCACCCAGTAACGTAGCGTGCCTTAGACGGGCCCCGTATCAAAATTTGTGTGGGGGGATGGGGGGGGGGGGATGATACTTTTAACTTAACTGTTACAGACTTTGAATTGAATGACTATATATCTGCAAACTAAATGTATGTATGTAATGTATACCTTAACGGTCACCGGTAAAGGATTCTTACAAATCACTTACAAAGTGAATTGCAAAGTGAAAAGAAACTCTATTTGCAATTACGCCGACAAGGTTATAAATACATAAAATCGAAGGAAAGAGCCAAGCAAGGAAATAAAAATGGAAGAGTGGACGAAACACTTTATGGGAGTACTAGGAGGAAAGAAAAGAAACGAGAATACAAAGAAGGGAATAAAAGAGAAGGAGAAAGTAAACGAAATAGAACTAAATGAACTAAAAACACAGATTCAAAAACTCAAGGAAAAGAAAGCACCAGGTAGAGATGGACTAAAGAACGAGGCGTGGAAAGCTGGGCAAGAAAGGATAGAGAAAGGATTACTGACAGCGATGAACAAGATATGGAAAGGAGGAAACCTGCCACACAGCTGGAGAGAAGGGGTAATAACGCCGATATATAAAAAGGGAAATAGGCATGAAGCCAAAAATTACAGGGGTATCACACTACTGAATACAGGGTACAGGATTTATGCAGGGATTGTGAGAGAAAGACTGGAAGAAGAGGTAAAAGTAAAAGAAATACTTCCCGAGACACAAGCAGGCTTTAGAAAGGGACGAGGGACTTTAGACAATATATACGCATTGAACCATGTAGTTGAAAAAGAGCTAAGGGAAAAAGGAGGACAGATATATGCAATGTTCATCGACCTTAAAGCGGCGTTTGACATGGTCGACAGACAGAAATTGTGGAAGTACATGAGAAAGAAAAAAATAGATGAGGACATAATGGAATGTATTGAAGAAATTTACAAAGAAACAAGAATGAGAATAAGAGTTGGGGGTGAAGAATCAGAAGAATTCTGGACAGACAAGGGGTTGAGGCAAGGTTGTCCTCTGAGCCCCATTTTATTTGCGATATATACAGCAGACTTGGAGGGGGTAATGGAAAGAGGACAAGATGGTGAGGTGCTAATAGGAAGACACTACAAGATATGGACTTTAGCATACGCTGACGATATAGTCCTGTTGGCAAAAAGGGAAGGAGAGCTGCAGAAGATGGCACACCGGCTAGGGAGGTATATAGACAGAAAAGGACTAGAGTTAAACGTGGAAAAGACAAAAATTATGGTATTTAAAAAAGGGGGTGGAAAAAGGAGACATAAAAGGTGGAAATACAAGACAGAGGACATTGAGGAAGTAGAAGAATTTAAATATCTGGGCTACACTTTTAAAAAGAACAATGGAGAAGAGGCTCAGATAAGGGAGGTAGCAAAGAAGCCAGAGCAAGCAATGCGACGGGTATGGGGACTAGGGGAAAAGGTATTTGGGGGGGACATACAAAAGAGAATATGGATATTTGATAGACTGATAGCCAGTATGATGTTGTATGGAGCAGAGGTTTGGGGGTGGAAGGAACAAGAAAAGTTGGAAAGAATTCAGGTGAGATATATGAAATGGGTACTAGGGCTGGACAGGTGCACGCCAGGATACATGGTGATGGAGGAGCTAAAAAGGGATAAGATACGAATTAAAACAGGGGAAAGAGCAGTAAAATACGAGGAGAAATTGAACAGAGCGGAAAGCAAAATTTTAAAGAAAATAAGAGAGGATAGCATAAAGAATGGGGAGGGGGGGAGAGAAGTTCCAAAAAAGAGAAAGGAGTACTTTGAAAGGAATGGAATGGCGATCGAGGAGGCAGAGAGGAGAAGAGAAGGTGGCGCAAGTGTGGAAGAGGAGCTAAGGAGAAGGGATAAGGAGATACAACAGCAGGAGAGAATAGGAAAAATAGAAAAAAGTAACTACAATAAAAGATATAAAAGGTTATGGGAAAATAATGTGCCTCAGTACCTTATAGAAAAAGACATAAAACACATAAGAAGAACAGCAAGGTTTAGATTGGGAAATGAGGAAAAAGGAAACAGATACTGGGAAAAGAGTGAGGAAAGAAAGTGTAGAATGTGCGGAGCGGAGGACGAAACACTGGAGCACATTAAGTTTGAGTGTAAGGAAAAAGTAGCGAGCGAAAGGAATATTGGCCAGCTACTAAAGGGAGGCAGTGAAGGAAAGAGGTGGATGGCGGAAATAGTAAGAAGGAAAGGAAGAACAGGAGAATAAATAAGCTGGTAGAGAATAATGTAAATTTAATTGTAATTTGAAGTATATGAAATGTATTAAGAATGTAGATTGTAAAGCCGAAAGGCGAACAATAAACAATAAAAAAATAGCATAAAATCTTAAATCCAGAAATATTCTTAATATCTGGAATTTTATTAGTACCTTGCCGACGTAAAACTAAATCTTAAATCTAACTTTAAATAGGTAATAAAAGGGTGTAGACAGAATTGTTAATATCGGAACACGGCATTTGCAAATGCCGGTATTTTCCTTAACATATTATATATTATATATATATATAATAAATTATTATATGAAGTATATATTAATTTATTGGTATCTTCATTTGTATTTATATTTACTGCATATCCATTGACACTATCGAACAAGGTATCAACTTGATCGACAAAATGTGCTGTAAATCTAGCTTCTTCAGGAAGAAGAGTTGGACCACCAGAGACCTTGCTACACTTTGTAAAAGAATTTAATGTTGGTGCCATATCAATATGGTTATATGGCTTAATTGCCTGGCTGCTACTCCTACCCGCATTTTTAAATAATTATTTTTATTGTCTAATGACAAATATGACCACGTGGCAATTTCACCTTCTTCATACTTAATCAGCTTATATCATCAGCTATATATGTTAGATACATCGAACAAATGCTTGGAATATACTTCGTATAAATATCTATCTTGCAAATAATTTATATTTTAAATTTATGTCAAGGTAATTATTTTATTGGCAAGTTATTACTATATAAATATGCTATAACAAACCACCAGTAAATGATTTTTAAAGAGAATATTTATTTATTTGTAATGAAGCATTTAAGGGTTAAACCCACATTGAGATTTTGATAAAAGCATATTCTTTTTGGGTATTTTGCTGTGCTATTTTAATAAGTTTGATGTCAAATGTAATAATTAAGTAAAGTACGAGTATATTGTAGTTTTCACTTTTGCTTGATAACGTTATTTTTTTGTGATAATACTCGTAATAATAATGTGATTAATATAATATAATATAATAAAGTAATATGTGAATAATTTATGTGTTATTTACAGTAAGTCTAGCAATTAGTCATATAATTAAAATTATATATATGAAATAAAAATTGTATTTTCTTTTCATTTGTAAAACGATTTTATAATACTTAAAACATGTGATTTACTATGACACAGACACAACATTATGTGATATATCTTGTGATGTATTATAATGGAAATTCTGTAATGTTAAATAATTAATAAAAAGAAATATAATGATTAAATGGATGAATGAAATGATTAAATTTCAAATTGATTCTAATTGACAATTGGAAATAAATTATTCAAAAGAATATTGGAATAGTTTATGCTAATTATTATATTTATTTGGTGATTGAATTTGAAATTTAAATATTTGAAATATATTTGGCGCTTATAAGTATAAGCTTATTGGCTATAATATAAGTGGGAGTGGCCGAAAGTACCTTTGTAAACCTACTCTATTCTTATATCTTTATGTCTTGACTATTATCTCTGGTCTTGACTAGTCTTTGGGAGCTACCAATCGCTACCGATATTATCTCTGGTCGCTACATGGCTTCCAGTTTTACTATATCTCTGATTTGATAGTATATTTAGCAATATTTAGTATGAATAGTATTGAATAGAATTATGTATTTGTGCGTAGATGCATTTGCTCAGTGCATTTGCTAAAAACTATCTGACTTGCATGTTATTTGTGAACAATATTAATTTAAATAAAGTTTCGTTCTAATTTTAATTATATTTTTGTCGCGTTTCCCATAATTAAAACTGTGTTAAGTAAGTGACCACATATGTCTATGACGTTTTACTTAGATATCACTTAGTTTCTAGTTGGTTATTGTGGGTTATCTGTGCTGGTGGCTGGTGAACGAATATAAAATGGCTATTATAATTTTGACATGGTATTATGGTAATCTTAGAAGCTGATACAATAAATGCGGATAATACATTAATACTTTGTTTGATATAGGCCCCTGTGCTGGTAATATATAAAGCAAGAACTTGTTAAAGCTTTTTGAGATTATATTGATTTCAATTTATAACAGCTGGAAAAATAATGTCTGTTTCTGAAGCTATTGAACATTATCAACGAAGCATTGAAAGAAATACAGGAAATGATGAAAGGGTAAAGTAGCATATTTAATATAATATATATTATTTCAAATTATTGATTTAACCTAAAATTATTACCTTCAATTTATACTCCTATTTTATCTGTCAGATTTTTCATGGCTCATGGATAAAGTTTCATTTATTCGTGATATTTGATTTAATATTCATTATATCTTTAATATTGTGGAAGAAGTTTAAGTGTAATTGTAATATTGAGGATCTATGTGGCGTTATTACTGACTTTCGCCTACTAATAATATGTAATATTGCCTATTTAACTCGATGAAATCCAAAGTAATGGAAGAATAAGATTAATACGCTTTGGTTACATGGTCATATTTCGAGTTGAGTGTTATGATATATTTATTTGGATTATTAATTTATGAAACAAATTTTTGCACATTTATCATAAAATAATTCATAGCATTTCAACACTTGTTCAATGTCTTTAAAAACAATTTTATTTTGTTATTTTTGAACATATATTGTATGAAAAGGGCCTGTTTTAGAAAACTGACAATAGAGTTATTTTAAAACCATGAAAATACAAAATTTTATATTTTATTAATAATTAAAAGTTCCTTTTCCCGTTATATAATTTTGTTTAACTGAAATATTTTTTGTAGATCCTGTACTGTATTGAAAAATTATATCGACTGCCTGTAACAGTCACACATTTACAAGAAACTGGAGTCGGCAGAACTGTGAATTCTCTACGAAAATTTGATGGAGAAGTCGGAGAAGCTGCTAGAGCTCTTGTAGCAAAATGGAAGGCTATGGTAGCAGAAGATTCAAGCGATAGTGAAGCAGAATTTCAAGTAACATCTACTAATGGTAACGGATCTAACAAAGATCGTGAAAAAGAAAAATGCGTTAGTCACGGTAACGAAAAGTAAAAATCAAATCTTAGTAGTTATTAGCAAATATTTATCAATCATAAATTTATAGAAGCTAATAATGGTGATAATGAGACTCCAGACACCACTTCAGTTCAGGAAGAAAAAAAATCAAATAGCAAATCTTCCGAAGACAAATATAGTTTAAAGAAAAAAAAAAAAGAAGATAAAGAAAAAAGATTAAAGCGGAAGCCTGAAGATGATGTACGTTAAATACAAATAATTTTCTTTAAGCGCTTCCTAAAAATATTCTAACTATGTATATGGTCAACTAATAAATGTAGTCTTACTATTGATATTTAGAACTCTGTTGTATAATTTCAGGAAGATCCTAGAAGTTCCAAAATGCATAAATCCCAAGAATCATCATCCACTCAAAAAGTAGCTTCTGTAAGACACGAAAATGCGAGTGATAATAATAGTGAGAGTTCAGAAACTGAAACCAAAAATAAAAAAGAACGCAGAGCAAAAGAAAAACAAATAGTAAAGACTACATCAAAATCTCACTCAACAAAATCGTCTGATTTAGCGTCACCTAAAAGTAAACACATACACGAAAAAAATAAAAGTGATAAAAAAACACATAATCATGATAAAACTATAAAATCATTAAGTAAGTCATCATCTTCATTAGGAGACAGAAAAACTAATAGTAAAAAAGCTAAGTCTGATAGTTCGCGAATATCTTCAAGTGATCACTCATTATCTTCAAAAGATTCTCCGTCTAGTAGTAGGGAGATATCATTAACGAAAGCTGGACACTCGCATTCAGAGAAAGTAAATGGTACTACAAAAATAGAAAAAGTTAAAAGACCACGGGATAGCGATGAAGATTGTATTGACTCATATTCAGGTAATTTTCTACTTTAACTTAAATAATTAATTCTACTTTAACTTTAATATTATTATCAGATAAATTTTATATTGGTTTTTAGGGGCTAGTTTTGCAGAAGCTCTTGGAATGATTGGTACTGGCAAGTCTCCAAAAAAAAAAACTGCTGCCGCTGGATTATCAAATTCTTCTCCTATGCAGACCAATTCAAAAACCTCCTCATCTAAATCGGTTAATTCATCTAACATGTATTCATCTAATTCATCACAAGGGGTGAGTTTTAAAAACAATTATGTTTATTATTACATCCAATTATTTTTTATTTCGAATTCAATTTTGTTTCTTATATTAAGAAACATGTTTTTGATGTATTTATTGTATATTTTTCTTTAATATCCTGTATTTTACGTTAATAGCGTACAACTCCAGTGTTGTTAACACAAACGGTTAAACTGCCTCCACTAGACATGGTTTTACCTTCTACATCATTACCTCCAACTATTTCTTTAAACTATCGTCCATTACCGTATAATTCTATAAATGAGGATTTCATGAAAACATCATTAAGCCACCAACAAGCTGCAGTGGGGCTAGGTATTACGAGCAAAAATCAAAGGTCTGTAACTATTCATATGTAATAATGAGTAATTTTACTTCTAATCTATTTTATGCCCAACAATCTAACTATAATTCTGTACAGTATATTCTTTAATTATAGATATTTTATTACACTCTTGTCCCTCGTACTTTGTTTTAAAAATACATAAGATATATAAACCATTCACTACGACAAGCTACCGTAATATCACATCTAATTAAAGTAATTAAATTCAATTATTGGTGAAAGATCAATTAAAAGACTACGATAAAGATAAAGCAGCTCTATAATGTTAGTATAGTAACTCAGTTACTAACATTATTTAACCTATCTTATATGTTCTATAATACTATAACAGAAAAATGTTATACAAGTTAGCATTTTAAATGTGATATTAATTGATCATTGTTAACTTCAACAATAGATCAAATATAATATATTTCTTTTTTTTTTTTGTTAAATGTATGTTTGTTTTCTTATAAGTCTGTATTATTTCACTATACTGCCATATACCCTTTGTAATGTAAAAATATTGCAGGTATGTCACTTATGCATGCTATTCAAATTATTTAGCTGTAAAAGATGTTCCGATTTCAATTTAAACCTTAACAATTGCTGTGGAATTTATTTATTTTTTGCATTTTTGCTGTCTGCATTGTTTGGTTCTTATTCACATTCTTTCCATTAAACAAACTAAACTATTTTAAATAGAATCTATCAACATTCGTAAGCAATGATTATAAATAAATTATTGAAATATTTTTGCTGTAAAGTCTATAACAATCACAAAGAAAGCTACGTGGTTAAATTATGTGAGATCCTAAGGAATATAATAGGAAATCGAAGTAATTCATCTTCGTATATGAAAGCATAGCTTATATTTCAAATAAAATGTCTTAGTTTAGTGAATTAAATCTAACATCTTGTTTTATTGAATCTTTTCAGGACAAAGGTATATTCTGGGAATAAAGGATCTTTGACACATGTTCCCTCTTTGTATGAAATGTGCATTCGTCTCTTACAAGAAAATATTGACGGTAAGTTTAAAACTGTAATAAAATTATTAAGTATTAACAAATATAGTTAATAATATTTTCTATTTAGCTGTGGAGTATACCGGTGGAGTTCCATACGATATTCTTAGACCTGTCTTAGAGAGAGCATCTCCGGAACAACTCTTTGTTTTGGAACATCACAATCCATATCTCATTGAGGACTCAGATCCATTATGGAAATTTCATTGTGAAAAGAAGTTTAGAGGACATCCACGTCAAGAAATGGAGGGGTGGAGAGAGACCTATCTAGTAAGTTAGGTTATGCATTTGTACTCGTGCATCTTTACAAGAAAAGTATGTAATATTTGCAATACCTTTTTTTATAATGTAGCGTTGCCAAGATGAACAAGAAGCTAAACTAAAATCATTAACTGCAAATATTAGGCAGTCACAGCAAGTAAAGACAGCACCTGTACGGAAAGCAAAAATGGCCTTTTTAGATACAGCAGTAAAACCTCCTAGAAATATTGCTAAAAAACAGGTAAAACTCGAAAAAACGAACAAAATCACGTATAGTTGTTCAAGAATTGTTCATTGATGGTCATTATTTATAGGCACAATATGGAACTGCTCGGACTCCAGTTGTAACTCCAGCAGCACGTGTCGCTGCATTAAGTGGAACTAATAGCCAAATGGCTAAAGCTGGAGACTCTCGTCTTAAGCTTGCTGCGGGCGCAAGAGATCATGCACAGGCTTGTAAGTATTTGCAAATATAAGTAATTAAATATTTTTTTAAAGAATCTACAAACAATTTTCGAAATTCTATTAATTATTTATCATGATTTTTTTATAGCTTCTTCGGTTAGCAAACCTAAACGAGCCCCACTAATGCAGAAAACCATAGCTTTTATGAGAGGACGATTTAAACGTTAAAATGTGTTTGGAACGGTTTTGTTCTTCAATTTATACACCTATTCATTAGTTATCATTATCTGAATCATTGTTACCATTGTTTTCATTAAATACGCATGAAACAGCATGAAAAATTTATTTTAATAAAAGTATCGAGAATTTTTCTCATTGTTATTTCTTGTTTTATTAGCCTATAAGTTGTGCAACTGAAGAATCCCTCTTTGTAGCTTAATGTTAGCGGAGACATTTGATTGGCGTTACAAAATGGGTAACACTTGGGAGGGAACTTACACAATTCTCCAATAATACAGATCCACACAAATTCTAATTGCGACAATAATAAGAAAAATGCATTTGATTTTCTGTTCCGAAAAAAGGTAGATGAAATAAGTTGAAAGATATTGCAAGAAATATATAATATAATTATGAGATGAGACAACATCTTGTACAACCTTATATAAATGTACCAAAATGCACTGTACACAGAAAGTAAGGAAACTTATGAATTTTGAAAATATCGATATAGTAGATATAATTCTGGTAAAGTAATAAAATAATTCATAAAGAATAATCAGTTACTAACGACATCTATTAAACAGTAGTTTACAAATATATACATTTTATTTCGCCTGGACAGCGTGCAACTCAACTTACTCTGTTAAGAAACATTTCTTTACTCAACTATCAATACCAATATCACATATTCAGCTTTTAGTTCTGAGATCGAATCGATGTTCTGTTTGTAGGCTTTGTCAACAGCTTAGTAAATTATTTGACATATAAGATCTATATTAACCAGTTGACAGATGATATTAATTAATTTTCTAAAAGTAATTATTAGATAATAGAGATATAGTAGATAAAGTTAATGATTGTTTAATAGATTGCAATATAAATTTATAAATTACAACGCCTGATCAGTACGCAACCACATATACATTTATCATATATATATAATTGCAAGAAGTTCAGGTGTTAAAAATTAGATATTTCTGCATTATTTGCGATGAAAATACACTTGTAAAAAATTGATAAAGTTTTGGAAAGAAAGGTCTATGAATTTAAAAAGAGAGATTAAATCATAGATATTTAAAATGTAATGAAGCAGTTTTCCATTTGAGAGCTTAACAAAGATAACTGTACCAAAAACTGTTGAAGAAATGTTATTTTTCTTTTAGAAAAATATATCCATAATTTTAAGAAAGTGTTATATTCGCCAAATGTTAATTTGTCGGTTGTTTAATTAATCCTACCGATTGGCGTCAAATGTTATAGTCGAGACCGAGTTTCACTGCATAATCTTAAATCAGTTGTGCCAAATGTTATAGTTGAAAGCACGTTTCGACCGTAAATGTGTATATATTTAAATGTATTGTTCACAATACTATATATACGAGTATATTCTATAACAGTAAATTTATATTAAGGTGGAAGCGAGGTCTCTTATGTGTTTAATGCTTTATTTAATTAATAACAACAAGGTGTATTAATAGCTTCCTTTATTAGAACTTTTAAATATTTAAAGTGACAATGATTATTATTGTTATAAGCAAGAGGTTTATTACATGACAATAACTTACAGGCAATTCATTATGAGCAATGACTTTACAGGCAATGACTTACGGATAATGACTAATTACTAATATGTGTTGGAGATTATATATAGGTTAGAAATGCTTACTATAAGATATTTATATGATTATTATACGTATAAACAATAACATACAATCAACATGTGTCAGCCATCTTAAATCTGGTACCGTCTATTATGCTTCAGTGGTTGATATCTGGATGTAGCAAAAGATTGCACAAGAGGCAAAATTTTAAATGGGCTTGTGCCCTCATTTTTTAGTGATCGATTTTTCAATTGTTGATTGAAATTGATGTTAATAAATGTGTATTGGCATGTCTATTTTATTAAATATCTAAATATTGACTGAGATATAGCAATTAAAAATTTGAATTGTAGTTTTAGAGCTAGAAATGGTCGGCCATATTTGTATGACGTGAAATGCATTTTAACGTCAGTTATTTGTTGAGTAGGTCAGTGCTGTAGTAATGTTTTGTAGCTGTTGGTAGTCGAAATAATCAAGTCAAGTCAAAGAATAATAAGTTTTTATTTTATTTAACCCTGTTACGGCAGACATAATATTGAAATTTTATTGTTCCTTGAAATAACTGTAAATAATATTTGATATTTTGATATATAAATACATATAGCAGAGATTTATGAGCTGTAAGGTTGGTAACCTGTAAACTTGCTAAAGTTCTATTATGAATATGGTATCTCTTTTACGCTCTGTTGTATAAAAGTAATAGCTGGTGATAGCAACTAGCAGTTGTGATGTCACATGCAGTTTGAATGTGGTCCAACGTTGAATCCCTATAATAATTAAAGAGAAAAAATCAGTTTTTTAATTGTTAATATCTCCTGAAATATAAAGAGTTATTAAAAATTAATTGGACATTTGAGGTTCTAGTAACCTACTTTATCAATGTATAGTACAGTTTTATAGAAATTAAGACATAGGACACAAGCCCATTAAACTACTTAAAATAATTTATCAAAAATTTAAGCTTCTGTTAGCGACATCTATTGAAAAGTAGCTTAAAATATATATGGTTTATTATTTGTTCAATAGGTGACACTTAGATTTATTTGCGCCAAGAGTGTTTGCAACCTAAATAACACTGTTTGGATGTACACAGTAATGAAATATGGATACATGAGCAATAGGATTGAATAAATTTGTTGTCTTAGAAAGATAAGCTTCTTTAATGCTACTAAACATACAGTTAGGTTCATATTTATTGCAAATACCTGCGGATCCAAGTCCGGGTCGGGTGGGGTAAAGAAGTCTTACTTGGAACATTATAATAGTTGATGATGATTATGATAAAGTTACTTGAATATTTTGTAGACGTTAATTCGATAAATTTAAACTTAATTTTTAAATGTAGAATTTCTTAGTTATAGAAAAAACAGGCTACTATGTTTTTTATGAAACATGATATACCTATTGTACAAATAAGAAAAGAGACACAGTGCTCGAGAGCATTTGTGCTTGACAACAGACTTATGTTTGAGGTTCGATACCTGGACGAACAATATAATTTTTGGGTTTAGTTGTCTTCAAAATTATTTGATTATGTCCTTTCATAACCATACAACATGTAATGCAATATAACACCATGAATACTGTCAACATTGTAGGAGGTCATCGCCGATGGAATCTTAAATAGACTACCGTTAAATAAATTTAAAAAAATAATTCAAGAGGAAGAAATGCATTTATTATATATTTAAATTTGTACAATATTTGATTATATTATTTCAGGTTAGTTTTTATACTTCTGCTAGTGTCAACCGATTATAGGTTTGTTACGCCTGATCGACAAGGCTTATTTTAAGCAGGACTCTCAGTGTTATGCTACAAAACTTCTGTTGACGTCAAATATATTTTAAAATTAATATTGTGCTAAATATAGAGCTCTCATATATACTATAATAATAAAACATACTGATTATGTAACATTACCACACAGAAACACAGAATAAGTTCATGGTATTTGAAATAGTTGTTTACATGAGAATAGTTTGTGCGGGGCGTGTATGTCACGTCATGCCATACGTCACAAGTACTTAATAATTGTTCGGAGCAGAGCAGATGGTTAATCCATTTAATCTGCGTTATCATTGTCAAGCATAACACCTCCATTATCTGCCAATGTTATTAAAGTATTGAAAAAAATTATCTAATGAAGATACACGATAAACAAAAAGAGATAAACACAAACAACCATTAATTATAACCTTGAAATACAGAAACTTTAAATATATTGAAATTTAAATGTTTTAGTTACTATGTAAAGAAGAAAAGATTCTGAAACTTTTTATTATTTTACATTAACATTTAAACAAATATTTAATTGAATACATACCAACATGCGAATTCTTACTGTTTAAATTTACCGCCAACATCACAATGACAAAAGAAGAAGAAAGTGTATAAATTTCTAACATAAATTTTGAACATTCCCGATACGGAAATACACTTTATTTTTACACTTTATTTATATTAAGTTTGATAATATTTAAAAGTTAAATATGTACTTTGTTGTTTTAATGTATTTCAATTAGAAGCACAGAGTTCTTAATATCTTATCAGATTCTTATACCATATTTCTGAATTCTCACATTTTTTGATATTTTGAATTGCTTCACTTAATGATTATATGGTAAATATAGTAAATACTAGAGTTTACCCCCGTCACAAGCGACGATTGTCTTTTGTGTTTGAATTGAAATTCATTTCAAATTTTAATTCCATTTTTGAATTGAAATATTTTTTAGCAAATGATTTTGCATATAAACTGAATAAAAAAATATTTTTTTTCAATTTGTTCATTATTTGATCAACTTTTTTTTAAACATTTTGGATTTTCTTTTTCGATTTGTAAATTAGGTACCAAAGTTAGCCCATATATAAAATTTCAACTTTCTAGTCCAATTTTTACTATCGACTAAAACCGCCCCCGTGCCCCCAAATAATTTTTTTGAATTTTGAAATTTATTTTTAATATCATAATCAATTATTACACAATCCAAAATTTTAGTTTTCTTCAAAGTTTCCTACCCAGTAAACATATTGGAGTCAATTCTACTTCATTTCTATTACTTATCATGAGTTTTTTGTCTGGAACGTGTTCGTTTTCTATTCAGTCGTTCATAGGAAAGGCCCTTTTTATGAGCTACAGACATCGCAACGACGGCTCACTGTTGAATTAAAAGCGACTCCGGTTTATGATTTATGACCGGAGTTATAAACTTGACACTAGTTGAAGGCCTGTTGTCTTCGTCAGGGATGGCAGGGGTATAAAACTTAATGGAATTCTACTTTTTAGAGTCTGCAAAATATAAATATTTAAATGAAGAAATAAATAGATGTAATCTTTAGTACGGATCGTGATTTTTTTAATGAATATTATTCATCTTCAACAATACTCGTTATATTAGTTTTTTACATTGTTTTGGTGATTCAAAAATCCACGATCGGCAGGTCTGCGTTAGGTTTAAAGCCTCTGTCTTACCATCGCTGCTTTTAGTATTCGTTTAAAGACATTATATTCGGGGATTGAGGGAGACAGCGTGTGCCTATTACCATTAAAGAAATATTTGTTGAAAAAGGATAGCATATACTTTAAACATACTGTACTGAACGAAATACTATACAAGTATACAAGTGTAACGGTGAAAAATATATTTTACTTGTCTAACCGCATCTCGTTTCTCTCTCACTATGGAATGAAAATGAACTAAAGAAAAATATATCCTAGTGTGAAAGAAACAACTGCTACTTAATGAATGATGTTGGAAAAAGAAAGAATATTATTATGAAAAAATTCTAACTAACACAAAATCTGTGACAGGTAGAGAATCAATTTGAACTAAAAGCGACTTTTGTGTACCACTTTGGAACTATTAACGAACTTGCTAAGACTACATATATCAGATTTTATTTCACAAAATCTTGACAGGTAGGGAATAAATTTGTTGCTTCGAACTTGTAAAGCATTAGAATTGAATTGTACGAGTGACTCGAACGTCACTAAATAGGGCACTTCACCAAATTGTTTACTGGGTACTGGGCATCCCAATTCTTTCAACGCCCCCTTTTTTAATTTTTCAATTTCTAATTTTCAAAAAATGTTGGCATTGAACACCGTAATGCACATACCAAATTTCAACGTTCTATCTTTTACGAATTAAAAGTTATAGACCAAAAAGTAAAATTTTTTTTTTTAGTTTTTCCAAAATTACGGTTTTCTAGGAAATTCAGGGGACGCCACAGTCTTAGAATTTTTTTCTCTACGAAATAGACAATTTTTAAGAAAATACACGGAGCCGTTTTCGAGCTGTCATACAAAATTCGTACCTAGCATATAATCCAATAAGAATATAAATATACACTTTGGAACATTATAATATAGGAGGATTTATTAGGAATAAGTATGGGTAATTGTAACTATAGATACAATTAATTTGTTTTACGAGAGAGTTTTTCTTTAGCTCTCAAAGGAAAATAGAGAAAGCTTATATCGAAAGGCAAATGTAATTGTGTACATTTTATTTTGGAGAAAAAAAAGTTATTCGGTCAAATTCGGTAAAATTTTTATGCAGCGGCTATATAGTCTATACATTATACGCCAATGACCGGTACAATTCAATTTTGATATATTCGGACTAATATTTGCTAGAAAGACCGGTTTTATAACAAAAATTCACCACTCCAAGAATATTGGAATAGATTATAGGTCTAGTTTGACCAGGGCCGGATTTAGAGGTGATCAGCACTGGGGAAACGAAGGAGCGGAGGCCGCTAATTATTTTCGGAATAAAACAAACAATTTAATTCCATCAAGTCTTTCAAAAATTTATTGCCAACAAATAAAATTATTTCAACAAAGAATGTAGTAATTAGTTCAAGTAAAATACAATTTATTAAAAACTAAATTACTAACTAAAACTAAACTGTGGAGGCTCCTCTCTTGTGGAGGTCTCGGGGCAGTAGACGCTCCTGCCCTCCATGAAATTCGGGCCTGAGTTTGACAGTACCTATACTTTAGTTAATGCAATTATAGCTAAAACCTAAAATATAATCACTACGATATCTGCCACTGATAAATCATTATTATATTACCATTTTATGCATTATTTTAACATTCCAAACATTTTGGAAGGCGCTGATATACTTTAAAGTAGTGTTATGTAATAATCATACCACTTTTTCATACATACATACATACATACATACATACACACACACATAAATGTTTACGTATCAGTTATTATCATTTTAAATTCAAGCAATGCGAGCGTCCGCAGTCCTCGTATACCGGCCCCAGTAACTGCGAGCCAACACAGGCGAGAGACATTATAAAATTGTGACGCACAAATAAAACTAAAAGTAACAGTTCATTAGTAAACGCAAAATATCGGAGTTCAGTCCAAGTTCAGTCCACCTCGTCCACCTGCTGCTTCGTAAATAAAAGTTAAAACTGTGCGAATAAAAATTCTATCAAAATGGCTCAAGTATTTAGAACAAGACTGCTAAACCAAAAGATGATTAAAAGTGGATCAAATTGTCACACCTACTTAAAACGGTATTCTTCGAATGTTGGATTTATAGGTCTTGGAAATATGGGATCACATATGGCTAGCAATTTAATCAAGAAGGTATTTATCAACAAGAATGCTTGGTAGTTGGAAATATTTACCGCAGAAATTACTGGATAAATGTTATACAAGTCAAAACTTTTATTGCACATGCATTTTTTATTAACAATACTTGATCAAATTATACTTAGATTATCTTTTTTATTTATATATTTCTACAAAAATTCGTTTAATTTTATCTTTTAATTCGTTTATTTATCCTTTTCATTTTTTCTATTAAGAGACGTATGTTTAATTGTTATTTACAAATACGCGATCTTCTATTTCTATCTTTGTCACACACTATTTAACTTACTACTGACCTTTGTGTCCTCTGAATATGAAAAAACATACATATGTATATTATTTGTCCAATAAGACCTTGTGTCCGCTTCAAGAAAAATCAAAACAATTATTTATAAATGAATTATTTATCATTGATGATAAAACTATTGTATTTTAAATCTAGAACAGTTTCAATTTTATTTTATGTTACATATAAAAATTTATTTTTAACTTATAATTTGAGTATTTTGCATATACTCGTAAACCGAAAACAATAAAATCTGTTTTATTCTTTAAAACTATTGCCTATTAAAACAATTATGTAGCATTTACATATTAATTTATATCTGAAGTGTACATAAATGTTGCGTTTGTGTTGTATATAAAGTAAAGAGTCTCGATTGTGTTCTCAGGTTGCTAGCTCTTTTATTAAATATAACTCCTAAAATTATAACTCCAATTTATGCTGATTGATTATTTTAAATACAATACATATTTATATATCGGGTTTTTCATCATTTTTATTTTATGGTTAAGTTTTGGAATAATAATTAATCGTAAATTAAAAACCTATTTGTATCTATTTTGAAACTTTAGAAGCAATTTTGTTATTATGGATTAGTTAAGGTGAATCCCCCAAAAAAAAAATCTCCATAAAACATAATGTTTATTATTATATGTTTAAACAGATGTTGCTAAAAATGTATTCAAAATGTTTAATGAGTATGAAGTCTGATTTATTAGCATAAAGATCCATTTTAACGTTCAGCAAGCTATCAGTTAAATCAGATAATACAGTATGAATACATATATTGCGCATCCTGAATATTACTGAATCAGAATAGTGTCAAGTCAGCATACCATGTTTACGCTTAGTACTCTGATTGTATTTATAGTTGCCTGCTAGTCAGGCGGATTGTTTAACTTTGATTATACATTTTTATATTATATATATATATATATATATATATATATATATATATATATATATATATATATATATATATATATATACGTAGAGCATATGCATTTATAATTTTAGTACTTATTTCTTATGTCATTATTCAAAATTTAAGATAAAGATAAATTTAAAGATAAAGATTATTCAAAAATTATCTTTTTCTTTTCAGGGGCACAAATTATCAGTTTTTGATATTTCAACGCCAGCTGTTACTTTTTTGGTAGACAAAGGCGCAAAAGCATGCAGTAACCCAGCAGAAGTAGCTAAAAGTTCAGATGTAGTCATAACAATGCTTCCAAATAACGATATTGTATTTAATACCTACAAGGAATTAGTAACAACAGCAAAGAAAGATTCTCTTTTCCTTGACTCCAGTACAATTGACCCTAAAGTAGCACAAAAGGTACAAAAAATGGTGCAGGAACATGGAGCCAGATTTTGTGATGCCCCTGTGTCTGGAGGTAAAGCTCACTACATATCAATTTCTTAAAAATGTAGATTACTAGTCATTAGACGCAACAATTATTTTTTTCCAAAAAGCACTCTTATCTCAGGGTGCCATTCCAGTAAACTTTGCACTTGAATTATATTAAATTTTTCAAACGGATTCAGTGTTGATTATACACTTTATTTTTATTTGACAGCGAAAAATCGAACGCTCCTATTTCTCCACATAACGTATAATTTAATTTTCAGGTGTCATTGGAGCTAAAAATGCCACGTTGACATTCATGGTTGGAGGTTTTGAACCAGATGTAGAAGCAGCAAAACCATTACTTTCTGGGATGGGCGCAAAAATAACTCACTGTGGCAAACATGGCATGGGGCAAGCTGCTAAGGTAAATGACATCATTGAACCTATCTTTGGTGAACGTGTAAATGAGATAATTTAAATCCTGTATTGTGAATTACTATTACATATTATATTAAAATTAATCAATTCCAGCTTTGCAACAATATGCTGCTCGGAATCTCTATGATTGGAGTTTCAGAAGCTATGAATTTGGGAATTAGGTAATATTTTCTTTGTATTCAAATAATTTTCAGTTTTCTTATATAAACAACACTTCAATACATTTGATTACTTTACAGATTGGGATTAGATGCCAAGACTTTCATGGACATTGTAAATGCATCAACAGGTCGCTGTTGGTCATCTGAAGTGAATAATCCAGTTCCAAATTTGGTACCCACAGCTCCACCCTCTAACGACTATAAGGGTACTTTAATCTATAGCTGTAGATAATATTATATAATACAATGTCTAATTGCCAGATAACTGTTTCTGCAAATGTTTGCGAACAGTGAGGCAGCTAGCAGTCTCGTAATTACCAAGGCTTTAAAATAGAATTTTTATTAATATATATTTTAAATTAAAATATTTTTTTCTTTAGGTGGATTTTCATCTAAACTTATTGCCAAGGACTTGGGCCTTGCTATTGGCGTCGCTACCGATACTTTAACACCAGTTCCTCTAGGAGCAATGGCTCATCAAATATATAATACACTCCTAACACATGGGCTTGGAGATAAAGACTTCTCCGTGATATACGATTTTTTAAAAGAAGCTGACAAGAAGAAACAATAATTTAAATTATATATAAGTGATTAAAATAAATTGAATGAATTTATTTAAATAATTGTCGTGATGATATTTATATTTTCATAAACTATTACCAGAACGACTACAGTCAGACTGTAATTGCATTTATATCTTCAATAAAAAATGTTTACAAATGTTTTTTTTTAATTTGAATTGCATTACATTACATTTTCTAAATGTTCGTCTATATATCATGCATAATTAATGCATAAAAATAATAATTTTATAAAAAAAGTTTATATCAAAACATTAGTTTCTCTTACTAGGATAGCTCTTAGTTCAAATCTTAGATTAACAGTGTTGTAGCTGGGTCTAAGTGGTTGTGTCGTTGATTATATGAAAAAGATAATCATAGATGTCACTGCTTTTATTGTTTGTAGGATGAAAATCCTATACGCGTAAATAAATAGATGTATCGTCTTTTTGACATCAATTGAATATTCTTTATAACACCAGGAAATAGATTCTTTATAACACCAGGAAATAGATTCTTTATAACACCAGGAAATAAATATACAACTGCTGCTATAAAACGGTTTCATTTGATTTATTTTTCAAACACTACTATTTCATTTGATTTCATTGAATATAGTTGTATATACAAATATATTCTCATAGTTCCCTGGTGCTGAAATATGATTATTTACATTATATTTAACAGAATCGTGATATCTTATCTACGTTTTAAGATATAAATTATATTACAAATATATGACTTGACATTAGTGACAAAAACAAACACATAAATAAATGTCAAAGAACTATAAACTACTTATTCTTATTTTGAAGTCATATAATTACTTCAGTAATAAGAGAACCAGGTTTCAAGTTTCAATTACTTTAATTTAATGTTAAATCATCAAATTTGGTGTGTTTTTAATTGAGGTTATGTTAACAAAATGTGAATTATTTATACGTTACTAATCAATTAATAGACCGTTAAAATGTGCATTCTATTTTTTCAACTTAATCCAACACCTTCCCCTAATGGCTACAGACTAGTTTTGGTGTCTAACAGGGATGAATTTTACAATCGTCCAACACTATCCGCTGCGCCATGGCTTGAAAATCCAAATATCATTGGTGGTGGGTTATGATAGTTTTTATTGTTCTGAAATATATGTCCTTTTCTTTTAATTTACAATATTAGAATAATATTAATATTTATTTTTCTTCTTAGGGCGAGATATGCAACCTGGACGAAAAGGTGGTACTTGGTTTGCTCTAGAAACTAGTCATCATCGAGTGCGATTAGGCGCTCTACTAAATATAACTGGTGAATCGCATAAAATACATTGCCCAGGTAAAGCCCTACTCACTTTAATCTTATTGACATAAAACATTTTACCAAGTATTTCTATTTTGCAGGTCGCGGGGCTTTTGTGAGTGACTATTTGCAATCTTCTGTGAGTGGCGATGAATTTATAAAAAATGTTGCATCCAATGGAGAATTATATAATGCTTTTAATTTAGTAACTGCAGAGTTATCGTAAGACTTGACTTTTAATACGGAAATTTTCAAATTTTATTGAAGATAAGCAATTTTATATTATCTATTTTAGAGAGAATTCAGGGGTAGTTTACAATTACTGCAATGCTTCACCAGCTGGTGTTCATACATGGACCGGTGAGTGTTTGTATACCACTAGAACAGTGGACAATTTTCTTAATTTTAAACCTTATTTCAGAAAAATAATAAATTAATTTTTTATATTTCGATGTAGCCTAACATAGAGGTAATATTTATATCAGTTATATAAATAATAGCTTCACATTCTCAATATATTTATAGATTTTTAGTACCATGTTAAAAATCATGCAGCTTGAAACTTTGAAGGGGTGCTTCTCAATATATTTCAAAGTATATGTCCTTATTGAAATATAATAACTACACAATATTATTTAGATATTTTTGTTTTCAGATTGTAAAGAGTTCATAACTGGTGTTGGTAATAGTCCTGTGGAAATTCCTCTTGCTAAAGTAACGGCAGGAAAGGAAAGGTTCACTGAAATTGTGCAAAAATCCACAAATAAAAATGACCTAATAAAAGAACTTATCGAGTTCCTAAAATGGAATAAAAGGTGTTAAAACTTAATTGGCGAATATATTTTAACGAAAACATTTTTTTAATATAAAAATATTTAATACAAATGTGTATTTTCTTGTAGTCATTGGCCAGATGCTGAACTCGAAAAACGAGCACCAAAGTGGGCACCACATTTAAGTTCAATATTTGTAGAAATGCAAGATGAAGGTTACGGAACTCGGTTGGTATTTGTTTTTAATTTCATCATAAATAGAGAGATATAATAATTTAATTTATTTTACAGAACGCATACGGTAGTACTTGTTGATTACGACTGGCGCTTAGATTATATAGATCTATCCATACAAGCGCGGGAATATGGCATGGAAAATTTATGGGATAAAATCCATATAGAGCGCCAACTCTAAATTCTCATATCGAGATGCTGTACTGAATCATCCAGTTACTATTTCCTTATTTAAATATCAGATATTAATATATAATGTAATTATTTTTATTTAATATATTATAAGAACAAGATACAGAATTGATGTTACTTTTCTTAATGTGGTATTTTAACATATTTATACAGATGTTAAATAAAACACTAACAACGGGAGAAGACTTTTATTTTTATGGTAGCATTTTGAATTATGATTTTTCACTATATGCTTGATATTCTGTTATCACAATTTTATTTGGATATTTGTCATAATAATTTTTGTACGTAGATATCCTTGATAGTCCAAACATTAACAACTTATTGTGTTTTTAATATTAGTTTATAGCATGTAATATTAATAGTAAATGTCTGGTATGTTATGGAATGTTTTGAATTCTAATGAAAGAGAAATACGTAATTTTACGAATATACATATTGAGTCCTTTTATTTTAACGCCTGACATTTATTTGACCTTTTGTCATATACTAATATTAAGTTAACATAATTTTAGAAAGTTATGGTGCTTTTGAGTTTTGTAAGTTTATTGTTTAAATAGTTACATTTATTTAAGTTTTATTTTTAAATCAAATATTGACAATGATAAAAATAAGAACGTTTCTTTAGGTATATTTATAAAATGTAAGTAATACAACAATATTTCGATGAAACAAAATTCATTTCTTTCTTTAATACGTGTAATACAAAATATTATATATATACAATTTCAGTCTCAGTAATATATAACGACTGAATTTTTTCACCATGTAAATAGTATATTGAAACGTTATGCTTAAAATGTTTCTTAAATTAGTTTGAACATTTTAATGCATGGATTAGAACTCGTACTTACAAAATATAGTATTGATTTGGGCTTGATCGAACTACATTCGAGAACATGACAGTCTGGTTTCCCGTTTCAATGTTCTCGACCACTGTATCATTCGAAGAATGTTTAATTCTATATTTCTATTTTGAAATTCTGCTTACACTGGTTAAAAATTTAACTGGTTACGCTATAAAAATTCTCGTTACATCGCAATAAAGTATTTTCTTTAACAAAAGATGTTTTCCATATTAATATTTATCTTACATTATAATTGTTTGCATTAGGTGCTATACACAAACAACTATAAATACATTTAAATAGGTCGTGTTTCACGGTAATTAATTTATAATTCAAAGACATTTTTATGTTTTAACTAAAATAACTTAGATATAAATAACTTCTGTTTCAAATTTATACTATCGCTTTCAGTGCTGAAGATGTTGCTAAGTTGTTGATCTCATGTCACCACGTCTGTGTCTAGTCTTCCTGTTGTTGTCACATGCTTGTAATCGCTGTGACTTAGCGCCAGTTGAAAATGGTAAGGAATTGTTTTTGGTTACTGTTTTATCTTTTGTATAATTATAGTATAATGACTTAAAAATTGTTATGTTTTTTAACGTATATACTCGTATAAGAGTTATAAAAAGAAGTTTTTACTATATGTATTTATATTTAAACCCTTACTATTTTTAGTAAGCAACTATTTATACACTAATGTTTCAAAACTGATAACTTAATTAGAAATTTTGTTTCTAATTTTATTGTTAAATTAGTCAATGTCTCTATATTTAATATAATTATTAAATTATTTCAAATCTTATAGATTATTAATTTTCACTCATCTTCAATTTTTATTGATAATTATATATTGAGTTAGGAGCAATTCTATTTAATATTAACCCCTACATTTCTACTATAGGCTACTATATTAACCGCATATCCTTTCTGTTCTGTATCGAACAGCTTTTTTTACCAATCCCGTTTTATTTTATGCTTTGTGTAGTGACTATTTCAGCAGATACTCCAGAAAATGGAGGAGACGGCCCTCTGGAGACGCAAAGTGCAGCATGTAGTGTTATCGCAGGGGATATGCAGGCTTCAGCACAAGCTACGTTGACCAGGGAACTGACAGGAGTGTGTGCATCAAGTATGTTGATCAAAATTATGATAATTTATTTTTTATAAATATATATACATATATATATATATATATATATATATATATATATATATATATATATATATATATATATATATGTATATTTCTCAACAGAGGATATGATGAATGCTTTTGAAATGCTGGAGAAGAAGTTAATGTTTGAATTTATTCTTATCAAGAATTTTCTAAATATACCTGGTAACGAAATTTCTTTGAAAAGTTTGCCTGTTTCCACTTTTCATGTGTAAGTGATTTTTTGAAGTTTTATTCCTTGCCTGTTATTAATTTATATGAGTTAACAGATTGTATTTTGCAGTAATCCATACAAAAACTTAAAATCCAATTTAGTTAATGAAAAAATATACACACCGAAACACGAATCTGCTGCAGAAACATTAACTTATTTCTGGAAAATAGACAAAAGTAATTTGTATGAAAAACAAGAAATAACTAGTCCAATTTTTTATATGGCAGGTAAAGTTCAACCATTTTTAAAATCCTTCTTAAATATTTTGTAATTTAATTATTTTCAAATATTTAAAAATTATACAAAAGTACTAAGTATCAAATTTAGTTTATAAACACTAACGTATATTTTCCTACGCAACTGCCAACACGACTACCTTTACTGCAACAATTGTTAATACAGATATAAAGCCATTATCATTTCAATATAATAATAATATGTAATTTTAGGACACGGATTCCGAATAAGAGCAATTCCATACCATCTGAATGCCAATTACCTTTATTTACAATTAGAACCAATAATTGGGAGAACATTAAATTCAAATGCATTTAAAAGAAGATACACATTCCGTTTTTCTATTTTGGATCAGTTATCACCAGCTAACAGTAATAGACAGCTCACATCCCAGTTACTTGAAAACAGCTTGGGTTATCGAATCCACATGGACATGCTGCAAAATAAAGGATACATCTCACAGGATGGCCTCTCTATAAAGTTAATATTATATTTATAAAATGAAATCACGTGTGAATAAATTAAATAAATACATAATTGAAGTTTTAATTTTTCGCTACTATAAACTTACCAAAACAATCTTGAAAATGTTTGAAATTCAAAAAAAAAAAATCACAAACTTATTTTTACTTTATAGCCTCTTTCTTACTGAAACATTTGATATCGAGATATTCTGTAGCATGTTATTAGGGTTGCATATATTTGTATGTCGAGGGGCACAATAAAAATGATTCAGAATGACTTACAAACTTTAAATCCCAAAGTAAGTAAGAACATCCTAATGTTCCAGGTGTATCTGACTTGTAATGATATAAATTGCAGAGCACATTTCTTTTTAGTGGTAATCACTTTTTACTATTTTTAATAGTTTTATTCGAAAAGGTTTCGCAACATTGTTAAAAATAGCTGCGTTAATTTAAAAAAAAAACTGGATATTGTTTGTAAATCATTTATTTCCAATGTTTGATATTATATAATTGCATATTTTTGTAACAGTTTGATCGTTAAATTTCACTATTGCTATATTTTTTTAATTAATTACTAAAATGTGTTGAAAAAGCACTTAAATCACGGTTTATTATACATACTTATATTTCACAGGTGCAACAAAATCACTTGTTCTCAAATTCTGAACACGCCTTTTGAACTAAATATGTATCAGAGGTTTCCCAATTCTAACTAATGTTCTTATCGGAGATATTTTATCGATTATCAATGTATAAACCATTTGAATTAATCAATACTTTACATAATTGAAATTATGTTATGTAAATGAATGCAGAAAGAATAATTGCTAATATTCATACAATGTAACACTGGTACGTGATAGAAAATATCATTTCGATGAAACGAAGTTATTTATATAAATTTCTCAATTTTTCTTAAAATTAGACAGATCGTTGACAATCGTATCGATAAAAATGATATAATATTTAACATTAACTAATTAGTTTACTTCAAATAGGAAATTATTCCCATGTTTTTTAGAATGAATGTAATAAATATTTACGTATATTTTATGTAATCAAATATCAAATAATATATAATACATGGTGACGGTGGTAGTTGGTTTCCGTAAACCCTGAAAGTAGGAAAACACTATTTGCCAACCACAAGTGAAAAACGATTCTTTAACACGCTTGAAACACATATTTAAAATCTTAAACCGACCGCCATTGATTATAACTATTACTGCATTGATTAAAATTATTAGGTAGACAATTATTTAATAAAAAACAAATATGATTATTTATGTCGTGTTTTGCTCAGAAAATCAATGTAATCAATCAATCAATCAATTACCAAGTAAAAAAAGTTGTCTTACAGTGCAACTTTCAAGCTTGCTACAAGCTAATTATGAAGTTCATTTTCTACTTTCTAGAAACTGTAATGCAGTATGCAAGATTCAAGTTGATATCGTGTTACAAGCCAACTCAAGCGTTACAATCTTACATGTGTTTTTGATCCGCGGAATATAAATTAAAAAAAAAAAATTTGCAAAATAACATAAAAATAATTGCACTAACTGAAATTTAAGAAAAAACTTATGTAAACGAGGGCAATATTTTTGTATGACCGAAAAGCGCCATAAGAAATATATATCACAATTGAACTAACATTAATTATTTATTTCAAAGATTTATAAAATGTTATCAATGTGAATATGGAAACTTGAATGCATTTAACAAACTAAATATAATTTAAAATCAATTATCAATCCACTTAGATCAGTTGTGTTTAGTTTAGTGTTGTTTCAAAACAATCATCAAAACCTTGAATCTGAATAATTTAGAATTAGCTTAGAACTAGGATATAAATTTACTTGAATGTAAAAGTGGTGCTAAATTCTGTGCATAAAAACTGTAAAATACCTTTACCAACCAACAATTAAATTCATTATTAGACAAAGACAAAGACAAGGTTGTAAGTACAAGGATTAACGAGTTAGTAATCCTCAAACCCCAAGTTTTGTTTTTAGTTATTCCAAAACATGTACTTCATGTCAGTTAACGAAAACCGTTTTATTTAAAAAAAATCATTTTATTCCTAAATGTTAATGAAAATTTAACTTTATCACACAAAATTACATAAAAATATTAAACTTATGTAAAAGAAGACGATACCGAATACCGACAAAAAAAGGATTTACAGAAGCTATTTTAAAACCTTTACTTTTCGAAAATACTTCTATCGTTCGTATTTTAAAAGTTAAATAAACACTATAATAGCTAATTAATATACGTATAAAAGTAAAAACGTAAATCATCAAATATTTCCTTTTGAATTTATTAACTTTCTTTTTACCTTATATGAATTATTGTATGAAAAAGGAATACAACACCCAAATTTATATATATAAATATATATATACATGCATACATACATAATTATATATTAAGATTATACTAAAAATTTAGATAAATTGCAACAACAATTAGAGAATTATTGGTGAAATACTTAAAGCCCTGTGTTTACGTAATAACGGTGCTAACAAATAATTTATTTACAATTTGCTTTTACCACCCTTCCGTGGTACATCTAAGAATGGTGGTAAGAGGGGAAATAGTTCCCGACAACTTTTGAATGTTGTTATATCAGTAATAGGGGCATATGGATTTGGTAAATTGTCAGTTTCTTCATCCGAAACGACTCCTGCACCACCCTCGGCTAGTGAAGTAACATAGACCGCAAGTTTGTGACGATTAGGTGCACTTGCAGCAATCATATCCTAAAGTACAGAAACAAAATATAACATGTAACACAACGACTATATAAATGTAATTATAGATAAACCTACTTGAAAGAATTCACAGAGGATATCTTTGGTGACAGAAGATTTGAGATATGCAACTTCTATTTGAGCTCTGTTAAAATTATACTGTTGGCTCATGATTTCTACCCAATATGCGGCTGATAGTCCTGAAAGCCTTTTAGGTTTCTCCAAACGTTGAGCAGCAAGTGCTTCTTTATGACGATTAAATTCTTCTTCAGAAATGCTATTTAAATGCGCCTGATAAAAATGTACAATTATAAATTATTTTATGTTTTTTATTATGTGCATTGGTGAGCTGAAAATGAATTTGCTTTACCTGCATTGATAGTAAAAACTCTTCAACTCTATGATCTACATATTTAGGATGACGAGCAGATTGAACAATTATCCGAAGTCCTTGTACACCATTAGATCTACGTATTCCGGAGAAAACTATATAACCAAGTTGTTCCTATAAACAAATTAATCAGATCAACATGAATCAAATCAAAACTTTTATATTAATGTTAGATTCAAATTTATCTCATAATACTACATAAAATTATTTAAAATTTTAATTTGCCTTCGTCCTAAGTTGATTAAAACAAGGTTCATTAATAATTTGAACTAATAATTCCAAAAGCATATTTGACCTCGTATCCTGTATACCACACTGATAGTAAAGTTCAGTACATGAACTCTTATGGAATTTATTTGGTATTTCAAACTTATATTGACATCCTATAAAATAAATTCAGTTAAACAAATAAATAGTACTAATACTTTATTGCCAGTATTATAATAGATTAAATATTTTATATCTAAATACCTTTATCTAATTTATGTTCCCTATTTAGAAGTAACTGTTTTGATAGTAATGGATAGGTACCGGAATCTTCACCAAAGCACTGACTAATTAACTCAGAAAGTTCTAAAGCATAATCTTTAGTTAAATTACCGTGCATAAGACACTCGACATGCATTTTTGATAATAATTGTGGAATAAATTCTCGTAGTCCCTCAAGTGTTACACCTTTAAAAAAAACAATTTTTAACATCTCCAATTTTCATATCTTAAATATTGCAAATTAAATCGTAAATAATAATTAATATTAAAATCGTAAATTATAATTGTAAAAAATAGTAAAATATTTTTACTAACGTTGGGCAGATTGCAGAAGTTCTTCCTTTGTCCATGCGTGCTCTGTTAAGATAACAGCTAAATAATATACAGCATGTTGATAGGGTTGTTCAGTTTCAAAATTTTTCAAACTACGAATATAGTTTTCCCGGAATATATTGAATCGATTTGGCTCAACAACAAACTCTCTCATACGTTGTAAAATTTTTTCTAATAATACATGCTGTTTATTATTATAACCACCAATTCCTAGCTAAAAACATGAACAATATTTCATTTAAAAAAATTCTCCTTATGTTTTAATTTAGAAACATAATTCATTTCTTACTTACAACCATACCGTACTTCGTATTAGACAAATCCCACTTTAGTCCAGCTAATTCGGCAGCATAAGCATATTCATTTAATGAATCTTTAAATAACTGTACGAATAAATGTGTGTTGTTGCAGCTTAAAGGATCCAAATACGCAAGAGGGCTAAAAAAATCAACTATATATTTTCATGTATTTATAATTGTGATTTATAAGACTTATACTTATAAATATAAATATATATAGTATATATATATTTATAAGTCTTTTAAATATATATAAATTTCAAACGGACCTAACAAACTCAAAGCTTAGATTAGCTTTTGGCAATAAAAATTCATCGTCTTGTTTAAACCAAACCCTAGTATGCGCATTATCTAGAATAATCGTTGGAAATTGAGTAACCTCTGTTCTTGGCGAAAGGCAAAAATCTTTTGGCAGAAATTCGTTACGTGGTGGAAGTTTCAGTTCGTCACAAAGCCCACAATTTTTCCAGCACTAAAATTAATTTAGATAAATAAAACCATATATCATTTAAATATTAGAAATAATATAATAAAGTATACCTACATTAATAATGCTTGGGCTTATTTTCTCTAGACGGTATTTCGTTCCGTACCAACGTTCCTGCTGATCTACATCATTGGCGAATTTTTGAGCAACGATAGCAACTCTTACAGCTTCTGGAGTAAATCCATTTAAAATAGAAGTAATTAATTCTGGCTTCCATTCTTGGAAAAGATATGGTCCACTTAGTACATCTTCCATTGGATAATCCTACGTAATAAATAATAGCAAGGAATATTTTAAGTAATTCTTACAAACGCTGAAGGAGAGTCACAACTTTTTAATTATATAATGGGATTGTAGCCTTACCTGGATACTGCTAACAGCGTTAGATACATATGATCGTGGTGACTCCTTATCTTTAAATCGGAAATGCATTGCAGAAATATCCTTGTATTCGTCAAAAATCCATTTTTGAGGACCATCCACTTTTAACATATTAATGTACTAAAAAATAATATAATAAAATCCTATAATCATAAATTTTAACAAATAAATTTAAAAAAAAATTTAATTAGATTAGTCAAGTAAATATAGAGATATGTGGACAAGAAACATATCATCGTAGAACATATGGACGCTGTTATGCATTCATGTGTCAAGCGCCAAAATATTAAAAATTGAGTTAAGCACGAAATGTTGTTTCTAATACAATAAATAAAAATATTTTTTATGAACTATGCCATAAAAAAATTTGCATTCGATGTAAAAGCTTAAACTTATTATTACAATATCTCAATGCAGAATTCTCGTTTTGCAAAAATGGTTCATCCGCCTAAAGCATTGTTTCGTATTATTTAACTTCGAAAAGGACATTGAATGATATTGAATTACCGAATTTATGGGCACAGGGAAAAGCTTTATCTTCAGCTAAAATTTCTGATTTAAATGAATTGTTCAAATTAGTTCCACCAGACTGTCAAGAATTTTACAATTTTCTCAAAGATGCTGAATCAGCTGATTTTATCGATGATATTGAAGGACTAGGAAACACATTAGACTTCGCCATTGATCCTGATGATGAAGATGAGAATCAGTAATAATAAATCAAAAAGAGCACTAAAAAATAATATTACCTTAAATAAATAAAAAATAATAATTTTTATTCACGATTTTCATATTATTATTTAGAAATTTATTGATGAGAAATTTGTTATAACTTCCGTTTCAATGTTAGAATATATTAATATCACTTAAAAACTATTGATGTAATTTTGATAAAAAGTTCGTATGTCACTGTTGATAAATTTAATAAAAGAATAATTCCAATAAAAATCCAATTCTAATTTGTGAAGTATAAACCTTAAATTATTTTATTAATATAAATAGTCCATAAGTTAATTTGCTTTTATGTGTCAAGAGACTTTGAAACATTTTTACAAATTTAATTAAGCATATTGAATTTTGCAATAATATTTTTTTATATTTTATCAGTTATTCTTTAAATTCATGATATTCCAATGAATAATTCATGAATATCTGTAATAGTTCTAATATTTACTTGCTTATATGATAAAAATAATTCTAATTATTCTTATCTGAACAATTTGAATTAGAAAAACTAGAATGTTAATTTTCTCAAATCCCAGTATCTGGCGCTTGACACATGAATGCATAACAGCGTCCATATGTAAATTACTATTATTAAATATTTAATATTATTAAATGTTTTAGTAAATAAATTTAAAAAATGTATAAATAACAGTAAACAGAAAAGACATTACCTGAAATACTAGCAGAACTATATCGTCAATATGATTAATACCCTCCTCTGTAAGGTCTAAAAATACACCAAAAAAACCAAATCCTCTAGCAGCGGAGCGTGATCCTCCCATTAAACTGAAAAAAGTATATAATATTCAAAAACTATTACTTTTTTAATGAAAGAACATTTCCACTAAATAATAAAAGTAAATTAGTTCCTTATGTTATAAATATTATTTACCTAGAACTCCAGCCACGAGCTTTCAAAGCCGACAATAAACTTCCTGGTCCCTCGTGACCAATTAGATGACTCAAATAATGCCCAGGCTAAAACATAAAAAAATAATGATTAATAATAATATATAATTTCATACTTTTTATGTTAACGTTTAATAATTTTGTACCCCAGACTTATAATATGGTTGCAAATCAGGGATGGGAAATGAAATGTTCAAATTTCGGACGTCTTTAATGGGTACAATTTCTCCACGCATGCCAAGTTGATCGGTTGTAAATGGATGATCTGGCCAAAAAGGCGCTTCAATATTTTTATTTTTTACATCAGAAAACAAATTTGTAACCAAATTCTCCAATGAGTCCAAGTCATCTATAATTAAAATAAAGTTGTCAACAAAAATAAACATATAATAAAATAGTTATTTAATGTTGCAAAAGCAAAATAGAAAGAAAAAAATGGCACGCCAAATCTGAAATGTCCTTTTCTTTTTAACTCTTCACAAGAAATCAATTGTATCTAGTTACAATTAACTTTCGGTAAAATAAATTGTATCTAGACAGAATTGCCTTGAACAGCAGACCTATTTCAAAGGTCCTGTCTGGTTTCATACTCGTAACAGATATTCTTTACCTTTGCCTAAAACGGCTAAACTCATAATATTTGCAGAGTACCATTTATCATGAAATTTAAGTAGTTCATTTCTCACGTTAATCCCTTTTTTCTTAGGAATTTCATCTAATGTTTCTTTATTGCCTGGAAAAAGAAGGTAAAGATCAGAATGATATATGTATATATAAAACAAGTTAAAATAATTAATTTAGTTTACCTGTTCCAAATTTATTATAAGCATGTCTCGGATTTGAAGTACTTTTATCAAGTTGATCAAGTCTCCAACTATCACTTGAAATATTTTTTTCATGTTCAGAGTGAACAGCGTTTAACTCTCTCTCTGTGGCACTCTCAGTAAATAACGGAGATATAAAAAACTGTGCAAACCTGAAGAAAACATGCAATAAATGATATATTATTTTATATGCTAAGTAAAGTATCTAAGGTAAATAGTTTGAAAACGATAAAACCACTATTGTTGGAATAGTTAATTTAAATAAAATATATATGTAATATATAAAGGTACAGAACTTGTCTAGAGCTTCTGATAATTTTTCTGGTACAATATCGAAGTAATATGTAGTGTGATCTGCACGAGTGCTTGCATTACTCATGCCACCGTGTTCCGCTAAAAATTTACTATACGCGTTTTCCTCCGGATATTTCTCTGTTCCTAGAAAGAGCATATGCTCACAGAAATGAGCTAGTCCTGGAAGATCGTCCGGATCGCTCATGCAACCTAAACATAAAAATAATGTCTAAGCAATGTATACTAAGTATAATTATATCCTAATTTTCCAAGGTTTAAAATTTTCAAATTATGATGCGATATTATTAAAATAACTAACTAATTTGTTTTTTAAATATTTTTTTTTAATTCATAGTATTCGTACTCAGCAGTTCTGTTCTTGATACAAGACTGAACGTTATTTTAAAAAAGTAGGTGTTCACTCGCAAACCACAATAATGTGTTTTTATGGTTTATCTAACAAAACAAAAATTATCTGTTACGAAACAATTTTACTTAGTATACCACGTTTTGTGTTCTATTGTGAAAAACTGTTAGAAAACTATGCGTCTGGTCTACCTTGTAGATCATTAAAATAATTATAAAACCATATATATAAAACTTAAATATTACTAGGTTTTGCTTGAAATGTAACTATTATGTAACATATACACATAGAGGTAATATATATAGGTACGAGGGTTGATCAATAAGTACTTGTGTAAAAACATAAAGACGATAGTCTATCTTAAAGTTAAAAGTTTTGTGAAATAAATTGTTATTCTTCCTTACCAACATTTACATCAAGAGCAGCTGCTGCTTTATCGGTGGCAGGGTCACTTACAAGTAATACTTTCATACCATTTTTTAAATGCAGACCCCTGTACTCTCTTTTGTCTTGGGCAGACTTGGTAATGTTATCAAATCTACATACATTTATTATTTTTAGAAAATACAATACGATAATATATATAATTATGTAATGGTTTGTACTCATCAATTTATATACATGTATGAAACAAATATTGTAAAGGAAATATTACCTTTCCAATTGTTTTTTACATGTGCCTTCACCTGCCAGTGGGGTTCTCGCATACAAGCCAGTCGACATAATTAAACTTGGTGTAAAATTACTATTAAAATCTAATGTTCGTCGTCTGAAAATATAAAAAAAATCATGTAAATATACCATATGTCAAAACATATCTATAACAACATAACCTCATAATATATTACTTATAAACGTGTAAAGTAGACCGTCTAACGAACACCGGTAAAAAATAAAGTGTATTCCTTGCTAAAAACATTAATATATTTATATTTTGTGCAATTTATGTCTAATTGTTGCTGCAATTTTGTTAAAATATTAGACCATGATTGTACTGTTTTATGAAACTTTAATTGAAATGTGAGAGGTGGAAATGTGAAAATTAAAGGTGGAAGCGTGAAATTTGCAATACAGGAACGGCAGGAACAAATCAACACATAAACATGAGTTCATAGATAGAAACTATACACTCACATTGGCAGTAGAGGAACTAATTGGAACTATAACTAATCAAATAACTAATGAGAATCTCATGTAATTATTTAATCAGTGATTCAAACCAAGATGAGTTTAAGAAAATAGATATCTGTAGACTTCTTGAAGCATTGTTTTCTAAATAAGGTTACTGTGCAAAATTGGGGTTCCTTTATAACTCATGCAAAGTTTGGTTCCAATATCTCATTGACAAAATAATCACGTTTAATTATTTCTGAGATCTGAGTTCAATTAAACGAATTAAGCGTAAACGACTTCTTTTATTATTTTTTTGCTTTTCACATTTCTTACAATAGATAATCTTAAACCGGATTTATAATTTAAATTCAAATCATAGACTTATACAACGCCATCTGTGATTGGTTTTTATTTCTCAGAAATATATTTCCGCTTATTCAAATATTTAATAGATACATAATGATGTGGATATAGTTGCAATTTATAAATTGCAATTTATAATATTAAAGTGAATGTACGGCAAGGTATTCGTGATATACTCGTATATACTGGTATATACATATGTATCGGGTTGCAAATAACTTGGAAAGTACAATACAAAGAATGCCTATATTTTGATTACACTTACAATTATTCGAATAATTCTCATATCGTATTTTTAAATATTGTATATCTAATGTCAACAACATAACTTATCGTAGTTACGAGCTCAAAGGTCTGCAGTACCCTTATCAGTCATGTACAAAAATATAAACTGTTATATATTTATATCAGAGTTATTTAAAAGTTAATCATACGTGTTTTATTTCACATTATTGCGAACATATTTCAAATACTATATTGATTAAAATTAACATAATATAAATAATATCACATAAACAATTTTTGTGATACAAAATGTCAATCACTTTATGGTTATGTTTTGGAATTAATATTATTCTTTATGCGGAAGCAACCCTTATAGATTCGGATATTCTAAATAACGAAATTAATGCAAATATAAAATTTGAACCAACATGGGAAAGTCTAGATTCCAGACCTCTTCCGTCTTGGTACGACGAGGCAAAAGTGGGTGTGTTTATTCATTGGGGGGTGTATGCTGTCCCTAATTTTGGCACTGAGTGGTTTTGGCAAAATTGGAGGGGTGAGTTATTTTCTTTTTTTGTTGTTATATATATATCAAAATTTCTCTCTTTCTCTCTCTATATGATGTCTCAACTAAATATAAAGCTAATAAAGAGATAGTTTTGCAATAATTCCTCTTTTACATTTATTTATAATTTTTGTATATTATATATTTAGGTATTAATGACAGTAAGTACATATCATTTATGGAAAAGAACTATAAACCGGGATTTACATACCAAGACTTTGGAAGAGATTTCACTGCAGAACTATTCGATCCTGAAGAATGGGCAGAACTTTTCAAAGCAAGTGGTGCTCGGTATGAGATTAAATGTTTTACTTTAACTAAGTTTTTGAATGAAGCTGTTTACCTTTTTACTTTTGTAGATACGTTGTTTTAACCAGTAAACATCATGAAGGTTACACCCTCTGGCCGTCTTCTTATTCTTTCAGCTGGAATTCTGTAGATGTTGGTGCACATAGGGACCTAGTTGGTGAATATAAAAAACTAAATGCTTGTCGCCACATTATTCCAATTTCTCAGTTTTATCCAGTGTAAATTTGTATTATCTCAATGTTCTATTCTGTTGAACGTAAATTTTGGCAATCTGGGCCAATGCTATTATTAATAAAAATATTAGAAGTTTATTAATCTCAACAGTTATTTCAAAATTATAAATCCAGCACTGGATAAATCACACCCAGATAGTAACAATATTATTTGCGTGCAGGTGACCTAGCTGCTGCTATCAGAAGCAAAACAGATCTTCGATTTGGATTATATCATTCATTATATGAATGGTTCAATAGACTTTATCTGGATGATAAGGCGAATGAATACAAAACACAACAGTTTGTTGATTTAAAGATAATTCCTGAAATGCATGAGTTGGTAAACACTTATAAACCAGAGATATTATGGTCTGATGGGGAATGGGAGGCCAGCGATGTTTACTGGAGAAGTCTTGATTTCCTGTCCTGGTTATATAATGATAGTCCTGTAAAGGAAACTGTAGTTACCAATGATCGCTGGGGAAAACATACTCTCTGTAAACATGGTGGCTTCTTCACATGCATCGATAGATTTAACCCAGGTAAAAGCAAACTATACATCATTTATTTATTATTTGTTGGTTTTTTCAGCTTGACAATGTTTCACAAGAAACTAGCCATGGTAATGGAAGACACCGACTAAGATAAGAGTCTCAGGCTCTTGTCCTTCCTAACTCAAAGGAAATAAAACCAAAATATTGAAACTTATATATTTCATTGGTCAATAATAAAATAATTTATTATTCTTATAGTAATGGTATAGTAAAAGTAATTTATAAGATTGTCCATAATATTTAACAGGAATTCTTGTACCTCATAAATGGGAAAATGCTATGACCATAGATAAGAAATCATGGGGCTTCCGTAGAAATGCTAAATTAGAAGATTATTTGACTTCAGCAGAACTTATTAAAGAACTTGTCGAAACCGTTAGTTGCGGAGGAAATATATTGGTAATTGTTGAATAGCTTTTTATATTTTTTATAAATATATTTTATATATTTTTTGTAATAGGTTAATATAGGCCCAACAAAAGAAGGTATGATAGACGTTGTATTTGAAGAACGATTACGCGACATGGGTAAATGGTTGTCCATTAACGGAGAGGCTGTTTATGGGTCTATTCCTTGGACACATCAAAAGGATACCAAAACTTCAGGTGTTTGGTATACACAACCAGGAAAATCAAATGGAATAAGCAAAGGTATTAAATACACAAGCCAACATATAATTTAACTACACTTGCCTAATAAATGCATGATAACATTTAGCATATAAAAGACTAAAAGAAGCAACAATCAAAGCCAGTAGAGAACTTTTTAAATTATGTTAATATTTACAGCAGGCTCTGTTGTGTATGTCTTTGTACTGAACTGGCCTGAAGGCGATGTTCTACAAATCGGTGCAGTACGTGATCAAATGGACGATGACAGCAATGTAGCAATGCTAGGATTCAATAGAGATTTAGATGTAAATATGTAGATTTAATAATATTATACAAACTTCAGATATTTGACAGAAAATGTTTATTTTATTAATGTATCAATTTATTTCAGTGGTATCTTGGAGATAAAGATGTAAATATTTTGTTCCCTAATAAATCCATAATACAAAATGATTTAGCTTGGGTACTTAAAATCACGTTAAACTAACTTTGAATTGTAGATGACTATACTTACGTACATGTAAAATACCTCAATATGTTATATATAAACAAACATACACAAACTTGTGTACTAATGTAGAAAATGTTATGGCGAAATAAAAATACCAGTTTAGAATAAATGTGTTTTATTAAGGAAAACCATGTTAATTTCATAAAAATAATAAATTGAATATATAAATGTTGGTATATTATATATATTATATTTTAAATATTAGTAATATTATTAATAATATTGTAGATAAATTGCAGCCTTTTTAAATTACTTGTCTCCTGATTTTTCAAGAAGAGATACCTCGTATAAGTAAGCTCCCAGTAGTTTAGTCTAAAAATAATGTGAAAATTCAATAAGAAGCTAACCAAAAAATTACATTTACAACATAATGAAATATATTCTCACCCCTTGAATATAATTTCTGATATCAATTTTTTCATTTTGGGAATGAGCACCATCGTCGGCACACCCTATTGGCAGAAGCATAACATTCTTGCCTGTAGTTTCTTGAAGAGTTAAAGTTATAGGAATGGAACCTCCCTCACGAGTAAAATCGGGGTACACCTAAAGCAAGAATCGTTAATTTTGATACGCTAAAACATCACTACCACTTTTCTATGTTAGCTTAAAAACAAACCTTATAAACATGTTTTGTGGCCTCAGCACCAGCCTTATAATGTGGATGTTGGGGATCAGAAGTCCATCCTCGACCTCCATGAGCCATGTAACCCTAATATATGTCAAATAGTCAAAAGTTTTGTTAATAAAATATTGCATTTTATATATTTTACTCAGGGCACACATATTTCATTTAATGTAATATTTGTAGTGTACCTTATAAATATTGGTGCTTCCCCTTAATTTCCATTGCTCATTCAAATAAGCAACAACATATTTTTCGATTTGTTCTGGTTCTTGGTTGGGTACAATGCGAATAGAGAATTTTCCAATCACTTTCCGAGGAATGACAGTCTTCTGGCCAGGCTCATAGAAAGCGCCTAATATATAATTTTAGTGAATATTTATTTAAAAAAAACAGAATTTAATGAACAATGCATGATACCTTCCATTCCATGTAAAGAAAGACTGGGATACCGCCACCTGTGCATTAAGACTTGAGCTTTATCTTCATTATGAAGAAGTTTTTTAGTTCCAACATCCTTACTAAAAGTAAATAGAAAATCATTCTTATATAAATTATATTTTAATATTTATAATCTTTATACATAAATTTAACAATCATTAATAGATTACCGGTATTCAGCAACATCAAAGTCAATATTGTTGTACATTTCTTCTTCAGCAGCTGTAAGTGGTGCTACTTCGTTCATAATACCAGGTATCAAAATCTTGCCATGTTTGTCCACGAGAGTATTCATCATGTAAATGAGATCAGACATTGCTTCTGGTCTGTTTCATAACGAAATAAATCTTAATTTAATTTGTAGCGTATGAAATTAACTTTATTCTTGTAAACGCAATCGCATTAAATACATCATATTTATGTAACATAGGCATTTTGACGTAAATCTCACGTAAATATTACATAACTGTGTTTAGTATGGAGTTATTACTTACACAGATCCTCCAAAAACCCCGCTATGAAGATCTTTGCTTGCACATTCTACTTCGATGTAGAAATAACAAACTCCTCTAAGACCATAAGTAATGCAGGGTTTATCTTTTCCTAACCAGTAGTTATCACTGATGCAAACGTAGTCCACATCACTAAGGAATGTATCTTGAAAGGATCAGAACACTTGATTTTTAATTTTTAAATAAACTTATAGATAAGATTTGGATCTTTAATAAAATTATAGTCTACTTGGTTGAAAATATTTCCATTCTGTTTTTATTTACCTTTCTTAGCATTAAGTAATTCATCAAGACCCTCGCTGCCAGATTCCTCCATTCCTTCCAAAACGAATTTAACATTAACTGGAAGTTCAATATTAAGTGCTTGGTAAGCTTCGATAGCATGGAGCCAACAGAGGACAGGTCCTTTGTCATCACTAGATCCTCTTCCATAAAGACGACCGTTCAACATTGTCAATTCGAAGGGTTCTGTGTGCCATCCATCTTCTTTCAGAGCAGGTTGAACGTCCAAATGACCATAAACACATACTGTATTCTTTTTCGGGTCCTATTGTATAAGAAATTATGAGATGTTTTAGAAAACTGTTAAAAATATTATAATATGGTATAAAAATAAATTATTTCAATTTCCTACTACAAATTATAAAACTAAACATAGGTAGACAGGAAACACAAATGTTTAAGACAATTTTGTCTGTCTAAGATGAGATAACACAATTTGACAAATAGGGACAACGCTAACAATTTTGTCTTAAAAACAGTCTTATCTTTAGTGTATGCTCAGTTTTAATGGTTTGAGAATGTGTTAAATCGTTTTGTTTAACAAGATTATGTCTTTTAATTTGGTCCGAATAGAAATTCTACGAAAACCCTAATATAAGATTACATATATCTCGATAACTATACATAAAATAATCTAATAATTAATTTTTTTTAGAAGCCTTAAGCGATTGCGAGTAAACAATATTAAACAAATTTCTATGATGTATGGATTGAATTTTCTATGACACTTCAGTGACAAGCCATTTTAGATTAGAAAGAACAGTATATTAAGAAAAAAAATATTTAAGTTTTAAAAAGACAAAATCTATGAATATAAATTGTTACTTGACACTCTTAAAATTGATTATTGATTTGTTGCTATGATCATTTTATGTTGTAAAAACAATCAATCAAAATAAAGACTTATTATAGATAAACATAATATCTCGATTGGTTGGAAAGAATTAATTCATAACAGAACATAAATCGATTAGATAATAAATATATTAGCTTTGTGAACAAACAATATGTCGAAACTTTCCACTAAAAATACTTAGCACCACATATTTAACTTTGCGACTAATAATTTTATAAATATTTATTTATCTGTCCAGTGTAAATATTGTTATCATAATTATTTAAGAGTCAATATAATAAAGTATATAAATCTAAAACAATGTTAAACATTAATATTATAACTTATGTAAATATACATACTCATATTAAGATGTAAATAAAATTTCAGAAAAATCTTATTAATTTAAATTACTCATTGCCTACATCTGATCTCAATCTTGATTTATTAAAATATGTGAAATAGAAAATAATATTTATTAAAAAGAAGTTGAATTCTAATTACATTTCCAAGTTGTCCCAATATTACTGGAGGAAGATCTAGAACGGTTCCATCATGTAAAGTTTGTTTTCCAACGTCGGCCAGTTCATATTCAACTCCTAATTTTTTAAGTCTTTCCCCAGTCCATTTCATCATCTCAACACAATCCTTGCGAGTGTGGGGCCATGCGGATACGGACTTAATAGCAACAGACTCTTTTAAAACGTCTACATAATGCGCCTTGTTCTGGTCAATATGCCTGTGATTTTTTAATAATAAATTATCTCCAAACATTTAATTACAAAATCTTTTACAATGAAAAAAACTAAAGCCTTTAGAAACAGTGACTGGTTATAAATGAATTCGGTCTGAGACGAAAAAGGATACATTTGAATATCTGTTAATTCAAAAATGGTTTTTCAATATATAGAAGATTGATAGTAGAGGCCCATTTACAGACTTTCCACCAGGACACTGTTCTGCTCACAAAGTAAAAGGACAGAACTCTCCTCAGAAGTTTTTATGAGGGCGAGTTAATTTAAAAATAAATAATTTTTTTAAACAATAGTTAAGAGTCTAGCAAAAGTGGTCGGGCTACTACCTTTTCCGTCTACGTTAAATATAACTATTATAAAGCTAAAAACAAGATGCACTTAAATTAGATACAAAACTAAAGAAATGATAATGGTTACTATAACAAGGCAAGCATCACGGTTAAGAAAACGGTAGTTTGAAAGTATTCTGTTTTGCATAAAAAAAAATAACTCAACTCGTTTTCCATAACACCGCAGAGATTTGAAATGGCAAATGATCTATATGACTAGCATTTGATCATTTCATCAAATGATTTAGTAGGACTCATATTAAAATGCTTATCTTATCATTAGAGATACTTGTGTACCATACTACATGTATTCAAATAATTGCAAGAACTAAACTTATACCGCTACATAACAATCCGTACGAAGTAATAAAATTGTGAAACAAAAAACCACTGGTTAGGTCATATGAGAAATATGAGTATATTACATTGCATTCTAATAATTATATTTATTATAAAAGTTATACGACTGAATCATTCGTTTATATCAGACTCAGATAATGTTTTATTTATTAAATGTAACAAAAATTAACCTTGTAAACTCAAACGTAACATTTCTTGCTTTATAAAAAGATGAATACTTGAAACTGATCTCTAATGAAAATATTATAAGAAAATGATAATTATATTACTTATAAATGGTCTTATTTATTACATAGAATTACATATTATTAAAAGAATTTACAACATTAAAATAAGTAATATTTATATTTAGAATAGTAAGGTTATAAAACAATGATAATGCAGAAATATATAAAAGCTTACCCAAATATCTTTTTTAAAGTTTCTGGTAATTCCATTTTATAAGAATAAAGGCAGAACAAAAATTAAAACAACTACTGTGAGAGACAACCACACACTAATTGAAACTCGGACTGAGCCTGACAGTTGTTGACAGTAATATGAGTAATATGGTTGAATTGATTTGAATATGATAGTGAATTGAGTGACGTTTATAAGATTAAAAATAGTGGATGTACTCGAGCACTGGTATTAAATTGGACTAAGTGCTCCCTATTCACTTCCAATCTAACGGGTTGATGTAAGCTTGCACAAACTACATAATGTGATATGTAATAATGACATTTATGGCAATGGACAAAAATGACTATTACAATAGTTAATAACTTCTATAACATTGCAAATTTAACAAAAATAATTGGATATTTGAGATTCTGATAGCCAAATTCTCAATATACAATGCAGTTTTATATAAATCCTATTCTTCAATTTTTTTGAAATTATCTGCATTTAATTTTCATAATATTTATAAGAGTAATTTTTTTCGTTCCGATATCTTCTTTCTGTATTAGATTCTATGTTTCTGATATTTTCAAATAAGTGTCCTATTGATACTGAGCCATTGTAAGCTTAGTTGAGCGAATCTATTGACAAATTGGGTCGAGCAGCGAATAGCGCTCAGCTTATCTCCACCTAACCATCATACAAGATTGATCCAACAGGTTGGATGGTGTGTAGGCAGTTTAAAGTGTATTTATACCAGTGCTGGTCAAGCTACTTGGTTCAGATCACATTACCTAGAACAAAGGAATGTTGAAAATATAGCAATTTTCTTATGGTAATAAAATACTGATGTACAGTCTCATAAGTTTATTTTTCTCGTATTTAATTATAATATGTATATAAATATATATTTTCATACCCATGCTGTCTTAATAATAATAACATATCTCCAAGACATAACTGAAATTGAATTTATCTTAGTAATATATAACAAACGACAATATCTGGGCATTAAGTTCTTTTTTATTAAAGCTATTAGTTAAAGCCATTGAGATATTTTTAATAAATAAATAAAATATAGCTCAATCTATCTAAATACAACTAATTAAATTATTATACTTTCTCTTACAATATATATATTTTTTAAAGGCACATTTCAATTTATTTAAAATAAATATTTTTATGTAATATTAATATTATTTATAGAGATGAAATTTGTAAAAAAAATATGTTCATCGTCAATAACGTAGCTTCTAAATAATTCTGACTATTTAACAATTGATTAAAAAAAAACTTTGTACTATTCAGTAAAACTTTGTACTTATTGGTTTAACGTACTAATTGGTTTTTATACGAGATTTATATAGTATCACTAGCGACTTTCTTTCAATCGATTTGCAGATAAATCCATAAAAGGCTTCAATAATGCATCATCCATGTTTTGTGATAAAACATGAATATAAGCAGCATTTTCTGCCATAATTATTATCTCTGCTTGGCTGAGCGGTCTCAAACTTAACCTATTCGATTTGTCAAGCTGAAAAATAATAAATGTTATTCATTTGAAGAAAAACTGAATATTTTCAAGTAGGACATACTTTATATTAATAAAAAAAAGTGAACAAACCCGATCTCTAATAAGCAGATCTTTTGAACCTAAATATTTAGCAACACAATCAGCATAACGTGGCCTGGTATTAAATCTCCTGCCCTCTTGCTTTAGGGATATATACAAGTGTATATTCTGTAATAACAATTGTTAATAAATGACTGTTTTATACTCTATTAATCTGAATAAAAAACTTACCATCATATCGTACACATTTGACAACGAAATATCATATTTACTTTTTAAAATATATATAAGTGCATTACTGTTATACACAAGTTTTTGAATTTGTTTATTCTCTAGTATACTTTTAAACAAATTCAATTTCATTAATGCTAATACATCAAACATGTAGATCTGGTTTGGTGTAGTTAAAATTAAAACGTGCAAAGTTCCCCATTTACCATGATGGGAGAGTTCTCCATGTAATCCAATATGATCATACTTTTCTAAAACTGCTATAGCTTTTCGAATCCGACCTCCATGGTCACTATCCATAAAATTATAATTTGTCGATAAGTGCTGTATATGAAAATAATCATGTACATTTAATAATCGTTGTGAACTATTTGTATAACTACTTTGTGTCAATTCATCTTTAGTATATTCAACTTTTAATGACACTATATCATTTTCGTAATAGTGACGAGGTTCTTGTATCAATATTTTAGTTGCTAACCAAAGGTTTTCTGCCATTGTAATTCTTGTAAACGAAGAGTTAATATCGACTACTATTCCTCGTACAATTCCCATTTTTGATTCTACTGTTAGCATATCTCCAAGTTTAAATATAGGTTCCATAATGACTAAAATAATAAAATGCAAGAGTGTTAACAAGTGGAAATATGATAAGTACCTTAAATTCATTCAAAGCATATATCTTTGAAAAATACACATGTATATATATTAATACCTGAAATGTCCGAAATAATTAAACTGTGAACTGATATCGGCACCTGTGTATAACACTTAAAAGCGTCTTTTTATATGTAAACTATAAAAAAGTATAGTTTGTGGATAAATTCATTTTTTGAATATATATTTGAACATAACCTATTTTGATAAAATGTTTGTACTGTCATTTATAACAGCATATAACCAGAGATAACATATAACAGGCACAAACATCACTTCACGTACCTCACATCACAAGCGCCACTATGCGGCACAGACAGACACTTCTGTTGGAACCAGAAGGGTTCACACTTCTAGCCTGGCAATACATATTCTAAGCAATACTGAGCAATATTAACAAATACTAATATTTGGTTATGGATATTGTTGAAGCTATATTTCTTTGTATTTCATTAAGTCAGTCATAGTGTTAATATATATTTTTTACAAATTTTATTATATTATAAAGCAATAAATAGCAGTGAAATATGCCTACGTACGAATTATCTCTTGTTTTAAGAACTATGCCTAGGGTAATTATTTACTATACTCACATTAGAGAGTTTAAACTTGTTTTATACATAACCTATGTTTATTGCATTTATTATATATTTTTATACATAGACAGAACTTATATCTACACTAAAACGAACAGCACAAGCTATCTTCGATCGAGCCGGCATTATAAGGAAAATAGATAACTTAGGAACTCGAGAAATGCCATTCAAAACAAGTAAACATGGTGTAGTTCATCGACAAGGAAGTTACTTTATGATGGAATTTGATATACCTCCCACTGCTCTTGCAGATTTAACAGAAGGTAGGTAATTTAAAATATTTCTTATATGTATTCCAAGATTAACGAAATAAATTATGCAGGATATGGTCGTGATATTGATATTATAAGGAGACGAATATACAGAAAGCTAGAACAAGTAACACAGGAATGTACTTTACATGAAGAACTTTTACCACCTGCATATCGCAAAGGAGTACAAGAAATGATTTCTCAAGCTAAGAAAAATGAAAAACCAAAATACAATCACCGTACTGGTCTTGATTATTATCCTTTCCAGAAATAGTCATATTAACTAATTCGATAGTATAAGTTTATAGTATCTTTTTGTTGTAGTACCTTTTATTTTATGTATTTACAATATATATCATATTAAGATAAATGTTATATAATATATAATTTGTCTTTGGTTCTATGTTATACATTTAAAAGAAGTGTTGAATATTTGGCTGAACGTGAGATGTGTTTCTTATAGTGAAGCACATATACAAAATATTTCTATTATTCAGTTCTTTATTTTTTTATTCAGCATTTATTCATATTTTGAACAAGTAAAGGTAACTCATCCTTGAAATATTTCTGAAAATAATCTATAAATTTACGGATCGAAGCCTGGTATTCAACATTGAATGCTTCACATTTTGAAATGATTGCTATTTTCTCGGGTTCATTTGCATCAGTATCGATAAATATATCTGTATCTCTGAAATAATAAACTGAAGTATTATATATAATGATAAAACTATAATCTAATAGATGTAATTAAAGAAATCTATGAATAAATGTCCTTACGTCAACAAGTCGTCAGGCTCGTGAGGGCTGTCAGGTGATGGTCCATCTGGTCCAAAACTCTTTACTATTTCACTTGCAGCCAAAACAGCGTTATCACTTTACATGCAACAAATAAATTAAATAAACAATGAATATAAAAGGTATTTACTGTAATAATGTCATAATTATTTTAACAAAGTTAGTGTTTCAAAAAAAGTGTAATTCTTATAAGAAAAATATACCTTGTATCATTAGGTTCGTCATCATTAAAAGGCAATTCCTGATTTGAATTGGACATTATAAAGATAAAATAATTTATAATTAGTTTTTATATTGTATTTAATAAACAATTGTGTCAGACAATTTACTACAAAGATAAGTTTAAAATACTGGACAAGATAGGAAGAGTGCGTTCCTTGAAATCTAGTACAGTTCAGAGAAAATATGAATCGAAGGCCATGCATTATCAAAGTTACAACGACTAGTCTTTGGTTAAAAACTCTTGTCTATGGCTCCAGATTTGTGGCGGTCTGCTTAAACCATAGAGATATAAGACTAGAGTGCGCAAGAGGCTGAATACTGTAATATAGGCAAAGAGAGAGAAAACCGCGAAATTCCTCTCTGTCTCTTTCGAACCGAGTACTGTGATTGCCGCGCTAACGAAAATATAGCTATACTAGAGTCACGTTGCTGTTAGAGTCAGAGTGGGGGGCTGTCGGTATTTTTATTTTAACTATAGCGTCTGCTTGCTTGTTTACCCCTCACCATATCGGCAATCAACTAAGCCGGCAGGCTTGTTTACTCCCTACCATACCGTCAATCAACCAACCCGGCAGCAGCGGTTCGGCTACGTAGAAACAGATAGGACCCTCGGTATGGTATCTCTCTCTTTGCATATATCGCTTCCTCTTACACGCGGCCGTACACTTCGCGTACTTTAGTCTTATATCTCTATGGCTTAAACAGTTTAAAAACATTACGCCTCGTGCTATACTTAAAAATGGTAATGATGTGTAAGTGTCAGTATTTTACATTTCCCAGTAAATATTTTGGATTCAATTCTACTTCATTTCTATTACTTATCATGAGTTTTTTGTCTGGAACGTGTTCGTTTTCTATTCAGTCGTTTATAGGAAAGGCCCTTTTTATGAGCTACAGACATCGCAACGACGGCTCACTGCTGAATTAAAAGCGACTCCGGTTTATGATTTATGACCGGAGTTATAAACTTGACACTAGTTGAAGGCCTGTTGTCTTCGTCAGGGATGGCAGGGGTATAAACTTAAATATAAAACTACTTTTTAGAGCCTGCAAAATATAAAATCCACGATTTAAACCCTTTGTCTTACCATCGCTGCTTAGAGTATTCGTTTAAACACATTATATTCGGGGATTGAGGGAGACAGCGTGTGCCTATTACCATTAAAGAAATATTTGTTGAAAAAGAATAGCATATGCTTTAAACATACTGTACTGAACGAAATGCTATACAAGTGTAACGGTGAAAAATATATTTTGCTTGTCTAACCGCATCTCGTTTCTCTCTCACTTTGGAATGAAAATGAACTAAAAAGTTCAAGTTGGAAAAAGAAAGAATATTATTATGAAAAAATTCTAACAACTAACACAAAATCTGTGACAGGTAGAGAATCAATTTGAACTAAAAGCGACTTTTGTGTACCAATTTTGAACTATTAACGAACTTGCTAAGACAACATATATCAGATTTTATTTCACAAAATCTTGACAGGTAGGGAATAAATTTGAACTAAAATTGGTTTCTGTGTTGTTGCTTCGAACTTGTAAAGCGTTAGAATAGAATTGTACGAGTGACTCGAACGTCACTAAATAGGGCATTTCACCAAATTGTTTACTGGGTTACTTTAAGTAAGTTACGTTAAGTAATTATTATTTATATAAACACCACACTAGTATACATTTTCGGCATGTCCACTTGGATGGATGATAGACCGACCATATATGTATATGTAGATTTTAAATAATGAAAGATAAGTATTTGGCCGCACAGCAGTTTTATTGATTTGAATTCTTTATACAAATAACACAATCGATTCGGATAAAGTTATATGTTACATTCTCTAACTCATAAATATTCTATTGCTTGTCTCTTCTAATCAACTGCTTGATTTATTACTATGTCCTGAACTATGCAACTTTCACCATTACCAAATACATTAACAGCATTTTCCTTATTTTACCTTTTTATAATACTGGCACCCCTAAGCTGGTGCCTTTCTGTTTAAATCTAGAGTCATAAAATTCTAAATTCCATACATCTAAAGTAACGCAATATACTTAATTGATTCAATGGTTGTATTATTCTGGTATCCATACGTTGAACAACAGATAAATAGTTAAGACAGTTTAAAATTCAGATTAAAGAATCATAATATAATGAATAAAATAAATGTAACGTTTAAATATATATGAAATAAGAATATCATATTAAAAAAAGGTCCAATTGGGACTGTTATGTATATAGTATATTATTGTATATCAAATGTTACTAACAAAACTAAAAGTCGTTAAAAATTAGCAATATTAATTATTAGATTAACCATCTTGAGAAACAGTGGCAGCAGTTGCAGCTGCTGTAGTGCTTTCTGGCTGCTCTGTAGTGGCTGCACTGGCAGTAGCTTCATTAGTTGTTTCCTTTATTGCTGAAAAACAATGACGTTTCGGTACGTTTTAAAAGATAAAAGATTTGTTAAAATATTACATTTTGAAAAATTGAAGTTTTTAAAGTAAATACTCGTATTTAAAATTTCAAGCAAAAACTTTTTTAATGGGCTTGTGTCCTCATTTTTTAGTGGTCGATTTTTCAATTGTTGATTGAAATTGATGTTAATAAATATGTATTGGCCTGTCTATTTTATTACATATCTAAATATTGACGGAGATATAGCAATTAAAAGTTTGAATTGTAGTTTTAGCGCTAGAAATGGTCGGCCATATTTGTATGACGTGAATGCATTTTAACGTCAGTTATTTGTTGAGTAGGTCAGTGCTGTGGTAATGTTTTGTAGCTGTTGGTAGTCGAATAATCAAGTCAAATCAAAGAATAATAAGTTTTTATTTTATTTAACCCTGCTAAGGCAGACATAATATTGAAATTTGATTGTTCCTTGAAATAGCTGTAAATAATATTTGATATTTTGATATATAAATACATATAGCAGAGATTTATGAGCTGTAAGGTTGGTAACCTTACACAAGGATTGTAATGTCAAATGCACTTGGAATGTGTACAAAGTTGAATCCCTTTAATAATTAAAGAGACAAAATGACTTTTAAATGTTAATATCTCTTAACATATAAGGAGCTATCAAAAAATAATTGAACATTTGAGGTTCTAGAAGCCCATTTATTATTCTCTACAACTTATAAATTTTTACTAACTTTACCTTGAAATATTCAGGAAGTCGTTTGCGCGAGTATATTAAAAAATATTGATAGATTTTTTTATAAAAGAAATAAATTACATAAATTTTTCTAAAAAAATGATTTTATATTATATTTAAATCTTACCGGTTTCAGTTGTTGTTTTGCAAGGATCCTCATCACTGTCTTCGTCACTATCTTCATAGGAACCATAGTCAAACAAGTCTAGCAGGAGCTCAGTTAATATGCTAAAAATATCCTGCAATAACATACCAACTTAATGCAAATACAACTATTATTGTAAGGTGATACATATTTGCAATGGTATAATAATTTTTTTTTTAATGCAGAACAAAAAGAATAAAAACATAAAATGTTAAAAATGCATTAGTACCATCAAAGATTTAAAATTCATATTCTTTATAGGCACTACTCGAGATAATATTGCGCGCAGCGTTGCCGGATTACCATTGACCATGAATTGGAATTTAAACAAAATGTATTCAATTATTACATCTCGAATACAAAACTATGAAGTGTTTTTTTAATTTTGTTTAAAAAACATTTTTCTTAACTCTCGTAATCTTTTTCAAATTCTGTTGAGAGATTTTTTTGTGGCAATTAGAAAATAGTAGGACGAGCAGGAAGTTTTACATGCTTCAAATGGGAGGTGAACCTATAAATTGCTAACTTTGTTATTACCCAGTAAACATTTTGGAGTCACTTTAACATCATATTGAAGATGCGTATGATTTGTTTTGTCATGAAAGAGTTAATTTATAGTTCAGTTTCTCACAGTCGTTCATATGAAATATTTATTTTATCGGCTACAAATGGTGAAACCACTCCATCTGAGGAAATACAAATGAACTGTAATTAAAGTGAAATAGTGACAGAAACGTCACAAAAAGGGACACTTCACCAAATTGTTTACTGGGTCATTATCTCGGATTCTAAACGGTCAAACATTCTGAAATTTCGACTTTAAGGTGAAACGATACTTAGCCATTTTTTCTATCGAAATATAGATGGCGATACTATACAGCAGGTTAAATATTAAAAAAAGCATGTTTTCTTATGTTTAAATCGCTTTATGTAAGTAACTATAAACGCGAATCAAAATCTAAAGGTGCAATTAGTTAGATGAATAACGTATCTATATTTTAAGCTTCCTTCCACTGACTTTAGTGAGTTGGAATCGCTAAAATAACTTTTGAAAATTAATATTGCTATATTTTCTAGTTAAATTCCAATTCGCCATCTATATTTCGCTAGAAAAAATGGCCAAGTATCGTTTCACTTTTATATATACACTATTATATATACACTATATATAAAAAATATACTATATATATAAACTATATATAAACTATATATATATATATATATATATATATATATATATATATATATATATATACATATATATATATATATATATATATATATAAATTGTGTGGTTTCTGTAAAACCACTTTTCGATAGTGGTTTTAAGTTTTTTATTTATAGGTGTATATATATATATATATATATATATTATTATATAAAAGTAAAAGTATTATATAAAAGTTTTTATATTATAAGGTAGTTCTGTTTCTGTAAAACCACTTTTCGATAGTGGTTTTAAGTTTTTTATTTATAGGTGTATATATATATATATATATATATATATATATATACACCTATAAATAAAAAACTTAAAACCACTATCGAAAAGTGGTTTTACAGAAACAGAACTACCTTATAATATAAAAACTTTTATATAAATAAGAAACTCTTTATGTCAAATAAACCTTATATTTACCTCGTCCGATTTACTCTCAACAATTAGGCTCAAGCTGGCACACAACATCAAATAGCAATAAATTTTCATTTCTAATGGACAGAGAAAACAGTTTCCACTAAAACTTATAGAATTCGATTTGTAATGCGTTGGTGCCTTATATACCTACCAGAAAAAACATCTTAATATCCAGTAATATTTTTATCTGAAGGTTTCTGTATTTTTATGAGACCTGTGTTCGTGCATATTTTGCAGAATTAGAACTTTGATTTGAATGCGGAAGCACGACCGTTGCATACATTATTTTATTGAAATAATCTTGAAAATAGGTTATAATATTCTCAATAGGTATATTTCTGCCACACGTATCATTCTTATAGCACACGGAAAACGCTTGCTTTAGTTTAAAAATATTTATGTAAAACTTAATATAAACGCTATTGTATTCTATTTTCTAAATTATGTTCAGACTGAAAATGTCAATTTGTCTCACTTAAATTTCTATTTATTAATCTATGGTAACAAATGGGTTTGTTAACCATGGCATAATTTCTATAAAACTGTGCAATATATTGATAAAGTTGGCTGCCAGAACCTCAACTGTCCAATTTTTTTTTAATAACTCCTTATATTTTAGGAGGTATTAACAATTAAAAAAGTCATCCTTTCTCTTTGATTATTAAAAAAGATTCAACGTGATAGAAAATTCCAATACATGATACATCACATACGTCAATATGCCATCTCTTTTTTACTGTTGTGGTACAGTTAAGCAGTGCAGTACCAAGCTATACTGTCTGTACCCGATAAATAGGGTTAGGAATGATATAGAGGAGGCAAACGAGTCATGTCTTCGATTAAAAATTAGTTTAATCTATCAACAGAAGTAGTTCAGTTGAAGAATACCTGTGAACACGCCAGATCTGGATCAACCTGGTAGGTTAACCTCTAGTAGGACCCTTTCAGATTGTGTGTATACGAATGAGGGTAAATCCGTGGACATTGCACCCCTCATACCATGCTATCGGTGAACAGTATTCGGTTTATAATCATACTTCGTTTCCTTCCAGGACGAACACACTTCAGTGATCAATATTAGTTTGGGATGTATCTCCCCTTACTACATACTTAGTTCCGTCTTCCGTGTGCACATACAGATGCAATATCTGCACAATACTTCGCGAGTTTATTGCCAGTATGGGCTGGCATCGCAAAACTCTAGGAGTAGAGGGAAATCAAATCATAATTTACTGCACACAGTGTAATGTACAACTCGTACTCGTGTACTAAATGGTAGACTCGGGATCGAATTCGGCTTCTAATTGATATTTTAATACTCATGTAATGGGCTTGTGTCCTCATTTTTTAGTGGGCGATTTTTCAATTGTAGATTGAAATTGATGTTAATAAATGTGTATTGGTGTGTCTATTTTATTAAACATCTAAATATTGACGGAGATATAGCAATTAAAAGTTTGAATTGTAGTTTTAACGCTAGAAATGGTCGACCATATTTTTATGACGAGAATGCATTTTAAGGTCAGTTATTGGTTGAGTTCTGTAAATGTTGGTAGTCAAATAATCAAGTCAAATCAAAGAATAATATGTTTTTATTTTATTTAACCCTGCTAAGGCAGACGTAATATTGAAATTTGATTGTTCCTTGAAATAGCTGTAAATAATATTTGATATTTTGATATATAAATACATATAGCAGAGATTTATGGGCTGTAAGGTTGGTAACCTTACACTAATATATAGTACACTTTTATAGAAATTAAGACATGGGACACAAGCCTATTGTTGATATTGATTCCTAACGGGAAGAGGAACTTACCAAATCATAACAATACAACAGAGATACCTACCGGTGATATGTCATTTACTACTAACAGCTGCGGTGTGTATCCCATGAAATATTATATTACGAAGATGTGAACAAGGAAAAATAATGTTATGCATAGCTAAAACTGAAGAAGCCACAAGAAATTTACAAGCCCATTGGGTTATAAATGGGAATAATAGTCGCATTTAAGCTGCCTAGAGTTCTTCATTTAATGCAAACCTGTTAAAAAGGAAAACGGAAGAAAAGTTCATATTCAGTATTTGTTCTTTATTAAATTATACAACATATTATGAAACATAATTTAAACTGTTTTTAATTATAATATGTTAAAGTTTTTACATTATATATCATTTTATACTTGTTACTTTTAATTTTGAGTTACAACATTTCGTGGCCTTCTTTTTATTTGATAAGTGCTCCAAAGATTTCTACGACCTACTAATTCGGAATTTCCCACGTTTTCCATATCTGCAACAACATTTAATTTCTATGTTTAGATTACTTAAAGAGTAACTTCATAATGTTAATTAATATGCAATTTTTAAAAGAATAAAGAATATGATGAAACCCAGTGAACCATATTTCTTCGAATAGAGTCCAAAGTTATACAACGAAATATTAATGGACTTACAACGAACTTGAATTCACATATAATTCATATAGAATTCAAAGAACTCTACTTCATTTCGTTTTATGGTTTACTGTGAAGTAAGCGACGGTCGTGGAAAGTGAGAATGACAAGAAGTGGATAGAGGAACAATAATGAAAAGAAGATAAGAGAATATAAGAATGGATAAGGAAAACCAGAACAAAATAAATTAAGAAGGGAAATGGAAGACTGTAGGATATTATGAATGTATAGGAAAGGAACAAAGAAGAGATAGGAAAGAACAAAGAAAGAAGGAGAACAGAGAAAGAGCAAGATAAAATTGAATATAATGTAGAACAGATAATATTACCTTCCACGTCCCTTGATAGAATAATAGTTTTTTAATTGCTCTAAATAGGTTTGTAGTTCCTCAGTTGTTGCAAATTCAGCTGGTCGAATGGGCTTGGGCGGGTTATCAGTGGGTGAGCCTTCCAGCACCTTCTGTTGTATATTTATAAAAATAACAACCGCAAATATTAAAAACGCACAATATAATTGCCGCATCTGTAAATTGTAGTAAATAAATAAACAAATAAATTTAGCTCAATTGTATATAAATACTAGAGTTTACCCCGTCGTAATTACATTTCATATTTAGTTCTATTTTTAAATTAAAACAATAAACTCGCACAATAAATAAATAATTTTTCAATTTATCAAAATAAAAAATATTTTCAATTTGTGCGTTATTTGACCAACTTTCTTTCAAAATTTTTTTTTTAGGATTCGTAAATAAGTTACCAAGATTAGCCTATATACAAAATTTCAACTTTCTAGCACAATTTTTACTCTCGGCAAATACTGCCCCCGTGCCCCCAAATAAAATTTTGAAATTTTTTTTATTAATAATATATTTAATTATTCTAGAATCCAGAATATGAACTTTCTCCAAAGTTCCCTACCGGGCCCCCGAATTCTTCAACTCCCCCTTTTTCAATTTTTTAATTTCTAATTTTTGAGAAATGTTAGCATTGAATACCTTAATACACATGCAAAATTTCAACTTTCTATAAAAGTAATACAGCAAAAAAGGGCTCACTTTTTTTTCCAGTTTTTTCAAAATTACGGGTTTCCAGGAAACTCAAGGAAAAATCCGGGAACGCCAATTGTCTTAGAATTTTTTTCTCTACGAAATAGGCAATTTTCAAAACCATTGACGGAGCCGACAAAATTCACTACCAAACATATAAGATCATAAGAATATAAGATCATAAATATACACCTGGGACATTATAATATACGTATGATGATGATGATGTGAGTATAAGGTCAAAATTTTAACCGTTTCTGAAATCTAAGGATCTTCCAGAGACTGCACCAATAAGAGCTGCTTGTTTTACTTTTTAAATAAAACAGAAATTACCGGAAATATTTTTGATTTTATTTGTGTATTGAAAATGTAATTTGTTCGAATGATTTGCTAGAACATGTGATTGACTATATCGGCTAGCAATAATGTTTTCTTTATAAATTCGTCTATATTTTGCCAATAAAACGATGGATATTAGGCATATTTCCAAAATTGTTGAAGGGTTATAAGATAGGAATGGCGATCTGAGATCGATTAATCGAAGAATCGATTTTTTGAGTCGAGAAATCGAGATTCGATTTCTTTTTTGTAAGAATGCAACTGTACAACTATTTACATTATTTATTATAAGCTTGGACATGAAATATTGAGAATTATAGTTATTTTATTCTATTTATTAAATAACGTACATGCTTTTATTGATTAATCAAAAATCACTCTTCATACTTATCCTTTAATTATAAGAAAGGTTTGTATTTTTTTTACAAATTTAATAAAAATAAAATCGATAAAAGAACGTTTAATTTTTTTATTTTTTTTGAGTTATTGTGTTTTTATATAAAAACTCAAAAGAATCGAAAAATAGATTTTTGAGAAATTTTTCTGATTGAAATTTTTTTCTGAATCGATTAAAAAATCGTGATTAAAAATTCCAAAAGAGAAAGCTTAACGTAATCTAGCAAGCCAATAATGTTGCCAAACGAAGAAAAATTTTGTTAATAAATTTTCACGATTTGTTTGCGTTGTTGTATTGCATAATATTCTGTGACCATCTTCCCGCGTGTCTAGTATAAGTCAGATTTCAAATTTCAAAAATAACCATGTACAAATTGATGGAATATTTAAAACATTCATCTCTTATTGATACACCCTATTTTGTTTAATCTTAGGAGAGAAAATACAACTATATACTAAGTTGTGTTTGGAAAATACTACTACACACCCAGTAAACAATTCGGTGAAATGTCCCGCTTTGTGAAGTTTCTGTCACTATTGATTGCACTTCAATTGTAGTTCGCATCAATTTTATTGTCGTTTTTATTCCGGCAAGTGAAGAGGTTTCGCGATTTGTAGCCAATAACATAGACATTGCATATGAACGACTGTGAGAAACTGAACGATAAATACGATTTCGAATGAAGTCCAAATTGTTTACTGGGAAAGAGCCTTTCATGTGTATACACATAGTATGTACATATTGATCGTCCAGTTCATTAGTGAGACAACTTGGTATGTGAGTAATGCCTCAGAAGATAAAATGTTACATAAGTCTCGAGTTATTGGACTTGTCTCACTACTAAACTGGACGATCGATATAGCTAAGGCTATACTGTTTCACAATGGACCTAAGATATAAATCTTACGTTTATTTTTAACTGGTTCAGGTGGACGCTGTTCTTGCAGTATCCAGGCATGCGGCGAATATTACCAAGACGATTTGACACTTGTTGCACAGCTGGTAGCAAAATGAAGACTTACAAAACTTGATATTTTTTTTGGATAGGTTCTATTTTTTTAAAAAATCTGAAATTATTGTTAATAATAGTATTTGATAAAACAAAAGTTAAATTAAAAATTACTGAAGGTCAGAGGCGGCCTTAGCCTTTGCGAGGTCCCGGGCAGCAGATCTTTGTGAGACCCCGGGCGGCAGAACTTTGCAAAGCCCCGTGCTGCATATTTTTTGCGAGTCCCATGGGCGGCAGATCTTGTTCTTTGTATAATTTATGTAAATTGTAAGTATTTTTGATGATAATTGACGAGAAATAAAATTTGATATTGAAAGTTTTATAAAAGTTAACAAGCACAAAGACGACAAATATTAATGATGATAAACTAAGGTACATGAATGCCTTAAAAGATACACGTAGCGAATCAAGTGGTCTCTAAAGAGCGAGGCGCGAGATTCTAATACATATATAGTCATGAATGTTTCGACTTGGGTTGTAACGCGAGAATGCGAGGCCCCGGGCGGTTGCCCTGCTTGCCACCTCCTAAGGCCGCCTCTGCTGACGGTGAAAACCACTGGCACAATTTTAAAAGTTTCAGTAAAAATTATATATATTGCTTTTGAAGTTTTTGTGCAATTTATAAGTTGAAACTGCTTTTATGAGATAGATTTTTACCGCTACAAAACTTAGTGTAGTCGTTACAACAAAGCTCTACTTCATTTTATTGTTGCAGTAAACTAACGGACGTTGCACCAGTGGTGGCTTTCTTAAAATTAATGAAGATAATTTATTTTGTTAATATTTATATCCTTCATTTGGCGGACTATAGCATTTATCCCACTAAACACATTTATGTAACCTTTCTGGAAAATGTATCTGCTACATAAATGCTATATTCTTGTTTACTGAGCATTTACTGATTCAGTAGACTCGTTAATATCACGAAATGAAATAGTAAATAAAATCTTACATTATCCAAACCAAACGGTTATTCCTTATATAAAAATACGCCTGAACTATAGTCAGCCAGATGAACGCACACACATGCAACTGTCACTGTCAAATATTCTGCTAGGTTTAAATATACTATATGTGTAATTACAAAAACTATAGAATGTTTTATTTCAATCGAGATCTTAATGTAACTGCATTTAATATCTGCGTCCTTTATCTGTTCGCGATGTTATTTATAGCGAAAATGCTATTGTAAAGTTATTAATTATTTTTATATTACAGTTTGACGCTAATAAATGTACTTTACTAGAATATATTTATAAGCATTGATTATATATTCAAGATAATAGGTGTACGTAATTGATAGCATAATTACTTATTCAAATATTTAACTAACAATGTTTATTTAATTTTTACAATATTTACTTAGCAACATATGCCTGTTTTTGAACTGGAGGCGGGCCTAGATTAATCAATACCCAGAAAGGACATGTGTCTGACATTATGAAAAATAGAGTCACAAATAAATACTTGTTTATCAAAATACCCCCATTAATAATAATAACATCATTCCATTTAAGTTATATTAGCCAAAATCAAAAGAAGTACGAGCCAGAAGTATGGCTCAAGTACTTTGTTGCTCAAAGTGTCCTATGTCTTAATTTCTATAAAAGTGTACTATATATTGATAAAGTGGGTTACTAGAACCTCAAATGTTTTTCTCAATTATTTTTTAATAACTCCTTATATGTTAAGAGATATTAACAATTAAAAAAGTCATTTTTCCTCTTTAATTATTAAAGGGATTCAACGTTGTACACATTCCAAGTGCATGTGACATCACAATCCTTGTGTAAGGTTACCAACCTTACAGCTCATAAATCTCTGCTATATGTATTTATATATCAAAATATCAAATATTATTTACAGTTATTTCAAGGAACAATCAAATTTCAATATTATGTCTGCCTTAACAGGGTTAAATAAAATAAAAATTTATTATTCTTTGATTTGACTTGATTATTTGACTACCAACAGCTACAGAACATTACCACAGCACTGACCTACTCAACAAATAACTGACGTTAAAATGCATTTCACGTCATACCAATATGGCCGACCATTTCTAGCGCTAAAACTACAATTCAAACTTTTAATTGCTATATCTCCGTCAACATTTAGATATTTAATAAAATAGACACGCCAGTACACATTTATTAACATCAATTTCAATCAACAATTGAAAAATCGCCCACTAAAAAATGAGGACACAAGCCCATTATGTCTTTGATACAACATATTTTGTAGAGTTCTTCTGGAAATTAACAAACGCAAGCAATATAGGTGTATTATAACAAACGATTTCGCACACCAATTTACTATTCCAATCACCTTGCTAGTTTTAGTTTTATGCTGCCTAAGAAATATGATTTGTTATATCTGTGGTAATACACAAGGTATAGCACAGGACCGATTTTTTAACCAAACAGTGAAACATCGCTACCTCAATGGGCTTGTGTCCTATGCCTTAATTTCTATAAAAGTGTACTATATATTGATAAAGTGAGTTACTAGAACCTCAAATGTTCAATTATTTTTTAATAACTCCTATATGTTAAGAGATATTACCAATTAAAAAAGTCATTTCGTCACTTTAATTATTAAAGGGATTCAACGATGTACACATTCCAAATGCATGTGACATCACAACCGCTGCCAACCTTACAGCTCATAAATCTCTGCTATATGTATTTATATATCAAAATATAAAATATTATTTACAGCTATTTCAAGGAACAATAAAATTTTAATATTATGTCTGCCTTAGCAGGGTTAAATAAAATAAAAACTTATTATTCTTTGACTTGACTTCATTATTTGACTACCAACAGCTACGAAACATTACCACACACTGACGTTAAAGTGCATTTCACGTCATACAAATATGGCCGACCATTTCTAGCGCTAAAACTACAATTCAAACTTTTAATTGCTATATCTCCGTCAACATTTAGATATTAAATAAAATAGACACGCCAATACACATTTATTAACATCTATTTCAATCAACAATTGAAAAAGCGACCACTAAAAAATGAGGACACAAGCCCATTTCGATCCTGACCACGCTAGCGACAATTTTTGCAGCATTCATCTTTTATGGACTTGGTTTGGTTTGGACTTATGGTTTTGTCTTTTACGTAAAACTTAATATGACAGAAATACAAAAAAAAACTTCATAAAATATTTATCTATCTTTTAAAAGTAATAGTCCTAATATTTGCTGCTATTAAAGTTCAAATATAATACAATTTCGCGCTATTTTACAAACAACCTAAGTAGTTATAATAACTTCAGAGCCATCTGTAATTCAAATAGTTCTCTAGTTAAGTAGCATTAATTATGTTGCTGTGCTTTGCATTTGGCTATACCATTATCTGTATTTTATATGTTATCAGCGGGTACCCTCTGACCCCTCTACCACAAGTCACATGTTGAGTCGCCGAGTAATTTTAGTTCATAGAAGACCCATGCAGATACATATCAAGTATACATGATGTCGCTAAAAGCAATTTTTTCAGTCTCGAAAGATTTTACACAAGTTGCTCTAAGTGAAGGTTCTCTGCTTTGATTCTCTTTCTGCGGTATAATTCAGTATATATTCTGATAACTTCTTTGAGAAGTTCGTCCAATAAAATTCCAAAAATTAGAACTTAAAATTGTACAAAAATGTCGCAAATGAAAGTAAATATCATTGCTGCTGCTTGCGAAAATATGGGCATTGGTATTAATGGAAAGTTACCTTGGAAATTAAAGTATGTTAAACAATTATTATTTAATAAATCTTTATATTTTAACTGACATTTGAATTACTTAAATATGTCGTATTTTTAATTATATTTATTCGGCTTTATAACTTTTCAGAAGTGAACTTAAATATTTCCAAGAAGTAACGCAAAATACGTCAGATAAAAATAAAATGAATGCAGTCATTATGGGAAGAAAAACGTATTTAAGTATTCCAGAAAACAAACGGCCACTTCAAGATCGACTTAATATAATTTTAAGTAGAAATTGGGATCCTGATATGCCCAAAACTTCTGGTGTTTTATATTGTAATAGCTTAGATTGTGCTTTTAAATGTTTGAGTGATTACGAACATAAAATCGAAAATATCTGGGTTATCGGTGGTAGCTCTGTATATAAAGTAAGTTGAAACAGTAAAAGGTAACAAATTATAATTTTATACTTTCGCTGATCATATTTACGCACAATTATTAATAATAAATATATTTACTACCTATAAAGATTATGTATAATAATCGTTAATTTTTTATGAACCTATTTTCAGGAAGCGATGGATTCTGGAAAGTGTCATCGGATATTTCTAACACAAATTCAGCAACAGTTTGAATGTGACAGGTTCTTTCCTCCGATTCCCAAGAATTTTAAAGAACAGAAGAATTATGAAGGCATTCCATATGAGACGCAAATTGAAAATGGAATTGCATATAAATATCTAGTTTATGAAAACGTTCAACCATGAATTATTGAAATTATTTATTACATCTGCATAAAATGAAAACTTTGAAGGTCTAAATCCAAGGAATACAATTCAAGGCTTCCAATATAATGTAAAATGAGACGAATCTTTCAAATTGTTTGTGTATGATCCACCTTATGTATAATTAAGATATATTATGTCAAATCGTGGGCATACATTTTTACCAAGAATAACTGAAAACAAGAAATGATAATAAAATATTAAATTTTATAACAAGCTCTTTTTAATATTGTTCTCAATTTATAGTTTAATCGATACTCCGTTATCACAAACATTATTGTTATTTCACATATTGAGTTGCAAAAAAACTTCAAATATGAATCAACAATTTATTTATTATAACTTGAAATTACAGGCAATGTTTTAATATTATTGACTTTTAGATTTTTATATATTAAAAAGGACGGATCAAATAACACGCTATAAAGCTTCTATATCAATCATATACATAAATTACACTAAATAAATGTAAACAAATTATCTATACATAACATTTTTATTTAAATTACAATTATTACTTATTCTAACATTATTTATAAAAAGATTCTGAAGAAAATAGAATTTTAAGTTGAAGTAATGCAACAAAAACAAAACATTGAAAAATATATAATATTCTACACATAATAAAAGGTTACATTAGTTACGAAGCTTAGTAAATCTGAAAGATGTGTTTATTAAAAAAAAAAAAAATAGTAGCTTCATTGATATATTTTAAATATTGCACCAGTTAACGTTCCTTGTTTTTGGATTATACATTGCCTAAAATATAAATAGTATACATGAGTATTGATACATTTAACGTTTATTATTCAAAACTTTACCTGTTATCAGCTTCCAAATGAATAATTGGAGGTTTTTGATTAGGCTGAAGCTTACAACATTGCTCAGATATTGCAACAATTATCCCTGCTGAAGCAGTTGAAATTTTTCCTTTTGCTATTATTAAAATAAAACAATAATGTTATATATAGATATAGTAGAACAAATATTTTTATAATACTGTTGGTTACCCCCTAAACAAAGGCCTTGTTGATCTGCGAACAGACATCCCGTTACTCCTTCAGTCGATATCCTAAGTGTAAAAGAAAAAGAAATTCTACAATCATAGGATACTTTACCTAAACTACTTATTACGATTGTATTTACATTGATAGGAAGAATGAAGACTAAGTAAAGATAATAATAACAAGACCTCTTGAATATTTTACGGTTTTTGTTCAAAATTCGTTTCAATCTATTGATATAAAAGATATGTAAGGTAGTTACTAAACATATCTTTTACAAATTTAGTTTATTGATTAATAAAATATTTTAAAGTTGCGTCATAAGAAACATAAATCCAGTCTAGTTCATCATATTATATTAAATATAACACCTTATATGCTCCTCTTGCTAGATTAATGTATAATAAAAAATCAAATTTCATAATTTATGAACTTAATATGTTGTGTCATATCAGTAGCATAGAATTTACTGTTTATCATTTATGTATAAATGAATAAATGGAAATACACTTACAGCAGGCATTCCTATAAAGGATATGCATAATTATTGCATTGTTGCAATGCGTTGTAATTTTAAGTACAATATAAATCTGTTAGAAATTAACTTACACTTCGTCAATAACATTATCTAAATCTTTTTCCATTATATGAATATTCTAATTTCAACTATTCATGAGATATTTTTGATTGTCGCAAATGTTTTATAAAGAAGGTGTCGTATGGACAAAGAGTATCAATGTCATTAAAGTTTGGTTATACCAGAGACAAGCCAGGATTCAAACAATATTTATCAGTAGAGTACTATTATCTCTGTAGAGTACGAGATATTGTTGTGTATTGCTGATGGTGATGTATTGTATTTGAATGGGTTAATTTCTTGATTTCTATAAAACTGTACCATATATAATGATAAAATTGGCTATTATTCATCAGAACCTCAATTGTTCAATTTATATTCAACAAGACGCAATATTATAGAAGATTTGAACAATTAAATAATTCCAGGGATCAAAAGTTATAAAAAATAAGTAATCGCTTGATGTCATGTCGATTCCTACCCTCTTCCCTTTATAAATTGCTATCTCTTTTATAGAACAGAGTGTGAAAGAGGAGCATAAAAGTGTATGCTCGAATGTCAGGTATTATTTATTACTGGTGTATCGCAGCAACACATAAAGATTTGATAGTATAAAGTGAACAAGAAAAATAAAATCGAAAACTGATTATTCTACAGGTTTAATACAAATTGCGTGACTTTAAAATATGACTAAAAATTAAGCGGTCAAGCAGAAATTTAACATTTTTCTTCTTTGTTTCGTTCTTTCTATTTTTTACTTATGAGTTTTTCTTATATGATGTTTTTTTAACATGAGTTTCTACACGCAAAACTTGTTTGTATACATATTATGCATACATATATCAAATATGATTTTTGATAAAATTCAATAAATAATTATCCCTAAAACTCAGAAAAAATATAATATTTGATGAAACTTAAATGTAACGTAAACTTTAATGAAAACCAATAGGTAAAGATTATGTAAAATAATGCCATAAAATTATATATTTCATAATATTACATTACAGAACATCAGATTACCATTTATGTTTAAATCCTATATGTTGAGTTGTTTTCCAGCATACATTTTTTCTCTTTCTAACACTAGGCTATATATAAGTTTATCTCAACAACAAGAAATAGAATTGCTGAATTACTTAGAACACTTTTATACCAAGTACCCTTTTATACCCTTTTTGATATTCTGAATTAAATTAATAAATAATAAATATTAAGAAATATTTCAGGACTACTACTAGGAGGTAGCTTTTTTCAAAATGTACCTTTCACAATTATTATTTAAGTTATAAAGAGTTAAGTTAAAATAAGTTTATAAATTGAATATTATAAGAGAAAAAATACGTTCGCGAAAAGTCACAGTTAATTTAAAAAACGCAAACTAAACGTATTGTGTTTATTCTGATTATAGGTATCGTTACCGTTATAATGAAGAAAATTATAATGAGACTCACAAAAATATGTTTATTGAACATTGTTTAAATTTACCGCCTTCTGCTTTATTAGAGAGAAGAGATAAAATTAGATAACATGAAACAATTATTGCGATAAATTACTTTCAAAAAATATTAGAGTAATTAAATTAGAATTATATGAAAGAAGGAAAATATTTAAACAAATTATTATTTTTTTAATAATAATAACAAATTGAATCAGCACATCAATCATTAACCATCAGCGCCAATATTTATTGCGATTTTATTTTGAACTATCATGTGTTGGTGGTATCATTTGATTGGCTATAATACAACCAATCATAGCACACCATCTGTCTGTGTGTCAGATATAAGAAAGTAATCCGCATTTTCTATCCCTCTTGCACTCATTATTTTTAATACAGTTTTGTCGTTTCTATAACGTAAGGCATACGTCATTTTACCTCGACTGTGTATTCTTATTAGTGCCACACCAAGCAGTCAGTTTATTCGTGGCTAGTTTGTCGAAGTGTTGTGTGTTTGCATTTTTTTTAATCTAAAATGCGTTCGTTTGAATTAGTTTTTATCACTATTTCAGTGTTTTGTGGTATAAATGCTGAAGTATTTTTAGATGAAAAATTTAATGATGGTACGTATAACAATAACAGACATTAATACTTAAAAATTCCATTTTATTTGGGTGTAATCGATTTTTGATACTACCGGTTTATATTTTTAAAATTTATTTTATACAAGTAAATTATACAATATCCTTGACATATGCAGGATATTTTATTAAAAAATATTAATAAAACGTATAATTAACTTTCAGATTCCTGGACTAAAAATTGGGTGTACAGCGAACATCCTGGCAAAGAATTTGGAAAGTTTGTACAAACTGCCGGAAAATTCTACAATGATGCCGAAGTAGATAAAGGTATATTGATAATCTGTAATATAACTGTATATATATTGACATTCTTTAATATACCGTTTGGTGTATTACCAATAATTAGAACACTAAACAATTGTATGATTATTAAATTTTAACAATCCGGTTTGTATATCGCAGTTTATGTTATATTTTTCATTTTTGTATTTTGACTATTTATAGTCTTACACTGCCGAATCAGCTATTTTCAATATACGATTATACTGATTATCGAATTCACTAATATTTTAAGTTGTTCACTGCAACTTGACTTTAAATTAGAAAGGAAAGTGTTAAAATATGCAATATTTTTTAATATGTTTTCTTTTTCTGCTCTTAAGGTATTCAGACAAGCCAGGATGCACGATTCTATGCCCTGTCAACCAAATTTGCTCCCTTTTCCAATAAAGATAAACCTCTAGTAGTACAATTCTCCGTAAAACACGAGCAGAATATTGATTGCGGAGGTGGTTATGTTAAGGTATTATATTTTAGACAAATTCATTATATCTATATATCATTTCTTTGTACCATATATTAAAACTACACGAAATATGTTGTTGTAGGTATTTGATTGCTCTCTGGACCAAAAAGATATGCATGGAGAAAGTCCATATTTACTTATGTTTGGACCAGATATTTGTGGACCGGGTACTAAGAAAGTTCATGTTATCTTCAATTACAAAGGCAAAAATTTGTTGATCAATAAAGACATCCGTTGCAAAGATGATGTATTCACTCACGTTTACACACTCGTTGTTAAACCCGACAATACATATGAAGTACTTATTGACAATGAAAAGATTGAAAGTGGTTCTCTTGAAGCTGATTGGGACTTCCTTCCCCCTAAGAAAATCAAGGATCCCGAATCCAGCAAACCTTCTGATTGGGATGATAGAGCTACAATTCCAGACCCTGATGATAGCAAACCAGAAGATTGGGATAAACCAGAACACATTGCCGATCCGGATGCCACAAAACCCGAGGACTGGGACGATGAAATGGACGGAGAATGGGAACCCCCAATGGTTGACAATCCAGAATACAAGGGCGAGTGGACACCAAAACAAATTGATAACCCTGCTTACAAAGGCGTTTGGAAACATCCAGAAATTGATAATCCAGAATATCAACCCGACGATGAAATCTACAAACGTGATGAAATTTGCTCCATTGGATTTGATTTATGGCAGGTTAAGGCTGGTACCATTTTTGATAACGTTCTCATCACAGACGATATTGAGACTGCACACACAGCAGCTGAATCCGTTAAAGGAACTCAGGCTGGTGAGCAAAAGATGAAAGAAGCACAAGACGAAGAAGAACGCAAAGCACAAGAAGCAGAGGCACAAGATGCTAAGACATCTGAAGATGATGATCATGAGGAAGATGAAGATCTGGATGATGAGAACGTTGTTCCCGGAGAAGTAGAGGTATTAACCTTTTTTACTTCCTAAACGTTTTTGTAGTTAATTTGTCTAAATTATTCTTATACATTTTTTATTTTGTTCCAGGAGCACAATCATGAAGACCACGATGAACTGTGAGACAGTTATGTAATCTAGAGACATTGAGCTTATGAAGCTCTCATTTCCATACACTGTTTATTTGTAATTTTGTTAATTTAATTTATAAAACATGAATCATATTTTAGGAATTATTATTCAAAATTCTGCCGAATTAACTTGTTGTGGGCTAAGTTAAGATATATTTATAAACAGTTCTATAAAAATTTATCACATATGTTTTACTAAAAATATTTAACAACATACATAAATTATTGCCCTATGTATGGCAATAATTTAAATCTTTTATATTAAAATAGTTGTTAAATAGTTTTATTATAAACTTGTTTTCCCTCTAATGTAAAAAATTAACATTATTCATATGCTGTGTGTTGTTTTTATATATTGAATAAGATTCACCTTAGACGTAATAAATACGACTGAAACAAATATCTATCGTTTACTTTATTGTTCATAAAAAATAACATCGAATGATATGGAATTGAATTTTTACCATTGACATTTTTATTAGGGAATATCCTAAGTACTAGAGTTCATTATTGACATCATTATATCTTTCATTAATATCTCATTTACATAAAACTTGAAAGTTTCAATGTATACAACAAGTATTATTATAGAAGTGTACTACGAATATTATTATTATATAATATTATTCTTTATTAATTGTTTTAGAAGGAAATGAAATGACATAGAATTGTACTAATATCATGTATGCATGATTTAAGTTTTTGTATTGAATTCAATAATATTTGAGTTAATATTGATAAAAGTACAAACCACATTGAACCACATCATGTGTTTATTAAATTCAACCCATAAATAGGACAACATTTATGTAATATATACATTAAAACAAAAGTATAAGTAAATATTACAAAATTATGTTAAACAAGTAACTTAAGAAATTAATAATATGTACGAGTATAGTAGAAAAGATGGTAGATAATTTTAAAGCCTGCGTAAAAGAAATCCGTGGTATCAAAGAATAAATTAGAAGATGCAGTTGTAGATTAAAAAAAATTGCAATAACATTACAGTTATATGACTAGACACATTATACTTGATAATTACATGAGTAGACAATATATACATGACAATTACAAAGATTCTTTAGCAGAACTATAAGTATACCTATTTAAAATGAAGATCGGAACCCTGACTTAATAATAGTCGATAAGTTATATTTTTTCAATACTCTTACTCTTTGTAACATCAAAATAATGTTTTGGGATTTAATGTTTAATATTAATATGTAAATAACTCTAAAGAACTAGTTATTTTAACGTTATAAAAATTACCGTTAGTAAAAGTATTCAAGTATAATTCCATTCTAGTTTCAAGCTTGTAAAACCATGCGTCGTTCGTCAGTAATATACTTTATTTAATAATATTTGCTATCTTTATTTAATATAAAATATTATAATTGATATGATTAATTTTATTTCCTTATATTTCACAAGCTGAAAACTTACATTTAAGGTAAAAACCCTAAATTAACATTAACTCAGTGAGTGGGAAATATGGCAAAATAGTTATCTGAAAGATATATTTTTTATAGATTTATGTTAATAACGGTAAAAATTTAACATGAAATTGAATTGAGATATTTTTAGAATCTAACTTTTAGCTGGAAATTGGAAAAAATTATAATCAGTCTAAAAAAAGATAATACAGTGCCAAAAGATAATAAATTAATTAATAACATTTTTAAATCAGGATAATGTTGAACAGATTTATCAAAATGAAGCATATTTCATATTTTTAATTTTAAATTTAATATACGTAATTAAGAAAAAAGAATTTATAAGCTTGTAAGATTTGAAATTACTATTGCTAATGTGAAGTATATCTTTTTAAAAATCAACAGCTGACATCTATTATACAATAGGCTTATTGTGAAGACAAGGATTCTGTTAACAGATGGTAGTTCAAATTTATAACATATAAGTATTTAAAATGTATAAAAGACGATTAAAACTTTTAAGTTTACGTTTTTATTATTTTATCTTTAAATATTAATTGCTGAATAATACAGATTTATAAGTATAATTTATTAATAAATAGAGAAGCGAGATGAGAATAGAGAAGTCTTCAAAAATTATAATTGGAAAGCTATTTAGATAATGGAACTTCTTAACATTGACGTAATCTGGGAAGCAGTTGATACATTGAATTGTCAAACTAGTCAAAATATAAACTTCTAGGTTGTTTTAATAAACATTTTAACAAAGTTATTACATTTTAGATTATAAAAAAAGTTTTGGTAATGTTACTCATATTATATGTCATTTATTCTATTGATTAACAAATATATACATATTATTTGGATTTTATATTAAATAATCACATAACCTATTTTAAAAGATTTATTTGGGAGGACATCTTGTGCAAATTATTATAATCGTTGTTTATTGATAATGAATGCATATATTATATTTGTTGTTCATAATAATATTTACTATAATTTAAATGTTGTATGTAAATAGGTTCAGATATTGGAAGTATAATGGAGTATACAGCTGAAAGTTTAGAGCAAGCTGTAACTTTATTTTATCGCTCAGAAACTGCTCAGCAAGCAAATGCCCATCACTGGTTAACTCAAGCTCAAAATACTACACAAGCATGGGCTTTTATATGGGATCTTCTACACCCAGAAAGAGTAATACTTGATTCATTGTATTTTTCAAATTCTTGTTGATGTCTTGAATGTTGTAATATTAGTCCACAGAAGTTCAATTTTATGCGGCGACTACACTTCATTCAAAACTTATGAAATATTGGCACGAAGTTCCGCAAGAGCAATACAATGAGCTGAAAAACAAGATTCTAAATAGCATTGTTCGATTTGCTACTGGACCAAATATTGTTCTTAACAGATTATGTATCAGTGTAAGTAAAATCTGGTTGTTTTGCATTTTATTACAATATAGATTACAGAAATAATAGTTGCAAAGTTGGTAACCGTATATATTAACTATTAAATAATAAACATACACAAATTTAGTTAGCTGCTGCTGTGTTACATATGATGCCTCATCATTGGCCCGATACTATAAATAATCTTGTCTATATATTACAACCTGCAAATTTTCCTTTGCTTCCACCACACCAAGTAGCTTGGATAACAATGGAAGTTTTAGGAAGTATACCAGAGGAGGTAACGCTTAATTTAATATAAATTCATTAATTTTATTAAATAGTATAATACATTTTTTATTTTGATTTTCAGTTTGCAACAATAGTTGTAACAAATGCAAGAAAGAACGTTATACGGAATGAATTAAACCAAAATTATCATCAAATACTTAGATTGTGTGAACATTATTTAGCCCCGTCTTCTTCTGAGGGGTATATAATACTTTTCTTTAAATATTGTTTCAGGAAAATAATTTTTATTTTCAATTTAAATAAGTGATTTATTCTATAGAACAGAAGAAAAGTTAACAACAATCCAAAAAACAGCAAAATGTACTACTGCCTGGTTTAGCATTATACAGATAGAATTAGACAAATGCGAAAATTTAGTGACATATCTTCTACAAAGAATTCACAAATGTTACTGGTATATAACTCATTAATTTTATGTTATATCATAGATAATTATGTAACAGTTATTGTAAAATATTTATATAGGCAAAGATCGGATCAACATGGTTGTATGTCTGGAGATGAGCATGAGGTCTCTGAAGCTTGTCTGGAAGCACTGCAAACATTACTTTCTCGACCTGAAACCCAAAAATATTCCGCAACTGTGATGAAGTATTTATCCATGTGCTTGCAAGTATTGACAAAAATAACAGCTGCAGAGTTTTCCATCGAAAATCAGAATGAAGTATTTTTGATTAAAATTATGATTAAAATACTACTTAAATAAAACTTTAAAAATTATAATTAATAATCTTATTTTACTACAGGATATAGTTGTAAATATTTATAGTCTGTTAATGGCTATAGCTGAAACTCACTCTCGTTGTATAATTGATGGACTCTGTGGTGATCCTGGAGAAAACCAAAATATTTGCATGATGCTTGTTTATGAGATTTTAAATTGTTCTGATCGCCCGGGAATTTATCCCGTCGAAGAATCATGCAGTAATGTTGCTTTTGGTTTTTGGTACATGATTCAAGATGACATTTTATCAATGGATTCACAGTTGCAAGAAAAGTGTATAGCTCTGGTGCGTCCCGTTTATAGTAAATTAATAAGGGTTTTAGTAAGAAAAGCAACTTTACCAAGTGACGATGACATTCATTGGTCTGCAGAAGATAAAGAAGTGTTTCGATGTTATAGACAGGATGTAGCAGATACTTTAGTATGTTGAAGCAAGAAAGATATTTCTTATAATTTATTTCTGTAATATGAAGTAATAATGTTTTCATTCCAGATGTATTGCTATCAAGTTTTAGTAGATGATATGTCACACATTTTAATGGATACTCTGAATGCAAGTTTAGCAGAATCCACGGCAGATAATTGGCAAAACGCAGGTTAATAATATTCACTATAAATTTATTTTTGTGTTGCATGCTTTATATAATAAACCATTATTTATAGGTAGCTTATTTTGTTTTCAGAAGCGTGTATATTTGCGTTTGCTTCTATTGCCGGAAACATACCACCAAATGAACCGCACTGTGTTCCAGAATTGCTTAAAAATTTAAGTCGCATACCTTATGCACATCTAAATCAAAAACTTTTGACCACAGCACTGGAAACGATCGGTAAAATGATTCACATTTCATTTTGAAGGTCTTCTTATATCAAGGCTTCTTGTACCAGACTTAAAAGCAAATTAAATTTATTTTATACAGGTGCTTACTCAGAATGGCTTAATGATTCTCCTGATTTGTTAGAGTTAGTAATACCCCTGTTATGTGAAGGTCTACAATCAAGTTCTTGTGCAGCTACGCAATCCACTTTAGCACTGAAAGATATTACCAGAGATTGTCAAGAGCATCTAACAATTTATGCACCTACCTTATTGAATGCCTGTGAGGTATATAGGATTTTATTGTATATTAAAAAGACTAAATATCTTTAACACAAATATCAGTGCTGCATGTATTACAGTCTTTATACTGTAGTTTACTTTTACATTTACTCAATAGAAATTATTATATTTACTTAGGGTGCTATTACGAGTGGAAATTTAAAATATTCCGAAAATGTTCGATTGATGTACAGCATTGGAAAGGTATTAGGATTATTACCATTGGATAGAGTTATGGAATATTTAAATCATATGCTGCTACCCACTTTTCATGAACTGGATGAACTGGTTAAATCTGCAGAGGTACATTACATTTGCCTAATAATTAAACTATCTTTAACTGTGATGTTAGAGTGTTAATACTCAGTGGCTTGATGTTATTTATGTTAGAAGAATTAGATTTTTTTTGTTTTGTTTTCAAATCTATTACTTTCAGACAATATGATTTAAACACTAATAATATACTAATATAATTCTTTATTTTAGATAAGTCATCCACAAAGATCTCGAATTATTGTTAAATTAAGAATGATTTCAACTTTATTTTCATCACTTGTAATGCAGACGGAAGTCACGGCACCTTTTGCAAACAATCAGACACCGAGTCCAGTATTTATGGTGTTACAATCACTGCTACCGATACTTAGTTCGCTGACAAATAAATGGAATAAAGATGTACATATTACAGACGTAAGTAATAGTAAACACATTTCATTTGCTTGAATAGAGTTATTTAGAAATATTATGGCGTTTTCTATTTTAAAAAAAAATGTTGCGCTCGTTTTGCACTTCTTTTTCAACTGTAAATACACAATTTTTTTAAATTAAACATAATTATATTTTCAAGCAGCGGGTATTTTGCAATAGAATACAAAAATAACTAATAGTAACCGACAATTAAAAAAAAGAATTCAAAGCCGGAGCAACATTTTTTTATAAATAGGTAAAGTCCCAAATTCTATATTAAACCATAACACTATGATAATTTATATTTTTAGGCCGTTTGCTTTTGTTTAAAGAATGCTGTTGCTACTCTACTGGATGAAGTGTCTCCTATTTTAAAAGATTTATGTGTTTTAATTGTAAATACTTGTCGAGGTGAACCAATTCCTTTAGCATTGGAGGTTTCCAAGCTGGTAGGTATCAGCTCTTGTAGTAACAACTGGTCAAAGATAACTACAATATGTAAAGGTGTTACGAAAGTAAAACTGTGTTTTAGATTATGATTTGTTTTCATCGTGATCCTGTTGTATGTTATCTGCTAAGAGAATTTTTAAATGAAATAATAAGTATAACATCGACAGCATGCCTTCCTCAAGAAGGGACTACTACTATTCATTTATCCGAAAAGTCTGACTTGATCGAGGCTTTTTTTAATTTTTTGGCACAGTTAGCCAAGAAGTGTATTGACTATTTACGAGATCCCGGAATTAATCATGCTGGGCTTTTTATGCTAGGTTTGTGCTATGACTAAATTAAATTCTTGTGTTTCATATGGAAATATATTTTATATATGTTATATACATTTTCAGGTGTACATTGTTTAGTAATGCCGGAGATGCCAGCTATGAAGGCTGCTGTTTCATTCTTAAATCAAGTTTTGTCTCAAGGACGAGAAGTCCCGGAGTTTCATAATGTTATTATATCGCATGGCCACGAGCTCGTAGACAAGATGATTTTATGTTTAGGTTTCTATTTATATTTATTTTATAAATATTACTTTATTAAAGTATATAATAAAATTCTCTCGTTTACAACAGGTGGTAAGGTTCCAAGAACTCAAGTGGATCCTCTAGCAGATCTGTTTCTGGTAATGATTAAAAAATATAGTGATAGTTTATCACGCTGGCTCCAAGATAGCTTTAGTCGTCCAAATTTTCCTACACAGCATTGCACACCGGAACAAAAGCAACATTTTTCGTCATTACTTTTTAGGTAATGTACCATGATTATTAATTTTGTAAATAATAAATCCGTAACATTAATTTATACTTTAATTTTTAGGGAGAAGGCTAATAAACGTAAGTTAGTTGATTTAATACGACATTTTGCATTTGTGAGCCGTGGAATTGTAGGTAGTGACTACGCAAATCAATTAAATCCTTATGTGTATGTGTAAATAAAACCAATTTCTATAAGATCCCAAAGGCTGATTATTATTAACCTGAAACATATTCTTTCAGAATTATAACTTTGTATTTTAACTAAATTAATTTTATGTTATGTTATAGCCCGAAGTTAGGAAATAAGATATTTCTAAGCAATACTCTTTTCATAGGTGAAATATCGTAACAGTTTCAAGCATCCGTTATTCAATAAAATTGACGTTATATTCATTAGCAGTACATTAGCTTTTCAAGAAGTTTGCATGATATCGTTATATAGTATTTCTTCTAGAAATTGATTGTAAATATGTAAGATGGTCTTTCTTAGTATATAAATAACTATAAAAAGTTGAATTAGCTTGTATTGTAATGAGTTTTATCTTTGTAATAAAGTTGAAGAGTCTGCCCAGACTTTTTTTTAAAATAATGTTAAGAATGATTTATAAAAAACCCTATTTTAATTGTATTCTAAAATTGAACTTTCATCTTTTTTAACAAGATTATAGTATTTCGTTTCAAAAACCAAAATAATGTAAGCTTGTAACATTTAATATTTTAATAAGACCTATTATATCTCTTTCGTATCAAAAAGAAATTAAAGCCATACTTTTCTAAACTTTTAATATTCAACTAATTCATTCTAATAAGTTCTGTGGTAAATTTAAATTTAAAATATTCCACGATTTACAGTAAATATTTGAAAGATTTTGTGGATCGTAAGTAAGAATGTTGAAGTGTTTGCTATATTGTATGTTGTTCAGGCGCTATCATGTTCAGTGCCATCTATTGAATAAATCCTTATAGCATTATATTTTAACTACTATTTCATAGATGAATCTTGGTGGATTAAAACATTGATAAATTAAAATTTATTATCTATTTATTATTTATTTATTAAATTAATAAATAATACAAAAGTTTATTTTTAAAAAATGTATGTTATATTATTTTATTATAAAATCTATTTAATTTATATAAAAAATTAAACTTTTTAAAGTTCAAAATTAAAGGTTTTTCTTTATTTAGAACAAGAATATAGTTTTCTTTCGTTTCGAAACGAGAAAATTATAACTTTAAACTTTAAATATTAACATTTTTATATTGATATTATATTTGTTATTGTTTTTATGATAAATTATATTTGTTATTGTCTTCTTTCATAAAGAATAAAATGAAAGCTCTTCGTTATTTTTAACAAGATTATAATCTCCTTTTATAAAGAAACATACAGAAAATTTATGATTTTTTAAAGTCTAAAATTGAACCTTTTTGTCATATTTAATAGCCTTCTTTCATAAAGAAAATATATGATTTGAATCTTCCTTCATAAAAAAATACAGAAAATATATGATTTTTAAAGCCTAAAATTGGTCATTTTCGTAATTTTTAACAAGATTATAATTTTCTTTCATAAAGAAAAAAACAAAAAAATTATGACTTTTTAAAATGAATTGAAATTGACTTTCAAAAGTTTAAAATTAATGGTTCTTCATATAATTTTTTATAAAATTAAAGAGTTTTCATGAGATCTTAAAAGGTTCAAATTATTTTTTTCCAAATCTAATAATGGCTATAATAAGTCTACAGAATACTTATTTATCATATAAATCAATGTCAAAACTAATTTTATGATTGCAGTAATCACATCGACTAATAATTTCAGTATTCAATGGTATTTTAATGTTAATTATATAATTATAAAATTAATTAAATTTTTAATTTAATTATATAAAGTTGCTCTGGACCTGGATGTCGATATAAATCCTTTACTACAATCTAAATGTTACCATCTATTAACTGATAACATAATATATAGGTATAAAAGTTCATCGTTTATTCTGCCATTCATTAACAAATTGTGTATGAATTGTTGCAACGTTTTAGACGTATTTTATGTTATAGATAAAAACGATTAAAATAATTTCTTTTCCAATTGTTCTAAAAATATTTTTTTTGTAAAAACAGAATAATGTATTATAAATATTTTATTTTATTATAAGTTGATATTGAGTATATTTATTACTAGATTGCAGTAATTGAACAAATTTTACAAGTTAGGCCATAAAAATCATTCAATTGATCTATACTTGTACAAATAATTATTTTTAAATATATTTATTTAACGTGGATGACCTTCTACTATTGTTGGCAGATTTTATGATGTGGTGGCCTCGTATATGTGACCACACCCGAAGACATAGTTGTATAAATAACTAATATAGCTGTATAAATAACTAATTCGCTGTCATCTTTAGTAAGAATTGTTGCAAAGATTAATGATATTTATTAGGTTGTAGCTTTTTATTATTGGTATAATAATTACACATTAACAATTTTAATAACTTCTTTATTAAGATATAAATAAGTAAAACAATTTATTTGCTAAAAATCTAAACAATCTGTTTCATTTGGGAAGCATTTCTCCAGGAGAGCTCGAATAAATGGTGCTTGTTCGTTATCTCTAAGAGACTGAAATTTTTTATATAGAACGGTACAATCCAGGGAAACACATTCCGTTTCAAATGGGCGACCGCAACAGGATTCACAAATCTAAAAAAAAAAACAGTTTTACGAAAATAATCAGTTATTGGCAATTTTGCTATATCATCTACTATTTTCGTATTTACTATAATATAACCTTATTGACATGATTAAACTGCCTTTCCCAAGATCTAAGGGTCATGCTTAAAGTAAAAACAGTCTTCTGTGGAGTAATCCGACATTCGGTACAAATTCCTTCCTTTGTCTGACTTCCACATGCTACGCAACAAATAGTTGCAAAGTACTGAGATATTGTGCTTTTCTTGACGTCATCTGGTCTTACAGCAATTGGTAAATATTGTATTTGTTTTCTTGGTAAATTTGCAAACCTTAAATATAAATTATACATTACAGAATCAACTAATTATTATTTTTTAATTATTATATTACCAATTATTTAAATCTGCTCCAATCAGAGTAAAACATCGATTTATAGGTGGAATAATTACTCTTGTAATGTAATACATTGAATTTATTTTTAAACCTGGATCATTCAATAACTCATAAGGCGATCGTACTAATCGAATTAATGGTAATCCTGGAGGACCGTTAATAATTACATATGGCACTCTTTCTCCTCGTCTTGGCTCAGAACGTTTATCCGTAATTCTCCAACGTCTATAATTATTATAATTTAATATTAAAACATAATTTAATATTAAAACATAATTTAATATTAAAACATAATTTAATTTAAAAACATAATTAAAAACAAAACAAATGTAGATATATTTATTACTTTGTTAATTCCATTGCAGGTACACATGCACCAGGTTTATATCCATTAGAGCCACGAAATTCTCTAGCAAAAGTCAAATCTTGAACAGACACTCTTCCCGCCATTATTTTCGAAAATTGTCTACAAACATACGACTTAACCGAGCTCACATCTTTAGATTCAAATAGTAGTCTTATACATTTCTCTAGCATCTAAAATTAATTTAAAATATATATCTTTCCAGTTGCATAATTCTGAAAATGTTCCTTTGCTGCTACCTTTGCTACAGCAGGACAACCATCCCTTCGAACTGTTTCAATTCCTTTGGCATCATATACTGGTACTTTCTGTTTTGGACTTTCGTACATATATCCAACATATCGTTTTTTAGTTTGTAAGATACAAGGTTGATAAATCTGGATAAATAAATAATTTAAAAGGTAAACATATAATTATTTGTTGTAATTGAAAATACTTACTTTTTCTAGTTTTAACTTTATAGGATTCGGGTTATCATTAGTTACAGCTTCCGCTATTTCAGCTCCAATTTGAAATGCTCTTTCTCGTGTTCCTCCTGGAATTAAAACGAACAAGGAATCCGTGTCACCATAAACTACCTATCAAGAGCAAAGATTTTAATCTTTATATAAATATTTAACAGTTATTTTATAATATACTATCAGATACCAAATTGTTACTCACTTTTGCACCCCATTTCTTTGTATTTTCAACCATTTTTATAGCCCTTTCTAAAGTTTCTCTTCCTTTACTCACTACGCTATCCCCAACTTCAATACATGGCATTCTTCCACTAAAATTAGCTGCCGTATATCCATAAGTCACATTTGCTATTAGTTTTAAACCCAATTGTCTTGAATGTAATACTCTCTTAATAAGAAATAATATCAGATTTAGTATAGTATATGAATATTTTGTATTTCAAATTCGGATTGAAACTATTATATAAATAACTAAAAATTAATTAAAGCTAAAAAATTACCTGTAGAATTTTATCATTCGGATATTCCTTCATTGATTGCTTTACCATTAATCTAGTATCTAATATCTCTTTCAACATTTGTGGTAAAATTCCTTTACGAACTGATTCTTTTACAAATGCCACTCCACATGGTGACATATTTAAAAGATCATTTTCCAAAAAAAAATTTAGCAACTTTTTATTTACTTTTAATTGAGTAGCTCCAAATTCAAACGCATTTTGTCTATAACAAAAGAGCTTCTATTTTCTCGTATAATTTTAATTTAAACAAATTTATTTCATACCAAACCAATACTCACTGTCCTAAATGTTCCACCCTTCCAAGTGAAGTAGAGAAACAATAATTATATCCGATAATTATACTAGGATACAAACTTTGAAAGTCCAAAACAATGATTGGGTCAACATAAAACCTGCAATTTTTTTCTTTATGTCACTACTGTTTTTCTGATTGAAATAATATAGTTATTACCTTGATTGTGGTTCTAAAATTAAAGGTAAAAATTCCGGTGCTCTCATTCTGGCTCTTTGTTGAATGCTTGGAGAAACAGCAACAAAGTTCATTGGTTTGGCCAAACGAAGCATCATCGATTCGACACGAAATTGAGATCCTCTAGATAACACTTCGTAAAATTGTATGCCGAATAAACGAGCTAATTCACTAGTTCTTCCTTTAAACATCAGAAATTATCTTAATATTAATTATCAACGGTTACACATATATTATAAATTAAAGTAATGTTACCGATAAGATCAAGTTGATCTAGGAGCTGTATTATGCCCCGTACCCTTAAAATATAATATTCTGCTGTAATCCATCGGTAAAGCCAAGTCCTTTGTTCCCACCAATATGTTAAGTTCTTAAACGAATGTTGCGGAATTCGTTGATGAAGAATATGATACATAACATTTTCAAAAGAATAGCTCATTAAAGCCACTTCATGTCTCATTAGGCGCCAAACATTTAAAAGAATTCTACCAGGAATTTTAATTTCATCTAATTCACCATCTTCAACACGCCCTTTCATATTACTTTTATAAGACGGAATTCGTGAAATTTGTTGAACTAAGTTTATTTCTAATACAGAAGCCCTTTGAATTAATAAGCCCCAAGACAACATTTCAATTTCATATCCTATCAGAATGTCAGGATCCCATTTTCTAACAAGTGAAATTAATTCATGTATGAGAAGTTTTTCATCATCTACATATTTTAATTTGCAATCTACACCAAGACTCCTGTATGGCGATACTTTACTCAAACTTGAACTAAGATCAGAATTTACTGCTATAATTCCTGTTTCTCTAGTTGGCATGCGGTATTTATCAGGAACATCATTATGAATAGAATAAAATATGGCTTTGATTGGATCCTGATCAGGATCAGGTCGCAGATCACCACGAGTTTGACAGTGAACTTCCAAACTTAATAGTGCTAAATGTTGATTCTGTAATATATAAGATAATCAATATACAAAATAACTGATAACCCTGTAATAATATAATTTAAAAAAATGGATACCTCATGCACTGCTTTGGCATCTTGTAAATTCTCGTAAGACATACGAAATCCATGTGTATTGTCTAAACTCACACCAGTTATACCTGAACCACTCGCAGTAGATGTATTTTTTTGACTATGAAGCTCATTAACAAAACTGCTTTTTTCCAACAATCGTTTAATCTAATGTTAAAGGTATTTAATTTTAATTAAATAGTGACTTATATATCAAACTTAAATTTATTTTTAAATAAATTTACCGTCTCATTAGAGTTGCTGTCAATTGATTCATTTTGTAAATCTATCTTGTTAACGATATTAGCTTCATCGTTGTCTCCATTGTTCCAAGTATTAATTTTATCTTCTAATATGGATTGTGCACATGGAATATTCTCAGATTCTGCACTACTATTTACATAACTTTCAGACGAAGAAACAAGGTCTTCACTTTTAGAAAAATGTCTAGTTACACCTTCAATACAAATTCCGTCGAAGGGTTTGTTAAAACTTTTCATATTTTCTTGATGCTTACTTAGCGATGTAGATTTAGTGACGTCTATAAATGATTTTTCTAAAGCTTTTCGTAAAGTTGTTTTTTTAACTTTTCTTATCCGATTAAAGACAGGGCTAATATCTGGAGATTGCTCCTGATTCAAAGACAGATTAGACTGACTTAAATCCAGATAAACAGATTCGTTCATATCCGACATAGGCGAAAACGGCGACATTGAAATTGAGTTATCTAAACTGCTATCCATTATATCTTGCCCAGGACTACTAGGAAGTATAATTTTTTGTTTTATTGGTTTTAACAATACATCTTTCTTCTCATTTTGTTTTTGTAAAAAACTCCGTGCTCTTAACCATAATTTAGCTTGATTAACTGTAGGTGGTTCTAAAATTGAAGTAATTGTAGTAATTTTATTACTAGCTAAATATATTTTCAGATTTTTTATTAATGTAAAGTCTGTTAAAGGATCAATATTTTTGGCCATATCTAAACGCCATTGATTAATTCCATAAGATATTAATGAAGATTTGAATTCTTGCAAGTTATTTAATGTTTTTGCACCAATTTTTAGTACAACGTGCCCAACCTCTTTCCTTCTGGTCAAGTCTTCTGGATTACTATAAAATGGTTCCTGGTTAATAACTTCTGGTAAACCAACTTGTAACAAATCTAATAAAATTTCTTTAGGAGTAGGAGGAATTGCTTTTGAAGCAAGTATTGCATACCTAGTAGCTTCTTTGTGTTGAGAGGCAAAATCAGTTGGATAGCAATGCCATTTATTTAACAGATTATTTTTTATTGTATCTATGTTTTTATTTCGTTCCGTGTCATATTTTTCTTCAACATGAATACTTGTACCTGACGAAGTGTTATTAGAGCTTACACTAGAAGGCAAGTCTGATCTTGTTAAATTTTCAGAAGAAACACTTAAGTTGTTAGTTAATATATTTGCTTCTTCATGAAAAACTCTTGATGGTCCAGCTTGAGGAACAAATTTCGATTCTCTGTCATATTCTCTAACAATGAAAGACGATGTTATTTTATTATTTTTCGTACTAGTTGATATTTCTAGTACATTTTGCATTTCATTGTGTGTAATATTTTTGCAATCATTATAACTATGTGGTGCGGTTTTCTTTTCACTTAAATCGAAAATTTCTTTTATATTATTACTCGCATTTGATAAACTTTTCACAGATTCGTTAGTATTACTTTTCATATTACTTGTTTCCTGTACATTGCGAATTATATATTCCATTTCTGTATCAGTCATATTTTTTAAGTCATTATTATTATACTGAGCAAATGGGAGTTGGTTTTCCGCAGAATTTAAAATTTTCTTTACATTATTGTTCGTATTTTGTGAACTATTTACAGATTCGTTCATACATTCTATTAATGAAGCTTCAAAAGAATCAGGTTGCGAACAAGATAAATAAGGAAATGTCCAATCATGGCGATTATCAAAATCAATTATTGTTGCTGAGCTTTCTAAATTTGGTGTGTTTTCAGAAAATTTATTCTGGAAGTTGTCTTTATTATCCAAACTGCTTATCAACTGCATATTACTATGTTGAACAGGTGATTTAACTGTCTTATTGCTATTATAGCTGTTGTCCTGCTCTTCTATTTTTATACTTATATCTTCTCTGTGTTTACTTCCAACATCATCTATACTTTGTACAATCTTTTCTTCAATATTTGAATGTTGTGAGCCGGATTTAACTATTAGAGTTTTATTATTTCGATCATTTATCAATACAATATTATCCTTCGGGGTTCTTTGAGGTCCATATACACATTCTACTATTGACTGATCAGTAATGTTAGAATGTTTCATATTAAACTCCAATTTCTTTCTTACACTACGCGTAATTCTTCTGGTTTCAGGCACCTCAATTGTATCTTTGCATTGTATATTAGACGTCTCCAATATGGTTTTTATTTCACTCCTAAAAAAGTTCCGTTAGAGATGCGAATTTATATATTTTAAAAGTAAAAACTTAATATTAACTCACTGCGATTTATCAGGATTGGACGAAAATACCTTCTTAGTAGTGTTCTTAGCCACTGATATGTCTTCTTCCTTGCGCATCTTCAGTAACTTTAATGGTGGAACATCTTCATCAGATGAACTATAAGTAGATCTTTTATCCACTGAAATTTTTGAACTAAATCTATGCCGTGCTTTATTTTTATGTGGAGAAATCTTAAAATCATTATTACTCTGTAATACTGGTGAAGAAGATTTCTGATCGTCAGTTTTCTGTGTTGTATTACTCTTAGGAGATTTTTGAATCAATATATCGAGAGGTTTATAATTTGATCGATTAGGGGTAGTAGTACCTGAATTTTTAACAATAATTAATTTAAATTAAATAACCTTATTTATAAAATTTCATTACTTACGCGAAGAGCGCGTCTTTCTTTTAGGTGTTAAACTTTCATCGACTCCATCCAACTGTGAAATATTAACTCTTGACCAAAATGATTGATTCCAAATATCGTCGCCATCGCTATCGTATTCGTTTGGCACTTTGTCAAGTTTAAGTGTATCGTCCCCATTCTGTACGTTAATATCATCCAAATTAAATGCTACACTTAAATCCAATTCATTTTCCTCATCTTCATTTTCAATTAAATCTGTAGGACTTTTTAAAACATTGGACTCGACCAACTGCGAGCCTAGAATACTATCGTCTTCAATAACTGCTTTTTCTTCTAAATGTTTTAAGATATTTAAGAAACTAACATCATGACAATCTAAGGTAACGTCAAGTTCTAATTCAGTAGACTGTTGACTTAACTGTACTATTACATTTTCATCAACAATAGAGTGGTCTAATTGTGAAATATCATTTACAAGTGTATCACTAGTTTTATCATTAGAACTATGTTCAATAACATGAGATGCGTTTATCAAATTGTCATCGTCGTTCTCAATAGGATAAACAGATTTGTTTAAATTAAAATTTAATATTTTATGTTTTTTATGAATACCACTATCTAACAATAAAGTTCCATCTTTGACAGCAGCACTATTTTCTTTTTCTATTGTTAAATTTATACTTGAGTTAACTGACTCATTACTGTTGGGGTGCTTTAGTTCGTCTAAAGTTATCAACCTTTGTTTCAAGAGTTGCTTAAAATATGAATCTGATTTTGTGGGATAAGCATGAATCCGCGGCTGCGATATAGGTGGTACTAATTGTGAACTATCATGATTTTTTCGTTTTCTTTCTTTCTCTTCTTCCCAAATTGCTGCAATACCTAAAATTTCATGTATACTTTGTAGTGTTAATATTTAACTAATACTACACATAAATTAATTCTATATAATTAACTTAAAAATAATTAATAATATATATATATGTCAGACCTGGATTTATTCCCATTTTCCCAGCGTTAATTTCTTTTTTGTTAAGAATATCACCAGCAAGGCAGTCAATTTCTAGTTCACAAACACTAACTCTTACAACGGAAGGAGGTAGTAAATGCATTTTAGGATAATTTCTTAGCAAAGTATCTAAAAACATACATGGAATCATTCATATCAATAAACGGCAAAAATGATAAGCTTTGTAGAAAAAATGCACTATTATTACCATCTTCACTTTTGCGATACATAACTTGCTTTAATCGAATAAAACTCATTCCATATAAATTGTAATCTATAAAAAACTGCAATGTAAAATTAAGGTGAGCTTCATGCGCTTGATATGTACGTCCCATGATCGCACCATTCTGTAACAGATCAGCTGCTCTTTTCAATAAATTGGGACTGTATAAATAAATTTTCAAATATTTATGTTCCTTTGTATGATACCCATAGAATGGTCTAAAACGACAGTAAACAGAGTTGTTCTTAAATGTTTAAAACTAAAGTGTTACAAATGGTACAAACATTACTTACATGCCTTTAACAAGAGTAACTTTATAAACGTGCTGGGTATTAGAACTAGCTTGACCAAGAGAAATGTTAATAGCCTTATCAAGACTAGACGCTACTTGATACAAAACAACATCAGGATGTTCGACCCCGTCATAAGGAATATAAAGATATGGAAATATTCCATGAACATGTAGAAGAGTTTTAACGCCATTACTTGTAGACCCAAATATTCGTATAACAGGGACCTGTTAATTAGAAAATGATAATAATGTGTATAAGATAATGAAGATGAATAAAGTTATGTATTATTATTACAAAAAAACTTACTTGCTTAGATTCTGAACCGCGAAACTCTGAATATATTGGATCTAATCCGGAGATAGGTTTTGCCATATAATAATCAACATTAACAATGCGAACAGCTATCATATTTAACAAAATATATAAATTAATAAAAACCTAGTTCATTAAAAACACTTTTCAAATTCTAACCTGATACCATTTTGACTAATTTTGACATTCAACAATTGACATGTTTGAACATGTTTTCTTTTTGCGAAAACATATTGCAGGCGACATCTTTATCATAATAGAAAAGAAGCATTGCAAATGTATTAAAATGACGAGGTTGTAAATCAAGTATTTATGTTAAATAATAATTAAAATGCTATTAGAAAAAATATAACAGATTCTGTTTCCGAAAATCTATTGTTTTTAATGAAGAAAGTGTTTAATGTAGTTGTAAATTAGCAAAACTTCTGGAGAAAAAACGCAACAAATTAGTACAAACTTTAAATACAAAATATATTCGCGGTTTCTAATTGGGCGTGAAGTATTTACAAAGCCGAGTCAGAATCACCATCTATATAAAGTGGTTTATTTGCAATTTTATCCATTACCGATCATTGCCGATACTATAACCGCTTCCACCGCTTCTTATATTTAAATTCTGTAATTTTTATCATAAAGATTTTCTCACCTTTATTAAGTTAATAAAAAATATACTCTGATAAATAAAAAAATAGTGTCAGATTGTTGTTAAATTATTTTATACAATCGTGCAGAGTTTTGACATCTTATTTAAATTGAACTACTAATTAATTGCAATCTCAGTTGCCTATACGGTAAATTTGTTTGTGAATTTTTAAATTTATCTCAATCCTAATATTAAAATATAACGTTAAATTGTTGTAGTATTAACTGTACTTCGTTTTCAATAAAGATTTTTGCGCGCATTTTGAGGCATAGGCGTCTAAAGAAAACCATAAAGATGGAGGAATCTAGTGAAAGCAAAATTTGTAAAAAAAATCTCTGAAGCGTAAGAATCTCGTTTACTTTTAATAAATTAGTTATACATATATATGGTGTCATAATGCATGGAAATTTTATTTTTACAAATAACACATTTTTAGGCATTGCATACTTTTTCAGGCAGCTACAGTGAAGCCAACAGTCCGTTTGAACCGCCACAAAAACGCTTCGTAAGATACCAGAATCCAACAGTGTCAGGTAGTACATATTGCAATGCATAAAACATTTGTCACTTAATTAAGTGTATAAGAATCAAATTGATTGATAGTAAGATGATTTATTATAAATAATCGTTATTCATTAGCGGAAATGCTCTGGTCATATATTTTAATGCGCACTCGTGTACGCATACACGCATATGTTGCAACATATGTTTTCAATGGATGTTTGAATCTAACTGTATAACATGTCAAGTCATATTACTGTACAAACCCTTTATTTCTAAGTAAATTATGTTCTTAATAAACACAAATGTAGCATTTAAATAAAATTAAGCGTAACATATCCGTTCAATGAACTACCAGTTATATTAATTTAAATTAGATGAAGTACAGTAAAGTGATGTGAGTAGGAACTAATACTTCATATGATCAAACAAAATGTCGCTTGTAAATTGAAACTGCGCTTCATTGGAGGTTGCAGGTTGATTATTTATATTATAATTGTTAAAGGCGGACCATCATTTCGTTTTCAACGTCAAAATCCCTACAACTTTGAGGATCAGAATTCTTTTATCCTGAACATGTCACAATTTGAAAGGAGTCAAAATTTGCAAGAAAAACCTGCCCGCTTTTTTAATTCGTTGGAGACTACCTATTCAGAAATAAATGCACCAAAATTTGCAGACGAGGCCACTCAAGTTGATCTAACATTCACAGAAAATGGAGCAACTGTTCCCTTATCTATATCGTTGATAACATATACATTATATAAGTCAATATTTAATAGTTAGCTTTGCGTTAATAAAACTGATGGCTGATGCAATATGCAATTATTCTAACCTTCATCAACGCTTCATATATTCTAGCTTCATGACTGCCATTGTCAACTATTGTGCGAGCCTCTTCTGTTAATTCCCATCTGGAACGACTCACCGGTTCTGCTATTACAAGTTCTCCTGTAGCTTGAATACTTTTTAAAGCCCTTACATTTTTTTGATGATCCTCTTCAAATATAGGAACTAGATCTAAAGTATCAACTTTTTCGTTTTTATCCAAATACTGTAACAACTGATTCGTTAATTCACTGGACATTGTTATATTTAACAAAGTACGTATTTTAGTAATTGTAACTTTCACAAAAATTGAATACAAAGTTTTATAAAGTTATGTTGTTTAGTCCCACTTGATGCTCCGGATTTACTTCGTGGATCAGCAGGAATTGGTCCTGTTTCCAACGACGTATCAGAATTTCTTACAACGTCCACTGGTACAACTCCCCAACTACTAAATCTTCATCAACGTGCACGATTGTCCTGTGAAACGTTAGCTGTACAGGTAAATTCGGAGAAGTAAATTCGAATAATCGTATCATTTACATAGCACATAATAATAAAAATAACATATTTATTGTACAATGTTTTCAGGACAGAATCGTCGGCTACGGATCGAGCCATTGCGTCCCTTACCCTTGTTCATGTATCGTGCACAACCGGCCATTGTCAATCATCAGTAATTGTCGAGGTCACAGTTCAGCACCTACTGTTACATTTAGAGATAATTCAATTGTATCATCGAGAAGATTTCATTGTATCATTCGAGAACTTTTACATTATAAACTGGAACAAATTTCAAACCGCCAGTGGTTTTCTAGTTGAATATATTTGAATATACCCGCAGATATGATGTTAAAAATAATTAATGTTTAATACAAACTAAATGAATTAGTTTATATATGTTAATTAGTGTATATATGTTAATTTATGTACTAATAAAATATTGTGTTATTATAAGAAAATGTTATTTAATTCATTAAAAGTAATTTAAAGTTTATAATTTATAATATTGTTTTGATTTTGATTAACGCAGTTTGCTACGTTCCGCTACATCTAGCGGTAACTTTTAACAATAGTTTCTATTTCCGCTGTCTACACAATCGCTTGTTTGACTTTTGAACGAGTTTGAACCTGCACTGCACTTCTCATATTTGAATTAATTCTTTATTACACAAAAACTACAAACATTAAAAAGAATAATATAAAATATAACAAATAAACACAGGTTTTTAAAAACGGAACACTAAAAAATATGGAGCACGAATCTGCAGCTAACTTTGAGTCTCAAGTAAATATATTATTTGAATATTCGTATATAAAGAAACCTTTGATAAGATTTGACATAAATGTTTTAGAGTATGGACTATCTAATACCAAATGAAAATGTAGATAATATGCCATATTCACCTGCATCTACATTTCATGAATCTAATCAAGGTGACTTTTTGTCTGAACCTTTTGAGGATACTAGATTTGACGATCTTAATATGGTACCGAGCTCCGTTGCTGAGAAGATGAAAAAATTGTATTCTGACTTTCATAAAGTCGAAAATAATGTTGATAATGAGTTTAAACAATTACTTACTCAAAAGGTAATTGACTTTTTAATATATTTCATGTTGTTTTATGTAATTCATGACATTATATTTGTTTAGACTAAAATGGATAATCACCTACATCAGTTAACTCGAAAGCTTCAAGAGTCTGAGGATCTCAGACAACGACAACATGAAAATTTAATCTCTGCCCAAATGACGTCTGAGACTTTAACTGGAAAGTTGCAGAGAGAGGAAGAACAACGATCCGACATAATAAAACAGTATGTAAATAATGTAATAATAACAGGTGCGGTGTGTTTGCGCTTATTCATATTTCTGCTGTTTTCAGTGTTGCAGAACTAAAAGTGAATTTCCAAGCTCTAGATGAACATTATGTAGCCGTTTCTAACAAATGCAATCAACTCGAACAGCATATTGCTTTTGTTACTGTAAATATATCAACAGCTAACGCAGAAAATACACAGCTTACTGAGAAAAATACAGGCCTAAAAGATCAAAGTAATCTACAAAGATTTTATAAATAACTTATAATATACTTAAAGTAATATTCTTGTTATAATTTTAGTTAATTCATTGAAATGTGCTGCTGAACTTCTAAAAAAGGAAAAGGATGAGATGCGAAGTAATTCTGAAAAACAAATTACACACTTTCAAGAAATATTGGAACATAGAGATGAAATAATAAAGAAAACTGAAAAAGTTCTTGAAACTACTCAAAAAGAACATAATATAATCGCTGAATCTAATAAAACGTTCCAAAACTTGAATAACGAGGTACTCTTTAAATATAGTTGAACCTCCATACATAATGGTGTTGATACATATTTTTTGTTACAGTATTATTGTAAGATAAAAGATCTTGAAAATCAATTAGAGTCGGTTAAGAAGTCTCTAGAATTGAAAACTAAAGAGTAAGTATTGACCCATGATATAAGACCTGCATGTAATTTATTTTAAAAGACTTGCACTGGTTCTAACCGTTCTAACTTATATACTCAGCATAAAATCATTGTCTTCCGAGCTTCAAGCCACGAAAGAAGATTTATTAACATATGCGGAAAGAAATGACCGCGAACACAGTCAATTTATGACACTAAAAGAAGAAAAGGTCAGTTGGTTTTACATATGTGTTATTATTGCAAGTATTGTAATGTAGATTGTATTTTAATTGCTCGTGTAGTTAGCAGTGCAGCGACAATTAGAAGAAATAAAGCAACAATCAGCTAAAGAAATTGAAAATTGGCAGAAAACAGTAAATGACATGTTGGCTGAAAAAGAGAATAATAATAAAGATACAAAAAACTTCATTAAGGTAATAATTATTTTAAATACATTTATATTAAAATGCTTCATTAAAAAAAATATTTTAAGATGTTGGAAAATACTAAAGCAGAGCTGAACAATGAAATTGTAAAACAATCAAAGAAAATAGAAAAACTAACAAAAGAACTTGAAAATTCTAATGAAGAAGTTGCAAAGAAAGAAAATTGGGTAAAGGTATGTATATATTATTATTGTCATCAAATTGTTTGTTAATCATTTGTAATTTAATAAAATAATACATTTTAGAGTATGGCAAAGGAATTGGACAATTATAAAATTGAATGCGAGAGAAAAGTTAAAGAGACACAAGAAATATCTTCATCTAAATTACAAGAACTGGAAATGGTTAATAAAAATTTGATGAACGAGATAAAATCAACTGAAACAAAATGTCAAAACTCTCTAGCTGAAAAGGAATCAGCATTATCTGCTCTGCAAATATCTTTAAAGGAACAAAACGAAACTATAGTTAGAGCATTTCTTTGTATTTTAAACTGTTTATATTATTTTACCATATTTTTAATCATTAATTTTTTAAAGGTTAACACAAATAATAAACTACAAGAAAAAACTGAGGCATTCGAAAAAAGTTTATTGATAATATCGTCTAAACAATCTGAGTTGGATACTCAATTAAAACTTACAGAAGAATTAAAAAAGAAAATAGTTGATATGAAACTATTTCCCACACCATCACCAATGTTTAATTACCCTAGAATTAGACCTACTGCAACCCCTGTGACAAGCAATACCTCTTCGGAAGAACGTAACATAAAAGGAATAAATGACAATGTCCTTAAGATGCGTTTACTAAAAGCACAAGGACTCTATGAGTCACCTTCAAATGATTCCATGTCTGACAGCAGCTTGGAATGCACACCAGTAATAAATTAATAATTTACTTATCAGTTTTAATTATTAACAATGTTTAATACTTTTATTCTTTAGGTTTTACAAAAGAGTTATCCATCCCAAACTCGAATGTCCCATTTCTCAGAAAGTGTGTCACGACTACGATCAATTCCAAAAAGGAAACTGAAAGCTATTACAGGGCCTGAATCAGCACCGGCTAAGTTAGATATAGAACCATCTCCGGGGCAATCGAAAATACCCAAACTTAAGAACATGTGGTACGATGGTCCAAAAGGCGATTAATTCGTTATTCATAAATTTATTTGAATTATTTCCAGTTGGGACAACATTATTTTTCATATATTTAATACTGTGATAAGAATTCTTTGTTAGTAAAAATAAATATATTGTAATTTTTATAATATACTTTCTTAAAGTTAACTATTTGAAATTTGGTTATATTAGTTAATATTATAAAGAAAAAATTAAAATAACCTTTGTCTGTAATTTATTACAAAATAATAAATAAAACATTTATGACAATCCAATGTATAGTTTTCATTATTCTAAGCTACATAGCTTAAATAAATATACCTATTAAAACATGAAGTACTCGAGCCTTGATTTTATTAATTAAATGAATATTAGTTGTCAAGACGGCATATGGGACCATCTTTAACAATTTGTAAATCAATCTTAGGCCCCACTAAATCTCTAATATTATTAATACCATATTTAATCATTGTAGGTCGTTCTAATGATAAACCCCAAGCGATAACATTTATATCGTCCGGTAAACCCATCGGCAATAATAATTCTGGACGGAAAACCCCTGAATTTCCAACCTATAATAATTATTTAGTTAACATTACATTTACATTATATATAACCATTTATATTTAAAAGAAAAACTATTGTTGTACCTCAATCCACTTCTTTAGACCTGGGTGATAACAAAATATTTCCATACTAGGTTCAGTATAAGGATTGTATGCTGGTTTGAAATCTAGCTGCGTTATTCCAAGTTTTGTGAAAAATTCATATAAAACACCAATAAGATTTCCCAGAGTTAAACCCCTGTCAGCAACGACACCTTCTACTTGATGAAATTCCGCTAAGGAGGTAGCGTCAAGAGTTTCATTTCTGAATACCTAAAATACACCATTAAGATTTACAGAATTGTACTTTTATAAAACATTAGCTAAACCCGAACACGCTTCGCTGATATAATATGAATGGTAAAGTAACGAAAACGCAAACGACGATCAACTGGAAAGAAATGAATTCGATTCTCGAAATAAATTCAAATCATTTTAAAAGCAATAATACATACTAAGTCTAATTTAGATAAAATGTTACTAGTATATAAGGTAATAACCTAATTGTGTCTGATAGTATAAATATTACCTTGTCGATACTGAAATACTTCACAGGTTTAAAGCCTTCTTTACTTTTTCTGGAATTAGTTACAAGCCAAGATTTTATGGAATAACAAAAACATTTACAAATGAACTGGCTTCTCAGTTCAGAGAGCCAGAAAACCCTGTGGTATCAATAATAAATAATGGAATAGATTCGAAGTCGGATCCACAAAACTATGACTTGAATTCTATGAAATTATGCCTTGAAGAGGCCCCATCCCTTTTAATATCCGTTAATGACCGGCATGAAAGAACTGTTGTTGTCAATTTCGATACAAATAAAATAAAATTCAACAACAGAAATGTGGAAATAATTTCCACGGAATCTTCCAGAGATCAGAGCCGGCGAGAGGTGAATATATTACATTTAATATGTTTTGTATAATGATTACAATTTTAGAGCAAATTATTGCTTTTAGGTTCAGCAAGTCCGTGAAGAAACAGAAAATTCCGCCGCTGCTGAGACATCTTCTACTTCGAACGCTGGGCCTAATAACGTACAAGACCCTGAACAATTAATCATTGCTGATAGTGGTGCCATTTTGGCTAACTTTGCGCTTATTAAGCAACTCCTGGAGACGGAGTTTGGTAAGTAAATTAACGTAAAACTTCTTGCTGAAGGTAGTGACATTCATGAAGGTATAATACTATTAAACTGCTGTTCGTTTTAACGAGACATATTGTATGGACAAATGAAGTATGAGCAAACAACGCTAGTAAAATTCGTTTACTTTGGTAGTGAAAGCATGTAGTTTAATAAGCATAGTTGCAAGTTCGTGGAGTAATAATTAATGCTCCATAGTTGTATTTTCAATATTAATTAAAGTCAGAGGAAGTACAATGTTGGGAAAGTTAATACTTCGTTCATACTTCATTTCAATCAACAAATATCTGGGTACAATAATCAGTACTTCGATGGGTATTTCGTTTTAATGAGTGTGACTAAATTTCAAAAGAATTGATGATATTTTGCCAAATTGCTACTCGAATATTTGACGTTTTGTTTGTTTCTTTCTTTTTTAGAAGTTGGTCAACCAATTATCGTTGTACCATGGGTGGTCTATGCAGAGTTGGAAAGCAAACAGGAATCGTCCGAGTTAGCAAGAGAAGTTATAGGTCTTCTCAATCATGTGACAAGCAGAAAGATTATGAGGATTATAGGTACAAGTCTAACCAAAATATTTAAACAAATGGATTAGGTATGTTTTTAAAAATATGGTTTTGTTTCCAGTTCAAAAGCCAGAAGTTGCAGGACTAACTAGGCAGAAGCCGAATTGTATGCATGAGCAGATAATAGATTATTGTCTGAATTTGAAGCAAAACGGACAATCTGTGGTATTTTTTTTAATATTTTTTAATTCTCTTAATCCTCCGTTTCAAATTAGTGTCTAAATATTTTCCCAGAAAAATCGTCTCTTTTCCAACAAAAAACAACAAAATTAACTAAAATTATGAAAATTGAAAGGGTTTCATAGGTATAGTTCACATATTATACTATGTGCATATCGCATAATATTACGCATAGCATTATGATCGTAATTCATTTTAGACTTTTACGAATGTTATAACATTAATTTTATGGCAAACAGATTACTTCAATTTTAACGTTAGTTTATTTTTAGTATTAGTTCATACATCTAGCCATGACCTTCTACTGTTTGATAGTATTAAATATTTTATATAAAATTTCCATTTTATTTACGGTAAAATTTAATTATTAAAATATGTTGCATGTCAATACGTCAAATTATTTTGGTTTGATAATATTTTATCTTTTTTAGGTTCTCTTGACATATGACCAATGTTTACATAAGTTTGCAAAGAAAGCTAATATTCCGACATTCGGGAATAAAGAAGAATTTATACCATCGTTAAAGTTGCTCTTTAAATCTGGAGTACATCTGCGAGACTACCAGAGCACAGCTAACAGTTCCCAAGCAAAAACTGCTTCCCAACAGGATAACATAAAAACTCCTGAAGAAGAACCTCAAACTCGAGTTCAAGCTCAAAACTATGTTTCAAATTCAATTACCCAACTAGTGAAAGAGATAATATCAGTACTTATGAAGCACTGTTCTAAATTAAGGTGAGGTTCATTTTCAGATTATTTCTATTATAAGGTTTATTTAAAATTATAATCGATTACCTCGTACTATATTTTAACCCAAAAAACCACAAAAATGGATCTTACTTTACATTCTGTAATATTTTAGTTAAAGAAAACCTAGTAATATTAAACTATAAGTTTTAGAGCTATTTCAAAGGTCTTTTAATCCTTAAAAAGGACTTCTTAAGAATATATAATCTTTAGAAAGGTTAAGAAGTTTTATGGGTATAGATATGGTAAGTGTATTTTTCAAAAAGCAGGCCACAAAACGTTTACGTAATTGTTTACGTATCTGGTAACTTTTGTTATGTTACGAAAACCTAACATAACAAAAAACCTAAGTACACGTAACTATGTTTAACGGTAAAAATTGTACTGAAACTTTTACTTATATAAACTTTACTTATATCGTATGTAATATTTATGTTTATTTAAGTTAAGTGACCTACTATATAATATATTAAATATTACTTAAATATACATATTTTAATACAGAACTGAAAATTGATAATGAAAGGTACAACAGGAAATAAAAATGTTTTTTTTTTATAAAAATATAACAATAATTTATTTAATATTATTATTTACTTGTAGCGATAAGATATTTGAATTTATCAACAAGCCAAACGTCTCTGGACCATTACCAGATCTGTCATTCCAGCGGGAGTTATCAAGCCTGAAAATCCTTATTGAAGACTTAAAACACGAATTCATCAAGTATATCAAGTTTTAAATAGCATGCTATTAATTAATTAAATTAATAATTGCTATTAATTATTTAGAATGTTTCAAAGTTACATGTTTTTTTTTTATTTACTTTAGGGTCAAGGGCTTATCCGAAGATGCTGAAAGCGTATTTAGAAATATATCATCACTATTGATGAAGTTTATGTTTTGTTATGAGGAGGTGGAAATAATTATTTCTTTAGAAGATGTAAAAACGTATGTCTACGGTAACTGGTAAGTCATTTTTAAAATAATATCTCACTTTTTTAAATATGGAGTTTTATAAAATATTTATCGCTTTATAATTTTACAATAAATTGAAAATAATAACTCTTAATTTTATAGGAAACGAATCGACAACCTCATCGGCGTGTTCGTTAAAATTATCGCTGTTTTAGATCTTGGTGGGAAGAAATTGAAAAGATTGAAAACCAATTAGATTAGGATTAAAGTTTTTTTGTTGTATATTCGTATATACAAATGCGCATGAAATATTTAAAAAAAATATTATTAACTATTAAAATATTAATATTAATTTTCCGACCTGTATGAAATTTTGCATGCTATTTATGTTTTTCTAAATTATTTTTATAATGTTTAATTATTATTATTAGAAGATACTGTGATACTGTTACTGTTATATATTTTGTTATTATTATTATTTATTGTTTATTGTTCGCCTTTCGGCTTTACAATCTACATTCTTAATACATACTTCAAATTACAATTAAATTTACATTATTCTCCACCAGCTTATTTATTCTCCTGTTTTTTCTTTCCTTCTTACTATTTCCGCCATCCACCTCTTTCTTTCACTGCCTCCCTTTAATAGCTGGCCGATATTCCTTTCGCTCGCTACTTTTTCCTTACACTCAAACTTAATGTGCTCCAGTGTTTCGTCCTCCGCTCCGCACATTCTACACTTTCTTTCCTCACTCTTTTCCCAGTATCTGTTTGCCTTTTCCTCATTTCCCAATCTAAACCTTGCTGTTCTTCTTATGTGTTTTATGTCTTTTTCTATAAGGTACTGAGGCACATTATTTTCCCATAACCTTTTATATCTTTTATTGTAGTTACTTTTTTCTATTTTTCTCATTCTCTCCTGCTGTTGTATCTCCTTATCCCTTCTCCTTAGCTCCTCTTCCACACTTGCGCCTCCATATATTTTGTTATATATTTTTCATATATAAATGCGAACTGTATGAAATTTTGAATGCTATTTATGTTTTTCTTAACCAAAGTATTTTTATAATGTTTAATTATTATTATTAGAAGATACTGTGATACCTGTTACTGTTATTATTATATTTTTTTATACATAAAAACATTTCTATAAGTATGTTTTCATATTTTATAATAAAGTTTATATTAATTACAGAAATATTACTTCTCTCTGTTAAACAAATGTTCTTTTACCCTTTTTATTCATAAATAGACCTGTATAAACCGCGTGTATATATAGTATAGTAAGTTCGCAACTTTATGCGTGTTCATATATCGCAGTAATGGGCTTGTGTCCTCATTTTTTAGTGGTCGATTTTTCAATTGTTGATTGAAATTGATGTTAATAAATGTGCATTGGCGTGTCTATTTTATTTAATATCTAAATGTTGACGGAGATACAGCAATTAAAAATTTGAATCGTAGTTTTAGCGCTAGAAATGGTCGGCCATATTTTTATGATGTGAAATGCATTTTATACGTCAGATATTTGTTGAGTAGGTCAGTGCTGTGGTAATGTTTTGTAGCTGTTGGTAGTCAAACAATTAAGTAAAGTCAAAGAATAATAAGTTGTTATTTTATTTAACCCTGCTAAGGCAGACATAATATTGAAATTTTATTGTTCCTTCAAATAGCTGTAAATAATATTTGATATTTTGATATATAAATACATATAGCAGAGATTTATTAGCTGTAAGGTTGGCAGCGGTTGTGATGTCACATGCATTTGGAATGTGTACAACGTTGAATCCCTTTAATAATTAAAGAGAGGAAATGACTTTTTTAATTGTTAATATTTGTTAACATATAAGGAGTTATTAAAAAACAGTTGAACATTTGAGGTTCTAGTAACCCACTTTATCAATATATAGTACATTTTTATAAAAATTAAGACATAGGACACAAGCCCATTGGCAGTAATCCACTTCGGTGTTTTCATTTTAGTCAGTCGATGTACAAGTACAAGATCAAAACTCAACAACTGTTTTAATACGTTTTCAGACCGATCCAAGTGGCCAGACATCCCCTAGACCCAACTTTAATTCCGCTATGAATAGGAGCGAGAGGGCAGTATCCGTGCGCACGAGAGTGAGACATAAACCTTGATTACCTGATACCTGGAAAATGGCCGCCTGATCAAGTTAGCAGGTAGACATACGATCATTGTACATGCTAACACTACTCAATCTTACACATTTTCTTCATCAGAAAATAAGTGATGTCTGTCGGCTCTGGGATCTCACTCTATACACATATTAAAAACAAACGGACCGCACGATTTTAATCGCAATGTGTGCTAGGTATACAGAAATATCCAGCTCTTATTCAGACCAAATATTTGATTACTTGAAACGATTAATGATCACTTTAGTTAAACCGTGTGAACCTTAATTCGTTCGTTATAAAGTTGTAATGACATTCGGTTCGGGCAGATTCGCGGCTAAGGTTTGCAACCAGTCGCGTCGTGTACGGAGGGCCTTACAGTTTGATAATTTTGTATTGTTTAGTTCAGGTTAGTTCCCATTAGTTCCAGAGATAATAGTTTGTTCGTTTCAGTTCGTTCGGTTCCGTTCTTTGATTCAGTTCAGTTTCGTAGTATATATCATCTTTGGTTTCGTTGGTTGTTCACCTCAGTTCACATTAGTGGTTCGCTGCTTTCGCCAGCTTTCGCTTCTTATTGTTTCTTGTCAAAGACTATTTTAACTACAGTGACTAAATTTTAAAATTTTTTGTTTGTATCGTTTGACTAAGTTCTTGAAGAAATGGGCCGCCGAAAGTCTAAAAGAAAACCACCTACAAAACGTAAAGCAATCGAGCCACTTGATCAACAGTTTAACTGCCCATTTTGCAATCATGAAAAATCTTGTGAAGTTAAAATGTCAGTATATTTTTAATGAAGTTATAATAACGTCAGTATCTTTCTGTTTATTTATGTATACAACTATTTTAGGGATAAAGGAAGAAACACTGCACGTATAACTTGCAGAGTTTGTATGGAAGAGTTCCAGACTACAACAAATTTCCTATCTGAGCCAGTTGATGTTTATAATGATTGGGTTGATGCTTGTGAGTCTGCCAACTAAACTAGGATAAAAAAAATTATAACAATGGACACAATTCATCTTTTTCATTCTTTTGTATTTAATACAGTAAAGTCCCATTCATTTTTTAGTAATTACTAGTTTTTGTTTAAACTTTTGAACTTTCCTAAAGTGTTAAAATCTATAATCGGTACATCACAAAACATTGTTGTTGTACCTGTGATATACATATTAAATATTTCATTTAATTATTTAGTACTTATTTTAAAGAACACAAAATATATTGTTACAAAAATAGGAAACTGCTCAAAACATGAAATTTTGACTTGATTTCATCAAGCTTTAGGCATATAAATAGAAAGTACATTTTAATATCATTAATGTTAAGTAGTAACTAAGCTAAAGCTGATAGATTTATATATTTTTATAAATATTAATAATAAAATGAAATAAATGTTATTTATTATTAATTTTTTATTTAGTGTAATAAAGTAAATACAATAATAACAAAGTGACTTATTTATCTTCAGTTTAAAATTAGATTAAGAAATTTTAAATCAGAACAAATATTTAATAAGAAGTAAAATACGTAGATATTACCTAAATTAATATTTAACATACAGATTAGATGAAAATTAAGCAAAAAAAAAGATTTAATAAGGTTTGGAACACTTAAATAGGGTGTAATAATAATAAAAGCAATTTTTAAATGTAGTGGGGAACAACAAGTTACGTATCACAGTGAAACTTGATAAAATATCACAATTTTAAGCACATATTAGGAATATAATAAAGCGGATATGTTTAGAATTTTATTGTCATGCTGTAAGATATACACAACAATATCATTAAGAAAATAGATACGAATATATCACGCATACGGTATTCTTTGAAACTAATTTGTGAAATTACACCAAACATTTGTAAAATTATTCAATGCAATATATTATGTAGTGCAAAGAAAATTACTTTTTTGAAATATAAATTCACAATATTTTTGAGTTACAAGTTAGACTTAATTGAATTTAATTCACATCCATATATAGATGAATAAAAGGTTGTCTCAAATACAAATATAGCAACATTTAGTGCCTGTTATAAAACATACTACACGTGTACTCAATTGATTTTTTTAAATAATATCGGTTTACCTTATGTTTATCAGCAGACGTTGATATTTTATTCTTAAATATTATAACATGTATAAATAATAGAAAAATATCTTTTACATGATAACTAATAATTATTTTGTATAAAGGTTTAATTAAATAGTTCACTTAATTTTGATCCAAAGCTCTTTATATCACCGTATACTGCTGATAATTATGATAAAAAACCAATATTTTAAAAATATATATTTAAGTCGTATTTAAGATAATCCATGTTCTGCTGCAAAGTCTTTAATTGCTTCTTTTATTTGATCATTTTCAACAAGTTCAATACTTTCCAGTTCTGCATTTGTCATTGGACTTCTTGTATGGCCTGACTCTAGCCATGCTTCTATGGCGCGACGCTCATATACAAAACCATCTAAAATATTAAACAATTAGATGCAAAATGTAACAACTGCATTTTAATTGATATATATATATATATATATATATTAGATAATTGCAAATTAGCTTTAATGAAGAAATAACTAATTAGTCTAATTACATACCTATACACATTACAGGATCTATCATTAGTTCATGAGTAATTGGACATAGAAATTCATCCGGAATATTTTGTGATATTAAATTATTCAACAAAGAATGCGGTTCGGCTATATTAGAATCTAATGTTAAATCACCAACCATGTCCCATATAATAACTGTACGATCGTTAGACCCTGAAAATAATTTATAAATAATATAACATGTAGATGCATTTGTAATGTTTAGGTAGTCGCTTATTTACCTGAACATAATATTGCTGAATCTTTATTAAAAGCAATACAATTTACATATCTAGAATGTTCTGCTAGCGTGGATTTACAAATTAAAGTAGGTGTCCATACCTTAATATTTTTATCAAGACTTGCGCTAACCAGTAAAGCTCCTCCCATACTAAACCTAAAATAATACATTTTTATATAGTGCTGTAATATTGTTACAATAGTAGTTGAAATCGTATTAAATATATTACCTGACGCAAGTTACAGAGCTTCCATGAGCTGATACTGAATGCAGAAGCTCTACAGTTACAGTAGGTTCGAATTGTGGGAAATCACCTTTATCTGGACTTGTAGAAACAATTCTCCATACTTTAATAAAATGATCAGTACCACAGGTAGCAGCTGTGTAAATAGTTGTTTTTGAATCTTTACCACTCACGATTCTACTAGAAAAATCTGCTGATAAAACGCCCAAGTCATGTGCGGCATCCAAAATATATATGGGTTCAGTTTCGCTGGAGGATTCACCTACCTCTGAAAATATCGACAATTCGATTTAAATAATTACTTGGTACCAGAACTGATACCAGTCAGAATAACAAAATACCTGAAATGTTAGCCCAATTATTAAATGATAAACGAACATTTCCTAACGTGCATGCAGTTATTAGTAATTGTGAATCAGGAGAAAAACATAGGCTATGTACTGCATCTTCATGAAATCTTAAGATACTGAAAAGCAGTTATATTGTTAAGTTTATAAATGAAAAAATGAACAAGTGGCACAGAGGAGAATGTGTTCTGAATACCTTACTAAATTGAATGTTGCAATGTTCCATACACACACAGACCCACTGTCTCCAGCAGTTACAATAATACACCCGTCAGGAGAAAAAGCAACAGATCGAACCGCTTCTCCTGCATCTTGAACTAGACTTCGAATTCGTGTCAAGGATGATGCTTTCCAGAGAATAGTTGTGCCATCAACTGAACTACTAGCCATAACATCTCCCTGCAATGGCATATATTTTATTTTCTAACAAACATAATTTCTGCTGATAATATTATTGGAATTCTTATTTACCTTTGGTGAAACTCTTACTCCAGTTACTCCATACTTGTGTCCAAGTAATGGTGAATTTTCTGCTTGCTGAAATCCTGACCCATCTTTCCATTTCCATACTCGAATCGTTTTATCACTAAAATATACGAATTTAATAAAATGAAGGCCTTCAGTAAATTTCTTGTGTTTCCAGTTATGTTTATTTTAATTTAAAGTGTTTCTAATTTTCTAATCGTGAAGTAATAAGAAACGAGGATGGAGTGTCCATGAAAATCTGTATTTAAAGTAGAATAATTGATTGCTATTGACCACGTGGTTGAACAAAAGATGTACTTCAGTTTTTTGCTTTTAAATTTTAAAAATCGTTTTGTACAATACTGTAATTAATTTAAAAATATGACATAAAACAGGGAACGAATAAATTAATGAAAACTTTCGTTAATACGTAAGTAGCCCTTACAGCGTTTTAAAATAGTTCAAAATAGTTTAAGTTGTCTCGATTTAAAAAAAATAGGATTAAAGTGATGGCGCTGCGATCGACATTGATCATCTTCGAAATCGTTAATTATATTCGCTTTTCTATAATTAATAATTATATCCTTATCTTACTGACATAGTCATACATATTTCAAATACAGTTTAGATACATAAAAAGTTTTATGCAAATGTTTTGATTCATTAACAAAAACTTTCTTGTAAAATATTTTGAGCAAAATATCTGTTTAGTTGTCCGTTTATTAAAATTTTAAATGTTTTCGACTAAAATTCCCCGAAATGTACCTCCAACGTTACATTTGTATTTATATTAGGCAAAACAGACAGACTTAAATAAAGGGTGTATTAACCTACTATTTGGACTAATAAAAATTAAAAGAGACATTTACCTGGAACCTGTGTAAAGTACAGATCTTCCATAAAATTCGCAACAGGTAACATCACTGGTATGTCCCACTAAAGTTTGCAGACGTGATATTGACATCCTTAAAAAAAGCACTTGTTTAAAAATAATATCTTTTATTAAAATGATAAAATCGTTTACTCAATAAAACAAATATAATGAGTATAGCTTATAAAATGGATAATTTATGTTTAATATGCAAGAAAGGAATTCACGAAAATGTAATTGATGTTTATTTTAGAAGAAATAAATTTCAGTTTTCTTTGGTTATTTACAAATATTTTTAATATCCACACGTCTTTATGGCAGTACCAGCACTAACTATACACGTTAGTCAAATATTAGTATATAACAAAATACATACATGGTTATAGAAAATGTTTTTCACAACGCGTCGCGTTAAGAAATCGTCTTTTTCACATAATTATACCCTGCGTGGCTGTCGAGGTATATGGTTATATGGCACTTAACTTATGCGACACTATTGTGCTAGACTGAAACCATAGTGACGCAAAGACATGACGGTTAATTTTGTAATCAATTTTAAAAATAGAACAATGATACAAATTGTTCATATGTAAACATAATTATAAACTTAATTAGTAAATGTAGATTATATTTATAAAATGAAAAATAAATGTTTATACATACCTTAACCAAAATATTATTATTATTTTTCAATAAAAATGGTTTTTCTTTTGAATAAAATCGAACTATTTACACAGTAATATAATGATTAAATACAAAAGCATCTGATAGAAATGACTAATGCTCCTGATAACTTATCTATTTGCGTGATTATAATAAATTTAATAATACTGAGTCAGGCACTACGTTTAGTAAACTGCGCGAGAAATGTTATGTTCACCTTATCATCTAAACAGAACACAAAGTTTGTTTTTATTTCTATGTCTTCTAAGCAATAAACATGAATTGTCTGACCATTTGATCTAAGCACTTAGAGGTCTATAGTAAAAAGATATACATGATACGTTTTTCATTATTGTAAGTGAAGAGTAATTGAAGTTGTATACTAAAAGTATTGTAATTTAGAAGACATCACTAATTTGATTAATTTGTTTAATTTCATTATAAATAAAAAATAAAATATGAGTAATTATATATGATAATATAAAACTTTTAAATTAATTTAAAATTAAGTTTTTTCAATATATTTATTAGGATCGATTTTATTTTATCTACTTAATTGAATTCATTTCGAAGTTGTATGAAGTTATATCAGTTTACTCAAACGAGCAGCACCTTACAAGTAAAACTGGATTTGTAGATTTCACTTCTTATAGAATTCAGATTGAAATAGACAAACGAACTGCATGACCGCCAACGAATGATTAGTCTAGTTAAAATAATAATATTTATTTACAAATATTTTGCTGAATGAATTTGACATTTAACAAATGTTTTTTCCCGAATTTTATACCTATAATATTAAGGAATATAACAATTTCATTCTACAGCGTCTTCAATAACTCTTCTATTACATTCTTGTCTAAAAATAACACATTTGCAAGTTTTCCCTAACCGCATTAAACTTTTGAAAACAAACACATGTATAAATATTAATTGCATTATTAACAATCTATATTTGAGCTTAAAACTTCCTAGCCTCGAAGTAAAATATGACCCTGACAAGGTATTGATTGACAGACGATGTCCTAGCACCCTGACCCTACCCTGAGTACTCTGGGAGGAGGTTACTTTGTTTTAACCTTTACACAAACATTCTTGAACTCAATTGTGTTTTAATACCATCCACAAAAACGTATTTACTAACCTAATAGAATTCAAGGTGAAAAGTAAATAAAATATTTAACCAAATAAGAAAACGAATTCATGAATTAAGCTGTCAAATTATATGAAATTGAAATTCTGATTCTAAATATAGATTGTACACGTGTTGCTTGTACACTGGTTGTAAGTGGGGGGCGACGAATGTCGGACACCAACCACTAGTGTTTTTAACTCTTTAACGTTTTGACGCATTCCCATTGCTGTAACATCAAACACACCACTGCAGCAATAACTATTTAATAAGTTTAAGGTCATATTTGCAATTCCCAATGATCTTCTGTAGGGTGAAACCAATATTAACATTAAGTTCATAAGTCATCTATAAACAAAACGGAATATAAAAATACTAATATAGATCTAAAAAATTACTTAAACTAAAATAATAAAACATCATTTATTTTAACATTCAATATATTTTGTATTGATACCATATTGCATTGCTATTATATATTTGAATACATAACTAAAGTAACAAATTTTTGTAAACAATAAATATTTACTGTATTATTTTAAATTGATTAATTTATTTGCACTTATTAGTATTTGTAACATATATTTCCCAATAAATACGAAAATAACATTTACGTAATATTTATAGAACAACTATACGTAAATGCTACATAAATGTGTTTAATGGAATGTTACATACCGTTATATTTGGTAAAAAATTAAAACTAATTTTTATTGATTAATTATAAGATACGCTTCAAATTATTTTTATGCCCTTGCTAGGTGTAAGTAGGAATATTTCTACGACAAAGACAAGTCTATCTAAAGCACTTTTTTCAATTTATTTGAAACTTTTTAAGGCGGTACTTATCAAAATATCATAAAAAATAAATATTAATAAACAACTAACAGTAAAAAATTTAGTAGATCCAGAAAAACTGAGCAAAATAACATTCTCCTGTAATTTTATTAATCAATTTCTATTAGTAATGGGCTTGTGTCCTAATTGTCTTAATTTCTATAAAAGTGTACTATATATTGATAAAGTGGGTTACTAGAACCTCAAATGTTCAATTATTTTTTAATAACTCCTTATATGTTAGAAGATATTAACAATTAAAAAAGTCATTTTGTCTCTTTAATTATTAAAGAGATTCAACGTTGTACACATTTCAAATGCATGTGACATCATAATCCTTGTGTAAGTTTACCAACCTTACAGCTCATAAATCTCTGCTATATGTATTTATATATCAAAATATCAAATATTATTTACAGCTATTTCAAGGAACAATAAAATTTCAATATTATGTCTGCTTAGCAGGGTTAAATAAAATAGAAACTTATTATTCTTTGATTTGACTTGATTATTTGACTACCAACAACTACAAAACATTACTACAGCACTGACCTATACTCAACAAATAACTGATGTTAAAATGCATTTCACGTCATAAAAATATGGTCGACCATTTCTAGCGCTAAAACTACAATTCAAACAATACAAGTCAACATTTAGATATTTAATAAAATAGACACGTCAATACACATTTATTAACATTAATTTCAATCAACAATTGAAAAATCGACCACTAAAAAATGAGGACACAAGCCGATTACTTATTCTACACTGGAACAGTAACATTAATTGATAAAGGTCACTTCATTAAGAACAGATTCTGTAGAATCTGTAGTATTTTTGAAAATAATTATTACATCATTTGAATAACATTATAAATATAAATTCTTAAAAGGATTTTGTTTTTTTACCAAAATTAACGTAACTATAACCATTTCCAAAAAGCAAAAATGTAGCATTCATATAAACATTTTTGCATGTATATGTCATATACATTTAAAGGTAAATGTTCTATAATTACTACATAAATAGATTTAGAGGGATTTCATATATTACAATTTATTATCTATAGGACATTTTACATCCCGACAAAAATACTCTACCATTAATGCTTCCAACTATGCATTTTATTTTAGCTAGTTTTTAAGTCAAGCTGTATATATTTAACTACTGTTCTTTAATATTGATTTCTAAATAATTTATTTATTATTAATAAATATATTTATTTGCTATATAAATTAAAACTTTTTTTTTTAATTAAAAAAAATAATTACAAATATAAAATTTTTAAGTTTTATTAATTAATACTAAATTTTTGGTAAATGTATTCAGATAGAAATACACCATAAAATTGATTAGTTCATAAAAAAATTATTTCAACAATTTTTAGTGTAAGATACTTTATATCCAGTATACAAAAAACCTTCTGCCACTTTAAACAATTCAAGAACGTTGTGTTTGTGACTGAATAAAATATAAATTATAAATAGTAATAGTTTGAGCAATGCTAAATATATATTTGTTTAATTTTATCCATATTGGAATAAATTATTTTGGTTGATGAATACATTTCCCAAAAATTATAAAAATAAGAAAAAAATTCTCATAATAATATCACCGTATCCCAGTTTTACATAAAAAATTACACTTTACTTATATTAATAATAAAAGTGATCGATTTACTAAATTGACTTTTTATACAATGCCGCGTTTATTAAAGTCTTAATATATGAGCTAGTTTGCTAATCTACTCTTCTGATATAGGCTTACAACAATGTGAAGCGTCTCCACTGATACTAAAATTTAGTAAAACATGCTTTATCTAACACTCACTATTTTGTTGCAATAATTGTGAGTGAAACAAAAAAAAATGTAGAAAAATGTTGCACCAATTTAAACGCTCCATTAGAATGATTCGAAAAATGTATGAAATGGAATTTGGTTCAGAACGGTTTCCAAAATGATTCCAAATAAACGTTCCCAGATTTACTTATTGTAGCAAGAAACATAATTACGTTGTTAGAAAAATATACGTAATTAAAAAATAAGACTTCATCCAAATAAAATTCCAATACAAGCTGGCAGGTCCAACAGGTGGAAACGCCGGATACCAGCTTATATTTCATTCCATCAACAACCAATATGAATGCAGGATAACTAAATCTCTCGACAGGCATCATTTTTTTAAATTTATATGGTGCTCTTTTGGGATAGAAAACTTAACAAAATCCATGAGAGATACATTTAAGAATCACCCTAATAACTAAGCTAACACTTTGAAAATGTTACTTATATATTATAATTAAATATTACTGGTTAAGTTAAATAAACTAATTTAAGTTAATAATATACAAATTATACAACAGATTGTCTACTATATAATAACTTTACTATGTCTATTGGTTTGGCAACAATTATAAAATAATTTTCTAGTAGTAAGTAAAAAAAAATTATATGTCTTGATTTATTAGTTCCGTGAGGTTTCTAAACACTTTGCTCAACTCAGTTAAATAATTTATAGTGATTTAAAGCATACAAATATCCTGAAATTTTAATGAAGAGATTATTTTGTAACTTTTCTACGATGTTTAACGTTAGATGTAACTATTTTGAACAAACTTAAAATATCACTCTAAAAAAAATTAGTGGAAAAAAATTTAGACGCCTCTTTTTTAATGTAGCATTTTTTAAAACAATATGTACTAAATCAACTCCACATTTTTAATAAGATTAACTTAAAATTCGATTTCCAAAAATCTTTTCAAATAACAGTATAATAAAATAATGTTAACCGACGTCGGAAAGAAGTTACAAAATAGGGCCACAGTCATTATTAACCAAGAATTGTTTGAAATGTTCCTGATGAGCAAAAAAGTCAAATAAAACAAACGTGAAACAAATCAATTAACTAAAATAAGTAAAGTATTTTAAATAATTCATATTTTTAAAGATATTTGACATAACCATAAAATTTTATAAAATAATTTTCTGCATATCAAGAAGACATATAATTTTCAATTCCTCAATTACTTTTTGATATAAAAAAATAAAAATGGCACCTAATTTTTAAATAAACTACCTTTAATTGTTAGTTGTCTTTGCACTAACTGAAATGTCCCTGCAAACACAAATATAGCATTTTTCATAAGTAAATGCTACATAACTGTGTTCAATGGGTTTATTGTATTTACAAAAGAGATTATGAAATATTTTTAATGGCAGAAACGTAACAGAATATATTTTAACAGAGTACAAATTTTAAAATAAAATTATACTACTTTGAAACTGGAATGTGGAGTCATTTTACGTATGATGATTAATTAATATTTTAAGTACTTAAATAAAAACATTAATGTTAATAAAATATATATATATTATAATACTGGAATAATAACTTCAAAAATATAAATACTTTTTATAATTAAATTAAATCACTGGAAATGGGAATGTAGCAAAATTCTATTTAAAAATATCATGAATAAATACTGTTAAACATGGGATGTCATTAATTAGGTTTATCTAAGTCGTGTACAAAGATACAACATCTGTTTCGCTAGACCTTCTTAAGTTACTTTCATGGGACCAGAAAACAAATGCAAATATTACTCAACCAAAGGTACTCCTAAACATTAGACTAAACGTTCATAAAAGAGAGTAGTTCTCGTGATCACGTAATGAATTCCAAAAGATTCATTTACACCTCACACACCTATTATTTGGAGGCAGTCTTGATTATAGGTAAGTACTATCTAGTAATAACTTAATTTGAACTTCATACTTTTAAGAATAAAATTATCGTATGAACATTTACGAAATATAACAATACGCTATCTTAAACCGTAACAATGCTTGAAAGGCATTTAGGACATTTAATTATGGCGGAGAAACTTGGTAAAAAAAAACAGTTACCTATTTCTCAAAATCTTTAAAATTGTGTTTTTACAATGACAGATGGTTATAATTACTAACACTGTGAAGTCATTCAAATTATTAAATGAAAGAGAAATTTAATATGAAAACAAAATCGAAAATTTATTCAAAATAAGAGATTTACGTGGGAATTTAGATGAAGTTTATCCCATTGATAGTGTTTTGCAATTTGGTTAAACTGATATTTAAAAATTCTTTATATTATTTAGACTTCTTTTCGAATTACGGTTAAAAATACCATAATGTAATAAATATAAAATATACGCTATATTTTAATATTAGTTTGGCATATAAATAATACCATGGCAGAATATTACTGAAAAATAATATAGTGTATGAATGTTACGTATATTTAACTGAGTATGTATCATGTGATAATGTATTTTTTAAGTTTCTATACATCTAAAGTACGTCGGCTAAAATGTGGCACCATTGTTATTATGGTATGGACTTAAGGGTGCAATAATGAAACTGAGTGGCTCTGAGTTCAATCAACAGATTCTGCTGTCCACGGTCCTATACTATACAAGACTGTAAACAGAACAAATCAATAAAAAGTAATGGTGTTGCACAATTTTGTTACTTTCCTGATGTTTCTGATTTACAGACCTATATAAATGGTCTTGTACATTCACAGTTTACGTTCAAATAAATATAATAAAAGGACGATCAAGTGATTATTAGTTTAAATAACAAAGTCACTTGGTAAATAAGCTTCTTAAAAACGTCCACTATATACATTTAATTAAATTTACTTAAAAGAATTTATAAATAATATAGAATTAACGAACTTGTTTGCTATCTGCAATTTCGTTTATAATAATAAATCATATATCATTTATGCAAAGTGGAAATCATACTACACTTTAACTGCTACTTTTGTCTTACTTTCTTCGTAATTCGAATTAAGCAGTATATTTCATTATTTATAAAGAATAGTATTAATGTATAATTTAAGGGCAATATTTAAAGGCTACATTTTTTATTATAAATAACACATAATGGTTTGAGATTTATTGCATCATTTCTTTATAAAGTTGCCTACAATTTTCTTATTAATATTTTTTAGTGCATTAATAAAACTCTCAAACCTGTTTAAAAACTAAATTAATAGAGCTATAAATTATCTAATAGGAATATTATTATTATGCTTTACCACTGTTATATTTGTACTGAAAAAATTCAAATAAATCTATAAAAAGTATTTAATTTAAGAACATCGTTAAAAAATGATAAACATAATTTGAAAAAGTTTCATTGATAATCCTTAAAAAAATATAACACAACTTGAAATCACAATAGAAAAAGTAATACGAGCTTTAAGCAAGCCAATATAAACGTGAAATACACTAAATACTGTTTAATTAAAATAAAAAAATCTGTATCATTTAAAACTCCAACTGACGACTTATGGCGATATTATTTTGTGCCATTCTTTTGAAAAACATTACTCGTTGCTTATTTAAATATAAAAAATTTTAGTTTCGTATATGACACTTTCTTTAAATCTATCTTCAACATACACCTATCAATTTGAAAACTATTACATTGACCTTTACTTTCCTTTTATACTTTTTTATACGTATTTTTACGAGAGCGAACCGCCCTTTGTGCATTATTCATAGAAACCATGCCGTAAACCGTATAGCGTAAACTACTAAAAAAAATAAATTCTTTCGAATGTAAAATTAATCAGTAATTATAAGCATATAATATCAGTTGACATTTTAAAGATGTGATTTAGGTAACGACTACTTCCTTCCAGAATATAAAATAATAACTTTTAATTTAATAATATTAAAAAATTCAATCAGAAGAAATATATCTTAATAAAAGGTGATTTTATAATTTAAATGATGAATACTAATATGACTATAAACAATTTACAAAATGAATCTTATATACATTATTTTCATTGTGTATAAATTAAATCTCAAAAAATAAAAATATGGGAATACTATAAATGATTTCAAAAAATACCTTATTAATTCTTTTTAAGCATAGGTAAGTTTAAAATTTCCGGAATTTCGATATCTTCAAGACGAATTCCTGAAGGATTAAATGGGAATCGAACTGGAATGTTTAGTTTTGTATCCATAAGTAAAATCTCCTGTAACAATAAAAGAAAAGATTACAATGTATCCTTAGTAAAGATTATCCGTAAGAAAACATTACTAACCTGGTCCTCAGAAGTTTTGCGTTCACGCAATTTTTCTTGAATTTTTCTGATGAAAGATACAGGCACTTTGTGTTCATAATCATCTGTTGGAGTGTATAAATGCAGAATCTGGAAGTAAAATTATAAATATAGTTTTCAAAACAAAACATATTTTTATCAATATAAATTCAAAGAATGGGCTTGTGTCCTATGTCCTAATTTCTATAAAAGTGTACTATATATTGATAAAGTGGATTACTAGAACCTCAAATGTTCAATTATTTTTTAATACCTCCTTATATGTTAGGAGATATTAACAATTAAAAAAGTCATTTTGTCTCTTTAATTATTAAAGGGATTCAACGTTGTACACAATCCAAGTGCATGTGACATCACAATCCTTGTGTAAGGTTACCAACCTTACAGCTCATAAATCTCTGCTATATGTATTTATATATCAAAATATCAAATATCATTTACAGCTATTTCAAGGAATAATAAAATTTAAATATTATGTCTGCCTTAGCAGGGTTAAATAAAATAAAAACTTATTATTCTTTGATATTACATGATTATTTAACTACCAACAGCTACAGAACATTACCACAGCACTGACCTACTCAACAAATAACTGACGTTAAAATGCATTTCATGTCATACAAATATGGCCGACCATTTCTAGCGCTAAAACTACAATTCAAACTTTTAATTGCTATATCTCCGTCAATATATAGATATTTAATAAAATAGACACGCCAATACACATTTATTAACATCAATTTCAATCAACAATTGAAAAATCGACTACTAAAAAATGAGGACACAAGCCCATTGATTGCAGGTCGAACTATAACGTAAAGATGACTTACTTTACAAATCTGTTGAGTTGTTAGTCTGTTGCACATATCACAAACACTCTGAATATCCTCTTCAGTTTTCCTAGCTTGCAACAAATGCGCGGCCTGTATTATGGGCTGAATGGTGCTTAAGATAGGAGCCTCCTAGGGGAAAAAAATGTTTATTCATCATTATTTGTAAACTATGCCAACAAGCTAAAAATATAATCTTTGATTCTGTTTTATTATAGATTATAATAATTAACATACCTCTAGTTTCTGATCCTTGGTCCACACTTCTAATTGAGATATATTATAACGTATTTGAGTACCTTTAGACCAATGACATAAATCTTTACGCAGCAACAAATTGTTTAGAGAAGAAGCGCAGATAAAATAAAATAGCTGTGAAAGTAGTATTATATATTTTTGAATATTTTATGTATATGATTTTAAATAAAATACAATTAGTGTATATAACAAAACTTACTTGTTTAAATATCTGTACAATTAATTCAGGGTCTACACCATAATATCCCAGTGTTTTTAATATACTTGTTAATGAAGCAATTAGATCCTCAGGGGCACTTTTGGTCTGTTTATCTTGTTCCGTAGAAACTGAAGAACTACGCCCTCTCATAGCTGAAATAAAATATATCATATGTATTTATATTCCAAAGTATTACTCCAATAGTTATATTTAAGTGATTTACCTGCTGGTTTATGTCTTGACAAACTGCCTATAGCTTCGTGTTCCAATATAGCTGGGACTATTAATGGTTGTATCTTTTCCTCCAAATTACGAATAATAGCTAAAATAATTTTATCAAATTAGTTTTATTTAACTTTGTCGTGAGGTAATATCTGTAGAATGTAATAATTAATACAAATACCTTGATATATCCATACACTAACATCAGAAGTGGCTTGTCGATATTCGGATAAATCAAAATTTCTAAGACATTGTTCATTTTGCCGAGGAGTATTATGTTGCTGAAATGCAGCATCTCCACTATACTGCTTTAAGTTATGAAGAAGTCTATAAGAGAAATACATAAATATGTTATAAATAGAAATAAATACAATAAATTAACAGAAATAAACTCTTACCTTAGCATATTAGCAAACCACATAACTGAAGTTTCTAAGTCTCGTCCACGTTTGTTTATCAATTTTTTTATGGCAGTTATAAAAGCCATTAATAGACACCTGACTTTATGGTCATCATTACTTATATCAGTATGACGTACACACATGAACAAAATATATGCAGGAAGACATGGTAATAGAGTCACAGCTACTCTGGGCTTTAGATCTAAAAACATAATTAATTTGTATATTCGCACGCCTAACAAATTAATACAATAAACATTACATGATCATACACACTGACCATAAACAAGCCTTTTTATAATAAGGGACTCGTCTTCTAACCGATACTCGAAAATGCCTTGATATTCTCGTTCTTTCTTTCTAATAGCTGGTAATTGAGTTTGCTCTGTGAATGAATAAATTAAAATGATTTTAAGTTATACTAATTATTTATATTAAATTTTATATCATTATTATTACCTGTTGTTGCTACAGTTGTTGTTTCATTAGATGTACTCACTACAAAATCAATTCCATGTTCTTTACATTTCTTAGCTAGAGCTCGACATTGCTTCTTAGATTTAAGAAGACTTTCCGATAATATGTCATTCTTTTCCTAGAATAGTTTATACAATAAATTAAAGGTATTAAAGGTAATAATGGAAAATAGTTTCTTCCGACGTCATTTCTTATTTATTTTTTACCCTTAGGTCAAGATTTTCAGATGTCAACCGGCTAATTTCGTAATGCATAAAAGCTTCAGTTTGATTTTGTGCTGTTCCTAAATTACCACTCAATATATTTTGTTGTCTCTCATTATCTTCTCGAAGATTTTCTAGTTCTATACGCCATTCATTCTCCATTTCTTTATGTTTCTTCTTTTCAGATTGAAGTTCAGTTTCTAATTGTCTACAATTACAACATATACATAAATTTAAAAAAAACCGTTATATATTCAAATAATATATATACATAAATAGAAGTTATAACATTCCAACCTGTTAATTTTTTTCTGTACTTCAAATGCTTGTACTAATTCACCATCTTCGTTAACGATATCTACATCAGTTGAGCTATAATTTGCACCAAGAGATCTTAAATTTGCGCTTTGATTGGCTAAAACAGATCTCAATTGTATACACTCATCACGACGTCGATCCAACTCCTCTTGTAAGGTTGTGAATTGTTCTATTAAAAATATAACATAAAAAATAATATAAAAGATAACATCAATTTTTCTTTAAATTACCATTAAATGCAAAAAGAAATATACCCATTAACTCTTTCTCGTCAACTCCTTTAACACCCCGTTCCAAAACACTTTGCCGTAAAAGTTGTAAATCTGTCTTAAGTTTAGCATTTTCCATTTCCAATTCTGTTAATCTATAATTATAAATTTGCTTTAATTTGTAATATTAATCTTTAGTCTAAATTTCAATCAGTGACGGTTATATATAGATCTTCCGCTAAACGTTAATTTATTGACAAAACAAATATTACTCCCAAAAACATAAATTAAAATGAAGTATATGAGAAATTTGTAAGAAATTCACCTAAAACTATGTTCCGCTCTGTTAATGTTTTCTGTTGGTGAATCTTTTTCTAGATCTTCCAAACGTTTTGAAAGTCTAGATCGCTCCTGTTCTACCAAATGTAACTTCTGTTGCAGTTTCAAAAGTAAAGGTACATCGATCTGAAACGGAAAATCATTTTTGTAATGTCTATATTCCTTATTAGGTATAGTAACAGTAAGAATACTAACCTTAGCGTCTCCAGAAGCATCCGGTTTCAGAGCGTCTTCACCTTTCTCTGTTTTTTTCCATTCAATAGTATCCAATTTTCCATATGTTGCAGTAGATGTGGATCGAACAGAGCCGTATCCAAAATCCTAAATAATAATAAAGTAGCACATTTACTAAAAACAATTTGAATGGCTCATTATTAAAACCAAATGTAATACTTACGTCCTCTGTAATTTCCGGCACATACATTTCTTCGTTTGCGGTTATGTTACTAACATCTGATGAAGAACGAACATGCGACATCGAATGCATATTTCCACGCATCATTCTAATATAAAGTAAAAACAAATGATAATCTCAAACAAAAAAGTGTCACATCTCTTTGAATTTATAATATTAATCAGTAGCGTACTAGGTCGATGGAGGCCCCAGGCGTAGCACAAATGGCGCGCGCCTACAGTTATACTCGGCCTTGGTATTAATCTTACCTTGCTAATTGATCAGCCATGCCTTCTGATCGGGATACCAGTGCGTGGTGATCTTGCAATAGCTTTTGATGTGCAGCCCGTTCTTGTTCATTTTCTTTAATAAGAAGTTCCCGCTCTGCATCCCAAATACTTTGCATATTTTCCTCTTTACCTAAAAAAAATTATAATTAAATTATAAAATTGTTATGTAATTTATTGTTAACAAAGTGATATATCATGATGAGACTTATACCTTTCTCCTCTCTTTTAGTATTTTCTTGTAAGTCATGCAATTTGTTTCTTAACTCTTCATTTTCTTTATTTAAATTATTTTCAAGTTGTTCCATTTTTAATATGCCGTTTTGGCGTTCCACAACGAGTTGCATCTTTTCATCTTGTTCATTCTTAAGTTCTTCCTTTAGACCTTCTAAAGAATTATCCTTTTCTTTGATTATGGCATTTAACTTCTTTACTTGCAATTCTAAAGATTTCATCTGATCTACTTTAGATCTAAACATAATACATTTTCTATTACAATTTAAGAAAAAAGCAAAGAAAAAAAATCAAATCCGAAATTTACCTTAATTCAATAATGTCAGCCTGTGCCGTTTTAAAAGCATTTTGATCTTTGTTAATTTCCTGAATCTTTTGTTGTAAAGATATAATTTTGTTTTCCAAACCTATATACCATAAACAAAGTCATTTAGAAATAATCAAATTTATATATTAAGCCATTGCACTTCGACCAGTTTTTGTACTTTTGGACATTCAACATTTGTAAGATCAGTAAAGCTGATCGTTGGAGCGCAAGTGTTTAAATATATACCTTTGTTAAGTTTCTTGACATGCTCTACAGAGCGTGCTTCAGCCTTCATTTTCTTGTAACGCCTTCGCGCTAAGAAACGTCGTACTGCAGCTTGACAAATAATAATTTGTTGACGCATTTTTTGATAACGACGCCGCGCTAGCCATCCGCGGACATGCCTTTGAATAATAATTGCCTAGAAATACAATAATTCTAAATGCCTATACCAATAATGGATTTAACTTATAAATAAATTTTATAAATAATCTTACCTTAGCGTTTCTTAACATGGATATATACTTTCTTCTTGCAAGAGTACCGCGAGCATATCGCTGAATTCCAAGTACCACCCGCTTTGTAGTTTGATAACGACGCCGAGCTAACCATCCACGTACATAACGTTGTATAGAAGTTGCAGCCTTATTATTTCGTATTATCTGAGCTTTTCTATAAAGAATTTAAAAATCAAACGTTTTCCATTTCTTGCCAATGTGTTAATATATAGAAAATTAAGGTTCAATTAAAATAAATAAATATATGAAATATAAAACAAACCTTCTAGCAATTAATCCGCGACCATATCGTTGCAGACCCAAAGCAGTCTTCTGTAATCGTAAATATTTCTTTCTAGCTACATAAGCTCTAATTTGACTTTGCATAATAATGCAACACCTCTTTCTTTGGTCTATAAATAAGATAGATGTTTATAAATATATAAATAGAATATCAATAAAATTAATATATTGCTGATCTAAGAAACATACCAGTTCTCAACTTTTCCAAATAAGCTACTTGACCTGCGCGGAAAAATATCATTGTTTTACCAAATTGGTATTTATCTGGAGTAGTAATGCATTTTTTGAGAATTTTTTCACATGTTGCTTGCATATTTAATTTATCAATATCTTTAGATTTACAAAGCACTCGATATCTGTGTAAATTTTATGGTTTTAGTACAACTTACTTATTACAATGCTAATTAAAATTTGTAATATTTACCGAGTGAAAAAGTCCCGATAATTCCAACGAGAAGGAAAACCAGCTGCGGAAATTCGAATAGTTTCTAGAACACCACATGCTCGCAATTGCTGAACTGCCCGACGCGGTTCCCAACTAAAGGCTTCTTTGTCATCATTAGGCTGAAATTAGATAAAACTATTTCAAATATATAATTAATTAAAAATGTTAGTACATTAATAGTGTTTATAATTTCCTGTATGCAATAAAATTAGAAAAGGAATGTACATCAAAAAAATGTAAAAATTCGAAATGTACCTTAATACATCTAACATAATGTGGAGTAGTTGCATCCAAAGTACTCATTAATAAAGTTAATGAATCTCGAAATTGCGACCCTACAGTCTGCTTATTCTGTTTAGATGGTTGTACCTTAGAATAAAAAGCAATGATTTTAGAAATTGATTTTTGTGCTAAAATATACTGTATTAGGTACTTACGGAGGTTGGCTTTTGTGCAGATATTTTAACTTTTACACCAGGAATACCTAATTTCGCTGGATTTTCAGTAAATAAACCATTCACTAATCGATTATTACTTTTTCTCAAAACTCCAATTTGTTCGTCTAACACAGTATCACGATTCTTTTCGAGGAACCCAAAGGATTCATATTCTACATTATCAGCAAAGTGATGAATAACGAAAGCTAAAAACAGCCATATTTATAATCAGACGTAGCAAAACATACTAAACTAATATTAAACTATGAACTTGCTAATAAATACCTGAGCTCCCAAATCTAGGTTTAACAAAATGTTTATATTTGGTACATTTTGAATAGAGCTTCTCCGCCCACGAAGCATCTGACCCTTTTGGCATCTACAATTAAACACATGTTATTTTTCCGTATTTTGTAAGCTATAAATACACGTTAAAATATGAATAAATTGTTTTCACTAACTCTGCATTCTTCATCTAATAAATCAAGTATTCCAAGCTTAGACTCAATTAGATCTATACACGGTTGGTTGTCATAAAAATCAATCATTGTCCACTCAATTCCCTCTTTCAAATACTCTTCTTGTTCAAGTTTAAATACATGTTTATTGAATTGTTGCTGAAGTTTTTCGTTGGCATAATTGATGCAAAACTGTTCAAAAGAATTTATGTCAAAAGTCTCGAATCCATATATGTCAAGGACTCCTGCAATTATAATTAAAAATAATAATTTGAGATAAATAACGTATTTAAAGTATTTTTCGAAATATTCAAACATTACAAACCTATAAACTGATTACTTTTCCCAGAGCATTCCAAACTCTTATTAACTACATTTACAACCCAATCAAATAATTTAGCATAAATATGTTTTGCTAAAGCATCCCGTGCGTTCTCTGCTTGTTCGGGAGACATTGGCTTAAGAATATGATCATGCATTGAGACAATTTCTCTAACACATAACCACTTAAACATACTATTGTAATCGATATCCAATAAAGAACAAAATGTGGCCAGATGTTGATCTTTTGCCTAAAAAAATGAAATTTAATATTTTATTAACATATTGAAAAAAGTAAATATTATCTCAGCTGTTATGTATATTCAATAAACAATATTGCATACATATGTATTACACAGATAATAACAAAAATACTTTCCCTATTTTATAAATTAATTCAAATATATAAAAAATATACATATTAACTCATTAATGTTTGTAAACTTCCAAAAAATATTGTTTTAATTTAATTAAAAATAATTACCAAAAACTTTTACACACATTGTATTAAATAAAAAAAAAAATATAATAAATGATTTTAAAAACTTACAGATATATCAGAGATTTCTGAATCTTCTGTTTGATTTTCTTCAATAACTTTATGAATAAACCTGGAACAATCATTTTACAATATTTATCACAAAATTTATATTATCATAAAGAATATACTCCAAAACTATATATTACTTAATATTTCCTAGATGGAGAATTGCAGCCCATACTTTAAACATATCTTCCTGTTCAGTTTTTGAGAATCCTAATGTTGTTAAAGCCATTCTGGTTTCTGTAAATGATCCTAAATCGCTAACATCAGCTATATCTGGGCTATTTCCTTGACTTAAGAATCGAAAAAAGTTCTGATGCTCTAAAAAAAATTATAAATAATAATAAAATGTATATATAGTAGTAAAAACACAACAATAAATTAATTTGTTTTACCAAGATTTAAATGAGGTAATTCTTCCCTAGCAGCACATAGCTGATAAAAAATATGATAATTTCGCTCCCCATTGGCTTGGAAAACAACACGTGACTTCTCTAATAAATAGGTTCTCATAGAAGCACCGGTTATGTGAAGCTGTCTATTAAATCTTAATTCCGTAAACTTCCCAAAGCGAGAACTATTATCGTTACGTGTAGTTTTAGCATTTCCTATAGCCTCCATTATGGGACTAGAAGCAAGCACCTTGCGTTCGACTTGAGTTTCCGTGTCACTTCCACCAACACTAGCGAAGTACCTCATTGCGTACTTAGCTGATACAGTTTTACCAGCACCAGATTCTCCACTAACTAAAAATAAAATATTAATCTAAGTATTGTTAATGCGGAAACAGAATATTTATTAAACTGTGTAACTTGAGTACCTATAATACTCTGATCACGAGATTCTCTTTCTAACTTCGTATAGGCTTCTTCAGCTACAGCAAAAATATGTGGCTCCAAATCTCCCATAGCATGACCTCTATAGGCATTAACAGAATCTTGTCCATATAACGATAGCTCTGCATAAGGATTGACTGCCACAAGTACAATTCCACAATATGTGTAAATTGCTTTATTTTGGCAAAATCTAAACAATTTTTTTAATAAATATCGCAATGAAATATACTAAATACAAGTATCAAGACTATTAAAGCAATAATAATTTAACCTTGTCTGTAAATTATATAGCACTGCCGGCTCATGCAAATACGACAACGATGTAAGATCATTTTCTCCAATAAGAATTGCTGGATTTCTTAAAGGGGGTAAATCGCTTTCTGTTTTAATGGAAATCTTCCTCTCAATTTGTGTATCGTCGGTTCTGATATGTACAAACCCTCCAGTATAATCCTGGAATACTGTAGCACCCTCCCATACTAATTCTGGGTGAGCCACCCAAACTCTCGCTCCCTGGAATGACACATAGCCTTATCAATAAATTACAAGATAACATATTAAAGTTAATTAGGAATAAGTATTTAGGCAAAATTTTAAAAGATTTATACATAGAAAACTATTTAAATAATACTGACTACTGCTAATATTTTATTTTCGGTGTTATATAGGTAAATAAAAATGATTATTTAAAAAAAAATTGCACATTATAATATTTTGTATATGTCAAAACAAACAACGTAAGCATCCATATTGAACAATAGGTTATATGTGAAATGCTGATATGATTTAAATAAATTTTATGACACAAAAAATTAAAAGTGAATACCTCTGAGTATAATTCCTTTGTTGTCATTTTCCCAGGTGTTATTTTTCAATTTTAAACTTTTTGACAGCTATCATTGACACTTTTAAACAAATATTCATATAGTTATATCAAAAAGATCATATTTGATAATTCCATGTTTGCGTTTGACTTTAACCTATTGCAAATAAATATGTTAATAATATGACATTAATTAATAAATTGTTAATATATTTTATTATAAATTAGGAAATAAACATGAAAATTATGCATAATTATCTCTATCAGTATCAGCAACTTACAGTCACAGCAGAGCCCAAGATAATACATATAACATGAACATGACTGTAACCCAATAACTAGAACAGAACTGTCAGAGCCGTCAGATCCAAAGTACATAGAATCAATTCTTATTCTTTTTCTAATCAAAAATAAGTTAAATCTTTACCCAGAGACTAAAGAAATAAGTGCTAACTTGATTTCCAAAAGAAAATCATAGAAATAGAAATATTCTAGATCTCGATCTCACATAGCCCCTATTTCTGCAGTTTTTATAATGTTGAGGCATTGTCGCATTTACAGATAAGTAGTACGGCTTACAGGTCTCTAACTTATTAAATTGTGACTAGATACAATTGAACTTGGCCTAATATGAAAATAAGTAATTGCTAATTTCTGAAATTGGTAGTAAAGAGAGGCTTATCGAATTTTTCAGGTTAGGAGACTCGACCAAAATAAACGCGGTTCTGTACCAATGCCGTGTATACAATTGTGAACTGCGTTTTGAAGACTAACAAGTTTACATTGGCGTTATAGCATTTAATACCGACGTACAGTTTCATGTACAAGCTCAGACGACACAGTGAGCGAGAGCATTGATACTTTACGCGGACTGCTGTATCTTTGGGTTCGATCCTGGGACTAGAAGTATATTTTCCGAGTTGGGTTGCCATGAAATTAAATTAACTATATACATACATAATCATAAACTTAATAGGCAGCGGTGATATTTATTAGATAGCGCTCTAAAAAAAGATACAGGGTCTAATTTGGTAAATGTAAATAATTGTTTAATGTACCAAATAAATAATAAATAATCCAAGTAAATTACAACACGAATGAAACGATCGATCCACAACAAATCCTACAAAATAGAGGTGGAAATCTGGAAATCGAACCAAAACTGGCAAGAACCTGAGGTCAAGTCCTCAACGCACTTAACGACTGTACAGTGTAATTATATGTATTAATGAGTGAACTTCTAGAGGAAACTATTATCTACTATAATTAAAATAGTAGTTGTTCGCTAAACACAGTTATGAATATATAAGATTTATTTAAAACAAAAATATTACCTTTTACAAAAAAATATATTTATGTTTTTTGGTAGCTTTTTATGCAAGATTAAATAGTGTGTCATATTAACTTAATGTACATGTTAGTAAAAGATTTTTATTGTCGTTTTACATTTACTTGATGACAGTGTAAAAGAATGGGCTTGTATCCTCATTTTTTAGTGGTCGATTTTTCAATTGTTGATTGAAATTGATGTTAATAAATGTGTATTGGCGTGTCTATTTTATTAAATTGCTAAATATTGACAGAGATATAACAATTAAAAGTTTGAATTGTAGTTTTAGCGCTAGAAATGGTCGGCCATATTTGTATGACGTGAAATGCATTTTAACGTCAGTTATTTCTTGAGTAGGTCAGTTCTGTGTTCTGTAGCTGTTGGTAGTCAAATAATCCAGTCAATTCAAAGAATAATAAGTTTTTATTTTATTTAACCCTGCTAAGGCAGACATAATATTGAAATTTGATTGTTTCTTGAAATAGCTGTAAATAATATTTGATATTTTGATATATAAATACATATAGCAGAGATTTATGAGCTGTAAGGTTGGTAACCTTACACAAGGATTGTGATGTCACATGCACTTGGAATGTGTACAACGTTGAATCCCTTTAATAATTAAAGGGAAAAAATGACTTTTTTAATTGTTAATATCTCTTAACATATAAGGAGCTATTAAAAAATAATTAAACATTTGAGGTTCTAGTAACCCACTTTATCAGTATATAGTACACTTTTATAGAAATTAAGACATAGGACACAAGCCCTTTAAGTAAAGTTAGGTAAAACATTTTACGTTAAGTAATACATTAGTTTATGTTTTGTATTTCGTTTTCTATATTTATATAGTTATAGTCCAAGATCCCAGAACAGAGAGAAATTTTGATAATAAATAGTGTAATATGTAGTTAAAAACGTATAAGTACAAGCTAGCTTGAAAGTAGGGCCCTTTTACAGGTAGCAGATGCAAAAGGTACGTAAAAACCTTACTCATCTAAGTGAAATTATGATAACTGGTTTTTCTAAATGTTTTACAGAATATTGTTATTGCCAGACCCCTCTCATCGGACCTAACTTTTCCGCCATTCCGCCAGACGCTTTAAAGTTCAAAAAGAATTAGATAAACTATGTTACTAAAAGTAAGGTGAGGCAAAGGTGAGTAAAAATTTACGCTTTCTGCTATGACGTGCCATAATTAATGTTACACATGAACATTATAGGTGGCTTTAAGCTGGGAAATTGAGAGACGGCGGCTTTTAGTAAAAAAAAATTTAAAATGATTCACGATCATTCATGATCCAGTCACAATTTAATGAGTTGAAGCTTAAATGTAAATTAATGAAATCTCTGAAGAAAAATAGGTCTCACTCACCGAAAAAGAAATTATTCGCTATCTCGATTATTTGCCGTCATTTATGGAAATAACGGGAATCACACCTTGAAACAGAAACCTTAATTGATGTTAACGTTAATACACAAAGGGGCCTATTTTGTAACTTCTTACCTGACGTCGATTTTTCAAAGCCCTATATTTTCTAAATTAAGCTATGTAAGTTTACAAAAAAGTATCAGAAATCCTTAAATAAAGAGTAAGATGGATTCCATATCTTGGTGCGGACATATGTACCCTAATTTATAAAATCGTCAGAAGTTAACAGACGCTATGTTACAAAATAGGGACTTCAAGAGTATTATGTCTTTCAGCTAAAAAGATTGTGTAACTTGAGATTTACATAAAGGTCATACTTAAGTTTATTCCAATGGATTGATATGTTGCAAAAGAATCATCACTTGAAATTTATACAAATTTACACCGGATAGAATTAAGTTTTTAAAAACGCGCGTTATTATAACCAGTTAAGTTATTCGCGTACGCAATTCAGCAAATATTTGAACCTACCATAGAGAAGAAGCAATAACATAGCACTATGGTTTTGTCGGAGTCAGCTTCTCGTTTATATTATCTTTGGTGTGACGTCATGTATTTATATATGTGTGTATAAATATACATATGCGTCAATAAACTTGTTTGTAAGCGAGTGTGTGAGTCGTAAAAAATTATTTCATATACCAGCTGTAGTTGGCAGCAATACTTAGTTACTTGTTTCGTGCGAGTTAGCTATGAGCTTAAGTGCCATACAGGCATTAAATTGTTCAGATAGTGAAGAATATATAATTAAAGATATATTATCAGAAAAAGCTATGCATTCGTTAATTTATAATTGGTAAGTCACAATATTTCATATTAAGTTCACAAGATTTCACACATGCTCCCATTATGGCGGATTTTTTTGTGTGACTAAGAATACTAATATGTATAGTAATTAAATTTTATTTACATTTTGGATCAACACCCTTATCTTTATATTGGTCATTTATAGTTACAATTTGTATTCAACAATTTAATAAAATTTGATGAGTGAAAATAATTAGTAAGCCATTTTTATTAATTGTAAAATTCGGCGGAACGTGTAGAAAACTTCATCTGTCAGTACATTTTATACATAAACGAATTATAATTGAGTTCACACTTAAATAAGGGGTATTTTAAACTATTTTATAATCTTTTAATATTTGCTAAGTAAACAAGTAGTACAAATGTAAAATCATGTTAATTAATACTACATTCATTTTACATCAGAATTACATAGAGTTACTTATAAATATACAGTGGCGTCGATTTATAGGTTCTCGAAAATTTGTTCAATCAATCACAAATGCCCAACCCATTCATCATTCATGTCTTAACAAATTAGATATTTTTCATATATATATAGATACATTTTATTCCAATATAATATGTATCTATGTATTAAAAATATATATCTAATTTGTTAAGTAATTTATGTAGTGTTGTCATTAAGCTATAAACAAATATGGTTATTCACAGTAACGTCAGTGAATAAAGAAATTCCTAATGTATTAGCATCACAGACATATATTATTTTCCGATTTGTTCTGTCAGTGGAAAATTACCAGTCAACAAGACCTAATCTAAAATGAAAGAATGAGATAACTATATATGCTTAGATGTATGTATACAAAAGGATTATTTCCATAGAAAACAAAAATTAATTTGTACAGACCTATGTTAAGCGTTCTTGTAAATTTGTATTACATACTTTAATGCATTTATTTATACTCGGATCCAGTCAAAATTATATATACCATATATTGTGGGTAATGAAGACTACCTATTATTTTTAAAGTTTATTTTTATAAGTACTTCAATAACGTACTTGAAATAATTGTGACTGTACACCAAACAAATAAATTAATATTAATAAACTAATTTAAATTTACACATTCTTAAACTCTCCAGATTGTGTTCAATTTAAGATTTTTTTTTCTCCCTTTCAATTAGAGAGATAAGGATATATGGACAGTAATTTCATGGGGCACTCTTAGTATTGATTTTCTGAAAAACATTTGTTTTGCCTGAGTAACTTCTACAATTATATTACTTACTACTTGGAACATTTACGTCGCTAACCTATAAATGGAGGTTTTGCTAACTGCTCATGGAAAATACTGGAGAATTTTCAAATGAATACAAGGTTGCAATATGTTCGGGAATCCTTTGAAATATGTCGGTTACTCTTGAGACTTTTGGCACTTACAGCCCGGGCAAAGATTTTCACTTTTAGTCCTCATTGTAGTCAAATAAAGTTATCTTTTGTGTTCCCCAACCTTTAGAAGTAAATAGCAAGTATGGATTTTATGATAACGTGATAAAATCGGCTATTCTCTCTTCTTTCAAATAACTTAAAGGAAAGTTTGATACGAGTATATTAAACAATGAAACAATATTCATTACAATGTTTTTCATTTCCAATAATTAATCTATATAAAAGTTAATAGAGTCAAGGACGATTAATTTGTACAAATTATATGTGGTGTGTACTGGATTGTTTGCCACAGTTTGTACTGTAATTGAAAGTTTTATATCGCCTTTTAGACTTCTATTACACTGTATTATTAAAGTAAAATCATTTTGAGACTAAGAGACTCTTTACATGATCAGTGACTGACTTTCGTTCACTAGTTATGTGAAACTCTTCTTCTATTTATTTTAAAATCATATGGAATTGGAGAAAAGAAGAAGAGATTTCCATTTCTTCAAAATGTTTCAGATTCAGACGAACTGTCAGTTTATCGTATGTAAAAATATTAAAATCTGTGCTTCACTGTGAAGTAAATTCGTTCAATATCTGCAGATGTGAGTTGTGCACTTGGTATTGATATTGATAAACTTGTCTATTAGAACCTCAACTGTTATTGCTAAAATTACTTTATTATAAAATATATTAGAAATTTAGCGCGATTTTTTGTAATCATAAATATTGCATTACCTCTTTCCCACTACTCCTTTCGCTATTTCCACATATTCTAAATATGTTTTTGTAAATAAACAACTGTATGTATTAAGGAATTTATAAATAATTAATAATGCTAATGATCATTAATAAACAATATTTTGTGAATGATCCCATCATTACAATATATCCAAACCAGTGCCGTACTGAGACTGATGGGGTCCTTTTTTTTAGCTCGCACGCGAAACCAATTGGATCTAATTATACTTGTACTTGCTTCCAGCCTTTGTGAAGTTATCAATTTTAGTTCCCATGATAATCCCATAAATAATCAACTATAGTTATCTTAAAGCAAATAAAAATAAATAAGTTCTTTTGTTTTCAACAATATGTTTCTTTTAAATTGTATTTTTTTTTCAATTTTCTATCTATATATCTCTTTCTAGTTTTTCTTACTTTAACTTTCTTTCTTTTCTTTTTTATGAAATCTTATTACTATCTATTTTCCATATAAAGTTACCTTTTTTTCTCATCTCACTGTCCCCTATATCGTCAGGTTTGATCCGAGAGACATTTATTGTAGATGTGAGATGATGATATCTCTCCTCAGAATAGCGTATTGTCAAATTCATTTACATATCTTCTTTTTCTCAATAACTGTTCTCGAACTCCTCATGTCTTACCCTAGATATAATCTCGCTGTAATGTTTTGTCTTTTACTTCTATCCTCTCTTAGAATTATATATGTAACTTAGTTTCGTTTTCATCCACATCTTATTGTACAATGTTTCTTGTATGTTTATATTGATTCATATTGCTAATCCTCCTCCTATATTATAATGGTCCAGGTGTATCTGAGTTGTTTATATGTTTGGTACTGAATTTTGTATGGTAACTCGACAACGGCTCGGTCAATGTTTTTGAAAATTGTCTATTTTATAGAGAAGAAAATTCTAAGACTTTTAATGTCCTTGGAAACCCGTAATTTTGGAAAAACTAAAAAAAAAATTTTTTACTTTTTGCTCATAACTTTTAATTCATAAAAGATAGAAAGTTGAAATTTGGAATGTGTATTACGATGTTCAATGCTAACATTTTTTGAACATTAGAAACTGATAAATTGGAAAAGGGGGCATTGAAAAAATTAGGGGGCCCGGTAGGAAACTTTGGACAAAATTCAAATTTTGGATTACTTAATAATGAAATATGTTAAAAAAGAAATTCAAAATTTTATTTGGGGGCACGGGGCGGTTTTTGCTGAGAGTAAAAATTGTGCTAGAAAGCCTAATTTACAAATCGAAAAAAAATTCTCAAATTTTGAAAAAAAGTTGGTCAAATAAAAACAAAATTTTTAATTCAGTTTATATGAAAGATTATTTATTGTTATATGTAAAATTAATATAGAACGAGTTAAATTTTTCAATATAAAAATGGAATTAAAATTTGAAATGAAATTCCATTCACACATCGCTGTGTAACAGTCATCGCTTGCGACGGGGGTATACTCTAGTGTGTTTTATATTATTGTGATTAATTGTAAATATAACTATCAAGGTTCTAATACGAAATACGAATATGTAGTACAATTTCATAAATTTTAAGACTGAGGACACAACTCAATTAGCAGTAATTAATGTTACATAGTAAAGACATCAATAGATGACGCAGTTTGTTATGTTACGTGACTACTGCCATGCTGGCATACTCGTACGGCACGGACACCGGGATATGGGGGCACGGGCACTGGGTTGCATATGTTTGGATTCCGCAAGCAATTGATTTTTGTAATAACAAGTATACAAATGCAAATCCATGCAGCTGTTATTGAAATAGACAAATGATTTATGTAAATGACATTGAAACGTATTTGATAATAATAATATTAGCTATATATTTACAATTCAAAAATGCATTTACGTGAAAAATTATGTCTGGTGTCGTAAGGATTATATTATTACCTTGTTATAATTAACGTTCAAAAGATGTCATTTATTTGTTAAAATTAACGACAAGATGCTATGTTTCTATCCCAAAGGTGAACGAACATTTATTGGAATGGGTTTGGTACGCATATTAGTGGAGATTGTCGGTTGTAGGAATTATAGTGACAATGACATACAATGGGCACATACACATACAATAAGCACATACAATGGGCTTACGTCCTATGTCTTAATTTCTATAAAAACTGTACCATATATTGATAAAGTTGGTTACTAGAACCTCAAATGTCCAATTATTTTTTAATAAGTCCTTATATTTCTGGAGATATTAACAATTAAAAAAGTAATTTTTTCTTTGTAATTATTGAAGGGATTCAACGTTGGACAACATTCTAACTGCATGTGACATCACAGCCGCTAGTTGCTATATCTTTTATACAACAGAGCGTAAAAGAGATAGCATATTCAATCTGGCAAGTTTACCGGTTTTTTTATTATTCTTTGACTTGACTGGATTATTTCGACTACCAACAGCTACAAAACATTACTACAGCACTGACCTAATCAACAAATAACTGACGTTAAAATGCATTTCACGTCATACAAATATGGTCGACCATTTCTAGCGCTTAAACTACAATTCAAATTTTTACTATATCTCTGTCAACATTTAGATATTTAATAAAATAGTCACGCCAATACACATTTATTAACATCAATTTCAATCAACAATTGAAAAATCGACCACTAAAAAATGAGGACACGAGCTCATTACTTATTTCCATTTATTCAGAGTAAATTTGTATTATTTGAAAGTGATGACATTTCTGAAATATCTCATCTCATTCTATCCAGTATATATTTGCAACAAACTCAATCTATCCACTGTAAGTGTATAACATCTTCCATTCTATACAGGGAAAATTTGACTCAAAATCCAGAGAGACAAGATCCTTTTAGCCACTTTCTTATTGCGCATGCTCATCAATTCAGCTCTTGTGTGAAATTTAAAGAGTTCAGAAATACTACTTCAATGTAAATCAAACATCTGTTCATATTATAAACTGGACATTTTGTAATCGAGATCGAGAGATCGACGTCATCCAGACTTGAGATAAGGAACTCAATAACCAGATAATGTTAAGGTTTTAAAAATAGATTTATGATGTAAATATGAATCACAATATTTTCTAAGTTATATTGAATATTAATAGAAAATGATATTTTAAATAAATGCTTATTTAAAAATAGTACTTAATATATAATATTTAGACATTAGAACATAATTATTTTACTAATTTGAATGAACTGCACTCCCTTGGTGTCCGTCGATAGCAATTCATTTTCGTTCTATACAATATAGACTTATCACAAATCACGTTACATCCAGAGCTTGCTTTTTTAACTGTCACAAAAGTAAATTCTGCTCTGTGATAATTTCTATTCCATTATAGTTTATGGTAAATTATCTCGTTGTGAGTCGTGAGTAATTTCGATCCTGTATAGCAGTTTTGTATACAACTGTGATTTTTGCAGTAAAATTTGAACACAGTCAAATCAGCACATTCAATTACAACCTTGTAATGCTCTTCACTGATAAGTGACTATCACGTGCAAAAAGACATTAATCCGGGTAACATACGATGTACACACGTACACATATATGTATACTATTTTTATATATGTATTTTGTTTGTTTTCTCACTTTATATACAGTTTTTAAATGTTAATTAAATATTATCAAATGAAAATTTACTTTACATGTCTATTTTTTTCCAAGATTCAAATTACACTCAGAATAATTCTTTTAAGTTTTTAAATATTTAAGAGCATAAACACAGCCTCTAACTGGAACTATAATCATTGACGTCATGAGGTACCGTAATAAAATGAGTGTGAGTGAAACATAAAACAAGTCGCATGTTGATGTTGCTCTGGTTTGGACGAGCTATTAACTCGTCTGTATTTTGTAGATGTAATGTTTATTACTAGATGTTACTGGAGTAAACTAGGTCATATCATTACCGCAGTACAGTTTGACCCTACAAATTACCACATTATATTCGTATTGGATTTAATAGATTTACTATTTATTAAATTTTTATTATATTTATATTTATTGAATTTAATTTCTGTTACTGATAGATTAATATGGGTCGTGTTCCATTAATATATTGTTAAGTTTGATCATAATTACTGAGATTTCTTGTAATTAGTAATATGGGTACTCTAGATTTCAACAATGCTTATGTATTCGAAATAGTTTGCTTTTTCAATAAAACCACTAGTATGCTACCTCTTCAATTTAAAATATAAAATAAGATGCTGTGTTTATTGTTGTTTGTTTTATTTTTAATCAAAATTCTGGATGCCCTATATTACTATCTTCGTCAATATTATGGGATCGGAGTTCAACTTATCTCTTACTCGCTTCCATCCTCCAACTTTTATCTGTGACCCTGCTTTATGGTGTTTTCAGCCTAATAAATTTTTAACATTTAATAAATTATTACTTTCTGTTTGAAACAACCATATGTAGGCGAGTCCATAGTCTAAATAGATATTAAAATATGTATTCTACATGTTGACTCTTGTTGCTTGATAGACAAAGAAAGGTATGTGTTCCCTAGTTGATGTTCTCCAATGTCGCAATAGGAATATCACTCGGGATTTTTTGCGTTGTAGGGAATCAAATTGCAGATCGTTATACATAATCTGAACGAATTTGATAACATGGAGAATATTGGTTCTTTATTATGCAGAGCAGAGATGTCCAAACATGTTTGATTTCACAGGCAGTAGCAGTAAATAGTCTGCGACTCCAATATGTGTATAGTTTTATTTATTCCTAGATAGAAATGCGAGGAGGAGGGGGTGCATAAGTATGTTAGTAAGCTATTTATACAATAAATAATGTATAATCATGGTCTTATACATAGGTCTGGCAACTGAAAACTTCAAAATGACGCTCTTAACGAGGTTTTGATAGCGTAGTTTGTGTTTTTGTCCGCTATGATTGTGTCGAACTGTCTACTTTGAGCACATGAGCACGGGATGGCGACTTCTAACCTAACTTTACTAAACTTGTTAATGACAAAATACATGATATATTTTACAGCATACAATGTATGGAAATTTGATTAAATTACTCTTACAAAATAAATGTTCAATTTTATTCTATTTTTCAATATTATTCTATTTTTTCAGTAGTTCTGTCATTTTCGATAAATGGTTTAAGAGACATTAGTTAAAATTTCCAAGCGGGTAACTTCTTTCAGGGCGTCACTTCTTTCATCAGCGTGTCCTTGTTGCCATATCTATGTATACGACCATGTGTGTAATAATTTTTTTTATAGAGTATATAGTTCAAAATGTATAGGCATTGATGCAGGCTGCTGTTTCTTTGAATTCGGTTTCCAAAGTAGTGCCACATTTTTTTTTATAGTCTTTATTGGTTTTTATTCCCTTTATGCACGGTAGAATAGTTCCATATTTAAAAATCGCTATGTAGCTACGATATTTTGCTAGAATATAAACAATAGGATTCTATATATTCTCTTTCTTTGTCATAATAGTGTTTGAATAGTGTTTATCTCAGTCGTGTATCAGACACGGGTTTATTGTTGTTTACTTAATAAATAATTTCCACATAATTCTTTGGGTTATTGACTATGATTCAAACAAACCAGTTTCTATGGAAAATTCGTTCATTTCAGGTAGAAATTTTATCAATGCACAAATTTTTTCTCAGTATAAGTTTATATCTTGTAGCGATCAGTCGATTTTAAAATGAATATACCAACAATGGAGTTTCTGTAAGTTATTTTGATTTTTTTTTTGTCTTAAACATTGAGTGATTTTATATTTCATTTATTTTAGGTTTTGTGGTATTCTATTGTTCTTTAGTTAAATTTATTTAGTATATGTTTTAATATTAACAATAAGATAATAATTTAATAATATTTTATTCATTTTTACCATCCTTATTTTTTTCAAATATACATAAAATATAAATCTAATATAATACGTATATGTATTTTATTATTAATTAAATAATTTATAAAATAAATCATATAGTACTTATAATTTGGTCTTTATTTATATTTTATAATAAGTTTCTGCTAAGCATTGTCATTATTCTTTTAAGAGGTTATCATCTATCCCGTTCTATTGCAAGTGAGTCATATGTATTAATTAAACATGATGAAATACTGCTTTGACAGTATTTAACCTTATTTCTGAGATTTAATGGAAAGTTTTTAATTCTTATTGAAACTCGAAATTGTTCAGTACCTTCCCCAAAATGTGTAGACAGCAGTATATTGACGTCAGCGAATTGAAATACTAACATAGCTGTTTGGCGATTTTATTTTACTGTCAGTTGGAAGTTACTTTTAAGATTCCATGTAGTTTTACAGTGGGGCAGTATTTTCGATGACTGTTACGGTGTTTTCTATTGAAGTAAAATGTTACATTTGTTTGTATTCTATTGTATAATGATTGTTGCTTTATAAAATGTTTTGTGATCTATTGTATTGTTCCTAGTATTTGCATTTAAATATTTCAATTTTATTGATGTCAATTGTTGCATCCAATTTATACTTCTGTTTACTGTCCATTACTAACCAAAAATATCTGCGTTAATCTATTAATTTTGATTTTTGTGAAAAGCTATGTACAACTTATTGTTTTAATAATACTAAAAATGATGTAAAGATATTTGGTGTTCGCTTAACTCTAATAATGTCCTCCTCCTATAGTTTTATCTTGTCTAAAAAATACATTACAGTTTAAACTACTCGAATAATTATATTGCCATTTAGAAGTCTCATACACTCCATTGCACACAATAACAAAAAAGTTATGTATAAATACAAATTGAACGCAGATGTAGTAGTATTTTGATGAATCGTCTGTTTGCTACATTCTGGGAATTTATATAAAAATATTAGCACATTGTGACGTCGGTAACAGTACTGTGGTTATGTATGTATGTACTACGCGTTATTAGACTTGATTTGCAGTTGTGGCCGGTATTTGTCAGTTTTGCTATCTTCGAGGATATGAAACTTTGCCGTTATCACTTCAAATAAAACGATTTGCACTTAATAGCATACGGACTACGTTCTGTTACAAGTATAATTAATGTAATATACTTAGTTTTAATTAGTTTTACTTCATATCTCGTCTAAAATATAGCACGTTGTACGATCGTGTTTTCTGTTGTAATAATCCAGGCATTATGTGCAGTGCTGTACTTAATCTTTTAGTAATACAACTACAAATAAAATGTAAGGCTCACTATATCTGGATATGTATAATTGTTTTGCAGATAACCCTTTTTAAAATGCCACAACAGCATTTAAAAGTCTCGTACTTCATTCCTTTGTTCATTAAATACGGCTCTGCTTACTCTTGTCAAACAACACGCGTGATGTTATATAATGAGTTATATTCATTTTTAACGTATTTGTGAAAGTAGGTGACGTTGGAATCTATAATGAATGATCATTATTGTTCATAGGACTACAAAGTAAAACGTGAACCACCGAGCCTTATATAAAAAAGAACTATTACATATGTGTTCAAGGGCGCAGACTAGCAAGTCAAGTCCATTATGCAAAAATGCCATTACTTTGAGAAAATACAAATATTACTGGATAGAATGGAAATATAGAACCGCGTGGAAAAAAATCTATGAACACTCTTGTACCTATTGAACTTTAGTTATGTAGAAAATAAAATTAAGATATTATGAACTTTCAACTGTTGTTTACATGGGAAATCGGGATTATTTAATGTTTATTTTTAGATTTCTCCGAACAAGGTTTACCATTACAAATATCACCGACATCTAAAATTAATTTATAGAGGTCGTGCACTAGATGTAAAGGACTTGGCAAAATGTTGCATTTGGATCAAATCTATTTTTACACAATGGGAAATAATGACGGTGTCCTTTCTTTCTTTTTTTTTTTTTTGTTATTTCCTGCTTTGTTTTAGCGTCACTATACTTCATTTATAGTATACGTTTATATATATAAATATTTTCTATTTTTATCTGTTCGTGCGCGTGTTTGCTTATGTTTTGGTAAAGTGATTCTGTATGGTATGGATTTGGTATGTGTGATTCTTTCTTTAGAGACTTACTCAGCAAAATAAGTAGTGATCATTACGAAAATAAATATACATTTTAATTTTTTTGGCACAATCACCTATTAAATAATCAATAAATGTTCATAATTTGTTAACAAAACTAAAAACGGTTAGAAAATATTTTTAAAACATTATTGAGTTCCTCAACTCCATCTGCACCCCTTTAGTAAAACATGTTTAGGTCCAACATTTCTTTGCAACTCTCCTAAACACATGCTTATTTTGCCTAGTTATAATGCGGTAACCTGTATATTTCTTAAAAAAATTGAATCGATTTAAAACATACAAGTCCAGATTTCCTCATTTTTTAGTGGTCGATTTTTCAATTGTTGATTGATATTGATGTTAATAAATGTGTATTGGCGTGTCTATTTTATTAAATATCTAAATGTAGACGAAGATATAGTAATTAAAAATTTGAATTGTAATAAGTTTTTATTTTATTTAACCCTGCTAAGGCAGACATAATATTGAAATTTTATTGTTCCTTGAAATAGCTGTAAAGAGTTTGATACTTTGATATATAAATACATATAGCAGGGATTTATGAGCTGTAAGGTTGGTAACCTGTAAATTTGTCAAAGTTCTGTAAAGGATATATCTCTTTTACGCTCTGTTGTATAAAAGAGATACTAACTAGCGGTTGTGATGTCACATGCATTTGGAATGTGTACAACGTTGAATCCCTTTAATAATTAAAGAGACAAAATTACTTTTTTAATTGTTAATATCTCCTAACATATAAGGAGTTAAAAAAATAATTGAACATTTGAAGTTCTAGTAATCCATTTTATTAATACATAGTACACTTTTATAGAAATTAAGACATAAGACACAAGCCCATTGGAGTGGAATCTTACAACGTACGTAACGTGTATATGTGTGTGTGTAGGCAGTTTCCTGCTCATGTTTATAAACAATGTGAATGCACTATAGTCATGCATTTACATTTACAATTAGTTGCACTTTTAAACATGATTGTTGATGTTTTCCTCAGTTACAACTTGATGCAAAAGTTTTATTTTCTTAAAATATAAACAGGAAATTGACACATATTATAAAATAATTTCTTTGATTTAACAAAAGTAATATATTGTCTAATTTTGGCAGCAGAAATTGACATAAACAGATTATGTGTTTGTATGTAAGCGCAAATACCGTATTTATTTTTAATTAATTTTTATATAAAATGTTTTCAATTTGAATTATAAACAATATATTTTTAAATAATGACATTGTTTATGGAATGTAAATGACAGCTATTGCCAGTGACAAACTGACGTGTAGTGTTCGTACATTTAATTTTTGTGTTCTTAAAATTAAAAAATAATCAAATAGCCTGTTGTACAGTGGCGTAGCTACTGTCGTATCAATGATACGGGGCCCCGGGTTACAAGAGCCCCAAACGTGAAGTAAAAATTCGTAAAATGTTATCCATAATCTCACTTAAACTCTTAGGCCGTACTTAGCTGAGTTCTTACTAGTATTAATTGTAAGTAATAACGTACAATCAATATATAATTATTTTAATTCAATGTGAGCGTCTTTTGTGAACAATCTTTACTCATCATTTGGGCCCCCTAACAAATTTTGATACAGCCCGTTTAAGACACGCTACTTTACTGCTGTTGTATTAATATAAACTACTATAAATATAATATACAACTGCACTTTCACTGCAATACTCTATGCATTTTGACTGTCTTTGCGACAAGGCTGTTCAACCTTTTAAAATGCTGTTGCATCTATTTTTCTACGACAAAAACAAAAAGGGCTTTCCTTCCTATAGTGCAAGGGTCTACTAAGTAGGGTAAATTATCTCTGAATGGAAAAGTTTTTGGGGTAATGAAGGCTCAATAAATATTTTTTTTTAAATTACAGTAAGTTTGAATATAGTATAGTTTTTAATAAACAAAGCGCATATAATTAAATTTGCATTGTAACATGAAATTTGTTTAACTATTTATAAATATTAATTTAATCACATGTTAAACTTTTATCTCGTACGGACAATTGTTAAAAGCAAACAATCCTCAAACAGTAAAGAATTTCGAAACATGTTATTCGAATTATATTGTGTTTCATAGATTGGTTATTCCGCATAATTTTTTTTACCAATAATGTTAGAAGAAAACACACGATCACATATCCTGCTGATTTATTTTATTTGTACGATTAGGCAATTGGATTTAGCATTTGGGATTATAATTTCGTAAATTTTAAGAATAACTACGGCTCTAAGAAAATTTAATTTTTGATAATGCCCAAAAAACTTATCTGACCCTGTTGTAATGTGTACGAAAGCTGGCCCTTCCGTTTCAAGTCTAGTGCATGTTGTTCTTTAAATATTAATAATATCATGGCTCCATTACATAAATAGATTGTTATGACAATAGTATATGTATATATAATGTATTATCATATGTGATCGAGGACACTTAACAAACATTTGTATTTAAAACACGTGTCTTTGCATGTTTTATCTATGTTTTTGTACTTATTATAAAATTGACTTTTATTTTATCACTAACCTACTCATCTGTGACGACTGTATGATTATGTACAGTACGTGAAATGTGCGTATGTGTGCACCGTGCTCATGTTGTGATTATTTGTTTTGTTTTTCTGTGCCAGCTTAGAGCATTTTTTCGCCCACCTTACCTCCGTTTGACCTCCCTCTACTCATACATTTTTGTTTGCTTTTATTTTAGTTATGTATGCAGTACAATCGGATGACATCCGATGTATGAAATATATTAGTTACAAAATAGGGGTAATTTAACTGTTGTTGGATTTTTTGTTTCTCAAATTTGTTGTGTATTATACTCATGTCAATTTCACTTTTTGTGTATGGTATAGCATTTTATGAAATATTATATAGTATTTTATGAAATAACTTATATATGAGTCTCAACTCCAATATTGGACATAATGCAGATACCAAATTAAAATAATTTAATAATAAATCATCTGTATATAGTTTTCACTTTAAACATTTTTTGAGGTCTACATGACTGAAAAATGAATTATCATGAAAAATTTCTCCTTATTGTACTTCAAACAAGTCATTTCCATTATCTTTAAAAAGAATCGTAATAATATTATTCAACTGCACGTGAGAATGGGGTAATAAACAATATACATTACTTTCTTGATTATATTTCAGTTTTAAATTAAATAAATAAATATTATATTACAAAAATGTTATTGTTATATTCCTCAGGTAAATTATTATTGATTATATCTTCTTTCTAGTCATAAAATTACAAAAAATATTCCATTGCTATTATATTTTTCTGTACTTATATCGTAATTTGTTTATAAATATCTCCCCACTTATTCTTTTTAAGTTTTCATTCGACTGACAGGCGTACACTAATAATAAGACCCAACCAAGTGTCTGGCAACACTTTGCTATAACTTCGCCAGCTAATTTAATTGTTTAAATCAAATTCAATTCAGTCGGATTTTATCCCTCTTCTAAAGCTCTCACATTTGTGACATAACTTTAAAATTTCTATAATAGTTAAAGAATTATTTGCAATTTTAGTTTTTTTTTATTTGTTTTTTTTTTAAATTACCTTTATAAAGTGTCTGTTAAAAAATAATATTGGCGCATACAACATGCCAGGCCTCAATAAAACTGACGGGTGAGAATTAGATTTAATTATTCCTTTATTTATAAAAATATTATCATGCTTTCTTAGTACGAGTAACTCAAGTGCTTTTATATTATCGGGAATATTTATAAATAAAATCACTGCCAAATGCCAAGGTTATAAAATTGGATCATTTTATTTTTTTTGTATACGTGGAAATGAAAAAAAATATTTATAACCTAGTTTTTAATAAATTTTAAATTGAACATACCTGATAATTAATATATCTTGAAACACTTAAGCTTTACAATGAAACAGTTTATTTAATTATATAAATTTAAAAAATGGGTACATATTTTCATTTTATAAACTGAATTTAATGAAGCACAACTTATTGTCTAAAATTATACAATCCATTCAACCAGCGTCTAAGCTATCGTATATTGTTTTTTGTGTAACAAAAATGTTCTATTTTTTAAATCTAGCTATCGTAAACGTCAAGTAAACATTTATTTCCGCTGAACACTCTAGTCTTTCATGTATTGTGTCAGTTTTATCTGAAATTTCTTATTGCGTCTTATTTAACTTTTTCATAACCGTATACTATTTTACATATCTTGATTTTTTAAATTTTATTTAAGTTTTTGTTTATTTTTCATGCTGTTGTATATATGTAACCAAATCGCTGCCGTTTAACTGTCCAAATTTTGCAGAATTAATCGAACCAATGCTGATCTACCAATTAAATCTAGCGTCAACGTCTCCACGCTCTAGCCACTACTAATGTTAGCTACTTTTATGCAAAATTTGTTTATGCAATAAACATAATAAATAGATTTTCTATTAGTCCACTCATAAATTGTCAAACTCAAATTCATTGGATAATTTTTTTATTATTGTGTAAAATAAAACTTGAAGAAACAGAGGCTGTCTTTAAGCAGCTTTTACATTTGCAGCTAAACTTAATTGAGCAGCTACTTAATCAATTATGTCCAAGAAAGCATGTTTTTATGTAATGCTTTACAAATATCTTGAAGGTACTAGCGTTTGAAATGATGTACCATTTGATATATCTGGTTTCTTATATAAATGTATGTCTATTTACAATTGAATACAAAAAAGAAACTACACCATGATAAATACTGAAGCAATTTTGCATATATCATATATTTTTTTAAAATAAATAAATATAAAAATAAGATATAATAAAATTAAATTTCATGTAACCACCGATTTGCTTATGTGCTACCTTATTTAATATAAATCAATTATTTTCCATTAAATGTAAAACTTTTTGTCCAGCACAACTTGAACATACAACGCAAATCCACTTGTTTACATAATTGTCCACTCCACTTGCTTACCTAAAGTAGGCATTGCATACACATAACTTAGAATAAAAGTCAGTGGACCCAGTGGAAGTCATTCAAATCAATAAAGAAAATAATAATGTTGGTTTGGGAAGTATTGCATATTTGTAAAATCTAATATTTACTTAAAACACAATAAACTTGTGTTATCGCATGTAATATGTTATTTACTACAAAACTTTGTGCCGATAAGGTAAATAAGCTTATCATATGTTTTTCGTTATAAGTGTTTTGCTTATAAATAACGTTTTATTATTAATTCGTTTTTTTTTTAATTAATTTTGCTTCAATAACTTTTTCTTATCATTCTTACGAGCATATACTTTTTATAATTCTTTATATGAATTGTTTACAACACAGTAACATAGTGTTAACGCTACCTAAGCATCTCTTAAATACCAGTTGTCAGAACTTTACACTAACTAAAAATTATTGCCTAGGTTAAAAGACCCTACATATAAAGCTGTCAGAACATCATACGCAACAATTCTGTTAAAAATAATAAAATTATTTGTTTCAAAGTTTTTCATTGTTCAGATAAAATTTCATGTTTTCAATTGAATTTTAATGAATTTTGTTTACTGAAGTATGTATACGTACCAAGAAATGAAATAATTCCTAGATACTATATTCACGTATGAAATTGTTATTGTAATTATTACTGGAAGTAATTAACTTCGAAAACATAGTGCAAATCGGGATATCGTGTAAATGTTTGGAAATTGGATTCTTGGAAATCTTTATAGTAGATATTTTGTATTGAATATTTTATAATATGTTCTATTGAATAAGACTTGATGTCTAATCATTATTTAATTAAAGAAAAAGTTGTATAAATTTTGAACCTATTAATATCGCTTTTTAATTGTAATTGGGCAATTCCTTAATAAATATATAAAAAATAAATATTAAGTGTTTGCATTTTTATGGTGCTGTTACTTTAAAATTAAATTTAATAAGATATATTTAATAGAATACTTATAATATAGAAATAATACATTCTCAGGTTTAACAAACCAGAAAAATATAATAAAAAGGTAACTTGTTTAGTTTGCGATTATAAAAAAAATATTTTAAGGAAGTCATATGATTTCTAATTGACCTTAAAAATGTAAATACTGCTAAAAATATAAGGAAATAAATATCTTAAGGTCAAAATTTATATGATCATTGATATTTTAAATGCTATACAATTTCCGGCTTTGAAATAATACTGCAGTGGTTGAGCTTACAAATTTCATCACACCTAACGTAAACGTATCGAAATTCTACGTGTTTCGTATTTTTCAAACATATTTTACAATTCTATACAGTAGATTATTCTATTACACATGAAATATTGATTTGTTACTATTATTCATATCTTGTACTATTGAATTTGTTGAATGTTTAGATATTTTGTTTTAATTAAATATCCTTGTAGCTTTTGTATCTTAGATTAAATTGTTAAACAGGAATATTTTGTAATAAACATCCTTTATTAGCTTAAAAAAATATTGAATATAATTTATAAGCTATTAAACATTTTAAAATTCCTTAAATAATAGAATTCAATTTTAAACATTTACAAAAATATAGTTTATCTTTTTTAATAATATTATTATACTATAAAATAGTTGTTAGTGTTATCTATAGGTTTTTGTTTAACCTGTTGATCAGCTATATTTCTCTTCATCAAGTGCAAAGTAGTTTATTATTCACACAGCGCAGTGTTGCGTACGCTCATGACTGTATGACAACACACAATATCAGTGAATTAATTGCAATATGAACATATCTCAAGCCGATAATATTTTTTCCTGGAAATTGAATTTTATTACAGGAAAATATTGTGATTATCTAGAAATATTATAGTAAACATTTCTAAGTATTTATTATAATTTTTTTAAATTAATTTATTCCACGTCAGCCTATTGTCAATGCGAACGAACTCCTACTAAGTTGGCAGTTTTTATGATATATATGTGTGAATTCCACCGCTGCCTAATAAGTTTATGTCAATTACATAATCATAGCAACTAAATTCAGAAATACAGGTTGTCTAAGGATGGAACCCGAGGACAATAGTCTGGTGTCAAGTACAAATGCTCTATCTTAATCTGCCCTATGTTATTATTAAAATAAATATACATAATCTCACTAACGACCTACATAAATGCTTACCGAAGTATGTATTGTTATGTAAGAGTATTTTGTATAAAAAGCAAAGAACGGTGCTATTGTATTGGGATTTTGTACTTAAGTGTTGTTTAATAAGTACTATAAATAATAATAATAATATATATAAAATGTTCATATCATGAATCTCATTCAATTGCTAAATGAATGGATAACTAAACTGAATCTTAAAGCAATGATTCAAATGAATTCAAATGAAATATATTACACCTGAAGAATTTTGTAGCTAATGATTGTATTTTTGTTTCAGTGAGAACATGTTTAGTAGTAAACGTAGCGCCGCCAGTAACATGCAGGCGGAGAGCTTCTGTATCTCTCTGGGCGTCGGGCCTCTGTGGTGGTCCTGATGTCCGTCATCAGCACACCGATCACGACAGGGGCATCCAGATAAGCCGTAAGTCAATAATTACTTTATTTCGTTATTTACTTATTGTAAAAATAAATAAATTTTACACTATAACATTATTTCACAGATTCTACACCACCTCAACTGCAATACAATAGACAAGAAAGTGTTGATAGTAGTGAAAATGACTCTGATAGTGAATCTGGCCTATCCTTAGATGGATCACAATCATCCCTGACTCTGGACTCAATTATTGAGAGATGCGAACCTACTCGCATCACTTTCAAATTGTTCCTGACTGGAAATACATACAACCTTTGGGACACTGTAAGTATTAATTTCATTTCATTAAAATTTTCAATATTGAAATGTTAATGTGTAATTAAAATATTTCAGGTTCTAAACGGATCTACGTTGTACGTAACTTTACCATCGGTTATGATGTCAGAAGGATCTAAGGAATCGTTTATTTCACTATTGGAGATGGCCGAAGAACATCTAGGCTGCTCTGCTGTTATTCTGTGCTTGTCTCGCGACCGCCCAGATAGACAGCTTTTAATCCGCACTTTCATGTTTCTGGGTTTCCAACCGTTATCTCCAACCCACCCATCTTCACCACCAAATGCTGACACTACCACCAACATGTATCTTATTTACAAAATCGAGTAAACACTATACAACCGTTTATATAAATATTACTAACTTTAAAAAGATATCATTTACATTGTTGAATTGTGATTTTATGTGTTCTACTAAAGTCAATTTCATTATTCACATCTTTTTAGATTTTAAATTACGTTTGTTTTCAATTGTTGCAAACACTCTTCACATATAAGGTTTTATTAATTATCGTTAACAAAAAAATTAATATTGAAACAATATAATAATGACTGAAAAGTTAAAGTTAGTTTAATACATATTTATAACTTATTTTTTAAATGAGAATAATCGTGAAGTAATGGTCTTGAAGATTTTATTATGTTGGGTAATTTCAGTTTTAATATAAAAAGTTGATAAAATGAATAAAAAAAATATAAAAACAACACATTTAATTTTTCCGTTTGTTAAGGTTTATTAAATTTGTTTTTGTATTTTATTGTATAAGTACACCTCATTTTTAAAACAATTTTGTAAATCTAAACCCAACTTTATTTAACCCCTTGTATTGCAATAATAAATGTAATGGATTCGCCCCTTTGCCTAAAATAAAAAATGTAAAAAAAATATATAAAACTTACAAAAATATTAAAAAAAAATAAGGTAGATTAATGACATATTATTATAAATATATAACCTTTATTGATTTCATTCCGAACAATTTTATTTTTATGACTTTTAAAATATGTTAACTTTTAACACACATCTATTTTTGTGTATTTTTCTTTGAGAATTTGTTTATTCAAATAAATTTATGACTTAAAATTCAATTTTGTTTTAATTAGTTTTCATATAATCTTGTGTATCTAATGTATTATTCAAAATAAATTTTTTTTGGCAAAATATATGTTTTAATAAATGATTAGTTTGGCTTAAGACTGTAGCTACTACTACCATCAAAGTAGTTTTTTCGAGCTTTTTTCTGACTTGATGATTTTTATAACTTATTTAATTAAATTATTTTATCGAAGTAGCATATTACACATCGTTGCTCCTGCTCTTTCAAACAGTGTGGTACGTTGATAATATAGATTTATAAATTTGAACATTCGGTTCTTGAAGCGGTTGTTCCATTGTTATAGTCGACACTGCATCAACATCTACTATGACTGCTACAATTTTATCAGTTTAAACATAATATGCAATTATTTGGTATTCAATAAAATAAAACAGATTTTAATTATAAACAATTTATTTTTATTGTGGCTGCTGGGTCTGCGGAGGCTGTTGTTTAGATTTCAATGCCATATTATATTCCGATTTATAAATTTTCAATGTAACTAAATAATCTCTTGCTAGTTTAAATAATACATAATAATTGGCAAATAATAATATTCCTATTGATAATAAATGGTTCCATTCTATTGTATTAAAGAGAATTCCAAGTTGAGCTAAAACCAGCGACAATTGTAGAGCCAATAATGTGCATAACATACTTGAAGGATTATGGAAAATCGTCTGAAACAATTGAAGAGCGAAATTAATAATAGTTTTTTACAAAAACATCTGCAAAGGTATAATTTAGGAAAGAAGACATTGTCACATACAGTACAAAATATTAGTAATATGCAAAATAATATCCATAATATTGCTTACGTAGAATCTGGAGTGACAGCTATTTCCTGGCTCTGCAGCGTTTGATAGAGCTTGCGATTTATAAAGTTCTTTAACATGGCGCACAAGGACTCCTGATGCCCATAAAGTTTCACCTGACCACGGAAAAGCTGGTGGCAAATGTGGTCGAGATTCAACTCGATTCCAATGACCTAAAAGTATAGAGTTGTTCTAGAATTAAAGTCTGATTTATAAAAGAGTAGAATTTAGTATTTAAGAAAATATATACAAACATAAATAAAAAATATTTTTTTATAATTGGGATCCACTACATTAGCATAGTGTCTTGAGTTTTTAAAGCTTCACAGCATAGTATAAAATTGTTTGAGGCATGGGTTATTAATGAATTGAAGATATATGAGGGTATAAATAAATTGAAGCATGGAAAGAACAGAATTAAGTTAATAATAAAATATGAGATATAAGAAAAGGTGTTTACCACAAAAAGCTGTTAGGTAAATAGGAAAAAATGTTAACAAAAAATAATTCAAGCTGGAATGGGACTAAACAAAGTATGTCACGAAATCTCTAGTGAAACGGCTCCATCAAATTCTTCTGTCTAGTGTTTTAACATAGTTAAATTAACGGCCCTCTACAATTAAACTTTCATTAAAGAATCGGAAGAAATAGAAATATAAAATAATAAATTTACCTAAATGCAAAGCTGCTCTGTGCATAACGTCAAGGTACTTAGTAGAGAAAGAATGAACGGCACACATTGTGAAGCACCCAACCCATACAAAAACGAGATGTTGTGTGGCCCAGTACATGTCATAGGAGAGATACGCTTGAGAGAAGCAACATGGTACGAAGCAAGAGTAGTAGGCATTAAGAACGGAACTGGAAGAATTTAAACATAAGAGATGGACATTGCAATAAATAAAATATACGCTTTTTACATGGATACTACGATCACGTACCTGAATAATACTTGTTTCATTCTGTTATTAAAGTCAGTCTTTAGTGTTTCCACTTCACTACGTATTACTGAGGCATCAGATGAGCAATTATGAAGGGGGCTACCACCCATGAAAGTAGTTTCTCCTACTGTTCTAAACTCCAAAAAAGGATCAATTTGATTACGAAATAAAATACAGTAGACCAGCAATCTGAAAAAGTAATTATTTATAGCAACACTAATTTGCGTTGTTCCACGAAATCTAATGTAATACTTACGGATAACAGAGGTAAAAAATATTGACTAGAGGATGATTATGAGTTAAATAATAAACGCACCATAACAGTGCTGCCCCATTTAATGACAGAAAAAATACTCTGAAACACATTAATCCCGATAAATCTGCAATATAAACTCAACCTTCCACTATACTTCAGCGTAAACTGAGTACCTCACAGGGTTTTCCAACATTGGCAAATATCTTGTTGAGAACATCAGTGCAACGAATCTTTGCAGAGCTAAGTAGAGTAGACGCCGTGCAAGCATCACAGTTATAAAAGCAATCAAATATGGATCAATTAGATAAAAATTCTGTTGAAAAGCATATAGTTTAGAGATGGGACTTCTTTCGTAAAAAACATTAACTTCAATACAATAGATGTTTAAAATTACCATAGTTTGATTGGTGTAGGAATGTGGTACCCACCAAACAGTTCTGTATAAATGCAAATATTGAAGACTTCCAGCAGTGAATGTATAAAGAAATATTATAACCTCAAAAATCATATCTCCGTCTTGTGGCAAAGGGGGAAAAGGAATGTGTTTAGGTGTTGCAGGCACGTCGAGGCCCCCGACATTTGTTCGGACCCCATTCGTACTTTCTGTTGTCGGTGTATTGATTTGTGCTGGAAGGTGTTGAGGACGCTGATTGCGCGGGAGCCGACGATACCCTGCAGCCATGTTACTAGTACTTGACACTACCTCAATGCCTAGAAGAGAGGCTGCTGTCTGAAAAGTGTTTACATAAAACACCAATAATATTGGAAACTATTTTTAAATTTTGACAGATACATACAATGTTAACACATCCTTACTAGTTAGTTACTCAGATATTGTTAATTGGATACAGCTACCAATTGCGCTACAAAACTTTGACTGTTTTGCTAGATGAGAAGCGTGACGCGCCTGCAAGATTGTAATATCAATCACAATCCATAAACATGTGTTGATTGTTTACCTTTCGAATAACAGCTTCAGCTCTTCGTGGATTTGTTGTAGGATATGCATTATTAGAAGATGCTGATATTAAAATAGGAGGGGGTCGCCTTGCCAAAGGATCCCTGGTTAATCGTCGTCTTTTCGAGATAGCATTTGTAGTAACAGAACTAGGAGGCACTAAAACATATTTTCTTAATACATAGACAAAAACCCCCACGAAAAATGCAGACCACACATGTTCATGTGAAATATTTTCTTTAATAACACCAAACATTATTCACATGGACCTACATTTCACACATTTAATTAATGAAAAACCTCTTATTATTATAAGATGATACTGAGGTCATATAGAAATAAATCTTTTCAAACTTATTTTAGAATTATTTTTACTTTTAAATTATATGACGATAAAAATATGTTTATATGTATACCATGCAAATTTGTCAGAATATGCCGCGTTGTGACGTGTGACGTACACTTTGTTGACGTACGGTTAAGATTTGTGGAAAGGAGAAAGTGTAACTGCAAACAAATGGTAGCCTTCAAAATATTTAAAATTATAAAAGTTTTAATACGAAATTTAATCTATTATTTAATTCTTTTCACTTATTATTTTTTATTATTTATTTAAACACAAAGGCTGAGTTATAAAAATTAGTCACTACAAATACAATAAAATTGAATTATTGGATTAAATATATTTATAAATTCCTGTAGAACGTAAAATGATAATTAAATATAAAAATTAACCACACCCAATTATGATTCATATATTTATTAATATCAATTTATGCTCTTGCTATACGGTATAAACATCGGCCTATTTCCGATGCTGAATTCTAGTACACAGAAGTTTTTATGGTGTCGTGCTTCATATATGTATACCGCTCTCTAATAGACTATTATGATTATGTGAGCACATAATCAATTTAACTTTGATACCTACTAATCTCAGAAAATATAGCGCTGGTTATGTAGATCGAAACCGAAGATACAGCAGCCTGACATCAAGTATAAATGGTCTCCGACATAGAGCTATCAAATGCGTATCTGCTATGTTATTTGAAATGTATCTGCTACGTTAAAAAGATACAAAAAAATAATAATATGAATAAAACAATAGCGTCTTATAGTAAATAAGTTGCTCTCGTGCAAATAAATTTTATTGCGTATAGCTTTAAAATAATTACAGTGTATTTTATAAGATTTAATATTAATATACAATAATTTAATATATGCAATATATTATGAAAACTCTATTTTTTATCACAGCACGCTTGTCTTATTGTGCACTCCTAGTGATGATTTTTAATTTGTTTAATTTTTAAATATTTTATTAAATTGTTATTTATTTATTATTGTAAAGAAGTAGGTAATAGAAATCGAGCGTATATTTTTATAGTTGATTTTATATTTAAATCGTTTGGATAAAAATTTGAATATGAAAATTGTTTTTCAAAACCTCCAAAAGCTATTATTATTTTATAGAATAAATTTGGTACAATTTTAAGATTAATTTTTATGTTTAATAATTGATAAAATCGATTTTAGTATACATTGGGATAGAGTTTACTTTTGTTTTAGACGTTTTGAAATACATTTTATATAATTCGACTATGTTAACCGCATTTCAATTATTCAAAACAGATCATTTTTTATAACACAAGTTAATATAACATTTCTAAACATAATTGCTGTATAAATTTTACGGAATTGTTATATTTGTGTCTTCTGGGTTAATTATATGTTTTGAATAATGAGGAACTATATCATAATGGTCAAATGTTATTATATCTATTTATAATTATTGTAATGTATTAAATATTAGCAAGGCCCCTCTAAAAACTTTCCAATAATATTGGACTATCTAATTGCTTGGCACAAAGGCTGTAAATCACTTGTCTAGTGCGAAGAGTCAAATTATCTTTTCTTATACATTTTCTATACAAAAGATTATTTTCAAAATATTTGCTAAATACCCAGATAACGTAAAATAGCAAATTTAAACTAAAGAAACTAAATTGAAAATATCGGAAAAATCTTTATTGCTTAAAACTATTTGACATCTATATTTAAATATAGCAACTAAAACCTTAAAAATTAATTTAAAAGTATGTAACAAGTAACAGGAGAGACGACAATATCGATTAAGCAGCGCATCAAATGTCGTTAATTAATTTTTAGTAAGATTTTCAATAGTATTTCTAAGTAACAGACGTGTTAAAGATTTAACATCATAAATGTAAAATATTAAGTATTATAATACTATAATCTAGTGCTTCGTAAAACATTTTACATGTTATCGTCTCTCCTTGTGTAATATACAAATTTAGAAGTGTACATTAAATGAAAAGAATATCGTCTGTCCCAAAGTGTTCCTTATATTTACCGAATTAAAAGAACTTACGTTGCATGTACGGAAATCTTCAGTAGCTAAAGAACCATAACTTAAATATTTTAAGCACACGGCCAATATAATTTATTTAAAAAAATTCTCTTAAAGATAGATTAGAGGTAAATAACAATTTACAGAAATCTATATAGAATAATAGCATATATACTTTGCGTATTAAAAACCTAATAAAAGTAATATAATATTATTTGATTGATTATGTTAATTATTAAATACAGGAAGAACTACGTGATGTAATTGTACTGAGATCTAACTTATTAATTGTACTAAGTAGAGCTACCAAACGTGAGTGTCTGTACGTAATATTTACGAAACTATCGAATTCCTTAATTCTAGGTATTCGTTAACGATTAACGAGATATGTTTAATGTTTTAAAATAAGCCTCTACGATCGATATGTGGAAATTCGAAACATTTTCTTGTTATTTATTACTTTCTACGTATCTATATTATTTTTAAAGCCCAAAATTTGAATTCTTTCTAACGTTAAATGTTTGATAAAGTGAATTTTAAGTTCGGTTGAAGTCTTGACTAAACTGAACTTTTTTATATTTATTTCCTCAACTATTTCGTATGATCGTATTTTGAATAATTGATGGATAATTTTTTATATACTCGTATATGCGCTATAAGATGCTTCGCCGTTAGAGTTATATAATGTAATACTTATTGTTCCGCGAAGGCAAATATCCTTTCATGTTTTTGTAAAACCAATACTATAATGAGAAGGTACCATTACTATATATTTACAGTAAATTTCAATAAATTTATTAAATTTATCGACAATTGAAATTTCATCTTCTATAGATAACATACAGTTCTACAAAATTCTAAGAGTTAAATATTCAAAAATCGTCATTTATTCCTATTTTAAAAACTGTTTCCATGTCCATTTACATAAGTAGTACAATCAAGCGATACATTTAGAGAAAAGTGATATATATATATTTAACATAAAAGATTCACTAAACTCAGTTATATATCATTTACGTATATCTTATGTTTAATGGTAAACGAAGCCATAGAAACAAATAATTCTATTTAGCGAAGACTCTAACCAAAGTAAAAACCCATCACAATTTTATTTGATCGTTTACAGAGTAACGAATTTAATCAAATATAAATGAATGATTAGAATCATAGTCACCGACGGCAGTTTCTTGTTATCTTAATTTATTTCTACAGAAAGTAGTAGAAGAAATAGGCAAGAAATTTATTGTAATCCACGACTATCTCCAGCTGACTTTTAAACATTGATTTGATTAAATTATATTTTAGTATACAATTGTAATTGTAGCATATTGCAGATAAGGCTGTTAAATATTGTTTTCAGCTTTCATATTTTCCAGTTTAAATTATATTTGTTTTATTGGTCAATCGATATGTTCGATATTGTTCTGATATTACGTATAGCAATTTGCAAATATTTGTAGTTAATTATCAAATTAAAAATATGTATATCTTAAATTAATTATCTTAACAAAACTCTTAATAGATAATTTGTAATTGGCAATTACGCTTCGGGTTTAAAACGCTTGGATAGGCCGGTAAAGTCCTGTGTATCCACAAAGCCTAGCACGTAATGCTGGCACAAGAAGAGCGGCTGCAGTGAGGTCTTGGAGGAGATGGGCACACTCGCAGACGAGGAGGTACATCTTGTCACCGCGTTGGGACACCGACTTGTGAAGAGCAATTCGTCGGAGTCCAGCAGCTCTTGGAAGATATCTGTACAACATGCGGGCCCCCGTCCAGTACAACCAGTTGCGCTCAAAACGTTCTCCATCGTCGCCCTCGAATACCTGCGAATAAAACGCGAAGAACAGAAATGTTGCAAGTTAAAACACAGTTTGGTTTGTTTTCTAGAATATTATAGTCTATTGTTGTCCTATTACCGACGATATTCAACTATGATTTCGGTTTTTATGGTGTCTATATGTGAAATACAACAATGCCCAATAAGTTCTAGTAATGGTTTACTAGATGGTAACAAAGATACAACTAAAATGAAGAAAAGAACTGCACACGGACGGCCACAAGAGTTACCGTAGCGACCACTATGTTAAGCTCAAAGTAGATCGAATCGATCGAATCGATTATCGAACTACTAATGTTACCTTGTAAACGCTGATTATGTAGCCTGTTGCCGGGGTGTGCGATCTCTTCACATTGCCCATTTCGTTGAGCGGGGGTCTGCAAATTGACGCCACCTCGCAATACAGGTCCAACGTGTGTGCAGCGGTATACCTAAAGCAAAATTCATCCATCCATTAAAACCATCGTCCATTAAAACCTCCACAAATGCGGTAACCACATTACTCTAAACATACCTCAACGTGCGCGGCTCAAATTTACTAAGAGAAGAACCTCGTAAATTTGTATAAAATTGTCCTGGATCAGTTTGCATGGTATTAATAACGTAGTAGGATATAAAAGGGAATTCAGCTGTGAAATAGTAAACAAAGTTAATTACAGGGTTAATAAATGAATGAACTGTAAAGGAACAATCGGGATACGAACCGTTTCTCTCCATATTGGCCAGCAGCATGCCCCCCATGGCCGTGTTGGCTTGCTGTACCTCCATCAGGAGCTCTGCAGCTGCGGACCGTTGCTTCAGCAGAGGGTGCGCTAGTGGGGATTCGAGAAGTGGGTCAATGGGCTCGAGAGGACTCATTAAATGAGCGAGAATACATAGTTTAGGGTCGGCTACTTCTAAGACGCTAAGCGCAGGGGAGTACACCCCTCGCTCTGTTGGTGCTGGCTGTGGTACTGGCAGCTAGAAATTTGAGATCATTATGTTCTTGAAATACCCAGGCCAACCCAGGCCAACCCAGGCCAACCCAGACTAACCCAGGCGATGTTAATCGCACTAACCGGCACTCCGGCAGGTAGAAATCTATCCAAACTATGAACTGGTATGATAAAGCAATCACGATCCAAGGTTGCTAAAGAAATCGGCTCCGTTCTCGACTGGCCTCCACTGGCGGTTTGTGGTTGATTTGAACCCCCGCCGAAACTGACTTGGCGAGTTCCGGAGGGCGTCGGAAGATCCGCATTGGTGTTCCTTCGCCCTGAAAATCAAATCATCCCCAAATACGATTATTTGAAAATGTTGTCGTAGCGCCTGGATAAGTGAAGAAATCTTTATATTTGATAAATAAATTATTTACAAGGAAAAACGACAATGTCTGAGAGATTAAACATCAGATTATATTGTCATGAATTATAATAAAAAATGGAAAAATCGAAAAATCGGAAAATGGAATACCCAAAACTTATATGAACATGTAGTTAGTAAATAATAATAATAAAACATTAAATAAATTCGAGGCCGAGTTGACAATTACAACTTTTCGAGCTGTTGCTAGGTCTGATACTAGGCTAATTAAACATGTAATGAGGATTTTGACAATGCAGTGATCCAGTGATCCAGTGATCCAGTGATCCAGTGATCCAGTGATCCAGTGATCCAGTGATCCAGTGATGAATTTCGTTTATTTATAATGAAAACTTGGTCACTGTTTATGTTGGTCAGATGTTTGATTGAAACAACGCGATTGTCAAGACGTGTGTCTGGGCGTGTTTGGGGGAACAAAATGTTTGACATGCAAATTAACTAAAAATATCGACTGAAGGGTTCTGCGCCTTGTCTGCGCTATCCTACCGGGCGTCCATTTAAGCAAAGACACTGACGATCTCCTATCCACTAGAGGTTGTGGAATGTCTAGTTCCGTGGAGGCCAGGGGCGGAGCGGCCAGAGATGACGCGGCTCCCGCCACCGGACCACATCGCGGCTCTAAAAATCATCAAAAAATTCAACTTTACTATCAAAATAACCTGCACCAAAAATTATTCATGCGTAATCCTTGAATCGAAAAATATAAACAAAACTTAATGCACTATTAAATTGTATGCCTTCGAATTTGAGAGGGTTTACAAATCGACAATACTGACAATATCTACTGAATGTTCGTCGAAATCAGTCGTTCCAATCGATCTGAAACGACTGACCGATTCACCACAGAAACCTATCTAGAGCACCTGGCTGTGCTTTCAGTGATTGGACTTGGGGCGGCGATTTAAGAGCGTTGCCATTTGCCATATGCCATATCCACCTTCGTAATCCGGCTGGAAACTTGAACGAGCTGGACTAAAAAACAGATGCGTTCTGTAGTGGTATTCGTCCGCGGAGTTGTATCCCTGCTCGCGGGATCGTTTTCCCATATTGCGACCCGCTCCAGAACCCTTTGGTTTTCCACCGCCGCCACCTGATTTTTCCGAACGGAAGTTTTTCCGGAACATTAAATTCATGTTTACAAATAATGTTCTCACTATTTTTTAACTAAATTATATACAATATTTGAGAAACTTGTTTTATATATTCCTATAAGCTAACTGCGTATCTTAGATCATTACATTTTAGTTCACTTCACAGAGGATTTACGGCTGATTGTTCAGACAGTTGTTCATTTTTATAGTAGATATCGTAAGAATTAACTTGTTTCGATCACCCTCACAACGTAACTAAAATAATTCTTAAGTTCGGTATTGTGTTGCTGCTCCTTCGGTTTTGCGAAAGGAACGTTTCCCAGTCCCAGCTGTCTCATTTGTGTATGAAGAAATGGCCATGTCCACAAATATCTTGGATGGCCTAAATTTAGACCCGCGTGCGTAAAACTGCTGACAGGTCAGTAATTTTAATGTGCGGGATCAAAATATTTGTCGCCGTTCGGTGAAGGTACTAAAGCATTCTCGTGAAATAGACGATGGGTATCAACGGTGGGGATATTTCGATTTCCGAACCAAACACCTTTCGTTAACGGCCAGATTTTACAGATGTTTGAAGGGGGTTTTAGGAGGTTTGCCAAAAATAATATTCTCAGAGAGTTGTTTGCTTATTTCATTTATAGGTTATGATTTCAACAGTTATGCTAATGTGAAATAATACACATAAATACATAAGACACAGTTCTGGGCGTTGGGAAATCGCGCCTCCCGGAAAATGATATGGAGGGGCATCTGAGGTGTACCTATTGGTCACACTGCCTTGTTATTCTTTGCTTCATTTGATAATTCTCATCATTTCTCAAATACGTAGGAAAATACAGATTACTTATCTATAAGACACTAAGTAGAAAGCAATACTAACATGCATAGAACATGCAAAACTATGATCTATAACTCGGTAGATCAAGCCTATTTAGCATAAAATGAAAACTAAGGTCTATGGTCAAGCATTTTATGTTCAACAATTACGATCGCTACAGGAGAAATTATAAATTTATCACATAATATTGGAAACGCTTTAGAAATCGTTAATCAATTACCTTTATTACAAAATACAAAATTATAGGCTACTCCAATGAAACAGTCAGTTTATTGCAATGGCGCTTCACAACAGTCGCTATAAAAATTCATTGAAATTCTATGAACCATTTAAATCTATTTTTGTACTTTAGTTGAAGCTAGTCTTTGCCGGTTGTAGTTAGATTTTTTATGCTAACATTCTGATTATACAATAGTACTGGTTACTTTAAAATAAGTATATGCATGCATCCCGTTAGATGGTTGTTATAGCGTTTACTTTAAATTTAGAATTTAAATCAAACTTATACCATATAGCTTTCACAAATAAACAATTTATGTGTTTTATAAGTTGGGTGTAAATAAGTTTCACGTGATCAAAATATTATTACTCGGCTCATGTTGAAAGCCAGTCGGAGCAAGGCCAATCAACATAATGCTAGGTGAAGAGGAGGAGGGGAGGGTCTGGTAGAAACGAAATGGTAGCACTTTATAATATTGTAGTAATTTCGTATTCTATAATATTATTCTATAGATATTATTTTCTTGTTGGTATTACTGTGCGCATACGCCGGAATCTGTTTTATGTTCCGTTTTCACATTATACCTCTACGCCACTTTCACACTTGTTAGGTTGCCATAAGCTAATTCCAAGGTATACTTTCTACTTCATATATAGAAGTTATCTTGCAGTGTACTTATACTATTGATAGATTACTGCAAGGTAATTCAAGTGTACATTGCGTTCCAGTTCCAGTTTTTACTAGACTTGTATCAAAATATTTATAGCTAGCATAAATTGTAAAGTTACATTGGCCGAGAGCATTTATACTTGCCGATAGATTTCTGAGTCTTCGAATTCAATCTCCGGAGAAGCACTATATTTTATGGGTTTTTATCCTTGACATTGTAAAAACAATTTTATTAAATTTAAGAATAAGAAATCTCTCTCATTATATTGCATTTCTAAATTAATTGTATGTGAAATAAAACGAATATTTTTGGCAAGAAACTCTCAACTCATATCAGCCATCCCAACACCTGATGAAATCTTCCTAACCTATTTTAAGTATCCATCAATTTTGTAATAGTACGACTATTTCATGTGTTTTCTGTTTATAACTTTTTAGTTAAAGTTTCGTTTTTAATTCTGGCGCCAGTTTGTCAGTTCCAACGCTCCAATGGTTTCAGCTATCGGCGAGTATCTGCATTAACGTAAATAACAGATACACATTGCAAAGCCATCAAATAAATTGGCTTTAGTTCAAAACGCGATCCACCGGAACAAGCGAACAAGCGGGGATAGCGGTATTGTGTTACTTATGAATGTCTGGCAAACGGACCGGTAGTGAAACAGGTAGCCCATTAATTAATGGATAAGATAAGATGTCCATGATATTAGTTATCGCCCTAATTCGATTTGTACAATAAAGTGTTTTTTTTAAATAAGATTTTAGGTGTTAGATACATTGCGGCGTGTTCAGGCGCTCTGTTTACTGACTTTATATCCTTTCAGTTATTTTCTATAGAAGTTGATGAAAATATGATCAGTTATTACCGACACAGTGGCCGAGATGTCACACACACTTCCGATTATATTTTAGGACCAGATTATATATTAATTCCATGGGCTTGTGTCCTCATTTTTTAGTGGTCGATTTTTCAATTGTTGATTGAAATTGATGTTAATAAATGTGTATTGGCGTGTCTATTTTACTAAATATTTAAATGTTGACGGAGATATAGCAATTAAAAATTTGAATTGTAGTTTTAGCGCTAGAAATGGTCGGCTATATTTGTATGACGTGAAATGCATTTTAACGTCAGTTATTTGTTGAGTAGGTCAGTGCTGTGGTAATGTTTTAGCTGTTGGTAGTCGAAATAATCAACTCAAATCAAAGAATAATAAGTTTTTATTTTATTTAACCCTGTTACAGCAGACATAATATTGAAATTTTATTGTTCCTTGAAATAGCTGTAAATAATATTTGATATTTTGATATATAAATTCATATAGCAGAGATTTAAGAGCTGTAAGGTTGGTGTGGGGTGTGATGTCACATGCATTTGGAATGTGTATAATGTTGAATCCCTTTAATAATTAAAGAGACAAAATGACTTTTAATTGTTAATATCTCTTAACATATAAGGATTTATTAAAAAATAATTGAACATTTGAGGTTCTAGTAACTTACTTTATCAATATATAGTACACTTTTATAGAAATTAAGACATAGGACACAAGCCCATCAAGAAATATTATAGCACGAAGCAATAAGGTAAGCGTTTGAACTGGCTGTAATTAAAAAAAAACCTCTGCTTGCGTGTTAACGTTCTGAAAAAAATATTGTCGATTTTAAACAAGACTAAACGGGTTTAAACTTAACAGCTATTTAAAATAATTAAATAGATTTATAAACACTAAATCTTGTGTATTAATGTAACATTTTTTGCAATAAAAAAACAATGTTTAATTTAACGATTGAAAAAACCGCCAATGTAAGCACATCTAGTTTATTATATTATAGATGTAAACAGACGTAAACCTATTTAGCCGGCTTAACTGTTTACTATAAAATGTACGATTAAACTAAAGTCATAAATTTTGTATAATTTAATCCATTGAAACTTAATGTGAAGAAATGTAAGGTTAGTATTCCTGGCTCTGTTGCCTAACGGTTATTCTAAAGTTTTACGATCTTGATTAAGGCAATAGACTGACTCCTGCGATGTACCTGCTGTATGTGACAGCCAGTGACAGCTATAGGGATTGAGAAACATGACTTTGACGCCAACTACCGAGAAAAATGTAAAGCAAAGTGGTGGCAAGTGGTATAGAAAACAATAAGGAATTTGTTAAATTAATAATTTTTTTAATCTAATCGAAATAATTTTAAGTAATGTCTTCTTCAAAAGTATCGTGCTGTATCCGTGGCTGTTTCAATATGCAATATAAAAACAAAAACCAAAATACAAGTGTGAAATTTTATCGTTTCCCTGCGAGTACTATGGATAACCTTCAAACGTCAACAATGGATAAATGCAGTGAAAAACTATGTGTAAGTAAATTATTTTAATAAAAAAATTTAATTAATCACAATCAAATTTGAAAAGCTAAGTATTATAAAATAGAATATTAAACTATATAATAATTATTTTATGAAATAAATAAAATACAGTAGGGCCTCGTTAATCCGGAGAGACAAAAACAAGACCCTTTCCGGATTATCGAGGCGTCCGGATTATTGTATGCCATATTAAATGTTAATAAAACACATGTTTAACCTTAGTTTCTTTAATCAATTTTTAAATTATAGCATATAGGCAAAATGTACATGTTCAAAATTACAACTATGTAAGGAAATCAGTAAGTTAAAATAAAACATTAGTTAATTCTTCTTGAAAAAGTCTGTAATACTCTTCTGTTTATAATTTTCGCACTTCATTTCGAAAGCCCGGTCTCTAAGTCGACGGAGAAACATAACTTCGTGGCTATCAAATTCGTTATCTTCAGCCCATTTTAAAGCAGTGTTTAAAGCTCCTACTGCCTCTGAATTACCAACTTTTGTGATTTTTAGAATTTCAACGCTATTGTCCTCATCTTCCTCATCGTCCTCACACATAGCCGCTCGCACAATCTCCTCATCAGTTAACACTTCATATCTTTGTAACTCGCTTTCGGCACCACCAGCAGCCCATTCTTGAGCTACTGCCTCACTTATTTGAGTACCGCGGGAACGAATTCCGTTTTAAACCACTCAAGAAACAAGTCTTTCGTAACCCAAGCATTTTTTTGTGCACGATAACAAACAGGAAGACGTGTTGATTTAAATGCCCGTGGGTTTTTTGATTTTCCGACAACAAGCAATTGAAGTTTATGAGTTCCAGCCGCATTTGCACAAGGCATGAATGTCACTCTCATCTTCATCATTTTCCTTCCGAAAGCCGACTGCTCATTGCCAGAGGCTAATGTATGATCTGGCAATAATCGCCAGTACAAACCAGATTCGTCAGCATTGTAAACCTGTTCCGCTGTTAATTTTTTTTCTCTAATAACTTTCTGTAACTCTAGTTGGAATGGTCCGATAGCGGCTTCATCATTTGACAGTTTTTCACCGGCCATTTTTAAACGTCTTATTCCGTGGCGTTTTTTAAATTTGTCTAACCATCCCCGGCTTGCATTAAATCCGATATTGGAGTTTGTAATCTGGCGATGAAAAATTCGAGCTTTCTCACAAATCATATCACCACTTACAGGAACATGCAAATCGCCTTTGTTGCAAAAACCACGTAAACAAAGCATCTTCTAAAACAGGATTTTCCGATTTCTTCAGTGTTTTTCGTACACCGGGACCACGTTCTGTTAGGCTAACAAACTTCAAGAGTTTGTCTTTGTTTTTCTTTATGTCGCCTACAGTTGACCTGCCTATACCAAACTTCCGAGCAATGACAGGGTAGCTGTCACCCTTATCTAACATTTCTATAATCCGTAATTTGTCTTTTATTGTTAATGTCGAATGTTTACGTGGCGGCGCCATGATGTTAGCGAGCGCACTTAATTGACACTACGTATTACACGAAAGGCGATAAACAAAAGACTGACGGCGCATTGGCTCATGACAGCCCCCGCACCTACACGCCGCCGGGCCTCCCCCGCGAATCCCATTGCCCAGCCGGATTACAGCGATCACCGAACAAGCGAGAGTCCGGATTACCGAGGCCCTACTGTAGTAATAAGTAAAAGTAAAATTTAAAAAATTTGTGTTTCAGAAAATATCCAAAGGATTGGGAACTAACTAAAAATACACGCATTTGTAGTGATCATTTTGTGAATAATCAAAAGTCAGAACATCCTCGGCATACTTCATACACACCAACAATTTTTCCTGGTAAAGTAAATACAGTAGGGCCTCGGTAATCCGGACTCTCGCTTGTTCGGTGATCGCTGTAATCCGGCCGGGCAATGGGATTCGCGGGGGAGGCCCGGCGGCGTGTAGGTGCGGGGGCTGTCATGAGCCAATGCGCCGTCAGTCTTTTGTTTATCGCCTTTCGTGTAATACGTAGAATTTGATAGCCACGAAGTTATGTTTCTCCGTCGACTTAGAGACCGGGCTTTCGAAATGAAGTGCGAAAATTATAAACAGAAGAGTATTACAGACTTTTTCAAGAAGAATTAACTAATGTTTTATTTTAACTTACTGATTTCCTTACATAGTTGTAATTTTCAACATGTACATTTTGTCTATATGCTATAATTTAAAAATTGATTAAAGAAACTAAGGTTAAACATGTGTTTTATTAACATTTAATATGGCATACTATAATCCGGACGCCTCGATAATCCGGAAAGGGTCTTGTTTTTGTCTCTCCGGATTAACGAGGCCCTACTGTACCAAAAAATCCACTCAGTCATTTGAACGTTTCGAACGATTACGGCAACGGAATGTACGAAGTGAAATGAATATCATTAATAATAATAATAATAACAATAATGAAATTGAAATTCAAGAGGATAATTATGTAGATATTGAAACACAGAGCGTTGTAGATCATTATGCTTCTGATGCTACTCCACAAAAAACAACTCGTAGTATAACATGTCAAACTGATGAAATTGTTGATGAAAGTGTTTTAGATGAACATAAGTATTTTTTTTGTAACATAAATTCCCGTGATGGTGTAACTACTGCAGAAGTGCAAGTAAACATTCCAATTAAAAGGACAGCCGAAAAAATGTGTGATGTTAATTTGCCGCTTTTACGAAAGAATGTTGAAGATGTTGGGTGTGATCCAATTACTCCAGATCCTATTAAATCTGATTATCAAGGTTCAAGATTATCAAGAACCCGAATTTAATTATTTTTTGCATTATTTATTTCTATTAATACTATTTCTACGCTGTTTACATCACTATCCTTTACATTTATGACACCAGAGCGATCCACTTTCGGCAGTAGTGCTGCCTCTACAGTTCTTTCTCAATCCCTATAACCTACAATGTCATTTAAAAATACTGTAATACTATCTTTACATTGTCTGAACAAAATACAAACAATTTAAATATGAAACATCTAATCAACAAATCCTTCTTCTAAAAAATAAAATGTACGCTATAGCGTTAATAATTGTTCCTTTAAATTTGGTTGTTGTGATTTAGAAAACTGTAACTTATGACAACGGCTTGTTCCTAATTTTTTAGTGGTCGATTTTTCAATTGTTGATTGAAATAGATGTTAATAAATGTGTATTGGCGAGTCTATTTTATTAAATATTTAAATGTTGACGGAGACATAGCAATTAAAAGTTTGAATTGTAGTTTTAGCGCTAGAAATGGTCGGCCATATTTGTATGACGTGAAATGCATTTTAACGTCAGTTATTTGTTGAGTAGGTCAGTGCTGTGGTAATGTTTTTTAGCTATGGTAGTCAAAATAATCAAGTCAAGTGAAAGAATAATAAGTTTTTATTTTATTTAACCCTGCTAACGCAGACATAATATTGAAATTTTATTGTTCCTTGAAATAGCTGTAAATAATATTTGATATTTTGATATATAAATACATATAGCAGAGATTTATGAGCTGTAATGTTGGCAGCGATTGTGATGTCACATGCATTTGGAATGTGTACAACGTTGAATCCCTTTATTAATTAAAGTGACAAAATGACTTTTTTAATTGTTAATATCTCTTAACATATAAGGATTTATTAAAAAATAATTGAACATTCGAGGTTCTAGTAACCCACTTTACCAATATATAGTACATTTTTATAGAAATTAAGACATAGGACACAAGCCCATTAAATTTAATTTTGAGGCTCTCAGTGCCAGTATCAATATCAAGTACAATTTTGCGATCGGCATTTTGTGACAGATACATAATGCAAAATGACACCGGATATTTATCAGACTACTAACCGGAAAAGTAAACAGTAACTTCAGACGTTTGAAGTTACATTTATTACCCTACTGGGGTCACTCTGTCACGTGACATGAAGACTAATTAACATAATAGAAGTAAATAGTTTATAATGACATGACAGTTCTATTTGAAAATTGTTCATGTTAAAATATTTTTACCAAAACAAAGTGTTAAGCTCGCGTGAGTTCATTTAATGTTAATCCATAAACCGTACTGGTGATACAGGCTTGGTTCGTCACGATATATAACTACGGGAATGTAAAGGACAAAGGTGATTTACTTAGTAAAACACTCCACTCCTTTATAATCCCTAGGGAACATCCAGATTGATAGGACCGTAATAGGACAAGGGGGAACGCTAATATGTCAACTGAATGCTCAATAAACAACAAATACATTGTTTACTGCTTGTGAGCATGTAGAATGAACATTTACTAATGCGGTACACCTAACCTAAAAACTCGTCGAGATTTAAGCAGAATTTGTACATAAATAGAAGTGGTAAGCAATTGTTCAAAATAATTATATAATTTTCGAAAGTTGCTAGTTATATTCTTGCAAAATCTCATATTATATTTTGTCTGACGTAAATTATATATGTACGTTAAAAAATGTATACAGAATTGAATTTCAAATTCAATGTAGATAAAGTAACAACCTACGGGTAATAATGCTAAAAAAAAACAACTGTTTTATTTTCTAAATAAAATAACCCCCACGTGTATAAACCTTCATCAAAAATGTACGACTACTTTTTCTTTATAAGTTTACAACATCTTCTTGCAATGATTTCCAGTTTTATTACAGGCGAAAATATCTTACATTAGGTTTATTTATTCAAAGTGTAATACACGAGATTTGTTTTGTACATTACCGCTGTACCGAATAGATTTGTAAATGTAAACATTTTGTAGAACAGAAGACAGTATCCTAAGGTCTGTACGCACACATCAGTGCCGACACTGCCCGACACTGTCCGACACGTTACGATCAGCGTTAGTGAAAGACGATATTGTTACTTGTACTTGTATTCGTACTTGTCAGTGTCATTGACGTTCAGTGATGTCAGTATTTCTCCTAGTTCGGCAGGTGTCGGCACTGATCGTCACGTTTCGGTACTGATATGTGCGTATATACTTTTAGAGCCTCCGCACATGGGGCGACTGGTTGCAAACCTTAGCCCCTAATCTGCCCGAACTGAATGAGAATGGAACTGTGTTGTTAGTGAGAGAACGAACACGGCACGAATGAAACAAAACTGATTTGAAATTGGTTTTGAGCGACTGTGTTTCCACAATTACGTTGCATGCTTTTGATGGTGAACATCATGAGCAGAGATGTGCACAAATACTCTTCAAAAGTATTTAAATACATACATACAAATACCTCATTATACGACACAATAAAATCCCCTATTACGCTAATTACGCTAATAATTAAAAATTCTATAGAGTCACGAAACACGGCTCGACATGGCTTGTTTTTCGTTTTCGTTGGAAACTTCGAGTTTGCAATCAGTCGACCTGTGTGCAGACGGCCTTAAAGAACAAAATTAAAAATGTAATGAATTGGTCATGGCAGGAAGAATGGAACGAAGAAAGTATACGAGTGAGAGAAAACATAATGCACGAATAAAACTAAACTGGTAGTCGAGCCGTGTTCAGTGAAGGGGACACATATATTTGATTGTATGTATGTATTTAAATACTTTTCAATAGTATTCGTAAACATCTCTGTTGATGATATCGTCATCAAAAGCATGCACCACCAATCCCCTGCGACCGAGAAATATAGTCGCTGAATATATGTTCAAAACCAGTTTGAAATCAGTTATCTCTTTGCCTTTATCGCAGTATTCTTTATGGAAATGACGAACGGTCATTTACTACGGACGAATAAGAAATAGAGAATCAGAAGTAGCCTTACAGAGCTGACAGTAGATTACAAAATGTATATATCTAACGAAACGTTATTTATATTAAATTGATATCATTTGGTATTTTTCCCAATGTCAGAAGTTTTGCTACTCTGCCAGGTGTCTTTCAACATTCAACCATATTCTAAAGTGTACGACGGTACACTCACATAAGCGACTTACAATAAATAATATAAAATTAGACAAACATTGGCATGACAGTTTGTTATTATTATTGCATTTTGAATCATTAGCATGTACAACGTCTTTATTATTACAATACATGTATCAAATACATCAAAGAAATAGACTAAAAGAATCTCTGGTTACTTTAAAATTTCTAAACAACTGTCAGTAATAATTGATAGATTTGTTTCATCCAATAACTTAACGGATGGGTAATTGAAGTCCGATTCGAACTTGCACTTTAATTCTTACAAAAATAAATTAGTGTAACGGAAGTTATGAAAAATTGCATTGTTTTGGCAAACAAGTGGTAATGATAACAAAGTTTCACTACTGGAGTGCGTACTGTGTTACATGCTTTAATTTAGCCTTAATACTTATGTCTCCTTTCTCGGTGGAGTGGTTTTCGTAGGAAAAAGTGTATCCCGATATTAAATACAAAACGGCATAGACCTTAATTCATTTATAAATTACTCGGAAAAACAAAACACAGAAACAAAACCTAATAAAATCTAATAGCTTCTTATTTTATTATTTTATACCTTTAATCATAGAAAACTACTTTTCAAGATTTTATAATCCTTAAAAAAGAATTCTTAAGTTCTATGAATATGTTAATGCGCAGAAAGGTAAATTAATTTTTCCAAAAATATTAAAATAGGTTGCAAAAAGTTATATATTATTTAAATGGAAGGTAACTTGTGTTATATTAAATAAACCTTAAATACACTTAACTTTTAAGTGTAAAACTGCTTTGTAAAAATGAGGTAAAGGTTTGTAAACAAAACATTATTCAATATTTGCAAAGTAATTAAAAAATAAATCAAATACTTTGTGAAATGATTTTTTATTTCAGTAAAGTAATTAATAATTAAAAATTACAATGGAAAAAAAACTTCCACTGTGAACTTTAATTGGAAGAATAGGGTTGGCTCAAGGTTAAAATACATTGCGTTGTCATGCAGATAATTATATATTTATACCGTTATATCGATTCAATTACTCGGCGTAAACCTTTTTCAATAATAAAATATTTAAAATGTACAATTTTCCATTGAAAAACATATTTTCAAAAATCTTTTATTTATCGTATATGTACATTATTTTGGTGCAATTTTTTCTTAAATTGACGTCCTGCTATGTCTCCAGTTTTTAGGGTATCAAGTGTTATATAACAATAAAAGTGTTAAAAACATTCTCATTTTTATCATTATGTTTTTTAACTGAAATATATTTCTGCTACAAGTAAAGATACTAAGCTATTATTTACTTATTAACAGTGTTAATTGAGTTGCCTATAACTTAATTTGAAGGCTTGTGAACAAAGGTTATACTAATCTTAATAACTCAAGAAATTACAAAGGAAGTTTATAATAAGAAGGAAGTGATAAATAATACCGACAACGAGATAAATTAATAGACTTTAGAAAGGATCTTAATGAAGTTAAATGGCTAAAGAGGTAAATGCTACGCTAATGAAATGCTTTTAGTTTCTTTATGAAAGTTCTAAATGGTATAATATACTTATTTACTTATCTTTTGATATCCATGATCAATTTTTATATTCCTACTTAATTTTCAATTGTTTCGCACGGCTATATAATATTTATCAGCAAAAAATTGAAAATAGTTAATTTTCTAATTTCATTGATCAACTTTGTGGATACACTTGCGCCTGATTACCTGCAACCATTTTATCACCACTTTATACATTAAGCGTTTAGAAATATAAACTAAGTCGCTCAACGATTTGAAGTTAAAATCGACATTACGTTCATCCGATAAAGACAATACCATGAATATTATAAAGCGGAAACGGATGAATCCCGGGGCCGACGTAGGCGTTCAAAAGCGTCACCGTTTTCCTACAATCTGAGTTAACATCCAACAGCGAACAGCGAACAACGAACAGCGAACTCTGCAGTCTGTTGTTCACAGTCTATTTATAAATTACCCTTATTGTACGAACAATACAAAGTAGAAGTTTTAAGCTTTCATAAAAACCAATGAATAAAGCCAATTGGGATCGCAGGTATAAAGTTCCTAGTCCGTGAGAGGGAGTAGAAGGGCGCAGTTAGAGGAGGTGGAGGGGTTTCGAGCCCTGCAGTAATTTCTATCTCCTCCGTAGGATTGGAAGCAATGTTGTCGTCTCATATATTATTCCGCGACATGGCGCACTGCAGAGATCTTTTGTGCGGTAGCTGGAGCGGCTGGCGAATAACGGCTGAAAGACACCGCGCGGTAAAAATGTGGAGACCGGAAAACCACCGGAAAAACCAGAAAACGGTGACAAAACATAATAAATATTGAATAGCGTACGTGTATTTTATGTTACATTATGAATTCGAAGGCTTTTCTTTATTAAAAAGAAATAAGCATGTTTTTTTGTATTCGTAATGAGAACTGAACCTCACTGAGCCACTGTTTTATTCAGAGTTTAAAGAAATGGGGTTACTCACATTTTATGAGTACTCATAATATTTTCAATAAGTGCTTCTTCTCCTTCATAAGGTGGATTAAATAAATAAAACAGGTTATTGTAGCATTTGCGCAGTATTCAGCCGACTTTTAGAAATGGGTAGCTGCTTTAATTCCAAATAAAATAAAACTGTACTGCACACTCTATAATGGGATTGTAAACTCTTTTTTTAGTAGTCGTATTTTTAATTTTCGATTGAAATAAATTTTAATATGTGAATATTGACGTTTTTATTTGTTTAAATATCAAATGTCAAATATACAGGGTGTGTGGTAGCAAGATGCAAAGCCTTAAGGGGATTATAGTTGACACCATTTAGAACATTTTGAGCCATACATGTCTTATTTATTTAATTGGTAAGATATCAGTTTAAATGATACCTTAACAGAATTATTGAATACACAATCAGCTGTTAGTAGTAGTATCACACACACACTCGTATAAAAGAGATGGAATATCGTCGGATGTGCCGTACCATGCATTAGAATTGTCTATAACGTTGGATCTCTTTAATAATTAAAGAAACAAAATGCATTTTTTAATTGTTAATATCTTCTAAAATATAAGAAATTATTACAAAATAGTTGTTCATTTTAATTTTAGGTTCAAGTAGCCAAGTGTATCAATATATAGTTCTGATTTATAGAAGTTAAATCATGGTTCAAGCCCATTAGTCACATGCTGTAAATGTGCAGTTTAAATGAACCCAAAAAATATTCAATTTCTCTGACGTCAAAAATTGGTATGTGTACGCTTTCTCTCAGTGTTCCAGAATTTACACCTAACTGCTGTGTCTTCGAGTAATATCTCCGAACCAACACTATATTTTGTGGATTTGGTTGTTGTCATAACAGGCAACGGTGAAATAAGATTAATTATGTAAGCATAGTAGGAGGTCGTTGGAGGTCGACAATTAAATAAATATAAAAATATCTACAGCAATGAAGTACTTAATATTAGTTTTTAATTTAGAAAACAAAGAAAAAGTGATTCATCTCATTTATTCTCTTCTTTTGTTTAAGACATTTAAAATCCTAACTAGTGTTCCAGATAAATATCTTACAAATATGTGGTGTGAATTTAAAATTACTTAGGAATAATCGCAACTAAGTTATGTGTCTTGTAGATCTGGGAAATGTAGGTTAGAGAAAACAACTTTAAATATTTACATGAGGCACGCGCGCCATGCACGGAGTCATAAAAAAATTAACTTTTCGTAAATATTTTAGCAACAGACTAAACTTAGGGTGGCTCAATATTTTGTTTACGGCTCAGGCTATAAAAGCTGTTTTGAAGAGGGATGTAACCCTTTAACAAATGCGTTATTTACCTAACAAGACCCGTTATGCATATGTATGGTATGTACCGTAAGTATATATCTTAAGCCCCTATGTAGACTTCGCACATTCTCCTAATTGTCTGAGAGACGAATGCATAATTTTATTCGTAATCCTCTTTGCGAAGGAGGCTGGTAGAAGGTGGTGTGACAGGTGGGTTTATGAGCAAGATAAAGTGGTGCGGTGGACTGCAGGGGGAGCCGGGGACTCGGGAAACGGAAGCGTGAAGTGGGTTTCACGTTTTTGTTAACGCTGTACTCATAATTCTGTTCCTTCAACTCCCTCTCGTCTTTTTATGTATATAGTCCGAATATAAATAACCTCCTACCTTGTATTTATGCATATATAATGCGCTCTTATGCTGATACATTATTCAGAAGATTTTTATTCGACTTTTGCGCCGTTTACAGAGATCATAGAATCATGATATATGACATAAATTGCTTCTATCAAATAAATTGGTCTGCTAGCAGACTGAAACATAAAAATGGAACTTAATACATAAAAGAAGATATAACTAACTATTATTATTAAGTAAAGACAAATAACTAGACGTACTTTTAATTAAAAGTTGTTTATTTTAATCAAAATACGCTACAAACAATAAAACAAGGAATAAATTCTTGCTTCAGTTTTCGTGTTATAAAGTTTGCGGTTCGTAGGCGCTTTCTACTCTAAACACTACCAAGCAATGTTGTCACATAGAAAATAAACGTAATTAGTTACTTTATTTGTTTGAGTTATTTAAGTTATGTATGTTTATATTTCAAGGTTGATACCTAAAACAATCAAACAAGTAAATATAATTTGCATAACAGTGAGTTGTATTCCATAAATGGGATAGTACGAATAATAAGAAAATGTTTCTTTAGTTAACAATATATGTTATCAAGAAACAAAAATTGTAATGTATAAATATCATATACGTATATCTGCAAAGAACTTTATTTTGTTTTTTATTTAACGTCAGCCAATTTCCGATATTTGGTTCTATCACCGAAAATCTCCTACAATTCTCGCAATATTTATGGTGTCATGATCTCTGCCCCATAAGTTTTATGATTAAGGCCCTTCGCACACGACGCGACTGGTTACAAACCTTAGCCCCGAATCTACCCGAAGCGAATGTGATTACAACTATTGTTAGTGAGAGATCGAGATATGAGATAAAACACGAGAAAGGCACACGAGTCGGCTGATTGAAAGCTAAACGCGAAACGAAGTTTTCAACGAAAACGAGAACGAGCCCATGTCGAGCCGTGTATCGTGACTCTATAGAATTTTGAACAATAGCAAAACAGGGCTATTTGAACAATAGCAAAACGTGACTCTATAGAATTTTGAACAATAGCAAACAAAATTTTTAAACAACTATTGTGTTATATTTGATTGTATGTATGTATTTAAATACTTTTCGTAAACATCTCTGTTGATGATGTCATCATGAAAGCAACAGTGCCCTGCGACCTAGAAATCTAGTCGTTGAATATATGCTCAAAACCAGTTTAAAATTAGTTTAGTTACGTTCGTGCCGTGTTTTTTATCTCACTCGTAAACACTTTCGTTCTTTTACTAACAACACAGTTGTAATGACATTCGGTTCAGGCAGATTCGGGGCTAAGGTTTGCAACCAGTCGCGTCGTTTGCTGAGGGCCTAAGAGTGAGGCACATAATCAAAATAATGTTGATACCAACCCAACACAGAAAATATAGCGCTGATTCGGGGATCGAACACGAAGACACAGTAGCCTGGCATCAACCATTGTTGAAATGAATAGAACAAAATAAACTTTAATATATTTTTAATAGTCTCTTCCTTCAGTAGAACCAACAATACAAATATAAACCCAGACCCACAAACGGTATAGAGTTGTTTTTGTTTATGTAAATTTTGTAACAGATTTGGCACGCAATGCTTTTTGATAAGTGGTTACAATTTTCCTGTCATAATTTCATTTATTATATATATTGACTGTCAAATGAAAAATTTATCATTATGTAAGAATTTGATAAATCACTTAGTGAAAAATATAGTCTGTTGAAAAATATTGACACAATGAAAAATTGTTTTATAAATATTATATAACAATATCAACGAAACGTAACAATGGTGCAACATTAATATAAAAGTTGACGTTTGTTGCAATGAATGTGTACTAACCCAGTAAACAATTTGGTGAAGTGCCCTATTTGGTGAAGTTCGAGTCACTCGTACAATTCTATTCTAACGCTTTACAAGTTCTCTACCTGTCACATATTTTATGTTAGTTATTCTTTCTTTTTCCAACATCATTCATTAAGTAGCAGTTGTTTCTTTCACACCAGAATATATTTTTCTTAGTTCACTTTCATTCCAAAGTGAGAGAGAAACGAGATGCGGTTAGACAAGTAAAATATATTTTTCACCGTTACACTTGTATACTTGTGTAATATTTCGTTCAGTACAGTAGTTTAAAGTATATGCTATCCTTTTTCAACAAATATTTCTTTAATGGTAATAGACAGACGCTATCTCCCTCAATCCCCGAATATAATGTATATAAACGAAGTTAGCATCTAGCGATGGTAAGACAGAGGTTTTAAACCTAACGTAGACCTGCCGATCGTGGATTTTTGAATCACCAAAACAGTGTAAAAAACTAATATAACGAGTATTGTTGAAGATGTGATGACTCCGCTTTTAATTCAGCAGTGAACCGTCGTTGCAATGTCTGTAGCTCATAAAAAGGGCCTTTCCTATGAACGACTGAATAGAAAACGAACACGTTCCAGACAAAAAATTCATGATATGTAATAGAAATTAAGTAGAATTTACTCCAAAATGTTTACTGGGAAGTTTACAAACGTCGTTTTTAGGGTCTAACATTGAGAGTATTTATTTAGAAATGCACGCTGTATTAAGCAATATGATACGTTGCAAAAAATTGAAAAGTTTTTCTAATATATTGAAATAAAATGTTGAGTGTTTTTAGAATATTTCTGTAGGTACAGTTGCGCCTCATTGCGTATTATATTGCCGTGGTGTTCAAAAGTGTGGGAGCCCTAGTTTAATCCATTTAAAAATGTTCTGCATTTATAAAACAATCTTACACGTGTAGTTAAATGTTTTCATGACTAAGCAAATCTTTTGTGTTATGTTGAATGTATACAGAGGTAATTTATTTATAAATGGGACAACAATTAGTACGCCCTAATTCTTGTTGGTACTAGAATAGTTGAAGTTACAAGTACACTACTCTAATTAATTATTACATAACCTCACTTAAAAGTAAATTGCCAAGTCAATAGAATACTACATACTTATTCTATTGTTTTTATCAACAATCGATATCCTAATATTTACCGATTGAAATACGTACTTTCTGTTTATTAAATTGCCTCCGCCTTCGAAGTTACAATGTTTTATTTTTATTTCTCAATTTTTCGTACGTCGCTCACCAATATACTGATGCGCCATATGTTGAACAAGAAGATTTAAATTTTTTACATAATACTAGCATAAAAAAAGTAGTTTTTATGTTGTTTTGCACGATTCGGAGCAGGGCATGTATTGTTTTTGATCCAACCTGTTTTATATGATTATTTATATTAGTATTACTCCTATTTTGTTAGAAAGCAAACATCAATTTATATGTAGAGTTGCGTACTTTTGTTTGAAGTTGTGGGGTCAAGGTTAACCTCTAGCACTATTATCCACTATCACTCTTACTCTCATGCTACATTGTATCTGTTTTCTCTTTATTGTTGAACGCAGCATCATACTGCAATGTGGTTGTAACAGAAGGCCATTAGTGATTTTAAGCACACGTTTGTTCATTGGTTATTTCGTTCAAAACTGCTGCAAAGGGATTTCAAGGATATTAAGCACGCAGCGGGTTTTGTTGTAAAATATTGCGTGGACATAAATTTGCAATAATCAATATTTATATTAACTGTTTTAATTGCCATTTTTACACACAAAATAATTTTATAATTTAAATAGCGATTAAAGTGAAAATAGTGAATGGGTGAATAGGAAAAAATACAAGAAACATATTCATTGTATGTTAAGTACAAATAAATATAAATTAAAGAGAATTTTGACAAAAAATGATAGCTAATGAGTTAAATAAAGAGTATTAAAGAATTTTAAATAGCGCGCTATTTCAAAACCGTTAACTTTAGAGTTGTCATCTTTGCAGATGAAAAATTAATTATGTAGTAAAACACAATGAGTAAAAGTTGTACAACTTTATTATAAAAACAATCAGAATCATCGTTTTAAGCAGTGCTACTGCTGTACTACCGCATCCTCAGATTTGAATTATGCATTCAAAACATTCTGTTTAAATTAGTAATAAATATAAATCACATGCAAAGAGTAAAATTCTTTTACTACATGTTTGAACGTTTTGCGTTTTGCGTTTCAACTTGAAGTGCATGCATCTGTATTATGTGTACTGTAAGCTGTATTTTGTGTTGTGTTAACATTTGTTTTCATGCTGTCGTTGCATCGTATCTTGGGCATGCAGCCCACGTGTTGTATAAATAAAAAACTGAGCAACAGCCTATCTCATTAAATTTGGATTATGCCTCGATGCATTCGAACATCAGATCTTGAGTTGCCAAGAATTACAATGTCTTATATATTTATCTGACCTACACTTTGCCTCCTTACCTTATACGGTATTATGATTTACGAACTTATCAATAAAAAGTAATTATAACTTGAAATTGTTGGCAAACTGTTTATGTCGACCACGTGCTTTAAAATATAAAACGATATATATGTATATACATTAAAAAGTATTCAAATTTGATCTGGTTGTCGCCATTTTTAAATTTGAAATTTACTTTTTCTTGTTGTGCTGTTATTAATTCGTTATATTATTATTTTTAGTTACTACCTTGTAAACACAAGTGTATCATTTACGTAATAATTGTATATGTAACAAAAATGTAGGTAAACTGCGAGTAAATGCTACGAAACTCTCAGTAGATTTTTTATTAAATAAACTTTTAGAAATATATTATTACGTTACTGTTACCTTTGAACCTATGGACAATCGCAGTAGGATAGGAAATAATCGGGTGACTTGTCCCATTGAAATTGGAATTAACACTGGATAGAAAGGAATCTTGGACACAGTATGAAATATGAGACTTTGGAAAGAAGCTCATCACTTGGTGAATATGTGATACATTGACGGTGGTATAATGGAATCTGGTTAATTTATCTTCCAATTATAATTGTTTCTGAAATATTCTTATTCTTTATCTACTATTCACAGTTACCGTTAGCATTTACGTATAATTCTCGTCGAAACGTATTTGCTACATATATGTTACATAACACGTAATTCGAATACGAAACTAACGTGTTCTAATTGGGATAGGCTGTTCCTTCGTGCAAATATATTTATTAAATGTGCTCGTGGTGTTGCTTTACAAATAAAGGTATCTTCAAGGATAAATTGCCTCGAGTAGACCAGTAGTAGTACTCAAAGAGTGCTCACACCATGTGTGCACCTCTGCATCAGAATAGGGCCAGTGGCTATGCCGGTGGCAGTGGCAGTGGCAATGGCAGTGTGTGAAGTAGCAGGAATGTTTTGTTTATTGCTGAATGACTAGTTGTAGTTGCGGTGTATATTGTTTTGTGTTAGACAATTGTCATTGATTTTAATACATACCTGGTGGAGATATCGCCGACAAAGGTATAGCTAATACATTAGTTCCAACTTCTTCAGAACGCGGGCATGGAGTATATGCATATTGTGCCCCCCTGTTTCCTAAAGGGCTGACCCTGCTAAAACGGCCCCGCTCGGACATTCTCTTGCACCAGGATCCGAATTCCGAACATTTACATATAAATATCCATTTAACATTGCACTAATAAATGAAAAAATAAATAAATAATAATATATATTTCACATTATATTTATACATTTGTATTATATGCATGTATAAAATAAAATAATAATAAAAAAACAAAGTCCTAGTTTAGAGCAACTAGGAACGGCCCATTGCCGCCGAATCACCGAATGTCAGAAGTGAAACACGCGACTTTGTTAGAGGTTTTGTCGAGGGGCCGCGCATGCGTGGAAGTGGTTGCCTCTAGTGGTAGATAAACCACACCGCACGGTACAGCTTCTCGATCTCACTCTCTGTGGTCCATGGACTCTTGTAACACGACGGTACCCACTGCCTCCTGTTGCTGCCATTGCCACTGCCACTGCCTGCGTCTTCCGCGGTGTTGATGCTGCACTCCGACCACCCGACCACTGCAGCGTGGAACCGTGCTACTGCGTTCACTGCATCTTGCACCAGATGCGTATTTTCATGGCCTCTAAATATAAAAACCTACAATTGAACTTGCTCACTTATGTACATTTTAATAAATAATATTACAAATTAAATAATTTTTTTGTAACATTTTCGTACACTAATTTACGTAAAATATATTGTTCATAAAATATTTTGAAAAATATACGGAATGGGCTTGTGTCCTAACTCCTATGTCTTAATTTTTATAAAAATGTACTATATATTGATAAAGTGGGTTACTAGAACCTCAAATGTTCAATTATTTTTTAATAACTCCTTATATGTTAAGAGATATTAACAATTAAAAAAGTCATTTTGTCTCTTTAATTATTAAAGGGATTCAACGATGTACACATTCCAAGTGCATGTGACATCACAACCGCTGCCAACCTTACAGCTCATAAATCTCTGTTATATGTATTTATATATGAAAATATCAAATATTATTTACAGCTATTTCAACGAACAATAAAATTCCAATATTTTGTCTGCCATAACAGGGTTAAATAAAATAAAAACTTATTAATCTTTGACTTGACTTGATTATTTCGACTACCAACAGCTACAAAACATTACCACAGCACTGACCTACTCAACAAATAACTGACGTTAAAATGCATTTCACGTCATACAAATATGGCCGACGATTTCTAGCGCTAAAACAACAATTCAAATTTTTAATTGCTATATCTCCGTTAATATTTAGATATTTAATAAAATAGACACGCCAATACACATTTATTAACATCAATTTCAATCAACAATTGAAAAATCGACCACTAAAAAATGAGGACACAAGCCCATTTGTTAAAACTGAGAACACTGGTTACAATTCGTAATGGTTCCATGTAGAAATGGACAAACGAACCCACTGGTTAAATCACTTCATGGGATCGGATGAGATTTGTAAAATCTCACATTCAATTCTATCTAGTACAAGTTCATATAATTGCGCTCCGAGACTAGCTATGTTTGATTAATATGTTTTTCTCTTTCTAACCTTTTCTATTTACAAGTCAGTCAAATTAATACAAAACAAGTCTCTTATGTTCTTCAGAGCCAACACAGAAATGTTTACTAAAACGGGAAACATTGTAAGTGGACGAGAGCATTGATGCTTGACGTTAGAATGCACTGTCTTTCGGGTTCGATCGTCGGATCGAAATGTTATCAAATTAAGTTGATTATAGTTACACACATAATTATAAACTTATTACGCGGTGTAGCCCACATATATGAGGCCACGACATCATAAATGCTGTCAATATAGTATGAGGTCGTCGATAAATTTAATTAAAAAATAGTCAGTATAGAAGTTCGAATAACCTATTAACTCGAAATAGTTTAAATAAATTTTTTATTTTCTTGTAGATAAAATAAATAACATGCAAACTGTTTTATCGACCGTAAAATAATAGGATTCTATCGAAAACTCTTATACAAATTTTAGAAAGGGTTACCAACAAAACGTACCTAATATTTACATTACTTCTATTATTCATTAGAAATGTACCTTCTTCTTTAAATAATTAAACAAGTTTCTTAGAAATGTTTTCGCCAATAAAGTTTTACAAGCGAATGAATAAAACTCGCGCCTGCAAAGTTTGAAACTGCAAATACTTTAACAGAAATTATTGTGGGACGAAGGCAGAATTTGGAATGAGGTAAAATACGTTACTGGCGGATGACTTTTCCGCTGTATTACATGTATTTTATTCAGGAAATTTATCCCACGTATCACCGTACTAGTATATATATAATTTAATGTTTAACCTTTTTGATATGTATTTTTTATATTTTACCCACTAAACCCGCCTGATTTATAATATTGTAGGTACAGTATCAAACACAGAAATACCCTTAATGATAAAAAAAACATATGAAGAGGTCGAGTTCTTTTCTTTATGTGAATGGCTTTAGACCTAATTTAGTCATTCAGTGTCTTAAATTTGCTATTAAATTAATGGGCTTTTGTCCTATGTCTTAATTTCTATAAAAGTGTACTATATTTGATAAAGTTGGTTACTAGAACCTCAAATGTCCAATTATTTTTTATTAACTCCTTATATTTCAGGAGATATTAACAATTAAAAAAGTCATTTTTTCTCTTTAATTATAAACGGGATTAAACGTTGGACAACATTCCAACTGCATGTGACATCACAGCCGGTAGTTACTATTCCTTTTATACAACAGAGCGTAAGAGAAATAGCATATTCAAGATATAACTCTGACAAGTTTACAGGTTACCAACCTGACAGCTCATAAATCTCTTCTATATGCATTTATATATCAAAATATCAAATATTATTTACAGCTATTTCAATAATATTTAAATATTATGTCTGCCGTAACAGGGTTAAATAAAATAAAAACTTATTATTCTTTGATTTGACTTGATTATTTGACTACCAACAGCTACAGAACATTACCACAACACTGACCTACTCAACAAATAACTGACGTTAAAATGCATTTCACGTCATACAAATATGGTCGACCATTTCTAGCGCTAAAACTACAATTCAAACTTTTAATTGCTATATCTCCGTCAATATTTAGATATTTAATAAAATAGACACGCCAATACACATTTATTAACATCAATTTCAATCAACAATTGAAAAATCGACCACTGAAAAATAAGGACACAACTCCATTGTGAAATTATTAATTGTATAATTAATTTTTAGATAAACCGTTAGTTTTATGTTATACGTATTAGTCATTTTGATTTTTCCCTAATTTCATAATTTCTGTCCTACCGGAAAAGGATTGAGTATTGAGAGAAGTAATTCATTTAAATTACTTTGATAAAATTTTGTTTTTATATTATCGGGTGGATAGATTTGCATGTAGGACACATCGGAAATAAAACTATCATTGGACAGACCATGCGTTTATATTGATTGCCAAGTTGCGTCACAGCATAATGAAAAATGAATAGCAACGTTTTTTACACCCTGTGCGGTTATGTTTTCTAATTTCAACTAATGAAAAATAAAGTGATTAAATTGTTGGTAATGTTGAAAATTAAATGTATCAATATATGTAGATATTTTCGATTTTTGTGGTACCATACATAAATGCATACATAACCTAAAATAATTATAACTTCGAGTTGCACACTACAGGAATCTAATAATATACATTGCCGTTCATTCAACTTGATGCCGACTTTCCAGTTCTGTATATATTAGCTTCCTTTACTATTACTATTTTTGCTTCGTGTAAGAGCCAGGAGTGTGTGAATATTTTTTATAAAGCATTTGACATCAGTCGATGTAGTCGTCGTGGTATTACACCATAGGGCATAGTGACAAGTGTTGGCTCAAAGAATTTTGTTCTGATATTTTTTGTTGTGAATCAGAGGCGAACTAGTTTGGTAGAATAAGAATTTATTATTTTAAGTAGGTTGTTTGTAATAAGGTTGTCATTTAATCAAGTTTTCGTTGTATTATAAAATTCATGTTTAATTACTAATGCAATGTTTATTAGGCAACGGTGTTGTTCACATACATAAGATATCGTTACTGCTAGAATACTATAATATATAGAAACTGTTAACATAGTGACTGTATTGTGACAGTATTGTTGATTCAATGGGCTTGTGTCCTCATTTAGTGGTCGATGTTTCAATTGTTGATTGAAATTGATGTTAAAAAATGTGTATTGGCGTGTCTATTTTATTAAATATCTAAATGTTAATGGAGATATAGCAATTAAAAATTTGAATTGTAGTTTTAGCGCTAGAAATGGTCGGCCATATTTGTATGAAGTGAAATGCATTTATACGTCAGTTCTTTGTTGAGTAGGTCAGTGTTGTAGTAATGTTTTGTAGTTATTGGTAGTCGAAATAATCAATTCAAGTTCAAGCTATTACGGCAGACATAATATTGGACTTTTATTTGATATTTTAATATATATATACATATAGAAGAGATTTATGAGCTGTAAGTTTGGTAACCTGTAAACTTGTCAGAGTTCTGTCAAGAATATATATCTTTTATCCAAATCGCATCTCCTATGACAGAATGAGTATAATATAAATAGAATTATACAAAACTTTTTAAATAACGAAATATTCTGACAACCTACTCAAAATCCATCATTATAGGTCATTCAGCTGCTCGTTAGACCCAAAATATTATTTGGACAGCCACGGTATGCAAAATAAACAAATTATTTGACAGATTTATTTTCAGAATGGGCTATCATCGAAGTACAATGCCCATAAATTCATCGGCGTATTCATTTTGTTGATGAAGCATTAAAATTCTGCTACATTTTTATTTCGTGAAATAAAAATTTTAAATTTACATAAATAAAATTAAATATTCATTCTATGCTAGGACATGAACAATGAACTTGCATACACTGCACATTATGTAGTTTAAATCTTTGCCAATTATATTTTTGATATACCACTATAGATGGCACTAGTTTACATCAAATTGAATTACCATTGAGAATTATAATCAGTTCTCAGATATTATTATAAGGGTCGATTTTTTATATGTGTCTTACAGAGATACTATATATAAGAAGTTTCAAAGGATGACTCTGGTTCAAATTAGCTACTTTCGGCATGCAATGAATGACATTCCACCTAGCTACAACACGGTTGTTCAGAATATTCAATTGCTGCTAAGTAATGAAACATCGTCATCTCAACGATTTTATCCACGGTAGAGGGAATGCAAATATATTTGACTTTTAAAATTTAAATAACAGATTGTAAAATATTTACTAATTTTAATTATAGACTTGTTTGGTTTCTAATATAACTGTTATAACGTTAAATAAAAATATTATGATTCAACAGCGCCTAAACTTGCTGCAACCTAACTTGCACCAATTTAAATGCCTGATCCATATTCCATTATTATGCAATTTTCTTTTCACTAGAAATTACTATTACAGTACATTGTACTAATATAGTACATTATTTCATAGGGAGTTGAAGCTTACAATTTCCACGGAAAAAGACTTTATTTTATAATTTATACTAATTATTAATTTATAATAATATCTACATAAATAAATTTCAATTTGTTGCTCCAGGTTTGCTCACATGATTTTTAGTTAGAATAGTAATACAAAAGAGTAGAAATTTGTAACTCCCCTCCTAATATATTATGAATTGGCATAAGAAATGTATAATATAAATTACACAATTTCATGACCATGTCTTTGAAAATGGCGCTGCTCTTCAAAATACTCGAGAACACATTAGTGAAGTTATTTGTGTTGCCAATATTCCAGGCGTGCTATTATTATAGATATTAGTGCATCCTATTTCATTCTTAGAGGTCATCTAAACTTATGACGTCAACAAATGTATATTCTTATCATAAAATAGAAGAATATCGGCACAACTTAAATTTTCTATTTCTTTTTAAACGTTTTTTAGGTTAATAAGAATAGTAAATATTTAATTATTAAAAAGTGTTTTTAATACAGTATTTTTCTACAAGTAGAAGACTTTGAGTTATCAATTATTAAAAATAATAATATAAATTAAACAATTAGCAAAAACTTAATCGAAGTGCGCCATCTATTTAATAGTAGTTAAAAAAAGCAGTTAAGGATTTGTGTTCCAGGTGGCACTGCATCAAAGACTAAACAATAAACCATCATGTTAAGCTCCTGGTTCTGTATGCTATCACTACTACTCAACAGATTTTATTAATGCGAAGTAGTAACATTCTATCATCTGAAAGAAAGCAAGAAATCTCATTTTTGCTAAAATTAAAAATAAACATATTTATCAATTTAAAGAAGAATATAACCTTCTTACATTTCAACAAGGCAAGAAAAGCTTATTGCTGATAAAATTAAAAATTCAAAAATTTTATAATAAAAAAAAAAATAGCATTGTTTCGCTGTAAAACGCATTCGACAAATGATTTGGTTTTAAAGTTCTAAACTGAATCATTTTTAACAAGATTATACTCTTCTTCCATGTCAAGAAATTTGGAAAATCTTTTCTTTAAAATAAAAGAAATTTAATTTTTTCGCTGTTTTTAGCAAAATTATTGCCTCGATACGCCTGATTTATTGTAACTACACAAATTTTTACACTACATTTTTAAAATTACGAGATATCACCTAAAGCTGAAAACCAATGTAATGAAAAAAAATTAAAAAGGGGAACCTATAATGTTGTATTATTATGTAAGGTATGTATTCAAGTATTTATATTTTAATATATTTTTAATTTATATATAAATTAACATTTCTAAAAAGATAGCATTCTTTCATTGAAAAAAATACAAAAATTATTGATTTTTAAAATAATAAACTGAATTTTTTTATCAATTTTAACAAGATTATACTCTTCTTTCATCTCAAGAAATGCAGAAAATATTATTTTTGCTAAAACTAAAAAAAACTTTTTTAATTTTAACAAGCATATAACCTTCTTTCATCTCAAGAAATGTAGAAAATTTTAATTTTGGTGAAACTTAAAATGCAAAAGATTTATCAATTTTAAGAAGAGTATAACCTGCTTTCATCTCAAAAAAAGGTGGAAAATCTTATTTTTGCTAAACTAAAAATACAATATATTTATCAATTTTAACAAGTGTATAACCTTCTTTCATCTCAAAAAATGTGGAACCTCTTATTTTTGCTAAAACTAAAAATATAATTTATTTATCAATTTTAACAAGTGTATAACCTTCTTTCATCTCAAAAAATGTAAAAAATCTTATTTTTGCTAAACTAAAAATACAATATATTTATCAATTTTAACAAGTGTATAAACTTCTTTTATCTCAAAAAATGTAAAAAATCTTATTTTTGCTAAAACTGAAAATACAATATATTTATCAATTTTAACAAGTGTATAACTTTCTTTCATCTCAAAAAATGTGGAACATCTTATTTTTGCTAAAACTAAAAATAAAATTTATTTATCAATTTTAACAAGTTTAACCTTCTTTCATCGCAAAAAATTTGGAAAATCTTATTCTTGTTAAAACTAAAAATACAATATATTTATCAATTTTAACAAGTGTTATAACCTTCTTTCATCTCAAAAAATGTGGAAAATCTTATTTTTGCTAAAACTAAAAATACAATATATTTATCAATTTTAACAAGTGTATAACCCAGTAAACATTTTGGAGTAAATTCTACTTAATTTCTATTACATTTCATGAATTTTTTGTCTGGAACGTGTTCGTTTTCTATTCAGTCGTTCATAGGAAAGGTCCTTTTTATGAGCTACAGACATTGCAACGACGGTTCACTGCTGAATTAAAAGCGGAGTAGGTTTATGATTTATGACCGGAGTTATAAACTTAAAACTAGCAGGGGTATAAAACTTAATTGAATTCTACATTTTAATGTCTGCAAAATATAAATATTTAAATGAAGAAATAAACAGATGTAATCTTTAGTACGGATCGTGATTTTTTTAATGAATATTATTCATCTTCAACAATACTCGTTATATTAGTTTTTTACATTGTTTTGTTGATTCAAAAATCCACGATCGGCAGGTCTGCGTTAGGTTTAAAACCTCTGTCTAAGCATCGTATAAGTCATAAACTTTACACTAGCAAGGATGGCAGGGGTATAAAACTTAATGGAATTTTGCTTTTTAAAATCTGCAAAATATAAATATTTAAATGAAGAAATAAATAGATGTAATCTTTAGTACGGATCGTGATTTTTTTAATGAATATTATTCATCTTCAACAATACTCGTTATATTAGTTTTTTACATTGTTTTGGTGATTCAAAAATCCACGATCGGCAGGTCTGCGTTAGGTTTAAAACCTCTGTCTTACCATCGCTAAGTACTATCTTCGTTTATATACATTCTATTCGGGGATTGAGGGAGATAGCGTCTGTCTATTACCGTTAAAGAAATATTTGTTGAAAAAGGATAGCATATACTGTAAACATCTGTACAGAACGAAATATTATACAAGTATACAAGTGTAACGGTGAAAAATATATTTTACTTGTCTAACGCATCTCGTTTCTCTCTCACTTTTATTAAATAAACTTTCATTTACAGAATAAATGAAATGAATGTGAATTTAAAAAAATATATCCATGTGGGAAAGAAACAGAAATACTTAATGAATGATGTTGGAAAAAGAAAGAATATTATTATGAAAAACTAACACAAAATCTGTGACAGGTAGAGAAGTTGTAAATCGTTAGAATAGAATTGTACGAGTGACTCGAACTTCACCAAATAGGACACTTCACCAAATTGTTTACTGGGTAAACTTCTTTCATCTCAAAAAATGTAAAAAATCTTATTTTTGCTAAAACTAAAAATACAATATATTTATCAATTTTAACAAGTTTAACCTTCTTTCATCTCAAAAAATGTAAAAAATCTTATTTTTGCTAAAACTAAAAATACAATATATTTATCAATTTTAACAAGTGTAAACCTTAATTTATCTCAAGAAATGCAGAAAATCTTAATTTTGGTGAAATTAAAAATACCTTCTTTCATGAAATGCAGAAAAATCATATTTTCAACTCTTGATTAGCATACAACTATGTCTATACAAACTTCAAGAGTATATAAGGTAGCATACTAATCAGGTATTGTATCTTATAAACTAATAGTGCCATCTATGAAATAATTATTAACTCTATCTGTTATAACTATTGTGCAATAGATGGCGCATTTTATATTTAAATTATTGCTATATATTTACTTTTAGAAAATTATTTTACAATATCTGTCAACTAATTTATAGAAACTTTGCATGATAAATAATTATATATTAAATCATTATATTTTCATATATTATATAATAAATTATGAGTATAACATATAGAAACTTTGCATATGTATTATTCTATTAGATGTGAATATATATTGATATATATAAATTAAAAAAGTGGTAAAAGGGGTGTTAAGAAAATTAGCGAACTTCGGAACAAGTTTAAATTTTGCGATGTGTAATAATGCAGTATTTAGTTGTATAAATTTAAAAATATATAATATTAAGATATTGTAGTTGCATATAATTTAGGTGTTCCTAGAGAAGCGCCATCTATGAAATGGTAGATAAATAAGTAATGTTGAAGTTTTTACGAATAGATGGCGGCATCATAGACTAGATGATACAAATAAGTGAAACTACAAACTTCATCTAAAATATGTAATTAAAGGTAGTTTTATAACAGCCAACTATTGAGATATCGAATGAAGAATAAGTAATCACTCAATATTCATAAATCAGTAAATACAGATTTTGATACTATTTTATTAAACTATAATTAGAAATAATTAAAATATTACATTAACAAATACTAATTATTCGGAAATAACAATTCATAAGTTACTGATAATTCAATTATAATTAATTAATTAATTTTAAATTCTATTAGTCCTGCAAAACCAAATATGTACGTTTGTCACGTCGAATAAACGGTGATACGCAGGCACTGGAAGTAGACCTACGTGTTACAAATCAATGAAACTTACTTCAGGCCTTGATGTACCGTTGTTCAGTTATTACTAATTTAAATTTGTACAGTAGGTTGCAGGTAAAATTCAGCATAGTATTTATGAGTCTGGAGGCTCTGACTACTTAAGCATAAAGTCTCTCACACTGGAACTGACTGTTTCAGTAGACGTCGACGTCCCAAGTAATTAGTTACATTTTGAGAAAGTCCCAATACATTAAATTCAGGAGAACAGAACATAAAGCTAAAGTTTTTAAGTGTTAAATAAAAAAAATCCCTCATCCTAATCATATAAATAAAGATACAAATCATTGCATTCTCTAATATTACTTCTATATCTATATTAATTCTCCTACATCTTAACTTAAGTCAACTTCAATATATATTATTAACTGTCGTAATACATGCGGCAGTTTTATTGTGTAACATTTACCAGATTATTATTTATTAAATGTTAGCATAATAAACCGCAACTTCCTTACCACTAGAAAGCATTTTATCTTATATTTCCGCTTTTTAATACAGCATTGTTTTTAAAATAAATAACCTTCATACTTACGTCCTGCGACGATTTCATAGCCACCAACACTAAATAATTCAAATCACATGTAACATATAATACGTACACAAGTCAAAATATGGTAACAATATAATAAATAATCTTCAACGAAGTGATCCTCGCGTAACGATAATACTACTATTCAACAATTGTAAGATTCTCTACAGACAATTAGACAAATTTCCTTTGTTGTACTGCCATTATAGTTTAGGTTAAAAGCTCCTTTTTAATTCCAATTTGAATAATGTTTATAAACATAATGATAATACAAACTGCTTAACATCTCTATTATAATCTTTTTGAAGTAGTATTTAAATATCCTGTGTGCGCGATTACATTGTAACACAAAGGACAAAGAGGAAGGCATTCAAAAGGTTTAGGAAAATAAATACAACTTAATTATTTTCGACCTAAAAATGAAGAACATTTATTTTCATGTCTTTTATATTCAATCTGAATTAATATGAATCTGATACAGTACCATACCGAAGTACTAATTCTTAAAATCACCAATAGTACACATTGATAAATGAAGTACACACAACGTACTAACCAGCTAGTACACTTAATTTAGATTTAGTTTAATAATATAGTGGCTGTGAGAGCAGCACCTTTTTATGTGTCGACATTTGAAAAAAAAAACATTTACATTTAGTTTATTATGTAATGCAAATTACGTTCCGCAAATGTTTTCGAACATACAATTACCATCACTCAACGGGACACTTTATTTTAACATAAAACGTTAAATGAGTGTATGGACAAATGCATTTGAGAGAACGTAATAAATTAGCTAGCCTAGCTCAATAAGTAAAAACCAACATTAATATTAAAATATGTAGTGGGAATGGCTCCAACGGCCAGCTCGTCTATGTCGCGGGATTGTCCAATTGTCGGCGGATTTGTCGCAGGCCTGCGCCCGTCCGCGCATCCGAGCGGTTTTAATGGGGCACAGAACAGCGAGAAGACCGGTAGGACCGGGTTGACAACCCCGAGCACGACGAACTGCAGCCGACATGGTGAATGGGCGCTGTGAACAGAGACGAACTGGCTGGCATCACGATCAGAAGATCAGGAGGGCTTGTGTCCCTGGGAGTCCGTGCACAGGACTGAACTCAATTTTATTATGACAAGGCAAAAAGATTTCATTTATGTTGAAAAGAAAGATTTGAACATCACGATTATTAATTATTAATATTATATTTTATCTAATCGGAACAAGTAAATATTTAATTATTTTAATTATTTATTATATTTCTTATTTAATTTCCTGTTGAATCCAGCCCCGAACTCTCAAAGTAGCGCGCACTAGCCCAAGCCAGCACAAATATTTTACAAAATGTACACAAATAGATTAGAATAAAGAGGTTGGGGGTATAATATATGATAAGGTAGGGAAGGTAGTGATTAAATTTAAATTTTTATTAGTTACTCAATTAAAATTGTGTTGTTAAATTAATTTATTACTTTTAATATTATATTAATCAAATTAATCAAAATCACTGCCACTGCGGTAGGCCCATAGGCCACACAGATAAAAAGTCTTTGGGCGGTGTAAAAGCCCGAAATAGAATCTCTTCACTTTGAGGTCATCATTGTAACGAATTCTGCAATAAAAAAGGACACATTGATACGAGAGTTGGAAGTAATTGGTTTGAGGTGAGGTAAAACGATATTGGATTAGTGTTATTCGGTATAGTGTGTAACTACTAACCTTCATAATTAACTTGACCATCACCGTCGATATCTGCCTCTCTGATCATCTCATCGACTTCTTCGTCAGTCAATTTCTCACCAAGATTGGTCATAACATGACGAAGCTCAGCGGCAGATATGAACCCATTACCGTCCTTATCGAAGACCCTGAATGCCTCTCGGATCTCTTCCTCACTATCTGTGTCTTTCATTTTGCGAGCCATCATAGTTAAGAATTCGGGGAAATCAATAGTACCGTTTCCTGAAGATAAAAAATATTCGATATAAGTGGACATTCAATTAATAGCAAGATAACTAGATCTTATAGGAACATATAGGAAATGGTTATGGTAACTAATTTTGTCTTTTGTTATTCCAGTCCAAAATAATATCAATCTGAATTATATAATGTATTTACGACAATTCATTGGTACGAGCAATGCAATCAAAGATTAAGAAAATATAAAATGATGGGATAAAAAAAAAATTATTTTCCAATTAGGAGTTGTTTAAGAATTATACGAATATAAAAGCATTCTATTTTCCAAATTTGTTGCCAGCAGTGATAGTAGTTCTCGAAAAGAGAAATAGGTGGCACCTGACTATTACAACTCTTATTTGAAAATATTTATGGAATACTTTGCTATATATTGTGAAAGTTTTAGAAACTTATTTGAAAACAAATCTTAAAAATAACTATAACATGTATGCTCAAAGTAACGTAAAACACATGTTACATTGTTATTCATATATTACATGATAAATAATAAGAAAAAACAACAAACGGAAAAGTGTTTTTAAAATAAAGCATTTAAATATACAATAAAAACAACCAAAGTGGCATTTAGAAATAGTAATCACTTTGGATGCATTGTATTTGATTCATAAAATTGTAAAAATACTTATTATCTAAATGATTTCAAAAATACATAATATCTAGCTATTCTATTAACCATATTTTGTTATTCTTTGATTTATAGGATTTTGATAAGACTGCGCTAATGTCATTTATATACCATTTACTTAAACATATCTGCTATATACATGTTACGTAAATGTAAAATTTGTGTTTACTGTATTTCAATTATTTGATACTTCTTCATGTATCAATTTATGCTTACCGTCAGCATCGACTTCATTGATCATATCCTGGAGCTCAGCTTCAGTGGGATTTTGTCCCAACGATCTCATGACTGTTCCCAATTCTTTGGTGGTGATGGTGCCATCGCCGTCTTTATCGAAGAGGGAGAATGCCTCTTTGAATTCTGCGATTTGTTCTTCAGTAAGTTGGTCAGCCTATAATATACAAAAATATATGAATACATCAATTTAAATAAATAATTATGTATAAATGTGTAATAGAAAATATTTTCATTTTGAGGTTATGTCATTTTAAAACGTGTTGCTGAATATATTCTATTAACTTTATTAATTAATGTATTCAGTTAGCCAATTATGTGATTTAACGTTACCATGGTTTAATTAACGAAGATGAAAATATAAAGTCTTATTACGTATAAGAATAATAAAACAAACGAACTATACAACACTCTAAACTGTCGAGTGATAATGAGTTATTTTATAAATATTGCATAACTTCACAGCGTACAGATGTGGAGACGCCATACGAACAAAAAATATTTTTTTGTGTTTATAATTCTATTTTCATGATTTCTTAACTACTAAAGTTATGATTGAAAATTTTATTATTATTAACAGAAATCAGCATCATTTAGCTGATAGAATGTGTGTATTTTATGACGACAAACGGACAATTTTATTATTTAAAGTTAGTGAGGTGTAAAATGAGTAACTCGTTAGTTATTGTACAAATGACATTTAGCTTAACACCGGCATTAGAGAGACATATTTTAAAAGTCGGATACTCAATCCGAAATATTCCAATACAATGAATTCGTGGTGTATTCGTGAAATCTAAATATATAAAAGTATAGTAGAAATAGATTGGATGAGTTTTTGTATCAAAATAAATATAAACTTCTAGAATGTCAACATATGAAAGAAACCTAATATTGGCGTTCATAATATACTATAAAAATAGGTTTACATAAAGCCAGTTAGGTTATTAACGTTAAGTTTATTTAAGAAACTATAGTATTTAATACAAAAAATATACATTCAAGGTGACCCAAATAACACAATCTACAGAAAACTATATAATTTTTGTTTGAATGTGCATAACGACAATTGGAAATGCTATCTGCTTTACTTTTTCATTGTGAACTAAATTCTTAGCTTACAACAAGCGCCTCAAGCCGGTATCTACTAGCTGTTATCTGAATGTTAAAAACGCGAATAACTGATGTCGTGGTAAAAATAGCATTTATAATTATCATTTGCTTATTCATCCTAAACTCTGTTCCCAGAAATAATAAATGATTCAACTGACTACATTTTTTTATTGTGAAAACGACACAAATGAGATTTATAAATTCCGTTAACCCTGCCACCGTGTCCCCCGCCCTGAAATAACGTCATTGTACCGGTTTATGAGTTAACCACGGATATGTTTAGCAAGTGTCAAAAAAAGTTTAACTGAATAATTGATAAACTTAATGTGAAAAAAGTAAATAAGAATTCCATAGAAAACCGATTCATGCCACACATCACAAATGATCACATAGCGATTCTATTTTAAACCGCCTTTGATTTTAAAATGTTCGTATCAGCTGTCTACCATTTGTTCACTGTGATAGAAAAATTTCTGCAATGTCCCGCATTGCGCCAAACGCACGATTAAGTAAAACTGTAGTCACATAAAACATGCGAAAATATCACAAAAATATATAAAAAAAACAATAGATATAACAACGTTGTATTAATATCACATGTTAATAAAATATTTATTTAATTTACCATTACGGATGATGTGGATTTGGCGAGAGCTACACTAAACACTAATCACTTGCAGAACACAGACTGAATCGGTCAGCTCCGTATGCCGAACAATGCGCTACTGACTACTGAGTGCTGTTACACCGCCGTCCCCCTCGGCCCACTCGTTGTCCCTGACACGATCGTAAATAGTTCGGCGTTATGTATTGCTACGCGCAAGCACCGCAACGTTCAATTTAACACTTTCGTACAACACGATTGGCTGTGATGTTCACAATATTTTTAATAATAATAAGGGATTTATTTTAGTTATTCGCGGAAATATGTGTATGTTTATAAGTTTAAGACGATACTGGCAGATGTGCACTGTTCGCCGGTTCTCTGAGGATTAGTTTGTTGCGCGGACGTCAGTTGGTTTTATAGCCACTGGGTGCGGCTTGTTTACAAGACTTCCTCTGCGGGCCGCGCGCGCTGATTGGCTGCCACGCACCTGCAATGCGTCAAGCGGTGCTCGTGCTAGAGTTATAGCCGCCTCCTGGAGAGCGCGAGAGACCTAAGAGACAGAATATGTATACGTCGAAATGCTCCCGATCCTCTGCGTTGCCGCAGGACACTAGCCAAGACTAGCGTTGAAAGCAACGTGATCAGCGCGGTTTGCCGTGGAGTGTAGGACCTGGTGGACCCCTACACCTGTGGCGGGAATGATCGGGAACAGTAACGCGGATCAACCGCTTTCACCAACGGCATATGCGTTGTACTTGAAACCTGATGGAACATCAGCAGTGCCCTCTTGCGTTCTATGGCTCTATAAGAACTGCGTTCGTAAACAAACTGAAATATCATAAACTACCTGCTGCATAAAAGTAACAAACAATATTAGGTACATACGTAATATTTGTCGTTCGTTATTAACGCAAACTATTGCTTAACAATATATCCCGCCCAATTCAAATTACCCGCTCAATTTTAGCACCCTAACTTCAAGGAATTTCAGCGCAGTGGATTACCGCCGCGCGGAGATCTGCGCAACAGACTGCGCATGCGTGCAACACTGAAAACAAGCATCGGAACTCAGAGCGGAGTCATTGTAGTGTAGAATTGGGGGAAATCACTTGTTGAATCTACGACATACGGGCACGGGACTCATAGCATAGCATAGCACAGAGAAGAATTATAACAAAGTTCTAGAGATGCAGGGCAGGCGCAGGGTATTTCATCGCAAGTTTGTGGTAGGGGTAGGAGTAGGAGTTTAGGGTGTCCGGTACGTGGCGGGTTGTGGCTGCGGCAACTGAGGCCGAGGTCGTTCGCTAGTATTCGCGTTTGCGACATACAACTCGTTCGAACCCGCGTTGTTCCGTCGCGGTTCGAACCTGCGGCGGCGCGTCCAGACCGACCGAAGACCAGCGTCTGTAGCTGGATTCCGGAGACCCCTCATGGCCTAATACTACTATCTTTCTAACGGTGAACTATGGTGAAGCCATACTCTGCTGTCGGCAGACCTCAGAACGTAGCGACGGATCTGTACACATTAAATGGTACTCTAGGATTCAGTTTTAGTCTGGTCAGAGCCCTAAGCCCCGAGCTCCTAGTCCGTACTCTGTACTACGTACTCTGGAGGACGGTACCGTGTCATGCTGATGCGCTAAACGCTATGCAGATGTCTGTTCTGCTGGCGTCACCCGCACTGTCCTCAGAGAATTGTCCTCAGTAGTCAGTACCTATTCCATTACCTCCCTCGCAATGAAGTCGGACTTAAAGCTAAACACAGCCGCACATGTGCAGGCCGTGTTTTAGGGTAATTTAAATACCAATCAACAAATAAAAACGCACAGCGCGAACTATATTGATTTCAACTGTCTAACTAATAATCATACGAGCAGCTTGTGATATAAATTATGAAATACAATATAATTTAGTAAGTACGTATTACTGATGCTGCTCGGTAGATTGTAGCTGTGGCCCTGCCTGATGCCCTTCTTGGCCTGGGGAACCCTTCGCAGGTACCGAGTACATAACAATACTATTTACGCAGTTGAGGCAAGATATTGTTGTCTCTTTCTTTCAAATCTGATCCGTCAGAATAATCCTCGTTGTTTGAATAAAAAAAAGACCTATATTATATTGGTTTTGCTACTAACAATGTCTTAAAATTCTTTTTTATAATATCCTATCCTTACCCTATGTCCACACATCAGTGTTCGCCTATTCGTACTCTTAGCCGATTGTCAGATTCCTATGCTTTGATGTGTTTTATTTACCGCTACACAGCGAAATCACGCTCTGTGTTTCATACCACGAATATTGAGTATTCGTAATATGAGAAACAATCATGCTTAGCTGACCAAATGTTTCAAGTAATGACAAAAGTACACATTTATTAAATAATAATCTGTCTAAAGTGATTAGATTTTTCATGTTGGGTTAAAATCGCGTGAAATACTGATCCCCCTCGCTAACTTTGCGATGTATGGGTATACGGTGAATTACTTATGCATTGAATTATAATAAAAGAACTTAGAACCGATTTATATTATTCTTTACCAGAAATATACATCTTTAGTAGATAGTTATTCCCAAATCATGCATATGCTTCATTTCTAAAGAATCACAACATTACAAACATTTAACAATAAGTCACTTATGGGTAAAACCCTAGTGGAGGCCAGATGTTTCTTATATTACATATTAAATTAAAATATAAACCACACTGCAGTAAAGTGAAGTTTCATATACAAACACATGCATATTTCATAATTTTTATGGATGTATTTGTGTACAAGTACAGTTGATTATTATCGTTTACTTTATCTACAATACGTTCTGCTTTACGAGATACGAGTTGACGAGAACGACGGATTGTCGATAACGGTAGTCGCTTGCCGGTAATCTAAATGATTTTGAAATAAACGTTATAACGTTATTGTACCTATACGTTCTTACAACATTCCTTAGTTTTGTTTTCTACGAAAGTTCTTGTGTGTCATATTCACATATGCGAGTATACTGTCATGCTATAATGATAGAATAATTCATTATGATGTAATATTCCTTCATTAAATTAATAATATTTGTATTTTGTGGAATACTGGGTATTCTATACAAAACTCTGGAATATATAATCACTATTATTCCAGTTTTTACAGCACAACTACTACCTGAATGTTGACTCTTCCGGCTGTTGCTGTTCCCCCCTTCACCTTTTTTAGGGATATCTTTTTTTATGTTATTTTTGAACGGTTTTAAACCTGCTAAACAAAAGGTTTCTCTCTATGTTTGAACACAGCACTGTATTTCTGGTTTGGTTGTGGATTTAGAATACGTAATACTGTATTTATTATGAACTCTACGTAGAATTAAAGGTGCAACGTACGACGTACGTTCGACCGGGCAAACTGTTATATATGGCCAGTTTGTCACTGGAATCACCATACAAATATTTCAATTATTTAATATCTCGATTCTTGAGAACTTTCTAAAAATGTTAATACCACAATAAAAACCCAGATGAAATTGTAATTCAAAACACACTATAAACTTTGGCAAGAAACTTAAAAATTTAGGAAATTCCATTGCGTTACGAACTCAGATATCCTTAAAAAATCTATAAAGTTACGCCGCTCGGTAACTCAAAAATTACCGCCACTCCTCCAATACTGTTATAACAATATGCCAAGTTTCCATTCGTTTTTAACATGGCGGTATTTCAAATGGACTGTATAATAACAATGGTAGGAGAAAGTGAACGAGGGAAGGAATGGGATAGGGGATGGGGGTTGGGGAGTAAATTATCAGCAAAGGCAAACAATAGCTCCTCTATAGTATTCATTAAAAGTTTTATAATCGAAATTTTAAAAATTAAAAAAAATATTAACGTCATATTGGTATAGGCTAATTTTTAGTGCCACTGATATCTAGTAAATAAAACTGTACAAACTGAGGCTTCAACGCCATAAACTGCGAAAATGGGCCGTGAATCTAGGAGGCTATCCAAACCGTTAACCAACACGAAATACGACTTCAAATAGTTCAAATCGCGCTGTGGTCCGAACCTTACCAAAAGTCTAATAATTTATAAAACCTATTTCTTCTTTTCCTTCCATCTTTTCTCATAGCTCAGAGGCTTAAAATGCTTTAATGGCCTAAGCAGCCCGCGGGGTATTCTCAAAAACATAAAAAAGCATTTCCGATCGTAATGCCACTAAATTTTTTATGACCGCTGCGGCCCCCGAGGATGTAAGAATGGTACTACGACATCCGCGGATAATCAACTCGCAGTAAAAGAAACAAATAAAAATATGTACACAATGAAACTAAAATTAATGCCAATGTTATGTAACATTTATGTTCATTTGTTATGTAATATTATGAAAATCCATTTAAATTTCTATCATGAAAAGGTTAAAACACAGGCAGAAGACTAGTTCTTCGCGGAATCGATTAAATGTACAGCAGTACACCTCTGAATCAATTTATCGCATAGCCCTTTTCATCTCCTTCGTTCACGATGAATTGCATTACGATGAATGACTTCTTAAACAGTGGTTTATCAGCCTTTAATAAAAAAGTGAAAGTTCGTGTTTTTTAAAAAGGATTTTCTAAGAAAGATAGATATCCTTCCCTTTCTCCTCACTATCCTCACCCTTCCCTAAGTTCAACGTCCCTTTCACATCCATTCTCCACGCTCTTGTATTTTGATTGTAGTGTAGTATTGATCGTATGAAGTAGACCCTTGTAATTTAGGAGATGCACTGGAATCAACTGGATCTGGATACTCCAGCATTACTCCGGATACTCCAGCTCCTAGAACGATAAGTACCGCAATGCAATTCAAAATCTAGCACTTAAGGGCCGCGTTGATCTCTGACGGATTTTGTATATAACCAAAACGTGTATCGCGTCCCTAGGGAACCCATGATTCCATGGTTCCATCGTCCCATGTTCCTATCGTCCTATCGTCCTATCTTCCTTAGAATCCCAATCCCGTTGATTCAAAGTAGGGCTTATTACTTGTACTAGCACATTTTGCTAAGCCGCAATAAATTTTAACAGGAATATATTTTTTATGAAGACAAAACGAGTTTTATTTTTTGTTTAGAAATAAAATTATTTTGTTTTAATATGAAAAGAATTTATTATTTATAAAAAAATAACTTCGATAAGAAATATTTATCAAAACTGGAATTATGATTATAGTAATAATTATAAGAAATAACAACATTTGATTTATTACTAGCAAGTTATAAACGAACACTAAACCTCTATTAAACAATCTAAGCGATTTGGAGTGGTCTGAAATGATCAACCGTCGTGACGTTCTATTGGAATCGAATTAGAATTTCGCTACAGTGTGGTGTGGTTGGTATACGATATTTTGTATATTTTACGTAAAAGAAATAAAGACAAAAATGTTGATATTAACTATACCGCATGACAGTGTAGGACAGTGAATCCCCTGTTATATTTTCACCCTTATTCCGACGTATTTTTATTCATTTTCAGAATGAGGAAGGGCGAGGGATTAGTACACAAGTATGAGCTTCGCATATACAAGGGTTATATAAACGAAGGGTGCGGCAAAACGGTAAAACGGGCAAAACGACAACTCGGCAATATGGAATGAGCAGAGAGGGAGAGGCAGAGGCAGAGGTAGAGAAAGAGGAAGAGTAGCTATTCTTGTTGTTGCATGGCTTCAGCTACGACTAGGATGTCAGTACCTTCTATGATACCTACTATCCTCTGCTTGTTCGACCATGGCTATATGATACTAACTTCATTCACTATGAGAACTTTGTAGGTCTTCCTCGACCTTTTTATTAGACTTGTCATCCTTGTATTATCGTTGAATCACTTCTAAGGGTGTAAATGTATCGATATTTCGTTTTGGTACGATATGTGTTTCTAATGACTCCAGATGGGAAGGTGTTTTGTCTACTAAAATTGCAACAAAAGACAAAAATGTTTTAAGAACTGTCTCGTTGGTGTAAACATTGATGTTTTTATTCAAGTTTATTCAAAAACAAGTTTTTGTTGCAGTTTTATGCTCTCTGGTATGAAACCGCCATAATGCTGGCAGTTCACTCTCGCCGAGACAGGCGTGGTCGAGTGTAATGTAAGGGCGTCCGCACATGAGGCGACTGATTGCAAACCTTAGCCGAATCTGCCCAAACCGAATGATAATGGAACTGTGTTGTTAGTGAGAGATCGCACGTGTATATGAGTGAGAGAAAACATACGGCACGAATGAAGGAAAACTGATTTGAAACTGGTTTTGAGCATGTTTTGGGCGACTGTGTTTGTATGTAGCAGGCCATACTTTTGATGGTGCCATCATGTGCAGAGATGTGCATAAATACTATTCAAAAGTATTAACAATACATATATATATATATATATATATATATATATATATATATATATATATATATATATATATATATACAAATACGACACAATAAAATCCCCTGTTATGCTATTGTTAAAAATTCTATAGAGTCACGAAACACGGCTCGACTACCAGTTTAGTTTCGTTCGTGCCGTATGTTTTCTCTCACTCGTATACACGTTCGTTCTCTCACTAACAACACAGTTCCATTCTCATTCGATTCGGGCAGATTCGGGACTAAGGTTTGCAACCAGTCGCCTCGTGTGCGGAAGGCCTAACTCTCGTCTCGTTTTGGCTTGTCTCGAATGCTCTCGCTTCGCGTTGGCTTGCCTCGGTTCATGAGTGGTATTTGACACAAGTCAAAGCAAACGAGAGGCTAGACGCAAGAGTGTACTTCGCTGCACTCAGTTACATGCATCTCTCGGCAAGTGTATCGCTTGAGGAACATTGGGCGAGCCAAAGTCGAGAGTGAACTTTGTCAATCAGGGTCTCAGCAAATCGACAAATGTGTCGCCGAAAGTGAACTGCCGGTATAAAGGGTGTTTTTAAATGTACGGCCAATTTGCATGTCATCTACAGAGACGGTAAATTAATCGTAGAATGCTATTCAGGACACAATGCGTGCAAAATTGTTTCTAAAATCATATTCACGCTTTTTTTTGTTTTGAACACTGTTAGACTTCTTCTTTTGTGGTTTTGCAGACGCTGATAATCCTGCAAGGGTCAGCAACTTTCAATGGCATTATCCAACGAAAACAATACCTTTATTGCAATAGCTAAGAAAGAAAGTGTAAACTTTTGTATAATTTTATCGATTAAAAAGAAAAAGTCAGCTCTTGTTGATACACCATATGTTAAGCAAGTAGATCTGCAAACCAAAGACAAAGTTGAAGTCTTGGAATGTTATTATCTAGTAAATTCTTTGCTCAATATGCTACTACTTCGTAAACATCCAATAAGCCATTGGTCTTAACTTTTGGTTTTTCCTCTAACGCTTAGACTGCATCTGCAACAATTAGATTAGATACAGTCAGGTTCCACCCCTTCCCCCTTTCCCCCTTTCCCAACCACTGTTGTATCTCTGCGCAGCTCTAGCGTGAAATGTATTTGATAAAAATGTATCGATTTTAGTAAACATCGTTCACATCGCTAGTCGCGGTGTTTGAATATGCGAAATAAATGTAAACGACAGAAAACGACAATCAAATTATTATGATACAGCATTGACGTTAGATGTTAGATATTAGATGTTTGATGTTTGCCATGCGCCTTACCCCTTACCCCTTAGCCCTTAGTATCAACCATATTAAATATTGACAATAATTTCTATATATATATATACGAATATTATTTCCTTTATTTCAAGCGATACGACTGTGAATAGAGAATCTACAAGCGTGAAGGTGTTGTGCTGTCTTTTATTTGATGGTTTCATAGCTTCGTTCTGCTTTTGGGGATATCTTCTGGTGATACTCCATATTTATTTATACCCTTGTATCACACTCTGACAAATAAATTTCTGTAGAAGATATGCGGCTTTGGCAATCGTTTGCGGATGTATGATAAGGATAGTCATACACAAAAGTGAAGATATCAAGGAAATATGTAAGAAAAATTATTTACTGACATATCGAAACTGACGACATAGGCGTCTGGTGTCAAGCATCAATGCTCTCGCCCACTGTGTCGTCTATTTATTTAATGATACAATAAAAATACTGCATTTAGATAAAATACGGCCGAGAGCATTTAGGCCTGTCAAACTTGTGTTCTGTAGAGTGTATTGGAGTTGTTTTGCACTAACATAATTTATCATGAGAGCAAACTTTTAATTTAATTTTTATCGATACATCACTGTTATGAAAGAGACTATTACTTTCTCATTAATATCCCTTTCAGTGTATTCGTTTGGTTATAATTCGCTGATATATGATACCAGTATGAGAGTAAATAACGCCCGCATTCGGACGGCTTTGTCGCTTGCAGTGTGCGAAATTCATTACATTTACGAGATTTGGGTAGGCAAACCGTAGTAGCGCGTATACTACGTCCGGTCAAAATTCGCTTAAATACGCTTGCAGTATGCGACAAGCCTTATGCTTGACGTGAGACTGCGATATTTGATTTCTGGACCAGCCCCATATTTGCTGGATTTGGTAAAATTGATTCTTTGCTCACATAATCATATACACATTAATCACCACATATATATGAAGCCACAACAACATAAAAACTGCTAAAATGTATAATAGGAGGTCGTTGGTGATTGATATCAGCATTGGAAATTGGCTGACGTTAAATAAAAATAAATACAAAAACAGTAAAATAAATGAGCATTTTTTTACTTAAATTCCTAATTGAACTTTTAAAGAAGGTTTCATTAATCACGTGGTGTTAGGATGTTACAACTGAAAAATGAAAACTGCGCTAATATACAATTTCTTCAGTCGGTATGATGCCCTTAATTACATTTAATATTTGTATTTATTTGTAATTATTAATGAATTACATCACACAAATTTTATATTTATGCCATAATGTCACTCATTTGAAAAAACATATATATGCAAAACATAACATTTTATGTGTGTTAATATGACGTCACGAAGTCGACTGTCGGTGCAATGGGCTTTCCACTTATATTATAAAATCCGTTTTAATTTTGTATTTAATTCCCTGCACCATTTTTAATTTAGAATTTAGAAGAACCTTACAAGGTTCAATGTTTCTAAATTAAAAATACTAAATTCTAAAAATGTATGTTCTATATTATAATGTTCCAGGTGTTTATTTATGATCTTATATGTTTGGTAGTGAATTTTGTATGGCAGCGCGAAAACGGCTTAGTCAATGTTTCTGAAATTGCCTATTTCGTAGAGGAAAAAATTCTAAGATTTTTGGCGTCCCCGAATTTTTCCCTGAATTTCCTGGAAATCCGTAATTTTGGGAAAAGTATAACTGTATAACTTTTAGTTCCTAAGAGATAGAAAGCTGAACATTTGCATGTGTATTAGGGTGTTTAATGATTACAATTTTCACAATTAGAAATTAAAAAATTGAAAAAAGGGGGGTTCAAAAAAATCGGGGGCCTGATAGGGAACTATGGAGAAATTTCGTATTCTGAATTGTAGAATAATTAAGTATATTATTAATAAAAGAAAATTCAAAAATTCAAAATTTTATTTGGAGGCACGGGGGCAGTCTTTGCCGAGAGTAAAAATTGTGCTAGAAAGTTGAAATTTTGTATATATGCTAATCTTGGCAACTTATTTACGAATCGAAAAAAAAAATCCCAAATTTTGAAAAATAGTTGGTCATTTAAAGAATAAATTAAAAATATTTTTTGTTTTGTTAAAAAATTATTTTTTTTATTCAGTTTATTTGAAAAATTATTTATTGTTATATGTTAAAAATGGAATTAAAATTTGAATTCTCATACAAAAGACAGTCGTCGCTTGCGACGGGGTTAAACTCTACTTATATTATAATCTCCAAAATTTAACAATTTATCTAAATGCAGTACGATTTATTTTTAAGAGAAGCTTACATGCTTATCAAAAATTAAGAAGTAAGAACAATTTCTATTACTAATTGTTGTGACAAGTAATGCATATTCTGAAAACTTGAAATCTAGATTAAAATTTTAAATAAAAAAGTAAATGAAATATAAAAACAGTGAGTGGAAATACCAATAACGAGTATCCACCAAGCTAAGTGCGGCTCTGATAAAAATAATATTCATTGCCGGAATGGAATGTACAGATAATTTTATTTTACACTTAAATTTTATCTTTTAATTATCAATGTATATTGTATTATATATGTGGCATAAGATATGCCATTCTATAAAACATTATAATTAAAAAAAAATTTAATCTAGAAATACATATGTTAATACATCCGTTCTTTACTAACACATATATAAAATGTTTCAACCGATTAAAAAAACAAAAGATCAATTCTTGTTCAATTTGGAACAGAGACAGTCCGAGAGAAATGTGTAGTAGATTTGGCGTACTTTTGCCCTTCGTATTTAAGCGAATTTTGGCTGGACGTATACGTGCTACTACGTTTTACCTATCCGAACACTGTAAATGTAATGAACCCTCGCACAGTGCAAGCAAAAAGCCGTCCGAATACGGGCGTTACGTATCTCTCATACTGGAAGCGTAAATCAGCGAATTTTAACCGAGCGTATACATGCTACAACGCTAAACATATCCGAACCTTGTAAACCTTTAGACTGGAAGGGATATGGAAGAAAAAGCAATAGTCTCTTTCATAACAGTGGTGTATCGATAAAAATTGAAGTAAAAGTTTGCTCTCATGATAAATTATGTTAGTGCAAAACACCTCCAATACACCCTACACAAGTTTGACTTGGCGTACTGTTGCGACACAACACATGCAAGACAGGCCCTAGAATATCTTTGTGAAATTAATGTACAGCCACCCCCTCCCTCCCCATCTCTGACCGAGTCTAATTAAAGGATACTAGAAACGAAATAAGCCTGTATGCCCCACGCCCCTCTCCCATGCTCCCTAGGTGGGGCCTTGGACATATCTATTTTTTATTATCTAAGATATTTGGGAGAAGTAGTACATTTATATAAAATATTTATGTAATTCAAATAAAAGTCACTTTACGCACTCCAATTATTTGATTGCCTTGTCCTTTGAACGGTTATTGCGACATCGTTATGTTGCAGAACACAATGCAGATTAATAACGCATCAGTGGCGCAACGAAGGGGAAAGAACCCTCCCTTTGCGGAATATCATATAACGCTTGTTTATACGCTTCGGTTGTTCAACGAATATAATTGAATATATGTATACATTTGTGAAGTCATAGATATATATACCATATATGTTGAAAATGTATACATGGAGAAGGAGACCGAATTTTGAGTATAATTAAAATGATGGTAGATTTTACCTTTAGATGGGTTCATTGATTCATTCAACAAGGCACGTTGAATATTTGTTCTGTATCGCAGTTAATGTTTTAATTGAAGTTTAGGACTTAACCCCCTTGTTAAACTTCAAATTACGAGAGTTCGGCGCCGACTAATACTTGAAACAAGATGTGGGGTATAAACTGCCGATATAACTAAAAAGCACTGACTCACTTATTTTTCTATAATGTATATAGAAACTAATAAGATAAAATTCATTATCGTATTATAGATTTATACCGCTCTTATAACCTCTTTTAAGTATAAGTCACCGCTGAACTATCGTGATTTGAACTATACTTTAGCGAATCCATATCGTAATGTACGAGAGCTAACTACGTTTTCGACAAAGAATTTTAATATGGCTGGTTTCTTGATATTACCTTTTTTAGTGGTTGCGCTTGCCATTTGTACAGGTACAAATATAGAATTTTTAATCATTTTATTATGAATATTTTTTCTTCATAATTTTCTATATCCTTTTAGTAATATATATTTAGTACTGCCAGACACATTTCCCGTTGCTAAATCCGTGCCAGACCAAATATATTTTCAAACCATTTCATTATAGCTGAAATTTTAATCCTATATTATAATGTTCCAAATGTATATTTATATGTTTATTTGTTTATATGCTCCAGCGATTTGTATGGTGGTAACATTAAAATTAGAAATTGAAAAATTGGAAAAGAGATAATTAGGGCGCTCGATATTAAACTTTGGAGAAAACTCAAAGATTGGATTACTTAATAATGAAATATATTATTAAACAAAAAAAAATCAAAATATTTTGGGGGTAAATTTTATTTGAAGGCACAGGGGCGGATTTTGCCGAGGGTGAAAGTTGAAATTTTATATATGGGCTATAGTTTGACAAATAATGTCAAAAAAATATATTTTTTTAATCAGTTTATATGAAAAATTATTTGGTGTTATATGTAAAATAAATATGGAACGAGTTTAAAATTTAAAAATGAAATTAAAATTTGAAATGAAATTCAATTCACACACAAAAGACAGTCGTCGTCGGCTTGCGACGGGTGTAAACTCTAGTATCAAAAAAACTAAAATTATTTAGCAAGACAGAAATTTAGTTTTTTAATGGGAGCCAGAACGATTTTAGTTTCCGAGTTAAAACAGAGCGGTAAATATAATTGCGGTTGCGTGAGAGAGATAGATTTATTAAAAACCTAATACAGTAGAAAATTTATTGAAAGTAGAATACCTGCTCGTAGGTTAAATTAAATAGTGAAATACTTCACATGAAAGTAAAATTTCCTTTTTCATTTTCTTTTGGTTGCCATCTGCTGCCGATAATCGGACTTAAATACTATCTAGGAGTATTTTTTAATAAATACCAGGAAAGTCTAAAGAATAACAAAAAACGCAAAATTGAAATACCGTTTGTCATAAATGATTGCTAATATAATTAGCACGATTTATAATAATTATAGCTAATTTTGTTGATGCTTACATTTCTATATTAATGCCAGAGACGGATTACTGAAGTACTGAAGTATTTACGGAGACGGATTTTTGAAGTGACACCCAAAACCGAGGAATCGTATAAACTAATTTTTAGTAATATGGTAGAATCAACTTTTCCGAATGTAATGACAGCATTGTAAATATATAGAAGTCTGATAATTACAAACGCCACCGTAACGTAACTTTTCGAAATTAAACCTGATCAAAAACTGTCTTCGTTCGTCAATGTTTCAGAACCGTTTAAATTCATTGGCGATAATGGCGATTGAAAATGATGTATTGGAAAAGGTTAACTTTCAAGATATTTTAAACAATGTTGTACCTAAAAAAGTTAGAAGAGTTAGAAAAGTTAAAAGATTTAATAAAAAAATACGTATATTTTCATTTCATTTATTTCAAATTTTCAACCTTCGTAATATAGTAAAAAAAACGGCATTATTATAAATAAAATTGCGTTGTGGTAGAAAAAATATATTTTAATACGGGAAAATAGGGTGGAGAGTAGAAAGAAGGGAGGGGGGAGAAGGCCCGAAAACGAGAAAGGAGTATTATGAAAGGAATGAAATGGCGATCGAAGCACAAGTGTGGAAGATGAGCTAAGGAGAAGGGACAAGGAGATACAGCAACAGGAAAGAATGGAAAAAATGGAGAAGAGAAATTACAACACAAGATATAAAAAGATTTGGGAGAGAGACATATCACATTACTTAAGAGAAAAAGACACAAAAAACATGAGAAGGATTGCCAGATTTAGATTGGGAAACGAGGAGAAAGGAAACAAATACTGGGCAAATAGCGAGAAAAGGATATGTAGAGTGTGCGGAACGGAGTTTGAAACACTGGAGCACATTAAGTTTTCTTGTCAGAAAAAAGTAATGAGCAGGAAGAATATTGTGCAGTTATTAAAGGGCAGTGAAGGGAAAAGGTTGATGGCGGAAATAGAGAAAAGGAACGAGGAAAGAAAAGTAACGCCAGAGCAGAAGTGATTTTAATCTGAAGTGACAAAGAGACGAAGAGACAAAGAAGACAAGAGGTATAGATCTTTTTTCTTTTGGAATTGGAATGTAATTAAAAATTTGAAATATAATTAAGCACAATGATATATAATTTATGGATTTAAGGCGGAAGAATGTAGTGCTTAATGGCAAAAACATTACAATAATTAAAATAAAATTTAAGACGTACATTGCCTAGGGTCCCTGACTATTACCCACAGACAAATGTTTTCCGCCCGCTACTGCACAGCATTAACTATATTGCCATTTAGAATATATTACAAAATGCATTAAGATAATTAAAAACAACAATAGAGGGAGGAGTAAGGCCTACGAGTTACGGCTTCACAAACACGTTATATAAACATAGGCATCATTTACAATAACAACATGCATAACAACAAAAGTGATTAAATACACATTTATTAAAATTAAAATATAATTAAAAATAGTTAAAAAATTTGTCAAACGGAAATTAAAATTGATAATGGTTGTAAAAGTTTTATAAACTCATTAACGTTTTTTTCTTTTTTAAATAATGGATGTTTGTTTACTTTTTATTAATTAAGTTTACTTTATAATTAATACTTTTACAACACAAGCAACAAGAAAATGAAAACACAAGTTAAAATTGCCTACGAGTATATGCATATAATTAAATAATTATATTATGAAGTTAATATGCAGAAATTAAGTCTGTGGTTTATTATTAGACACGCAGAAGAACCTAGGGCGTTCGCAAGAGAAAGAAAAAGGGGCAGTTGGAATTATATTTAGCATCGTCAAATATTCATCAACGAGAAGTGGTAAAACTTAGTAGTTTTATGATAAGTATACATAAGGTTCATTATATAATGATTGTAGCAAAAAAGTCTTCAGATTGAGATAGCGACAACATAGAAATTCAGTGTCTTCCCTAAATTGACTATATTTTAATATAGTTGTTTCTTTTTGTAAACATATATTTTTCTATATTTTTATTATATACTAGCTAGTCACGCTTTTTTGTGGCTCAGTCTGATATGAAACGAATGAGAAAGTAAATAAAAGAGAAAATCAACTGGAAAGAAACGAAACAAGAAATGAATTAGATTTGTGTATCTAAAATTATGAAAAATTAATTACAAGTTGTTTTGTGTTTTTAATTTGGTCCATTTTAGAAAATTAACATTTAGGATTACGTAAGGGTCATATTCAAACTACAATAACTCTCGAATTATGGAACTCAGAGCAATGATTTTGGTGTTATTTTGTAGATAATATCTCTATATGTCAATATATTATAAAAATAATGTACATCAATGTGCTAGTTTTTGAGGTATGCAAGAAAAACTAAAAAAAAAACAGACAAAATGTGGACTAAAATTCGCATAAATCATTTTCTTTATGACGTTTTTAATTTTAAAGTTTTTATTACTTGATACCTTTCAAATAATATTTGTTTCATATCCGTAGGACCTTTAGAACTAGAGAAGTCGACATTTTTTGGCAGAGTCATCTAAAATATAAAATTAAAATTAAAATGGCGACCATTCCAAGAGGAGGGGGGATCAATAAAACTACGTGTATAACATGCCCTTAAATTAATAGGAGTAGGAGACATGAGACCCTGTATAAAGATTATCGTATTTAGTTTCTTCAACTCTCTATTTAGTTTAAACTATTCTAAATACTAGAAATTTACTAAGTAAAACTCCATGACAAACCTAGCGAATCTTTTTTATATTCTGGTTCATTAGTAAGGCAACTTCGAAAAACCGAAATTGAGTTGCAGTCTGCAGTTATATGTAAAATTGTATCCACAATCTGATTCAGTACATATATTACTCATAAATGCAACTAAACAAAATTATAATGCTGATAAACTTGTCAAATATCGCTGCAGTGTGTAGAACTTGAATATTGTTTTCGTCGTTGTCTTAAAATTTAATAAACGGAGTTGTTTTACTAATGAACAGGACGATCGATAATCCGAGTTCAAGAAATGTTAGAATAAGTAGTAAGATAGTATTTAAAATAAGGGCATTCTTCATACTGCACTTAATAGCAAAGTCTCGATATAACATTCAGTGGGATCTGTGCTCCTACTACTGGTTTTTTTCACCCAGATCAGGGTTCTTTATTGTCATCTGGGTGGATAGGTTTTTTTTTATGAAAATATCTCATTACCTGGAATTTATAGAAAAAAAGGTAAATTCAGATATTATTGTGAGTATTGGTTTCCGCGTGAGACCTAAAAATGAAAGTATTTTAGGTAAAATTTAAATCCAAATATGGCGAGAAAAGGGTACCAGGTTTTTATGGTTTTATTGAACATTTGTGAAGAGGAGCATTAGGTGTAACACTTTTACTATTAAAAAGGAGTGGTGTAATTAAAGGTTTTTTATTTGAGTGCATAAACTTTCAAAAGTTATTAGCACTTAAAAGAATATAAACATTTATAAACATTTTTAATACATAATTTACAACTTATACACACGAGTATGGGTACTTAAAATAAACAGATTAACTTGGTTTTATTGATAAAGTCAATAAGGTTTTTCGGACTTTCCCTGCTTTCAAATATCTGGCTATATTCATCAGGTATATTACAGTTTTGTCTGTGTGACGAGTACCATGAGCATCGAAGAATAATAGGCTTTACCGTTAGTGGGCTGTTACATTGTTCCCATATTGATTGTGGTTCTTTTTTGAAGGTGTAGGTTTCTATTCTGCCATGAAAAATTTATTACATTTTTATTTTGTTCTTAAAGTCTGAACATGTTATAGTTGCTGCTTATAGCGATTCGAATTTGAACAAATTTATCTCGAGTCTGAAATGGTCAATCTATTTCAAATACTTAAGATAATTAAGTAATGATATCCTTCATAATTATATAAATTTGATTACCATTCTACCGACGAGACTTAACAACAAAACTAGTTTAAGTATTAGTACATTATATATGTCATGTAATATACCACAAGTATCAAGCGATGCGTGAAATTGTCAGTTGAACTATTAACGGATTCTACAAATATTCCATATTTACACTTGAATCGGATATCCTGTTCTGGCAAATTAACATTTGGAATTATTTCACATGTACATTTCGTTGCAAATAATGATCTTTGCTTTCTAACCAAATAGAAAACATATTAAGGGAATTTAGTACTGCGTACTGGGGGAGAAAGATCCCCGCCACTGTTCCCCCGGGAATATCAATTTACAGAGGATAGAATTGAATCTGAGATTTTCTGAAAACACCAACACTAGGCAATTATACTAATTTACATTTTGTTCTCTCCCTCCCTCCCTTATATACACACACTCGTGTAGGTTATAACTCGTGAATTGAATATTCGTATAGAATAGACATTTGTATAAAACTGATTTAACGTTTCATAATCGGATTAACTTTAAATCGGATAAGTCGCTCATGGGTAATAGAGCATTGCCTATATAAATGCTTAAATATACTTAGGCGCTAATAATTAAATATTATTATTATTACTTTATTTTAATGTTTTTGCCATTAGACACTACATTCTTCGGTCTTAAGTCATTGAATTACATATCATTGTGCTTAATTGCATTTTATTTGTGATCCTTATTCTATTTACCCATTCTCATTCATTCCAAAAAAAATAAATAAAAATAAAAATAATACAAATAAACTTAAACCCCTACTGTTTTCTGTTCCTGCTTCCGTTTCTAATCTGCCATTTCTTCTCTTTCGTCGCTCCTTCTCTTTATCTCCGCCATCCACCTCCAATACCCACCCACCTTCAATAACTACACAATCTTCTTTTCATTCTTTCATTCTTTTCTCACATGAAAACTTAATGTGTTCACCTTGCACATCCTTTCCTTTAGTTGTTCCCAGTATCTGCACGTTTTCTCTTCGTTTCACAATCTCTTTTTCTCGTATGTATTCCGGTATCTCTCTCTCCCAAATTATCTTGTATCTTTCATTATATTTGCTGTTATCAATTTGTTCCATTCTTTCCTGCTGCTGTATATCTCTGTCTCTGCTCCTTAACTCCTCTTCCTTGTGCCTGCTTCTCTTCTTCTCTTTGCCTCTTCTGTCGCCATTCCGTTCCTTTCAAAGTACTCCTTTCTCCTTTCCTTCCACCCTCCTTTCTACTCTCCTCCCTTATTTTACTTAGGATATCGCATTCAGCATTTCTCATTTTCTCCTCGAATCTAATTGACTTCCTTCCTGATTTATTCCAGATTCTAATTATGTCACTTTTCACCTACTCCATTATCCATCTAATATACCTTTCCTGGATATTTTTCAATTAATATTTATAATATTATAGTGTTAATAATAGTTAATATTTTATATAAAAAGGTTTTAATGTTAAAAAGGTTTTTCGTTTTTTAATGGTAAGGGAATTAAAAAGGGAAGAGAGAGAGGGATGGTGTAAAAACCGATCGCATGGTTGCTACGGGTCTTCTGAGACAACAGCTGAGATTGAGTTGCTATTAGCAACAACCTCAATTGAAAATTCGGACACACGAAATCAATTCGATCTAAACTCCGTTTTTATGGAGTTATATTTCGGGCAGAGGCATCTTTGACACCAATCACAGTTTTTAAAGACCTCAGTATGGAGTTAACCTTCCACGGTACGCCTCTGGTTCCGAGGGTTATATATATTTACGACTAACCATGCATATACTATTAAAATCGTAGTCCTCGCTGCATACGATAAATCCAATGCGTTTGATGTGAACCATGTGGATAATTATCCTTATGTTACGTAAAAGATAATTAACTTCTTTTATACAAAATATATTTTAAGTATACGTAGACGATACAGTGGACGAGAGCATTAATACTTGACTCTGGCTGCTGTCTCTACGGTTTCTCTTAATTGATCAAGTTAAATTGATTATGCACATATTAAATTGTTTTTAGTAAAGTAGACTTAAAGTCTACTTAAAAACAGACTTATCTGAACTCTGCGTCTAGGTTTATATTTTTCTCAATTTTCAAAGTCATATAATATTTGTAATTTAATATACAACTTTCTTACATTCTTTATAAGTTTTTAATTACTTTTTTCCAACACTTCTTAATTCTCATCGTTCTTAGTATACGAGTATAAGCACTTGAAGATTCTGGTTCAGCCGTCTTGAACTGTCGTCTGTCGAACATTATTAAATTGCTTTTTAGATTTTTAGGGGAATATGAAGCACGTGTCTAATTCTAACAAATATTTTCAATAAGTGATAAATCGCACAAACGTGAGGCCTATATTACTTCTCTCCATCTTCTCCCCGCCCTATCCCCACGGCCATCACCTCGCAACCTCACACCCTCATATTGATTGTTACTTTCATATCATATAAAATTAATACAGTAACTCACATTGTTTTTGATTTCTTTTTAAATTAGAGTCAGCTAGTACTAGTCCTATTAACGACAACCTCTTACAGTAGTGTAGCACACATAATAAGACCTCGACATTGTAAAAACTGCCAATGACATGGGCCATCAGGTGGTTTCTTTTGAAGTGAATGTTATTTCGACGACTATTTTCTGTCGTTAGACTTTTTTTAAGGAAAAAACTTATGGATCGTTGTTACTTCGGAAGCAATTGATGCACTAAAGGTAAACATGTCCCAGTAGTCAATTGCATACATGCTGTTAGGCCACAGCGTCGTCTTCATCACTTTCCTCTACTAATGCCTTCCTTGGTGCATTAAACATATCGTAGTCACATGGGAATAAATCTGGACTGTAAGGTGAGTGTTCAAGAGATAATTTAGTGAGTTTATCATAAATTGGAGCTGCTGTATGTAGACATAGCGAATATGCAATAAGCAGTCTTCGCCTCATCAAGCAACTGGCAGTAGTAGGAAGTCAAAAACGTTTCCAACTGATAGCCGAGTCTTGATCTTGATCTTCCACTTTTTCACGATCATTTGGAACCTTCTGGGCCTAATTAAACAGTTGGGTTCTACACAGAGTAGCATCACAGAACTGTACTTGGAGTCTCTACAAAATTTCACTCGATTTAACACCTTCGTTGCGCAACAGTTGCTGGTACCTTGTGATCATTCACTTGAATGGCCCTCGTATATGCGAAGAGATTTTCTTCTTTTTTATTTGGTTTCCAAAAATTATTACTATCTGTAAGGCCTGCGCGGGGTGTGCCCAACGACTCTAGATTCTGATTAGTTGGTTAATAGGTCCTGAGATAATTTATTTTTTAGTCTGCGTAATGCCGGTTTATTGGACATGAGGTTGGAGGTAGATGCAGTAGCCCATAGCTAATAACTATATGATCATATTGGTTTCAGTATGGTTTTTTTTTTTAAATTTTTTATTATTCATTTACATAACTACAACTGGTCTATTAACCATCCAGCAATTTATCCATAACCAATACATATCCATACCATACGATATTAAGGATCGTCCATTGACATTTCCTTAGTTTACACTATTTATATTTTTGATTTTATACTTCTTTTATAATTGTCATTGTAGTTTAAAAGGTTTCTTTCTCTTAAGTCTTCTAGTTAGCGCTTGGTTGTCCAACAGTTGCGAGTACCTCGTCATTCGGATGACAGTGCAGTCTGTCATGATGTTAGAAGCATATCTTTTTAAGTGGAGGTCGTTATTTCGAATATACCAAGGATCGTTTACTATAGCTCTCTTTGACTTTATTTTGAAAACGTTGTATAATTTCTTTTTTTTTTGATTACTAAAGATTATTACAATCTGTCCTGCTTATAGGACATTCAGTGATAGGTATGTCAAAATAAAATGTCTTGCGCGGGATATGCCCATCGACTCATCCCTCAATTTTAATAGATTCTAGATTCTGTTTATTTGGCTAGTAGGTCCTGAGGTACCTTCTTTTTCAGTCTGCGTACTGTGGAAATATTGGACATTAGACAGCTGGCCAAATTGTTTGGATGTTCTATTATTCTCTCCTTGTATACTTTGGTTCTAAGCACTATTTCTTCTTTTACTGTAGGTATATCCAGGTCCCGATCGTGACAATCCTTAGCATTTTGGACTGAAATCTTTGGATTATCTCAATATTTGAGGTAGATGCAGTACTCCAGTAGTTGTATACCATATGACCATACCGGTTTAAGTATGGTTTTGTAGAGCAGGAGTTTGTTTTCTGTGCTAAGTTGTGACTTCCGTCCTATCAGCCAGTACATCTTCCGCAGTTGTAGACCTAGTTGCTTTCTTTTAGTAAATATGTGCTTCTTCCAAGTAAGCCTCCTATCTAGGTGTATTCCCAGGTACCTCACATGGTCAGCCTGAGGTATATTGACATTGTCTAGTTGTGAATGTGACATGTATTGATTTTGATTCGCTGGCCTTGATTCTCCAGTCCTTCATCCATGAAGAAAGTTTGCCTTTTTGAAAGCTGGATCATTATGCGATGCCAATATTGCCGTATCGTCAGCAATTGTATAATTTCTAAGTTACATTTCTTTGAGCATCCCCATAGTTGGATACCATATAACCAAACTGGTTTGATGATTTGTCTATGTAGGAGATGTTTATTGTGTGTGGATAACTGAGATTTTCTACCTATCAGCCAGTACATTTTCCTATATTTAATGCCGATCTCTTCCCTTTTCTTCTTAATATGAGAGAATGGCTTTCTATAGAAGGAGCTTGTTTTCACTGCTCAGTTGCGATCATCCTATCAGCCAGTACATCTTCCTCTTAGTGGTTTTTCGCGGAAATCTAAAGCGGACAAACTGTATTATACTTTTTTTTTTTTGATATACGCACTTTGCGAGTGTGTTTTTTATTATATTAGTAATACCTAATAACTAAACTAAGTTGATGAACTTAAATATAATAAGTATAGAAGCTAGAAAGAGAAAGGCAAATAATTTGATTTTTACATGAATATATTTTTGATGGGAACACGTCTTTACACGTGTGTGTTTTTGAAATGATAAAAATTTCAATTCAATATATCTCAAGCTTGACAATATTAACGCCACGCGAAGAGAGTAAGTAGTCCTTTCGTTTCATTATTTTTGACACGTGTTCATATTTGAGCTGCTACTGTGGATGCTGGGGCTATACTTTCAGCATCAGATGTACCGTACGACGACGACGACTATGAGTACAGAAAATAATCAGCTTTATCGTTTTTGGTTCAATATCTGAAGTCTGTGAGTGAATTGTTGATAAGTATACCCACCCTAAAAACAACAGGTCCGAACTGGAAATAAATGTCAATTGTTCGTAGTGAACATTTATGGGAATGTGTTTTTCTTAAATTTTATTTAACCGATGACCTTCCGTTTTTATAGTATCCAGACCTAAAATATGTGTTCCGCACCGCTGCATTTTAGACTGCGTCTTATATTTCTCAACGATAGGCGCGATAGGAAAAACCATTAATTTTATGACTAGAATATATAAGGTTCATTTAATAATAATATAATAGGGGTACACCCAGTAACGTAGTGTGTCTTAGACGGGCACTGTATCAAAATTTGTTGGGGGCCCAAATAATGAGTAAAGATTTATCACAAAAGGAACAAAAACACTCGTATTGAATTAAAATAATTATATATTGATTATACGTTATTACTTACAATTAATACTCCTAAGAACTAAGCTAAGTACGGCCTAAGAGTTTAAGTGAGATTGTGGATAACATTTTACGAATTTTTGCTTACATACGTTTGGGGCCCCGTATCTTTGATCAATTCTTTCAAAAACTTAATTTAACTAACTTGAAAGAAATACTATTGAAATCTTTGATTTTCTGCACTAGATACTATAAAAAAAATTAATGGAATAATATTTTGTATTAATTCAAAATGTGACGTCACAACGAAGGGGAGCGAAGTGGTCACAAAGTGTGACAAGGACGGTGACGAGGAGATGGATGGCTCCATATCTTCATTTCGGTTTTTGGTGATATTTTATTTGTTTTTTCTTTTTACTTATGTCAGACCAAGTAAAGTTTACTTATGTAAATAAGGTTATATTCTAAATACAAATTAAACTCTTAGGCCGTCCGCACATGAGGCGACTGATGGCAAACCTTAGCCCCGAATCTGCCCGAACCGAATGAGAATGGAACTGTGTTGTTAGTGAGAGAACGAACGTGTATACGAGTGAGAGAAAACACACGGCACGAACAAAACTAAACTGGTTTTGAGTACGTTTTGAGCAATTCTGTTTCTCGGTCGCAGGGCATAGTTGGTTGCATGCTTTTGATGGTGACATCATGAGCAGAGATGTGCAAAAATACTATTCAAAAGTATTTAAATACATACATACATACGAATACGACACCATAAAATCCCCTATTATGTTATTGTTAAAAATTTTAGAGTCACGAAACACGGATCGACATGGCTCGTTTTTCGTTTTCGTTGGAAACTTCGTTGCTCGGCTAGTTTGCAATCAGCCGACTCGTGTGAGTATAAAGCTAGCAAATATTCGAATAGCTATTTTTCATATAATATGATTTTTAAATTGTGTCATAATTGCAATCAGCAAGCGGTATACGAATAAAATTGTTAGCGTTGTCTCTGTTTGTTCAATGTGTTCATATAGTGCTGTCTCTATCTTTTCATGACAAAGAATTCGAAATGTCATAGTATATGCACTGTATACTTTGTGTGGTCGGTCAGTTTGTTTGTCTAAAGTAAATTATTAAACACTCGTATTCTCTTGTGTATATTTACCGTCCATTTGGTGATGTGCCCGAGTGCACTACTCGCGATTAACGGCGCTGACCTAATAATTCCACAGTAACGTGTATTTAAGACCATGCTTAGTTCAAAAATTCATTTTTAAATACTTTATATTAATATTTTTAAAATGTTTGTTTTATATTATTTTTATACACTAATACAACCATAATGAGTACGTATACATATGACAGTCTCACTGTATAAATAATTGTCTAATTAGCGTATAGACCGTATACGACCGAGAACCCCACCTTATAAATATATAAATAATAAATTGTTACCTTGAAAAAAATTCAAGGTCTGTTTTTTTCATTATAACCGTGTACAGTTTTCGACCTTTGTATCATTGATGCTATGCGTCAATTCGTGTGACTAATACACATCTGGTATGTTATTATTTTTACCGAATTTCTCATAATATAAAATAAAATAAAATTAAATTTTATAAGAATACTTGAAATATTTTATGGAAAAAATATATGCGAATAAAAACTTCAAAGTATTGAGATATAAAACCAATTTGTCGGTTTACTCTATTCATAAGAAATTTTGTTGAAACTTCTTATAGTCAAGTAGTCAAGTATTCTTTTTCTGGTTTGGCTAAAATAGCTTTATATCATACAGAGTTAGTTAAAAATAATTAAGGTTTTAGTTAGGGATTTTCCAGATATCAGTATTATACGATTAAATACGTTATTTTATGCCTCGTACAGATTGGTGCGACGTTGGTATTTTTCATTCATAAGTTGACATTATTTAGACATGAGTGTACTAAATGTTTGTACTTTTAACGTACAAACTAGTGCGACATAAACATGCGACACTAATAAAACCCTTACTTATTCTATTTTAAAAAATTTTAGGTAGTATTTTTATGAAACAAAAATGTTTCAATACGAAGTCGGAACATCTAAAGAAATTATGGTTTTTAATGTGATCTTGAAAAAAAGGGTCGAGTATAATCACATTGTGTGTTGACGTATTTTTAGTTGTGTTTAGTAAATAAATAAAAAGAATTGAAAATGGTGTTTAAATATAATAAACTGTATCACGAGTTAGTTACCTTGTTAATTAACTGAGTTTTATTACTTTTCTTTGTAAATATTTTCTTTTCCTAAAACAGGTTGAAGGAATTCGTTCGAAATAACACAACTTCCGATGTATTAAGTTGCATGTCGCACTAGTGTAGACGTGTTGTATAACTTCTTACAACACATTTTGGATGTCGCATGTTTAAGTCGCACGTATGTTACGGGTCTTTATTTAAGTTTCAACAAGAGCGGTCATTTTAAATCAATTTTTCGGTGACATTTGGCAGATATTGTGTTTCATTACTAACCTATTTTAGATTATAACAAAAATAACTTCACTTTTCACGGAAATATTGCGTGTGATTGATTTAAGGAAGTACAACACCTGTACGTAAATGATGAAAATGTCGTAATATTTAAAATCGATGAAATTAGTTAAAATACATGTTGTCTCAAAGTTTTAGTGACCTAAGGTTCATAGTTTTCTATCTAGAATTGATTTAAAGCAGCCAATTTGCATATATATCATAAATTTTAGCTCAATTTCACCAGAAAACATAACTTTTAACTATGAAAAAATGGTGACAAGGGTTTCAAAAACTTATAGGAAAAAGAAATTTATTTATAAATATAATTAAGTAAGAAACAGTAATTGTGGCTTATGAGCCGGCAACGTTGCAAATGGCAAATTGAGAGAAAATTCAAATTAAAACAGGATTATAGTCCAAGAAATGAGTTTCTTTTGACAACGTTGCCAAATTTATTATTAATTTTTTACAGATATTTAATTTGAATTTGATTTGAATTAGTATAAATTTGACATTAGTTATAGTTAAATATTTTAATTATTAACTATTATATGTATATTAAAAATTATTTTAGCAAATTTTATAATTGGGAATTGAAAAATTAATTTTTAAAGGTACAGTCTCAATATTAGTTCCTTACTCATATATTTCCTATTTCGTAATTCGTACTATCGAGAGATAAACTTTTTGCATTGACGGTACGTCCTGTATGCCCTTAAAATAACCGCTCTTGTTGAAAGACCATATAGTTGTGCATATAATCCTAAATTTTTAAAAATTGCTATTTGTTTACCATTGGCTATTTGAGATTCATAAAGTACAAAAATGTCTAAAGATGGGGATAATTTGAAATTTTCAAAAAGCCCCAAAACTTGTCGTAGTCTCATATATGTGAACTATACCGCTGCCTGATAAGTTATTATGATTACGTGAGTCATAATCAATTTAATTTTGATAACAACCAAATTCAGAATATATACCGCTGGACCTGAGATCGAACCCGAAAACTCAGCAGTCTGACATCAAGCAGTATTGCAGTCGGCCACTGTGTTATGAAAAACAAAACATTAATTTACATAAATGTTAAAGTAAAATGTTGAATATTGTGTTCGTGACGCCTCAAACCACAACTCGACATGGAATAATACGGAATGTGCGGTCACCACACATGCAGTCATTTTTACAAAAAGATACGTATTAACATTATTAACATCTTAATACCCAGCGGTCATTGACTGAATAAAGTTATTTCTAATTACTATAGAAGAAAACCAAACCTGGCATCTTTATATCTATCTTTTTGTGGAAGTAAATCCCGAACGTGCTGCTTGTGACGTCACAGGCATGTGAAGTGTTTAACTTGAATGACTGAGCACTGAGCCAGTCCATTGTTCTTTGGCTTACGGGTGTAAACAGTAGGAGAATTGCCTGCCTATTATTTAACGAGCATAGTTCATAGTTTTACTATAGCTATACTACGTATACGTATGTTCTATTCAACGGAAAGTCAGATTACGGTCGTATTATGTTATGTTGTGCCTTCCGGTCCCAACGACTTGCCTTTTCGTTTGTTTGCATACTGCATCATAATGTAATACAGTAATTACATAATGCAACGGTCATATCCGGATCGAGTTTAATTGTTGGTTTGTTGACTTGTAAACTTGACTTTAATAAATTAAATTTATTTGTTTATTTCAAACTACGTTGATATAGATTTATGATTTCTTTTTATTCACTCATTTATATAAAAAGAAATAAGATAGACAGAGATAGAGAGAAAGCATAACAAGAATAATCTTGTTTAAAAGTCTTTATTTATAAATATTGAAACTCTGCTTGTTCTAAATGAGGTAATACCTTTTTGTTGATGCGCCATTTCTATTGTTTGCGATTCTAGCAGGTCATATTTGACAGGGGTGTAGGGTAGCTAATAACAATTTCTTAAGTATCGTACACATACGTGCAATTTAAACATGAGATATCCAACATTTGTTGTAAGAAGTTGTACAATACGTCCACACTAGTGCGACATGCAACTTAATACGTCGGAATTTCATATTTCGAACGAGTTCCTTCAACCTGCTTTAGAAAAAAAAGTATTGTTCAGGCCTATTTCATTTGCATTTAATCATTTTAAATTATTTTTATTTATTTACTAAACACAACCCTTTTGTTCGATATCACATTCAAAGCAGTAAATTCTTTAGATGTTCTGACTTAGGATTGAAACATTTTTCTTTCATAAAAATACTACCTAAAATTTAAAAAAATTGCATAAGTAAGGGTTTTATTAGTGTCGCATGTTTATGTCGCACTAGTCTGTACGTTAAAAGTACAACATATTTAGTACACTCATGTCTAAATAATGTCAACTTATGAATGAAAATATATTTATGTTGGATGTCGCATGTTTATGGCGCACCAGTCTGGTCAGTTAGGTTATAGCACAAAACTAAACAACGTATTTTTGTCGCGCGTATCTTTCTCGTACGACTATAGTTGTCCTTTTCTGACCAGTAGGCAAAGATTCACGTTATACGTGTTATAGAAATACTGCGTTATAGAAATACAAACAATAAAAGAAAAGTATTGGATACTCAGACGTGAGTCTAAGGGTGTATGGACCACGTCGCTGCCAGAGGCTTCGAATACGCTGGTTTCGCAAAATAATCTTTTAATTAACATAGACAATCAATTAAATTGTTTATTAAATACTAGCTAAAAACAATCAGATGTTAATGAAAAGATAAGTCGAGAATGTAAGGTCCATATTTATGGGGCACTAAATTTATTGACATAAGTACATTTTTAACAGGAGGCCCCAGGGGAATCCAGCTGTCTTAATTTGTTTTTATTTCAAATTTCAAATACATTTTTAATTACCTGTTACAGTTTTCGAATAATCATACAAAAATATATTCTTAACCATCCACTGACCTGTATTTAGGGGATGTTTCACAGGCCTTTATATTCTAAAGTAAGTATCTATGGCCGTTTCTGGGTTGGTTGCTTATTTAAAGTCGTTTGGTTACTTATTTTGCTCATTTTTTCAATAACAGTTCTTTCGCCTGATGTTGACGGTTACCTTCAAAAGTTACATATTAGGGGTTTGAGATTTACTCTAATAAGCACGGCGACAATAACTGAGAAACCCTGGATTCACACAATTGGCTTGGAGCTATATCTACTCGTAGGTATTTATATAGGCTGAGCAATAAATAAACAAGCACGGGAAACATATTTAATTAGTGCCTTGGGGCGGTTTAATTTTACCTCTCTAGTTTCCCCCCTTCATTATTAAACCCTGTTGACTCCCTAATCAGTACATGGACTAATACTACCTATTTATTATTATTAGGTAACCTGTAAACAGTACAGAGCCACACAAGAGTAGAGGAAATGGAATGGTATTTAGGAGAATCGCAAAACTCGAATTTTACTACATCTAGTGGGCGATCGCTCCGTCGGAAAATTTAATTCTACGAATTACAAATTTGGGAAGTAATATTAAAGCTATTGCTGTGGATAATATTTCCTAATTATCAAGAAGTTTATTAAAATAAATTTTGTTCCTTGTTAACCTCTTACTTAATCTCAATACCAACGGTTTTCTTCTATCTTGGATTACGTTCCTTTTAAATTAAAATAATTGTTTTTTTTAGTTTTAATTCTATGAAATGTTCATCTTTATGCAAAACCTCATATTTATTTCGTTTAAGTTTTAAACTACATCATCTGAACACTCAACTTGCCATAACCGTTAATACAAAATAGAAAACCATTGAAATACTTTGACGTCACTAGTGTTTTAAATATGCTCAAGCATCTGTCTCGTTAAATTTTTATATTAATAGAGGGACATCCGAGTCTCGATAGATACTTCTATAAATATATGGTACAATATTCTTGGATTTCATTTTTTATGTACTAAAATATGTCAACTTATTACATTTTACAAACTATTTCGTATCAATAAATTAAATATGTATTATCGTAAAGATATTTTACTTTTCTTAATAATTCTTTCCTGAATATTTTTCCTTATAGTTCTTCAAAGGACATATCTTCCCTCATTTCGGATCAACATTTTGTTGTCCTCAAAGTTTTGGATACCAATATCTGCTTAATGCGGACTGCAGATGAGTTGCGGTTGGCGGTTGGATTTCAAGTTGTAACAACGGTTAGAGTAATGGAATTTGGTATTTGATGGACAGAGCCTAATGTTGGTGGCACGCTTGGGTCGTCTGTAGCGTAATTGACAACAAGATCACCAATAACAGTTATGAATTTAGTTTTGTGCTGCTAAGATGCCACAAAACTGATGTTGACATCTTTGTTGGTAAACCAAGCAAAAGTTCGCCTGTAGCAGCAACGACAATGGTCGTTTATGGACCCCATTTTTTCCTCGTTATAAAGGTCACAATATTGTATTTATTGTTTTGCGTTTCCGCCTTTGCAGCGCTACGGTCGGCGTTCCCCGCATGCGCGCTGGTTACCTACATCTCTTGTCTACGCACTGACGCCATTACAGTCTGATTCTTCATTGTATACGTTGTTTACTGAGTGTTTAAGATGCCTCTGACAATCTTGAGTCCCGCCGATTGTGAAGTACGGGCTGTTATACGACTTCTTAGTGCTAAAGGCGTAAAACCGATCGATATTCATCGTGGGATCTGTGAAGTTTACGGACAAAACATTATGAGTGATGGAATGGTAAGGAAATGGGTGAGAGCATTTAAAGATGGCCGCACAAATGTGCATGATGAAGAACGGAGTGGGCGTCCTTCGGTCTTTAATGAAGATTTTGTGCAGAAAGTGGAAGAAAAGGTGAGAGAAAACAGACGCTTTACAATTTCATCAATGTGCGACTGGTTTCCTCAATATTCTCGTAGTGTTTTGATACAGTTGTGATACAGTGGTTAACAAGTCAGGCGGCAGAATTTTATGAGGAGGGTATTCAAAAACTGGTGCCACGTTATGACAAGTGCCTCAATATTCACGGAAATTATGTAGAAAAGTAGATTAAGGTACAGGCTTTCATGTAAAAATAAAATTATTGCGATATCTTTGCACGTCTTTTTTTAATTCCAAAACGGTACTTACTTAAAAAACACGCCTCGTATATTTGATTGTATATGCCTTTACGGCGTTACAAACTCCTTACATTTATCATCCTCTCCTCATTCTATTTTGTTCCCTGACTCTTCTCAACATATCCTCTATCTTCTTTTCACTATCACTCCTAAACTCGTAATCCTCTTTTATATGTTCCGATGGATCGCTTACACATTATGCAGAGCTTCTCCTCCATTTCTTCCCATTATCAATTTCTCAACCTTCTTGTTACTTCTGCCATTCATCTGTTCCCATCTTTGCCCCTTTTTTACAGCTGCTCTACCTTCCTAATGCTGCCCATCCTATCCATACAAACATCCTTTATTTTCTCCAGTGCCTCCACCTCTGCTTTGCAAAATCTGCCTTTCTTTCTTCTCCGTCCACCCAGTCCCATCTATGGAATCTAATGGAATCTACTTCCATTTTCTTCGTTCCACTTTCCCAAATTCCAGGTCACAATCTTGTAATATGTATAACCGTTTTGATTGCCTTGTCATATGGACACCCATCATTTTCTACTATTCACAGATTGTATAGATTACCCTTATCATTATTTTAACTTGCATTAGAACTTGCCCAAAGAAGTTATACAATTTGCAAATCACACCTTCTTAGAACCAATAAATCATTTAATGATTCAAATCAAAGCGCACCGCACTTTTTTTAAGATCATAATAGTATCTTCAAATTACAGACAATTTTGTTTCCCTTGTTTCCAATTCTAATCTCAGTTTGTTATTTCATTGCTACCGAATTATTTATTTATTATTCAGTTTTATAGAAACGTTTGTACGAGTATGTGTGTTGGTTGTTGTGTGTATGTGGTTGTGTGCTTAATGCAGTTGTTCGAGATGTATATCAGTTTTGAAATGATTTATTTATGAGATCACATTATTTTATTATGAATTATTAATGCACTAAGGTTGTTATACCTTTGATGTGTCAAAGAACTCCTCGAATATAGAAAGGCAAGTCATTAGTTATCTGGAAAATATCCCAAAAACAATTTATGAGGATTATGGAGTGACGCATTTCTCTAAAAAATGACATAAAATTGGAAACAAAATTATTGTTTTTAAAACAATTTTGTTCGAATCTAAATCCACGAAACATAGGGCGATTTGATCTCAGAATTATTCCTTAGGTGAACTAAGCGTGTTTTCGGAGGATCTATTTCTTACAGGATAGCAAAATCGAAAAATGGAGACTAAACAAATAGAAAAGAAGAGAAACTAAAATATTTGTTTAGAAGTCTTCGGGTTCTCCGGAAAAGAGTTATATTTTCTGGGTTTGCTGTTATAATCATAAATTTATTATGCAACGGTGGACTATCCACATATATAAGGCGAAGACACGAAGACAAGAATTGCCAGCATAGTAGGAAATTGTCGGTGATATACCTACAAACAATTTGGATCCGATGCGTATAAAATTCGAATACGATATTTTAGAACCGACCTAGTATATGAATCGACATTTGGGCGATATAGGGTGACTTATGAACAACAACAAAAATAGAGGCTATACAAGAGTAGGCGAAGATATAGGTACCTAAAATTTGAATTTCTGTTTATATTTTGGTCATAATTTGGCGTCACACGATGCAATTTTAATTATTCTTGTTTATTCATAATATCATAACTTTATGTGTTGCTCGAGAGCGCTGTAAATAATTTCTCACGTTTGAGTATGCAATTATTTTACACTCTGTAGTAAACTACTATATATGAATAATAAACCTATACAATAAGCCCATAGAAAGAAGTACCATACTACTTTTAATTTAAGTGTTTTAGCTGAGCACTTTGCATTTGTATGAAGTGTGACTGCAACTAATTTTTCAATCACAATTTCAATCATGATCGCTACACAAACCAATAACATAAAAATTCAATAATTACGTAACGAAGCTATTTACATTTTATGTAAAAAATAATTGATTTTTAAATTGTATATATATTCGAATTGAAGTATAAAAGATATAAATACTTATTAGAGAATGTTTAGTTCATTTCCACTCATTGTTTTAATTTTGTTTTTAATTTTGTATTTAATTCGTAAGTCTTTCCCTGCACCATTTTTAATTTACGTTTTCTTTGTTTTCTTATAACCTTACTATGTCCAATGTTTCTAAATTAAAAGTCTAAATTTAAAAAGAGTAGAAACAGGAGGGAGATTAGCAGGAAGAGAGAAGCAGCCGACCATCTAGTGTGCAAAGGGGCGATACATCGTGCTAGAATTAACGCAGCAGCTGTTGATGTAAAAGATGAAAAGAGTTTTATATTTTATATTTTAATAAACACAACAATGCAATAAACCACAATGCTATGTAATTTAATGATTTAAGGCGGAAGAATGTAGTGTCTAATGGCAAAAACTTTCAATAATAAAATAAATAAAAATATGAAAACAGTGAGTGGGAATAAGGCTTTATACTGGTATTAAATGCGTCAGACAGAATAATTATGTAAATGTAACCCAACGTAAATGTTGTAAAAGTATATGCGCATTACGCGGTACGCGGTATATGGATCCAAGTCTATTCGGCTCCAGAGGGAATATTCCAGACTCATTGCTGTAAAAGTGGAAATTAATAATGTATCATCAGCAAAAAGTCATCTGCGTCGCTGATGGTTTAAGCATAAATACAAGATAAGCCCTTCCCGTCCCACAGCAGTGAGGAGATGACTGGAAAATTAATTAACGACCACTTGTACGTTGACTAGTAACTTGTAAAATCTTATAGCTACATTAAAATAATGTACTAGAAATGTGTGTAAAATGCCTTCTTTCATAGATTTACACCTATAGTTTACAATGCTATAAAATGGTTCTCGAGTTATTAACAAAAATAAAAAAAAACACAAGAAATTCGCATAACTTCTACAGTTATTATGCTATATAATTGAAATAGTGCTAAATCGACGTTTTGAAGCCGACTATATTTAAGAGAAATACATCGTTTTACACTATTTAGAAATTCTCCATATAAAATTGCCTGAGTAGCAGAAAATATTAAAAAAAAAAATCATTTGTAACTTGTAAAATTTTATAGCTACATTAAAACAATGTACTAGAAATGTGTGTAAAACACCTTCTTACATAGATTTAGATTTATAGTTTACAATTTCATAGAAAGGTTCTCGAGTTATTAACAAAATTATAAAAAAAAACACAAGAAATTCCCATAACTTCTACAGTTTTTATGCCATATAATTCAAATAGTGTTAAATCGACGTATTTAAGCGAAATACATCGTTTTACGCTATTTAGAACATTCTCCATATAAAATTACCTGAGTAACAAAAAATATTTAAAAAAAAATATCACTGAAATGTGAAATCTTATAGCTACTTTAAAACAATGTACTGACTAAAAGACTAAAAGAGTCACGGGAAAGAATTGAATTTGAGATAAGAGATAATTAAAAACTGAATAAAGTTATATCAATTTAATTACTATAAATTTTATAATTATGGCTGGCTACTAGCTAAACCTGGTCACGCATCACTGTGGCTCAGTCTGATATGAAATAAATGGGAAAGCAAATAAAAGACACACACACACTACGATCTATTTTTTAGCAGTGCAGCCTTAGGCCTGTCGCACACTGCAAGCGTATTTAAGAAAATTTTGACCAGTCTGAACCCTGTAAATGTAATGAACGAATACGGGCGTTACGTACCTCTCACATTAGAACCGAATATCAGCGAATTTTATCTAAGCGTATACCTGCTGCAACGCTAAACCTATCCCTACCTTGAACAGTGGTGTATCGATAAAAATTAAAGTAAAAGTTTGCTCTCATGAAAAATTATGTTAGTGCAAAACAACTCCAACACAAGTTTGACGTGGCGTACTGTCGTATCGGTACGTGGTAGGTATGTATTGTGACACAAGGCATGCAAAGAACGCAAGAGTGGGCTTGCTCTGAGAGTTCTAGCCGCGGATTTACGTCCGAATTCGCCGTTGCTTAAATACGCTTGCGCAGTACGACAGGTTTTAGCATAAGAAAGACGCGTCTAAAACATTTTTCCGACCTATTTTTTTTACAGTGTATATAAGACATGTATATTTACACTATACAAAAATGACGACTGCTGGTCTCAAGATGATACATCGCAGAACTCATCATCTAAATGTTTCTTTTATTGAAATGCGCGGCCATTGTTTCAAATATACTCTCACATCATTAAGAATGCTGTGAATATAAATAACGTCTATTGTTTCAATAATGACGTTTCTTTGAACTACTCGTACCAAGGTACTCGCATTTGAACTTGAATCTTCAAGAACGTGAACAGGTGTTACGTTACAGCACAAGAGGAGAGGTCGGAGCAGAAATACTCGTAGTTGACAATAGTATAGTATAAATTGTATCGTACGAGTACGTAGTACGTAGTACAGTGAAGTTATTTTTAAACATCTTATTGTATAAAAGAAAGAGCAATTGTTGCAAGTATGGTGCAGAAACAACAACGGCAATTTGTAACACCGTTTATAAATAAACAGAAAGTTAGATTCAATAATAAAATACTAGCTCAGTATAATACGTCTTATATATCTGTACTAGAAGTTACCCCCGTCGCAAGCGACGACTGTCTTTTGTGTGTGAATTTGAATTTCATTTCAAATTTTAATTTCATTTTTAAATTGAAATATTAAACTCGTCCCATATATATTTTACATATAAAAGCAAATAATTTTTCATATAAACTGACTAAAAAAATACATTAACTATACAGTAACTTAATACATTGGCATGTTTTGTAGCTACTACGTATTCACTATAAAAGACAGTAATAAATTATGCAATAAAACTCAGATCAATTCTTTATCATTTGGGTCTGGTTTACAAAACGAGAGAATATTTTATTTATTTAATTTCTTTTAAGGAATTTGGAAATTTTTCATGTCTCAAGCCTCAGTTTCATATACACAAAGTATTTTCTAATAAAATAGAAATTGTCAGTGTCAATGCTTATTTTGCATTAACGTGTAACGTAAAACCAACATAAGTCGTGAATAATTATTATTTGTTGAATATTAATCTCTTACTATTATTATGTTAATAATTAATATTTAAAAATAAGTTATTATTATTTTTAAAGTTCCAAAACAAAACAAGTCGCAAAAGAGAACGTGCTCTATAATATCAACTATTCGGTTCACGGTGTTGATGGATTATTGTAGTCGGATTCCGTAAGCCATGTGCCTTGCTCACACAACACTGCACATGAACAATATACTAATTACAATCAATTAACTATAACAAAAGAAATCCTATTAAAATTAAGTAAACTGATGTAATGTAATTCAACTGATATTTTTATTTATTTAACGTTAGCTTACTGAGATAGCGAGTTCTATCAACGACAGCCTCCTACTAAGGCATAATCCACTGTCTAGAGTCTAGTAAAATTTTATGATTATGCTTGCATATAATGAATTAAACTTTCATAACAACGAAACACAAAATGTAGCGCTGATCCAGCGATAGAAGCTTAATAGAGTAAGATCCCAGGGCCGGCAGACATCCCTTATTTTCTGATGAACAAAATGTGTAAGATTGAGTAGTGTTAGTATGTACAATGATCGTATACCTATCTGCTAACTTGACCAGGCGGCCATTTTCCAGGTATCAGGTAATCAAAGTTTATGTCTCACTCATTCTCATGCGCACGGATAATGCCCTCTTGCTCCTACTCATAGCGGAATTAAAATTGGGTCATGGGGATGTTTGGTCCCTCGCTAACATATATAAAAATGGACCATCAGACTATAAGTAATTTTAAGTATTTCTTTTGTCAGCTTTAAAGCGTCTGCTAGGTAATACAAGGTGTTACAAGACAACTGTTTTAAAACGTTTTACAAGAGGACAGATTGATCCAAGGGGTTAAACATCCCCTAAACCCGAATTTTATATAGAAAAAATTATTTTGGAATTCGTATTAAAACAAATAATTCGTGTAAATTTTTTTATTTGAACCGAGTTATATCGAATCCGTCTCAAATTAGACATTTATTTTATATCCTGTTGAGACAAACTTATTTATAGATATTAATGCTAAAAAAGCAAAATCTTAAAAGTTATGCAGCTTTGAAAATACATTTATTTTTTTGTCATACAATTTTTGAAATATTTATGTCTATTTTAAAAACATCTTAATAATATGAGCAATTCAGTATCTCTTGATCCCGTGCTATTTATTCTAGACTTCCAACACAAATAAAGGATGTTCTCATATTTACACATATTTCCGGTGGCTTTTAGTATGTCAACATAAGAAAAATGAAATATTTTATTTTTCTCAACAAAGTTTTAAGCAACTTTTAATAAACTGAAGTTTTCTATGTTTCCTGGAGATGCCATATTTCTGTTCCACCCTTCCTTAAGGCTAAATGTTTCCAAAAAGTAAGTTAATATTTACAGAATATTAAGAAGGATTTTCGGCGAGTTTTCACCCTATAATTTAGAAAATTTGTTTACTTTATATTTAGAGTTTTAATCTCTTTCCATTAGCCGGACTTAAAGAGTAAAATCAACAAATTTAGAAAACAGTAATGAATAATGTTACTTTATTAACGCATTTGTCAATTAAACAAAATATTTATGAGAACAAAAAGTCGTCAATCAACAAGTCTTTTGAACGATAAAATGTCAATCGCGTTCGTGTGGAAAATCCCATTTGAAGTGAAAAGTGTATCATTAATATTTCATTAGACACGAGACTTTGAATATAAACTTTTTAAAATACATGTATTAATTTGAGTGGCCTACGAGTAAACGTAAAATGATGTATTATTTACACTAATTTTTTAATTTATCGTAATAACATAATATCAATACAACGACAAACAGTAATGGATTAGTTTAATATGTAGCGTTATACGTATTTCTATAACGTCTTTCCTGTTAGGCATTACATTCTTCAATATTAATTCTACCAATTACATTGTATTTTTTTGAAATTTTTATCTTAGTCTAGTTAGTCTATTACTAAGTTCTTATTTTCAAAAAATATTCTCCTGATATCTTACAAAATATTTTCTATCTGATCTCTACATGGAGATATAAGAATAGAGTGCGCAAGAGGCTGAATGCTGTGATAAAGGCAAAGAGAGAGATAACCGCGAAAGTCCTCTGTGTCCCTTTCGAGCCGAGTACTGTGATTGACTGCCCCGCTAACGGAAATATAGCTATACTAGAGCCATGTTGCGTCAGAGTGGGGGGCTGTCGGTGTCTTTTTTCAATTTAAAATTTACTGTATGCTACACTCACTATTACAAATATTTTTATATTTATATTAACAATAGCGTCTACTTGCTTGTTTACCCCTTACCATACCGCCAATCAACCAAGCCTGAAGCAGCGGTTCGGCTAGGAAAAAACAGATAGGACTCTCGGTGGGATATCTTTCTCTTTGCCTTTATCTCTTCTTCTTACACGTGGCCGTACACTTCGCGTACTCTATTCTTATATCTCTATGGTTCTCTCTCTCTCCTCTTTTCGGTTCCCCATATCTCCTTACTTGGGGTGGGAAATTGATGGGAATAGTGATGTTCTTCTATCTAGTTTGTATTACGCAATGTCAGAACGAAAGCTGGTGGCTTATAGTCTTCATAAATGAATACCTACTGTCCCGTTTCATTTCCCTTCTCTTTATTTTCCTATCTAAGGTTTTTGACTTCATTCATCCATTTTATTCCATTCTCCCTCCCTTTCAGAATTTCCATCAAATCATTTTGCATTCCACTTTCTCCTTACACCTATTCTTCGCATGCTTTAACGTTTTCTCTTCTCTTCCTCACATCCTGCTCCTGCCCCTCTCTTCATTACCTAATTACAGCGTTATATAATCTTGCAAACGTAAAAGTTGTATGTTAAAGATAAACTTTTTTATATTTAATTTTAATAAATGAATAATAATTTTTCGCATACATCAGGTAAAGAAAGTCATTAGTGGCAACCAAAACACAGTATAGTCTAATATTAAGTACAAACCTTATATACACTTTAAAAGAAATTGGTCGAAAAAATACTTGGCTAGTCCTACATCCATCATTGGTATTATGCGGTATCTAATTATAAGTTACTATCCGGTTTCCTAGAGCTGTTGCATTATTTAACGTCCATTTAGCCACGTGCCCGAGTGCACCACTTGCGTCATCACAACCTCAGAGTTTAAATACGGGGTTCTATTTATAAACCATACAATGCATGTATTACAATGACATAGTTCTATTTGAAATGCACTTGAAATAAGTATACACACACGTTAATGCATAATTTGTTGTCGGTGTCATAGGTTACAGCTCTAGTGGTAGTGGCCGTTATTGTTATGTCAATTAACAATTAGTTAAATAATAATTTTGTAGTATGTACATATTATATTGTGTTTGACATTCAGGGGTCAATAGTTTATTCGTTAAGTTCAACTAAAATGAGGTTCATTCAAACAACGGCACAATACTATACATGTAAATCATTGGGCATAAGTACAATAATAAAAGAGAATATTAAGTAGCATCGTATTATAAATACTCGTATATTGTTAAACGTAATATTTCATGTACAGGGTGTCCAGCAGAAATGTCGAAAGTTTATACAAAATCAAACATATAGTGTTTAAGGAGGTACAGGATGTACCGTCAATGCAAAAAGTTTATCTCTCGGTAATACGAAATGTAAAATACGAAGTACATGAAGGACGAGCAAATATTGGGACTGTACCTTTGAAAGTGAATTCCTTATTAAACTGCTTGTTAAAATGATTTTTTATGCAAATAATAGTTTAATAAATTAAAAATTACCTATAATTAATATCAAATTTATATTAATTCAATTTAAATACAAATTAAATATTTTAAAAAAGGAATAATAAATTTTGCAACGCTGCAAATTTACGTGTGTTGACGCATGCGTGATTTAGTTCTTTGACCAATAAATTGTTATATTTTATATAACATTTATTCCGATTTTGAATGTCCCGCTCAAATTGGCATTTGCAACGTTGCCGGCTTATAACCTACATTTACTGTTTCTTAAAGGTTTTATTTAAATATTTTCGTATATAGGTATCCTTTTGATAATTTTTTTTTTGCAATAGTTACAGAAAAGATTATTTTATTTACACCTAGTTTTTGAAAGCCGTGTCACCATTTTTTTATAGTTAAAAGTTATATTATGTGGTGAAATTGAGCTAAAAATTATTATTTGTATGGAAAATGACTATTTTTAATCATGTATAAAAAGAAAACTAGAAACCCTTGCTAAAATTTTGAGACAGCATGCACTTTTAGATAGAAAAAAAATGAATGAAAACCTTATTGGTTATTATGGTTACTTATTATCAAATCAAATAGTAACTACTATTTTAAGGAAATTCACTTCTAAATAATACTAATAATACTAATCCAGATTACACATAAGCGCTTATCCTTAGCAATTGTCATTGACTAAATAAATTAAACTGTTATGCATAGACATGATTAATCTTAGTCTGACCCTCATAAACTTAAGTGTGTGTGTAAATGCTTCTTCTTCTTCTTCTTCTTCAGTGGCTCGACAGCCCCGGGTGGGCCCTGGCCTTCTCAAGAATGTTCTTCCAGGCCTCTCCTTTTTTGGCCATGGTCTTCCAATTGATCACTCTCACAGCGACGAAATCCCTTTCTAGGCAGTCAGCCCATCTGAGGTTGGGTCGGCCCCTAGTTCTCGTTCCAGTAGGCTTGGCCAGGAATATTTTCCGTGTTGAACGTTCACTGTTCATTCTAATAATGTGGCCTGCCCATTTGATTCTTTGAATTTTTATGTATTTCACAACGTTGGGTTACCTGAAGGCGCGGTAGAGTTCTAGATTTGGGCGTCTGTGCCAAGCACCATCGACTTATGTTCCTCCAAAAATAGCTCTTAGTATCCGCCGTATTGTGTAAATGCTACCACTATGAAAAAGACGGCACTGGTATCTAGAAGAGAAGCTGAAATATTAGAAGAGGCCTTAAAATTTTTTTCAGTTAGAATTTTACATTTGCTTCAAAGTGTCAGTATTCTTGCAACATGGACATCTATAAATTATGTTACAAAAAATTCATTGCTTTTTAACCACTGTCTCACGTCTTGTTACATATTGTGAACCATTCCCGAAATATTTTATAGCTCATATTTTTTTTAACTTTATCTTTTGGTTTTGCTTTTTTTGTGACGTCTCTAAGCTTATGACTTGCGAGTGACGTAATAGTCCAAGATCCCAGAGCCGGTAGACATCACTTATATTCTGATGAACAAAATGTGGAAGATTGAGTAGTGTTTGTATGTACAATGATCGTATGTCTACCTGCTTACTTGATCAGGCGGCCATTTTCCAGGTATCAGGTAATTAAGGTTTATGTCTCACTCACTCTCATGCGCACGGATAATGCCCTGTCTCTCCTACTCATAGCAGAATTAAAATTGGGTCATGGAGATGTTTAGTCCCTTGAATCGGTCTGTCCTCTTAAAAATGGACCATCAGACTATAAGAGAGTTTAAATAATTTTTAACTTAAACTCTCTTAAGTAATTTTTTTTTTCAGCTTTAAATTTTTTTTTATTTTCAGCTTTAAAGTGGGTAGCGTATTGGGGCCTATATTATATCTATTATACACAGCAGACCTACCTGTGGAAAGTTCAGTAATGACGGGAACCTTTGCTGACGATACGGCAATATTGGCATCACATAATGATCCAGCTAATGCCTGGACTATGCTACAGAAAAATCTAGGCAAACTTTCTTCATGGATGAAGGACTAGAGAATCAAGGCCAGCGAATCTAAATCAATACATGTCACATTCACAACTAGACAGGGAAACTGCCCAAGTATCGCTTTAAACAATGTCAATATACCGCAGGCTGACCATGTGAGGTACCTGGGAATACACCTAGATAGGAGGCTTACTTGGAAGAACTGTCTACAACTGCGGAAGATGTACTGGCTGATAGGACGGAATTCACAACTTAGCACAGAAAACAAACTCCTGCTCTACAAAACCATACTTAAACCGGTATGGTCATATGGTATACAACTATGGGGTACTGCATCTACCTCAAATATTGAGATAATCCAAAGATTTCAGTCCAAAATGCTAAGGATTGTCACGAATGCACCATGGTTTATACCTAATCACATAATACATCGGGACCTGGATATACCTACAGTAAAAGAAGAAATAATGCTTAGAACCAAAGTATACAAGGAGAGAATAATAGAACATCTATTGTCCAATATTTCCACAGTACGCAGACTGAAAAAGAAGGTACCTTAGGACCTATTAGTCAAATAAACAGAATCTAGGATCTGTTAAAATTGAGGGATGAGTCGATGGGCACATCTCGCGCAAGACATTTTATTTTGACATACCTATCACTGAATGTCCTATAGCAGGACAGATTGTAATAATCTTTAGTAATAAAAAAAAAAAAACTTTAAAGCGTCTGCAAAGTAATGCAAAGTATTACAAGACAACTGTTTTACAAGATCACGATCTCACTCTATAATTAATGGATGACCTCTAATAACAAGTCATTTGTGATGATAGTGCTAGTTTTTTTTCTGGGTTTACTTAAAATTTATGAATGGGTGCTTTTTCCAGGACACTTTGCACATTCTTTTGGTAAAATGATATCTTAAAGTATGCGACAAAAACAATTTTCAGTAAAATTAGCATATTTTCTTTCTGTTAACTTGAACTCTTTGAAAGCTCTTTGTTTGGAACGTACTATAGTAACCGCAGGCTGGGTGATGGTGATGGGTGTTGTGGATGATGGGCGATGGGCGATGTGCGATGACAATGCCAAACGTAAGAGGTCATGCTATAGAACTACATTCACTTTTTACGTTTATGTTTTCCCATTCACAATCTTTATGGTTTGCTCATTGCTCAGTGTTCAGTGTTCAGTGCTGAAATGAATGGAATGGTACAAGCAGGCCCCGTTGGGTCGAGATGCTGGATGGTAAAAACGGAAACGATTCAACTTCTTATTGTGTTCTTGTAATTACACGTTTTATTACGGAGGTGACGTTTCATTCTCATTTTGCTTTACGTCTTTATAAACAAGGAAATAATTATAAACAATGGTGTGAAATACAAATATATTGGTCTGTGTATATAGATTGATATTTTTATTTATAAAATTCCGGAGGTGGCCAACCTGCAACCTTAAAACATTTATCTAAAGTATTTTTCTATGTATTATTACATGAGTATTGTTATATTATGAATGAGCACATTCATCTGAGTACAACCCGGCTATTTTTACACTATGCATTATAGCACTGGCCTTACCACATAATATACTGTGGAAATACTACTCCAATTCTTAAAACTTATATATTTTTTTAATTTTTTTTAAATTTATTGTACATTCTTCCGCTTTAAATCCATAACTTACATATCATTGTGCTTAATTACATTCCAATTCCAAAAGAAAAAAGATCTACACCTCTTGTCTTCTTTGTCTCTTTGTCACTTCAGATTAAAATCACTTCTGTTCAGGCGTTACTTTTCTTTCCTCGTTCCTTTTCTCTATTTCCGCTATCCACCTCTTCCCTTCACTGCCTCCCTTTAATAACTGCACAATATTCTCTCGCTCGTTATCTTTTTCTGACAAGAAAACTTAATGTGCTCCAGTGTTTCAAATTCCGTTCCGCACACTCTACACATCCTTTTCTCGCTATTTGCCCATGTCTGTTTCCTTTCTCCTCGTTTCCAAATCTAAATCTGGCAATCCTTCCCATGTTTTTTGTGTCTTTTTCTCTTAAGTAATGTGGTATCTCTCTCTCACAAATCCTTTTGTATCTTGTGTTGTCATTGCTTTTCTCGAATTTTTCCATTCTTTTATCAAAACGCATTAAACGCAACCTTATATAGGGTTTTCCACTAAGGGCGGGCAAATATATTCCATGCAAATAGCATTAGTACCAAATATCTACATTTTGGCGCTAGTTTATTTCATAAAGCATGTTCTGTTTGTTATGTTCTTAAACATACGTAAATGGCGTTAACATCACTCAATGGCAATAAGATAAAGTATAGTAAAATCATAAGAATACTTATCTTACACAACTATTATTTACTTATCTATTTAACTATTATTAACTAGTGGTTTCCAATAACAGCGGGTCGATTTAGTATCATCTCATATAAAACACCGTGATACAACTTATATGAATATACAAGGTGTTTGTTTTATATGAGATGATATAGATCAACTCGCCTTTATTGAAAAACCTTATACAAGAGGTCTAAATAGACTAGACAGGTAAAAAATACTTTAGATTTAATCTAGCACTAAGTAAGTAATAACCTCTAAATTACAATAACTATTCCTCTCTTATTTACCTCTCTGAAGACTAACGTACTTAGTTTCTTCACGGTCCTGATAAATTATAAGAAAACCGCGCTTAGAGTATATAAGCTAGTGGTCTATTTCAAACAAATGAAAATAAGTTTAGATATAAGAGTATTGTTCTGAAACAATACTAATACCTAGGTTAATTAGTCCTGCAACTAGCCCTGAAAATGGATGGCGCTGAAGCGTTATGCCTATACTCAGCCGTTGGGGCAAGAGAAGTATTTATAACTTCCGTTGTAATTGTTATAAAGCCTCAATAAGTAGGACGGTGCGCAGAAGGGCCTGATCGTGGGACTGTTTGGAGCCGCAATCGGTGCAGATCTTGGTGGTAGTAGAAAATTTAAAGTTAACTATATGTAAATAAATTATAGTTAGTAACACTGACCAGAGATATTACAACTGCATTCTGGTCAGGTGAGCTAACGGTATATATTAGTTATAGCTACTATCATTATAGTATGTGCCAACGGCCAACATATTTGATATTTGTCAGAGTTGACAGAACTGAATGTGCATAATGTTAAGTTATTATAAAATTAGACAAAAAGGAATTGACAATTTAAATAATAAACTTTAAATGTATTTTCATTGATTTCAGGTAAGATAGTATGATTTAAGTTAAACAGTGTAATTATTATAATGTGTATGTAAATTACTAAAAGTCTGTGATTTCAGAAGCAACACCTAAGTTTGATTAAAAATTTACAATTCCTAAAATGTCTTATAAAACGATACTAAAATATTTTTATTTGGTCAGCGCCGTTCATCGCGGGTGGTGCACAAATTCGAACCAAACCAGACAGTAATTTAGAATTAGATACCACATATAACAGAATACGAGTGCTTCTAAATTAATTTTAGGCAACATAATAAACTGACTCGTTCCCAGCGCATATAATTTTGTGTGTGTGTGAAGTAATGGACTCGTTGATACTATCTCTTGTCCCAAAAAGTTTGCAAACCACTGTATCATATTACACGGATAAAGAATTTCTTGCAACCTCTGTTGTGCCAGCCACGAGGCTCCCATAGTCGTGGGTGGTGGGGGGGTAAGTCGAGGGGCCGTAGGGTCGCCGGGTCTGTGGTTATGTAGGTCTTCTATAATACTATATATAATATATATATATATATGTATATACTATACTATACACACAAATTCCCCTCTCACTAAACAAATAGTTTACATTTCGTATTACGGTTCTACGCCATGTGTAGAACAAAATATAAATTCTCACAGTTTTTACAAACGCCGAATAATCTATAAACACATAAGTTCGTAAATCACGTTTATTGACCAAACTAAAGATAGGTCAGTTACGCTGATAGTTCTAAAAAAACCTTATGGGCGCTTGCACCCCCCTCCCCCATGTCATAAAAGAAAACACACAGAAAATGATTAACAACTAAAAATTTGATTATTTAATTCACTGTTTCAAATTGATCCTTGCAGGCACTAATAGGACTTTAGATTTTATTTAATATTATTTAAATATGCTGTTTCATCGACGATTTGCAAAAATGTTGACAGTATCTATGGTGTCTTAGACTCATATATATGGACTACAACTCTGCCTTATAAGTTTTATGATTATGACCACATAATCAAATTAGTACCGATAACAATAAAATCCAGAAAATATAGCAGAGAACAAGTTATATACTACACGTAGAGAATAAAATTCTAAGACTTTTGGCGTCCTCGGATTTTTCCCTGAATTTCCTGAAAACCCGTAATTTTGGAAAAACTAAAAAAAATATTTTTACTTTTGCTCTATACCTTTAAATTCGTAAAAGATGGAAAGTTGAATTTTGACATGTGTATTACGGTGTTCAATGCTAATATTTTTTGAAAATTAGAATTTGAAAAATTGGAAAAGGGGGCGTTAAGAAAATTACAGGACCCGGTAGGAAACTTTGGAGAAAACTTAAATATTGGATTACTTAATAATGAAATATGTTATTAAAAAAAAAGAAATCAAAAAATTATTGGGGACACGGGTGTGGTTTTTGCCGAGGGTAAACATTGGGCCAGAAAGTTGAAATTTTATATATGGGCTAACTTAAAAAAGTTGGTCAAATAATGAACAAATTGGAAATAATATATTTTTTTAGTCAGTTTATATGAAAAATTATTTGTTTTTATATGTAAAATAAATATGGAACGAGTTTAAAATTTCAATTTAAAAATGGAATTAAAATTTGAAATAAAATACAATTCACACAAAAAAGACAGTCGTCGCTTGCGACAGGGGTAAACTCTAGTAATATGATATTTTCAAGGTTCTGAAAATAATTTGTACACCTATTACTAGTAAAGATGTCGTGGCTTCGAATATGGACTGCACATTTGTAACCAATCAATGAAACACCTTCTGGTACTACTAGCTTTATAAGGTACAATCTACAAAATAAAACAAAACAAATAAATCCGTATATTATACAAAAATAAAGGAAATACCATGAAATAAAAAGCGGATGTTAGGCTGTCTGTATGTCTGTGTGTCCCATGCCCATCTAGATATTATCGACAAATAGAATCAACAAGGCCATGTTATTTATAAATACATAAGTCAAAGGTCATATTTTATTTACTTTTATGTTTTATTTGGGCTGATGGAAGCAAAACTAAAAATCAATATGAGATTTTATTCTGATTAGAACAAAAATAATATATAGAAAGTTAGGGTTGGTTCCTTTAGAAGGTATTCAAATAAATAACATATTTATTAAGGTTGACTGCTTCCTAAATGCGGTAATAGAGCCTATTTTGGAAAACGTAATATTGTTAAAAGATTTGTCTGTGGTTTTTAAGGTAAACCGCAGATGATATTATAAGGGTAAGCTTCAAAGATAGAAAATTACCTTGCAGCTTTAGGTTCGCACTTGCTAGTTTCCACTTCTCATATAGAAATTGTTTTACAATGCAAGTGACACTTATTAGCTTACTACTTGCTAATTACAAGGTTCGTTTTCTATCTGTGTTTACACAGCGACATTAATGCATCAGATTTATAGTTCAAACATGGAAGAGAAGGGAAGCGGGGGGAAGATGTACACTGGCGTATCTTAGACATCAACTGAGATCGGTTGAGATAGTTTTCCGTTCGGCTAAATGATATCGAGTTGCTTTTTAAACTTTAGACGATGTTGGGAGTAACACACTTATACGAGTAAACATACAGATACCACTAGTCTCTGTTCCATATCTTTTATGTTTGAATTATAAATTCGATACAGTAATGCCGACCTACACGATGGACGATTACCATAAAACAAATTAATTTATTTAATATACTAATAGCGAGATCGTAGTCGAGATTATTTTAAATAAATGATTGTATGACCAACTAGGGACCATATACCGTAAGGATGTTATTATTGATAAAGGAAATTACCCAATATAATTCAACGTAATCATTGTTCTTCTTAGTCATTCTACATCTTCTAATTTCTCATTTTAACTTGTATCAAGTTATTCTTTTCTCCTCCAGTCTAAATGTTTCTTATTTCAACTTCCATCGTTTGTAATTTGAAGACCAATATCTGTCGTGCTTGTATTAATGCCGATGGTAAACAATTTGAATATTTACTGTAATGTAAATAATGTAATAAATTTATAAAATAATGAAAAATTGTTTGTACCATTTGTTTTAATTCATTCAACATTTTTCAACAACACAAAACCTATTTTGGGTATTGTAAAAGTGATTACTATCAACAATTTTTGAAATTTGTTTCTTGTTTAGAAATAGTATGCATTTTTTTTTTTATAATTAGTTTTCCTAGAGTATTATACCATTTTGGAATCTTGGATAGTTGCGTCAATTTTTAAAAAACATGCCATAGTAGTGTTCATACTTTATATTTACACGACGATGAGTAAAAGTGGACTGAAAGTAAATATCTTTAAAAATTTTAGCGAAAATATAATTTTGATTGATTTTTGTGTAAAAACTACAGGCGTTCTGGGATTTTTAATGGTATTGGTAGATAGCAGTGCTACTTAGGTTGCCGATACAACAAAAAAAATCAGAAATATTAAAAATTAAAATATAAAATATTTAGAAATATTTCTAATTTCAAAACAAAAATGAGATATAGTCAAAATCACAATAATTTGGCGGCAACTTATACTTAAAAGAGGTTATATGAGCGGTATAAATCTATAATACGATACTGAATTTTATCTTATTCGTTCCTATATACATTATAGACAAATAAGTGAGTTAGTACTTTTTAGTTATATTAACAGTTTATACCCCACAACTTGTTTTAAGTATGAGTCGCCGCCGAACTCTCGTAATTTGAACTATACATTTTTCTTTCTCGAGTGGTCATGAGCAGGCCCATCCTCTAGTGCCCGATCGTTGAATTTTGAGACATGTTGTATATATATATATATATATATATTGCAACAATCATTTAAGACGCAAAAAGGGTTAAATCTCGGAGTGAAAGGTAATAAGCCAAAAACTTGTAAAAATCTTTATTTTGATATTTTATAAGTTCTCTCAAATATCTCGTGTACCTTCTATTCTCTGCGCTATATCTCAGGAAGGGTTGATCATACGAAAAAATGCGTAAGATCAAAGTTGTAGAGAATTTTATGCTGAACAGCTTTAATGATAACTCTAAATGTCATTTAAAGCATAGGAAGCAAGATATCTGCAAGAAACGATTTATGTGTACACGAGATACTATGATATGTTTGAGAGAACCTATAAAATATCAATACAAAGATTTCTACAAGTTTTTAGCTTATTAGCTTCCATTCCGAGGTTAAATCCTTATTTAACTGGGCTATATGAATATTTACAAGAAAAGTTGATTTTTGAAATGCCTTTGTACATAATTTGTTCATTTTACAATTCCTGAGCCATGATTATATATAACAAATTAATATTGTTCAAAAATAATAACAAGGGAATTATAAAAGATATGCAAATTCATTAAAACTTTTATCATTTCCGTCTTAATTCTTTTATAATTTATTTAAATGTACAAACGCTACTCGCAGTAATGATACTGTTACTGTAATACAACAAAGAAATAATTTAATGTTACAAATTAAAAAGTAACTTTTTTCAAGTTCTGTGTGACTAGAATATTAATAATTTATTTAAAAGATTATATTGGATTTTATTTAATAATAAAAGATGAATATATTTTTATTTTTCATTCATTTTCGCAGTGATATATAAAAATCTATTTTTTTTTAGATAAAAATAAAAATAGACTAAATTACATTTAAAAAATAAGATATAGGTTTTAAAAGATATCAGTTTCTTAAATAAAGAATTCTCATAAAATGCCCTTAAGCTGCGTGCAGACGTGCAACTGAATGACATAAATCAGTCGAGGATTTAGTGTGTACGCAATGTTTGTTGTATCTAGATAAACCTTCACATTCAGATAGAAGGTCATGGAATTAATTAAGAGATAAAACATAAAAAAATGACACGAGTGAAAGTTATACCACAAGGCCATGGAACTTATTCATTTATTTATTTAGATGTCGGCCTTTTTCCGATGCTGAATTCTATCACTGACTAACGCCTGCTATATTTGCAGTATTTACCTCCTCATATACGGATTCTATACCGTTGCTTAATAAGTTTTATGATTATGATCACATAATCAATTTAATTCTAATAACAACTATTCTAGGTTTACTAGAAAATATAGCGCTGGTCCGAGAATCGAACTCGAAGACATAGCAGTCTGGTTTCAACAATCAATCCTCTCAGCCACTGTGTCGTCTATTATTTAAGAAATTTATCAATGATAATTTTATTACCGATGACTATTTCTTTGATGTCTTCAGTCTTGTTTTGTGCCCTGGACTAGAGATGGCGATCTGAGTTCGATTAATCGAAGAATCGACTTTTTGAGTCGAAAAAATTTATTTTAATCGATTTTAAACAATGGATCGATCGATCCCTGAATCGATCTCAAACACTCGAAAATCGAGATTAGATTTTTGTAAGAATGCAACTATACAATTATTTACATTATTTGTTACAGGCTTTGACATGAAATATTGGGAATTATAATTATTTTATTCTATAATAAATAACGTACATGATTTTATTGATTAATTCAAAATCAATAATCATTTATTTTATAATTATAAGAAAGGCTTGCATTTTTTAATAAATTTAATAAAAATAAACTCGATAAAGATAGTTTTTCTTTTTTGGGTTAGTGTCTTTTTTTATATAAAAACTCAAAAAGAATCGAAAAACCGATTTTTAAGAAATCTATCTTCTGAATTGATTCTTTGACTTCGATATGAATCTAGATTCAAAAATCGATCTATTTTAAGAACAATCGCCATCCCTTCTCTGGACACAATTTTTTTAAATTCAATTATTTTCAGTTGGAATTGTACTTTCTTTCTGGGTAGTTTCCCCATTTTTTGGGCTAATCCCGAAGATTTATTTCTTTCCTATCAGAAAAACGTATATTTTAAGTTAATGTAAGTTTAATCTATTATAGATTTGATCTATAAACATAAAGTAATACTTCACGTTATTATATACATAAATATGTCACACATCTGCACGCGGCTTTAGAATAAGAAGAACAAAAATATGTTTTTCAATTGAGGGCTTTCTTATTTATCTAAAATGTAAATAAAGATGAGATAAGATGCTTTGTGTGATATATTCCTCTCTTTCTAACTTATAAGTATAGCACATATTCCATACTCTTCTGACAAATGAAAACGAATCTCTTTTTTGTTATATTGAAGAAAATACATTTTGTTTACACGACGTTATACAAATTTCATTTTTTTTTGATATCAAAGGAAAATATAACAATATATAATCTGAGACTTATCAAAATTATTATTCAAAGAACAAAGATGAAGGACACAAGTGACAAAAAATAAATAGATTTTACGATAAAAATATGAATAACAATGTAGAATATGTGGGAGGCGTTTGAAAAGATTTCAGCTTAGACAAGTAAACCAGTTTTAAGGTTTTTTTGCATTTATAGTTCAAATTACGAGAGTTCGATGGTCACTTATGCTAAAAAGAGGTTGTAAGAGATGTATTATTATATACGATACATTGGTGATTTTAAAAAAAATTATTTATTTGAGTGCATCCACTTTCAAAAGTTATTAGCACTTAAAAAAATATATACATTTATAAACAACATTTACAAAACATAATTTACAAGTAATAGACATGAGTATGGGTATTTAAAATAAAGAGATTTAATAATTAATAAGAGATGCTGAGATCTATCTCCTACTATATTGGCAGGTTTTGTGGTGTAGTGTCCTATACCGCTGTCTAATAAGTTTATGATTATGTATGCACATAATCAATTTAATTTAATAACAACCAAACCCAGAAAATATAAATCTGGTCCGAGGATAGAACCCGAAGACACAGCAGTCAGCGTCAAGCATCAATTCTCTCGCCCACTGTGTCGTGGTAGCATTTTATATCAACAACAATATTGCAAAGAACAAATAAAATGTTGTGTAGTGTATTTTGTAACATCAGATATTCAAGGATTGCTTTTATGTCCTATTAAATGTCACCAGATCATAAATATGTATCATTATGTCTTGGAAATAAATGTCATACATTGACTGTTGATTTTACCCTTAAATTATCCGTTTATTCAGGTACAATTGGGCTGTGAACAATATTTGAATCTATACTGCATTGTACCACCTCAAATATACAATTATTTTTATTCAATTCGCAATATTATATAGTTTTTAACGAATTAGATACTTTTTTCAGACACTTTATTAATTAAAGAGGTAAACATTTACAAATATGACACTTATTATTTCCTTAGTTTCTTCCCCTCTTCTATTGCCATCACTGTTCGTCAAAAGAAGTGTTTAATCAAACTACCATATGTCATGGCAACCCATAAAGTTTTCATATAAATAATTTCATATAATAATTCTATTTCTTACTATGTTCTACAGACTTTGTGACGCTAAAAATATTAAACAGTAAAACGAAATTCAAATTTTAAATAAATATATCTCCGTCAGTTTTGGGATATTTAGTAAAATAACGCCGAAATACATTAATTAACCTATATTTCAATAAAAAAATTAAAAAATCAGTCACTACCTAGTTGCATGTATATAAGATTTACTTAATTTAACATAACATTGCTAGGTTAAGACGAGGGTAATTTGATAATTCAGTGACTTTTTGAATTTTCCGCACAGCCATTGAAGCAGTTATCCCTGCGATGGATGCCGCGACTGCGATTGAGTGTGTAGTCATTATGGTAAAAATCCATAAATTGGTCTTCAAACTGCTACCCCATCCAGCATATTCTCCAGATTTCGCCCTCTGCGATTATTTCCTGTTTCCAAACCTGAAAAAATGGCTTAGTGGTAAAAGATTTGGGTCAAACAAAGTGGTCATCAAACGCCTATTTTGAGGGCCTTGGACAAAAACCTATTATTTGGAAGGAATAAAAAAAAATTGGAAAAACGCAGGACTAAATGTATTGAGCTTATAGGAGACTATGTTGAGAAATAAATGTTTTTCTTTCAAAAAAAAGTGATGGAATTATCAAAATACCTTCGTATAATGTAAAATTACATAACAAAAGTTATATTGCGACATAAATTTACGTTTTCTGACGTCAATAAAGTTATATAAGGTTTTCCGATAACGGTGCGTCGATTTGTATCATCTCATATAAAACATACACTCTGTATATTCATATAAGTTGTATCAAGGTGTTTTGTATGAGATGATACTAAATCGACCCGCGTTAATTGGAAAACCCTATGAAAAACTATATAATGTTACAAATTGAATTAATATGATTGGACAAGATGTTTTTATTTAATAACAATGTAACAAAATTATGTTAAACTTCGGTAAATAACAAAACTACGTATATTCAGTGGCGTAGCTAGGTAACAAAGGGCCCCGGTGCAAAAAAAAAATCTGGGCCCCTAACTAAACGATTTAGGTTTTTCAAGTCAGATATAAATATATATAAATACTTTAAAGGTACAAAGCTATTAGTTTATCATCAGGATAAAGAGTATCGTACACTGCATGGCACAGCAAAACTACTTATTACATGTATGTGTATGTGTGTCTTGTGTGAGCTTTAGGTCTGTCTCAGTATGGGACCGTATTTAAGCGAATTTCTGCCGGACGTATACGGGCTACTACGCTTTACCTATCCGAACCATGTAAATGTAATGAGATCGCTCTGGAGCTCTCAGACTGCACGCTACAAAGCCGTCCGAATACGGGAGGCACTACCTCGCACAGTAGAAGCGTATAAAGGCGAATTTTATCCAAGCGTTACTACTACTACAACGATATACTATAAAAACCTTTGTAAATACAAACAGCCGCATAGACTGGAGGGGATACCTAACAACGCTTCTTCTTTCGCTGCTATACGGGTCTTTTCGCCTCTATCGCGACATAGCGTACCATCGTATACCAGTAGTGTATCGATAAAAATTAAAGTTAAAGTTTGCTCTCATAATAAATTATATTAGTGCTAAAGAACTCCAATACACCCCTACAGTTCACAAGTTAGTTATCTGAGAGGCTAATAAAACAATAACAATTCTAAAAACTAATAACATAATAAGATAATATACCCTTATCTTATTACCCAGATTTATGACGTAACATCAACAGAATACTGTATCATAAATATAGATAAATAAATTAGTATAAACATGTATTGTGACACACATAAGCGGTTTCCTTTATAGCTACTCCAATCCGCCGATTTACGTCCGAATACGCCGACGCTTAAATACGGTCCCTTACTGAGACAGGCCTTAGGGTAGTGATCGCCTAGGTGAAGAAAAAAAATCTTGGATTTATATTATTGGAATTAATCAATAAAACGAAGTAAATCAAAAGATGTATGCATGTATGTATGTAAAACATTTATTGTACATAAAACATGAATAGTATATTACACACCGAGGGAAGAAAGTAGGACATTTCAACCCGCGTGTAAAACTGACCCCTATCCGAAGGCAAGGGTGGCAAACACGCGAAGTGGAATATCCTACTTTCTTCACTAGCGAGTATACTATTTTGCACCAAATTATGTGCACTTATGTCACTATTTCTAACTTATCCAGATCAATTATTATGATGTTTTAATAGTAGACCAAAGGAAATAAATATCTGCCTTTTCTGTATATTGTTAGCGATATTGCGCTCTAAGACTCTAAGTACAATCCTGCAGCTACTTTTGTTTCAGCTTAATCTCAACATAAACAACTCTAGAATGCGTACCTCTGCCTGAGAGAATTACGTAATAGACTTAGACCCTTGTCTGGTCCATGCTTCCCCCCTCCCTCATGTTCAGCGATAAATTTGTACACAAGTGAGTATGAAATACACTCAATAAAAAAAATTCATACCTATTTAGAATTTTTGTTATTGTTTATGTTTTTGTTATAAAAGTTTTGTATGCATTGTCGGGAATAACTATTTACTAAGAGTATTACTTTACTGTGAAACCGTTAAAATATAAATATAAGTTATAAAAGTCCGAGGGCCCCCTGAGCTTGGGGGCCCCGGTGCACTGCACCGACTCGCCCATACCTAGCTACGCCAGTGCGTATATTATATATTACGTTAAATAATACATGAGTTTACATTTTGTGATTAGAGTGGTCTTTGTGGGAGATTTCTGATTATGTCACACGAATAATACTCAATTCAAATTTGACTGGTTAATCGGTTTGCCAAAGCCACAATACATATTCCAATCAGGGTTCTATTTTCTTAGATTTTCCTTTGTGATTTCGCTCATTCAGGAACACACTATGTTGTCATGCTGTTTAAGCCAGGGTAGTGTAGTAATATTAGTAAACAGTCTGCAATGTATGTTCTAGTACGTAAAATACTCATTACCGTTATGTGCTTTTATGTTATACCTCTCTCGTTTATATCTCCATCAGCCACCCTCCGGCCTCCACCCTCACCCGATTTGGGATTGGGGTTGAGTATGATATGATGTCGCGCACAGACTCCACCGCATTGACGATATCAATACACGTCATACGCACATTTATTGTGTAATTTAATAAGCTTTATGATGTTTTTATTGTGTAATAATAATATTATTATTATTTTTATTGTCGTTTTTATTAATATTTAATTAAAAACGAAAATTGAATTTTGGTAAATGAATAATTTATAGTGTTTATCTTTGTATAGTGGTTTTCAAAATCTATTTATTCGAATCAAAAAAGAAAAATTGTTTGTGAATGGCTAGGTTTATATTAGAGGCATACTTATACAAAAGAAGTATATGGCGATGAATGTTTATCACGCGCACGTGTTTTTGAGTAGTATAAGCTATTCACGACCGGGTCGCCCTTGCACGTCAAAAACGCATGAAAATATCGAAAAAATTGGTAAATTGAAACTGTAAGAATTGATAAAGGATTCGTACGGCAAATTTGACATAATAACTTTAACATGCTAAAAGTGTGTGCCAAAATGTTGCCTAAAATTACATTATTCATCGGATCTTGTACCTTGCGACTTCAATCAGTGTGAAATTTTAATCAAAAAGGAACAAGATTTGAGTCCGTTAAAACTGTGAAAAAGAAAGCGGCACGCGTCCTAAAGTAGCTGACAGAAGAAGACTTCGAGTACTGTTTCGAACAATGGAAGTTTCTCATGGGGCGTTGTAGGGCTAGAGGAGAGGTGTATATTGCAGCTGATAATTATTAAATATTTGTGAAATCAAAATAAAATGTTTTACAGCGTCAGTCTCGTTATTTAACAGCCGCTCCTCGAATCATATTCGTCTCGTAGAGCTCATTATATGAAAATCTGGAAATACTGAAGTAGCTACATTACTCTCCTTTGTTTATCATTAGAAATAATTGACTTAAAAACTTTTAATTAAATTTACATAGTGCTAACTGTTTTTTTTCTTTGCTGTTAATTCTTATTTAATTTTTTTTTACTAAATTATGAAAATTTTAAATGAAAAAACAAAATAACCTTTCTTTATTTCATAAATTAATTACTAAGTTACTTTTTAATTAACGTAATTGACTTTTTAAAGAAAGTTTCATAAGACTAACTGACTTAGGGGCAATTTTTTTCAATAGTCTTTTAACTCTGATTTATTATAAACCTTGGTTAATACTTATTTTTTAAATATATATTTGAGTGCATCAACTTTCAAAGCTAATGACTACACAAGAAAAAAAAAATTTATCTCATTTTGTATTCCCACTCACTGTTTTGATATAGATAGATATAGATAGATTTACGTTTTTATTTAATATTTTTATCTAGATTTTTATCTAGGTTTTCAGAATAGGCATTCCTTGTCACATTCGTGTTTTAATTTGAGTTTAGTTAATTTAGTTGGTGCGCATGCGTCGTTAGTAATATAAATTTTGACAGTCACCAATTGGAGAAAATTAAATGTGGAATATTTAAAATTGCTGTTTTTAATAACAATTAGTAATAGGAATTGTTCTTACTTCTTTATTTTTGACAAACTGATCAAACTCAAAAAACTGAAAAATAAATTCTACTCCATTTTGTCACATTTTGGAGGTTATAATATAATATACTTTTTTTTTTAAATTTACTACTTTTAATTTAGAAACATTACCCTTTGTAGGGTTCTTAAAAAAAACAAAGAAAACGTAAATTAAATACAAAATAAGTGAGTAGGAATGATACTTAAGCAGACGTTAAATAGAACAAAAAACTTTTGAATCGAAGACATACCTGAGAAGACCTCGGATGATACAGTACAAATATATTTATTCAAACAATCATCAATAATTCATAAGCCGTGAAATCAATGCTGCTTGTACGCAACTTAATATCGGTTGATTATTTATTTAAGCGGTAAATGTAGAAAAGTAAATATTTCCCACGAGAAAGAAAGAGACAGAAGGTGGTGATGTGTTATACTCGTAATTCTGCTAAAGTAAAAAAGTAGTGAAAGGCCCGGGCTGTGTGTCTGTGGACAAAAAGTCTCATTGCGTCTATAGCCACGTGTTAAATGGCTTGTTGACCTATCGCTATTTTCCACGGGGAATTTAAAAGTGGCCTGTGATATCTAGCAGTGAAACAGAGACGGAGAAAAAGTATTACTAGTACTAAAAGTAACTGAAGGTTATATTATTCTATATACTGGTTCAATAATTGCTCTTATGTCAACAAAATAATATCTTTTTTATCTACAATATTTTTTATTTTTACTCGAACTCATTTTGGGAAAAGTGAAACAACAAGAAAAGATTAAAGTAATTTGCTTCATTTGTTTTTAATTTATTGTCGATTTATTTTCTTTCATCGACATTGTCGGTTTATATCTATCATTGACAACGAATAAATTATACCATAGCATAGTAATTTAACTTAATTTAATAATAATCAAAAACATAAATCAATCAAAACCAGAAAATATCGTACCTGTCTGGGACTTGTACTCGAAGTCACAGAAGCCTGGTGAAGCACGTGTTATATACTACATTGCGTGTAATAAAATCTTAGGCCGTCTGCACACGGGTCGACTGATTGCAAACTAGCCGCGCAACGAAGTTTCCAACGAGAAGCGAGCCGTGTTTCGAGACTCTATAGAATTTTTAACAATAGCATAATAGGGGATTTTATTGTGTCGTATTATGTATGTATTTAAATACTTTTGAAAAGTATTTGTGCACATCTCTGCTCATAATGTCACCATCAATAGCATGCAACGTAATTGCTCTGCAAAACACACGAAACACAGTCGCTCAAAATCAATTTCAAATCAGTTTAGTTTCGTTCGTGCTGTGTGCGTTCTCTCACTAACAACAAAGTTCCATTCTCATTCGGTTCGGGCAGATTCGGGGCTCATTTTTGCAATCAGTCGACCCATGTTCGGGCGGCATTAGTCGATTTTTCCTCCATTCCTAGAGGCCTGGAGGATCATCCTAACTATATTTATCACTGAAGTGGGTCCGTCCGGGTCATACAGAGTGACATACGTGGTGTATGAGTAGTGGGCAAACCGAATACTTTTTACCATTGGCACAAGGAGAAGTGCAATATCAACGGGAACCCCCATTCGCATACCACCCGACCATAATCCGGGCAAGCATGAAACTGAACAAAACAGCCTGTGGTAAATGCCTGTTGTTTATATATACAATTACTTAATTTACGCAAATGGCTGATTTCGAACAGGTCCTTGCTTTTATGAAACAAAATATGTATTTAAGGTTAAAATATAAAATTATATATCACACAATGTTTGTTAGGTGAATATAATGTCAGATTACGTAAAGTTAATATTACATCAATTTACATTTTGTGTCTAGTGGAAAAATTGGCATCCACCTGTCAAACGGTGCTAACGGTCCATCCGGCTCGAAGGACCAAATGTTAATGAAAATTTCGATGTTAATATTTACACTTGTTTATTTATTTGTAGAGTGTATTCATTATAGTTAGAAACTTATTAAAAATACGACTTAGTATTGGAAGTGACATTATTGAGATAACTTGATACTTATTTGTTGCTACTTTAGAGTTTTTGCTAGATGAAAGAGAGCAACTCTGATAAACGTTCTGAAGTGCTACTCCCTGTATTTGCCGTGTCAGTAGCCAAAAAAGGAAATTACTTTATTTGTCTACCTACAGTGAGAAAACTGTATTGATGTTGTCTACTTCTTTGGTAGGAGCTTAACTTTCAGATTTTTAAACCTTTAAATGAAGAATAATACACAAACAATATGTATAAGTCAAATAGGACTAGATTTAACTGAATTTGGCACAAATTAGAAAAGAGGTCAATAGTCCCCAACCGAGTAATTTCTCACAAATATTAATAATCTGTTTTTCTCTATAACTTGGCATTCAATTACTATTAGCACATATTATTTATCAAGTAGCTAAAGTATGACACTGTGTGTTCAATATAAACCCAGTAGGAGGTCGTCGGTGATAGGACTCAGCATTGGAAATAGACCGACGTTAAATAAAAAATAGTTGAATTAATAAAAAAAATATTTATAGTGAAAGAAAACCGTAAAAATAGTTTAACACGTTCGTTCGCTACTGTAGTTCCGTAATTCTGTAACATATTATGTATTGAGTACAATATCCCTGGGTCTTGGGGGTCGACGACTTCCTGGAGGAAGGTAGCTGACGCATGGAACATAAAGCACAAAGCACTACAATCTGATTACGTTCATTGAAAATAAATTCTCTTTTCTCTGATTCTCAAGGTTTGACCCTATTGGCTATTGTTCAGTTTTAGTCTGAGACGTTGTTCCGAAATTAGTCTCACTTTGCTCAAGATGTTTTTCGAACAGTAATTACTCCTTCGGGCTGTATTTTAAATACGTCATAGTATAATAATAACAACTATGTCATCATATGTACAGAATTTAAAAAATATCTACGCATACTGGCAAAGCGCGAACATAGCTAATATTAGTATTTACCGTTATTAGAATGGTGGTTCGTGTTCGTGCACCGAATGTTTGTCCTGCGATCACGAACTATGTGTAGGCAGATATTATACGCGAATTTCGAACATTCGTACGCAAATTTATAAACCTGGGGCAAGCATTAGTTCTTGTGTTAATGTTCTGTACTTTTGTGATTTTGCCCCTGTGTTCTTAACCTGAAGAAATGGTTTGGGCGGTAATAAATTTTGGTCTAACAAAGAGGTCATCACTAAAATCACTGAAACAAACGCCTATTTTGAGGGCCTTGAGAAAAACCATTATTTGGAAGAAATAAAAGAAATTGGAGAAACGCTGAACTAAATGTATCGAGCTTAAAGAAGACTATGTTGAGAAATAAAGCACTTTTTCAAAAAAAAAAGTCACTGAATTATCAAACTACCCTCGTATAATGTTGAACCAGTGGAGACACCTTCTAACAGAATTTGCTTCCCTCTTTACTTACGCTTTGCGTATATTACGTTTATTAATATTCCTAACATCGTTTAGCACAATTCAGAGCCCTAGCCTTGGCACCAGCATCAGCACCAACACCAGCACCAGCCAGCATGTAATTAATAATTTTTACAACGTTTATGCATATTTACCGTAACTAGATGTAATCTTACTCCAGTTTAATTATAATAGCATTAAGTTTTAATTATAGCAAAGTTTAAGTCAAGTTTCACGTTGTCGAGTTGCGGGTTGCCTATTGTCATTACAAGGAGCAATGTGTGTGTGTATGTATATGTGTACAGTGTTTTAGTCCTCCACAGCTGTCGTTTGGGCCCCAACAATTTAAACAAAAGGTCCTCCGAATCAAGATTACGTTCCAAGCAAGGATTGAAATTTTAATTCAGTTTTCGGTAAACCTTGAATCTAAATGCAATTTAATTAAGCAAAAGAGAATGGTCTTGAATAATTGTATTATATAATTTAGCTGTTTATTTTGGAGTGGGATAAATTTACTTTTGTCTCACAAAAGGGAGACTGATGGGACTTCTACAAACTACATTAGATAGAGCGACTCAAACAGCCAACAAAGTAAAGGACTTGCTATGAGAAGTTTCCGTAGCCTGTTCAAATCAACGTTTCGTCGCTTGGATTCTGACAGGTGAAGTGGTTTCGCGTAGCACATACCAGAGACATTTCATACGAACGACTGTAAATTTTTCAAACTCTTTAGGTACTATGAACCAGGGCTGCGAGTCAGTAAAAAAACATTCGACTCCGACTTCGGATAATTTTATTCATCCGACTCCGTCCAAATTCAATACTAAGATATTTTGGGGTATGTGCAATATAAAAAAGAAATATATATTTATAAAATATACCCGCTAACAAGACCGTATGTCTTGTTATTCAAGGTTTATCTAACACAATAAATGTTGTTGGTTACGTAATCGATTTTACCTAACATGCAATGTTTTGTTACCTATTTTTACTGCTTTTTGAGAAGTAAATCTATCCTTTTTGCGCATTACCATACTGGCAAAACTTCTTAAGGAGATCACGTAAATATTTTTATGTTCTTAACAATGCTCTTTGACCTATTTACTCGTATTTTATTAAATTGAATTATTTATTCGTATTTTAAACACTTAAAATGAAACTAATTTTAGATTAAATATTACTACGTTGTGCTTAAGAAAAGATATTCACCATTCATACCATTAATATTTTATGTTTAGTGGATTGATTAAAATAAAATTGAAATGAATTTAAAAAACCTCTTGGGTATTGTAAAAGTGATAACTATCAACAACAACAATTTATGAAATATGGCTCTTGTTTAGAAATAGTATGCATAATTTCTTTTTATTGCTAGTTTTCCTGAAGTATTGTACCATTTTGGAATCCTGAAGAGTTGCACCAATTTTTAAAAAAACTTGCCATAGTAGTGTTCATACTTTTTTTTACACCACGATGAGTTAAAGTGGACTGAAAGTAAAAATCTTTAAAAAATTTAGGGGAAAAAATAATTTCGATTGATTTTTGTGTAAAAACTACTAGCATTCTAGGATTTTTAATGGTTGTTGTGGATAGCAGTGCTATTTAAAATCCGAAATATTTGAAAAATTGTGGTCTTGGTAGTTAAAAACATCTTAAGGTGTTTCAATTTTCGAAAGATTTTTATTTTTTTTGTAATTTCTAAACAAAATGGGATAAATTCTTTTTTTCTTGTGTAGTCATGAGCAGGACCACCCTCTGGTGCCCGCTTATCGTTGAATTTTGGGATACCCTGTATATTAAGATTCCATTTTACCCTGTGCGAATTTGTAAATTTTATTTATCTTCAGATTTTATTTTATTCAGTCTAAATTTATCTCAGCGATCTATCAAATTGATCGATTAAATCTGCTATTGATAATACATACAATTATCCATTTTCTCGTAGTGTACACCTTAATTTGGGCTCTGAACAATATTTTAAATTCTAGAAATGTATATTATATGTACTGATAAAGTTGACTATCAGGATCTCAAATGTGATTTCTTTAAATAGTCGCAATATTATTGAAGATGTTAACAATTTAAAAACAGTTATTTAAAGAACCAGAATTAATTATTTTTTAATTTATAATATTTAAATATTTTCATAACATACTAGAAAGTTCAAGCCGAAGTCGGAGTCGGAGTCGGTACAATTTTACCTCCTCTGACTCCTCGTATCCGACTCCACAACCCTGTTAAGCACTTTACTAGTCTGAGTGTCTCGATAATTACTGGTTTAAGAGCACTCTTCGGGATATGTGACCATGAACAGAACAATTACTTTCTATAATTAAAACATTGTTATCATTTACATTACACATTTGTCAAATAAATGATTAATTGTCAGAAAAAATGACACATAAAGTATTTTTTCATTTAAAACACACCGTATAAACAACAACAAATTAAAAGAGATTATGAAAATAAACCCTAAGCTTTATTAAGCGGCCCTGTTCGTAAATTTTCCACAAAAAAAACCCCTAAACACCGTACCTACTTAACATTCTTGACAAGGCTGAGGCTAAGACAGTTTTAAAAGAGAATTTGTTGGTTATAAAAAGACGTTGGAATTTTATCCATCCCAAAGCGCCTGAGCCCACAACCTGTTGACAGCTGGAGCTCTAAGCTCTGCTAGAAAGCGGTGCGGGTTTTATCCGTTTTTATAACGTTGTGTGACACTCTAAGCTCCCCCACTAATGCCTGGATGCTTGGCCTGACTGATTTTACTGGGAAAATAAAACCCCGGGATCTGAGTGCTAGGTACGAGTATATATGAACATGCTAAGAAAATCTGAATTGAATTCGAAATTTTAAATCAATTCTCTTCTAATACCTTTTACGAAGAAATATGGGTCATTCCATTTGAAGGATCAGAAAAATAAAATAAGATGATTATTATTGGCTTCCGCAGTGAATAGGAAGTGACAAAATTATATACCATATGTATCGCTAAAATGGCCCATACGTTACCGACCATGTATTCCGGAAAACTGCTGCGTAGTATATTGGAATGTAATGTGTGTATATATCTTCTTATATTATAATGTTCCAGGTGTATATTTATATGTTTATTTGTTTATATGCGTCAGCGATTAGTATGGGGGCTCGAAAACGGTTAAGCGCATTTTCTTGAAAATTGTCTGTTTCGTAGAGAAAAAAATTCTAAGACTTTTGGCGTCCTCGGATTTTCCCCTATATTTCCTGGAAACCCGTAATTTTGGAAAAACTAAAAAAAAAATTTTTTGCTCCATAACTTTTAAATCGTAAAAGATAGAAAGTTGAAATTTGGTATGTGTATTACGGTGTTCAATGCTAACATTTTTTGAAAATTAGAAATTGAAGAATTGCAAAAGGGGGTGTTGAGAAGGTAGAGGCCCGGTAGGAAACTTTGGAGAAAACTCAAATTTTGGATTACTTAATAATGAAATATGTTATTAAAAAAAAAATTCAAAATTTTTATTTGGAGGCACGGGGGCGGTTTTTGCCGAGGGTAAAAATGGGATTAGAAAGTTAATTTACTAATGTACCTAATTTACAAATCGAAAAAAAAATCCTACATTTTGAAAAAAAGTTGGTCAAATAATGACACATTGAAAAAAATATTTATTTTTTTAGTCAGTTTATATGAAAAATTATTTGTTGTATGTAAAAAAAATATGGAACGAGTTTAATATTTCAATTTAAGGTTGATGTTTTCTGAACTATATTCAATTGAAATAATAATACCCATATACTTGACCGTGAAATTTCCATTTTTTAAAACTAATTATTTCGGAAACCTACCCTTATTTAATTTTTAAATTAATGATTGACTATCGTAGAACAAATTTACAAAGTTTCAACAGGTTCTCCATTCTTTATTACTTTACAAGGATCTCCTTAATATATAAAAATACTGTTTAATAAAAGTGCAAAAAGTGACTTTTTTCTGTGGATACTAAAGACCGTGCATTTTCAGTTACCTAGTTATAGTACTCAACTAACGATGTAATACACCCCCTGTCAAATTTTCTGCGGACGCCTTTTGTTTTTAGCCATTGTATCACGAAGGCGCTAAAGTAAACAACGAAAGAAGTACGCTTATAATTTTTGTGTAATTGTTGTTCATATTTGTTCGTAATTAATTACCGTTGTGTTTTAATTACAATGGGTTCCCATTGTTCACGTTGAACAGTATAAAAGAAACAAAAAATAATCCCTGAGGATTTTGTTATTTATTTGGAAGTGCCATTAATTATTATTGTATATATTTATATAAAATATTGAACATTGTTTCATAATAAATAAAATTAGGAGAGAGATAAAATATATAGAAATAGAAGCGAAGGAAAGAGATAACGAATCGCTTGTATTTACAGTGCTTCTATTTCCTTCAATAGCTATAGTTAATTTTTGTAACAATTTATCTTTTTCGTAGAAAGTTTTACAATTAAAATGGTTTTTGTTAAGGGAGTTAACTGAAAATTAAGTCTAATATTACAAGTTATTTATTTTATCTAATTGCAATGCTGAGTTCTATCACTGGCGACCTCATAATAAGTTTATGATTAGGTAAACATATAATTAATTTAAATTTGATAACAACCTAATCTAGAGAATATAGCGCTGGTCCGGGAATCGAACTCGAACCCAGAACAGCGTTAAGTATAATGTTCTCGACCACGGTAATTATATATTAGCGCTTCGCCCCATCGCAAAGTGACGTGTATTTAATATTTGTGATTAAATTTAAAGTTTGCAGTTAGTTTGATCTTAAGTACCATTCCCACTCAATGAGTTTTTTAGAGTTAATTTAATGTTTTAACCTAAAATGCGCACATACTAAATTTCAACTTTGTAGCTCTTTTGATTTTACCCATATTACTAACTTTGGTTTGCTATTAACTTAAATTTTTGTTTTTCAAGTATTGTAAAATGTACGCGATCAATGTTTATCTTTTCCATTTCATCAGAAATTTGCGAAATAATTAATTTTTTGAATTTTACAGTTCTTCCAGAATAACATTTTCCAGAAAAATTCAGAGAACACTTCAATTGTCTTCTACAATATAATTCTTCTACAAAATTTTAATTCGATTTTGATACATATATATCCTATGTGTTTTCCATATAAAAAGTCAGTGTCGTAGCTTCCGCCGTATATGATACAGAGCCCCCGGGCTACAGGGGCCCAAAACGTGTGTAAGCAAAGATTAGTAGAATGTTATTCACAATCTCACTAAAACTCTAAGGCCGTGCTTAGCTTAGTTCTTAGGAGTATTAATTGTAAGTAATAATATATAATCAATATATAATTATGTTAAATCAATGCGAGCGTTTTGTGAGAAATCTTTACCCATCATTTTGGCTCCCCAACAAATTTTGATACAGGGCCCGTCTAAGGCACGCTGCGTTACTGTAAAAAATAGAACATTATTAAATTAGGAACATTATAACTAGTAGATTGAAACGCTATTAATTGTTTGTGAAGCATGTTTAATTTGTTCAAAAATAGTAACACAAAGGGGGCTCTCCTAGGGGAGGAAGGGGTGGGGGGGCGTGTGCGGTGATGGTATTCTATACTGATGTCAATAGATACGTATTATTAAACTCGTAATTCAAGCAAACTTTACTATTAAAGAAAGTTTTACAATAATGCGTTGTATGTGTATGTAGTATGTTGTGTAATAGACTGCTACTGCTCTCTAGTCGGTTCTTCTTCTTATTGTTAGGTGTCTTGTTATGATTATTATGCTGACGTGCACGCTTAAGGCAATGACGTCACAGTTACATGAAATTTACCCTAACATTATACACAATAGATTCAAAATTTGTTGTAATTATATTAGATGGAAACAGGGGCGTAACTAATTATATTCAAGTGGGAAAATAAATCGGATCTGGCAGTGAAATATCTTACTTTCTATCTCAACTCTAAACTCCCACAATTAAGCAATTTTGGGTGCGTTTTCTACTGCATAAGAACATTAACATCTTGCGATCAATGTACTGTTATAGAGACGCCATTTTCAATGAGAGGAAGAAAAATAGGGGGCGAGGACCCAATCCGTTCTACCATCAGTGAAAACCAACAATTGTAAAATAATTTTAAAAATATTAAGTAGGTGAATCACTTAAAAATAACACCATGAAAATTGTCAACTTAGTAGGAGATCGTCGGCGATAGAGGTACTTTTTAATAAATATATAATGAAAATTAAGTAGTAAAATTTTAAGTTTATTTTTAATTTTTTTTTTAAATTTGATTTCCAAAGATTATTACAATCTGTCTTGTTTAGAGGACATTCAGTAATAAGTATGTAAATTATAAGAGTCTTGCGCGGGATGTGTTCATCGACTCATCTCTCACTTTCAATAGATCCTAGGATCTGATTAGGTGGTACTTTTTTTAGTCTGTGTACTACCGAATTATTGGACATAGAGAGCTGGCCAAATTCTTTGGATGTTCAAGTATTCTCTCTTTGCAGGCTTTGGTTCTAAGCATTATTTCTTCATTAATCGTAGGTATATCCAGATCCCGATGTATTATATTATTAGGTATTAGACAATCCTTAGCATTTTAGACTGAAATCTTTGGATTGTTTCAATATTAGAGGTAGATGCAGTACCCCGTAGTTAAATACCATATGACCATACTGGTTCAAGTATGGATTTGTGAAGCAGGAGTTTGTTTTCAGTGCTCAGTTGCTCAATTCCGTCGTAGCAGCGAGTACATCTTCCGCAGTTTTTATTTATTCAATTTATTTAGCGTCGACATATTTAGCATTTATTGTGTCGACCCTCATATGTGCGAACTGCACTGCTGCCTAAAATGTTTGCCATTATGTACATAATACATTAAAGTTCATAACCAACCAAACCCGGAAAATATAATTCTGATTAGGGGCCGAGCTCGAAGATGCAGCAGTCTGATATCATCATTGTTCTCACCTACCGTATCGTCTATGTTTAAATATTAAAAATCACTATAACTATAGTAATTCTTATTTGAATCTACAGACATGTTTGTTATAAAACCTTGGCAGCCCTTGTCAAAGTCAAACTGTCTTTGACAAGGGTAATCACGACTTAGCAGAGACCTTGTTAAATAACTAAGTTTTATTAATTTCTTTTAGTAAATATTTTTTTTTCTAAAGCAGGTTGAAAAAATTTGTTCGAAATATGAAAGCTTCCGACGTATTAAGTTGCATGTCGCGCTAGTCTAGACGTGTTATACAACTTCTTACAACAAATGTTGGATGTCGCATGTTTAAGTCGCACGTATGTGTACGATACTTAAGACATCAACTAAGAACATCGACAATTCGGATTTAGGCTCAAACCAGGCACCATACATTAGAATAAGACATTCTAATTAATATTAATTATGTAATAACATTTGACTAATAAATATTTTTGAATTTGATATTTCTCACAGTGCATTATCGGATATTAGCCGACGTTAAATAAAATAAATAAAAAGATACACGGTTTTAAGAACAATTTCTAAACAGGTTCAGTATAATTTTCTAGTGGGTGGTGTCTACTTTATATCTACGTTCTACGTTTCTGACACTATAAGTCTACGATGGGAAATTGTTTTCGACGATGATGTGAATTTATGTTAAAATATTTTCCCCTCAGACTATATCGACCTAGTAAAGTACTTTTAAAATTATCCCCCATGGAGTTTCTATAAACATAGTATATTTAAGAGTTTCTCGTCATATTTTTGTAAATATTTATTTTTCGAACCCCTTTTTTACTACCCTACGCCTCATTGTCGTAAAATTATATAATGTTAAGCTATAGAAAATATATCTTTTAAAAATAAAAGCTTAAGCCTCATTCCCACTCACTGTTTTGATATTTAATTTACGTTTTACGATTAAATATTTTAATCTAGATTTCAGGTTTTCAGAATAGGTATTCCTTGTCACATAGGTAATTTTGACAGTTCGACAGTTAGACAAAATTGAATGTGGAATAAATAAAATTGCTGTTTTTAATAACAATTAGTAATATAAAGTGTTCTTACTTCTCTATTTATGACAAACTGATATTGAACTTCTTTTAAAAATAAATCCTCCTACATTTTGAAAGATTGTCACATTTTGGAGGTTATCATATAATATAGTTCTTTTTAATTTAGTATTTGTACAGGGAAGTAGTATTTATTTTTAGTATTAGTAGTTATTTTAGTATTTGTACAGGGAATGACTACGCATAATGCAATACAATTTTAATTAAATACAAAATTAAAACAGTGAATGGGAATGATACTTTAATTTTTACAATTTTTACATCTACTATGTAGTTAATTAAATTATCTGAATTTTTAATTTTCTCTGACGTAGCCAATTAGCTATTTAAATTGCAATTAAGATATTACGTAATAAAGATTCCTTTGTGTCTTTCGGTAAGTGACTGATACTCGTATATACTCGTATTATAATTACTATATGAAAGTAAAAGCTTTTAACGCTCAGTTTGGAAAGGATTTTACCATGTCCATTAGCAGCTAATTATATTCATTTTCTGTTTATATGTACAAGTCGAGTACATGGGTATACTAATACTGAATTTTAATTATATATAAATTACAATTTAATTTGTTTATTATTTATAATGGGATCGTCTCATGCCAAGCAATCGATTTTGTCGTTTATTTTTGTGTTTTCAATTTCTAGTGGTTTTTTGTTACTAATAAATAAATGGTACACATACGTGCGACTTACTCGACCCTTTTGTTCGAGATCACATTTAAAACCGTCCTTTCTTTAGATGTTCAGACTTCGTATTGAAACATTTTTGTTTTATAAAAATACTACCTTGAATTTATTAAAATAGCATAAGTAAGGGTTTTATTAGTGTCGCATGTTTATGTACACTCATGTCTAAATAATGTCAACTTATGAATGAAAATATATAAATGTTGGATGTCGCACCAATCTGTACGAGGCATTATGTACTTTAGGTGTAGACTATACAAGGTGTCCCAAAATTCAACGATAAGCGGGCAATAGAGGGTGATCCTGCTCATGACTACACATGAAAAAAATAAAAAAAAATTATCTCATTTTGTTTAGAAATTAGAAAAAGAAATTAAATTTTTTTGAAAATTGAAACACCTTAAGATGTTTTTAACTACCATGACCACAATTTTTTAAATATTTCTGATTTCTTTTTTGTATCGGCAACCTAAATAGCACTGCTATCCATAACAATCATTAAAACTCCCAGAATGTTAGTAGTTTTTACACAAAATTCAATCGAAATTACTTTTTTCCCTAAAATGTATAAAGATTTTTACTTTCATACTTTACCACTTTAACTCATCGTGTAACTCATTTTTTTTTTTTTTTTTCTTGTGAAGTCATGAGCAGGACCACCTTTTGGTGCCGGCTTATCGTTGAATTTTTCGACACCCTGTATGTTAAGAGATATTAACAATTAAAAAAGTCATTTTGCCTCTTTAATTATTAAAGGGATTCAACGTTGTACACATTCCAATTGCAATGGACATCACAATCCTTGTGTAAGGTTACCAACCTTACAGCTCATAAATCTCTGCTATATGTATTTATATATAAAAATATCAAATATTATTTACATCTATTTCATGGAACAAACAAATTTCAATATTATGTCTACCTTAGCAGAGTTAAATAAAATAAAAACTTATTATTCTTTGACTTGACTTGATTATTTGACTACCAACAGTTACAGAACATTATCACAGCACTGACCTACTCAACAAATAACTCACGGTAAAATGCATTTCACGTCATACAAATATGGCCGACCATTTCTAGCGCTAAAACTACAATTCAAACTTTTAATTGCTATATCTCCGTCAATATTTAGATATTTAATAAAATAGAATGTGGCCCCCTCGGGCCTGGAAACCGTGTCATTCTTCCCGCTGTGCCACCCTGTTGTTACGTCACTGTCAGTACTAGAGATGTAAAACTACTGTTACGTGTACAGTGTGAAATCAAACTAAAAAAGGATTGAACGAGTCAAAAGGCAAATAGCATAACAGCTCGCTAATAACCACATATGACAAGAACGGTATTTGACACGTGTAACAATTTCCCGGTAATATTCCCTTTGTGTTGAACACAAAGGCTAAATTCGGCGTATTATTTAATGCAATAGTTTCCATTTCGAATTCAATTTGATTATTTAGTGACGTTTGACATAACTTTGTTACCATGTCATTAAATTCATAGAACATCCAGTAATCTCATTCCAGTAAACATTTTGGAGTTATGTCTATACGACGATAATATTGAAGATATGTCATGAAACAATTCAATTTGATTTCACTCGTTCAAGAGAAATGTCAGTGATATGAACTACAAATGATAAAAACACTTCACATACCTCACTACCGTACCAGTATTATATGAAGTCACAAATAAACCATTAAAGTGTAACAGAGACAGATATATCTTGTTTCTTTTTCTGTGATAACCTCGTAACATGAAGGTGGAATTTTATCTCTATTAAAATAAATATTTTAAAAATAAATAATTTTAATTTTATCAAATAATTTTATCTCTACTAAAATAAATAACAAATGTAAAAGAAATAACAACTATATGTCCCATTAATTGTATGATGTAGGAAAGAGAAAGAATATTCTTATGAAAAAGTTCTGACAATTTTATTTTCATAGGTGACATCTATCGGAATTCTGAGTGAAAAAGAATTGTTTTCTTGACTGGAACTGGGTTGGTTGGGAACTGGCTTTCCTTTATCAATTCTCGTTTAAATCTATGTATCTCGATATAGTCTCGATATAGTCGTAGTCGATACATTTGTGTTTTTCTTATTCCAGCGTACAATTTTGAACTTTACTCCCCGTAGGTTCAGTTAAACCAGCTATTGTTTTTATTGTATAAATATTCAATAATGTTCACTTTATTGAAAACAGAACCAGAGATGTAATCCTTACTCCACATCGTTTTTATTCTATATTCTACATCCGCTTTCAGTTTTCAATCGCTTTAAGCAAAAGAAAAAAAGGGGAGTGAGTAAGACGTTCTTGTTTACAAAAGACAGTTATAATCCGTTTTTCTTTGAAGCTATATTTTACTGCATTTCCCAGGTTTCTTTTTACATACCTTAAAGGTATTTTTTATTTAAGATATATTTATAAAATGATATATTTTATATAATATTATAAATGGATAAAAATCTTGAGTACGACATTGCCATAAATAGAGAGTTGCTTTGAATTTCGCCCAGCTTATATTTACATGAGATGTACATTTTGTATATTTCACACGTCGTGAAACTGTATTTTTCTTTTGAAACGTATTGAGTTTAAGTTGCGCATCTTTCTCACGTTCCGTGTATATCTGTCTCTTTCTAGCACAATGTATTCTCCTGCTGTGAAGGTTTGACATTAAGAAAATAAATACGTCCGTTCGGACTGTAATACAGGCATCAAGACGAGTGGTGGTGGTGGTGATGGTGGAGGGGTGTCCGAGCTGAGAGAGAGAGGGTGCTTTATTTAGAATTGCTGGAAAATTCCGGGTTTAACGTTAGGGTTGGATTTTGCTGACTTATTAACAAAGAAAGTTACTAAGACCATAGTTAGTTCTAATCATGTTCTGCTGTCATTGCTACAGACGAGATCATTACAAGGTTGACAGCTCAATTCGACTGTAGATTTAGGTAGATAGATGTAGTAGCCTGTAGTAACTGTCGGAAGGCATGAGCATGACTGTCATAAAACAGGAGCCACTGGTAAATGATATTTTATAATACAAGTATATCATAATGTTCGAACTGTATAATGTTTCACAAAGCGTAGTAGTTAGTAAGGGCTAAGATAGCGGATTCGAATCCAACCCAACCCAAGACGCCGTTAAATGGAAAAATAAAATCAAGTCTAGGTTGTTGAGATTACGTCCTGGCTTTGGTAATACGTACAGCCGTTCGATGATAGTACTACATCTACAAAAGTAGATTGAAAACTATATATTGTCACAAAACCAGTATATAATGAACTTCATCGGGAATTTATAATTTGAAAACGCTCACTCTAATTATTTTATTAAAATCTTTTTTTCCGTAACTTGGCAGGTATGTACTGAATTACTATGCTAAGTATGAGCAAAATCGGTCAACCAGTTTGTTTACAGCAGTTGTTGAATAAATCCAAAAAATTTATAAAATAATAGGCGTCGGTCATTAACCCCTCTCAAAAGCGTATTACTTTTTGGACACACCTTGTATGTAACAGTGTACTATCCCATTATCTGATTCAATATTCGGATAACTATCAAATGCATCCAAACAAAACGTGTCGAATACTGTTTGAATTTCGAACATTGCTTTCGCCGTTATCGCAAAACATAGACGATCGATATAGTATAGAGATCGAAGACTGTACTTTCAACAACAATTTGCAGATAGAAATCTTTTTCTAACACATCGGGGCTCGGGGTTGGTTCTGGCTGGTGTGCAATGTGGAGAGAATAGTGTCGAATTTAAGTTAGGTAGTACCCCAGGTTTATTCCAGTAAGGTTGGTAGTATATGCCATTGCGAGGCCCCGGGTAGCAGATCTTTGCGAGACCCCGGGGTGGCAAATTTTTGCGAGGCCTAGGGGCGGCAGATCTTTGCGAGGCACTTTTTCTTTGTATAATTTATCTAAATTGTAACTAAGTATTTTTTATGATAATTGACGAGAAATAAAATTTTATATTGGAAGTTTTATAAAAATTAACAAGCACAAAGATGACAAATATTAATGATGATAATCTAAGGTACATGAGTGTCTTAAAAGATATACGCAGTGATTCTAGTAGGATTTCTAAAGAGCGAGGCGCGAGATTCAAATAAATATATAATAATGAATTTTTCTCCTTGAGTTGTTGTGCGCGAATACGAGGCCCCGGGCGGTTGCCCTGTTTGCCACTACTAAGGCCGCCTCTGCCCTACAATCAATATTTCTAAGAATCGTACGAATCTTATACGATTCGTGGCGATTAGTACGAATCTTGTCAAAATTGTTTGTGGGGTATATATATATATATATAGTTTGTTCTCACAGTCGACGAAAAACCAATTCGATTCTAAATTATAGTCACCTTTAAAATTTTGTCGTTCTTCGGTCCGGACCCACGGGCCTAGACTTAATCTGTTGCTAGGAGAGAAACAAATAAGAATTTTCGGGGCGGCAAATTGTGGGTTTGTACACAGACCTCATTTAGACTAGTCATGGTGAGGTTGCAATAATATATGACCAATAGCTGAAGAATTTTTAACGTCTAAACGAACAAACGAATTAGTATTAAACAAGTAGTAAACAAGCATTGTAATACTTTCTTTGTTTAGACGGTAAAAATTCTATTGAATATTATTGTTTATTTGTTTAGACGTTAGAAATTCTGAAGCTACTATTGGTTCACCTTATATTAGACGTAAACAGTTCTTAATAGTCCAAGATCACAGGACCGGCAGACATCACTTATTTTCTGATGAACAAAATGTGTAAGATTGAGTAGTGTTAGTATGTACAATGATCGTATGTCTACCTGCTAACTTGACCAGTCGGTCATTTTCCAGGTATCAGGTAATCAAGGTTTATGTCTCACTCTCTTTCATGCGCACGGATAATGCACTCTCGCTCCTACTCATAACGGAATTAAAATTGGGTCATGGGGATGTTTGGCCCCTTGGATCAATCTCTCCTCTGGTAAAACGTTTTAAAGCAGTTGTCTTGTAATACCTTGTATTACCTTGCAGACGCTTTAAAACTGACAAAAAAATTACTTAAACTTACTTATTTTCTGATGATCCATTTTTATATATGTTAGCGAGACAACTGTTTTAAAACCTGGAAAATGGCCGCCTGGTTAAGTTAGCAGGTAGGCATACGATCTTTGTATATACTAACACTACTCAATCTTACACATTTTGTTCATCAGAAAATAAGTGATGTCTGCCGGTCCTGGGATCTTGGACTATAAACAGTTCTTAAGAAAATGTTAAACACTAACTTGAACTATTTACTATTTTTTACTATTTGATTGTACTTGCAGCACACACACACACACATATACTCGACTCATTTTTATTTGTCACATCTTAAATGCACAATAAATTGTTTTTCCTTTTATAAAGATTAATACATCTCTCTTAAGATTTTCCTCAAAGCTTTAATGTTGCTTTTCCGTATTTAACAACGTAACTTGATATTTTTGTATAATAATAGAAAATTTGATACAAGAAATTGAATTCGTTTAAGACTATAATACCAATACTAAAAGGGAGATTATTCAATATAAAAGCTTTACCTATAAAATAAATATGAATTTTGTACAGAAAATGCAAATTTATTAAGACAAAATGTTGGTTTAATTTAGGTAAAGCTATTCATTTATTAATTTATGAGGGAATTTAATGAAATATTGATAAATTGTCAATTTTTGTAATAGAAGCTGTTTTTTTTTTTGAATGCATCAATTTTCAATAGTTATTGGTACTTAAAACAATATATACATTTATAAACATTTGTAATATATAATTTATAAATAGGAGTACGGGTATTTAAAATACAGATATTAAATTAGTTTCATTGATAAAGTTAATAAGGACTTTGTCTGCTTTCAAATATCTGCTTATAGTATCCCGGGCATATTACAGTTTTGTCTTTGCGATGAGTACTTGGACTATGGAAGGGGAATATGCTTTACTGTTAGTTGGCTGTTACATTGTTCACATAAGTAACAATATTACAGATAGTAGTAACACTTTTGATTGTTAACTTATCTATGTAGTTGATAAAGAAAAACTCTTTTAAATATTTTTCTGAAGACAAATCGATTCTACGTCAAATTAATTACTACAGTTTACCAGCAATAGGTTCTAAATTGTAAGTAGGGCAGTAAGCAGGGCAGAAAATAGAAAACTATAACAAATGAAATACTTGCTAAGAATTTAAAATAACTCCGACAGCTCAGTAATTTATTAACGGAAGTGATCATTCGTCCATGCGGCGACTGGATGAACTACGCAGACAAGAAGGAGTTTCGGAGTGTGGTGAAAAAGGGAGAAGAACACCCCTGTTCTTAACAGTACGGACCAGGGGGTGGCCTAATTCGATTTCAGTTTCGGTTCTAAGATAATTTGCTTATGATCAAGTGATTTAATGGACTTTTTTAAAAGTACAGACATACGAAAAATCTGTTAATTGTGATATTTTTTTAAATTTTGTGGTAATTATAACACGTTTTTGAATAAACCTCGTTTATCCTCCTATATTATAATGTTCCAAGTGTATATTTATTTGTTTATATGTTTACGCGATTCGTATGGTGGCTAGAAAACGGGTTCATGTATATTTATGAAAATTTCCTATTTCGTAAGATTTCGTGTAACTTTTGTAGACTTTTGGCGGCATCGGATTTTCCCCTGAACTTCCTAAACCCGTAATTTTGGAAAAACTAAAAAAAATATTTTTACTTTTTGCTTTATAACTTTGAATTCATAAAAGATAGAAGGTTGAAATATGGCATGTGTATTACGGTGTTTAATGCTAACATTTTTTGATAATTAGAAACTGAAAAATTGGAAAAGGAGGCGTTGAGAAAATTAGGAGGCCCGGTATGAAACTTTGAAGAAAACTAAAATTTTGGATTACATATTAATAAAATATGTTATACAGTCAGTATTGGTCGATAAGAATGTCACAATATCTAAAAAAACCGGCTAGCAAGGAAAAGATGAGGCAAATTCAAAACCAGTGCTGGACGCAAATAAGTAGAAGCAAATTGAGATTGATTAAGGAAAATACAAAAAGTGGGAAACTTCTTATCAGAGCAACAGACAATTCGAAAAAGCCATCTTCAGACTATGAACAGGAATTCGAGATTGACGCATCAACACTTAATCAGTAAAACAGCAGCTCCACAGTGCAGCAACTATTAGACGCAAATAACAGTCCATTATCTACTAATAACCTGCCCACAATATCAAACTCAACGAACAAAACACAACATCAGTGGTGAACTAAAGGACATGTTTTCAGACAATCCAAAAGACATTCAAAAAGTACTCGAATTCCTTACTGATATAAACTTAATAATCCAAATTTAACTATAATAAATTAACCTCAGGCGAATTAGACCTTGTTGTTTAAATCGCCTCAAAACCTAAAATAAAAAAAAAAAGGAAAAGAGAGTAATCGCGAGGTTGAGACGAGGGAATTGAAGAAAAGGGCAGTGTGGCAAGGAAGTAGAAAAATTAGAGTACATTAAGAGTAGGTGAGATCTTACAGGGGAATAAGGAGAGAATAAAATGGATGGAGTGAAATAAAGGACAGAGGAGATGAAGCTTGATATGTAGTTTAAAGAATGTAAAATTGTTTATGTAAGAAAATAAAATGTATTTTTGAATTTAGGGCGGAAGAATGTAATGCACAACGGCACAGATTAATAAATACAATACAATTTATATTGTTATCAAAAGAGTTTCAAAAAGCTGTGACGATTTTGTTTGCAATGATTCATTCTAAAATTTGCAGCGGTATTACTAAAATCAAACTCATTTTATCAATTATTGTAATATTTGTTACGTAAAAGATAAGTTTTCTTATGATAAATAACCCTTAAATCTGTGTTTAACGGATTTGTATATACATATTATAAATACATGTTCCTATACATACATATATAATTATTTATACATAAACTTTATGTATTTATATTAGCATGTTCTAATACAGTAGATGATGTAAGTATGCAAGCAACTAAAACATAATTAAAAATACATGTGCAAGTTGAATAGACATGCACATTGGGCCGAGGCGTCTGGCGTCGACGCCTTCTGCAATCGCCGTCACCGTCGCCGTCGCCATCGTTCAGCGTCTCACAAAACAAGTTGGGTGCCAACTGACACGTGGTGGACTATGGACACATGACCGTCAGAAGGCACGATTGAGCGCTCCCAAACTCATCTAACATCTACAGCTACAGCTACTACATCCGAATATAACATAACATATATACATAGTTTGATTTGAGAGGTAACCTTATTTAAAAACAATATACTAGAAATAATGTATAATGAACTCAAGATTGTCTCCTCTAAAAATAACTCCGAAGTAACAACTATAGCATTCTATGTTCAGTGTTTTCAGCTAGCGTAAGATTCTCTGCGAATCCGCTGTTCTCCGAGCCCGCGAGTTTGGTATTGTGGACTGTGTACTCAAACGTTGAACTGACGTTTGAAGCGCGAACAACAGTTGTTTGGAGCAGCGTGTTTGATTTGGTGGACCTACGGACCTTGCGAATGGATGAGTCTCATCCAGGAGCGGACTAACTACAGAACGCAATTAAACTGTAAATTCTCATCATTCACAGTTACTGTTTTGATATTTAATTTAAGTATATTAATCTAGATTTCAGGTTTTCAGAATAGGCATTTTTTGTTACATTAATACATTAATTTGAGTTTAGTTAAGTTAGTTGGTGCGCATTCGTCGTTAGTAATATAAACTTTACAGTTCGATAGTTAGACAAAATTGAGTGTGAAATAATTAAAATTGCTTTGTTTTTAATAACAATTAGTAATAGAGATTATTTTCACTTCTTCATTTTTGAAATTGAATTTTAAAAATAAATCCTACTGCATTTTGACAGATTGTTACATTATAGGTTATAATACATTACTATTGTTACATTATAGGTTATAATATAATACAGTATTTTTTAACTTAGAAACATTGGAATTTGTAAGGTTCTAAAAAGAAAAAAGTGAACGTAAATTAAATTCTAATATTAAAAATGGTGCAGAGAATGATTACGCATATTTCCATATGCTATACAATTTAAATTAAATACAAATTTGAAATCAAAATTAAAACAGTGAGTGGTAATGATATTTAAGGAATCCCGATGCTACTGTTGACACTTTGTCATACTTTTGGAGCCAGGGACAGAGATAGGCAACATTTTTTTTTTGAGCGTCTCCTCTCACCTTTCATAAATTTATTCCCAATAAAACAGTAAGATATTTGATTTATGTATTCTATTCGTTGAAAATTAAAATTGTTATTTATCCAAAGAAGATATCTTACATTTTCGATACCATCTACCTTGGTGAGATGCTCCTGGTGCGTTAGACTTCCTCTAAGACCTTGATTTCAAGATGGACACCAATTGTTTTTCTTCAATTCTTTTGTCAATTTTTATCCTCTTTTGTTTCAGCGAACAAATTTTTATGATTTGATAATCAAATTTGAAAAGCAATTAAGTAGAATAAAGAAAATAAATTAGATCCAGAATATATTATAGTTTCTTATTGCAAATGTCCATTGATTTTTTTATATGAATTGTTTTATAATAAAAATAATAAATAATCAACTCATACTCGTGTCTATAAGTTGCAGATTATGTATTGTAAATGAATATATTGTTTTAAGTGCTAATAACTACCGAAAGTTGATGCACAAAAAAAATTCAAGTTAATGCATTCACATAAATCAATTTAATAAAAAATTCAAGAAGAACTATGTTATTATTTATGTTATTTATTTCTTTATTTAATTTCATTTAACGTACGCCCATTTTCGACATATATATGGTGTTATATATATGTACCACATAATCAAATTAAGTCTGACTATAACCAAACTCAGAAAATATACCACACTGGTTCGGAGCTCGAACCCAAAGACACAACAGTCTGGCATCAAACACTAGTGCTCTCGGTCAGTGTGTCGTCTTTATTTATTTATTACTGTTAATTTGTTATTGCGTTTAAATACCGAAACTAATTATGAAAGGAGATGTACACATAACTGCTGGATAATTAAAATGATTTCTTAATCCCAATACGTCCCTGATCTGATACGAGCGCGATTTTCTACTTCACAGTGAACATTTCCCGTATGTGTATGTATAACACATATAAATATACTACAAATATATATACAAACCATATGCACGTCTGTAAAATAGCTTTTTACAGAGGTTTTGAAATTTAAACTTAACATAACTTAAATACTTTATAAATGAGTAGCCTATTAATAGCCGAATAGTCGACTATTAGACATCTGTTGATTTTTTGTGGTACTAAATTTTAAATATTTTTAATATAACCTTAAATTATTTTATGAAACATATGTTAATAGTTTATAAAGAAATATTGAAACTATGTGGATTTATTAAAATTTCATTTATTTTATAGAGGGCGTCATTCCTTCAATTGCTTTTTAAAACATGCCTCACAAATCGTTAGGCATTTTAAGGCATGCCTCACAATCACAACAGCTAAGTTATTATCTTGCATTAATTGTAATATAATTACAATTAATACTATACCGTTAGAAAATACATTATTCCTCCTTAAATTCACGAGCTACATTTTAAACTACATATCTAGTTTTACCTTCCTTCTCCTTTAATTTACTTTGCCTACTCCTTTCATTTCTGTCATTCATCTTATTCCTTCCTACTCCCCTTGTACAATTTACATCAGGTCTACTTCACTTTCCAGCTTCTCCTGACACCTACTCTTAATGTGCTCCAATTTTTCCATTTCCTTTCCTCACATCCTACAAACTTGTACTTCTCTGCACTACAATATATACTTCCTCTTTTTTCATTTCCTAGTCTAAACCCCACGATCATTTTTTTAAGTACCGCTCTGATTTTCCAGGTATAGCGGCATTCTTTTCGTTATTATATTTTGCTTCATCCATCTCTTTCATCCTACTCTGTTGTTGGACTTCTATATCTCTTTTCTTTATCAGATTCTGTACCACTCTTCCTTCCTCTCTTAGTCTTGGTATTCCTCTTCCTCCTAGTTTTTCCATACTGTATTCCCTCACCACACTCACGAGGCAGAGAGCCTGCTTCACTTTTTTTCCCTACCTTATTGCTCTCATTCTTGCTTTTATACGGCTGCTATATTTGTTTATTTTTGATTTGTTTATCATTTTGTGAGTTTATTTTATTGCCAGTCATGGAATACACATATTCCATGTTAGAAAATTCAACCTGTACCAAACAAAGCTGCGATAACTAATTACGACCTAACCATGACAAAGAGATTGTGATTTAAGGTATTAAGAAATATATAAAGCAAAGATTTAAATTAGTATTCTGCTTAATTAACAATTAAACAAGGTTAGCATCGAACTGGATCTGTCGAGTTCGTATTTGAAAATTTATCTGAGGTCCTATAAAATGTATTGCTTTCACAGAGGCTTAAGTTTTCTTCAAATTAGTTTCTATTTTCTCTTCTAAGTTAATTTAAATATGTTCTAGTTATATACAAGAGAGTATTGCGCATGCTCTGTCTTCTCCCATTAATTTTACAAGCACTTTTCTTTCCATTCGACCCCGTGGAATGACTCTTACTCCCCTAAGCTGTGTTTTAAGAAGCATGCTATTATATTCGGTAAGTGTATTAGGAGGATTAAACAATATATTATTTGTGCTATCTTAGTGTGAACACTCACCACTTCAGACAATAGGGAACATGTATGGAATGCCAAACTTTGCAGATAAAGTAAAAGAAAATTCTGCTAGTGCACTGGTCACTGTGCTCGTGTGCACCACCCGCTGTTACTCAATAATTTCGCAGTAATGTGTATTTACAAGTAAAGAAAAAAAAACAGACACCATAGAAACTGCTAATGTAGCAACAGGTCGTCGAAGATAGGACTCAGCATCGGAAATAGGTTGACGATAAATAGATGAAATAAAAAAAAATTAGATACAATTGATATCACGTGGAATTCTTTTTCATTTTCGTCAATTTAAATGCCTAATGGCAAAACATTAAAATAAAATAATATAACTATCAAAAGTTGATGCACTTAATAAATGTAAAAAAAAGAGATTGCAATCTTTAAATTAAGCAAATGTCTTATAAAACTCTTAACGCATCAAGATAACGGTACGACACAAACACCCTGTCCCAGTTAAATTTGGGAATGATTGTATAAACGGAAGGATATTCGATTTATTTATTGGTTTTCTTCTTATTTCTGAACATACTATAAATACTCGTACAAACAAAGGAATTTTTCTCACGTTTTTCGTCTACTACATACGAGTACGTTTTTTTCTTCGTTTTGTTTCTACACTGCTTCTATTCGTATTTTAATGCAAATTTCGTAGTTCATATGCCAGGAGAACATAAAAGCAATAATCCCCTAAGCATGCGTGACTCCTAGATCCCAGTCGGAACGACGTCGACGTCGGCGTCGCGACGCGTTCATTGTTCTGTTTATCCGACTCACTGCGTTTGTTCGTTCCCGTCACGTACCGGGATAATCAGTAGTCATTTAAGCATCTTCTATATTAAATTTGTCTCTAAATCAACTTGATATCATTTCCGACATACTAGATTAAATATTATTGCTAAGACCAAGGGCATTCATCCCTAAAAAGAGGAGTTCAAAATGTTTTTTTTGTGTTGATTTTAACTCAATCGAATTGAAGCTACCGTAGTCACTTTCATGCAAGATGCACACTCCTTAAGAGTCATCTTGAAACTCTCCTCTCCTTCATGTAGTATTTTGTACAGACACAAGTAAGAACAAAAAAAGGTCATTTGTTCAAGTTTTTGGTGAACCCAAAAAAATGTCTCGTAAATCCGTAGAGCTTAAAAAAAAATCATGAAAATGAGACCTAGAAAAAATCCTCCAAAAACTTGAATAAGTAATCATACTATCAATAAAACTGATCAACTATAGATATTCAGTAAACTGACTTCATTGTGTCAAATAAAATACATGTAGAAAATTACGTAGCTTTGCTCTGCCCATAGCAAATATTCTAGATATTGCAGTATAATAGTGCCTAATTAGGTTTTTCCCTCACGTCCTGATAACTTAAGAGTACCTGACTATAACTCCGTCGGACACACCCTAGTCAGGCTAATTTCAGGACCACCCGATCGAAACCATATATGACGTCATTTTTTTTCTGATGTAAGGTGGAGTTAATTTCAACTTTATCGAATTGAATGTTGCGTAGCCACTTCCAGAATCTGGCGGAGTAAGGCCGTCTGCACACGAAGTTTCCAATGAAAACGAAAAACGAGCCATGTCGAGCCGTGTTTCGTGATTCTATAGAATTTTTAACATAATAGCATATTAGGGTATTTGTATGTATGTATTTAAATACTTTTGAATAGAATTTGTGCACATCTCTGCTCATGATGTCATCATCAAAAACATGTAACGTAATTGCCCTGCGACCTAGAAATATAGTCGCTCAAGACGTGCTCAACACCAATTCAAATCAGTTTAGTTTCGTTCGTGCCGTGTGTGTTCTCTCTCTCGTACACACGTGCGTTCTCTCACTAACAACACAGTTGCATTTTCATTCGGTTCGGGCAGATTCGGGGCTCGCATTTGCAATCATTCGACCCATGTGCGGACGGCCTAAATGTGAGGCTCGGGCGACTAATATATGGATGCTGGAGAATTCCCCATCTTGCTCACATCACTTTGCTTTTTTGTTCGCACACCAATTTCAATGGGGTCGCCCAAATTGGAGGTTGCTAGCGTGTGAGGTCTCTCACATAACTAAATATGTATGTATATTAGTTGTTATAAACTATTATATTTACATGCCAATATTATAATTAATATATTTCAATATATAGTTAATAGTAGTTTAGACTGGACAAAACATCTAATTATTATAATAAGTGAGTTTACAGTATAACCTGTACTGTGGTCTGTAGGTCGCGATCGATCGTGGGTCTATGGAACGGTTTTGTACAAGAGACGCTTGACGTCGCAATGCGGCGCCGGGGGTTTTGTAGACGCGCAGCACTAGTATACAGCACGCAGGACTTTGTATATTATACTAAACTTTAATGTATTTTTATAGAAAATTATGCATATATTAAAAAAATGTGTATTACGAAAAAAAACCACTTTTAGATATGCACATTAAACCTGCTCTTCAAAATTTGAATTAATATGTATTGTTTTTATAATAAGCTAAATATAAACGCGACAAATCTGACTCATTTTATTTAAAGAAATTATATTTCTGTAGTTGGTAACACTGACCAGATATATTACAACTGCTTTCTGGTCAGATGAGTTAACGGTATATATTAGTTGATATTTGGAATCGACAGAACTCACTGTGCATAATGTTAAGTTATTATAAAATTAGATAAAAAGGAACTAACAATTTAAATAATAAACTTAAATGTTGTTTCTTTGAATTCAGGTAGGATAGTATGATTTAAGTTAAACAGTGTAATTGTTGTAATGTGTATGTAAATTACTAAAATAACAGACTTTGATTTCAGATGCAACACATAACTTTGAATAAAAATTTGCAATTCCTAAAATGTCTTATATTCATTTGAGTGCATCGACTTTTGATAGTTATTAGCACTTAAAACGATGTACACATTTATAAATATAAACATTTGTAATACATAATTTATAGTTTATAAATACGAGGTATTTAAAATAAAGAGATTAAATTAGATACATTGATAAAGTCAATAGGGTTTTCAGACTTTCTCTGCTTTCAAATATCTGCTTATAGTCTTGAGGCATGTTACAGTTTTGTCTGTGCGATGAGTACTTGGAGCATTTAAGAATAATATGCTTTACTGTTAGTGGGCCGTTACATTTTTCACTGTGGTTCTCTTTTCAATAACGGGTATGAGTACAATTTGTATGACCTATCATGAGTCTAAATATTACTACTTCCAGCTTTCTATTTAGTCCCACCGGTAACTCTTATTTACTAATTGATGGCTTGACTTCTCTTACTTTGTTATCAGTTTCTTCGTTCCATTCATCCTGCCATGAACAATTTAATACATTTTTAGCTTTGTTCTTTAAATCTGAACATGTTATAGTTACTTTTTTTGGAATTTTGAAAAGATTTGCATGATCTATCATTAGTTCTACATATTACTACTCCTAGACTTGTATTGGATCCGATCGGTGTATTGGACTACTTCTTTTGTTCTTCCTATACTGGCCAGAATTTAAGGAGATTCTCGTTAAGTAGTAAAGAATGGAGAACTTGCTGAAATTTTGTAAATATGTTCTACGATAGTTAATAATTAATTAAAAAAAATTAAGTAAATGTAAGTTTTCGAAACTTTTAAGGAAATAATTAGTTTCAAAAAATGAAAATTTCATGTAAGTATCTAATGGAGAAAATTATTATTTCAAGTGAATGTGGTTCAGAAAACATCCAGTTTTCGATTTAAATAATAAAAATAGTTTGTTTCCGAAGAAATAACAAAAATAATTGACATTTTTATAAAAAATATCATCACAATCATCCGCTACTTGCATTGTTCAAACCATGATGTAAAATTTGGCAACGTAGCTCGCGCAGTTAGTCGCCGCATAGTAACCACGAATATTTGAAATGCATTAGGTTTAAGTTTTCAGGTTATGTACTCTAGCAGTGTTGTCAAATGAGCCCAAGCGATTTAGAGTTTTTAGTCAATTTAATGTTTATACATTTTTAGTAATTAATTTCTTTTTAAATTTATTATATAATATTATCTATAAATTTTAAAATTATTTAAAAATCTCATGTCCTTATTTCACGTTATTGTGAAATTTTTGAACATCGCGAGTGGTGTACTCGGGCACATAACCAAATAGACGTTAAATATACATAAGTGCCCAGAAAATCGGAAAGTAACTAAGAATTAGATACCGCGAGTGGTAATTATTCATTTCAGACAATGCATCAAACTGATCCGTGCACACAAAGTGCACAGCGCATATACCGATAAGCGCATACACCGATAAGGTGTTAATAAATATACATATGTAATTTTGTGAGCATAAAGCTCAATTAAAACCCACCTGCCGTTTCGAAACATTTTCTCCTCGACTAAACCTAACCTCTAAACCAACCTATACTCCCGCACCCCCGCACTCCCACCCTATTGCCTACCCTTAGGGTGCTCGTCTCTCTGATAATGTACGAGCATATTACATGAACACGATGCCGCAGCGTATGAATAGAATTATGTTGTAGGATGTCAAAACAAAACTTCTAAACCCTGGGTGGGGTGTAACAGAAGGAGGGGATAACAGGATTTTGGGACTCGTCTTCCGGGAAATCGAGATCATTATTTATAACATTAAGTGTTAAATGGATATAAGCTACCCGTGTTTGTTGGCTTAATGTATATACATACTCGTATATATATATATATATATATATATATATAAAGTGGTCAAAATAGAATAATGTATATTAAGTGCCCATTTTATCTTTCTTTAAGGAAAACTTCAACAAAGGGTCTTTAAGAAAAATGTGAGAAATGCGGAACAGATTAAATTTTTCACGCAAATGCAATTGTTGTCACATTTTATTTAGTTAAAGGTGAGGTGGTCACTGGGGTCGAGATTATTGATACTTGACTTCAGACTGTTATGTCTTCGTGTTCGATCACTAGACCAGCGTTTTTTTTTAAATATTTATTTGAGTGTATCAACTTTCAATAGTTTATAATTATATAACATAATTTGCAACTTGTATTTACCAGTATGGGTACTTAATATAAAGAGATTAACTTTGTTTAATTGATAAAGTCAATAAGATATTTTAGATTTTCCCTGCTTTCAAATACCTCCTTATCTTTACAAGGTCTGTACGATAAGTACCTTGAACATCGAAGAATAATAAGCTTTACCGTTAGTGAGTTGTTACATTGTTCACAAATTGGTAAAGACCAATTTTTATTTTCTGAATGTGGCTGTTTCAAAGCATAGTAGTTAACATAGTAGGAAGTCATCGATGATAGGACTCAGAATCAGAAACAGGCTGACATTAAGCAAAATTAAATTAATAAATTAATAGAGTGATTCAACTTACCAATGAATATAAACTGCTCGTCAGGTTCATCGGAGCTGAAAATAAGAAAATTAACGTTAAAAACAGTAGAAATGTGTATTTTTTGTTTGGGATTTATTAGTAAACGTTATTCGAAAGTCCCATTACCGCTTACTAAGATTTAGTGGTAATTTAAGGATTTAACCTAAAATGTAACTTTCAGCATGCGAAATATAAAGAAGTAAAATTAATTATAATAAATACAATAATTATTACAAAATATTGTATAATACAATATTTTTAACAAGTTCAAAATTACATAAGGTTAAAACCTTAAGTTATATCAACTATAATCAGAATCAAAAGTAATCATTGTAAAACCCCAGCTCACCTGTATAAAATTAATATTAAATCCGACAATCGATGCCAATGTGGCGAATTAGGAACTTTACATCATATTATATTTGAATACATCAATTATAGTCTACAAAGATCAAAATTCAATAGTGAAATATTAGATGTTTAAAACTTTCCTTGTTAATACAAAATTTTTGTTAAGTGATTCAAAATTAATTATTTGAATTATTTAAATATTTAGACAATTGTAAAATAGAATTATAAATGTTACGTTAAATATATATAAAAAATGTGTGATGGTGGCTATGACGAATAAAAGTCAAGGCCACATAATTAAATAAATAAATATGTAAATAAGGTTAAAATTAGTAAAATGATGTATACATAAATTAGGAAAGCAATAAGACGCACTTAGAGATTAATTATTTATTTATAAATTATGTATTTCGTTCAACAAATTATTAATTATGAATAGGGCTAGAATGTTAGCAATTAAAATAAATGAAGCTGTTATATTTGGTACCTTAATTGTGGTTAGCGTGTAAACTGATGCTAATTTGTTACTTAAAACTAATTTATATTCAGAATTCAGATATTTAGTTTCAAACTCATGAACTCAGTGGCGTAGGCAATATTGTGTTCAACACAAATTTAAACAAGGTGAATCTCAAGTAAACTTCAGTTTATGTTTCTCTGAAACCTCGTTTTCTTTTCTTAGTTATTTTTGTTAGAGATTTTTTAAATTTCTGCCGTTCTATTAACAATGTTGGAAGTATTTATAGTGTCATGGCTTCATATATGTGGGCTGTGGAATCAAATTAAATCTGATAACAAACCCAGAATATAGTAGTGGTTCGGGGATCGGAACCAAAGACACAACAGTCTGACATCAAGCATATATGTTCTTAAAAATGTGAGACAGTATTGTAGTTTTACTTTAGATATAATTTTAATTAGATTACAAGTAGAATTTCTTCTTGGGTGCTTTTATTCATGTGGGATTTTTTTCACGAATAAGTATTATCTGTTTTAGTTTGTGTTCTGTAAATAGGAATAGTTATTAGGGCCTGTCCGACATAGAATACAATAATTATTTGGGCTCCCATCGGGTACTTCCTAGTAAACAATTTGGTGAAGTGTCCTGTTTTGTGATGTTTCTATCACTATTGCACTTCAATTATAGTTCGCATCAATTTTATCTTCATTTGTATTCCGACAGGTGGAGTGGTTTCGCCATTTGTAAACGATAAAATTGACATTTCATATGAACGACTGTGAGAAACTGAACTGTAAATAAACTCTTTTATGATAAAAAAATAATCCGCATCTTCTATATGATGGCAAAGTGACTCCCAGGGTTATATGGCTTGTAAATCTGAAATCAAAATTGTAACAAAAAATTGAAAGAAAAATCGAGTCCAAATCTGAATCGTATATCATCATATAAACCACCCTAAATCAGTCGGTTGAAGATTTTGAACCATTTAAAAATGTTCTTAAGATTTGTAAATTTTAGTCGATAGCCAACGGAATTCCCACACCAGCATTGCACCAAACGAACAAGTTGACAATTATGCTAAAGAAGCAATTCATTCGGGGCGCATTCCAGAAGAAGCAACTATAACATGTTCAGACTTAAATAACAATATTAAAAATGCAATAAATTGTTCATGGCAGGAAGAGTAGAACGAAGAAACTGATAATAAATTAGGGGAAGTGAAGCCATCAATTTGCAAACAAGAGTTACCATCCGGACTAAATAGAAGGCTGGAAGTAGTAATATGTAGACTTATGATAGGTCATACAAATTATACTCATACCTACTTATTCAAAAAAGAACCACAAACAATATGTGAACATTGTAATAGCCCACTAATGGTAAAACATATTATTCTTCGATGCTTAAGGTACTCGTCGCACAGACAAGACTGTAATATTCCTGAGAAATATAGGCAGATATTTGAAAGTAGGGAAAGTTTGAAAAACCTTATTGACTTTTTCAATAAAACTAATTTAATCTTTTTATTTTTAATACCCATACTCGTGTCTATATTTAAAAATGTATATATTGTTTTAAATGCTAATAATTGTTGAAAGTTGCTGCGCTTTCAAATTTTTACGTGATCAATTTATCTATGAAATGTAGGTATACCTTATACCGTCTACAGGGGAGAAGCGGGAAGAATACTTCTAGGGGTATGGCCTTGACGATGGTCATTTTACAGTCGCATAACACATCAATAAATTACGATGAAGAACAAAAGAATCAGACAAATAATTGAAAGTAATAACACAGTATTTGCATAGTGTAGTAGTAGATATTGGTATAGTACACAAACCTACTTATGCTGTGAGTATAATCAGAGAACTTAGCTGCTATTATACTGTGTTTTAAATTCTCTTTCTCGTTGACACACACAAATGATTAGGATATGTGGTGTAGTTGTATTACAAATGGGTCACTCTCGACTAGATGATAATATTAATTATGTAGTTCATAGTTGTAATGGAGCACCCGCCAATGGATTTGATATGAAGGGTCGAATCTAGGTGACGGGTAATGATGAGCTTCAACTTTATTCCCACCTACTCTTTTAGTTTGAATATTATATTTACTTAGTGTGCGTCGATAATATATTTTATTTAAAAATAAGTATTATCTTTATTTATTATAAACTATTGTACTTAATATAATTATTATTATTTCTTTATTATTTTATCTCTAGCTGAAACTTATATTTATGATAAGGTTTAAAGATAAAATAAAGAGTAAAATTTAGTAGCAGGGAATGTGAATGATTTTTTATATACTGCATTTTGTTCAATACAGAACTTAATTTAGGATTAATTTTGCTTTTAACTTCTTTTTTTCAAAAGTTACAATGAAAAGTAATTAACAAAAGTTGTAGATGATATTGATATCTACGAAGAAGCTCTGCATAAATTTTTTTTTTTTTTTTTTTTTTATTTAGTCTTTGGCTTATTCAACCTTCTTGCCGATCATATTTTTAATTTGTCTTTTAATTTTATTCAGTCTTTCTAATTTGTTTCACATGTAGCGTGTATTTTTAACATCATATCTACAGAGTGTTTATACGGTTCAAATTCTTATCTTATTTGTTTTAATACTATCCGTCTCAGTTCATTTGTTTTTAATACTATCAAATTAAGTTCATAATAACCAAACCCAGAAAATATTTATCTGGTCCGGGGATCGAACCCGAAGACACAGCAGTCGGCGTCAAACATCAATGCTCTCGCCCACTGTGTCGTCATAAAATTGTGTGAATCATAGTTTTCAAAATAAACACAAAAAAAAATGATTATAGTCTTATTTTCAAAATGGAGACGCCTTCACTCCGAAAATTTAAATTTGAATGAAGTATTAATCTTTTCACATAATGAAAAAATAAAATAGCTCCCTAAAACGTACGGTTAGCTTTTCTTTAACCCTGGACTTAAGGGTATTAAGGCAAATTAAAACGTAATGCAAATTTAAGATATTTTAAAGATAGTTTTTTCTAAATAAAAATAATGAAAAACGATGTTTTAACTTTTTAGGCTTATTATTACACTTATTCTATATACAAAATTTTTTTTTTTTGAAATAAAAAAAAACTTAATTATTTTAAAAATGGTGCTGAAGTAGACCGTGTCAAAAAATTGGCGCTGGACGATGTTACCGATTTTGGCTCTTCTATTTATCTAACTAAACCAAGAAAATTATTAATTAGTATGAGTACAATTATGGTCGAGACTAGAGAAAAAAGAAATTGACAAAATGGCGCGCTTTTGAAATTGAAATTCTAAAAAATTCTAAAACTAAATTAAAATTTTAGACGTTTCGGTTGAATAGTTTTTTTTCTACAACATCATGCGGAAAATAGTACTTTTGAGATAAATATCTATTGATATATGCTAAAACGGCTGTAGAAACGAAAATATTGTCAATATTCTTACAAAAATTTAACAGTATATTCTTAAAAGACTATACTTTCGAAATATAAAAAAAAAATCGATGTTTTGAGAATTCTAGACCACCTCAATGTATATGGCGGTTATATGGTTTGTAGACCTCGTGAACTGTACCTACTGGATACAATTAAATTTGAAGAACAAGTAGAAGGAGAAGTAAAAAGCATCACAGTTGCTCCAAGAATCGATAAGAATCAGTGCAGAAAGAATAGTTTGAGTTTAATTATGTAGTAGATTTTGTGATAAAGTTGTTAATCAAATCCAACAAAGTATTCATTCATTTTGAACACCTGTATACTGGTACATAATTATTACTCTCATATAAATACTTTCACGATCACTACATATCAACTATGTACGTTGTACAGTTTACATTTATGACTGTAAGTTATTGCATGTGTTCTCTTGTTCATGTGTTGCTATTACAACGCCATTGAACTTGTCCCTTGCTCCATATTTCAATGCATTAGCAATACATTGTGTATACTCGTATACTAATGTTTAAGCAGGTTCTATAAAACAACATTAATCTTCGGGTCGTCTCATGGCCATTAAATGAGTTCATTAAATCCTACATTAACCAATTTATGATCACGGCAAACTGCAAACTGCAAACTGCATACCATTCATGTTTAATTCACTATCTGTACACTGGATCTCTATCGAATGACCTCTCCACACAGAGAAGAATTAATATATGTAGTTCAAATCACGAGAGTTCGGTGGCGACTGACGCTTAAAACAAGTAAAAAAGCACTGTCTCACTTATTTCTTTATAATAGAGTAATGTACCGTACAGACTGATGCGACTTAAACATGCGACATCTAACATTTATATATTTTCATTCATAAGTTGAAATTATTTAGACATGAGTGTACTGAATGTGCTGCACTTTTAATGTAGAGACTAGTACGACATAAATATAAGACACTAATAAAACCCTTACTTATGCTATTTTAAAAAATCTAGGTAGTATTTTTATGAAACTAAAATGTTTCAATCGTAAGGCGGAACTTCTAAAATAATCGCGGTTTTGAATGTGATCACGAACAAAAGGGTCCAGTACCTAATCAGTCTCCAGTATAATCTCAGTGCGTGTTGACGTTTTTTTTAGTTGTGTTTTGTAAATAAATAAAAATAATGACCTGAACAATAGACACTTGTCAAACTGTCTTTGACAGACCTTGTTAATTAACTGAGTTTTATTACTTTTTTTTCTAAATATTTTTTTCCTAAAGCAGGTTGAAGGAAGTCGTTCGAAATATGAAAGCTTCCGACGTATTAAATTTCATGTCGCACCAGTGTGGACGTGTTGTACGACTTCTTCCAACAAATGTTGGATGTCGCATGTTTAAGTCACACGTATGTGTATGATACTTAAGATCCAAAAAGCCATTTAACCTACGTTGTTTTAGCAAAGGTGAAATTTTGAGAATAAACAATGTAATTCAGATGTAGTTAAGAACGTATGCGTACTTGCTAGCTTGAAAGCGGGTCTTTTACAGATAGTAGGTACAAAAGATACTTAAAAACCTCACTACGTGAATGTATGATGGCTGGATTTTATACGAGGGTAGTTTGATAATTCAGTGATTTTTTTTGAAAAAGCGCTTTATTTATCAACAACCTTTAAGCTCGATACATTTAATCCAGCATTTTTCATATTTTTTATTCCTTCTAAATAATAGATTTTCTCAAGGCTCTCAAAATAGGCGTTTGTTTCAGTGATTTCAGTGATAACGTCTTTGTTAGACCCAAATCTCTTACCGCCCAGCCTTATCTTCTGAATAGGAAACAGGAAATAGTCGCAGAGAGATAAATCTGCAGAATATGCTCAATGGGGTAGCAGTTCTTCTAGCAATTTATGAATTTTTGCCTTTGTTATTACACCAGGGTACTATCAGTTAGTGTACATTTCATCAATGTGTTCAGCATGGTCGCTTTAGGCGCCATTTTTGGAATAGTGAACTAAAATGCTCGGCGACTCAACATTTGAAGGGAATGAAGGGTGAAGGGTGAAGGGAGTCACTGAGCTAAAGTTCAGTGCAGTTCAGTGATACCACATATTAAAACATAATATTTATATATATACATAAATATATATTAATATTGTAGTTTTATTTTGTGTTATGCTTTGTATCACTTTGTATACAATTATTTGCATTTGTTTAGTACTATGCGACTTATGGCGTCTAAAGCGATCATGCTGAATACATTGATGAATTTTACACTAACTGATAGTACCCTGGATTACACATTCAATCACAACGCGGTATCCATCGCGCGGATAGCTGCTTACAATAGCATCTTTCTCAAAATTTGACAGCACTCTATTAATAGATGGCAGTTGATGGGAGCTGCGCGGGAAATTCAAAGAGTCACTGATTTATCAAAGTACCTTCGTAAATTAAATAAACAAATAAACTAAAATTCATTTATTCTGCTTAACTTTAATAGTTTCTCTAAATATGAAATAAAATAGAAAACATTTTAGAAATATGACGATAAAAAGAAAAGTTTATCCCACACAAATTCTTCTTTACTTTCGTTTAATATTAATAAAGAAGCAAAGGTAAACAAGCAAGTTTAGAAAATATATAAAATGTATGAATTGAAACAGATTTTTTACTGGAAATATGAACCGTGAGTGATTCCTTAAATAGCCATTGGCTATATATTTAGTAACCGTATATTTTTTTGTAATGATTTCAACCCCTCACAATGATATTTTGTTTCTCATATATAAAATATAAATATTGAATTATCAAAGCTTCATCAAGTCACGTGGTCGTACAAATATTATGAATAATTCATACACTTAAATAAACATTGGTTAGTATAGGCACACCCTGAAGCCCACACGCAAAAAGATGAAGACAACATTATTTAGAAAGGTTGAACAAAGAGAGACAACGCTACTATTCGTTTAGCCTTATAATACTTGATAATGGATATAATAAATCAACCCAATAAGTTTGCCACTGCCTAATAAGTTTATGAATACAGTTTTTCATATAATTAACTAGCTGTCCCGGCCACGCGTTGCTGTGACTAACGTTTTTGTCATATTACATTACATAGCGCCATCTATTGAATATTTACTCAATCTAGTCAACAGAATATTTACTCAATCTAGTCAACAGATGTCGCCATCATCGTCGCCAGATGTCATATGTCATATACAGATAATTAATAGACAATTAATAGATATTGCAATCATAAATTGAGATGTAAGCTATCCTATCTTTCAAGTTGGATCAAACTGCACCCGGTGTACAAATTTGATTAAAATCGGTTAAGTAGTTTAGGCGTCCATCGCGGAGGAACAACGTGACACGTAATTTATATATATTAAGATTAATAACTAGCTCCAACCTTTTGGAGTCACTTTGACATCATATTAAAAGTGCGTATGATTTTTTGTCATGAAACAATTCAATTTGATTTCACTTATTCAAGGCAAATGTCAGTGATATGAGCTACAAGTGGCAAAATCACTTCTCCTGGCCTCACTACCCTGCCATTATTGAATGAAGTCTGAATGAACAGGCAGATATATATATTGTGATGATCTGGTGAAATGAATGTGGAATTTTATCGCTACTAAAATAAATATTTTCAAATGTAAAAGAGAAAACAACTACATTTCCACTTCAATGTATGATGTAGGAAATGTACATTGTTGATGATGTACAGGCAAGAAAAAGGAGAATGAGGAAACAGGGAGAATGAACCAGGAATTGGGAACATGAAGAGACAGGGTCAGGAGAAGAAGAAGCAGAAAGTGCTTTTGGAAGTAGAAAAAGGCTAGAATAGTTTAAATTTATATAAGAAGACCCGAAGTATTGGGAAAGGAATGGAATGGCGACAGAGGAGGCAGGGAGAAGAACAGAAGAAGGCACAAGTGTGGAAGAGGAGCTAAGTAGAAGAGACAGACAGACACAACAACAGAAAAGAATGGAAAAAATTGAGAAGAGTAATTACAACAAAATATATATAAGGATTTGGGAGAGATACCACAATACTTAAGAGAAAAAGACACAAATAACATGAGAAAGATTGCCAAATTTATATTAGGAAACGAGGAGAAAGGAAACAGAAATAGAAATTAAATATCTCCACTTCAATGTATGATGTTCGAAAGAAAAAGAATATTCTTATGAAAAGATTCTGACAATTTTTTTTCATAGGTGACATCTATCTGAAATCTGAATGAAAAAGAATCGATTTCTTGACTGGAACTTCACCTCGCTATTCCATTTCACCAAAATGTTTGCTATGCATTACTCAGCAGATTAATAACAGCGGCTCAGATCATTCAGTCGCTGTTTTGTCTAATGAAAATTGAGATGAAGTGAAGAAATGTGTTCTAATTGTACTATCGATAAAATTCAATATAAATTAGTGACACAATACACAAAAGTGGAGGTTGAGTTAGCTTGTAGCACGCTAGGAAATTAAGTCTTGCACACAGCGTTACAATGGACTTATGAACTCATTTTTTAGGGGTCGATTTTCTAATTGTTGATTAAAATATATGTTAATAAATGTATATTGGTGTTTTTATTTTATTAAATATCTAAATGTTGACGGAGATATAGCAATTAAAAATTTGAAGTGTAGTTATAGCGCTAGAGATGTCGACCATATTTATGACGTAACATGTCGCACTTTTAAGGAATAGGTGAGTTATTTGTTATATGAATGAGTTCTGAGTTAAGCATAGAGATATAAGAATAGAGTGCGCGAAGGGTACGGCCGCGAGTAAGAGGAAGGGATAAAGGCAAAGAGAGAGATAGCTGCAGGGCATCCTATCTGTCTCTTTCTAGCCGAACCGCTGCTGCTGGTTTGACGGTGAAGTAGGGGGTAAGCAAGAAAGCAGATGCAGTGCTCGAAAGAGACATAGAGGACACTCGTTAGTCGTTTATCGTAGTATTCAGCGCACTTGCGCATTCTATTCTTATACCTCTATGGTGTTAAGTATGCTATCTCTTTTACGCTGTGTTGTATAAAAGATATGGCAACTTAACAGACGTGACGTTACATGAATTGGAATTTTCTATATCTATGAATCCCTTTAATAATTAAAGGGAAACAATTAATATTTTAATTGTTAATATCTCCTAAATAATAGCGAATTATTACAAAATTGTTGGACATTTGAGGCCCTGGTAACCAACTTTATTAATATATTGTTTAATATTATTTAGATATTAAGAAATGGTTCACAAGCCCATTTCTATGCGAGAGGTATACTGAAATATACGAATATATTTACATATACATATTAGCTTACAATTTTTATTCTTCTAATGTTTAAAAAGTAACGAACGTATCTTTATTTATACTGTGAGCTAAAATTAACAAAGGAACCGTCAGAGATAATAATGTGGTAATATTCTTATAAAAAACCTTTCCTGGAAAATAAGATCATGCTTCTCTGCAATTAACTTCGTTCCTTTTAAATAATTCCTTTGTATAATTTCTGGCAATACGCCTACAAAAAAAAATTATATTTTATGAAATTTACTTTATTCTTTTACATATACTTGTATAAATATTCACTTAACGGATTCACAGCGGATTGTGTTCATCCGCGTCCGCGTCCTCATCCGCATCCTCATCCGCATCCGTGTTCGCGCTCGTTTACCAAAACTCTACTTCTGTATCTGTATTTGACTTCTGACAGCTTTCATAATTACCACCGCATAAAAACCCTTTAAAGGGTTATGAATTATAATCAGTGGAACACAGATCAAACAGATTTCAAAAATATAAAACTCCTGTTCAGTGTTAAACAGGACCAGGAACTACAGACCACAACGGCAACGGGAACGGCAACGGCTATTTATAGCCGTGGAAGCTAAACTCTTCATTTAATTATATTTGACATGGTAACTTTCCTAAACCGAGCTTCATAATTTTAATTAAAATGAAAATATTTTAATAAAATTTGTATACGAATATAGACGCCATGTTTGTAACCAATTAAATAATAAAATATGTGAAAAAGAGTTGGCATTTATTCTGATTTGTAAATTCCACTGCTCCAGTGAGATCAATGTATGAGTGTTTTGACGTGTATGCTTAGGCAGGTTGGTTTATTTTTTAAAGGACAATGGTAACACGGATGACCTTGGCATATAGGGAGTTATGCCCAAGTAGAACTGGAGCTACATGAGGGTTCTATCAGACCCTGAAGCATTACCTGGACTAACCCGACACGGCTCTAGTCAGGCACTCGTGAGGTTAGTTACCAGGGTACCCTCACTTAGTGTACAATTCTTCAATGTCGCTTATGGCGCCCTCCGTCCGCCATTGTTGGGTTAGTGAACTAAGATGCTCGGCGATTCAATGTCGCTTTAGGCGCCATAAGTCGCCATTATTGGGTTAGTGAACTAAGATGCTCGGCGACTCAACATTTGAAGGGAATGAAGGGTGAAGGGAGTGCACTTAACTAAAGTTCAGTGCAGTTCAGTGATACCACATATTAAAACATAATATTTATATATATACATAAATATATATTATTATTGTAGTTTTATTTTGTGTTATGCTTTGTATCACTGTGTATACAATTATTTGCATTTGTTTAGTACTATACAAAAATATTATGTTTTAATATGTGGTATCACTGAACTGCACTGAACTTTAGTTAAGTGCACTCCCTTCACCCTTCATTCCCTTCAAATGTTGAGTCGCCGAGCATCTTAGTTCACTAACCCAATAATGGCGACTTATGGCGCCTAAAGCGACATTGAATCGCCGAGCATCTTAGTTCACTAACCCAACAATGGCGGACGGAGGGCGCCATAAGCGACATTGAAGAATTGTACACTAAGTGAGGGTACCCTGTTAGTTACACTTTATGCTTAAGGCCCTCCGCATATGAGGCGACTGGTTGCAAACCTTAGCCCCGAATCTGCCCAAACCGAATGAAAATTGAACTGTTTTGTTAGTGAGAGAACGAACGTGTATACGAGTGAGAGAAAACACAAAGCACGAATGAATCTAAACTGGTAGTCGAGCCGTATTCCGTGACTCTATAGAATTTTTAACAATAGCATAATAAGGGATTTTATTGTGTCGTATTTGTTTGTATGTATGTGTTTAAATACTTTTCAATAGTATTCGTGAACATCTCTGATTATGATGCAATCATCAAAAGCATGCAACCAACCATGCCCTGCGACCGAGAAATATACTCAAACCCAGGGTACTATCACTTAGTGTAAAATTCATCACTGTCGCTTTAGGCGCCCTCAGTCCGCCATTTTTGGAATAGTGAACTAAAATGCTCGGCGACTCAACATTTGAAGGGAATGAAGGGTGAAGGAAGTGCACTGAGCTAAAGTTCAGTGCAGTTCAGTGATACCACATATTAAAACATAATATTTTTTACGTTTACAATTTCTGTGCGACCCAAACCACAACAAAACTCAGTAAACCACTTCTTTATCATTGAAATTGATGGTGCAGTGTCCCCATAGTATTTATCAAGGCATATTTATCGTTAAAATTCACAAAGTTCTCTGCTTTCAAACTAAAAAACGCAGCTTGCTCAAAATTAGGCAGTAGTCGATTAATAGATGGTAGTTGACAAGAGCAGTGTTGCATTTAAAGTTACTGCGCGGGAAATACAAAAACTGCTATAATTTATATTCATATATGTATTTCTCCTACTAAATATGTTATTCCACGTTTCTACAAACCCACTGTTATTTGGAAACATTTATTTTAGACAAACGTTTTCACGACGTTCGGTGAAAATGTTTCTTTGCGTAAATTCACTGTTTTATTGATTACATTAAAAATAAATCGCCTCACCCAATGGAACCCACCATTAATTCTCTGGGGTTAAATAAACAATATTCAAATTACCAAACTCTCTATATTACTTACTGAATTTCTATTAATTAATTCTATTGCTCCTCCTATATCTACCCTTGAAAATTGTGACGAAAACCCTTTTTGTTACAACCCTCTAACCCACTAACCCTTTATTTTTAGTTGTTCATTTTGACGAGATATTTTAATCAAAAACATACAACAATGTCAAACATTATTAGAGTATGCTGGGATGCTGGGCTGCTGGGATGTTCTTATGTTCTTTGTAGTTGTAGCTGTAGCTGTTTTGCCGGCATTCGGTTCAGTTGTTCAGGCATTCAACTGTTTCAAATATGCAAACACTTGGGCGTTGCCATGGGGTAGTGGACGAGGGAGAACGAGGAAAAGAGAACACCTGAAAGAGTCAAAGGACCCCGGCTGTTAATTGCTTTATTTTCCAAGACAATTAGAAACACTTTATAAAATATATAGAATAATAAAATGCGCTTATACTGAAATTGTTTACTTAGGCGAAAAAATGTTGGTTAACTTTTAAACCTTTAATATCACCCTTTTTAATACTCATTTTCCTTATTCTTTGGCAGGAGATAAAAAATAATAAAGAAGATGAATTACTTTAACGATATTTTTCACTGATAGACTAATAGGATTTTTTAGGAACCCTTTTTTAAGAAAATGAATTTTTACTTAAGTTTCACAGTTCGTGCAAATTATATACTTTCTTTTATATAGTTTTCATGTAACAATGTTACATTTTTAGTGATATATATTACACTTTTACATAACGTAACACTTATTCATTTACAATTTTACCTTTCTACTATAGTGACAATTATAAATGTAGTGTAAAAACAAAACTATAAATAGTCTAAATTAAGGAAATGTCAATATCGTATGTTATGAATATGAATTGGCTATAGTGGTCCAGTCATTTAAGCTTAAATTAGGTAAGAATCTCGGAATTCGAGATACCCAGCTGTAAGTCTGTAAATACTTGTATATTGACACCTAAAAGTTGTCTCAAAACCTACATATGGTAGAGATACCAAGCATTTACAGACTTACAGCTGGGTATCTCGAATTCCGAGGTGAACTTACTATAATGACTGGGCTATAGATAAATTGCTCAGGTCAGTTGTTATTACGTGAATGAATAAAAAAAAATAAACGTTGCCTATTATTGATGCTTAGTCCTATCACAGACGACCTTGTAGCATATTAGCAGTTTTCATGGTGTTGTGGCCTCATATATGTATATATCTATATTACCTAATAAGTTTATAATTATTTAAGCACAAAAGTAATTAAACTTGATCACAATCAAACCCAAAAGTCGATATAGTGGAATCTTAGGTAGAACTGAGCTGTCACAACTTCTTCACGTCGGTCAAGTACGCAGTCGATTCGGACTAGTGGTGTCAATCAAAATTAATTCGGTATTAAATTCAACTAATATTCTAATGCTATTAGACTGTAGAAGTATTAAATAACTTTTATATAATATATATAATGCCCGGTCAAATTAAACCAAAAAATAAGAGTAAAGTTACATAAATTCCCACCAAGCTGAAAATCGGTAAGATTGTTTAAAATATCATTAAAAACAAAATTTGTTTTTATAAAAGAGTTTTAACTCTTCTTTCTATGTACGGAGCTCTTAAAAAAACTACCTGCTTAGATAAGTATAGATATGCATGTTTCGTTAAAAACACCAAAAGTAAAAAACAAGTACAATTAGCTTGTCTTCCTCCAACCTCAGTTGCTGCTCATCAACATCTTTTTAGGGTATATTACCAAGTTCAAGTGTGGCTTGGTTATCAGCTAGAGCCTACAGACTGGGGTTGGAAGTTGGTCAACAATTCATTAGAACCAGTGCACACTTTACTTCCACCTGCGCCGGAAAAACTGCTGAACTCGATTTTTTGCAACTGCAAAAAGGGATGCAGTGCTAAATGTGGTTGCAAAAAAGTCGGACTGTTCTGTTCTCCGGCATGTACACATTGTCAAGGCCGGTTGTGCTCTAATATTGAATCACCAACAGTAGAGGATCCGTTTGATTCCAACGAGGCAACATGCGATACATCGCTATTGACGCAGTTTACATGCACTCAGGATGAAGATGAAGAAGAACAAGAAGAACAAGAACAAGAAGAACAAGAACAAGACGAACAAGAACAAGAAGATCAAGAAGAAGAACAAGAAGAAGATTTGAAAGTTACGACTCGGACGATTAAATTTCACTACTTTTTTTTAACTTAAATTGCTTTTATCTTTTCAATCTCTGCTAATATCCATTATTTTTCAATAGTTTCAAATTAAACAGGATCAAAACTGACCCGTGGAATAGGCCTACTGGGGAAACCACGTTAAAAAAAACGCGCTAAGTACACTACCTCATAGGTGGCGAGGAAACGTGTGCATATTATGACGATTACAACTTTTACAACTTTTTGAATCGTTATATCTCAGAAACGGTGGCTCGTAGAGAAAAAAGTATTAATAAATTTCTTGTAGATAATTTTATGATCTACAATTTTTGTCTGAGGTATTTTTATGATAAAACTTACCGTTTTGCTGAAAATCGCGAAAAACTCATTTCTTTGACTTTTGACCTTGAATAAATTCTTTTCCTTACAGGGGAAAGATGGGGAGTTTTCAAATTTTGTTTTTAATGATATTTTAAACAATCTTACCGATTTTCAGCTTGGTGGGAATTTATGTAACTTCGAATGTCTAACTTGACCGGGCTATAATACTAATTTAAAATAATATTCTAATTATATTAGATTGTAGAAGTATTAAGTAACTATTAAATATTATTATATAATATATAAACTTATCAATTAGTGTCTTATATTGAATTTCTAATATTGGCAAAATAAAACGTGAATCAACACCTTGTTGCTCAATATTTAATCAAATTTTCCTTTTAGCAATAGATTAACTGATATGTCTCTTAAATAATTACAGGATTTCAGCCGTAAGAAACATTTATTTACTTTAAAAATTACAATTTATTTAAACCATGTACAATGACAGCTCTCTCTCTCATATGTGTGCAGGCACATACAACTACCCGCTGCCTAATGAGTTTATGATTATGTATAAACAATAGAGATACAATTTCTAATGGCTATGTTTTTCCAAGTGTGATAGTACCTGTCCTTATAATAATTCTCCAAGTACTTATATGAAAAACTATTAAGCGTTTTCTACCTACACATACTGGTACCAGGTCTAGAGAAACAAATATATTGAAAAATGTAATCATAATACATGACTTGCATGATTTTTGTATTTTAACGTAACAATTGATTAATCTTTCTAAAAAAGATCTATGATTTATTTAAATTTATTTTGTAAATAATTTTATATTTTCTTTTGATTTTCTTATATTGTTCTGGCAAAGAAAATCCATTTCAATTTAATTACATTTTTAATTTTTCAAAGAAGAAATATGATATTTGATATGAAATATGATTGTAAAAATATAATCAGAATGAGTATCTCACAGATTTTTTTTAATTATAATCAAAAAGATATTTCTTATCTAATAAGAATTTGTGAAGGACAGACTCTTTGATCTTCATTTCTCAAGTAAATTATATTTTTTGTTTATAAATAATTTTGATTAATAATTTCATGGTGGTTGAATACAGTGTGTTTTAATTGGGAAAATTCTGTTTATAACTAATATCATATATTTTTAATTAAAAAAAACGAAATATCTTGTTCAATACTTATCGATTTAATACAACTTCTTATAGGTTTCAGGATAAATTGGAAAGTGAATTAAGCTTCAAGGAGTTATTGCAAGGAAAGAGGGAAGGAAGAGTATGGATGACGGAGGTAAGAAGAAGGAGAAGAGATAAGGGTAAGAAGTGAGCGCAATGGTAGATTTGAATTTTTGGCAAATGACGTGAGAAGAAAGACGTAAACGGTAAAGAGAAGAAGGTACAGGCAAGAAAGAAGGGGAAGGAGGAAGCTATGAAAATGAAGGAGGAGTAGGGAACATGAAGAGAGAGGGTCAAGAGAAGAAGAAGCAGAAAGTGCTTTTGGAAGTAGAAATAAATGTATATAATAAATAGAAAAAAAATGTAAAATAATACTTGCTATAGATATTATAAGCAACAAAATTTTATTTGCTTACTATCTACATTGGTTAACGGTGACTTCAATCAGGACAGATATTTGGCGACGCCAGAACATGAGCTCCAAACCAAACACTTGTATTACAATTTTGTAAGTAAATACAAGTAGTTAGTTAATTAAAGATTTAACATTTCACGACAAATTCCAAAGAAAGTTCTTCGTCTGATTTTATTATTTTCTCATGTCAGGCTCGAACCCACTATCTTGGCTGTTGTAGGCAGACACAGTAACCACAGCACTACCTACGACAGTTACACAATAAGTAAATAGTGTTTAGAATTATACTCCAAACAGTATTTCATAAACAAAACTTGCTTGTGGGAATATTTTTTATCATTAACTTTTGTTCTAGCAACGGTTATTTTCCGGCTGGATAATTTCATAATAACTCACGATGATTGCGCTCGGGCTCGGGCCTTGAAAAATCCCCCTATCCCGGTTCTCCCTGATCACCCGAATGTTGCGGATGTAGGGTATCTGGAGCAAAACCACAAACAAACAATCGGCCGCTTTAGGAAAATAAAATACGAATAAACAGATTATGTACAATATACAGCGCACAGCCGTAACCGTAATACAGGTACTAAATAAACACCACTACAATAATTAGAATTAGAGTTATTTACATGTACATATTTGGGTTACCACTTATGCGAAGGCGATCCCTAATTAAAATAACGCTAATTACTGACGTTAATTGTTTATATAGGTCTGTCTGTCGTTTATATGTGGTTGAAACAAAGTTATTCGAAAAGGGGCCATTTATAAATTACATCACATAAATTTCATGCTTTTTGGACCACTCCCTAGTGCTTGTCACAATTTGCGGATACCTCATCTACGCTTGCTGTGACGTCACATTTTGAAAATTTAAATTTAAAACCTTATTAAAACAACACATTTATAAAATCAATATTCCCAAACTACCAGAAGCAAGTAAATGTGACCATTTAAGAGCGAACATAAGCTTCAAATAATAAACAAATAACAAAATAAATTAAACATTGAATCAGTTTTGCTCTGATAACTGATATAACTGTAAACGTTGAGTTACTTCAGGCCTTATATGGTAATTTCAAATTTTGGAGTTTCACAACAAAAAAGTATCTAGCATCTACCAGGGCTTTCTGTTACGATCGCTCAGTTTGGGAAATAGGCTGCATTCAACAAACAAACAATTCCAAAAATTTCAATTTCAAAATAACACATGTTAATTTCATTGAGACACTTTTTAATAATTTTAATATTTTTGATTGTTGAGACATCACAAAGTTTATGATTCCTCCCCATCGCCATTGTCATAATTCGTGAACTACTTCCCCCCTTACTGATATTTGAAATTAATATATCTGAAATACAAAACGTGCTTGTGATTTACAAAACTTGTGATTTGTTTGTCCAATACAAAACGTGATTTGGGAGAGAGAGATATCACAATAATTAAGAGAAAAAGACACAAAAAACCTGAGAAGGATTGCCAGATTTAGGTTGGGAAAGGAGGAGAAAGGAAGTACTGAGATACTGAGCAAATAGCGAGGAAAGGATGTACAGGGTGTGCAAAACGGAGATACAAACATTGCAGCACATTAAGTTTTAATGTGAGAAAAAGGTAACAAGCGAAAAAAATATTGTGCAGTTATTAAAGGGAGGCACTGAAGGGAAGAGGTGGATGGCGGAGATAGAGAAAAGAAACGAGGAAAGAGAAGGAATGGCAGAGTAGAAACAGGAGGGAGAGTAGCAGGAGGAGCGAAGCAGTAGCAGTTTTGTTTTTATTTTTATAAGGATAAATTTATGCTTTCTTTTTTCGTTTGGAAGGAGTGAGAATGTCTAGATTTGAATTAAGTATATTGTCATGTAAATAAATGAGTTAAGTCACCAAAAATGAAGTGCTAAATGGCAAAAACATTAAAATAAATAATAATAAAAAAATAAAATACAAAAGGTGTTATTTTTAAGTGCATCAACTTTGGAAGTTATTAGCACTTTCAATCAATATTACATTTTTATATACATTTTTTTTCTTACAAAACATAACTTACACTATATATAATAATTACATTTCAATTATAAATTCTTATATTTCTTTTCCGTTGCTCTAGTAACTCTTTCTGTTTTCTTGTATTTATTTTTCGCATTTTTCTTTGTTATGTCATTGCTATGTTTGAATCCGAGCTATCATCCTCATTATCTGACTCGGTGATTGTAGTTTCAGTTGTCGTGCTCTCATTCTTTTTCCTTTTATTTTCCATTCTTGCGCCTGGTAGTTTAAATATATCTTTTTCTTCGCCAATAATATTTACTGCTTCAGCTTCTTTCCATGCACTATTTTTCCCTTTTTCATTAACAGAATTTGGGAAGTCATGTTGGTTGATAACACCTGGTAATCTATTTCCCATTGCTTCTATATTGTTTTCAGTTATTGTATTGTTTCCTGTTATCGACGCATAGCTGAGAGTTGTCCTTTCTTCTGAGGTTCTATTTTTAAAGTGTGTCGGACAATCCTGTCCCAAATGGTCCAGGCCGTCACATAGTCAGCATGTTTTCCTTTGGTTTCTATAGCTTGCCCATACTTTTCGTCCCACCATACTAATGTACGATGGGATTTCTTTTTTTTAAATAATTTTTACGGCCAGTATCCCATTATACACCGGAAATGGCATCTCTTTCCCCCACTTCTCTTTTCTTATGTTAACTATTTTTCCATAATCTTGGAGTGCATGTTGTATGGTAATGTCTTCCATTTCATATTCAATATCGTGTAATTTTACTATCTTATACCTGTCCGCTCTTTCCAGTACAACTTTCTATGTCTTGTTATCCGTTCCTATATATTCAATTTCTTCATATTTTTCTAGTACTTCATCGATTGGTCTGATTTCCTTTAATTTCACTAACATTTTATTTCCATTGAATTGGATGGCCAACACATCATCTACATTTAGTTCTAACTTATTTCTTAGAAATAAATGCAATTCAGTGATTGCCATTCTATATTCAACATTAACAAATTCCACTCTCATTGTGTTTTTCCTGTTTTGTTCCATTCTATTGTCTTATTTCACTTCACTTTAAATTTAAACTATTTGTTTTTGTTTATAAAATAAACAGCGAGCAATGATTTCATAGCAGTATTTCGTTTTACCGGAATAATCAAAAAAAGATGTTTACCCATCAGTGGTCGGATCGAGACTCCACAAAACGTGTTTGTTAAAAAAAAAAACATTTCTCTTTATTAACTTAATTTTTTTGTGATAGTCTATAGGGAGATTTTTTATGTATAATAGAAAATAGTTGGGCAGACAGGACAAGTTTTACATGCTTCAAATGGGAGACGAGCCTGAAAATTGCCTACTTTGTTAATAATTAACTCGGATTCTAAACGGTTAAAAGTTCTGTTACTTCAGTATTTACTAGTAAACGTTACTCTTAGCCTATAAACAAAAATTTAAAAAAAATCTATCGAAAAGTGCTTTCACCTTAAATACAAAGTCAAATTAAAAGCAAGAACATTTGTGAAGAAAGTTCGTGACAAGGTGTGACAATTTCGGAGGAGCTCACATCTTTAGTAATCTCTTTAACAACGTTATTGATTTTCTTTAATACCCAAAAAGTCATATTCATCTGAAATCACAACCCCACCCCACCCTTTAATTCGACACTTTTCATTTTTATCTAAAACTCCTTGGGGTTTTCATTAAATACGTTACAAATACTTTTCCAGCTCATTTGTAGTCGACAGTAAACCTAATCAATCACGACGGGTGCATTAATTCTTTTCATTGTGATCCCCCTTCCTGAAGTTGATCTTTTCTAAAACTCCTCTTCGCCCTCTTTCTTTCACCCCTTTCATACTCTCATCTTAATACATCGAACACTTTGCGAATAAAATTAAGGGGTTATAATTCGTTTGACAACATACCGAGAGTTATGTAACTGTCTCAAATAATTAGAGCCGCATACTTTTAAGTAAGGATTGTGCTTTTCAAACTAAGGGTATAAGACAAGAAATGCTTAAGTAAAAATAAAAAAAAATAGTCTTACAAGTAAAAAACAAATACATCAAGTTTATTCTTTATTTATATTAGATATAGTTAAATTCTCTCTTCACAGCGCACGTAGCTACTACTATGGAATATGCGATACATCGCATAGCGCGTGAAGCAGAAGATACTCAGTGAAAACTATATGCTGAATCTGGCGTTGACCGTGCAGCGCACGAGACTGAAGATTACCGGGGCTTGCTGAAATAGCACGACATGACCATTGACCACTTAGCCGCGAAATAGTTGGATTGATCTAATAAATAAAAAATTAAATTGTTAATAAGAAAATGTCGTTTTATTCCAACTTTAAGTCATAATTCCCTATAAGCCAGTTCGCGTAGCCAGCCATTGACAACCTTCATAAAAGTAAACATTAGTCTATGGCTCTATAGCCCCAGAAGTTGTCTTTCAACCAGAAAATTTTTCGCAACACCAAAATGATTTCCAAAGAAGAAACCAGTATATTTATTTTGTCATCAACCAATTCTGTGTAGCTGTTCAATAGCCGCTTATCACCATGCTTGTTTGCAACCATTGTAATACAAAATAAAAGATAAGTTAGCCGGTATCAAGATTCAAACCTAAGATTACTTACTTAGGTCATTTAGCGATAACTTTAATTTTTATAGCATTATTTACACATAACAGTGTGTATTTTTTAATTTCTTATTAGTTTGTTAATCAAGTATCAAAAATCGAAACTAGGGTTAGAGGCGATATAACCTTGTGATAACGTTTATAAAGGAATTATGTCGACGTTATACTAAGTTTAAGTTATGTCGAGTTTATAAGTTAACAATTTTCCTATTATCAGTTTATACCTGGTATAAATTGTTATAACAGGTTTATTAGTAAGGCGGTATGTATATGAGAACAAAGACGTGGTTAAGAGACTTAAGGGTGGTAAGATGGACAGGCTTTATAGTGATTAGAAAAGATAGGGATGGTAGAGGAGAAGGGGTAGCCTTGATGGTAATAAATTCAGGAAAGAAAAAGAACATGAAGATCACGGCACTCTTCAAGAGTGCAAGATTTAGCTAAGGTTTGCCGGGAAAACTAGTTTCGTTACTAAACAAATTGTTTGAGAGGAGAAAGAGACACTTTTGGTTTACAGACAAAAAAGAAGAAAAAATTTTAAGAGAGAAAGGGTTGGTCGGTATGTCTTGCCATCGATAGGATACAAAGCCTAGGAGTTAATTTATGAGAGCAGTAGTGGGTTAGTTTTCTTGGAATTTATGGTCGAGAAAGTGGAAAAGCAGAAGATATGGCAAAAAAAGGATTGGGGTTCAAAATATTAAGAGAAAAAGAAAATGTTTAAGCCCGATTTTTTAATACTGAGGTAACGATGGATTATTATAAATCTCGATTGATTGATACTTTTGTTTCACAGCGCTAATTTTAGTTTAGTTTAGTTCAGTGTTTAACAAAAGTAGAATTGAAGAAAACATTTTTGAGTTTAATACCATAACTGTAGTGCAAATGACTTTTAAAAAATCGGCTTATATTGTTATAACATAGTAACTGATAATAAGACTGGTTACAGCATTTCGTAATACCGCGGTACCTCGAGTTACGAACATAATTCGTTCTTTGACTACGTTCGTGGAAAAGTAAAGCCTTCTCGCATATTTAGGACTGTCTAAAACTATCTCAAGTATCTCAAGTTTTATAATTCCAAGCTAACAAATTTTTCTACTTCTTCTAACACTTTGCTTCGATAATATAGACTCCTTTAGCCACATGAACTGTCCTTATCTTTAATCATTAATATCGTAGAGATTTATTTACTTATATCGTACTGTTTAGCGAATAAAAAACAAGAACGCTATTACGCTTAGGCTTCTTTACACCACTGTCACTGAGCGAAAACGCTTATGCGTTCGTAACCCGAGACATAGTACACAAGTCAAGTTAAATTCTTCTCCTAAATTGTGTTCGTGACCCGAGGTACCACTGTAAAATGATACTAAATTCAAGTACTGTAAATGGATGAGTACTTACAGGGTGGCGGCGTCGACACCATAAAGGCAGCGGTCTGGAAGGTGCGCATATACCTATGAAGCACTTAGAGACCTAGAAAGTCATACGAACCATTAAAAAATGCGTAATATTTATAAGCTCAACAATTTTTTATTCTTATTGATAAAAAATGTATTATTTTTTATTATATTTTAATTATTATTAATTATTGTCGAGTAAGTATACTATTTTGTGTGCTTTATACTAATTTTGTTGTAAACCTTCCAATTTTTGTTGTTCAATATTTGTAGTTCAATAAACAAATTTTGCCATGTCATTTTATATTCCAAAAAAATATAGCGACGGCGTCCTACTATGGTGACAGTTTGATGCGAAGGTCAGTTTATGATTATTTAAAGACATAGAAGTGCTCCGTGAATCGAACCCGAACACACAGCAATATGGCTTACATTTTCAATACTCTCGACCACTGTACCGTTCCAATCTAATTTAATATCACTATTTTAAATATATTTGTAAAATATGTATATTTATAAATATACATTTCTAAAACGTAATCACAGATTGAGAAGTGCAGCTTTGCTTCTATCGGTAACTTGGTAAATATTATATTAATAGTAATTATACTTAGAAGTTTGTTATTAGTTAAATGAAAAGTTGTATGGATTATAATTAAATTCGGTTGTGACAACTTTTATTAAATAGCATCTGTTTTGATTTAACATGATGTCATTTTATTTCAACAAAATATTATTCTGTTATGTAGAATTATGTGAAATACGCAAACAGCAAACACATTGTGATAATAACCGTACAGTCAGGGCCGCTGTTAGAATCGGTGGGCCCTTATATACAACCTGTATGCGGACTCACTCCCACCTATATATCGCGAATTTTTCGTATTTTTTTTTTAAATTTTTATCAACGCGTGAAAAAAAAATGTTCTTTGTTAAATGTTCATGTTTCTTTTTCTTTTAAAAGTATTTGTGTCATTATTCATTTCATTTTATTCATCGTGTGAAAAATCGATTAAAAAAAAGGAAGGTTACTTGTTCCTAAAGAAAACGTCATTTCTTCCAAAAACTTAATTATTCTAAAAAAATTATTAATACTAATAAGGTTACCTCAGTTGCTTAAGGGCATTTACGTATATTTAACGTCCATTTAGTGGTGAGTCTCCAATTACATCACTCTAACGGACGGGCAAAAAGATTGAGACAAAGAGAGACAACGCTACTATTCGTTTAGCCTTATAATGCCTGATAATGAATCAGCTCAATCACCGACAATTTGCTATTTAAATGATTACACTACCACTGCTTAATAAGTTTATGGTTACAGTTTTTCATAAAATCAATGGGCTTGTGTCCTGTTGATTGAAATTGATGTTAATAAATGTGTATTGGCGTGTCTATTTTATTAAATAGCTAAATATTGACGGAGATATAGCAATTAAAAGTTTGAATTGTAGTTTTAGCGCTAGAAATGGTCGGCCATATTTTTATGACGTGAAATGCATTTTAACGTCAGTTACTTGTTGAGTAGGTCAGTGCTGTGGTAATGTTCTGTAGCTGTTGGTAGTCAAATAATCAAGTCAAATCAAAGAATAATAAGTTTTTATTTTATTTAACCCTCCTAAGGCAGACATAATATTGGAATTTGAGTGTTCCTTGAAATAGCTATAATTAATATTTGATATAGCAGAGATTTATGAGCTGTAAGGTTGGTAACCTTACACAAGGATTTTCATGTCACATGCACTTGGTATGTGTACAACGTTGAATCCCTTTAATAATTAAAGAGAAAAAATGGTTTTTTTAATTGTTAATATCTCTTAACATATAAGGCGTTATTAAAAAAATAATTGAACATTTGAGGTTCTAGTAACCCACTTTGTCAATATATTGTTCACTTTTGTAGAAATTAAGACATAGGACACAAGCCCATTAAATAAAATATAGAGAGAATCTAGGAATCGAACCCACCCAGTAAACATTTTGGAGTCATTTTGACAGCATATTGATTCACTTGTTCAAGGGAAATGTCAGTGATATGAATTACAAATGGCAAAATCATTTCACCTGGCCTCATTACCGTACCAGTATTGAATGTAGTTGCAATTAAACCATTAACGTGTAACAGAGATAGATATATCATGTTTCTTTTTCTATGATAAAAGAGACAATAACTATATCTACATTCAATTTTTATGAAAAAACTCTAACAGTTTTTTTTTCATCGGTGACATCTATCTGAAATCTAAGTGAAAAAGAAATGATTTCTTGACTGGAACTTAACCTACCTATGCCATTTCACCCAATGTTTATTGCGATGTTGCTCATGCTAAAAGCAGCTCTACTTACAGTACAGTATATATATTATATACAATATATATTAATGTTAGGTTTGTTTGATTGATCTGTGTATAAATTACGTGTATGTCATATGCTCGGCTAATCTCATAAAACGCACATTGCTACAGCAGGGGCAAATATTTTCTCCTCATGTTGCTATTACTGCAGTTGCATATCCATATGTCAATTTTCTGCCATATCAAACAAGTAGTTTTGCCGATACATTTTGACGATATTTGTTAAACTGTTGTTTTTCCATACAAAAACATTTAAAATATTTAAAATATTTTTATACACCGCAGTCTGAATAACTTTAGCTAGGCTTTGTTTGAACAGTATGTTTTCCCATTAAAAGCAATGCTTTATCAACAAACGAAATTCAGATTTTTCTATTGTTTTAAAAATTACAAAAATAGCGCCACTAAAACCGCTGTAACTCGTAAACTAATCGTTAAAATGTCATGAAATTTTACCGTTTGAAGGTTGATACTATTTAAAAATCATATGGATTTATATGAATAGTAGTATCAGCTATATGTCATCATACGAACTTATTGAGTCCTGTGTTATAATTTCTATATATGCTGTAATACTTCCATTAAATAATTATTATTTTCATAGGGTCTTATTATAAATGTCTCATCGATTTTAATACAGAAATTCAAATTTACGTCACTTGAAATATAAATATAGTATATTAAGAAACACAATGTTTAGTTTAACAGCTCAATAATAAATAATGATAACATTTGTTTTTCGTTGTACCACCACATGTTGCTGGTTTGTTTGTATTTGTAAATGTATATAGTAGAAGCAATACTGGCATGAAGCTCGATCGGCAAACAGACGATACGACAAATTTCAAAAACATACTTAATTAAATAATTTTAGACAGTACAGCGGTCGAGAGTATTTATGCATGACACCAGACTGTTGTGTTAGCCATATTGCGCTCTAAGACTCCCAGTACAACCCTGGTGCTACTCTGACTTCAGTCTTATCTTAACATAACCAGCTCTGGAATGCGTACGGAGCTCTGCATTAGAGACCAAGTGACGTAATCTGAACCTTGGAAAGGGTGAGACCCTTTTGCATCTGACCAAGGCACTGCGAGACGACATTCTTAACATAACAGATCTTTGCATTCTATACACTTCTTATATTTGTTAATAAACACTATTGTACCAATATTATGTTCGGCTTATGATTTGTAATTAGTGAATCCTAATTATTCCTGACAAGTTTAATTGATTAGGTGCTCACAAGCCTTTTTTTAAGACCAGCACACTATAAAACCTATCAACAAAGTAGGCGGTTCTTGTTGATAGGACTCAGCATCGAAAATAGGCTGATGTTAAATAAATGAATAATTAATTCATATGGAATGAATATTTGTCATAATATGTTTTGTATGCCGTTTGATTGATTGTAATTTTTGAATGTTTGTTTCTGTAAAAAATTGTTTTCGCCAAAAAACTAATAATGAATTATGTTAAATCATTCATTAGGGATCATCCATTAATTACGTCACACACAAAGGAGAGGGAGAGATTTGTGACAATGGGGAGACGGGTCAGAAGCTTTGTGAAGTCACATACACTGTAAAAAGTAGTAAATATGGAATGAAATGAAGCAGAATTTCTAAAAAATAGTGACACCGAAAAATAAAAGCTGAAAAAGAATTGTGTTGCAACTTTCGTAGCAAACTTGTAGTAGAAAAAAAAAGGTCATTTCTTCCAAAAGATTAAAAACTACAATACTCTATGTACTTTTTCCAAATTAAACATATGTGGCATTGTGTATTACATTCTTCCGCCCAAAATTAACTTACTATATTTCTTTTTATTACATAAACCATTCCACATATATCAAGGTTCATTTCTCTTGTCCTTTATTTCCCTGCCGTCCAGCTTATTCTCTTCTTCTTCACTCGTAAAATCTTCATCAGGTCTACTTCAGTTTCTAACTTCTCCCAACACCTACTCTTAATGTGTTCTAATCTTTCTTTCCTCACATCCTACATAGCTTCTCTTCCTCTGACTCCAGTATCTGCTTTCCCTTTTTTTATTCCCTAGTTCAAACATCGCGATCATTCTCTTTTCTTTACCTGTTTTTCTAGGTATTGCGGTATTCTTTTCGTTCGTACTGTATGTTATTGTTAATTATTTTAATGTTTTTGCCATTAGGCACTACACTCTTCCGCCTTAAATCATTAAATTACATATCATTGTGATTAATTACATTTAATTTGTATTCCTGATTCTATCTACTCATTCTCTCTTCTTCTCTTTCCTCGCTTCTTCTTTCTCACCCCGCCATCCACCTCTTCCCTTCACTGCCTCTTTTCAATAACTGCACAATCTTCTTCAATCTTCAAACAAAGCATGTGCTGTTTGTTGTATGACTTATAAGAGTGATAAATATTTTAGTAATCTTAATGTTACATCCACAATCAAACATTGATAAGTATATTATCAGTGAACTCATGAATGGAAAAAGTACATTTTGAAGAACCTGCATGATGTCATTCCTAATGCCTTGCTTACTAACGTAAACACTTTACGATATGTTTAAAAAGAATTTCTGAATTGCGATCTAAAAATATGTTTACTTGTAAACCAGCGAAAGTGAGTGCCTCGGTCAAAAGTTATGTAGCAAAACAATTTATATATGTGTGTATACAATAATTTCACAATTACCTAATAACTAACTGATTCTAAGCATACAATAATGTCTTAGTCTTGGTTTTAATATTAGCAAAGAGCTATCCATAAATTACGTCACACAGATTTTACGGTAGTCAAATCCCCTCCCCACTTCTCCTAGTGGTGTGATGTGACACATTTTCGAACAAAATTTTAATACAAAATATTTTTTGTAGGACATGTAGGGTAAGAAATGACCTTTATTTTAGCTCACGAAAGTACACCCCCCCCCCCCCCTTCTTTGGAAGGTCCCAAAGAATGGTAGTAGCAAGAGTAACATTTTAGGCATAGGAATATGACAATCGTTTTCTGTATATGTTTTAAATTCACAGTTTTGATATTTAATTTACATTTTTAATTTTCGTAACGAATTCCTTGTCACATTCGTATTGAATTTTTTTAAAAAATAATTTCTTCTGCATTTTGACAGATTCTCACATTTTAGAGGTTATAATATTAATATATAATATAGCTTTTTATTAATTTAGCATTTCAAATGTAGAAACATGAGTACCACATGAATATGTCATACAAAATAAGTGATAAATTATTTTTTCTAGTTTTTTGACTTAGACCACTTTAAGAATTATCTGCGCATATCAAATATTTATCAACATAACATTAACATAAGCGTAAATACGTACTTTTCAGCATTCTAGTAAATATATAGTATGGTCTATTAGACTAGAGAATTTCGCGACGTTTATAGCCACCTGGTCACTATATATCTTTCAAAACCGTAAGACTTATCCGTGTACCAAGTTTCTTTGTTGTTCTATAAAACTTAATAGAAACAATGTAACGATATTAAAGATGTTGTGCTACAATAAGATTCAAAAGTTTTGTTACGTATACGTGGTGGAAATAAAGGTTGAAGGACTTAGAGCTAAGTAAATCGAAGTTTAAAACAGTTTAGACGGTGTTGAAGCCTCATATACGACTATGTGGACTATACCGCTAAAACACTACTAAATGAAAATGCCAAACTGCAGTAGGATTTATTTTTAAAAGAAGTTCAATGTCAGATTGTCAAAAATAAAGGAGTAAAAACCAATTCTATTACTAATTGTTATTAAGGAGGTACAGGACGTTAACGTAAATGATGAAAACGTTGTGAAATTTGGAGAATCGATACAAATAGTTAAAATACATGCTGTCTCAAAATTTTAGAGACCTAGGGTTCATAGTTTTCTTTTTATACATAATTAAAAATAGTCATTTTCGATACAAATCATAATTTTTAGCTCAATTTCACCATATAATATAACTTTTAACTATTAAAAAATGGTGACACGGCATTCAAAAACTAAGTGTATATAAAAGAATCTTTTCTGTAACTATTGCAAAAATCAAAATCATTTTCAAATTATCAAAAGGATACCTATATACGAAAATATTTAAATAAAACCAGTAAGAAACAATAAATGTAGGTTATAAGCTGGCATCGTTGCAAATGCCAATTTGAGCGGGAAATTCAAAATCGGAATAAATATTATATAAAATATAACAATTTATTTGTCAAAGAACCAAAGCGCGCATGCGTCAACACACGTAAATTTACAGCGTTGCCAAATTTATTATTCCTTTTTCAAAATATTTAATTTGAATTTAAATTGAATTAATATAAATTTGATATTAATTATAGGTAATTTTTCATTTATTAAACTATTATATGCATAAAAAAATCATTTTAACAAGCAGTTTAATAGGGAATTGAAAAATTCCTTTTCAAAGGTACAGTCCCAATATTTGCTCGTCCCTCATGTACTTCGTATTTTGCATTTCGTATTACCGAGAGATAAGCTTTTAGCATTGACGGTACGTCCTGTATCTCCTTAAGAACAAAAATTTTAATTATTCCACATTCAATTGTGTCAAACTTTTGTCGAATTGTCAAAATTTATATTTAAGTAAATTAACTAAACTCAAATTAAAACACGAATATGACAAGGGATGACTATTCTGAAAAATTGAAATCTATATTAAAATATATGAGTGGGAATAAGGCTGAAGGGTTTCGTCCTGTTTTAAAAACACGTCATCTTCAACCTTGATATCATTTTTACTCAATGTTCACTTCCTAACTTTATAATTTATTCCTCTACACTATTTAAGTTTTTTTAAATCCCGTTCACGAAGTACACGTTCCTTCCTCCGATGCTTTTTTTATACATCCTCCTGCACTCTTTAATTATTAATAACTTGCTTCACAGCTAGTCAAAACATTTGACATTTTGTAATTAAATTAAGGACACGAATATAAATATCATATGTAATTAAATTTTATCAAATTCTGTAGAAGAGTGGTTTTAGTAAACCACTTTGTTTAATACTGCCTGCTGTGTTTACGGATTCGATCCCTGGACCGGAGTTATATTTTCTGGGTTTGGTTATTATTTATTTAAAATTATTATATAAATACGTATTAGGCTTAGTGGTCCATATATGAGGTCACGACACCACAAAAATTGCCAAAATTGGATATCGTAGATGAAAAACTCAGGATCAGAAATAGGTCGTCACTAAATAAATTAAATTTAACTTATAACTATCTACACAATTTCGAACCGAGGCAAAAACGTGCCATTAGCGCCCTCTACGTCATATATACTGCAAATTTTTCTAAAAAAGTAACAAGATGGGATAGTTGTGACAATCTTCGTGAAACTAAAAAAAGGACATTTCTCCAAAAATTGAATTTTTTGAATTTCTTTTAACAAGCTTAATGTGTATGTAGTGCCATTCGAAATTTAGCGCCCTCATGAATTATTGCCCGCCTGGGACAAATACCCCGGTTTGGCTTCTCCTCACTCCTTAAATCCGAGGCTGCATGCATACATATATAATATATTTCTAACCATTATATAAAATATAAAAAATGAATGATAGTATCATCTTTATCAATGTCAGCAGTCAGCACGGGTATGGATAATATTGAAGTACTATAAAAAACATCGAGCTGATAAATTATTTATCGAGCATTTTTCGAAAGTGCTGCACCTGAGTCATCGGACTCTAAAAATGACAACATAAGCGGTGGAGTATGAAACTACGACATGTACGCCAGTAAAATATTAGAAGGCTACGAATGCAATGACATGTAGTGGTGTCAATAAGTCAAAATGCAGATCTAAAATAAATTATATAAGCACCAGTGTTTATCCCCGTCGCAAAGAACGTCTTTTTATTGTATATGTTTTGAATTCAATAAAATAATTCGTAATTTCATTTCAAATTTTAATTCAATTTTCAAATTGCAATATTTAACTGGTTCTATATTAATTTTACATATAACAACAAATCATTTTTTATTTAAAAACTGAATTTTCAATTTATGCGTTATTTGACCAACTTTTTTTCAAAATATGAGTTTTCTTTTCGATTTGTTAATCTGACACCAAAGTTAGCCCATATACATAATATCTACTTCATAATTCTACTTAGCGATAATCCAGGAAATGAACCCGAAGGTACATTAATCTGGTATCAACACCTAAATTCTTCCACTCAACCACTGAGTCACTAAATATTGTTTTGTAATAACTTGTTTTCAAATTAAAATTGAATTAAAACAAATGTCAATCAACATAGAACTGATGAGGCGAACTAATTTGTTACACCATGGTTCACATTTTCAAATTCATTCATCGTGACCGAGACTTTCGATAACTAACGTTAGACTGCTATGTGTTCAGGTTCGATTACGGGACCAGCGTCTTCAGCGTTATACTTCAGGTCTGGTAATTATTATTTATTTTATTAATTGTGTGTCTTTCGGCTTTACAATCTACAGTATTATATTTCCTAATACATCTTATTCTTATATAAATTCAAACTTAAAACTAAACTTAAACTATTCTGGACTTTTACTACGTCCAAAAGGAAGGAAGGCACGAAAAAGAGAAAGGAGTATTTTGAAAGGAACGGAATGACGACAGAGGAGGTAGAGAGAAGAAGAGAATAAGGCACAAGTGTGGCACAAGAACAAATATTATATTTGCAAGATAAAAGATACAAGAGGATTTTCTTTTTTCTTTTGGAAAGGGTGTGAATGGTTAGATATAATAAGGATCACAAAATGTATATAAATAAATGTATATAAATAAATAAATAATAAACAACAAATGTAAAATCGTTAAATGTTACATCAGAACACTTGTGCTGGGTGTCGTACATAATTGAAGTTGTCTTAGATAAATAAATAAAAGTAATTCATCTATTTGGGGAGAAGAGGTACCTTAAGCTGTACCCATATTCCTAGCCTTGTAGTAAATAAATTAAATTAATTTTCAAATATTTTAAATAAATTATTAACACGTAATGTACGTAAGGCTATTAATGTTAAATTTAAAATAAAAGTGAAAATTTCATTAATTAAAATATTGAATTCTTCAACATTCTTTGAATGCTTTTACATAAAATGTTACTGCCCCACTCCTCTCATAACAGAGTTTAGTATCTGCAATGCGTTCATAGATTTCAGTAGCTAGTACCCACCCCCACCCCCACACTCACTCTGTTCCATATACGAGAAGGCGAACTCAAATATACCCCCTCCTCCCAAACCCCCCATAGTCGTTGCTCTCCCAGAGTAGAACTGGGAGATAAATTCGAATGCAAGTCAATTTTAGATTATGCTGTATGAGTCGTCCTGTTGGCTAGTTGAGGTTTTTGTGAAACTGTGAAAAGGGCCAAAATGTTATTAAAACATTTCATCGCAATAAATGTTGAAACTGTTTTGTAATTCTGTTAAATAACATAATAAAAAGACATTGGTACAAGCTGTTTAACAAATTATTTGCATTTTAGCTTGCAAATTTGATTCTGTCGAAAGTAACTAGTCGTTTTTTTACTCAGAAACTCGAACGTGTTGCTCCTGTTCATAAGTAATTAGCTGGTGTTGATCCTGTTAAATGGCTAAGTAGTTTTTAATCAATTTCTAGAAATCAATTTTAAGAAAAAGTAAGAGAAACATTTTATTCTTGCAAAAAGTAATTTATATTTTAGAACATTTTTAAAACAACTATAATTAGTACTTGAATTCTAAATTTATTATCTATGGTCAGTTGTAAATTTTTTTTTAATTTGTCTTAAAATTATAAACTTATAAACTTTGGTTCGTAAAGCAAATAAAATTATCAATGGCGACTGTGTATTTCATTTTAAAATTTAAAAATAAATCATAAAGAATCGAACCAAACTAACTAGTCTAGTTTGTTTCTGAATTATTTTTATATTATGTCAATGCAACTAGCCAATTTTGATTTTGATTCTGTACAGCATATTTGATAACGATAATATATAACCTTTTTATCAAAAAACCTTTTTTACCATCATATAGAACTCAGCAAGCTGAACACAATGATATATCTAACTAAACTTTTAATTTTTATCAAGTAGAAAACTTTGATTCTGGACAACTCATATAGGGTGCACAAAACTATATTGAAAGTGCTACAAGTTCTTTTTTTTCAATATTTACCTTTTTAAATATTAGGACTCTTTATAAAGGTAATATCCGCAGACAAAGGTCTCTTCTAGAACACGTAATAATCATATCTTCTATAAAAAAACGGGTTTTCCACTATATGTACATATGTTAAAATGAACCCTAAACTACAAATATAATTACGCGCAACTTCCTATTCAATTCTCAATATTTTTTTCAATTCTCAGTTAAACTTCTGTTATTGAATAACTGAACTTTAGCCTAAAAAATTGGGTTTTCAAGTCTAGTTTTGTAAAAATCCGACCACAGTAAACTAACGAAAAATGTAATGGAGATGTTTTACTTGGTTAAGCTATAGTTATGTTCGATTCGAGCAAAAATAGAAAGTTGAGAAACGATAAAGTATCAACCTAGACTTATAATAAACCTCAGTTATCTGAGAATTGACAAGTTGGCTCTAAAACTGACACTGTCAAATGTTTTGTTCAATTTATTTGCTGTCTTACTTAAAAACTAAAATTACTTTCCTACGAAAGTAGTTATCTTATCACCTACTGCGTTGGCAGATTTTGTGGTATCGTGGTTCCATATATATGAACTACACCGCTGAACCCGGATACGGAGTAGTCATCATGCTCTGCGCCACACAGAGTGTCTACTTTTAGCATTATTTCATTTTTGTGCGATAAAAACTGTAGAAGTTATGAGAATTTCTTGTGGCATTTTTTCGATTTTTGTTTATAACTCGAGAACTATTCTATCGCATTGTAAACTGTAGGTCTAAATCTATGTAAGGGAGCATTTTGCACGCATTTCTAGTACATTGTTTTAATGTAAATATAAGATTTCCACAATAAGTCGATTTTTCTTTTTAAAATAATATAATTATTAGGGCGCTATTGCATCCAGTTCGTGCCTGTTCCTATTCAAACATTTGGCAATTGAAGTTGTTGAAATAAAACTAATACATGCGGTACTCGTAACTCGTTGAATTGTTGGATATTGACTCTAAGATTATTTTATCCTTATCTTTACAATTGTACAAATGATTACGTAACAATAATTCTTATCACTACGAGTCCCGGGTTCTTAGAGGTTTTTTTTCCTTATCTAGTTAGAGACCCAGCTGTTTTTGATGTTTAACATCTATTAGTGCCCTTGAATTTTACTTTTATATTTTGAACAAATAAAAAAATACTATAAGGAGGCATTATCACGAATCACGTGCCTCTCTTGAATGCTTTGTGTGGTTCACGTGTCAGTTATGAATTAAACCAACAACAAAAAACACGGTTTAAAAAGTTACTATTATTAGAAAAAAGTATCATAAGTTTATTTCTGAAGAGTCATAAGCAGCAGATAACAAAAAAATTATTTGTATTTAACTTTTCCTACTCTAAAATCATCTAATTTCGCTTAAAACCGGATTATAAAGCTACTTATAATTATTCTTTACGTAAATGATGAAAATGTCGTGAAGATGCTGTCACAAAATTTTAGTGACATAAGGTTCATAGTTTTCTTTTTTTAAATGATTGAAAACAGCCAATTTCCATATATATATATCATAAATTTTAGCTCAATTTCACCACAAAACATAACTTTTAACTATGAAAAAAAAAATGATGACACGGGTTTCAAAAACTACGTGTATATAAAAAAATCTTTTTTAAAACTATTAAACAAAAAGAAAATTAATAAAAGGATATCTATTTATAAATATAATTAAATAAAAGCAGTAAGAAACAGTAAATGTGGATTATGAGTCGGCAACGTTGCAAATGGCAAATGGAGAAAAAAATTCAAATTAAAACGAGATTATACTTCATGAACTGAATGAATCATACATTTCTTTTGACAACGTTGCCAAATTTATTATAATGTTTTACAGATATTTAATTTGAATTGAATTAATATAATTTGACATTAATTATAGGTAATATTTTAATTATTAAATATTATTTAATTAATTTAAAAATCATTTCAAGAGGCCAGAATCCACTTAATTGAGAATTGTAAGATTCATTTTGAAAGGTACAGTCTTACTATTTGTTCGTCCCTCATATACGAGTATTTCGTATTTCATAATTCATATTACTGAGAGATAAACTTTTTACATTGACGGTACGTTCTATAGCTTCTTAATCCTTAAAAAGGTCTCCTTAAGATTTTTTAATATTGAAAAGATCTTACTAACAAGTTTTATGATTCTATTAATCTGAAAAAGATAGATTTATTTTTCACAAAACGTTAGTTAACATTTTTTTCGTAAAAGGTTTCGTTATTTACATGAAATTAATTATAAAAAACATGTATTTAGCGGGAAAAAACAGACGTTTGACGTCCTATTTAAAAAAATTTGCACGTTTTATTAAATTAATTTAATAGTGCAATTTTTGTTGTCTATTGCGTTTTGATCGTGCTTTATGGATAAAAATCGTCCAGTGTACTGTAGATCAAAAGGAAGTGTAAAAAGAAAGCAACTTTTTTTTGCAATTTTTAAAAACTGGATTTTAATGCCCGAATAACGTTTAAGATCAACTAATATTTCTAGACACTGGTATAACAAAATATCAGCTCTAAAAGTTACAAGTTATACACAATTAAAAAGAATTGTAACAAATTGTACTAGGTCCTATCACCAACGATCTTCTACTGTGTTGGTAGATTACATGATGTGGTTTTATGTATGTGAGCTACAATACTGCCAAATAAATTTCTACGACAATGTCAGTCATAATTAATTTAACTTTCATTATTACTCAACTCGAACCCAGAAGCAACTCTAACCACTGTGCTCTGTTCTAACATAATAGAAATTAAAAAAAAATAAAAAGTGAACTCAATGGCGCGCATTTCTATTTTGAACGACCCATATTGTAATAAAATATTGTACCGAGTACAATAAATAGCTTACATATTCTCAAATACCATTTCATTGTAGATCATTTAAAATCTTATCTGAGATTCAATGCTGAATGTTGGAAAGATGGCGAAAGAATGCTAAGTACCATAAGATGTCAGGATGTCAGGTCGTCAGACCGTCAGGCTCTACAATCTTTGCCATAAGAATGGGACGTAATAGTATTTTCCGTAAATACATGCCAGTCAACGTGACTATTTCCGAGACATTCTTTATAAATATGAAATATATATTCCTGGAACGTACCAGGCTCAGTAGTTTCACGTCCACCACACCATATAGGGGTGTGAAGAAATCAACAAATTATTAGATATTTAATACATCGATGTTTCTCGATATTCGATAATAATTAACTAGTTTCTATATGATGTTTTATTTTCATGATTCAGGTGTGCCGTGCTACCTTCTGACACTGTGAAAGAACACAAACTTAAGAGTTTTTTACTACACTTTATCATGATAGAAAATTTTAACTTTAATGTTTATCTATATGCCACTGTGTTGAGTTTTGTAGTTCATATGGCCGTATTTATAATCGGTGTTTTCCAATTACGGCGAATAACGCGGTATAAAGTATTGAACTACAGCAGTGCCTCTTAACAGTTGATCACTTTAAAAAATTCTGCTTTCGCATGATATGCGCAATTGATATCAACCAATCAGCATAAAATGTAGAAATTCTTAATATTGCTGAGAATTCTTAATATTGATTAATATTTCCAACAGCATTATATGAAATGATTTTTAATAATAACATTTATTTTATTTAAATCATAAACATATTTTTTTTAAATAAAATTTGAGTTAAAGAATATAAACAATTTTTGAAAATAAAAATAAACAAGTATGGATGAAGGTAGATTTCAAAACTAATGCATCCGCACAATTCGACAGAGTAAGACACTAAGTCGCATTGTGCTCGTGTAATTGGAAAATACCCAATTGAATATCCATCGAATACACCACTCTATTTAAATCTATACAATTTTTCACAATCACAACACATTTTTGGAAAGAATGAATGTGAATGGACATTTTTAGGTTGAACGTCCTTTAAGACAAGACTAAGGGCTGGCTTCATTTGTAGGTTGCATGCAAGCTGCAAATGAAGCCATATATATTGTACTTCTCAGTTCTGTCCACGTAACGTCATACAAGCTTCATGTAAGCTGCAAATAGGGTCATTTCTCTGAAGTTTATCATTGAGAAAGCACGTTTTTTCATTTGAAAATTGACAAATGATGAAGAAGATGTGATTATAGAATACGCTTTTATTAGAAGACGACGAATCAGATGTAGAATGTATTGGCTTCTTTTAAATTAAATTATTAAAGAACATAAACCGTAGATTGTATGTTGCTGCAACAGAGTTATCAGAGGATGATTCAGTATTTCAATTAGTATACCGAATGACTGTTGTTTAATAATATGAAGCAAATTGACCTCTAAGCCCACCTTTTTTAAAAGAATATTACGTCTATGCGTCGTGCAGTACGCTAGAGCTATCACATGTTGCAGCGGTTGCTTGCCACTAAGCAAATGCGACGTTGCAGTTCCGTGGACAGAGCCTCATTTGTTTAAACGCAAGCTACAACAAGCGGTAAATGACGAAACTGTGCGTATGAAGTGATGCTACAGTAGACCTAACATATTATATTCAACATTGGCAATAATGTCGATATCAATATATGTACATCGATGTGAGCTGGCCACTAGCGATATGGATCGCCCAGCCCTATTCCACAACACCGCAGACCCACAGTCCTCTTTGCATCACGCGTCCCATGGATTCTATTTTTGGATTTATTTTAATTTTATGCAGCGTATACTATTTATTCATGCATAATAATAAACAAAACGTAATTAAATATTAACAATAAATGTCATAAAGGTAATGATATATTTCTAAAATAATATTCTGTTTTTAATTGGATCGTAAATTACATCAATTTTAAAATCTTTTAAATAGTATGAGGAATAAAGAGATTATTTTTTATAAAATATTTTTTTGACAGAATGGTAATTAGTTCTTTTCATCCCCTAAAAAAAATGGTGAGTAATTATAAAAATATTTTCTAATATATATTTCTTTTTTTAAGGAGATTGTGTCATTTACAGCTACATGGTAATATTGGTAGTTTTAAATGTGTTGAGGTATCACATACGTGGGATGCATCATTGCATAATAATTTTATGATTGATTAACTGAAAGAAAAATATTAAAATTTACTCTCCCAGTAAACATTTTGGAGTCACTTTGACATCATATTGAAGATGCGTCATGATTTTTTTGTCATTAAAGAGTTCATTTATAGTTCACTTTTTCACATTTTTTCATATAAAATGTCTACTTTATCGGCTACAAATGGCGAAATTACTCCTCCTGTCGGAATACAAATGAAGATAAAGTTGATGCGAACTATAATTGAAGTGAAATAGTGATAGAAACGTCACTAAATAGGGCAATTCACCAAATTGTTTACTGGTCTGTGTATTAGGGGTTATATTAATTATATCACACTAAATGTAAGAGAGAAGTGGCCATCATTTCGTGACGTCACATGTAACCTAAAATATTAAAATAAGTGAAGTGTTACGGGCGAAATGAATTTAAAAGTTTTTGTATTTACGTTTCTTCGTTAAAGCGAATATTCGCACGCAAAATCATTTAAAACCCATGGAAACCGAATGATTAACTTTACTTCAAATACCTGATTACCAACCATGAGATTTATGTGATATATTCTAAAAGTACTGTCGCGGTACATCACCCTTAAACATAATCTCTTCTAATTTTTCTTTCTTTACTTATCTTTTGTAATTTACTCAGGGGAACGGCAAAAGCGCTTAATAATGAGAGCTCAATATTTACATGTTGTTAATTAAGTTCAGCAAACGTTTTAGTCAAAGAAATAATAAAAATTAAAATAATTGATTTCATAAAAAGTCTAGTTAGGCCGGCGCCAAACGATGCTACGAACACCAACGTTGGACGTGTGTCAAATGTCACATTCATGTTGAAACAAGTTCGGACTGTTGTCGGTCTTTTGATCCGCGTCAAAGGGATTTTTCTATCCCCACCACACACTTGATCCACATTTCATGCACTGCTACAAGAAACGTCGAACATTGGAAGGTTTTATAATTGAAGGTTTCTTTATTTACTTGAAAGTTTTTGTTAAACAGTGTGTATCAATAACATCAACAAATTAATAAAATAAATAAATCATTCGGGTCAAACATTCGTTCCACCGTGTAGTAGGAAACTTGCAATGTCAATCTTCCAATATTTGACTCACACGTTGACACAAATCTAATTTGAATCAAACGTGCATTGCATCGTCTGGCGCTGGCTTTAGCAAATACTTGGGAAAAAATCACATTAAATAAATAAAGAGAACAGCACAATGGTCCAGAACATTAACGCTTGACGCATGAATACTGCATCCTCAAGTTCGATTCTCGGACTAGCGCAATATATTCCAGGTTTAGGTTTATATCGGTGTAGCTCACATATATGAGTCCTCTGCAGCGTAAGGTCGTCGTCGGTAGTAGGCGGACATTGAATAAATTAAAACAAATTCAAAGAACATTTAAAATCTTTTAAAACAAGGAAATGAGTGAATTTTTAATACATATTTCCGGTTTCTATTTTAACTGTTATATTTTTTAATTTTTATTTCAATGGAATTTTATTACAACGAATATTTACTGAATTTCTGTTTCCTTGTTTTACAACCACATCACCATTATCACCTTTATTTCCGGGACATTTCATACCATAAATCATATCTGGTGGGTGGTGGGAGGTGGTCGTTGCTTGATGCTTGCTGTTGCAAACACGAAATACATGTCTATATTTGTCAGTAATCAATATTTTACATAATTTTTAGGTCAACTGTAATGTAACGTATTTTACATTATGTGAAATTCATACACACTCGAATATGCTAGGTTGGTTACTGCCTCGGTCAACATGCTTGATTGTTTATGGGTGTGATGAACATAGTTGGTGATTTGCGGCTCGGGCCGCTATGTGTATAAAAAACGGTAAGTTTTTACAGAATCTCGGGTATATTTCTTAGTCTCGGGTATAAGCCTTAGGCCTGTCTCAGTATGGGACCGTATTTAAGCGACGGCGTATTCGGACGAAAATCGGCGGATTGGATGAGCTACAAAGCAAACCGCCTATGTGTGTCACAGATGTCTGTAGTCGTGTATTAGGGGGTGTATTGGAGTTCTTTAACACTTATATAATTTATCATAAGAGCAAACTTTAACTCTAATTTTTATCGATACACTACTGGTATTAAAGGGACTTTAGCATTTATTATATATCTGAGTTCTGGTGGGCGTGAATTTAAATTTAGTTCTATCGTATCGGTATCGGTATCGGTGTCCATGATTCACTGAAATACAAACATAAACTGCATGCAGACCATAGCGATGTTGCCGAAAGATTTCATTTGTACCGTATTGCAGCGTAATAACAAGCAATGTTAGGTATCCCCTCCAGTCTGAGGCGGCTATTTGCATTTACAAAGGTTCGGATAGGATATCGTTGTAGTAGTGGTAACGCTTGGATAAAATTCGCCTTTATTCGGTTCTAATGTGCGAGGTAGTGCCGCCCGTATTCGGACTGCTTTGTAGCGTGCAGTCTGAGAGCTCCAGAGCGATCTCATTACATTTACATGGTTCGGATAGGTAAAGCGTAGTAGCCCGAATACGTCCGGCAGAAATTCGCTTAAATACGGTGCCATACTGAGACAGGCCTTAGTCTAAGAAAGAGGCGTTTTTTCGACCAATTATTTTTACAGTGTAATCAGTATTTCTGTAAAGCCTGGCGCACACTACAAGCGTATTTAAGGAACGGCGCATTCGGACGTAAATCGGAGGCTTGCTTGAGTGTCTAGAACTCTTTAGACAAGCGGACTCCTGTGTTCTTCACATGTGTTGTGTCACAATACATACATACGACGTACTGATACGACAGTACGCCAAGTCAAACTTGTGCACTGCAGGCTGTATTGTAGTTGTTTTGAACTAACATCATTTATTATGAGAGCAAACATTTACTTTAATTTTTATCGATACGCCCCTGTTCCAGTCTGAGCCGGCTGATTGCATTTACAAGGCTTGGTTAAAATTCAGTGTGAAAACTACACAACGCCCGTATTCAGACGGCTTTGTAGTTTGCAGTGTGCGAGAGTTATCATTATATTTACAGGGTTCGTAATAGTAAAGCATAGTACTGGCCAAAATTCGCTTAAATATGCTTGCAGTGTGAGGCAGGCCTAAGAGTGAAGATAAACCTAACAAACAGAACATGCTCTGTGAAATAAACTAGCTCCAAAGTGCGGTTTTGTAGTACCAATATAATTTCTATGAAATGGAAAATTTTAAGGACAAATTCTGATGAGTTATAAACCAGTGCCTGGAATAGAAATTATTGGTATTGTGTTATTTATAATAAAAAGAGTTCGCAAGCAAAATATCACTAAAATGTGTTTAAGAATAGTAGGAATTTTTGATAATTAACTTTTAACCATTAGCTTGTTTTACCGAAGGCATCATCCCTACAAACAATTTTGATCGGAATCCAATTAGATGCGAACCGTATCACCCTGAATGGTGATTGGAATCCTATTAGACATTACATGAAGCTTTGGACAGCATATCTGCACCGGCCGGAACGCTCCGTACCCCCTCTGATTGCCTTCCTAATACTTTCCAAACGAGGTATGTTCTCCCGAACACTGTGTGACTACTGTCTAACCGCTCTCTGATACGAGATTGCTAAGATACGACAAATTGTTTGTAGGGATTTCAGCACTAACATTGTCATATGCGAATATGTATCGATGCCACCATCACACAAATACTACAATAAATACGTATTTCAAAAAAAAAATAATTACAAGCTATCAATCAATATTTCCGTGTTCGGTTCATTTGTGATACGAGTAGATACCATCCCTTAGAAATATGGCATAAAATAAGGGTGATACTGTTTGATACAAAACTTTTCTGAATGTAAAATGTCATGTATATTACATAACAATAAGTGATTGAAATATTGTTTCAACCGTAAAGTGACAAAGCGTCATTCAGCCTATGCTGAGACAGGTTAGTTAGACTGCCAAGGTAGTGAAGAGATAGGTGACAAGGGGTGAGGAGGGACTGAGGGATTATAATTTTCTATTCTTGACTTATCACGGAACAGTAATAAGTGTCAGTTCATGTTACGCATCACGAAAAGACGGAAGGGGAAGTTATTAAAATATCGTTAGTAAGTGCAACAGAAAATGAAAACATCATACAAAATAAAACGTACTTAAATTTCATGCTCATTGGCGTCCACAGATAATTTACCTGAGGAAGGGAGCAAAATTTGTGATTTTATTATAAAAAGGTAAATTTTTAGGAAGGGTAGTTCATGGAATTAACGCCTCACATAAGTACGTTACTGGCTACGAGAATTGGTAGCTTATAGAGAATTATGACTTAAAGTTGCAACAACATTAACAACATTTTCTAATCAATAATTTGTATTTTTTATATATTAAATCAATTCGACGAGTTTCATCCACGGCGAAATGGTCAATGGACATGTTATTTCAGCGCACGGTAATCTTCATTCTCGTGCAGCGCACGGTCAACAGCAGATTTCTCATACAGTTTGCACTGAGTATCTTCTGTCTCACGTGCTAGGCGATGTATCGCATATTCCATAGTAGTTATATTGAGCAGCTACGTGCGCTGTGAAGAGCGCACGGGGAATATTTCTTCGTACGAAAATAAGTTTTAATTAATTCAGCATAGAGATTAAGTTGATTTCTTGCAACTTCCTAAGTACAAAGTCAGTATGTAATTGGGGTATTATATGATATTTTGTGATTCTTTTTTTTTCAAGTTATAAATATTTGGTAGTGCAGCTCAGGAGTGCAATTAAGGTACAGCCGCCTCTGCGTTAGTCATCCAAACAAATATTAACTACGCTTAATTTTACCTTCTATGGATTGCAATGGGTTCAAGGCATTCACTTTATTAAGTTTCTATATAACAGAATTTTAAAACTTCTATATGAGTCGTTGACTTATCTTGTGTATTTCTAAAGTAATACATCAATAAAAGAGAAGGGATTCTCTAACTAAACAATGTAACAATATTAGCAGAGATAAGTGATTATGTTAAATAAACTATGAAATACCTCTAGGTAGGAAGTCATCTTTCTAGACTGCAAACTATTACGTGATAAATCTGGGAATCGAACGTAGTCTCAAAGTAAAAAGAGTGTTATTCATAGACTCAATTTCAGTAAAGAAAATAGCGTTTTTCTTGAACCAAAAAATTTCCAAAAAACATGTGGACATTATACTATATTTAAGGTATATATTTTCATGTATATTGCATATCCTACGTATATGCTGTTGTGATGCAAAACTGTAACTCATTGTGTACACTGTATGTCATATGTATATGCAAATACAAAGGTATGTGTATATTGAAATATTGCTGCATATACATAGTATGTACTGCCATGTTTATTCATTTAATATATATGCAATTATGGAGAAAATATGAATATACAGGTAATATATAATGTTATTTGAGTTTAGTGTAAAAAAAACCTAAATATATTAATATCAACATGTTACTAAATTATAATAGAGATTGTTGCAAAAAGGCTGAATAAATCAGAGCCTAAATAAATTTAAAAATTCATATTCGGTGTGGCATCTGGTTCAGCTTATTTAAATTATACGTAAATATTTTCTCTACGAAGGAACTTCTGTACGACCTTCTTCTAAGCTTCTTCAGAAATGTGAATTTAAATGATATGACAATTTCTATCTTTATATATTTCTTAACAAAGTGATATATAGAAAAATAAGATATACTCAAGAAATCTTGGAATGTATAAGTATGCAATCTTACTTTCAACAATAAAATCAAATTATTTCTATTTATATAAAATTTGTCTGCCATGTCACAACAGCATAAGTTGTGAAAATATTTTCTTTATAAAGACTCGTCTACATTGACGCAACTTTCCTTCACAACAAAAAAAACTTTGTAAACATTTTGGTGAAATAGCATAGCTAGGTGAAGTTCTAGTCAAGAAATTAATTCTATTTCACTTAGATTTCAGATAGATGCTACCTATAAAAAAATAATTGTCAGAATTTTTCATAAGAATATTCTTTCTCTTTTCAACTTCATATATTTAAATGGAGATATAGTTTATGTCTCTTTTACCTTTGAAAATATTTATTTTAGTAGAGATAAAATTCCACATTTATTTGACCAGATTATCATAGAGAAAGAAACAAGATATATCTGCCTTTGTTACACTTTAATGGTTTATTTGCAACTTCATTCAATACTGTAGTTCATATCACTGACTTGTAATACTGTAGTTCATATCACTTGAACGAGTGAAATCAAATTGAATTGCTTCATGACAAAATAATCATACGCATCTTCAATATGATGTCAAAGTGTATGTATGATTCCAAAAGTTACGGTGAATAGTGAGCACTGAATTTAGAAGTTCCTTAATTTTAATATAGATACATCTACTGCAGTAATTAGTAGTTAACAGTTTATACATGAGTTATATTAATGGCTGTCCCAAATTCATGTCATAAGTTATATATCAAAATTAATCCAAATTAAGAAAATATATAGTTAGTTTTATAAGAAAATACAACGATTTGTTTTTTTTTATTAAAAATAATCTACTGGTGTAACCACAACGACCAATGTAGGCAAGTATCTAGACATGTATTTAGATCGGCGCCTAACCTGGAAAAAACACATCAAAGAAAAACGTAAGCAGCTACAACTTAAGTGCTGAAAGTTATACCAGCTTATTGGACACAAATCGCATTTATTCAATAGCAGCAAGACGATACTAAAACCTGTCTGGACTTACGCCATTGAACTCTGGGGAACAACTAGCGTTTCAAACATAGAAATACTGGAAAGATTTCACCCTAAACAGTAAGGACCATTATGGATATCCCGAGGTCCATAAACAACAAATACATAAACCATGACTTCGACATTAAAACTTTAAAAGAAGAAATTAACAAATTCCGCCAAAGATACCAGCCGCGACTAAACAAGTATCCAAACTATCTAGCTTTATTTACTAGTATGGGTATTTACTGGATATAAATACATCTGACTTTAAAAGACTAAAAAGACATAGTGCGTTAAAGCTACCACAACGTTTTTAATTGTCATTCATAGACATAGCCGTCACTGTAGGACTATTTCTCATCTATGACATTTTCTTAATTAGCATAGGTACTTATTGTTCATACTTATTGTAACAGATTGTAACGTGGAATATTATTACAAAATTTAAAAAAAATCCAGGGTAATTTGATAATGAATATCTTAAATAATATTGCATTAAAATATATGATGTTGTACTAGTGCAGACGAGCCTTAAGATTTATAACAGATATAACATTAATATAGCATATAACGTATATATTAAATTTGTTAAGCTGCTCAGAAGATTTGCACAGCTCAGTTGTAAATCTCTTTATACAAATGCACACTTTGCATACGAGTGAATCCTAGCTTAGTTCTTGACATGCAAGACGTACAAGTATTCGTAATATAATAAGTCCAATAAAATCATAAAATGCTCGGATATTTTATAACGTTAAATAAATGAAATAAAGGACACTTATATACGAAAGCAGAGCCATCTGAGGGATGCATCGACTACTAAACTCAAAATGTATTGCTTATACTATATGATAAAACAAAATGAACTTTAAAAATTAACTATCAAAAATTCTTATTCGTGTAAATACATTTTATTTTTATTTCTCCTGTGATCTTTATAACTATAAAATAATAAATCAATCAGGTTTTCCACAATTTTTTTGCTTTCAAATATCTGCTTATAGTTTTCAGGACTTGGAGCATTGAAGAATGATATGCTTTACTGTTAGTGGGCTATTACATTGTTCACAGATTCGTTTCGGATGTTTTTTGAATAAGTATGCATCAAATTATTATTTTTCACAGAGTTCCATGAAGCTATAAGGCGCCTCTGCATAGCCGGCCCTGACGATACACGACTATATCAATAAACAGGTTGCTTCCAATCAATCAATGTAACGTAAATCAAACAAATATCAGACTGCCAGACATTTCGGTTTGTTGTATTGGTGAGCTACATATAAAATAACATGGAGCTATCAAGCAACTAGTGAAGGTAATTACTTATGCCTAAGGTGTACAGAGGATCAATTTCAAGGGCTTTGTATACAGTACAGACTAGACCACTAGACAGTTTCAATCAATACTTTGAAATACTATACACACAACTATCCACTAAATACATTTATGTCTAAACATATCTATTACATATAATGTATGAGTAGTTGCCTAAAAGAAGGCGACGTGATGTAACCAGTGACGGCTGAATATAGAATTCAAAATATATTGATGAAGTAAAAAAATTCTATAAATATACCAAGCCCAAAATGGTGATGTTCCAGGAGCCGGTACCAAACGATGCTACGATCACGGACGCATCGTGTGTTCGTTGTTGGAACTAGGTGTGTCCAATGTGGGAAAAAGTAAGGGCTGTTGTCGGTCTTTTGATCCACATCAAAAGAGATTTTTCTACCCCCACCAGACACTTGATCCACAAAGGAAGATTTTATACTTGAAAGTTTCTTTATTTACTTGAAAATTTTTGTTAAACAGTGTCAGTATCAATAATATTAACTAAAATAAATAAATAATTCGGATCAAACATTCGTTCCACGGTGTAGAAGGAAACTTGCCATGTCAATCTTCCAATATTTTACTCACGCCTTGGAGGTAAGCATTTGAATCAAACGTTCACCGCATCCTTTGGAGCCGGCTAGAAATGTGTCTTCCCTTCTCATGGTAATTTTTTACTGCTTTGTATAAAAATTAAATAGTAAAAATATTAGGTCGAATTTATGGTCGAAAGGAATGCCGTAATACCTAGAAAAACATGGTGGTAAAGAAAAAAAAAAGATAAATGACTTAGGAATGAAGAAATGGGAAGTTAGTACTGAGGTGCAGAGGAAGAGAACTGATGCAGGATCTTTGGTGAGGAAGCAGAAAAATTAAAGCACATTAAGAGAAGGTGAACTGCTAAATATAAATCTTGCAAGGAAGAAGAAGGAACTAAAATGAATGTGAATGAAGCAAGATAGAAGTAAGCGATGTGATATAAATGATAAGAAAGATGAAGCTTGATAAGTAGCGTAAATTTTTAATTGTAAACTAGGATTATAATAATATTATATTTTCTTTTTTTAAATGTATCGAATTTGAAGAGATTTTAACATGAAGGTCAAGTTCACCTGAAGTTATTTTATATTAATTATGTCCTTAAGTTCACCACTAATGCTGTGTTTGGTTCATTGATTATGATATTAATTTTTAGGTTTTGATCAGTTAGAATAGAAATGAAATATTTGTAATAAGATTGTAAGGTCGTAGAAACATATACAATCTCTTTTGGCGTGGGTCAAAAGACCGACAACAGCCCTTACTTCTTCACATATTGGACACACCTAGTTCCAACATCGAACACACGATGCGTCCAATCATCAAGCGTCCAACGTTGGAAGGTGTTTGTAGCATCGTTTGGTACCGGTTTCTGAAACATCACCATTTTGGGCTTGGTATATTTATAGAATTTTTTTAATTTATCAATATATTTTGAATTCTATATTCAGCCGTCACTGGTTACATCACGTCGCCTTCTTTTAGGCAACTACTCAAACATTATATGTAATAGATATGTTTAGACATAAATATATTTAGTGGATAATTAATGAATTTTAAGGTCTCCTGTCATATATTTAGACACCCGCCGCTGGACCTAACTATAGTTCAGGAGATATGCAGGAGGTATGCAGCGACAGATACGGATTTTAGTAATATCTGTAAGGTTTAGTCATACAAATGTGCTATCGTCGGCATTGCCCGATAAAGTTGTTCGAAGAGCAACCCTTGCAATGCATACCAATCTTAATTGTTCTCGCAATAGACTCGTATGTGGCGGCAGCCACGAACTTTTAAGCCGATTTTTGTGACTTCACGCATAGCTAGCAACACCTAAAGCTACTGCCATTTTATTTAAGTAAGGCGTGGAACACTATTACATTGTAAATTTGAAATGTTGGTCTTGTAAATGATACGTAAATGCTACTTTTACGGTTACCAGTACACTAGTATTTTAGAATCCCGAAATTGTCATAATAATATGTTATGATTAAAATATTATTTAGTCTGCGTAGAATGTTTATAAGACATGTGTAGCTAAAATCAAAGAAACGACATTTAAAGTTTATTATTTAAATTGTCAATTCCTTTTTATCTAATATTATAATACCTTAACATTGTGCGCAGTGAGTTGTTGGCCGTTGGCACACACTACAATGAAAGTAGCTGTAACTAATATATAACGTTAGCTCATTTGACCAGAATGCAGTTGTTATATCTCTGGTCCGTGTTACCAACTAAAGAAAACATAGAATAAGGAAATTGTTGACATACCTCATCCTCATCGTGAGATTTATCGGAGGCCACACATCCGAATAGCCTCTTCGAAAGAGGCAGTTGCCGACGTTTATTTTCTCTGCAAAGAAAAACAAAATATATTTAGCATATTTCTCAGGTTTAATGCTTATACCAAACGATGCTTGGAACACCTTCCAACGTTGGACGCATCGTGCGGTCGATGCTGGAACTAAGTGTATCTAACGTACATGTTGGAAAAAGTCCGGGTTGTTGTCGGTCTTTTGACCACACACTTGATCCACATGTCATGCACTGCTGCACGAATCCTCCAACAACAGACGGTTTCATACTTGAAAGTTTATTTATTTACTTGAAAGTTTTTGTTAAACAGTGTCAGTGTCAGTGTCAATAATATCAACAAATTAATAAAATAAATAAATCATTCGGATAAACATTCGTTCCACCGTGTAGTAGGAAACTTGTCATGTCAATCTTACAATATTTGACTCAGACGTTGGAGGCATTTGAATCAAACGTTCATCACATCGTTTGGTATCGGCTTAAGAAGTCTACGAAAATATGTTCAAAAAGTATGTGAATTTAGGAAGCCATTTCTTGCACAATAGAAACTTCAACTGACTGTATATAGTAAATTTTGGAACCCTGAACACTAATCTAAAATATTCTATTCCATCTGATAACGCTTCACAACTGAAACTCGGTACAGTAAATGTAGTAAATGTTGATAATGATAATGATAAATTGAACGCAACCGTGATGAAAGCGTCCCCAGAGAGTGAACACCACCACAACATGCTCAGGGCCACCACGTGGCAGTTTAATTATGATAATGCATTTGAATTAGAATTAGAATAGTTATTTGTTAGAAAGGAATAAACATCTACTTCACAAATTCAATATAAAATTACTTTCAGAAATATATTTATTGGAGTATCCTGTGCTAATAGCGTTTGCAGCTTCGAAAGCTTTCTACAAATAGCAGTCAACACGTCATCCTCCCTCTCTTTCTCTCTCTCTCGCTCCCTCCGGCCCATCCTCATGCACCCTCGCGATCTGTACAACGCATTGCGGAGTATGAGCCCCCCGTGTCGTCTTATGGGATTGTCTAGATGCGCATCTAAGCGATTGAATATTGTGACATTTGGGGTTATATATTTGTACTAGTAAAGCTATTTTCTTTTCAAACTTCTAAAGTCAGTAAAGCTTAAAAGTCTTATGTATTTATTACTTTAAAGCTCTGTTTTAATTTTAATGTAAAATAAATAAGAATGTCTAAAGTTAAATAACGATGAGATGTAATGAAGGAAAGTTAAGTCTTGAAGACTACGCTGACGTGCTTTGATGCTATTTCCACACCAGCAGTGCATCTATGTAAATAAAAATCAAATGCTGTTCGTTGGTAAGCGCATCTCTTGAGAACAGCTGGATCTATTTGTCTATTTCTTCTTTTACCATAAATGTTGATAATAAAGAAATGTTGTCTGAATAAAGTTTTAAGTGTTAGCGAAAATGCACTCTAAGATTCCCAGTCCCCAATCCTGGCACTACTTCAGTCTTATCTTAACATAAACAACTCTGGAATGAATATTGGTCTGCTCTACCTGGTGTAGACCACTTCGAGTGTGACTGGTCCATGCACTCCCAGAGCCAGACAACATTAAGCTACATCTTGCTTTATATACAGTTCTTATATTTGTTAATAAATAATATTGTGCCAATATTATACCCGGCTTATAATTTGTAATTAGTAAATCCTAATTATTCCTGAAATAAGGGAAAGATTAATTGGAAAAATTGTCAGGATAATTGAAAAAATCTGGAATACTGAAAGCGATGGAAAAATTTATTCATTTGATACAACTAAATAGTACTGAAATAACAATTATAGTGCCAATCAGGAAATCGAAAGTATAAAATCATTTCATCAGCTACATCAATATTTCATAGCAGTGTACAGTAAGAAGTTTATTTAATAAGAATTTAGAAAGAAGGAAATGCGAGTATGTTGGTCTTGAAGGGTGAGTGAAGAATACCGAAAAATCAGGAATAAAAATGGGAAAGAAAAAAGTAAAACTCTGATAAGCAAAGAGTGGAAGTAGGATAATATCGTAAATAAGAGAACAGTGAACAGAAGAAAGTAGAAAAGAACAAAAAGTAAAAAAGTATGGATGATTTATCACGATAGTTTTGCAGTTTGTTATTTAAAGCACTTTTCGGCATGTGTAGTATAGTGGAGAAATCCAAGTATCGTGCATCATTAGTGATACATCTCGGAAACATTTAAATTTGAGTTCAGTATGCAATTTACAATATTATAATACAAACTTGTCAAATACTGCTGGAGATGTCTCATCAATAAACTGGACAATAGATATATAAGTTTAAGTATTATTTTATTTTACAATAAACTGTATCACAACCATGTGTGTAGACAATACCAAATAGAGATAGTTATGATCAAAAGGAATGCCGGAATACCTAGAAAAACACGGGGGAAGGAAAGAAAATTATCGCCAGGTTTAGACTTGGAAAATGAAGAAAGGGGCAGCAGGTACTGTGGTGCAGAGCAAGATAACCGATGCAGGATGTGTGGCATGGAAGCTGAAACATTGGAACACATTAAGAGTACGTGCAAGGAGAAAATGTAAAGCGTAGTGGACCAGATAGAAATCCTGCAGAAGATAGGAAGGAAATAAAATTCATGAATGATGTTGGAAATAAGAGAAGGTAAAATAACGAGAAGCTTGAGAGTTTGCATAAACTGGTTCTATAAAAAAGTATATTAAAAAAGGTAAAGTAAAAGTAGGTGTCAAGAGAAAGCGAATAGTCGTGTAGGCGTGGAGGAGATATTGCAAAGAAAGAGGAAAAGAAGAGTGTAGATGGCAGAAGTAAAGAGAAAGATAAACAAGATATAGTTTTTATTTGTAAATTGCTATGATTACATAAAGAAATGAATTTAATTAGATCTTTAACGCTTGTTAACTTAGAAAATGAAACAAGAAATAAATGTAAACAGAAGGTATTGTGAGATTTTAGTAAATCCAGTCATCTTAAACGAAGCTTTAATTATTTTAATTTACATGTCGTGACCGAATAAAACAATTCGGGACAATGATAATTTTTTGTTTCTTTTAGTCTACGATCTTAGTATTACGATTAATAAAACGCGACTTTTAATCAGAGTTTAATTGTTCTTTGTTAAAAGCAGTCTGGAACACGCAAACTTGTTTTATGTTGTATGTCACGTCGTTGTGGTGTTGTACCATTCGTTAGTTGTTTTACAGTCATTGTTCTACTACTGAATAAACATGAAAACTAAAAATAAATAACAATTTCACCTTAAAGACTTCGTAGTAACGAACTTATATTATACAATGTGACTCATTCTTTATCGATCCTCGTATAGGTATACAGGCTTTACAAACACACGCACACACAGACATTGTTCGTCGTTCGAGATATGGTACACACGACATGCATTATCGAAAATACACAAAAATATCCAGAATACTAACCCGTGGTTAAACTGTTTGATCTTTGCTTTTATTTCCGGAGTTCCTGTTTCTCTTTCCGATTATTATTAAGAGCGCAGCTTCGTGCAAATATATTCCATGGAAAATTTTCATCTACACTTCTAAAGCAGCGTATTCATTGCGTGCGTAGAGTAGCTCTCGTCTCGTGTTGGCCTTTCTCGGGTACCTCGTCTAGCTCGCCGAGATCTAGTGTGTACTATACCTTCTCTCGAGTGCTATCGCCTCGCGTTGGCTTACCTCGGTTAATGAGTGGCCTTTTGAGACAAGTCAAAGGGAACGAGAGGTGAGACCAATAGTCATGTTCATTGTCGGCACATCGACAAATGTCTCACGGAGAGTGAACTACCGACATTAAAGTAAGGCAAATTCGGGCGTAAATCGGCAGCTTGGTTGAACAGTTAGAACTCTCAGAACAAGTCGACTCTTATGTTCTTTACATGTATTGTGTCCAACACATACATACCACATACCGATACGACAGTATACCAAGTAAAACTTGTGTACTGTAGGATGTATTGGAGATGTTTTGCACTAACATAATGTATCATGAGAGCAAATCTTTACTTTAATTTTTATCGATACACCACTGTTATGAAAGAGACCGCTGATTGCATTTCCAAGGTTTGGATAGATTTAGCGTTGTATCATGTATTCGCTTGGTTAAAATTCGCTTAAATATGGTTCTAGTATGATATCTGCGTAACGCCCGTATTCGGACGGCTTTGTCGCTTACAGTGTGCGAGGGTCCATTACATTTACAGGGTTTGGATAGGTAAAGCGTAATAGCGCGTATACGTCCGGTCAAAATTCGCTTAAATAACAGGCTTTAGCCATATAGGAGGCGAAGATCTAGCATCACAGATTCTTAATCATTCTGGTTCACAATCACATCCAGTTTTGTACTTAATATTAAAAGTTATTATTACTCTTTGACATTTGCGTTATTTATAAAAAAAAAAACTTTAAACCACAGTAAAAACAGTATTATTTTTCGTAAAATAATGAAAAACACTTATATTACGAAAATACCATGCGATCCTGAAAAAAGTATACCTCCAATTTTATAAATTGTAACAGTACTGCACAAGCACTCGCTGTAACAAGACACCTACAAATATAACGAAATTACAATAATATTTTTGCTACATAGGCCCCGCTGGCGCTGACTACTATTTAATATTTACTACAGACCCCGCGCTGGCTTAATGCGGCACTGGTAATGCATCATTACAGTATATAGTGTAAGTTATACTGAATTTCTTTTTAAGATTTTGTTCCTATTATTATTTTAAGACTAGAAAGAAGTTTTCGATACCTCTGATATATTTTTGCACTAAATTATTGGATATTGCAATAGTGGAGGCAAATCTTAAGAAAGGCGTTACATTTCTTTTTATGATATACAATAACTTAATAGAATAAGCAATCTTTAATAATTTTCCTGCCGCTTATATTTCTGATAAATTATGGAGATAATAAAATTACGTTTTGTTGCCTTCATATTTTTAAATTGAGATAAATGTTACTATTACTTTAGGTAGGGTACATCGTACATCGTACATCGTCCACGGAACATGAAACATACGCTCACTAGTAAATCGTATAACATACTCCTTCTTCTCGTACACATGAAATATGAACGGTTATATGTGCCGGTATATTAAAACTGAAGTGTGAATTTTTCTTGACTTTGTAGAAAATAGAGTGAAATATTAGTCACAATTTGATTTATAGTATTTGATATAATAAAATGTAACGTTCTGCAACATTGTTAAATGAAGGTTATATTCATCCGGGATGTTTTTATATTTTAAGAAAATGTAAGAATTTTAAAATTGGCGAAAAGATTCTCATTTACTAGTTGAAATTGGTTTCACTACTTAGTCTTCGGTTTAAGTATCAAGACTAATTGTGTCGTTTATATTATTATTAATTGTTTATTGTTCGCCTTTCGGCTTTACAATCTACATTCTTAATACATTTCATATACTTCAACTTACAATTAAATTTACATTATTCTAGACCTTTTTATTTCCAAAAGTACTTTCTGCTTCATCTTCTCTTAACTCTCTTCCTTCATTTTCCCTAGTCTTCCTTCTGTACTGGTCTATTCCCTAGTCTATTTTTCTGGGCTGAAGTTTAACTGTTTCCTCGCTACTTCTTTCTTTCTCCTGCTTCCCTTCACTGCCTCTTTTAGTACTTCCTTTCTCTTCCTGTTCCTTGTGCAACCCAGCCACCAGCTTATTTATTCTCCTGTTTTTTCTTTCCTTCTTACTATTTCCGCCATCCACCTCTTTCCTTCACTGCCTCCCTTTAATAGCTGGCCAATATTCCTTTCGCTCGCTACTTTTTCCTTACACTCAAACTTAATGTGTTCCAGTGTTTCGTCCTCCGCTCCGCACACTCTACACTTTCTTTCCTCACTACTTCCCCAGTGTCTGTTTCCTTTTTCCTCATTTCCCAATCTAAACCTTGCTGTTCTTTTTATGTGTTTTATGTCTTTTTCTATAAGGTACTGAGGCACATTATTTTCCCATAACCTTTTATATCTTGTATTGTAGTTGCTTTTTTCGATTTTTCCCATTCTCTCCTGTTATTGTATCTCCTTATCCCTTCTCCTTAGCTCCTCTTCCACATTTGCGCCTCCTTCTCTTCTCCTCTCTGCCTCCTCAATCGCCATTCCATTCCTTTCAAAGTACTCCTTTCTCTTTATTGGACCTCCTCCCCCCCCATTCTTTATGCTATCCTCTCTTATTTTCTTTAAAATTTTGCTCCCCGCCCTGGTCAATTTCTCCTCATATTTTACTGCTCTTTCCCCTGTTTTAATTCGTACTAATTGTATCGTTTATATGTTATACATAAATATATCACTATTGACAAATCCATATGATTTTTATATAGTACCAATTCTCAGACGTTTTCGACTAACATTTGTCACGGCCTTTGCTTTGGATAGACGGTACTTCCTAGTAAACATTTTGGAGCATTTTGGAGTCACTTTGACATCATATCATGTCATGAAAGAGTTCATTTATATTTCAGTTTCTCACAATCGTTCATATGAAATGTCTGTTTCATCGGCTACAGATGACGGAACCACTCCACCTGTCGGAATACAAATGAAGATAAAGTTGATGCGAACTATAATTGAAGTGAAATAGTGATAGAAAGGGACACTTCACCAAATGTTTACTGGGTTATTATTTTATTTTAATTTCTTTGATATTAGGCACTACATTCTTCTGCTTTCAATAATTAAATTGTGCTTAATTACATTTTATTTGTGATGCTTATTTATCTACCCATTCTCACTCCTTCAAGAAAAAAAATATAATAACAACAAAACAAATAAATTTAAACCTATACTGCTTGTCTCGTCTTGCTACTTTTCCTCCTACTTCTACTTTGCCCTTCCTTCTCTTTCCTCGCTCGTTCTCTCTATCTGCGCCATCCACCTCTTCACTTCACTGCCTACCTTTAATAACTGCACAATCTTTTTTTCACTTTTTACTCTTCTCTCACATGAATACTTAATGTACTCTAGTGTTTCTATCTCTCTCCAGTATCTGCTGCCTTTCTCTTCGTTTCCAAATCTAAATCTTGCGATTCTTTTTATGTTCATTATCTCTTTTTCTCGTATGTATTTCGGTATCTCACTCCCAAATCCTCTTGTAACTTACATTGTATTTGCTATTATTAATTTTTTCCATTATTTCCTACTGCTGAAGAAGGTAGAAGTGTGGAAGAGGAGGTAAAGAGCAGAGACAGAGAGATACACCGTATCTAGGAACTGACATATTGTAGAGGTCGGTAAGTGCGCCAAAATTTGAATTCGTACATAACATGAGCTGTGTCAAGGGGTGGTCATTTGTGTTTGAGAGCGAAACGGCGAGAATGGGAAAACGATACAGATACCCAGTAAACATTTTGGAGTCAGGAGCTAAGGAGCAGAGACAGAGAGATACAGTTTATCCTTATTTCCTCTTCCACACTTCTGCCTTCTTCTGTTGCCATCTATGGTCCAAGGCACTGCGAGAAGACATTCATGATATAATCGTTGATTGTGCTTGCCTCTTCCATTGTATACAGTTCTTATATTGGTTAATAAATAATATTGTATCAATATTATGTTCGGCTTATAAGTTGCAATTAGTAAATCCTTATTATTTCTAATACTAATACATTTTTTAAACATCTTTTTCATTTTTCTCGTTTCATTTTATCCAGTGTTAATTTCTACAATAATATGCATACGAGGTTCAATGTTCTCGTTAAATTCATGTTTCAATATTAAATGAGTAATAAAATGTCGTAGATGAATGAAGTAGATGTGAACTCACATCTTCTCTTTAGATATATATGATCTATCAGTTAAACTAGCCCGGGTCGACAATATCATACCCATTAAGCAAAGACATTCCTTGGTTTAATTAAAAATTATAATGGCAAGTTTATGCAATTGAAAGTGAATTTTTATAATTAATATATTATACAATTTTGAAACAAAGAAAATTAATTTCTCTTAACTATTACACTTTTATTAACAGTAGAGTTACGTACACTGTAACGTTACGTAAATGTTGGAAATAAATCCGTAATTCTGTAATACTTTGAATACATACACGCACTCTGCTAATTTAAAAATCGTTAGGAAATTATTATTTATAAATTTATTATTATTATTTCCGTGCTATTCTTTTTCGCAGTGCAGTCGCTTAAATACTCTTGCAGTGTGCGACAAACCTTATCCTAAGAAAGAGGTCCAATTTCTTTAACAGTGTAGTTACGACTTTATGATATTAAGAATATCTTATACCACCGTTAAATTTCTTATCGACTCTATCTAGTCATATAATTTTAAGTAACTGTAACTGATATCGTATATGAAGTTATTATCGCATATTATTATTTGCCATGATTTCATTTTAATTAGAAATCGATCCACAGATTCATTAAAGGGTTGTTCTCAAGACTTGCTTCCAACCAGAGGAGAGCATTCCTGGCTTTTGATATCAAGGAAGGTTTGAAATACTTATGAAATACTTGAGGTAGCAGGTAACAGAATATCTAAGCAACAACCCCACTCAAAGCTCCACCCTTAAAATATTTGATAAATTATTTAGATTTCGTGAATTATAAATGTATAAGGGTATTCCTGTCACAGTTATTGCGTTAAAGTTGGTGAATTTGTTAACGAGTTGTAGGTAGAAAGTGTTTCATTTGAACGCACTTACAAACGCACTGTTTTATCTACAACAACGACCCTTGTATATGCCATTAACCACCCTAACACACCTCCTCCCAAACCCCGCCAACACGACGGTTACGTTCCAAAAAGTAAAATCAGTTTTAATATGTAAATTCCAGCGAGTTAGTTAGGGTTCTCTCCCTTAGAAACAGACTACGTGCGACCACTGACTATCGTCGACTTGGTTGTACAACTAGAGCTCTCACAATGGAGCATATTTGTCGAAGTCGCTTATTCGAGGTGTATTCGAGATATTTCGCAGTATCACACTTTATCATGAGCGCAACACTACTGTCGTCACATGTGAATCCCAGGTTTGAAATAAACACAGCTTTGTCAGTTTCATGATTACATTTACAAGATTGGGAAAGGTGGCACAAAGTGGTTTTGAAGCCTACTTTTTAAGTAGAGTGTATTAGAGTTGTTTGGCATTAGTATAATTTATTATGAGATGAACATTCTACTTTAATGTTTATTAATACACCACTGTATATCCCAGTAAACACTTTGGTGAAATAGCATAGCTACGTGAAGTTCCAGTACAAAAATCAATTCTTTTCAGACGATTCATTAAGATGTAACCTATGAAAAAGAAATTCTTCTCTGAAAGATTATTCTTTCTCTTTCCAACATCATACAAATAAATGGAGATATAGTTGTTGTCTCTTTTACATTTGAAAATATTTATTTTAGCACAGATAAAATTCCACCTTCATTTAACCAGAATATCACCGAAAAAGAAAAAAGATATATCTGTCTCTGTTACACTTTATGGAATATTTGCAACTTCATTCAATACTAGTACGGTAGTGAGGCCAGGTAAAGTGATTTTGCCATTTGTAGTTCATATCACTGACATTTCACTTGGACAAGTGAAATCAAATTGAATTGTTTCATGACAAAAAAATCATACGCAAAGTGAAAGTCAAAGCGACTGTCAAAGTGACTCCAAAATGTTTACTGGGTATCTGTATCGTTTTCGCACCCCTGTTTCGATGACCACCCCTTGACACAGCTCACGTTATGTACGAATTCAAATTTTGGCGCCCCTACCGATCTCTACAATATGTCAGTTCCTAGAATAATTTTACAATCCAACGTATTAGTTAAAATTGCATCAGAAATAGTTTTATGGGTATCGAAGTGTTCGTGTGAGAGAACAGAGAAACAACATATGTTTATCTCATTATTTCATGCCGTAACGATATCACTGTGACGGATTCAGTAAAATATAAAATGTTTACCTTTCTTTATACAAACAAACTATCATAACAATCGAAGTAGTGAGTTAACTTACTTCATTGCCTATAATATATTACGGTATACAACATTACAGAATATTTTCCAAACAGACCTTTATATGCTGTTTAAAAAGTCACTTTAGAAACCCCAACTATTCACGTAGGGTGTTTTTTTATATATAAAATGTGAATATTTATATAGGGTCGTATATAAAATGTAGAATGGGTATAAAATTGTGCAATCACTCTATGCGGCGTCGTATAGCGGCGTCGAATGACGGCGTCGGTCCGGCAGTCTGGCGGATGGACGTCTATGTAATACCTCAATGGTGACATTTGACGTTTTCATACAAAATAAGGAAGTGGTGAAGAGGATATGTCTGCCCCTTTGAAGAACGGAACGGTATAAGCATTTCAAATAAGGATATACTCGTATAATATTTACACAGGCGTATATTCCTTACCACCGTATTAGAACATGAGCGTCCGAAGATTTTTTCTAGTGAAGAATAAATAATTTGTGTAAACTTAAATAATAACGCTTTTCAAAAATTTCTTGAAGGGGGTAGGTGCAGTGGCATACATCTGGAGTGCGGTTCGCACCGGGTGACACATATTTTAGGGCGGCATTTTTTATATTTAGTTTCAGTTGTAAAAAACAATTAGTCCACTTCATACGATTACTATTAGATCAATGCCATATAAAACAAAATTCTTTGCAAACCCATTTCATAGAACAAAGAGATGCGCTAATACAAAACGCTGTTGCGAGATATCGACTGAACATCGAGTTTTGCCGGTTTCACACCAGTTCAATAAAACACGAAGAAAAACTTATTTTTCTAAACAAAAACATCAATATTTACACCAAAGAGACAGTTCTTAAAACATTTTTGTCTTTTGTTGCTGTTTTAGTAAACAAAACACTTTCCCATCTGGAGTCGGTAAGACCAAAGTAAAACACGTTTGTTGTTGTATTTAGTCTGTTTGGTTAAAACACGTCGTTCTGTTTTTTGTGAACATTTGCGTTTGTCAGTTGTTGTTTCTCATGTTTATAATTTTATAATTTAATTATATAATAGATTATAATTAATTATAATTATATATATAGTTTATAATTTAAAAACAAAACCAGTCTGTTCAGTGTGAACAGTCTGTTTTCGAAAAACAGAACCTGATTTTGTTTTGAAAACAAAACTGTTTTCAAAACTGTCTCTCTGATGTGAAACCGGTGTTAGAAGAAGAAAAAATATGAGTGGGGAAAATTCACGACACGTGGGGCTATCCTTAGAACAAGAAGTACGAAGAGAAATGTTTGTATCTATGGATGGAATTATAAAGGAAATAAAAGACCGATTTGATCAGTTGCACGTGCTTGCAAGAAAATATTCGTGTATGTAACCTACTAAATAAAGAATTTGAATATCAAATAAATGACTTTATTGACATTGATAAAGAATAGTTCCATATTGAAAGAAAAATGATCCAGGTTTTTATGGCTGTACCTGTACTACAAGGCGAGTAAAACGTTGGAAAATCGAGAGAAAGGCCCTCTTCATCTACTACTTGATCCTGTAATTTTGCTAAGATTTTTTTTTTAACAATTGTTATCACTGTCGCTAGTTGCGAATGGAGCTTCTCCAAATTGAAGTTGATTAAAAATTATCTTCGTACCACAACGAAGAATTTAGGACTACACAATCTTGCAACATTGTTTATAGAACAAGAAATTACAAATAATATAAATTTTAAGAGATCATTATACACGATTTTTCTACTATGAAAGTTAGAAGTAAATATATAAATATGTTTACATACACATATGTGTACAATGTGTTGGTTTATCCAAATTAAATTATTTATTTAAAGAAATAAAATAAAAAATATTTAATGGAATTTTTTTTTTGGAAATTATGTATATGTTTTGTCTCAAAAGTGGAGAACCTGCGATGTCCGTGAGGTTCTTGAGGCCTTTAAAAAAGTATCTTATATTTTTATAACAGTTGCGTTTATAGGTTTATCAACCTATGCGGCCTCCTTTATTAGTGCCTAATTTAAATATGGTATCCATTGGTAAAAAGTTCCCACTTATACTTTATCACAATTACAATTATTTATTTATGTTTACAAATTTATAAAAATCATCATTTGATTGACTTAGGAAGAGCGTCAATTTGGAGACTTTTCAAAAGTTCTACATACGCCACTGGGTAAGTGTCCTGTTTCATCTTGTCCCCTACTTCGTGCGCCTATGTATCAGAGCATATATGTCAGTGGGTCTAGGCTCCAGCCCGCGGGCGACCCGGATGTTTGGGATTGGAGGGATAAATGAGGGGATTCGAGTTGGCGGGATTAGTGGATTTTGTATGTTATTTGTGAAATAGTAAAACGTAATCAATGCCCCGGCAATCGTGTTGTGTTGGCTGAATTACACATTTGAGAGTCAGGCGAATTGAAACGAGATGTAGTAATTCTCTAATACAGCTTAAGGGGGTAAATAGAGAAAAAGAAAATGGAAGGGGAGATGTTATTCATGAAATCGACATATATAGAAAATGTTTCGTAATGATTCTAACTACTAGTATGGAATGAAATTACTTTTTGAAAACTATACAAGCTAAAAGGATACAATCAAAGAAGAAATAATGAAAAAATAAGAATCGTTAGCATTCCTAGAGTAATATTATATTTTACCCAAGTACTGCTCTATACACAACGATATATATATTTATTTTTTAAGTATTGCCCTATTTCCGAAAAATATTTTTTCTTACTTATTTTCTTAAAGGCGTTTGTCTGCTATTAGTTGTACCACCGAAAACTCAATATAAATTACACGACTAGCTCATACGGTGCATCGAAAAACATTCTTAAAAATTCACATTATTATGAATAATAAACAATACACTTTACCCTCAGTCTATTGCCTTCTCTCTCTACAACAAAGATGACATTGGTTATTACCTATATTAAATACACACGAACACAACTCCTGAAAAAGAATTAACAGCCTGTGCTACACAAAATTGACGATTAGAATCTATAAGATTAATTACATTTTAATGTCCTGCTTTGGGAGCAGGCTATCACAGTTGGACATATATATAAACTGTAAATGCCCTAGACGAAGCTCATCTCCCATAACGATCACCGACGAGGTCCAGCGGAGATGTGCAGTGCATCTTTAGTTGGACCATAAATATAAATAAAAAGACTGCACCTACCGAGAGAAAATTGAACTGCATACGGTGGTCATGAGTAAGTCTCGGTACCACATAAAAACAGCTATATGCAATTCGATTATCCATACCTGACTCCGATATGGCGAAATGAACGCAGAAGTAATAAGCATAGCAACAACCCAGTAAACAATTTGGTGAAGTGCCCTGTTTTGTGTCGTTTCTATCTTCAGTTCGCATCAACTTTATCGCCATTTGTAGCCGATAAAATAGACATTTCATATGAACTACTGTGAGACACTGAACTATAAATGAACTCCTTCTTGGACAAAAACATCATGGGCATCTTTAATATGATCGCAAAGTGACTCCAAAATGTTTACTGGGAAGCGGCGGCAGAAAACATACTGGGAAAAATTGTCTGGAAAATTTATATAAACAACGTATTGAATAAATAAGCGCCATCTCCTGACACTTTCCAAACAACTTTGGTACATATATTAAACATTTGATAAAAAAAGCAAATTCAATTTTAGTTCACGAAAGCAAAATCCAATCTTTTTAGATAAGAATAAAAGGGTCGGAAACGAGATATCCGCTTTTGATCGGCGAACAAAATAATATCAGAACATATTGATTGAACACTTATTTCACCCAATAACTTAGAACCTAATGCTCAATAATATTACCAGTATTTATGTACGAGTAATTTATTAAGTTGATATAATCCTGAGATTGACAGCTCAAATCCCAACTAATTATATCCCTTAATTCATTTCAAGATGAAGTATTTCTTGAGGCCTAATTACTACGATTATGCCAGTACGTATTAGGAAATATATATACGAGTATTCCTAAGCCTTCACTAGATTAGGAACACAAATTCAAGAAATTTAACTAATTTATATTTGATTATATATTAAGCTATAACATTATCACTGTCTTGCGTCTATCTATTTATATTAATATTGATAATCTCATTTCAAAGAGAAATTTAATACCAGAGGATTTACGTTTGCATATATTAAGTGGTAACAAATCAACTAGTGAGTCTAAAGCTACGTCTCCACTAGTAACAAATAGAATATCTTATAGAGAAATTAAAACCATTAAAGGAAAAATTTACCATGTAAAAGGTGGTAAGATTTGTATCAGACGACTTAAATTTTGTTGAATAGATGATTTTACACGGTATATATAGAGAAGAAGAGGTTGCCAATTTTGTTCATTCATAGCCTCTTTGACGATGTAGTGATTAGTATCGGTGCGTTCCACGTCAACACCCGATTAGATTGTGACTGTAGTAGTATGCGAATGAGGTTATTTCCGCTGACATTACACTCCTCATGCCATCGGTTACCAGTGTTTGATTTACTACATACTATATTTCCCTTCCGGACGAACACACTTCAGTGATCCATATTAGTTTGAGATGTTTCTCCCCCAGCTACATACCCTAAGTTCCATCTTCCTCGTACACATGCAGATGCAATTTCTGCACAAACTTTGCAAGTTTAGGGTTTATAAAAACTGGCATCGCGCACCTGTAGGAGTGGAGGAAAATCAACCATGGTTTATTCTACACAGTGTAGTGCATAACTCATACTCTGTGAGAAAAAACATTCATTCAAGAAGCAAAGCCGTTGATTTTGTGAGATTTATGATTAAAAAATAGGGTTCGATGGCAGTTTGAGCAACGGACTTCCTTCACCCCTATTTATACAAAATCTAGTTATTCATAAGCCTAGACTTAGCTATGTCTATATTCCTTATTCTAGCTATAATAATGTATTGTATATATTTATTGTGTATGCTTTTACGGCCTTACAATCATCCTATATTTCATTTCATTACCAAAGCTTAAATGTCAATACTTCCTTTCCGTTTCATTGCTCATCGCCCATCTTCTCCACCTCTACTCTCCTTCTCGTTCATACTTCCGTCAACCATCTCTCTTCCCTAGCAACAGTTCCTCCAGACTCACACTCCTTCAGCTTTCCTTCTCATCCTTACATATCCTGCATGCCCTCTTTTTATCTACACTTTGCCTGAATCTTGAAATCTTGGTTATCTAGGTACTTCAGCCTCCTCCCGGTTTGGCGCACTCCTCTTTCCTTTATTATTCTTTGCACCACACCTATACCTCCTCCACCGTCCTCCTCTTATTCCTCTTCTTTCATAGTATCATGACTAGTTATAATAATTATTCCAAATTAATAATAATTTGTTCTAAAATTGTTGGGAATATATCTTCCTCCAGTGGAGACGAACCTTAAGACATAAATAAAGTTTAACCATGTGTCAAATTAGCAGCATTTTAACACTATCATTATCAACATGTCGGGTGTCAGAATATGTTGTGTATATTATGTATCGTTTATGAAAATAAGGGGTAAGGAAGCTGGATGAGCAAATTAGATCATCAATATTGTCTGTCGATCCGTTTATTTTATATCAGCTGTATATTCAAAGTAAAAGTATCGAATATTATCTAGGATAAAGGGACTTTATATAAGGCAAGAAAATATGCGAAATATTATCATTCGCTCGTTAAGGGATTTTACTTTTTCCACATCCCATCGTTTTTATTATATGTAAAGTACAAACTTACGCTTTTGTTTGTGAAAAATTTAAGAGAGTTATCCGGAAAATTGTATTATAAATTGCGCTATTATTATACATGTTTTTCTTTCTAGAAAATTGTTAGGCGTATTTTCTTTAACACGTTGGGGTAATTTATTAAACATTAGTGTACTTTTATACCTTTTTCATTAATAGAGGTATTAACGACATATAATTAAAAACATTAATGCCTCAGTAGAAAGAGTTTTACATTTTCATTCATCATTTAACAAAGCTAAGCGAAAGCTAACAAACATATTCTAGACCACACTAGAAGTTATCGACCAGTGCCCACAAAGGGCACTTCGTGTAAACATGGTAGCGGTTCATCATCTTCTATATAAATAAATATTAAATGGTGTTTGTCACTTGCAGAACGAATGAACTGATTTGGCTAATTCTTTTTTAAAAATATTCGTAGTAGTCTGAAGGAGGTTTTAGGGAAAGAATAATTGGAAAATTTTCCCGCAAAATTGAAAAGTTTTGGAAAAAACTGAAGTGATATATGCGCATATTGCGCTTGAAGGCTGATTTTCAAATTGTGAATCAATCTAATAGTAACGAATAATTCAGGTCAGCTAGTTTGAAATAAACATCACTATAATTTGAGTAAGAGTATGTTTACTTATGAACGGCTGTTTCTTTAAACTTCCATACTCGCTAACTAACTTTCTTCTTTAAGTCTTTAAGAAAATAAACTATTTGGCGCTGTTAAAAACTTTGGCCAAATTTTTCCTGACCGCCTCTTTATTAAAACCTTGGGTTCTTATTGATACCATTACCCGATTCTGTCAACTGTAAAAGTTTTATTTATAATATCTGAAGTCAATCGAGAATATAATAATATTACAAAACAATATTAATTGCCTGTGAATTTTAAATTAGTTAATTCATTTTAAACATGTACACAAATTAAAAATAATTGATGGTAGCAAACAGGCGAGGTCGTTGACTGGGATGGGATGGGGTGAAATCAGAGGGTGCGGGGTGTTTAGGGTGTTCCTCGCCAACAGTTGTCAACTGAAATGTACTGTGACAGATACGTTAAACGGATGAACGGTTCAACGGATAAATCATTATTCTATTCACTAACAATGGGCCAAATATTCAATACATTACACTTAGTGAAACTCATCAACTTTCAATTATTAGAAAACCTGGTCTTATTCCAATTCAAACGATTCTACAATTCCCCATCCAATTCAAACCGTATTGGATCAATATCCAGTAGAGGAGTTGTAATAATGAAGCCAGCATGAAACGTAATACCTGAGAACTCAGTAATTTAATATATTTGAAGTCTTACCTTCCTTCAAGCTATTTAACATTACTGCGAAATAAGACAGTCGGCGCAACAGTTTTAATTCATTATTTGTTGGAAAATTTGATGTTTGGTTTCACTGATCATGAAAAGAATAGAAGTGGAGAAATTGGTAGAGGGAACCAGATGAAAAATGATGTAGAGAGGAAGGAGGAAAACATGTATGATACATTTGGGTGGTATCATTAATAAATTAGTAAAAAAAAGATCAGACAGTAAATATTTTATTTATGAATCAACAAATACGCCATAATGCCAACAACCAAATTTGAGACATAGATATAAGTTTGAAAGAAAAGTTATTATCTAAAATGATGTATGTTTCATCTTTCCTAAAACATAAGATATGTTTAGATAAAATCTGATTATATATTCCTTGTTTTGAAAGTTGTAATATTTCGAAGAGAAAAAATGTCATTAACCATGTTAGCATCAAACACGTTATTAAAATACAAAATCTGGTGTACTAAAGGTCTAATGTTTGCTTATCAATTAGCAATTAAACTGTAATATTTGCAAATGTATATTTAATGAATGAAACAGAGGTGTACAATGTTTAACCTTAATTAGTAACGCCCGAGTTTACTTTAAATTAAAATAATTAAAAAACCCTCACTAATTTAATAATACTACCAAATACGGAATGATGGTAATTTGAGCACGAGCACAGAGATAACTCCAAATTGTTTGTTTAGAGTTTTAGACAGTTAGCCATGTTTAGCACTAATTGAAGTAGATTATTTAATTCGTGTATAATGGAGTTTAACTGTGGTTTTGAACAATATGCGAGTGAAAAAATTACACAGCACGTTTGATATATTTTGAAAGAGGATCTACCTGTAGATAAAATCCTACCATTATCAGGTACTGGTAACGTTAAACATCAGAAACGTTAAATAAATTAAATTTAAAAAAAATTAAGTTTCAAAATTCATATTCAATATGTATAGGAAACTTTGAGACTCAGATTGTCTTTAAGTAACTGTACAACAAAGAAACAGATTGAAATGATCAGCAAATTAAAATATAGCCAATTATTTATTCTGTCTTTCAGCCCTCTTTTACATTTGTTAACCTGAGGCAAAGATCCTTATTCGATTCACCCCAGTCAAGGCTTTGTATATTTACCAACCCTCTCTCACCCTATTCCTCCTTGTCTCATTAGTTGCTATTTTGAAATTCTAATATATTTCATTAAGATACAAGAATTTTTACTCAAAATGATGGTGGTGTTATTTTATAAGTAATGTTCTTATTTTTATTTAACGTGCATATTTGTTCCTTTTTTGCTGTATAACCGTATAACCTGTGACCACGTGACAGGATTACATTGAAGACATCCTAGTACTGGTCCCATAGTCCCAGGGCTCATAGGGCTCGCAGGGGTTCCGTTCCAAGATAAGCTCTAATATCACTGATTTATTGTACAGTCTCCGCTCGTTTGTTCCAATTAGCAAAAAACAGGAAGAAACAACGTTACGTTTCAGACAGAACACGAAAAGTGGTGGTGGTGGAACAGAGCTGACTAGTGGTGCGCATTCATTGTAATTAAGAGGTTATATAAGTTAATATTTAAAAAAAAAACATTTTAAAATCGATTTCTTCTCTTGAGAAGCCGCCATTTTTAAAAAAAAATATTTTTCCTAATCCTTCGATTAATTTCTAGATTAAACATTACTTTAACGAAATCCGTTTGGTTTTTTCATTTTAAATTATCCAGTCCAGAGATATAGTGGTCACCGCAAGATGACTTTTTTGAGAGGAGTTCCTGGAGACCAGCTATAGAAGCTTCTAAATTATTATTTTTGCAAATACAAAAATATTTAAATACAGTTAAAAGTTACCATAACATGTGTACAAATTTTTACATTAATACCATTAATAGTCTTTTCAGGAATTCTTTTTGAAAAATCGCTTTTTTGGGACTAATAACTGTATATAACCCCTTAAAGAAAGTAACGACAAAGTAAAGGAGCAAATCCAATAATTTACTAAAACATGATCGTTTGATAAAGTTCTCAGACGGTTCTTGCAATAAGTTGGCCAAGTTTGGTTTAAGAAGAAGAATATTGCAACAGTAATATACAATTAATGTTTGTTGCAACCAATGGCAGTTCACAAAGAAATGGTATTAAAATACAGGCTGCGGCCCATAAAACCCATTGTATGAATCAGAAATTTTTTATTTGTTTTTTATAATGTAGACACATACATAAAGTTTTGTTTTAGTTACTTTTGAAGATCAAATCAAGGAGGTGACGTTCCCCATTTTGCATACACTGAGTAAACCGATTTTTGGCATTTTTCATGACTCATGCTAGTATAGCAGACGTTATGATGGCAATTTCTCCTTGGATGTTGGTCTTCAAATCTTGTACGGTTCACATAAACACGGGATTTCAAAAAAACCCATAGCGTTCTCAGGAACGACTTCCAGAAGAACCTCACCCGCGTGCCTCCGAGAATTGAAGTCACAATCAGAAAGTTCCTGCACAATCGCCATCTTGTATGGATGGAATGAAGATCATCATAAAGAATTCTCCTCACATAACCATCGGAAAGTCCAAGGGCAGAAGCATGTTTGCGCGCAGAACGCCGTTGTGATCGCAACATTGAAGCTCTCACTGCCTCAATGCTCTCAGGTGATGTAATGGACCGAGGGACTCCAGTTTTTCGTCTTGTCGCACTTACAGTTTGTTTGAACGTAGTGACCCACGGAACAATTGATTTCCGGTCCGAGATAGGGGCCAACAGGGTTAAATTAAAGCGAAAGGCGCGTTGACAGGTTGCGATCACAGAACATCCGCTCGACAAGTAAACCTCAACGGCAAACGCACGCTCCTCACCGTTTCAACGAATGATGACGACTGAATTGTGTCAGGACTTTATTGAAAAACTGTATTGCCCCGCCTCTCGAACAAGATCACTAGCGCTCCGCTACGACATCAACCGACTGAATGGCGTGCTTTTTTAAAAAGGAAGTTATGCTGCCGCACCCTGTATTAATGATGCCGTGTGATTTTATCCTTCACCAAATACGTTATTTGCACAAATGAAAAAAAGGAATATTTTCTTGTCCGAAACTTTGTCCAGTGGAGAACTAGCCGCATGTAGCAACGAGCTCGATAGCATGTCACGTGACATAAAGTGGGCCTCTACTAGGAAAATATATGATTGCAAATAATTAATTTTTTTATAATAAACTTTAAAGAAAGCTTTTCACAGAAGGAAGGAGAAGCAAGTAAGAGTTATGTATGACCCTTCTTTCTCCCTTCAACCAATCTTTATAAGCACACCACTCCTTGGATGGTTTACCCTACTAAAAAGTCTACATTCCCAACATAATCACTTAAATTTTAATGCATTTATAATACTTAAAGTTTCCAAACCATTTACAGTAAAATTTGCTCTTATTACATATTTTAACAAAAAAACATGAAACCTTTGATGATGTTTACGCACCCCCGCTGTGTGCTTTTATCATTTTGACTTCCCTAATGAATATGAAGCCGGAACGCTTTGGTTTACTGCCTTTTGCTCTTCTAAATATTCAACATTATTTTTGTCTTCAAATATCTAACGTTAAAGTATCAAATTCCGCGGGTAAAACAGATGTATCCAAGATGTGGAATGTGTGGGGACCGGATAGATGGGGTTGTGAACTCATTTTTCAAGGGTCCTTTTTTTCGATTGAAATAAATTTGAATAGATGTATATTGACGTTTTTATTTTTTTTAAATAACCAAAAGTTGACGGAGCTGTAGCTATATTAAATTTGAACTTCAGTTTTGCCGCGTGTATTAGCTATGCATAAGACATCATAGAACCAATCGAGATTATTTTTCCTTTTTCGTAACCTTCATAATATAATACTTCATGAGATACACAACCAGTACCTGTTAGTAGCAAATGACGTATTACACACATACTCGTTAGCTTCTCTGTTATATAAAAGAGATGGTAAATCTGAAGACATGACATCTCATGCAATATAAATTTGTATAACGTTGAATTCCTTTAATAATTAAATTGACAAGATAACTATTTTAATTGTTCGTATCTCCTAAAATACAGAATTATTAAAAAAATAATTGGACATTTGAGGTTCTGGTAGCCAACTTTATCAATATACACAATTTTATGGGAATTAAGTCATTATTCACTACGCCAAGTTACTGTCTGACGCTAGTTACTGTCCAGCTGCTACTGAATTGCCATTTTCTGACTTCTATAATAATTTTACGACTACTGGAATGAAAGTCATTTACAAAATATTCTTATTAAAATGTACACTTTCTGAATTATAATTTACAATGTAATATTAATATTGAACGCTTGAATTGATCCCTAGACATAACATTCTAGTTGGAGAGTAAATGATCTTACTGTGTTCTTCCATTGCCACGTACACCTGTTTAATCCACCTCTGAATTCCTCACAAAATTCTTTTACGAATAAATTATTAATATTATATTCAATATCTGTGCATGTGCATCTATTTTGGTTTTCAAATAATATTTTACTATTATTTGCATCAACCATATGGTAATTAAACATTGACGTCTTGGCTATAGAACAGAATGCAACTATGCATTGTCAAACAAATGAATACAAAGCCTTGGGTTCAAAAGTTAAAGCTGCATTTGCGTTGTAGTCTATTGTACAATAATCTTTCTCTTGTCAAGACTTATATATAACAAATTAGTACATCAACCATAAGTTGATACTACCACCAAGATCCGCATCCATCTCGACTCCAGACTCCTCTTGAGGTATTATAATAATTATAGACAAGTTACAAATACCTCACTTGCCCCAATGGCTGAGTATAGCCATAACGCTGCAGCGCCATCCATTTTCAGGACTATTTGTTTGTTCTAGACTAAATTATCATATGAAATGTGAATTTTTATACCGCATGTCGAGCGTCACTGCTGTAGAATATTCTGTTAAAGAAAATGGCTGAGAATTTTGCAAGAAACTTAAAATTCTCCTGCGATACATATTTAAATACCTCTGCTCTTGTATCTAGGGGAACACCGTTTGAATAAATAGCGGTCATTATATTGGATTTCAAAATGGGGTACACCAATATAGCCAGTAAACCTTATTGAAATATACAATTTAAATTCGACTTGTAAAGCCAAAAAATATGATAATAATCACTTAGATTATTAGATTAATATCTTTTTGTGATGTATTATTAGATCACCGATTCTGGAACCAGAGCAAATTACCCCAAGCGAGATAAAAATAAAAATATTGAGAGTAAGTAAGAGATGAATATCGAAGATAATAAGATGACAATAATCGAAGCATGAAGGAGGGCAATTAGATTTGAAAAGAAATGAAGAGTGCAGAATGGGGGATCCTAAGGAAATAAGTGAGGAAAGTACAAAGGAGGGTGGAAGAAGAAGAACGAAAAAAAGAAAGGAGTACTTTGAAAGGAACGGAATGACAACAGAAGAAGCAAAGAGAAAAAAGCACAAGTATGGAAGAGGAGCTAAGAAGCAGAGACAGAGAACTGCTGAATTTTTGAAGGATAGAATGGAAAAAATCATAACAGCAAATATAATGAAAGATATAAGCGGGTTTGGGAGAGAGAGATACAAAAATATATACGAAAAAAAGAGACAACGAACATAAGAAGAATTGCGACAATTAACAATAAATGACGTAAGTAAGTGTAAGTGTTAAGAAGTGGATCGAAAATGCCGGGGGGAATGAGGACTAGAAGAGAGGAAGGAGAACGGAACGGAGGACAAAATTAAGCGGATATTGGAAGCAGAAAAAAAAATGAGAGAAGACATTAAGGAAATGAGGAAGAAAAATGGAGGAAGAATTTAAGATGTTTATCGAAGAATCTTGCAAAGAAAGAAAGGAACTGATGATGAGATTGGAAAAAGAGAAAGAAGAGAAAAAGGAAGTAAGAAAATAAAAAGGAAGAAGCAGAAAAAGAAGTCAGAGAAAAGGTGGAGGAATTAGAAAGAGAACAAGAAATGGCGAGAAAGCGCGAAAGAAAAGATAATGTAGTAATAAGGGGAATTAAAACAAACAAGAAGAATTGCATGATTTAGATTGGGAAACGAAGAGAAAGGCAGCAGATACCGGGAAAATTGAGAGAAAGGATGTGCAAGGTGTGCTGGAGCTCATTAAGTATTCATGTGAGAAAAGAATAAAAAGTGAAAAGAAGATTATGCAGTTATTAAAGGAAGACAGTGAAGGGAAGCGGTGGATGGCGGAGATAGAGAGAAGGACCGAGAAAAGAAAAGGAAAGGCAGAGTAGAAACAGGAGAGAGAGTAGCAGAAAGAGAGAAGCAGTAGGGGTTTAAATTTATCTGTGTTGTTTGTATTTTTCTGTTTTTTTTTTGGAAGAAGTGAAAATGGGTAATAGATAAAATAAGGATCACAAAATGTAATTAGACACAATGATATGCAATTTAATAATATAAGGTGGAAAGAGTGCCTAATGGCAAAAAAAATATTACAATAAAATAATAATGCAAGTAAGAGATGAATATGAATTTTCTTTGTTTCTATTTTGTGTACTATCTAATATTCTTTATTTTCATTAATTTTATCTTCAATTCACGACTATATATGTAGACTACACCGCAGCTTATTAAGTTTATGATTATGTAAACGCATACCCAATTAAACTTGACAACAATCGTGAATCGATCCCATAGACACAGGAGTCTACCATGAAATATCACTATATGTTTCATTTAATTATTTTGGGTTTTAATGTTAAGGCTAATGTTAATATTTATAGCATGACTATATTTGTTAAAGTCGTTAAAGGGTCGTAGCTATACACCTGTTATTTGAAATTCAATATATTAATTTTAATATAAGTATTCAGCAAATATTTGGCTTCATCAGCAACCATACCGACATCTCTATCCGTTGATACCGAGCCTATGTCGACGCTGACGCCATCCCTGTCCATTATCCTTCTCTCCTTCTCTCCTACCCACCACCCTCAAACCAACCAGCCCCTGTATCGCTCTACGTGTGGTTGACGCCTCAGTTGACAGTTGCGGCATAATCACAATCGAATACACACCACCACATCTCATTCTACAATATATACACCCACATATACATATATATATACAAGAGTTTCAAGTATGTAGATACTTTTAGCGCATCGAACAAAGTAACTAGTTACTCTTTGTGCTAGTTTTTACATGTAACTAAGTATCTAGACTGGGCGTGGCGTTCTTTATACAGTATTTAATAGAAGTGTGTGTTTTACAAAATATGTAAATCATTTATATATAGACATAGACCTATTTACGAATAGTTTAGATATTTTTGTACCCTTCGCGTTTAACACATAAGTGCAAGCGAGAAGCATTGCGTCCTCGTATTGCGTTGTCCTACTCCAATCGCGTGTAAATACCCCACGTTAGTCGTAAACCTTCAAATAACAATCGTTCATTCAATATTAATTTAACATATCAAAATGTCATGAGGTATTATTATATAAAATAATAATTACGCGATACAATGTATTATGACATATTTAAACTATAGCCGAGAGGAGACAAAGGAGATCCACCAGTTACGAGAGAAAAGAGTGGTAAAGCGAGAGAGGGGAGGATATTATATTGAATAAATAAATATGCCATTATATTAAATGAGTGTATTGTGATAATCATATGTTATTTTACATTTGCGCTTAAGGTGGTCTAGAATTTTCGAATCGAAAAATCGAATTTTTTTTTTTGATATTTCGAAAGATTATATATTATTATATAATATTTCTTTTAAGAATATACTGTTAAATTTTTGTAAGGATATTGACTTTATTTTATTCTAGTTTCTACAGCCGTTTTAGCATATACCAATAGCCACATAGCCATAGAATACTTGAAACTTTAATCTGATTTATCTTAAAACTACTTTTTTCGGCATAGTGTTGTAGAAAGAAAAAACTTCTCATCCGAATCGTCTGAAATTTTAATATGTTATTCACAACATCAATAGCTATCGTTGGAACTAGAATCTCTTTTTTATTTCAATAATTTCGTATTCAATTTTTCGTATTTTTTTCATTAAATAACTAGTATAACTAATAATAATAACTAACTAACTAATAATAAGTAAAAAAGTCCGTTTTTTAGAATTTCAATTTCAAAAGCACGCCATTTTGTCAATTTTCAATCTCTTCAATAAGTGTAATAATAAGCCTAAATAAAATAATAAATAAATAATAAGTGTAAATATCGTTCTTATTTTTAATATAAATAAACAATCCTCAAAATAACTTAAATTTTCGAGCCCCCCCTAAGGTGTTGATGCACATGGTACTACGTAGCACGAAATCATGCAACCTACTAGCATGTGGATACAGACGTGCTACTTAGTGCCTGGTTTATTATTTTTCGACATCCTTGTTCTATGTGTAACGGCTAAAATAATCCTGTTAAGGTAAACATCTACAAATTCTCATCAAATGCATTAGATATCGCTATAAACGTGTAAGAGAAGCAAATCGAAAGAGCAGGGGTACGCACGACCGCTACAGATCTACTAAGACAACAACGGAGATCTGATATATAACATCAAGGTACTCTTCGATTCAACCTAGTTAAAAATGCTGACGATAATGCCGGTACCAAACGATGGTACGAGCACCTTCCAACGTTGAACGCTTTATGATTGGACGCATCGTGTGGTCGATGCTGGAACTAAATTTGTCCAATGTCATGTGTCTAACGTTCACGTTGGAAGAAGTTCGGCCTGTTGTCGGTCTTTTGACTAGCGTCAAAAACGATTTTTCTACCCCCACCACATACTTCATCCACATGTCATGCACTGCTGCACGAATCGTCCAACAAAGGAAGGTTTTATACTTGAAAGTTTCTTTATTTAATTGAAAGTTTTTGTTAAATAGAGTCAGAGTCAATAATATCAACAAATCAATAAAATAAATAAACTTGTCAATCTTGTAATATTTGACTCATACGTTGGAGGCAATCCCGCTTTCCTCCTCTACCACGTTTGATACATTTAAGCGGACCTGTGTATGCTTACTTTTACGTGGTATTTGCAAATTTTCAAAATTTTCCTGAAGTTCGTGAATACACAAGTGTAGTTTGATAACTCAGTGATTTCTTTCGTTGAAAAAGTACTTTATTTCTCAATAAAAGATATTTTTGACGGCAAAAAAACGCTTTATTTTTCAACATAGTCTCCTTTAAGCTTGATACATTTAGTCCAGTGTTTTTCCAATTTTTTTATTCCTTCCAAATAATAGGTTTTCTCAAGGCCCTCAAAATAGGGGTGATGACCTCTTTGTTAGACCCAAAACTCTTACCGCACAGCCATTTCTTCAGGTTTGGAAACAAGAAATAGTCGCAGGGGGCTAAATTTGGAGAATATGCAAGATGGAGTAACTGTTCGCAGCCGAATTTATAAATTTTTGCCATGGTGACTACATACTTAATCTAAACAACTAAATGACGCAACTTGCTCAAAATTTGACAGTAGTCTAATAATAAATGTCAGTTGGCGGGAGCTGCGCGGGAAATTCAAAAACTCACTGAATTTTCAAATAACCCACGTATATATATGATATCGATATATATATTTTATATATATATATCATACACATCAAACCCTCCCCCTATTTATTCGTCAGAAGGGTGCGCGTACAAGGGTGAGTATTATATCCGTTAACCCCTAACAAACGAATATGTTTGTTTTTGTTAATAATAACCTTCCAAAACTAATTGAGTTTAAATCTGAAAATTATTGCATGAAATACAGACTATTGATTTTATTTGTGAGAACTGTGAAATAACATTTGTACACATGGAGTATTTGATGCCTGTGGCCAACAGGGATATTCGTATGGCCAGAGCAGCAGACCACATACCGCACAATAAACTCTACCTCCACTACTCCCCCCCTCCCACACTCATACACTAACCCTTTCCCTCACCATGCACTGAGAAACAATAAGTGTTAAAAGCAATTACGTAAAAATAAAACCCCACATAGGGCTTGCAGAGGGTACCTGAACCTGTACCATGATATGACGACTGGAGTCCCTACAGGTATATTTCAATTTACCGAACACGTTTATTTGTGCATATTTATGATACTAGATTCAAAAAAACACATTTCCCTGGAAATTCTAATTTTAAAACAAATACGTGCTGTTAATGAACTCTGCAGGTGATAGAGATCCTGCATTCTTACAAGATTATTGATTTGAGGTTTTCATCACAATAAGGGCGTCCGCACATGGGGCGACTGGTTGCAAACCTTAGCCCCGAATCTGCCCGAACCGAATGAGAATGCAACTGAGTTCTTAGTGAGAGAACGATCGTGTACACGAATGAAAGAAAACACACGGCACGAACGTAACTAAACTGATTTTAAACTGGTTTTGAGTACGTTTACTGCGAGTGTATTTGATTTGGTCTAGATGATTTTGATGATGACATCATGAACAGATTTGTGCACGAATACTATTGAAAAGTATTTAAATACATACATACAAACAAATACGATACAATAAAATCACCTATTATGCTATTGTTAAAAATTCTATAGAGTCACGGAACACGGCTCGACTATCAGTTTAGTTTGATTCGTGCCGTGTCTTTTCTCTCACACGTGCATTCTCTCACTAACAACACTTTTGCATTCACATTCGGTTCGGGCAGATTCGGGGCTAAGGTTTGCAACCAGTCGCCTCGTAATAATCAATTCAAATTAATTAATATTTTTTAAAAGTAAATTAAATATTAAATTGACAACACTGCCGAAAGAAATGTATTTTTGTGGTGCAGCTAAACAGTACCAAGCTATAGTGTCTGTACTCAATGAATAGGGTTAGGAATGCTATAGATAACACTTCCTTTGTACAAACGACCTAGGCAAACGAATTATGTCTTCGATTATAAATGAGTTTAATTTATCAACAATAATGGGCTTGTGTTCTATGTCTTAATTTCTACAAAAGTGTACTATATATTGATAAAGTGGGTTACTAGAACCTCAAATGTTCAATTATTTTTTAATAACTCCTTATATGTTAAGAGAAATTAACAATTAAAAAAGTCATTTTGTCTCTTTAATTATTAAAGGGATTCAACGTTGTACACATTCCAAGTGCATGTGACATCACAATCCTTGTGTAAGGTTTCCAACCTTACAGCTCATAAATCTCCGTTATATGTATTTATATATCAAAATATCAAATATTATTTACAACTATTTCAAGGAACACTCAAATTCCAATATTATGTCTGCCTTAGCAGGGTTAAATAAAATAAAAACTTATTATTCTTTGACTTGACTTGATTATTTCGACTACCAACAGCTACAAAACATTACGTCATACAAATATGGCCGACGATTTCTAGCGCTAAAACAACAATTCAAATTTTTAATTGCTATATCTCCGTTAATATTTAGATATTTAATAAAATAGACACGCCAATAATCATTTATTAACATCAATTTCAATCAACAATTGAAAAATCGACCACTAAAAAATGAGCATTTGCCAAGCCAAGTTGATATTGACGCGTAATGAGAACTGGAACTTACTAAATCATAACAGTATGACGGAGTAAAACTTAGCTTAACTGTATTCATTTCTTGGACTATAATCTTGTTTTAATTTGAATTATCTTCTCGTTTTGCCATTTGCAACGTTGCCGGCTCATAACCCACATTTACTGTTTCTTTAAATATTTTCGTAAATAGGTATCCTTTTATGTACACGTAGTTTTTGAAAACCGTGTCAACACTTTTTCATAGTAAAAGTTATGTTATGTAGTGAATTTGAGGTAAAAGTTATTACATACTCGTATAAGAAAATTGGCTATTTTCAATCATTTAAAAAAGGAAAACTATGACCCTAGGTCTATTTTAACTATTTTTATCACATTTTCATCATTTCCGTAAAGGTTATGTACCTCCTTAAACGTAAGAGTATGGTCAATTAAATTAACAATAATCAAACCGAAAAATAACTTCATAATTAATCAATACATATTTTATATATATTAAGTGATTATAGAATGATTATCAACTTGTCCACAATCTGATATATTTGAACAACATCGATTTTTTTGTAATCGTATTATTATTATATTGCGATAAATATACTAACGGAAAGTACGGTACTTCTAACTTGTTTCTAACTTACACTAAAAAACTAAAAACTATGATAAGGTAAATATGTGTGTCGATAGCTGATAAGAATTATGAAGGTTGTTTCTTTTTATTTTTCTGATAAGACTTCTATGAATTTTAATTTAAAATATTACTTGTACTATTTTATTCAGACAACACAATAGCCGAGAGTATTTATAGTTAACGCTCAAATGCTGTTTTTCGGGATCGATTCACGAACCAGCGCTATATTTTCTGGGTTGTGTTGTTATCAAAATTAAATTAATTATGTGCATATAATATTATAAACTTACTAGGCAGCTTTGTATTCCACATATATCTAACCACAACACCTTATAAAGTGGCAACATAGCAGGAGGCAGTATAAGAATTGATCGACGATAAAAATAAAAAAAACAAATAAATTATGTTTTTTATAATTATATTTATTATAATTTTTCGGACTAATGGTGATTCCGAATATTTTTTTTTACATCCTCAATTTTGATGTTTTTTTCTTGTATTTAAAATTTTTATTTCGCCGTGACTTGCTTTGACTTTGACTAGTTATAGCCACACGAATTCAATTATGACATTTCGTCATTTGTTTCGTAGTAAAGTAGTTTTGTAGCAAATTGATACGTCTGTATAAGGAGAACAGATGTCTCTTTGGGATGTAAGAAGCAGAAAATGCAGTACAGTTTGAAAAGGATTAAAGAAAATAAAATCCCTAACTTCACTGATTTACTAATTACAATTAATTTTACATTAACGACGTTCTAGCAGAACAGAAATTCAATTCAAAACTTTTGTACACGAATAACCACAAATAGGTACATACTACACAAACATGTGTTGGAATTAAATAAAAAATGATATTGGATATTATTATATTTCCAATACTAAACGTAGTGCTATTTTTTCATATTAGTTACTATTTCTTTACTCTCCTAAAAAATTTCAAAATTCTGTCGAGAGATTTTTTGTCTATAATAGAAAATAATTGAGCGAACAGGAGGATTTACATGCTTCAAATAGGAAGTGCGCCTGAAAATTTCTAACCTCGTTATTAATTATCTCGGATTCTAAATGGTTAAAAATTCTGAAACTTCGTGATTCATCAGACTATAAACAAATCTAAAAAAATCTATCGAAAAATCGATTCACGCTACAACGACCATAAAACAAAATATTTTTATATTATTTCTTTACACAAATATAAAAATTAGGTTCATACTTCTATTTATTGAGTTTTCGTACAGTTGTCATTGAAATCGAACACAATTTCTAATGCCGGTTTCACATCAGAGAGACAGTTTTAAAACCAGTTTTGTTGTCAAAAAACAAAACAAAAACATGTTTTGTTTTATTTTAAAACAGTTTTGTTTTTCGAAAACAGACTGTTCACACTTGTTTTTATTGTTTTTCTGTGTGTATCCCATGAAAATTATAAACATGATAAACAACAACTGACAAGCGCAAATGTTTACAAAAACATAACTACGTGTTCAAACCAAGCAGACTAGGAAACAGACTTTGATCTTACCGACTTCAGATGGGAATGTATTTTGTTTACTAAAACAGTTTTTAAAGACAAAAATGTTTTAAGAACTGTCTCTTTGGTGTAAACATTGATGTTTTTGTTCGTGTTTTATTAAACTGAATCTCTGGTGTGAAACCGCCATTATATAACAAATATAATTTTTGGACATATGTAGCCTTCCGAACAGTACTAAAAAAATATTGGAAATATGAAAATATTTTATATTACTTAAATAAATTGTATTAAAAATGGTGAAATGGACCGTTATTGGAAAATTCGTTACTTTATTTGCATTACATACAGTAGATAACAAACCTTATTACTAAATATAAATCGCCTAGTCTATATTTGTAATTTTTTATTACCCTAAAAAACTATTTAAGGACACAGTATTGAAAAAATAAGTCTTTTTGTTTCTATTACCGAAACTGTGCCCATCTAAAGTAGCGTTAAATTAGATTACTGAACAAACTAACTATAATTATTTAAGCGATTCGTCCAAATACACAAAGGTAACTTGAAATTTGGTACACACTTCTTCGGTAAATTTTCCTCGTACCGTCCCTGCTTTCTATGAGTCTTGATAAGTTAGTCAAAATGAAATTGCAGCCGAAGGGGCTAAACTTTACGGGAAACAAAATACAACGATAAGAATGAAATAATTTCGGTTTTAAATCCCTGATATTACCACCTCATTATTTGCTATCATTTAATAAAAATATGTGACACACATATGTTATCACAAGGATACGTATGATTGAACCTAAATAAATAATCGATATTTATCCATTTCTAAATATAAGGCACGCACACCGTTACCGTTACTGATACTGACAGCGACAGCGAGAGCGACAGGCATATGGTATGGACTTACCCTTATTTAGCCCTTGTTCAAATATATTTATCTAGATATATACAATGAGATTCAAATAATGTGGAAAAAAACATGATGAGTACTATAACACTGACAGCAGTATATTATCGAACGATATATCTATCTCTTTCTATATAATGTACATTATATAAATGTTGGGTGAGAAAAGTTATTCGTAAATTTCAACCCCTAGAGGATGCTCCTCTTTTTGCTTTTAGCTCGACAAGAACAAGGTACGATTTGGGGGTAGATATTGTTACAGCAATATATACGAGTACGGTTTTATATTAATAGGGAAGAGGCTGGTGGGAAGAGGGAAGAAGGAATAGAAAAGAGGGAAGGTGTCGAAATATATTTTTTAATATGAGAAGTATTGATATTCGTTATACATAGAATATTTAAGTTATAACTCGAAGGGGAAACTTAATTAATATTTTGTAACATTTTAGTATTAATGAACATAGATCAAAATAATTTATTTCTCTGTATTATTTAGAAATAACTTTTTTATCATTTATATAACAGTGTTATATGAATTATGGGTATTTGGATAGTACAGGGTAGGTTTAGGACTAGTATTTTACCTGTGTTTTGTACCATGTAACGTATTATCAAACAATGAGCTTGTGTCCTATGTCTTAATTTCTATAAAACATATAGTACACATGTTGATAAAGTGGGTTACTAGAACCTCAAATGTTCAATTATTTTTTAATAATTCCTTATATGTTAAGAGATATTAACAATTAAAAAAGTCATTTTGTCTCTTTAATTATTAAAGGGATTGAACGTTGTAGAACATTCCAAATGCATGTTACCTCACAATCGCTAGTTGCTATCTCTTTTATACAACAGAGCCTAAAAGAGATATATTCCTAACCTTACAGCACATAAATCTCTGCTATATGTATTTATATATCAAAATATCAATATTAAGTCTGCTATAACAGGGTTAAATATAATAAAAACTTATTATTCTTTGAGTTGACTTGATTATTTCGACTACCAACAGCTACAAAACAATACCACAGCACTGACCTACTCAACAGATAACTGACGTATAAAATGCATTTCACGCCATACAAATGGCCGAATTTCTAGCGCTAAAACTATAATTCAAATTTTGAATTGCTATATCTCCGTCAATATTTAGATATGTAATAAAAAAAACACGCCAATACACATTTATTAACATCAATTTCAACCAATCAACATGTGCATTTACTAACATTGGAAAATACTAACGTCGTTTGTACACTGACCCTTTTAGAGAACAGAGGCAAGTTTCACTGGCTCGCATTTACAAGTCAACTGCTAGATCCGGATCTAGATTTTTTAGGGGGCATAGGTGAAGCACGCTCTGTACTCATGAGAGAGAATGAGGAGTTTGAAATTTCATCTGTTCCTTAAAAGACCCAATGTACACACGCAGGGTTAATAATACATTTATCCTACACGTATATTTTAATGCATAAAACTTCACAATTACATTACGTATTAGGTGACGTTGTTTGTGAAGTTTTAAAATATTTATTAAATCATCTTAATGGACAAATGTCATACTTTGTCAAAATGGAAAATCTAATACCCCTAGCAGATCCACCTCATGAACCCTACAGATGCTTTGCATTATAATTTAATACCAACGGTTTAAAAAATGACTTTAATAACGTAATTATTATTTTAATTTAATTAAAAAGTAATTCCTAAAGATTAAAAAAGAGAATCGTGGATATAAATGAAAATAAAATTTAATTTAATTTCTTTATTGTAGAATCTTATTGACTTATGACTTATACGAGAACACATATCCCTATGTATTGGTATTATAATGAAGGAGTGTTAGTAGACCGACACTGCACGCAACAATAGAGAAAAGAAGAGAGGTCTATACGCACATATCAGTACCGAGAAATACTAACATCACTGAACGTCACTGATACTGACAAGTACATAGAGGTATAAGAATAGAGAGCGCAAGAGGCTGAATACTGTGATAAAGACAAAGAGAGGGATAGCTGCCGAGTGTCCTCTATGTCTTCTTCTTTTTAACGAACGATTTTATTTCGCCTGGCCTGTAGCTTTTGGCGTCTACATCATGTATTTTTTATTACGATCTAATTATTACGATCCCTGTAAGTACATAGTGGTATATAAATCTATTACAGAGTCGCCTAGCGTCAATACCTCAACACTATAGACTACTGTGCCTTTAAATGCGAGTGAATAATTTTTCTAAGTCGAACATTTTTGACGTCCACTTTTGGTGTATGTTTTCTATTGTGGTCTAATTAAGGCCCTGTGAGGAAATAGGGGTATATAAAATTAGGTTTATAAATAACGGGGAAATGACGAGGAGTGATTGTTCTGTCACCTGTGTCAGATTACCTGACACAAAGGGTTCTGCTACTCATACACTTGCGCGGGTACTAACTACTAACGTTAACGACGAAAACCTGTTCACACTTGTCAAGGTTTATCGCTTAATGTATTGTATTGTAAATCATATTGAATAAATAACTTCTATTTGATTAATATTTTTTATACAATGCCTTATCAATTATATATTAAAACTAGCTGTCCCGGCCACGCGTTGCTGTGACTAACGTTTTTGTCATATTACATTACATAGCGCCATCTATTGAATATTTACTCAATCTAGTCAACAGATGTCGCCATCTTTTAAAATCGTTTGGAGCTAACAGATAATTAGACAAATAATTTGCAATAAGATAATATTGCAATCATAAATTGAGATGTAAGCTATCCTATCTTTCCAGTTGGATCAAACTGCACACGGTGTACAAATTTGATTAAAATCGGTTAAGTAGTTTAGGAGTCCATCGCGGACACACAACGTGACACGTAATTTATATATATTAAGAAGAAGATATTACCGCGATAGCTGACAAATCATGCTGATACGCATTGCGTTGTCTACATAAGGAAAACAATTTTTTTTTCAAATTATTTGAAAAAAACGATTTAGGCTGAGTTCATACGACATTATACTACACGTTTTTTACAGTATTCGATTTTAAACGTATAATCAGCGGGATGTTCATACGGTAAATTTTTATTAGTAAAAACTTGTAACCGCAGTTTTTATACGAAAAAATAAATGTACTAAAATGAAATTTGCTATATGTTAAGGTAAGTAAAGATATAAAAATAACGCTTAAGTTTTATTAATTTCATTAATTTTGAATAGAACAAATCAATCAATCGAGTTCGAACTTTGAAGTGAAGGTATTGTTGTTAGATTTGTACTTGATTTGTTATTGTTGTCTGTGTCGATTTTTATATAATTCCATCCCATAAAACGGGTTTTTGTTCCACATTTGAAGCACGTGCAAATGAGACTTCAGCACTAAACACTTGTTCGGTTACTCTTCGATAAAAGTCACGCCCTGTGAAAGATACTACATGATACTATGCGCCACTGCTGGCAGAATTCGTTAAAGTTCATTCGATTTGCTTCACAAATCCGGTGAGTATTCGATAAACGTGTTTAGTGTGTACGTTTTCTTGCAGTACGAACGTCATGTGAATGGTTCTATATAAAGTGTATGCGCCACTGCTTATTTGATAATATTCATACTGCACAAAAACGTGTAGTAGAATGCCGTATGAAGCCTGCCGTAGTTTCTTTACGTTATAATCGAAATCTAGATACGGGTACTTTTATTCCATGCGATCTCTGATATGGGATAGACATTATATGGACACCGATTCTATTTAATTTTATTTATTTAACAAGATAAGCCTATTTCCGATTCTGAGTCCTATCACCAGCAACCTCCTTAAATGCAGGCAGTATTTATAATGCCATCGTCTCATATAGGTGTGCTTCATGTAATGCTATGTCATAAGTTTTATGATTATGAGATAACATAATCAATTAAATTTTAATGACAACCAAACCCAGAAAATATAGCAGTGGTCTGGTTTTACATTAGATTGTTTAACAATTGTTATTTTCAGAAAATCTGAGTAATAGTTTATTATACATGGTAGGCTGTCGCTTCTAAATCCTGTAACAATTTTTATAATTTCAACATATCTTAAATGGGTATATTCTTGGAATGTTTTTCCCTAAATTATCAGGTCAACCCCCTTAATGGTAAACTAGAATTTAAAAAAGCATATGTATAAAACGTTGGAGAAAAAGCAGAAGCATACGCAGAGATGTGTTGTACCCCTAAATCTATATCCATTTCGATACAACGTACTGTTATCACCCTTACCCCCCACATTGCTGTAACATTCTACTCCACGAAACGATGAACCACACCAACCCCCACCCCCACCCCCACACTCGTCCCAACTTTCCTGCATAACCCATTTGATGTTAAACATTGCTTCAGGTTTGAGGTGTGTTACGCAGTTTAGATTTGGAATGAGATAAAAAATGTAAGCCTTTGAAACAAGCAAAATAATTAACGGTTAATTTAGTGGTAGTACACTCGAGTTCTGTCTGAAATTACAAAGTATAAAATTACCACGATTCAATTAATTACAAAAACCACGTAACTGAAACCATCATTAATGATTCTATGATCTTAATTATTTAATTAAATAATTAAAATACTTTACTAATTACGCTTCACAATGATTGAAATGTTGTAGAGGTAATTATTTTCTATCGAACGAGAATTTAGTTAATTTATTCACCTTCAGTAAATTAGTTATGGTATTAATTTTATAAACGCCTATATAGACTATACCCGCTGAACACAGTACGTGCATTTAGGGATTATCTAACATATTTTTTATTTAAATATTTCGTTCCTATTTCATTATTATTTCAAACGTAACCTTTTTTCGAATCAAATATCTTTAGTAGACAATTTAATAATTTAAAGACTGTTAGGTATTTTAAATATCATCAATATTTATTTTAGTTAATACTTTGGTATTTCTTTAGGTTTTCTAGAATACTTTCGGAAATTTCCAAAATGAACTTCTATTTCAAAGATTAAAGTTTCTAGCAACATACAAATTTTATAAAATTATTTAAAAATAAATTCAAATACAAGTATAGTGACATTTGCATTTAAGCGGTTTATGTATTTTGCTTATGAAGAAGTTAAAAACTATCGCTATGACTCATATCTTTGGAATAGCTTTCCTGCGTCCCCAAGGAACATGCACTCATGGTCAACAACCCTTGCATTTGATTCAAATTATTTAAAAAAAGTTAGCTTTGTAATTTTATTAATTTAATTAGATCTGGAATATAATTTTTATGGCTTATACAGTTTGTATTCTCATTTATTTTTTCATGGAAAAAATTGTTTATTTTTTTAGTTATAGCATAAGTAAAACTAATAAATAAATTTAAAATTACAAAAAAATATATGAATTTAAAAGTGAAGGCACATTTGGAAAAACCACAAAAGAAATTAATATATTTTCACTTGCTTTGAAATGTGAATTATGTTTTTTGAATTCAAATTTCTAGAAAATGAAAAGTATGTTATAGAAGTAATTAATTATTTAATTATTTTTATATTTAATAGTATATTGGATATATTTGAAGTTGTAATATTTCTATAATTACGTACGTAATTTTCCTATAAATATTATTTAATAAAGGTTTTTTGAGATTAGTATAGATATCATCTTTAAGTGTAAAAATTATAAAATTAATCTAGACACATCTTATCAACATGCTATAAGCTAATATAATCATCGGTGGTAGAAATCAAATAATATAACAAAATCATTTTATAAATAATTTGGGAATTTATGAGAGAAAGGGGTGAGAGAGAGAATAAAGGGCATAATAATCTGTAGTGACTTTTCAATAGCTTAAAAATCTATCTTAACCATTAAAAAAAATGAAATAAAGGAGGTAAATGCTTGCAATATAAATATTAATGAACGTTGATACCTTTGCATTGCTGAAGGCTTAAATGAAACTTGCTGATGGCGAAAAGTTTCGAAGTGTCGACACGATACAAAGATGCAAAATATTCCAAAAAGTACTTTAACCAGATATCTCTAAATAGTTGTCAACAATCACAATAATAAATCCAAAACCAGAAATGGATGATACAATTAACGATTAACTGATAAAATAATAATAGAGTAATAATTGAGGAGATCCTAGCACTTCAACAGATTACTTGAGAGTGAGCTAAGATATTAGCGATTACAACGAATAAGAACATCCCGTCTAAAAAAAGAACAACCACCGGCCCCTAACCTCTATGCATCATGCGACACTAAACAACAATATAGATACAGATTTTCTTGGAAATTAATGGAATAGTGTAACCAATGAACTAAGAAAACAGTTGGACACGTAGTTCAACTCATGAGCGTCATCACTGATCTAATATTAATCTACAATAAAACCTATCATGTTTCACTAGGATATAAAGGGTAGAACAAATTTAGAACATGGAGCTTTATCATAAAACTATACAATTTATTGTTATGACAAAAATATACGAAATTTACTTCAGTGGTAACGCTCTTTAAGATGTTTATCCATTGAAAACACTGTCACTTTTGCTATTTTCTCTGCATCGTTGAATATACAGCGATACAAAACCTTTTAAGTAAGTGGAACACTTTCCGAGCGCTGGGCAACCTAAAACAGTCTGATATTCATTTCTATCCATCAATTATTTCTCTAACGACGTAGTGATCGAGATCATTATGCTTGATGTTAGACTGCTGTGTCTTCGAATTCGATCCTTGGATCAACGAAATATTTTTTAGGTTTGATTGTTATCAAATTTGTTCATAATAATAAAACTTATGAGGCTGCGTATTTCACATATGAATCCACGACATCATAAATACAGCGAACATTGTAGGACATCGTCAGTGAAATACTCAGCATCCGACGTTAAATAAATTAATAAATAAAAAAACCATATATAGAACATCAAATAAATACACCTTTCTTATCACGGACCCGCGGAACGTAGTTTGGAAACTGCTGCAACTGTTCATTTGTACGAAGAACAATCGCGCAGTATAGCAAGAACGTATAGTAAGTACGATAGACTGAGATAGCTTTATCTATATACATAACCAGAGAAAGAGAGAAAGCAACTTGAATACTAAAAGATTTTTATAATAATAATTTATTTGATTATCGTGAGTTTATACATTTATATCGATATATGCAATTCAGAGTTTGTTGATGGATAGTGTATCAACAACTAAACTAAAATAAAGTAATCGTAAATGTGAATTAACATTAAAGTGCACGACGCGGAGCGACGCGACTCTATGTAACACACACACAGCGATGAGGTCATTAAATCTTTATGGCTGTATTATATTAATGATAGTCTACGAGTATAACTCGCTGCGATATATTGCTTCAAAATAAAACTTCGAGTATAACTATCCTGCTCTAACAGGTAACCAACACATTCATTCTTTATGAGTAAGAAAGACATATAATCACATAGTAAGTATACTATACTAATTCATTTAGTAATTAATTTTGTTATAGTTCGTTAATTTTAGTAAAACACTTTTTTAATACCGTTAAATCATAACCTGTAATTATAGTGTATCACATTTTTTTCGGATGTACATTATAAAATTGAAGGAAATAATTCATTTACTTTTGATTTAAACATTTTTAATGATTTCTCACATTTATTTATTTTATACGCTGTTATCCAAAATAAACAACAAAATTTGAGGAAAATATCATTATAAAGAACTATATCCACAAAAACGTTGTCACCATCATCTGTCAAACTATACGACTATCTATTGTACAATCCCGGACTTCAGCCAGGCTTAATCCGGCTCCAGACGGTGAACGTTGTGTGAGTCAAATATTAGAAGATTGACATGGCAAGTTTCCTACTACACGGTGGAACGAATTTTTGATCCGAATGATTTATTTATTTTATTAATTTGTTGATATTATTGACACTGACACTGTTTAACAAAAACTATCAAGTAAATAAAGAAACTTTTAAGTATAAAACTTTTCTTTCTTGGACGATCCGTGCAGCAGTGCATGACATGTGGATCAAGTGTGTGGTGTGGGTAGAAAAATCCCTTTCGACGCGGATCAAAAGACCGACAACAGCCCGAACTCCTTCCAACGTGAATCTTGCACACACTTAGTTCCAGTATAGGTCACACGATGCGTCGAACCATCAAGCGTCCAACGTTGGAAGGTGTTCGTAGCATCATTTGGAGCCGGCTTTAGCGATGACATAATTTAGAGCCACAAAGACCTATTCATTCTGCCTATGCAATTCCTAACTTTAGACCTGGAGAGAAAGACGTGTAAACGGATACGCACTTCCACGAGTTTGATGGACTACGCGTCTTATGCGACTCTGGACACACAGACTTTTCTAATTCGAGTTCGATCGGTTAAGAGATCAGACCATATATTCGATTGGAATTTAATATTAATAAATGAATGTTAAATTAATTATTGACATTTCATAGAGAAAACACTATCATATTTTTAATCCTTTAAATAAGAATACCATATTAAAAAAAGCTAATACTAAAACTAAATCTATATTCTCAATTTCATTTCAAGTATTGATCTTTCATAGGTGCGTTGAATGTATTCTAGCAATTCTGAATTTATCTACATGTATAGAAAAATGACTAAACAGTTTTTTGTACAAACTATTAATCATTTAGCTACATCTCTCGTAACAAAAAGCTTTTAGAACCTTCATAAGAAAAAAACTAAAACGGAGAATCCCTATTAAGAGAAAAATATTGTATATGGGTTTCTAAGGAAATGATAATACCCAATGCATAAAATAAATATATTCGTATACCATTCTCCAATAGAGAAGGGTTCAGCAGTTATTTTGCACCAACCATCGTTTCACAATCTAAATTTATTAGGTTCATCGAACCCACTGGTTCTACATATGCAGGTATAAGCGTTTCTTAACACATACCTCAAATACCACCTGGGTTGGATAGACATATGTATACCAAAATGACAAACTTACAATTATGTAATTACTAGATGCTTTTAATTTTCAGATCATGAAATGGATAAAGAAATATACCAGACAGACAGTATTCTCAATTACTTACTGCTTGTATTGTTTTGAATAGGCAACACAAAAGAGATCTTTCACAGAATTTCTAACCTAACTTTTATGACGATTTTGTTGAATATTTGCACATTGATTAATATTAACTGGACTTATAGGACTATAGGGTTTATAATTAATGTAGAAATAATATCTTACTAACCTTCAATCGAAAATGGTATACTTCAGAATTCCAGCAGCTTTTTAAAACCACATATTCACTTATTACATGCATACACATACACTGCAGACACAACAAACAATATCCGAAATGTTAGTTTGTTTCGTTTTAAAATTATTATCGTATCATATAAAGAGTCTTACTGAAAACTTTATTTGAAAAGAATTTAATTGTAACATAACTAAATAATTGTATATGAAATTGACACATTTTGATAGGTTAATTTTGACATATTTGACAGGTATCGTAAGTCATATATTAGAATGTTTTGAAATTGAACACTACTCTTTAATTATTATTGATTATACTGCGATTTGAAAAACAGTACTACGATTTAAAAAACACTTATTAACATGTCTAGGTAACATTTGTAATTAATATAAACATTATTTATAAACAAAATACTAATAACACAACATGCAAACAGGTGTCTTTTTATGAAGTTAGTCCTGTATGAGTATAATAATATTATTGACTAATAGATGGCGCGGTAATGCAAATATCAATAAAACGTTAAGTAGTTATGTATTTAAATATTATAATTCAAATATTTTCCTTTTTTATATTATTGATATAATATTGATCTTTTTGAAATTTAATAAATAATTCCCTATAGTCGATTCAGAGAAATATTTATGTTATATGTTTATATGTTTTTTATGTATATATGTGTAGGAATTGAAGTTTTTAATTATTGATTAGTGATCATTAGGATTTAAGCTTCTTCGACTTTATAACTACAATAATTTTTCATTAAACATTTTCTGAAAACATATTTTTCGGACAATCTAAACCATCATGAATATTTTACGAGGCCATAAGGCAGGTCCAAAACCCAACACCCGTGACATCTGCTGGACTAAAAGTTTAATTCCTAGAATCAGATATCTTTGTCAAGGATAAAGATCGTCACCTAGCTCTGGGTGAAGCTCCACGTCTGATTAGGTTTCCATAGAACGCATTGAGACAGGTCTGGTTCTTCGCATTGCTGTTAGCCACAGAGGGAGGGAGAGTTACGCACTTATGTGAGTGCACAGAGGGAGGAAGAGAGAGTAAGAACTGAAACTTGATTTGCGGTAAAACTGTTTGTGAATCAAGCACCGTGATCTGGGTAGGTGAAAGGGTGTGGGTGAGTGTTTGCGGTGAAGGGAGTAGGAGGGGGCGTTCTGGAGTTGAGTTGCGTTTCATATATTACCATATCAAAGTGGTTGATGTGAATTTTCCTTTAAGGGGTTACACCACCCTCTCAGGGTTTAAATAGAACTCAATTTTTATGCAGCTAAACCAATGGTTATTTTTTATTTCTAAATAAATACGTTTTTAATATATTGTTTGAAGTTTTTAAATCTAAAAATGGTAATATATAGCGAAGTTACAAGAGTACGCGTGATTTTCGTTTTCATCTTCACGTAGGGGTCATGTAATACCAATTGTAATTAATCCTAGTACGCTAAATTATGACTGGATAGAATTTAATGTTGTATAATATAAAACAAAATGTAGTAATACAGAATTAGGGAAGAGTTTAAGTCATTTTTCTTATATTCAATAATTATTCAATATTATATTAAATAATAATAAATCATCAATTAATTACGTCATACACAAACCAGGGGGAGAGGGGGCTCTCAAAGTGTGACAAGATGTGGCATGTGGGGGTGGAGGTGGAGGACTCATTGGATTTGTGATGTCACACTAATCTAAAATTAAACTTAGAACAAATATTAAAGTCAAAAAGCAAAAGAAGACTAAATAGAAAATATTTTTTTTCAAATGTGTGACGTCACAACAGGGATTGAGAGGGGAGGTTAAAAATCATGATATTTTTGTGACATAATTTATGGATGACTTCTAAGGTCGTCCGCACATGGGTCGACTGATTGCAAACGCGAGCCCCGAATCTGCCCGAACCGAATGAGAATGCAACTGTGTTGTTAGTGAGAGAAAACACACGGCACGAACGAAACTAAACTGGTTTTGAGCAACTATGTTTCTTGGTCGCAGGACAATTACGTTGCTTGCTTTTGATGGTGCATAAATACTTTTCAACAGTATTTAAATACATACTTACATACAAATACCTCACAATAAGACACAATAAAATCCCCTATTTTACAGAGTCATGAAACACGGCTCGACATGGCTCGTTTTTCGTTTTCATTGGAAACTTCGTTGCGCTACTAGTTTGCAATCAGTCGACCCGTGTGCAGACGGCATAGGAGTGCACTGTAGACAAGATGTTTGAACATTGAAGAATTCAGAGTTTCACTGTTAAAGGGCTATTACAATTTTCCATATTCAATATGCAAGCCTAGTTCTTCTTTTGCATTATCGTAGCTATAACTTCATGATAGGTTTCATGATTTAAGGTTCGGAAATAATTGTCCTTTTTAATTACCAAGATGGTGGTGTTATCCCTTAAGGTAATATAATTAACGATTGCTAAGATTTAACTTTCAATAATTTGACATATTAGAGCTTTTGTAGATTACTTTGTTTCTATTGTATTTCTTTAAGAAGCAGACTAAGCAAATGTTAAACGGAAAACCTTCCTGGCTATACTCGTAGTTGCGAGTAACGAGTAACAAAAGCCTGTAGGGGGGAGAGGTGGGGTGTGGGGTAAGAAGCGAGTGTTGTTAGGGTGGTGGGTCGTAAACCAGGCGCTTTCCAACTCTTCCAACAAGGGGGACTATACGTTATATGGGAGTATACAAGTAGAATGATACAAATATTGAATGCGCATGGTCCGAGGGTGCCGCATAGCGCCATGAGATCGACTCTCTCACGTTCGGCTCATTCGGTTTACCTCGGTTATAATCGGCACTGCAGTGGTTCTCCCGCCTACCTCCCTGAGCCGAAATGACTACCGAAATGGGTTACTTTCTACACAGATCTCCGTACTACGTACTCCTAACCATCATCTCTTTCCCACACCTCACGCTGGCTGGGTGCTTTTCACTCATCCCTAATTTTACCCTAACCACTACGCTCTAACTCATTCCGGGGTACGAGTATTTCTGCCTTACTCTGGATATGAATGCGACAAAAATCCGTGGGATTAAATAAACAACTGAATTGGAACATAACAGCAACGTCCGTGGGTATTTTACAACTAACGTGGATATTACTTTATTAATAGATACTAAAATAACTAAATAACTAAATGACAACACTGAAAAATATGTTCCAAATTTAATTTTTCTATGTAGCTGTAATTGTTACAGATTGTCTCACTGTAAATGTGTCTGGATAATAAATTGAAAACAAGCTATTAGATTGTGGCCACCATGGTGGCTTAGAGCATTGATGCTTGTTGTTAGACGGATGTGTCTTCGGGTTCGATCCCCGAACGCGCTGTAATATTTTCTGGGTTTGGTTGTTATCAAGTTTACTTTATTATGTTCTTACATAATCATATGAGACGAGGCCTTGACGCCATAAGAATAATCAACATAGCATGGAGAGGGGAGGTCCTGTCTGTGAAAGGAATAAATAAAATTAAAAAATAAACACTTAAGTCTCATTCCCACTCACTGTTTTGATATTAAATTTACTGTTTTTATTTAATATTTTAATTTTGACTTCAGGTTTTCAGAATAGGCATTTCTTGTTACATTCGTGTTCTAATTTGAGTTTAGTTAATTTACTTGGTGCGCATGCGTCGTTAGTAATATAAATTTTGACAGTTCGACAGTTGGACAAAATTGAATATGGAATAATTAAAATTGCTGTTTTTAATAACAATTAGCAATAGAAATTGTTTTTATTTCTTAATTTTTGACACTTGACATTGAACTTCTTTTAAATATAAAGCCTACTGCATTTTGACAGATTGTCACATTTTGGAGGTTATAATATAATATAGTTTTTCTTAATTTCATATTCTTAATTTAAAACAATGGACCTTGTAAGGTTCTAAGAAAGCTAAGAAAACTTAAAAAATAAATTTAATTAAAAATAGTACTGTGAATGACTACGCGTATTGCCAAATGCTAAACTCTTTCAGGGCGTCACTTTTTTTATCAACATCGTTTCTTAGTTACCAGAAGTGTGAATTGGACCATAGTCGGTATCATAGCCAGATCCACGGCGAGATTCAGCTCGAACATGTTTTCTATCGATTTTCCAAAGTTATTTCAAATGATTTTTTTCATTATTTTTTTTTGTTCTAAGACTAGCTTCAATTATATATTTGGGCTCGCTCATCTGGCTACTTAGTTCAGTCCATGGGAATACATAATGACATGCACACTTGTCTTATACAAAATTGTTAGTGTTGTCTCTGTTTGTTCAATGTGTTCATGTGGTGTTGTCTCTTTCTTTCTACGATAAAGACAAATTTGCTCTAATCCATAAAACTTATACTGTAATGCAAGGAAACCAATACACTCGCAACTTATCTTATCAAATACTTACCAAGGAGTTCTAGAAGAATCATACTTGCATCTTGATTCTAATCCAATTACTTTTATTATTACAGTAAAGTTATGACAGCATGTAGTACCAACCGCCACCGCCGCTGCTGTCTATGTGAACTACATCTTTTTGTCTTCCAGCCAATTCAATAAACATGTGGCACATATTTTTAAATTTTAACAATTTTCATAGAAATAAAACAAATTACAGTAAACCACTTACATTCTTGACTGCAGCATTTAACTACTAGGGTAGTTCGATAATTCAGCGTTTTATTTATCAAGATTGAGGTTGATACATTTAGTTCGTGAGGTTGATATTTTTAGTTATAGTTCGGTTTTTTCCATTTTTTTATTCCACCCAATTAATAGGTTTTCTCAAGGCCATCGTAATAGGCGTTTTTTCAGTGATTTCAGTGATGACCTCTTTGTTAGACCAAAATCACTTACCGCCCAGCCATTTCTTCAGGTTCGGAAACAGAAAATAGTCGTGGGGGGCTTAATCTGAAGAATATGCTGGATGGAGTAGCAGTTCGTAGCCTAATTTATTAATTTTTGCCATGGTGACTACACACTCAATTGCAATCGCAGCATCCATCGCGCGAATAGCTGCTTTCAATGGCTGTCAAACATACACTAAATTATGCAGCTTGCTCAAAATTTGACAGTTATCTATTAACAGATGGCAGTTGACGGGAGCTGTGTGGGAAATTCAAAAAGTCACTGAATAACGATGATCTGACAATACCTGCTAAATGCATAATAGTCATTTTTACAGAAACACTGAAAAAAACTGAAGTTGAATTTTGTTGAACAATATTTAGGCTAAATAAGCAGCAGTTAACAGGCTCTCAGATTATGTTTGAAGTATTAGAAGGCCACGGATACAGACGAAAATATTGAACATTTAAAAAAAGAAAAACATCGTAATTGCCATTAGAGAAAATTGCCTTTCACCGAAATCCACTGTATCCAATCTCAATTGCCTTACGGCGAAATCAGGTGTATCAAATATGACCAGATATATTGCTTTTAAACTAAATCAATTGTATCTAGTCACAATTCTCTTTCACATGGTGTGTGCCACGCTAGTGACGAAGGTTAATTATCTTTAGACAATGTTTTTTTAAAAGACTACGTTAATAATTTTGTGTAATAACGTGTCTAATTTTTTCTAAAGAACTAGTTATGTTTTCATTGCCTGTACTGGATAAGTTTTGACTGTAGTGTGCAGGCTGGATGCTTAGTATAAAAGACTCCTTTATAAAAGGAATCTGTTCTATATACATTGATTTTTTAGGCGTAAAATTGTACTTAAACAAAAAGCTTTTGTTTTTCTCTGATTCCCCTGCATTCATTATTCAACTGAGTGTACATGATGTATCTATGTTTGCATTCTTCTAAATCTATCCTCAGTGCTTTGCCTATGATAAATGACCAGAAATACTTTACTGTAAGTATACGATTTCCAGAATATGTCAACTTTACTATACCATACAGTGTACTCAACGACACCTTTAGTAGTAAAGATAAAATAATTCTAAATAAACTTGTATTTTATCGTATCAATATTAGATAGATACGATCATAAATATTTGTTGATATTAATGCCATACTTGTTAAAACCTGCTATTAGCTTGGTTATCTATAATTAAAGGAGATCATAAAACTAAATTATAATCTACATGTTATTAAATATAATATTAATTGGTTTAGAAATCCACTTATCAAATTAGATAAAAATATACTTGAACATTTGACAGATAGTAACGGCTAACAGTGACGGATTAGCTTAGGAGAAGGGTTTTGGCGATTAGATTGAAGGATCCGTATGTAGACAATTACAAAAGAAGGTGACTTATACATCATAAAATAAACCTTCTTTCATTTCAATCTTTCTTCTTTTTTCAATCCAAATCTTTAAACAAAGTTGTCAGAGTTTTTATAAACAAATTAGGAGAAAACTTAAAAAACAAACATCCTGATTATGAATTTCGCCATAGATTTTGACGAATAGAATTTTATCTAAAGACCTTTCTATGGGGCCTATTTTGTAACTGCTTACCTGACATCTATTAACTTCTGACGATTTTTCAATGCCTTATATTTTCAAAATTAAGCTATGCAAGTTTACACAAAACTATCTTTTCGACTTTAAATAAAGAGTAAGATGGATCTCATATTTTGTAGCGGACATATGTAGCCTACTTTATAAAATATAGGGCTTGGCAATATCGTTAGAAGTTAACAGACGCCAGGTAAACAATTACAACCCAGTAAACATTTAGTGAAGTGCCCTATTTAGTGACGTTTCTATCACTATTTCTCTTCAATTATAGTTCGCATCAACTTTATCTTCATTTGTATTCCAGATGGAGTGGTTCCGTCATCTGTACCCGATAAAACAGACATTTCATATGAACGATTGTGAGAAACTGAACTATAAATGAACTCTTTCATGACAAAAAAATCATACGCATCTTCAATATGATGTCAAAGTGACTCCAAAATGCTCCAAAATGTTTACTGGGAAAATAGGAGCCTATATGTTTCTAGACTAAATACACAGACTACCTAATGTCGACTATATTATTCTTCAGTGTGCAGCTAGACTCACAAGAGATAGAATTAGGCACTCGAGATTTGGCAAAGTTCACGACCAAATCCACACGCCTGCTATAAAAGCATCTGATATTTTTTTAACTTAAAGTTAAGTCTGGAGGGACCGTTGTGATTAAATCCGCCACTGTAGCTATGCAATACAAAATCGATAGTATCGAGTGTTTATTATATTATAGCAAATTACTATTATGTCTGTAAAAGTTTGCTATAATACTGAGTGACATTATTTTATCACATAAAAACTTTATCTATGATGTGAACACCGTTAAACTAATATACGCTACTTTGTGTTTCTTCTTGTAAATCCAATTATTGTGCCAATAACGGCCTGAAAATGATGTCCAATAACGGGTGTTACACGGAATGATCGAATAGCGAATAACGAACATAGGGATGCGGGTGGTATAGTCTTCGTGTGGACGAGCACGAGGCGAGGACAAGGATTATGTATAATGGTACGAGAAGGGTATATGATAAAACTTTAGCTAGCACAAAGACATAACATAGTCCAGTAAGTTTATATGAAATAATTCCAAAGAATTTGCAATACTTAGAAATTTTGTGAATCAAGACAAGATAAGTAGATGGATATATAGATAATTGACGACCTACTGTCACTTATAGACAGTGCCAAATTAAGCTATTGCAGCCTTACGGGTTACCAGAACAGCAAAGCTCTTCTAACATCGAATTATACGTAAATTACGAGATAAATGTTAATTTTAGAATTCCTATTCTATATTTGGAGGTGTATATAGTCCTAAATATATAAGACATTTTAAGAATTGTTAATTTTTAATCAAACCTATGTGTTGCTTCTGAAATCAAAGACTTTTATTTTATGTAATATACATACACATTATAATAATTACACTGTTTAACATAAATCATACTATCTTACCTTAAAGAAACGACATTGAAAGTTTATTATTTAAGTTGTCAATTCCTTCTTATCTAATTTTATAATAACTTAACATTATGCATAATGAGTTCTGTCAGCTTCAACTATCAACTGTGTTGGCCGTTGGCACATACTACAATGAAAGTAGCTATAACATATATATACCGTTAGCTCACCTGACCAAAATGCAGTTGTAATATCTCTGGTCATTGTTACCAACTACAGAAATTTCTTCTTTAATTTATAATGAAATGTAATAACAAATATGATTGTTTTTCTAATTTTTGTTGTTAATGTTATTTGTTAACATCGAAAATATAAATAAATCATAGTGTCAAGCTACTTCTATATCAAATACATTATCTAGGGTGGTGGACAAGGGTGTGCCACTAACATTAAACATAAGCCACGGCACTGAAAATTGAAATAACTTAGAACTAAGATACCACACTAAACTGCAACGAGTACTTATTAATAGCTTCTGAACAGCACAAAAAACCCACAAGTTACACAATGCTCGCAGAAAATCTACGACAAAAAAAGGTATATATCCGAGCCCTGTAAATGTAATGACCCTCGCATACTGCAAGCGACAAAGCCGTCCGCATACGAGCGTTAATACCTCTCACATTGAAACTGAATATCAGTGATGTTTAACCAAGGGAATACATGCTACAACGCTAAATCTATTCCTACCTTGCAAATGCAATCAGCTGGCTCAGGCTGGAAGGGAACAGTGGTGTATCGATAAAAATTAAAGGAAAAGTTTACTCTCATGATAAATTATGTTAGTGCAAAACAACTCCAACGTACTGTCGAATTGTGACACAACATATGCACCAAGCCGCCGATTTACGTCCGAATTCGCCGTCGCTTAAATACGCTTGCATAGTGCGACAGGCCTAATGCTAAATAGGTTCACGTTTAATTCCCGTCAGTGGTATATTTTCCTGGATTATCTTAGCGTACTCTACAAGGCAATACGTGACCCAGTCAAAGAACAATATATCTGCTAACGTCTGGAAAAATATATGAAAATAACACATCAAACAAATATTACTGGATATACGTAATAGATGATTTGATCAAGATTTAGACACACAGATTTAATCAACAAGATATAAAATGAACTCACGTAAAAGAGAAAAACCTGACTAATACCTGACAGTAAATTCTGCTTCAACTCTTATCACCATTGTTAATAAATGCATGCAATATTCATATTTGTATATCAATATCTTGCTTTTATTTTTAATTAATGTTAGAATTAAGATTTCTTTCTCTCAATTCATTTATATTTTATACCCAGTTGTTTTATATACACTGCTCTCTGTGGGCAAAGCATAATATTTCTTATGTAAACATCCTTTGTTTTACGATTCACTTCTACTAGGCTTCGACACTACGCATTTGGTCCTAATTCGTTCTTATCGCTTCAACACTCAAACCTACAGCACGCCTAACTTTTTGGTGCATAAACATAAAATAATAATTACACATATTTTTATTTATAACTTAAACCGCGAGTTACATTTACCTAGTGTCGTAACTAGTATTCTTATTAACTAAAATATTTAATCAATTTATATGTAATTCAATAGTGTAGTTTAAAATAAATGTAATCTAAAAAAGTTCTGATGTTTTGCTGTGTCTTTTGATATAAATAAAAAATTGCTATTAATTACTAAATAGCTAAAAGGTCTTTCATAACAAAATTGTGCGCCCACTAAGCTATTGAAAGGAACTGAGCGACATTTGCCGTTCGAGAACTTGGATACCGCCGACAGATCGCAGATACGCCCTAACCAGCCTATAGATCTCTATAAGGTCCAAACTCCACAACCAACCATGATATTAACATATTTAGGCTGCATTTTTTTTTAAATTTCTTTCTCTCTTGCAGAAGGCGTAAAATATGGATCAAATGTTCGAGACAGGGAAAGAATTTGAAACAGGCTTACGAGAACAATGCAGAGATTGCCGTGATAACAACAATAACATGAAGCAATACTTGCACCAGTGTGAACAACCCTTTAGGGTTTATGGCTATGTATATCAGCTGGACTACTTACGAAACACGATTCTCATATCACCTAGGAACGAATGGTGTTAGATAAAGATAAAAAGGAGTAATCAATTTCATTAAATTAATGACAAAACATTTCAGTGAATGACGTGATAATTATTATTAGTTCTAGTCGTACAGGTAAGTTAAAAGTGTGATATACCGGATGGGTCGATAGGTATCGGGCCAAACTCATTTATTTTGTGTTAATGAGATGTCACTGGATATACACTTCGCTAACGAGGACATCGCCTCCTAATGGAAGCGTAAATATTGCTGTAATACAACACCAACACCTACAATAATTAAAATAGGTTTGATATTGATTAGGAGCGGACCGTAACGTGTTCTCGTATCGTCGGCAGCTGTCTGTCGGTTTACATTGCTACGATAGATAACATGAGAATGAGGTGTTTTGTTAACCACAAAGCAGAAATATTATAATATCATAATAGTGCTCCGTTCTAACGATTCAATTCTACCTGTTTTGAAACATTATTTTAGTATGCATCAATAGATGCAGAGAAATCTGCTTAGACCATGAAAATTTGATTTAAATACTCTTGAGATGTAGTAATTAATAAGAGAAGGTTTTATATAAAGAAGAAGTATAATCTTATCATTTTAGGGACCGGGTTTCTTACAAAAACCTTTTAGAACATCCATTAGATAATATATTCAATAAATAATTCACGTTATATATAAGTTTAATATCTTCATTTGGCTTGACTTAACAACGTTCTTTTTCAAATTTTGAATTATATATTACGGATTAGGACTTATAGAACAAAAGTCAAAAGTTTTTCAGTTTTTCCAAAATTAAGAGCATCCAGAAAATTCAGTGAAAAATTCGAGGACTCCAAAAGTCTTAGAATTTTTTATCTATAAAATAGGAGATCATGAAAATAATCGGAGAAGCCGTTTTCGAACCACCTTACAAAATTGAGTACCAAATATATAAAACTGACTTAGAAGTGAAAATGTAGAGGAACTACTCTAGGTTGAGAATCAGGTAGATGACCCAAATGCATAAGAATGGGTAGCGGGATAGGATAGCATGTTAACCTTGGATGAAAGCTAAATTAACTTTTTAAACAAGTAGAACGTCTAGGTACATAGTTCTTGAAGAGGTGAAGAGGGACAACCCAAGAATAGAAGCAGGAGATGGCAGGGCGGAAAGTGCAGTATTGAGAAAAATAACAGAAGAGGATATGAAACAAGAGCAAGAGGGAAGTATGAATGGAAGGAAAGAATACTTGGAAAGAAATGAAATGGGAGCAGATGAGGTAAAAAAAGAGGGCGACAGGAAGAAGAGTAAAGGAAGAGCTAGGAATCAGAGATAGACATGTGCAACAGCAGGAAAGAATGAGCGAAATGGATAAAAGCAGATACAATACCTGGTATAGAAAATTATGGGAAAGTAAGGTACCAGAGTATATGAGAGGAAAGGAGAGTGATCTGCAGAGAGTTAGAAGAACAGCGAGATTTTGATTAGAGAACGAAGAAAATGGAAGTAGATATTGGGTGGACGGAGAAGAAAGGACGTGTGGGGTGTGCAAAGCAGAGGTGGAGACACTGGAGGACATCAGTAGGACAGCAGTAGGAAGGTAGAGCAGCTATAAAAAGGGGGAAAGGAAGGGAACAAATGGATGGCAGAAGTAATTAGAAGGAGGAAGTGAAAAATCAGATTGTTTATGTCTGAACAGAGTGATATAGGTAAAAGGCAGGAAAGGGAAAATGAAGTCTGTAAGAAGGAAAGAACAGTGCTAATAGAGGGTTTGTCGAGAAGGGTCAAGGAAGGCCAAAGTTGAGAGACGGAGGTATAGGCAAAAAGGAAGTAGAAGCAGAAAACGGTGAGAAGGAAAGAGGTGTAGGGAACAGGAAGGGTGAGGGTAAAGAGAAGAAGAAGCAGAAAATACTTTTTGGAAAGAGAAACAGTTTAAGTTTAATTTTAGGTTGAAATTCTATGAAATGTTTTAAGAAATATTAATGTAGATTGTTGAAAGGCAAACAAATAATAATAAATAAAAACCAATACAACTGTGCTTTGATTTAAAGGCGTTAGAGGTTATAGAAATTATAGGAGGCTAGAATTTAATTTGAACTGTGTCAACTAAGAATCCTGTTCCACCTTAATATCACACCAAGAACAGGTTTCAACTACTAAAATGTAAAATGTTGTAAAATAGAAAAATAAAGATTAACTCCGAATGATTAAGCATTCTGATCTTGCAATTTGTTTTTTACTTTCAATATTAAATATACTATACAACGAGACATATAATTTTGTAACACGTCTTGAACAATATACGAGCGAATAAGAACAGAACAGCTTTCAAGTTACAAAACATCTACAGAACGGATTGGGACTCCCATAGTGCCTTAGTTACATCGGAGCTTAATGGTTTCTTTTTACTAATGGACGAGTACATGGTCTTTTAGACTTCTGGATGGTAAAACAAGGCGTTGAAACGACCGATGTTAAAGACCAAATGACTGTCAACTTGACAGTATTGTTTTTGTGTGTTGGATTAAACTTTGCTAATGCGGTTGTGGTTGTAGGATGCTGGTTGAGAACGTGGTCACTCTGGTGCTGTATTTGAGTTTAGTTAAGGCTGGGGATACTCTTACAATGAAGGTGTTGTATGGGATGTATCTTGTAGATAATACCATGGCTTGAAAGGTCATTTGTACACTTGCACAATAAACGTGCATTTGCTTTTGTGCAATATGGTGTATTGTGAATGAATAATTGTCTTCACGATTCCGTTCCTCCCTCTTTTCAAACCGTCAGAGTGGCATATTGATGTTGACTGTAGATGCTTCTCTAATGAAATTATAAATAGATATATGCCGTACTTTCTTATATACTCGCAAAACATGAATGTTACTTAATGCCTCGTACAGATCATTCATAAGTTGACATGAGTGTACTAAATGTGTTGTACTATTAACGTACAGACTAGTGCGACATAAACATGCGACAATAATAAAACCCTTACTTATGCTACTTTAAAAAATTCTAGGTAGTATTTTTATGAAACAAAAATGTTTCAATACAAAAGGGTCGAGTACCTACTTAGTCTCTAGTATAATCTCATTGTGCCTTAAGGTTTTTTTCAGTTGTGTTCAGTAAACAAATAAAAATAATTGAAAATGGTGTTTAAATGGACAAATGAAATAGACCTGAACTTCACGACTTCTTTTTGTAAGTATTTTTTTTTTCTAAAACAAGTTGAAGGATATACTTCATACTTAACTTTCTTTGATATATTACTTAACCTAGTAATATTAAATCAGAAATGGTCTTATCTTATCTTAAGATTTGATAATCCAAGGTATTTTTAGGTTTAAAAGCTGTCAGGTAACTTTTGTTATATTAGATAAATCTTAAATGCACGTAACTGAGTTTAGCGGGATATTACGTTGTACGCAGTTGTATATCTTCGCAGTATTTCTAATGCTTTGTACGAATCGGCATTGTAAGAACTCTCACATCACATATTAAAATCTAGTGGAATGGTTTGAAGGCAAAAACATGTAAAGTGCTAGAATAAATAAATCCCCTTAATTAAGACGCTTTTAAAAATCATAAATAAATTGAAAACTTTATAAAAACTGAAAATTTTATACAAAAAATGATAAATTACTAATGAAGCTTATGTATTTATTATTTAAATGTAAAAAATTCTATCAGACTCACCGTCGGGGGTTTAGGGATTATGGTCCTTGCCCTCTGCACCCTGCACCTTGTTTCCTGCTCCATGTTCGCCGCTCGTCAAGGTGTGGTTCACAGAGAAAAGCACGGAAGGTACAAAACGACGAAAGCAAATAACGATACAGGTAACGGATACGTGTTAATGTCTAATGTGCTCCGTTGTCCGACGTTCACCAGGTTCACCAGGTCCACCAGGCCCGCATGGATGGTGATTCAACAAAAGTATATTGAAAACTAGGTATTATATATTGGTGCTTAGTAATAAGCAAATGTATAGTTTATAGGGACACTAAAACTAAGAAATGACACATTAATCATCCTTTCAAAATAATAATTTCAAACTTATCGGGTTATATACAGTTATTAGGTTCAAAAAAAGCGATTTTTTAAGAAATTTTCCTGAGAAGACTTTTAAATGTATTAATGTAAAAATTTGTACACATATTATGGTAACTTTTATCTGTATTTTAATTTGTTTTTTTTTGTCATTTTTTTATTTGTAAAAATAATAATTTTAAAGCTGCTCTAGCTGATCTCCAGGAGTTCCTCTTCAAAAAAGCATCTTGCGGTGACCACGATATCTCTGGACTGAATCATCTAAAGTGAAAAAACCAAAAGGATTTCGTTAAAGTAATGTATAATCTAATAATTAATCGAAAGAATAAGCATTAGATTATATAAATTAAATTGTTTATAAACAGAAAATATTTATCAGTGAGAAAAAACCTTTGATTAATTGCTAAAAAATATACTTAAGAAGCTTGTGTTAAAATTTGAGACCGATCGGTTCAACCGTTTCCGAGAAATCTTGGTCACCGACTTTAAAAACACGGTTTTCAGAAAAACGCATTCAAAGTAGAGTAAAAAATGTTTTTTTCAACTTACATAACTTCGAAAATAATCACCGGATTGACTTGAAATTTGTGTATGTACTTAAATATATGTACACTACGAAAATAAAATTAAAAAAAATTATTTTGAAAATTCTAACTGTATATCCCCCCTTAAATTAATTTTCGACATAAATATTATTCTTGAATATGATGTTGCATATGCACAATAAGCAAAATATAAATAAAGGAGAATCAACGTAAACTATCAATGCAATATATTATCATGGAGCCCCAAAAAGTATTAAATTAGGGAGACATTTTACGCTCCTTCCATACTCATTTGTCTGTGCCACTCAAGTCGCTCTTTCCTTAAGCCGACACTTGTTTTCTAGATTAGGCTTCTTGTGTAGTTCTATCTAGTTCACAGTCAAACTCCTTCGTTATGACATTGAATGCGAATGTCCCCATGACTGTGATCTGTGCATTTACTTGTCATTCGGGCAGGAAACTTGTATTTGTTAATTAATTACCGCGGCTGTCAGGAACACATTGTGGGTTAAAATGAATTAGCAGTAATTTATGTTTGTCTTTGTTTATTTTAATCCAGATATAATACTCTTAAGAAAGAATACTAAAAGCAGAGGCGAACACGTACACGAACGGGCGTTAGAAAGAATATTTTCTTGTATGCTACATATATTAGTCTGGAAGTGAACCCAATTTTAGTGGTTTATAACGAATGTATATATTTATGGAATATATCTATGGCAAAGATTAATTTCCTATTCTTAGCCATATTTTTCTCACTCTGTCAGAGGCGTAAATTGGCTGGGCAACCATAAAGTCGTAATATTTCAATTGGATTCATAATCGGGTATTTCGCTCTTTTGTTTTCGTACTGTATTTTCAGATGTATTCCTTAAGGTTTGAATATAATTCATTAGTTTGTCATCGGATAATTTCCATTTCAAATGCTTATGCTAATATAATTTTATATTAAGCTAAGCAGTACCAAGTATTGTATTGTGTGGTACCAAATGAATAGGGTTAGGAATGCTGTAGAAAACACCTTCTTTATTCAAACGACTTAGATAACGAGTTCATGTTTTCGATTAAAATTGACTATAATTTGTGTGCCAGAAATAGCTCAAGTCGTAAGCCTTAATACCATATTGAACGCACCCGGATTTGGCCGATCCGGGAAGGTAAGCACCAGTTAGCCCAGTCACAGTTTGGACTGTGGTGATGATGGTGGTATACGAATGAGGGTAATATCCGTTGACATTGCATCCCTCGAGCCACGGCGAAAAGTGTTCGGTTCATCCTTATAATTCCTTTCCCCCCACAGAACGAACACATAAGAATTTAGATTTACTGCACACAGTAAATCGTATTCGTACTAAACAGATCTGGCTTCGAATTCAGTTTCTGAACGATATTTTATTATTTAGTTAATTGTTGACATGGCTCATAACGAGAACATTGGACCTCACGTCAAAAATGTAAGATGTCTTCTTTGGATAACTGGTAATTTTAGTTCACAGTGAATAGAATGCATAAATCAAATATCTTACTGTTTTATTGGGGACAAATTTATGAAACGTGGCAGAGGAGTCTCCAGAAGAATATGTTTCATTATTTACCCACGAAGCCCAACTTGCGTCTTTGCCCAGGGTTCCGAAATGACTAGTTTCGGCACTGCCCATGTTGTCTCGGAAAGTAGCAAGAGTACATGTACCTCTATGAGGTACTCCTCTTATTTATGATCCTCTTTTCTCTCTATTCGACGTGCATCCATTTGTTTTCCGGTTGTACTTTAAATATAATACAAATCTATTAGAATTTTTCAATTACAAAACAATTTTAAATAATCGTCCAGTAAATGTATTAGGAGTATTAAAAAATTATATAGAAGAATGGAAAAAAATTATTTGGGAAAGAGAGATACCTGAATACATACGAGAAAATGAGACAAGGAACATAAGAAGAATCGAAATATTAAAAACGAAGAAAAAGCCAGCAAAACCATACTTAAACCGATATGGTCATATGGTATACAACTATGGGGTACTGCATCTACCTCAAATATTGAGATACTCCAAAGATTTCAGTCCAAAATGCTAAGGATTGTCACGAATGCACCATGGTTCATACCTAATCACATAATACATCGAGACCTGGATATACCTACAGTAAAAGAAGAAATAGTTCTTAGAACCAAAGTATACAAGGAGAGAATAATAGAACATCCAAACAATTTGGCCAGCTGTCAATATTTCCACAGTACGCAGGCTGAAAAAGAAGGTACCTCAGGACCTACTAGCTAAATAAACAGAATCTAGGATCTATTAAAATTGAGGGATGAGTCGATGGGCATATCCCGCGCAAGACATTTTATTTTGACATACCTATCACTGAATGTCCTATAGGCAGGACAGATTGTAATAATCTTTAGTAATCAAAAAAAAAAGATACTGGGAAAGTAGAGGAAAGGAAGTGCAGGGTGTGCTGGAAAGAGATAGAAACGCTAAAGCACATTAAGTATTCATGTGAGGAAAGAGTAAAAAGTGAAAGAAGATTGTGAAGTTATTAAAGGGTGGCAGAGAAGGGAAGAGATAGCGGAGAGAGATGACGGAGATATATAAAAGGAGCGAGGAAAGAGAAGGAAGGGCAGAGTAGAAAAGGAGGGAGAGTAGCAAGAAGAAAGAGGCACTAGGAGTTTAAATTTATCTATCTTGTTTATATTTTTCTTTTCGAAGGAGTTAGAATGGGTAGATAGGATAAGGATCACAAAATTTAATTAACCACAATGACATGTAATTTAATGATTTAAGGCGGAAGAATGTAGTGCCTAATGGCAAAAACATTACAATAAAAATAATAATAATAATATATAATTTGCGCAAGTTTGAAGTCCCAATTTACCACTGTTGCATGCATTTGACTTTGTGTGTTTCCTATAGGCCCTTTTTCCTAAGCCTTTTAGCATATTACAATTCACTAGTTTATATATATACTCTGTGTGTATCTGTGTGTATAGATGTGTGTGTAAATTAATGCATTATGAAAATAGTGAGGTTTTATGGAAAGCACTTACAGCGTGGAAAACAACCCCCTGCGATGTTGCGGTGCGGCGGATCCACATGTGGTAGCTGGGACCACGTGATGGGAGCAACCCACATATTAAAAGCTGTTTTACTTAGCTATACGGCCCTAAGAGATGTACTTAATGACCTTAAATCAATATTTCTATTTATGTTATACATTTACTTAAAGTGAAAGTTTTTAGTACAATTAATCAAGGATTCATTAGAATCATTAATTAGAACGATTAGAATGTCTTTGTCATCTCAATGTGAGTTTGCAATTAAGGGTATTTATTCATGGATAACTACAACAAGAGTTGGAGAAATTATTTTCGGAAAATATTAAAATAATTTTAGCTAAATAAATTGTATAAAATATTTTAGAGAATGTAGTTCAAAGTAACCGGATTATTTTTTTAAAAGGTGCAAGCTATTAGATGTGTCTCTAATTGAAGAGTTAGTTTTCTAGGGAGTGCAGTAGGTTCATTTTAATCATATTTCATTAGGTTTAACTACTTGGAATTAAATTTCCATTCAACGAAATTTTAAAATATTTCTGAATATGTATTCTTCTAAAATACATTTCTAAATATAACTATGAGGTACAATGTAACAATGTTAGTAGCGATTATTTTTTATAAATTATGAAAAATCTGAGTAGTTAGAAAGTACTGGTTATAGTCCAAGATCCCAGGGCCACCAGACATCACTTATTTTCTGATGAACAAAATGTGTAAAATTGAGTAGTGTTAGAATGCACTATGATCATAGGTGTACCTGCTAGCTTAACCAGGCAGTCATTTTCCAAGTATCAGGTAATCAAGGTCTCACTCACTCTCATGCGCACGGATAATATCCTATCGCTCCTACTCATAGCGGAAATAAAATTGGGTCTAGGGGAACCCCTTAGATCGGTTTGTCCTCTTGTAAAACGCTTTAATGCAGTTGTCTTGTAACACCTTGTATTACCTTGCAGACGCTTTAAAGCTAACAACAAAATTAGTTACACTCACTTATAGTCTGGTGGTCCATTTTTATATATGTTAGCGAGTAGGAGCGAAAGGGCATTATCCGTGCGCAGGAGAGTGAGTGAGACATATACCTTGATTACCTGATACCTGGAAAATGACCGCCTGGTCAAGTTAGTAGGCATACGCTTATTGTACATACTAACACTACTCAATATTACACATTTTGATCATCAGAAAATAAGTGACGTCTGGTGGCCCTGTGACCTTGCTCTATTAGTGATCTTGAAGTTCAGAAGCCCCTGTATAGAAGCGTGGATTGTAACTAGATTACCTGAATTATTAAAAACCGCTGAGGAACTGCCCACGAAGCCAGCATACTCAATGGAAAGTAGTCCACCAAAGCGAAACCACAGTGGTATATAAAACAATCGTATTAAACATTTCACATTAGGGCATAAGTGAACAGAACTTATTACTATTGAAAATCGACCCCCACTGGCTTCTGGAAAGGCTAATCCTTATAATCCTTTAACTTAAGTTCGCTAAAGACACGTTTCGTCCTTTTTTCATTACACTACAGTACACTTACAATCTACTGTACACTTACAGTACATTTAACTCTTTGATATTTCATATTTGACCTGTGAAAAACTGTTACCAAATGTTTTAATACCAACCGTAGAACTATGCTATATAACGCCCCGGTCGGGCAGTCCTGAGATTATCCTGACTATGACAGGGTTATAGTCAGGTACTAATAAGGTCAACTAAGTTACAGTCCTGTGACTATTTCTTTTGCAGGTTTATTTTTTCAGTATAAGAACTATACAACGATACAAATTTCTTTTTGTTATTTAGTTATCAAGAATTTAATATACCCTTTAGTCACCCTGTGCATGACTACTTAAAAATTAATTAGAAATCATTAAAAATTAACACTTGAAAAGATTTACACGAAAAGCTAATTATATTCAAAGTGATCTCGTTGCCTTCCATGGAATTTGAACCGACGCCGACGCTGACGTCGACGCGGACGGTTTTAAATAATAACGTATTCGTGCAATACGTACGATGTACGAGTACGTAACGTTCTAGGTAACAATATAATTAAACTTTAATTACTACCAATTTATCTTTAATTACAAAATTATTACCAAAGCCAATTTACGGAAGTACTACTTAATCTTTTTATTTCCCTTTATTGTCAATTAAGTTAAATTACTATTTGCAATCAATTTTACTTTACTGTATCGAACAGAACGAATAATGTAATAAAATAGCAAAGCGCTATAAATTTTCATTGAAATGTAAATGCTTTAAATGTAAAAAAAATCGTACCGCTGTTTCAATTTTATCATTTTAAAAGTACGCGTTCACTATCAGCATGCGTAGTGTCAAATGGATTTTAGTATTATTTCTATGTATAGTCAGTTCTTTTAGAAGCGTGTCCGTTTTCTATTCCTTGTCCCAAAGTGCCTTTTCATTACGATAACGCTTTGAGGAGATCCTGGTACCGCAGAAGTGTAAATAATTTTCGTAACGTATATGAAAAATAATTTTAAAATTTATAGATAATATTGCACTATAAATTAAAAAAAAATGTCTTTCGAATATTCGCGGTTACTCATGCGGAGATTAACTACCTTTAACTTACCCTTATTTAATTTTTTTATTCATTATTGACTATTGTAGAGCAAATTTACAAAGTGTTAGCAAATTCTCCATTCTTTACTACTACAGTGAACGCATTTGTATGAGTAGCCACGCAAAGAATTCTTAAGGGCTTCCATGCTAAAGTGTTAATGCGTACCTTAATACCTATTTAAATAAGAACGGCTATGAAATATCCAGCGACCAATAAAATATGAGGAGAAAATGAGCAGTGCTGAAAGCAAAATTTTAAAGAAAATAAGTGAGGAAAGTATAAAGAAGGAGGGGGGGGGGGAGAGTAGGTGTCCCGAAAAAGAGAAAGGAGTATTTTGAAAGGAATGGAATGGCGATCGAGGAGGCAGAGAGAAGAAGAGAAGGAGGCGCAAGTGTGGATGAGGAGCTAAGGAGAAGGGATAAGGAGATACAGCAACAGGAAAGAATGGGAAAAATCGAGAAAAGCAATTTCAATACAAGATATAAAAGGATTTGGGAAAGTAATATACCTCAGTACCTAATAGAAAAAGACATAAAAAGACAAGTCGTACTCAAGTTGTTCAAGTTGATGGCATTTTACTACACGTTTTTTTTGCAGTATATACATTATATATAGAATCATTGACACGACGTTTGTACTACAAGAAAACGTACACAGCTAAACACGTTTATCGAATACTCACCGGACTTGTCAAGCAAATCAAATGAACTTTAACGTATCCGCCTTGCAGAGGCGCAAAGTATTATATGGTACCTTTCTCACGGCGTGATTTTATCGAATAGTAACCGAATAAGTGTTTAGTGCTGAAGTCACTTTTGCATGTGTTTCAAGTTTATTATTAGTAAATGTTCTAGCAGTACACATCTAACAACAATACCTTCTATTCAAATTTTGAATTTTATTGATTTGTTCATTTCAAAATTATTGAAATTAATAAAACTTAAATAATACCTATATCAAACAGCTTTTTTTTTTTGTTTCTCTATTTACCTTAAACACATAACAAATTTCATTTTAGTACATTTATTTTACTAATAAAAATTTACAGTGTAAACATCCCGCTGATTATACGTTTAAAGTCGGATACTGTACAAAACATGAACCCAGTCTAACAGACAAATTTGAGATCCTTTTTTTATTGATAGCAGCATAAATGTTTTCTATACTATATTTCATTTATAAAGTATTAAACAAAAAATCATTTCCAAAATGGTCGCACTTACTAGCTCAACCTATATTATTTTAAAATTTACGAATAATTTGCACACAATTCATTTGCATATTTATTGCACTCCACCTCCCGCTCCCACTCCCTATACTCATCAGATATCTGATTACCGGCTCTTGTGATTCAATATGCAAATATTATTAATGTCCTCATGCAGTCATGTATTTTAAATGTAAATTAAAAGCCGTTTACACATTGTACATCGTATAAGCCTATGAAAACTTTTTAAATATAAATTGGACAATTTGTCGACCCTCTGTTATCAGCTATCACACTCTGGTAATGCGCAATAAGCATCAAGACTTTTGCCATTGTTTTGGTCATACACACATTTTGAATATAAAGCACCAATTGAACTAAAACCTTTTTAAAAATCTGTTTATTATACACAGTGCTTACAAATATATATAAAACCTAGATAGCAACTGAAGTAATCCCAGACACCTAGGACATTTACTCGCATTTAACTGAGAAAACCTTCCCATTTTCATTGAGCTACCAATTTTTTCTAGCCACAATTTCCTTCTCCAGAAAATAAAAAGACCTGTGACCACCAAGAAATTAGATTTGAATTGGAATTCGATTGATTATATAAATATTCATCTACACCGATGGCGGCTCCAGGTAGTATCACGACCAGACCCTTCTTTGCACACCACCGTGACCCTCCTACTTATTGAGGCTTTATAATAATCATAACGCAAGTTATAAATATTTTACTTGCCCCCAATGGGTGAGTATAGACATAAGGCCTGTCGCACACTGCACTGCACGAATTCAGACGTAAATCGGCGGCTTGGTTGAGCGACTAGAACTCTGAAAGCAAGCCGACTCCTGTGTCATTTGCATGTGTTGTATCACAATACATACATACCACGTATCGCTACGACAGTACAAGACAAACTTGTATACTGTAGGGTGTATTGGAGTTGTTTTGCACTAACATAATTTATCATGAGAGCAAACTTATTCTTTAATTTTTATCGATACACCACTGTTTCCTTCTAGTTGGAGCCGGCTGAGCATTTACAAGGTAGGGATAGGAATAAGCTTTGTAGCTTGGTTAAAATTCGTTGAAATTCGGTTCCAATGTGAGAGCTACGTAACGCCCGTATTCGAACGGCTTTGTCGTTTGCAGTGTGCGAGGTTCATTACATTTACAGGGTTCGAATAGGTAAAGCGCAGTAGCGCGTATACGTTCGGTCAAAATTCGCTTAAATACGCTTGCAGTGTGCGACAGGCCTTATGAATTGACTGTGAGTGTTAATACTTTACGCCAGACTGTTGCTTCTTCGAATTCGATCACTGAACCAGCGCTATATATTCTGGGTTTACGTGTTATCACAGTTAAATGGATTAGATTTATTAAGCAGCTATGTAGTATACATATATACGATGATGCCAACATATGAAATGAAAAATCACCGATGATAAGACTCAGCACCGAAAATAGACCGACGTTAAATAAATTAATATAAGATAAATATAAATATAAAATAAATGAAAGATTTACAGTACTACTACTATATATTTTTAATTTATTTACATAAAATATTATTTTCTTCACGTCTTAAGTTTTAACATTTCTTGTAAAATATTATAAAGATTGATATTCAAAAGCTATATATCCCTGACACGTTCATTTAATTTATTTTTTAAATTACAGTTTTCTAAAAACACATCTCTGTACTCTCGTAGATAATTAAAAACTAAATGATATTCTCCGTTTCCAAAATATTTATCTAAGAACGCTTCGACATCAAAGAGAGCTTCTTTAATGTTTTTCTTAATTAATATGATAATTTTCTTGATTATAAACAGAAGGACAAGGCCAAGTGAAATACACAAGTACTTTACTTCATGGCACAAAAACAATAAAAACTCATTTTCTGCTTCTCAGATAAAATTATACCGTTAACTCCAGGCTCGTATATACAGATCTGGAAAGGGACTTCGCTTTTAAGTATCTTTGTCGAACTCGTTTATCGTTTTCTCTGTTTGATCAATGGTGTTGTTTAAAGGACACGTTTACAAAGTACATCCAATCAAACCAATATTTAAGAAATGTATGTATTGAAAGTTATCGGTTATCGGGAGGAGCCTTTCAATTGAAATTTACTCAGGGTTCCATGGAGCTGTAAAGCGCACGAACTGACTTTACGAACATATTATAGAATCAGGCCTATCGCACACTGCAACCGTATTTAAGCGACGGCGACTCGAACAAATACTTGTGTGAACAAATGTGCATGTTAAAATTAAAAAAAAATTATTTACTAACTTTTAAGGATATATTTGTATGTAAAAATTTATTTTTTTGTATAAAATTTCACTTTATCCCCCACTCTAAAGTTAAGTTAAAGTAACAGAAATGTTCTCATTTTTTTTAAATTTAAATTTTCTACTTCCTTTACCATTATATTAGAGTGAAAAAGACACAGTTGGTACTACTGCAGTATAAAAAATATAAAAGTTAATAATAATTTCAATTTCATATTATATATGGCAGCACTTATGTGAACAAATGTGCATGTTAAAATAAAAAAAAAATATGTAAAAATATATTTTTTGTCGCGTCGCCGTCGCCGCTTGTCGCTAGTCGTTATACCGATACGACAAAGTTGTGTACGTGTTGTTAAGTCAAACTTGTGTACTGTAGGGAGTATTGGAATTGTTTTGCACTAACATAATTTATCATGAGAGCAAACTCCTACTTTAATTTTTATCGATACACTGCTGTTCGGATAGAATTAGCGTTGTAGTATGTATTTGCATGGTTAAAATTCGGTGATATACGTAGTGTGAGAACTACATAACGCCCGTATTCGGTCGGCTTTGTCGCTTGCAGTGTGCGAGGTTCATTACATTTACAGGCAGTGGCGGACTTAGCCATTGCGAGGCTTGTTCTTTGTGTAATTTATATAAATTGATAGTAAGTATTTTTGATGATGATTGAAGAGAAATGCAAAAGTTTTAAATAAATAAAAGTACAGTTTTAAATTTTATATTTTAAGATTTATAAAAGTTAACAAAGACGACAAATGTTAATGATGAAAAACTAAGGTACATGAATGCCTTAAAAGATATACGCAAGGATTCAAGTAATTTCTAAAGAGCGAGGCGCGAGATTCAAAGACATATATAGTTATGAATTTTTCTACGTGTTCTGCGAGGGGCGAAGCCCTTACAAGAGCGAGGTCCCGAGCAGTTGCCCTGCTTGCCACCCCCTAAGGCCGCCTCTGTTTACAAGGTTCGGATAGGTAAAACGTAGTAGCGCGTATACGTCCGGTCAAAATTCGCTTAAATACGCTTGCAATGTGCGACAAACCTCAGACCTCAGACGACGAGATCGTCCTGAAATAAGCACGTAATTATACATATGTCACTACCTCTACAGGTACACTCTTGAAACTACTTATGCAACTAATTAACTTCTTAATTGGAAGACTACGTTGTATATCTCTCAAAGCAGTACATTCTGAAGGTTCAACTTCGAAGGAATACATGTTAAAGCGAAGATAAACAACATTTTTTATTAAAATTCGAGGCTATGTTTTCTGAAATCTTATCTTATCTTTGAATCTAGCTTATTAGATTAGACTTAAACAATGATTATGTTTTACTTTCAAGTTATTTAAGAGAAAAGAAATAGATTCTACATCGCGTGATTTCTATTTTAAAATCTAAAACCTCTAGAAAATTATTTAAATAATTAAAATATACTACCACGCTAATTAAGTATTAAAACTCATAATTGAAATTGTTAAATTGTTAGAATATTATAATTACTGGAACATTACAAGTTCTAACGACATTCTTCAACTTATTAGCCGTAGCTTCGGCTTAATTAGCTCTTGTAAAAGAACGTGTTGAATTTATATAGCACGTCACAAAGAGATCAGTTATTCAAATGGAAATTCAGGGGAAATTTGAAGTGTTTTTGACTTGAAATGTTTTTTAATTAACCAAGCTTTGGCTTATTTGGGATTCTTGCCTGTATTTTACAAATACGTTGTAATAATGAAGATAATAACAATATTCGACATTAAATAAGATTATCAACCAAATTACACATACAATGTAAAAGAAAATTGGTAGAAGAGATGCTATAGACACCTCTTTCTAAGACTAGAGGCGAAAGACATTGCGAAAGAATATCGAGTGCGAAGGCATCTCGGTAAAGGCCTTTTAAGACGATAAGAGTGGATTCAGAATCATATTAGTTTTATTTTATACGATATGGGGCCCTGTTCCTGAGCCTTGCGAACAATGATTGTGATCGAACCGATATGATTTATATGAGAGAAACATTTTACGAATCACTTTTAAAAGAATATTCCTGAATTTTATTATTAATTATTATTATAGTTCAGAAATACTCTTTTAAAAATGATTCGTAAAATGTTTCACTCATATAAATCATATCCGTTCGATCACGATCATTGTTCGCAAGGCTCAGGAACAGGGCCCCATATCGTATAAAATAAAACTAATATGATTCTGAATCCACTCTTATCGTCTTAAAAGGCCTTTACCGAGATGCCAAACTTAGATATGTTTAAACAAAAAACACACATACATCTAACATTATAATAGCGTTGAATATTCAGTTTACTTGCAGTAAGTAAAAACCTTCAGAGATGCGATGGAGGGTCAACATAATATGAATATATTATTTAAAGAGCTTTTTGAAATTCCATGCTACATTACCTTCAACATTGTACGTTATATCATTCTACTTGATTCATTCCAGATCGTTCGTTTTGTAAAATGTATTTTAATTATTTTCATTTTTATGGCATTTCAAAAATCTTAAACAGCACTGCCTTCGGCTTATAAACCTTACGGAATTTCACTCGATTATAGGGACATTGTAATCAGTGACTAGACCGATGACAAATAAGCCACGAATTAAAGGAACCTCTCGAAGAACCAGCAGCTGTGGAATTTGGAAACTGGAAATTAATTATGACGTATATATCCTTTTAAAATCCAAAATAGTTTAGATATTTCAATTTTTTTAAGTTCGTCTTCTTAAATATAAATGGATATAACTGCATCAAAAAGTATTATGAAATCAATAATTTCTCTTTTTTTTTAAAAAGTCTTTAAATTTTTAGAACCCCTTATAAAATCGAAAATAGTAGAGATATTTTAAATTTCTTAACGCAGTTCGTTTTCTTAAATATAAATGAATATAACTACATAAAAAAATATTAATAAATTAATAATTTTTCTTTGTGAAAAAAAGTCCATGAATTTTTAGAACCACTTATAAAATAAAAAATAGTTAGGATATTTCAAATTTTTTAACGCAATTCATCTTCTTAAATATAAATGAATATAACTGCATTAAAAAATATTAAGAAATAAATAACTTTTCTTTTTGAAAAAAAGTCCATGAATTTTTAGAACCCATTATAAAATCCAAAATAGTTCAGATATTTCAAATTTGTAAACATAGTTCGTCTTACTAAATATAAATGGATATACTGCATCAAAAAATATTAAGAAAACAATAACTTTTCTTTTTGAAAAAAAGTTCATGAATTTTTATAACTCCTTATAAATTCCAAAATAGTAAAGATACTTCAAATTTGTTAACGCAGTTCGTCTTCTTAAATATAAATGGATATAACTGCGTCAAAAAATATTAATAAATCTGATCTGTAAATGAACTCTTTCATGACAAAAAAATCATATGCAACTTCAATATGATGGCAAAGTAACTCCAACATGTTTACTGCGTTTTATAAAGCCGTTTTATTTTTCTTTTCTTGTCTCCTTATAATTCTTTTTGTTTTTTTGTATTTTTCTTTATGATTATATTTTCATACTTATAATTATATTAGCACATTATCAATTAAATTTGATTGCAACCAAACCCAGAAAACAAAAGCATCAATGCTCTCGTTCACTGTGTCGTCATGATACTATTATACAACTGTATGAATTGTATCCAAACTCATACAAAATATAGGTCAGAAAATATCAAATTTTCAGACTACGAATGTTGGTAATGCATGCAACATCCAGCATCCAACATCTCGAATATGTAAAACCGTTAGTAGGTTCTCATACGTCGTGCATTAACTGAATTCCGCATGAGTAGTCGCGGATATTACGCCTGGTATGACTGTCACTTGAATACAAATTCCAATTTAATATAAAGTGAAAATAAATGTAAAATGGTTGCTAAAGTACGCGACCCATACGGTACATTAAGGTACAAGTATTTCAAATTCAATTTGTTGTTGGTGAACTCGAACTCGAACTCGAAATCGTCACAACGACGATGAATTTATTGACGCTTTATAGGAAAACTAATCAGAGCTGTCTGTAACAGATCTGAGTCAGTCCTCAGTCCGCAGGCTTTATACTGTGCTAATTACACTACTCTAAGTAGTAAACACACAACCATTATTCAAAATTAACTGGCTAAGTTATTGGAGCACATCAAATTGAAATCTGTTGCTACCAGCAATATATCCAGGGTCGTATTAAGCTAAACTACTTATTTTGTACTTCTAATTCCTTGGAATCCCGTTTATTAATTAATCGTGCGTGTAATTCCATTTCCCACGACACCACAAATACGCGGCTGACTTAGTTTATTTGTGATCTTCTAAGTACTAAATCAGAGTCGTCATTAGGCAGTTAGAGACCCCGGGACAAGGGCGTAAATTGGGCTCGGGGCATAGCCATAGTAGCCTCAGTCTAGTTACCACTGTACGACACACGTTTCTGATAGATATTTAATACAGCATAGTCAAATAAAGGTGCAAATATTCTAACCGAAACTATTTTGAATTAAACGAAAACTGTAACGCCGGTTTCACACCAGAAAGACAAACCGAACAAAAACATCAATGTTTACACCAAAGAGACAGTTCTTACAATATTTTTTTCTTTAAAAACTTGTTTTAGTAAACAAAACACATTCCCATCTGGAGTCGCTAGAAACAAAACCAGTCTGTTCAGTGTGATCAGTCTGTGGAAAACAGAACTGTTTTAAAATAAAACAAAACCTGTTTTTGTTTTGTTTTTTGACAACAAAACTGTTTTCAAAACTGTCTCTGTGGTGTAAAACCGACATAAGATCACTAGATCAAATGATTTGTCAAAACTAGGAATGGTTTAATAGGTGTCTCACAGTGCCCGCAGCCAGGCCTGGAGAATTACTCTTTAACTTGAGTAGAATTTTTCCCGTGATGTGGTAAGGTTCTTCTAAGGTATCATTCAAATCCTGATATGGTTTGGTAAGTGTTATGAGTATATTACTATGACTCTGACGAATATCCCAAGGGGCTAATCGCAAGGCCACCTGAATACCGGGTTTGATATTTCGTCAGTTTAACAAGTCTTACGATTCCCGATTAAGACCCTCTCGGGCAAGCCTTTACAATGCCTGATCGGTGCCTCATGCACCTTGGTTAATGTTTTTATTCTGGATTAGCTTAATTATATTTTACAATGGATTTCTGGTAAACACAAACATGCTATTTCACAATATTTATATGTGAGAATAGCAAATCCATTGGAAGAAACAATACGTAAATGCTACATAACAGTGAAAATAGGTATCCTACAAAGTTATTAAAAGTAACCCCACTTTAGTATATTAATTGTTCAAGTATACGATACTCAAAATATTTCAACTATGCAAAGTTTATTGTATGATGATATGAAAACTTTATATACTGGTACCTATATCAAGGAGCGAGCGAAAAGGGAGCAAAGATTCCTTCATAATAAAATCTTACAGGAATCTCAAACCACGGATCTGATCTGACTTGTTTGTTACACAAATATGTTGTTTACGATGTTGCGTTTTAGTTTATCATAATAAACAATACTCTAGAGACAGGATTAATAAGGATAAAGTCACTTTCTAATACGAATACTTATGTATAATAAACTGTTACATCCTTTAACACCACCCCCTAACCATCCCCTCTTCCTTAAATTGAAGACAACAACTCAAAAGCAGTTAATAGATTTACTTTCATTTATAAGTCATCTTATGGAATGAAAAACAATGTGAGGAAAGATTTCTTGAAACTTTTGAGTGTATCAATAAGTACTGACTGTTTTATATTTGCAGGCGTATGGCACATGTGACGAATTGATATTTGAAATACTTATTCTAGAAATATAGGAAATTTTTTTTGATATATTATGCAGCACGACAACATATAATAAATATTGTCAATTGTTAATATTTTCTTATTAATTTAATGTGTGCGTGTCGTTAGACTTTACATTCTTTCAATATTAAAACAAGTAATTACATCTCATTGCCAACCTAAACTTAAAACTATTCTAACATTTTTAATAATTCCAACAGCATTGTTTGATTTTTATACTCTTGTTCCTATATTTTCTTGCTCCCTACTCTTTATTGTTTTTCTCTCTTTACTATTTCTTCTTGACTCTCTTCCTTTACAATTTCTATTTCCTTTACTATTTTCTTCTTGGCTCTATCTCAGCCATCTATGTCTTCCTTATCTCCTCTCCGCAAATCCTCTATTTTCTGAACTGGAGTTAAACTGTTTCTACTCAACTCTTCCTCTCTTTTCTCGCTCCTTATCTCTATCTCCGCTATACACCAATTGCTAATATCTCCATGTTTCAAATGTTAATATCTCTCATTTTCTATTTCTATTGTTTTGGCGAAGTCAATTAGCCACCAAGATCATATGATTTAAAACCTCTGTAAGTACTAAGTTTACACTGTCAATCTTGCAATACTTTTGCACACAATGAATATATTTGAAGCTAAGATAATAAGATAGGAAATTAATATATTACAAATATTTTACGTTTTACATAAAAGCAAAACCGCGAGTTTCCATTGATACACCCTATAAATATAAAACAAAGACGCATTGTTTCGGTACACCCTATATACATAAGCAGCAAAAAGCTACTTTATACATAAGAGCTTATAAGATTCTTCTGCTCCACCCTTTTATACTTAAAAATAGACGCTTAACATTATCATTTAAATTCTCTTGATAAGAATAAGAAGAAAATAAATATTAAATGATACAAACATAAATCTAAAATTACATTTTTAAAATGTCTAAAACTTTTTAAAATGAAAAATTAAATAATTTTTAAAACCTCTGCAAATAAAATTCTTATAATTAAACATTAATTTAGCTGAAATGATAATTAATTTCAACGCCATTAGTCACGTTTTCTAAGGGTGTATCCTCAATGTTGAATCTCCCCGATGTTATTTTCCAAATGGACTTTTCAAAGCCAGTCTTTTCCACTCAATTTTTCATAAAAGCATCTACACTCCAAACTACTGGCATGCTGTAAGTAAAGTGACTGACAGTGACAGGACTCATCAACGTCATGCCGGAATTATAATATCCACGGTTGCGTTGCGCTGCGCGATTAGTGCCATTACTATAAGGGATTCCAGGGCCCGTTAATGTTCACAATCCGGGTGGAGAACACAAACCCCTAGTTATGCAGAGGCGCGCTGGTTCTAAAAATACTGGTTGTCAGAAAAGAAACTCAATTGAATTCAGTCAAGAATATTTCAAATCACTCACTGTTGGGAAAGGAGACATCCTAACGACTGCGCCATTGCCTAAACCTATCCAGCGAGAAGCTTTTACTCAAATAAAACTAAACTAATTATTCAAACTAAAATAATTACACAAGAAGCAGAGACAGAGAGATACAGCAACAGGAAAGAATGGAAAAAATTGATAATATCAAATATAATGTAAGATGCAAGAGCATTTGGGAAAGACAGATACCGAAATACATACGAGAAAAAGAGACAAGAAACACAAGAAGATTTTCATCACAAGATTTAGATTGGGAAACGAAGAGAAAGGCAGCAGATACTGGGAAAATAGAGGAGAAAGAATATGCAAGGTGTGCGGGAGAGATATAGAAACGCTGTGAAGTGAAAAGATGATTGTGCAGTTATTAAAGGTAGGCGTAGTAAGGTGTAGGGAAGAAAAGGAAGGGCAGAGTAGAAACAGGAGGTAGAGTAACAGGACGAGAGAAGCAGTAGAGGTTTAAAATTATTTGTTTTGTTTTTATTTTTACTTTTGGAAGGGGTGAGAATGGGTAGATAGAATAAGGATCACAAATAAAATGTAATTAAGCACAATGATATGAAATTTAATGATTTAATGCGGAAGAACGTAGTGCCTAATGGCAAAAACATTAAAATAAAATAATAATTATAATTATTATTATTCACTATCTCTGGAACGCTCCCAATGACCTACGAAATATAAGTTAAGTTTGCTTAGCCCATTAGTCGCACATTACCTAACGATTCTGGGTACTGGGGCTCTCTGATATTTTCATGTATCACCAAAATTTGATGAATGTCCCTTGGGACAGATTGTAAATTATGAATTGAAATAAAAAGAGCATCGGAAATAGGCCGGCGTTTTAATAAATATCTTTTTAAAAAATAAATAAATGCATTTTACCTTTTTCCATTAAATTTTGAAACCAGTATATTTTTACCCTTGACCTTTTCATGGATTTATATTTATAAAATCAACATTTTAATGTCCTTATAATAAACTAAAAACAATATAAATATAATTTATAGTTTTGCTTTTATCAATTTAATGGATAATAAATAAAACAATCTCATTAAAATATTTATTATGTTTATAAAAAGCTTTTACTCTTTCTTCTCTTGTCTGTTCTATACGAGTATGGTAAATACACCACCATCAAATCGTAGGGGGTGGTAAGCTATCAGGTGGCGTATTACGATCTTCGTGTTATGATTGGTGTTTGGAGGATTTATCAAAACTGAGAATAACAATAATGTTATTAAAAGCATGCCTATATCTTTGTTTTCTTTAACAAAGATGTAATCAATTCGCGTTCGAATTTAAAGCCCATGCAGCTTCGAATTAAGCCGCCATCAGGTCCTAGACAAAATCCTGTACCCCAATCCTCTACAAAACCAATTATAGCTAGTAAGCGTTGCCTTCCACCCTATCTGAAATTACCTTTTTACCTTCCACGTGACATTTGTCTTTGAAATTGCCTTAATAGTTCAACCGGTCCTGAGTCAGATTGTCAAATAACCGCCCTTTACGGGCATCACTATAGACGTCCACAGAAAATTTTCCTCATTAGATATGTCTCTTGGTGCCTTTCTGAAAAATCTCAGATTCCTTCATTCCTCAGTGTCAACATAAATGAGGCTTCTGGATGGATGGCAAAGGGATGTAAGTGACAATTTTGAAAATTTAACGATAAAAAGTACTAATCTATATAGTGGCACAGAGATATAAGCGAAAACTTGGATAGATTTTACTATATAGCGTGAATTCTGAAACCTACTGAACAAAAACGCCTATACGATCTTAACTTTACACTCGTTTTCTGAAGAATACTTTTGTTCAATCCCTTTGCATCTAGACGCCTCATATGTACTTTACTTATTATTTCTTTTTAATGTTTTTGCTATTGGGCACTACATTCTTCTGCCTTAACTCATTAAATTACATATCATTGAGCTTAATTCATCTGTGATCTTGATTATATCTAAATATTCTTAATCCTTCCAAAAGAAAAACAAATCAAGTAAATTAAAGCCCCTACTGCTTCACTCCTCCTGCTACTCTCCCACCTGTTTCTACTCTGCCATTCCGTCTCTTTCCTCGCTCCTTTTCTCTATCTCCGCCATCCACCACTTCACTTCACTGCCTCCCTTTAATAACTGCAGAATATTCTTTTCGCTTCATATGTGCTTTACTTAATCAAAACCAATTCTAATGACGAAAAGTAGCAAGAAATAAAAACGGAATATTTTGTCGAACTCATACCTCATATATTGTAAATGATAACCTAATGATTTAAATATTACTGGATTGAGGGTTTATATCCATATTTGCAACAGTACGTACAGAAGGTGAGTAGGTAGCTGTGAGGACAACAGAAAACAAAAACTTACCTTCGAGTTACATCTATAACAATGGGTTAGTGAACTCATTTCTTAGAGGTCGATTTTTTAATTGTTCATTGAAATTGATGTTAATAAATGTATATTGGCGTTTTTATTTTATTAAATATCTAAATGTTGACGGAGATATAGCAATTAAAAATTTGAATTGTACTTTTAGAGCTACAGATGTCCGCCATATTTATGACGTAACATGTTGCACTATTAAGGGATAGGTCAGTTAGTTATTTATTATCTCTTTTGCGCTCTGTTGTATAAAAGTGACGTCACATGTCTTGTAATTTTCTATAACGTTAGATCCCTTTAATATTTAAATTGAATAAACGACTACTTAATAAACGAATAATTTTTAATTGTTAACATCTCCTAAACTGTAGCGAGTTATTAAAAAATATTTGGACATTTGAAGTGCTGGTAGCCAACTTTATCAATATATGCACAGTTTTATATAAATTAAGATACAATTCACAAGCCGTGATTTTTGTAATATTTCGTAACAATATTACAATACATTTATCTGCATTCAAAGTTTAACACTTCTTTTAATATTTAATCACAAATCAAACTAATTAAAGAATTAATGTTAAACATAATTTTGTGGCAAGAGTATTGATGCCTGACGATGACTGATGTGTCTTTTAGTTCGATCCTCGAACTAGAGTTACATTTTCTGGGTTTCGTTGTTGTTAAGTTAAATTGATTATGTACATACATAATCCCAACCACATATATAGGACCACGGCACCACAAAAACTGTTAACATTGTAGGAGATTATCGATTACAGGATCAGCATCGGAAATAGACAGACGTTAAATAAATTAAAGAAAAAAAAACACATTTTTAATATTTCATATATTTTCGATTCCTGCCACATTTTAATATTAAATAATTTTTCTGTTCAGCGTTCGCCTTGTACCGTGGACTGTACCCGCGGACTGCTGATATTTTTGCATAATAATTTAGCCAGTTTATTATCAACGGAGCCGCCTCGACTTGTTACTCGTAGCTAAATTCTAATGTTTTGTGTTACGTAATGTTTAGACGTTATATAAACAGATACTAATTAAAATACGAAGCGATACGATATGTTATAGATACACATATAAATTACAAATTAATTAAAACTGTATAAATAATTACCACACATTTTATGACGGTATTGCGTCAAATGAAACCTTCCAGTTACAATACAATAACTAACCGTTTCTCAATTTAGGCTTCGATGTTGATTCATTCAGTTTTATATTTTTACTTTTATTGAAAATATTTTATCTTAACCTCAACCACTTTGATAAAGTGGTATACATTATTATTATTATTATTTTATTGGAATTATTTGCTATTAGGCACTACATTCTTCCGCCTTAAATCATTGAATTAAATATCATTGTGTTTAATTATATCTACCCATTTTCACTCCTTCCCAAATAAACAATAAAAATACAAACAAAACAGATAAATTTAAACCGCTTTCTCACTTTTTTCTACTCTCCTTGTAGAAAAACTCTGCCCTTCTCTCTGTCTCCGCCATCCACCGCTTCCTTCACTTTTCACTTTTTACTCTTTTCTCGATAAAGTGGAATACATATTTCATAACGAAACTATGCCGCTGCATAATAATTTCATCAAAAACGATTTACAGCAGTCTGACGTAAATGATTTAAGGTGAAACATTACTTCATGGTTATATACTTAGATATAGATAGCAACAGTGTACTAAAGTGACAATCGATATAAAACTTTATACTAGTATTCAATGTTTTCAAATATGAAAACGTTAATAACTTAGTAACAATTTATTGCTTGTGCTTTTTGTTTTAGATAATTGCAAAGTATCGTATATAATTTATAAAAACTGAATAGTTAATATTGTCTATCATTTTTATGCTTTATACGAGTATAGTACACCCTCCCTACAACGCGAACCCCTCCCTACAAGCGACCAAAATTTAACGTTTAACGTTAAAATTCACGTATGAGGCGTCTGGAAGCAATGGGATGTCAGTGACATATTTTGAAGATTTGAGAAAACCATCTCAAACGATGTACTGAACTATTTAGTAGCACAGAGATGTAAGCAAAAATTTGGACAGATTTCACTATATAGCGTGAATTCTAAAACCTACTGAACGAAAACGCCTGTACGATATTAACTTCAAACTCGTTTTCTGAAGAATTTTACTTGTGTCCCCTTGCATGCAGACGCCTCAAATTGTATTTTAATAATAAATAGGGCCCTGATTTATATGCAATAAGATACCACCTTATTATTAATAGACCAGTAAATGTTTCCGTTAAAATAAAGTATTATCGCTTTTCCCCAAGAACGGCCTTGTAAATATTTTTAACATATTTAAATATGAACACAAAATATTTTATTATTTTATGATAAGAAACTTGCACTAATAGATAAGTGATAATATTCAAATCGTCCTATATTATGATGTTCCAAGTGTTTATATGTTTACGCGATTTGTATGGTGGCTCGAAAACGGCTTCGCGCGTTTTCCTGTAAATTGTCTATTTCATAGAGAAAGAAATTCTAAGACTTTTAGCGTCCTCGGATATTTCTCTGAATTTCCTGAAACCCGTAATTTTACTTTTTGCTCTATAACTTTTAAATCGTGAAAGATAGACAGTTGTTATTTTGCATATGTATTACGGTGCCCAATGCTAACATTTTTTGAAAATTAGAAATTGAAAAAGGGGGCGTTGAGAAAATTAGAGGGCCCGGTAAGTAACTTTGGAGAAAGCTCAACCATTGGATTGTATTTTTAAATTATTTTATTGAATTCAAATCATACACAGTAAAAAGACGGGAGTGGCCGCTGTATATTTATATTTATATATATATTTTGATTAGATTTAGAGCGGTCGCACCGGTTGAACCGAACTCTAACCGACTGCATATTACTACTTCTTTGTTATATCGAGATTGTTTACCATACTTTTAATATTTATGACTGTATTCTCCATTAGAATGATTTAAATCAATTCAAACACTCTTTGATTTCTTGGTGTTTTGTTGAATTTGACTTTTATCAGGGTTAGAAGTTATAAACACGTATTTTTTGGGGTTATCCTCATACAGTAAACCAACCCCTACCCTATCAGATTCGTTTCGGGGGTTGTTGATTGTGCTAGTCACATAAGGCATCGTCCCACCGGGCCGGGCCGCAAACCATAGATACGTTGCATTGCGTAGCGTTACGTTTACGTTATCCATGTAAATCTAACTTCACTATTATTCCTGACACTTGCGACAATGTGGTTGACAAGCGTGTGTGCTTCTTAAATGACGTTTGCAGCTTATTTCTGGTTTTAGATCAATCAAGTTGATACTGTCCTTTAATAATCTTATTATCATTATTTTTGATGGATTTTATCTTTGTGAATAATCTGAGTTGTGGTGTAATATTAAATAATAAATGAGTGTCACGTGTCCACCCATCCGCACACACACAGAGACACACACACACACACAGCAGACACAAACTGACATAACTCGTACATACATTGACACACTCCTGTAGAAAATGAATATTCCTTTCGTCATGCACTTAAATTATATTTAGAATGTAATGAGTGACATTGTTATACGTTGTGTTCTGGAATAATCCTGGAAGTTGAAACTCCCCTTGGTCTAACTTACTTGGGTGATACACTCAGTAGAGTGCAGCACTGGCCGTATGTACAGGATAAACACAAAGTTTTCAAAAAAGAATTTTTTTTTAAATTCTCATTTTTTTCTCTTAAATTCTCTTTTTAAGATTTGTGTCCTCTGTAAATGACAAAGACAGGTCAAGCTAATTTACAATAAATATTCCCTTTTTATTTTAGATGTCGATTTATTTTTTTAATTTAATTTATTTAACGTTACTCTATTTCCCATTATGTTGGCACTTGTGGTATCGTAGCCTCATATATGTGCACAACACCCACTGCTTAATAACTTTATGATTACAACACATCATAATCAATTTAACTTGCTAACAAGCAAACCCAGAAAATATAATTCTGGTCCGGGAATCGAACCCGAAGACACAGCAATCAGCGTCAAGTACCAATGCTCTCGGCCACAGTGTCGCACGTTTGATTATAATAAAATAATAAATTAGTTGAAATTAAAAGTTCTATTTATAAAGTGATTAACACGCCTGAATTGATAGCAACACAAATAACATTTCATTACAATTGAAAATCAAAAAACGCAAATAAGCGTAAAATGCATAAACAAAGAGCAGCGAAGCGCCGCACAATTGTAGATTACATAAATTTACACTGGGTAGAATTGAATTGTGAGTAAAAGCTTCAGGTAGGTTTTGACAACCATTCACTTATAAGACGGCGATGTTGCACGCATTTAAAAACTGCAAACGTAGTAGAAGGTGGCTACTATCAGAAACGAAACGATCTAACTTCGTGTTAAGACTTTATGCCCACCTTGTATAAGAAGCGTTAGTTCGTTGACGGACGGATGAGCTTGCTAGACGCAGGCAGGGCGGGGAGCACTAGAAGAGGATGGGCAGAGAATGAAAGAAAACGGAAACTTGTTCTAGAGACCGGGGAAGGCGCCATGGTCGCCACGAGAGGGTCGACTCCGGACTAAAGGGGTGGAAGGGTGGTTTGAAATAGCGGGAGTCATGTTTTGGGATGAACACAATCCCAGGCCAAGCAGCCAAGCAAACCCAAAGCCAGGAATATACGTGAACCAAGCCAGGATCTAGGGAAAAAACTATAATACAGGGGTTTAAACTGATATGTTTATTACACTCTTGGAATCTTTACTGGACTACAGTGTACGTTTTACGTACAAAATACACGGGTTTTTCTATCCCAAAAAAACATTTTTTTAACTATGAAATATTTTTATGAACTTTTATTTAATAATGAGTATATAAAAAGAAAGAGATAGAGATAGACAGTATCTTAAATGTTTGCTAGTTTATGAACATATATTTTATAATCCTAACCTCAAATATTGTTCATAAAGGTTTTCAAAAAACTAAGGGTATGGGTACAGTTATGGAATATGAAAATCAGAGATGGTCAAAACTGCGTGAGACTATATTCTTAACATTTTTGAATACTAAAGAACTTAAAAACTTAATGATTAGATAATTAGTAATTTAGTTTTAAATTTATCGTAGAAAACTGTCACATCATTAAGTGAAAGTAAATACTTCAAAGAGAAGGACATTTAGTGTCTAAACATGTTTGCTACGTAAGTGTTACATAAATACTACTGCTGTTAATTTTTCTGTTTATTCTTATTGCAAGAGAACAGGAAAACAGTTGGGAAAACAACATCGTTACAATGTCACTCTTTTCAAAGAAAATAACTTCTTGTTTTAATTTTTTAATTGTGTTTAATTTTTGTTGTTTAATTGTGTGTATATTTTAACTGTTAATTCCTAAGCTATCATTTCAATTATATTATTGGTACATTTTTTATAAATAAAAAACGCTTTCAATATTATTATATAAAAAAGTATTAGCAAAGTAAGTTTTAATTAGGAACTGTATATTCTTATAAAAAATTCAAGATTTTTTACCGTTGTTTGGATTAAGTTATTAGAGGCTACAAAATTATGTTGAAATTATTTCCATCATATGTTGTTAATAATGGATGATAAACTGAACTAGAAACTGAATGCAGGCTTGATCACTCTGTGTAGAAAACTTTCCTTGAATTACAGCTACAAAAATAAGACAGTATTATTCACATGGCCGATTAGACTCACTTTGATTAGATTAAAACATCCTGAAATTATACTATTTCTATATAACGGAATTATAAAACATCTATATAACAGTGGTAATCGCACAATGTGTCTTTCAGTGGGTCAGTGGTAGAATTCTCTAACTAAGCAACGTAGCAATGTTAATAAAGATAAGTGATTATGTTTTATAAATTATGAAAAATCTCTATAATGGGCTTGTGTCCTATGTCTTAATTTCTATAAAAGTGTACTATATATTTATACAGTGGGTTACTAGAACCTCAAATGTCCAATTATTTTTTAATAACTCCTTATATGTTAAGAGATATTAACAATTAAAAAAGTCATTTTGTCTCTTTAATTATTAAAGGGATTCAACGTTGTACACATTCCAAATGCATATAACCTCACAATCGCTGCCAACCTTACAGCTCCTAAATCTCTGATATATGTATCTATATATCAAAATATCAAATATTAGTTCCAGCTATTTCAAGGAATAATAAAATTTCAATATTATGTCTACCGTAACAGGGTTAAATAAAATAAAAACTTATTATTCTTTGACTTGACTTGATTATTTGACTACCAACAGCTACAGAACATTACCACAGCACTGACCTACTCAACAAATAACTGACGTTAAAATGCATTTCACGTCATACAAATATGGCCGACCATTTCTAGCGCTAAAACTACAACTCCAAATTTTAGTTGCTAAATCTTCGTCAATATTTAGATATTTAATAAAATAAGCACACTAATGCACATTTATTAACATCAATTTCAATCAACAATTGAAACATCGACCACTAAAAAATGAGGACACAAGCCCATTAGGAAATTATGTTTCTAGAAAGTACAAATCCTAAAAATGACTTTAGTTTAAAAATTACGTGAGTTTTTTTTACAAAAAGTATTTTATTTATCAACATAGTCTCCATTAAGCTCGATACATTTAGTCCAGCGTTTTTCCAAAAAAATTTATTCCTTCCAAATAGTAGGTTTTCTCAAGGCACTCAAATTAGACATTTGTTTCAGTGATTTTAGTGATGACCTCTTTGTTAGACCTCTTACCAACATTTGTTCAAGTTTGGAAACAGGAAATAGTCGCAGAAGCTCAAGCTAAATCTGAAGAACATGCTGGATAGGGTAGCAGTTCGTAACACAATTTATAGATTTTTGTAATGGTGACTACACACTCAATCGCAATCGCGGCATCCATCGCAAAAATAGCTGTTAGCAATGGCTGTCACACACCAACTAAATAAATAGCAGCTTGCTCAAAATTTGACAGTAGTCTATTAAGAGATGGCAGTTGACGGGAGCTGCGCCGGAAATTCAAAGAGTCACTAAATTATCAACTTACCCTCGTATATACACCTGTAAAAAGATATTATACTTTCAAGGACGGTAACAGCACATTACTTTGTAATCAGTGCTCGCAAGGATGATTATTTACGACTAGCATAGAACAAACACCTAGTTTCTCAAAAAAGTAAAACTTTTTCTTAGCAGTGAAAAGCTAATTACTCGTAAATCAGGGTTTGGCCACGCCTGATGTAATTCATGCAGACTATATTTATACTCATACAACATACTGTGATAATCCAGTATACCTTATTAAGTATTTATAACGTAAATGGCTCAGACAAATACCCATGATAAAAGGCTTTGACGATTACTTTCCATGCAAAGCTCAGGGGTATGAGCTTTCCGGTGGGAGGAGTGGTGGAGGGGTAGGGTGGGAACGGTTTATAGAGTATGGGGCTCGATTACTCGCTGTGATGTGATATCCTCATCAACATATTAAGTGTTTTGTTTCATGTATCCACGTTTAATATTACTTTAAGTATAATCCAAAATATTATAAGCTTTTTATAAAATGCTCAAGGACATTACTGTATGTTCTGAAATCTGTACGCTCTATTTAGCAGAACACAGAGTGTAGCGTACTTAGCCAACGTAAGGACGAAGGACGAAGGACATAGCAACTAGTTATATATTTAAATAACGAATATTTTATTTCATATGGAACTATAATAATAATAGAGACTAAGTTCGATTTGTACAGTGAACCTGGCCATTGATTCTTCATGCCAAAGGACTGGTATGATGCTGAGAAACGCCCGTATTTTGCGCCACATTAAGCACCGAAGTCAAAATGCAATTTGAACCATCCTAGGTAGAGAAACAGCTTTGTTTTAAACTTAGCTTAGAATTAGTTTGTGGCAAACTAAAAAGTGTAAACCTTGAAGTAAAAGATAATTTCTATATAAGAAATAAAGAAAGAACTTAATGAACTTGTGTACTCATTTGTTAGTGGTCGATTTTTCAATTGTTGATTGAAATTGATATTAATAAATGTGTATTGACGTGTCTATTTTATTAAATATCTAAATGTTGACACAGATATAGCAATTCAAAAATTGAATTGTAGTTTTAGCGCTAGAGATGTTGGCCATTTGTATGACGTGAAATGCATTGTATACGTCAGTTATTTGTTGAGTAGGTCAGTGCTGTGGTAATGTTTTGTAGCTGTTGGTAGTCGAAATAATCAAGTCTAGTCAAAGTTAAGTTTAAGTCAACATAAGTTTTTATTTTATTTAACCCTGTTACGGTAGACATAATATTGAAATTTGATATTTCCTTGAAATAGCTGTAAATAATATTTGATATTTTGATATATAAATACATATAGCAGAGATTTATGAGATGTAAGGTTGGTAAGCCTGTAAACTTGTCAGAGTTCTGTTAAGAATATGTATATTTTACGTTCTTTTGTATAAAAGAAATAGCAACTAGCGGACGTGAGGTCACATGTCTTGGAATTTTCTACAACGTTAAATCCCTCTAATAAAGAGACAAAATAAATTTTTTAATTGTTAATATCTCCGAACATATAAATAGTTATTAAAAAATAATTGGACATTTGAGGTTCTAGTAACCCACTTTATCAATATATAGTACACTTTTATAGAAATTAAGACATAGGACACAAGCCCATTAGCTTGTAGCAAAACTACGAAGTGTGAACCTTGGACAATTTCTATAACAGAAATAGAAAAATAAACTTGGAATTAGCTAGCACGTATGAACCTTGCACTGCAAGATAATTTTCTACATGAAATACAATAAATAAAATTATTTAATTCTGCGAATGATTTCTTCTTGAAACCAATAACAAAAAATTTCAGTTTTTAAAAATCATTGAATCATAATATTTCATATAACATTTTAAAAATCAAGGAGCAAGAATGACAAACGATAGAACATTATTGTACCAGTCTCCAGTCAATACTGTATCTCAAAAAAGTGCTGGAATGATCTCCAAGAACAATTACGTGATGTATTCCGAATGCAACAGAAGATATAATCCAGGCTTAATTATCTTTTCCAGCTAGAGCATTTACAATTATATTTAACGTTCCATAAGTGCAGAGATCCTGCTAATATCACTGTCTATCTCTCTCAACATCTATCTTCAAAATTTAACTGTAAGAATATTAATAAGTTAACGTTTGTTGTAGTTGTTTTACTTGGTTATGTGTAATACCATGAAAAACACATGGACTATAACACTTGACTATACTGGGTGTTTGTGGAGTTTGGACCTTATAGAGATCTATAGGCTGGCTAGGGCGTATCTGCAATCCTTTGGCGGTATCCAAATTCTCGAACGGCAAATGTCGCTCAGTTCCTATCAATAGCTTAGTGGGCGCACAATTTTGTTATAAAGGACCTTTTAGCTATTAAGCAATTAATAGCAATTTTTTATTTATATCAAAAGACACAGCAAAACCTCAGAACTTTATTAGATTACATTTATTTTAAAACTACACTATTGAATTTACATATAAATTGATTAAATATTTTAGTTAATAAGAATACTAATTACGACACTAAGTAAATGTAAGTCGCGGTTTAAGTTATAAATAAAAATATGTGTATTTTTTATTTTATGTAAATGCACCAAATGGTTAAGCGTGCTGTAGGTTTGAGTGCTGAAGCAATAAGAACGAATTAGGACCAAATACGTAGTGTCGAAGCCTAGTAGAAGTGGATCGTAAAACAAAGGATGTTTACATAAGAAATATTATGGTTTGCCCACAGAGAGCAGTGTATATAAAAACAAATAGGCATAAAATATAAATGAATTGAGACAAAGAAATCTTAATTCTAACATTAATTAAAAATAAAAGCAAGATGTAATAAAAGCATTTATTAACACTGGGTTTGCACCAATTCCCGTGGCCGGTACTCTATATACGGAGTATGGAGTGTATAGTGAAACTGGTTATTGTAAATAAAAGTTTAGCTGGTGAAGACGTGCCATAACAACACCCTGGCAGTCACAGTGTACAGTGTACACACACCATTAAACAAAAAGCTATCTCACTTTAACCAACACTAACGAATAAATGGATATTTTTATTAACCCTTTTCTCGGTGTAGGTAGATCATCAAACTGTTAAGAATTGTAACTGACTTTTATAATAGTTTTTTTCATGGTGAGGGAGTGATGGAGAGAAAGAGGACTATTCCCCTGATATCACAGATTCCACCTGCTATTTCAACTCGTCTGATGTCATTCTCTGGTTTAATTGTATAGTTACTGACCGTAAATACGAAATTAAATTTGTGGAAGAAGTTTATAGAGAAGAAAATGTGTTTGTGGGAAGAAAAGGTGTCTTAAGTTCTAAGTTCTAAGTGAAAATAATAGTGGAGCAGCAAACCACAAGATTCTACTTATTTGACTAATTTCTAACATGAAACTTTTCACGTTTGTTATTTTTATTATAGTGACTGACAAAATGTATAAACGGACAAAAGGCAGAGCTGGCTGGGATCTCTGTAGGTCTCGCATCGCTCGCTGATTTTCCAAATAAAAAATATTTCCATTTAAATATTATCACTTAACAATTAGTGCACATTTTTCATGATAAAATAATAACATATTTTATCTTAATATTTAAATTATATTATTATTATTTTATTTTAATGTTGCCATTTGGTACTACATTCTTGCGCCTTAACACATTTATTTGCATGTCATTGTGCTTAATTCAATTTTGATCCTTATTAAATCTAAACATTCTCACTCCTTCCAAACGAAAAAAAAAATATAAATTTATCCTTATAAAAATAAAAACAAAACTGCTACTGCTACTGCTTCACTCCTTCTGCTACTCTCCCTCCTGTTTCTACTCTGCCATTCCTTCTCTTTCCTCGTTCCTTTTCTCTATCTCCGCCATCCACCTCTTCCCTTCACTGCCTCCCTTTAATAACTGTACAATATTCTCTTCGCTTATTACATTTTTCTAACATGAAAACTTAATGAGGTCCGATGTTTATATCTCCGTTCTACACACTCTGTACATCCTTTCTCGCTATTTGCCCAGTATCTGTTTCCTTTCTCCTCGTTTCCCAATCTAAATCTGGCAATCCTTCTCATGTGTTTTGTGTCTTTTTCTCTTAAGTATTGTGATATCTCACTCTCTCAAATCCTTTTATATATTTTGTTATAGTTGCTCTTCTTAATTTTTTCCATTCTTTCCTGTCATTGTATCTCCCTGTCTCTTTTCCTTAGCTCCTCTTCCACACTTGTGCCTTCTTCTCTTCTTCTACCTGACTCCTCTGTCGCGTAAATTTTATTAAAAGTATTTGAAAGTCTGTTATTTAGGAATAGTGTCAATGCTTTATTTTAACGGCAATATTTATTGTTGAAATTTTAAAAAGAAGTTGAAAACAAGGGTTTACAAGATATCTGCTTTATAGTTATACAATTTTATTACTCCTAAGAAAAAAACTAGTGAACAACATTTCACTTAGAATTTATTAAACAGGTACAATCTCAAAACAATTTATATTATGCACGCTTATTTGTTGACTTATGGCTTTGTGGAAAACAGTTCTTCTACAGTTTTCATTCTCTGTTTAACATATGTTAATTTCAGCCGTCATCTTCTCAGGTCAATCATTTCTTCATTCACTATTTTATAAGTTACAAACGTGCCGAGTGTTAGAGTCCAGAATTAACTTACACTCGTGTACTGTTTTATTTGGTAATTCTAATTCTTAGTTACTTGCTGGTTTTTTCTGGGCGACCTCCATTTAGCGAAGCGCCCAAATACAACGCACGTAATCACAATCACAATAAATTGTCGGCGACAAGATGCCTTCCTTTAATAACGTCACACACAAACCAGGGGGGGTATCCAAAGTGTGACAATATGTGACATGGGCAGGAAGAGTCATTGGATTTGTGGTGTGACATCTAATCTAAAATTAGACTTAATAATGTTAAAACCAAAAAAAGAAAAGAAGACTAAAAAGAAATTATTTTTTTCAAATGTGTGACATCACAACAAAAGGGATGTATGACAAAGCGTGACAATGGTGAGGGGGAGGGGGGTGGTAGTAAATCATAAAATCATCGTAAAGTATGGATGAACCCTAAGTAGCCGTGTGAACTGAAGCACGTAGTTGCCCATGATTATTTATTTAATTTTTATTTTTTTCGTTTCATGAAACATTATAAGTTTTATGTGACATTTTGAAACATCCTCTTGTTATATTTAATTTGGAGTTTTCTCGTGGTACAAGCTTAACAATACATTTTACATTTTACATTTTACAAATGCGGTTTATAATTTCAAAATGAATATAATTGTTAATGTACCGTTATGTTACCACAAGTTACCAGAACAAACAGAATTGTTAATCCACAGATTATAAGGGTATTTCTATCGGATTACACCAAATATTGTTGTGTTGTTGGAGTGTTGGAGTGTTGAACTGAATATAGTCACTCGTACTCGTACTCGTATATTCAACAATTGGATGAAATTGTATACAAACATAATCTAAAATAGATGGCAGGAGAATTTAACAATTGAAGAACTTTATCACATTATACACCAACGTGTTGGTGCTACAGGCACAGGTATTAGGTGATACCACAACCACGCATTGTGTGCCAGATTATTTTTGACGTGTCAACTGCTCCTCCTCCTCCTACCCTTGCTACCATCTCCACATATGTTTGCCTGGGAATAATGGGACTCGAGGTAAAGCTTTTAAATTGAATTGTGAGTGTTCCGAAGCGGAAAGGGAATACTCAGACTGCGAGACAGCTCAGAACCCAGAACTCAGGTCTTGTAAGATTTTAGAATGTAATATGGAGTACGACCTACGTAAAACTTTTTAGAAAGAACGTGGCGTCTCCCAATAGGCAGTTTTTCACCAAATTAAAATATCACATATTCGGCGGGCTCCTGTACAGGGAACCTGGATCCAGATGAGAGCAACTTCATAACCTTTGACAGTATGCAATATAATATCTTTATTTAAAAGTGTATATTATTATTACAATTAACTAGCGCTTGCCTCGTCGCAAAGAAACGCTTACTTCAGATAGCTTAATTATATTATTTAATTATAATTTTAATTCAGCAGCTTAATTTTATATTTTAATTATATTTTTAAATTAAAATATTATATTTGACAATAGGGATCTGAGATCGATTAATCGATGAATCGATTTTTGTGTCGAAAAAATCGATTTTTTAAATCGATTTAAAACAATGGATCGATCTCAAACACTCGAAAATCGAAATTCGATACAATTATTTACATTATTCATTATAAGCTTGGACATGAAATATTGGGAATTATAATTATTTTATTCTATAATAAATAACGTACATGATTTTATTAATTAATCAAAAATCACTCTTCATACTTATTCTTTAATTATAAGAAAGACTTGTATTTTTTTTACAAATTTAATAAAAATAAAATCGATCGAAAAGATCGTCTTCTTTTTTTCTTTTTTGGAGTTAGTGTCTTTTCTTTTATAAAAAAACTTAAAAATAATCGAAAAATCGATCTTGTAGACTAAAATTTTTTTCTGAATCGATTCTTTAGGCTTCGATTCAAATCGATTAAAAAATCGATCTTTTTTTAAGAAGAATCGCCATCCCTACTTGACAAGTATAAAAAATAATTTAAATTTTCAAAATCAATTCATGAATTATGAATTCTTTAACCAACTTTATTTCAAAATTTGGATATTCTTAATTCGATTTGTACCAAATTCAGCCTACATCAAAAATTTCAATATTCTAGCACAATTTTACCACTCGGCAAAAACCGCCCACCCTGCATCATAGTGAATTTTTTAAATTTGATTTATTTTATTAATTATATACTAAATTTTTATACAATTCCAGAGATTTGAACTTTTTTTAAAGTTTCTCAATTATTCCGTTTCACTTATTAAAGTTCTACATTTTGAAATATTTTATTTCGGATTAGTACTTTCTCTACAAATTAAGCTATTTCCAAAAAGATGCCTGGAACAATTGTCCAGATACCTAGAAAGTCACTTACTTATGGCAGTACTTTGCTGTTTCTGAAAATATCTGCACCCCTTACTTATAACGTTATTTGAAAGTTGTCCTACATGTTATCAACAATACCGAAAATAGATTTGTATTTTTACTATTTTGTTAATGAGTACATAAGAATAAAATTAATTATTAATAAGTTTATTACTCAGTAACATGGATTCGATTTAGAAATCAATTATTATTAATGTAGTCTATTTTCGTACGTATTCAGAATCACAAGGTGTTTTGAAACAGCTTTCTTGCAAGATAATGAAATATTCCATATCAAATATTACAAATTATGATGTATTTTATCATATAATTATCAATAATTTTTTATCAATATCTATATATCCCCTAGTCAGCCCCACAATTTTTTCAACGCCACTTTTATCCATTTTTGAATTTGGAATTATGTTTGCATTAAATAACGTAATACAAAATTTCAACTTTCTATCTTTTACGAATTAAAAGTTATACGTAACAAATAATTCTTTTTCCAGTTTACAAAATTAGGAATTACGGATGCCAAATGTCTTAAAAAAATTTCTCTACGAAATAACAAATTTTCGAAAATTTCCCTGTAGCCGTTTTCGATTTATGATTTACCATACGAATTTCAGCAACATATAAGATCATCAACATACACTTGGAATATTATAATATAAGATAAATTACAGTTTAATGTTTTAAGAGGCACAAAACATCGGGAAATAACATATATAGTCAAAGTTACGATAGATCGGCGGTGACTTATTTTTATTGTCATTTTTTATTGCCAGTTACGGTTTTTAGGAAAGCTTTAGGTACATTATAATCATTTTTAAGTTAGTAAGAAAAATTGGTTGAAATCTGGGTTACTTTGCAAAAGAAGAAATTGTCCAAAATTTAAGAAATATTCTAACAAGTGTCATACCATTTTGGAATCCTTATTATTTTCGCCAACTTTTAATGTTACATGCCAAACTCGCATAGCAAAATTTTTTTTCTGCACAGTCACTCAAAGTTGGGCAAAAAATTAATCTTGAATATTTGGTTCGACAAAAAGTGACAATTTCTTCCAAGTTGGAGCAGTTGGCTTTACAGTTTAAGCAAGAGTTTACAGAAACATTATTCAGGATCACATAACAAAAAAAAAATTTCAAAGAAGTTAAGATTTGTAGCAACAGGAGTGAAAGGACTGTCACAGCGTGCAGATTTCACAATTTATTTAACTTTTAAAATATTCAACTTAGATTTTTTTAAATATTTTTCTGATAACTGTTATGACTTGGCCTATGAACTACTTCGGGCTTGACGTCGAATTCTGGGACACCCTGTATATATATATATATATATATATATATATATATATATATATATATATATATATATATATATATATATATATATATATATATTATATATACTTGGAACATAATAATATAAGAAAAATAAAGTAATGTTTACGGATTAAAACTATGAAGTAAGAAAAGCATTTTGCATTTGCAAATAGAAAATAGGTTTGTGAAAGTTTTCAAATAAAATATAAAATGCAATATTCTTAAAAGGTATTTAAATACAAAATAGAAAATCGGTATTTTGCATTTTGTATTTGCATTTTGAGTATGTGTATTTGAAAAACGCTCATCTCTGTATATATATATATGAGGGATTATTTTTATGTCTTTAGACAATAGTTTAAAACCATTACAGCATCCTAGTACTAGTAACATAGTAATTTTTACACACAGTGTACTATAATAAGTAATGCTAACTTTAATATTATGGTGTCTGTGTATGCGTATACGAATCTATGAGTATTTCTGAGTTTATTTGTTTTGCAAATTAGACAATAATACTGCGGGTCTATAGCGCTTGCGAATCCCCGACCCTAATGTGACCTCATAATAGCAATCCAGGTCTATTTAAATAAACTAAATTATACAACGTAACTCACGATCTGCCCTCCTCGTAGAGACGTAGCACCGCAATGCTGTAACCCGTAACCCATAGCCCGTAGCTCGTAGCTAGAACGTAGCCGTTACGTCCCACGCTACGAGATATTATTGTTGAATGATAAAGTTAATGAACGAACGTTTAAACTGGGTCATATTCGGTGCTTATTTGTAAATTTATAGCTTGAAATGATATTAGTTTAAATTTGACAGTAATTACTACAACTGGAACTAAATCGATACGTTATTAAATTACTTAAAATAACAGAGTACAGAGACGAACTAGACAATATTTATTGAACTACAAAATATAAATGTGATTTACACAGTAATACAAATTTATTACTAGATTTTAAAAGAAATTTACTAGTTGAAAATAATCATGTAGTTTTAACCATTTGTAAACATGTACTTACCTACTAAACACATAACGTAATCTTCTATATTATTTAAATAATATTTTCTACATAACGTTACGTTTTATTATTTACTGAAGTTTAACATAATTTTGTTACATAAATGCAAAAGACAGTAAAAATCCTTTACTATGTATTAATTTAATATGAAAGGTTATAAACCTGTACTTAAAAATCTTTATTAACGTAAAAAAAGCATATTTTTGTTCGAAAGATAACGTTTGTTATGTAAGTTATCTTATTACGTTACATTAACCTAAAAAAAGTATGTGAACGGTAAATTTTTTATGTTAAATAAACCTTACATATACGTAACTGTGTTTAAAAGATAAAAGTTCGTTAAGCAGTTAATATTTTCAAAAAAAAAAAAAAATTATTTCATTTTCGTAATGTACATATATTTAAGTACACACACAGAAAATTTCAAGTAAATCCGGCGATTATTTTCAAAGTTATAGTTGAAAAAAAATGTTGTACTCTATGTATAGTGCATTTGAAACTTTAAAAGCGTTTTTCTCAAAATGCTGTTTTCAAAAACGGTGACCAAGATTACCCGGAAACGGCTGAACCGATGAGTCTCAAATTCTAGCACAAGCTTCTTAAGTATATATTTAAGAAATTAATGGAAGGTTTTATCTCACCGATAATTATTATTTTTATAAACAATTTAAGGCCAAAATTTTGGTTAAAAATCGTTTTTTTTTTTTGCCGTCATTTTGTCAAAGAAAATTATTTTGCCTAATCCTTCGATTAATTTCTAGATTATACATTACTTTAACGAAATCCGTTTGATTTTTTCATTTTAGATGATCTAAAGATATAGTGATCACCGCAAGATGCCTTTTCTGAGAGGAGCTCCTGGAGATCAGCTATAGCAGCTTCCCAAATATCATTTTTGCAAATATAGAAATATTTAAATACAGTTAAAAGTTACCATAACATGTGTACAAATTTTTACATTAATACAATTATTAGTCTTCTCAGGAATTCTTTTTGAAAAATTTTTAGTGTTCGATTTCAGGGCTTTTGGTTCGATCTTTTGATCTTCCCGTATGATAAGCACCTCTTGTTTCCTTATATTTTAGATCTCTCTACACGATTATTTCAATCTTCATTAATTTTAGTCTTAATTAATCAGTTTTAAGAGAAAACGATTCATTTTTGATTGCATTATATTTTTAGTGACATTCATTAAAGATTTAGTGTTCATAAACTTTTAATTATTAATGGCATTGTTAATTAATGTGTTAATTAATTATTATAGTTTATTTTCCCGACAACTCACTTATCTATCTATCTATCTCATTAAGTGTGATTTAATTAACCACTAAAAAGAACTTAATGCTTCAATATAACTGTATAAAATATCGATTCTACGCGACTTTGTTGCAATATAATTCATTCATCACAGATGTTCATCGCAAAAACAATTCATTTTCAAAATTTATTCCATATAGAACAGAGTGACAAATTTTTACTCGACATAAATATATTTAGAGTGTCTAGTGCTTTATTTCCAACAAGTTCCAAACCCTGTAATATAATGTCTAATGTGTACCAGAGATAATATGTGTACTAAGTCTTCTATCAATCATCTTTCTTCACAGGTTCACTCGGGAAATGCCGGGTATAATTACTAGTGCCAGTTCTATAGATTCGATTCTTTAATCAATATCTAATATAAAAGAATTACTTGTAATATGTATACGTTCAAATATTTGTATGTATATAAACAAGCATACATATGTTTTTATTTCATAAGAACTATAATCTTATATGTATTCTGTATTGCGAAATACTTTGCCACAGATTTCTAAATAAACAATGCAACATAGTTCATCTGGAAGCATTAACTTAGCATTAACATTTACGTCACTTTATAAGGTTATGTGATCAAATATTTATTAATTTCACGGGTTGTCAGCCATCTATTGAGAATGACTTAAACTAAACGCAAGGCGCGATTTCTTAATAATTTAAATGGACATCAGTAACTAATTCATAATACTTATAGTATAGTATTTTCTTTTAGAACACTAAAAAAGTAAAAACACTCTTTATATCAATTACGAACAGTTGTATTTCTTTAGAAAGACCTTCAATGTACCCTAAAGATGAAGTACATTCATTATTATTTGAACAAAATCAAATCGAATCATCAGGATAACCTCAAAACCAATTAGAAGAAATGTTTCACTTCATGTACAGTCAGCAAAAATTACGAATTACAAGTCTTACAAATTACTAACAAAAAATAACAGAATTTAATCACGAATACCAAGACTTAGCAAAGAGAATCAATTACATTTAACAAGCAAAATAATAAGCATTTTTCGAAACACAATGTTATTACCATTCAGAAATAATAAGATGTTATATAGAAGACAGTGTAGGAGAAAGCATTGATGCTTGACGCGTACTGCTATGTCTTCGGGTTCGATCCTCACACCAGATATACATTTTCTAGGTTTGGTTGTTAAATTGGTTTGGTCAAGTTACCATAACCATAAACTTAAACTTATTTAATATTTGTATAATTTATTTATATAATAATTTATTTAATATTAAACAGCGTTGTCGTAATAAATAAATTAAATAAAATTGGTTATTAAGTAATTCATATATTATCTTTTTTGCATGTTCTGTATTATTTCACAGATCGTTATCCTAAAGGCCAATTATTTAAGGTTTAAGAGAAAAATGTACTATGTGCACTACTGCGAGCTGTATAAAAATAAAGATATGAATTCCAATTTTAACAAAACGGGTCATCTTTTTTCTGTCAAACTGTGACTCTCTCTCTCTCTCTCTGTCCACCGACACAGAAGCGTATTCTACAAAAAGAAACATTAGATATTCTATACTGGAAGTTAACATGAACCCTGCGCTTCAAAGTGACGTAAATGTAGTATGTGTACAACATATTAGAATGCATTGTTCTGGAACCATTATACTCGGACTTTTATAGTTGGACTATATATTACTTCTTACATTTATTTTATATGCCTATAAAAACCAACAAACATTACAATATTGCACTTATTTTATGACACAATTAAATTGTTACAATATTAAAATACTAGTTTTATTACATTTTAAAATCACCTTTATTTCCTTTGCCTTAAAAATCTTTTATGGTTAAATAGACGAAAAGAATTACAGAATTGTACTTGTATATAATATTTCATTAAGTGTCATAATTGCAAAAACTGATAAGGCTTTATTTATTCCATTGTTTTATACCTATATATACTTGCTTATACTTTGTGTCACGATTGTGATCACTTTTCTACAAGTTATGGTTTTGAGTTTTTCTCAATTCAGAATCATTTCTTAATATCTCAGATTGGGCAGAAATCCGCTTCCTCCTTGAACGTTGCAAATAATTACTATTAGCGGTTGTTATCATATACTATATTTGCATATAATCAATTGACAAAACAAACACTCTATTCCTACTACAACACGGGTAGTCGCTTCACTAATTTCGACCAAGGTAAACAAACAACAATGCAATATATGTCCATTTCAGAACTGTAACTCTGAATTATTTATTAATTTTTGAATACGAACTTGTAATCGTTAAAACGCTACATAACAATATTATTATAAGAAGTAATTACGCCTAGATCAATTGCAACATAAGTTACAATACTTTGAACGCATGCCTTAGAAGTCCAGGTAATATACGAGTATAATGCATGTGTTTCAATATTTTCGTTACACGTAACTATACACTGTGTTTAAAAGAAGTTAGAGTTTCAAATTTCCCGCGGTACCAATCGTAAAATGTTTACTTGTAAGTCAGACGAAATGTCCCGATTGCCATTGTTTCAAGTTCATACTTCTTTATAGAATTATAATTGAATCCACGTGGTTTACATAAATATATATTCAGTACCTAACTAGGCCTAACAATATATTAGTTACAAGATGACCAAGTTTAGAAAAAATACATATATAGTGTCCCGTCAATATTATTTCATTGAAGGTGTACTTCACCCACTAGGGGCTCCCTTCATCAGAAATTCACATGCCATAGAGCAACCCCTGGCCAGAACACTACTAAAGACATTGATATATTGCTATTAATATACTGTTAATCCACCCACTGCATCAGATTTTTTAGACTAATTAATATGTAGCTTTGGGAACTTATTAATATCTACAATGAAACAATAATTATTATTGCCTATAACTAAAAATTTTATTAATTTTTATTACACTTCTAAACCTACAAGCAGCTCCATCTCTTATTTAAAGATATTACTAGTTCAATATTTAGGTAGTCAATATCACAGACTATATTACTGCAATATTTTTAAAATGTTGTAATGCCTATTTACTCATTCTTAAAGAAATTAATTTAGTAAAACCAGGAACACTATGATACGTTGTAAGGAGCACATTTAAAGCATTAGGAAAGACTATATATTTGACGTAATTTAAATTTTTATTCATAGTGTAATTCTTGTTGCATATCTTACAGGAGGATAATATAAAAATTGCACCTAAAAGGAAGAACTATTTCAAGTGAATTATTCTAAGCAACATATTATAGCAAGTCATTAATATTTTCATAATTATATTTCATATACATTAAAGTCTATCGATAGTATGGGTGTGGTTGAACATCTTGCAGGAGACAATCTTATCAGTACAACATGTATATGTATTCTGTAAAATAGAGTGATTTCAACAGCTAAGGTTCTATTTTACCAAGCAATAAATATGTATTACAATAAGTATCTATTGTAGAAATGTATTTATTATATGATTGTATATTAAATTGTTCATTATATTTTCATTCTTCAACCGATCCAAATACCATTCCTAAAATCCGAAGTCAGCATACACGAACTTTACAATAAAAAAATAAAAGCCTCGACAACGCTAAGGACCACTAATGGTTGGATTTTGCTAAAATGATTAAACCAATACTGAAATAAAAAGAAAACAAAAATATTTCAACAATAAATTTATTATTATATAATCTTGTAAGTTTGTATACAACAATGTCCCTAAAAATGACTAAAATGAACACATTATGTTATTTTGCAATTTATTAATTTAACAATATTAGGACTGCATTATTTTTAATTTGTAGTTTATAATATAATGTAAGTACTTATTAAATAAATTTATAAACTTGAGCTTTCTTTTATGCTTATATCGGTATTTACTGGATTTATTTACTGAGATTATTTAACGCTCAATTATTTGGTCTGAATTATTTTATATTAATAAATAACATGACTCGTATTACTTATCAAATAAATACCAACTCTTCTACAGAACTTCTGATGCATTTTCAATTTCAGACAGAATAAATGATACATATTTCTAGATTGTTCATAGTACTAGTGTTATTGAACAGCAATGTTTAGTTATCACAAATCTTTCTGTAAGAAATCGGAAATGCCTTTGTCGCTAGTTACAAATATTATTCATTACAAATTGTTGATCATTATATATACATTTTACAATTGTTAATAATCTGTAACTTCACAACTGTGTTTCAATTACTTATTTTACTTTGTCCACGCTATTGAGTCATTACTTTTTACTTTATCAATTTTGGTTTTCACAAATTGCTTAACAATAATTACTGGAATTTTTATTGATTTTAAACATATTAAAAATTAAAAATTAAACCACATCAAAAATGTCAAGAGCATTATAACATAACATAATATAACATTCTTAAATGTATTTGATAAAATAATCTCACAAATTATAATTAATGTAGATATGCTATAAGAAATAAGACGGCACCCTGGTTCAGAGCAATATACTTGACGCCAGACTGCTGCCTTCGGATTCGATCCGTAGACCACCGTTATATTTTCCGGGTTTGGTTGTTATCAAAGCAAAACTAATTAGGTAAGGATGAGACAACACACATGTGACACCACAACACCATAGAAACAAGATATAAGAAAACTGTCAGTGACAAAACTCATCATTGGAAATAGGCTAATTAAATGAATTAAATAAATAAAGATTGTCTAGAAACTTAAAATATCCCTTTTCATCAAACTTCATAGCTTGTGATCGGGATAACCTTTAAAAGGAATTAGAATTACAAAAAGTGTTTCATCTAGGCTTCGGCCAGTAATGTAAGCGATATGCTCGATTCATAGCAGAATCTCTCAAATTGTGATGTTTGCTAAATAAATATTATAATATTATAATGACTAGAACAAAAAAACATAGATTTTTTTCAAAATAAAATTACTTTAGCGTAATTTACTGGTACTTTTACACCGGATCTTATAAGGAATCAAGATTTCTAATATTACTTTAATCAATTACTTATACTGAAAAGATGATTGTATAATAAAAAGGAAACTGGTCCGATAACTAATATCCAATAATAATAGTATACAAACGATGAATATTTTCTTCAGTAAAATGCAATGCATAGAATTCTATTTCCATTCATTATAAAACAAAGAAATGCAATAATTGAACGTATTCAAATCTGAAGTGTTCGTAGTGCTCTTAAAATAGGTTTAAATATTTTAAAAGATCTTAGAAGCTGACCGTAGATGCTTCAGATATATTTTTGAAAACATATTCTATGTTCTGTATAAATCAAGGGGTGTACTTTACTTAGTTAACCAAAGTAGATGTTTATAAATAGCCAATCTTTACAGATACAGAAAATATTTCTTTTTTAATTTTACATAATATTTGATTTTTTTCTATAGAATAAGAAAACAAAGTCGAGTAAGAATTGAAACACGATTCATATAACTATTAATCATTTTTAAATATTGTAAACCAGTGTTCTATATTTTTAAGAAATAAATATAAACCAAATATATAGTAACTATTTTTAAAAACATTGTTCATTTTTGTGTACAAGCGAAATTCACATTCTTATGTGTACAAGCGAAAATGGATGTGTATATAATATATGAAATTTAAATGACTTTGTAGAGATTTCTAGCAAAACATTTCTGCAGTCAATCTATTTGCTTTTCTTTTAATTATTCATTAAAAATTACATTTAAAAACCTAATAATAAATTTTAAATGACCTTCAAGTTATTTTAATTTTTATATCTTTGTACATAAAAATAAATCTATTGCGAATTGACAAAACATATTAGCATCTAACAGACTATAAATAATATACTAATAGAGGCATAGACTAATAATTGTATTGTTTTTTAAATATCACAGTTTTAGAGACGTCTTTTCCAATACATCAGAAGAATAATTATACATATTCAAAAACTTCCTGTACACATTATTTTCTATTTCTTGTATTGATTCTATTGTCAATTGCTGTACAGTTAGAATAATATTAATTCATTATTGAAGAAAAAAAAACAAATTAATATTTCAATAAGCATTATTAAAATTTTAGTTCATGATTGTAACAATTCATGATTTCAAATACTGGACTAATAAGAATATGCTAAAATTAAAGATATTGTTTGTACAAATTTAATAGTTTTTATATATAACTGAATCTAATTTAAGTTGACATAAATTATATTTTTTTTCAACTACTAATTATTGATCAGGTTTACACACATAGTCTACAAAAGGAAACATTTTTTAAACTAAGTGACCTTGTCTCCCAACAATAATTTTAGAGGTCAGAACCAAGACAAGCAATATTTAGTAAGCGACGCAAATATACTTTTGCTTAAAGTAAGAGAATAAATAATAAGCACACACTGTATATCACAGTACGATGCTATAAAAAGCTTTTACACATTCTGTATACGGGTATGTCCATGTGGTGTAAACCTGGTCGGTGGTAAAGCCATGCTAACTAACAAAGGTAGGAATTTATTGGAATTTCTAAATACTCAATTAAAATGTAATGTAACAAACAAATAAACTACTTTCTTGTATGTACATGATACAATATAACAAAATTATAATACATTATTTGACCAGTAACAGATATAAAATGTTCCAATATATATATATGAATATATAAACGAAAAAAATGACTTTGAATGCCACAGGCCAAAGTAATAATAATAACAAGTATCAGGTCACAACGTATTAAGAAACTGACAATAATTAACACAGCTGTATCACTAATGATCCAAGTAACATCTTTATATATTTAAAGTGCCTAAGAACCAGATTAGACACAAATTCTTCTGCAAAATTACATACATGACACATCTGTAGTCGATACATTATTTAACTCTCTTTTATCTTAAGATTAGTTATAGTAAATCTATTTACAAAACGAACATTTTATATTGATTCGTATAACTGTTATAAATATCTAATATGTAAGAAATAACATAGCAATTTATTTACTTACAATTATAAATTGAAATTTATATTATTACCATTAATGTCTCAATTGTAATACGAAATTTATGATGTAACTTGACTTGTTATAATGTAACAGAATTAAAAATAATCCCAGTAAACATAAAAATAGCATTTGCATTAACATTTATACAGCTGATACACTTAGATGTAAATGCTACTTTAATGTGTTTAATGGGATAATACTATAATAAAGCACATTCATTTATCTGGAAAGTAGATATCATATATTAATACATCTTTTACAGTGAATAAAATTGACATCCCTCTAAACAAATTTATGCTAAACGTATCTACTAAATATTACGTATGTGTATTTTTGTGTTTACTGGGATACTAGTTTGTAACAACATTGCTAAAGAGTAGTATTTATTACTATGTTTGTTCTTACATGCAATAAATCAACGTGTAATAATTGCTTAAAATGATTAACTATTTAAATATTGGTAGAATTTGAAAAAAGTTTTGAAATTTTACATTTATATGGGATATATTTATATAAAAATTATTGCTCTATCGTTCCATTATATTTAGAATAATTAAAATTACGCACTTCTTATTGAATAAATATTTAATATTGTTTAAAAAAAATAATTTCTATTCAAAGTTTGTTAAAAAAAACTATTGTCGAAGAATATAATTTTATATACTTTAATATATAAAAATAACGATACTATTAGATTACGTTATTAGGTTACGTAATTCCTTGCAAAAAAAATGTGAGGGAACGCGTATAAAGCGAAAAGTGCAATAATATCATTAGGAAAATAATTGTTCTTAGATTATCAAATAACATTAAATAATTGCTGCTGCATTGCTAGTGGAAGACAGGTGAGACACACATGTGGCAAGCGAATGCAATGCAGTTGATAATAGTTTATTGCTTTGCTGGCAGTTGCGGTTACCGTAAATGATTGTATATATTAATTAAATTACATGTAACATCATAATAAACAAATCAAAAACAAACATAACAAAAAGATCTTCTTTATACATATCTAAAAACTTCATGACATACAATTATTTACAGAACCTTAATAACGATTGTACATTTAACCATTTCATACAATTTCTGATATATAAATAGGCGATATAATAAAAATAGACAATCGTTTTAGGAAATATAATCACGAAAGAGAATATTATACTTTAATATTTAAAAACATTACAATTAATAACAATCTGTATTGGCTAATGCTATTTTATAAAATAAAAATGTTTTAAATAATAATCATATACAATATTTATCAGTCATATTTTATATGTTTATTTTTTATTCTTATACCTTGAAATAACCAATATTAATTTATTTATTAATTGTAATAATATTATAAATTATTTATTATTTTTAACACTACATACACACACACACACACAAATGTACCCAAATGCAGGAACTATCAGGGAAGGGAAAGTGCTACGGTCCTTACATGTTTACAGTCTGCAACTCATTAAATAATTACTAGATACAATTGAATTTGTCTTAAGACTAAAAAACAGTAATTTATGAACCACCAACTTATTAAAAAATTGTCGCAAGCATCACATCTTCTCTGAAAGGCCCTGCATATATTTACATAATCTGCGGATTTATTGGAAAAAAATTTAAAATTAGCCAATAAAATTTAGAAAATTTACATACTAAAACATTGAAGTTTTATTTATTTTTAAAATATAAATAAATTTTCCAACCTGAATCATTACGTAGTTGTTCTCAAATACTAAATTACCTCATATATCCTGATATATTATGGCAGTGCACTTGAAATAAATTAAAACGTACAAATGCATAACATAAAATAAATTAAAAATCTAGTTTTGACATCAATACAAAGACTGCTTTATATTGGATTAGATATAATATGAATGCTTCTTATATCTGAATTATAGCATTTAGTTAAATTTACATTAAATTTTTTGTTTGTTTTTTTATAAGCTTTATAAGACTAAAGCCAAATGAACAATATACGAATAACTCGTACAAAAGAAATATATTTTATATTATTATTTTGTCTGTACGTCTTAATTAGAACATAACATTTAATTTTTTGTTTAAAAGCGAAAACCGCAAAACATTTTGAAACATATTTCATAATTACGTATAACATATGTAACTAATATAAAAAAAAAAAAATAATATTTTCAAATAACATAAGAAATATTTTCTAATATTTATATATACAGATATAATTATTTACATATTTATAATTTTTATGATTTTAAAATATATAGTTTGGAAGCCAATAAAGTAATTTACTTCTAATAAATACGTTTGTTACTATAATAATAAATTAAAATATAAGTTAATTTTGATAAAATACTTTCCTTGGAATGATGTCAACTTTGTTGGTACTGAAGAAAAATTTGTTACCTATATTTTAGATATTTATTCATAACTGGGAGCTATAGTTGTGAAGGGGACAACTGGACAAATTTTTTCAACTTCCAAAGCTGTGGCCATGCAGTCACTCGAAGCTGAATATTCTCCTAGTGCCTCTAATACTCTACCTAAGCTATACCTACATAAAATAAGAAACAAAAATGAATTTAATATTGAGCAATAAATATAATACTTATACTGCAGAGACTGCTATGGCGTTCTACACTAGAGCAAAACCAACATAAAATACTCATTATATCAATTTAATTTATTTTGCTACAATGAGTGTAGATGAAATATGTTAGTATTGCTCTGATGTAGATGGAATATTTCATTTATACCAAATATGTGCGTTTTTTGGTTCTATTTTTGCAGCATCTCTCAATGTTTTCTCAGCCAGACGATTAGCACCAAGCATATGTTGTGTATGACCCAATTGTTGCATTGAGCAACCATGTATTGGATTTATTGCTACAGCATTTGCAAAACACTGGCGAGCTTCAACTATATCATGGTTATGCATATGTACCATGCCTCTCTAGAATTAATTTAATAATAAGTGAACAAAATTATAAATTACCCACTAATCATTTCTGACAATATCATAAAATACGAACCATGTACATGATATGATGTGATAATGGAAATATTGCTGTAGCTTCTTGAATACAATTCATAGCCTCTGTTGGCTGATCCAAGGCTAAATAAACTTCTGCTAAGAGTAACCAAATCTAAAAATTGAAATCACTAAATTGAAATAAGTCAATAAATTGTTGTAGCAAATATATATATGAACGATGTTATTAAAACAACTAAACCTATCTGTCTTTACAAATATTCCAGGATTTCGGTGAGAAGATACCATGAATAATTGCACTGTGTTCTCTACAGATGAGGAATAATTTGATGATGAGTAAGGTTTGTCTACAATTTGATAAACCTACCTTAATTAAACACATTATTTTACGTTTAATTGAAGCCTAAAAACTATCTGATATCTAACTGATTATGATAAAGAAACTGAAAATGCAAAAGAATAAAACACAAGACTAATCCAATAATATTAATTTAAAAAATTACCTGTAATTGTAACATCCAAGCTCTCTGAGGTCCTGGTCTAGGTGAAAATGAGCTTAACGAACTAGCAGCTTCACTCAAGGCATGTTCCACCTTGGAAGCCGCTAAAGATGCAGCATGCAATGAGCCTGAAATATAAATTTAAAAAAGCTTTACCTTATACATCAGGAAAATATTATTTTAATAAAATCTATACTATATATAAGTTTTTTATAACAGTAATTTACATCAGTGCCCTTCGTCGATTATAAATATAACAACTAGCTACGTACATTTAAAAGAATAACGGAATTATTTGACTCTATATAGTGAAGACCAAAATAAAAAGCATATGTGTAAAATTGTATTGGCCGGTAGGGGAAATGCGTCTCTTAAAATCTGGAACATGAATTTCTGTCTAATTTACGCCACATAGTTTATCTGTAAAACAGTCAAGGGACTTGATATAACAAATCAAAACTTCGTAAATGATTTGAATGCTGGGTTTGGATATTTTACTAATGTCAATTATATATATATATGCATATACTCGTATGTATAATATGTATATATTGATAACTTCAATAGGATACTTAAGATTAATTGTATAAAATTTTTATTAAATCAACTGAAAGAGATGAAATTCAAAATCACAATCTAAACAATTTGACGATATAGCAGTATAATTACTACTAGTCCTTTTTACAATAACGAAAAACAAATGCAATACAGAAGAAAAATAGTTCCTCATAAATAGTCTGTATTATATGATACAAAATTTTTACAATACAGCCTAAGCGAATTTCTGCTTAAAACATCGAATTCTTTGTCTGCGAATTTTAACTGAATATTGGTTTGCTTTATGCAAACATAGTCATAGATTATATTTTAAAAGCAACAATGTACAATAAAACAATAGAGAGAGACCTAAACACCATAAGAAACTTAGACATGGACCGTTCTTAGAAATATAAGTCAACGGAAAATTAATTCAACAGACTACTACAATTAGCAAGAAAATTATAATTGAAAGTTGGCTTACTAGAATCTTTGTCGGACATTTGTGATGAATAAATTTGTAAAACAGAACGACAATCAGACTTTTTATCATCAGTATTGTCTTGCGTTTGAGTTTCATAAAGTTGTCGCCACTCCATAAGCATTTTTCTGACAGTTTCTAACGCACTCTGAAAACAACCATCACAAGAATAAGACAAATATATTATTGTTTAAAAAAAGAAACTACCATAAACTTACTTCGCCTCTATCCAAATAAAGTTCTAAATTAGCTTTAGCGTACATAAGATTTAAATTATCCGGAAATTCTCGCAGAGCTTCTTCAAGTACTTGCAGAGCTTCAGTATGGCACTGAGTGGCAGTAAGGAGAAGCGCTAACAGTTGTAGCCCATGACAACTTTCTGGACGTAGTTGTAATGATGTCTTAATATTGTGCAAGGCTTCAGATAAGTGGCCTATAAAAACAATACGGCACAGTAGTCTACATGTTAGTCTTTAAAAAAAGATATATTATTAAAGAATTATATTATTTTATTCATAATCAAGTTAAATATATCAAAATAAAAATACAAACCTAAAAGAGCAAATTGCAAGGCTAAATAATATACGGCTAAATGATCATTGGGATCATTCTGGACTGCTCTGTAATTATTTTAAATAATATTAAAAAAAATTAAAACGATTTAATTCAAACGTATCCATTTTTCATTAGATACATACTTCTCAAATGTTTCCAACGCTTGCACATGTCTCAACGTTTTTTGCTTCTTTATTAATGATTGATTTGCTAATGTTTGGAGGCCAATACCTTCATATACTAAAGCTCTCGTTAAACCAGGACCAGATTCTCTAGAAACAGCCATTCTTGAATATTCTAGGCCTTCATTGATCTGAAAATTGTTACTTCTATGACGCTGGCTATGCTGGCTATGAAATATTTAATAACTATTTATAACTAACTTGATGAGTATGTTCATAACAAATGCGAGCTGCTAATAAGCAGGGTGTTGGATCTTTAGGCGCTAGATTAATAGCTTCTTGTAGAGCTCTTAAGGCATGTGTATGTCTTCCAAGAACTCCCAATGTTAGTGAGTGTTGTCTCCAAACATGAGCTTCACCAAACGAAAATTTGATAGCACGTTCAAAACTCTTAAAATGTTATAAGAAAGATTTTAAATAAAATCTTGATAAAACTATTGTAAAAAGAGTAAACGTACCTCATGTAATAAACTAGCTTGACCCCATCTCATTGTGGCAATAGTCAACAAATCATATATCGCAGTTGCATTTCCTAAAGCATGAATTCGGGCTTCCCTAAATTCTGGAGACTGTGAGAGAACAGCATCTCTCACAGCCAATGCCTCAGATATTAATAATAGCAAAATCGTTTCCTCATTTTCATTCTTAGGTATGAATTGATTAGTTTGGTTGTATCGTTTAGGTTTCCAAGGGCCTTCCGCTGTAGTGCGTGTTATCCGAGACGGAGCAACATACCCAGTTCCAGATACACCACGAAGAAGAACTTCAGCTAGTTGTCGGGCAAGAGTTAATCGAAGGGATTGTGTAGCCGTACTTTCTACAGCGGTAAGCATCGCTCGATACCTTTCTACAGCATTATGAAGCTTGCCGGTTTTAATATGCAATATTGGAGCCCGCTGTAAGGCGGTTTCTAAAGCTGGACCAACGCCTTTTGGTACTGGTGGTGGAGCTGGAGGTCCTAATGTTCCTTGTGAGTTTAATGAGCTCGTATTATGCATATTAGTTAAATTATCAATACGTTGTAAATATAGTAACCCCAAATCTGCTGCTAATTCAAAACTATGAACCTGAAATAGAAAATATTATTTCAAAACCATGTCTATAAAAATAATACAAAATTCTTTAATAAAACGCAATAATGTAATTTTATAGTATAATTACATATCATATTAAATATTTTTACTTAGTCTTACCATGTCAGCTTCATGTTCAACTTGTTTAAATCTACTTGTGGACGAAGATCCTAATTTTTCTAAGCATAGGCCTCTGATGGCAAAACTCTCACCAACAATATGAAGACTACGCCTTTAAATTAATAAAATTCAGTAATTACATAATGGGGGTGTGTAATGAATAAGACTAATTTATTTGTTACGAACATACAATGGTAAATCTTTCTCATGTAATTTATGCAACTCTGCTTCTGTATAATTCTCCAAACTTTCCGCATACATTCCACAAGCATAATGTAACTTCCCAAGCAGCAAATGAGCATCAAGAAATACACCAGCTTTTCTTCCCAGATCATTTGCTGCAAGTAACAAATACTTTTTTGCCTCGGCCAAACCCCCTTTTGCTCTTACACAGTTTGATTCAATTGGTGGCCACTCTTCTAAATAACTCTCAAGTTTACCTTCTCCAATCAAAAAGTTTGATAAACATTCTGCAACAGTAATTTCTTATTAAGTAAGTTCAAGTAATGTCTACAGTAAGTTTTAAAAGTAAGGTTAGGTGCAGACCAAAACTAGGCGTTCTTATTTTTAACTGATCAGCCAATTCTATCACACGTTTCCATTGTGCATCTTCACGACTTTTTTCAATATCAGCCTCTATTCGGGAGGAATTGCGGTTTCCACCTCGTGACATCGTTGAAATAAAAATCAATTAAAACTATAACAAGTAATGTCAAATGGGACTGTCACAATTATAAATTCGAATTGTCAAATTTTTGACAGATGTCTACTTTACCAGTATTCCAATAATATTCCTAAGCTGGTACCACTGTTACGTTTATTTCATAGTAGTCAGAGCCCGCAAAATCTAAAATAATATATTTAATTAAGCAAATAATGGTTAAAGAGTTTTAGATAAAATTAAATAGAAGAAAATGTCTTTGGATTAAAAATTTATATACAGAATAGTAAAACACATATATCAAAATGAATTCTAATACATTCACTCAAAAAATAACGAAACAAATTAAAATGGTTTTTACCTGGAACCTACAACGAAATGAGATCATCGCTGCTACAGCAGGGTCACTATTTTTTACTGGATGGTGGTTAATGATTGACTTGTGCTGTGTGTATCCAGAACTTATGAAGCAACACCGAATCTATTTTTTGGCAGCCATCCTTAGTACCCTATCTTTGGTTATTGTAAATTCTGTTTCAAAAGCTGACCTTACAGACTGGGGGCTTTTCTTGGCGGAAGCGAGATGTACACCACATTGTACTAAATTCTACTTATTTCTCGGATTTATAATGGCTTTTGGAGGAATGATTTACGCTTCTTATATTTTGGTTCAAGATTTTTTTCTTCATGATACAAATCCTATATATGTAGGATTCGCAGTTTGGATACAAAATGGGCTCATCTTCGCTTCAAACATGACTTTAAGATTTGGTATAAGAAGAACAGAATATGTTTTCTAAATATATTTTATAACCATTATTTATTATATAACAGAAAGATTTTGATAGTTTTAAAATAAATTATATTTATTTATTATTGTTTTTGTTATTATATTATAATGATATATAAGACTAGTGTTATGACCGCATTGTTAACAGAAAGATATAATTTTATCCAGCGTTCTGAATCTTCTTTACATTCGCTGGTACATCGTAAGTAACTTCACAGTCTGGCAATAGGGCTGATAACTGCTGAACAATTTCTGATTTCTTTTTGACATAAGGGAGATCGCCAAGTTTTAATGTCTTCAAATTTATGAGTTGGTTTACTCCTTTTAAGCCAACTTCTGTAATGTTCCAGCAACTGGTTATTTGAAGATGTTCTAACGTATCCGCAATTAATGATAACTTGGGAATAGCTCTATCTTGCAAATGATTACACTCATGGAAAATGATCTTGTTAATATGCCTGCAACCAATAAAATGTTCAAATCCATAGTGCATTATACTTGATCCTGTAGCATCTATCTCCTTGATGTTGAGAACTCGTATCGGCTTTGCAGGAAGCGAATTGTAGTCTCTTTGATATTCGTCTTCTCCCACCCACTTCACTGCAGCCCCATTTCGTAAGAGCCATTCCGCGCAAGCACGATCTGGCCCCACTTCCTTGACACGGGCTGGGTCTACTCGATTAAACACAATATTTAACCATTCCCACAAATGCCTGCGAGGTGCTTGAAAGCCAATCTGTGAATTGAGTGAATTCAACAGTTTCCTCTGAAATAATAATTGCAAATTAAACCAAAGAATTTCATTAAAAAGGTAACTACATAGGCAATTATAATGAGACATAGTAACTGTACGAACATATGATTCTTACAAAATCTAAATATGCGATTGTTACAAAATCTAAATAAACGTATCTGCTACATAAATGTTATATTTTTAATACTTACACCAACAGTGGTAAAACAATATTTCATCTGAAACAATAAATTATATTAATTCACATTAAAGAAATTTATTTAACTTCACATAAATGACAATATTACAAACCATTTTAATTTAGATAGATTCTTGAACATAACATGACTAAGATTTTCTGATTGTCACTGTCGTTTATTTTCCTTATATACTTAATACGCAAATCCCATAAAACAAATCAAAATATTTGGGTTTTAGTGGTTCTCATCTTGGAGAAATCTTCGAAGCACTTCGAAGTTAGCTATTTTCACTGTCATATTCTGTAACATTCGTAACATTCTGTTTGCATAATTTGGCGTAGCTGCACGGACTTGCACGGATACTCTGGTGTTATGTGCAAATGTCAACACATTTTCTGACAAGTGGAACTAGTAATTAAAAGAACGTCAAAGAAATCATCTCTTTGGGTTTATAATAAAATAGTTTATATTAATGAATTTCTTAGTTTAAAAATGTCGGAGACATACGGTAAATAAAATTTCTTAAAAATGTCATATTAATAAGAAAACTGAGGTTATGTTACACTGTTTATTTATACATTTCAGATTATTTGTTTAAATTTTTGGTTATTGGAAGTGCAGGATCTGGAAAATCATGTTTATTGCATCATTTTATTGAGAGTAAATGTAAGTAATGTATAAGAATTATAATATTTTGTCATTAATAACTTCGAAAATTTTTATTGATTACGCCTTTGTTTCTTTAATTCATTTAAAAAACATGAATATTTAGGCGTTTAAATATGTCATATTAGAATTTGTTTAAAAATATTTGATAGCGGTTACCACTGATAAAATAACAGAAAATTTTATACTCATTATAATTTATATTCCATGATATATATTTATTGTTCTGTTTTCCTGTTTTTGTTTTCAATATTCGTAATTTTATAATTTGGAATAGGCAACATGGAATAATTTTATCCTGAAAATAAATTTTCCCTTTAGTTAAAGAAGACAGCAGTCATACTATTGGTGTTGAATTTGGATCGAAAATTGTAAATGTTGGAGGAAAGCAAGTTAAATTACAGATCTGGGATACTGCTGGGCAGGAGCGTTTTAGATCTGTAACTCGTTCGTATTACAGAGGAGCAGCAGGGGCACTTTTGGTTTATGACTGCACTGCTAGAGATTCATTTAATGCTCTTACGAATTGGTTAACAGACGCCAGAACATTAGCTAGTCCAAACATAGTGGTTCTTTTGGCTGGAAATAAAAAAGATCTTGATGAAGCTCGTGAAGTAACTTTTTTGGAAGCATCTAAATTTGCGCAAGAAAATGGTAAATATTGTTATAATGTTTCATTTCTCTGTTTTTAAATATTTTTGTTATTTACATATTATGTCATTGTATTATATATTACTATGACATATTTTACAGTAATAATAAATATTCAAAATTACAGAATTAATATTTTTGGAAACCAGTGCTAAAACTGGTGAAAACGTTGAGGAGGCTTTTTTGAAATGCTCAAGAAGCATCTTGGCTAAAATCGAAACTGGAGAATTGGATCCTGAGCGTCCAGGTATAAATTACAGTAGTTAAATTATATTTTAAACGACTATTTTCAAACACTTTAACAGTAATACATTTATAATAAATAAATTGTTTTATACACTTACAATAGACTAGTCATATTTAAGCTATTTTCAGGTTCTGGAATACAGTATGGAGATTCCGCTTTACGTGGTTTACAAGGAAGAAGTCGGCCACGTACACCAAATTGCTCCTCTTCTTGCAAAATGTGAGAATCTGAGAGTATAATCTGATATTTATTAACTTAACAAGTCTTGTGCAAATGAAAAAATATTGTGAACAATTAACGATATAAGCTTATATTTTTCCATTTTTGTCATATTATTTATTTAATGTTTAATTGTTGTTAATCATTGTTGTCTAAAGTTGTTTACAATTTTTGTTATTGTACTATCCAGATAACTGACACTTATATATTTGCTACGACACCATTTTTGAAATGCAATCAAAAATATAAATTGAACTTACATTCCGACAGAAACTTTTTGTCATAAAACTAAAGTCCGTAACTTTTAATTATTGATAACAAAATTGCTTATAAAACAAATTTAAAGCACGAGATTATAAAAAGTAATATAACAAATCTATATCTACTGTTAATTGTTGGAGAATCTAAAATTAAAAATTATGTGTAAAATGTACTTAATAATTAAATATTTTGAATCTCAAAATAATTTCGTAAATCTCATTGTTCTTAAGTTTATTTTTTTTAGTGTGATTTATTTATTTTATTTATTAAATTTTTTCGAAAATATGATCCGAACCAATTAGTTGAGAACGTTAAAAGAATTACTAAAAAAAAGTCAAATTTATTAAATTGAAAGTTCTTTCGCAAGAATCAAACGCAAGCTAAAAGAATACATTGCCAGAAAATAATTTTCCTGTAATTCTTATGTAATCACATAATTACGTTTAGTGGATATTATTAAATTGTTCTCTACTTAACTCAGTAATAGAAAATGTAGTAGTTTAGGTTTTATTTTTTCTTTTCAAAAATGAAAAAGCTACTTAAAATAACAGGAATTAAAATAAAAAATTATGAAGCTACTTATATTAAATTTTTAGTTTGTAATACTAAATTTTGCAACAACAATCGACAATTATTGAATGCTTAAAATATGTAATGTTAATTGCAACATTGTACAGAATGAATAACTCATGAAAAAGAATAATTTCTTGTTAAAATAATAAATGCATCTGCTGTAGCATATAAAACGGTTGGTTTTTAAGTAAGTAAAACTTATTGCTTAATAATAATTTCTTTTGAAGGGTTCTTGCGAAATTTTCAATTGTTTGTAATATAAAATCAATAATAAATAATTAAATTCACTAGTGTTGAAAGACTAAAAATAAAATTGTATTTTTAGACAAAAATAATATGTTATTTAAAATATAATTAATCAGAAAATACTGTATTTTAAAATATATTAATATACGATATATATATGACATTGTAAAATGTAGTTTTAATTTATAAAATTAGTTATGTGTTAATTATGTTAATCTTTTAGGTGGAATATACACAGTGATGTAACTATATTTATCATTTATCAATCATGGAATGTGATGTAAGAAATAAAATATACGTAGGTATTCCGTTTTACTTGTTTTGGAATGACTATAGATAGTTCATTTTATTTTAAGAATTTTAAATTTGTAAATCTTATTATTTTCCAATGAGTCTTAACAAAAAGCATACTTTTTTTACGAAAATGTAACTTCTTGTAAATGCAGTATGTAGGTAGTGATTTGCAGTAAAATTAATCGAGTATAGACGAGTATACACATATATTTACCTTATAGCATACGACCTTAAAACATCTTGGAGCGGGCATAAGTAATCTAATATAGACGATATAGGTCTTTGAAAAATCGCCTAATTATAAGAACATACAAAATAGGCGTTATGCATATATATTTAAAGTGCGCATGTTAAGTTGCAGCCGGTCTAGGCGCATAATTTCAATAATTGTATGTGGTGTTAAATGTTTTAAAAATGAAATAAATTAGACACAGGCCTATTATGGTCGAGATGCTTGAAGTGACGCTGTGTAAACTGCAGTAGAAGTTTCAGATCAGCCATGTTGTAGCTGGGACAAAGATTTATAGCTTCGAGTGGAAATAGATCTGATATCGGATTGTGTTATTCGAGAAAAACTGAAAACTGTATGTGTATAACGAATTTTAACGTACAACATTATTCAAACATGAATATCGATTATTACTTACAATCATTCGTTGACATTTAAGAACAATGACTTGGTGAGTTTCATCATCTGCAATATTTTGTATTATAATATTATCCCATATTCACGATGATCTTTTTAATAAGATTGTGAAATAAAGGTATAGCATTACAAAATATATATATATTGCCATTGTGCTAAAGGTCCCAGTAAACTTAAGACAATTTGGGTTTGTGTTGAGATTCTTTTATATAGATTTTCTCGGTGTAAATCGAAGCATAATAATGTAGTCAAAAGCGGATTTCCGGTGTATGCAGTTACTTAATAATATTAGTAATTTACTAATTTTGCTTCCTGAGTATCACTAGTTTATATATTATTTGTATAGGAACCATAAATATAATATTAATATGTAAGTGTCGTAAGATCTAAGAAACGGCTATAATTTTAATTAAATAAAAAGTTTTCTATATTTACTTATACATCTATACAAGTTGGAGTTAGTTTTCAAAGTTCCACTAAAATAGTTTCAACTATTTACTGAAAGATGGAGATTCATTCATTTTGATTTGAAAAACCTGTCAAATTTAAAATGTCATATAAAAAAGATGTATATATTTAAAATATTATTATAGCCGTAGTTTGTAAAAACCTAAAAATAGCTAATCTTAAAATACTCTAAATGATAATGATATGCTATCATTTAAAATTAAAATGTTACTTTTTTATATTTGATTAATCCAATACAAAACTCAAATTAATTATAACGATCAAATTACTATTATGTTATACGTGTAACATTACAGAAATAAGTATTGTACGGTCACATTCTGAATGACAAATCAAGGTCATGTGGCACGGAGTGAACGTCGCTTGTTATTAATTTTCGTTGTTTTAATTTTACATACTGACTGACATTCAATAGAGTAATATGATAAGTATTTAAAATTAAATAACAGTTACTTTTTTAGTTTTATTTAGTTATGGAGTTACTATTACTCCAAGTATAATAACTAATAACTATTAGTTATTGTACTTTGAATGTATGTAAATTGTCTCATTAGTAAAAGACATTGAGTAGCCGTGAATTTTTTTTTGAGTTTGTCCTTAGTTCAAAATTGGTTATCAGGATCTTATTTAGTATATTTTTAATGAGTTATAATATTATAAAAAGTAGGGTTGCTAACCGTTCTTCTTTGGGAATGGGCTTGTGTCTTCATTTTTTAGTGGTCGATTTTTCAATTGTTGATTGAAATTGATGTTAATAAATGTGTATTGGCGTGTCTATTTCATTAAATATCTAAATATTGACGGAGATATAGGAATTAAAAGTTTGAATTGTAGTTTTAGCGCTAGAAATGGTCGGCCATATTTTTATGACGTGAAATGCATTTTAACGTCAGTTATTTGTTGAGTAGGTCAGTGCTGTGGTAATGTTCTGTAGCTGTTGGTAGTCAAATAATCAAGTCAAATCAAAGAATAATAAGTTTTTACTTTATTTAACCCTGCTAAGGCAGAAATAATATTGAAATTTGATTGTTCCTTGAAATAGCTGTAAATAATATTTGATATTTTGTTATATAAATACATATAACAGAGATTTATGATCTGTAAGGTTGGTAACCTTACACAAGGATTGTGATGTCACATGCACTTGGAATGTGTACAACGTTGAATCCCTTTAATAATTAAAGAGACAAAATGACTTTTTTAATTGTTAATATCTCTTAACATATTAGGAGTTATTAAAAAATAATTGAACATTTGAGATTCTAGTAACCCACTTTATCAATAGACGAGTATAGTACACTTTTATAGAAATTAAGACATAGGACACAAGCCCATTACAATTCTTTTTGTAGAGCTTTCTTTTGTACTTGTAAACATGTTACTACTTTATGTTTGCCTTACAAATCTTTTATCTTACGGCGACAATGGGTATGGGAACCATATCTTAATTTCTATAAAACTGTACTATATATTGATACACTTGATTAGGGCACTATACATATTTAGGTTAGGGTACTATACATTATTATAGGAGATATTAACAATATTTAGCATAAAGTAGTTTTAGTCACTTTAATCTTTAGGCTTGTCGCATGTGTTGTACCACCACGTACCGATACGACAGTACGCCAAGTCAAACCTGTGTACTGTAGGGTGTATTGGAGTTACTTTGCACTAACATAATTTATCATGAGGGCAAAATTTTACTTTAATTTTTATCGATACACCACTGTTATGGAAGAGATTATTACATTCTCTTTCATATCCCTTCCAGTCTGAGACGGGTGATTGTATGCTGTTGTAGCATGTATTCGCTTAGTTAAAATTCGCTGATATAACGCTCGTATTCGGACGGCTTTTTCGCTTGCAAATGCGAGGGTTCATTACATTTACAGGGTTCGGATAGGTAAAACGAAGTAGAGCGTATACGTCCGGTCAAAATTCGCTTAAGTATACTTGCAGTGTGCGACAATCCTTAAAGGAATCATGCGAATTCATAAAAAAATTATTAATCCATCGACGTCATGTCCGTTCCCTACCCTCTTCCCTTCTATGAATTGTCATCTCTGTTATACATCATTAAGGTTGAATCTTTAAAACTTCTATTGGCTGCCTCTTTCTTCCAATTTGCAATGCTCATTTTCACTTCATCTTCTTCCTCTTGATATTTTCTCTAACATTTATTTCCTGTTGTAATTCTTGCTTTAATTTCAAACTTCATATTGTCTGAGTCAACTGTTGTATAGCCATATTATAAATATGGTAAAGAAGAACAAATAAAAACGATTAATTATTTTACTACAGAAACAAAATTAAATTCAAATTTTTGAATATTAAAAAAAAAAAATTAAACAAATCCACTCCCAATAATCCGACTTGAAAAAATTATTTTGTTATTTAGTTGCTATGAAATATTTTTTTTTTCTGTGCTTTGACCAGTGTTCTTCCTTGGCACCTGCAAAAGTTGGCAACCCTACTGGTATTAATATCGAATTGTTTGAATTATATGACAACAGTATTACGAAGTAAAATATTTGGTACCAAGAGAAATCTTATTCAAATATAGAAAAATAAAAACAAATTGAAACAATGTCCTTTGTTATTATTTACTGTTACATATATTATTATTACTGAATTTACATATATCACAATTTTTGTGTGTTTTTTAATGTGTAGCACGCAAGAAAAAAATATCGTGAGTATATTATAATGTTCCAACTGTATGTTTATATTCTTATTTTGTTATATGTTTACGCGATTCGTATGGTGGCTCGAAAACGGCCGCCAATGTTTCTGAAAATTTCCTATTTCGTAGAGAAAAGAATTCTAAGAGTTTTTGCGTCCTCGGATTTTCCCGTGAATTTTCTGGAATCCCGTAATTTTAGAAAAAAGTTGGTCAAATAACTTCTGTTGAAATTTTGCACGTGTATTACGGTGTTCAAAAATAGAAAACGGTGGCGTAGAAAAAATTCGGGGGCCCGGAAGGGAACTTTGTAGCAAGTTCATATTTTGGATTGTAGAATAATTAAGTATATTATTAATAAATAAAAAATTTAAATTTCAAAATTTTATTTGGGAGCACGGAGGCAGTTTTTGGCGAGAGTAGAAATTGTGCTAGATAGTTAAATATTTGTATATAGGTTAACCTTGGTAACTTATTTACAAATCGAAAAAGAAATCCCAAATTTTGAAAAAAAGTTAGTCAAGTAACGAATAAATTGAAAATATTTTTTATTTTGATAAAAAAAAAATATTTTTTAGTCAGTTTGTATGAAAAATTATTTGTTTTTAAATGTAAAATTTATATACGAGGCATGTTTTTTAAGTAATTACCGTTTTGCGATTCCGCCTTTGCAGCGCTACGGTCGGCGTTCCGCGCATGCGCGCTGGTTACCTACATCTCTTGTCTACGCACTGACGCCATTACAGTCTGATTCTTTATTGTATACGTTGTTTACTGAGTGTTTAAGATGCCTCCGCCAATCGTGAGTCCCGCCAATTGTGAAGTACGGGCTGTTATACGATTTCTTAGTGCCAAAGGCGTAAAACCGATCGATATTCATCGTGAGATCTGTGAAGTTTACGGACAAAACATTATGAGTGATGGAATGGTAAGGAAATGGGTGAGAGCATTTAAAGATGGCCGCACAAATGTCAGCGTCTTCAAGACGATAACGAAGTCAAAGCAGTTATGATACAGTGGTTAACAAGTCAGGCGGCAGAATTTTATGAGGAGGGTATTCAAAAACTGGTGCCACGTTATGACAAGTGCCTCAATATTCACGGAAATTATGTAGAAAAGTAGATTAAGGTACAGGCTTTCATGTAAAAATAAAATTATTGCGATATCTTTGCACGTCTTTTTTTAATTCCAAAACGGTACTTACTTAAAAAACACGCCTCGTATAATGAGTTAAATATTTCATTTTAAAAATGAAATTAAAATTTGAACTGAAATTCAATTCACACATAAAAGAAGGTCGTCGCTTGCGACGGGGGTAAACTCTAGTATATGTATAATGTGTGATCTAGTGTACTTCCAAAAATTAAAGTGTTCTTTTATGGTAACAGTGTTCCCCCCCGCCCCCAGGATGCCGTATAACGGAAGATTATACACTTGCATTTGCACACACAAAGAAAAAGAAATAGAAATGCACATGTGTCGAGTACATGTGACATGTCCACTATAGAATGATCTCAGCCCACATGCAGGAATTATAAATAACGTTCATTTGAAAGGTTAATAACCAACAATTGATATGTGGTATTTTTAGTAGATAGTAAAACTTAATCAATATTCAAAGCATTCGATTCCGTTGAAAACTACCTAGTACGACTTTAACTAGAATCTTATTTAAATCGGAAACACGTCTGGACTCTGGTCTGGAGGTGAATACGAGACAATTGTTTAATGGTTAAGTTTAACACCGCGTCTAAGGGGAAAGTAGTTTTAGTTTTCTGATTAAAACAGTCTTAAAGATTGTACTTAAGTGGGGAGGCAACTATAAAATAAAGAGTTCAAATAGGGAGTAGAATCCAGTACAGTTTCAGTCGTACAGCTATCAGTAATTGGTTGATTTAGTGAGATATAAATTAATTTTTTAGTGTTTAGTCTACATTCAAAATGACGGCCATTACTTTGGTGAGGATTTGCTTTTATTCTATTATCTACCTTTAAATATTTTAGTAACATTGAAAACAATATTTTAAAATTATTGAAACGATAAAATCAGTGCTCATTTCATATTTATTCAACTTATTATATCATTCATTATTATGATCCAGTAAACATTTACGTAACATTCGAATAGATTAGTTACGTAAAGGCTACATTACTGCGTATTAGGAAGTATGTTAAATTGTTCAGAAACTATAATAGTGACTGCAGTGACACATAAAATATTTTACATGCATGATAATTTCATTTTTTTGATATTTATAAATTTTTTCAAATGATATGTACATTGCTTTTCAAATCGATAATTTCACGAAGATATAGGATACTACAATTTGAAACTATTTGTAGATCGTAAAATTCATAAAAATAAACAATATCAGTTCTCTCATTTTTATATTATTTGTCTTTGATAGAAATGTACCTACTACTCGTAAAGGTTAGAGACAATGTTTTTCACGAAAGCGTATAACGCATTCTGTTTAATAAATGAAACGTTGCGGCATCGTTTTGTTTACTCGGATACATGCGTTCAACCAGTCACCAACCACGCTTCAGTAAGGGTTGGTTTAAAAAGCAACCCATGCTGTGTAATGTTGTGTAAATGCTGATACCGCTGCCAGAATGCGTTGGCAGTGTTTGGTGCTGTCACATTAAGCTTTACAAGTGACGTAGTGTTTGTCTTTTTAATTTTGTGTATCTTTTTGCAACAATTTAAAATGCTGGTATCTTTTATAATATTGCTTATCATAAGTATCAGCGTATCAGATTTTTTTAAATATAATTTATTTAATGTCGGCCTGTTTCCGATATTAGCACCTATCAATGATACTTCCTACTATGTTTGCAGTTTTTGTGATGTCGTTTTATTATATGTGAACCACACGGCCACCTAATACGTTTATGTAATCAATTTAACTTAATAACAACCAAACTCAGAAACTCTGGTCGGGAAATCGAACCTTAACACAGCAGTTAGCTTCAACCATCAATGCTTTCGCACACTGTGCTGTTACCGTAGCAGTATTTATTTTTATCTGTAATTAGTACATCTCATGTAAAACTGTTGTTGCTACAAGTTATAACTTGCAACTATAGTTGCCTATAGTTTTTAGGGGCCCTACAGTAATAACTTTTACAGTCTTTAACTTGTTCGACTTTCAAAAAATCTCCCTCTTTCTTTGAACTGAAACTTTGATTATTATATGATTCTTATTTCTTATTATATATTAAATGTTAAGCGCAAATAAATCAACTGTTCATAATATTTATTTCTTATTAACATAACTCACATTAACAATATTTCTATGTTATAAAATAAAATGTTGTATCACAGATTGTAGGTTATGAAATATCAGCTGTAATGTATAACACAAATTGCTGTCCATTACAGTGTAATACTTGTAATACCTGGAAATCACTCAAGCTGAAATCATAAACATTGCTTGTTCGTTCTGAACAGTTCTGAATAAAGCAGTAAATGTAGTAATGAAACGAAAAAAAGATTATTACGAAAACTAAAGGATCATTCCCATCTACTTATTCTCATCGGATTTGGTTTTATATTTTAACCAAATATAATTGATAATATATGTTGAAAAATGTATATTACTTACGCACGACGTATAAACACTAAGTACATTCAAAATAAAAACTGAAACGCTAGCTGGAAATGGGCTTTATAAGTTTTAATAACTAGCTATGCTCGAAAGGCACAGTTCGATAAATAATTTCAAGTAGCATGTAACAGTAGAAATACCACACAAATAGCACAGAAATAGTAATTCAAATAATAAATAAATATGAACACACAATATTATTTAATAAGCTAAGCAGATACGGTTTGTAAATGCATTGTAAAATAAAATTTGTTTAGTGAGCACGAACTTGTGTCCACACATGTTCTTACAAAGAAACTAAATATTCAAGAATCAATCAAATTCAGAAATCAAGCGGATTCGTTTGACAATTGGATTCGCCGTTTCGGTTTGGTATCTGTATATTTTATTTTATCTGATAATGGGTCCTATTTTGAAACATATTTCGGGTTGGCCGATAAGGTTTGATGAAATTTATAGGGCCTATTTTGTAACTGCTTACCTGACGTCTGTTAACTTCTGATGATGTTTCAAACCCCTATAACTTACAAATTAAGATACTTATGCCAGTTTCAAGGTATGGGACCCATTTTGATCTTTATTTAAGGTCTTCTGATAGTTTTTTGTAAACGTATATAGCTTAGTTTAGAAAATATAGGCCTTTGAAAAATCGTCAGACGTTAACAGACGTCAGGTAAGCAGTTACAAAATAGGCCCCTAAATTTCGTACTAATCACGGTCACAGGATAAGTGGACATTTGAAGTGGAGAGGGCAGGGCTAGAGGTGTATGTGGAATTATTTAATTTATAAATTATATTAAGATATAACACTTATGCTTTTATTGATTTTACATATATTTATTGGCAAGGATGAAGATTCTGTTCTTTTAAAAATACAAAAATATAATTCTGTGCTAAGAGGCCATGACTGAAACTTATAATTATTATTAATATCTTTTTATTATTCCAAAATAATATCGCCTTAATATTTAAAACTGTTGGACCTCTTCCTTTATAGTTTTTTAAATATATATTTACAATGATAAAAAAGATAAAAAGTATGATCGTCTGCCAGAGAAGTCAAGAAACATTTGAAAAATGTTGCATATCCATAAAAAATTGCCATAAAATATTACAGTTGGTTTACATTTTGTTCGAAAACTAATACAGTCACCTCTTATTGATACACTTTTTAATTATATTTTTAAATAAGAATTTATTTAACGTCAGTGTATTTCTGATACTTAGCCCTATCACCGACGGCCTCCTAAAAAGTTAGCAGTGTTTATGTACCCAAATGCAGAAAATATAGCGCTAATGCAGAAGACACAGTAGTCTGTCTTCAAGCATAAATGCTTTCGGCTACTGTTCCATCCATAAATTAAAGATACATTTTTTTACATATTGTACATTAAGTGAAAATATTAAACACAAACAAATCTGTATATTAACAAATAATAATAAAATTAATTTACATATTATTAAATAGAAATTTTAATGTAGGTGAGTATGACTAGAAAACCTGGTACATAGAAATGTGGAGCAATGACAACAGGCTAAGATTATACATATACATAATTAATAAAACTCAGAAGTTTGTTTTTTTGCAAATGTAAATGTAAACTAGTTCTCAAGTTATCTAACCAAGCGTCAACACTGGCGCAACTTATCTCTCCAACACAAATCGTTCAAATAACTAGTTACATTTTCTAATACATTAAATAAATCTAGATATAGTTTAGTTACATACAACACTGATTACTTCATTTACTACTCCTTAAGATCTAATTGAATTCCGACCAAAATCTTTATACGTCAGATACTTTAGAGGTTATGTTTCCAGTTACTCGTAACCATTATTTGGCATTAAATTACTGCAAAAATATTTTGAAACAATTTGTACTTTGCATTCATTCGAAGTACAGTGACATTCACGCTTTTTACACCCTAAAGCAAAAACACTGACAGTTGCCCAAGGTTAATTACAATATTTCTTTATTTTATTTTGAATAAATTATCAAGTAAGGTCATCGTTATAAGTTTAAACGAAAGTGCCTTCCGTCTACTGTTAATTATTAAGGTGAAGGTATAACTATAGTTGATATACATATATCTTTCTAAGTGTAGAAGTAAAGCATTTTATGTAGAACATTTTCAGGGCTACCGTTCCGTCGCCTTAAAGTTACTTGTATCTTCACAGGCTTATGTTCTGTGTAAATTGTCTAAGGTATATATATAGCAATGCAAAGATTGTGTTCCTGTATGGTTTGTGTGTTTGTCCGTCAGGATCGCATCGAACTCTCTTACTTTTTACACATGATGTAAATAGAAATTTGATTAAATGAAACTCTAACGAAATAAATGTACTATATTTATTCCATTTTTAAATATATTACTACCTTTGTGTTATCTTTTTGACACGCGGTAAAGATGCAAATTACGCCTCCAACCGACTATCCTCTTTAAAGGGTTATATACATTAGTTATTAGGTCCAAAAAAGCGATTTTTTAAGAATTTTTCCTGAGAAGACTTTTGAATGTATTAATGTCAAAATTTGTAGACATATTATGGTAACTTTTAACTTTTATTCTAACATTTTTGTATTTGTAAAAATATTAATTTTAAAGCTGCTATAGCTGATCTCCAGGAGCTCCTCTCAAAAAAAACATCTAAAATGAAAAAAACAAACAAGGTAATGTATAATCTAGTAATTAACCGAAGGAAAAAGCAAAATAATTTTTTTTTGACAGAATGGCGGCTTCTCAAAAAAGAAAATCGATTTTTGAGCAAATTTTTGGATTTAAATAGTTTATGAAGAAAAAAATATTTATCGGTGAGAGAAAACCTTGGATCAATTACTAAAAAACATACTTAAGAAGTTTGTGTTAAAATTTGAGACTGATCGGTTCAGCCGTTTTTGAGAAATCCTGGTCACCGACTTCAAAAACACAGTTTTCAGAAAAATGCATTTAAAGTTTCAAAAGCACATAGAGTAAAAAGTGTTTTTTTTCAACTTACATAACTTCGAAAAAAATCTCCGTATTAACTTGAAACTTTTTGATTGTGTACTTAAACATATAATTAACTAATTAAAATAACTAATTAAAAATATAATAAAAAAATAATTTTTTTTTTGAAAATTCTAACTGTATATAACCCCTTAATGTTGTCTGTTGTCATGCCTTTGTATATAGCAACATGGCCTAAACGCATCCTACTAAAAAATATTTGACTCCTTATAATATTAATTTTCTATTTCTTTCTTATTTTTAATTGAACAATTTAATTACGGATTGTACTCTTACATTAGTAAGCATATTTCAAGCAATTACCCTTGAACGAATGAATTCATTCCATCTGATGCAATCGAGCGATTGCCTTTGCCATTATTAATTACATTTACGGAAGTTAATTAAATTACTGATTCAATAATTGGAACTCGCTATTTATCAGTAAAAATAAGAAGTTTCATAACTATTAGTAACTGTAACAGTTTCAGATACAAATAAAAAGTATTACATACGTTTTCAAATATAGTAAAAGTATCTAAATGCTTAGCAAATATAGTTACAACACTGTTAGTAGCAAAATATTATATTGTTTATACGTTTATATGGTTTAAATAAAGCTCAATCGTGTGCAAAGTTATTAACGTTTTTATATGTGAAAACAGGGAATACTAGTGAGAAGATGCAATTCGATTGTCATTTTAGTACGCTGTTGCCATCTATAGCTAACTATATAACCATGAAGTAATGTTTCACCTTAACCTAACATTAATGATAGTTGTTCAAACAGTTATGAAATTGACCTTTTGATAAATGATAATATCACTAGACACAGAAGTTGTTAAAAATGGGTACTTTATCAATAGGCTTGTGAACTATGTCTTAATTTTTATAAAATGTTATATTCATAAAGCTGACTATAAGGGTTTTAAATGTCCAATTATCTTTTAGTAAATCGCAAAATTATAGGAAATATTAACGATTAAAGAAATATACGTTTCTAAAAGATATCAGTATTCCTTTCACGTCATTCCTGGTTCCTATTCTCTTACCTTCTATAAATGGGCTTGTGTCCTCATTTTTTAGTGGTCGATTTATCAATTGTTGATTGAAATTAATGTTAATAAATATGTATTGGTGTGTCTATTTTATTAAATATCTAAATATTGACGGAGATATAGCAATTAATAGTTTGAATTGTAGTTTTAGCGCTAGAAATGGTCGACCATATTGTAGGTCAGTGCTGTTGTAATGGTTTGTAGCTGTTGGTAGTTAAATAATCAAGTCAAATCAAAGAATAATAAGTTTTTATTTTATTTAATCCTGCTAAGGCAGACATAATATTGAAATTTTATTATTCCTTGAAGTAGCTGTAAATAATATTTGATATTTTGATATATAAATACATATAACAGAGATTTATGAGCTGTAAGGTTGGTAGCGGTTATGATGTCACATGCATTTGGAATGTGTACTTCGTTGAATCTCTTTAATAATTAAAGAGACAAAATGACTTTTTTAATTGTTAATATCTCTTAACATATAAGGAGTTATTAAAAAATAATTGAACATTTGAGGTTATAGTAACCCACTTTATCAATATATAGTAGACTTTTATAGAAATTAAGACATAGGACACAAGCCTATTGTCATCTCTGTTATAGCAAAGAAAGTGTAAAAGAGATGCATGAGCAGTCTCGAGAAAAACATACAGTTTTGACAGTATAAAGATGCTAAGTAAACTAATTGAACTCCATTGGAAATCACATTTATTAAAATCTATCTATCAGTTGGGTTTCTGACAGTCGTTTATATGAAATGTCATTGTAATAATACATTTTCTATATTTATTCTATTTTTAAATATTTTTCTGTGTTTCTGACATTTTTGACACATGGTTTAAACAATGTGTCAGAATCCGAGCGACGCAAAAGTTGATGCGAACTACAATTGACTACAAAAGTGACAGAAACTTCACATAGCGTGACATTTCACCAAATTGTTTACTGGGTGGTAGACAAGATAAATACTGTCGATTACATTTTATTCTACAAAATTCAATATTTACTTAGTGACATCCAAATATGAGTAAAAATTCAGTAGTAAATAGAAATTAGCTATAAAATTCTCCAGCACCATTGTAGAATGTTAACAGAACAGTATTCTTTTGTTATGGATAGAATAAAGAAATGGAGCTAAGTATTTTATTGTTAGATCCTCCGCACATGGGGCGACTGGTTGCAAAACTTAGCCACGAATCTGCCCGAACCGAATGAGAATGGAACTGTGTTGTTAGTGAGAGAACGAACGTATATACGAGTGAGATAAAACACAAAGCACGAATGAAACTAAACTGGTAGTCGAGCCGTGTATCCCGACTCTATAGAATTTTTAACAATAGCAAATCAGGGGAATCTGTTGTGTTATATTTGATTGTATGTATGTTTTTAAATACTTTTCAATAGTATTCGTAAACATTTCTGTTGATGAAACCAACAATGCCCTGCGACCGAGAAATATAATCGCTGATTATATGCTCAAAACCAGTTTGAAATCAGTTTAGTTACGTAGTCCGCCTCATGTGCGGACGCACTTACTAAAGTGACAACTGTAGAGCGATTTCCTAATTTTATTGATAAATAAATTGTATTGTTTAATTGATGTGAATATATGTGAACCACACCGCTACCTAATAAGTTTATGATTACGTGTGTAGTCAACCCGTTAAACTAAATTATGTGTATTAAAGGTGTATCTAACATTTTCATTTTTACTTATAATTTCCGTACATTTTGACAACATTTTGTGTATTAAATAATTGTAGATGTTACAGTTAAAACTCATTTTCCCGAATAATTTTACAGATTAACGGATTACTGAACTAATACTGAATAAGTGATATTCATTTTAGATCAGTAGTAAATTTCAGTTGTAATAAAGTAATTTAGTAAAAACTAGTTTTAACTAGTGAAAACGCGTTCTAACTGAAACCAAATGTGAGTATATGACAAGCTTACGATTTGCGTCTCAAAGAAGAAAAACCGCTTAAACGCATATATTTTTATAATTTCTAAAATAAATAGTTCTGAAAACTAACATTGATTTAAATCTTTACTAAATTTGTTATTATCAATATCATTGTTTTGGTTTGGGGCCCATAAATGGAATCACCTAGATGTTCGACTCTGATATATTTAATTCAATAAAACTTTATGTATAAAACTGACATCGTTAAATTTGAACCAAATATTTCTTTAAAGTAGATCAAGGTACCGATCAAAATCAATATAAAATAAAGAGAATATTACACCACAACCGCACCTTCATGAACTTTATTCATTTATTATTAAAAATAAAAAGAAGTACAGTGACTAACGCAGTACCGTAACGTTATATTTAAAGGTTAACGCAGTTACAAATACAGCGATTTGCTTCTGCCGATTTCTCCAAGGATACTATTGTAGCTGCTTGTGAATTGAGATAAACGTATAGATAGGAATTTATATATTGATTTTACCATATATAGAGTACCATGATAATTTTTAACCCGAAGGGGAAGCATCCTCTTAAAGACTCAATGATAGTCTCTTTAAATTTTTAATGGGCTTGTGCCCTATGTCTTAATTTCTATAAAAGTGTACTATATATTGATAAAGTGGTTTACTAGAACCTCAAATGTTCAATTATTTTTAATAACTCCTTATATGTTAAGAGATAATAACAATTAAAAAAGTCATTTTGTCTCTTTAATTATTAAAGGAATTCAACGTGTTACACATTCCAAATACATGTAACATCACAACCGCTGCCAACCTTACAGCTCATAAATCTCTGCTCTATGTATTTATATATCAAAGTATCAAATATTATTTACAGCTATTTCAAGGAACAATAAAATTTCAATATTATGTCTGCGTTAGCAAGGTTAAATAAAATAAAAGCATATTATTCTTTGATTTGACTTGATTATTTCGACTACCAACAGCTACACAACATTACCACAGCACTGACCTACTCATAACTGACGTTAAAATGCATTTCACGTCATACAAATATGGCCGACCATTTCTAGCGCTAAAACTACAATTCAAACTTTTAATTGCTATATAAAATGGACACGCCATTTATTAACATCAATTTCAATCAACAATTGAAAACTCGACCACTAAAAAATAAGGATACAAGCCCATTGACAAAATCTTCTAATTTCTTGTAGTTCTAAATTTACATAATACTTTAATTTTTAGCAATTATTATAGAGTTAGGTTAAGTGAAAATTCTTGGTTGTGTTATTTATATCAGCCATTATAAAAATATGCAAAAATTAACACAGATTAAGGTATTAAACAACTCAATAATTTCGCAGTGAAACGCACAAATCGTAAAGTTCTCAACCACTGTACTTAACATTCTTTTGAAAATCACGTTACTCTTTCACATTGACAGCGAACAGAGAGCTCGAGTTCAACGCAGCTCTGAATTATAAATTCGCTTTCAAGTGAAAGGAATTACAAATGGCCAAGCCCAAAACTTGCTCTGTTTTTTTGTATTGTTTAAAATTGTTTCGTTTAAAGCAAGAACAAGATACATACATAATTTCTGTATTAACTAAGCCCTTAGGCTGTAGTTTAACTTTCGATAAAAGAAGTTTTTTATATATAAGATGTGTAATATTTTTTCAACATAACTTTGGTTGATTTATAAAAAATCACTAAAATAATTTGTTTATATTTGCGAAATTTAACAGCAACTAAATAGCTAGATGTTTCTTATAATAATTCTTATCAATATAATGCAAAACATGCTATGCTTCCTGGTACATTAATGATCTTTTTGTAAATGCTGCCGCCCCAAACTCTTGGGCATTACATTACGCCAGCATGTGAATGTACAGTAATGTGGTGCGACATAAACATCCAACATTTATATATTTTCATTCATAAGTTGACATTATTTAGACATGAGTGTACTAAATGTGTTGTACTTTTAAGACAGACTAGTGTGACACTAATAAAACCCTTACTTGTGCTATTTAAAAAATTCTAGGTGGTATTTTTATGAAACAAAAATGTTTCAATCCTAAGTTGGACCATCTAAAGAAATTACGGTTTTGAATGTGATCTCAAACAAAAGGGTCGAGTACCTACTCAGTCTCCAGTATAATCTAATTGTTCGTTTTTTTAGTTGTGTTTAGTAAATAAATAAAAATAATTGAAAATGGTATTTAAATTGACAAGTGAAAAAGACATGAACAATAGACCCTTGCCAAACTGTGTTTTTTCTAAATCAAGTTGAATGAATTCGTTCGAAATATGAAAGCTTTCGACGTATTAAGTCATATGTCGCACTAGTGCGGACAACTTCTTACAACAAATGTTGGATGTTGCATGTTTAAGTGGCACGTATATGTACCATACTTAAGATCTTTTCGTAATACCAAACGTCCAAGAAAACTGGAAAGAACTTCGTATTATAACTGTAACTTTATGTACGGTTCAAACTAGTGCGACTCCAACATGCGACATCCAATATTCATATATTTTCATTCTTAAGTTGACGTTATTTAGACATGTGTACTGAATTTGTTTAACATTTATCGTCCACACCAATTACATAAATATATATTATTTATATGAGTGTGCATTACCGACCTCGTGTCGGTGAAAGCAAAATCCTTTGAGACTGAACCTTGAAAAAGTTAAATAAGTTAAATATTCTGTCTCTATCGTGGACCCAAACCCAAGTGTAAAGAATTAATTCGACATACAAAATTATTCTAAACATACAAAAGTGGTTGAGTGAATACGTACGAACAACAAGATGCCGCTGTATTAAGTTACTTAACATGTTACTCGGTTTGAACGGTGAGGACGATGGAATAGATGTTGCGTACATTTCATTGTACGTGGACTTCTTTGTATCCATAAGTGTCCTCATGTGGGGGTAAATGGAGCTGTTGTTCCCCACCCCCCAACTCCCCTCCTGTCAAACTTCTCGCGGACGTCCATATTTTTGTATTACTTATCAGCTTTAACAGAGATAGAGATACTTTCACTACGTGGACCGATTTCTTGTTGTGTAATATGACTAATATGTACTGGTATAAGGATAAAGATATATTGGAGCGATCATGACAGCCTTGACTTTAAAAATCAGGCTCTGGCGTTGCACATTCCGTAAATCTCCAGCTACAGACCTGGTAGATGCAATTATGTTGTACACGACTTGTGCACTACTGATTCCTAAACTTACATTGTATAAAATTTTACTTTGTATTAATAATGTAGTCACGATATTATAATAGATTTTACCAACTAAAAGTGCTGTTTAAAAAGAAAGGCGAAAAAATTAAAGGGAAGAACGCTACGTCATTCTGAAAGAAGTTTGACGTCACGTTCTTGTATCTCTTTTATAACAAAAATGATATTATATATTATACACTATATGATAAACACATTTTCGGTTTATTTACCATAATAAAGTTAACTTTTATGTAAAAAATGTTCCTCATGAAAAAGATTTTATTGGATTCAATTATTTACCGTCAGCCCATTTTCGATACTGAGTGCTATCATAGACGACCTTCTAACTATGTTAGTAGCTTTTATGGTTTCAAGACCTTATATATAAATAAATATGACTACACCAGATGCTAATCTAAGTGTATGATTATTTGAGACACATAATCAATTGCACTTGATAACAAATAAATCCAGAAAATATAGCACCGGTCCGGGGATCGAACCCGAAGACACAAAGATGTGGTGCAAAGAATCAATGCTCACGCCTATTGTGTCGTCTCATTTAACAATAATATATAATACAATCTTGAGAAGACCCTCTTAACTATCATCGAATGGGCTTGTGTCCTCATTTTTTAGTGGTCGATTTTTCAATTGTTGATTGAAATTGATGTTAATAAATGTGTATTGGTGTGTCTATTTTATTAAATATCTAAATATTGACGGAGATATAGCAATTAAAAGTTTGAATTGTAGTTTTAGCGCTAGAAATGGTCGGCCATATTTGTATGACGTGAAATGCATTTTAACGTCAGTTATTTGTTGAGTAGGTCAGTGCTGTGGTAATGTTCTGTAGCTGTTGGTAGTCAAATAATTAAGTCAAATCAAGTTAATATATTATAAGTTTTTATTTTATTTAACCCTGCTAAGGCAGACATAATATTGAAATTTGATTGTTCCTTGAAATAGCTGTAAATAATGTTTGATATTTTGATATATAAATACATATAGCAGAGATTTATGATCTGTAAGGTTGGTAACCTTACACAAAGATTGTGATGCACTTCGAATGTGTACAACGTTGAATCCCTTTAATAATTAAAGAGACAAAATGACTTTTTTAATTGTTAATATCTCTTGACATATAAGGAGTTATTTAAAAATAATTGAACATTTGAGGTTCTAGTAACCCACTTTATCATTATATTTTTTTATACATAGTACACTTTTATAGAAATTAAAACATAGGACACAAGCCCATTATAGGTATATTTTTATACTCATAAAATAAATCGATGTTGGTCAAAATTGAAACCTTTTTAGATTAAATATTAGTGGAGCTATACTATTACAATTTTTTGTAAAGTATCCTAATTAGACGACCTTTGGTTATTATAGACCTTGTTTCTTAAAATAAAAGGAAAATTTATTTGATGTATTGTCCAGTTATTTTTATGAATTTGTTTAGTTATTTTTAGACAATGTGTGTGGTCAACTGGTGTGTGTATCTGACAAGTACGCACCATCTGGAGATGACATAGATTTCTCTGGACTAGTGTGGTTACGTTTTATATTTATTATAATACATCTGTTATATTATGTAAGTCAAGGGTAACAAAACGATTGGAGCATTAAGACATAGAATTATAAAAACAGGGGTTTCGAGGCAAAAATTAAAATATAAATGCTTTATGAGTTAATGAAGTATTCATTTTTAATTGTTTTATCTTTAACGTGCGTTTTCTTGAACTTGATTTGATCAGTGCGGCATTAAGCCTGCAGCAGTGAAATATGTTATTGTTATTTCTTTATATTTCTAGCTGCCTTGTTACAGCGAGTGATTATGCTTTACTCTGACAATGGGCTTGTGTCCTCATTTTTTAGTGGTCGATTTTTCAATTGTTGATTGAACTTGATCTTAATAAATGTGTATTGGCGTGTCTATTTTATTAAATATCTAAATATTGACGGAGATATAGCAATTAAATGTTTGAATTGTAGTTTTAGCGCTAGAAATGATCGACCATATTTGTATGACGTGAAATGCATTTTAACGTCAGTTATTTGTTGAGTAGGTCAGTGCTGTGGTAATGTTTTGTCGTTGTTGGTAGTCGAAATAATCAAGTCAAGTCAAAGAATAATAAGTTTTTATTTTATTTAACCCTGTTACGACAGACATAATATTGAATTTTTATTGTTCCTTGATATAGCTGTAATTAATATTTGAGATATAAATACATATAGCAGAGATTCTGATTCCGATTTCTTGTCAGAGTTCTGTCAAGAATTTATCTATTTTACGCTCGGTTGTATAAAAGAGATAGCAACATAGCGGACGTGAGATCACATGTCTTGGAATGTTCTACAACGCTGAATCCCTTTAATAACTAAAGAGATAAAGTTACTTTTTTAATTGTTAATATCTCCTAACATATACGGTTCTAGTAACCCACTTTATCAATATATAGTACATTTTTATAGAAATTAAGACATAGCACACAAGCTCATTAAGGATGGCCTCAAGCGTCTGTGGTGCTCTAATGATAGATCTGTAGAAAAATAGTTAAACTAAAATTTTACAAGCTGTGTTACAAGATATGTTATCTTGGTCTAGTCCAGCAATCCAGAAGTCCGAGGCGAGTACTTCTGCTATATGGCTAATACGACACTGGATTTGATTTATAAACAGAGAAAGTAAGAAATTATAAATATTTAAAAAAAGTGTTGAAATTATATCAAAATTTAATAACCGTTGCTTAATAACAAGTTAAATAATAATAAAATCAAATTTAATGAATTTCATTAATTATGTATTATCTGTTACATTTATTATATTTCGAAAAGATTGTTATATATATCCGTCCTAAATAAATTCAAATAATGAAACACAATATTTATATTTCCGTAGAATTTGATGTAATATTATTCAATTACTTTCTAAATTTTAATTATAAAAAGATCATTAGCAGTAGTGAACTGAAACTATTGAAATAACAATATAAAATAATACATTTGTTTTAGTCTAATGTACCACACTCTATTCTTTCCAGTCACATAGTCCATCCTTGAAACCCTTACTGAGTTTCCATTAGGCTTCCGCAGGCTTAAACTGTTGCGCCCCAATGGTAAGGGTAATACAAGTAGTACGTCCAAACAGGGTGGCAAACTAAAAACTGACTTCGAAAATTATACAAATCATATATGTATACACATACGTGCGACTTAAACATGCGACATCCAACATTCAGATTTGAACATTGAGAAACACGGTTTGACGAGAGCCCATTTCAATTTCATTTGTCCATTTTTTGACCACTTTCCATTTTTTGTCACAACTAAAAAAAACGTCAACGCACAATGAGATTATATTGGAGACTTAGTAGGTACTCGACCCTTTTGTTCTAGAAAACCGTCATTTCTTTAGATGTTCCGACTTCGTGTTGAAACATTTTTGTTTCATAAAAATACTACCTAGAATTTTTAAAAATATCATAAGTAAGAGTTTTATTTGTGGCGCATGTTTATGTCGCACTAGTCTGTACGTTAAAAGTACAACACATTTAGTACACTCTTGTCTAAATAATGTCAACTTATAAATGAAAATATATAAATGTTGGATGTTGCATGTTTATGTCGCACAGTCTGTACGAGGCATTACGGCGAATATAACAACTGGTAAACTTTTTATGTATGTTATCAACACATAGATTTTTAATGAGAGAAAACACTGTTCAAGCAAAGCAATGGGTTGACAAGTGTTATTTGGACTCGGTATTTTTTCCCATTAATAATCAATCCTTTATCAACACACAAAATCCAGACTTTACCACTGTTTTGGAAATTACAAAAGTAGCGTTACTAACACCACTGTAACTCATAAGCTAATGGTGGGATTGTGATGAAATTTCGAGATATCGTTTAAGGAATGGTACTATATAAAAATCATGTGTATTGTTATATATATATATATATATATATATACAGGGGACCTGATTTATATTTTGTCTGGAGGCTGCTAGAGACTGCTAGAGGCTTAACCCAGGACGGGGTGTGTCTCTGTAAATCTTGATCACAGAGTTATTTTTTAAATATTTTTTTATATCTAGATTCCCCGGCCCTAAATTTGCTCCAAAAAACGCCAGATACAATTGATATTACGTGGAAGTTAAAAAGAATTGTAATTTCAGATAGGTAGAGTTCTGAGAATGTATATTTATTTAGACGAACATATAATCTATTGAATTGACAACAAACCAAGCCGGAGAATATAATACTAAAGACACAGCTGCAGCTGTCTGGCATTGAGCAACACGCTTGGCGTTTGTTTCGTCAATGCATTTTCTGTGATTTGTGTGTACACTTGGTTTGCAATATAACGTATGGACGTATGGTGCCTGTCTTGCGATAAAAATTGCAAATCGTCTTCCGTCTTGTTCTGAGAGCTTAAATTAAATTCCATTGTAAAACGAACTCAACCACACATGTTGGACTCATTTTACTATAAATAGCAATAGTTTTATATGCAAAATAACAGCACTTTGTTTAACGGGTGTTACCTCATTGAACTCTCATTATAGATCCGCCGCGCCATTCGTTGTTGGTACTAAATTACGAGTACTAAAATTACAGGGTGTGTGTGGCGGTGTACTATAAATCCGTCTCCAAACGATATGGTGAACGTTTGATTCAAATGCTTACCTCCAACGTGTGAGTTAAATATTTGAAGATTGACATGGCAAGTTTCCTACTACGCGGTGGAACGAATGTTTGATCACACTGACACTGTTTAACAAAAACTTTCAAGTAAATAGAGAAACCTTCAAGTATAAAACCTTCCTTTGTTGGACGATTCTTGCAGCAGTGCAAGTGGATGTGTGTGGTGGGGGTAGAAATTTTTTTTTTCAACATTCTTCAACATGAACATTGGACACACTTAGTTCCAGCATCGACCACACGATGCGTCCAACTTTGAAAAGTGTTAGTAGCATCGTTTGGTACCGGCTTAAAACGTATTTAATATAATTTATCTTTTATTCCATGCAATAAACAAAAACAAAAGTACTTGTGATAGTGTGTGTGAAAGAGATAGCATATTGTTAAATAATTTAAAAGAAATGTACCGTTTTATACGATTAAGTAATAAAATTAAAAATCAAATCAGGAAATCACGTCCACGGTTCATGTCTCTAATAATAATTAGATAGAATTGTTATGGGAATATCGCCCTGTTGATTTCTGTTTGTCGATTTAACATTTTAGTCACATGCTTCAATTTCTTTATAGAGTTTGTTCTCTATAAAAAAAATTAACTGCATTTTTTAAGTATAACTTTTAAAAGCCTCTAAACCTCACAAATAGGAATAAACTTCACACAAGACGAGATAAGGTGAGACTTTCAAAAATCTATTTAAACTTTGAAGAATTTTTTTTATACACAGTTGACCAACTGGTTCAATTTCACTTAATGCATCATCACTTTCATCTAATCTCGGCCTTTTCTCAAATTGACACTACTAACACTTACGCTCAACGACATTTTTGCGGCAACTGAAGGCTAAAATGTCTTTAAACAATCGCATTGTAAATATTTTATATTCACATTTATTTTCCCTTAAAACATTCGTTTCCGTTCGGCTACAAAATGTTGTAATAGACAAAATTATAATGTTTGTTTACCAGATTGTATATTTCGTAAATGTACGACCTAGCCTTTTTTGTAATAAAGAATTAGTTTATTTTTCTAGCAATTTTTTTTTACATAACGTCAACGAGCCAAGAAACGAGACTCCCGCTTATCGCCGTTTGTTGTCTCGGTACAATAGTTATCAATAGTTATCAGAAATGTGTCGTCTCGTATACTCTGAGAAAAGTCTCGTGCTCGTGTGAAGCCCTGCTCACAAACTTGTTGTTAACATTTCATAATAATTAAATTAGTATTTTATGTTAATGAGTAAAAAGATAGTTTGCACTTTTTGAAAATAAGTCAAAAAACGTTGTATATATAACGTAGGCTCTAGGGCCGCATTTAGGATCGGTGGGCCCCTATAGACACAACAGCTATGTTGCACCCCACTCTGGCATAAACGTATTTTCGTATTTTCGTATTTCTTTTTTATCAACGAGGAGAAAAAAAGGCATTTCTTCCAAAAGATTTTGAAACATGTTTTTGTAACCTATGCTTAAAAGCGGCTCTGTAGTCCTCTGTAAACCTTAAATACAAAAAACAGCGTATAAAAATATTTGCATTTCTAGACTCAGTTCGCTTCTGCTTCTGTTTTATCATGGGCTTATCTCTAATTACCAGCACCTAAATTTAATTTAATTCAACACAATAATATATATATATATCCATTTATTGTCTGCAGTGTAACCAACGAGGTATGCATAATATTTAGAAAGGAGATACTTTTGCGAAGGTCAAGGTTTTAATTCAAATTGTACTTTTATTATTTCACCATAAATGATAGTGCAAAGATATTAGGTACGAACCCATCTTAAGCTATTATTATTACAACTTCAAAAATTCTTTAAATATGTTTCACTATTTACTAGTAATCTATATTGTATCAGATCAATCAATCTATCATGATACAGGAATCGCGGCATCTCTGTTGCACGCGTAGTACAGTCCAGGCTTACTGTAACATTTATTTCTAAACTACTATACTAAGCAAAATCTTAAATATTTCAATTTTCTTCAAATACAATACAACCGGTCTAGCAGGGCCGAGGTTCCAAACTTTATGGCATTCATTTTATCATTGACTTTGCTAAAAAATATAGCTGTACATTAATATGAAGCTGGATGTAGGTCAGTATCCTACAACGACACTACAAGCTAACATATAATCAATGTTGAAGCGCCTAAATAAATAAATAAATAAAAAATAACAATAATAAATAATAATGAATGAATAATAACAAACAAAATTAATTATGATATTTATTTAAGTAATATCGATAGTAAAATATGTAAAAGTAAAAAAATCATTTTCTTATATAAAATTAAGCAACAAATGCACACTGCGTGTGACATCAAAAAAACAGAAAAATGTAACATATGTTTCAATAAGAAACAAGTTATGACAGTAGTTAACAAATGAAATGAATTATGAAAAAAGTATTTCGAAAATAAATGTTGTTTACTGCTTTGGCATAGTAATAGCAATATCCATAAAATCCCCAATACAAAAGTGAAATTCTTGAAGGGTTTTAAAGTCATCTACGCCATTACGACCATTGCAAGTTACGCCAATATCCCGCAAATAATATCCCCGTCTACGGTTTGGAACAACTAAAGCAAAATCAAAGTATGTTCCATCACGGCGTGCTTCTGGATTTATTTCCCGAAGAAGGGCAGTCAATTCAAAAAGGGTAGCATCACGCCATGTATATATATGGAGCTCATCTTTGGGCAAGATGCCTTTTCGGAAATCCCTGGAAGAATGATGACGTCCTACAGCGCAGAAAACACGTAACAGAAGAGGACATGTCTGAAACAGACGATATAACATATTTATTATTATGCCGCTATATGAGTTTCTCAAGTATTTCTCAAGTATTCCCATTCAACAAACACAAATGACGTTTATGCTGCAAAGTTTTGCATATATATATATATACAAATATAATCAAGTACCTACCCTCTCACGATTCACAGGTGTACACTGAATGTTATTTTTGTGGACAATCATGGATCCAATACCATTACCGGCCATTTTAACTTAATTATAGTACACAAGGAAAATAGGAATAAACAAGTAATATTAATATTTAACACGATGTTGCACAAAAAAATTTCCCACTTACTGAAACTTATAAATGTCTCACCGTATTTAAACTACAGAACCATAACAGATAACAGGCTTGCCAATGGAGAGGTATATCCTGACTTCAATCCTTCGGAACTTCTACGCTGTTCTACGCCGTGAAATGAGTTATTAAACGCGAAGCCCCATCTTCGTAGCGTAATTAGGATTACGTAACTCAACGGCTGCAACAGGTTGGGAAACCAGAAAAACGAATCGTTCTTCACCAATACTATTCCTTAGTTTCAAATTAAGCTTTTGTAAATAGTCTACTCCCTAAAGTTTCTTTATATCTTTATTGTGGTATTTTATTTTATATTTGTGGCTGTATTCTATATACAAATGGGTTCATTATTTATTCTGCAATATAAAACTCTTTGAGTTTCTTAAATTATATAGAATTTATAAAAAAATCTTCCTTTAAACTCCAGCGGCGGAATTGCCAAACAAATACAATTGAAATGAGAACAGGTCCGTTGTCGATTATAGGACTAATATTGTAAATACGCTAACGAGAAATGTTTGTTTTAATAACAAAATATACAAGATATAAATAAAAACACTTACATAACAAAATAAGTTCATTGATACTACATTGGTTTTTTTATACATAACATAGTTATAATAGTAGAATAGTAAAATCTTGCAGGCGTAAAATGTAACAATAAAATTAGAAGTACTTGTGCTTAAGATACTGACTATATTTTCTTATCTTTTAAGGTTTTGGTATGCAGTTGCCTTGGCTTAGCTTTAGCGCAGTATGATGGACCAGTTCCTCCACGACTATCAATTCCAGGAGCTATTTCTTTGGGACCTGCACGTCCTGGTCAATTTAGGCAACAACGTCTACTTCAATCTCCACCACCGGGAGCTATTCGTGTTCGTAGACCACTTGCTCGTCCAAACATCCCTAATGCTCTTCCAGTGCCACAAAGACCTTTCCCTGAAGCAGCTGCAAAACCAGTAACTGAAGAACCAGAAGAAGATGAACCAATTGAGCAATTTTCGCCACAGATAATTCCTCAAAGTGCACCATCTTTTTCTCCAGCGCCTCTGAATAATGACCAGGAAGACGAAATTCAAAATCAAGGAATATTAGCACAGCTAGGTCCCGCTCCTTCAAGACCAAATCCTCCACAAATTCAACGAGTTGCGCCTCCTCCACAAGAAAGACCACTTCCCATTGCGCCAAAACAATACCGACCACAACGACCAGTATTCAGACCGGAACCAAGACCACTTCCAGTTGAAGACGACATTCCGGTTCAGTCGTTAAGACAACAATCGCGTAGCTCAGAGCCTCAACAATATGTTCGTCAGCAACAACCAGCGAGAGTTGCAAACCAACCACAACAATTAGTACAATCGCAAAGGCAAAAGAAACCAGTAGCACAAGTAATTCGAAAATATAGAGAAGACAATGAAGACGGAAGCATTACTTGGGGATTTGAAAATGACGATGGTTCTTTCAAAGAGGAAACAATTGGAACGGACTGTGTTACCAGGTTAGAAATAAATTACTCTAAACATGGATATTATTAGTTAGCATTCTTAGCTTTAGATCTAATTTATGTAATAATATGTTTTTACTTATTGCTTTATTACATAATGAAAATATTTTCCAGAGGACGTTACGGATATGTTGATCCTGATGGTCTAAAACGTGACTACAGTTACGAAACTGGTATTCCTTGTGATAAGACACAAGAAAACCAAGAAGAACAGGGCTTCGTTGATTACCAAGAAAATAAAGCTGTGTTACCTAATGGTGTCACCATAGATTTGGCAAACATGGGTAAGAAAGCAAGAAGGCCACAGCCAATTCAGGCCTACAGAAATTAATCTAATATACTTTAAATAATACAATATATGTTATGTAGATTAAGTGATAATTATATTTAGTTTAAGAGTCACATAAATATTACTTCTTTTTTTCAATGTTTAAATTAAGTAACATATATAAAATAAAATATCCTAATTAAGGAATAATATGAAAAAATATTTCATAAAGATGCTTATGCAATACAAGGTTGTTTAACTTAATACAGAAAATTCAGAAAATAAATACTGATTTCAAATATTTTTCTTTTTTACTTTTATTTAAAATACATATTTTACTTTTATCTTTATAGGCAGATACTGTAACCCAAACATTAGTTAGAATTAATGACAAGAAGCTCCTACAAACTAAAATAACAAAACTATAATCAATCGTAAACGATTAATAATTTAAGTTTCAATAAACCCTACCATTATCATTAAAGATACATGTTTCTGGTGTAAATCCATTTAATCATTTGTTGAAATAAATACAAAGTCCTTAATAAACGAAAACCAGTGTATTTTCCAGAAAAAGACGAACAGTGACTTATGCATAGATTAGTGCTTCTTACACAGCCAATTATCCTTGTTTCAATGGAAATGTACAACAGTTTCATACATTTATCATAGCTGAGTTATTAAAATACAATGTGTATAAGTTATAATGTAGCCACCCCTTGAATGATTATCATTATTCATAAATTTAAAATAAAAATTACATATGTAGCTTAAAACTTATTTTATTTTATATATATAATATTAGTACATATCAGGAATACAAAGTATTTTTATTTAATATTTCATAATTGTTCATTAAAATGATTGTTACATAAAGACAAGATTTGTTAAATAAAAATTATCAGATATAATGATAGACTGCTAAATTTAATTATTTTGAACTTTAAACATGATGAGAAATAAGTAATTCGATCAAATGCATAGATAATAATAGTAAATAATAGTTTTCAATTGCATATAATTATACTGCTGATAGAAAACTAGATTTACTAAACATTTTAATATAGCTATAAATACTATTGTGTATTTGTTATATTTGAATTATACAAATATAAATAAATATTCACAATTGTAATTCAGCTGTAAAATACATCAGGTTATGGCTTGACTTCATCGGTGTCAGAATCATTTTTCTGTTAATGTAAATATAATATTAAGCAAATTGAAATAATCATTTAATTCTTATACAGTGACTTAACAAGAGGTTTTATATCAAATTTCGCATCATTTTTGAATTGTCAACATACAACCATAATGTATGACATTAGGCAGTTCTTGTGTTCCATTGTGCTCAGCGTTTGTAGTTTGAATTAAAATATAACTAACTTTCATGAAAATATTGCGTTTACAGCTGATTTAAAGTGACACCTCTTGTTAAAAGTCCCTTTATATGTTACATACATTAATTTATTAATGTACAATCAACAAATATTTAGTATATGCTTATATATTATTCTATATATATATTTAAATATAAATTTAATAATGTCTTACAGCCATTGGACGTCGAGGAGGAGGAGGCATTCGATTAGGTGGAGTTATAGATATATCCATAAAGTCCCCAATATTAAATTTAAGTGATGCGAGACTCTTCATATCATCTGACCCCTTCTGACCTGAGCAAGTTACACCAATTTCCCGCATGCGATATCCTCCACCTCGTTCAGGAGTAACCAAAGCATAATCAAAATATGTTCCTTTACGCCGTGTTTCTGGATTTACTTCTCGAACTAGAGCTGTCAACTCCTGTAGAGTAGCGTCACGCCAAGTGTAAATCTGAAGCTCATTTTGTGGAAGACGACCTCTGGCATATTCTGTTGGGGAATTGTGACGTCCAGTAGAACAAAATACCCGCAGTAGCAATGGACATGTCTAAAGTAGGAGGTTAGACATATAATTACAATAATAATGAACCCATTGCTTTTAACATAAGATAAATAAAATACGTACCCTTTCTCGATCAACTGGTTTTATTGCTACAGGCTTCTCTTCGACAATCATAGATTCAATACCATTATTGGCTTTCATTTTAATATGTTAGTACAGAAAGTATATAGGTTATATATAAATTCTTCTACTTTTATTTAATAATAAGATTTGTTTAGGTAATACCTAAACAATGAGTATTTCACAAATTACACACTTTTAAAACAAGAGAATCTTGTTGACATATAAACAGAAATACGCTGGCAATAAAATACGACCTCCTCCGAAGAGCAGTTATCGAAGAGCTTAGGAGAAAATATGGGAGCAACAGAGCTACGGCGACGTGTGTCGTAGATAAGATATTTACCAGAGATGAGTTATTTTTATATTAAACACACGTATTTTTTATGATTTATATTATGTGTTCACGAAAGAGGATAGATGTTATATGTTTCACTTTCACTAAATCTCTTGTAATATAAAAAAATATGAAATTTTAGATGCGTAGTTCAGAAATAATTTTGCGTAAATTACATAATAGATAGTTTCAGTCTTTTCATAAGCGTCTGCGCGGATTCAGTGACAGCTATCTGTGCTGTATAACAGTATGGCCAACCCCGGTAGTCAAACATCAATCGCCATCACGATATTAATAACATAAAATATTATTAAATATAATGGTTCGCAGTAAAATAGTTTAAAGTGAAAATTTGTTAACATTATTATTCAGTGCAATATCAGGAAGTGCAATATTTAATATAAATAATCAAAAATGAATACATATTAATTTGAAATTACTAATAGTTATAGTAGGAAGGATTGCCTATCTGTAGGGCTGAATTAATTTTGACACATTTTACAATGGCACAACCAGAGGAGCACGACGATGGCATAACCTCTCATGAGCATGTATTTATAAATGCTGCAGATGGCCTTCCTAACATACACCCAAATCTAGTAGAACTTGAAGAAGAGTCTGAAGACGCTGTCGAAGAACGAATCATGGATGATCTCCCCACGTCTGTTATAGTAACTAACATTCACAGTGAAACATTTACTGATGATAAAATGAAATCTAACATGGAAACGCTGTTTAAATCATTTTCTGAAAGCGTGACATTTCAGTGGTTGCGAAGTTTCAGGCGTTTACGTGTGAATTTTGAAACCCCTACCGCAGCAGCTCTGGCAAGAGTTCAGCTGCATCAGTTTACGATTGACAAATCTACCATCAACTGTTATTTTGCGCAGCCTGTGACTCCTGTTACAACACGTAACCTGCAGCCGCCGGCACCCGTTAAACAGTTCCTAATATCACCTCCTGCAAGTCCACCTATTGGTTGGGAGCCGTGTGAAGAAAACGAACCGCTAGTAAATCATGATCTATTGGCTGCTCTTGCGAATCTTACACCTGGAGGTAGTCATGAGTTACATCCACCATCAGATAGTCAACCTGGAATCGTAGTACATACAGCACAATCCGGAGAATTTCCTGACAACGCTGCAGGAAAGCAACGTATTATGCATACTCGTTGTCCAGATCACAAATAGCCAATTCGCGCGCTGTTTGTGATGTACTTTGTTACTGCTATTAACTATATACTACCACTATACTACTATTCTAGATGTAAATACAAAAATTATCAAAAATAAATGTATAACAGTTATTATACATCGAATGGTATCTTAATACAATACATTATATTATGTAAGTTGTAAACATTAAAATATTATATGCATATATGATTGATGTAAATAAGGCATTAAAATAGTTAACTACATGATATTTCTTGTGATTTTTATATATTAATTTTATATTTAATTATATATTTTAGTTTGGCGGGTTTGTTACCGCTCCACGCTTGCTAGTGGCATCATCTGCTCTGCGGGAGGCTCGGGCATTGAATGCGTTTTATTACGGCCGATGCACGACGTGAAACATGTATCTCCTCGTCCGAAGATCTCTCCATCTTCGAGTGACTGTGGCATTGGTTGTCCCATGGTCTCTGGCAGAAGCAGTGTTAGCGATCCGGAAAGAAGTGCGATTACTCCAAATACTACGGCAGGTATGGTTGGGTCGAATGAATCCAGCAATGTAATTAGCGGTGTTAGGGCTCCAGATAAACGGGCACACATGGATCCAAGGCCTAGAGCTGAATTTCGAATTACTGTTGGAAATAGTTCAGCTGAATAATTGTAAATAATTGCAAAAGATCCTGCGATAAATAGTTTTCCAAGCATGACAATTGTTGTTGCTGCTGTACTTCCTTGGGCAATATACGCAGCGATGATGCAGCACAATCCTCCAGAGACCATGAGGAAACTGATAAGGGAACGACGTCCTAGTCTGTCAAGTAGTGCTACAATTGCAATGTAACTCGGGAACTCGACAAGTCCCATAATAAATAATATAAGATACGGGTTTCCATATAATTTTCCTGCGCTTAGTGATAGTCCATAATACACCAAAGAATTGGCAAACCAGCAAAAGCAAACGTTTATTGTTTTTTTTCTAAGGTTTGGCGTTTTAAATAAGTCAGCCACACTAGCAGAAGGTCCTTCTTTGGCGGATTTGGCTTTTCCTTTTGATACATAATGTGAAACATCCAGAGTAATACCGCGTCTATTCATTGTCAGTCCTTTTTGAATAATATTAACAGCTTCGCGCGCACGACCCTGAGACCATAGCCAACGAGGAGATTCATCCATAAACCACCAGTGCCCCAATAGTAGAACACCGTGCAGACCATATACCACTTGTAATAATTGTCGGTCCGGTATTAGAGCGCCCCATGCTGCAACCAACATAACACCACCAGCAAATGCCGCCTGGAATGCTATACCACATATTGTACGTTTCGTTGCACCAACAATTTCCATAGTTAGCACAAATCCGGTAATGTAACTTCCCGCAGATCCAAATACTCCATAAAGGAATCGTATCACCAAAAAGGAAATATATTCTGGTATAAAAGCCACACCAACTCCTAAAATAAGTTGTAATGTTGCGGATATACAGAAGACTGTTTTGCGGCCTATTTTGTCTGCAAGTCCTCCTAAAGTAACAGCTCCTGTGAATACACCAAACATAAAGGTCATTTGTGCTACTGCACCCATCCAGCGTTTATCGCAGACTAAATTCCATTCAATGGTTCTAGAGGACGTGTAGTAGGTGGGATCATATACCCAGCTCTGGCATGGCACTGTTAAATTTCCTTCAAACATGTGACAGCTGTCTAGCCCTTTGTCGGTCCATGGAATAGCATCTAGTATTTCCTCTCTGCTGGTGTTCCACGGCAACAGCGAGGAGACGTTACCATCGAAGCCGGGTATGAAGCAACGGTGCTCTGGTACTGCGGCAACTGTCACCAATGATAGCATGTGAATGCCGGCAGTTAGCGCCGCCAGAATATGCAACGAAAACTGCCACATTTGATATCTGCCGAAATCACCTGCAAAAAAGAATAATGCAACTATTATTACATCGATTTTAATATCATATAAATTATTTTTAATACAAATTCCAATGTTTACAGACAAAATAACTAAAGTTCATGGCAATAGATAAGACAAGCATGGCTATATTTAAATGATATCACACTGTTCTTTTGGATGCCGTATAACAAAGTAGAAGTATATATTTATTGTATTAAAATAACATGATGCTGCGAATGAAAGATTTTATTCAAATTTTTGTTATCAGTGTGTCGAATAAAATTGTATTGAATGTGACAGTTTATGATAATTAATTGACAATTCTCTGACTTCAGTGACGTAAGTATTAATTAACTGCAATTATAATCAGACCTCGCACCATCTCGTTAAGTGATTTGTTAAACAGCTGTTAACTTAACCGCTAAGCCTAAACGGCACCTAGTAAAATTTGTTGAAAGTTATTTGTTGAAGTTGAAGTTGTTGGGAAACTACGAATTGTGATAATGATGATAAATAATTATTTTATGCAAATCGATTTGAATTTAAATAAATTGTATAACAATAATAACTGTCATTTTATTTATGATTATGTATTTGTAATATAAATTATATTTGTATTTTACATATTGCAGGTAATTTATGTCTGTAATAATTTTATCTATCAGAGCGTAAAATAAAAAGTTGTTACTACAATAGAGAAAGTATTTTGTAATGTATTACATAGAAAATGTAACAGTTTCTTTGATATCGAAATAATGAGAACATTATCAATGGAATAAATAACCAAAACTGAAGAATACTATTTTAAATTGATCAAATTAACAAAACCAAATATAAATATATATTTTCTCTATTGAAACTTTGAACACCTGTTTGAATCAATCTTACAATACAAAAAAACTAAACTAAGTTTTTCAAAATATGACACAGTCATGAATTAAAAAAATAAAATTTTGGGCTTACCAAGCATTCCCATCATTTCTTCTAGATCATCCATGATGATGGTATTTTATTCAAGACGCTTTTGCTTTTTTGGTGTATAACAATCGCAATCACATAAATCCGAGCAAGATAACAGAGCACTTATCAAAACTGCGTCCTCACCACTCGCTAGTTTAACCGCGAATGGCGAAAGCCCAATGCTTGTAATCTGTTTTCTGTATTGGCTTTGCCTTTACTTTTGCCTATTGCAGTGAAATTGTCGGGTAAAGATCCGAGCTGAGCGATTTGTACAGTAAACTTGTTTTTTTTATTTATGCTTGTACTTTTCGACCTTGGATCGAAATTATTCTACGATATTTTTGTGATTCGCTACCTTACGCTATCTAAACAATTCATAAAACATCTTAAGTATATTTGTACAATTGAGATGCAAAAAGTTCTGTCTGGCATATTGCATGTGTTCAGGCAATCGATGTTATTATGTACCGGTATATCTGTTTTATAATGCATTATTCCTAGGTATTCCAGATCGCGTTTATAATTCATAGAATATTAATGTTGTTGTATAGTTTAGCTGGTTTTTATAAAAATCATCATCTAGTATCTATATACAAAAATGCCATTGTCAGTGCCGCTCTATAATCTCTTTGCATCTCTTGACAAATTTGAATTTGGAAAGCCCTTAATTTAAATTGAAATATTATTACAGCAGTACAGTTTCAGCACACATATTCGTACATCGCACAATAAGGGCTGCATAATTAATTTACAATGGCCAATTACAAAATTAAAAGAAGTGTAAGATACATATATTAATAAAATATTCTATAAGATTAATTCATAAAGATTCAGGTTTAAACCAAAGCTACAATTAGTAATAACTTTAAAAATAGATCAATTTTATTCAGCTTCTCACCATGTGCACGCAACAACTGGAGAACTATTTTGGGATTGTATACATGTTGTAGTTGTTTCAAAAACTGGTTGTTTTGACGCGTTCGGCGTCTGCCACCCTGTATCATTTACCTTGACACCGGTTTAACAACCTCGGACTTTGACAGTTGGTGATAGACCAAATCTAGTTCTGAAATAAATTAAAATAAATCATTATGAATAAACAATACTGCCGCAGAGATTATAATTGTTTAACCTATATCCGATACTTGTTAAATAATAGCTGAAATGTTTTCAGTTTTATTTTATGGTCACAAATGTTTTGTTTCGAGAAAGACATAAAAGCCTGGAGTTCACGCAGAATATGCGATGGTTACCAATGAACTATTAAAGTAGAAGAAGTTTCACTTCAACCTAATATACATGTGACGAATTCTATTTACAGTACGTGGCTTAAGAAGTTTTATTTAAAAAAAGAAATAGGAATTGTATTTTCTATTATATAATATATATTTTATTTAATTTATTTAACATCGGCTTATTTTAGATGCTAAGTCTTATCACCGACGACCTCTCACTATGTTAGCAGTATTTATAGTGCTGTGGCATTATATATGTGAACTGCACCAATTTGTTTACAACCAAACGCAGATTTTCTGAGTTAAATAAATTTAGTCCGGGGATCGAACCCGAGTACACAGTAGTCAGCGTTAAGCATCATGCTCTCGCCCATTGTGTCGTCGTCACTTTACTATTGTACTATATAGAATGTTACGATGATTTTATAACAATAATTAGTTATATTTTTAGTCTTGGATACACAGGTTCAGGTACAATGAGTATTTATTTATCTTATTTTAGCTCGTGCCTTTATCAGTTCACAACGCACTTGAACAGCGAGGCTATGAACATTTTTGACAGCTCTGTAAATAAAATTTATCAGTGGTTTCTGTTTTGTTCTGATTGAAAAATATTGATATGTCAAAACTCAAGTTAGTTACTATATTTTTAATATTATAAAATAAAGAATTTTCCTTTGTTTTTTATATATTTATTGTGTGCGTTATAATGGGCTTGTGTCCTATGTTTTAATTTCTATAAAACTGTACTATGTATTGATAAAGTGGGTTACTAGAACCTCAAATGTTCAATTATTTTTTAATAACTATCCTTATATGTTAAGAGATGTTAACAATTAAAAAAGTCATTTTGTCTCTTTAACTATTAAAGGGATTCAACGTTGTACACATTCCAAGTGCATGTGACATCACAATCCTTGTGTAAGGTTACCAACCTTACAGCTCATAAATCTCTGCTATATGAATATACCCAGTAAACATTTTGGAGCATTTTGGAGTCACTTTGACATCATATTGGAGAAGCGTATGATTTTTTTGTCACGAAAGACTTTATTTATAGTTCAGTTTCTCACAATCGTTCATATGAAATGTCTGTTTTATCGGCTACAGATGACGAAACCACTCCACCTGTCGGAATACAAATGACAAAGCTGATGCGAACTATAATTGAAGTGAAATAGTGATAGAAACGTCACAAAATAGGGCACTTCACTAAATGTTTACTGGGTATATATCAAAATATCAAATATTATTTACAGCTATTTCAAGGAACAATAAAATTCCAATGTTATGTCTGCCTTAGCAGGGTTAAATAAAATAAAAACTTAAAATTCAAAGAGTGGGCAAATTCTTTGCTCACTCTTTATATATTCTACAGTTTTATGAGTCACATCTTGAGCTGGACTCTTTCCAGTTACAAATGCTAAAATCTCAAGTTCATTTATATTCAATCTATGCAAGGTTAAACATAATGGTTCCATTAAATTTTAGTTTTGCCGCGAGCCTTTCAAAAGTAAGTATAGCACTGAATAACTCCACTCCATTCTTTTCAAGTTTGATTACATTTTAATATCATGTTTCTCTTTCTAACTTTTGCGGTTTTTGAAGTAGCAATATTCTAACCTCAATGTACGAGTATTATTATCAAATAAATTGTTAGGCTGTGTACATACATTAAGAAAATGATTAACGTAATATATTTCTTCAAAACGGTACTAGACAAAAGTAATACCGCGCCATCCAATGTTTTACTCTGTTTTCTTCACAGTTTTGTCCGTGTCCATTTATCTTCGCATATTTTCGTTATTACATTACGCGGTTCTGTGACACGTTTGTACGCGCCTTTACATTAAAGCAAAACCAAAATAAAATAATTATATATTTTAATTAAAATGAGAAGATACTCATATCTTGTATATCTAATAATATGTTTTATTTGTTCTAATATAGGTTATAAAATGTATTGATTTTATTAAAATGTGTTAAATCTTAGATTTAGATAAAGCTGATTAGCCTTTGATCCTTTTATCACGATAACTATTGAAGTTGTTGAATTCATTTATGTATCTGATTAATAAAAATCAATATCACTTCACGCATATATACGAGTTACGAGGTCGTCTCTCGAAGTGATACCAATTGATACCAAAAACTGTATTTAACATATTGCAATCAGAAAACTTGCTATCGTCCGCGCCAAAGGTCAGTTATGGAAAAGTGACATTAATTTTAATTTATTTTGAACATTGTTTTAACATTTATAACCTACAAACTTTTTTTCGTATCGTAGTTATGTCAAATATGTCTGATTAGTCTGCGTGTAAGATTTTTCGCAACACGTTCTAGGCCACGGTTAAAAAAAAAATTGGTTTATATTTGTTTACGTTTAGGAAAAGAAATTTCGTATTTTAAAGGCTAACTTCATAAATTGGGTGATGCCTATTTACAAAATTTTAAATATATCCGAGATAGAGGTCCGAACATTTCCGACCCGAGGTTTCAGCTTGATGAGTAGAGGCTATTGACGCTAGTTGTATGACTAGTTTATTTTAGAGGGGGGCTTACGTAGAAGCTTAAAAGCTATTGGTTGAAATCTAAGTAGGCGTGTGGTAATATTTACGACTGTAACTTTCGCCTCAGTTTCCGATCAGAAACACCGTCGAAACGATCACGATTTTTCTGTTCTTGTTCGTAAGAGACTCTATATCACCCAAATGTCGATTCAGATAATAGTTTATTAAAATTTCTTAGTTATTAAAACGTCCTGGTAGCCAACTTGATTAATATATTTTACAATTCTATAGAAATAGTTTACAAGCTCATTGAGCTATAATAGTTTGCTGTGTTTGTAATATTTTCTATAATCTTGCAACTAATTAAGCAAATAATTGTATTAAGAATTTACTACTAAGTGCGTAAATTAAATTAAAAAACAGTTTAATCGTTTGCAAGTTTATTTATTTACACCCATCTGTCAAATTCCAATTTACTGTGCTGTCCAATTTATTCGCTGTCATTTCGCAACGATTTACGATATCGACATCGACATATGGTCTTTGTAATTATCTAATTGGTTAATTACTGTTAATTACGTTAAACTCACACTCATTCCAACGATAATTTGTTACATAGTTCTATGACGCTGTCACAATTTGCTAAATGACTTCACATTTTGTAATTTTACTGCGGTATGCCTGTAGACAAGTTTATCTCAATGCAGTTAATTGCAGAAGCATTTCACCTGTCGGTTCACTTTTACTGCGTAATGGCTGAAAAATAATCGTTACTAAACGAGGTGTCATATTCAGAGTATGCAGAATACTTTTTAAAATATAAAAGTGTACCATGTATCAGATTCAATACGGAAATAACTCATAAATGCAAGTAAACAAGATTATAATCCAGATAAACTTGTCGAATACCGCTGGAATGCTTGTAACTATATTTTCATCGTTATCTCAAAACTCAATATTCTGAGATGTCCCACTAATGAAAGGACAATTGATATACTCACAGTATAATAACAAAATTAGACATTACACAATGGGTTGTAGGGGTCGTTTTTTAATTTATAATTGAAATATAGGTGATTGTATGTATATTGACGTTTTTATTTCTTTAATCCCTACAAACAATTTGGATCCGAAGAGTATACAATTCGAATACGATATTCCAGAACTCGATCTAGTATATGAATCGATATTTGGGCGATATAAGGTGACTTATGAACAACAAAAAAAGTTTATTGGTTCCGAAAGTATTGTGGATCAAAAACGGAGGCAACAGTTTCAGAAGCAGAAATGCATTACCCCACCCCATAAACTTAAGCTTTAAAATACGAAATTTCTTTTTCTGAACGTACCCAAATATATTTTCTACCTGTGGCTTAGAACGTACTTCGAGAAATCTAACTCAAATTGTAATCAGGCTATTTGACATTACTACAGTTAAAAAATTGAAAAATCGTCAGAAGTGAATGGTCGCCAGTCCCAAAATAAGGGTCTAAATAAATGAAATAACTTTAAAAATACTATAAAAGTAAAAAATTCTTCTGACGCACTCAATAAAATTACTGTTAAGAGTTCAAAGATCGATATTTTAATTCAAAGTAATTGAAAATACGTTTTTAAGGTTATACATTTACATTATACTTCTGCTTTACATATTGAATATTCATATGTTTATTTACATTCCATGTTAGTACTGTCAAGCAATGACTGATGCCTAGGGTTGCCATACGCACGTACATACCGGATTGTCACTTTATTTCACTACTGAGTCCCGTATTAGTATTTTCCCTAAACTCGTATGTGGGACAGTCGACTACGACGGATTCCAATGGACTTGTGTCCTCATTTTTTAGTGGTCGATTTTTCAATTGTTGATTGAAATTGATGTTAATAAATGTGTATTGGCGTGTCTATTTTATTAAATATCTAAATATTGACGGAGATATAGCAATTAGAACTTTGAATTGTAGTTTTAGCGCTATAAATGGTCGGCCATATTTGTATGACGTGAAATGCATTTTAACGTCAGTTATTTGTTGAATAGGTCAGTGCTGTGGTAATGTTCTGTAGCTGTTGATAGTCAAATAATCAAGTCCAATCAAAGAATAATAAGTTTTTAATTTATTTAACCCTGCTAAGGCAGACATAATATTGAAATTTGATTGTTTCTTGAAATATTTGATATTTTGATATATAAATACATATAGCAGAGATTTATGAGCTGTAAGGTTGGTAACCTTACACAAGGATTGTGATGTCTCATGCACTTGGAATGTGTACAACGTTGAATCCCTTTAATAATTAAAGAGACAAAATGACTTTTTTAATTGTTAATATCTCCCAACATATAAGGAGTTATTAAAAAATAATTGAACATTTGAGGTTCTAGTAACCCACTTTATCAATATATAGTATTCTACACTTTTGTAGAAATTAAGACATTGGACACAAGCCCATTTAAAATAAGTAAAATATTTCAATCTGAGCGCAGGAATCCCTTCCTAGACTTAGGTTTACTTGTTATTTCCTTTTTGTTTATTTAAAGTAAAAAGTATTTTATATATACATAACTACCTATTACATATATGTAATATTTATATACTGTGTATTATATATATTTTATATACAGGAAACAAACAAAAAACCTATATACTCGTATGATAAATCAAATGCGTTTGATGCGAGCTATGCGGACTGATTAATTTGTATCTTATTAGTACACTTACGTTTACATATGTTTACTGCAAGGGGCCATCCATAAATGACGTCACATGCGAAGGGGAGGGGGGTCTGGAAATTGTACCATTGTACATAGGGGGGGAAGGGGATCAGGAATGGTGATTCTTAGAAAAAAAAGTATAAGTACAATTTTTGTAGATAATTTCATGATCTAAAACTTTTGTCTGATCTATTTTTATGATAAAACTTTTGACCTTTGATCTTGAATAACTTTTTTTGCAGATGTGCAACCGGTGAGGACTTTTAGTATTTTATTTGTAATAATGTGTCCAAGGTCTATACCAACTTTCAACTCTATGCGAATTATAGCTAACTGAAATGTTTACTTTGACCGGGCTACTTAAAAAATGTCATTTATTGTAAAAACAATTAAATATTATTTCCGCAAAATGTGACAAGGAAGTATGGCGGGTCAGTTTGCTGGAAGTATATGTGACGTAATTTATGGATAGCCCCCAAATCAGGTTAGCCTTCGTCAGTTTGTTCATTTACGCCATTTGCGAAAAGCGTCACCCTTCGAAAAGTAACTTCAAATTTGAAATAGATTTGCTAATGCTCTTCGCAATGTGTTAAAGATTACAAGAATACAGTTTTATCTAATTAATATTTTGATTGTATGATAAAAGTTTTATCAGATTTGATCTTGTGTGTGTGAGTGGAGTAAGATGTAAAACATTTCACATGGTATAGTATTTAACCAATTACACCACATTAGTATAAATAGTATATAATTATGACATATTACATAAATTATATATAGTTATTTGTTAAAATACATAATCAGCAAGTGAGCAAGGCATATATTTAACTAAAAGAATTTGCAATTATTTAGTGAAAGATATAATGCAAAAATGCACTTTAATTATAGTTATTTTCCAATTACTCATACAAACATAATAGCGTTTTTAGTTATTATTTTCTACTAGCACAATCAATTGTCAAACGATAGTAAACGAAAAAAGAAAGCATTTTCAGTTTTTCCAGAATTTAAAAAAAGAAATTGTTCAAATCGGTCCTGCGTTCTCAAGTGATGCTTTACCAACGAACAGCATTTCAAATTTATTTATGTAGATTAAGGTGAAACGATACTTGGCCATTTTTGGTTTGCGAAATATAGATGGCGATACTATACAGCAGGTTCAATATTCTCAAAAAAAAATCATTTTTTTATGTGTAAACCGTTTTATGTAAGTAACTATAAACGCGAATCAAAATCTAAAAACGCACTGATTTTTAATGATTTTGGTACAGCAAAAATATGTTTTGAAAATGAATATTAATATATTTTCAAGTTCAATTCTAATTTTTATATACCTGGTAATATTTTAAAACCTTTATTATGGTTCTCAAACTTACGCTTAAGACTTAAAAATATATAGAGCATTCGATAATATCCCTCGAATATTTTGTACCTGATTGTACATAATATAGAATACTACTAATCCGAATCTGGAATGTTTTGTTGACCCATATTTTCTATATTACGAGTAAACTATGAAGTCGTTCTTTTCAATGCTATAGAATGAATATTTCGTATCTAATTTAAACATTTAACTTTTTTGTCTGAGTGGTCAATTCATTAGACAAATTAGCCAAATGTTTCAATATTGTTGTTGTGATAATCTTTTAATAAAATCTATGTAATCTACGAAAAATGTTATCGTTATGCAATTTTTCTCAACTCAACTCAATATTTTCAAATAAATATTTAAAAAGTAATCAAAGTTTTATATTATTTAAAACTAATTAAAAGTTTTGTTTTATAAATTTAATGATTTCTTGTATGATTTATACTCGTAAATTAATTAAATAATTATAATTAAAACACTTTTATAAATATTTTCTATGAAGTATTCATTCATTTCTTAATCATAATCATCTTTATTGCCATTGGTAATAAGGCAATGAGCTAGCTACCTTATTCAAAGACAATGAGAGCGTTTACACCCATAACCAGGGAAGAACTAGAAATTACTTGGAAGACTGATACTTGTAGTCCTTTATGTTTTTAGTATAATGGTCCAAAACTGTACTTATGTTGTTACTCGATCTATCTAGTGTAGTAGCGTAGTATAGTCGATATAAATAACAGGAGTAGTCGGTGATAGCACTTAACATTGGAAATAGGCCTACGTTAAATAAATTAAATTAAAAAATATGTCTTCCCAGATCAGTCTTGTCAAATTCAAAAAGTTTATTCTTTATAAATTATTTACAAAGTGTTTACAATTTTATTAGTTTACTAGCGATTCACTGTGACTCAGTCTGATATGCAATGAAAGGGAAACAAAGTAAATAAAAGAGCACGCAATCAATAACCCTGGCGGCCCTCTAGAAGGCGCGCGGTCAAAATGGAATACTTACAGTTATATTTTCACCAGTGAATGGAAATTCGGGTGCAAATGGTACAATTTGTACACGAGTAAAAAGCATTTTTGAGGAAGGAAGGGGTTACAAGAAGAAGAAAAGTAAAACTACGCAAAATGACATTATACTGGAGACTGAGTACGTACTTGACCCTTTTGTTCAAGATCACATTCAACCGTAATTCATTTAGATGTTCCGACTTAGGATTGAAACATTTTTGTTTCATAAAAATACTACCTAGAATTTAAAGAAATAGCATAAGGTTTTTATTAGTGTCGCATGTTTATGTCGTAGTCTGTACGTTAAAAGTACAACACATTTAGTACACTCATATCTAAATAATGTCAAGTTATGAGTGAAAATATATAAATATTAGATGTTGCATGTTAAAGTCGCACCAATGTGTACGATACAGTACAAGGCCATGCGCCCGTGTGCGCTGCACAACCTGTACCATAGATATAGCCACACACACATACTCAAATACAGACAACAATTAACTGAAAAGAAATGAAACCAATGAATTCGATTTTAGAAAATACGCGCGTATTCGAATGCAAAGTTGTGTCAAAATTTCAATTGACCAACTACTTTTCGAGTTTTGCGAGCACAAACATAAGCTGGCTGAATACATAAAGATTTGTTTAATTCCATGGTGCCTATCTTTCGCTTATATTCATATTAGGGATGCGAATTTACAAATCCAACATTCGCTATTTCGAATGCGAATGTGAATATTAAAGAAGTTGCGAATATTTGCAAATGCGAATACGAATATTCGTTACATCCCTAATACACATTGTCGATGTTCTTAGTTTATGACGTGTGTGGTATATATTTGTGAAGGGAAAGGTGGTTTAAAACTCCTTCTTTACTGTGGTGATATTTTATATAAATAGAAATATATATCTGTTTGTAGTGTTTGACATGCACCTGGAGAATTGTGTTTTTCGGTAGTCTGTATTTGATTTAAGCGAGTATGCGCTGCGTATTTTCTATACGCTGGTCGTTTGTTTGTGCCACCTAAAATTAATTAATGAGCATTCGTAGTTGATTTGTTCAGTATTTTTAAGTTCTATGTTACTTCAGTTGTTTCAGTTAGTGGTGTGCCCTACTACACCACCCGCAATGGACGGATATTAAAGAGTATCAGTACTACCTATAGAATGGCAGACTGATATCGAGAGGCGTTAATACTATGTACTCAGGCTTAAACCTTCTAATTGATGCCAGAATAATTAGGTTTCCTCTTTTATTAGGTGTAACTGTTCTGGAAAGAAATTTCTACATAACGGAGCATTACAATTTCTATATAAAAACATTTCTATAACAAAAAATATGAACAGATCACCTTTACAGGTAAACCGGAGAGTGTATCTATAAAACTGTACGGTATCCTATACATTCACGCTCTGATTTACCCGTAAAGGTGGCCTCTTCAGTCAAACCTGTCAGATAACTCGTTATGTGTGTTGCAGTATAGGCAATGTAACTAACATTGCTAGCAGAGATAAGAAGTCATAAAGTTAGTCGTATCGGTATTCTTAAAATAGAAGGTTAGGCCTGCATTGCGTAAAAACGATAAAAGAAAACGATATTTAAAATGACACAGTGAAAGAAGATAGCGGCGAAAAGCGTATTGTACTTGTAACAGCTTCAGTTATTAACGTTTTAGCGTCCGTTTCGTTTTTAGTCACCGTGTTAAAATAAATTATGTTTTATTTTTAAATCTAAAAAAACTATTTGCTCTTTATTAAGGCTTTATTTGTGTACTGTTATTATTAGAGTTGTTTTTGTATAACCAGTTTCAATTAAATATAAATAAGAACTTTACATAAAGTCTTACATCACATTTTACACCGAATGTAGCTCATATTTTTAAGAGCCATTTTTTTCAATTATTTTTGTAAACTATTTATAAAAAAAATTATATAGTAGAGTGTCATAAAATAATTAATTTCACTATAAGCCAAAATAATAATAATTTTGTGTAGTCGGGTAAGGGGTCATCCATAAATTACGGGAAGGAGTGGAGGAGGATTTAGAAAATGTGACAAAGGGGAGGCATCTAAAGCGTTGTGACGTCACAGGTAGCTTTGTGAAAAAATATAATTTTATTGGGTTAAAAAGTAACTTCTAAGAATAATGAAATATAAAAAATTAAAGTGATAATAAATTAAGGAAAGTGAAGCCATTAATTTGCAAACAAGAACTACCGGACGGACTAAATAGAAGGCTGAAAGTAGTAATATGTAGACTCATGATAGGTCATACAAATCTTACTCATAGCTACTTATTCAAAAAAGAACCACAACCAATATGTGAACAATGTAACAGCCCACTAACTGTAAAGCATATTGTTCTTCGATGCTTAAGAAATGTAGACAGGATGCCTTAGGAATATAGGCAGATATTTGAAAGCACGGAAACTCTGAAAATGCTTATTGACTTTATCAATAAAATGAATTTAATCTCTTTATTTTGAGTACTCATACTCGTGTGTATAAGTTGTAAACTATATTGTAAATGTTTATAAAGGTATATATTGTTTTAAGTGTTAATAACTGCCGAAAGTTGATGCACTCAAATAAGTATTAAAAAAATATATAAAAAATAAAATTATTAATTAAAATGTGTGTCAAGGAGTGGGAAGGGAGAGGCAGTAGGGGATGGCTCCTAATGGATTTCTGAACCATGTCTTAATTTCCATAAAACTATATTACACTAGCTGTCCCGGCCACGCGTTGCTGTGACTAACGTTTTTGTCATATTACATTACATAGCGCCATCTATTGAATATTTACTCAATCTAGTCAACAGAATATTTATTCAATCTAGTCAACAGATGTCGCCATCATCGTCGCCAGATGTCATATGTCATATACAGATAATTAATAGACAAATAATTTGCAATAAGATAATAATAAATTGAGATGTAAGCTATCCTATCTTTCAAGTTGGATCAAACTGCACCCGGTGTACAAATTTGATTAAAATCGGTTAAGTAGTTTAGGCGTCCATCGCGGACAGACAACGTGACACGTAATTTATATATATTAAGATATTGAGAAAGATGGCTACCAGAAGCTCAGAAGTCCAGTTATTTTTTAATAACTCCTTATGTTTTAGGAGATATTAACAATTAAAAAAGTCATTTATTTTGTCTCTTTAATTATTGAAGGGATCCAACGACATTCGACGCTTTGACATCTCTTTTATACAACAGAGACGCATACGAGTGTGTGTGTGATACGTCACTTATTACTAACAGCTGAGTTGTGTATCCCATGAAGTAATATATTGCTAAAAATGTGAAAAAGGAAAAAGAATGTTAATTACTTCCTTCTTCTGTGACGTATTATGCATATCTAAAACATACAGCAAAATTGAAATTCAAATTTGATATAACTATAATACTGTCAACTTTTGAATATTTAAAAAAATAAAAACGCAAATATACATATATTAAAATTAATTTTAAACTAGAAAGACAAGTTCACAAGTCCAATGTTGATACCAATCATACCACCGACAGATAACACATCGTCATTCGCATTCCAGTGAACCAATGACTTAAGTGCAATTTAGTAATTTTTTAAAAGTAGTCTTTATGCACGTGGACATTTATTTTATGACTTTATGTTAAATTCATTGATAATATGCAAGGTGAATATATAATAGTATCACAAATTTAGGGGTTGGGGGGGGGGGGGTCTGTAGCGGAGTGTCTGAACGAAAGCGAGGAAAATTGTTCAAAGTTGACTTGCGGGGCGGCATAAACGATTTAATTAAAAAACAAACCATGATTTTTCGAAATCAATCACCGATGAGGAGCTTCCCCAGTACACAATTTGGTAAAGTGTCCTGTTTTGTGACGTTTCTATCACTATTGCACTTCAATTATAGTTCGCATTAACTTTATCTTCATTTGAATTCCGATAGATGGAGTAGTTTCGCTATTTGTAGCCTCTAAAATATACATTTCATATGAACAACTGTGAGAAACTGTACTATAAATGAACTCTTTCATGACAAAGAAATCATACACATTTTCAATATGATGGAAAAGTGACTGCAAAAAGTTTACTGGGTCGTGTTCGCCCCCTCCTCGAGGTGAACTTCCCTACAAACAATTTTGATCGGAATCTAATTAGATGCGAATCGTATCACTCTGAATGGTGATTGGAATCCTATTAGACATTAGTGTGACATTACATGAAGGTTTGGACAGCATGTCTGTCGGAACGTTCCGTACCCCCTCTGACGGCTTTCATAATACTTTCCTAACGACGTTTGCCGAGGTGCAAGTCGTGCTACTACCCAGTACTACCATAGTACTAACATATGTTCTCCCGAACGCTGTTGGACTACTGTATCTGATACGAGATTGAGATACGAGATATCGCTCTCTGATACGAGATTTCTAAGATACGACAAATTGTTTGTGGAGTTGGGGGGGGGGGGGTTTAGTAGTTTTAATCATAAAAGGAGAGAACATTTTTCAACAGCTAAACAATATAATTTTACTGTGCACAATTCGTTCCACAATCTAAATTTATATATATAAAATTTATACCAGGTATAAACTGATAATAAGGCTGTCCGGACGGACTTTATACGTGGTACAAATTTTATAACAGGTTTATTTGTAAGGCGGATAGAATCCGTACACAACCATAAACATTTTCGGTTTAGTGTTGGTAATATAAAAGAGAAATATTTACTTCGGCCATGTAATGTAATCGTACACACTTGCTTAGACGACTATGACATTATAACATAACCTCTTTCAATGGTCAGTATAAACATACATACCTCATAATTAACATTTTTTACCAACTATTTAAGTAATAGTAAACGAATAACTGTAATAATCTAACTCTTAATTTATTTAAATGAATGGGTTATGCAAATAATCCTGCACGCTTACTTGACTTTAAATAATTGGCAAACAGCACAAATAGTTAATAATAATTTGCTCACAGATCACATTCAACCGTAATTCATTTAGATGTTCCGACTTAGGATTGAAACATTTTTGTTTCATAAAAATACTACCTAGAATTTTAAAAAATAGCCTAAGGGTTTTATTAGTGTCGCATGTTTATGTCGTAGTCTGTACGTTACAAGTACAACACATTTAGTACACTCATGTCTAAATAATGTCAAGTTATGAGTGAAAATATATAAATGTTAAAGTCGCACCAGTGTGTACGATACAGTACACGAACACGCATGTGCAGACCCGGCATAACACCATCGGTGACGATGATTTGATGTTGATAAAAAATCTAGAGAACAATTCTATTATATTATAAGATATTAGTCCCATTGCTAATTATAGCACATAATTATAGTTTTTATAAAGCAGTTAAATTATTAATTAGTTTAATAAAATCTATAAACGTGACATTTAACACTCTTAGATACTTATTTATAGTGTAATTTATTATTATATAAATTTTATGTATGTTTTATTACGTACGGAATTAGGTTATAATAGTGCTACATATAATAGTGCAATGGACTTGTGAACCAGAACTTAATTTTTATAAAACGATACTATATATTGATAAAGTTGGCTACCAGGACCTCAAATGTCCAATTATTTTTTAATAAATACTTATATTTTAGGATCTTTATATTTAGGTCACATGCAATAAATACGTCATATGCAGCAAGTATGTCATCTCTTTTATACAACTTATACGAGTATGCGATCATCAGAATTTTTTTATAAAAATATTTGTTCTTTATCCAACATTACAGATAGTAGATATAGTTGCTATCTCTTTTACATTTGAAACTATTTGGTAGAGTTAAAATTGTTGAATATCATAGAAAAAGAAACAAGATATATCTGTCTCTGTTACACTTTTATGGTTTATTATTTTATAGTGAGGCCAGGTGAAGTGATTTTGCCACTTGTAGTTCATATCACTATCATTTCTCTTGAACGGGTGAAACCAAATTGAATTTTTTCATGACAAAAAATCCTACGTATCTTCAATATAATGTCAAAGTTACTCCAAACTTATTTGGCAGCAGTATTGTCATATATATGAGAGCACGGCATCACAATAACTGTCAACATAGCAGAAGGTCGTTCTCAGCATTGGAATAGGCTGATTTTAAATAACCTAGTCTCATTGTCATCATATTCAAGATGCGTATGATTTTTTTTGTCATTAAAGAGTTCATTTACGGTTCAGTTTCTCACAGTTTTTTATCGGATACAAGTGGCAAATCCACTCCACCTGTGGAATTGCAAATGAAGATAAATTTGATGCGAACTATAATTGAAGTGCAATAGTGATAGAAACGTCACAAAATAGGACACTTCACCAAATTGTTCACTGTAAAATAAGTCTTCAACTCATATTTATTTAGTATTACAAAATGAATGACTTTAGTTTTTATTGTCAGTAAGGTAATAAGGTCGTGGATATACAATTTGCCATTCTATTTCATTTACCCAATACTTTTTAATACACAATTCAGTGACTCAATTCAATTCAATTCACTTCAACTCAACTCAACTCAAATATTAAATTTAACGATAGCACAAAAGTGAAACAGTTTCGTAAGTTAAATGAGAAAAAAGGTGAAAGGAAACAAGACATAATGTCTTGACAGAGGTCATTGGAGGTCAACTGATACAGTAGTAATTAAAGCTATATGATCGAATATGTTACGCTGGTTATTGAGGATTTCCTTAACGAATACTACTCGAACATTACATGTTCCAAAGATAGATTCATTATCGATAAAACATGGTCAATGGCCTGCCCATTTTCCTACATATTATTTTTATTTGATATATCAATTACAAAATAGATAATAAATATAGAAATGTAAACAATAGGCGCCAGAAGAGATTACAAATGTAAAAACTTATATGAATATTACGTCATTATAATAAACCAATATTTGACGAGTGATAAGTGTTATTCGGACCCAAATGCAGCGCTTTATCAACACATCATTGCATTGAAAATTACAAAAGCAGCGTCACTCAAACCACTATAACTAGAAAACTAATAGTCGAAATGTTATGAAATTTTGGAATATATCATTTGAAGATGTGTACTATTTAAAAATCCTATCATTTGTTAATAGTGGAGCCATATGGATCTATATGGCATCCTACGAATATATAGAGTGATGTGTTATCAAGCAAAGCGTTAGGTCGGTATTTAATATAACCAAAATGGGCTTGTGTCCTCATTTTTAGTGGTCGATTTTTCAATTGTTGATTGAAATTGATGTTAATAAATGTGTATTGGCGTGTCTGTTTTATTAAATATCTAAATGTTGACGGAGATATAGCAATTAAAAATTTGAATAGTAGTTTTAGCGCTAAAAATGGTCGGCCATATTTGTATGACGTGAAGTGCATTGTATACGTCAGTTATTTGTTGAGTAGATCAGTGCTGTGGTAATGTTTTGTAGCTGTTGGTAGTGGAATAATCAAGTCAAGTCAAAGAATAATAAGTTTTTATTTTTCCCCTGGTAAGATAGACATACTATAGGAATTTTATTGTTCCATGAAATAGCTGTAAATAATATTTGATATTTTGATATATAAATACATATAGCAGAGATTTATGAGCTGTAAGGTTGGTAACCTGTAAACTTGCCAGAGTTCTATCTTGAATATGTTATCTCTTTTACGCTCTGTTGTATAAAAGAGATAGCAACTAGCAGCTGTGATGTCACAAGCAGTTGGAATGTTGTCCAACGTTGAATTCCTTAATAATTAAAGAGAAAAAATGACTTTTTTAATTGGTAATATCTCCTGAAATATAAGGAGTTATTAAAAAATAATTGGACATTTGAGGTTCTAGTAACCAACTTTATCAATATATAGTACACTTTTATAGAAATTAAGACATAGGACACAAGCCCATTGAAAAACCTAATTTTTTAATTAAATTTCAGATATGCCATAATTGGAGTTTAACTGGTTATTGAAAAATCGGTGCAGTAAAACATAAGAAGAAATATAATTAATAAATTAATACACACGATCTTCCGTAATGCTAAAATATTAACCGCATTATGTAGATGTCTAATATAATTTATAACTTTTCTAACGGCACAGTGGTTGAAAGCATAGATGCTTCATGACTACTGCGTTTGACTCGGGTTCGACCCCCGGACCAACTCCGGACTTGGTAGTTATCAGAATTGAGTTGGGTTTATAGTCATGAAATTTATGACAGATGGGGATGTCGGGACTCAACACTATAAATACTACCAACATTGTAGGAGGTCATCAATGTTATGAGTCAACATCGGAAATAGACCGACGTTAAATAAAATAAATAAATAATACTTGTTGTTCATTTGATATAAAAAAAATTTGTACACGTTTAAATTTTTTTTTTATTATATTGGTAAGATTTTTATATATTTTTATAGTTGGCATTAATTGTCTCCTTCTTTCTGTATATTATACCCAGTAAACATTTTGGAGTAAATTCTACTTAATTTCTATTACATATCATGAGTTTTTTGTCTGGAACGTGTTCGTTTTCTATTCAGTCGTTCATAGGAAAGGCCCTTTTTATGACCTACAGACTGTAATTCACTGCTGAATTAAAAGCGACTCTGGTTTATTATTTATGACCGGAGTTATAAACTTGACACTAGCAGGGATGGCAGGGGTATAAAACTTAATGGAATTCTACTTTTTAGAGTCTGCAAAATATAAATATTTAAATGAAGAAATAAATAGATGTAATCTTTAGTACGAATCGTGATTTTTTTAATGAATATTATTCATTTTCAACAATACTCGTTATATTAGTTTTTTACATTGTTTTGGTGATTCAAAAATCCACGATCGGCAGGTCTGCGTTAGGTTTAAAACCTCTGTCTTAGCATCGGTGCTTAGAGTATTCGTTTAAACACATTATATTCGGAGATTGAGGGAGACAGCGTGTGGCTATTACCATTAAAGAAATATTTGTTGAAAAAGGATAGCATATACTTTAAACATACTGTACTGAACGAAATACTATACAAGTATACAAGTGTAACGGTGAAAAATATATTTTACTTGTCTAACCGCATCTCGTTTCTCTCTCACTTTGGAATGAAAATGAACTAAAAATAATATATCCTAGTGTGAAAGAAACAACTGCTACTTAATGAATGATGTTGGAAAAAGAAAGAATATTATTATGAAAAAATTCTAACAACTAACACAAAATCTGTGAAATGTAATTGAATTGTACGAGTGACTCGAACGTCACTAAATAGGGCACTTCACCAAATTGTTTACTGGGTAATGTACAAAGTGAAAGTTTATATGTTTACACGATTCGTATGGTGGTTCGAAAACGGCTCTTTGCATCTTTTTGAAAATTTCCTATTTTCGTAAAAGATAGAAAGTTGAAATTTTGCATGTGTATTATGGTGTTCAATGCTTATCTTTTTCGAAATTAAGAAATTCTAAAATTGAAAAAGGGGGCGTTGAGAAAATTAGGGTAGGGAACTTTGGAGAATGTTCATATTTTGGAGAGTATAATAAATGAGTATATAATTAATAAAAAGAAAATTTTAAAACTTTATTTGGGGGCAAGGTAAATATTGTGTTAGAAAGTTTAAATATTGTGTATAGGTCAGCTTTGTTATCTAATTTACAAATCAAAAATATTATCCAAATATTGAAAGTTGGTCAAATAACGAATTTTTGAAAAAAATATTTTATTTTATTCAGTTTATATGAAAAATTATGAACGACTTAAATATTTCAATTTAGAAATGGAATTAACATTTGAAATAAAATTACGAAATTATTTTATTAAATTCAAAACTGATGGCAGTAAACACTAGTAATATAATAATGGTGCATTTTTTATATTTATTTATTATAAAAACTGTGTATTAGTTAGTCAGAATTTTTTCTTTTCCAGTCATGGAATAAATCTTCGGGAATCGAACCCGATCTTACTTATAACTTGACAGAACTTGTACACATTTCAACATTATTTTTCTATCTTAGTGAATCATCACAGGCAATTCACAGCACTAGTTCAACAAATTAAATAGGAGAGATCAAAAAGGTTCCCAAAGGTTAACACATAGAGCTGTCAAAGTCAAAATAGCAGTCATGCCTGTGATCTGAACGCGTACCAGTGTATGTCCCTTAGCATTTAGAATTCCTTTAGAATTGACATCGTTTAAGTTGTTTGTGACACAACTACACATTAATTGTTATGTCATTGATTATTATACATTGTTTTTTAATATGCATATCATTTTAATTTATAATTTTCGATTGAATTCTTAGTCGTTCAATTTTCATGACGTCACTTTCACTATTTGTTTGATGTAAATCAAACAAAAAAATGAGTTCAGTAAATTTATGTAAAATTTAGTAAATTATAAGTTATCTGATAAACTAACATTGTTTAGGTCCTATTCCTATTCCATATGCATACACAGTATCCTAATACATACACAGTATTGGGATACTGCACATTCCTTCTTTAATTTTGTTGCCGCACGATTCACGTGTGTGACTTAGAGTATCATAAATCGTCTTCTCATCTCGTCAAAATATCATTTTTTTTTCGTCATGTACGTGATTTAAGTACAGTCAATTTCAAGTCAATCCGGATATTGTTTTCAAAGTTATGTTAGTTAAAAAAAATTTTTTTTTTTGCTCTATGTAAAGTGCTTTTGAAACTCGGTGATCAAGATTTCTCGGAAACGGCTGAACCGATCAGTCTCAATTTTTAACACAAGCTTATTAAGTATACTTTTTAGTAATTAATCGAAGGTTTTTACTCACCTTGATTAGTACTTTTTTTGTAAACAATTTAAGGCCAAATTTTGGTCAAAAATGTTTTTTTTTTTTGAAAAGCCGCCATTTTGTTGCCGTCACCTTTTTTTCTTATTCTTTCGAATAATTACATGATTATACATTACTTTAACGAAATCCGTTTGGTTTTTTCATTTTAAATGATCCAGCATAGAAATATCGTGGTCACCACATGATGCCTTTCATGAGAATAGCTCCTAGAGATCAGCTATAGCTGTAGTAGCTTTAAAATTATTATTTTTCAAAATACAAAAATGTTAAAAGTTACAGTAATATGTGTACAAATTTTTACATTAATAAATTCTAATGTCTTTTTAGGAAAAATTCTTGAAAAATCGCCTTTTTTGGCATCCTGACTGTATATAACCCCTTAAACGAGGTTTAAATTTAAATTATTTGGGGTAAAGTGTACCCTCATTTGACCGCCATTTCGAAATGAGATTGTTATCAGTTTTTGTGAAAATTATTAAAAAATGTTACGTGCATAAGGCAGTCTATGCATCACACCACTTTATTTAAGATTTGTAGTTGTTTATAAATTCTTTATTGCAAAAGTTACAACAAAAAGTTATTAACAAAATTTGTACATAATATTATTATCTACAAAAAATCTATTTGCAAAATTTTTGTAGGACATATAGTTCTCAAGATAAACATCAAAACTAATTATCCCTTACTTTCAAGATGGCGCTCTTCATTCTAAAAATTTCAATTTATTTATTAAATGTTAGCTACCCAAAATGTACTGTTGACCTCGTTTTAACTCCGTCTGTGAGGTTTCTTTTTAAGTAAATACAAATGTGTTTTTCGATCTTTGATGTTTACCTTTATTTAGAACAAACGATGTTTACTTTACACATTTTCTTATTTGTTTTACATTTTCTTATCTTCATATTTAGTTATCTGTATGAATTTAAATTTGAAATACACGAGGAGTTTAAAGTATTTTGTAATGTATGTATATTATATATATATATGTTAATAAAGCGCAATAAATCGTTTAAAATGCGACACATTTTAATGCAAGACAATTTTGAATACGAGACAAATTTCTAACTTCCAAGTCCGCCATATTGTTAGTAGAGAAATCTAAAGTAGGCAAACAATAATTGATAAAAATTTACACAATCTTACTTTTGGAAAATGTACAAAGCTATAATGTAGAACCTACAGCAAAAGGAATGTTTTAGTCAATTTTTTTCAACTTTCCAACTTTTAATTTTAAATTGAACGTAGTTTTGTTGACCTATATTATTTGAGGTTATGTTCAGAGTTGCTTTAAATTAGAAACCAAATACTTGTGCATGATGCATGACGTATCAAGTCACTCCTCTCGTATTGTTAGAGTCTGTAATTAGATAGATTACTTAGTCGTATAAATGTGCTTTAAAACTGTCAATTTGTCAACATCAATTAACTGGTTATGTAATAAGGAAATCGAGTTGATAATGTTTTGTTATCTTGTACTGGAGTATAGCCTGTAATTAATACAATGCGATGGTCCAACGCACACCACACACACGCACACGCGATCAGTTATCAGTATTTAAAAGCACGAATCAAAATTTGAAGCACATGCTCTTAAAAAATGTAAGATTCATATCATGAGATGAAGAATATGATTACGAGTGAAGCATGAAGAATTATTTGTAGGTTATGGTGAACTGGATAGAATTATGTTATATATATTATATTATTTATTGTAATGTTTTTGCCATTAGGCACTACATTCTTCCGCCTTAAATCCATAACTTACATATCATTGTGCTTAATTCCATTCCAATTCCAAAAGAAAAAAGATCTACACCTCTTCCCAATTAACGTAAACAATTTGGTGAAGTGCCCTATTTGGTGAAGTTCGAGTCACTCGTACAATTCTATTCTAACGCTTTACAAGTTCTCTACCTGTCACAGATTTTGTGTTAGTTATTCTTTCTAGTATTCTTTCCTTTTCCAACAACATTCATTAAGTATTTCTGTTTCTTTCCCACATGGATATATTTTTTTTAACTTCACTTTCATTTCATTTATTCCAAAGTGAGAGAGAAACGAGATGCGTTAGACAAGTAAAATATATTTTTCACCGTTACACTTGTATACTTGTGTAATATTTCGTTCAGTACAGATATTTAAAGTATATGCTATCCTTTTTCAACAAATATTTCTTTAATGGTAATAGACAGAAGCTATCTCCCTCAATCCCCGAATAGAATGTATATAAACGAAGATAGTACCTAGCGATGGTAAGACAGAGGTTTTAAACCTAACGCAGACCTGCCGATCGTAGATTTTTGAATCACCAAAACAATGTAAAAAACTAATATAACGAGTATTGTTGAAGATGAAAAATATTCATTAAAAAAATCACGTCAGATTAAAATCACTTCTACTCTGGCGTTACTTTTCTTTCGTCGTTCCTTTTCTCTATTTTCGCCATCCACCTCTTCCCTTCACTGCCTCCCTTTAATAACTGCACAATATTCTTCTCGTTCATTACTTTTTTCCGACAAGAAAACTTAATGTGCTCCAGTGTTTCAAACTCCTTCCTTTCCTTTCTCCTCGTTTCCCAATCTAAATCTGGCAATCCTTCTCTTGTTTTTTGTGTCTTTTTTTTGTTTTAATTATGTTATATATTTGCGGATTGGTTAGGTTGCCAGCTTCTTGATGAGAATTGGGGAAAACTCCAATAAAGTTTCTAATGGGTTTGTGAACTCATTTTCTAGGGGGCGTTTTTTAAATATTTAATTGAAATAAATATTAATATATGTACATTGGCGTTTTTATTTTTTGAAATATCCAAACGATTACAACTGTATCAAATTTGAATTTCAGTTTTGCCGCTTGTTTTAAAAGAAATAAGTAGTAATAAGTAATCGAGATTATTTTTCCTTGCTGGCAACCTTCCTTATGTAATACTTCATGGGATACACAATCAGCCTTTAGTAGTAAATGACATATCACACACTCGTATGCGTCTCTTTTGTATAAAAGAGATGGTATATTTGTTACATGCGACGTATTGAAATTTTCTATAACGTTGGATACCTTTGATAATTAAAGAGAAAAAATTACTTTTTTAATTGTTAATATCATCTAAAATACAAGGTGTCCAAAAGGTATAAAATAAAAAATATAGATAATCAAATAGATGGTTTATTAATTATTTATAGACAATGCACTGGAAAATCATTTTGAAACAACCATATTGTCTAAATGACGACCTTCCTCTGCTTGCATTCAGCTAATGTCGAACAAAGATTGGTAACAACGCGACGACACATTGCTTACGGGACTGCCGCCATTTCTAATGTGATATTATGCTTCAATTGCATCAAATTCGTCGGTTTGTTCTGATATATCTTACTTTTAAGATATCCCTACAGAAAATAATCCAGAGGACTGAGATAAGGGCTTCTTGGAGGCCAGTTGATAATAATTAATTGTTAATATCTCTTAAAATATAGCGAGTTATTAAAAAATAATTAGACATTTGAGATCCTGGATGTTGTGCCTGTATTAATGCCGGTGGGAAACAATTTGAACAATTACTGTAATGTAAATAATGCAATAAATTTATAAAATGCATGAAAAATTGTTTGTACCATTTATTTTAATTCATTCAACATTAAAAAACCTCTTTTAGGTATTGTAAAAGTGATAACTATCAACAAGAACAATTTAAGAAATATGGTTCTTGTTTAGAAACAGTATGCATAATTTTTTTTTATTGCTAGTTTTCCTGGAGTATTATACCATTTTGGAATCCTGAAGAGTTGCGCCAATTTTTAAAAAAACTTGCCATAGTAGTGTTCATACTTTTTTTTTACACCACGATGAGTTAAAGTGGTCTGAAAGTAAAAATCTTTAAAATAATTTGTGAAAAAAATAATTTCGATTGACTTTTGTGTAAAAACTACTAGCATTCTGGAATTTTTAATGGTTCTGGTGGATAGCAGTGCTATTTGTGAAAAATTGTGGTCATGGTAGTTAAAAACATCTTAAGGTGTTCAATTATCGAATTTTAAAAAATTTTTTTTCTAATTCCTAAACAAAATGAGATAAATTTTCTTTTTCTTTTTTTCTTGTGTAGTCATGAGCAGGACCATCCTCTGGTGTCCGCTTATCGTTGAATATTGGGACACCCTGTATAATACATTTTTATAGAAATTAATATATGGTTCACAAGCATTGTATAAATTTGTATAAGACATTTTATTAGGAATTGTAAATTTTTAATCAATCTTATGTGTTACTTCTGTAATCAAAGTTTATTTTGGTAATTTACATACACATTAAAATAATTACACTGTTTAACTTAAATCATACTATCTTACCTGAAATCAAAGAAACGACATTTAAAGCTTATTATTTAAATTGTCAATTCCTTTTTATCTAATTTTATTATAACCTAACATTATGCACAGTGAGTTCTGTTGGCTCCAAATATCAACTGTGTTGGTCGTTTGCACACACTACAATAAAAGTAGCTATAACTAATAAATACCGTTAGCTCATCTGACTAGAATACAGTTGTAATATCTCTGGTCAGTGTTACCAACTAAAGAAATATTATTTCTTTTCATTTGTATAATCTCAATTTTGATCCAGTCGAACATAACTGTAGTTTACATTTTTAATTACGTTGATTCTCGTTAGTTAACTGTTGTCAAACTTTTATGTAACTAAAATTAAGGAACCTATTTTTTTAATTTAATCTTCATTATGGCATAAGTGAAGTTTAACTGAGAATGGGCTTGTGTCCTCATTTTTTAGTGGTCGATTTTTCAATTGTTGATTGAAATTGATGTTAATAAATGTGTATTGGCGTGTCTATTTTATTAAATATCTAAATATTGACGAAGATATTGCAATTAAAAGTTTGAATTGTAGTTTTAGCGTTAGAAATGGTCGGCCATATTTGTATGACGTGAAATGCATTTTAACGTCAGTTATTTGTTGAGTAGGTCAGTGCTGTGGTAATGTTCTGTAGCTGTTGGTAGTCAAATAATCAAGTCAAATCATAGAATAATAAGTTTTTATATTATTTAACCCTGTTAAGGCAGACATAATATTGAAATTTTATTGTTCCTTGAAATAACTGTAAATAATATTTGATATTTTGATATATAAATACATATAGCAGAGATTGGTGAGCTATAAGGTTGGTAACCTTACACAAGGATTGTGATGTCACATGCACTTGGAATGTGTACAACGTTGAATCCCTTTAATAATTAAAGAAACAAAATAACTTTTTTATTTGTTAATATCTCTTAACATATAAGGAGTTATTAAAAATTAATTGAACATTTGAGGTTCTAGTAATCCACTTTATCAATATATAGTACACTTTTATAGAAATTAAGACATAGGAGACAAGCCCATTGAAAAAACGACTCTTACGAATACTTCTACTACAGATAAATTGAAATAACATTTTCAGTCATCCTTTCTTCAAAATTCGTAGATTTTAATAATATTAATCTTTGTCAATAATAATGGTAGGCTTTAATTAGGTCAGAAACTGTTGGACGGGTCCTTCGTAGTTGAATTTCCCTGCAGAGTATCTTAAATGACCTCGAATTGTATCCACGTTTAATATTATTGATCCCCCAGCAACAAGGTCAAAACTTCAGAGTAAATACCTATATTAGCTTACAGATTGGCAACAGATCTGGTACGGCACAGCAGTCTAACCCTTTACCTCGTCATGGGAAAGGGTGTGGCAGTGTGGAAGTAGAGAATGTCGTTTGACTACCACTTGACCGCCGCTACCGCTACCACTGTGAGGTAACTGTTTTTCCTGTTGTTTTTCAGTTTTCCCAGGGGGTTGTTTATGTACATATAAGTTCGAAGGCCATATATATTGTATACCGCAAAGCAAACTGAATGCCAGGGATGAAAAACTTATGGCACACGTGAAGATAACCTGTGGCACGCCCACTGCTCATCGTTATATTTTATGGGTTCGGTTGCTGTCAATTTAATTGACAATACGTTTATTAAATATACATTTATTACTCTACGCTACAATACAATTAGTCCTATAACGAAACAATATTTAGAGAAATCTATGTAACCCATTGTACTGCACGTTTTGTTACAGTATTCGATTTTAAACGTATAATCAGCGAGATGTTCACACGGTAAATTTTTAGTAGTAAAAACGTATAGCTCCAGTTTTCATACAGCAAAATAAATGTACTAAAATGAAATATGTTATATGTGTAAGGTAAGTAAAGAAATAAAAAAACGCTGTTTAATATAGGTATTACCTGAGTTTTATTAATGTCATTAATTTTGAATAGGACGAATCAATAGAGTTTGGAATTTGAAGCGAAGGTATTGTTCTTAGATTTGTACTGCGACAATGTATAGTAGCCGAATTATTGTTGATTTGGAATTCTTGGTTAAAATATTGTCTGTGACGCTGCTTGAGTTGCAATGGAATTTTTATATAATTGCATAGTTTTATCCCACAAAACAGGCTTTTGTTCCACTAAAGAAATCAATAAATCATTATCTATAATAGAATTGTCTAACAATTTCTAATAATAAATTTGAAACACATGCAAATGATACTTCAGCACTAAACACTTGTTCGGTTACTATTCGATAAAAGTCACACCGTGTAAAAGATACCGTATAATACTAAGTGCCGCTGCAAGCCGAATTCGTTAAAGTTCATTCGAATTGCTTTACAAGTCCGGTGAGTATTCGTTAAACGTGTTTAGCGATGTACGTTTTTTTGCAGTACAAACGTCGTGTGAATATAGTCGTGTCTATATAAAATGTATGCGCCACTGTTTATTCGATACGATTTATACTGCAAGAAAACGTGGAGTTAACGTTTGCGTTAATTTTAAAGTAAGCGATATAAAACGTAAAACAAATAATAGTACAACTTGCTTGAGATAAAATACAACGAATGCACTCAAAACACAAATTAAAATAATAACATAGCACATGGGCTGAAAAGTCCCGGGCCTAACACATAGATGGCGCTAGTTTTATTGCAGTCACCTTTTTTTCAGTTAATACTAACCTTCAAAAGACAGCTGTTAAAATTTCATGATATTCTATTCAGTAGTTTGTGAGTTATTGTGTGCTAAGAGTGACGCTACTTTGTTATTTTCAAAACAATGGATCAAAAACAATTTCGTGTTTTAATTTTACACTGCTTCTTGATGGGAAAAAATACCGTTCAAGCGAAGCAATGGCTTGAAAAGTGTTATGGGGACTCCGCTCCATCAGAAACAACAATAAAACGTTGGTTTGGTCGTAGAGACACCGATGATGCAGAACGCAGTGGACGTCCAAATGAGGCGGTAACAGCAGAAAACATAAAAAAAATCCACAAAATCGTTTTGAATGATCGAAAAGTGAAGTTGCGTGAGTTAGCTAACATCGTAAAGATATCAAAAGAACGTGTTGGCTTTATATTGCATGAGCATTTGACTATGAGAAAGCTCTGTTCAAAGTGGGTGCCGCGTTTGCTTACTGTTGACCAAAAACGAGAACGTGTTGATGATTCTGAGCAGTGTTTGGCCATGATTAAACGTAACAAACCGAAATTTTTGCGTCGATATGTGACAATGGATGAAACATGGATCCATCACTTCACTCCGGAATCAAAACGATCGTCATTTGAGTGGACAGCAACTGGTGAACCTCGTCCAAAGCGCCCGAAAGCACAACAATCGGCTGGAAAGGTTATGGCCTCGGTATTTTGGGATGTGCGTGGTGTAATATTCATCGACTATCTTGAGAAAGGAAATACCATTAACAGTGAATATTATATAGCGTTATGAAGGAGCGTTTGAAGGCCGAAATTGCAAAGAAACGACCGCATATGGCAAAGAAATTTTTTTTGTTTCATCAAGACAACGTACCGTGTCACAAGTCAATCAAAACAATGGCAAAACTACATGAATTGAACTTCGAATTGCTCCCACATCCACCGTATTCGCCAGATTTGGCTCCCAGCGACTACTGAAAAAAACTGAAACTCCCAAGACCTGAAAAAAATGCTCGCCGGTAAGAACGAATGAAGAGGTTATCGCTGAAACTGAGGCCTATTTTGAGGCAAAAGATAAATCGTTCTACAAAAGTGGTATTGAAATGTTAGAGCGGCGCTGGAATGATTGCGTTGCTCTTGATGGAGATTACGTTGATGAATAAAGCTAATTTTGAACCAAGAAAACTGTGTTTTCTTTGTTAGGCCCGGGACTTTTTAGCCCATGTGTTTTAATATTAAAAGAGGTTATGTGTTTCAATCAAAATGTTTTTTCAGTGTATTTTTTCTTTTTTATATTTCGTATATGAAACAAATGACCATAAATTTGTCACGCATAACAAACAATAACAAAATAATAAGCGGAAATGAACCACATGCAACATTCATAGCAAACCAAACACCGGTGATTGTTTTTGTACGGCAAAGTTATTGATTTGGTAGTACGATTTGCCTGTTCTGCGACTTAAATAATGCAGAGTCAATTGGGTTATGCAATGATTATTTTGAGTTCGATTTATTAATTCTATATTTTTATTTTATTTTAAAAATCTTTCTCCGCTTGATGATGTCAACTAGTCAATAGAATATAATAAGTAAACTCATTTATTTTTCGACAATATTTTGACACTATTTTATCTCTCGGCATAATATAGAAACATTATGAATCGACGCAACAGTTGCTGTAGATGTGACGTTTAATTCTGCATCTCTTTTGCACCTCTCTTGTTCAATAGTGATGGTAAAAGTTGGTAAATAGTAGTGGGGAAGAAGATGAGGAAGGAATGAATACGACTAGCCACTAGAAAATTGGTTATTTCGTAGAGAAAAAAATTCTAAGACATTTTGCTTCCTTGGATTTTTCCCTGAATTTCCTGGAAACCCGTAATTTTGGAAAAACTAAAAAAGAAATTTATTTTTTACTCTATAACTTTTAATTCGTTAAAGATAGAAAGTTGAAATTTGGCATGTGTATTACGGTGTTCAATGCTAAACTTTTTGAAAATTAGAAATTGAAAAAGGGGGCGTTGAGAATATTAGAGAGCCCAGTAGGAAACTTTGGAGAACACTCAATTTTTGGATTATTTAATAATGAAATATATTATTCAAATTCAAAATTCAAAAGTTTTATTTGGGGAAACGGGGGTAAAAATTGGGATAAAAAGTTGAAATTTTATATATGGGCTTACTTTGATATCTAATTTACAAATCGAAAAAAAAAATCCCAAATTTTGATTTTGATAAAAAAAAGTTGGTCAAAAAAATATATTTCTTTTGTCAGTTTATATGAAAAATTATTTGTTGTTATATGTAAAATAAATATGGAACGAGTTTAATATTTCAATTTAAAAATGGAATTAAAATTTGAAATGAAATTCAATTCAAGGATATAATTTCCTACAAGTTTTGTATGTCTAATAGTCACGGTTACGGAGCTGGACGACGTTATTATTGGTTGTACTAGAATCTAGAATACCACACAAATCCCAGCGTTGTTGTGGGATCCTTCACGTCTTATTAAATTATCCACTACGATTTTAAACTATGTTCTATTTAAAACCAGCGACGCATTCTTGTAATCTTATGTTAAACACGCTGAGTTCGTGTTCGTGAACACACAGAATAAAGCAAAACACATTTTATAGATAAAATCATTTAATTTATATTCATAATATTGTAACGTTATCACAAAAAGAGGGTTATCAGTACATTTGTGGATTCCCATTATTTACAAATTGTGAATCCGGAATGTGATAATATAATATAACTTTGTAACATCATATAGACGACACAGTGGTCGAGAGCATTACACTTAACGATGACTGCTGTGTCTTCGGGTTCGATCCCCGGACCAGAGTTAAATTTTCTGGGTTTGGTTGCTATCAAATTAAATTTATAATGTATATATATACACACTATATACACTGTGTGCAGTTAAACAAATTAGATTTTCCTCTACTCCTAGAGTTTTGCGATGTCAGCCTTTATTGGCCATAACTCGCTAAATTAAACACATAAAATTATTGCATCTATACTGGTGAACCGAATACTGTTACACCGTGACAGAGTGAGTGCAATGTCAAAGGAAACCCTTATTCGCATACCACCACAATCACAATTTGTCCGGGTGTAAATTTTTAATCAAACTTATGTGATGCTTCTGAAGTCAAAGTCTTTTATTTTAGTAATTTACATACACATTATAATAATTACACTGTTTAACTTAAATCATACCTGAAATCGAAATTTAAAGTTTATTATTTAAATTGTTCTTTTTTAACATTCCTTTTTATATAATAACTTAACATTAGGCACAGTGAGTTCTGTCTATTCCAAATATCAACTGTGTTGGCCGTTGGCACACACTACAACAAAAGTAGCGATAACTAATATATACCGTTAGCTCATCTGACCAGAATGCAATTTTAATATCTCTGGTCAGTGTTACCAATAATCATAAACTTATTAGGCAGCGGTGGAGTACATATATATAAGGCCACGACACCAGAAGAACTGCCAACAAAGAAGAAGGTCATCGGTGCTAGGATTGCGCATCGGAAATAGACTGACGTTAAATAAATTAATTAATAAATAAATAAAACATTATGTAGTAGAGAGAGTTTGATACTTAGAGTATTGAAGAATTACATGTTTCACTATTAAAGGGTTATAAAATTTTAATTCTCATATAACTGTAGTTTATTATAACCTTGTAACTTTATTTTTGTTTCTCAGAACATAACTACAGCTTAAGAGTGGTCTAGAACTCGAAAATTTAAGATATTTTGAGGATTGCGTTTTTATAATAAAAATATTGAAAATCAATATTTTAACTTTTTAGGCTTATTATTACACTTATTCTACATACAAAAAAATCTTTTTGGAAATTTAAAAAATTGTTAATTATTTTAAAAATGGCCCTGTCAAAAAATTGGACTTGGGCGATGTTGCCGATTTCGGCTCTTCTATTTATCTAAAAAACAAAAACCAAGAAAATTATTAATTAGTATGAGTACAGTCACATGGTCGGGACAGAGAATTTTTTTTTGAAAATTATCAAAATAGCGCACTTTTGAAATTGCAGTTTTAAAAACCGGTTTTTTTACCGGAAAATACGAAAATTTTTAAATATAAAAATGATTATAGTTCTAACGATAGATATTGATGTTGTGAATAACATATTAAAATTTCAGACGATTCGGTTGAATAGTTTTTTTTATGCGATTTTCAACATCATGCCAAAAAAAAGTATTTTTGATATAAATCAGATTAAAGTTTTAAGTATGCATATTGCTATATATATATATAGAAACGAACGGCTGTAGAAACAAAAATATTGTCAATATTCTTACAAAAATTTAACAGTATATTCTTAAAAGGCTATACTTTCGAAATATCAAAAAATAAATCGACTTTATGAAAATTCTAGGCCCCTTCTTAACCAACCAAAATACGACGGTAACCACATTATGCTCAAAAGAAAAGATTTATTTTTCAAATAACAAAAGCGGTAAAATCGTTTACGTAACTGGTACTTTACGTAACTTTAATTATGTTAAATAAACCCTAAATACACATAACTGTGTTTAGTGGGTTTATATTTTGATGCATTTAAAAGAAAAATTGCAAAAAATGTACTTTGTATATTATGCTATCTATTCCCAACCTGCAATTCTTAAGTTAATTATAATGGGTACTTAACGATGTTGCCTTAATTTTCTACATCATTTCGATACAAAAAATAGCAGACGGTACCAATTAAATTTTAGCTGGTATTTATTAGTATGAAGGTTTCTTTTAATGATTACTTCTACCAATAATATTGTTGTTGAGGTACGACAGCTATAGAGAACGAGGTCATATCGGGCAACACTAATTGGTTACATTATTCATAAAAGATTAAGTTGACACTTTGTAAACAATTTTAATTACTAAGAACTATTGTTCTTATTTGATATGTTGAAAAATGTGACAATAATGTTCAACTAAATGGACTTAATTATAATTAATTTATTGCTAATTAGAGATTTAGTTATAAGTAAGTGGTAACGGATTTAGGTCGGTGGGGGCCTAAGCACAGAAAACATTTTGAGTCTCACACTATATTTACCATATTCTTTTGTTTCCAGTTGTAATAGCCTTTAGACAAATTGAATTCTGCTAAGTCACAATTGCATTTTAGCAAAATTAATTATATCTAGTCACTATTGTATGTTGTGAAATAAACTATATCTAGTCACAATTAATTGTGTTTAGTCACAATTGCCTGCTGCGAAATTAATTGTATCTACACTACAAACAATTTTGATCGGAATCCAATTAGATGCGAATCGTATCACTCTGATTGGTGATTGGAATCCTATTAGACATTAGTGAGACATTACATGAAACTTTGGACAGCATGTCTGCACCGGCCGGAATGCTCCGTACCCCCTCTGACTGCCTTCCTAATACTTTCCAAACGAGGGTTGTCGAGGTGCAAGTCGTGGTACTATCCAGTACTACCACATATGTTCTCCTGAACACTGTCTGACTACTGTCTAACCGCTCTCTGATACGAGATAGCTAAGATACGACCCAGTAAACATTTTGGAGTAAATTCTACTTAATTTCTATTACATATCATGAGTTTTTTGTCTGGAACGCGTTCGTTTTCTATTCAGTCGTTCATAGGAAAGGCCCTTTTTATGAGCTACAGAGATCGCAACGACGGTTCACTGCTGAATTAAAAGCGGAGTCGGTTTATGATTTATGACCGGAGTTATAAACTTGACACTAGCACTAGCAGGGATGGCAGCGGTATAAAACTTAATGGAATTCTACTTTTTAGAGTCTGCAAAATATAAATATTTAAATGAAGAAATAAATAGATGTAATCTTTAGTACGGATCCTGATTTTTTTAATGAATATTATTCATCATCAACAATACTCGTTATATTAGTTTTTTACATTGTTTTGGTGATTCAAAAATCCACGATCGGCAGGTCTGCGTTAGGTTTAAAACCTCTGTCTTACCATCGCTAGATTCTATCTTCGTTTATATACATTATATTGAGGGAGAAAGCGTCTGTCTATTACCATTAAAGAAATATTTGTTGAAAAAGGATAGCATATACTTTAAGCATACTGTACTGAACAAAATACTATACAAGTATACAAGTGTAACGGTGAAAAATATATTTTACTTGTCTAACCGCATCTCGTTTCTCTCTCACTTTGGAATAAATGAGATGAAAGTGAACTTAAAAAATATATATCCATGTGGGAAAGAAACAGAAATACTTAATAAATGATGTTGGAAAAAGAAAGAATATTATTATGAAAAACTAACACAAAATCTGTGACAGGTAGAGAACTTGTAAAGCGTTAGAATAGAATTGTACGAGTGACTTGTACTTCACCAAATAGGGCACTTCACCAAATTGTTTACTGGGGACAAATTGTTTGTAAGGTAGAAACGATTGTCTGTTGCGAAATTAATTGTAACTAGTCAGAATTACTATTCGGCAAAATCAACTGCATCTAGTTACCAGTACTAGTCTAGTTACAATTGAATTTTGTCGAAATTAAACCACAATTTATTTAGCCACAATTGCCTTTCGATAAAATTAGTTAGAATAGTGTATGACGAAATCAATTGTACTTAGTCACAATTACTATTCGGCGAAATCAGCATCTGGTCACAAGGTGAGGCCCCAGGCGCGCCTTGTTCGCCTCTGGTTAAATCCGCTGTTGTAAGTAATCATTTTTATATTACAGTGTTACTGCAATCAATTATTCTTAAGGTAAATATTAAACATACTCGCACTCGAACATATGTAAACTTTTATATTGTTCTTAAAATTACCTATTTCAATTTATTTTTATGGGTCAAGTAGTAAATCGTACTCCACGTTGCTTATTGGAAAAGAAGAAACCACATACATCCCGCTAAACACAGTTAGGTATACTTAAGCCCCATTCCCACTCACTATTTTTAGTTTTAATTTAAGGTTTTAACCTTAAATGTAATTTTCAGCTTGTGAAATCATGCGTCATGTGTCAGTAATAGACATTATTTGTAATAATTACTATCTTTATTTAATATAAATTATTGTATTTAATATAAATAATTTTATTTCTTTATATTGCTTTAAGCTGAAACTTACATTTTAGGTTAAAACCTTAATTTAACACTAAAACTCATTGAGTGGGAATGGTTAAGGTTTATCTAATATTACGTTAACAGGTAACGAATATTATTAAGTTACTTGTTACAAACAATTTTACCTAAATTATAACAATTTGTGACCTATTTTACTATTACTATATTTTGCCTATTAATATAACTATAAAACTTCTTAAGTTGGCCGTTTTAAGGACTGTAGAATCTTATGAAGTCATTTTAAGGATTAAATGATAGTATTATTTTTTATTTATTTTTAATGTTTTTGCCATTGGGCACTACATTCTTCTGCCTTAACTCATTAAATTAGATATCATTGTGCTTAATTCATTATTATATCTAAACATTCTCACTTCCTCCAAAAGAAAATAAAGAGAAAAATAAAAATAAAACTGCTACAGCTAATGCTTCACTCCTCCTACTACTCTCTCTCCTGTTTCTACTCTGTCATTCCTTCTCTTTACTCGCTCCTTTTCTCTATAGTAAAGTATCCTCATAAAGAGACTTTTAGATTAAATACTACTAAGCGTATTTTCTTGTGATAAATAAGGAAATGGGCTTGTGTCTTATGTCTTAATTTCTATAAAAGTGTACTATATGTTGATAAAGTGGGTTACTAGAACCTCAAATGTCCAATTATTTTTTAATAACTCCTTATATGTTAAGAGATATTAACAATTAAAAAAGTCATTTTGTCTCTTTAATTATTAAAGGGATTCAACATTGTACATATTCTAAATGCATGTGACATCACAACCGCTGCCAACCTTACAGCTCATAAATCTCTGCTATATGTATTTATATATATTAAAATATCAAATGTTATTTACGCTATTTCAAGAAACAATAAATTTCAATATTATGTCTGACTTAGCAGGGTTAAATAAAATAAAAACTTATTATTCTTTGACTTGACTTGATTATTTGACTACCAACAGCTACAAAACATTACCACAGCACTGACCTATTCAACAAATAACTGACGTTAAAATGCATTTCACGTCATACAAATATGGCCGACCATTTCTAGCGCTAAAACTACAATTCAAATTTTTAATTGCTATATCTCCGTCAACATTCAGATATTTAATAAAATAGACACGCCAATACACATTTATTAACATCAATTTTAATCAACAATTGAAAAATCGACCACTAAAAAATGAGGACACAAGCCCATTACTATATTAAATAAAGTATAGTACTGACACAAACGTTTACTCAAAACGCACTAAGTTTATTCAAAATTAAAACTTAAATTAAAATATTCCAGGAAACGTGTACTCTGTTCCTTGACTGAAACATACTGCATTGACTGTAGTTGGCAATGGCCCTAATTAATATACTATTACTTTAACATGTGGTTTGATAGCACAAGTCTGTTACTCTACTTTTTCTCAAACAACCTCCCTAGATATCCTTGATTTAAGATACCATCTAACACAGTTCTTCTTAGTTCAAATCTATCTCCTGTAGCAAATTTTTTTTGACGTTTATCAAGTTAGGGCTGCTATGTTAAATACACTCCTAATACTTTAAAAGCAACGAGTTAGGTATGTATACATATATATAAATGTTATACTTTTTTATTTTATATTTTTTATGTTTATAGCCTTAAATTTATGAATTGATGTCGATATTCTAGATCTCCAAAAGACCTAGTTAAACACAACTTGAAAGGCGTCGTTTTTAACCTTGTAATAATGCTTTAATTACTTTGAATACGCGTGGATATTGCGTCAAATATCTGTCGTCAACCCATTACTTTATTGGCTAACAGAACAGATGCGGTAGATAAATATTAAAATAAGTGTTGGACTAGGTCAGTGATATGATACGAGTAGTTACACGGATACCGCGTGGAGTTGCGAATGTTTCACTTTACTTTTTTAGACACAAATAATATCTTATAAATGTTAATATATTTGCATAACCAGCAGGCGTTCAAGTAACTATTTCATTGAACGCAGCTCAGATTAGAATCTATTTTTATTTCAAGGATTATATTATTTTTAGAGAAAATTGATCTACATTTTTTTATATTATATAAAAAAAACTTGTATTAATATTCAACTGGTTTTGTAGAGTCTTTCAATGCTAGAAACTGAATAAAAAAGAAAATATTTTAAAAAGTAAATTGTAGTTGCCGTATGTAACTGTGGTGGTAAATAATCAGGCGCTGCGATTGAAATTTAAGTGAAATAAAACTAAGGGGAAAACAAATTGGTTTATTTATTTATTAAAAACGTATAAGATATACATAATGGTATATAAGAATTATGTAATAATAATCATCTTAATTACCTATCTCACTAAATGTTTAATGAGAATATTCCGTTATATAAGCGTTACGTAAAAGCTATTAGAATAAATAATTATGTTAATTTTATTTAAAAAAAAAAGATTATAAATAATCATGTATTTTTTCATTGCTTCGAGAACACAGATGTTTGTAAATAACATCTTTAGTTTCACACTGCGAAGCAGGCATGTCGCCTACGGAATAAATTGGAAAACCGACGATATTTCCTCCAACAGAGTAGTTACAAGTGAATAGATAGTGCCACCATGCTCCATCTGTCCATTTTGCTCCAGCGCATCCAATTTTAGTAGTATGCGCCCAAATCATTTGGGAGAAATTTTCAGTTCTGCAAAATATTTGTGAGTGAGTGTGATTTTAAAAGTGTGTTTAAAAATTAATCGGAACACAGAAATTTAAATTTTAAATAGCTATATCTCCATCAATTTTTTATATTTAAACAAATTAGTTCTCAAAGTGGATAAATACGTTATTACATTGTTCATGAAACAGAATTGAGAATTTTTAGATCTGTAAAGATAAAAATTGACAAGACGTGTCAACTTCCCTACAAACAATTTGTCGTATCTTAGCAATCTCGTATCAGAGAGCGGTTAGACAGTAGTCACACATTGTTCGGGAGAACATATGTGGTAGTACTGGGTAGTACCACGACTTGCACCTCGCCAAACCTCGTTTGGAAAGTACTAGGAAGGCAATCAGAGGGGGTACGGAGCGCTCCGGCCGGTGCCGACATGCTGTCCATAGCTTCATGTAATGTCTCACTAATGTCTAATAGGATTCGAATCACCATTCAGAGTGATACGATTCGCACCTAATTGGATTCCGATCAAAGTTGTTTGTAGGGTTGTAACAAAACTGGTGGAAGAACAATTTGAAAATGTTACCCATCTGCCCCAGTGAAACAACGAACTTCATGCGGATTAAGTTTATTGATTTCGTTGAACCAAGATTTCATCGCACCTTCATAGTTTATTTTGTTACGTATATGGGGGGCACCATTCCCATAAAATCGACTTTCAAATAGATTTTGTCCAACATATTTATCTGAAACGAAAGAAATCGCCACTGATATTTATAGAAAACTTGTTATAAGATAGAAGGACATTTTAATACCAGTATTTCTGCAAGCATCATATTCCATCTTACATTTCAGAACGTTGTATGAGGCTAACAACTCGAGTTCTTCGTCCCAGTCCTGAAGATGGAATTCCCAAGTGTATATAATCAATTATCAGTTAAATTACTGGTGTTATAAGATTTACTTACTAGGCAATTCATGTTGGAAGCTTTAGGCAAGGTCCATTGACTTCCTACAAGAGGTTTAGAAAATCCCTTTCCGCATGCAACAAGTTCTCTTTTTCTGTTATGTTCTCCAAGAATGTCTTTTTTCTCATTAGAATTATAAGTAATGTTTGCAAATCCACTGCAGTCGGAAATGTTTGGAGTTTCCTTGAAACAGAAACGGAAGACATTTTAAGCCATTTCTTGTACAGTATTTTCTATAATTCCCACTAAACATAGGCATATATATTTAAGACTTATTTAACATAAGACGTTCTTGCGTGGGGTAACTTATAGGGTACATCTGTCTGCAATAAGATTCATAAACATTCGATGATCAAAATCATACAAATCTTCTGGTTTTTAAGCCTCTTTGCCAAACCAAGATCTGCACCGATGTCGGCTCCAAATAGTCTCACGACCATACCCTTCTACGCACACCACCACGACCCTCCTACTCATTCAGGATTTATAATAATTATAACGCCCCCCGTCTCCATATTCACGTCTTATCACATATTCCCCCTCCCCCCTACTTATTGGGGTGACACATATTTTAAAAGAAATGTATTTTTAGTATTATTTTGTCCAGTTTTTTTTTTCTTTTTGTAAACTTTTGGATTAGATGTTTTGGTGCTTTGGTGATTCCTTCTCCCTCCATATCATATTTCGGGAATCTCATTTAGCAACGTAATGGGCTTGTGTCCTATGTCTTAATTTCTATAAAAGTGTACTATATATTGATTATAATGTTCCAACTGTTTGAATCTATTCTTATATGTTTATATTCTTACTAGCTTTTACCCCCGTCGCAAACGACGTCTGTCTTTTGTGTGTGGCTTGAACTTCATGTAAAAATTTTAATTCCACCAGAGTTTACCCCCGTCGTAAAGCGTCTTTTGGGCGTGTATATTTGAATTCAATAAAATAATTCGTAATTACAATTCATATTTTACTCTACTATAGTTTACCCCCGTCGCAAAGCGACGTCTTTTTGGCGTGTATCATTTGAATCCAATAAAATAATTCGTAATTACATTTCATATTTAACTGTTCTATTTTTAAATTGAAATAATAAATAAACTCGCACATATACATTGACACATATAAATTGACTAAAAAATATATTTTTTTTATCAAAATAAAAAATATTTTCAATTTATGCTTTATTTGACCAACTTTTTTTCAAAATTTGGAAATTTTTTTTTCGATTCGTAAATAAGTTACCAAGGTTAGCCTATATACAAAATTTCAACTTTCTAGCACAATTTTTACTTTCGGAAAATACAGCCCCCGTGCCCCCAAATAAAATTTTGAAATTTTGAATTTTTTTTTATTAATAATATACTTAATTATTCTAGAATTCAGAATATGAACTTTCTCCAAAGTTTCCTACCGTGCCCCCGAATTTCTTTAACCCCCCCTTTTTCAATTTTTGAATTTCTAATTTTTTAGAAATATCAGCCTTAAATAGCTTAATACACATGCAAAATTTCAACTTTCTATCTTTTACGACTTAAAAGTAATACAGCAAAAAAGGGATCACTTTTTTTCCAGTTTTTCCAAAATTACGGGTTTCCAGGAAATTCAGGGAAAAATCCAGGGACGCCAAAAGTCTTAGAATTTTTGTCTCTACAAAATAGGAAATTTTTAAAAACTTCCCTGGAGCCGTTTTCGCGCTGCCATACAAAATTCAGTACCAAACATATAAGAATAGATTCAAACACCTGGGACATTATAATATAAGATATTCTTATATGTTTGGTACTGAATTTTGTATGGCAGCGCGAAAACGGCTCCAGGGAAGTTTTTAAAAATTTCCTATTTTGTAGAGAAAAAAATTCTAAGACCTTTGGCGTTCCCGGATTTTTCCCTGAATTTCCTGGAAACCCGTAATTTTGGAAAAACTGGAAAAAAAGTGAGCCCTTTTTTGCTGTATTACTTTTAGTTGGTAAGAGATAGAAAGTTGAAATTTTGCATCTGTATTAAGGTATTCAATGATGACATTTCTCAAAAATTAGAAATTCAAAAATTGAAAAAGGGGGGGTTGAAGAAATTCGGGGGCCCGGTAGGGAACTTTGGAGAAAGTTAATATTCTGGATTCTAGAATAATTAAGTATATTATCAATAAAAAAAAATTCAAAATTTCAAAATTTTATTGGGGGGCACGGGGGCAGTATTTGCCGAGAGTAAAAATTGTGCTAGAAAATTGAAATTTTGTATGTAGGCTAACCTTGGTAACTTATTTACGAATCGAAAAAAAAAATCCCAAATTTTGAAAAAAAGTTGGTCAAATAACGCATAAATTGAAAATATTTTTTATTTTTATAAAAAAAATATATTTTGTAGTCAATTTATATGTGTGGCGAGTTTATTTATTATTTCAATTTAAAAATAGAACAGTGAAATATGAAATTTAATTACGAATTATTTTATTGGATTCAAATGATACACGCCAAAAAGACGTCGCATTGCAACGGGGGTAAACTCTAGCGATCTTATATTCTTATATGTTTGGTAGTAAATATTGTATGGCAGCGCGAAAATGGCTCTGTCAATGTTATTGAAAATTGTCTATTTCGGAGAGAAAAAAATTCCAAGACTTTTGGCGTCCCCGGATTTTTCACTGAATTTCCTGGAAACCCGTAATTTGGGAAAAACTGGAAAAAAAGTGAGCCTTTGACATGATATTCAAGCCACACCCAAAAAACAGACGTCGCTTGCGACGGGGGTAAAAGCTAGTATATTGATAAAGTTGGTTACTAGAACCTCAAATGTTCAATTATTTTTTAATAACTCCTTATATGTTAAGAGATATTAACAATTAAAACAGTCATTTTGTCTCTTTAATTATTAAAGGGATTCAACGTTGTACACATTCCAAGTGCATGTGACATCACAATCCTTGTATAAGGTTACCATCCTTATAGCTCATAAATCTCTGCAATATGTATTTATATATCAAAATATCAAATATTATTTACAGCTATTTCAAGAAACAATAAAATTCAAATATTATGTCTGCCTTAGCAGGGTTAAATAAAATAAAAACCTGTTATTCTTTGACTTGACTTGATTATTTGACTACCAACAGCTACAAAACATTACCCTAGCACTGACCTACTCAACAAATAACTGACGTTGAAATGCATTTCACGTCATATAAATATGGCCGACCATCTCTAGCGCTAAAGCTACAATTCAAATTTTTAATTGCTATATCTCCGTCAATATTTAGATGTTTAATAAAATAGACACTCCAATACACATTTATTAACATTAATTTCAATCAACAATTGAAAAATGGACCACTAAAAAATGAGGACACAAGCCCATTAATGGTTGGTGCCTAACCTTTTACGCCATATCAGAGCGCTGAAAATTGATAGTCAATACAAGGTGCTTGATAAGTTGGTAAGCCAAGAAGGAAGAAAAATCTAATAAACTCTTCAACTAAAGAAGTTTTTATTAATACCATTTACAGCAATTGATTTTTTTTACTTACTGGAATCTCACAACCAACATGAGGAGTTTTCTTACATTTAACAGAACAGTACTTGCTTGGAGGTGATTTTTCAAAAGCCGTAATGGCAACAACCATAGAACAAGACAACAATATCAAATCTACAAAATAATGCAGTCATTTTGTATATTGCTATACATATTCTCCTTTTTAAAATTATATTATGTATTTTCATTTTACCTCTCATCTTTATATAATTCAAAATATAGTTTCTGTATATTTGTTTGTACAATATTTTAATTTCTATAGGTTTACTGAAAAATATTTTGTATACTATATATTTTTTAGATTCATAAATTTTATCGCAAGTCGTGAGGATTCAATAAATTTTTATCAGTTAGTTAAAAGATACAAAGTTTCAGGGTATTGTTTACTTGGTTGTTTATAACAAAATGATTTCTATTCATTGTGCTGAGTCATGAAGAATCTGTAAGTCTGCAACAGTACTGCGATCCGTGACCCCCAACAAGGGTCACAGGAAAGTGTTTCCATCAGGTGTACAATATTAGTTTCAACCATTATTCTTACTAGTCCAAACGCAGAGCGATTTCAATTATTGATAGTTAAGTTATTCATGTTGCTGTTAATTCAGGCGTAGTATATGCTTATAAAAATATTTTACATACACTGCTAATTACTATTATGACAAAAACCCCTGTCAACGAATTTACAGTAAAACAGTGCGCCTGAATAGATAGCAATCCAAATAACATAAAAACACGGATTACATTCCTCAAAGAAAACACTGTTTAGAATTCATAAAATATATTTTCTAATAAATATAATTTATTTGTTAAGGAGCACGCGTCATGGTTTTTAATGATCTTATTAGTTAGTTTTAAAAACTATTTAATTTAAGTACTAAGAATTTTATAACATTGATATGTAGGAGAGGGAGAGGGACTAGGATATGGAGTATTATAAATGGGTAAAGCATCAATTAATAAAACAAAAACAGATATCAAAAGTTGTAACAAAATAACATTAAAAAATTGATTAAAATTGAACACACAATTATTAACTAATTAAAACATAATGATAAATGTAGCGGTTGGTTAAATATATAATAATTTTAAATAATTTATTTGATAAATCAATTATAAATAATTATAAAATAAATGTCACCAAATGGAATGGCAATTTAAATTTAAATTTTATTTTTAAAATAGTCTTCACTGATTATTTTATTTTGCAGTTGAGTTGGCCCATTCTACAGAGCAGTCGTTCAAAGAATCTGAAACAATTTAAGGAAATATATAAGACAATTTCATTTTAGTTGTTTTTAATATACATTGACGACCTGTAACGATGTGATCATTTAACTTTAAAAACTACCAACAAATCCGGAAAATATACCTTGGTCCAGGGATCGAACCCGAAGCCATAGTAATCAGGCAGTTAGCATAACGTCATAAATTTCAAACAAACTTCAGAAAAATAAAAAATGTCTAACATGTAGAAATGCAAGTATACACATAAAGCAAGTAAACATATAATATATGTAATACGAAATTCCTTTCTTTCAGTTTTTAAATGAGAAAGAATACTTCTAAATCAGCTGTAACGAAAATCATCTGATCGCCATGACCTTGTGGAAACAGGTCTGAGCGGAGTAAGCAAGGTCAGGATCGAAACGAATGCGAACTTCGTACGTCTTTCTACTCGTGTATATAAATGTAAAGAACATTGAACTTCTTCTGAAGCCTTATGTTCGACAAGGCCTAATTATCGTTGACCTATATAGTATGACGTAAAAGAAAATTAATTTATATTATTAGCATTTAAAGAAAGTTGTACAAATTACTGGCGAAAGTAAATCGAAACAATGACGTTTCCTTTATTGCTATTTATAGATTATTTTAGCTTCAAAATACTATTAAATGCAAAATATTTAATTGAAATATACATTATTCTTCCACCACGCAAAAATACTTACCATCTATAAAACTAAAAACTAATACATGCATTAACAAAAAAAAAAAAATTACATATTTTTATCTAAAATTTTAATAAAGTGTTAGGATATTATTTACAAGTCTATATATTTACATATTTACAAATAAAAATATTTTAAAGCAATTATAAAGAAATTGTTAAAAGAAAACAAAACGATAGTATATAGACAGAATAAGAGCATTATATGCAGTCCTTGAATCATCCATTGTAGCTGCGATTAATTAAATTGTATCAAGAATAATATTTATTTAATTGCATATACATTTCTTCTAATCGGAGTTTGTGTTGTTGCTTAAACAATATTTCTAGGCTACTTTATTTATTTTAAAAGAAATAAGTATCAGTATTTCCTAATTCAAGAACCAATGATTGCTTTGAATATAATAAACAAATACATATAAAAATTTATTTATTTATAATAAATAGAAAAAAGAAAAGCTCCTTGTGTATATACTATTTTCAAAAATATTAAAACAATGAATATAAAATTTACATGCCTTTAAGTCCAAAACCAAATACTTCAAAGATATCGTGTATTAATTTATAAAGTAAGGTGCATTATTACTAATAGGTGCAGAAAATAATCAAACAATAAAAGGGATATACTAATAAACTTAACACAAATAATCATAACTTTATAGTCAGTTCAATATTATCTAATAATAAAGTAAGTTAATTTATCTTCTTTAAATTAAATTAAAATATTTAATTTTTTTTTGTTCATAATTTGAAAATTATTTGAGATATAATGCTCGAGAGTTTTTATTAATTATTATAAATTTATGTATATATGGAATAATATAGATGATATATATAAGAATAATTAAATAATGAGGAGTAGAATTTCACGACATCTATTAGTTCAATCCATAATAATTTAGCACAGATTTCAACCTATAGAACATGATTAGCTTAGAGACACAGAAATATATTATTCTCTTCAGCTAATCATAATATTATTATATTATATGCTTAATTTAAATTTTTGGCTAAAATATCACCATTTTTAAGGCAAATTGAGATTTCTCTAAATAAATCTATATATAATACTATAGTTTTATGAACACAAAGAAATTAATAAATATTTTAAAGAATTGAATAGTTATAGCATCTTTGTTGTGGCCAATTTGTGTCATGATTATTAGTGCAAACAATTTGACTATCAGGACAGCTTATATACAAATCAGGATAAGAAGGAGAAACTAGTTTAGAAGAATACTGCGAAGTTAAAAGCGGGGTGCTGGTGTACGTCCAGATACCTGCAGTTGGCAGTGAGTCTTTCCGTGATTCATCTTTCTGGAATCCGTTTCCAATTTTAATGTTATCTGAATTATCTGAAACAAATAATATATAATGCAATGTTAATTTTAGGAGTTTGTTAGAGTAGTTGCATAATACCAGGCGTATAAATTACATGGTTTCATCTAATTTTGTTTTTATGTAGAAATAATTAATACCATTTAATAAAAAAAAAAATGAAGAAATAGCGAGGTACCGTTTTGCCAATCTGCTTCAGCGAGTGGTTGACTGGATGCATCCCTCGTAGTCTCTCGGGGTTCTTCATCCTTGACGCATCGGACGAAGCACATCAAGATGGCTCCAATAATGGGTGGAATACCAGCGAGGATGAAGGGAATTTGATAAGATTTAGTACTATCATAAATCATTCCGGCTATAGGTGGTCCAACAGTCAGTGGAATGGAGCATAAAGATAGAAGGAATCCAATTGCTTGTGTTGCTCCTTTTTGTCCACAAATATCAAAAGCAATGGGTCCTAATAAAGAGATGAAGCAACCATCGAATAATCCCATTGCAAGAGCAATGGCCAGGAGAACGTTGAAAGATGTTGTGAACGGTAGGCAAATTGTAAGCACACCAATACTAACAAAAGATATTTGTTGCAACAAGATGCGATCCACACGTGGCATATCCGCTATGTAACCGAATATAAGTCGTCCAAGTCCTGATGTGATCCCAATACAAATAACCGGAAGGTTACCACTTTCTCCTTCGAAGGTATCCTCAACAAATTTAGCCATATGTACATAAGGAACGAAATATCCAAAAAGAGCAGATGGAATTGCCAATGCCCAGATAACATACTTCTTCTTTTTCCAATTGTCAACATTGACAAAACGGTTGAACGTTTCCTTGAATGACAATTGAGTTTTCTTAGGTTCGACTGATTTTGGGATAGTTACAGTTTTGATGGGTTTGAATAAGAGTGCACAGAATATGACGAAGGAGGAGATCAGAGCAAGTACTCGTAGTGTAACTTCTAATCCTGCCGAGTGAACCAGCCGCTCGAGGACGATTGGCATGATCACAGTGAACGTGGAACTACCAGCCGTAACGATACCATTAACTAAACCGAGGTACCGTTTGAAGTAGTGTCCTAGGATAGCAAGGGATGGAGTGTAAGCCAAGGCAGCTCCCAATCCGTACATTACTCCATAGGTCAAATAGAGAGCTCCAATGCTGTGCGTTAGAAATGATGAGAGAAACATTCCTCCAGCAGCCAATAATCCTCCAAGAAGCGTAGTTTTCCTCAAGCCAATGAAGTCCGTCAATATACCGGCAACAGAGGAAAGGAAGAACGTTGTGCCAATGGTTAGAGATCCCACGAGAGCTGAAACAGAACAAGATCTATAAATACTCGTATATGATTTGATAATAGAATATTTTGCATCATTTAAATTACGAAAGAGACTTGTTCTAACTTGTTTGGTTTAATAGACGAGTAAACTTTCTCAGTCAAGGTTACTCCCGCTGCGCTGCTGTAAATTTACTATATAAACACAACATAATTAAATTAGCATATCATTGAGACTATGAGCGAGTATACTCGTACGAGTTAAACAATTCATGCTGCGCACACGCGAATTAAATAAACAAATGCAATCAGCCGTTACATGGTGTTAGAAACATAGATTTAGAAGTTTCAAAACGATACTGGCCATTTTTATTTCTTAATGCATATTTAACCGATACTAACTACTGATTTTAAGGAATTATCTCTGAACAAAAGTGAAGACCAGCGATTATAGACTGATTCACTTTTATTACTTTCAATTGAAAATATTCTATACGGTAATTAACGAATTGGTGTATACTAAAATATCTCAATAACATGGGACCATTAAAAGTTTGAATATATTACGAAACGACATTTGTATCATACTTTGATCATAATTGATACTTAAATTCCAGTCGTGGATCCAATATTTGCTTAATATAATATATTTTTTAAACTGGTTAATCATTGATCCAACCCATCTGATACCTGATTTCATGTAAATTTATTTATTGTTTTGATTAAAGATTTTAACTGTTAAATAGATTTGGTGGATTTATTTTTCATATTATTTTTATGGTTTAAAATATGTGATGAAGGAATTACATCCCCATGGTTTCTTAGTTACAATACAGTAAATGATTAGATATTATTGCGTAATCCAAACTGATAATCGGAGAGGATTACTTCCGGGCCACAATTGAATTAGAGCCATAGTTAAAGCCATATCATGGCGTATAAAGCATCATTTGATTAACCTTGTATTTGTTATATACCGTACACATACGTGCGACTGAAATATACGACATCCAATATTTGTTGAAATAAGTTGTACAATACGTCCACACTAGTGCAACATGCAACTTAATATGTCGGAACACAGTTTGTCAAGGATCTATTGTTTAGGTCTATTTCATTTGTCCATTCACTCTCCATTTTAATTTATTTACTAAACACAACTAAAAAAAAAACGTCAACACACACTGAGATTATACTGGAGACTGAGTAGGTACTCGACCCTTTTGTTCGAGATCACATTCAAAACCGCAACACATTTGTGTTTCATAAAAATACTAACTAATTTTTTCATAAGTAATGGTTTTATTAGTGTCGCATGTTTAAGTCGCACTAGTCTGTACGTTAAAAGTACAACATATTTAGTACACTCATGTCTAAATAATGTCAACTTATGAATGAAAATATATAAATGTTGATTGTCGCATGTTTATGTTGCACTAGTGTGTACCATACTTTATGTCAGACACTCATAAATCGTTACTTCCCATACGAAATTCAGAGGTGTTGTGGCATATCATACACAAATATTATTCGTGATATTATATGCATGAAAAAGTAACACGTTTTTGTGGAAATAGATAATAGAAGAGCCTCAATCTCAAACCTTTCAACTTAGGTTCCACACATAGTTCTTCTATTTGTTATCATAATTATGGTCACCATAAAATTAAATATATTGTTGATATTTAATCACGGGTTTGCCAATATTACAAAAAAGTAATTAGAGTTAGTGCTAATGATTTAAAAAATGATACACGCGTGATTTATTATCGAGAATGTCGTAACAGATATAAAACCGAAGTACGTATGCAAATGCATTAAATTATATTCGTATTCTGTAAGGAGTGGGCCAAAAGTTGCATAAGATATAATATAACGATTTTGTAGAACAAATAATTAACAGCAGGATCAAATCAGCTAATAAATGTTTCTTTGGACTAAAAAAACAATTAAGGTCCAAATTTATCAGCAGATCTAAACTGAGGCTATACAAGACACTTATACTACCTGGACATTAAACCTAGACACCCAGCGAGCTCTGGAAACTTTTGAAAGAAAAGTATTAAGAACTATATTCGGGTCTGTTAAGGAACAAGGGTGCTGGCGAACCAGATATAATTATGAATTATATGGACTTTATAAACAACCTCAAGTTACACAGGTCATCCGAAGCAACAGACTGAGATGGCTTGGCCACGTCTGGAGATCCCCTGAAGACAATGTTACTAGATTATACACTTTTAACAACCCTACGGTATCCCGTACCCGAGGACGACCACCAACAAGATGGCTGGACGACACAGTAGAGGACATCAAAATTTTGGAAGTAAAAAACTGGCAAAGAGTTGCTTTGGACCGATTAAGTTGGAAGAAGCGTGCTGTTGAGGCAGCTAAGACCTGTAACAGGTTGTTACGCTCTTAAAGAAGAAGAATAAGAAGAACAAATAATAGTTTACACTTACTTTTATATCATATCTTCATCGGTCCGCAAAAAGCAATAAGTCAAATTAAGATCTGTGGCTAACTTGAACCTAATCAAATGTTTGCCACTTTAATTTGATATTACTTCAAATTGTTATTTCAATTGCTAAGGATTCTTACTCGAGTAATCCACAAATTACGCCAGACAAATTTCATGGTTTTTTAACCTCCCCGTCAAAATTGTTAAATATTGTCACGTCACATTTGAAACAAAATAATAAATAATTTTCTTCTAGTTTTATTTTGTTATGTAGTCTTGTTTTTTCAAGTCAAATTTTATATTAGATGTTATGTCACGATATTTATGACTCCTCTCCGCCCCCCTTGTCACATTTTTTGCCATTTCACCAAAATGTTTACAAAATTCTTTTAGAACTGCGACTAATTAGTAAAGAACTGAGTAAAAATTACCATTCTTAAGTTCACTTAAGTATCATTCCCACTCACTGTTTTAATATTTTAATCTAGATTTCAGGGTTTCAGAAAAGGCATTCCTTGTCACATTCTTGTTTTAATTTGAGTTTAGTTAATTAAGTTGGTGTGCATACGTCGTTAGTAATATAAATTTTGACAGTTCGACAGTTGGACATAATTGAATGAGGAATAATTAAAATTGCTGTTTTTAATAACAACTTGTAATAGAAATTGGGTTAAAATGAACGTGGGTTCTTGTAGCTTTATAAAATAATTTAAAAATTTGTAACACACATAATAAAATAACATTCACAATTAATATTAATTTGGTTAGGATCTTTCAATTATTTTTAAAGTTTTTAGGATGTGACTATTTTTTAATGGTCAGGATCTTTTCTAAAACATCATTTATGTTTAGTACCTATTTAATACACATAACACATGTAATACAAAACAGTGGTTATCGCAATTTTGTTATATTGTTACTCTCATGACCGACCCTTTGCCTTTAACTTATGACTTACTGGCAACACGTTTTCTACACCTGTGTGCAGACGTAAAATACAGTGTTATTACAGTATGTGATCAAACTGAGGGAATATTGTTTAAGGCGCTAACATTTAAATTAGAATAATTACATTCCAGTAAACATTTTGGAGTCACTTTGCCATCATATTGAAGATGCGTATGGTTTTTTTTGTCATGAAAGAAATCATATACAGTTCAGTTTGTAACAGTCGTTCATATAAAATGTCTATTTTATCAACTACAAATGGCGAAACCACTCCATCTGAATACAAATGAAGATAAAGTTGATGCCAGCTATAATTGAAGTGTAATAATGATAGCAACGTCAAAAAGAAGGACACATCACCAAATTGTTTACTGTGATATTATCAATCTATTTGTTTACTTGTTTATTTAAGAAAACAATTAATTCTTCTTCATTGGCTTAATCATTTAATTTTTGCAACGTTTGACAGCTTCAAATTAATGATCCATACAGCATATACAATTTTATTATAACGCCATAAATTTCTTTTAAAAATTGTTTGACAGATAATCTATATTATAATTAATAAATTCCAATTTATTATAATTATATGATATATTAGTTTAACTGTTAGAAATATTTTTCTAAGAAGACAATATGTAAACAATTCTACGTACAAAGTTCATTTAAATAAATTGTTTGTTATCTTTGGAAAATAGCTTACACTAATTTTATGATTGTATGTATCTCTATCAGTGGTTCGATTAGCTAGTGAATTCCCCAGTCAACGAGTACCGTGGGGTCCTTTCGGCTCTTTCCACTTCAGTACTCCTTGCCCCAAATGACCATTCTTATGTTCACGTTTGATTTAATTTACGTATTTATTTAATTTTTAAATCTAGATTTCAAGTTTGTCTTGCCTTTCCTTATGACATTCGTGTTTTAGTTTGAGTTTATCTAATTTACTTTGTGCGCATGCGTCGTTAGTAATATAAATTTTGACAGTTCAACAGTTGGACAAAATTGAATGCGGAATCAATAAAATTGCTGTATTTAATAGCAAATAGTAATAGAAATTGGGTTAAAATGTTCTTAAAATATGTCATATATTTAACAGCCAAATATTCATCTAAACTTTTGACACATTCGTTTAAATAAAATAAAAGTTAGGTTATTATATTTACTTATTATATATTATTTACTTATATAGTGGTGTAGCGTGCCTTAGACGGGCCCTGTATCAAAATTTGTTGGGGGGCCCAAATGATGGGTAAAGATTTTTTACAAAAGGAACAAAAACGCTCGCATTGAATTAAAATAATTATATATAGATTAAACGTTATTACTTACAATAAACCTAGGAACTAAGCTAGCCAAACAATTCAAATCAAATATACACTTGTCTTGCATTTTGTTCGGCGAACTTATTTATTAAATCATTCATAGCTGAAGACGATTTCAGTTTTTCTAAAATTTCAGCCTCTATAGACAATAGTATCAAGTATATATATGACAATAGTATCAAATAGCCTTTGCTGTCCCATAGAAGTGTTTAGATAATTTTTTATCAGTTTTTATTTCGAAAAATTAATTCAGCTGTTACAGTTGTAACCGGAAGGGTCAAGAATAGAAAGCATGCTGTTATTATCTCTGGAATTGAATTTTATCTTTTCGTAATTTTTTAATTGAAAACTTCCTTAGGCACGTTTTTTAGGGAAGTACGGTCTAAGAGTTTAAGTGAGATTGTAAATAACATTTTACGAATTTTTGTTTACACACATTTCGGGCTCTTTAGCCCGGGGGCCCCGTATCATTGATATGGCTGATACAGCGGTAGCTATGCCCCTGTATTTACTATAACATAAATAACATAAATGGCAAAAATTGTTAATTACGGGTAATAAACGTTCCGATAAGTTCATACTGTCAACGCATATGTTTACAGTACCTCGATCATGGTCAAAGTCAATATTCGAACGGTGTGATCTGTTCAATAACACTAAACCGAAAACGTTCAGCTTCGTCTAAGAATTTCAAATGATTATCGAATGTGCACGAACTTTGTATCACACAAAAGCCGAATATTCAGATCCTGAAGTACACACGTGTGGTCTATATATGAGTAATCACAATATGGTAATAAATATGATTTATTTATATGAAGCATGACTTTTGGACCACTCTGAATATAACTAGCATAACATTTATCATGTGATTGGATCGTTAATTAGATCGTTTATGTAATCGTTATACGTTAAAGAAAATCATTTTGAATACTTTATGGATCAAGGACGATGCAAACTTATGAAGTCTATTAAATAAAATAGCCATTACCTTTAGAATAACTTCATGTAAAATATTTATTACTTAAAACATATACATACTCGTATTTTATTATATATGATAGATAAATCCTAATCCTATAATGAATTAAATACTTCTATAATGATATAATGCAGCGGTTCTCAAAGTGTGGGGCGCGACCCCCAAGGGGGGCGCATTGAAAGCTCAGGGGGGCCCCAAAGCTTGGTTGAAAATTAATTATATTTACTTACAAAATAATAAAACAAACTTTTTATTTTTAAAATTACAACAAGTGTATAATTTTTAGTCAACGTCGTAAGAGTGCCGAACATTTTATTTTTTTTAGTTTATCAGAAAATACAGAAAAAAGATGCAAACCTTCTGCAATGGACTGATAAGGTGAAAAGCTTTGTAATGAAGCTAAGTTTGTACGAGGGCGGTCTGAAAAGTGACAATTTGGAGCTATTTCCTAATCTTAAAATTATGATTGAAGAAATGGATCTCAAAACTATTCGAACCAATGCAAAGAAATGCTTTCTGAAACCCTTAGAAATCCTCAAACCTCGTTTTGAAAAATATTTTAATGAGAACTTGGATGGTTTGGCATGGATTCAAAATCCGTTCAAACCATCAGTCGATGAGTGCTCCCTCAACATGAAGGAAAAAGAAAATCTCATTGACCCCCAAGGTGACGCTGGGCTTGAAATGAAGTTTAAAGAATCTTCTCTTACATCCTTCTGGATTGGTGTACAAAAGGAACACCCAATTTCGAGTGAAAGGGCATTGCAATACTCAGTCCATTCGCCACCACTTATTCTTGTGAAACTGGGTTTTCTGCTTCAGCTTCCAGGCAGAGTAAATATCGCTCAAGACTGAATGTGACCAAGGATCTCAGAGTAGCGTTATCAGAACTGACACCGCGTTTCAAGAAACTATGCGCAGAAAAATAACAAGCACATCCTTCACACTGAACCTCTTTTTATTATTATTGCTTTGAGTTACAAATAACAATTATGTACTATAGTAGCTAAAATAATTAAATAAACAGTAATTGTTTGTATAGAATTTGTTGTTTGATTGCGATTAAACCTATTGCTAATGTGCAAAGCTTAACTAAATAAAAATTGACTGTAAAATGTCAAATGCGACTCACTTATAATATATAGTACGCTTACATGTAGGGGGCTCGGCTTACAGCTGGATTATGCAGGGGGGCTCGAAGTAAAAAGTTTGAGAACCGCTGATATAATGTATAATGCCGGCAATTCACTGTCGGCGAGACATTTGTCAAAACATTTGTCGATGTACCGACAATGAACATGGCTGTTGGTCTCACGTCTCGTTTCCTTTGACTTGTGACAAAATACCACTCATGAACCGAGGCAAGCCAACGCGAGGCGGGAGCACTCCAGACAGGTCAAAACTCGACGGGATCTCGCCTGTCTCGGCGAGAGTGAACTGCCGGCATAAGATAGAAGAAGACATTGAGACGTGTGATGCAGCAAAGCGAATTTAGGATAGATAATGAAAAGAAGATAGAGGAATTGTTGAGAGGAGACAGGAACCCACAGTAAACAATTTGGTGAAGTGTCCTGTTTTGTGACGTTTTAATCACTATTGCACTTCAATTATAGTTCGTAACTTTATCTTTATTTGTATTCCGACAGGTGGAGTGGTTTCGCCATTTGTAGCCGATAAAATATACATTTCATATAAACAACTGTGAAAAACTAAACCATGACAAAAAAATCAAAGCAAAGTGACTCCAAAATGTTTACTGGGAGGAAGAAGTGAATGGCGGAGGTACAGAGAGGAAGGAAAGAGAAAGATGATCAAAGACGAAAGAAGTAGGAGTAGTAGAAGAGATAGAGACACGAGAACAAGAATACATTTTTTGGAGAATTAAAATATTTTTTAGTGAAGTTTTTTAGTTAAATTGTAGAATAATATTATTGAATACAATACTGCTATAAATTCCTATATATTAGTAACAGCTTTATGTATATGTTATATATTATTTATATTATATTATTTATATATTATATTAATTGTTTGCCTTTCGGCTTTACAATCTACATTCTTAATACATTTCATAGAACTTCAACTTGAAATTAAACTAAACAATTCTAGACCTTTCTATTTCCAAAAGTACTTTGTGATTCTTCTTCTCTTAACCCTCTCCCTAGTCCTCCTTTATTTTCATCGTTTCCTCACCTCTTGTCTTCTTTGTCTCCTCTCGACAAACCCTCTATTATATTTTCACCATACTTCTTCCCTTCTGTCTTCAAAGTAACATCAAAACCTGTAGTTGGATTCCTTAAACGATTGATTTTATCCCGTCAATCACAAAAGATCTAAGTAAATCTTAAATTTATTTATATCTTAATTCCTACTAAAAGTTGAGTCATCACGAGCTCTGTGCCCTGGACTGGTTGCTCCGCCTGTTTGTAATGATGACATGTCGCAGTTACAGTAAAAATGCAAGATATCATGATGATAATTCTAGACTAGAGTAACATAACCTTAAAAAGTCTAGTCTAGATACTGTGCTACTCAGTAGTAACAGATACAGATCGATTGGGAATTGACCTTAATTAAAACCAATTAAAATAATTACGTATCTTATAATCAAAAAGAATAAGATAGATAGCAATTTTTAAAGCTAGGCATCGACACTTTGGAAGTGCTTACTGCTTATATGCGTCTATTGGTTTTATAACTTCCACTGGTGCTTTAAGGTGGTCTAGTGGTTGCTAGGTCGCTATGTATTTGTAATATAAACTTGCTTGTATGCAGTATGAAAAAGTATGATATTTAAAATAATAATAACGATAATATACAAATAATAGAGATTACCCCCGTCGTAAGCGACGACTGTCTTTTATGTGTGAATTGAATTTCATTTCAAATTTTAAATCCATTTTTAAATGGAAATATTTAACTTGTTCCATATTTATTTTACATATAACAACAAATGATTTTTCATATGAACTGATCAAAGTTAGCCCATATATAAAATTTCAACTTTCTAGTCCAATTTTTACTCTCGACTAAAACCCTTTTAAATTTTTCAATTTTTAATTTTCAAAAAATGTTAGCATTGAACACCGTAATACGCATGCCAAATTTCAACTTTATATCTTTTACAAATTAAAAGTTGTAGACCAAAAAGTAAAAATTTTTTTTTTAGTTTTTCCAAAATTACGTATTTCCAGGAAATTCAGGGAAAAATCCGAGTACGCCAAAAGTCTTACAATTTTTTTCTCTACGAATAAGGTAATTTTCAAGAAAATGCGTGGAACCGTTTTCGAGCTACCATACAAAATTCGAACCAAACATTTAAGAAAATAAACATATAAACATACAGTTGGAACATTATAATATAGGAGGATTAACTATTGGTAAAAAAAACGCAACGACAAAAATGTCTGCCACCGTTTATTATTCTCGTTATCAATTTACTTTGTCGAATTTATTTGATTCATTTACTGACAAGTCTATTTTCGATACTTGCCTACGACTAACGACCTCGAACTTATGTTAACAGTTTTTATGGAATCGCGGTTTAATGTATGTGTATAATATCACTTGCGTTAGTGCCGGAATCGAACCCGAAGGCACAGCAGTCATTCGTCAAGCACAAATGCTCTTGGCCACTGGCCACTGCGTCATATTGTGTCATTACCAAGAAATTTTAATAACGGTGACTTATTTTGAGGGAAAAAAAACAACACGAAATGTCATTGGTAGTGACCGCTGATATAAATTTATTTTTATATTTAACTTATCTGAATGTTGATACTTTTTAATCTATTAACAAATTAACAAAATATTACAAAACATTCGCAAAATAATAAAAAAAATTATATACATGTACAGCCGTAGCTAGAAGTTTCGAGTCTTGGGATGAAGGAGGGAATAAAATAGATAAATGAAGTTACGAGTAAGGCCTGTCTCAGTATGGAACCGTATTTAAGCGACGGCGAATTCGGACGTAAATCGGCAGGTTGGATGAGCTACAAAGCAAACCGCCTATGTGTGTCACAGATGTCTGTAGTCGTGTATTAGGGGGTGTATTGGAGTTCTTTAGCACTTATATAATTTATCATGAGAGCAAACTTTAACTTTAATTTTTATCGATACACTACTGGTATTAAAGGGACTTTAGCATTTATTATATATCTGAGTTCTGGTTGGCTCTCTTTCTCGAATTCAAAGAATTAATTTTTCGGTGTCCATGATTCACTGAAATACAAACATAAACTGAAGCATGCTGAACACTGGTCACAAGCGATGTCGCCGATAGAACCGAAAAGATCCGTATTGCAGCGTAATAACAAGCGATCTTAGGTATCCCCTCCAGTCTGAGGCGGCTGTTTGCATTTACAAAGGTTCGGATAGGATATCGTTGTAGTAGTGCTAACGCTTGGATAAAATTCGCCTTTATACGGTTCTAATGTGCGAGGTAGTGCCGCCCGTATTCGGACGGCTTTGTAGCGTGCAGTCTGAGAGGTCCAGAGAGTTCTCATTACATTTACAGGGTTCGGATAGGTAAAGCGTAGTAGCCCGTATACGTCCGGCAGAAATTCGCTTAAATACGGTGCCATACTGAGACAGGCCTAAGCGAAAGGAACTAATGGGCAAGAGCGATAAAGCTTGACATGTAGTTCTAACCCTACAAACAATTTGGATCCGAAGCGTGTAAGATTCGAATACGATATTCTAGAACTCGACTTAGTATAGGAATCGACAAGAGTATCCGTGTCGAAGGCATTTTGGATCAAAAACGGAGGCGAAAGTTTCAAAAGCAAAAATGCATTACCCCACCCTATAAATTTAAGCTTTAAAATACGAAATTTCTTTTTCTGAATGTACCCAAATATATTTTCTACCTGTGGCTTAGAACGTGCTTCTTGAAAAATCTTACTCAAATTGTAATTAGGCTATTCGAATTTTTACGATACGAAAAAATGGTTGTAGGGAAGAAGTTAAAAAAATGTAAATGTATCAATAATTGTGAAGCGGAAGAATGTAATGCCTAACGGCTTAGATGTTAAGGTGATAAAATACAGAATACACAAGACACACAAAAAGAATATAAATTAGAATGGATAATGAAGAGAAGGTAGACAGAGAAGGTAGAATGGAAGAGAAGATTTGCATATGAGAGGAAGCTGCTATTTTGGAATTGATAAAGAAAAGAATATAGAGGATTTGTCGAGATGAGACAAAGAAAGCATGACGTAGAGACAAGAAGGAACGAGAAAGAGGAAGTGAGAGAAATAATGAAGAGTAAGGAGCAAGAAGATATAGGGACAAAAGTATAAAGCCTCATTCCCACTTACTGCTTTGATATTTAATTTACTGTTTTTATCTAATATTTTAATCTAGATTTCAGGTTTTCATAATAGGTATTCTTAGTCACATTCGTGTTTTAATTTGAGTTTAGTTAATTTAGTTGGTGCGCATGCGTTTTTAGTAATATAAATTTTGACAGTTCGACAAATTTGTATGTGAAATAATTAAAATTGCAATTTTTAATTACAATTAATAATAGAAATTGTTTTCACTTCTATATTTTTGACAAACTGACATTAAACTTCTTTTAAATTGTCACATTTTAGAGGTTATAATACAATACAGTTTTTCTTAATTTGATATTTTTAATTTAAAACATTGGACCTTATAAGGTTTTAAAGAAACTAAGAACTTAAAAATTAAATTAAATATGGTACTATGAATGACTACGCTTATTACCTTAACCTTTAAATTTTTAATTACCTAAACAATTTAAATTAAATACAAAATTTAATTAAAGTTAGTGGGAATGGTACTTAAGAATCAGAAAGTGCTGCTTGAATTATTAAACTGTTAGAATAGTTTTAAGTTAAATTTAGTAATGAGATGTAATTACGTGATTTAATAATGACAGAAAGTTACATATGTGACAGTATGTTTCGGCACCATAAAAACTACTAACATAGTAGGAGGTCAACGGTCTACTATCAGAAATATGCTGACATTAAAGAAAATAAATAACTTGGGATTATCTTGTGAATACTGGGTTACCCAATATAAATATTTGACCTAAATCTAATTAATAATTATTTATTATTAATTTGTTTAAACAATATCATAAGTCAGTCATATTACTAGTGATTTGAAAACAAAATTGACATAAATATAACCTTTTAGTTGTCGATCCACTGACCTAGTAAAATTCAAATATAAAAATACTTCAGTGTTATTTTGAACTGTTTTCTTTACTTTTTTTTTAACTATTTGACCTAAATGATTATTGATTACTCTTTGAATATATGTGACATTTCGGTCTTGTTGTTATAGGAAAAATTGTTATAGCAAATATCCGTAATATTCCACTCTTATTAACTTAAAATTGACCCTGAACAATATACTAAACATTACTAAGGAAGACTCCAATATGGAAGCTAGCCAAATCGCTGAAGAATTGTTTTATTTATTCAAACAAATAATTATAAGTTTTACATATGTTGAATGTAAAATTGACATAAATTATTTAAAAAAAAAAATATTTAAAATTGCGAAGAGTATAAGCTTTTCCATGGAACACGTTTTCCGGGAGGCTCGCCGTTTTTGCTTCGATATTAAAATTTTCAGGGTAGGCTAACCGCTTAAGTAGGATTTCTGTATCCGTCCCGGATCCGGATCCGGAATCCGACGTATCCAGGTCCGGTTACAAAATAAAATTATGGCAGAGTTCGATCACAAAGACAAAATTTTAGCCTGCAAAACACGTAGGAGTTCTTTAGCGAATATGATTAGTGTTGTTGTGAATCATTAGAAATTTATTGAACGTGCTTTGTTAGAGGTATACTGTTCACAAATGCTGAAGTTATTAGATTTTGCAGTGCTGAAGTGATTTTGAACATAATGAATGAACTTGTACTTACTTGTACCAAATTGGCAGTTAAAGTCCTAAGTCGTAATGGCACAATACTATATTCAGCCGGCATCGCACTGAATTATATGAAGAAAATGATGGTGGATTCAACAATTCAAATAGCGAGTGAATTACTGCAAAACAATTAGCAACGGCTGATAGAATGCATTCAAACTTAAAGAATTTATTTAAGTCGTTCAAAGAGCTCAATTTTGTTCAAAACAACCCTTAAGTTTAGTACAACAGCTAATGAGCAGACTTTTCTCAGACTTGGCAGTAACTTCTACGGACAACTTGAAGAAATCATTATTGGTCGATGATGATGAAAAGGAATTAACAATGAAGGAAGAATTAAATTAAATTTTAGAAAAGGCAGAAAAACCTGTTGCGATAGAGGCTGACGATTTTGGAAAGTTAAAGCAGGAGTTTGCTCTTTTTAGAAACACACTTCAATTTAGAGAAGCTTTATAACGCGTTATTCACAGCAAAACCAGCTTCGACGGATAACGAACGAACATTCTCGGTGTCTGCAAATGTTTGCAACAAACTTAGATTGGCATTGGGGGACAAGACACTTAAAGCCTAATTCCCACTCACTATTTTGATATTTAATTTACTGTTTTTATTTAATATTGTTATCTAGATTTCAGGTTTTCGTTTAAACATTCCTTGTCACATTCATATTTTAATTTAAGTTTAGTTAATTTAGTTGGTGCGTATGCATCGTTAGTAATATAAATTTTGACAGTTCGACAAAATTGTATGTGAAATAATTAAAATTGATATGTTTAATAACAATTAGTAATAGAAATTGTTTTCACTTTTATATTTTTCAAAAACTGACATTAAAACTTCTTTTAAAAGTAAATCCTACTGCATTTTGACAGATTGTCACGTTTTGGAGGTTATAATATAATACAGTTTTGGCTAATTTAATATTTTTAATTTAAAACATTAGACCTTGTAAGGTTCTAAAGAAACTAAGAAAACTTCAAAAATAAATTAAATTAAAAATGGTACTCTGAATGACTACGCGTATTGCCATATGCTAAACAATTTAAATGAAATACTAAATACAAAATAAAATTAAAGCAGTGAGTGGGAATGATACTTAATGCTTTAGTGTTTCTTAAATATCACTATATAGAAGCTAGTAAAACAAATCGGTTGTAAAATTATTATGTAATACCTTAAATAATAAATAAATTGAACCTTAGGATTTTCAGAAACCTTACGCTTAAGATCTCAAATGAAGTCAATAAAGAAAGCAAATAGCTTTAATAAAAGAACTACATGATTAATAATACATGAGTTTAATACAATAATTAACAACACATTATTCAATTACAAATAATTTCTAAATTAAGTTTAATTATTAATAATTAATAATAACAAGTCTGTCGGTGGTCCATACACCACGCACTCGTATCTCTTCCAATGCCTGGGCTAGTGTATTGTAAACGAGCGACATGGGAACGGCGTGGCGAACATCTTGAATCTAATCTTTTCAATACGTAATCAAGTCGGTTTCATTTTAAAGGTTAATAACCCGCAAGCTTCCGCGATCATTGGGTCATCTAATAAAAGGACTTCTTCAATGGTTTTTTCACACACACAAATCTACAAAGGGTATTCACACCGATATAAAGAAGTGATAGAATAGATTCTGGTTGTTGCTCTCCTCTTTCAAGTTATCTACGGACGCCAATGGCACATCTCATATTTTTCCCCGAATCCGATGACAACAGCTGTTTTATATCCGTAAATGTCAACTACACGTTACAACAGCTTATACGGTATTAGTACTAAAATAAGCGGCTGTTCAAACATTTATTTGTTTCAATATGTTTACATCTCTAGCACCCCGCAAAATATAAAACATTAAAGTTACCTTATGTATCGAACACACTGGTGCGACTTAAACATGCGACATCCACCATTAATATATTTTCATTCATAAGTTGACATTATTTAGACATGGGTGTACTTAATGTGTTGTACTTTTAATGTACATAAACATAAACGCGACATAAACATGCGACACTAATAAAACCTTTACTTATGTTATTTTTAAAAATTCTAGGTAGCATTTTTATGAAACAAAAATGTTTAAATCCTTCGACAGAACTTCTAAAAGGATTATGATTTTGAATGTGATCTCAAGCAAAAGAGTCAGTCTCCAGTATAATCTCAGTAAATAAAGAAAAATAATTAAAAATGGTGTTTAAATGGACAAACGAAATAGACCTGACGAATAGATCCTTGTCAAACTGAGAGACGTTGTTAAATAACTGATTTTTATTACTTTTGTTTTCTAAAGCATTAAGTTGCACGTTGCACTAGTGTGGACGTGCTGTACAACTTCTTCCAACAAATGTTGCATGTCGCATGTTTAAGTCGCACGTATGTGTACGATACTTTACATTCTTTATTTAAACAAAACCTAGTAATATTTATTCTAAAAGCCTTTAATCTTTATTAAGATTTTCTTAAGCAATTTTATGAGTATACATATATATATATATATATATATATAAAATAAATCTATATATATATAAGCGGATTATATATATATATATATATATATATATATATATATATATATATATATATATATATATATATCCGCTTATATATATATAGATTTATTTTTCAAAATGCAGTAAAATAGGTCACAAATCGTCGTGTATAAGATAAAATCGTAATGTAACTTTTGAATGGCTATGTTGAAAGGTCTTGTCTGTCTTTTTCAGTTGGGTGTTTGAAGTTGTTTCGCATATACACTTTATATCATGCGAGGAAGATTCTAGTTTAATGTTTATCAATACACCATTGTATTGAAATAGTCTGTAGTTCATATGACTGTGGTTTATACGTTTACGTAGATCAAAGTGCCGGCTCACGTTTTACACTGAGCCGAATGTATCTTAACTTTTTAGAAATCCGTACATAAGAGGAACAATCAAAAGCGTTTCGAAGGGGTTAGAAGCAAATTTTGGCTATAAACAATTGCTTAGTGAAAGCTATGATAAGGTTAATTTCAAATAGGCTGGAAGGATATTGTGACTAGCTATAATTGATATAGCATGGAAACTAAAAAAAAGACTGACCCCATTTGTTTACGATGGAGAGCGGATTGTTAAGAGGGGAAAACGATACAGATATATGTATAATATACATTTTCATTACTTTCAATATAGTGTATTGATAAACATTAAAGTAGAAGCTCTAATACACCCTACTGAAACAGTCGCAAGTAGTCCTGTGCGACCACAGCCTCATTGATTCATAGAAAAGCCAATCACATAAGATTATATTTCGGATTGTAAAACGCACTATCAATACTTTCAGTGCATCGTTGTGGCTTCAATCCGAACCTGACCCATGACATCATGCAAGGGAACAGGGTGCCTCTTCTCGGAATGCTGATGCGATGACTTGGACCTGTGGATAGGCACTTACACGTGGCTGACGGTGGAACGGCTGGACACGGGGAGTACGTTTTTCTGCAGTATAACTATTATCGAATAAATAATGGCGCATACATTTTATATGTGTGTTTGCTTTTTTGCAGTACAAACGTCGTGTGAATAGTACATATGCGCCACTATTTATTCGATAATACTTATACTGCAAAAAACGTGCAGTACAATGCCGTGTGAACCTAGTCTTAGCGGCTTTGGCGACACAAGACCACGGATCAAGGGATCTTTAACACATACAGATAGGTTAAGAGATCTGACATTACACATATTCGATTGGAATTGATTGTTAACAAATGATTGTTATATAATTATAGACAATTAATTGAGAGAACCCCAACAATTCTTATACATCATATTAGAGTTCTACACACATTTGGGGTATTCGGTCGTTCTGTATATGTGTGTTTATTATGATATGTACATAATGGAACACCCTGTGTTATAGTAGCGAATACCGACAGATTAAGTAACATATTATCGCTTTGCTAATCTTGTTACAATCTATTAAGATGATGCCGATGCTGTACTGCCTGACCGATGCTCCATACGGTAGTGATTCTAGTCACTGTCACTGAATGTTGCTGCGGATTAGATTGTTATACGAATGACAGATGATTAGACCACAGATCGAGCTGGACCATACTCGTACAATCTACCGGCCAAAGTAAGGTCAACGCTTATCTCGCCACCACCATTCATTTTAAATTAATGTCATAATACATCATAAATAAAAACATTATGAGTTATATACTTTAAATATGATTTATATTTTTGTATATTTAAAGTATTACGATAAAAAGAAGCCTGTCCAGACCAGAGCAACATCAACACGCAACATGTTTTATATTTCACTCATCCTCAGTGCAAAAATTTACTCCAACTTAAAAAACCCGGTAATATTTTTTACATAACGTTACTTTTAACGTCTTAATCTTTTACTAGTATACTAATTTAATATGCCACATTAAATAATTTACGTTACGTTACGTAAACTTACATTAAATTAACATAAAAAAATTACAGATATCTACACTATTCATTACTTCACTTATTTGTTTATTTAACGTCAGCTTAATTCTGATGCTAAGTGTTATCACTAACGACCTTCTACTATGTCAGCTCTTTTATGGTGTCAATGCTAAAGTTATGATTATATATTAACATTATCAATTAAGCTTGATAGCAATATATTCAGAAAATAAAGCGTTGTCCAGGGATCGAATCCGAGCACACAGCAGTCTGGCGTAAACCTTTAGCACTATCAGCTACGGTGACGTATTTTTAATATTATTATTGTAACTTTTCTTTCACTTATTAAGATTGAATTGTCTTTTGTTGTTAATGAATGAAATAAACGCATAAATCACAATAATGTAAAAATGATAACAAGATAAGAAATAAGACGACTATCGCCGGTATTTTAATATACTGTCAGGAATTATAAGGATTTACTAATTACAAATCATAAGCCGAACATAATATTGGTACAATAGTATTTATTAACATACAGGGTGTCCCAGAAATCGAAGTGGGTCATAGGCCCAGTCATAATAGTTATCAGAAAACCGTGTACCGTGTAAGTTATGCATATTAATGTAACCATCTTTCTCGACTCTTCGAATGCCGACTTATCCGACCATAAAACTATCTGCCTCGCTCACACTTGGTAAAACGACTATCTCCGCCTCTGTTACGTCAACATCACTATCTCTCTCGCTCACAGTTCGTAAAACGACTCTATCGGTCTCACTCAAAGTAGAATCATAAAGTTACGGCCTTTAAAAAAGCTTTGGCTACACTATAATCATTTTTAAGTTAGTAAGAAAAATTGGGTAAAATCTGGGTTACTTTGCAAAAGAAGAAATTGTCCAAAATTTAAGAAATATTCTAGCAAGTGTCATACCATTTTGGAATCCTTATTAAATGCGCCAACTTTTAATGTTACTTGACAAACTCGCATAGTACTTTTTTTGTCAGTACAGTCACTCAAATTTGGGCGAAGAATTTATCTTGAATAATTGGTTGGAAAAAAAGTGTCAATGTTTTCCAAGCTGGAGCAGTTGGCTTTACATTTTAGGCCAGAGTTTATAGAAACATTATTCAGTATCACATAACAAAAAATTTTTTTTTAAGAAAGTTAAGATTTGTAATAACGGGAGTGAAAAACAACGGGAAGTGAGTCACAGGGTGCTGATTTTCTCGATGATTTTTAAATGCCAATAATTTTTAAAATATTCAACTTAGAATTTTTTTAATATTTTTCTGATAACTGTTGTGACTTGACCTATGACCCACTTCCGGCTTGGCGTCGTTTTCTGGGACACCCTGTATATAAGAACTGTGCACAATGCAAGATGACAGATGACAATAAATTGTATATTGAGAATTTCATCTCGCAGTGCCTTATACCCTTTTCAAGGTTCAGGCAGAACAGACAAATGAGCATTCCAGAGTTGTTTATGTTAAGATAAGACTGAAGCCAGAGTAGCACCAGGATTGTACTTAGAGTCTTATAGCGCAATATCGCTAAAGTTCCAGTGTGAGAATACTGAAAGAATTTTACGCATTAACTCCAACATTTTGAGGTAATTATCATTACTTTTGTTAGTGGGCGAAAAATTCCAAAAAGATATTTTTACTGCATTTTAAAAATGCATGAGGCGAGAGGAATACATCTTTACCATATAACCACCGTCAAGTTAAGAAATAGACAAATAAAACTTGTAAATATTTTTGTAATAATTTAAGAACAATAAAAATTTTGAATTTAAATTTGAACACCAATAATCGAATGCTCGTATAATTTCCACGATATAGTAGTAGTTGACAGGACAGATGGCGGTGTATTTATCTTAGGTAATAATTAATTAAATTCCGCGTGTGTTGTAATGACTAAAGTTGGTTAGGCTGACCTAAAACTTACCCACGGCACATCAATTACTTGTCCTTATTTGTATTCGAATTTATAAATTCTGCAGTAAGCTCATATGCATGCAGTAATCCCATGCAATTTTTGGAACAGTGTCGTTTAAGTTCGACACGCCTAATTAATAAAATTGTTATTTTTCTATCAAATATTTATCAAAATTTGTATAGTAATGCCAACAAAGTGTGCCTTTTAATTATTTATACGTTTTATGATTTCTAATGATATTTTTTAAGTATCATAATTTTACTTTTAGTTTTTAGCAGAATTTCTTAAATAAAAATCTCATCGAAGATCTAAGGTCATGCCGTTCCGTGTGTAATAGAAATGTTTCATCAGGACGTGGAAGGGACCAAACAAATACAGTGGAAGGGGATATGAAATAGAATGCATTAGTCTCTAGTAATGGTGTATCGATAAAAATTAAAGTAAAAGTTTGCTCTCATGATAAATCATGTTAGTGCAAAACAACTCCAATACACAAGTTTCACTTGGCGTATTGTGACACAACATATGCAAAGAACACATGAGTCGGCTTGCTCTGAGAGTTCTAGCCTCTCAACCAAGTCGCCGATTTACGTCCGAATTCGCCGTCGCTTAAATCACTTGCAGTGTGCGACAGGCATTAGATTGCTGATAAGAACGCAATACGTATTTCTACAGTTTGCATTGTGATGGATTAAATTACTGGTGTATCTAAAAATAATTCGCAAATACTCGGAAGTTTATTGCAGTTATTTGTCGGTGTGTGTCTGCAGTCTGCAGTCTGCAGCCTGTAACCAGACATTGTATAGCGCAGTCCAACTGCGTCAGAAAAATTATTTTTAATGTCTCCTATATGAGTTTGTATAATTTCAACTAGAGTTTACCCCCGACGCAAGCAACGACAGTCTTTTGTGTGTGAATTAAATTTCATTTCAAATTTTAATTCCATTTTTAAATTGAAATGTTAAGCTCGTTCCATATTTATCCTATATTATAATGTTCCAGGTGTATATTTATGATCTTCAATTCTTATTGACAACGGACCAGTAGGCGGGGCTTAAAAAACATGGCTACTGCTGGTGTGCAACCAAAGAATTAACCATAAGTTTACATTGAATTAGTGTCATGAATTTTAATTATTTATGTTTTCTTTAAACCAACTTTTTCACTGGGTTGGATCAAATCCAGCTCAGAAAATTGTTAGAAATGCAGAAAAAATTCTGCAAGCTGGACATTTGATAAAATGTGGTAAAAATAATGATAATCCAAACAGTGACGTTGTGATACACAAGTATATGGTTTAGTATAAATTTTTTAACCGTACGGAAAAAATGCAAGTTAGATAAATTGTAGAGAATTTAAATGCGCATCTAGCCGTACTATTTTAAAAATTTAAAAAAAATATTTTACCATAGTTTTTGTGTTTTTCTGTTTTTGACCTCACGTTTTTTGACCATAACTAGGCGACAAAATCAAAAAGTCCACGTTGTTTGTTCTACAAGTTGTAAAACTTATTGTTTTAAACATATTTATACATTAGAAAAAAAAACACTTTTCATATAATTTTATGAAAAAACGTGAAAAAACGTGGACCAACAAAAATTAATTTTCAACATTTACGAAACGTTTTTTCACGTTTTTTTCATAAAATTATATGAAAAGTGTTTTTTTTTCTAATGTATAAATATGTTTAAAACAATAAGTTTTACAACTTGTAAAACAAACAACGTGGACTTTTTGATTTTGTCGCCTAGTTATGGTCAAAAAACGTGAGGTCAAAAACAGAAAAACACAAAAACTATGGTAAAATATTTTTTTAAAATTTTTAAAATAGTACGGCTAGATGCGCATTTAAATTCTCTACAATTTATCTAACTTGCATTTTTTCCGTACGGTTAAAAAATTTATACTAAACCAATCAAAATTGTGTATCAAGTGCACACCAGAACTAGTACTTCTTTTGACCACCAGGCGTCGTGGCCAAAGTGGTCAGTTGTCAATAGTCTTATATTTTTATGATCTTATATGTTTGGTAGTGAATTTTGTATGGTGGCTCGAAAACGGCTACGTCAATCTTTTTGAAAATTTCCTATTTCGTAGAGAAAACAATTCTAAGACTTTTGATGTCCCTTCATTTTTTCCTGAATTTCCTGGAAACCCGTAATTTAGGAAAAACTGGAAAAAAATAGCCACTTTTTGCTATATAACTTTTTATTCGTTAAAGACGACTTTCTTACGCTCTTAAATTTAATAAATCAAATTTTATAAAAGAGGCCCTGAAAAAATTATGGGGCCCGGTAGGAAACTTTTGAAAAAGCTCAAATTTTGGATTTTGTAATAATTCAATATCATGTTAAAATCTAAATTTTTACCAATCTTCGTTCCAGATTAGAGGAGTGCAAGTAGCGTGAAGGAACTATCAAATTCTGGACACCTTCTATAAAAGAATATACTGCTATTCGAGACAGCTGTATGTAGTATCTGATGCTAAAGTTCCACTTAAATGTGTCTCTTTTACACGTTATAAATTTTGATCCCTTTAATGTTTAAATGTCCAATAATGTTGTGACTTATTAGAACATAGTTAAACTTTTAAGGTTCAGATAGTTAACTGCATCAATATATAGCACAGTTTTATAGAAATTCGGACCTCGACAATGCTTAATTGTATGAGTTGGATGTTGAATGAAATAAAAGTTATCTTTCTTATTCTTTCTTCTTTTAATTTATTCAACGTCGGCCTATTTCCGAATCTTATCACCTATCACCTACTATGATGTCAGTTTTGGCATCGTGGCTTCATATATGCGAACAATAACGCTGCCTGATAAGTTTATGATTATGTATATACATAATCAATTTAATAACAAACAAACGCAGAAAATATCGAAACCGGAACCGATCTGGAAGACACAGAAGTCAGCGTCAAACATCAATTCTCTCGTTCACTGTGTCATCTGTATTTCATTTGTACATATTTTAACCCATATAATTTGAACTTATTAAATTCAATTAATTAATTGTTACTTTAATGTTTTTCTATATTTCTATATTTTATCATATGCAGCATGTATTTTTACGCGAATTTCGGCGAAAGGTATCTACAGTGCAAAATGAAGTTTAGGTGTATATGTTTCGTTAAATTTAACATAAGTTACCTGGACTACACGATTGTATTTATTTATACGTTTACTATTTTGGCATTACAGTAAAAACTCTCGCATATTGCATCAGCTCGTAGTATTCTGACATAACTGTACTGGGGCAATGCGAATTGTGCCTGTGGCTTGGGACGGTGTCGGCATGTAGCATTGCCCGAGACAATCACCTATTAAGTCATTGTGGAGATGCCTCAATGCCTAATAATTGAACTAAATGGCAGACTGATGCAATAAACTATTGTTGTAAGTACGCATAAGTCGTACTTATCCTTCCTATTTTTAATATAAATGTTATTTATTTTATAAGAATTATATTATGTTATCTTTAATTTTAGTATTAATATTGTAACAAATAATTGTTTAAAGTTAGCGCTTGTAAACATTGACTCTGGTCTGTGGATATTTTATATTGTTATTTAATTTTTGGCAACACTGAACTAGTATTGTATGATGTAAAGTTAACAAATAAATTGTTAATATACCGTTTTGTACTGGAGTCAAAAAGCCAGTCTTCTCCTGAGTCTCAACCAAGTGTTTACTAATTGTACTTCGTTCGTACAATACTCCAATTGTAACATCTAAGTATTCAATAGTGAGCACATTTTAACTATTAATCAAATTATAACACTAGAATTACATTTTGTTTTATATCTGACATCTTCATTAATCTAATAAAATACTATTGTAATTAAGTAAGCAGATATAATATTACAACGAATAAATGATATATTTTAATAAAAGTGTTTGTATTAATAGTATTTAAAAGATACTAATTGTTCAACCGTCGTATGTTGCAACGAGGTTATACTTTAGGCCGCTCAAGTATTCTCAAATTGCAACAATACACCGTCAAACAAGAATCCTATTAATCATCTTAAAGAAACTTAATTCTTATCAACGTGAGTAATTCAAGAAGGTGGATGATCGTCAAACTGAAGAATCTACTTCCAGAAACTAGCAACACTGCGTGATGTATTAGCAAGCTGAGTAATCTCCTTCTAGAACGAGCATCAGACCTCTTTTTACAACATTGATGTCAGGTGTAACATCCGCCCTCGAATATACTTACAACAAATGGTGTCAGGTGGGGTCTCGAAGAGATATTCCTACACATAAATATCCAAGAGGTACGCCCAAAATTTTTTTCTATATATTCTACACCTGGATGCAGATCAATTAATCTGGATGCCACTACGCCGATGGATTATTTCCAAAAATTGCCGAAGAGTACGAGATAGAACGTCAATTCATCTGTATTTCACATAATTTTTCTACAAGTCCGGCGGATGCAAAAACTACAGCCAGCTGAACCTGGAAAAAGAAATCTTTTGCCGCCCCGGGAATGGATGGATGCTTCTAGAACATTTGGAATAATCTAAATCGATGTTGGTCGCGTGCAGAATTCCGCACACAGCTGTGTATAGATCATAATCACTGATAAGAAAATCTTTAAGTATAATAAGACAGTATCTTTCTTTTTGTATATAATTATTATTATAAATTGATAATTGTATTTTTTTTATTAATAGCATTATTTTTAACGAGGCTATCATTTTTTTTAGTATTATATTCAGTACTTTTGAATATTTACTATAATCCAAGCATTTTTTTAGTAGCAACGTTGTTAATGAGGCTATTGATATTTTTTTTTAGTATTATATTCAATACTTTTGAATATTTGCTATAATCCAAGTATTTTTTTGTAGCATCCTTGTCCATCATTGAAGCTATTAATTTTTTTATAGTATTATATCCAATACTTTTGCATATTTACTATAATATTTTTTATAATTGTTTCCGCAATTATACTAATTTATGTTAATATTTTTTTAGAACAACATCTTTTTTTGAACGAGAGGGAATTTTGAAAAGGAGAAGTAAAGAGCTGAAGCAGTTAGATAGCAGTCTGTTCAATCAGAGAGACTACCTTCCTGTTACAACTGCGGTGTCTGAGCCCCATCGGAAATTTCCTGTGAGTTACTGTTTTCGCTAACAATTTTTCCTTGTCAGAATCCTATTTTTCGGAGAGTCGTTTATTGGTACAAAATAATCTTTAGTCTGTATATTATATATAACTTTAATTAAGTACAATGGCACCGAACGTTCATTCCCTCACATTAGTTGAGAATACAATCAATCTAATTAATGAGTTTTCAAAAAATTTAGAAGTCCAATCAACATCCTTAACAATAGTTGAATTAAAAATCAAAAACTTAGATAAAGCTTGGGTCAAATATAATAGTATCGTAGAAGCACTGCTTCCAACTCTAAAAAATGAAGAAGCTACGGCTATCGTTAGTAAGTCTATGGAAGTTGAAAGTATTTATGACGACACTCTTATTTCCTTGTTGAATTATAAGCAAACATTTGAGAATGATACACATATTGTGGATGACTCAAAAAGCATAGATTCAATAAGAAATTTAAACTTAAGTCCAATGCAACTAACCGTTTTTGATGGAGAATATACTAATTGGCAAAGTTTCATGGAATTATTTACAAATTTAATTCGTAATAATAGCAAACTATCAAACATTGAAAAAATGCATTATTTAAAATTAAATTTGACAGGAGAACCACTCAAACTCATAAAGAATTATCCTTTAACAAACGATAATTATGAAATTGTTTGGAACATCCTTTGTAAACGTTATGATAACAAGGTAGCACTTATTGAAACCTATTTAAACAATTTGATAAACTACAATGTTATACGTTTAGAATCAGAAACTAATATCAAAAATTTTTTAGACGAAATTAATGAATCGATTAGAGCATTAACCGAGTTGGGAATATATTCTAATCATTCAGATTTTATTTTTATACATTTTTTAAAGACCAAGTTAGATTTTAACACATTAAAGGAATGGGAAAACAGAAATACTTCTGAATTACCAACCCTAAATGATTTTACGAATTTTCTTGAAACACGGTGGCGCACTCTAGAAAGAAGAAGGCATGTTGAATTTAAAACAGATTCAAGTCATTCTATTTCTAGTAGTGAACCAGTTTCAAGTGAACAATTTGCTAACGAAGTCGAAACAAAATTTAAAACTTTTTTTTGTAACTATTGTAAAAAAAATGGTCATTTAGAGAAATATTGTTTTATCAAGAAGGAAAATGCGGATACGGTATATCCTGTCGCGCAAATTAATATTTGTAGGAGAGATACGGTATTTTCAAAACCTTCTGTTTATTGTAAAAGATCGAGACATCTTGAATCTGATGGTCCTCAAGTATCTTTTACTAAAAATACAAAACAAAATTCACGTTCTTTTTATAATCACCATTTACGTAAATTTAATAGTTTAAATAAAAATATTGAGATTAAAGAAATACAAAATACCAATGATATAACAAATTTTAACTGTAACAATGAAAATGTTATTGACAAGCAAACAGCTGACACTGTTCAATTCAGAATAGTCGCAGCCAAAGCAAAGACTGTATCATTTTTATTGGACACTGGTTCTCAAATTTCTTTAATTAAACAAAATATTTTAAAAAATAATATCAAAATAGATAGTACATCTAAAGTGTTATTAAAGGGAATCTCTGAAGGCACGCCTTATACTTTAGGTTCACTAAAAACTTCTATAATTTTAGATAGTTCTAGGTCGAAACATACTTTTCAGGTTGTGTCAGAGGATTTCCCCATTAAGCATGATGGAATCATAGGATTAGATATTTTACGTACATTTAAAGCAGTAATTAATTTGGAAACAAACAGCGTACAATTCTCACAACATGGCAAAATATTTGAATTCCCATTATTGAACATAAACAGTATTATCATAGTTCCAGCACGTACTAGGAAATTAATTCCTATGTCGGGTTCTACGGTAGGAGTTTGTGTAGCCAAGGAATTGCTACCTGAAGTTTTTTTAGCCAACGCATTAATTAATCCTGTTAATAATACTTTTTATATATCAATAACTAATTCCTCAGCAAAAGATGTAATACTTGACAATTTTAAACCAGATATTATTCCAATAAATAAATTTAATTTTTACCATTTTTTGAAAAGAAATCCTAACGATCCTAAAAGATCCTTACGACATCTTTTATTTAATAATATAGATTTTTCAAATGTTAATTCAAAATACTTAACAGATTTAATGGGAATCTGTAATAATTTTAATAACATATTTTTTTTCCCGGTAGATAAGTTATCTTGTGCGAGTGCACTGAGTGACTCACCTAACCCTGTAAACATTAAGCCGCATAGATTATCTCATGCGCATAAAGAAATTGTTGAGAAGCATATTCAAGAACTGTTGGCTAACAACATTATTGAAAAATGCGACTCACAGTTTAACGCACCTCTGTTAATGGTACCTAAAAAAGCAGATGCGTCGAGGAACAAACAATTTTGCGTTGTAATCGATTATCGTAAACTTAATGAGCAGACGACAAGTGATGTTTATCCTTTGCCCCTCGTACTTGACATACTAGACCAATTTAGTGGTGCAAAATATTCTTCTACGATTGATTTAGCTACAAATAAATTTACTAGTAATAAACCAAAATTTAAACTAAATTTTGATAAAAGAGTCAATTCTTTTTTTTCACCTAGAAAGTATACGGTAGTTAATAGGAATAGATTAAAGAGATTTTGTACCAATGAATAAAACCTTGACGAATAAGATGGATTTTGTCAGGGATGATTGTTTTGTGGAGCAGTGTTAACTCTATACGATGGGATCAGAATCGTTGTCGACACTTTGCTTCTCTTTTTGTTTTTTTTCCAGAATTGTAACTCGTATATTTTGTTTTTATACGTGTCCCTTTTTTTTTGGAAGGGGGTGTTGCGATAGTACGACATCGTCCTATCTTCCTTTTTCTTTTTCTTGGAAAGAAACGCATATGTTTGTTTAATATGCGTTCCTTTTTTAGGGTTGAAGGGTGTTGTAAGTACGCATAAGTCGTACTTATCCTTCCTATTTTTAATATAAATGTTATTTATTTTATAAGAATTATATTATGTTATCTTTAATTTTAGTATTAATATTGTAACAAATAATTGTTTAAAGTTAGCGCTTGTAAACATTGACTCTGGTCTGTGGATATTTTATATTGTTATTTAATTTTTGGCAACACTGAACTAGTATTGTATGATGTAAAGTTAACAAATAAATTGTTAATATACCGTTTTGTACTGGAGTCAAAAAGCCAGTCTTCTCCTGAGTCTCAACCAAGTGTTTACTAATTGTACTTCGTTCGTACAATACTCCAATTGTAACATCTAAGTATTCAATAGTGAGCACATTTTAACTATTAATCAAATTATAACACTAGAATTACATTTTGTTTTATATCTGACATCTTCATTAATCTAATAAAATACTATTGTAATTAAGTAAGCAGATATAATATTACAACGAATAAATGATATATTTTAATAAAAGTGTTTGTATTAATAGTATTTAAAAGATACTAATTGTTCAACCGTCGTATGTTGCAACGAGGTTATACTTTAGGCCGCTCAAGTATTCTCAAATTGCAACAATACACCGTCAAACAAGAATCCTATTAATCATCTTAAAGAAACTTAATTCTTATCAACGTGAGTAATTCAAGAAGGTGGATGATCGTCAAACTGAAGAATCTACTTCCAGAAACTAGCAACACTGCGTGATGTATTAGCAAGCTGAGTAATCTCCTTCTAGAACGAGCATCAGACCTCTTTTTACAACATTGATGTCAGGTGTAACATCCGCCCTCGAATATACTTACAACACTATTAAGATGTCAAACGATTCAAGAATTCGAGTTTCGGGAAAAGTCAATTCATACAACGCAACACAAATATTACTAGCTCTTTTTAAATCGTTTTCTCCTATTCATTACACTGTTACACTTTACAAAAACAATTTAATAGAAATATTATACTAAGTTATTAATTTTACAATATTTTTTTTTCTTTTGACGATATTGTCAGCGAGACTGACTTCTGGGTTTGGTTGTTATAACAATGTTAATTGATTATGTACATTCATAATTATGAATTTCTTAGGCAGCGGTGTGCTTCATAAAGATGAGGCCACGGCCCCACAAAAATTTCCAACATAGTAGAAGGTCGTTGGTGATAGAACTCAGCATCTAAAGTAGACCGACGGTAAATAAATAAAATAAAATAAGAAAAGAAAAACACTGCTTTATTCTATTTAATCTGTAGAAATGAACAAAACATTTAATAGTAAATAGAATCTTGGACACACCCTCATTTATTTTATATTTGTTGTGTAGATCAGGGATTAGGAACCTGCAGCCGGTATGTTTTTTTTGTAGCATTATCATAAATATATTTCAGTGCTCAGCAACCGAAGTCTTTTAAATCGTACATATACTGTCGCCTGTCGCACACTGCAAGCGTACTTGAGCGGCGGTGAATTCGGACGTAAATCGGCGGCTTGATTGACAGCTAGAACTCTGAAAGCAAGCCGACTCTGGTTTTCTTTGCATGTGTTGTGTCACAATACATACATACCAGATACCGATACGGCAGTACGAGAAGTCAAATTTGTGTACTGTAGTGTGTACTAGAGTTGTTTTGCACTAACATAATTTATCATGAAAGCCAACTTTTACTTTAATTTTTATCGATACACCATTGTTATGAAAGAGACTATTGCATTCTCTTTCATATCGCTTCTAGTGTAATCGTTTGGTTCCTTCCATGTATTCGTTTGGTTAAAATTCGCTGATATACCCTTCCAGTATGAGAGCTACGTAACGCCTGTATTCGGACGGTTTTGTCGCTTGCAGTGTACGAGGGTTCATTACATTTACAGGGTTCTAATAGGTAATGCGTAGTAGCACGTATACGTCCGGTCAAAATTCGCTTAAATACAGTTGCAGTGTGCGACAGGCCTAACACGATTTCAAGCTACGTTTTATACGTTTTCAGGCACTGGTTTGTATTGTCGACTTTATTACTACATTTGATAAAGTTGTGTACAAAGGCATTAAAATTATAAATAGAGATGATATTTTAAAACAGCGTATGATTAACTGGAATAGTATTGTTTCTTTTATAATTTGAAGAAATATTACTGATCGGTGGCAGATAACTTTAATTCAAATAATTTAAGAAAATCGCCTTAACTTGTCTAGAAAATGAAACAAATTTTTTTATGTGTCAAATTGAATTTGTAAAGTGGCCGTGGGTGGTAAGACAACGTGCTCTAGTGCACACATGGATTGACGTAGCCGATATCATTTACGAATTGTATTTATGCACCTTGAGTCATCCGCCAATACCGCCATTCACAGTCCCAGTCCAAGTCACACCCTAACAACGTTTCGTCTGTTGAGACCAAAATCTATTTTAACGCCACGCACGTTTTGCAAGTAGTTTGCTATAGTCTGGGTCAGGGATTTCCAACATCAGATTTAATTTCCGCTATACATTTTTACTATTAAAAATATCATAGAAAAAAAATTAATTCGAATTTCAAAAATTAATAATTTAACAGAGTCAAGACCACTATATCTTTCGCCATACATAGAAAGGTACTTGATGGAATAATTTAGTTCTTTAATTAATATTAATTAAGTAATATGAATAAAATGTTAGAGATCCCTGCGCTCCTGCCGTTCAGAGATCTTCTCTGCGCTCCTGCCGTTCAGAGATCTCCTCTGCGCCTCTGCAAACTATATATATATACCGACCGTCTCAGACGCAGAACATGCCGCTTATGCTTGACACGTGTTGCTCCGGAATTTCATTTATGTTTCTTCTTCACGTTGCAAATAATTACTAGCCATATCTATAACATTTCCCACTAAACATCCTATCCACCTATTATAATGTTCGTTGTCCTTACTATATTATAATGTTCAAAGTGAAAGTTTATATGCTCTAACGATATGTATGGTGGCTCGAAAACTGTCTATTTCAAAGAGTAAAAAAATTCTAAGGCTTTTACCGTCCTCGGATTTTTCCCTAAATTTCCTGGAAACCCGTAGTTTTGGAAAAACTAAAAAAAATAATTTACTTTTAATTCGTAAAAGATAGAAAGGTGAAATTTGGAATGTGTATTGCGGTGTTCGATGCTAACATTTTTTGAAAATTAGAAATTGAAAAATTGGAAATTGGGGCGTTGAAAAAATTAGAGGGCTCGGTAGGAAACTTTGCAGAAAACTCAAATTTCTAATTACCTAATAATGAAATATATTATTATATTATAATATTTAATATAAAAATTTTATTTAGGGGCACGGTGGCGGTTCTTGCCGAGGGTAAAAATTGGGCTAGAAAGTTGAAATTTTATATATGGGCTAACTTTGCTACGTAATTTACAAATCGAAAAAAAAGACCAAATTTTGAAAAAAAGTTTTTAGTTATGTAAAATTAGTTCCGTTTCTTATGAAGTTACACAAAAACAAATACAAATTGTGGCCTTCCCCAAAATACTCTCAACTGTTAGCCAACCCCTGAACTAGTCCTTAAATATTTCGTAATAATGGAACCTTAATTCTATAGAAAAGTTATTTGGCTCATGTGCCTCGGATGCAGAGGAGTAGATACCAAAAACTATACAAGTAACATACCATTCCGGAGATACCTGCAAAAAGGTTCGTAAAGTTCGTGAATGATGTGTTGCGTGAAGGTCAGTGGTGTAGCTCCGGTAACGCGTGTTGTTAAAGATCTAAACACAGTGAGATGGACCCTTACCGCACTGCGTCGTCTTTTTTACATATGTTACTAATTCCCTTCTTTCGAGATTAAATATTATGGTATTTATTAGTAGAGCGGATAGATTTAATGTATAAGGCGGTACGCCAAATAAAATATCGCATATACGTTTTCTGTATATGTGTTCATATGTGTTTATGTATTTCTATATATGTACTAAGAGTACTACGTCCCAATGAAAACGTCAAAATATAAATATAAGTTATAAAAGACGGTCCAGAGACCTAAAGCCCGCATTTTGTTCGTATAGATATGAACACAACATATATAGAAATGCACACAAACATATCTAGTAAAGAATACTATACTCTGATATCATATATACAAAATATATATGTAGATATTTAATTTGGTGTACCGCCTTGTACGGTAAATGTATCCCCTAAGAGAATCAATGTGTAATATGCAAATATAAATGACGGGGAAAATAATTTTAAATTTTAAATATGGATGGATACATGGATATAACGTTCCTCTATATAACAGATTAATGGATTAAATTAACAAAAATTCGGTCCATTTTACTACACGTAAAAGTGAATTTTTCCACGAGGAAACTCACCTACTACATATAAGACTTTTTATTAATCTCTTTTATTAATATTCTTTTCTTTAATAATCCGTCTTCCCGAGAGATCCGTTATATAGAGATTCCGTTATATAGAGATTCCGTTATATAGAGATTATACTGTATATGTAATCTGTAATTTCTCTTACTTTTTTATTACGTAAAGTTGACAATGTAAAGTTATTACCAGCACAAATCAAAACTTGTATATGTTATTTTTATTTTAATCAAGATAATGGTGAGAAGCGAAGGGTCCGATGTTTAAAGGTCAATCTATTTATTAGCTTGTTTAGAGGTAGAACAAGGTGTTTCTGTATACATTTCGTACAAATTATTATATAAATTGTTTACGCAGCGACCACTCCTCTGACATGAGAGTTATATGTTTACATTTCCGGTGGCATAAGGATAATGTCTTGAGGTAATATTTTAAATTGAATGTTTACCTGCCCCTACCTATATTGTTAAAAAGTAATATTCTTAAGTTTGTGTGTTTAAGAAAACGGTGATGAGAAGAATCAGCAATGCCCTTCCATCGGGAGTTTGAAATAAAAGTAACGTATCGTCACTTTATATTGGCACCATCAAGTTATCAGTTGATAAGTAGCAAAGGTACCAGAAAATTAGTTTATGTAATGCCTCCTACAGATTAATGTGACATAAACATGCGACATCCAACATTTAAATATTTTCATTCATAAGTTGACATTATTTAGACATGAGTATACTAAATGTGCTGTACTTTTAACGTACAGACTAGTGTGACATAAACATGCGGCACTAATAAAACATTTACTTATGTTATTTTTTAAAATTCTAGGTAGTATTTTTATGAAACAAAAATGGAACATCTAAAGAAATTACGGTTTTGAATGTGATCTCGAACAAAAGGGTCGAGTACCTACTCAGTCTTCAGCATAATCTCATTCTGCGTTGACGTTTGTTTTTAGTTGTGTTTAGTAAATAAATAAAAATAATTAAATGACAAGGGTAATCTCGAGTTAGCAGAGACCTTGTTATATAACTGAGTGTTATTACTTTTCTTTGTAATTTTTTTTTTTATCTAAAGCAGGTTGAAGGAATTCGTTCGAAAGATGAAAGCTTCCGATGTATTAAGTTGCATGTCGCACTAGTGTGAACGTGTTCTACAACAAATGTTGGATGTCGCATGTTTAAGTCGCACGTATGTGTATCGTACTTAAGACTACTCTTGTTTAGTTTTTCAACTAGTTCATGTAAAAATGAAGGCATCTTGAATATAAATTTCATAATATAATAACTTTAACTAAATGTACGTGATATTGTTTGTTGTTTTACAATTGTAGAATGTGCTGTTCTTTACTGAATTTTAGTCACAGCATAAGCAAAATTATGACATGTGACACCGAATGTTGGAATTTAAGAAACTGGACACAGTTGTTGTTTTATTTTTTTCTTTTATCACTGTTACTGCTTGCGCAGTATTATTTTTGCATTTTTTCATGTTGTTAAAGGAAACTGATCTTTGTTACACTCGTATATCCGTAGGATAAGTAACCACATGATAGCTGATGTAAGATAGTGGTAAAATTAAATACCACTGCATGATAAAAAACAATAAATAAATCCAATTTCGAAAGGTAAGCAATACGGTCCTGTAAGTTCTACTTATCCGTAAATGTTACCCTAAATACTTACCTTTAAAAAAAGTATGTCACTTTCTTTTGTTAAATTTTAAATATCAAAATACATGTAATATTACAGTGGGTTCATTGGTATCATTTTAAAGTTTACTCTCATTTCTTTGGCTTCCAACTTTATAATCGTATATATACTTTATGTACATATTCTTTCCATTTACTACAAGTATATAGTTGGATCAATGCCATATCAAGTAGTTCAATGACTTACTGGCAAACTTGCTGTAATCAATCCGAATATTATGAGGTTAGGATGCGGAATATCGAATTACAACGTATAAGATCTGTTTCAATCAATTTTTTATTTGTTTATTTATTTTTAACTGACATTGTTGTTGGATCACATGATCAGATATCTCATGTTATTTTAATTAATTATCGTCTAATTATATGTATATCAATATTAAAAAAACTATATCAAAAATAAATATAATTCATTTGGAGGCCAAGCAATTATTTTACGTTATAATATACCCGCTAAACACAGTACGTTGTATAAAAAGAAATATTTCATTCATAATTCACTAGTGCATAATATATTACTGATTAGAAAAACATATTGGTTCAATACGACGCCCTAAAATTGAGTCATTATTTGATTCAATAAAAGGGTGCATTTCCGAGAAAAAGGGTCTATTTAATTCACATTTTAAAAGTTATTTAAATTCAAATAAGTCTAGCCATACAGTGCGGACAAGAATGTCGAATTGCATTTAAAAAGGTTGTACAGACAGTGGCAATGCTAACAATTTTGTTGAAAGACTGTCTTGTGTTTAAAACTTAGAAAAATTGACTTTTCCTTCAATAAAAATAAACAATCCTGTTTATATTATAAATTGAATTATACAAAATCAATTGAAAGAAATAATTACCAAACCCAGAAACACATATTACTACTATAGGAATCGAACCCAAAAGCATAAAGGCCATAAACTATCTTGAATACATTAAGGGACGAATTTTCAATTCACAGTAAGGTCTATTACAAACCTTGGTTGAATTTAAATTGTAGCTTTGTTAATTTTGTTTCTCGGTAGCTGTCAAAATCATATCTTAACCAAGAAAAAATAGCTAGACAAAACTAGAATTGAAAACTAGTCTATTTTAATTTCAAGTTTAGTTATGCCTTAGCAGAAAATTAGAACTGATAATTTGAAATACCGCACTAAATAAATGAAATATTCCTAACAAATGAAATCTAATATTGAAAACGCAGTAGAGTTTAATAACATAATGATTCATAACATGAACCATCAACGTAGTAAACTCCACACAGCTGCAAATTGTGTTATCAGGAAGGCTGCCGAGCCCGGGCTACGGGATTATGAGTATGAATTAACATTACCATTACGGGGGACTGAGGAAAGGTTACAAACAAACAAGGGAATGTTACATGCAGTCAAAGTACATATAAACAACATAAACACGTGTATAATTTACTATTATCAGATAATAGTACATACAATTTACTTAGAACAGTACCACGACTATTAAATTTTGAATTAAATTAAAATGTACAGTCTGAAAGAATTAGGTTATGTTTAAAAGTTTTGTATTCAGTACTGACACTATAATAATTTCTATTTTATTTATACCCAGTCATAATTATATTTATTTTTGATCGAGAGAAAATTGTTGAATATTTCTTTTGCATTTGACACAAAGAGTATTCCACTGGATAGACCCTTGTGTCAGCACCTTTCTTTGTAAATTTTTTTCAAACTCGCATAAACAACCGAAAAAGAACTAATGTTGTAATGTGAATGCAGTTCTGTTGTTGAAACAGTTATCTTTAACAAATAGCTTTTAGTAAAATAGTAAATATAACTATAAAATATATAATAATAATATATAATAAATATAACAGAAAATATAAGTCTGGTCTAATTGTAAAGTTAATTTGATTATGAGGTGTCACACTTGTAAAATTTATTAGGCAGCGGTGTAATACATATATGAGGCCTTGACATTAAAAATTATTAGCATAGAAAGAGGTCGTCGATATATAAATATATCGATGTTAAACAAATAAATGTGATTTACAGGCGCGTCAAATTTAAATCTATCATATTTGATTCTCAGTCAATCAATTTTGGTATCGTTTTAGTTTTAATCACTATTTTAGTTGTTTATCCTTCTACATCTGATTTAAACCACGATAGCTCGAAAACCATTTACTCATTACTGAGATTACATTACTCATAAATGCAAGAATAAATATTTTGGTAACTTACCAGCTTTACTGGATGCTTCAGTGTCTCCAGCTTCTGTCAATCGTTTATGAAGTGTCAAATAAATGACACTGTAGGTATTAATAACGCCAAAAAGAATTCCATTGCATAAAAAGGATCCCACCATCACCAACCAGGCTCTAGCACCTCCATCAGGTGGCGTATTCACTTCTTCATCGGAGGATATATTCTTGCAGACACCATTTGAATTTTTCGTTGTTATAATTTGATTTTGAGGGCATAAACTTTCTTCAGCCATTTTATAATAATAACAATATACAATTACAATTTATAATATTCATAAAATAATTATAATTTTAAATAAACCGCGCGCGGAATTTTAAATTTGACGTGTGAATAAATAGAATTCTAATTTTACGCAAACACGTGGTTACTCTATTCATAACATTCTGATGATTATTTCATTTATACTAAAGTTAACTGTACTGCAAAAGGTACGACGGTTTGTTCGTATATCTTCGTAAACTGCACGATTTAGAACTTGTAATTTTTATGAAATATTCACCGCGTTAAAACACTGACACTTTACTACCCTAGCTGCCTGCCCCTTTGTCTGTACTATCACGATATTCACAAGTGGTGCATTTTTTGTACAAATTTGTTTTGTCCCGATGTGTGTCGATGTGCCGGTTCCTAACCGATGTCTGACTAGTGAACCTTACTGGTTGTGTTCTAACACGAGACTAACTTACACTCGCTCTTATTTTATAGAGATACTACTACTGTCGGCTGGTGTGGCTGGTTGTACGTAGGGAAATATATTTCAGGCTTAGACAATAACGATAAAAGTTTTGCAGTTAAGATAACATGTGGAAGAGGTCATTGCATTTAACAATTAAATCAATTTTTACTGAATATTAATGATAATACAACAACAACTTTCAATCGATTATTATCTTTGTGTTACTAGATAAATTTGTAATTTATTATTTTAATGTTCGGTTGTCTTCCATTCTAAAAACTTTTAGTAATAAACTAGTTAGAAATGGTTGTAAACATTTCCTTGAACGAACGACAGTGTCTCGCACGGTTGTAAATGTTAACCAGCTGATTATGCTAACCAATATTCAAGGTAACGTTTTTATATTCAAGTTTAATGCAAGAAAGACGGTGTAGTAATCGTAAAACTGTCTTTTAGTTGATGATGCAGTTGATGTTTGATGTAAAATGCTTCGCGCTATAATGTAGTAATGAAATGAATAAATAATAATAGCTAGGACATGACTATCGTGCATTTTGCAAAGCAAAGCAAGGGCAGGTGGTGCTGAATCAGCCGCATCTATAAAAAATTGATTAAACAAAAAATATTATGTGTTTAAATATCTATATTCTACAACATAAATACATTATTTTTATAACACGTTAAGTGATTTTTATTTATGTTGTAATAAATAATAATTGCAAATAAAATTTATAATTAAATTTATGGAGATACGAAATGATTTTGTATCTAAATTTATTTTCGTTCAAGCTGTGATGAATTTGATAGAATGAGAATGATCCTGTGTATTTTAGATGTTTTTGTACTGTCTTTCCTTTTGAAATTCGTGATTTTCTGAAAAAGAAAATGTAAATTAATAAAAATTATTGATATTCTATGAATTTGTATGTTATATATAATAAATTTCCAATTATCCAGAGCCTCGACTGAGATTAAATTTGTTAGTTAACTGTGGTTTGTTATAAACCTTGGTTAACACTGTTGAACATAACTTCAGCTTATCGGATCAAAATACCTGGGTTACATTATTTCGTCGACCTTTTACAAAACTCGAATTGAAAAACCAATTTTTTAAGATTATAGCTTTGTATATTGGATTATCAGAAAATACTAATATGAATATGAAGAAAATGTGTATGTAAAAAATGTTTTAATAAGAAACTCTTTCTTAACAAAATCAGGTCTGCTATTTTAAGTTTTTACGTACCCATAAAATTCTTGTTTAATTAATGTTGAGTTTAGTTAAGGTTCGATTTTATTTCAATATCCAAAAGAGAGCATCTGCAGCTATATATAATACAGATGACATCCTGATCTCAGCATTTTTGCAAGTCTAAAAGCAACAAACCATTTCATTAAAAACTAATTATTATTTGTTACATATAATATGCGCCTGACAATTACAAATAGGCAATACGTATAACATAATAATATTATAATTAAAAAATATATGGCTTTAATGTATAAATTGAGTTATTGTATTTAACACGTTGTATCCAGTTTTAGTAAATAACTGGCAGTATTATTTTGTATTAAATGATTGCCGCATGTATTTACTATTTACTGTTCCATTGTGTCTCAATCATCTAAACACAAAGGAGGAGGTTTTTGACAAACTTATGAGTAAAAATTCCTTAAACAATTAGTGTGATATTCATTATAAATACAATAATGTATCTAAATGATTCATTATGTTGTCAGTAATTACTAAGTCTCCTTTCCATTAAATTCATTGTTTTTATAATTATTAACCACAGATTTTCCAGTCGTAACCTATATACCAAGTATTACCTGCATTATGTTTGAATAATGCTTCACACATTTATTTTAAGATTAACTACAGTTAAGAAATATGTTATCAACATTAGAATATTTAATTTAGTTGATTACAATTTGGTTATAAAGATTGCTTTTTTGTGTACCAATTGTAGTAATGTCAAACAACCTTTAACCTTCCTATTTTATTTGTACATTCTACTTAAAAGCAATATCGAAAATGATTTACCTGTATTGCCGTCTAGTATTTACATTCAAAACTATCATTAAAATATGTATCGGTAAAGGTTTGAGTTTTAGATAATCATCTCTTAATTTACAATTACTCTGGTCTTAACATTTATATAATAATTATAGTCCGATTCATAAATTAAAGAAGTAAAATTTAATAATTACACTTAAGTATGTAACTGATTCGATCTTAAAAAAGAAGAATAGTAGGAAAGTAGAAGTAGAAGTGTGAAAGATATTTTTATAAGCAATTCCTACGCCTGAATCGATAGCAACACAGAAAACTACTTTATAGAAGATGTGAATAATTTCAAAACTTCTAATAGCAGATGCTGCTACTAACGAGTTAGTATTTGAGTCACATAATTTAGTCTAAAATTATGTTTATAAAAAATATTTAAAGTCAGTTGTAGCGTTCAACTTAAATATATATATATTTCTTGTAGAACAATAAATACATATAAGATCTAGCGTAAAAAACTGTCAAATTAAATTTTACTACATAAATATTGAGATTTTGCGCTATCATTATTATAAATAATATGTAAAATGTTTTTAAAAATGAACATTGCACTAAAATATTATAAATATTTCATGAATTCACAATTGCATGTGTGTAACTTAAGTTGCAAACTGTTTGGTCGCTAACAACACGATGCGCCATCTCTTAAACAAATCACATATTTTTTACTACTACATTATATTCAACTACTTATAAAAGTGACGCTAATTATATTTTATTTTGAAACATAGTTGTAAAGCCGTATTTATTATTTTATTAAAATATGTTATCTTGTTTTGTCTAGAAATACACAAACGTTTCACAAACATTGTATATTTACTTATCAAAGATTTAATCCATGCATCATGCGGCATTTAGGAAGTGCTATTATAACAATTACATAGGTTTGTATCTGCATTAGTTTGAGTCCTAGATTAGATAATCAAATTTTTAGTTATGTAACTTAATAATTTGTGTTCATTGAACTTGATTGAACTGTGAATCCTAAATAGGTCACACGTATATAAATATTTAATTCAAAATTAAATAATGTTTAAATAATAATTAAAAAAAAGCAATAAAATATGTTACAAAATATTGTATATTGTAATATTTGTTATGTTAGATAATCTTTAAATAAACGTAACTGTCTAATGTCACATTCAAAAACAAAAATCGAGTTCAGTACATCGAACAAAAAGAATAAGAAGAAATTTAAAAAATACAGTTGTCATTTGATGTTCAATTATTTTAAAACATAAGGTCTCACAGAAATCTTAAAAAACAATAGAATAAAAGAAAGTTCTCAAAAATATTTCTTCTGTAATCCTTTATTTATTATTTACTACTGAAATAATCATAAGACAAATTTCATTCAGTGCACTTCTTTAATTACAATTTGTGTAATTAAAATGTTTAATTTATTCGGTGCTTTAGTAAGTGTGGGGGTACTAACATTAACTATTGCCTGTTCTGCAACGTTCGTACGGTAAATATTTGGCAATTATATCCAATCTAATAGATTTCCATGCGAATATTCCAAAATTTATACTATTCGTTCAGCAATAATAAATATATAATCAATTTTTAGTTTTATTTGTACAAATACAAAAATATTTTAACATCTTTAGTTTGATATGTATTTCTTTTGTGTCAGATGACAATTTATTATCTAAATTTATCCTATAATTATTACCGGTTGCTTAATGACAAAACCCTACTACATGTCAATGGTCCGTTCATTTATGACGCCTTGTTCAAATGTCAAAAACAATTCGTGCGAGGTTTTCACACATTTCATGATCCAGTATCCTGCATTCAGTATAAAATGTTATGACTTTCAAATAATGCTTCTGCAAAATCTCATATTCCCTTATATCTATCATAAATTTATCATAGATTACATTTTTCTATTGGGAATTAGTGAAAAATTGGGTAAATTTTGCTTTACCACTAAATAAATATTGCCCACTATTTCTTGATTGCAGCTACCGTCGAAAATGCAGATGCACGAAACAATTCTCCAGGCAAGACTATGTCTTAATAGTTGGATCAGCTCCCGGAATTGCTTTAGAAACGGCTATGGAAATAATAAAAAGAGGTAAGTACGCTTATGTATTCATAAGCATATACGTTTACCTGGAAACTTAATTATCTGTAAAATGTTATTATGATTTTAAAGGTGGTCGAGTAGTCTTAGGAAACAAGTCCATAGCAGATGCAGAAAAAATGGGTGACAAAATTAAGAGTAAACTGAATCCAGAAAGTAACACCGTCATGGTACTGAAATTAGATTTGACATCCTTCGCACAGATTAGGAATTTTGCGAAGATTTTAGAAGCAGCGTTAGGTGTTAATAAACTGGCAGGTGTTGTTATCACAGAAGAATTACGAGACGCACCGTTTGAGTTGACCGAGGATAAATATGATAAGATGTTCCAGATTAACTATTTGGGTAAGTTAGGTTCAAGTACGAAGGGATTTAGACAGTTTTGTGGCTTCTACTTTAGAGAGGTTGTACTAGAATCAATAATCGATTCTTTTGAAGATGACTTTAAGAGTCATTAAGAGTGTGGTTGGCAAAAATTTGTCAATTCATAGAAAAAAACAATAATTTAATATAAGAAATAAAGACTCTCAGTAAACAATTTGATGAAGTGTTCTGTTTTGTGACGAACTGTTTCGCCATTTGTAACCAACAGAATAGACATTTCATATGAACGACTGTGAGAAAATGAACTCTTTCATGACAAAAAACTCTTACACATCTTCAATAGGAAGGTAAAGTGCCTTAAAAAATGTTTACTGGGCTTTAACAATTGGACAAATATGTAACTCTTATTGGAAAACCTTAAGTGTCCGAAAGCTTCCTTGACAAAGCAAACATCAACTCCCTTAGCTCTCACTTAAATTGCAAAATGAACATTAATTAAATTGTTTCTTTCAGGTCCTTTTCTATTGGTAGAGACTGTAGGCAACTTACTGAAAAATCACCCAGATCCCAGAATAGTGACCTTAGCATCAGGAAAATGTAGTCCTTGCGAATTTGTTGACATTGCAAATTTAGTTATCTCTCTTAAGAAGAGAGTAGATGACAGAACTCTGGCATACCACATATCTAAAGTTTGTATAGCTTTGATGAGTCTGAAATGGGGATGCGCTGACTGCGTTGATCCTGGAAAAAATATTGGAGACAATCTCTCATTTAAGGAAAAACCACTGAATGGCGTTGAAGGAATTATGCACGCATTACTCAAACCAATGGAAAATGTCTCTTATGCGAGTCTGAGACTCATGTACACTAACATCAGTCCTTTATGTGTAGAGGTGATTGATGAACTAGAAAATGACAACAAGAATTTATTGAGTCATATTCTTTACAAAGCAAGCAAGCAAGTAGTGGTTGCGTCCTCAAAAGAGTCAAAGTCATAAATTTTGATTAGTTATTAATTCCAGTAGATTCTTTACTTGCTCCAATATAAAATTGTGTATTCAAAAACAGTATTGTATTCAAAATTTCTTTTCAGTAATCGTAAATAACAGTAAATAATTTTTATCAGTAATTGTATTTTCTAAAAAAATTTATAAGTTATGAAATTAAAATTGCAAGTATCAAAAAAAAAATGTATTTGTTTATATAATAGCGTATATTTAGAATGAAATTAAGACAAAAAGAGGCAAACTGGGGTACTTGCCCCGGGCGCGTAATAATTCATGGAGCATATTGTGTACACATTAAGTTGGTTAAAAATATTTATTTCGTGTTTGTAAAAAAATGTTTTTTTGGGAAATTATCTTTTATTTAAATCCTCACGGAGATTGTCGGGGACATTTTTTTTTTCATTTATTAAATTGAATAGCACCCCCAGGCTTCCGCCCATATGTGCTGCTTTGTCCACTTCTATCCCCCTTTACTTTTTACATATCAATTACATTCATATATAATTATACAGGTTGCGGCAGCATAATTTCAATTTTTCTAAACTGAATAAAACCATACTTCATACTTAAAGTATGAATCATAAAATTTTAATTTGTCTTTTATAATGTAGGCACATATATAAAGTTTTATTTTAGTTAGTTTTGAAGATCAAATCAGGGAGAGCGATTTCTGGCGTTTGTTATGACTAGTGCCAGTATAGCAGGCGTTATGTTGGCAATTTCTTCCTAGATGTTGGTCTTCAAATCTTGTAGGGTTCTTGGACGGTTCATATGAATATGGAATTTAAAAAAAACCCCATAGAAAAAAATCACAACGGGCCAAATCGGGAGAGCGGGCCAGCCACTCTAAATCGTCCCTTATTGAGATGAGGCGGTGTGGAAGTGTTCCCTCAAAACCGCCATCGATGCTCTTGAGGTGTGTGTCGTTGCACCGTCTTGTTGGAAGCAAATGTCCCCTAAGTCAGCGGTTCTCAAACTTTTTACTTCGAGCCCCCTGCATAATTCAACTGTAAGCCGGGTCCCCCTACATGTAAGCGTACTATATATTATAAGGGAGTCGCATTTGACATTTTACACTCAATTTTTATTTAGTTAAGTTTTGCACATTCTATGCATACTCTAATGTGGCAATAGGTTTAATCGTAATCAAACAACAAATTCTATACAAACAATTACAATTTATATAATTATATTAGCTACTATAGTACATAATTGTTATTTGTAACTCAAAGCAATAATAATAAAAAGAGCTTCAGTGTGAAGGAGGTGCTTATTTTTTTTCTGCGCATAGTTTTTTGAAACGCTGTTTCAGTTCTGATAACACTACTCTATGTTTCTTGGTCACATCCAGTCCAGAGAACCGCAGTTTCACAAGAATAAGTGGTGGCGAATGGAGTGAGTAGTTTCAATGCCCAAAAATTGGGCGTTCCTTTTGTACACCAATCCAGAAGGATGTGAGAAAAGATTCTTTAAACTTCATTTCAAGCCCAGTGTCACCTTTGAGGTCAATGAGATTTTCTTTTTCCTTCATGTTGAGGGAGCACTCATCGGCTGATGTTTTGAACGGATTTTGAATCCATGCCAACCCATCTAAGTTCTCATTAAAAGTGTTTAAGAAAGCATTTCTTTGCAATGGTTGGAATAGTTTTGAGATCCATTTCTTCAATCATAATTTTAAGATTAGGAAATAGCTCCAAATTGTCATTTTTCAGACCGCCCTCGTACAAACTTAGCTTCATAATAAAGCTTTTCACCTTTTCACTCTATTGCAGGAGGTTTGCATCTCTTTTCTGTATTTTCTGATAAACTAAAAAAAATAAAATGTTCGGCACTCTAACGACGTTGACTAAAAATTGTACACTTGTTGTAATTTTAAAAATAAAAAGTTTGCTTTATTATTTTGAAAATAAATTTAATTTATCTTTAAACCAAGCTTTAAGCCCCTCCTGAGGCTTCATTGCGCCCCCTTGGGGTCGCGCCCCACACTTTGAGAACCGCTGCCCTAAGTCCAACTCATCTAGTTGTGGGGAAAACATTTCTGTACCATGTTTACATATCGGTCCGCATTCAAAGAACCAAGGACCAATAATTCCACCTGAGGAAATTGCACACCACAGCGTGACTTTAGGTAAATGCAAAAGCCTTTGATGCAATTCTCGAGGATTGGTGTCACCCCAGTAGCGCATGATGTATTTGTTGACGGATCCACACAACAAAATTTTATTGTCCCGCTTCCCGAACGAGGCCACTAGCGTTCCGCTACGACATCAACCGACTCAATGGCGCGCTTTTTAAAGAAGGAAGTTATGCTGCCGCACTCTGTATAAGAAAAAGATATACAAAAATAACTTAAGTTAGTCATATTCATTTTATTCATTCTTTCAGATTGTCAGGGATACCTAGCCTATGCTGTTACCTTTTCATAACTTTATTTCCCAGTAAACATTTTGGAGTCACTTTGACATCATATTGAAGATGCGTCATGATTTTTTTGTCATAATAGAGTTCAGTTTCTCACATTTTTTCATATAAAATGTCTAGTTTATCGGCTACAGATGGCGAAATTACTCCACCTGTCGGAATACAAATGAAGATAAAGTTGATGCAAACTATAATTGAAGTGAAATACTGAGAGAAACGTCACTAAATAGGGCACTTCACCAAATTGTTTACTGGGTTCTTTTCACTAATTTTAAAAAAAATTCGCTGTATGTAAAGGGTAGGGGGCGCCAATGTCAAGTTCTTGCCTCAGATCGAAAGAATCGTATATCTTTTACTGTGTAACAGGTGATATTTGTTAAGTTAAATACACCTGAAATACACGTCACACGTACAACTGTGCTTATTAAGTTATTAAATTACATAAACACAATTCGAGCTAAAATTAGCATCGAACAAAAATGAATGAGAGGAAGAAAATTTAATCCAAAAAAAGAATTCAATATTATTAAATAATGAATTTATTTGATGCACTCAAAAATATTTCTTTTGTAATTCTTTATTTATTATTTACAATGGAAATAGTTATGAGACAAATTTCATTCAGTTTACTTGCTTAATTAGAATCTGTTAAAATGTTTAATTCATTAAGTGGTCATGGCTTTGTAAGTGTGGCGTTAATAATATTTACTCTGTTCTGTGCTGCAACTTTTATAAGGTAAATATTGGTGCCTTACAATAAATGGGCTTGTGTCCTCATTTTTTAGTGGTCGATTTTTCAATTGTTCGTTGAAATTGATGTTAATAAATGTGTATTGGCGTGTCTATTTTATTAAATATCTAAATATTGACGGAGATATAGCAATTAAAAGTTTGAATTGTAGTTTTAGCGCTAGAAATGGTCGGCCATATTTGTATGACGTGAAATGCATTTTAACGTCAGTTATTTGTTGAGTAGGTCAGTGCTGTGGTAATGTTTTGTAGCTGTTGGTATTCAAATAATCAAGTTAAGTCAAAGAATAATAAGTTTTTATTTTATTTAACCCGGCTAAGGCAGACATAATATTTAAATTTTATTATTCCTTGAAATAGCTGTAAATAATATTTGATATTTTGATATATAAATACATATAGCAGAGATTTATGAGCTGTAAGGTTGGTAACCTTACACAAGTATTGTGATGTCACATGCACTTGGAATGTGTACAACATTGAATCCCTTTAATAATTAAAGAGACAAAATGATTTTTTTAATTGTTAATATCTCCTAATATATAAGGAGTTATTAAAAAATAATTGAACATTTGAGATTCTAGTAACCCACTTTATCAATATATAGTACACTTTTATAGAAATTAAGACATAGGACACAATAGGTCAACTTATATCCGGTATAACAAATTTCTATGCGAATTTCCGAAACGTTATACTACTTGTTCAGCAAAACTAAATACGTAAACGAAGTTTGTGTTGTAATTTTTTATTGTATTTGCCTTTTTGGCTTTACAATCTGTTTACATTTATTCCTCATTTCATTTATTAAATTTAGGAAATGTTTAGGATCTAATTCAATTCATTTGTTTATGTATATATAACAACTTACAATTAAAAACTATCTTTCGTTTATTTTCCTCACTTTACTCTTTTTCCTTACTTCCGCCGTCCATACTCTTCCCCCACTCTGACCCCACTCTGAACGCACTTTACTGGTCCATAGTAGAGTGTTCTTTTTCTTCGTACTAGTTTGTACTATTGTATCAAACAAAACAACATTTTACCATCGTCAGTGTGACCCCAGTAAACAATTTGGTGAAGTTCGGGTCACTCGTACAATATTATTCTAACGCTTTACAAGTTCGAAGCAACAACACAGAAACCAATTTCAGTTAAAATTTATTACCTACCTGTCAAGATTTTGTGAAATAAAATCTGACATATGTAGTATTAGCAAGTTCGTTAATAGTTCAGAAGTGGTACATAAAAGTCGCTTTTAGTTAAAATTCATTCTCTACCTGTCACAGATTTTGTGTTAGTGTTAGAATTTTTTCATAATAATATTCTTTCTTTTTCCAACATCATTCATTAAGTATTTCTGTTTCTTTCACCCATCGATATATTTTTGTTAAGTTCATTTTCATTCCATTAATTCCAAAGTGAGAGAAAAACGAGATGCAAAAATACAAGTAAAATATATTTTTCACCGTTACACTTGTATACTTGTAAAGTATAACGTTCAGGACAGTATGTTTAAAGTATATGCTATCCTTTTTCAACAAATATTTCTTTAATGGTAATAGGCACACGCTGTCTCCCTCAATCTCCGAATATAATGTGCTTAAACGAATACGAGTATTAAAATGTAAGCAGCGAGGGTAAGACAGAGGTTTTAAACCTAAAGCAAAGCTGCCGATCGTGGATTTTTGAATCACCAAAACAATGTAAAAAACTAATATAACGAGTATTGTTGAAGATGAATAATATTCATTAAAAAAATCACGATCCGTACTAAAGATTACATCTATTTATTTCTTCATTTAAATATTTATATTTTGCAGACTAGAATTGCAAGTAGAATTCCATTAAGTTTTATACTCCTGCCATCCCTGCTAGTGTCAAGTTTATAACTCCGGTCATAAATCATAAACCGACTCCGCTTTTAATTCAACAGTGAACCGTCGTTGCGATCTCTGTAACTCATAAGAAGGGCCTTTCCTATGAACGACTGAATAGAAAACGAACACGTTCCAGACAAAAAACTCATGATATGTAATAGAAATTAAGTAGAATTTACTCCAAAATGTTTACTGGGACATGTATTTGTTTTGTGGAAGATTTACTTCATTTTATTTTCAATTACAATTTATCATTTCAAATTTTTCTTATATATAATGGTCTCCGTTAAGTTTAAAACCTCTGTCCTAACATCACTGTCTTAGAGTATTCGTTTAAATACATTATATTCGGGGATTGAGGGAGACAGCGTCTGTCCATTATCATTAAACAAATATTTGTAGAAAAAGGATAGCATATACATTAAACAGATTGTATTAAATAAAATAGCATACAAGTGTAAAATATACCCAGTAAAGAATTTGGTGAAGTGTCCCTTTTTGTGACGTTTGCACTTCAATTATAGTTCGCATCAATTTTATCTTCATTTGTATTCCGGCAGATGGAGTGCTTTCGCCATTTGTAGCTGATAAAATAGACATTTTATATGAACGACTGTGAGAAACTGAACTGTAAATGAACTCTTTCATGACAAAAATTCGCATCTTCAATATGATGGTAAAGCGACTCCAAAATGTTTACTGGATATTTTGCTTGTCTAACCACATCTCGTTTCTTTCTCACTTCTCACTCTACATTTTGGAGTGAAAATGATATAATTTTCAAATGTGAAAGAAACAGTTGCTAATGAATGAATATAGTTGGAAAAAGAAAGAATATTATTATGAAAATATTCTGACATCTTATACAAAATCTGTGACAGGTAGAGAATGAATTTGAACTAAAAGCCACTCTGTATATCTACAGTTATTGGATTTCATTTTACTTTGGAAAAGTTTATGCGACCTATAATTGACTTTTTGTGTTGTTGTCCAACTTTAAAACGTTAGAATTGAAATGTATGAGTGACTAGAACTTCACCAAAATGTGTACTGGGTAATAATTATTGGATGTTTGATGACAAAATCGTACTACATCTCAGTGGTCATAACCTAATGGATCATACATTTTTATAAATGTCAAGTAAAGGCTGTAGTAAAATCTCATTCCATTATATCTAACACAAATTGAACACAGATCAGTTGATAAATAATTCAGCTTCCTATTGGATATTTGTCAAATATTGTTAGAAGGTTATAGTATCTTTTTCCTTGAACACTTATCAAGTATTATCGTTTATTTTTTGATTGTAGCTACCTCCGAAATTCTAGAAAATGCAGATGCACAAAACGATACACCAGAGAAGATTTTGTATTAATAATTGGATCAGCTCCAGGAGTTGCTTTAGAAACGGCTATGGGAGTAGTAAAAAGAGGTACGTACGCCCACGTATTCATAAGCATATACGTTTACATAAAAACATAATTATCTTTTAAAATGTAATTATTATTTTAAAGGCGGTCGAGTAGTCTTAGCAAACAAGACGATAGCAGATTCAGTAAAATTGAAAAACAAAATTTTGCACAAACTTAATCCAGAAAATAACAGCGTCTTTGTAATGAAATTAAATTTTACATCCTTCAAACAGATTAGGATTTTTGTGCGTGTTTTTAAACTAATATTTCGAGTTCCTCATACTAATAACCTCGCTGGAATTGTTATCACAGAAGAATTACGAAACGCGCCACATGAGTTGACCGAGGATCAATATGATAAGATATTCCAGATCAATTTTTTGGGTAAGTTAGGTTCAAGTGCGAAGGGACCTTGAAACGTTTGTGGCTTCTACTTTGTAGGATCGAAACATCGATTTTACATTAGCAGACATTATCTGATACGCAATTTGGTCACTGATTGTTGGTGCAGTTTATGAAAATTTGATCAAATCGTGGAAAGTTAGTATAAGAAATCAAGAAGCTACCATTTAGCAGATATTATCCTTTTCTATTAATATCAGAACTTTAACAAACGGCCAGATATTTCAGTCTATTCTGAAGAAGAACCTTTAGAAGAGTGTAATCGATCATCGAATCCTTTGACACAGCAAACTTTTAAACTCCCTTAGCTCTCACTTAAACAACAATATGGACATTAACTAAATTGTTTCTTCCAGGTCCTTTTCTATTAATAAAGTGTTTAGACAGGATACTGAAAAGCCACCCAGATCCTAGAATAGTCACCCTCTCATCAGGGGAATGCAGTCCTTGTCAATACAGCGACATAGCACATGTAATTATGTCCCCAAGATCCATAATACGTGACAGAAATCTGGCTTACCACATATCCAAGGTCTGTACAGCTATGGTGAGTGTGCATGATTGGAAAGGTGCACACTGCGTTGATCCTGAAGAAAATAATAGAGACAACGTTATAATGGAGGAAGAACCTCTTAAGGGCGTTGAAGGTGTTCTGCATGCATTACTAAAACCATCGGAAGAAGTTTCTTATACGAAACTGAGACGAATCTACAGTAATATCAGCCCTTTATGCGTACACGTGATTGATGAACTAGAAAATAATATTAAGAATGTGTTGTGTACCATGCTTTATTGCGGAACTTCAAAAACTAAAATCAACTTTCGCAAATTCTATTAATATTAATGATTTTGATAGATCTTTTATTGTATTCATTAAAAGTTGGATCTATTTATTAAAAGTATGGTATGTTGATTAGTATTCTTTTATTTTAATGTTTTTGACATTAGGTATTAGATTTATTTCGCCTTAAATTATTAAATTACATGTTATTGGGATTAATTACATTTCATTTTTGTTCCTTATTCTCTCTTCTTCTCTGCCATTCCTTTTATTTCCTCGCTCCTTCTCTCTATATCCGCCATCCACCTCTTCTCTTCTCTGCCTCTCTTCAATAACTGCACAATCTCTTTTTCACTTTTTACTTTTTCCTTCGTTTTTCTGATATTCCTTGTCTCTGTTTCTCGTATGTATTCCAGTATCTCTCTCTCCTATATCCTCTTGTATCTTTCATTATATTTCTTGTTATAAATTTTTTTCCATTCTCTCCTGCTACTGTATTTCTCTGTCTCTGCTCGTTAGCTCCTCTTCAACACTTGCGTATTCTTATCTTCTTCTTCTGTCGCCATTCCGTTCCTTTCAAAGTACTCCTTTCTCCTTTTCGTTCCTCCCCTTCCATCTAGTATTTATTATTTTCTAAAGCAATACCATTTTCTATACAAACATATAATGTAATTGTAGTTTCTGTTATTTTTTCTGAAATTGCAAGATATGAAATTAAAATTTTAGATATGAAAGAGAAATATATTTGTTTATATAATAGTTTATATTTCCAAACTTGTTACATATTATCATTGAGGCATAAGTGTAAAATTAGGTAAAGTGAACGCGATTGGTGTATAATAATCACGAGAGTTCCCATCGAACTAATGCGTATACAATAGAACCCTCTAATCCGTTATACATCTGACAGCTGACTTTTGCGCCGAGGATTCCAAGACAGCTGTAGAAATAATGTTGTCCACACATGAGGAATATATTCACGTAAAAGAATGAAATAAGAAGAAATTGAAAAGTCAACTTAATTCATCAAAGAGGTAAAAATTCAATTCCGTTTACGTTGAGAAAAGAATTTAGACCTATAACGAGTGCAACATGCTATTGAATTTTCCAACGGAAAAGGTCAAATAAAGAGTCTAACTGATTCTGAATAATAATAACTCTAAGACAGTTAAAATATAATGGCCGAAGTAACCTTAATATGGGTTTCACATCAAGAAATGTAGAATTTTTTTATTTCTGACGACTAATCAACATATCACTGTATATCACAAACCACATATTAAATAGACGATTCACTGTGAACAAATAAATTTTTCTATTTTGAGGGGTATGAATCCATTACCAGACGTAAGGGGAAAGCAATCTATCTCATTCTATTAGTTGTCAAGCATTGCCAATGACCTCTCTGTTTGAAAACTTGTATTTTTGACAATAGATTTGTTGACATTAACCTAAAAATATTTTTATTTATTTGTTTACTATTTAAAAGTGACATTTGGTAAAAGTGGTATTGTTCGGCATCAATTTATTGTAAAAACATTTGGTGACATTTGGTAATTAATATTATATAGTGAGATATTCTTCATTGGTGAGTGTTGTTTTATATTATATATTTATAATATATTTCATTATTAAAGATTTTTGCGATTAGATTTGCGAAAGATTTGTCAGAATAGCAAAATGCCGGCGTTATGTTCTGTTTGTAAATCAGGCAAGGTGGTATCAAAATTTCGCTTGCCTAATCCAACTAAAATGGATAATCAAAATATCTTTGATGCATGGAAAAATTTATTAACAAACCAATATATGCCAACTCAAGTAGAGAAGAATTATACCGGAAACAAATTGTAGTTTGTAGAAGACATTTTCGGGACGAAGACCTTATCTTAGATTTTAATAGAATTGTTCCAAAACTAAATAGCATTCCCTCTTTATTTCCGCCAGAAGGTAAGCTGCTGCAGTTGTAAATATTTTCTTACTATAAATAATGGACAGCCTTTTTAATAAAGTACTTTTTGTAGATAATGAAATCAAGCTTGAAACTACTTTTACTAATGACAATAGTGCATCACCACCACAAATATCAAGACCACGGTCAACGCGTGTCATAGCGAAAGAAAAGGTTTCAAAAAAGAAAAAAATATTTGAAAATATTAACGAATGGCGCGTTTTTAAAAAACTGAAAAATGAACAAAAATTTTCTTTAAAAAAAAATGTAGGACTAAAACAGAGATTAAAAGCGGCTAAGAATTTAGCGAAGAATCGCATTTTTTTAAATAAACTTAACAATTTGACTACTTCGGGTTCACAATTTATAGAAATGCAGTTAAGATTATCTGGAAAAATTAAACAGGGCCGACGTTATACATTAAAAGATAAAATTCTTGCTCTTTCTTTGTATAAACAAGGACCTAAAGCATATAGATATTTTTCGCATTTATTTTCACTACCTTCCAGGATAACTTTAATGAAACTACTTAGAAAGCTGCCATTTAAAACAGGTATACTGCATAATTATGTATAAATAATTAATATTATTAATAATACTCATATTGGATAAATTCATTGCAGGTATTAACGATTTTTTTATAAAATTTATCTCGGACATGTCTAGCGGTTTAAGCTCACAGGCTTGTGCAATTATGTTTGATGAGATTTTTCTAATGCCGGGTAACTACTAATGCTTTATTATTGTATAGTACAATGTTTGATTTTATGGGTCGCTCTAACATAATATCTGTTTCAGGTTTAAAGTATCAATCCAACAAAGGTGTTGTATCTGGGTTTCAGGATTTAGCAGATGGCAATGTTTCATCAAAGTTTGCGGATCATACTTTAGTTTTTATGCTAACAGGTTTAAGAAAGAAATGGAAGATGCCATTAGCGTATTACTTTTGTGAAAGTAGTGAACAGCGTTATTTCAACAGGACTGGAACCAGAAGCCCTTATTTGTGACCAGGCCTCGACCAATGTATCTGCAATTAAAATCATAAAAGCAGAAAGCAATAATGTTGATAATAACCACATTTTAATTAGTGGGCGTAAAATGCTACATTTTTATGATGTCCCCCACATGTTGAAACAAATTCGAAATACCTTTATTAATGCAGATATTATATTCCATAAGAATGGTAATGATGAAATAGACAAACGCCACATAATTCGAGCTGTACCAAAACTGACCGATTACCACGTGTTAAAGAGCAAAATAAGGAAAATGAAAGTGAAATACTGTACACAGGTGTTTAGCCAACGAGTGGCATCTTGTTTGCGGGTCTACAGTGATACAGGTAATAATTTGTTATGACTTTAAATTTTTTGATTTTATAATTATATACACTATATACACTATTATATACACTATAGTAATTTTTATCTTGATTTTAGCTCCAGAAAAAGTTGGTAAATATGCGTATGGTACTGCAGAATTGCTAGATTTCTTCAACAAACTTTTCGACTCTCTTAACACCAACATTAGAAAAACTGCAGGGAATAAATATAAATGTGCCGTTGAAAGAGGATCGTATCATATAGAATTTTGGAATAACGCTATTGAGGTGTTCAAGTCAATGCATTTTAAAAACAAGGCAGGAAAAAAGATTACAACACCATCAATTAAAAACTTTATAAGCACATTACAAAACTTTAAGTACCTTTGGCTTACTCTAAAAGAGAAAAAATTCAAATATTTTTTAACAAGGCGAGTTAATCAAGATCCTCTTGAGAACTTTTTTGCCGCCATCAGATCATATGGGAGGTTGCACACAAGACCAACGTCAACTGATTTCGTTAATGCTTTCAAGACTTTAATTATAAAGAACATTTCTTCAAAGCATTCCATAAATGCAAATTGCGAAGAAAATGACTGCCTAGGTTTTGTAACTAGTATTAAAAACCTAATTAAGTATGGCGAAGAATATCGTACATCAGAAGGACAATGCCCTTTAGAAATAAATTTCGTTTATTCTGCCTTAAATTTGCAAGATTCTGCCAACGAATTAAATCAAGCTTGTACATATCAAATGGCATATTTTGTGGGCTATGTTGGACGAAAATGTCTTGGTGTTGTTGGGGATTGTTACCAGTGCCTAAACTCTCTTAGAGCAAATTGTCCAGATAGAATCCATAAACTTATTGTAGAAAGAGAATATAATGGGCAACAAAACTTGCAATATCCTAGTAGTAAATTAATTAATATTATATCCCACATACGAGATGTTGTAATAGAAATGCTACCTAAGCATCATCATCAGGTTGCAGATATTTTTGAGACAGTCCGACAAAATGTTGATTTTTCTATTTCTGAATGTACAGTTCATAGTAGCGATTTAAAAGAGAAGATAATAAACGTTGCCGTAAATCTGTACATATACAAATGGGTAAAGGACATAAACTATGTGCTATCAGGAAGAATGTCATTACCACCATCAGTGCAGGATTCCGTGAAACTTGCTGCCACATTAAAACGGAAAAAAATATGCAGACATCCAAAACTCGTCGATAGAACAGATGAGTAATTTACGATTAACACTTATATGTATATTTATACATAAATATAAATAAATATAATTTATAAACCATCTATCTTTTTTTAATTGAACTAATTAAAATTATTCTTCTTTTTATAATTAAATAGTGCTTAGTGTATTGCATACCTACTAGGTGCAAGCTGTAATCCCCTGCAACTCTCAATGGAATTCCCCTCACCAACACAATACTAGGGAGTGAACTTTGTTCTAAGTTATGCATCTATTTTTGTGTGATTTGTGCTGTATATACACAAATAAAAGTATATATTGTTGCATGCTGATTAGGCGCTTTAATTTATAAACTAGTAGTGCCATCTATGAAACTAACGATTAACTTTAGTAGTTATATTTATTGTTTAATAGATGACGCGTTTTATTTTCAAAGGATTGCTAAACAATTACTTTTAGGGCCGGTTTTATGGTTTTTTATTTACTTCGGGGTTACGAAACCCCGAGTTAGTTTAGTTCGGTACTTATTTTTGTATCGGGTTTTATCATCCAAATTTAATCCCGGGTTAGTTAGTAGAGACGTAAACCATATTTTAAGAAATTCGAATATTTGTTTACAGTTGTAAACCCATGGGAATGCAAGATTCAGTTTAATTATTGTTTTAAAAATGACGGATTTCTCAACTTAGTACTATATTTGTATAATAGATGATCTTCCTCATCATCTGTTATTGATAATTGATTATGGTCACTCACAAAATTCATAATAAACAATAATTTAATATTATAACCTAAAATATTATAATAATGATAGCTGAACTGGCTGAGATAGCATGATATTTTATCTCTGTTGCACACTTACTCCGGGTTAAATATTTAAACCTTGATTTATGACGGGATATCTTACTCCGCGATTTTAGTTCCGAGTTAGCGTTATTCCTTGATGATAAAACCCATTTTTCGTTTAATTCGGGAGTTAGCTATTTAGTTCGGTAGTAAGACGAACCATAAAACCGGGCCTAGACAATTAATTCGTAGTATCTGTCAACTATTGTATAGTATATCATAGAGTTTATATCTAGATTTATTTAAAGTTCATCGTTGAATGCTAACTAGGTGTTTTAATTTATAAACTGGTAGTGCCATCTATGAAATAAATGATTAACTTTAGCTGCTATATTTACTGTTTAATAGATGGCGCGTTTTATTTTCAAAATACTTTTAGAAAATTAATATTTATTCAACTATTGTACAGAGTTTTTATATAATTAATATAATACTTAGCTCGATAAAGATACTTTATTACCATTTGATCATTAGAAAGTTATTCTTAAGACTATACTATCCTGAGAACGGTATCTTTAAGAAGTGTTATTATTATGTTAATATGCAAAAAGGCAAGTTTACTTTTCAAAAGTTAGTAAAACACGTTGTATTTTAGATAAAATTGTTTACGTAATCAGGGCTGTGGATTCGGAGTCGGAAAATTTGTTGCAACTGCGACTCCGACTCCAACTTAATCTTCCAGTTTTACGTCAACAACATCAAATTGATCAGTTGACTGGCAACAGAGAACAGATTTTTTTATAGTTAAAGAAGGATGCAAAAGATTACATAAAATGATAATACTTACTATCTATAACGACCAAAAGACAAACAAGGAATTAGCTTGTGGTAAGCTATCTAGTGTGATCCAAGCAGTGCAAGGCTATTTCTATATGAGGAGTACCCAGTAAACATTTTGGAGTCACTTTGACATCATATTGTAGATGCGATTTTTTTGTCAAGAAAGAGTTAATTTATAGTTCAGTTTCTCACAGTCGTTCATATGAAATGTCTGTTTTATCAGCTACAGGTGACGGAACCACTCCACCTGTCGGAATACAATTGAAGATAAAGTTGATGCGAACTATGATGGGCTTGTGTCCTATGTCTTAATTTCTATAAAAGTGTACTATATATTGATAAAGTGGGTTACTAGAACCTCAAATGTTCAATTATTTTTTAATAACTGTTGGGAGATATTAACAATTAAAAAAGTCATTTTGTCTCTTTAATTGGTAAAGGGATTCAACGTTGTACACATTCCAAATGCATGTGACATCACAATCGCTGCCAACCTTACAGCTCATAAATCTCTGCTATATGTATTTACATACCAAAATATCAAATATTATTTACAGCTATTTCAAGAACATTAAAATTTCAATATTTTGTCAGCCTTAGCAGGGTTAAATAAAATAAAAACTTATTATTCTTTGATTTGACTTGATTATTTGATTACCAACAGCTACAGAACATTACCACAGCACTGACCTACTCAACAAATAACTGACATTAAAATGCATTTCACGTCATACAAATATGGCCGACTATTTCTTCCGCTAAAACTACAATTCAAACTTTTAATTGCTATATCTCCGTCAATATTTAGATATTTAATAAAATAGACACGTCAATACACATTTATTAACATCAATTTCAATCAACAATTGAAAAATCGACCACTAAAATATGAGGACACAAGCCCATTCGAGTTAAATTAGCACCGAACAAAAATGAATGAGAGGGAACAATTATGAATGTATTTGATGCATTCAAAAATATTTCTTTTGTAATTCTTTATTTATTATTTACAAATAAGACAGTTATAAGACAAATTTCATTCAGTGAATTAGATCAATTAGAATCTGTGTAATTAAAATGTTTAATGCATTAAGTGGTCGTGTCTTTGTAACTATGGTGTTACTGACACTTACTTTTGCCTGTTCTGCTTATATACGGTAAATATTTGTCATATTGGATAACTTACAACAAAATTTAGTCCCTATTGTATCCCATCTAATGGATTTCCATGTGAATTTCCGAAACGTTAGAATTTTTAGTTTAAGTAATTCATTTTGTTTTATTTGTTATAAAACAACAACATTTTAACATCATCAGTGTGATATGTATCTGTTTTGTAACTGATTTACTTCATTTTCGTTCCACTTACAATTTATTATCTCAATCTTGTTCTGTTGTAAATTACCGAATAGTTACCGGATGTTTGATGGCAAAATTCTGCTACATATCGGTGGTACGTTATAACTATTGGGCCATTGTTTAAATGTGATGGCGTTCATTTATATGTTTGATATATTTGATAAAGAAACTATGTTATAAACAATTAGTTTGAGATTTTCACAGTCAATGTCATATAGTCCATTATATCCACCTATATATATATCATTATAATTACCTCTGCAAAATATTATATTACATTATATAATAGATTCCATTTTTGATTGAAAATTTGTCAAACATTACTTAAAAGGTTACTCTTCTTGCTGCAACACTTACTAATTATTATCCTCTATTTTTTGAGTAGTAGCTGCCGTTTTAAAAGAAGATGCAGATGCAGCAAACGATACTCCAGGGAAGATTGTTTCCTAATAATTGGATCACCTTCAACAATGACTGCAAGAACAGCCGTGGAAGTAGTATACAGAGGTACGTACACCCATGTATTCACCTGGAACACCTGGAAACATGATTATTTGTAAAATGTAATTATTATTTTAAAGGCGGTCGAATAGTCAAGCAGTCTAGCAAGCAGGAACATGATAGATGCAGCAAAAATGAAGGCAGTACTTGTACGCGAATTTCGCCTAGAAAGTAACACCGTCATAATAAAGAAGATAGATTTTGCATCCTTCGAGCAGATTAAGAAGTTTGTGGAGGCTTTATACGCAGCATTTGAACAACTTGGCATTAATAAACTGGCTGGTGTTATTATCACAGAGGAATTACGAGATGCACCATATGAGTTGACTGTGGATCAATATGATAAGATGTTCCAGTTCAACTATTTGGGTAAGTTGGGTTCAAGTGGGAAGTGACTTCGAAATTTTTATGACTTTTACTAAGATCAATAACCGATTCTTTCGAAGATTTCATTTACAGTCATTATCTGGTAAGCCATTTGGTCAGTGATTGTTGGCGGAAATTTGTCAAATTGTAGAAGAAAACAGTAGTTTACAATAATAAATCTAGAAACGTCTATTTGGCAGATATTGTCTCTTCGTATTATTATCAAAACTTCGAACTCCACAAAAATATTTACCTTTTAATGGAAAACCTTTTGAAGGGTGTAATCGATCATCGATGCCATCGAAACCCCTTCGACAAAGCAAACTTTACAACTCCTTTAGTTCTGACTTAAATTATAATATTGTCATTAACTAAATTGTTTCTTCCAGGTCCTTTTCTATTAATAAAGTGTTTAGACAGCTTACTGAAAAACCACCCAGATCCTAGAATAATCACCCTGTCATCAGGGGAATCTAGTCCTTGTAAATACAGCGACATAGCAGAAGCACTGGTTTCTCCTACAACCAGAATAGATGACAGAAGTCTGGCTTACCACATATCTAAAGTTTGTATAGCTTTGATGAGTCTTAATTGGAGAGGTGCACACTGCGTTGATCCTGGAGACAATTATGGTTTAGGTTTTTTATTTTTTAATACGCCTCTTAAGGGTGTTGAAGGTGTTGTGCACGCATTATTGAAATCATCGATGGACCCATCTTATAAGATTACAGGAAATAACATCAGTTCCTTATGTATAGAGGCGATAGGTAACCTAAGAAATGGCAACGAGAATGTATTGTGTGGTCTGCTTTATAGAGAAAGTTGTAGAAACACTTATTTCATTAGTGATTGTTTTGAAGAAGAAAGTTCGGATGATGATGTTGATGTGTCATTCGTTAAAATTCTTAAATAAAATTATGTAAAATTCACATCAGCTTTTTCTGGTTAAAAAATTAAAACTCCAGGTATAAAAGAAAATGTATTTGTTTATGTAAAAACGTATATTCCCAACCTTCTTACCTATTATCATTGATACGTAATCATTGAGGGTGCAGTGAAAGCGAATGCAGTGAATTCCATAATCCTATGAACTAATGCGTATTCAGTAGAATCCGGACTCCAGTTATCCGTATATTTAAATATCCAAATAAAAAGTAAAAACCCGTTTCACATATTAACGTTACTATTTATACTTCAAGTTTAATTTAGCTATGCGCTTACCATTTGATATGGTGGTACGGTACCAAATGACAATAGGCTTGTTTCCTCATTTTTTAGTGGTCGATTTTTCAATTGTTGATTGAAATTGATGTTAATAAATATCTAAATATTGACGGAGATGTAGCAATTAAAAGTTTGAATTGTAGTTTTAGCGCTAGAAATGGTTGGCCATCTTTCTATGACCTGAAATGCATTTTAACGTCAGTTATTTGTTGAGTAGGTCAGTGCGTGGTAATGTTTTGTAGCTGTTGGTAGTCAAATAATCAAGTCAAATCAAAGAATAATAAGTTTTTACTTTATTTAACCCTGCTAAGGCAAACATAATATTGAAATTTGATTGTTCCTTGAAATAGCTGTAAATAATATTTGCTATTTTGATATATAAATACATATAGCAGAGATTTATGATCTGGAAGGTTGGTAAGGTAAGGTAATCTTACACAAGGACTGTGATGTCACATGCACTTGGAATGTTCTACAACGTTGAATCTTTTTAATAATCAAAGAGACAAAATGACTTTTTTAATTGTTAATATGTCTTAACCCACTTTATCAATATATAGTACACTTTTATAGAAATTAAGATATAGGACACAAGCATTTCTTTTTTAATTAATATTATATTTTACGTATTTTTACTTCTTCGTTTTTAAATTTAATTTATTTAACGTCGGCCTGCTATGCTGGCAGTTTATGTGAATTAGAAAAACTAGAATTAATTATAAAATAAATCTAGAAAGATTTTAAAAAATATAAATGTTATTTATTAAACATTACCTAAACAATATAGTACTTAGTTTGACAAAACAATAAATAAATTAATGATACAATAATTCTTGAAACTTCGAACAATATTTAGTTCGATTTTATTATTCGAGTTATTTTGGTTGTATTTGGGGGACTAGCGTTCTTTCCAAAATTGCAGGTTCTGTTGTATTTAACCATTTTCAGGCCTTTTACGTCTTTGCTGGTTCTCCAGTAGACTGTCTGAACGGCGTTTCGCCCAGCGATGAAGCGTGTTGCGGTTCCAATCAGCATTTTATAGATAACTACTTCCTTCCTAGAATGTGTTCTTTACAGCGAAATCAACGACTTGTTGTTTCAAACGTTGCCAGAAATGAATTGATAATTTCTTGAAGAGAAGGTCAATATTTATAGCAAGTGTTATCTGTTAAAAATGGCAATTACGTCAATAGTTTGGACTTAAAACTAAAATGTACGCAAATCTGTATGTATGTTGAACGCAAATCATCTCTGCAATAGAGATCATATTTACATCATTCATATACGATAGATATTATTATTAGGTCATTCCGGTCATTCAATCCAAGTGACCTGTAAAATTCCTCACTCTCACTTTAACTTTGGCATACTAAATCTATGTTAACCCAGTTTGGATCTCCGTGTGTTTTACCACACGGCTATCTAATATTAAACATATTTAAAAAAAAATAATGAAATGATTATTGAACTAATTATATTAGGTTTGGTACCTTGCTAATACAAAAATATATATTTAGGACAATTTTACCTTTATGCGGATTTACCTGGGTCTGTTGAGAAATGCCTTATTTTAATTAAAACATAATAAAACAAATGAAAATAAAATAAACTGTTATTTCTATTGCGTAAGATTGCAAAAGTACAAATAAAATTTTAAAAATATTTTATGGCATCAAATTTACCAATCCCTACCACTAGGGTCCAAGCGTGTGGTTGACCACACGACAATTTTCCTGGAAAGTACTTACCGAATTTTTTTAAATTTTTGCAGGAATGATTTCTAGCATAAAGTAAGACGTTCCTGAAAATTTCACCTTTCTATTCTAACGTTGAAAAATCTTGGTACTCAATCGGTTAAGCACTTAATATATTTAATATAGTTTGGAGTTTGCAAACTGCATTATAGCCAAACTAACGTTTACCGTAGCGTAGTAGGATAAGGTTCATTGCCATAGTTAAGGTTTTATTCCAAAGGATCTAGACCAGGTTAGTATTACTTAGAGTAAAATTATTTGACATGGAATAAACCGCTTTAGGCGATCCCTGTTGGAATATTATATCTTCTATGAACTAAACTTCTCGGCGACTCAACATCTGAAATGAAAAAAGGGTGAAGGGAGTACAACCGAAGAGAAGGAAGAGTGAAGGGAGTGAAGTGTAAACATTTTGAAATGTACTCCCTTCACCCTTTTTTCATTTCAGATGTTGAGTCGCCTAGAATTTTAGTTCATAGAAGATATAATATTCCAACAAAGGTCGCGTAAAGCGGTTTATTCCATGTCAAATAATTTTACTCTAAGTGATAGTACCCTGATCCAGACTCTTTTTGCTATCTCAGTGATCTGGTTTAACTTTTACATATGAGGTCAAGAAATAATTTCAAATTAATCTAGAGGCTGATTTCGCAGCAATTTTAACCTGTGTTGATTATATTTAATGACTTTCACCTACTTTTAGATAAAATTGCAATTTTTTAAATTGTATTCCACGAAAAATGGATACTGCATTACATTTTGCAAATTGGTATATATATAAAAACAAGATAAGCGTATATTTTATATTATCAGAAAGAATATTTGCATATAATTTCATATTTAATTAATGTATGTTAGAATGTAGTAAATATGTAAATAAAATTAACTTGGTAATTTGTATTCTAAATGATAAGTACAACGTACGAGTTCCAATAGATATATTCTACTATTACTTAAGTAGTATGTTGTTAAGTATAGTTCAAATTGTGAGAGTTCGGTGGCCACTCACGCTTAAAGAAGGTTATAGGAGTCGTATAAATCTATGATACGATGATTCATTTTATCTTATATACATTATATAAGAAAATAGCATAGAAAACATTTGGATATACATACTATATTCAAGGTATATACACTCAAGTATATTGCATATCCTATGTATATGCTGTTGTGATGTATAACCTACACTGTATGTCCTATAGATGTACGAATGCAAAGGTATGTGAATATTTAAACATTACTGCATGTGCATAGTATGTACTGTCACGTATATTCGTTTTATGTATATGCAATATATGTATATACGGGATATTATTTTCATATAATGGAGTATATATGAATATACTGGGAATATATAATGTTATGTGAGAGTAAGAAAGTATTTTTTCATTATATTGCAGATATATAAGGTAAAACTTGTTTTAAGTTTCTCCAAGTACAATCCTGGTGCTACTCTGGGCCTGCTTCAGTCTTATCTTATTTTACAAACGAGAGGGTTTGGTTGAACGTGGTCCGTACCAGGACTCGAGGTGGTGTAACCTGACGCGTGGGTAACCTTAAAAAGGGTACCACACTTTTGTATCTAGTTTAAGGCATTTCCAGGCTATTAATTGTATAACAATTTATTTGCAGAGAGCACATAAGGGATGATTGTGTGGACAGGGTGGGCAGCAGTAGGAAGGTGGAGCAGATATTAAAAGAGGGAAAGGATGTGAACAAATGGATGGCAGAAGTAATAAGAAGGAGGAAGTGAAAAACCAGAGGGTTTATGTCTGAACAGAGTGATAGAGGTAAAAGACAGGAGAGTGGAAATGAAGTCTGAAAGGAAGAAAGAATAGTGCAAAGATAATAGAGTGTTTGTCGAGATGGGACAAGCAAGGCAAAAGATGAGAGATGGAGGTACAGGCAAAAAGTAGGAAGAGAAGGAAGTAGATGTACAGAACAGGAAGGGAGAGGCTAAAGAGAAGAAGAAGCAAAAAATACTTTTGGAAAGGGAAAGGTCTAGAATAGTTAAGATTAATTTTAAGTTGAAATTCTATGAAATGTTTTAAGAAATATTTATGTAGATTGTAAAGCCGAAAGGCAAACTATTAATAATATTAATAATTTATTGAGAATATAGTACCTGGCTTACGATTTGTAGTTTGTAAATTCCAATTATTGCTGACATAAGCAAAAGTCATCGACGAACTTTCGAAATTTGTACTATAGGGACTGACCGGACTAAAAAATAAAATGGAATGTAAGTAGAATTAAGAAATATAGTTGAATAAAGTAAAACCTTTCTCCAAAAACAAAATACAACTACAAGTAGAAAATGAACATTGGAATCAGCTTGTGGCGAGGTGGTAATTGTGACCCAGCATTACAAGACAATTTTTTACCTAAGCTTATACTACAAGAAATATTTTTGAGCTAGAGAATTTAGAAAATAAGTATCATTTTAACATTATACTTGACTTGACCTTCTGACTTACGCAGTACCTTCAGCTTCTGATGCATGAGAGATTAACAACTCTGCACTTGGACTCCGTAACATGACGTAGGTAATGAGTCTATTGCGACTAATTAGACATCGTGCTCCGTGAATGTACATTATTTATTTATTTAAAATTTTATTTTCATTATTTTATTGACGTAATTAAAATTTACTGATAATATTATACTATAAATATGCACATTAAATTAATTTTATTATCAATCTGTTATAAATAAGAGAGTAATCAATAACTTCCTATAAATAATAACATTCTGTTTGAAATATATAATATCAATAATCAAAATGTTGATTGGAACTGCAACTCGCTTCATCGCTGGACGCAACGCCGTGCAGACGGTCTACTGGAGGACCAGCAAGAGCGTGGAGGGCATGAAGATGGTCAAATACAACAAAACCTGCAACTTCGGGAAGAAGGTGCATACTCCAGAAATAGTTAGAAAGACAACAAACATTAAGACGACATAGTCTTGTCACTTTGAGGACACCTATGGTTACATGATTTGTTTATTAAGCTAACTTATTTATTTGTGTGGATGTGTGTGTGAAGTAACTGTATTATTATTTGTATTTACATATTTGTTTATTAAATAAATATTATGTTTGACTTTTACATTGTTGTTTAATTTACTTATACAAATATTTATGTTAAATTCGAACACATATAACCCACTAAACATAGTTTAGGATACTTAGGCCTAAGTCACACTGCGGTTTAAACCTCAGCGGTGTTTTATGCGTGGTTTTAATACTGAATACTACATCATACCTAGCACACACTGAGGTTAAAATGATAAGCTGATTATATACTGTTATATTTACATATCTTGTTTTGTTATAATACACGTTCAAAGAAATGGACCGACCGAAATGGATACAAATTGCTCAAACATTTCTTCCGGTGTTCTGTAGTGTGTACGCTTCTATTTGAATATATGCTACACATAGTTCTAATTTAATGACTCTTAGGGGAAGATGTTGAATGGCGGTCACTTAAGCAGTAATAGAAATATATTCTTCTTTTAAAAACTTATGGTAAAAGTAACTGACTTTTTACATAGCTTATTTAGTGAACTTTAGATAAATACGATACACATTATCAATCTATTAAGAGTTAGTTATTTTTCTATCGTTTTTTAAAACCCTTCGTTGACCGCCATTACCCCCAAGCTACGGGTAATGACGGTCAACTATTGGGGTATTACTATTTATTCGAAATTACTCAATCCTTAATACTTTACTGCATTCCATAATGTTACAAATGGTGTTAAGATATGTTTAGGTAGTAAATTAACACAGATTTACTTCTAATATGAAGTAATTAATAAAATAAAATAATTATTTTTTTATTTTAACCATACATGTTCTTAATTTTTTATATTTTAACCAAAATTAACCAAAACATTATTTTTTATAATAAACTAAACATATTATTATTATTTTTATATTTGGACTATGAAAATTACCTACAGATCAATACGTCTAAGAACTCTTCCTTTTTTTGTCACAATAAGCGCATAGATTCAGTGACCGCTATTACCCGCTAAAAATCGAAAATGGTTTTCTTTATTGGTCACTAAAAACGTGAAGAACTTCCATGAAATCCAACAAGCCCATACGATACGCTAATACGTTGGTAACAATTGACATTTAGAACGATATCGATTGGTATAAATCACTTTAAGTGAATTTTTAATTTTTTTATAACAAAACACGTCCTTACTTTTTCACAGCTGTCCAACTCACCGAGTGCGATGGAAAATGACGGTGTTTGGTAAATGAGTATACTCAGGCGTGTATTAGACGGCAGTACTAGTAGCGTTAGCGAAATGTTTTTGGAAGTTTTAGATGTGACCTGCATTACCCACTGACCGCCATTCCCCATATTCCTCTAATCTTTACTTATAGAATTAGATTTCTTTTGTAACTTTTTAACAGGCTTCCGTTAATTTCTAATGATTTTAAGCTATGTAAGTTTACCCAAAACCGACCCTATACCTGTACCCTAATTTAGAAAATACACGACTTTTAAAAAGCGTCAATAGTTATTCTTTCAGTAAAACAATTCTTTTTCAGAGAATGAATAGTTTTAGGCCATTGAAGCCTAATACATCCCTGACGTCCCTTGTAAACAGCACAGTGTTATATAGGGTTTTTCAATAAGAGTGACAGATTTAGTATTATCTCATATTAAACAAACACCCTGTATATCCATATAAGTTGTATCAAGGTGTTTCATATGAGATATCTTTATTGAAAGACCCATAGTAAGTTATTGAAGTAAAACAAAAATATTTATAAAAAATGATTGTGTTTATTACATCAAATTATAAATACATAATAATATTTTTCTTATTATAAAAATAAATAAATAACTTAATTAAATTATCGTTAATAATTGGCTCGATAATGGGAGCCACAGACACATCTTATAATTAGATTATTTTAATTATAAAATTATATATTCGTAGTTTTTGCCTGTGTCGTCTTGGAGAAATCTGGTACATTTACCTTCTTCCCAAAGTTGCAGGTTTTGTTGTATTTGATCATCTTCATGCCCTCTACGGTCTTGCTGGTCCTCCAGTAGACCGTTTGCACGGCGTTGCGTCCAGCGATGAAGCGAGTTGCAGTTCCAATCAGCATTTTGAAATTTTTTATTATTTTATTTATGGTTTTCTTTTCAATAAATATGTTCAATTATTTTAAAATAATTGTCAACGAAACTTCGAGTTATTAACTTGTGTATAGTTGACAGTCAAGTGATAATATGCCACAGTGATTCTTCTTATTTATAGTGCTTGTTATCTCATATCTTAGATATTGACCAATAGCAAATGTACGTAGTTAAAATCTCGCCACACGTATGTCAACATCTTATCAGTTTTAATTACTAATTGTTTACATGATTCAATAACTCAGATATTATTATTATATTATTGTAAATGAACTTGACGTTGAATAATAACATTTTTATATAACTAAAAGTATATTACTACGTATATAATTATTTTAAAAACATTCTATTTTTGGTTTCATTTTTAACTGCTTACTTGAGATGTTCTTATTTGTGAAAAAATGTTTCTTTTAATATTTTAATGATCCAAGAGCTAGTAACGAATTTTGAGTGGGTATTATACTGGATGGGCGTTAGCGGTTATTTTGCTAATGCGCTACTATAAAATGTGCGCTTCCATTAATGCCAAAATATAATTATTTTTTTTTAATTTTTATATATTCAGAATATAACAACTAAGCTGTGGCTTATCTAGTAATCAGTGGCGTAGCGTGCCTTAGACGGGTTCTGTATCAAAATTCATTGGGAGGCCCAAATGATGGGTAAAGATTTTTCACAAGTGGAACAAAAACGCTCGCATTGAATTAAAATAATTATATATTGATTATACGTTATTACTTACAATACTCTTAGAAACTAAGCTAGCCAAACATTTCAAATCAAATATACACTTTTCTTGCCCTTTGTTCGGCGTACTTATTTATTAAATCATTCATAGCTGAAGACGATTTAAGTTTTTCTAAATTTTCTACCCCTATATATAATAGTGACAAGTCTGATAGTCTTTCCTGTCCCATAGAAGTTCTTAGATAGTTTTTTTTATCAGTTTTAATTTCGAAAATCTTCTTTCAGCTGTTGTAGCTGTAACCGGAAAGGTCAAGAATAGAAAGCATGTTGTTATTATCTCCGGAAAACTGAATGCAAGGCTATTGAATTTTATCAGCAATAATTCCATAAATTCCTTAATCGAATAAATTTTCTGAATTTCAGATTTTACGAATGTTTACGAAATAATATGTCTATACTGCATTTAGCAGACAATTTTCAGGCATACTTTTTTATTATTTCGTTTGAAAAAGATAAGAGTTTTTCCAGTTGTAATACTTCGAACATATTACTTAGATCACAGGGGCTCTGAAATCTTTAACAATAGTACACATTGACTCCGGGTATGAAATTCTCTCATCTTCGGATAGCTCATAAAAAAAAAACGCTTCGCTATCTTCTTTCTTTTATTTTTGAAAACAGCCCACTCTTTTGCTAGATCTCTGGACTCGTTCAGCAAACCATGGAATTAATTTTGAATTCTTATTTCGCTCAGTCTATTTAACAGATAACTTAGCAAAATATAAGCTTTCTGTAAGTCATTAATTTCATGCTGTAGAGCTTTAGAAACAGGATTAATGATTTCAAATAGAGAAGATAGAATTTTTTCTTACACACGTTTGGGGTCCCTGAAACCCAGTATCATTGATACGGCGGTAGCTACGCCACTGCTAGTAATTTACATTCTGACGTTCTGGATAATTCTATTTAGTTCTAGCCACTCACTAGTTCCAAAGGATTAGTAAACACTTGTTTCTTATTTTTTTTAAATTGATCTTTTATTAAATTTTATCTTAGTCTAATTCTCTAGTATAAAACTTCTTAAAAGTTCTTATATCCAAAAAATCTTTCTTCTTCTTCTCGTGCCTTCTTGAAAAATATTTCTCCCTCTTCTTTCTGTTCTATATCTGTCCTTGTTTCGCTTCGGCATCGCTTACTGTCACCTGCCTGCAATTTCTGTGTCCGATTTTTGCTGTCTCTCTTTTGTACACATTCCTATCAACATTAAGCTTCCTCCAATTTCTTCCCACTCTTATCTCTCTCCTTACTTCCTTTACAATATCTCCTTTAAGCATAATCCACTTTCCATCTTCTCCAAACACTGACTCTTGCCTATTTCGGAATTTCTTTTATTTTTACGTTTTTATTTCGGTGCAATGTACTGCAGGAATAAGCATTCGTGGTATATAATTGTTTATTAAAAGTGTCAGAATTAAATTAAAAAGAATATTCGTAAGTCTTTTCAATGATGAAGTTCTTGTAACATCTCAGCAATATATATTTAAATTCAGTAATTACATCAGCTGCGAAATATAATTAATTATTAAACAAAAAAACAATGTATCGTGAAAAGAGTAAATACGTCTGTTCTTCATTTTGTTTTTTGCATAGCTCCAACTCATTTGTATCCAACATTAACAAAATAATGATTTAATTATTGTTTACACAATGAATAATAGGTCTTACAATCAGAATCGCATTATGTTACACTTTAACAGTAATATAATTTCTTGCTTGTATATTTCTCATGTCGTCATGTCACATAAGAATTGTCAAGTTAGTGGGGCATCTCCGAACACTTAGTTTTGAGGTAACGATGAAAACAAGTATTCCCAAAGTATGACAAGCGAGACTGCTTTACAAAATAAAGAAGACACTGGTTGATGACTTCATTCTACAGCATACTTTATTCATATTTCCAAGACAGATGCTTTAGGGTCAAGTTCCAAGACGAAGCTACTCAATACTCAAACCCAATAATGGCAGGAGTTCCACAAGGCAGTGTTTTTGGCCCAACATTGTATACTGCAGACGCACTAATAGCCAGATAAAAACAGCAACTTTCTTTTTTACAAAAAACCTTTTTTTTATTGACTATACTATATTGACCTGTACCACAAGTAAGTATAGTTATACTTATCTAGTGGCTTGCATTTTTATAATTACACGGTGTGGTAGAGATTGCTCCAATGAACAATTCTACATGACTAGATTACTAGGCCCGAGGGTATAGTCCTACGAAGCCTTCGAATATCATTACTATCAAACAACTTTTGCGTCACGGCGATGTTTTCGTGGTTATGAAGTCTCAACTAGTGCTTCGCTGCTATAGATTTGATTTCTTCTCCAACTGTGTTAATCTTCAGGTCTCTATGTATGTCATCATTGCGGATACTAATAAGTAATCGGTTTTATACTTCCGTGTTTACAAGTTCATATTATCGAAACCTTATGCATTGAACGAGTCAGCTGTATCTATACCTATAGCTGTCAGTTACTAACGCTGGTATGCACCTCTTTAACATTTTGTTAGCAACCCATAGAAAAGAAGAGGTTAGGAATCGAGTGGGACTATTTTTAATAATATTTATAAAAAAAACTATTTTAATTCGTAATATCCTTTAAAAGTTTAAAATACAGTGAGTTATAAAAGAATATTTGATTATTTGACGTCCAGATAGCCAATTTTATATAGTACAGTTTTATGGAAATTAAGATGTGGATTAAGATGCTACAAACACCGTTGGACGCATCGTGTGGTCGATGCTGGAACTAAGTGTGTCTAATGTCATATGTCCAACGTTCATGCTAGAAAAAGTTCAGGCTGTTGTCGGTCTTTTGACCAGCGTCAAAAGGGATATTTCTACCCCCACCGCACACTTGATCCACATGTCATGCACTGGTGCACGAATCGTCCAACAAAGGAAGGTTTTATACTTGAAAGTTTCTTTATATACTTGAAAGTTTTTGTTAAACAGTGTCAGTGTCAATAATATCAACCAATTAATAAAATAAATAAATCATTCGGATCAAACATTCGTTCCACCATGTAGTAGGAAACTTGTCCTGCCAATCTTCCAATATTTGACTTACACGCTGGAGGCTTAATTAGAAAAGAAATCATTAAGTAAAAAAATGAATATTTATTAAAAAAAGTTATATATAGTTAGATAATAAATAATTTAATTAAACTAATTTTATAATTATTCTATGTCGTTTTTGTTTGCGTTGTGTTTGAGGGTGTTGATGAAATTAGCCTTCTTGCCGAAGTTGCAGGTTTTGTTGTATTTGATCATCTTCATGCCCTCCACACTTTTGCTGGTCCTCCAGTAGACCGTCTGCACAGCGTTGCGTCCAGCGATGAAGCGAGTTGCAGTTCCAATCAGCATTTTCAAAAACTTTGAAATAATTTACTTCAAAGAATAAAATTCGAGTTCCCAGATGTTGGTTATCAACTTTGTTTACAAATATAAATCAATAAATATTTATTGTGGTAAACAATGAATTATACTTTGACTTTATTGTACTTTAGATATAGAATTCGTGAGAGAATTGTTGTCAGCTGTTGTATAGTCAGAAGTGAATTGATAACACATTCAAGTAAATCTTCATTTTTATAGTAGGTGTTATCAGACTCTGACGCACACTATTGCGTTGTCGAACTTGGACAGACGTCGATCTAAGCGTCGGACAAATCACTAATCGCGTGCATGCAATCCAAAGGCCATCATATTTTGATATGATTTGCATTTATGATTTGACGATTGCATTTTCTTATTTAAAAACAAAAAAATCATTTCATATATTTTTTATCGTATGATTACTTCTTATTTACATTTTAAATTATTTTTACATAATAATTAAAATATTTTTAATAACAATATTTATTTTTAGTTATTTTTAAGTATCAAACTTACTGCTAGTTGTTATTTAACGTCGGTCAATTTATAATTATGATGACAGTAGGTTAAACCCTACTATATTTTATGATTATACATTGACATGAAACAACAAAAATCCAGAAAATAAAACATTTGTCCTGGTATCGAACCCGAAGGCACAGCATCACAACACTCGCTTATTATGTCGTCAACAGAGTATTGTGATTTACAGGTATGCTAGCTAAAACAAATAATAAAATAAAATAACAAAATATTGACTAATAAATATTATTATTGTAAATAAATATTTTTTATTGTTTCTACTATACTAATAGCATGCAGATTGTGGAAAACACAATGTGTACACAAATTGTAGAAAAATATGTCATCTATAAGATTGATAATTATTATTTTAATCATAGGACTCACTGGAAAGGAGATATTGTCATTTTTTGTATGAGGAAACTTGCAATTTTAATTAGGACCCAACTTTAAAATATATACAAAAATTAGAATTATCAGTAAGGCCTTTTTATTTGCCCCTGTATTGCATAGTATTTTCTTATAATAGTTTACATTACCTTTAAGTATATTTAAACTTAGCTGAACCCAATTTACAATAATTACAAATAAAATTTATCTTCCTCTCGCTTGTTCTCTTTCTCTTTCTTCTTACTTTCGCCATCCATCCTCTTCCTTCACTCTTCTCTTGCAATCTCTAGGTTAAATCCACTTTCCACATATTCTTATTGCTTTTTTTATATAATATTTCTACGATTTCAACAGCTAGGTGATATCTCGCATTAATTGTAGTATATTAATTGTCTGTCTTGTAGATTTGTTTATTTATATAGTTGGTATATTTGCTTATTTTTGATTTGTTTATCTTTTGGTGAGTTAATTCTTTGCCACATACTCCTAATATACATACATCTTTGCCACTACTCCTAAAAGTGTGCGATGCCAGTTTATTATAGACCCTAAACTCGCGAAGTTTGTGCAGAAATTGCATCTGCATGTGTACGAGGGAGCTGGAACTTAAAATATGAGCGGGGGGAGAAACTTCCTAAACTATACTGATCAATAAAGTGTGTTCGTCCGGAATGGGAAGAAACTATGGAAGTTCACCATTGGCACGAGGGGTGCAATGTCCACGGGTGGAACGAGAACTGGTGTGTTCAACATGGTATGACCGTTGATCTCCGGGAATCGAACCTGGACCTAAGCATAGCTGAGTGTTAGAGTCTTTGACTTCATTATCTTGGCCACCCAGAGGACATTTGTTAATATTGGCAATTAAAAGCTTAACTTCAAGTTACGTTTCCAGTCAATTTTTATTTGCAATATTAATAAAGAAATGAATATCACACTAGTCCCATTCATGACGCATAATGTCAGAGTAAAGGTTAGAAAATAAGATACTTAATGTGCTCTAATTACTCCACCGCCTTATTGACAACATCCTGCCTGTTTTCTCGTCCACTTTTCTTCAGTATTGTAGTATATTGAACCCCCTTTATATTGTAGTATAATAAAATTAATTTATTTGGTAGTATAGTATAAATATGTACATAAGTAAATACAGGGTGTCCCAAAATTCAACCATAAGCCGGCACCAGAGGGTGGTCCTGCTCCTGATTTCACAATAAAAAAAGAAAAAAAAAATTATCTCATTTCGTTGAACTTTGGGACACCCTGTATATATATATATATATATATATATATATATATATATATATATATATATTTCTATGTAATAAGGAAACACGTTTGTATAGAATGACTCAATTAGAAGGGTGAAAGGTCATGTGCTGTTAGCAGTTCTGACGTCAAAAGGATGGAATTTAGACCGTGCACGCTGCGCCGTTGCAATGTTTTAATGATCTTTAGTTATTGCGGTTCGGACACATTCTGAGCAGTGAGTGCATTATGCATTTATGAAACGTGCACTAATTCGGGTGATGCAAACTTTGTTTCTAGTTATGTCTTGTTTACCAAACTAATTGATTATAAATATCAATATTTCGTATTACATAAAAATAGAAATACGTCAATGGGTACGGTTAATGGGTCCGGTCCAAGTCACATGAGTCAGTGGCCAGTAAATACTGGATTAGTGCGTATTAGAAGATTAATAAGGTTGCATATTTATCATAGATAAATATTATATTTATTTGATTATTTTTCGGCAAATCAATATTTTATGACAGATAAAATTAGTCTAAAGGAGTACCATTTGAATGTATAGTCAGTTCTAGGGTATGTGGCGTCCTTTTGTCACTCCAAGAGGTGTACTGAGAATGAGGTGGTTCAGACCAACATAGGACAACTAATTATTACACATTAGGCACAACATATTAATAAAATTTCAATTATGACTAGATACATTAGATTTTGCGTAGGATCTAAAAAAGATGTTATTTCTGATAGACGGGAACGAAATTGTGATCAGATACAATTTATTACACGTGGGAGCTAAAAGAAAAAGGCTCCCATTCATGCCATCAGTCATCCATTATTTGAAAGAATAGTTTAAAAAGTGTGATTCAATTTGTCAAATTTTGTGCGTCGCTTTAAACTTACGTAAACTATAATATTTGACGTAAAATTTAAAATAAACGCACAAAATGGATGAACGTTTGTTTTATATTTTTATATAGAGTGGTCTTTATCTTTTTACGACAAAGACAAAATTGCCTTAACGGGTATTTTTAACGATAAGATTCATACGAGTCGGTTTATCATATGCGTAATCACTAAAGTTTGAATGGTGACGGCGATCTGACCAAAGGCCCAATTTGTGACATTCACTCACTAGTAAAGTAACGCAAACCTCTTCTTATTTTCTCCAAAGCCATAGGAAAAGCCTATTTAGTGACTATTTAACTGGTATATCTAAAATAGGATAGGTAAGTTTACACAAAACTATCAGCCGATCTTAATTAAAGAGCAAAATAAATGTCATACCTTGGAGCGAGCATAAGTAGCCTAATATAATAAATCCCCAGAAAGGATTTAGATATACATACTATATTCAATATATACATTCATGTATATTGCATATCCTATTTATATGCTGTTGTGATGTAAAACGTACACTGTATGTCACATGTATATGCAAATAGAAAAGTATGTGCATATTTAAACATTGCTGCATGTACTGTCATGTTATTCATTTCATGTATATGCAATGTATATACAGGATATTGAGTCAGTGTTCGGAGAAGATAGAAAGTGAATTACGCCTGTATCAAATATTGTAAAGGAGGTGGGTGGATGACGGTAGTAAGGAAAAAAGAAGAGGGAACGGGAACAAATAGGAGGAAGCTTAATGTTATTGGGGATATCTACAAAAGGTAGACAGCAAAAAGCGATCAGATAAATTGCAAACCGCGGAGGGATTAAGAGATAGAAACAGAAAGAAGAGAGAGAAATATTTTGGAAAAAGACACGAGAAGAAGAAGAAAGATTTTTGAGAATAAGAACTTAATAAACTAGACTAAGATAAAAATAAAAAAGAAATGCAATGTAATTAGTAGAATTAATGTTGAAGAATGTATTATCATACAATAACAGGGAATATTTAATGTTATGTGGGTCGTCAGAAGTTAGTCTTAGTTTCAGAATAAAACTGTTATGGCATTATTTATTTGCAGTCTTTCAAAATTTTATAACCAATTTCATATTTTTAATATAATTTGTCACGTGAAATGTTTTGTTACAAAACAATATTGTTATGACCGCATAATTAGGGTTAGCACGTGTCAATTAAAATATCGAACGTGGTATTGTTTTCGTAAGTATTACACATATAAACTTTCATTTGACATAATATTTGTACAAAAGTTGTTATCAGTTCCTACAGACGCTATCATAGTACACAGTACGCGCAAAATACACGTGTCATCTCTCATAAATGATTGTTATATTGCGACTGTTTAGATAGTAGATTAGACTATGTTGAAGAACTTATAGTTTTTATTTTGATTCAAGGGCAAAATAAACTACGCCGTCGACTAAATCGAATGTCGAAGTCTAGTCGGATGTTTAATATGAAGGTTAAAAGTAAAAAATATAATCGTATTGATTATTAAATTTATCAGAAATAATAATTATTTTTATAATATAATGTTATATGTAATTAAAATAAGGTAAAAAATAAAATCGTGTAAGTCATGAGTAGATCCCGTGTTAAGATAAAGTATTTCAGTTTCTTGTATGTCATCAATATAAGTGGATCATATAAGAGGAAGTATGAATTAGGCCAGGAGTTGGTAAATTATATACTGAAAGGGCCAGGTCGTAAAGCTATTAGGCCCGACAGATAGAAAATTCGAATACATTTTCAAGGGGATATTTATAAAATAACAAAAGAAAAAACAGATTAAATTTTTTTAATTAGGAGGTGATATTTTGATATAATATTTGTACTAGTGTTTACATGCTTTTTTAATTATGAATAAAATTATTATAGAACTGCTTAAATTTTGTACTAATGCTAAGAATGTTATAATTTTTCCGAGATAACTCTGTAAGCGAGCCAACTCGTGTGTTCTTTGCATGTGTTATGTCACAATACATACATATGTATGTATTAGACGGTACCCAAAAATTGTTATAAGGAGAAATAAGAAGAACTTAATTACAAATCAAGATTTGATCTACTGGCAAATAAAATGGTATCCTTATAAAATATTATTTATAAGAGGTATTACTATATTAATATGTAAATGTAATTTCAATTTCAGACGCTGTCTCGTAGATAAAACTAAAGCTAAAGTTCAAATGCTGTAAATATATTCAATTTAATAAAATATTAATAAAATTCTTGCATAAAGTTATTGTTTTTTTTTTCATTATAAATTTGTTTTCTAATAAAAATTGATTTTATTTTTCAAAATAAATACTCTGTTTAAACTTCCCGCTTAATTTTAATGTAATTTCTCTGTCCAATCACAGCAGGGCATAAATAATAATTTATAACTCCGGTCATAAATCATAAACCGGAGTCGTTTTTATTCAGCAATGAGCCGTCGTTGCGATGTCTGTAGCTCATAAATAGGGCCTTTCCTATGAACGACTGAATTGAAAACAAACGCGTTCCAGACAAAAAACTCATGATAAGTAATAGAAATGAAGTAGAATTTACTCCAAAATGTTTACTGGGCACGTACCGATAGGACAGTACGCCAAGTCAAACTTGTGTACTGTAGGGTGTATTGGAGTTGTTTTGCACCAACATAATTTATCATAAGTGCAAATTATACTATAATTTTTACCGATGAACCCCTGTTATGAAAGAGACTATTGTATTTTCTTCCAGTCTGGGTATAGAATAGGATCCAGAATAGGTTTAGCGTTTTAGCATGTACTCTCTTGGTTAAAATTCGTTGATTTACTCTTCAAGTATGAGAGGTAGGAATTCGGACTACTTTATTGCTTGGAGTGTGCGAGAGTTCATTACATTTACAGGGTTCGGATAGGTAAAGCATAATAGCGGGTAAACATCTGGTCAAAATTCGCTAAAATACGCTTGCAGTGTGCGACAGGCCTTAAGCAAAACTGAGGGAACTGTCAATACTAGTTTTACGGTAGAAAAAAGAATGAGAATAGGTGACATAAGTAGCGAAACGTGAAGTTTTTTAAACTCCAACACTTATTTGTTTCTTGATTCAGTATTTTGACCAGAAATCTTCATTGGCCCTTCAGAAAGTCACGGAGTAAAAGCCAAGAAAAAGATTTGATGAGTGTTGGTAATTCTGCTTGAACTGTCTGTAACATTCCTTTTAAACAGCATGCCATCATTTCTGGTTAGTGTAATAAGGGGTCATCCATAAATTATGTGACACAAATTTCATGGTTTTTTAACCCCTTCGTTTCCATTGTCACTCATTTAAATCTTTTTCCTTTTTGGATGCAGAATTTCGAATAAGATGTGACAACAAGAAGCTTATGACTCCTATAACATCTTGTTAAACTTTGGAGATCTCCCATTCATTAATTACGGTGTGACGTTATTAATGGATGGTCCCTAGGAGAAATAAAAACTAATTGTTTACCTTATTTTAGTAGGTCGGTTAGTCGGTGCACTTTTCCACGTTTGCACGTCGTCCGCGTACGTATAGTTTTCTGTGTGCGCAGTTTACCGTGTTACCAGTTTTTTCTGTGTAGATTTCTCATTGGCAGTTTGCTTATTGACAACCTTTCTGATTTCGATTAAATCAATATGCCTGATCACTTCAAGTATGACAAGTTCAAACTATATTTATAAATGATGATATTAAACTTCAGGTTTTTACTAGATTTCACCAGTCTTTAAAACACTTGTTGATTTTATCATTATTTTTAAGAAGTTCTATTTATTTTGGATTTACGTAATATATTAATACGTAATTTTGTTTTCAAAAACATACGTTAAATATTAATAGGTTTAGGTAAAATGTTTTTTAGTAATTCAGGCTAATACGAGTATTAAAGATTTATTCGTTTTCAGGTAAGAAATGAAACGTAATAATAGCTTGTATTAATCTAGCTTCAGCTTGATTAGCTTTAAATGAGTATAAAAATACCACTGAGAGACAATTTAGCTATAAGAAGTAGAAAGTTAACCTTTGAATTAGCTTCTAATTAGCTAGCACATGTGAAACGAACACTGCAAGACAATTTTATATATATATATATGGTTGTAAAATATTTTACCTAGTACAGATCCGTGTGTATTTATTATTTAGAATATTCGCTATTGTGCGAAGTCTTCGAACATCATTACTATCAAGCAACATTTGCGTTACGGCGATGTTTTCATGGTTACGAAGTCTCGACTCGTGTTAAGCTGCTAAAGATTTGATTTCTTCTCCAACGGTGTTAATCTTCAGGTCTCTAAGTATGTCGTCATTGCGGATATATCACGGTGTATTAACTATTCCTCGCAGAACTTTATTTTGGAACGTTGGATTTCTTGGTGCAACCCCAAAGTTGCACTTCATACGTCAACACTGGCTTTAGCACTTGTTTATATATAAGCAGCTTGTTTTCAATGTTTAGTTCAGAGCGTCAAACAATTAGACAATACATATTCTTGTATTTTATGTTCAGTTTTTTTTCTTAGCTTCTTTAAGATCAAGCGATATTCGCATGAGGAATTGTGTTTGAGATTATGAGTATTAGCAGATTTTTAGTATTATTTTAGTTAGTAAAATTTACTTAGTATTGATTTAGACTCATTGAGTTTAATTCGTCATACTTTTGTCCAAGAGCTGACCTTGTCCACTGCTTTTTAAAGTTTTGAATATGTATATGGTCAATTTGATCAATACTTTTAAGCGATCTGTATGTGTTGAAGTTTCAATGTCAACTCTCCAAGTGTTCCATGTGTCTAAGAGTCGCCTGAACTGTATAGTCTTACAGACACGTGCAAGATCGTCTTTTAGTTCATACTCTGGAGTTGCATAGTCATCAACCTTGAACAAATGAGTCTTAGGTAGTCCCAAATGAAGTCCTCACTAGGCTTGGAAGTCACAAGGTTGTACAGGAAGTATGCAATAGAGCCAATAAATGCCATCATATAAAGTATACTCCTTCTTTTATTATATCAAGAGTATCTGAATGATTAACGTGACTAGATACATTGCATACAACACAACCGAGGATAAATATTTAGATTATAAAACTTTTTCGTGACTCAGTACTTCAATATAAAGGAATATTTATTTCAAATCAATAAAGCATTATTAAAGTAATTATAAAATCACGTGAAGATATTTTAATTGCACAACACATTCCTAAGTTTGTTTATTACAAACTTTTAATTATGCAATAATATAATCTTGTACATCATTTTAACTGATAACGCAGACTATAAAACCAATAGCTTTATGGGAAGTGATATCAATTCACAACGAACTGGATACTGGACAAGTATATTTCACTAATAAAGTCTGCGAAAGTAAACTAAGCAAAACCAGAAAATAATAAACAAATATAATCTTAACAAAAAGTCTATAATTTTGTTTAATTTGATTTTTATAACAAATTTGTTGATAAATAAACAAAATGCTGATTGGAACTGCAACTCGCTTCATCGGTGGACGCAACGCCGTGCAGACGGTCTACTGGAGGACAAGCAAGAGTGTGGAAGGTATGAAGATGATCAAATACAACAAAACCTGCAACTTTGGGAAGAAGGCTAATACATCAGCGCCCGCAAAGACTACTCAAACAAAAACGACATAATTCGACGACATGATTATATTTTAAGTTAATTAATTTATTATGTGCCGTACTACTCGTATATATTGTATTATCATTGTGTTTATATCGAAATAAATTGTTTATTTAATAAGTAATAATTTTTTTAAATAATTTTTATATATACTAATTGATATTCTAAGTATATCCTCCACAGACCCCAGCAAAATTGAGATAAATATTGTGTTTAAATTCTGATAATCTTTAAATTCTTATATACGAGGCGTGTTTTTTAAGTAAGTACCGTTTTGGAATTAAAATAAGACGTGCAAAGATATCGCAATAATTTTATTTTTACATGAAAGCCTGTACCTTAATCTACTTTTCTACATAATTTCCGTGAATATTGAGGCACTTGTCATAACGTGGCACCAGTTTTTGAATACCCTCCTCATAAAATTCTGCCGCCTGACTTGTCACAATGCGATACAAAACACTACGAGAATATTGAGGAAACCAGTCGCACATTGATGAAATTGTAAAGCGTCTGTTTTCTCTCACCTTTTCTTCCACTTTCTGCACAAAATCTTCATTAAAGACCGAAGGACGCCCACTCCGTTCTTCATCATGCACATTTGTGCGGCCATCTTTAAATGCTCTCACCCATTTCCTTACCATTCCATCACTCATAATGTTTTGTCCGTAAACTTCACAGATCTCACGATGAATATCGATCGGTTTTACGCCTTTAGCACTAAGAAATCGTATAACAGCCCGTACTTCACAATCGGCTGGACTCACGATTGTCGGAGGCATCTTAAACACTTAGTAAACAACGTATACAATGAAGAATCAGACTGTAATGGCGTCAGTGCGTAGACAAGAGATGTAGGTAACCAGCGCGCATGCAGGTAACGCCGACCGTAGCGCTGCAAAGGCGGAATCGCAAAACGGTACTTCCTTAAAAAACATGCCTCGTACATATAAGGAACACAAAAATTTGTGTTTTAATTTTAATTTTTTAAATTTTTCTTAGATAATACATGTAGCATATATGCTACTTTTGGTCTGAATGACTACAATATTTCTACATATAAATTTTTTTAAAGCAGTTTCTTTGTGTAGCAAAACAATGAAAAACGTTGCAGTTGCTGCATCGGACAAAGGTGAATTGTTTACAATCATCCAAACGACACCTGGAACGACTTTGTTGATCGTCTGATGCGTTTTCAGGCATATAAAAATTCCTTTGCTTTCTTATATCTTTGTAAGAAATAGGTTTAGTCTAGAATTTTCGCTTTCTTTATATTCTTCTTCATCACTTGATTCAATCCGTATACGGTTTGCAGAAAAGATTAGTTTATTAATAGTTCATAAACCTAGCTGTCCATTTTCTTGTTGTTACCCTCATAGCATATTATGGCATATTACCCTTATATTATCATTGTCATTGTCATTCATATCTATATCTAAATTATTTCCCCGATTTAAAACTCGTTACTTTCGCTTATGTCGCTTGTTTTGTAGTAAAACCACTAAAATATCTTTGCGAAATATGTGATACTTGTAAATTAGATTTATTTGATTCGACCATGTTTCTAGTGTTTTAATTAAACGGACAGTAATGGTTGTAATCCACATGTACTGTAAAGACTATAAACCAGTGAGAAATATTGTTTGGAAAAGGTAGAGCTTACAAAGTTAGCTTATTACTTGTACATTATTAAGCTTTACAAGCATTGCATTTATTTCAAGATTTTTATACGGCGACATAATTTGGTTTATTAGATTTATTAGAATTGAATTCGGGAAGTATTCATACTTCAATTGTCATTTTACTATATAAAAATATTTTAGTTGTATATATTTATTGTTTATTGTTCGCCTTTCGGCTTTACAATCTACATTCTTAATACATATTTCAAATTACAATTAAATTTACATTATTCTCCACCAGCTTATTTATTCTCCTGTTTTTTTCTTTCCTTCTTACTATTTCCGCCATCCACCTCTTTCCTTCACTGCCTCCCTTTAATAGCTGGCCGATATTCCTTTCGCTCGCTACTTTTTCCTTACACTCAAACTTAATGTGCTCCAGTGTTTCGTCCTCCGCTCCGCACATTCTACACTTTCTTTCCTCACTCTTTTCCCAGTATTGTTTCCTTTTTCCTCATTTCCCAATCTAAACCTTGCTGTTCTTCTTATGTGTTTTATGTCTTTTTCTATAAGGTTTATATCTTTTATTGTAGTTACTTTTTTCTATTTTTCCCATTCTCTCCTGCTGGTGTATCTCCTTATCCCTTCTCCTTAGCTCCTCTTCCACACTTGCGCCACCTTCTCTTCTCCTCTCTGCCTCCTCGATCGCCATTCCATTCCTTTCAAAGTACTCCTTTCTCTTTTTTGGACCTCCTCCCCCCCCATTCTTTATGCTATCCACTCTTATTTTCTTTAAAATTTTGCTTTCCGCTCTGTTCAATTTCTCCTCGTATTTTACTGCTCTTTCCCCTGTTTTAATTCGTATCTTATCCCTTTTTAGCTCTTCCATCACCATGTATCCTGGCGTGCACCTGTCCAGCCCTAGTACCCATTTAATATATCTCACCTATATTCTTTCCAACTTTTCTTGTTCCTTCCACCCCCAAGCCTCTGCTCCATACAACATCATACTGGCTATCAGTCTATCAAATATCCATATTCTCTTTTGTATGTGTTTTGTATGTAATATTTTAGTTTACTTATTTACTCTTATTGTTATATTAAGCATTTACAACTTTGTCTTCGCGGATCTATGTTACACCTTTAAGTAAATAGTTTCTATCTTAATATATATAAATTACGTGTCACTGTGTTGTCCGCTATGGACTCCTAAACTACTTAACCGATTTTAATGAAATTTGTACACCGTGTGCAGTTTGACCCAACTTGAAAGATAGGATAGCTTACATCTCAATTTATTTATCTTATTGCTAATTATTTGTCTATTAATTATCTGTATATGACATATGACATCGGGCGACGATGATGGCGACATCTGTTGACTAGATTGAGTAAATATTCTCTTGAGTAAATCGAAATCTGTTGACTAGATTGAGTAAATATTCAATAGATGGCGCTACGTTAGGCACAGCAACGCGTGGCCGGGACAGCTAGTTATAATATAGGTTTCTAATATAAGCAATTTTGTCCTAAGTATTTTTTTATCCTTTAATAGCAATATTTCGTTTAATAATAATTTTCATTTTCAATTACGTCCTTTACTGGAACCTCTATTTATTATTTATGTATGTATGTATTTTTGAAAATTATGCTGTAAACATCATGAACAATAATGACGTTGATCTTTAGATTTTAATTATATTTAAGAGTGCAAAATATTGTTTTATCAATATCTGGTGATAGATCTTTCATTTTAAAAATATTATATTACACTTCTATAATATATATTCCATTAATGTTAATACATATTATATTTTATGATTCAATTAATTTTAATAAATGTTATAAATTAATTTATGATTTTTAATGTTCCCATTCTCTCTCCCTACCCTAAAACGCACATATATACAAATACATGTATATTCTCTCACACACACATATGCAATTCATTTATACTCACTCAACTCATACCAAGTATATGTATACTCACTAACACATAGAAAAGTTGATCAACCAGGATTAAGTTAGCAACATTTATTACCGCAAACATCCCGCTGTTTTTATATAGAGTCGAACATATCTTATTATCTCTGCGTGGAAGTGCTTCACCTGCTGCACTCGGATGGACTGATAAGAAGATTAAAGAGAACTAAGCCATTTGATCTAGTATGATGACTGACAAAAAAAGACTATTAACAACGGTTAATAGTCTGACTTCAAAATATTACTATTATTAAATTAACTAGAAAAAATGTTATTAGATAGTTTATATAAACTAGTATAACAATATAATAGGTATAATAAAAAAAAAAGATTACTGTGCAAATTATTTAAAAGTTTTAATATAAAATGCTTGATGGCGTTAACCATAATGTAAAAGATAATGTACAATCGATTCTAAATGTACTAATAACACAATATGTCAGATATCACTTTCAATCCGAATGTAGCACATATGCTACCAAGGGTCTGAGGAGGATATTAACAAAGTAGTCTGTTATTCTTCTTTAGTTAGCCACAATATTAAAGATAATAGTAGAAATTAGAAATGCGTTTTAAAAGATTACAGTCATTACAATCATTATCATTTCTAAAGTATCAGTGATGTCACTTGTCACTAACATTGCATGATGTTATTAATCACAATTTTTCTGTGTCAAATACTTTATTTGGTGACAATTATTTTTGCATTTTATTATGCAAATTCGTTACAAATAAAACTAAAGTAGCGGCAGTTGACACAGTGTCCATGAGCATTGATGTTTGATGCCAGCTCGCGGCCTTGTCATGTTGAACACATCAGTTCTTGTTCGAAGTTGGTCCGGTCACGGTTTGGATGGGTGAACTGTGGCACCTGTTCAGGTTGTATGCGAATGAGGGTATTTTCCGTGGACATTGTACCTCTCGTGCCAATGGTGAACAGCGTTCGGTTCACCCAATACTTTTTTCCTTATACCTTAAGTTCCAGCTTCCCCGTACACATGTAAATGCAATTTCTGCTCCAACTATGAGTTTAGCGTCTATAATAGACTGGCATCACATACCTCTAGGAGTAGAGGACAAATCAATTAAGATTTACGGCACACAGTGTAGTGTATAACTCGTATTCCGTTATGCAAGACCGCTGTATCTTTGAGTTCGATCCCCGCACCAGCGCTATAATTTTTGGGCTCGATCGTTAGCAAATTTAATTTGAGTATGCGCTCATAATCAGCGATGTAGTGAACATATATAAGGCTACGATACCATAAACACTGTCAATATTGTTATCCGTGATAGGACTTAGCATTATAGACATACTTCGACGTTAAATAAAATTTCAATTCTGAAAAAATCAATTGCTACTAATATTGAAATGTTTTTTTCTTAGTATAAATGTATATAATTTCTAATCATAAACTTATGTATAAAGATAAGAAATAATCCTTTTTTATAAAACTGTATGTTTGTATTAAATTTCTTAGATTGCAACGACTGAAGGTATTAAATCTATTTGTTATAGAATAATGTTTTTCTCGTTACTAATTAAAATAATAATAAGTAAATATTTATAACAATTTTAAACAAAGAGGTAAAGCAGGTGGTCTTAATATTTGCGTCACTATTTTACATCTTTTGTAAATACAAATGGATTGTCATTGACATAGAACAATTTACATAACAAAAAGATAAATATACTGTAATAATAATTTGTTACACAAAATGTAGAGGTAATATTTACTTATTAATATTCATAATATACACAAACAATTCGTTCACCTGTTCAGGGACATTTTGAAATTGTCAATTGGAAATTTTCCTAAGCTGGATACGTCATACGTTAGAAGCAGTGGTCCCAATCCTGGAATGCAGATCCAGGTTTTTGATTGCCATTTGAGTGGATAAGTTTTTTTCATGGATATATCTTATTATCTGAGTAATTTTCATAATTTGTCGAAAGAAAAGGTATATTCTAATAGACTAAGAGACAAGTATAATTCGTTTTCGAAGTGGGAACTTAAGACTCGTTGCACACGTCAAGCGTATTTAAACCCTACACCAAACGATGCTACGAACACCTTCCAACATTGGACGCATCGTGTTGTCGATGCTAGTACTAAGTGTGCCCAATGTAATGTGTCCAACGTTCACGTTGGAAGAAGTTCGGGCTGTTGTCGGTCTTTTGAGCCGCGTCAAAAGGGATTTTTCTACCCCCACCACACACTTGATCCACATGTCATGCACTGCTGCACGAATCGTCCAACAAAAGAAGGTTTTATATTTGAAAGTTTATTTATTCACTCGAAAGTTTTTGTTAAACGGTGTCAGTGTGATCAAACATTCGTTCCACCGTGTAGTAGGAAACTTACCATGTCAATCTTCCAATATTTGACTCACACGTTTTAGGCAAGCATTTAACTTAAATGTTCACTGAATCGTCTGTGGCCGGCTGAAGCGACGGCGAGTCGTGTGTTCCTTGCATGTGTGTTGTCACAATACATACACACCACGCACCGATACGACAGTACGCCAAGTCAAACTTGTGTACTGTAGGATGTATTGGAGTTGTTTTGTACTAACATAATTTATCATGAGAGCAAATTTTTAATTTAATTTTTATCGATACATCACTTTTATGAAAGAGACTCTTGCATTCTTTTTCATATCTCTTTCAGTGTATTCGTTTGGTCCCTTCCATGTATTCGTTTGGTTAAAATTCGCTGAGATACAGCTGCAGTATGAGACCTACGTAACACCCGTATTCGGACGGTTTTGCCGCTTGCAGTGTGCGAGGGTTCATTACATTTACAGGGGTCGGATAGGCATAGCGTAGTAACGCGTATATGTCCGGTCAAAATTCGCTAAAATACGGTTGCAGTGTGTGGCCTAAAGCAAAAGTAATTTGTAAGCATATATGGCGAGTAAAGGATGCTGGATTTTTACAGGGTTCATTTAAATTGTCCTAAATCCCTCTCCTTCAAATTATGACAGATCGGCTGAGACTTACGCTTACAGAAACTTGCGCCGTTCACGATACAATGAAAAAGCACTGTCCCACTCATTTTACAGTAATGAATATAGAAAAGAAAAAGCTATAAAATTTACCATAGTATCTCTCATAATTTGCACTTTAGCAAGTGTATACATTGCAATTCTGTCACACTGGGTATTTTTATGTAAGATCCTTCTAGCTACTGCGTTGACAGAGTTTACGAAAATATAGTAGTGGTCTAAGAATCGAACACAAATACACAGTAGTCTGGTGCTAACACTCTAACGGTGCCGTCTCTTAAACTTATTGAAAATATATAAACACCCAGCTAGAAAACTTTCTTGCAGTGCAAGATTCAGACTTGCTAGCTAGCCACAAGTTAATTTCAATGTCTCCTCATATGAAAATCGCAGTTATACAATATTTACTACAAGCTAGATTAAGAGTTACATCTTCTGTCTAAGCATTTATTGTTGTATTTGACAATAAATTATAAATATTTATTCTGTGTAATTCATTAGTTAAACATAATTTAAAATTATAATTATTAACAAATGTTTGTTGCCCTTTACCGTATGTATAGTTATTTTTAATTGCCTTACTTTGTGTTTCATTGAAACCAAAATAAATATTATGTTGAAATATTCTTAATTATTAATTAGTTTAATACTCATTAAATATTTACAATGAATAGTAATGAATCATGTAAATGATGAGTTAAACTACTTTTATTTATTTTTTAGGCTGATTGCGCCAAGGTCAAGGAATTTACATAATCTAAGGCTATCCGGACTCCCGGGAATTCCAGACAATTAAAATTTCAGTATCGGTAATTTCGGCACTTTTATATATATATATATATATATATATATATATATATATATATATATATATAAATATATATATATATATATATATATATATATATATATATATATATATATATATATATATCATTATAACAAAAGATATAAAAAGATTTGGGAGAGAGAGATACCACAATACTTAAGAGAAAAAGACACAAAAAACACGAGAAGGATTGCAAGATTCAGATTGGGAAATAAGGAGAAAGGAAACAGATACTAGGCTAATAGCGAGGAAAGGATGTGTAGGGTGTGCGGAACGGAGATAGAAACATTAAGTTTTCATGTGAGAAAAAGGTAATAAGCGAAAAGAATATTGGACAGATATTAAAGGGAGGCAGTGAAGAGAAGAGATGGATGGCGGAGATAGAGAAAAGCAGTAACAGTTTTGTTTTTATTTTTATATGGATAATTATTTTTTTCGTTTGAAAGGAGTGAGAATGTTTAGATTTAATAAGGATCAAAATTGAATTAAGCACAATGATATGTAAATAAATAAGTTTAGGCACAAGAAAGTAGTGCCAAATGGCAAAAACATAAAAAAAAAATTATAATAATATATGTGTGGACCACACCACTGCCTAATAAGTTTACGATTATGTAAAGACGTAATCAGATTTGGAGTCTAATCCGAAAATACAACTGTTTGTTGCTAGGTATCAATGCTCCTGGTTACTCTACCGTCACTACTGCATAAAACCAATATAAATTATGAAAGGAAGCGCCCACATTCTCAAGATATGAAAATATCTTCCATTAGTCAAGGTTAAAAACAAAACCAAGTATAAATACATAAATTATACAATTAAGTGATTTAATTGTTTCTATTTATTTAAATAAAAAACATGTTATTGTAGCAGTTATTATAGTAATTATTATACAAATATTATTGAATTTGCATGAAATCGTGCTCTACTTTAAATAAATGATAACAAATGAAGACATGATACTTGAAAAAGTAATAAAAATTGTTTCAACACTAGTAATAGAGGTATACGTTAAATTATATAATAAATAAACGAAATTTACTGTGTGTTTTATTTTTAAGAGGAATATCGTTGCCTTTGCAGTTTTAAAGTAGATTTGTCAATAAGACTGTCGATAATATGGGTACGTGAGTATATACACAATGTAAATTCAGGTGTTACCAGCCCCGGTTTCACCTTCCAGTGGGCTGACCTCATTTTAAACTTAAATATTTATCTTTCATGTAAAAGGTACACTTTATATATTAAATTCACCTTGGGTTACTTTGTTACATGAAACTATAGTTCGATCCGTTCCGACATCCGATCATTTACATCATTTAATCAGACGTATTTATTTCTTTCATAGGTTTCATTAACATTGCAATTGCCTTGTCAGCTCTTCAACTCACGAGCGCTCAACGGGATTATTGCACAATAGCCTCTTGTAATGGGAAAACTCATGTAGGATGCCCCATCCCAGTAAGTGGTTATTCTAAATTTAGAATAAATAGAGGCAACGCTAGTTGTTTTGTCTCAGGACAGTCGCATTGCTGTATATACGAGCGTAGTTTGATAATTCCGTGACCTTTTTATATGAAAATGCGCTTTATTTCTCAACATAGTCTCCTTCAAGGTCGACACAGTTAGTCCAGCGTTTTTCTAATTATCTTATTCCTTCCAAATAATAGGTTCAGTGTTAGACAGTGTTTTTGTTAGACCCAAAACTCTTACCAATCAGCCATTTCTTCAGGTTAGGAAACAGAAAGTAGTTTCTGGGGGCTATACCTGGAGAATATGCTGGATGGGGTAGTAGTTCGTTGCAAAATTTATGAATTTTTTCCTTAATGACTACACACTCAATCGCAATCGCGGCATTTATCGCGCTGCAGCGAATAGCTGCTTTCAATAACATCTTGCTCAAAATTTGACAGTAGTTTATTAATAGATGGCAGTTGACGAGTGCTGCGCGGGAATTCAAAGATTCACTACCTTATCAAACTACCCTCGTAATTTGTTATTCTTGTTTATAAATTGTAAATTCCCAACCTTGGTATTATTTAAAGTCTTAAAACATTATTTTACTCTAGGATATACCTGAAGGTCCAACCTGCAGTTCGTTCACGGCAATTACTTACTCGGATTCTCAAATAAATCAATTTGTAGCACTTCATAATGAGAAAAGAAATATTGTGGCAAGCGGACAGGCTGTAAGTACGCCAAAAGATGGCTCTGGTGAATTATATCTTCCGTCAGCTACTGACATCAAAACGTTGGTAAGTTGGAATTTCTTTTTTTAAATTTAAAGTAAATGAACCGATTTTTCTGCTCTATTAATATATTTGTTTGATAAAATTTTAAGAGTTGGGATTCGGAGTTGGCTCTTCTTGCTTCATACAATGTTCGCCAGTGCAAGATGGCTCACGACAGTTGCAGAAATACTGGTACATAGAATATTTTTACTATTGACTAAATTAATCTCTACTCGACTTTTAGCATTTCGAATACAAATGCTATATTGTCAGAAGTGTCGAGAGACATTTGTTGGGCACAAGAAAAAATTTCGGTCAAATGTTTTAACATTAATTAATTACCGCATTAAGAAATGTATCTACTTTTTAAGATCAGAGAGTGGGGCAGAATTTGTACAGAACCTGGTCCACTGATAGCAATGTCTCAATGGACACCGTGATGGAGAAAGCAATCAATGCTTGGTACAAAGAAATTGATGATTTTGATGTACCACAAATTGATCACTTTACTGGAGCTAATGGGTTATTATTTTCACTATAATTTTATTTGTAATCACACATACGACGTCTCGATTTTAAATAAATTGGAAGTCTTTAGTGATAAGGCTACTACATATCAAAACTTTTTCGTTAATATGAATTTGATTTTTTCCTTTTAGAGTTGGGCACTTCACGCAAGTTATTTGGGCAGATACTACTAAAGTTGGATGCGCCGGTGCCAAATTCACTAATGAAGGTGAGTGGTATTCCTCAATTATGAGGCTAATATAAGTCAAAACTATTTCGTGAATATGAATTTGAATCTTTCCATTCAGAGATGAAAACTTCACCCAAAATAGTTGTGAAAATACTGCAAAGGTTGGCTGCGCCGATACCAAATTCACCAATGGAGGAGGCTAGTAGCACCTACTTCATCCTCGTGGCCTGCAACTATGCAGTAGCAGGAAATATTCACGACGAGAAGATCTACACCAGTGGAGAAGCGGGATCTACTTGTGCTACTAAAGACAGCATCTATACAAGTCTGTGTGCTACATAAGTTAACAGATTTCAAGCAAGCTTTCTTTAAGATTTCTTTTCGTTGTTATAATATACATTTGTCATCGGATTTTGGAATACTATTTTCTTATTTATTAGTTTATAATGTACTATTCAATTCGATGTTAATTTTAATGTAATGTACTGGTATTAAATGATAGTCAGTATTATATACCATACATATATAAAATCAAACAAATAACTTTATACTTTCTGTAAGAAAAATTATCTTAAAATTTCAATAATTTACTATCAGCAAACTGAAAGTAAGATGTTAGAATTACAGCATTGTAAAAGACAATATGATGTTGCCAAACAGCCAGAAATTTAGAGGGGGGGGCTGTGCAAACCAGCGTACGTGCCCTGGGCGGGTAATTTATGGTGGCGCCAATTTCATATATTTGAAAAACTGTAAAAAAATGTACATTATTTTTAGTTTGCTAAAAAATGTCTTTTTGGTGGAAATGACCTTCCTTTTTTAGTTCTCACGGAGATTGTCAGGAACATGTAATCTACCCTATTACTATTTTTTACTTTATTTTTTTCTATGAAAAAGAAAAATTAAAAACAAAAATATCTAAAAATTCGCAATATGAAGGGGGTAGGGAGACACCTGGACGTACCTGAAGTACTTACCTCGGATCGAAAAGATCGTAGATTCGATACTGTTGCCAAGACTTTATTAAGACTCTATTAAGTTTATACAAAAAACAAAATATGACCCCACAAACTATGTCACGGAATTGCGCAAGAAATATTGACCACAGAAATTTTAGCAGATTCTCGGTTCTATCGGCATTAAGACTTGCCTATATTATTTAATAAATATAATTGACTTCATTTGAAATACTTAAAATCTATTTTTGCCCTTGACAACAAATTAAAAAGATAGATTAGAGGTATTATTCTTTTTTTTTTAATACTTATTTGAGTGCATCATCTTTCGACAGTTATTAGCACTTAAAAGTATATATACATTTATAAACATTTAAACGAGTATAGGTATTTAAAATAAAGAGATTAAATTAGTAGTCAATAAGGTTTTTTAGACTTTCTCTGCTTTCAAATATATGCTTATATTCAGGCATATTACAGTTTTATCTGTGCGTACTTGGATCATACAAGAATAATATGATTTACTACTCGTGAGCTATTACCTAGTTCTGTTGTAGTTCTGCAGATTTGTTTTGCTTGCAAATATTATTTATTTATTTACTTATATACTTTGAAGACTAATTGGTATTTCAAATATCAATTTCCATATCATATCAATGACCTGAATATTTATTAATTATTTGCAATGAGCATTAACATACAAATTTATTTAGTTATTGGTTATACAATTTTGCTGTATTTACTATTTATATTTTATTACAACCCATTTTTAGCTTTCTTTTATTTAATTCCCTTTCATCTTTCTTCCTTGGCATACAAGGTGCCTTCATATTTCTCTTTAATTCCCCTTCTTTTCGTTATTCCTTGAAACTAATGAAATAATTAAATGCGTTAAATGCTTGTTAAACTAACTGATAAGAAACGTTCTGTACTATATGATAAATAGTAATGTAGTACATAATATATACTCATATAATACTATAATAAATGATAATAACAGAATACTAATTAGTAATTGTGTAAATACTAATTAAAAAACAATGCAATGTTTAAAAACAACTAAGAAGGAATAGCGTGTATATAAGGAGCAAGCCATTGTGGGGAGTCTCATTCAATAGTTTCATCTTGTAGAAATAAACTTGTGAGTTATTAATAATAAGACGTTAATATGGGTATGTATATCTTAAAATCAAGATTGATAAAATATGAAAAATCAGTTTAATCGAAAATAATTATTTTCTTAAGGATTCTTCACCATTGTCATCGTGGCGGTGTCAGCTCTTCAGCTCACGAACGCTCAGCGGGATTATTGCACAATAGCTTCCTGCAGTGGGAAAACACATGTTGGATGCCCCATCCCAGTAAGTGTTAATTTACTTTACAATAATGTTTCGTGTCATCATTAATGCCAAGAGAATGCCCGGACAGTATCCCACAAATCGTTAATACACAAGATATTATTATTTATTTTCATGTTTTTGCCATTGGGCACTACATTCTTCTGCCTTAACTAATTAAATTACTTATCATTGTGATTAATTCATTTTTGATCCTTATTATATCTTAACATTCTCAATACTGCTACTGCTTTACTCCTCCTTCTATTCTCCCTCCTGTTTCTACTCTGCCATCTTCACCATCCACCTCTTCCCTTCACTGTCCTCCTTTAATAACTACACCTGCATATCCTTTCCTCGCTATTCCCCAGCATCTGTTTCCTTTCTTACCGTTTTCCAATCTGAATCTAGCAATCCTTATCTCTTTTTTGTGAATCTGGCAATCCTTTTCCTGTCTCTTCTTCTTAACTCCTCATTCACACTTGCGCCTTCATCTCTCATTCTCTGTGCCTCCTCTGTCACTATTCCATTCCTTTTAAAGTACTCCTTTTTTTTCGAGCCTCCTCCCCCACCCTCCTTTCTACTCTCATCCCTAATTTTCCTTAGGATTTCGCCTTCAGCGTTACTCATTTTCTCCTGGAACTTGACTGCTCTCCTTCCTGCTTCTATTCTTATCTTGTCCCTTTTTAATTCTTCCGTTACCAAGGTGTGCATCTGTCCAGCCCTAGTACTCATTTAATGTATCTCTCCTGGATTCTCTCCAATTTCTCTTTCTCTTTTCATTCCCATATCTCTGTTTCGTACAATACAAAAGATATATTCCAGACCCCGCCTGCAACTACAGCCTGTAGTTCTTTTACACCCATCACATATTCAGCCAGTCAAATAGAATTAGCTCTTTCCAACCACAATCAGAAAAGAAATCTTGTGGCATCAGGGAATGCTATAAGTACACCGACAAGTGGAGCTGCCCCATTTAATCTTCCTAAAGCTACAGACATGAAGAAACTTGTAAGTTATAAACTAAAAAACTAATATGACGCAACAAATATTTAGGATATTGTTTTTATATCAAGCTAATATATTTGTGTGACTAAATTTTAGACTTGGGAAGATGAATTGGTGCTTGTAGCTTCATACAACGTTCGTCAGTGTAAAATGGCACACGATGCTTGCAGAAATACTGGTAATTTCATTTAAATTATTAAGACATCATCTTATATTTTATTATTATTGACCATCCATTAAGTACGTCACATGTAAAAAGAGGGGGAGAGGGCAAGTAGGAGGGGTTCATTGTACAAAATTGTTTTTGTATCAAATTCCAAAACTTGATATTACTATACAAGGTTAATGTTATTTATTCGAACGTCCGAGTGCACTCGTAACAATCTGAAGGAACCCGACGTTGACCGAGTTATAGTTGAGGCTATAATATTAGTTATCAGGGCAGAACTGATTGTTAGATTCACTCTTTAACATTTGTTTGCTATTTTAGAAGTTTTCTTTCGTTTTTCTATGGTCACATTTACATAGTTCTGTTATTTTGGGATGATTGTCCAGTAAACAATTTGGTAAAGTGTCCTGTTTTGTGACGTTTCTGTCATTACTAAACTTCAATTATAGTTCGCATCAGTTTTATCTTCATTTGTATTTCGACAGATGGACTGGTTTCGCCATTTCTAGCCGATAAAATAGACATTTCATATGAATGACTGTAAGAAATTGAACTGTAAATGAACTCTTTCATGACAAGAAAATCATACGCATCTTCAATATGATGGCAAAGTGACTCCAAAATGTTTACTGGGTGCATTTATAAATGTATTATTTTAAAAAGATTTAAATTCTCCTAGCAAGAGGAGTGTGGTCCAGACAGTGTGATAAGCACGAAGGTCCATATAGCATGAAATTTGTGTGCTTTAATTTATGGATTATCTCTTATCATTCTCAGTAAACATGTTGGAGTCACTTTGCCAACATATTGGAGATGCGTATGTTTTTTTTGTCATGAAAGAGTTCATTTACAGTTCAGTTTCTCGCAGTCGTTCATATGAAATGTCTATTTTATCGACTACTAATGACGAAACCACTTCACCTGTCGGAATACAAATGAAAAAGTTAAAGTTACTGCGAACTATAATTGAAATGCAATAGTGATAGAAACGTCACAAAATGGGACACTTTATCAAATTGTTGACTGGGTTATTGAATTTCAAACTGGTTATTTTTTCTAAAATGTCTAATGTTCTTCTTACCCTTTGATAGGTGATTCTTAAAAATGTACATTTGTTCTTTTAGATGCGTATTGCGGACAGAATCTATACAAGAGCATGCACTCTGGATCTGGTGCAAGTACCATTGCCCCGGAGACCACCATCACCAAAGCAATCGACAGTTGGTACAACGAAATCAACCAGTTTGATCTTCCACAAATTAATAGTTTCACTGGAGCTAACGGGTATGTAATAACAATTTAACTGTACATAGTTGAAAATAGGTGTAGAATATAGTTTAAAAATGAATTATTATTGTTTAAAATTTTCACTTTTTTGTCGTATATAGATTTTACATAATTTTAGCAATTTTATAAAATATTTTAACCACAAGATGAGGTAAATGTAAAAACTAAAAATTAAGTTAAAAATCGACAGTTAAAAGTTTCTTCCCAGTAAACATTTTGGAGACACTTTGCCTTTTGTACTTAGAGTTCATTTACAGTTTAGTTTCTCACAGTCGTTCATATGAAATATCTATTTTCGGATCTCGATCGGATACAAATGGCGAAACCTCTCCACCTGTTGAAATAGAAATGAAGATAAAGTTGATGCTAACTATAATTCAAGTGCAAAAGTGATATAAACGTCACAAAACAGAACAATTCACCAAATTGTTAACTGGGTTGTTTCATCTTCTTTTTATCTATTCTTCTCTTTAGGAGATTACAGTTCCGTTTTGGATTCAAATACTTATGATCACTACAATGATAGCTTATATGATCTCTTACTTTTCAGCGTGGGGCATTTCACACAAGAAATTTGGGCAAGCACTGTTAAAGTTGGATGCGCTGGTGCCAAGTGGTTCGATGGAAGTTGGTGGCATTACCTAATCGCCTGTAACTATAAAGTAGGAGGCAATTATTTGGGCAACAAGATCTACACGCAAGGTGCAGTATCAGCATCCGCTTGTACTGCAACGGACCCAGTTTACACTAACCTGTGCATCTAAATTAAAGCAAATTATAATCTGATTAAATTATTTATTTATATTTGTAATATCATACATGTAATATTTTATATTACATCTGCATCTGATATTTTAAGGCAAGATGGCTAAATAAACCAAATCTTTGTAAATAGAAAATTAAACATAATTTACAATTAAAATTATTAACAAATGTTTGTTGACCTTCAACTTATTTTTTTAATAAATATATTTATGTAGCGATCTGTCATATTGATTGACATTTAACAATAAGTTTACAAATAAAACTCAACATGAACGGCATGTGTACAGTACAGTGACCATCCGTATCAGGGGCCGGACATTCTGTAACAAACTTTTCGTACAAATTTTAATCATTTGACAAGTGGCGGTCTCATAATGGATAACCAGAACTAACAGATTCTTTAAACGCGGGTACCACTATATCGCATGGGTAATCCTGAATAATATAATTATCGACAATTATCGGCAACAATCGTGAACAACCGTCAAAATTCAAATATGCACATGGATGCTTATGTCAAAACTCAGCTAGTGCGAACCTTGTGTATAAATATTTTAAAATAAGCGAAACTAGACTTCTGAATAATGTGGTAAATCTACCAGTGTTGTGTGAGGACCCAAGCACAAGAAATAATTGTAAGTACAAAAATTCCATATTACATTTTTCTTTTCTTTTTCTATAATTAAATAACAATAATAGAATTTTCTTTGTTTGATCAATGACAATTAATTTGGATCACGATCATGACTATATTTCTATATCTTGAATAAATAATGTATAACACTCGTTATTTTCAAAGGATTTATCGTTCTTGAAACAGTATGTGACTTAACTCAAAGTCAACATCAAAGCCATGGAATATTTAATGGAAGAAAGTGCTTGAAACAATTGAAATCTTTGAGGTAATCATTTCTGCACTTAATGTTTAAAGTAATATATTAAAAACAAAATATAAGAGTTTAGTAATAACATCTTATATCATTGAAGTGCAGTACTCAGCGACAACAGTGGTCCTCTTTATGAAGTTTCTCATATTATGAAGTACATCAGAAATGACATTTTTGGATAGCAGTTACACTTATATTTAAACACATGGAAACCTAATTGTGTAGCATGTAGAAGAGTCATACGAGAGGTTTATATACCCGAAGAATATTCCCGGAACACATAACTTAGCGACACGTCAAGAAGAACATAATTCCGAGATTGAAAACATGTAGTAGACATGCAGTACAAATATTAAGTCAATGAGTAGGAATGCATTTACTTCAAATGTCTTCTGGTACATTTATTTATATTACAAACAAATCTATTTTCTTCAACCTTATCGTTGACTCTTTTATTTTTCAATTTAGGTCTGCAAGATAACTCTTTGATAAATATACTAACTATACTGGAGAATTCCTTCTCCTTTGCGATCATCTGTTCGATAATTTAAATGGTTTTAATCATCATCAGGAGGATAAAGTGAGAAAACCATCCAAAAGCTCACTAGAAGAAAATTCACCACACAAAGCGTTTTATAATAAACATCTACGAACTATTAGAAATATGAAAGCAATCCTTTTAAAGACTGGCCAAGTTAACAATAAAATTACGTGTCTTAAGAATTTGTTATTGATAATGTCAAAGTATTTTGCAATAGACTACAAAGAACTTTTGGTTTTTATAAACTTTCATTGAAACATGTAAACCAAGACGCGTACTTGAACAGGACAATTTCTTTGGACATATAAGGTCCCTAGTGTGAACCGATGTAATATCCGGTTCGAAGGATCAAAATGGTGTGTAGCTATATCTAGTCTGAGTTGTAAGATCAGACTCTTTGTGCTTAAAGTGTTTAGTTCGGACTGGTTCCTAGTAAACAGATATACACTACACATATAGGTGCATATAGAGTTTTCTATATGCTTGGAGTTCTTCTAGAGACGCTAGTAACTTTGCAAATGATAACACTTGTTGATTTCACTTAAAATACATTTATTAATAAACCAACTTCTTGAATTACACACCGCAGGGCTAAACATGAGCGTTAGCCTATATACACATATGTCTTTCTCTAATGTGTTTTTTCTAATTTAAAATATTATAATAGCTTATAATACATCATTCGAGTAATGATCACAAAAGAGCGTATATTCTAGTTGAAACACGAATTTTATATCAGCGTTTGTATTTTCTGAATTAAATATAATATAATTGGTTTTATATTACAAAGCACGTGTGTTTCCTAGGATGTACGAGTTCTATCTAAATATTATATGCGTTTTTAGCTAAACCCTTGGAGTGGGGATAGCACAGTACAGACGTGTTCTGACACGTCTTAGCGTAAACTCGGACAAGCAGCCCTTGGCGCATTGTGCGGTCGTGACATTATTTGTATGTGTGTCTTATGGATAACAATATTCTTGAAATCTTAAATATAACAATAAAATTTATAATGTCAATACTTCATCTTAAAACTAACAATACTAAATTAAGATTACACATTTAGAAACTATTTCGTTTCTAACCAGTCCCTTTATGGTTGGAATGTTATGCCAAGTACTTATCAGTTTTGCTTCTCCTACATTTACTTTTAATAACATATTTAAGTGGACCTAAGGCATTTGGTACAAATTGTGAATATTATAAAGTTGATATTATCCTAACACAAGCATATTCATTATGGAATAACAATGATAACTGTATTATCATCGAAAATTCGGTAGAGCCCAGTATACCGTTGTCCCTATGAAAATTATGAAAGAACTGAAACCATCATGTGACAAATGTATTGCAGACTCTAAATCTGGTAAGGGTTTAAATAATATAATTAAGTCCTGTGTCGCCCTCCTATTCAGTCATATTTAAAAGTAGCCCTACCTTCCATTTGGTGGATTACAAATGTATTTGGATGGTACACAACTCGTTCTTTGTATTTACTATTCGAAAAAAATTTCTTGTCTCACTGTAGGCATGGCAAGATCGAAGTGCAGTCTCTCGGTTCTAATATACCATATAATATGATATGTAAAGATTAAAATCTTTGAAAGATCTTAATGTTTGAGTTAGCTGATGTACCCCAAAGTTATAACCTATAAGTCCTCATTGGTTTTAGTATACATTTAATTATTAATAATTTGTTTTCTATCAATAACGTCGAATTCTTCTTCATTAGCCAGTATAGTATACGAAGTTGTAGACCAAAGACCATACGTGTCGTGCATTAGTGTTTGTCCATTCAGGCATATTCCTCTAACTTATACCTCTAACTGGTAGTAATTTTAAAGTGTATTTATTTGTTTTTCTATTATTTAACTAATTTAATTTAATCGGTTAGTGTACTCATTTTCTTGGGGTCGATTTTTCAATTGTTGATTGAAATTAATATTAATAAATGTATTTTGGCGTTTTTATTTTAATAAATACCTAAATGTTGATGGAGATATTGCAATTAAAAATTCGAATTGTAGTTTTAGCGCTACAGATGTCGGCCATATTTATGATGAAACATGTCTGTACTATTAATGGCAGGTCAGTTTTTTTTTCTATGGATAACAGTTCTGTGTTGAATTGTAATTTCATTTACGTTCTGTTTTATAAAAGAGATAGTAACTTACCGGTTGTGATATCACATGTCTTGGAATGTTCTATAACGTTGAATCTTTTTAATAACTAAAGGTACAAAATGACTATTTTAATTGTTAATATCTCCTAACATATATGGAGTTATTAAAAAGTAATTGGACATTTGAGGTTCTAGTAACCCACTTTATAAATATACAGTTTTATAGAAATTAAGACATAGGACGTGTAAATAGGACGAAATTAAGAATATTACGTGTAACTATTTCTAAATGTAAATTAGATTAATGTTCATTAAATATTTACAGAGTATAATAGTAATGAATCATGTAAATGATGAGTTTAATTATTTTTAATGAGTTTTTAGGCTGATATTATTGCGTCTAATATGTTGTACACGGAAGGGTAAATGCGGCAAGTCCGCGTCTTTTAGAATTTAACTAGCCAGACTAAGACTACTTAGTGGGAAGATATCTTGATCCCCGGGGGGATATTGGATACTTCGAATTTTACTCGATTATTTCGGATGGTTACAATTTCTGGCCTTACATTACATATGTTTAGATTTAGCATTGGAAAAGAACTAATTGAGGTATTTATATTGTTTCAGCCCAGGAAAATATATCTCAAATTAAGTGGTGTAATGAGACTAAAGTACTGCGATACACTCTGTTTATTAAGTCACATAATTTAAATATATTTTTGCTTATAACTTTTTTATTAGTCAACATTCTATCTATATAAAAACTCTTTAAAATTTGGCCCAGCTAATAATTTGGTGAGTGTCCCTTTTTGTGACGTTACTATCACTATTCCACTTCAATTATAGTTCGCTTAAACTTTATCTTCATTTGTATTCTAACAAGTGTAATGGTTTCGCCATTTGTAGCCGACAGACATAGACATTCATATGAACGACTGTGAGAAACTGAATTGCAAATGAACTCTTTCATGACAAACAAATGATACGCATCTTCAATATGACAGCAAACTGACTCCAAAATGTTTACTAGTTGTGTGGTATTCAAGATAAACAAAAAACTATCTCAAAAATTTTATTTCAAATCCTGGTTTGTTTGTTTAAATGATAAAACAAAAAAGGTTATAATACCCAAATAAAAAGATTAATCTCTTTTTACCGACGAATATCCTCAACTAAATGCATGTTAAAGAAAGTTGAAAATCTGCGTTGTTGGTTACTTATCAAAATTTGAACCTTCACTGATTTGCACATTTCTAACAAAATCTAAAAACCTCTCAGTGATATTTTGCAATGCATTGGGTATTCAAAATTGTGTGTCTTCAATTAAAAAAAACACGACCCGCTACTGAGCTACTGAATGACAAATACGACGTATGAAATCAAGTACATCCTCACGATGTTTTCTCATCAATATTTTAATGTAGTCAGGGATATAATTAAAATAGAACACAAATCCACGAATAACACAATTCGTTCATTTAATTGTTTCTGGAATGTAGCAGTTATTAAAATATTTACATTCAAAACTATAAAACTTTATTGAACTTGCATGTAATCGTGCTCTACTTTAAACAAATGTTCCAATACCAACAATAAAAAGCGCACGGTTAATTACAAAATGAATAAACGAAATTGACTGTGTGGTTTATATATAAAGGGTGGCTTACTTGTCTAAGATAGATTTATTAGTTACTGAAAATAAGACTGCCGACAATATGGGTACGTAAATTTATGTATTCTTTAATGTAATCAACATATTTGCAGAAATTTAATATACTTCTGCATAATTCTTATTAGAATGTCAAGTAAAATCTTGTGCTAATACTAAAATTAGTAATCACTAAAAATTTTATGAAAATGGTACACTTTTTATGTTAAATTAACTTGAAATATATGTAAGGATATTGATTAAGTAAAATATGTACAATCAATTTAATCAGACGATTTTTTTAGGTGTTCTTATCATAGCAATTGTTTTGTCAGTTCTTCAGTTTACGAGCGCTCAGCGGAATTATTGCGCAATTCCCTCCTGCGGTGGAAGAAGTCATGTGGGATGCCCCATCCCTGTAAGTGCTAGTTTTACTTACAATAATGTTTCGTGTCACAATTAATGCCAGAAAAATTTTAATGAGAGGTCTGGACAGTATCCCACAAATCGTTAACACAAAGATATATTCTAGACCACGCCTGCAACTACAGCCTGTACTTCTTTTACGCCCATCACTTACTCAACTAGTCAAAAAGCTTTAATTCTTTCCAATCATAATGGCAGAAGAAATATTATAGCTTCTGGAAATGCTGTAAGCACACCACCATCTGGAGCTGCCGCATTTTTACTTCCCAAAGCTACTGATATGAACAAGCTTGTAAGTTATAAAGAAAAAAACAATTTTCAAGCATCAAATATTTAGGACATTATTTTGTATCTAATTAATGTGTTTGTGTGATTAAATTATTAGACTTGGGATGCTGAATTGGAACTATTAGCTTCATACAACGTTCGCCGGTGTACAATTGCCCGCGATGAATGCAGAAATACTGGTATTTACATTAAATTATTATTAAAACATTATTATGGTACATTATATTCCTCATTGACCTTATATTCCATATTGACCATTTAATTTAAACATCTAAAAAGTCTTAAGTCCTCGTTAAACTGGTTTTGTGTGTTAATTACACGCTATAACTCAAAATGTAATGAAAATAATAAACAATTATTGGAGATGGTCTCAATTTCTAGATACATCTTTCACCAAAAACACGAGTAATATTATTCATTAAGTCGGCAATATTCCATGATCCATAAATAGGAGTTGACTGGCGTTAAATCTTACAGTTGGGACCAATTAGTCAATCACCATTTTCAATGATTTGGCCATAGTCAATGCTAAATCCGTGCCTTTGATTGTTCCTTTACAAAATGTTGTAACTTGTTTCAGATGCCGTTTAAAATTAGACGGCAGTATGTTGAATATAATTAATCTACTTATAAAATCGTCTAATCTTCTTCTGTTGTTTAAAAAGTTAAGAAATAAAGCCATAAGTAACATAACGTTATATAGCGCTAGGTTTAGATTACCGTGTTGATATATGATTGACAAAAGTTTCATTTCAAACCAATAATTTCATAATGTTCTTACATTGACCACATGGGTCATATTAACACATTTAAATTGACTTCAATTACATGTAGTATCACTTGTTGTTTCATCTTCAGTTACATTTATTGAAAAATTTCGGTGAGAGAAAAATGTACATATATTTTTTAGATGTGTACGTCGGACAGAATCTATACATGAGCAGACATTTTGGATCCACTTCAAGTCTCGTTGCCCCAGAGACCACCATCAACGATTCAATCAACAGTTGGTACAACGGAATTAACCAGATTGATCTTTCACAAATTAATAGTTTCACTGGAGATAACGGGTAATAACAATTTAACTGTACATATTTGCAAGTAATGTATCAATTAGTTTTTAGTTGGTTTATAATTATTGCTTGATTTTTTATCGTCTGCTTCTATTTCTTCTATTCCTCTTTTTAGGTGAATACAGTTATGTTTTGGATACAAATATTTAAGCTCACATAGCAATTAGCTGACCACTTACTTTTCAGAGTTGGTGGGTTTTCTCAAATAGCTTGGGCAGCCACCAGAAAGATAGGATGCGCTGGTGCCAAGTGGTATGATGGATTCTGGTGGCATTACCTAATCACATGCAACTACGCAGAAGGAGGCAATTATCTGGGATCCAGGATCTACACCTCGGGGGCAGTATCAGCCTCCGCTTGTTCTGCAACGGATCCTATTTACACTAATCTGTGTGTCTAACTTTAGGTTTAAAAGTTCTGCTTATATTGATATATTTTATATTTATATGAAATATTTTATGTAGCTGATATGTTAAGGCAAAGAAGGTGAATAAGCCAAAGCTTATAAATAAAAAAGCAAAATAAACATAATTTAAAATTGTAATTATTAACAAATGTTTGTTGTCTTTTTAACTTATGTGTAGTTATTTTTAAATACCTTCACCTGCTATTCTAATTTAACTATTTTAAATGAAACTGGCAAAGTAAATATTTCGTTCAATTATTCCAGTCCATTAAATATTTACAAAGAATAGTAATGACTCATGCAAATCAGATAATTTCTTTATCAACAATTGTTAACAATTGAACAACATAACAAAACATAAACAAAAAACTTGTTAACACTTATCTTTAAGATGGTGGCCGAATATGAACGCTTACCTCTCCAAAAATTTTAAGTTTGATTTTCTTACATGATGAGAAAATAGTTGATGCCTACATAAAATTCATGGTTGATCTCATGTCGATAGATCAGTGTTGTTGTTTCATGCAATTTTGTTATAGTTCTCACATCTGATTTATCAAAATTTGAACGTTCACTGATTTGCACATTTCTAAGAAAATCTAAATATCTCTATGAAATTGTTTGCCCTCAATTAAAGAACACGTGCCGCTACTGATTGACAAATATAATTTATGAAAGCATGCGCCCAAACCCTCACGATGTTTTCTTATCAATGTTTTAATTTAGTCAGGGATATAATTAAAAATAAGACCAATTACACGAATAACAGAATTCACTGATATATAATATAGGAGTTATTATAAACCTTACATTGAAATCTATAAAACTTTATTGCACTTGCATGAAATCGTGCTCAAATGTTCCAATACCAATAATAAAAAGCGCACATTTCATTACAAAATAATTAAACGAAATTTACTGTGTATGTTTTATATATAACGGGGTTCTAAAATACATTTGTCACTTACTGAAAATAAGACAGTCGATAATATGGGTACGTAGATTCAGGTATTTTTAATGTAATATTTTTGACACAACATTACGATTTAATAATTACGGAAAGTTATTATATTTCTACAAACATAATTCTTATTAAAATATTTAGTAAAATCTTGTTCTTCTATATCAGTTTATATGTAGTATTATGTAACTAATTTAATATTTCTTATACAATCTTATATATGATATAAGATTAACATAAACTCTTCTATGGTAAAAGTACACTTTTTATGTTAAATTATTATTAAATACATGTATATATTGAATAAAAATGAACAATCAATTTATTCAGTCGAAATTTAGTAGAAATTCAGTCGAATTTTTCCTTAGGTTTTCTTATCGTAGCAATTGTTCTGTCAGCTCTTCAGCTCACAAGCGCCCGGGATTATTGTGCAATACCTTCTTGCAAAGGAAAAACTCATGTGGGATGCCCCATCCCTGTAAGTGTTAATCTACTTTACAATAATGATTTGTGTCACAATTAATTCCAGGAAAATTTAGTTAGGAATCCTGGACGGTATCCCACAAATCATTAACACAAAGATATATTTTAGATCCCGCCTGCAACTACAGCCTGTAGTTCCTTTACGCCCATCAATTTCTCAGCCACCCAGAAAGCGTTAGTTCTGTCCACTCATAATGGGAGAAGAAATCTTGTAGCCTCCGGAGCTGCTCTAAGTGTACCATTAACTGGAAGTCTCCCATTTTTGCTTCCCAAAGCTACAGACATGAAGAAGCTTGTAAGTTATAAAGAAAAAAACAATTGCATGCATCAAATATTTAAGACATTACTTTTGTATCTAACTAATTTTTTATGTGATTAAATTATTAGATTTGGGATGATGAATTGGAACTGTTAGCTTCATACAACGTTCGCCAGTGTCAATTACAGCACGATTCTTGCAGAAATACTGGTATTCACATTATTATTATCGTTCTTATATTCCATATTGACATCGTCGTGCAGCCACTACTAAGGCTGAATGCGCTGGTGCCAAGTGGTTCATTTAAACATGTAAAATGTCTGATGTGCTTGTTTAACTGATTTTGTGTGTTAATTATACGCGTTAACACAAAATGTAATGAAAATGATAACCAAATATTGGAGATGTTGATAAAATCCTCATGTTATATTAAAGTACTTAAAGGATCATTTAAATATGCTTCTCGGCAGCTATCATTCGAAGATCTCAACTTCTGGTTAAATTTTTTCATGATATCATCAAAAACACCAGTGATATTATTCTTTAACTTGGCAATATTCCAATTAACGAATGTTAAATCTCGCGGTTGTGACCAATTGGCCAATCACCAATTCCAATGATTTGGCCATGGTCAATGTTAAATCCGTTGCATTTGATTGTTACTTTTTGCTACAATTTTGTAACTTGTTTCGAACACATTTAAAATTAGACGGTAGTATGTTGAATATAATTAAGCTACTTATAAAATCGTCTAATCTTCTAACGTCGTTTAAAAAGTTAAGGAATAAAGCCATAAGTAAAATAAAGTGTTATTGCACTAGGTTTAGATTACCGTGTTGTTATATGATTGACAAAAGTTTCCTTCCAAACCAATAATCTCATAACGTCTTTACATTGACCACGTGGGTTATATTCACGTATAGAAATTGATATTCTGAATAAATCTATACATATACTTTTTTTAGATGTGTACGTCGGACAGAATCTGTACAACAGTAGGAGAAGTGGAATCAATCTCGATACCCCAGAGATTACTATTACCAATGCGGTCAACAGTTGGTACAACGAAATTAACCAGATTGATCTTCCACAAATTAATAGCTTCACTGGAGCTAATGGGTAATAACAATTTAGCTGTACATAAACATAAACATATGCATAATACATAATTTCAGCAATTTCATAACCATAACATAATTACAAATTGACTTTAAAATTTTTAAACATATAGAAATATAGGATATAGGATAGAAAAGTTTATGCTCACATACCAATAGCATAATGACCTCTTACTTTTCAGAGTTGGTTCTTTTACCCAATTAATTTGGGCAAGTACCACTAAGGTTGGATGCGCTGCTGCCAAGTGGTCCGATGGAAGATGGTGGAATAACCTAATCGCCTGCAACTATGCAGTAGGAGGCAATTATTTGGGCAACAAGATCTACACGCAGGGTTCAGTATCAGCCTCCGCTTGTTCTGCAACGGACCCAATTTATGTTAACCTGTGTGTTTAAATTTACGCAAACGTTAAAAAGTTTTATATGTATATGAAATATTTTATGTATCAGATATTTTAAGGCAAAGAAGGTGAATAAGCCAATGCATTTTAAATAAAATAGAAGTAAAGGAAAATAAACATAATTTAAAATTGTAATTATTACATACAAATATTTGTTGCCCTTTAAATTATATATACGAGGTCTGTTCAAAAAATAAGGTGAGGCAAAAATTTCGCGGGCTACGTACATTCGATTATCGATTTTTTTATTTTGTTATGTTGGTACACTCGTCTCGAACATATGTTCACAGTTTTAGCTATATAGCACATTTAGTTTGTTTGTGAGAGGCTTAAAAGTTAGAAGTGTTTTGCGTGTTCGGCGATTTTCTGCTGTCGAAAAACATGAATCAAAGAGTTTGCATTAAATTTTGTGTGAAAAATGGAATCAAGTGCTCCAAAACACTTGAAATGTTGAAAGTGGCATACGGTGAGTCTACTTTAAGCCAAAAAAAATGTTTACAAGTGGTACAAGCTTTTCACAGAAAGTCGAGAAAATGGGAATGACGACGCTCGCCCTAGACGCCCCAGCACATCAACAACCGATGAAAATGTTGAGGAAGTGAAGAAAATTGTTATGGAGAATCGTCGAATACCTATTAGAGAAGTTGCTGAGGATGTCGGCATATCGGTTGGCTCATGCCATGCAATTTTTTCGGAAATTTTGGGCATGAAGCGTGTGGCAGCGAAGTTTGTTCCAAAATTGCTGAACTTTGACCAAAAAAATCGTCGCATGTGCATCGATCAGGAATTGTTAAATGACGTCAACCGCGATCCAGATTTGCTTAAAAGGGTCATAACTGGTGACGAATCATGGGTATATGGTTATGACATCGAAACCAAATTTAAATCGTCCCAATGGAAGGGCCCAGGAGAGCCAAGGCCAAAAAAAGCACGCCAAGTTCGATCAAATGTGAAGGTTTTGCTGACTGTTTTTTTCAATTACCGTGGCGTAGTGAATCAGGAGTTTTTACCACGGTCGTACGGTCAATAAGAAGTATTATCTTGAAGTTATGCGCCGCTTGCGAGAAGCAATACGAAGAAAACGTCCGGAATTGTGGAAAAACAATTCATGGCTTTTGCATCACGATAATGCACCTGCTCACTCGTCATTGCTTGTTCGTAATTTTTTGGCCAAAAACAACACCGTAATCATGCCTCAGCCACCGTATTCACCAGATTTGGCCCCCTGCGACTTTTTCCTGTTCCCAAGATTGAAGAGACCCATGAAAGGACGGCGTTTTGAGACGATTGAGGAGATACAAACCGAATCGCTGAGAGAGCTCAAGAGCATACCAAAAAGTGCATATCAGAACTGCTTCGAGATTGGAAAAAACGCTGGCACAAGTATATTATATCTGAGGGGGACTACTTTGAAGTGAACAAAATAGAAATTGATGAATAAATAAATATTTTTTGAGAAAAATGAAAATTCTCCTTATTTTTTGAACAGACAACGTATACTTATTTATTTTTCTATAAATGATTGTCTTTATCAAAATAGTCTTCTTTAAGCTCGATACATTAAGTCCTTTAAGATAAATATTACATTCAATTATACCTAAATATTATATCATAATATTCATTAAATATTTACAAAGAATAGTAATGACTCATGTAAATGTTGAGTATTTTTATTTACTGTTAGTCTGATATTATTGCGTAATATGTTGTACACAGAAGGGCACTGTGTTATACTGATAAAAATGATAGAAAAATGTTTGAATATTACTTATAGAAATCACACGTCATTTTGAAATAAATAGATTACGTTATTGAGTAATTCATATATGTTGTATAGGTGTAATTCAGTGCAGCTCTTTGCAGCGTTAAAATAGATTTGCAAGTTACAGAATATAAGACGGTTGATAATATGGGTATGTACGAAAATACAATACTTTTACCAAACATATTGTATATAATATAGAAATAATATTAATAAATAGTAATAGACAACACAGTGAGCGAGAGCAACGATGTTTGACGCTGACTTCTGTGTCTTTGGGATCGATCCCGGACCAGAGTAAAATTTGTTGGGTTTGGTGATTGCGCCGGCGAATGTGACATCACACTATTACACACATATTTTGCAATATTTTCCTTTTCCAATATTTGAATCCTTAATAATTAAAGAAATAAGATTTTCTGCATTTATTGAGATATAAGAATGTTATACTCTTGTTAAAATTGACAAATTTGTTGTATTTTAAATTTTAACAAACATCGTAAGATACTTAATTCTCAGTCCTGGAATAAATATGTATCTCATTTCGTCTCTGAAAATAGGGTTGTGAACTATACCATAATTTTTATAAAACTGCACTATATATTGATAAAGTTTCCTATTAAAACCTCAAATATTCAATTCGCAATATTATAAAAGATATTAACGATTAAAATAGTCATTCTTTCCCTTTTAATAATTAAAGGGGTAGAAATTTACAAAAAATTACTTCATTTCACGACGTCATTGCTTCCTCATCTTCTTCCTTACCACTATTTGCCAACTTTTACCATCACTGTTAAATGAGAGAAGTGCAAAAGACATGCAGTATTAGACGTCCAAGCTTTGAGCCGACCCATAATGTTTCAAGAGCGATAAAACGAAAAATAAATAAGTTACTTATTACATTCTTTACAGTTTGTGACGTCATCAATTACAAGGATAAGAACTATAATATTACGCAGTAAAACAAAATTCAAATTAAAAAAAAGATATATATTCGTCAATTTTTAGATATTTAATAAATTTAAAACGTTGTTATAAGTTTACTAACCAATATTATAGAGAAAGTTAAGAAATCGCCTCTAAAAAATGAGTTCACAACCAAATTAAACCCGGACAGTAACTATGTGTGTCTATAGTCGGTACCAAATGCAGTGAACGTTAGATGTTTGTCTCCAACGTGTAAGTCAAATATTGGAAGATTGATATGGCAAGTTTCCTGCTACACGGTGGAACGAATGTTTGATACGATTGATGTATTTATTTTATTAATTTGTTGATATTATTGACACTGATACTGTTTAACAAAAACTTTCAAGCAAATAAAGAAATTTTCAAGTATAAAACCTTCCTTTGTTGAACAATTCGTGCAGTAGTGCATGACATGTGGATCAAGTATGTTATGGGGGTAGAAAAATCACTTTGACGCGGGTCAATAGACAGACAACAGCCCGAACTTATTCTAACATGAATGTTGGACACATGACATTGGACACACTTAAATCTAGCGTTCGTAGCATCGATTGGCGCCGGTTTTATCAAGTTGTATTACTTATGTACATACACAATCATAAATTTAATAGACAGCAGTGTAGTCACATATTTGAGGCCATGACACCAGAAAAACTGTTAACATAGTAGCAGGTCGTCGGTGATATGACTTAACGTTGGAAATAGGTTGACGGTAATGCAATTTTAAAGCAAATATAATTTTCTTTATGAAATTTTACCTCATATTAAACTAAAATGTGTTAAACTTTTATGTATATATTGAATAAGTTAAATATAAAAATCAACTTCATACACAGACATATTTTTTTTCTTAGGTTTTCTTATCATAACAGTAGCTGTATCAGCTCTTCAGCTTGTGAGCGCAAGGGATTATTGCACAATAGCCTCCTGCAATGGGGAAACACATGTAGGATGTCCTATCCCAGTAAGTGGTTACTTTAAAATATAATTTGAACAAATAGAGACAACACTAGGTGTTTTTACTAAGAAAAGTCATATTGCAAGTGTGTTCATACCGATAGGGCAACATTTTATTTATGTTATGTTCCTGCAAATAAACAGTAAATTCCCAAGCCGATGGGTTATGTCTTGACAGTGGCGTGTCTTGTTGTAATGCTGTGTAAAGAGCACTGTTGGTAATATGTAATGTACAATACATGATTTTAATCTAGACCATACCTGGAGGACCATCCTGCAGTTCGTTCATGGCAATCACTTACTCGGATTCTCAAAGAAATCATTTTGTAGCTCTGCACAATGAGAAAAGAAACGCTGTAGCTAGCGGAAAGGCTGTAAGCAGGCCAAATGATGGTGCCAATCCATTTTATCTTCCATCAGCTACTGACATGAAAATGTTGGTAAGTTGCAAGCAACAATTTCTTTCCTTAATTTAGCAAAGGAATTTTATAATTGATTAATAAAATTTTCAGAGCTGGGATCCGGAGTTGGCCCTTCTAGCTTCATACAACGTTCGCCAATGCAAGATTGCTCACGATGGTTGCAGAGATACTGGTACATAGAATATTCATAACCGTTATTATTTATATATGAGTCGTCTAGAATCAAAGTTGCCTAGTTGATGTTTTTCTGAAACTGAGAAAAGGGGCAAAATGTTATTGAAAGATCACACTGACATTGCAATAAATCTTGAAATTTTTATGTAATTCTGTTAAATAACATAATAACATGTGTATGGTATAAGCTGTTTATCAAATTATTTACTTTAAATAGTAAATATTGATATTTTATGTATGATATGTATATAATATATTAAAAATAATATTTCTAACAAATTATCTCAAAGTAACTAGCCAATTTTGATTTTGTATAACATATTTGATAACGATTTACGATAATTTATAATTATTATTATCAAAACCCTTATTTACCCTCTCATAGAGCTTAGCCAGCTGAACACAATAGTATCTAACTCAATTTTGAATTTTTCATCTACTAGCCAACTTTGATTCTGGACGACTCATTTGTATAATCATACAAATTATCAATACTATTTATTATGTCACAATGGACAATATTCGTCCTAGTGGTATACATGGACGTTAATTAATAATAATTAATAAATAACGTTCTTCGTGATTTTTAACATTTCGAATACAAATATTATATTGCCAGTAATCTCAGAGATGTCAGGAGGCATTTTGAGTTAACCAGCTCGAGAGATATATAGCAGAAATGAATATATTTTTACAGATCAGTTCGTTGGACAGAATTTGTACAAGAGCTGGTATTCTGGGGGCAATGCGGCCAACATTCCCATTGACACCATCATTGACGACTCAATCAATGCTTTTTACGATGAAATTAACCAGTTTGATTTACCACAGATTGACAGTTTTACTGGAGCTAACGGGTAATTATCCTTTTCTTATCAAATTCAAAAATAACATAAATTTAAAATAGATTATTGGAAATATTTCTAATGCGAACGAGATTATAACTATGAAAAGTATATTTTGGTAAACAAGCTTTATAAATAAGTAAATTATAAACATTAGAGAAAACTAATAAATTTTATTATAGAAGTAAATAATTTCTCTTCGTAATTAAATGATGGCATCTGTAAAGGGAAGCGTTGTTTCGCTTTCCAATAGGGTTCGACGTTTTCAGTTGGATTATACGTTTAAGCAAAAACTTTCTAATATGAATTTAACTCTTCCTTTCAGAGTTGGACATTTCACCCAACTAATTTGGGCAGATACCACTAAAGTTGGATGCGCCGGTGGAAAATGGCTCGATGGAAATCGTTGGAATTACCTCGTCGCCTGTAACTATGCAGAGGCAGGCAATATCCTTGGCGGAAAAATCTATACCAGAGAAATAGCGGGGTCTGTTAGTACTGCTAAAGCTAGTAGCACAATAACGCCCTGCAACGAGGAATCTCATGCAGGATGCCCTATTCCAGTAAGTGGTTACTTTAAAATAACTTTTGATCAAATAAAGGCAACGTTAACTGTTTTGTCTAAGGTTAGATAAATTGCAATTGGGCTCACAGACATAGGCCAAGATGTTATTTATGTTTTGTTCCTATATATAAACTGCAAATTCCCAAGTCAATTATTATTTCAATTTAGAATATACCTGGAGGTCCATCGCACAGTTGGTTCACGCAAATCACTTACTCGGATTCTCAAAGAAATCATTTTGTAGCCCTTCACAATGAGAAGAGAAATACTGTGGCTAGCGGAAAAGCTGTAAGCAGGCCAAGTGATGGTTCTGGTCCAATTTATCTTCCCTCGGCTACTGACATGAACATGTTGGTAAGTTGGAAGCAACGATTCTTGCATTTTTATAACAAAGAAATTACATTTATATTGAATTAATATTTTTGCTTGATAAAATTTGTAGAGTTGGAATTCGGAGTTGGCTCATCTAGCTTCATACAATGTTCACCAGTGCAAGATGGCTCAGGATGGTTGCAGAAATTCTGGTTATAAAATATTTTATAATTTTTATCATTTATATTTGTACGATTATAAAAATTATCAATAATAATTACCATATCCAATTCGAATTTGACCTAGTCACATAGACTAAATTCATTTATCCCTGATTTTTAGCATTTTGAATATAAATATTATATTGTTAAAAAAGTCAGACATCGAAATATGAAATAAATGTAGTGAAAATACATCAACTTTTACAGATCAGTACATTGGACAAAATCTGTACAATAGCTGGTATTCTGGGAGTAATGCAGCCAACATCTCCATTGACACCATTATTGACGAAGCAATTAATGCTTGGTACGAAGAAATTAATCAGTTTGATTTATCACAGATTGACAGCTTTACTGAAGCTAACGGGTAATTATCCTTTCTGTCAAATTCAAAGATAACTTAAAGTTAAAACAGATTATTGAAAATATTTCGGAGAGGGATAAAATCATAACTATGAAAAATATTTTTCAGTAATGAATCTTTAAAAGTTCGGTAGACAAAACTAATAAAGTTTCATTATACAATGAAATATTTTATCTTTGAAATTCAATGAAAGTTATAGCATTCTTCCAATTGGGTTAAAAGTTTCCAGTAGCAATATTAGATTACGAATATAAGCAAATACTTTCTTATATGAATTCGAATCTTTCCTTTTAGAGTTGGTCATTTCACCCAACTTATTTGGGCAGATACCACTGAAGTTGGATGCGCTGGTGCGAAATGGCTCGATGGAAACCGTTGGAATTACCTCGTCGTCTGTACCTATGCAGGAGTAGGCAATTCCCTTGGCCAAAAGATTTACACCAGGGGAGCAGAAGGATCTGCCTGTGTTGCTAAGGACGCCTTCAAATTGCTTCTATTGAATATAATATATATTTGTTATCGAGTTTTGAAATAAAATTTATGTATATATATGTTATATATATATTATATATATATATATATATATATAAATTTTAGTGTAATGTATTTGTATAAAAGTGCAGTTATTAGATCATATAATATATTTGTAAATTCAATCAAAAACATTTCTTAAATATTGCTCTAAATTTTTAACTTTAATGAGTTAGTATCAGCAAACTGGAAGTTAAATGTTGCTTATCAGCACCATAGCAAATACCTTTAAGGTTGGATGCGCTGGTGCCGAATGGTTTGATGGAATCCTGTACAGTAATGGACCCAGTTTAGGTAGCAGGGGGTTCACAAATTGCGGCGAAACGTCACAAGAACGGGGAGGAGTATCACAAATTTTGTGACGTAACATCTAAAATTCGACTACCAGAAATAATAAAAGGGGGGCTTGATCTACAATGTGGGAGGATTTAAAAACCATGTAATTTGAGTGGCGTAATTTATGAATGAGCCCTAATATTTTTTGTATTTGACATTTTAAACCAACAAGAATAAATAAGCCAAAGTCTACGAAATAAAAAAATAAACATAATTTAAAATTGTAATTATTAACAAATATTTGTTGTTCTTTCAACTCATCTGTATATTTTTAATTGCGCTATGGAGAATGAGAGCCACTTAGAATTTTACTTGATTATTTGGCCTGTTACAATTTTAATCAAATATATACAATATCCAGTCTTTATCATTGGTGTCTTCGTTAGTGTCTTCATAATTTTCTAGCTCAATACCGTTTTCCACAGATATGGAAGGTGCTCAACTTCTATAAATCTGTAACAACTAAAAAAAGCGCTTAAATAAATGACTTGGTAAACAAATAATTTTCATGTTGATAAAGTTTTATTCTAGGTGTGCCTCCTTCCCGTCAAGTCAAACTAATAACACTTTTAATCTTCACTAATTTACACATTTTTAAGTAAACACACGAATCGCTACTGCAAGAATTGATATGAAATATGATAGAAACCGCCCACATTCTCAAGATATTTCAATTATTCAGGGTTATGAATGAAAATAAGTATAATTACAGCAATTTAAATAAAAACAATATCAATAAATTATTATAATATTTACATTAAAAACAATAAAATTACTTTAAATTTGCATAAAATTGTGCTCTACTTTAGAAAATATGATAACAAATGATAATAATATAGTTATGAAAATAATTACAAATTGTTTCAATATCGGTTAAAGAAACCACGCACTACTCCATATATAAGGCGCTAACTTAATGTAAGCGGCATCACATCGCAACTCTTTGTAGTATTACACTTAAAATAGACTTGTCACTTACTGAAAATAAGGCAGCTGATAATATGGGTACGTATGGTCATACCCATCAATTTTCACTTATTCACTTAAATATTTTACTATATAAAGAAAATTACATACACAAATTGCGACACAGTGTCTTCGTATTCGAACCTCGGACCAGCGCTACATTTTCTGGGTTTGTTTGTCATCAAAATTAATTTTATTAAGTGCTCTCATAACCAAGCAACTTTTGTGACAGCAGTGTAGTAAACCTGTGTGTGATCTTTCAAAAAGAGTTTAAAAAATCTCGTCTCGTTAGTTTAGAAAAATATAGGTATAGTTTTAGTCTCGTTCCCGTCTCGTATCGTCTCGTCACATGTCGTCGTTGTGAGAACTTACTCCTAAGATAGTCCTAAACAAAGTAATTCATTATATTATTTCGGCTAATTATTTTCTTTATTTTAAATTTTTCACACACTAAGCATATCGCTTTTTTCTCACAATTAATTGTATAAAATTTAAAAGAAAATTTAAACTTTGAAGAATTTTTTTTTATACGCAGTTGATCAACTGGTTCAATTTCAATTAATGCATCATCACTTTCATCAAATCTCGGCCTTTTTGTCAGGTTTACACTACTAACACCTATACTCGTATATTTCGTAAATATATGACCTAACCGTTTTTGTAATAAAAAGAGGTTGAACCTTTATGTTGCTGTTAGTTTATTTTTCTAGCAATATCTTTTTTAAAATAAAATATATTTTTTTAATAATATATGGTCTCGGTACAGTCTCAATAGTTTTCAGAAATGTCTCGTCTCGCTTGTCGTCTCATGCTCGTGTGAGCCCTATGTAGGATTTTGTCGGTGATAAGCCCAAGCATCGTAAAGAGGCTGACTTTAAAGAAATGCAATTTTATAAAATTAAAAACATAGTTAAAATCTTGTTCTAATACATCAGTATTAACGAATAAGGGCCTTATTCTGTAACTTTTCAAAAAATCGACATTATTTCTTCAGCGATGGAAATATTTAATTTTTTCACCGCTCGAATAAAGTCGCTGTATTTAAAATATCTAAAGCGATATTCTGTATGCAAAATTTTCCATCGCCCTTATAATATACAGCGGTGAAAAAGTATAGTGACGTTTTATAAGACGTCATCAGTTTTTAAAATATTTGACTAATCACGGCATTCAGAATATTCAAATATTTAAAAATTCAAACACTTGACAAGTACGAATACATGTCAATTGTTCAAGTCAATTGACAAGCAACATAACCTCACTTTCTGATATATTTATAATTGTATATTCATATAACTATACATATACTGTGTATTAAAAAATTTGTACTGAAATTCAAATGATAATTCGAATTGTTTGACAGTTCTAAAAAATACAGCGATGAAAAATTTTAAAGTCACTGCTAAAGCCGACCTTATAATTTTGTCGATATTTCCAGCGACAAAAATAAAATCGGTTTTACAGCGATGAAATTTTTTCACCGGTGGAAATACTTTATAGAATAAGGCCCTTAATGTACTAAGTAAAATTTACATTTTTTGTATTAAATTATATAAAAATCAATTTCATGAGACACATTTTTTTTCTTAGGTTTTCTTATCATAGCAATAGCTTTGTCTGCTCTTCAGCTTGTGAGCGCAAGGGATTATTGCTCAATACCTTCTTGCAATGGGAAAACTCATGTAGGATGCCCCATCCCAGTAAGTAGCTACTTTAAAATATAATTTGAACAAATAGAAACAACGCTATCTGTTTTGACTGAGGAAAGATACATTGCAAGTGTGTTCCTGTACATAAACTGTAAATTCCCAAGCCGATGGGTTTTGACTTGACAAAAGATTTTAAATATCAGTTTTGATGATGTGTATGTAACAGTCTTGGTAATATGTAAAGTATAAAAACATGATTTTATTCTAGACCATACCTAAAGGTCCATCCTGCAGTTCGTTCACGGCAATCACTTACTCGGAATCTCAAAGAAATCAATTTCTAGCCCTTCACAATGAGAAAAGAAATACTGTAGCTAGCGGAAAGGCTGTAAGCAGGCCAAAAGATGGTTCCGGTGCATTTTATCTTCCATCAGGTTCTAATATAAATAAGTTGGTAAGTTAGAAAAAAAATTCTTTTTTAAATGAAATAATTTTTCTGTCGAATTAATATTTTTGCTTGATACAATTTTTAGAGTTGGGATCCGGAGTTGGCTCTTCTAGCTTCATACAATGTTCGCCAGTGCAAGATGGCTCACGATAGTTGCAGAAATACTGGTACATAGAATATTTATAACCGTTATTAACTATATTACGCATAACTATAAAAGTTATCAGTAATACTTACCTTGCCAAATTGAACAATATTCGACCTATTACATTTTAACTAAATGAATTTCTCCCCAATTTTTAGTATTTCAAATACAAATATTATTATTATTTGTTTGTTATAATTTGATGGGCTTCTTAGTGCTACGGCCCTTTTCGATCTGTAAATTACAATAACATTAATTTACATTACGTATCTTACTTGCAACATCCTCTTAAATATTTCCTCGTTTGATTCTTTCACTACAAACAATTTGGATCCGAAGCGTATAAAATTCGAATACGATCTAGTATAGGAATCGACATATCGGCATTATAGGGTGACTTATGGACAATAACAACAAAAGAGTATCAGTGTCGAAGGTATTTTGGATCAAAAACGGAAGCTAAAGTTTCACCCTCATAAACTTAAGCTTTAAAATACGAAATTTCTTTTCCTGAACGTACCCAAATATATTCTGTTGTATTTCCGTTACATAAAACTTTAGCTTTAAATTATTAACATAACCTGACATAACCTTAAAAATAAAGCGGAACTGTCAAAACACGTCCTTATTTCATAAAAAACAAAAGACGACTGTGATACAAATATTATATTGTCTGTAAACTCAGAAAAAAATTAATTAATTAGTGAGTAAGAAATGTAACTGAAATAAATCTATTTTTTCAGATCAGTACGTTGGACAGAATTTATACGTGAGCTGGGGCAATGCGGCCAACACACCTATTGAAACCATCATTCAAGGAGCAATCAATTCTTGGTACAACGAAATTAACAAGTTTGATGTAGCACAGATTGACAAATTCACTGGAGCTAACGGGTAAACATTCTTTTGATCAAATTCTGTAATGTCCAGAAAACTCAAAGATAACTTATGGGGTTTATTATGGTTTTCCTTTCTACGAATAATGTTGCTCTCGTTTTGTTCCTTTTTTTTAAACTTTAAACTTAGTACATTTATTTTTGTCTTCTATTGCAAAATGACTGTTGTTCGTGTACATCGGTACATCGAAAGGAAGGCCAAATCGGGAACAAACGGGATCATATAAGGATAATACAATCATAATTATGAAATGTTTTTACAGTAAACAAATCTCAAAAATACATAAATAATGGACAGTAGGTAAATCTAAAAAAATATTATTGCAGAAGTAAATAAGTTCTCTTTGTAATATGTAATAAAGTTATGTTTTTTATGTGTGTATTCAATCTTCATTATTCACACGGAGAAGTTGTTTTCAATAAAGTTGAAGGTCTGAACAATGTAATAGCCCACTCACAGTAAAGCATATTATTTTCCGATGCTTCAGGTACACGTCGCACAGACAAGACAACTTGTTTTAAGTATGAGTCGCCGCTGAACTCTCGTAATTTGAACTATACTAATAATTGTCGAAAGTTGATGCACTTTTTATTAATACAAGTTTGGCTGTTTCCTTTCAGAGTTGGACATTTCACTCAATTTGTTTGGGCACTTACCACTAAACTTGGATGCGCCGGTTCCAAATGGCTCGATGGAAGCGAGTGGTATTTCCTCGTCGCTTGCAACTATAAAGTTGGTGGAAATTACGATGGCGCGAAGGTCTACAACAGGGGACCAGCAGGATCAGCTTGTGCTTCAAGGGACAACACCTACACAAGTTTGTGTGCATAAGTTTACAGATGTAAGCATTGAACAGGTTGTTAACTACTAAGTTATTTAAATTGTTTTTTGATGTTATGCTACATATTTGTTATCGGGTTTTGAAATAATATTTTCCTATTGTTGCATATAGCACATAAACGCACGTGTATAAAAGGACAATCAATATCATATAATATATAAGAATCAACTAAAAATCTATTTTTTTTAATTATCTTAACAATTTAACTATAACTAGAGTATACCCCCGTCACAAGCTTTGTGTGTGGCTTTAATTTCATATCAAATTTAAATTTTTTTTTTTAAATTGAAATATTTAAAACGTTCTATAATAATTTTACATATAACAACAAAAAAATTTTTATACAAACTGACTAAAGAAATAATTTTCTAATTTGTTTATTATTTAACCAGCTTTTATTCAAAATTTAGGATTTTTTTTTCGATTTGTAAATTAAGTACCAAAGTTAGCCCATATATAAAATTTCAACTTTCTAGCCTAATTTTTACTCTCGGCAAAAGCCGCCTCGTGCTCCCAAATAAAATGTTTGAATTTTGGATTTTTTTTTTTAATAACATATTTCATTATTAAGTAATCCAAAATTTGAGTGTTCCTCAAAATTTCTTACCGGGCCCCCAAATTTTCTCAACGCCCCCTTTTCCAATTTTTTAATTTCTAATTTTAAAAAAATGTTAGAATTGAACACCGTAATACACATGCCAAATTTCAGCTTTCTATTTTTTAAGAATTAAAAATTACAGAGCAAAAAGTAGAAAAAATTTGTAGTTGTTTCAATATTACTTCGGAAATTCAGAGGACGCCAAAAGTCTTTTTTTTAGGAATAAAACAATTTTTAGGAAAAGGAGCGGAGCCGTTTTCGAGCCACCATACTAATCGCGTAAACATATAAACAAATAAATATACACCTGGAACATTATAATATAGGAGGATAAGTTATTCAGAGCAATTCTGAAAAAAGTTCCGATAGATTAGCAATCAAAATAGTGGCGATGGCCATTTTTAGAAATGCTTTTCTGAACTGACTCTAATTAGAAATCTCTAATGAACTTACACTTCGGTAGTTGCAATTTCTGGCAACTGCATATGATCCTCTAGTATTTTGTAACAATTGAATTTTAATTTTAAAGTTATGTTCGTAATTTTATCTTTTTGAGTTAAAACGGCACAAGCATAAACGGCGTTTAGTTTAATCGAATCTATAGAATAATCTGAGCGATATTAATTTAGTACGAAAATATATAGTATTTAATAAATAATAAGTTATTTAATTAATGAAGAAATCACTTTTGTGTCACTGTCATTTTCAATGAGGTTTTTGTGTCGTTCTAACACATATTTCAATATTTATATGTTAACAAAATAAACCGGATATGACAGTTATCAAAATTCAGTAAAATGCACAGTGAAAACGAGTAAAGATTCTTCGTGCGATTGCATTTAATTGGTCTAACCCAGGGTACCCTCACTTAGTGTACAATTCATCAATGCCGCTTTAGGCGCCATTTTTGGAATAGTGAACTAAGATGCTCGGCGACTCAACATTTGAAGGGAATGAAGGGTGAAGGGAGTGCACTGAGCTAAAGTTCAGTGCAGTTCAGCGATACCACATATTCAAACATAATATTTATATATATACATAAATATATATTAATATTGTAGTTTTATTTTGTGTTATGCTTTGTATCACTGTGTATACAATTATTTGCATTTGTTTAGTACTATACAAAAATATTATGCTTAAAATGTGGTATCAGTGAAGTGCACTGAACTTTAGCTCAGTGCACTTCCTTCACCCTTCATTCCCTTCAAATGTTGAGTCGCCGAGCATCTTAGTTCACTATTCCAAAAATGGCGCCTAAAGCGGCATTGATGAATTGTACACTAAGTGAGGGTACCCTGGTCTAACCATTGACTAAAGCAATCGCGGTTCAGAATAACTAAATGTAATATTGTTATATAGCTATTGCATTGTGGAACAACTGCTACTAATGAAGTTGGAATTATTTCACAAGAGTTGTCATTTTTTCAGATTTCACTGATTATCAGCAAATTAATTGCAACACTGTTAAAACCAGTATGGCATTGCCAAGGCAAACACAATACATAAGTGTTACCTTACATTCACGGTACATTTTACCTAAAAAGCCTTTAATTCTATTTAAATATTTACAATCGTTATAATTGTGTTAATAAGAAGTTTTTTTAAAATGCTAATCCGCAAAAGATAGATATTTTTTAAAACGTTGACTATTAGGTAAAAATCGTTTACGTAACAGGTGCTCTTTGTTATATTAGAAAAACACTTAAATATACGTAACTTTGTTAAGCCAGTTGTATCGTATTACAACATATTCAAAATTAAGACACTGGATTATTCAAGAAATATTGATAAGAGAAATTTTAGCACAGTCGCAGTTCTGATGAATAAAATTAACTTTATTTAAAATACGTAAATCCTATTTTTGTCCTCGACAACAAAGTTAAAAGATATGTGCGACATATTAAATTTATAAAATATAATTAACATTTTTAAATGTTCGCAAATATTAATTATTATTTAACTTGGATGTTTTTATACTTTGTAGTAGTCCTGGGTATTTCAAATATTTAACTTATGTATTTAGAAATATTAATTTACATATCATACCCAGCTGTCTCTATGCTAAGAATCTAAATATTCATAAATTGTTTACAATGAATAATTATGAGTTGATGTAATGAGACCGAATATGTCGATCTTCTGGTGCTTTAGTAAGACATCTACGAAAAATCGATAGTTGAGTATATCAACAATGTACTTTTTATATAAACTCATAATACGTTAAACTTGTCGAATATCTCTGGAATGCATACAACTCGAATATTTTTTCGTTGTTATCTTAAAACTCAATATTCGGATATGTCTCACTAATGTATTGGACAATGGATGAATGTACGTTAGCATTTTTTATTTTCTTTACTTTTTCATTTTTTTTATATTTTTTAACAACATTTCATTTGAACCTTTTTTAAATTTTCTAATATAATCTCATTTCTCAATTTCTTTCTCATACACAACATCCTACTCTTCCTGTTGTCAATCTTCTTATTCAGCGCTATGGTAATTCAGAATCATTTAAGTGTTTTCGGTGACACAGTGAGCGACTGACACACGCTAGACTGCTGTGCCTTCGGTTCGATCTTCTGACCAGAGTTATATTTTCTGGATTTGACACCAGAAGAACTGCCAACATAATCGATGATAGAACTCAAGACGAAATTAAATTTAAAAAAGAAATTAAATAAGTTTCTCGACTAAGTTTATCTCAATTTATTTTGATGTTATGATACTCCGTGTTGACAAGATTTGGCGGCCATGTTGTCTTGACAGTATCTGCCAAATCTGTTGTTTATTTATCACCATGATAAGTTATACAATTGAGCAGCACGTCCAAATGCTAAAACTTTATTAATAAAATGAGTGTTCGTTAGTATCCTAATTTTGGGCGAGAAATTATCTTTATCGACAAGGCGCATTTTTGGAAGAATGGATATGTTAATAAGCTAAATTTCTGTATATGGGACGACGCCAACCCACACGAGGTTCACCAAGTGGCAATACATCCACAAAAAGTTATTATTTGGTGCGGATTTTGGACTAGTGGCGTCATTGGTCCGTATTTCTTCGAGAACGGCGTTGGTGAGGCCATCATCATCCATGATAACATAGATTGAACGATACTCGTGGACGTGAACGACATATGATTCCAGCAAGACGGTGCTACGTACCACACAGCGAACGCCACGTGGACATTCTGCACAAGCGATTTCAGGGTATAGTAATCCCTCGAGGAAGTGACATGAATTGACCACCAAGATCTTGCGATTTGATCCCACTAGACTTTTTCTTGTAGGATTTCCTTAAGTCGCAGGTATATGCCAATAAGCCACAATTGATCGTTGCTTCAAAGTCAACATAATCAATACATCGTGAAAAGCCGTGGCGGACATTTCAACGATATCATATTCCATACATAATGACATACATGTGCCTTTCAAATAAAGAAAGAATTTCGTTAATATCTCACACACAGCTTGTTGTATTCCATTTCAACATCGACCTGCTCTTATTGGAAAACTCTATAGATATCACAACAACGGAGCGCCGTCATCGAAGAAAATAATGCTGCATCCGCTACTGCGTGAACTATAAAGTACAACCTCATCTTAATATAGAATATTCAATTACTCAGACTTAAAATTCAAAGAAGTACACATTTGTAAATGTAACAATTATGTATCTGATATATTTACGTATACATTGTATGTATATAAATGTTATATAGTGGACTTGCATAATATTTAATGCTTGTTTAAATAAATGATAAGAAATGGTAATAGCGGAATACTAATTAGTAATTGTGTCAACTAATTAAAAAACCACATGATGTTTAAAATCAACTAAGAAGGCATTGCCGTGTATATAAGGACCAGGCTCATTGTGGAGAGCACCATTCAATAGTTTCATCTTGTAGAAATAAACTTGTGAGTTACTAATAATAAGACGTTAATATGGGTATGTACCACATCTTAAAATCAAGATTGATAAAATACAAAAAAAAAACGGTTTAATAATTCTCTTTTTAAGGATTCTGTACCATAATCGTTGTAGCTGTGTCAGCTCTCCAACTTGTGAGTGCAAGGGATTATTGCACAATAGCCTCCTGCAATGGGAAAACTCATGTAGGATGTCCCATCCCAGTAAGTGTTAATCTACTTTACAATAATGATTTGTGTCACAATTAATGAGAGTAAAAATCTATTGAGAGGCCTGGACAGTATTCTGGACACAAATCGTTAATACAAAGATACATATTCTAGGATCCGCCTGCAACTACAGCCTGTGTTTCTTTTACGGCCATCAATTTCTCACCCGCTCAAAAAACTTTAATGGTTTCCGCTCACAACTTGCACAGAAATAATGTGGCATCAGGAATTGCTGTAAGCGTACCAACAACTGGAGCTGCTCCATTTACCCTTCCCATAGCTACAGACATGAACAAGCTTGTAAGTTACAAACAAAGATATATTGTCATTCAACAAATATTTAGGTTATTGTTTTTATATCGAGCTAATATATTTGTGTGATTTAATTTCAGGCTTGGGATGATGAATTGGCCCTTTTAGCTTCATTCAACGTTCGCCAGTGTGATATAAAGCACGATGCTTGCAGAAATACTGGTAATTTCATTTAATTATTATTAAAACATCGACTTTTATTTTATCATTGATCATAAAACGTCTGATGTCTTTTTTTTCGAGTTTTTTACATATATGTTTTAACTTTCATTATCTAACTAATAAACAAATGTTGAAGACAAAATCAACTAAATGTCTTCTTCGGCCAAATCACGCTAATAATAAAATTCTTTAAGTCGGCATTATTCCATGGTGCGTTAGTAGAAGTTGACTGGTGTTAAATCATACGGTTGTGACCAATTTGTCAACCACCATTGAACCTGGTTGACACAGAATCTGTTGAAATTGACTGCTACTTTCTGGAAATAATATATAGACCAGAATAAGCCAGTTTAATCACTATTTTGAAATTTTTATTAAACACCATTTAACATTAGACGGTGTTTTTTATACAAAGTTAAGCTTACTTATAAAACCATCTAATGTTCCCTAAGAAGTTTATAAAAAAACATATACACAAATTATATAATACTAGGTTTAGATTACCGATCTGCATTATTTGAACAAATGGTTTACCGTATTTATCTGATATTGTAAAATAAGTCATAATGCTAATATCTACAGATATTCACCCGGGAAAAAATGATTCATGATTCACGGCTCTTGAAGCACGCTTTCTCTTTATCCAATTACTATGAAATTTTACACAGATTTCAAATTTCGTCGAAATAATTTCGTTTTTCATGGGCATTCATTTTAAATCAGTTGTCTCATAGCGTCCTTACATTGACAACGTAAGTATTCTGTATTACTTAGTGTCATTTGTTGTTTCACCTTCATTTCTCATTGACAAATTTAGTGTGAGTGATCCTTTGAACGCACGTTTATTTCTTCAGATGTTTATGTCGGACAGAACATATACCAACACAGCATATCCACCACAGACCTCGGTACTCCAGAGACCTCCATTCCCATGGCAGTCAACGGGTGGTTCAAGGAAATTAACCAGTTTGATATTTCACAAATTGCCAGTTTCACTGGAAATAACAAGTAATAACAATTTAACTGTATATGGTAGTCGTAAGTAAATGTAGATTTTATTTTGGAATAAGTTTATTACATTACATTTTCTTGAAAATTTAAGTAATATTTTGGTTATACTCGTATATCCGATATTATATTTGTTTGTTTGTTTATATGTTTACGCCATTCGTATGGTACCTTGAAATCGTGTCCATGCATCGTTATGAAAATTGCCCATTTCGTAGAGAAGAATTTTAAGACTTTTGGCTTGCTAGGATTTTCCCTTGAATTTTCTGGAAAGCTATAATTTTGGAAAAACTAAACATTTTTTTTACATTTTGCTCTATAACTTTTAATTCATAAAGGATAGAAAGTTGAAATTTGGCATGTGAAATGTGGCAATTGAAAATTAAAACTTGAATAATTGGAAAAGGAGGCATTGGGAAAATTAGAGAGCCCAGCAGCCCAATATGTTATAAAAATTGGTCTAGAAAGTTGAAATTTTATATATGGGCTAACTTTGGTACATAATTTACAAATCGAAAAAAAAAATTTGGAAAAAAGTTATTCAAATAACGAATAAATTGGAAATATTTTATATTTTGTATAAAAAAAAAAATTTATACGAAATATTATTATATTATTGAACGAGTTAAATATTTCAATTTCAAAATAGAATTTAAATTTGAAATAAAATTACGAATTATTTTGTTGGATTCAAATCATATACACTAAAAAGACGGGGGTAAACTCTAGTCGATATATAAAATGGGAAAGTTAAAGGTGAAAATTCTTTCTGTTCTTCTTTTTTCTTTTTCATTATATCACTTAACTGATAGCTTATATGATCTCTTACTTTACAGCGTGGGGCATTTCACTCAGATGATTTGGGCAAAGACTACTAAGATTGGATGTGCTGGTGCCAAGTGGAAAGATGGAAGATGGTGGCGGTATCTCTACACCTGCAACTACGCAGTGGGAGGCAATTATTTGGGCAACAAGATCTACACCACGGGTGCAGTAGCAGGCTCCGCTTGTTCTACAAGAGACATTATTTACCCTAATCTGTGCGTCTAAATTTAAGCAGACGTTAAAAAGTTTTGCTTATACACCTAGCAAAACTACAAATCTATTTAAAATCACTTATTTAAATCGGTTTTAATTGTTGTACATTTGTAGCAACTACTATTCAGAATTTATATGTTATTAATTACTTGCATATCCAAAATCATACAAAGAATGTTCAAAATATTTTCAAATTATATCCACGTCACTTTTAAAGAGAATTATTTAAAATCAATATGAAGATAATTAACACTTTTACTGCTGGACTAGATATGGAATAAAGTTCCATATGAAGCCCAACATATGCATTATAAGATACTACAATCTAAGTATAAAAATTTTAGTTATAATACCTTTCATTTGTTCTTAAATTGTTAAAAATTGATTTTGAAAATAAAGTACCGGTATAAAAATAATATTTTGCGTCTTTTTTTAAATATTTTATGACCTACAGATACAGTATAATATATATCCATACATATCGATCTTTCATATCAATATCTATATCAATTCATTAATGAGACATATTCGAATATTGAGTTTTGAGATAACGACGAAAGCACTATTCAATTTGTGCAGTTGCATTTACAAAGTATCTGAGCAGATGGAGAATAAAGTTTACTTAAAAATGCACTCAATTTAAAATTCAAATTATTATCATCAAGTTGTCTTAATAATAAACTGGACAATTAATAGATATTTAGTTGGAACTAATTTAACCGCCAGGTTAGAATATAAAACACTTCACTTAGTTTATAGTAAACTAGCAAGTATAAAACTGCACTGCAAAACTAATTCTTTATGAGAAGTTGAAAATAAACCTTAAAACTAGCTTGTGGTAAGCTGACACTAGACATTTTACTACCTGTCTTTTAATTTAAGTTTAAATTACTATTTAAATTGGTTTTAATTCTAATATTATTATTAACTTATCGGATTCTTAATTTGGTGAATGTTTTTTTATATTTTGATCAAATTTTTTATTTTTATTTTTCTTTTTTTAATTTTATTTTGGTCCAGGTAAAAAATTGACCTGCAGTCGAAGGATAAAGTAAGCAGTAAATAAGATTTATTTTCAGATTAAGTAAATAAGTATTCAGATTTAAGTGTTAAGATGTTTATTCGCAATTTTCTTTATGCAACATGTGTTATATATATTTTTAATATATTACACATATTATAATATGCTATATATATAAAGCAAGAATTATTCTTATATTATTTATTAATTGTTATTTTATGTCCTTTTTTTAATTAAAATAGGTACAAACATAAAACACGACAAAAATATTATGCAATTTCATTAGAGCCATCTCAACGAAAATTGTAAAACATCATAATATAAACAATATTTTATAATATTAATTACTAATTAAAAATAAATAAATCTATATAAATTATAATAAATAAATAAAATCTATACTGATTTTTGTTGCATAACCTTTGACGATACTGGTAAACTATCCTTCTTGCCGAAGTTGCAGGTCCTGTTGTATTTGATCATCTTGATGCCTTGGGCGTCTTTGTTGGCCCTCCAATAGACTTCTCCAACTGACTTCTGTGTCTTTGGGATCGATCCCGGACCAGAGTAAAATTTGTTGGGTTTGGTGATTGCGCCGGCGAATGTGACATCACACACACATATTTTGCAATATTTTCCTTTTCCAATATTTGAATCCTTAATAATTAAAGAAATAAGATTTTCTGCATTTATTGAGATATAAGAATGTTATACTCTTGTTAAAATTGACAAATTTGTTGTATTTTAAATTTTAACAAACATCGTAAGATACTTTATTCTCAGTCCTGGAATAAATATGTATCTCATTTCATCTCTGAAAATAGGGTTGTGAACTATACCATAATTTTTATAAAACTGCACTATATATTGATAAAGTTTCCTATTAAAACCTCAAATATTCAATTCGCAATATTATAAAAGATATTAACGATTAAAATAGTCATTCTTTCCCTTTTAATAATTAAAGGGGTAGAAATTTACAAAAAATTACTTCATTTCACGACGTCATTGCTTCCTCATCTTCTTCCTTACCACCATTTGCCAACTTTTACCATCACTGTTAAATGAGAGAAGTGCAAAAGACATGCAGTATTAGACGTCCAAGCTTTGAGCCGACCCATAATGTTTCAAGAGCGATAAAACGAAAAATAAATAAGTTACTTATTACATTCTTTACAGTTTGTGACGTCATCAATTACAAGGATAAGAACTATAATATTACGCAGTAAAACAAAATTCAAATTAAAAAAAAGATATATATTCGTCAATTTTTAGATATTTAATAAATTTAAAACGTTGTTATAAGTTTACTAACCAATATTATAGAGAAAGTTAAGAAATCGCCTCTAAAAAATGAGTTCACAACCAAATTAAACCCGGACAGTAACTATGTGTGTCTATAGCCGGTACCAAATGCAGTGAACGTTAGATGTTTGTCTCCAACGTGTAAGTCAAATATTGGAAGATTGATATGGCAAGTTTCCTGCTACACGGTGGAACGAATGTTTGATACGATTGATGTATTTATTTTATTAATTTGTTGATATTATTGACACTGACACTGTTTAACAAAAACTTTCAAGCAAATAAAGAAATTTTCAAGTATAAAACCTTCCTTTGTTGAACAATTCGTGCAGTAGTGCATGACATGTGGATCAAGTATGTTATGGGGGTAGAAAAATCACTTTGACGCGGGTCAATAGACAGACAACAGCCCGAACTTATTCTAACATGAATGTTGGACACATGACATTGGACACACTTAAATCTAGCGTTCGTAGCATCGATTGGCGCCGGTTTTATCAAGTTGTATTACTTATGTACATACACAATCATAAATTTAATAGACAGCAGTGTAGTCACATATTTGAGGCCATGACACCAGAAAAACTGTTAACATAGTAGCAGGTCGTCGGTGATATGACTTAACGTTGGAAATAGGTTGACGCTAATGCAATTTTAAAGCAAATATAATTTTCTTTATGAAATTTTACCTCATATTAAACTAAAATGTGTTAAACTGTTTATGTAAAATTATATATATTGAATAAGTTAAATATAAAAATCAACTTCATCAGACATATTTTGTTTCTTAGGGTTTGTTATCATAACAGTAGCTGTATCAGCTCTTCAGCTTGTGAGCGCAAGGGATTATTGCACAATAGCCTCCTGCAATGGGGAAACACATGTAGGATGTCCTATCCCAGTAAGTGGTTACTTTGAAATATAATTTGAACAAATAGAGACAACACTAGGTGTTTTTACTAAGAAAAGTCATATTGCAAGTGTGTTCATACCCATAGGGCAACATTTTATTTATGTTATGTTCCTGTAAATCAGTAAATTCCCAAGCCGATGGGTTATGTCTTGACAGTGGCTTGTCTTGTTGTAATGCTGTGTAAAGAGCACTGTTGGTAATATGTAATGTACAATATATGATTTTAATCTAGACCATACCTGGAGGTCCATCCTGTAGTTCGTTCATGGCAATCACTTACTCGGATTCTCAAAGAAATCATTTTGTAGCCCTGCACAATGAGAAAAGAAACACTGTAGCTAGCGGAAAGGCTGTAAGCAGGCCAAATGATGGTGCCAATCCATTTTATCTTCCATCAGCTACTGACATGAAAACGTTGGTAAGTTGGAAGCAACAATTTCTTTCATTAATTTAACAAAGAAATTTTATATTTGTTTGATAAAATTTTTAGAGTTGGGATCCGGAGTTGGCCCTTCTAGCTTCATACAATGTTCGCCAATGCAAGATTGCTCACGATGGTTGCACAGATACTGGTATATAGAATATTCATAACCGTTATTATTTATATATGAGTCGTCTAGAATCAAAGTTGGGTAGTTGATGTTTTTCTGAAACTGAAAAGGAGGCAAAACGTTATTGAAAGATCACATCGCAATAAATTTTGAAATATTTTTGTAATTCTGTTAAATATTAGGTAATTATTTGATATAGCTGCCCCTTTTCTTTCACTTTGTAAAAAGAACTACTGCATTTATGGATGTTTTATTATGCTTATTGTATACTAAAAACATGTCAAAATCACTACGTAATATTTATTTTACCACTTTTTATTAAGAGATAGAAGATATTGAGTGTTAAAGTTGACCAAAAAATGTGATATTTGACAACATTTTACACATAATTTCCTTACTATTGGCTAGTGTAATACTTACTATGATTATAAATATTCAAAAATTTGCGGTGCTTTTAAATATTTAATTTTACATGTTTCTAATTTAGTAATTATATATAAGTTATATGTATTTAAAGAGATTTAGAGTGAATGAAAATTTTTTTTTTATACCAAAACCGCTTTTTCTTATAACAAAAATTTTCATCCACTCTAAATACTTAATTTTACATGTTTTTAATTTAGTAATTATATATAGCTATCTTTATTTATCTTTTTATCGAACTAATGTAAACCCTACATCTATATAATTACTAAATTAGAAACATGTAAAATTAAATATTTAAAAACACCGCGCTTTTTTTTTATACCATATGGTACGAATCCTAATAAAATGATTTGGTTTGAATCCAAATAAGCCAGTATTATGCAAAAAATCTATCAATTGATACACATAAAAGTGGTGACATAACCTCAATTTTGAAATTTCTACTTTAACCCTCAATATCTCCAAATTTATTAATAAAAAGTGATAAAATAAATATTACGTAGTGATTTTGACATGTTTTGAGTATACAATAAGCATAATAAAATATACAAAAATGCAATAATTTTTTTTACAAAGTGAAAAATAAAAGGGGCAGCTATATCGAATAATTACCGCCAATTTTGATTATGTATAGCATATTTGATAACGACTTACGATAATTTATAATTTTTTTGATTAGGAAACATTATTTATCCTCATATATGGTTCAGGTAGCTGATCGCAATGGTATCTAACTCAATGTTTAATTTTTCATCAACTAGCCAACTTTGATACTGGCCGAGTCATTTACATAATTATAAAAATTATCAATAAAAGTTATTTGAATACAAATATTATATTACCAGTAACTAGCGCGAGAGAAAATTAGGAGACATACATCTACTTTTTCAGATCAGTACGTTGGACAGAATTTGTACAAGAGCTGGTATTCTGGGGGCAATGCGGCCAACATTCAATTGACACCATCATTGACGACTCAATCAATGCTTTTTACGATGAAATTAACCAGTTTGATTTACCACAGATTGACAGTTTTACTGGAGCTAACGGGTAATTATCCTTTTCTTATCAAATTCAAAAATAACATAAATTTAAAATAGATTATTGGAAATATTTCTAATGCGAACGAGATTATAACTATGAAAAGTATATTTTGGTAAACAAGCTTTATAAATAAGTAAATTATAAACATTAGAGAAAACTAATAAATTTTATTATAGAAGTAAATAATTTCTCTTCGTAATTAAATGATGGCATCTGTAAAGGGAAGCGTTGTTTCGCTTTCCAATAGGGTTCGACGTTTTCAGTTGGATTATACGTTTAAGCAAAAACTTTCTAATATGAATTTAACTCTTCCTTTCAGAGTTGGACATTTCACCCAACTAATTTGGGCAGATACCACTAAAGTTGGATGCGCCGGTGGAAAATGGCTCGATGGAAATCGTTGGAATTACCTCGTCGCCTGTAACTATGTAGAGGCAGGCAATATCCTTGGCGGAAAAATCTATACCAGAGAAATAGCGGGGTCTGTTAGTACTGCTAAAGCTAATAGCACAATAACGCCCTGCAACGAGGAATCTCATGCAGGATGCCCTATTCCAGTAAGTGGTTACTTTAAAATAACTTTTGATCAAATAAAGGCAACGTTAACTGTTTTGTCTAAGGTTAGATAAATTGCAATTGGGCTCACAGACATAGGCCAAGATGTTATTTATGTTTTGTTCCTATATATAAACTGCAAATTCTCAAGTCAATTATTATTTCAATTTAGAATATACCTGAAGGTCCATCGCACGGTTGGTTCACGCAAATCACTTACTCGGATTCTCAAAGAAATCATTTTGTAGCCCTTCACAATGAGAAGAGAAATACTGTGGCTAGCGGAAAAGCTGTAAGCAGACCAAGTGATGGTTCTGGTCCAATTTATCTTCCCTCGGCTACTGACATGAACATGTTGGTAAGTTGGAAGCAACGATTCTTGCATTTTTATAACAAAGAAATTACATTTATATTGAATTAATATTTTTGCTTGATAAAATTTGTAGAGTTGGAATTCGGAGTTGGCTCATCTAGCTTCATACAATGTTCACCAGTGCAAGATGGCTCAGGATGGTTGCAGAAATTCTGGTTATAAAATATTTTATAATTTTTATCATTTATATTTGTACGATTATAAAAATTATCAATAATAATTACCATATCCAATTCGAATTTGACCTAGTCACATAGACTAAATTCATTTATCCCTGATTTTTAGCATTTTGAATATAAATATTATAATGTTAAAAAAGTCAGACATCGAAATATGAAATAAATGTAGTGAAAATACATCAACTTTTACAGATCAGTACATTGGACAAAATCTGTACAATAGCTGGTATTCTGGGAGTAATGCAGCCAACATCTCCATTGTCACCATTATTGACGAAGCAATTAATGCTTGGTACGAAGAAATTAATCAGTTTGATTTATCACAGATTGACAGCTTTACTGAAGCTAACGGGTAATTATCCTTTCTGTCAAATTCAAAGATAACTTAAAGTTAAAACAGATTATTGAAAATATTTCGGAGAGGGATAAAATCATAACTATGAAAAATATTTTTCAGTAATGAATCTTTAAAAGTTCGGTAGACAAAACTAATAAAGTTTCATTATACAATGAAATATTTTATCTTTGAAATTCAATGAAAGTTATAGCATTCTTCCAATTGGGTTAAAAGTTTCCAGTAGCAATATTAGATTACGAATATAAGCAAATACTTTCTAATATGAATTCGAATCTTTCCTTTTAGAGTTGGTCATTTCACCCAACTTATTTGGGCAGATACCACTGAAGTTGGATGCGCTGGTGCGAAATGGCTCGATGGAAACCGTTGGAATTACCTCGTCGTCTGTACCTATGCAGGAGTAGGCAATTCCCTTGGCCAAAAGATTTACACCAGGGGAGCAGAAGGATCTGCCTGTGTTGCTAAGGACGCCTTCAAATTGCTTCTATTGAATATAATATATATTTGTTATCGAGTTTTGAAATAAAATTTATGTATATATATGTTATATATATATTATATATATATATAAATTTTAGTGTAATGTATTTGTATAAAAGTGCAGTTATTAGATCTGCTTGCGAATTTCTTTAATTTTAAGGTTTAAATATTAAATGATGACCAACCGTCACCTAGTTGTCCAACTTAAGGAACCAAGTCCGTAGTTATAGACGTTACCAAGTAAACCTAATGCATTGCGTAATATCTGAAGGTGGACAACGGTACTTTTTGTCTGCTGACACGTAAGGGATGTCTTGCGTCATTGCCGACATTTAAACAGCCCTTATATTTTCGACCGTTGAACGAATAGGTTGCTCTCTTAACTTTAAGAGTCTAAATTAGCAACATATATATATACATTGTTATTTTGTACACGTGCTTTTTCTGCTTATTTCAAATAAATTAATTTAATTATTAAATAGTGTGTTTCTCTGTGAATTCTTAATAAAAATACAGTCCACTACTAAATGTAAATTATCAACATCAGATTTACATAAACACTTGGTTTTTTCGTGTTTTAATCGACAAGAAACAATCAAGACAACGCTTAACATTGTGATTTTGAGTTACATCGAGAATCACGACATTTTGCGCCACATTTTGATCCAATCGATCCGGATATTTCAACACGGAGTGCTGAAACCACGAGGGAAAGATTTACATACGAGGCCAAACACACAGAAGCAAGAGGCGTCCACTACCAGAGGAGGTCGCCATTTTGAGATAAGTCCACATTCTTTTAATTATTCCATATCATTTAAATATCCTATGTTTTAATTGATTCTGTTTGATATTCGTAATATATACAGTAATTAGATTAAAAGAATAAAGTAATTTACGTTCCAACTAACGTTCAGAAAATTTACATGTGCAAAACGCGTTTCGAAACACGTGTTCAACAATTATAACGGGAAAGTATTACGGCATCACTACATCTTGTTATAAAATATTTTAAGTAAACGGATCTTACGAAGCTACATAGAGCCCTAGATTGTTTATTGTTAAGGTATTTTATAGCATTTCAGAAAATCAAGTTTAGTTCAGTTATTTTCATTAAGCTAAATAAATTAGAATGGATAATTCACAGCAATTTTTAGAACAAACATTGATGGTAAGATCAGTAGAGTCATTTTTAAGTTATTTAAGTAAATTAGATGAAGACAATATATCAGAAAACGATTTCTTTAAAATTCAAACGAAATTAGAAAGATTACCTACATTAACTGATTTCAAAATGAATTTATTGAGTATTGCAGATGTAACTGATTTAGATATTTGGGATGATTTTGAAGAAAAATCGTCGAATGCTGTTAGCATGGCAAAACGATTCTTAGCAAAAAATAACTCTTCAAGTCTCAACGATCTAGATCAGTTATCTATTAAATCGGGAAATTCTTCTTTCGTTAATAATTCTCATTTACCAAAATTGAAATTACCAACATTTAATGGTGATATATCTGAATGGCCGCGATTCAGAGATCTATATATCTCAATGATACACAAAAATGACTCCATTGATAATATCCACAAGTTCTACTATTTAAAATCATCATTAACGTCTATGGCACTACATGTCATAGACTCTATTGTAATAACTGCAGATAGTTATTTAGAAGCGTGGGAACTAGTTTTTAAACGTTTTGAGAATAAACGAATAGCAACAAACCATCACATTAAGGCTTTAGTTAATCTATCAGCTGTGCCCGGTAATTCAGCAGTAAGGCTTAGGGCCCTGGTAGATAACATGAAAAGCCACATGTGTTCTCTGTCCACATTAGGCGAACCTGTGGATAGATCGAATGTGTTATTTGTTTATCTTATGACACAAAAACTAGATAGTGATCTGCGTGATGATTGGGATAAAGAATGCTTTGGGTCAGATAACATTCCAACAACGGAGCAATTTTTAAATTTTATAACACAAAGAGCTGAACTATTAGAACTAAACAATTCTCGAACTAATTCACGTTCGACAATACGTCACAAAGAGTCACGTACATTCTCGGCTATAGAGACGCCATCATGTGATTTTTGTCAAAATACCAACCATAAACCGTTTCACTGTAGTGTTTATTTGAATATGACTATTGATCAACGTTGGGCTGAAATTAAAACCAAGAAATTATGTCATAATTGTTTGTCATCATCTCACTGGATAAAGGAATGCAAAAAGGGAACTTGTAAAATGTGTCATAAAAAACATCATTCTACTTTGCACCCGAGTTCTAATATTTCTGTAGAGCAGGTAGCAACAGAACCAGTTGTCGCACTTTCAAATAACGGTAGATCATTCAACGCCATGTTGTCTACCGCATTAGTTAACGTAACTGATCTGCATGGCAACGAACATACTGCTCGGGTTTTATTGGATTCGGGAAGTCAAAGCAATTTTATAACTGCTAGGTTTTTTAAGAAATTGGGATTAAGGGCAAGCACGGTCCATTATTCAATTAAAGGAATTAATAAAAGGGCGACCGCTGTACACGACGCTGTTAATCTTAAACTAAAATCAAAAATTTCAAGGTTCAATTCGAACATAAATTGTTTAGTTATTCCATCAATAACCGAGCCGTTGCCGAACGCTTTTATTGATGCGAACAATTTAAATATTCCTAATAATTTACAGTTAGCTGATCCCACATTCAATATTCCAAATGACATTGACATACTGCTCGGTGCAGAATTATTTTGGACAATAGGTTAGGAAATCGCAATCTAGCATTGCATCAGTCGCAGCTTGGATGGATTGTAACAGGGCATTGTGTATCTAATACTGAACGTAACACAACTTGTTTACATACATCAACACGGTTGCTTCAAAGTCAACTTCAGACATTTTGGGAAATAGAAGAATCACCATTAGTTAGGGCACTATCATTAGAAGAAGAAGCTTGCGAGAAGCACTTCCTGCAACATGTTAGTCAAGACAACACAGGTAGATTTACCGTTAGAATTCCGCTGAAGGAGTCCCCAGATCGGCTGGGCGACTCAAAGGCTTACGCGTTGAAACGATTTTATGTACTTGAGAAACGATTAGCAAAAAACTCAAGTCTAATGCAACAATATACTGAATTCATGAACAACTATGAACGTCTAGGACATATGTCCAGAGTTCATTCAGACGACAGTAATACAAATAGCTATTATTTACCACATCATGGTGTGCTCAAACTTTCGAGTACGACAACAAAATTGAGAGTAGTGTTTGACGGCTCTATGACAACGACGTCTGGAGTCTCTCTCAATAATATTCAATCTGTAGGGCCCACGATACAATCAAGTCTTCTGTCAATCTTACTTAGGTTCAGGACACATAGATATGTGGCTACATCGGACATCGCAATGATGTATAGACAGGTGCTGGTCGAGCCAGCACAACGAAATTTACAAAGGATAATTTGGAGACCGTCTCCTGACGTACCAATACAATCATATACATTGAATACTGTAACATATGGAACTACATCAGCGCCATATTTAGCTATTAGAACTTTATGCCATATAGCGCATCAAAACAAAACCGAGTTTCCGATCGCATCAGAAACTATATTGAAAGATTTTTATGTTGATGATCTGCTCACTGGAGCATCATCAGTAGATTCGTTAATTGAACTATGTAAGGACATTGACTTGATTTTATCCAAGGGTTGTTTTAAATTAAGAAAATGGGTGTCCAATCATCCTGACTTCCTAACTAAAACATGTTTAGAATCACCAAATACCGACAGCGCGGTCCATTTGGTTTCCGAACAAAGTAAAACCTTAGGGATACAATGGTTGCCTAATACTGATTCATTAAAACACAATGTCCCACCAATGAAACACAAACCCGCTCCTTATTATAAACCATTAGGTGACTTGCCAGTTGAACGCATAACAGCCGTTTACCCGTTTAGCACAACAGGTATTGATTATGCAGGTCCAGTAATGATCAAAAATAGATACGGTAGAAATTCTAAATTGTTAAAGTCATACATAGCATTATTTGTTTGTTTTACTACTGCTGTACATCTTAAATTGGTAACAGATCTTACTACGCAAGCATTCCTGTTATCATTTCAACGATTTATCGCACGTAGAGGTACGCCTGCACAAGTATGTTCTGACAATCGAACAAATTTTGTAGGCGCTAGAAATTATCTGAGAGACCTAGGTCAACCAACTATTATCAGATACGTCATTCCAACATACTGTATGTACTACTGTAGAATCTCGCGCAATTTCTTGGAAATTTATACCTCCACGATCACCACATCATGGGGGTCTGTGGGAAGCTGCAGTAAAGTCGGTCAAACATCACCTTCGACGTGTGATGCATAATTCGAATTTAACTTTTGCAGATCTATATACTGTATTAACTCAAATAGAATCAATTATAAATTCAAGACCTCTCACTGCCCTTTCTACTAATCCTAATGACCTATATCCTCTCTGTCCTGGACATTTTCTCATTGGTCGACCTCCAGTCTCCACTCTGGGAACTGCCGAGGACACACCAGTTAAAACAAGATTAACTGCCTTCAATATTATCCAACAGATGAGGACGACATTTTGGAAACGCTGGCACAAGGAATATCTGAATACACTCCAACAGCGTACCAAATGGCAGCACGGACAACCACGAGTTCCACAGCTTGGTGATTTGGTAGTTTTAAAAGATGAAAACGCCCCCACGCACAAATGGACCACAGGCAGAGTTCTAGAATTGCACACTGGAAAGGATGGAATCGTACGAGTCGTCTCTATCAAGACTCCAGGAGGAACCCACCAAAGAGCTATTCAAAAAATCTGCCACCTACAATCCCCAGATCTAGAATAATTCGCATGTTAAATAATATGAAACTTAATTAATGTAATTAATAGGAAGCGGCCAGGATGTTTGCGAATTTCATAGCGGCCAGGATGTTTGCGAATTTCTTTAATTTTAAGGTTTAAATATTAAATGATGACCAACCGTCACCTAGTTGTCCAACTTAAGGAACCAAGTCCGTAGTTATAGACGTTACCAAGTAAACCTAATGCATTGCGTAATATCTGAAGGTGGACAACGGTACTTTTTGTCTGCTGACACGTAAGGGATGTCTTGCGTCATTGCCGACATTTAAACAGCCCTTACTTTCTCGACCGTCGAAGCAACAGGTTGCTCTCTTAACTTTAAGAGTCTAAATTAGCAACATATATATATACATTGTTATTTGTACACGTGCTTTTTCTGCTTATTTCAAATAAATTAATTTAATTATTAAATAGTGTGTTTCTCTGTGAATTCTTAATAAAAATACAGTCCACTACTAAATGTAAATTACCAACATCAGATTTACATAAACACTTGGTTTTTTCGTGTTTTAATCGACAAGAAACAATCAAGACAACGCTTAACATTGTGATTTGAGTTACATCGAGAATCACGATTTTGCGCAACAAGATCATATAATATATTTGTAAATTCAATCAATAACATTTCTTAAATATTGCTCTAAATTTTTAACTTTAATGAGTTAGTATCAGCAAACTGGAAGTTAAATGTTGCTTATCAGCACCATAGCAAATACCTTTAAGGTTGGATGCGCTGGTGCCGAATGGTTTGATGGAATCCTGTACAGTAATGGACCCAGTTTAGGTAGCAGGGGGTTCACAAATTGCGGCGAAACGTCACAAGAACGGGGAGGAGTATCACAAATTTTGTGACGTAACATCTAAAATTCGACTACCAGAAATAATAAAAGGGGGGCTTGATCTACAATGTGGGAGGATTTAAAAACCATGTAATTTGAGTGGCGTAATTTATGAATGAGCCCTAATATTTTTTGTATTTGACATTTTAAACCAACAAGAATAAATAAGCCAAAGTCTACGAAATAAAAAAATAAACATAATTTAAAATTGTAATTATTAACAAATATTTGTTGTTCTTTCAACTCATCTGTATATTTTTAATTGCGCTATGGAGAATGAGAGCCACTTAGAATTTTACTTGATTATTTGGCCTGTTACAATTTTAATCAAATATATACAATATCCAGTCTTTATCATTGGTGTCTTCGTTAGTGTCTTCATAATTTTCTAGCTCAATACCGTTTTCCACAGATATGGAAGGTGCTCAACTTCTATAAATCTGTAACAACTAAAAAAAGCGCTTAAATAAATGACTTGTTAAACAAATAATTTTCATGTTGATAAAATTTTATTCTAGGTGTGCCTTCTTCCCGTTAAGTCAAACTAATAACACTTTTAATCTTCACTAATTTACACATTTTTAAGTAAACACACGAATCGCTACTGCAAGAATTGATATGAAATATGATAGAAACCGCCCACATTCTCAAGATATTTCAATTATTCAGGGTTATGAATGAAAATAAGTATAATTACAGCAATTTAAATAAAAACAATATCAATAAATTATTATAATATTTACATTAAAAACAATAAAATTACTTTAAATTTGCATAAAATTGTGCTCTACTTTAGAAAATATGATAACAAATGATAATAATATAGTTATGAAAATAATTACAAATTGTTTCAATATCGGTTAAAGAAACCACGCACTACTCCATATATAAGGCGCTAACTTAATGTAAGCGGCATCACATCGCAACTCTTTGTAGTATTACACTTAAAATAGACTTGTCACTTACTGAAAATAAGGCAGTTGATAATATGGGTACGTATGGTCATACCCATCAATTTTCACTTATTCACTTAAATATTTTACTATATAAAGAAAATTACATACACAAATTGCGACACAGTGTCTTCGTATTCGAACCTCGGACCAGCGCTATATTTTCTGGGTTTGTTTGTCATCAAAATTAATTTTATTAAGTGCTCTCATAACCAAGCAACTTTTGTGACAGCAGTGTAGTAAACCTGTGTGTGATCTTTCAAAAAGAGTTTAAAAAATCTCGTCTCGTTAGTTTAGAAAAATATAGGTATAGTTTTAGTCTCGTTCCCGTCTCGTATCGTCTCGTCACATGTCGTCGTTGTGAGAACTTACTCCTAAGATAGTCCTAAACAAAGTAATTCATTATATTATTTCGGCTAATTATTTTCTTTATTTTAAATTTTTCACACTAAGCATATCGCTTTTTTCTCACAATTAATTGTATAAAATTTAAAAGAAAATTTAAACTTTGAAGAATTTTTTTTTATACGCAGTTGATCAACTGGTTCAATTTCAATTAATGCATCATCACTTTCATCAAATCTCGGCCTTTTTGTCAGGTTTACACTACTAACACCTACACTCGTATATTTCGTAAATATATGACCTAACCGTTTTTGTAATAAAAAGAGGTTGAACCTTTATGTTGCTGTTAGTTTATTTTTCTAGCAATATCTTTTTTAAAATAAAATATATTTTTTTAATAATATATGATCTCGGTACAGTCTCAATAGTTTTCAGAAATGTCTCGTCTCGCTTGTCGTCTCATGCTCGTGTGAGCCCTATGTAGGATTTTGTCGGTGATAAGCCCAAGCATCGTAAAGAGGCTGACTTTAAAGAAATGCAATTTTATAAAATTAAAAACATAGTTAAAATCTTGTTCTAATACATCAGTATTAACGAATAAGGGCCTTATTCTGTAACTTTTAAAAAAATCGACATTATTTTTTCAGCGATGGAAATATTTAATTTTTTCACCGCTCGAATAAAGTCGCTGTATTTAAAATATCTAAAGCGATATTCTGTATGCAAAATTTTCCATCGCCCTTATAATATGCAGCGGTGAAAAAGTATAGTGACGTTTTATAAGACGTCATCAGTTTTTAAAATATTTGACTAATCACGGCATTCAGAATATTCAAATATTTAAAAATTCAAACACTTGACAAGTACGAATACATGTCAATGGTTCAAGTCAATTGACAAGCAACATAACCTCACTTTCAGATATATTTATATTTGTATATTCATATAATTATACATATACTGTGTATTAAAAAATTTGTACTGAAATTCAAATGATAATTCGAATTGTTTGACAGTTCTAAAAAATACAAAGATGGAAAATTTTAAAGTCCCTGCTAAAGCCGACCTTATAATTTTGTCGATATTTCCAGCGACAAAAATAAAATCGATGGAAATTTCTTACAGAATACCAAATAAAAAATCATTGGTTTTATGACGTCATTTTACAGCGATGAAATTTTTTCACCGGTGGAAATACTTTACAGAATAAGGCCCTTAATGTACTAAGTAAAATTTACAATTTTTGTATTAAATTATATAAAAATCAATTTCATGAGACACATTTTTTTTCTTAGGTTTTCTTATCATAGCAATAGCTTTGTCTGCTCTTCAGCTTGTGAGCGCAAGGGATTATTGCTCAATACCTTCTTGCAATGGGAAAACTCATGTAGGATGCCCCATCCCAGTAAGTAGCTACTTTAAAATATAATTTGAACAAATAGAAACAACGCTATCTGTTTTGACTGAGGAAAGACACATTGCAAGTGTGTTCCTGTACATAAACTGTAAATTCCCAAGCCGATGGGTTTTGACTTGACAAAAGATTTTAAATATCAGTTTTGATGATGTGTATGTAACAGTCTTGGTAATATGTAAAGTATAAAAACATGATTTTATTCTAGACCATACCTAAAGGTCCATCCTGCAGTTCGTTCACGGCAATCACTTACTCGGAATCTCAAAGAAATCAATTTCTAGCCCTTCACAATGAGAAAAGAAATACTGTAGCTAGCGGAAAGGCTGTAAGCAGGCCAAAAGATGGTTCCGGTGCATTTTATCTTCCATCAGGTTCTAACATAAATAAGTTGGTAAGTTAGAAAAAAAATTCTTTTTTAAATGAAATAATTTTTCTGTCGAATTAATATTTTTGCTTGATACAATTTTTAGAGTTGGGATCCGGAGTTGGCTCTTCTAGCTTCATACAATGTTCGCCAGTGCAAGATGGCTCACGATAGTTGCAGAAATACTGGTACATAGAATATTTATAACCGTTATTAACTATATTACGCATAACTATAAAAGTTATCAGTAATACTTACCTTGCCAAATTGAACAATATTCGACCTATTACATTTTAACTAAATGAATTTCTCCCCAATTTTTAGCATTTCAAATACAAATATTATTATTATTTGTTTGTTATAATTTGATGGGCTTCTTAGTGCTACGGCCCTTTTCGATCTGTAAATTACAATAACATTAATTTACATTACGTATCTTACTTGCAACATCCTCTTAAATATTTCCTCGTTTGATTCTTTCACTACAAACAATTTGGATCCGAAGCGTATAAAATTCGAATACGATCTAGTATAGGAATCGACATTTCGGCATTATAGGGTGACTTATGGACAATAACAACAAAAGAGTATCAGTGTCGAAGGTATTTTGGATCAAAAACGGAAGCTAAAGTTTCACCCTCATAAACTTAAGCTTTAAAATACGAAATTTTTTTTCCTGAACGTACCCAAATATATTCTGTTGTATTTCCGTTACATAAAACTTTAGCTTTAAATTATTAACATAACCTGACATAACCTTAAAAATAAAGCGGAACTGTCAAAACACGTCCTTATTTCATAAAAAACAAAAGACGACTGTGATACAAATATTATATTGTCTGTAAACTCAGAAAAAAATTAATTAATTAGTGAGTAAGAAATGTAACTGAAATAAATCTATTTTTTCAGATCAGTACGTTGGACAGAATTTATACGTGAGCTGGGGCAATGCGGCCAACACACCTATTGAAACCATCATTCAAGGAGCAATCAATTCTTGGTACAACGAAATTAACAAGTTTGATGTAGCACAGATTGACAAATTCACTGGAGCTAACGGGTAAACATTCTTTTGATCAAATTCTGTAATATCCAGAAAACTCAAAGATAACTTATGGGGTTTATTATGGTTTTCCTTTCTACGAATAATGTTGCTCTCGTTTTGTTCCTTTTTTTTAAACTTTAAACTTAGTACATTTATTTTTGTCTTCTATTGCAAAATGACTGTTGTTCGTGTACATCGGTACATCGAAAGGAAGGCCAAATCGGGAACAAACGGGATCATATAAGGATAATACAATCATAATTATGAAATGTTTTTACAGTAAACAAATCTCAAAAATACATAAATAATGGACAGTAGGTAAATCTAAAAAAATATTATTGCAGAAGTAAATAAGTTCTCTTTGTAATATGTAATAAAGTTATGTTTTTTATGTGTGTATTCAATCTTCATTATTCGCACGGAGAAGTTGTTTTCAATAAAGTTGAAGGTCTGAACAATGTAATAGCCCACTCACAGTAAAGCATATTATTTTCCGATGCTTCAGGTACACGTCGCACAGACAAGACAACTTGTTTTAAGTATGAATCGCCGCTGAACTCTCGTAATTTGAACTATACTAATAATTGTCGAAAGTTGATGCACTTTTTATTAATACAAGTTTGGCTGTTTCCTTTCAGAGTTGGACATTTCACTCAATTTGTTTGGGCACTTACCACTAAACTTGGATGCGCCGGTTCCAAATGGCTCGATGGAAGCGAGTGGTATTTCCTCGTCGCCTGCAACTATAAAGTTGGTGGAAATTACGATGGCGCGAAGGTCTACAACAGGGGACCAGCAGGATCAGCTTGTGCTTCAAGGGACAACACCTACACAAGTTTGTGTGCATAAGTTTACAGATGTAAGCATTGAACAGGTTGTTAACTACTAAGTTATTTAAATTGTTTTTTGATGTTATGCTACATATTTGTTATCGGGTTTTGAAATAATATTTTCCTATTGTTGCATATAGCACATAAACGCACGTGTATAAAAGGACAATCAATATCATATAATATATAAGAATCAACTAAAAATCTATTTTTTTAATTATCTTAACAATTTAACTATAACTAGAGTATACCCCCGTCACAAGCTTTGTGTGTGGCTTTAATTTCATATCAAATTTAAATTTCTTTTTTAAATTGAAATATTTAAAACGTTCTATAATAATTTTACATATAACAACAAAAATTTTTTTATACAAACTGACTAAAGAAATAATTTTCTAATTTGTTTATTATTTAACCAGCTTTTATTCAAAATTTAGGATTTTTTTTTCGATTTGTAAATTAAGTACCAAAGTTAGCCCATATATAAAATTTCAACTTTCTAGCCCAATTTTTACTCTCGGCAAAAGCCGCCTCGTGCTCCCAAATAAAATGTTTGAATTTTGGATTTTTTTTTTTAATAACATATTTCATTATTAAGTAATCCAAAATTTGAGTGTTCCTCAAAATTTCTTACCGGGCCCCCAAATTTTCTCAACGCCCCCTTTTCCAATTTTTTAATTTCTAATTTTAAAAAAATGTTAGAATTGAACACCGTAATACACATGCCAAATTTCAGCTTTCTATTTTTTAAATTAAAAAAAAAATTAAAAATTACAGAGCAAAAAGTAAAAAAAAATTGTAGTTGTTTCAATATTACTTCGGAAATTCAGAGGACGCCAAAAGTCTATTTTTTAGGAATAAAACAATTTTTAGGAAAAGGAGCGGAGCCGTTTTCGAGCCACCATACTAATGGCGTAAACATATAAACAAATAAATATACACCTGGAACATTATAATATAGGAGGATAAGTTATTCAGAGCAATTCTGAAAAAAGTTCCGATAGATTAGCAATCAAAATAGTGGCGATGGCCATTTTTAGAAATGCTTTTCTGAACTGACTCTAATTAGAAATCTCTAATGAACTTACACTTCGGTAGTTGCAATTTCTGGCAACTGCATATGATCCTCTAGTATTTTGTAACAATTGAATTTTACTTTTAAAGTTATGTTCGTAATTTTATCTTTTTGAGTTAAAACGGCACAAGCATAAACGGCGTTTAGTTTAATCGAATCTATAGAATAATCTGAGCGATATTAATTTAGTACGAAAATATATAGTATTTAATAAATAATAAGTTATTTAATTAATGAAGAAATCACTTTTGTGTCACTGTCATTTTCAATGAGGTTTTTGTGTCGTTCTAACACATATTTCAATATTTATATGTTAACAAAATAAACCGGATCTGACAGTTATCAAAATTTAGTAAAATGCACAGTGAAAACGAGTAAAGATTCTTCGTGCGATTGCATTTTATTGGTCTACCCATTGACTAAAGCAATCGCGGTTCAGAATAACCAAATGCAATATTGTTATACAGCTATTTCATTGTGGAACAACTGCTACTAATGAAGTTGAAATTATTTCACAAAAGTTGTCATTTTTTCAGATTTCACTGATTATCAGCAAATTAATTGCAACACTGTTAAAACCAGTATGGCATTGCCAAGGCAAACACAATACATAAGTGTTACCTTACATTCACGGTACATTTTACCTAAAAAGCCTTTAATTCTATTTAAATATTTACAATCGTTATAATTGTGTTAATAAGAAGTTTTTTTAAAATGCTAATCCGCAAAAGATAGATATTTTTTAAAACGTTGACTATTAGGTAAAAATCGTTTACGTAACAGGTGCTTTTTGTTATATTAGAAAAACACTTAAATTTACGTAACTTTGTTAAGCCAGTTGTATCGTATTACAACCTATTCAAAATTAAGATACTGGATTATTCAAGAAATATTGATAAGAGAAATTTTAGCACATTCGCAGTTCTGATGAATAAAATTAACTTTATTTAAAATACGAAAATCCTATTTTTGTCCTCGACAACAAAGTTAAAAGATATGTGCGACATATTAAATTTATAAAATATAATTAACATTTTTAATTGTTCGCAAATATTAATTATTATTTAACTTGGATGTTTTTATACTTTGTAGTAGTCCTGGGTATTTCAAATATTTAACTTATGTATTTAGAAATATTAATTTACATATCATACCCAGCTGTCTCTATGCTAAGAATCTAAATATTCATAAATTGTTTACAATGAATAATTATGAGTTGATGTAATGAGACCGAATATGTCGATCTTCTGGTGCTTTAGTAAGACATCTATGAAACTTTTAAAAGTACTACGTACTTTTCATAGTAACTCATAATAAAACTTGTCGAAGCTCATGTTAAACTTGTCGAATATCGCTGGAATGCATACAACTCGAATATTTTTTCGTTGTTATCTTAAAACTCAATATTCGGATATGTCTCACTAATGTATTGGACAATGGATGAATGTACGTAAGCATTTTTTATTTTCTTTACTTTTTTATTTTTTTTATATTTTTTAACAACATTTCATTTAAACCTTTTTTTTAAATTTTCTAATATAATCTCATTTCTCAATTTCTTTCTCATACACAACATCCTACTCTTCCTGTTGTCAATCTTCTTATTCAGCGCTATGGTAATTCAGAATCATTTAAGTGTTTTCGGTGACACAGTGAGCGACTGACACACGCTAGACTGCTGTGCCTTCGGTTCGATCTTCTGACCAGAGTTATATTTTCTGGATTTGACACCAGAAGAACTGCCAACATAATCGATGATAGAACTCAAGACGAAATTAAATTTAAAAAAGAAATTAAATAAGTTTCTCGACTAAGTTTATCTCAATTTATTTTGATGTTATGATACTCCGTGTTGACAAGATTTGGCGGCCATGTTGTCTTGACAGTATCTACCAAATCTGTTGTTTATTTATCACCATGATAAGTTATACAATTGAGCAGCACGTCCAAATGCTAAAACTTTATTAATAAAATGAGTGTTCGTTAGTATCCTAATTTTGGGCGAGAAATTATCTTTATCGACAAGGCGCATTTTTGGAAGAATGGATATGTTAATAAGCTAAATTTCTGTATATGGGACGACGCCAACCCACACGAGGTTCACCAAGTGGCAATACATCCACAAAAAGTTATTATTTGGTGCGGATTTTGGACTAGTGGCGTCATTGGTCCGTATTTCTTCGAGAACGGCGTTGGTGAGGCCATCATCATCCATGATAACATAGATTGAACGATACTCGTGGACGTGAACGACATATGATTCCAGCAAGACGGTGCTACGTACCACACAGCGAACGCCACGTGGACATTCTGCACGAGCGATTTCAGGGTATAGTAATCCCTCGAGGAAGTGACATGAATTGACCACCAAGATCTTGCGATTTGATCCCACTAGACTTTTTCTTGTAGGATTTCCTTAAGTCGCAGGTATATGCCAATAAGCCACAATTGATCGTTGCTTCAAAGTCAACATAATCAATACATCGTGAAAAGCCGTGGCGGACATTTCAACGATATCATATTCCATACATAATGACATACATGTGCCTTTCAAATAAAGAAAGAATTTCGTTAATATCTCACACACAGCTTGTTGTATTCCATTTCAACATCGACCTGCTCTTATTGGAAAACTCTATAGATATCACAACAACGGAGCGCCGTCATCGAAGAAAATAATGCTGCATCCGCTACTGCGTGAACTATAAAGTACAACCTCATCTTAATATAGAATATTCAATTACTCAGACTTAAAATTCAAAGAAGTACACATTTGTAAATGTAACAATTATGTATCTGATATATTTACGTATACATTGTATGTATATAAATGTTATATAGTGGACTTGCATAATATTTAATGCTTGTTTAAATAAATGATAAGAAATGGTAATAGCGGAATACTAATTAGTAATTGTGTCAACTAATTAAAAAACCACATGATGTTTAAAATCAACTAAGAAGGCATTGCCGTGTATATAAGGACCAGGCTCATTGTGGAGAGCACCATTCAATAGTTTCATCTTGTAGAAATAAACTTGTGAGTTACTAATAATAAGACGTTAATATGGGTATGTACCACATCTTAAAATCAAGATTGATAAAATACAAAAAAAAAACGGTTTAATAATTCTCTTTTTAAGGATTCTGTACCATAATCGTTGTAGCTGTGTCAGCTCTCCAGCTTGTGAGTGCAAGGGATTATTGCACAATAGCCTCCTGCAATGGGAAAACTCATGTAGGATGTCCCATCCCAGTAAGTGTTAATCTACTTTACAATAATGATTTGTGTCACAATTAATGAGAGTAAAAATCTATTGAGAGGCCTGGACAGTATCCTAGACACAAATCGTTAATGCAAAGATATATATTCTAGGATCCGCCTGCAACTACAGCCTGTGTTTCTTTTACGGCCATCAATTTCTCACCCGCTCAAAAAACTTTAATGGTTTCCGCTCACAACTTGCACAGAAATAATGTGGCATCAGGAATTGCTGTAAGCGTACCAACAACTGGAGCTGCTCCATTTACCCTTCCCATAGCTACAGACATGAACAAGCTTGTAAGTTACAAACAAACATATATTGTCATTCAACAAATATTTAGGTTATTGTTTTTATATCGAGCTAATATATTTGTGTGATTTAATTTCAGGCTTGGGATGATGAATTGGCCCTTTTAGCTTCATTCAACGTTCGCCAGTGTGATATAAAGCACGATGCTTGCAGAAATACTGGTAATTTCATTTAATTATTATTAAAACATCGACTTTTATTTTATCATTGATCATAAAACGTCTGATGTCTTTTTTTTCGAGTTTTTTACATATATGTTTTAACTTTCATTATCTAACTAATAAACAAATGTTGAAGACAAAATCAACTAAATGTCTTCTTCGGCCAAATCACGCTAATAATAAAATTCTTTAAGTCGGCATTATTCCATGGTGCGTTAGTAGAAGTTGACTGGTGTTAAATCATACGGTTGTGACCAATTTGTCAACCACCATTGAACCTGGTTGACACAGAATCCGTTGAAATTGACTGCTACTTTCTGGAAATAATATATAGACCAGAATAAGCCAGTTTAATCACTATTTTGAAATTTTTATTAAACACCATTTAACATTAGACGGTGTTTTTTATACAAAGATAAGCTTACTTATAAAACCATCTAATGTTCCCTAAGAAGTTTATAAAAAAACATATACACAAATTATATAATACTAGGTTTAGATTACCGATCTGCATTATTTGAACAAATGGTTTACCGTATTTATCTGATATTGTAAAATAAGTCATAATGCTAATATCTACAGATATTCACCCGGGAAAAAATGATTCATGCATGATCATTCATTAATCCAGACGGCTCTTGAAGCACGCTTTCTCTTTATCCAATTACCATGAAATTTCACACAGATTTCAAATTTCGTCGAAATAATTTAGTTTTTCATGGGCATTCATTTTAAATCATTTGTCTCATAGCGTCCTTACATTGACAACGTAAGTATTCTGTATTACTTAGTGTCATTTGTTGTTTCACCTTCATTTCTCATTGACAAATTTAGTGTGAGTGATCCTTTGAACGCACGTTTATTTCTTCAGATGTTTATGTCGGACAGAACATATACCAACACAGCATATCCGACACAGACCTCGGTACTCCAGAGACCTCCATTCCCATGGCAGTCAACGGGTGGTTCAAGGAAATTAACCAGTTTGATATTCCACAAATTGCCAGTTTCACTGGAAAGAACAAGTAATAACAATTTAACTGTATATGGTAGTCGTAAGTAAATGTAGATTTTATTTTGGAATAAGTTTATTACATTACATTTTCTTGAAAATTTAAGTAATATTTTGGTTATACTCGTATATCCGATATTATATTTGTTTGTTTGTTTATATGTTTACGCCATTCGTATGGTACCTTGAAATCGTGTCCATGCATCGTTATGAAAATTGCCCATTTCGTAGAGAAGAATTTTAAGACTTTTGGCTTGCTAGGATTTTCCCTTGAATTTTCTGGAAAGCTATAATTTTGGAAAAACTAAACATTTTTTTTACATTTTGCTCTATAACTTTTAATTCATAAAGGATAGAAAGTTAAAATTTGGCATGTGAAATGTGGCAATTGAAAATTTGGGAAAATTAGAGAGCCCAGCAGGAAACTTTGGAGAAAACTCAAATTCTGCGCTACTTAATAATGAAATATGTTATAAAAATTGGTTTAGAAAGTTGAAATTTTATATATGGGCTAACTTTGGTACATAATTTACAAATCGAAAAAAAAAATTTGGAAAAAAGTTAGTCAAATAACGAATAAATTGGAAATATTTTATATTTTGTATAAAAAAAAAATTTATACGAAATATTATTATATTATTGAACGAGTTAAATATTTCAATTTCAAAATAGAATTAAAATTTGAAATAAAATTACGAATTATTTTGTTGGATTCAAATCATATACACTAAAAAGACGGGGGTAAACTCTAGTCGATATATAAAATTCTTTTTCATTATATCACTTAACTGATAGCTTATATGATCTCTTACTTTACAGCGTGGGGCATTTCACTCAGATGATTTGGGCAAAGACTACTAAGATTGGATGTGCTGGTGCCAAGTGGAAAGATGGAAGATGGTGGCGTTATCTCTACACCTGCAACTACGCAGTGGGAGGCAATTATTTGGGCAACAAGATCTACACCACGGGTGCAGTAGCAGGCTCCGCTTGTTCTACAAGGGACATTATTTACCCTAATCTGTGTGTCTAAATTTAAGCAGACGTTAAAAAGTTTTGCTTATACATCTAGCAAAACTACAAATCTATTTAAAATCACTTATTTAAATCGGTTTTAATTGTTGTACATTTGTAGCAACTACTGTTCAGAATTTATATGTTATTAATTACTTGCATTTCCAAAATCATACAAAGTTCAAAATATTCTTTGGAATTAAAATATTTTCAAATTATATCCACGTCACTTTTAAAGAGAATTATTTAAAATCAATATGAAGATAATTAACACTTTTACTGCTGGACTAGATATGGAATAAAGTTCCATATGAAGCCCAACATATGCTTTATAAGATACTACAATCTAAGTATAAAAATTTTAGTTATAATACCTTTCATTTGTTCTTAAATTGTTAAAAATTGATTTTGAAAATAAAGTACCGGTATAAAAATAATATTTTGCGTCTTTTTTTAAATATTTTATGACCTACAGATACAGTATAATATATATCCATACATATCGATCTTTCATATCAATATCTATATCAATTCATTAATGAGACATATTCGAATATTGAGTTTTGAGATAACGACGAAAGCACTATTCAATTTGTGCAGTTGCATTTACAAAGTATCTGAGCAGATGGAGAATAAAGTTTACGTAAAAATGCACTCAATTTAAAATTCAAATTATTATCATCAAGTTGTCTTAATAATGAACTGGACAATTAATAGATATTTAGTTGGAACTAATTTAACCGCCAGGTTAGAATATAAAACACTTCACTTAGCTTATAGTAAACTAGCAAGTATAAAACTGCACTGCAAAACTAATTCTTTATGAGAAGTTGAAAATAAACCTTAAAACTAGCTTGTGGTAAGCTGACACTAGACATTTTACTACCTGTCTTTTAATTTAAGTTTAAATTACTTAATTTGGTGAATGTTTTTTTATATTTTGATCAAATTTTTTATTTTTATTTTTCTTTTTTTAATTTTATTTTGGTCCAGGTAAAAAATTGACCTGCAGTCGAAGGATAAAGTAAGCAGTAAATAAGATTTATTTTCAGATTAAGTAAATAAGTATTCAGATTTAAGTGTTAAGATGTTTATTCGCAATTTTCTTTATGCAACATGTGTTATATATATTTTTAATATATTACACATATTATAATATGCTATATATATAAAGCAAGAATTATTCTTATATTATTTATTAATTGTTATTTTATGTCCTTTTTTAAATTAAAATAGGTACAAACATAAAACACGACAAAAATATTATGCAATTTCATTAGAGCCATCTCAACGAAAATTGTAAAACATCATAATATAAACAATATTTTATAATATTAATTACTAATTAAAAATAAATAAATCTATATAAATTATAATAAATAAATAAAATCTATACTGATTTTTGTTGCATAACTTTTGACGATACTGGTAAACTATCCTTCTTGCCGAAGTTGCAGGTCCTGTTGTATTTGATCATCTTGATGCCTTGGGCGTCTTTGTTGGCCCTCCAATAGACCGTCTGGACAGCGTTGCGCCCTGCGATGAAGCGAGTTGTAGTTTTAAGAAGCATTTTGATGTGATTTTTACAAATTTTCTGAATATTCGTCTTCGGGGTCTTTCGGCTTGTGTTCTGTGTTGTGTTGCCAAATAAACTGACTTCAAATCTGAAAAATTGACGGCTTATATACTCGTTGTAAAGGCTATCAGCACGCGTGAACGTGCAACGTCAAAATAAAGTAATTGGAGAACCAGTTTGACCAATGACCATTGGCCATTGTTTAAAGTGACGAAATTTGGAAATATGCCGCTAGGTTTTACATTCTTGCCATAATTAAATCGTCTAATTACATTTGGTAAATTTACTTTTTTTTGTCGGACAAATAATCAGTATTCAGAACAGAGCAGATTCAGTATAGCAGAACAGAGGTGTTTGAAAATCTCTCCCCTGTAAACAAAAATGAAATATTTATCTGAAGTCCTCTCGCTGTGCATCTTTCTTCCGACTTACGTTTATTCAGTAGGGTGTAGTTGCATAACCATATTTTATCATGAAAATATATTTCTATTTTAATATTTATTATTACATCACTGTATGTATTTCATACATTCGTCAGAGTCGCATATTCCGGACCTGAGACTCTATTCCTGAATGTTGCGAGCAATGGTCGTGATCCAACAGATATGATTTATATGAGTGAAACATTTTACGAATCACTTTTAAAAGAGTATTCCTGTACTATAATAATAAATAATAATAAAATTCAGAAATAGAACAGGAATACTTTTTTAAAAGTGATTCGTAAAATGTTTCACTCAAGCAAATCAGATCTGTTCGATCAATGTTCGCAAAACTTAGGAATACATGCATATTCGTACATAACATGAGCTATGTTTAGGAGTGAAACAGTGAGAAGTAAAAAAGATACAGAAGTTGCTGATGATATAGTACAGATTTTTATTTTAAGTGTACTGATACAAGAAAACCCGAATGCACCCAAATCAATAGTTGACGTCGCAAGTAGTCGGATGCAATGTGAGATAGGCCTAACGCATATCTCACAGATACTACAAATCTACGCTCAGTGGGCAGCCAAAGGCGGATTAACTGACTACAGTTGAGCAACCATTACCTTTTTTGAATATTTAGGGCCATCAGTATTTAAGTTTAGAGGACAATGATGACTTAAAGTTAAAACTTAAATAAAAAACACGCTAGTATTTGTTTAATGATAAATGTTTTAGACAGCGGTGTGGTCCTGATTACGAATGGTCCACCTTGGAAGGCAATTATAACTGAATTGATTTCACCGAATAGCAAATGTGACTAAATTCAATGCTTTAGAAGTATTTCTATTTTCTCTGTAATTTTTTTAAAATTGGAAAATTACTTCTGCGCCTGGGGTTTTGACTAAACTAAATCCGGATGTTTCGAAATATAACGGCTATTCCTACCATATTTGTTCAGAGTAGTGTTCAATAGGTTTATATTATATATATGTATCTACAAACATATGTTTATTTACAAACTACGATATTTGCAAACTGATAACTTATATCTTTACTGGAATAAACTGAATCTTTGGTTCATAAAGAACAGAAATTTTCCGCTGTAGTTTGAGCCATGTTCTAAGGCAGTCTGTCTTAATGCTGTGGAATAATTTCGGCCTGATAACGGCATTGGTAAATTTGTTATTGCGAATTTTGTTTATCTATACCGTCGTAAACAACACAGTCATATTATTATCTAATTTGCAGTTACCATAGTCTGCAAAAGATAATACTGGGATCCAGGGCCGAATTTAGAGGTGAGGAGGCTCTGGGGCAACAAAGGGGCAGAGGCCCCTAATTATTTTCCGAATAAAAGGAACATTCTTTTCCATCAAGTCTTTCAAAAATTTAGTGCTTTGATCTCTATTGTGGAGCCCCGGGCTGTAGCACTGCCTGCCCTCCCTCAAATTCGGGCGTGGGGGGATCCATCCATAGGCGTCCACAACAAGGAAAACGAAAACATGTCGCAGAAATCGCACAAAGGCCTCGCTCCTGTAGGCGCCTCGTATTCTCGCACAACAACTCAAGTATAAAAATTCATTACTATATATGCTTTTTAGAAATCCCACTAGAATCACTGTGTATATATTTTAAGACATTCATGTACCTCAGTTTATCATCATTAATATTTGTCGTCTTTGTGCTTGTTAACTTTTATAAATCTTCCAATATAAAATTTTATTTCTCGTCAATTATTATCAAAAATACTTACTTACAATTTACATATATTATACAAAGAACAAGTGCCTTAAAAAGATCTGCCGCGCCGGGGCCTCACAAAGTTCTGTCGCCCATGTAAGCACCTCTTCACTGGATCGAGTAAAATTTACAATAGAATTTGTACGTCCGGATTAGGATTATTTATACAACTGAAATCTGGCAGTTTATATACTCACACAAAAGGGAATATTAGTCATAATAATTTTTTTTTTATTTTGTAATAATATGCCACGTTACAATCTGTTACAATAAGTACCTATGCTAAAAATGAAGATTAACCTAGAAATGAAATAGTCGTTCAGTGACGGCTGTGTCTATGAATTACAACTAAAAAAGTTGTGGTAGGTTAAACACGCTATATTTTTAGTCTCTTAAAGTCAGACGTAAGTTTATCTAGTAAATTCAATCATAAGAAATGAAGTAGTTATTTGTCAATAGATGGGGGGAGGGAGTGTGAGAGAGTTGTTAAATATACTCGTAGATTCTGTATAGATCTATATTTTGTAATAAAATTTTAACACAAACATTAAAAGAAATTTATATCAGAACTTCAGAATTATTAAAGAATTAATTAATATATTCTTAAATAATTTTATTCAATACATATATTGATCATACAGTTCATTAGTGAGACATCTCCTAATATTGAGTTTTGAGTTGTATGCATTATAAGCCCTATATATTTACCAAACAAGTTATCAACATCATTTCACCGGCATTATTTGCGGAGAGATTTTCTCTCTTTTCTACTTCTTATTTCCTTTAAATATTATTTTATTAAATACTATTTTACATAAAAAGTTTTTGATCTTACTCCAACCGTGATTACAACATGAAATTCATACCACCAAGTTACTTTCAAACGTGCAAAATCCACTGCAATATATCATATTGCAACGACCAGACCCTCCTACTAACGCAAATTATAAATACTTCACTTGCCCCAACGGCTGAGTATACGTGTAACGCTTCAGCGCCAAACCTTGTTGTCAACCAATTTTGTTTGGTTGCATTTATAATTTTTGGTTGCATGATCTATTTTAAATTTTAAATAAATTTATAATCGAATTGGTATTAAGATCATTGTGCATTTTATATTTATTGAACGCTACCAACCAAAAATATACGTTATATACTTTATAGGTAGCAAATTTTAATTTGAATATTTTTAGTTCCTTCGATTAAGGATAGGAGAATAAACAAAACATTTTTATTGCTCCATATTTTTATACAGTTTTTAAGAGAGGTTCAGTTAAATTGCAGGTGAAGATTAAAAAATGTCTGACGAAAATTGTTCATCACCTATTAGTAATGAAGATAACGTTGAAGAGGATTCTGAGACCGAGACCGAAACTGATTTAAGTACCATGAGTTCCTTTTCGACATTAACTTCTGGATACACGGACCCGGACCCGGACTCAATCACTGATGAAATCTTAAACATTCAGTGGTCGCCATTTGTAGAGAGCATGGATGTAAGTTCACAAACATTTGAAGCTATACTAAAAGAAAATTATTTAATGTAAACTGATGACTTATGCACGATAAGTTATATGAACAACATAAGATTTATAATTGTTACCATTATTAAGACTTTCAATTTTCAGTAAACCATTTCATGTTATGTGTCGTTGGTCACAAATTGCTCATCAATTTTAAATTTCTATGACAAACTGGCACCAACTAAAACGCAAGGCCACCAAAGTTTCTCAGTATCACTTTCAGCCATGTACTTCCTTCAACTTGAATTAAAATATGTGGTGATTATATTATTGAGATAGATAACAAACATCTTGACAGGATCGCATGGACCGGCCAAGATACAGGCAAGGAACTGATTTCGATAGAATAGTTCTTACGCTGCTGTCTGATCGTACCTAGATAAAGAATGCTTGTCCTCAACGTTCTGGAATACTGCAAACTCAATGAAACCCCATTTGTTGACATACTGTTTTATGAGGGATTTGTTAGCTGCAGAATATGATCCCTTCTTCACCTTCTGTAACCTAACCAGCATTTATGATGCTTTTGTGTTTATTGAATATGTATTTAGTGAGACAACTGTACCAATATCTTCCTGGTATAGATATGCAGTACAAATTCATTTGATTTTTATTGTGTGCGTTTCATCCCATCCCGGATATATATTATAGTCAACTGCTTTGTGAAATAGAATAGTTCCACCTAATACAGATTTTTATCTTAGTACTTAATGAAAAGTATAATATATATCGATCGTTCTGTTCCTTTGTGAGGCAACTCAGGAAAATTAAAATTTCTCTACTTGATTAAGATAACTGATTACCACAGGAATGCTTTAAACGCAATATTTCTTTTTTCATTCTCTCAAAGCTCAATTTTTTTAAATTCTTCAAGAATCGATATATCTTCGAAACTAAAGAGTATTAAAATTTGTCTCGAAATTGAATATTAACAAAGATTGCTTAATTCTTCAGGAAGATGAGGATCCATCTTCGATGAGCTCCTCCTCGTCCGATGTTCAACCACAAAAGTGTCGCCAAGTCTCCGATAATTACTATTCTGAGGATTCCTTGTCGGTTGCCATCAATCAAATACGTAGGTGGACCGAAAAACAAAGTCAGATCACTCAGAATCCTCTGAAGAGACATACTTTGCCTGATGACGAGTACAACAAGTAAGTATATACGAGTATATAGCAAACACTTCTTGTTTGGGCTATAAAATAAACAATGAATTTTCTATTTATATATTATATATATATATATATATATATATATATATATATATAATATATATATATATTCTATATATATTATAAATGTTTCTTACAAATAGATATCTTAGAGTTACTACGAAATTTAGAAACCTTAAAAGCAATAATTAAGGTATCACCCTTAGTAGAAAATGTTGACTTAAGTTTTCGTCCGGGACTTATATTATTACACTTATGCACAAATAATATAATCCTCAAAACTAGAATTATTATTTCAATAATGAATTAAAATTCTAACAAAATTTAGTTTAATCCTTCATTCAGTTTAGTTCGTAACTGTTTGGTAGATCGACACAAGTAAATTTACAGTAAATCTACAAATGATATAAATAGATTATCATCTGAATTTTATACATACTGTAAAGTCAAACGAAGTATTTACTGTACTTATGTTTCAGATAAATTTAGGCAGAAATTAATCCTAAATGCAACATGTCTACTTTGTGGGATATTTGGAATTAGTTGGGAATGTTATTAGAAGTTACAATTTCAAGAAGGTGTAACAGCACCTTCGTTTATAATTACACAAAGAGATTGGTTATGCAAAGGAGTTTAAATAATCCTATGGACCCCGTCTTCTTATAAAAATTAATGAACTATTTTTCTTTTATTATATATATCCTATATTATACTGTTCCAAGTGAAAGTTTATATGTTTGTTTGTTTATATGCGACCGCGATTTGTATGGTGGCTCGAAAACGGCTCCGCGCCTTTTCTTGAAAATTGCCTATTTCGTAGAGAAAAGAATTCTTAAGTCTATTGGCGTCCTCGGATTTTTCCCTGAATTTCCTGGAAACCCGAAGTATTAAAAAATTTTTTTTACTTTTTGCTCTATAACTTTTAATTCGTAAAAGAGAGAAATTTGGCATGTGTATTACAGTTTTCAGTGTGTGTACAGTGTGTACATCGCTAATTTTTTTTTGAAAATTAGAAATTGAAAAATTGGAAAAGGGGCCTTGAAAAAATTAGGAGGCCCGGTAGGAAACTTTGGAGAAAACTCAAATTTTGTATTACTTAATAATGAAATATGTTATTAAAGAAAAATGATTCAAAACTCAAAAGTTTTACTTAGGGCGCGGTTGCGGCTTATGGAATTTTATATATGAGCTAACTTTGGTACCTAATTTACAAATCTAAAAAGAATCCCAAATTTTTAAAAAAAGTTGATCAAATAACGAATAAATTAAAAATATTTTATATTTTGTTGAAACAATTATATATTTTTTTCTCCATCTGCATGAAAAATTATTTTATTATTGAACTTTGAAATGATTTATTTTGTTGGATTCAAATCATATACACCAAAACGACGTCGCTTTGCGACGGGGGTAACTCGTATATATATGTATACTATTTAAGTAGTATTTCAAAATAGTTTTTCGTTCATTTCATATATTATTTTAGTATTATTATTTCATATACTGTTAAATAACATAAATCTGTAACATTTCAGCAACACCAAGAAAGCTCGCACCACTGAAGATGATGAATCAAGCACTGACTCAGTTGATTCCGAGGAGTCTGAGAATCAAGAGAAATAAATTGTTTTAAAGAACCTTTATTTATAGTTTCGACATTTTAAATCTAAATTTTTTGTATTTTCGAATATTAAGAATATACAATGTTTTAACAGATGAAACAATTAATATTATTTTTTTAAAATAAGATATTATTGTATTACATACAATCTGTTCTACTAGAACAGAGATGAGGCAATGGTTTAGAATATCTACTGGCGCAGTATCGGTTTACAGTAAACTAGACTGAATACAATTAAAATTATTGTACAGCCTAAAATGGCAATTTACTTCTCAAAGTAGGTTAACACGCCAAAAATTGTTTAATTTTTGGCACGTATGTATCAACCCGTTCGACATCTCTCTAGATCATTTATTAATAATTGGAATATTATACAAGTTATACTAACTTACTAACACTGGCGTAGCTAGGTATGGGCGAGGTGCAGTGCACCGGGGTCAGGGGGCCCTCGGACTTTTATAACTTATATTTAAATTTTAACGGTTTCACAGTGAAGTAATACTCTTAGTAAATAGTTATTCCCGACAATGCATACAAAACTTTTATAACAAAAACATAAACAATAACAAAAATTCTAAATAGGAATGAATTTTTTTTATTGAGAGTGTATTTCATACTCACTTATGTACAAATTTATCGCTGAACATGAGGGAGGGGGGAAGCATGGACCAGGCAAGGGGTCTAAGTCTATTAAGTAATTCTCTCAGGATGTACGCATTCTAGAGTTGTTTATGTTGAGATTAAGCTGAAACAAAAGTAGCTGCAGGATTGTACTTAGAGTCTTAGAGCGTAATATCGCTAACAATATACAGAAAAGACAGATGTATATTTCCTTTGGTCTACTATTAAAACATCATAATAATTGATCTGGATAAGACAGAAGGAGTGACATAAGTGCATATAATTTGGTGCAAAATAGTATACCCGCTAGTGAAGAAAGTAGGATATCCCGGTCCGCTTGTTTGCCACCCTTGCCTTCGCATTGGGGTCAGTTTTACACGCGGGTTGAAATGTCTTACTTTCTTCCCTCGGTGTGTAATATACTATTAATGTTTTATGTACAATAAAAAAATACAATAAACAGTTTAGTTAGGAGTCCAGATTCTTTTTTTGCACCGGGGCCCTTGGTTATCTAGCTACGCCATTGCGCAAAATAACGCGACCCTAACGTGCAGAGGTAGCGATTCCACTTTTGGTTAATTTCTGCTGTTACACAGGTGATGGTACATTGTATAAGCAACGAAAATGTCGTAACAACAAAATTTTTAGGTGCTATGGCAAATGCTCTAATCGCTTGTGCACGTTGTGAGATGTGATGAACATCCTCCACTCTAGTTTATGCTATTCTAAAGAAAATTAATCAACCGAATGTTCTTTTAGTAATCAAATATAACTGCAGAAACATTTTAGATTTGTGACGATTTGCACATTAAGACGACGATTAGAAACTGAATGCTAGCTTGTAGAATTAATGTCGTTATTGTGCACTGAATTTGATTTGCAACACTTATAAGTAAATAACAACTGTAGATATCTATTTTGGCAATGTAACCTTAGTTCTCAGTTACAGCTGGTGCTATCTTAGGTGATTTCTTAACACCTCCTGCCAAACCCTTCCTGTGATTAAATGCCATTAGATGGCACTAAGAGAATAGTTCGTTTTCTGTTTGATTGTTTTCTTACGTTTTTGTTATATAACAGTAGGCTTTAAACCATTTCCTATCGCAGTATGAATAAAACAAAAAACGTGAGGTAAAAATTATTTATCGTTTCGGTCTTTATATTTGGTCATTCTATCCTAATAAAATTTTTAGTAAAATATAGGTTGTAAATATTTTTTTGTACGTCACAGTGAATGTGTTATTAGCACGATGGATACCAGGTGGTATCATAGGATTGGCTTAGGCGATTTCTGTGACTCATTAGATGAATTTGCTATAAAACTGTTTCCCGGACTATTCGAGGAAGAATCAATCCAACTTATTGAATTTAAAGGTCTTGTTGTATTAGAGGGTGCTATTCTTTTAGTTACCGTTGCAACAGCATGCGCAACGGTATGGTCAATGCTGTTGCGCACACTGAGGCAGGAACAATATCTTCGGGCAGAACATGAGAACCGTGGCGCTAAATTACATAGTTTTGTGAATTGCTGGGCCGTAGCCAAGTACGCTAATGCAATGTTGAGCAGAGTACACCCCTGGAACCAAGCGCAGGTTGGAGCTTCTAGATCCGATGCAAACCTAGGTAGAACCTTACACATTTTTATGTTTAGGAAAATATTTAACCTATAATAAGTATATATAAGGTTACTTTTATGTAAATATTCTACTTACTCCACATTAGAACCTTGAAAAATACAAGGCAGATAATGATCTTAGAATTTCGACAATTTGACCTTTAAAAATATATTTTCGAATGGTGTTTTCCTCCTTGATTAAAAAAACATGATAAAAATCGGATAATGATCCGATAAAAATTGAATAATGAGGAAAACAACATACAATAGACTATTGTTAAGTGTAATATTAGGCAATGCTTCCATAAATTTTAATTAATTTGAATTGCCACATAGTTAATATCTTTCTTTCCTGTTTACTGCTTTACATCATACGTCTGATGTGGGGTTCCATGTGGTACATCTGTACAATACTGGACCTATGTATGATAGTTTGTGATATTGGTTGTTAGGAATGTAATTCAGAAATGGCCTTTTGGTTACTAATTCTATTTCATTTTCACGGTGATATTTTCTACCAAGATATAGTTACATTAGCACTATAACACTACAAAGTCTTTATTATCACTCTAGTTAGCTTGTTTCGATTGTTTAAAGTACTCCCGCAACAGTCACAAGATTTTCTCTCTGGTACTACTTGTAGTACTATCGTGGTATAATAATCACCGTGGAATTGAGTCTAATGGTGCACACATCATTGATCCAACTTTTACCTTCTCAAATTAGACAAGGTCCGCTTAACCTAAACTCACACTGTTGTGTCTCCAGTTGGTCGCCAACACTTAATTTAATTTTTCTAGATATTATCTCTTAATTTTTATTTATTCTACTCTTATAATTCTACCTTGTATAAAGCTTTTGATCTCTTTATAGATGTCCTAGCCCTGAAAGATAAGACCGAATCACAAGAAAATGCATCTGAAACTAATGAAGAGTAAGATAAATTAAATATTGATATACATTTTGAAATTGTTTTGTAACTGTTGAACTATTTTTTTTCAGTGAAGAAACTATGACTGCCCAGGATAATTTGGACCGCATAAACAAATATTTGGCCTTTATTGATATGGTACCAATCACCTTTGATGATATGCGGATTTTTAATATGCTAGTTGTTGATGACCTTACTGACAACCTGCACACAGACGATGCTCTTTGTATCCGGAAATTTATATCGTACTATAAGTAAGAATTAATTTATACTATATTTGCTATTAAGAAAAACGCTGCTTTTGATCTACATTCTCTATACTTCGAAAATAACGATACAAAATTTTGACCAAATTGTAGTTGAATCGAATTTATTGAGCAACAGTGTTAGCCTGAGAAATTATGAGACTTGTAAACAAATTTTATTATAGTAAAAAAAAAATAAGATTTACAGACTTGCTGCTTAAATGGTGATATAGAGATATCATTATCATCATCCTACAGCTCTGACCTACTTTAAGATATTTCTCCATTCTTTCGTAATTACCATTTTCCTCTTCCAATTTTGCACTTGGTCTTGCTCCCACCGTTGGAGTCTTTTCGTTCTAATTTCCGCCACAATATAAATGTCTCGATATGTCATATGCTCTTATTCTCTAAAGTCCACTTTCACTAGGGCTTCACACTAGACGAGATAAGGCGAGAGATTCAAAAATTTCGCCTCGTTCTCGTCAGTTTAGAAAAAAATAGGTATAATTTTAGTTTCGTTCCCGTCTTGTAATCGTTTATCTCATCCCGTCTCGTCACATCTCGTTATTGTGAGAACTTACTTCTAAGATAGACCTAAACAAAGTAATTCATTATATTACTTCGGCTAATTATTTCTTTTATTGAAAATTTTCACACACTAAGCATATCGCTTCTTTCTCACTATTAATTGTACCTACTAGTTATTGTAATTTAAAAGAAAACTTAAACTTTGAAGAATTTTTTTTTATACACAGTTGATCAACTGGTTCAATTTCACTTAAATCTCGACCTTTTTGTCAGGTTAACAATTCTAACACCTACACTCAACAACATTTTTGCAGCAAAATGTCTTCAAGCAATCGCATTGTAAATAATTTATATTCACATATATTTTCCCTAAAACATTCGTTTCCGTTCGGTTACAAAATGTTGTAAAAGACAAAATTATAAAATTAAATATTTAACAGATGTTTGCTTACGAAATTTTATATTTCTTTAACTTTATTTATATATTTTTTAAATAACATCAACGAGACCAGAAACGAAACTCTCGGGTAACGCCGTATATGATATCAGTACAGTCTCAATAGTTTTCAGAAATGTCTCGTGTCGTATCGTCTCGTATCGACGAGAATAGTCTCGTACTCGTATGAAGCCCTAAGTTTCACAAACTGCACCATTACTTTTCCGCAAAAGTTTCCTTTCTTAAATTAGCAAGATATCACAATCGTTAAGATGTTAAGATGTAATATATATTTCAGAATTATGCATAATACTGACGAATACTTCAGCACAACAGAAGAATCTTCCGAGTACAGCTGTTCCGAAGAAGAACGTGAACATCCTGAACAGTCATCTGATAGTACCAATAACTTTTAATAAGTTATATTCGCTAAAAATTTGCTTTATAGAGTGAATTTTGTATTTAGTAGTATTCATCAAAAAATTTATTTTAGACTTATATTAAAAATTCCATCTAAACGATTTCCTCCGTTTCATTTTTGTTTCATTCCTGTTTCTTTTCTGTTTCTTTTCTGTTGTAAAATTGTTTCTATGCCAAATTTTACATATCAGTTAACATCAGAAGTTGTTGTTGGTAGGCGTAAAGCCTCTGCAGTAGATTAAATATTTTTAGTGTCGTTATCAATCTTTAATGTATTAAATCTATACAACAATAAACAGATATGAATGAAATAATGAATAACATATTTTTCTAGATCCAGCAATCTAAATTTAGGTATAGCGTGATTTTATCTTTAGGCATTAAATGACGGTTTGATGATAGCATCAAACATTAAATAAAAATAAATTATATAAACATGTGCTGATTTACATCAGTTAGTTTAGAAATATATGTATCATCCTCTAACGCAAAAACAAATTAGAAATATTAAAAGATTAAGCAAAGGTGTATTTATTAGGTGCAACATATCAAAGACAAACTCAGTAGCAGTTAGAGGAGTCCTAAATTTACGTGGGATATTTATTCACAAGCCCAAAGAGAGTTTCTTGGATTCCAAATAGTAGCTATGTATATTATTAGATTTGTAAACAATGCTGACGTAAATTGATTTTGATAATTACAAAAAAATATACAATTTGTATCCTGATTAAGATATAATTTTGGAGTTAACGTAAACCAAGGCCAGACTGTGATCTATTTTAAATGTATACATATTTAGAAGTGTCAAGAAGCCAAGAAGCCAAATGCCATAATAATATTAAACAGTTTATTTTGATTTTAGTAAGTCACCTTCATAAGAAAGAAATAAGTAATCACTCTTACATATACTGATACACTATAAGTATGTTTATATAAAATTAAAAATAATTATACAAATTTATAAACATTATATTATCACTTTCTTATTTTCTTTTTATTAACAAATGGCATACCTATTTGATTAAAATATCGTAAACTTATTTATAGACGATTATTAAAAAATAAATAACAGGATTTAAGAAATTGAAAACACACAAATTATTGTTACAGTTTACCTAAGCATTTATTAAGAAAATTGAAAGAAAGAGTTGAAGATTTAATTAATTTTTTTTTTTAATATTAATATAGTCTATTTCAGAAGCTGAGTTGTATCACTGACGGCCATAGACGTACTATGTTGAAAGTACCTAGTATACATATTGACGACACTGTGGGCAAGAGCATTGATGCTTGACGCTGATTGCTGTGTCTTCGGGTTCGATTTACTGGGTTTGTCACCTTATATTGATTATGTACATACATAATCGTACACTTATTAGGGAGCGGTATAGTCCACATATATGAGGCCACGACTCCACAAACACTGTCAACATTGAAAAAAGTCATCAACATCAGAAATGGACCTACGGTAAATAAATTAAATAAAAAAATAAGTGTTACATTTCTTTTTTTTATGGTGAGGAGGAGAAATCTTCCATAAGACTGTCTCCGGACAGCCCGCCAGGACGTGTTGGATTCACCCTCACTGGGAGAGCGCCTACCAACTAAAGCTCGCCCTCTCTTCTTCTAGACCACAGTTTGGTACCGCATAATATTCCTTCAAACTGGATCTTGTTACTCGAATTCCGAAGTATATATATATATCCTCATACCTCATATATATATATATATATATATATATATATATATATATATATATATATATATATATATATAAAAGTAACTACTTCCTAACTATTGCCAAATAAGTTTTATAATTGCAAATAATCAATTTAACTTTGACCAAACCCAGAGAATATTTTACTCTTCCGAGTATCAAACCCAAAGATACAGCATCCTGTATCCTATAAGGTAGAAAACCGTCCTAATCAATTTAACATCCGGGAAACTTTTCAAGGTTAACCAAACACTTTCTCTGTATCCTCAGATTTACTCAGATACCTTAAGCTAAATCTTAAGCACCATAACATAAACCACCATACCATCAATTATTTATTTTAATTTTAATTTTTGTAATTAATTTTAATTCAAGCATTATTAGTTTTGTTTTGAAGTAATATGTTAGTGTCATGCGTTATGCCGGTTTCACACCACAGAGACAGTTTTGAAAACAGTTTTGTTGTCAAAAAACAGAACAACATATTTCGTTTTATTTTAATACAGTTCTGTTTTTCGAAAACAATCTGTTCACACTGAACAGACTAGTTTTGGTTTTAGTGTTTTTCTGTGTGTCCCATAAAAATTATAAACATGATGAACAACAACTGACAAGCGCACAAAAAGGAAACTGCGTGTTCAAACCAAGCAGAGTAAAAAACAACAACTAACTTGTTGTCCTTTGATCTTACCAATTCCAGATGGGAATGTGTTTTGTTTACTAAAACAGTAACAAAAGACAAAAATTGTAAGAACTGTTTCTTTCGTGTAAACATTGTTCAGAAAAACAAGTTTTTGTTCGTTTTTTATTGAACTGTCTTTCTAGTGCGAAACAGTCATTAGTAATAATTTAATATTACTTTGTGGTAAGCTAGGAAGATGAACCTTGCAATGCAAGACAATTTTCTACTTGGGATAGAATTAAAAGTGAAAGTTAAACGTTAATACAAAACACTGTAGTGTCTGAATTAGAATACATGGAATATTTCCGATGTATCGATGTATTTTGTATAAGTTTATGATTATTCAATCAGAGAAATTACAATTGCGATAAATAATTAACCATGCCATATTATTTCATTCAAGAAAAAAACAAACTTAAGTGTTACAAGTAGATTGTTGTCTTGTGTTCAAAATCTCAAGTAAAAAACAACAAGCTACAATAATGTGCACACGTTCACACTAGTCCACGCGCGGTTATGGTAGTCCCCGCAGCGCCGCGTTTCATTCGAATAATATTTTTCTGATCAAATACCATGTATGTTCGAGTACACTTCAATATTTTATGATCCAGGTGACATTGAGTGAGCGATCAGCGGTTGTTTGTCTCTGTTACAAACAAACAGATATCAGTTCAAACTGGTAATCAGCTCATAAATCGGGTAATTAATTTACTGTACACAATTTCCTCAGGACAAAGTCGTAGTCTGTATGTCTGACAAGGCATCGACTCCAGCACCCATTAGAACCAAGATCTAACAACAAACTCTTTGTGACTGATAAGAGGTCGTTATTGATAACACGTGATAACACGTGAACATACGATGATTAAAGATAAATTATATTTATTGATTATAACATCAGACACTTAAAAAATTACATTTATTTTAATTAGAAATGTTGTTTACCTATATTCAGTTTTAACGGCACAGTGGATGTCAGGGATCGGTGGCTTAGGGTTCGATCTTCGAACAGCGTTATATTTTCTGGGTTTCCTTGTTATTGAAGAATAATGTATTCAAATAATTATAAACTAGACAGTGGTGTAGTGGTTACGTCACTCAAAAACATGCCAACATAGATAGGAGATAATAGGACTCAGCAATGAATGACATTTAATAAATTAAATAAATATAATTAATTTTTCGCAATCACCATCGCTGTTATGAATGTTGAGGAATTGACATGCAGAATAAGTTTATCTATTTGAAATTTTTTTGCTGATTTGATATACGTATTAGAAAGTAACTTAAGAACCATTAAAAATTAAACGAAACAAAAATTTTTATAAAATTAACAAGACTTAAAATTTTTGACAAACCTAAATAATTTTACTTTGATTTACATATATTTTCTAGCGTAGTTTTTTGCGCGGATTTTAAAATTGGAAACCTTTTTTAAATATCTGCATTATTTAAGTTTGAATATGCTGATATCACGAAAATCAAGACACCTACTTCAAAATTAATTGTAGATTTGAAATTAGCATAAAAAATTGTGTCGGGAACCAGTAAAAATTAAACAAATAAGAGAGCACAACGTATGTGGTAAATAAATTTTCTCTTTTATAATAAACATATTTAAAAAAAATTGATTTTATCCAATGATATTTCTTTAATCACACTTGTTAACCAAAGCAAACAGATATAGAAATTCGTTGCGGTTTCAAATACGTTCATGTCAAAATTTCAGTAAAAAATGGTATTTCGAAACCGTTTTCTGTCGCTCCAATTCATTTTCGTTCATTAGCCAACATATTGCACGGATGTCATCTTAGAGGGTAAAATTATACAAAATTCTGTGCACTATAGACGAGAGGCTGCAGTCAACCGAATGCCCCTAAAAAAGAAGCAAATGGAGCAAAATAAGGTTATTTGGAACACTGCAATTGAAAAACATTAAGCTTTCGTGTCTAATTTTAAATCGATTTATCATCCTTTAAGACACTTTCACACAGAAGAATGGCAAAAAAGACGGTCCACTCCAGGCGCCGACCCAATATAGACCCACAAAAACTCACCAAAATTATGACTACACATAACTGATTTTGCATGAAAGATAGAAAAAGGCTCCTAGACTTGGACGATAATTTACATCCGAAAATATTTATAAAAAATGAAATCTAACTTAAAAATATCTACAATATTTTTAGGGAAGTTTGTACAGCTAATGATATTACGAGATAAAAATCAATCTGTCGTTATTTACTTTCGACAGGTCAAAGAATATAAATAAGTAAACAAGATGGCACCTAATTACGTCATTTAATTTAACTATTGCATAATATTTCTATTTTAATTTAAATATGACGACAACTATTATTGTCTGACGTTGGCCTAGTCTCGTATGATACACACAATAAATAAATACTTCACTTTATGCTCTTTAGACTGGCGTGATCGACTTGCTTTCATTTGGTTCGGTGTCAGTTTCTAATCTATTGACGTATTCCCTATTTTTTGCTGATAAAACCGACTATAAATTCAGAAAATTTCTTGACTTTATTATCATTCGATTACTAACAGTACTTTAATATACAACTCTGTGCAAAGTTTGGTAGTAACAAATAAAAAAGACAAACATTGTTTGAAATATATTCGAAGTCTCTGCTGATATCTATCGAGAAACAACCAAGAATTTGGAAGAAAAAATAGTCATATTATTTGAATTTATATTAACAAATAAACAAAATGCTGATTGGAACTGCAACTCGCTTCATCGCTGGACGCAACGCCGTGCAAACGGTCTACTGGAGGACCAGCAAAACCGTGGAGGGCATGAAGATGATCAAATACAACAAAACCTGCAACTTCGGGAAGAACATTCGTAGCTCAGAAACTCAAAAAACGACGCAAATTAAGAATAATTAGAATTAATTTTATTATTACGTTATTTATTTATATTTATGTTGAATTTTGTATTATTTTGTATTTGTGAATGTCCCAATAAATAGAAATTTTGATATAAACTTTTGTTATATTTTAAATATTCTTAACAATTTTTACAAAAAGAGAGGGAAGGCGAGACTCAAACACCAGTGTTTTTAGAGGTGTATTAATCAGCTCCAGACGATGCAGTGAACATTTGATTCAAATGCTTGCCTCCAACGTGTGATCCAAGTAATGGTAGATTGACATGGCAACTTTCCTGCTATACGGTGGAACAAATGTTTGATCCGAATGATTTATTTATTTTATTAATTTGTTGATATTATTGACACTGACACTGTTTAACAAAAACTTTCAAGTAAATAAAGAAACTATCAAGTATAAAACCTTCCAATGTTGAATGTAACGCAGCAGTGCATTACAAGTAGAAAATTGTGTAATTGCGGAGTTTGATAAATAGAGTTATTAATTTTTTTCTAATTTAAATATTTTTACCACAGTAGTGTTAGTGCTATTTGGCACTATGAATGTTCCCAGTCTATCACTGTGACTTGTACCCAAGCCTGGAAAAGAAGTACGCTGAGTTGGGGCGTATGTACCGAAGGATGCGTGTCTCAGGGCAACTGTTGGCCACGGAAAACACTTAGGTCTGTCGCACACTGCAAGCATATTTAAATGACGGCAAATTCGGTTTGGTTGAGCGATTAAAACTTTCATAGCAAGCAGACTCCTGTGTTATTTGTATGTGTTGTGTCACAGTATATACATACCACATACTCATACAAAAGTACGCCAAGTGAGCAAACCATGAGAGCAAACTTTTACTTTAATTTTCATCGATACACCACTTTTATGAAAGATATTGCATTCTCTATCATATCCCTTCCAGTGTATTCGTTTGGATAAAATTCGCTGATATACGCTTCCAGTATGTGACCTACGTAACGCTTGTATTCGGACGGCTTTGCCGCTTGCAGTGTGTGAGGTTCATTACATTTACAGGGTTCGGATAGGTAAAGCGTAGTAGCACGTATACGTGCGGCCAAAATTCGCTAGAATACGCTTACAGTGTGCGACAAGCCTTAGGGTTTACAGCATTCGACAGAATACTTGTAGATCCCGCATTAGCACTTCATTACATACAGATCGGTTAACAGATATAACATAACAGATCATATTCGATTGGAATTGATTATTACTAAAGGAATGATATTTAATTATTTTCTTACTTCTATAAATGTATAAAGTTAAATTGTACATAAAATATTACTAGCTTATTACTAGTTTTATATTCTTTAATAATTCAGAGGAATAATTATTAACGCTAGACCACTTTGTCTTTTTGATCTATCCCTAGCGCTACATTTTCTACGTTTGGTTGTAATCAATCAGCCAAAATAGTATGGACGTGATCGGTTGATCGGTGATAGGACTCAGTATCGGAAATAGGCCGGTGTTAAACAAATTAAATAAAAGAATAACATTGAATAAAGCATTACACAAGTTTAACGTTATTAATATAAGACGAGCAGCGAAATAAAAGAAATACTTGTTATGTAATCGCCTTGTCTAATTGGTTGACTTTCCCCTCGCGCCCCGCCTCGTGTACCCAGACCCCGAGGGATTTAAGCGTCTACTGCAAAGCGGCAGCATTTATCATTTGTGATAAGAATAGCGACGAGAACAACCCACATATGTGCACTTCTAATCAGTGACACTCCGGTGACTTTTTGTGCAGGATCGCGGCTAAGAGAAGAATATTTATTGGTACAGTTAAAGTTATCTGGTAACTTCATATGATAGGTTTATACAGGGTGCACCAAGAGATATTGTATTGATGATACAGTACATAGACAAAAAAAAACTGAAGAAAAAATATTTTAAAAAAAAGAAAATTATGTTGCAATTAATGCGTGAAATTACCTAGCAGTTGAATTAATAGTAATATATCTGTAAAAAAATGGTCAATAACTTGTCAAATGGTCTAGTAGATTAAATATGTACAATATTTAAATCTGGAGTGGTAGGCACCCTTATTTATCCATCGTCGTCAAAATTAGAGTGTAATCAGATTTCTTTTTAAAAGTCTTAAAAATCTATTTATATTAAAAACTACAACTGCCACAAACATTTATTTGTTTTCTTATTTATTAATTTAACGTATGTGTCGTTAGAGTTTACATTCTTTTAATATTTAATCACGTAATTACATCTGCTCACCAAGGTAAACTTAAAATTATTTTAACATTTTAATAATTAAAAAACACTTTCCGATTCTTATACTGTTGTCCCTATATCTTCTTACTCCCTACTTCTCATTGTTTCTCACCGTTTTATCCTACTTCTTCTTTCTTGCCTGTACCTTCGTCACTCACCTCTAGCCTTGTCTATTTCCTCCCTCAAATCCTCTATTTTCCTTTCTCTATCAATTCTAAAATAGTATTTTCCCTCATATGCAGATGCTCTTTTTCATGTCTTCCAAATATCTATGTCCTTTCCCTTCATTATCCATTCTAAATCTTACTATTCTTCTGGTCTGTCTTAAATATTACAAGTATGAGTGAAGGATGTGCGAGAGTATGTTGGATCAAGATCAACAGTGTTGACGTAACACTAAAATTTACTTCATTTTTCATTGTGTTGTTCGCTAATTAACTATATTCGTGACTAGGCTTCCTACTAACCCTGAAATGTGAAAATGGACACTAGTTTCCTGTGCTTTCAGACTCCATGCAGGGATTTGTATTATTAAATATATACGTGTTAGCGAAAAATGGAATTTGTTACCTTAGGAAATTGCATATTCCATTTAGTCTAGACGCCATCACCGACCCGACACTAAACCCAGGCTTTTCTTTTCTTAGAAAACTTTCCTAGTCCCTCCAGTGAGCATCCGAGGAAACTCGAGAACTACCGAACGATGGCTTGTTTAGCACAAAATTGGGAAAGTAAAAGGAGAAAGAATTTCGTGATCATCAACATCGATTTTAAGTAATAATTTCAATATTCAATGGTATTTTTATGTTCAATTGTACTAGTATTATGTTTGGTTTTATTTTTGAATATCTAGATATCTTATCATAATATTGTTTTGAGAAACAAAAAAGAGGAGTCAGTTCTCTCGTATGATCGAGTAATATCGAATTGCTAATATTGGATAAATGTGCATTGGAACTTTTAATTTGTAAAAGGTGTTTTTATTATATTTTATTACTTTGACAATATTTACCCTGGCAATCATACGAGTATATGCAAGTAATACAATTTGTTATCTCATTCACAGACAGGCAGGTGCGCCACTGTTGCTGATGTCCTACGCCTAGCAACAAAGCAGCAAGCATATCCATGTCTTGTTGGCGCTCAGGTGATATTAAAGAGACACGTTACCACTGACTGTGCAATATTACCAAATAATGAGATACCTACTCATATCTATAAAAAGAAATCAATTAATCTTTATCTGTTTTTAAAAATGGAAACTTTTGAATGAATCAAAATTTTAATATCAGATAAAGGTTATTTACTTTTTTATTTGATGATTACTTAGCCATAAATATAACAATAGTTATTAATAATAATTTCGTAAGAAGCTAAACATATTCACAAACCATAAATCAATCATTTAAAATTAATCGATTATAATTAAAGTTTAATCTTCTTATAGATGGCACAGTGGCCGATGCATTAATAGATTGATTTCTGGCACAACAAGTATCAAAGTTATATTAACTTAATATGCTTACATAATCATCATCATCACTCTATATCATAGAGATATAAGACTAGAGTGCGCAAGAGGCAGAATACTGTAATATAGGCAAAGAGAGAGATAGCCACGAATATCCTCTGTGTCTCTTTCGAGCCGAGTACTGTGATTGAATGCCGCGCTAACACAATATAGTTATAGTAGGCTGTCGGTGTCTATATTCATTATCTGGACGTTAAAATGCTTTGAATATATTATTTAAAATTTACTGTATGCTACACTAACTATTTACAAATATTTTTATCTTTATTTTTATTTTAACAATAGCGTCTGCTTGCTTGTTTACCCTCTACCATACCGCCAATCAACCATGCCAGCAGCAGCGGTTCTGCTAGGAAGAAACAGATAGGACTCTCGGTAGGCTATCTCTCGCTTTGCATCTATCGCTTCCTCTTACACGCGGCCGTACAGTTCGCGTACTCTATTCTTGTATCTCTATGGTATATATGCATGAAACTATGACAGTAACGGATCTACGATTTTTTTGAACCGAGGCAAGATCTTGACATAAATTGATCTTAATCACTATCGGAAAAATTATAGAATAATCAAATAAATATGATCTTGATAATTGAATCTTGTGGCTTTATTTTTATAATAATTCTCAAGTATACAGCCTAGATTATTAAGACATTAGACAGCATTTTAAAAAGATTAAATAAACAAAAATAGCGCGAGCAATTTGATCTATGAGACTTACCCAGGTGGCTTACTACTATCTAATTGATGTGTTACATTGCGGTACATTTTCTACCTGGATTACTTTTATAAAATTTTACATGGTTTTCAAAGACCAAAACCGATTTTTATTCATAGAAACAAGGAAATATTAATTTAAGAGGGTTCACTTAGAATTAAATGGCCCATACTATTTCAGCTACGTTTCTATAATATTTTACTAAAGCTGTAAAAATATGTTATTAGTTCTTTGTTTATTATTTTAACTATATTATTTATTATAATAATAATAAAAAGTAAGCTATTATAAAATACATAAAAATAATAAACAAACAAACAGATGTTTTGTATTGTTTGTTGTTCAATTATTTTCAATCTTTATTGCTTCGATGTTGATATCTTAGTTATGTGTAGTTCAAAAGTTTATAAATGCAATTATAATTTTATCTAATTGCTTATTGCTATCTTCTTTGCGTTGTAAATGATAGCGATGAAATAATTTATTGATAATAAAGCGTGAAATTTCCCCATACTCCATTCCATGCCATGTACTGCATTCAGGTAAAACCATCCTGTTTTAATTATTTAGTGAGACATCAAATTGTAAATGTTAATAGCTGCGTCGTATTTCATACGATATTTATGCGGCTGCAACTAACATTTTATGTTTTCCCATGAAATAATAAAATGACTGCTCCAAGTACAATATGCGTTATTTTCATATGTGCATCATTGTACTATGTGCCTCATTTCGGTAATCATTTCTTTATATATCAATAAATAAGGTTTATTTAACGTAAAATAGTTTATCTGTTACATGTTGTTGTTTATTTTATTGTATCTGCCTTTTTGGCATTACAATCTGTTTTCAATAATTTCACATTTCATTTTCTAAGTTAAAATTTTTTAAAGATCTAACTCAATTCATTTCTTTACGTATACATAGCAATTTACAATTAAAATCTATCTCTCGTTTATTTTCCCTTCTCGTTTATCTACTCTTTTTCCTTACTTCCGCCGTCCATACTCATCCCTCCCTCTTTCAATATCTCCTCCAGAACTACTCGACTTTTCACTTTCCCTAGACTACACTCTAAGTCCGTCCGCACATGGGTCGACTGATTGCAAACGCGAACCCCGAATCAGCTCGAACCGAATGAGAATGCAACTGTGTTGTTAGTGAGAGAACGCACGTGTATACGAGTGAGAGAACACACACGCACGATCGAATCAAAACTGATTTCAAATTGGTTTTGACCAACGTTTTGAGCGACTGTGTTTCTTGGTCGCAAGGCAATTACGTTACACGCATTCGATGATGACATCATTAGTAGAGATGTGCACAAATACTATTCAAAAGTATTTAAATACATACATACTAATATCTTATGTTTCAATATTTCGTTTTCGTTAGTTTGCAATCAGTCGACCTGTGTGCAGATACTCTAATGGTCTATAGTTACAATGTTACAGGTTATTGTTAGATTACATAACACAAGTTATCTTGTGACATAAACTTATATTTTCTTAAGTAAATAGAGTTTTTAATGCAAGATTGCATAATGATATATATTAAATTAATAAAATAGTAAAAGATTTTTAATGCATTTTGCATTTACTTAATGATAATGTAACAGAATACCATACGGGTAATCATCCATTAATTACGTCACACGTTAAGGGAAGGAGTCGGGTTAGAATACATAAGCGTCATGACCAGTAAGCATATTGGAGTCACTTTGACATTATATTGAAGATGCGTATGATTTTTTTGTCATGAAAAAGTTAAGTTTCTCACAGTCGTTCATATGAAATGTCTATTTTATCGTCTACAAATGGCGAAACCACTCCACCTGTCGGAATACAAATGAAGATAAAGTTGAAGTGAACTAGAATCGTCACAAAACAGGACACATCACCTAATTTTTTACTGGGGATGTAATCTAAAATTCGACTTCCAAATAGAGAAACAAAGGTGTGTTTTGCACAAATGGTTATTGACCCGTGGTCGGATATTTAGACCTTTTTGCTAATAAGATTGTCGACCAATGGAAATTAACCATTACACATGTACAATAACCTCTTGAAGTGAAACTTTTTTAAAAATACTTAGTTGCATCAAACTACTTCAATCATGAAACATGTTTGATATTATCTAAATTTATTTATAGACTTATTATCATCTAAATAATATTTAATTATAAATAAATTGAAATTAATAATAAATCTCAATCAAACAATGACTTTCTGTTAGTAGACATACAGTCTTATCACAGGAAATATCTTATTAAATGCATTTTATAAATGCACAATGGTTTAAGTAAGAGTAGTGATTACAAGTTGGTTAAAGATAAAGGAGAAGTACTCGTAATGTCAGGTGAACATCTTATCTTGTTAAAGTCAATTAAACAAAAGATTTCTTCATTAAATATTCTCATTAATATGATAAACAATTCTGTAAGTTTTATATTTTATCTTTTATTCGTACATATTAAGAAATTGACACGTTATTGAGTTATGAGATTAGTAATTGAAATTGTTAATTACACTAATAAACTAATTAAATGTTGAAATGTTGACTAATCACCTTTTGTTATAAATATATATTACAAGTACTCTAGTAATAACCAGTCATATTTTCTGTTTGATTCTATACTGAATTCAATTGAGCCTAATTATAACTTACTGATCAGGAAGCCACTGAAGATGTCTTTCAAAATTAATTGTATTTATTGGAACTGTATATTGTTAACGAATGAACAACTTGTGTACATTCATCTGGTACAACCCTGCTACTTTTAAACTAACCATTATTACACTGGTCTTACGAACATCAAGTATCTTCACAAGTCAGGCCTATGTCTTAATTTCTATAAAAGTGTACTACATATTGATAAAGTGGGTTACTAGAACCTCACATGCCCAATATTTTTTTAATAACTCCTTATATGTTAGCAGATATTAACAATTAAAAAAGTCATTTTGTCTCTTTAATTATTACAGGGATTCAACGTTGTAGAACATTCCAAGACATGTGACCTCATGTCCGCTATGCTGGTATCTCTTTTATACAACAGAGCATAAAAGAAATAGCATATTCATAGACAGAACTTTGGCAAATTTACAGGTTACCTTACAGCTCATAAATTTCTGCTATATGTATTTATATATCAAAATATTAAATGTTATTTACAGCTATTTCAAGGAATAATACAATTTTAATATTATATCTGCCGTAACAGGGTTAAATAAAATAAAGAAATATTATTCTTTGCTAACTAACGCATAAGTCCTAGATACATAGGACTACCAACAACTTCAAAATATTACCACAGCACTGACCTAATCAATCTGTAGCGCTAACACTACAATTCAAATTTTTAATTGCTATATCTTCGTCAACATTTAGATATTTTATAAAATATTGATGTGTCTATTTTACACATTTATTAACATCAATTTCAATCAACAATTGAAAAATCGATCACTAAAAAATGAGTACACAAGCCCTATTATGACCTGCATAAATTGACACCCTTTTTACAAAAAGTTTATATAGACTAGACAGGTTAAGAATACTGCAGATTTAGTCTAGTACTCAGCACTCTAAATTACAATATCTATTTCTCTCTTTCGATCAGTTCACTTCTCTGAAGACTAAAGTACTTAGTTTCTTCACGGCACTGACAAAGTATAAATAACCACGCTCTGGGTATATATGTTAGCTAGTGGTATATTTTCAAACAAATAAAAATATGTTTAAATGAAAGAGAATAATTGTATTTCCATTATTCACCTAATAAATATTCTGAACAATCATAATATTTACGTTAATTAATAAAGTTAATTACATACAGTGAATTTGGTATTACATATCACTTTTCATACTCTAATAGATTTATTAACATTTTTTTTTTTTTTTTTTTATTTTTTTTTTTTATTTACAAGGTAATTACAACTAAGCAAATTTGCTTATCTAGCAATTTTTATATATAATAAGTACAATACGTATTCCAGATCCAATCCACTGACTAGTTCCGAAAGATTTATATTACACACTTCTTATTGTGTGGTACAGTGGTAGATATCACAGGGTCAGGTCTTGAGGCTTGGTCCTCTTCAATCTACGCAGATCTGTTCTCGTATCGAGTAACTGCAATATTTCATTGTTGTGGTGGTTTTGTAGACGTAGCAAATGTAGTATTTATTAACATAAATAAACAAAATATAAAAATTATCAATTAATTAAAAATAGATTCCTATCATGCGAGCACTTCCCCATATCTCAGAATTAAAACCTTTTGATAAAACTGCCAGCGGTGCTTTTCCACGGTTCTGATTACAACTGGCACGGTCGTGGAGTCTAATGTCTAGTGCATTTCAAGTTTATTCCGGAATTAGGATTAATAGTTAGTTATCTTCACAAGACTATATTAATTGATTAAGTGGTAATTACACAGATAAAACTGCTGCTAAGAAAGATCTCTTGTTTTTAACATGTCTACCGCGTGATAAGGGCATGCTTCGAGCAAGTTATATGACTGACCGAGTGATTCCCCCTTCTCTTACATCATTTCTTATGATATCAGTAACATTGAAAGGGCCATCAATGATTCAACGTCCTCTTTGGATTTTGTAAACAAAAGTTGTAGATAAAAACGATAATGATAGTAATTTGTAGAGGATTTATGTGGAGAAAACAAGTGTGTTGTTCATTATCATTTTAATTAATAAGTATCTTTTATATAGGGATTTAGAAATGAAATCATTATTATTTATAAATGTCATTTCATGATGAGTAATATTTAGGTTATTATGTATAGTTACGTAGCTCCAGCAGTAAATGTCTCTCCTCTGAAACTACCAGAACCCTTTACTAACTCCAAGTTAGTAAAATTGTATCGACTACGACTCTGGCTTGATATACGTACAGTGAAAAAAATAAACTTCTATTTATTTTACAAAAATATTTAAATAACATAAATTAAAAAATAATTAACCAATATGTAGAGTGTAAAGTTGGTCTAAGACATTCATTGTAGAGAGTTTTGCTCCTTTAATTGTCCTCGCTCTTTAAACAACTGTTTTAATTGCTTGTATCTTTAATCCGATGACATTTTTTGTGATAGATAAACTTAAATAACAAAACGGTGTTAAGCGGAAATATATTTTCTTTTTGTACTACTCACATCCAAAAATGTCTTTGTATATAATTTGGTCGAAGTCTGAGTCGGATGTACTTTACCGACTCCGCAGCCCTGCTTAGCTCCATGTGACATTTTTGGAAATAATAAATTATAGTAATTAATATTTATTAATTAATAAATAACATTTTTAAAGTTTCAATGTATGTTTTACTTAATAAAATAATCTCGCGGGAGGCTTAAAGACTGGCCTCATCATTCTTTTATATTCAGTCACAAGTCTTAGAGCGAGATGCACTCCGCAAAGCTTACATCTATGGCATTGAATTTATCGTATTAAACATAAAGGAGAAAGGAAGCAAGAAAGAAAGTGTATGCGGCAGTTACGGGTTTTAGTGGTATTCAGTATTGTTAATTTTAAAACAGGCCTAACCTTTAGCTGCAGTAGATACTGAATAAAGTTTTTTTAATTTTAGTTTATAACCTTTAATGTAAGTTTCAGCTTGTGAAATCATGTTTATGTTCGTGAGGAATATACCGTCTTTAGTAATAATTACTAGCTTTATTTAATATAAATGATTATACTTTATATAATTTATTTTGTTGTTTTATATTTCACAAACTCAACTTACATTCAAGGTTAATACCTTAAAGTTAAACTACAACTCAGTAGGACTGGGAATGGACAAGACTACAGGCTTTACATAATAAAGATTTACATATTAAACGAGACAAACAAACGTGTATGTAAGAATAATGCATGTAACAATCAAGGAAAGTTTCTTAAAATAAAATCTTTATAAATTAAGAAAATATTTATTACTTTAATTAAATAATAGGAAAGAATTAATATGAATTTAACTTTTCACAAACAAAATAATTGATTTTAACCTAATACAAAACATATATACAAAGACATAACAAACATAACATTATACTATTATTTACACAAATTTTTTAATTAAAATCATGATCTTTTTAATTGCCATATGAAGGAAACATCCTGTAAGTATATAATTCGATTTCCTTCTAGGTTTGTTAAAGAGGTTGTGATTCGTGAATCCATGTACGGCTTCCACCATCCGCAAAGTCGGCTGCAGCGTGGTCAGTTCCTTTTAAGACCCATTTTGTTGTAAGAAGTCCTTCTACACCAACTGGTCCTCTGGCGTGGATTCTGGCAGTTGAGATACCAACTTCTGCTCCAAGACCAAACCGAAAACCATCAGCAAATCGTGAACTGGCATTGTGGAAGACGCAAGCGCTGTCAACTTGCCTTTGGAAAGATGCAGCAGCGCCCTCTGGAAATAAATGAGTACTTTAAAACTATTGCATCAGAAATAAAGTATTGTTTCTTTTACGTAAAATGGCCAAATGTTGACAAACAATTTACAAAATATTGGTAAATGTATCGAAAACCAGTAGAGTTGATTTTAACTACTAAAAAATTATCCACTAACTCTGATCCATGAAAACTTCCACGTTTCTTACCATCTTCGGTGACGATAACATCAGTGTGTCCACTTCCAAATGTATGGATGTGATCCACAGCATCATTCATGCTCTTAACAACTTCAATACAGCATTCAAGAGCGCCATATTCATGCTTCATTGATTTTGCTGGGGGTGGTCCAAATGTCAAAAGTTGAGCCAACTTAGGACCAGAGTGAATTTTGACTCCCTCACTCTTTAGCATGTTGCAAACATCAGCAAAGAAGTTTCCTTGCATATGATCTTCATGAATGAGAAGGGTTTCCATTGCATTGCAAGCTATAAACATTAAGACAGTTTTATATGATATTCTTAATTAACATTTACAAGAATTGTACAAACAACAAACCTGCAGGGTAATCGCATTTGGAATCGCGAACAATTTTCAAAGCTTTTTGTAGATCAGCGTCACGATCGATGTAAACGTGGCATACACCTTCAGCGTGTCCCATAACAGGAATATGCTGAGATTGAGATTGAATATTTCTGACTAATTCTGATGATCCACGTGGAATGATAAGATCAATGTGTTTCTCCATAGAAAGTAAATCACTAATTTCTTCTCGAGTAGAAACAAGAGAAATGGCATCTTTTGCTCCAACTGATTCTAAAGCTTCCTTAACGAGATCCATCAGGCATTTATTGCTGTGTGCAGCTTCCTTTCCTCCTTTCAATAATAGACCATTTCCGGATGCAATTGCCAAGGCTGCAACTTGAGGTAATGAATCTGGACGTGACTCAAATATAACTAAAAGAACCTAAGATAATAAACATAACTTTAAGATTACTAATCACTATGTAATTTTCAAGATAATGTAATATTACTGACTACTTACACCAATTGGTACAGTGATTTGTGTTAAATCAAGACCGTGGGCAAGTTTTGTTCTACGTAAAACTCTTCCAACGTTTTGATGACTAGAATCGGCAATTTGTTTAAGGCCAGTAGCTAGACTACTTAATTTTGCTGGTGTAAGAGATAATCTAGATAACAGCGGCTTAGCTAATCCCGAACTTGTTGCATCAGCTAAATCTTTGGCATTGGCATCTAAAATTTCCGCTTGACGGGATAATAGTAAATCTGCTAAGGTGTTTACGCACTTTGCTCGATCATCTGGAGTCAAAGCTTGCAATTCCCGACTTCCAGTACGAGCTGCAGGATAAATGAACAACATGAATAGAAAATAAACACATGCTATGAAAACAAATGAATATAAAGTAATATATCTTTCTTTTAAAAGTTTATAGAAGTTGATTTTAAAAGAGCTTACCGCTTTCAGCTAAAAGTTCAACGGGACATGATCCACCAGAAGCTGCAGATTCTGTGAAGAATGTTCCAACCTTGCGACCGCCGATAATTGTCTTGATTGCCTTTTCCTGCATTCCGTTACAAATAACTACACTGACTCCACGATCAAGAGCCCAGGTAGCTGCATTCACTTTTGAGTCCATTCCTCCAGTTCCAACCTTTAACAGAATCAGAAATAAGAAAGTTAATTATATTTTGCAATTCTTACATTTTGAGTTTTATAGTAAAGCGAAACTTACCTTAGACTTCATCCCAAACTCGACAGTGTTTCTATCATTGGAAGTATACGTTGACATAAAGCGAGCACCATCCTCCCATGGTGGCTTGTTATAGATACCATCAACATCAGACATCAGAATCAATAGATCTGCTTGAACTTCTGCAGCTAACATAGCAGCTAGACTGTCGTTGTCTTTGATACTGATACCCTGCATTAGATAATTCATTTATATAATATCATTTCAGGAATGAGAAACATATACATTTAAACACCTATTTTATGATCTACATAATTATAATCTGTAAAATAACTGCTTTAAAATTGGGATGTTAACATTTATATTTTCACTAAACAAAAATTAAAATTTTCTTAGTATTTATATAGCAAATATGTTAAAAGCATAAAGCAGAATCAGCCGATATGAACTTCCTTAGATTTACATTGGTCATTTGCTGCCACAATGGACCAATAACTGAAAATGTGTTATTGGTAAATTGTTGTTTCTCATTGTCCAGTTTGTTTGTTCACCTGGAATTCTTTACAAAGATTCTAAGTAAACATTTTGAGCTCTATATTTCGTTTTATTTTAATGAATATGAGTACAAATTAGATGCGAATCCATGTCGTTTACTCGATTGTTTCTAATTTATCTAACATTAAATTGGAAACTACTTTTTTGTTTGTTATTTCTAAATAATATCTTCTTAGTGATAGAAGTAACAGTTTCTTAGTATATAATTTAATTTTATACTAAAGACATGAGAAAAAATAATATTCTAGTTGTGAGTTTGTTTTAGAAAATGATCAATGCATATTTTTGTATTGATTCCAAGCAATACCTCCTTTCAATACCATGATTAATCAAACAGTAGAATTACAAAAAATGCGTTATCCAGTTCTTCTTTCTCAAGAGTACTTTGTTTTTAAGTGGTACATAATTTATGATTGATATGTCAAGTAAAGATCGGCTGATATCTCTACAAACTAGGTACTCGTACATTTTGATCTCAAGTGCATGCATAACAATTACAAATTATCTTAGATAATTAACTCATTAACTAAATACATTCTATATAATATTGTTCTAAAAAAAATTAATTATTATTTTATAAAGTAACTACCAGGTTAATGAAATAGAAACCTTTAGGATTCAGGAACTGGTAAGAGTTATATTGTTCCAAAAAGTTGTTTATTCAAATTCGTTGTTATTTTATATGTTTATGTACTTTTATAATACTTTAATATGTAAACTATAACGTAAACAGAAATTGGAAAGAACGCAAGAACAGAATAGAAAAGAGAGAGAGAACATTATCAAAATGTAACAGGTGTGTGAAAAAATGATGGGAAGATTAGAGGGAAAGTGGCAGAAAGAAGGAAGGGGATACAGAATTATTAGTTCAATAAATCCGCAATTTATTTAATTAATTTAACTCGTTAAGAGCACCATATTTATCTTACATAAAAATATCCTGCATCTATAAATAAAGCAAATAGTTATCTAAATTACTACTAGAACATTGAAATTCTAAACACATCTATTAAAAAAGCATAAGTGTTAATAAGGCCTTGTTTTGATTCCTTATTCTCATAGTCTAATATGTATTGGTTAGAGCAATTGTACTACAAAGTAAACCATATTTATCTTCTTATATTAGACGTTAAGAGTTTTTAAATTGCAGCTTTATTCTAAAGTACCTACTGGAATTTTTCCTAACGTCTAATATTTTTAAGAAGGTAAATCATATATTAGGTCCAATTCACAACAATCAGAATAAGGTTTTTAGACTCTGGTCACACCAACAGCAACCAGTATCTAAATACTCACGTTAGTACTATTAGTAGGTAGACGGCAGACGTAAACTTAATTGAAAATTTAGCATGCACAAATGAAATCAAGTGGTACCGACCTTCTTCGAACCTACCCCCGACACCTCTTCGTCTACAATGAACATGGGGGGTGACACAGCATCATTTGTGTTGATAATTGGAACAATATTCAGGCTAATCAATTCAGACAACGTGCTGAATAAGTTCTTACGGGTGTGTTCATTGTAGAAGTCTGGCTTTGTGACTAGAACCTGAAAATATATAAATTATCAATATACGTAATGTAGTCACTCGTAAACTGTAGAATGTAGATGATGTTAATCATAACTGTGATGTATTTTGTACGTGGAAAGAATAAATTATCAAATTAGAGCAGTCAATTGTCACCTATCATCAATCGTAAATGGTATCCAATTTATATGCTTTAATTACGTTTATGAAGAAGAGTAAGATATTATTCCACCTTCCTTCAGCATATTCGTCTTATTTATTTGAGTGCATTAACTTTCGATAGTTATTAGCACTTAAAACAATATATTTGTAACATTTGTAAACACGTATATTTTAATTAAGGAGATTAAATAAGAGTCATTCAGGGTTTTCAGACTTTCTTTGCTTTTAAATATCTGCTTATAATCTTCAGGCATATTATAGTTTTGTCGGTGGAAGAAATATTTATTTAATTACTATTAGTGTGCTGTTACATTGCTCACAGATTGGTTGAGGTTTTTTTTTTTTGAATAAGTTGGTATGAGTGAGATGGTGGTATATGTTGTTCACAACATTGTCTAAGTTCCTTCTATAAGTTTATGGGAAAATAATTAAGTTGTTACATATTTTTTTAAATTGTACATTCTTGAAAATCAATTTGGGTACACCTCGCATCAAAACAAAAGTGACACGCTGCAGTTTTATTTTGAAGCTAACTCCTTTTGAAAATCTACTTATTTATTAGCTTTTACCCAACTATTTAATGACTATTAATTGAAACAATGATTAATATAAATTATTAGTTTATTTAAGGAGTGAAGTAAAACTACACGGGCTAAGAGTAAGCGATGATGATTTGTTTATATATTAACTATAGAACAGTGTCGAGATTTTTATTTAGTGTCACTTTTATTTACTCTATGCGATTTGTTTTGATCGGTTTCTCATAATAATTACTGCTTCTTAATTCTAGCTATAGTAGGCGAAATACTACTTATCTCAAACTCAAGGTTAATTTTGAAACAGCTATAAATACTAGTTTAGTAATTCTTTGTACAAGTTTTATTGCTCCATTTATTGCAACATACGAGGACAAGCATTGACCAATGTGTTTACACATTAACTAATTACTAAGATAATCAAGGATTAGTATCTACTGTGTCATTACTTGATAATTAGAAGGATGTTTTTTTTCAAAATCAGATAGAATTAATCATCACACACTTAAACAGATCGTGGAGTACATCTGATAAAAATTATCAAAAACATAACAGGTGATAGGCGATAATGAGAATTTACAAGTGTCAGAAAATAAGGTAGCAAATTAACCTTGAATTATTTCGTAAACAGAACTTGTTAGTTAATAAATTGATAAATGATGATAAGAAAGTATTTTGGATGGACGAGGAAAAGTGTGTGAAATAAGTGTTGTAAGCAAATGATTTTGATTGATTTTCTTTAAATTTCAACATGAATCGAAGGTTAAATTATTGCGCTGCGTTGAGGTAGGAAAATAATAATTTTAATAAGGAGATAATGCAATCTGTCTGTAAAAGCATTTAGTAAAATTTATGTTATGTAGAACAGGGTTGTACGGTATATATCTAATGATATATACGATAGAAAAAAGTAATTTAGAAGAGGCTAATTAGATCGTGTGGAGTTGTTCGTTTTAGTCTATAAAATATTTTCTTAGTACTCATTATGCCTCATTAGTTTTCTTAGTACACATTAACCCTCTCTTGAAACATAGCTTTTTAATTTGTCCAAAATTTTGATGTGAAATATTACATTTTTCCTTCAGAAAATCGTTGTTCAGAAATCTGGTGAGGTCTGAAAAATAGAGCAAAGGGTAGCTTGAAAACCAAACTTTATTTAGAACATTCAATAGCACTGAAAAGTGCACAAATTCAATTGTTCGTCGTTTATACTTATAACATTAAATAATTGTCTGTACAAAGTAATATTATTTTATTTTATATCGATACATTTCTTGCATATTTGTGCAATGTTTCTCAATTAAAGAAATATATTTTTATACCTTTAAGTGACCTTAATTATGACAGTTTACATCAACTTTAAATTTATAATATTGTGTAAAGTTTTGTAATTTGATAAAGTGGGATCAACTTTTAATTCTTTTTTTCTTTGGAAATATTGCGATTTTCTTTTGATTCAAAATGACCGCTCTTGTTGAAAGACCATATATAATATCTGAGAATGTGTTTTCCAAAAATTCTAACTAACCATAGGAATTATTTAATTTTAATTTTATTTAACATAATTTTGCGGAGAAGTTTAAATAGGGCATTTCCAATAGAAATTATCCTGTGTACTAACTACTTCTTAAATAAGTGTGAATGCCTATGTCTAAATATAACAAAAACTACCAAAATTTTGCTGTCAATAGAGCAAGCAAAATGGACGCAATGCCATATTCATGTTTTAACCCTCTGTGCGTCAATAGTATTTTAAAATACGTATTACAATTCTTAAGAATTCTTGAGATAATTGTAATATTATGTTTGTTGTAATTTGTTCATTGCCTATGTAATATATTTTTAATCGATTGAGAAAAATACATTATGAATTATCTGTTATGCAATGCCTAAACGTATTTTTATTTGTGTTCGTATTAGCAAACATACTCGTATATGTCGTCTGTTCATGTAGTCGTATTTGTTATCGCGGTTATAACAAAGTCCAATGCAATATTCTTGAACCAAATACGAGATATGAAATAATAACAAATCAATAATTATATTTAATGAAGTATTTGTTAAATATTAAGTACGTTATTTACCTGCGCAATTTTAACTCCATATTGGGCGAACATGGCATCGTATAGGGACATAAGTCCGGATTGGCCAACAGCTGCAGCTGCTCGTGGCTCTAAGAGAGTCCCAGCATCCTTAATAAAAATAAAATTTTACAAATTAAGTAAAGTATACAACGATTTTTGCTAGTTTGAGTTAATATCTTACTTCGCGGGTGTGATCTTTCGGTGATAATGTTTCCCTCATTGACAAGGACATCAGCAATTCTTGGGTTAACTTTTGTTTGCCAAATGCCACAGCTCCACTGGTTACCATGATGCATTCTCTGCCTTCATTTTGACATTCAGCGACCTGCCAAGAAAATAGTATTATTTACCATAGTAAAGGATGAGAGTCAAGAAGAAATAGTAAAGTAAGGGAGTCAAGAGGAAATAGTAAAGATAGAGCGTTTATGCCTGTAATAGATATAAGTGGAGAAGTGAAAACGAAGAGAGAAGGCAGGAAGGATAGTGAAAAGATAATAGAGGGTTTGTCGAGAGGAGACAAGGAAGGCAAGAGGTGATAGATGAAGATACAGGCAATAAGGAAGGAGAAGTAGGAAACGGTGTGAATAAAGGAGGAGTAGGGAACATGAAGAGAGAGGATCAAGAAAAGAAGAAACAGAAAGTACTATTCGAAGTAGTAATAGTCTAGAATAGTTTAAGTTTAGTTTTAACTTTGAATTTATATGAAATGCATTAAGAAATATAATAATGTAGATTGTAAAGCCGAAAGGCACACAATTAATATAATCAATAATAATAGTATTATTTAAAAATTTGTAAATCGGTTTCAACTACATCTTTCATAACTATTTCTTCATTATCTTCACTATAAATCTCCTAATATTTTGTGAATAAGAGGGAGGAGAGAAAGTTTCTGCCATTACTTCAATTTCAAGCAAGAAAAATTGGTGAAATGTAGTTTATACTTATGGATAAGTACCTCCACTTAGGGATAAAACCATTGTTTGCTTTCCTTCCATCTCTCTTGGGACACGGTGAAGCTGAAAACTTTTTGCTGTCTAGCTCTTACTACTTACAATTAGTCATATTTTGTTAAAGTGATTTATGTCAAATAGTAAAGGAGCTAGTTTATAATCAATCATATCCATTTACTGTAAAAGAGATCAAAAACGAAGAGACCTCAAATTAAAATAAATGATGTGAGTTTTATCTAACAACTAGTATACGAGGTGGAAAAGGAGAACGTTGACTGAGGCCTGTCGCATACTGCAAGCGAATTTTGACTGGACGTATACGCGCTACTACGATTACCTATCCGAACATCGTAAATGTAATGAACTATCGCACACTGCAAACGACATAGCCGTACGAATATGCGCGTTATACACTGAAATTGATATAAAAGAGAATGCAAAAGTCCCTTTCATAACAGTGGTGTAACGATAAATATTAAAGTAAAAGTTTGCTGTCGTGATAAATTATGTTAGTGCAAAACAATTCCAATACACCCTGCAGTACACAAGTTTGACTTGACGTACTGTTGTATCGGTACGTGGTATGTATGTATTGTTACATACAACACATGCAAAGAACACCACATAACCAAGCTGCCGATATACGTACAAATTCGTTGTCGCTTAAATACGCTTGCATTGTGCGATGGGTCTAACCCTTACAATAGACGACGAACATATTGTACAGTCTACAAATAGGGGATGAAGACATGGAGGTAATGATGAGAACAGATGAGTCAAGCAAATGGGGTAGGTAAAGAGAGATAGGCAGAGATGATGATATTCGTGTATTACTTTAAACAAGCTTTGATTCTTAAGGGGGTTGTTCGTAAATTGTTTAAAATACTCATATTTCTAAACTCATATTTCTACTGTTAAAACTAATAGAGTCAGAGAACTATCTATTCAAAGTGCAACATAATTCAAAAACTAATCTACCTAACTAAATCAGATTTAATTTAATTTTGAACAGTAATATAAAACATATTTGTCGGGTTGAGGTTGACTTGACACTGATTTTTGTGCGCTGTTTCGGGTGGTGGTCGAAAATTTTAAAAAATTAGACTTTATATATTTCGAAAGTATAGTCTTTTAAGAATATACTGTTAAGTTTTTGTAAGAATATTGACAATATTTTTGTTTCTACAGCCGTATTAGCATATATTAATAGCCATAGTGTATACCATATAACAATATCCATACTTAAAACTTTAATCTCATTTATCTCAAATCAACATTTATCGGCATGATGTTGTAGAAAAAAAAACTGTTTAAATTTTAATATGTTATTCACAATATCAATAGCTATCGTTAGAACTATAATCACTTTTTATATTTCAATAATTTCGTATTTCTTTCATTAAATAAGTAGTTTTAAAAAATAGAGATACAACCTAAATTTTCATAGTGATCCATTTTGAGAAGAAAGATGTTCTTTAAAATATATATTGTTCTTGATTGTTTAGAATGAAGGAGATCCAACTATCTTGCCTACCTAATTCTGTCGAAGTTTTTTTGTTGTTATTAATCGATAAATGAATTACTTTTGTCAATGAGAAAATTAATGAGTACTGATATAATAAATTACCTTTGCAAGTTTTATATAAATAGGCTGTCAAGTTCTTAAATCTCTCTTTAAGTACATGGGGTTATGACAGAATTTCCCGCACAATCCACAAGGAAAGTATAGAAAGTAGAAACAAAATATTTCTCAAAATTCCGAAAGAAAAGCACGATTTATTGATTTCTAGAGTAGTTATGCAAATATAATTTAAAAGTTATTGATAAAAACTATGAAGAAAATTTAATGTTTGAAATGTTTCTTTGTTTAATTATAGCATCCCCTCAGCCATTATTATGAATAAATACAAAAGTATGAATCAGTTACTTTACTTAAGCATCAATCTGAATAATTAATTGCTGGAATTTATTAGAAATAAATAATTTTAAAATAACACAGAACGTAGGAATCACAAAAAATTAATCTTAAGTAACGTTAAATAGAAATGCTTAATAAGATTAAACAAAGAATCTCATACCTTAATATCAGGTAATGTGTAACATTAGGAATTACGGGGACTCGTTATTAATGCCGTAAAAAACATAATATTATTTAATTCAATAAATTAATGGGATGAGATCCTTGAAGCTAACTTCTCTGCGCATTCTTAGTCAGACCATTTGCTAATCTAATGACGTGCAATTAAGAGTAACAGATCCTTGTATTATTTCCTCAAAGCATTAAATTATATCTCCCTAGTTTAGCATATTTTCTTATTTTGTATTACTTTTGATTCATTTTGTAAATTACCTATCATTATTTGATGTTTTTGTAATGAATGTCAAATATTGTAAACGATGATTTTAAAGTACAGTAGGATCTCGATAATGTGATGTTGACATTACTTTTCAATGACATCACTTCAACAATGGTGCGGAAGGAAACCAGTGATTTTTTTTCTTTAACTTTCTTTTACATATAAATAATAAAAAATATTGTATACACTGTTCTAAAATAGGCAAATGCGTAATAAATTAGGAACCTGGTATTCATCTTTTTAAGATGATTTTTTGATGATGTCTGAATTGGTAAGAAATTGTACGAAACATGCACTTTATATGTTATGAAAATTAATATTCTGGGATCTGAATTTTTTTTAATACTTGATTCTAAAATATGCTTTAGAACTGTTCTAACATTTATACAGGTTTTTTTTGAGAGTGTAGGTTAAGACGATATTTAGCCTAAGGTACTGAAATTACCCTAAACTTGATCGACCCGTTTATTAGGGAGACATCTCCGAATTTTGAGTTTTGACATAACGGCAAAAACAGTATTGGAGTTAAATGCATTTTAGCGGTATTCAACAAGCCATCTGCATTATAATTTTCTTTTGGTTGCATTTATAAGTCATCTGAGTATTAAGAAGGTACAGGACGTAAACGTAAATGATGAAAACGTCGTGAAATTTGGAGGGTCGATACAAATAGTTAAAATACATGCTGTCTCAAAATTTAGAGACCTAGGGTTCATAGTTTTCTTTTTATACATGATTAAAAATAGTCATTTTCCATACAAATCATAATTTTTAGCTAAATTTCACCACATAATATAACTTTTAACTATAAAGAAATGGTGACACGGCTTTCAAAAACTAGGTGTATATAAAATAATCTTTTCTGTAACTATTGCAAAAAGAAAATTATCAAAAGGATACCTATATACGAAAATATTTTAATAAAACCTTTAAAAAACAGTAAATGTAGGTTATAAGCCGGCAACGTTGCAAATTCCAATTTGAGCGGGAAATTCAAAATCGGAATAAATGTTATATAACATATAACAATTTATTGGTCAAAGAACCAAATCACGCATGCATCAACACACGTAAATTTGCAGCGTTGCAAAATTTATTATTCCTTTTTCAAAATATTTAAATTGAATTAATATAAATTTGATATTAATTATAGGTAATTTTTAATTTATTAAACTATTATATGCATAAAAATTCATTTTCAAAGGCACAGTCCCAATATTTCCTCGTCCCTCATGTACTTCGTATTTTGCATTTCGTATTACCGAGAGATAAACTTTTTGCATTGACGGTACGTCCTGTACCTCCTTAATGCAGATACAGGGAATATTTATACATATCGGATAACTGCATACGCAACTCAAATTTTGATTTTTCGGATATGTCTCATAAAACTATTGATCTGTACTGTGTGTGGTAAACCGAAAGAATTTATATACGAGTATACTACATATAATATACTAAAATTATTACTAAATATATATGGGTACCAGTCTTCTCAAGATTCAAGAAAGTTTCAAAAGATGTTCACATAAAATACATATGGATATTAACCAAAGACAGAAAGATAAAGTCTTTAGCACTCACCGAGATAGAACATTGTCTTGTAGTGCAAGGTTACTTACTGCCAGTTATATATAAGGTTCATTTTCCACTTATAATATGGAAATTGTCTTGCAAAGCTTGCTAGCGTAAGTTTTATGCCTCGTACAGATTGGTGCGACACAAACATGCGACATCCAATATTTATTTATTTTCATTCATAAGTTGATATTAATTAGACATGGGTGTAGTAAATGTGTTGTACTTTTAATGTACAGACTAGTGCGACATAAACATGCGACACTAATAATATCCTAACTTCTGCTATTTTTAAAAATTCTAGGTAGGATTTCTATCAAATAAAAATGTTTTAAAGCTAAGTTGGAACATCAAAAGAAAGTAGGGTTTTGAATGTGATCTTTAACAAAAGCGTCGAGTACCTACTCAGTCTCCAATATAATCTCATTGTGCGTTGACGTTTTTTTTTAGTTGTGTTTAGTAAATAAATTAAAATAATTGAAAATGGACAAATGAAATACACCTCAACAATAGGAGGTAGCAGAAATCTTGTTAAATAACTGAGTTTTATTACTTTTTTTTGTAAAGCAGGTTGAAGGAAGTCGTTAGAAATATGAAAGCTTCCGACGTATTAAGTTGAATGTCGCCGTGAACGTGTTGTACAACTTCTTATAACAAATGTTGGATATCGCATGTTTAAGTCGCACGTATGTGTACGCAGCTTTAAATGCCGTACAAAAGACTACATGGATTCATCATTACAATTTGTAAATTGTAAATCTCGTCATAGCTGCATTGTATTTAAGGTGAAACATTACTTCATGGTTATATAGTTAGATATAGATGGCGACAGTGTACTAAAATGACAATCGATATACAAATTTGTACTAGCACTCCAAGAAGAAGAAGGTACCAAACATATATTTAGCCTTACGTACATTACATAATAATTACCTGTTCTACGATGGACGCCAGTCTTCCAAGCGCCAATCCATGCTCATCTTCCCGAGTGATGACAGCACTTCCCAATTTCACCACAAGGCGACGAGCATATTTCAACTGACTCCTGTCACTAAAAGTGGCTTGTTTTCGATCAACTGTTTGTAAATTTCGTTTACTGTAATCCATTTGACTTTTCTGTTTAAAAAAAAATTAAAGTTAAATGTAAATTACACTTATTTGCTTAATTTATATAAGTTTTAGTACAGTTTTTATGATGTCGTGGCCTCATACTTGCTTATTTAGTTTTATGATGATGTAGGCTCATAACCAATTTAACTTTGACAACAATAAAACCCAAAAAATCAAACTCCAGTCCGAGGATCGAACCCGGAGACACAGTAGTCTAACGTTAAGCATAAATACTCTCGGCTGATGTACTGTCTTTAGATATATATTATAGATAACCTCTAACAAGAAGCACCACAAAATAGCAAGCTCGAAACGGTTTGACAGATGACAAATGGCCGACAACATTTGTGAATATTATTGCATGAATGTTTTGTGAATTACGTGAACGTTTTCATTATCTTTTTACGAAATTAATTAATGGTGTCCAATGCTAATTAGAAAACCTGTCATATTAAACACCTGATTGAATTTTTAACTTTGTTCTTTACACGATTTTGAAGTTATAACATTTCATCAGTCACTAAATATAACCTAACCATGTGTATGTGAACGAGAAAGAAAGAGACGGAACTATATATATGAAAATAACCTCAAAAGACATATGTATGTACACAGCTCCGCATTACGCCTTCACATAATGGGTACGTTCCACTAAGCCTTTACAACGTCAAAAATATTCGAAAACGTCGCTAATGACGTCATTAATTTCGCTCACACTAAGCTCACAACGACCCATCTGAAGAGTTGGGTCGTAGTGGTCGTTGTTGAGCATTTCGGCGCAATGTTTAAACATAACGCAAAACTTAAAGATGACAATGACAGAAAAAAATTACTTTATATGATTGGAAAGAGATATTTTATTGGAAACTAATGTTTCTCCAGCCGATGCTAAACGTGCGGCCAAAGGTAAATATAATTATGTGAAATAAGCTTAATGAAATTAATTTTACCTCATACTATAACCTAACTTAATAAATAAACAATGTTCATTATTGTTTAGAATATATTTCTTTTATAAAAAAATTATTTTGTTTATAGATATAGCTTTTGCTACAGAGCTATTTAATCAACTACTGCAATCCTTATTTTTCCTCGCCGCATTTGTAATGTTTACAACGCTCAAAACCACTCAAAACGCTCCATACTCCATTACACTTGAGTGTATGCTTGGCAACACTCGCAATGTATTCATATTTTAAAATTTCTTTTCTCTTTTTTAAAGTTAGCTACACATGGAACAACAAAATTAATTGTATCTAGTCTTTCTTGTCTATTGGTTCATGCAAGCCCATATGTAAAGATATTTTTATTTATATATGGACTATAGAAACACAAGTATATTTTGATTTCTCTTCAATATTGCGAACAAAACAATTGAGTTTTTATGACTAAAATTTTTATGTTTGTATGATAAGAAATATCAATAAAATATAATTGAAATGAACTCTTAATTAGATTAAAATATAAATAATTGTATATCAATAACAAATATTACATAATAATTTAATTTTAATTTAAAGAAATTCTTATCAGTAAATTATTTAAAAAATAAACAAAACAAGGAACTATATAACGATAATAAAGACTAAAGTACAATAATTAAAAATAAACTAATTAGAAAGAATAGGATACGCTGATAATAATAAAATGATTGATTTCAATTTATTATGCGACATACTAGCCGAGATCTTAAAGACACTATTACTAAGCTTTTAATTTTATGATTATATATATACTGAACATGTAAATTTTGAATTATTATTTTTACCTAATTGAATAAAGAAAGCCTACGTACGTTTTTGATGATAATTTGACGGCTAATCAAACAGATTACAATATTTCAAAGTCTAACACTGATAACATATTTATGTTTACTGAATATTCATTTATAAATAAAACTGTTGCTGCTTCAATATCTCCGGTTTTGTATATTGTAACCTCATATATTATAATGTTCCAAGTGTATGTTTATATGTTTGTTTGTTGTTAAAATTCATACGATAGAATGAAAACCATTTCAAAATTTACTATTTTATAGCGAAGAAAATTCTAAGACTTTCGGCGTCCTCAGATTTTTCTGGAAACATGTAATTTTAGAAGAACTGAAAAAAAATTAATCACTTTTTCCCGTATAACTTTTAATTCGTAAAAGATAGAAAGTTGAAATTTTGCATCAGTATTAAGATATTTAGTGTTAACACATTTCGGAAATTAGAAATTGAAGACTTGATTAAAGGGACGTTGAGAAAATTGGAGGCCCAGCTGAGAAACTTTGTAAAGGGTTCAAATTTTGGATTGTGTAGTAATTGAGTATCTAATGAATAAAGAAAAATTAAAATTTCAATAGAAAAATTCAATACATGTAACGTCATGTACATTAAATAGCCATTTCTTTTATAGAACAGATCGTAAAAGAGATAGCATACCTAATACACCAAGAAATTCAACGTTAAAACAATCCAAACGTTCCAAATTAAAATTCTGCGAAGAATAGTTAATGCACCGTGGGCCTGAAGATTAACACAGTCGGAGAAGAAATTAAATCTATAGCAGCGAAGCACGAGTTGAGACTTCGTAACCTAGAAAAGATCGCCGTGACGCAAATGTTGCTTGATAGTAATGATGTTCGAAGACTTCGCAGAACTAAACCCTCGGACCTAGTAACCTAATCATGTAAAATTGTTCATTGGAGCAATCTCTACGACACTGTGTAATTATTGAAATGTAAGCTACTGTATAAGTGTATCTGTACTTAATACAGTACACTTGTACATATAACAAATAACTGACCTATCCCTTAATACTGCGACATGTTACGTCATAAATATGGCCGATATCTGAAGCCCTAAAACTACAATTTACATTACACATATATGATGCTACGGCACCATTAATACTGCAAATATTGTTCATTGTTACCATCATTATTGCGAACAAATCGGGCGGCGTTAAGAAAATGAAATTAAAAAGAAATAAAAATTTTCTAATGAAATGTGAATAATCTTTTAAATAAGAAGTAAAGTTACCGTCAGAATATTACTGAGCAAAGATCAGGCTCAAAGTATTACGAAGGGGAAAGGGGAATTATTAGCTTCGTGACGTCACATCTAACCTAAAATTTTACTTCATTAGCTGTGTGATGTCACAACAGGGCAGTGGGTCACAGTGTGTGACAAGATGTGACAGTGGAAGTCAGGCGCATTAAGAAACCACATAATTCGAGTGACATAATTTATGGGTGACCTGTTTTAAGTTATTTAGCATGTTTATCATTAATGACATGATACTTAAAATTAAATAGACTAGCCAGAAGGTTATTTTTCTAATATTGATTATTACGAGAACGTTATTGGAATCGATGCTATGCCCCAATTGATAAGACGCTTTTTAATATTAAATATCAAACATTACGCAATATTTTGGTCGTACACTTATTTTATTATCAATATAATCAGTCTCAAATAAATAACTTATATAAATATCTAATAAACATTATTTTTAACCTTCGTCCTACATTTATTTATCTTGTCTTTACTGGTATCTGTATTATTTAAGTTTTATTGGAACAGCGGAGTCTAGTGCTTTGCAATGTTATGTACAGCTCCGCTATCCCCTTAGGTTGAACTATGAGTATGAGCATGAGTAGAGATAAGTCTTCAGAAATTAATCATCAATTTAGAAATTCATTTTGTATAAGTGGTATGTTGCTGATTATAATTGTTTTAAGATTAAAACAGTCTTTATACTTATAAAAGTAATATGCAAATATTCCGATTTCGAAAACGCATTTGATAAATATTGTTTTCGAAGTTTATTAACAAATTGTACTGCTATAGTATTACAATAGTACAATCTAGTACAAATGGATTTATTTTTGCTTATAACTTTTGGTAATTATTCGACATAGCAACACCTTTTATTTCGAATCTTACAAAAAAACTACTGCACTTTTGAATGTTTTATGGCGATTATTATATACTTAAAATACGTACAAAATACAACGTGATATTCATTATATATCACTTTTTGTTTAGATATAGACAACGGTTAAAGTTTAAATTTTTAATTTGAGGTTAGAAATAATATGACATTGTACCTTATATAAGTGCCGTCATATTTCACATTTATTTGTCAATTTTAACCATGAATACTGTCTATTTTTTAATAAAAAGTTGTATAATAAATATTACGTAATTATTTGTACATGTTTTGACTATATTAAAAGTGTCATAAAATATACAAAAGTGCAGTAATTTTTTTTACAAGATTTAAAACAAAAGGTGTAGCTATATCAAATAATAACCTAATTTCTTCATTGTAAAAGTTACAACAAAATATTAATAATATTAGTTGTACATAATATTATTATTTACAATAAAGCATACTACAAATTTTTTGTAGGAGTTATAGTCTTCAAAATAAATGAAAGGAAATCTGATGACAACCTTATTTTCTAGATACCGACCGAATAGGATGATCTGTTTATATGATGAAAAAAGAAAATTGCTGTCTACCGGTTCCATGATATTATTTTGATATTTAAAAATATTAGTTTGCTAATGCAATTCTTTACTAAAGAGCAACCCTTTTTTTATTCAATTAATTTATTAATACGTCTACCTATTTCCGATGATGAGTCGTATCACCGACGATGTTTGCAATTTTTATAACGTCAAGCTTCATATATGTTGGCACCACTGTGTTGAAAGAGATAAACGTATTACATGTACACTCAATAAGTTCGTAGGATGACACATAGCTAGCACAACTATTAAAAAATACCGTTCAAACAATGCTTTATCAATACACGAAATTAAGATTTTTCCTTTGTTTTGAAAATAAAATAGTAGTGTCACTAAAACCACTGTAACTCGTAAAGTAATAGTCGGATTTTCATGAAATTTTGACACATATCGTTTGAAAGTTGGTGCTATCTAAAAATCATATGGTTTTGTCAATAGTGGCGCTATCTCTGTATATCAGCTTACGAATTTATTTAGTAATGTGTTCTATGTTATACAATTGTTTGTTCTCTGAATCTCTATCCATGATGTCGTATATATCCCGCCTAGCTGGGATCTATACGACTACGCACATAACGTAAGCGAATTCCTTATTTATGATTGTTACATGTACGAGATCATGGACAGTAACAACACATTGCTATATTGATAAACATAGAAATAAAATATTGCTCTCACGAAAAATGTGCTAATGCGAAACAACTTCAATACACCCTACTAATATAGTCGTAGTAGCAGCTTCAAGGCAATCATTTATTTGTCTCACTCACAGTTTAGGTTATTTAACGGATAACGTACGAGGCATGTTTTTTATGTAAGTACCGTTTTCCGCCTTTGCAGCGCTACGGTCGGCGTTACCTACATCTCTTGTCTACGCACTGACGCCATTACAGTCTGATTCTTCATTGTATACGTTGTTTACTGAGTGTTTAAGATGCCTCCGACAATCGTGCGTCCCGCCGATTGTGAAGTACGGGCTGTTATACGATTTCTTAGTGCTAAAGGCGTAAAACCGATCGATATTCATCGTGAGATCTGTGAAGTTTACGGACAAAACATTATGAGTGATGGAATGGTAAGGAAGTGGGTGAGAGCATTTAAAGATGGCCGCACAAATGTGCATGATGAAGAACGGAGTGGGCGTCCTTCGGTCTTTAATGAAGATTTTGTGCATAAAGTGGAAGAAAAGGTGAGAGAAAACAGACGCTTTACAATTTCATCAATTTACTCAATATTCTCGTAGTGTTTTGTATCGCATTGTGACAAGTCAGGCGGCAGAATTTTATGAGGAGGGTATTCAAAAACTGGTGCCACGTTATGACAAGTGCCTCAATATTCACGGAAATTATGTAGAAAAGTAGATTAAGGTACAGGCTTTCATGTAAAAATAAAATTATTGCGATATCTTTGCACGTCTTTTTTTAATTCCAAAACGGTACTTACTTAAAAAACACGCATCGTATAAGCCGCGTTATAAGACAGATAATATTTTCGAATAATGATTATCCTTGATGACAACAAGATAAAGATTAACTGGAGTAACTTTATGATAATCAGATATAAATGTGTCAAAAGCTGACATATACACAACAGTCTCCTTGAACTAAAAAATCCACCTATTTTGAACAATGATTTTGCAAAATATATACGACTTGATGAGCTATTAAATAGTTTAATTACAAACTATTTTTAAACACACATAATTAAAACATGTCGCAGTAAAAATTTAAATATAAAATAGTTCATTTCAGATTTAAAACTATAATTCAACAATAAGTAGTTTTAAATAATTAGTTGCACACCATATGGCGTAGTGGCCAGAAGGTCATGACACTCAAATCCTTATGTTTAATGCTGAATGTGACTGCTTAAGGCTACAGAATCAATTAAAGGTCACAATTTATATAAGTCCGTGCTATTTATATAAAATCACGTGGCCAAAACAACCAGACTACTATATTACAGGAAAATATTACGTATACGTATATGTAATATATAAACTTCCACGACAGACATGACGACAATCTGTCAAAGCCGTCACGTGGTATTGTTTTGCACTCGTCACGTTTTTGGAGTTCGAAAACAAATGCCGTGTGTATGCGTTGCAGACCGAATATTGAAAATAGATTTTATGTTATACTGGAAATACGGTGGGGATACGTAAATTGTAATTTGAGTTTAATACGAGGAAACATTCAGTAAAATTTCAGGTAACATGAAGGCGACACTAAGAAATTGGATACCCAGTAGAAATCGAACCTACAGATACAACAACCTAGTGTTAACGTTTCAGCTATGTTCTAGAAGACGAACATATGAAGAGCGCAGTTTGATAAGTCTGTAACTTTAAATGGAATTTTGAACAAGTTGCGTCATTTAGTTTGAGTATGACAGCTATTGAAAGAGACAACCACGTGAATTTTAACGAAAATGGAAAAAAGTGAATTTCGGTGCTGATTAAGTAGTTAGGGAAAGGTTTGATAAATACTATGGGGACTCTGCACCATCAATTTCAATGGTAAAGAAGTGGTTTACTGAGTTTCATTGTGGTCGTACCAGCACAAGTGACGCCCAAAAAAGGTCATGACGTTAAAAATAGTCAATAAAATCCACGGAATGATATTGGACGATCAGAGATTGAAAGTGCATGAGTTGGCTGAGGCTGTAGGCATCTCAACTGATCGGGTATATCATATTTTACATGAATATTTGAACATGAGGAAGCTATCCGCGTGATGGGTGCCGAATTGCGATTGAGATTATAGTCACCATGGCAAATTAATTCTCCACATTTAGCACCCTGCGACTATATTCTGAAGCAAACATTTATGAGACTTTGACACCATATAAACTGTAAACGTAGTAGAAAGTTGTCAGTTATATAACTCAGCATCGAAAATAGGCAGACATTAAATAAAGTAAACAAACAATATAAAGGTTAAATAAGTTTCATCTTCTTATTTTGAAAACTATAACTCGCATAAAAATATTTAGATTAATACATTTTATAATAAAAAGTTATAACCAATGAAATCGTGAAATGAACAAAGAGACTCTGTTGAAGTAGTCTGTTCATTAGACCAGTACTTAAAATACACAAAAAAACTGATTACATAAACTTGACGGTTTTTGTAAAGTACTATATATACAATTTACCCTTTCGCATTCTAATATCTGACTATCAGGTGATAATCAGCCCAATTACGTTGATGTGATACTTTAATATTAATTTCTTGTTACATTATAATAACCTAAAATCTCCAATCTCTATTTATGTGATAAGACCATGTATATACACATATATAGTATATATTATGATAAAGATAAAAGTTAAAACTAACTGTTGAATATATTGATATTTTTCAAAACACTAAAATTATTACCATGGAAAGTATAAAAAAGCAAAATGTATTGTGAATCATCTCACATTGATCTTAGCGATATTCGCTCATGTAAAACTATAGTAGAAATATAATAAGCATAATAAACTTTAAAATAAGTATGCGTTATGCATTGTATATTATAAGAAGTGTCACTTTTAAATAAAAATTAATATAAATATTTAAGAACTTACTGATTGTGAATTTGGTAACCAAAGTCCGTTGCTTGAAGATGCATTTCTGATGGATACAGAAACTGAAGCACCAGGTTTCGAGAAGGATATTGCTCCTGGTAGACGATATTGTCCTCCATTACTCAACGCCAAAACACGTCCATGACAAGCAACCCTCTCAACCGCCCTTAAACTCTTGAATCCAAACATTTTAAAACCAATTAATTATTTGGCACAAGCTGCAGCTAATGCACTAATATAATTATCCCTAAAACCTCTTCTTAATGTTCACTGGTCTGTTGACTGGACAGAACTAAATGTTCGTTACAGTATTACTAGCTGACTTTACTGTGATTATTTCATTTACTGATATGATAAGACCGATTGATTGGCTGTTTCTAAAGAACACGTCTTGTACTTTAATCGCGTGACGTCATTGAATGAAAGAGCAGTATGTCACTTACGCATTTGACGGATTTTTTCTTCTCTTTTTAATATTTTTACCTTATATTGGTTAGGTTGGAAATTTTCCTTTTTGACCAAGTGTTGAAGTATGCACGGCTGCAGTTTTTGTTGAAAAATTTAAATATTTATTTATGCGTCCTAAACAAATAAACTGGAAAGGTTAAAATTATCATAATATTCCATCAATAGACTTTTAATATAAGAAACTTTCCAGAACATATTTGTAGTGTTATCGACATCTAAATGCATATTAGGTAATTTTTGTAATGTACGAGTGCTATTCAAATATAAACCGGAATTTTGTGTTGTTGTGTTGGCGAGAGAAGAGAGAGTCATGCACACGGCTCTCACACTTTTAGTATCACTATGAGTAAACAGAAAGTATCATTGTCTGTTGCACAATACGATATTTTTCATTTTCTCGCCAACGAAAGTATAAAATCGAATGAAATTTTGACGAGACTTTGACGAGTTCGGTGATACTACTCTGAGTAGAATACAACTGTTTAATTAGGCCCAGAAATTTTAAAATAATTGTGATAAAGTGAAATATTAAAGTCATAAACGAACTTTCAGACGCAAATTACAGTCTATCATCTCCTACTAACCTGCCCACAATATCAAACTTAACGAACAAAACAAAGCATCACAGTTCACAGCGATGAACTTAAAGACATGCTTTCAGATAATTCAGAAGAAATAATCAAAAAGTGCTCGAATTTCTGACTGATATAAACTTAATAATCCAAATTTAACTAAAATAAAATAACTTCAGGCGAACACGACCTTGACGTTAAAATTGCATCAAATTCTAAAATAAGAAATTTAAAAAAAGTCAAACGGAATCCCGCGACCAGTGTCATTGAAGATAATATTGAAAAATTTGACAACTTGACATAGGATCAATATTTAATAATTTAATTACAAATGCTGTTGTCTTAGTCTTCATTGTTTCTATTATTTTTTTAATTACGTTGGCTAAATGCACAAAACTTTTCCGCTTCTATTCGTACTAAGTTGATAATTTTAATCTTAGGTTCGGGTACGAATGTTCAATATTAGTGGTACGAATACGCATGGTTGCACACATAGTTCGAGTTCACCGGGCGAAGATTCTTGTATCCGTACACGAACTCGAACGTTTTCATTCTAGTAACAGTATATAAAACTTTTTAAAGCGTATGAAACTGATAATCGGCAAAAATCACAAATATGTCAATGCGCAAGTGTGGACATATGGTTATGGACGCGGTTGATTTGTAGTAATTATTTTACTATAGAGCCAAGTAATAATGATCTCTCATTCAGAGCTCATCTGTCAATATTATCAAAAATGACTTACCAAAGATTCTTGTAGTTACAATTCTACTTCCTGTTCTGAATGAACAACATTTTGCTTCCTTTTTACTTTCACACTAAATTTCATTCTTCTTAGTCACAATTTTTACCAATTCTCATCCGCTCCATTGCAAGTTGTGGGTGCCGTGCAGAAGCAGATCAAGCAACTGCTAGATGTTCCAAAATTTCCTATAATAAAGACAGTTTTTGTTAAATTAATACAAAAGTTATTAAACTTAACTGCAAAATTTTGTAGAAAAATCTAGATTTTTTTTAAAAATAAGGAAATATTTATAATTTACCTGAAGCCCCACTCCCGCTCACTAAGTGTTAGTGTTAATTTAAGGTTTTAACCTAAAATGTAAGTTTAGCTTGTGAAATAGAAAGAAATAGAATTAATTATAATTAATACCATAATTTATATTAAATAAAGATTGTAATTGTTACAAAATAATATATATTACTGACGCAAGATTTCAAAAGTTCAAAATTACATTTCAGGTTAAAACCTTAAATTAAAACTAAAAACAGAGAGTGGTATTGGGGCTTGATTTGGAGACAATCTAATTTCACTCTTCTTTAAGGACCCTTTTTTACAATACCTACTTTTAATTACTCAGGAAATTTGTCTCTATCATGTAAACATTATTGAAGCCATAGTTTCTTTGTAGTAGGTAGATATTTTCAAACTTGTTACTGTAGTAAAATAATCTAGTAGATTTCAATGCTCCCCAAATTTTAATGTGCTCGGGGCGTTGTCAACCTATAACGATTATTTGAAAGAGAACCACAATTAATATTTGAAAATTAATATGTGTAAAACATATAATTCTTCAATGTTCCAAGTACTCATTGTACAGACAAAACTGTAATATGTTTAAAGACTATAAGCAGTAGACAAGACTATAAGACTATAAGACTATAATCTAATCTAATTTAATATATTTCTTTTAAATACCCGTACTCGTGTTTATTAGTTATTAATTATGTATTACAAGTACTTACAAATGTATATATCGTTTTAAGTGTTAATAACTGTCGAAAGTTGATACACTCAAATAAATATTTTAAAAAATTGGTACATTACTTTTAAAAACTTATGAAGCTCTAAAAATCTATGGCTTTGGACACACTGAGGAGCCCAAAGTGATGTTCGAGATTCCATTATACTCACTATAATATTCTATAATTTTCATGTGATGACCTTTATTCAAAATTGGTTATTACGCCATTCTATCCTACTAATAAAAACCTGTAATACGTTTATAAGTTGAGTAATGAACTACTACATATTTGAGTACGTTTTATGTACTAGTACTATACACATAAGTAAGTGTGGTTTCAAAGTTATCTGCTTTAATGCTGCGCCAATAAATATTTGATATTTCAACCAGACTTGTTAAACTAGGAGGTGGTGCAACAGAGCAGCAACAGCAGCATGTAGAGATGATTTATTGAACAAAACAAATGTACAAAACATCTTTCCACTGGTTACAGATTTATGAATAAAATATTGTCATGTTATTTATTACAAAGCTCCATAAAAACATTACGATTTCTCAGAAATATAAATTTACGGTTTACACGTTTGGAAAAAAGCAGATCAATTCTCATAACGTATAACAATACTTAACAAGAGTAAATATTTAGTTAAATTTGAAGATATTAGAAGAATTTTTCCGTAGTTAAATCATTTAGTCCAAGAGCTAGGCAGACCAGACCTACGTCACAGTATAAAGGTTGAAAACTTTGCAGCGCAAACCTTGAGTTGTGTATATGTGTATAAATTGGTGCAAAAATACGTCATAGTATATATTATATGATGTTTTCTACGGAGAACTGTTAGAAATCACGTCAATCCATTGCAAGACATGTGGGTTAGGGGAAACACCCCGCTAGACCCCTTTAAAGATTAATAAAATGTGTTGTAATAACTCAAGGTTCATAGTAGCTAATTGTTCTCACCTGCTGTAATGTACTTGCACTGCAAACATTTTAGCCTTTATACTATGATCCCTGTGGTGGTCCCTGGCTCTGAAGCTAATTGGCTAGGGCAGAGGCAAATTTATATATATTGAAAGAAAAAGACAAAACTGTACCTTCCTTTTTTTAGTACTACATAATTAGTATATACATACAAACACTCACAGAAGTAAGGAGGTGGGGGAAGGGTCGAAAACCGTACGGATAGTTTAGGGTTCTCTCACACTGCGACTTTTTCAATGGGGTGTAAGTCGCATTTGTGCACTTTATCATGAGAGGAAGTTTCTAGTTTATTGTTTATTAATAAACCACTCTATGTATTTCATACATCAGTATTCATAATATTGTTCATACGCCTGGAGATCAAAGTGCCGCACTGCAATCTACTTGCTGGTATATATATCCTAATAACTGTGGTACACATATACAAATGCGAACCAACTCGTATACACCATACTCAAGAAGGCGCCGTTTTAAGAGCTACAACGCGTGTGGCGTTAAAAGTAAGAACATATTAATTCTGTGTAGCCTTTTAAGATGTAGCGTCACTTCATACGCACGGCTTCCTCATTTACCGCTAGTTACACGCTTTCTTGTAGCATGTAACAAGGTAACGTAGCATTTGCTTAGTGGCAAGCAGCCGTGATGCAGCCTGGGCTGCAATATGTCATAGGTCTAGCGACTGCAAGGACGGGCTCGGCAGTCAATTTTGTTCATATTATTGAACATTAGTCATTCGGTATATCGATTGAAATACTAAATCATCCTCTGATAACTCTCTTGCAGCAACAAGCAAACTACCGTTAATGTTCTTTTCGATGTATGAATGAAGCCAATACTTCTACGTCTGATTCGTTGTCTTCTAATAAAAGCGTATGCTATAATTACTTTTCTTTCATTACTTGACATTTTTTCAATGAAGAAACGTGCTCTCTCAATGCTAAACTTTAGAGAAATGACCCTATTTGTAGCTTGCATGCAACCTAGCTTGGTATTTCTTGTTGCAAATAATCAAATTCACAATTTACTTTTTTCTCAAAGCCTTCCCGCTGGAATCCATAACGTTATTCCGACTTTAATTGCTATGCGAAAGGCAGCAAACAAATAAGGTCAAATCGCGAGACTTGGTGAATTTTGAAGTAGTAGGGGTGACACTCTGAAAACTGTTTGGGACTACCCTTGCCTAAAGCATATTTTTCACAATAGAAATATTTAATTAAGTAAAATTGTTTTTCCACTTAGGGGAATATTCGTATTTTTGCTTTCCGATCGGAGCAGCATCCCTTGCCATTATTCCTGCACAAAGTGATGGATTGGGTACCTGTGCTAGAAGCACGGTTGCTTGGTATTATACTTCAAAACAATATTTCCAAATTATAACAAATTAGTTTCATTTTGTTCTCTTAAAAAAGTTTCCCAAATCCTTGATCCTTAATAATTATTTTTCCTTTCTTCATTCTGAAAAAATAATAAATGTTAAAGATAAATGGATTGTTTTTCTTTTTTTTTTTTTTTTTGCTATATAAATCAATAAGAGACACTGATTCAATTACTTAAAATCAAAAAAAACTTTGTAAGTTCTATAATAAAAGAGGGTAACAATATTAATTCTTAAATATTAATTACACACTCAAAATAAATTATGATATTAAATTTTCAAGTCACGCTAAGAATATTCGTTTATACTCGTTTATACTCGTATCAAAACGATTAAACTTTAGTAAAACTTTAGTTATTAATTATTTTTTTTAAATTGACAAAAAATAATGTAATTACGGTAAACTTTAAATAACTTTTAATCAAAAAAGTTTTCTTACACTTCATTTATTTTATCTATATTTCATCAAATAAGTAAAATTACATTTACATTAAAAACGGAGAAATGTGGCGTGTTTAGTTCAGACTTATTTCTCAGACAGAGATTTTTCGTATGCACCTAAACCTCGACTTACACGATAGATACGTTCCAACGACATCCGCATAAACAAAAATCGTCTAAAAATTACATCAAATTGAGTATGTGTTCCACAACTGTAAAGAAACCTTCTGACATTACAAACAAAGCTGTACTTTGTTCTAAAAACCATGCACCAAAAAAAAAAGAGAACACAAAGACCCATAATATATAAATTCTACAAAACATGTTTACAAATTTCATTCATAATTTTATTAAAATTATTAAAAGAAGAAATAGACATTTTAGTGTATAAGTATATACATAAAAAGCGTAAGTCCAATTAGAATTAAAAGATTTATTTTAAGTACTTCCATTAATAATATCATCTGGTGCTCTCTTTCCATTCATTAGAAATCAAATCCACAATTACATCTGTTTATATACAAAATTTAAAAAATTCCACTTGTTTAAAATACCAGGCAACAAATGAAACCTAATCCTAAGCAAATATCCCGAAACAAACAAAATGTAATTCTCGTCACTAGGCGTGATCAATTATAACTGATTTACTTATTACTTTATTACACTTACAAAACATAAAATAAAAAAACATTTTTGTAAGACATCGTAAAAATTTGAAACATTTTTTATATAGTAAAATTACTTTGGAATTCGTGTTAGAAATAATTGCGCGTTATTTTGAATGCGTGTAAAACGAGGGTTACGTGTATAACATTAAGGACGTTGTCGTGCTATAATATGTTTTATAATAAGTTACGTCGCGCCTGCCTAATACGAGTATAACAGTTTAAAACTAAGTAAACAAAATTTTTGTTGACAAGCACACACATACAAATTAGTATGTAAGTGAACCGATTAGACTCCGAAAATGAGTTTTGAGATAATGAAGGAATCAATATTCAAGTTGTATGCATTCCAGCGGTATATTCAACAAGTTTATTTCTATTATAATTCTATTCTGTTGCATTTATGAGTTATTTGCGTATTAAATCATAGAGGATACCAATTTCATGAATGTGAGTACGACAATTGCGAAAATATGAAGTGGTGAAATTATACCGTATATATACATTAATACTGAGATATAGTTCAAATTACGAGAGTTCGGCGACAACTCATACTTAAACAAGTTGTGGGGTATAAACTGCCGATATAACTAAAAAGCACTGACTCACTTATTTTTTTATAATGTATATAGAAAAGAATAAGATAAAATTCATTACCGTATTATATATTTATACCGCTCTTATAACCTCTTTTAAGTATAAGTCACCGGCGAACTATCGTGATTTGGACTATAACTCACAAATACATGATACATAAATCAATTAAAATGAAAATGCAGTTTGTCTAATACTGCAGGAAATGTTTACAACTCGAATATTGGTTTTCGTCTTTATCTCAAAGCTCAATATTCCATATGATCGATATACAAAAACTATTAATGTTCAAAATGCTGTTTAATACTCAACTTTCACTTCTTTTCCATGTTTCATACGATAAATCCAATGCGCTTGAAGCGAGCCATGAGGAACTGTGAATGCTTATCTTGATAAATATTTCACAGTCAGCCAAAAATAGATGTTTTCTTGTTTGGGCCCGAAACTTCGCAGACAACTTTCGTTCAACTTGTACTGTCCATTTTGAAGATAATGGAGGCTGTCTAGTATACATTTTAACCTCCAAATCCTTCTGTATTCCTTAGAACAATGAATTTTAGTATTAGTTATAAATGTAATGTGTGTGTCGTTAGACTTTACATTCTTTCAATATTAAATCACGTCATTACAGCTTATTGCCAACCTAAACTTAGAACAATTCTTTTTTGACAACATTTTTAATAATTCCAACAGCAGTGTCTGATTCTTATACTCTTATTTCTATACTTTCTTGCCCCTTACTCCTCATTGTTTCTTTCCCTTGACTATTTCTTCTTGGCTCTCTTGCTTTACTATTTATATTTCATTTACTATTTGCTTCTTGGCTTTCACCGCTTCACTTCACTGCCTCCTTTTAATAGCTGCAAACTCTTCTTTTCACTTTTTACCCATTTCTTAAATATGCTCCAGCCTTTTCATCTCTCCCACACACCCTGCACATATGGATGAATGAATTTTATGTTATTTTTGTTGAAATTATTTTAAAATTTCTAATTGTAAATAAAAAATGCCAAAAAAAACATAATATTTTAAAATACTTGTTTTAATTGATATGGTAAAAATAATACACTGGCGTAATTCCACGTCTTATGCATTTGTCTCTTATTGCCTTTGCAAAAGATTCGAAGTTTCATTATTAAATTTATCTCAAACCCTAAGTGTTGAATCGACTTCAAAATTTTAGAATAAGTTATAATTATAAAACAATTTATAATGTTTTACCGATGGAGTTGAGGTTTGTAGTACGACAAATACCTTAAACCAAACAAGCATAGGCGTCTGCAGTCTCAAAAATATCATATCATAACAAAACACCTTATGCTTAAATTCTCTACATCAAAATGAATAATAAAATTAATATTAAATAGTGAACTTTATAAAATATTCGATCACGCTCTATGAGGATGTCCCGTCAATGATATGGCAGTACTAGATAATGATATTTTATTATCTGTTGATCAAGTTTTGAAAAATAATAATATATATATATATATATATATATATATATATATATATATATATATATATATATATATATATATATATATATATATATATACGAGTATATAATACATTTATCAGTAAAAAAGTATAGCAACACAAACTCGTTCAGTTCTAAACAAACATCACAAAATAAACAAGTTTATAAAAGTCATACTTTCAATAATAATATGTCACCTGTGTTAAACCGTATAATTAGGTTTGAATGGCTTAGGCTGATCTCACACTGATGATGATATGTCCCAGCGTCGTCTTCAAATATGTCTCTCATTAGGTCTCCTTCAGTTGACTAGGCATATGGTGGTCACGTGGGGTTAAGTCTGAACCATACGGTAAGTGTTCAAGAAGTTGACAGTGTAGTTTAGTGGGTTTATCACCAGTTGAAGCTGCTGCTGCGTTGTCGTGCAGAAGAAGACATCGCAAATAGATAATTTGTTGCGATAAGCAGTCTTGCACTCATCCAGCAACTGACAGTAGTAGAAAGTCAACTAGCAATAATAAAAATAATAAAAACTACTCAGGTTTTATTCAGACTAGCATCACTGAACTGTCCTTGGAGTCTTTTCAAAATTTTACACTTTCAATGGTGAAGAAACGAATAATAGCGCCTTGTGCAACAGACATTAGTACTTTCTGCTTACTAATAGCAATACTGAAACGCGTACGTTAGTGTGAGGGCACCGTGTAAGGCCTGTCGCACACTGCAAGCGTATTTAAGCGTAACCCTGTAAATGTAATGAACCCTCACACAGTCAACCAAACGAATACACTGGAATGGATATGAAAGACAATGCAATAGTCTCTTTTATAACAGTGGTGTATCGATAAAAATTAAAGTAAAAGTTTGCTCTCATAATAAATTTTGTTAGTGCAAAACAACTCCAATACACCATACAGTACATAAGTTTGACTTGGCGTACTGTCGTATCGGTTCGTGGTATATATGTATTGTGACACATCACGTGTCAAGACGTGACAGTTTGGATTTACGTCCGAATTCACCGTCGCTTAAATACGCTTGCAGCGTGCGACAGGCCTAAGGCTAGTGAAGTGTGCTGCTGACTCACTAAGTGAGTCAAATGAACAATATTCCAGTTTATATTTGAATGACCTTCGTAAATAATGTTACAAATACAAACCTAGCGAATTTTTCAAATACCATTAATTTAATTTTTTAATTTAATTATATTTTTTAAGTTCTATCACTATTGCAATCATTATGGGTGTTTTCCAAATTACGACACTAGAGCGCATAATGCGGTATTATGCTCTCTAGCATTGAATATTCCAACTACAGCAATGCCTCGCACAGTTGACAATTTAAAAAGATAGGCTTAGGCATAGGCTTGTATCCTATGTCTTAATTTATATAAAAGTGTTCTATATATTGATAAAGTGGGTTACTAGAACCTCAAATGTTCAATTATTTTTTAATAACTCTTTATATGTTAAGAGATATTAACAATTAAAAAAGTCATTTTGTGTCTTTAATTATTAAAGGGATTCAACGTTGTACACATTCCAAGTGCATGTGACATCACAATCCTTGTGTAAGGTTATCAACCTTACAGCTCATAAATCTCTACTATATGTATTTATATATCAAAATATCAAATATTATTTACAACTATTTCAAGGAACAATCAAATTTCTATATTATGTCTGCCTTAGCAGGGTTAAATAAAATAAAAACTTAATATTCTTTGATTTGACTTGATTATTTGACTACCAACAGCTACAAAACATTACCAAAGCACTGACCTACTCAACAAATAACTGACGTTAAAATGTATTTAACGTCATACAAATATGGCCGACCATTTCTAGCGCTAAAACTACAATTCAAACTTTTAATTGCTATATCTCCGTCAATATTTAGATATTTAATAAAATAGACACGCCAATACACATTTATTAATATCAATTTCAATCAACAATTGAAAAATCGACCACTAAAAAATGAGGACACAAGCCCATTAGTATCAACAAAGTACCATAAAATGTAAAAAATCTTGACATTGTTGACAATTACTATTGATTACTATTTCCAATACCATTGTATGAAATGATTTATTATCTTTAATAATAAACCCTATTTTATTTAAACCATTAAAATATTTTTTTTTAATAAAATTAAAAGTAAAATTAAATTTAAAAATGGACGAAGGAGGTACAAATTTAAAACTAATGTATGTTTCAATTAAACATCCGCACATTGTGACACAGTGCGGCACTAAGTCGCACAGTGCTTTGTCATCGGAAAACACCCTAAGCTTCCACCTATTGCATATTACCCAATGGGTTTGTGTCCTATGTCTTAGTTTCTATAAAACTGTATAATATATTGATAAAGTTGGTTACTAAAACCTCAAATGTCCAATTACTTTTTAATAACTCCTTATATGTTAGGAGATATTAACAATTAAAAAAGTCATTTTGTCACTTTAATTAACATTAGGTCAACAAGGCATGTAACATCATGTCCACTAAGTTGCTATCTCTTTTATACAACAGAGCGTAAAAGAGATAGCATATTCAACACTCACGAAAAAATAACTCACGTACTCTTAATAGTAGAGACATGTTACGTCATAAATATGGCCGACATAAGTAACGCTAAAACTACAATTCGAATTTTTAATTGCTATATCTCCGTCAACATTTAGATATTTATTAAAATAAAAACGCCAATATACATTTATTAACATCAATTTCAACCAGCAATTAAAAAATGAGTACACAAGCCTATTGTCTTACGTTTCAAAAGATTTTTGTGATAACGTGCATAGACGAACGATTCATTGATGGATAACATAATATTGAAATAATTTATTTAAACAAATATTTACCTAAACTTTATTTTGAATGAATAATAAAAACTATTTACTTTCAAGTAAACATTTTAAGCTGACGTCATTCAACAGACAGTAGAGTGCAAATCTCTGACCCGTGATCCCGTGATAGTGTGCTAAGGCCTTAGGCCCGTTATCAGTAAGTCACAGTACACACTACGTAAAAGCGAACGTATTAACGTCACCTTATCGGATAGCAGACTATGTCATAAGTGACTATGGAGTAGTCATAGGTTATGACCGTTGTGACAGGTTAAACTACAAGTAGAATGTACAAATATAAAGCCTGTCGCACACTGCAAGCGTATTTAAGCGACCGCGGTTACAACTTTCAAAGCAAGCCGACTCCTGTGTTCTTTGCATGTGTTGTGTCAAAATACATACTTACCACGTACCGACGTACAGTAGGGTGTATTGGAGTTGTTTTGCACTAATATAATTTATCATGAGAGTCAACTTTTAATTTAATTTTTATCGATACACTACTGTTATGAAAGAGACTATTGCAGAGACGGCTGATTGCATTTACAAGGTTTGAACAGGTTTAGCATTGTAGCCTGCATTCGCTTGGTTCAAATTCGCTTAAATACGGTCCCAGTATGATAGCTACGTAACGCTCGTATTCGAACAGCTTAGTCGCTTGTAGTGTGCGAGTTCATTACATTTCCAGGGTTACGATAGGTAAAACGTAGTAGCGCGTATACGTCCGGTCAAAATTCACTTAAATACACTTGCAGTGTGCGACAGGCTTTAGTCGATATTAAAACATGTATTGATGCTCAATTCATTTTTTATAAGATTATGTTTTACGTTTCAAGTTAATGTATTATTTTAAGGTAAGAGTACAGAGGTCCGCATGGCTCACCCAACGAGGGGAGAGCTCACACGACTGCTGTGGATCCACTGAGAAAATACTGAGATAGAATTGATACATTTATACGATTAACTACTACACTAAAAACTGTAAAAACTCCATACACATCCATTCTTTTCCATGTTTCATACGATAAATACGATGCGTTTGAAGCGAGTCATGTGTACTTTTATATGCGTTTCACAGTCAGCAAACAATAATTGTTTTTTTAACCCCGAAACTTCGCAGAAGACATATATTGAACTTGTACTATCTATTTTAAAGATAATGGAGGCTATACATTTCAATCTCGAAATACTTCTGTATTCCTTAGAACAAAGAATTTTATATTATTTTGTAAATTACGTGAAAATTTTAATAAATAAAAAAACGTAAAAAAACCATAATATTTTAAAATGCTGTTTTAAAGTTTAATAATTTTAATTGATGTAGTAATAAACTATTTTGTTTGAAAAATATTTTAATTGAATTAATAACTGTTATTTTAATTAGTGTTTTTTTCTTAATGTTTAGTTATGTATTTTGCAATTAAAATTTGTTTAAATTATTATATTTTGTACTAATTTTTTATGTAGTTTATAACATTGGTACAATAATATTTATAATTATACTATAGAATTTTTCAAGCAGTTTTAGAGTGGATTTAAAACAACATAAATGTGATATTTCGTTAAATAATTCAAAATTTGGCTTGAATTAAATTTTGTTATTTTTTCGGATATTTATATTGTCTGCAATAAATTCAGAGTGTGAGTAAACACAGAAAATACATGTTGAGAGTGAAATATTTTTAGTATTCCCATAGAACTATATTGACATTCGCTAATTCGATTATATAACAGCCGAATTAACGAGGTCTTACTGTAAAACTAGACACTAAATATGTATGTATGTAAAACTTTCTGGAAACGAGAATACCTAATATTTCTTTTAATGAAAATTTTACCCAACGTTACGTTTTTTTATTTACCGTACCGTATAAAAGTATCTAATCCTGAAAATGTGTTACTGGTTTTTAAGAAGATACGAAAGTAGTTTGATAATTCAGTGACTCTGAATTTCCCACGCAGCTCTCGTCAACTGCCATCTATTAATGGAGTACTGTGAAATTTTGAGCATGCTGTGTCAATTATTTTTTGATTAACAGCCATTCTAAACAGCTATCCGCGCGATGCATGCCGTGATTGCGATGAGTGTGAGGTCACCATGGCAAAACTTCATAAATTGGGCTACGAACTGCTATTCCCATCCATCATATTCTCCAGATTTAGCCGCTGCAACTATTTCCTGTTTCCAAATCTGAAGAAATGGCTGGGCGGTAAGAGATTTGGGTCTAACAAACGCCAATTTTGAGTGCCCTGAGAAAACCTATTATTTGGAAGAATTAAAAAAATTGGAAAAACGCTGGACTAAATGTATCAAGCTTAAAGGAGTCTATGTTGAGAAATAAAGCGATTTTTCAAAAAAAAAAGTCACTGAATTTTCAAACTACCTTCGTATTATTAAAAAATACAAAGAGTATTTTCAAATAAGCTGATTCTGGTACATGTTCAGTTATGACAGATTACCTCTTTGCCTAACATTTAAAAACTAAGCATAAATAAAATCAGTTTACTTTTTCATATTTTATTTAAAATAACTCACTTAATGTTTTGTATAAAAAATATATTAGTTCCAAATATTCTGGCCTAAAATAATATAATATATTTCTTAGTTTTTCGTTATTTCACATTCTTGAAAAAAAAAGTAATTTCCAATTATTTGGGTATTTTTAATTGGTTAATTAATTTCTTTAACAAGTTTTTTGTTTCTTACAATTTTTTTTAATCTTTAGATTGAAAATTTTTCTAGTGTGACATGACATTTGTTTTCATTTAATATTTTACGTTTCCATTATAATCAAAGTTACTATGGGAAGATGGGTACACCATATTGATGGTGGCGGTTTGGACTGCCGAAATTTTGAGAGGACCCGGCTTAACTTTACGCATTTCCTTAAGGGTCAAAAAACGGATGATGTAGAATAACTTCTTGTGGACCGCTACCTTTTCTATGCGTTTTGGGATAATACTGTACACCAGATTGCCGTTAACATCGTAGGAATAATTCCTGCACCAAATGTTATACACTGTGTGAACAGTGTGAGCTGCAACAATAGAAAAACTACCAATGATTGGACACTTATTTGGGCAATATTTTAGAAACTTTATTAAAAGTTTTAAAATATTTTTTAAAAGTAGCAATTGGAATTGGAAAGTTGTTGAAAGATGGATTTTAGGATTTTAGGACCATACGTACTGCGTTCGACAGCCTGAAGGAAAGGAAGTTTGGCCTCAAACTTAGTGGAGGTCTTAGGTTCGTTATCGCTTCCTGACATGGTTCTATCTAGAGAAATAGTAATCATGAAATAAGATGAAATAGATTAAAACAAATATAATTACCTATTTAAAGTTTATAGTTCCAGCGGGCATAGCGAAAACTGCATTTTCCATTGAACTTGCACACAATATAAAACACATCTGCTTTGTGGAAATTTTAACAATTCCATTTTAAAAGATATCACTGTTCTTAAAATTCACCATCTCAGTAGAAATTTGTACCCGAAATGCATGCGCTCCCATACTTGCCAGACCTGGTCCCGTATTCCTGAGTCATGCGAGCAATAGTCGTGACCAAACAGGGCCCGTATTCCTGAGTTTTACGAGCAATGATCGTGATCGTATAGATCTGATTTATATGAGTGAAACATTTTACGAATTACAAGTATAACAGTATTCCTGTACTATTCATGAATTTTATTATAATTATTATATTAGAATTATAATAATTATATTAGAATTTTATAGTCAAAGTTACGATAGATCGGCGGTGACTTATACTTAAAAAAGGTTAGAAGAGCGGTATAAATCTATAGTACGATAATGAATTTTATCTTATTCGTTTCTATATACATCATAGAAAAATAAGTGAGTCAGTGCTTTTTAGTTATATCGACAGTTTATACCCCACAACTTGTTTTAAGTATAAGTCGCCGCCGAACTCTCGTAACTTTGACTATAGTTATTATTATAGTTCATAAATACTCTTTTAAAAGTGATTCGTAAAATGTTTCACTCATATAAATCATATCTGTTCCATCACGACCATTGCGCGCAAGACTCAGGAATAGGGCTCCTGGTCCTAAAGGCTTGCATAACTCATAAATTATATTCATTACCAACGCTTTATCAGGACGAGAGGTAAGATCATCATCAGGTCCAGCATCCCACCTCGAATACTTAATCTTTAATACAAGATGAAAAAGGAAAACGCTACCCATACTGTACGGTTGTGCTTTCCTTAATGTAGCAAGCATACCTGATGTGAAATTCCTTTCTTATCTTCTAATACTGTCTCCTCAGCACTTCCAGGGCTGGTCTGTGAAATGACAAACATTTTATGTAAAATCAATTATTGTTATATCTAAATACACCTAACATTGGTTCAATAGTCCACAGTTCCTGTAATTAACATATATGAACAAAACGTCAATTCAAGATCTTTATAAAAGAGAACCTAACTTTTTTGTAAATAAACTAATTTGATAAATTTACATCAGCTAACATATTTATTAATCGGATGATATTTGAGCATTAATATTTCTAGAAATTTTAGAATTATTTTTTTATATTAAATTAAAAAATTAATAACGTACGCAATACGATGCTTCTCCTTAGAGTAATGGAAGTAGAATAATGCGATTCAATTGTTTTTTAAAGGTGCAGGTAAATGGATGCAAACATCTAATTAGCAGCGCTCTCTATTTGAAATTTCGGAAACATTTAAAAGAAACTGAAATCTCAAAATGACGCTTTAAATTTCTATGGACAAAAGATTTTGCTAAATTTGAAAATTATATTGAATATCATAAAATATATGACATTTGTATAGGGGCCAGAATGTCCCCATATACTCATTACTGTAGTAAGAATACCGAAATTATAAATAAGGAACTCCAAAATTGAAATTTGCCTTGGACTTCATGAAAAGTAACGGTTTGAAGTAAATGATATGTAAAATGTACATAACATCGATACTATAACGAATATAGTTTTAATTATTTATTTTAATGAAAATCTAATGACAAGAATATCCAAAATTTGTATTGTATTAAATTAAATAATTTTTTATAGATGATAAAACTTACATGGTATTGTGAAATTGTTGTTGCTCTAAAGCACTCTAAAGCAGTATGGCGGTATGTTGATTGTTTTGTTTTGACATGAAGTGGGACACTTATCTGAACAGAAGTAGGATTCCCTAATTATTTTAACGACAAGGATTAGCTACAAGGCTTACGGGAATAAATTCGAACCGCAAATTTGTATCAAACTGCAGATTTAGTCGCGGCAGTACGTTTGCATTCCATATGTTACATAATTGCGCATTTATTTCCGTGCGATTTATTTTATGTAATCAATAAAATTAGTGAATCCCGCTTCAGTAGCTACTGTCAAAGTTCTATTAGAATATATTATAAATGCATTTATTATTTTCAAGAGCTGTGACAGCATCTGTGATTTTGAGTCCCTGCAAACGTTAGAATAATAGTTACCAAAACTGCTTTTGGATGTCGCAAAAATGTTAATTAATAACTCTAACTGTCAGTTTTTGTAAGTGTAGTGTCACAATTTGCTTCACTTATGTTTCCTGTATCTCAACCAGCGGCGTCGGCGTCTACAACAAATAAAATAAATATAGGTTATGTTGAATCACTTGAAAGTAGATACATCATAATATTGTGTGTAAATGTTATATTCCTTTAATGGAACTTAATTTATAGATATCATTTCCATGATATTAATATTCTGTTTAATACTTTCTTAGAAATTATAAAACCCTTATCATATTTTCTTTTGACAGGAAGTTATCCAGTCTTACAAGCGCCGAATCAAAATATGGGAATTTGTATGAAGTCGTTGGAATGTCGAGATGACCATTGCAGTTTCCTAAGGTTGGTGTTTCTTTCATACCATCGATTGTAAACATGATCATAGATCTGGCGGCTTAGTCGTATGGCCTTAGAGCAAAAGAAACTTCTATTATTTTCTTCTATATGCTGAGTAAAAATATAAGTTGTGCGGTGATATCATTATTGACTTAACGTCTGCTTATTACAGATACTCATCACATCACGAACGACTTCTAACTACGATACCAGTTATTGTTTTGTTTTATTGATGTTGTTTTAACATGAACTTTACTGCTGGCTGATAAGTATTTCTCTGATTATATATTTCACACAACAACCAATAAGAAAGAGCCAGAATATATAATGCCGGTACTGGAATCCAACTGAAGACACAGTTGCCTCTCTTGGCCAGTGCCATAGCTATGTAACCAAAGGCCCGGGTTTAAAAAGAAGATGGGGCCCTAACTAAACTGTTTAGGTTTTATATATATATATATAAGGTACAAAACTACTAGCTTATCATCAGCTCTTTATCGTGCACTGAATGGCACAGCAAAACTACTTACTATGTGCATAAGTGTCTTGTGTGATCTTTAGTGATCGCCTAGGTTTTACAGGTGAAGAGTTTAGGACGTATACTTGGATTAATAATATTGGTATTAAGCAATAAAACAACGTAAATTAAAAGGTTTATGCACGTATGTATGTAAAACACTTTATTGTACATAAAACATTAATAGTATATTACACACCGAGAGAAGAAGGTAGGACATTTCAACCTGCATGTAAAACTGACTCCGATAAAATTGGCAAACAGGCGGACTGGAATATGTTACTTTCTTCGCCAGCGTGTATACTACTTTTCACCATATTTCTAACCGAAAATTTTCAATTTCTGCCACTGTTTTGCAGGGAGGTTAGTGCAGATGTCAAACTATTTCATTTATTTTCTCATAAGAATAAAAAGGCACTCGTCCCGCAAAACGGAGTATAAATTTAAACTTTCGGTGCAGATAAGTATACTATTACACATTACTATAAAACAATTTATATACAGATAACTCATATGCAAAGGCAAACTTATCACTTTCAGGGATCTCTTCCAGTTATTATATGAAAGTCAGACCTACCTACTATACTGATGTGTATACTGACAACAAAATAACAATTTAGTTTTTAATCTTTTACTAGCGTTAGTTTTCGTAAAAGTATCAATGACTTCGGTTAAATGTAGGCTTGATGTTTTGTTTTCGACGTTAAATGTACTTTATTAAATGTTTCATTCATGTAAATCAGACCTGTTCGATAACGATCATTGTTCGCAAAACTCAGAAATACGGCCACCGGTTATTACTGCATACCTCACAACAATGCTTAGCTGGTCTATCTTCGACAAATCTAAATCTGAACTGTTCTTTTCATAAAATGAAATAAAAACTGTGATTTCTCATAAGCCTCAATGTTAAATTAAAAAATTCAAAGTTCAATACATTTTTACTGGTTTTTCTGCACTTTTTGTAAAATTTAACGAGATCATTATCTTATTATAATCTACTAATATACCAAATTTTAGAAAATATTAAACGGTAACTCTCTGACCGACAGTACTACCTTAAAGTCGTGTTGCACCCTATTTTATTTACATTCCAAAGGTGGGAGAATTTATAGCTAGTACAATATGAGGTTTGCTGGTCAGGGTCCGAGGGCCACCTGAGCTTGAGGGCCCTGGTGCCCAACACCGACTTGCCCATACCTAACTACGCCAGTGCAGTCTCGACCACTGTGCCATATGCATACATTTATAATATATTTAATACAATATCATAAGTTACAATATTTACACTAAGTTATTTTTGCAGGCAGCTCTCGAATAACGCGTTGAGACAAGTGTGCTTTCAAGTAGACTCCTATTGTTCCTGACTTAGTTAATTGTAATTAATTAAATAGATCTTAATTTAAGGCACAGCTGAATCTCATACCTGATCCTAACTATGTTGTATATTATAGGATGTTTGAATATTGAAAGGTATTTTTAAATTTCTTCATGAATATAACTAATTCTGCTTATATTTTATATTTTGCAAATCATAATTTTCTCTTAGATTTTCTTTTGTATTATATTACTAAACTATTACTAAATTTAAACAGCTATATAAAGCTAATATTTATTTGTTTATCCTTGATTTGCTTATCATTTGGTGAGTTAATTCTTTGCCAGTCATGAAATACATTTATTCCATCTCCGAGAATCAATCCTGGACCTAAACATAGCTGAATATTAGAGTCGTAAGTATCTTGTACTTAGATTTGATTTTACTAACTCATTACAGATGATACAGTGCCCGAGAGTATTAATGCTGTGTTTTCAGATTTGATTCCCGGACCAACGCTACATTATCTGGATTTGATTGTAAACAAAGTCAATTATATATAACAAACCCAAATTGAATATGTGCTTACTAAACCCTAACACTAATTATGTAGGAGAGTAGCCACATATATGCAGCCACAACACCATAACAAACTACTTAGGACTCAGTAGCGCGTAAATTTCGACGTTCAATAAATTAAATAAACTAACAATAGAGTCAATATGTTCAACATATCGTATACGAATGTTCAGTATTATAGTCGAAATTGGGAGAGTTCGGCGTGGACTATACGTATCGCAGATTTATACAGCACAACCTGTTTTAACCATGAGTCGCCGCCGAACTCTCATAATTTGAACTATATCTGTGGAGCGACAGCAGTAATCACTCTACCCCCAGAACTTAGGAAGACTCCTACAGTTTACGGTATGAATGCAGGACTTTACCCAGGAATAGTTGGAATGTTGGAATGACAACATATAATTAATTCTCTGATAAGTTTAGGTCAAATATATTCAAAGAATCAATAGTAATTGGAGCTCACACTGAATGAATGCTAAAGAGGGGTTCTCACGGTTTTAGACGATTTTAGTCGCTCAATCATTGCATATTCATACGAAAATTGAATACTACCTGAATCTGTTTTAATACACTCATAAAATGTGTTTCAGGTAGTATTTTCAACTTTTTTAGTATTTATACCTTTTTTTTGAATACGCAATTACTGAGCGGTTATACTGATGACTATTATTATTATCGGATGGGCTGACTGCCTAGAAAGGGATTTCGCCACTGTGAGAGTCAAAAAAAGAGAGGCCTGGAAGAAAATTTTTGAGAAGGCCATGGCCCACCCGGGGCTGGCGAGCCACTGAAGAAGAAGAAGATCATTATTATAATACGAGGGCAGTTTGATAAGTCGGTGACTTTTTTTTAATTTCCCGCGCAGTAACTTTTAATGCTACACTGTTCTCTAACTGTCTTTGACAGCTATTGAAAGTAAACAACATCGTAACAAAAATGGGAAAAAATGAATTTCGTGTTAAAACCATCACCGAAATCAAAGAAAGGCTTGATTAGTACTGTGGAGACTCTGCACCATCAATTAAAATGATAAAGAAGTGGTTTCTGAGTTCCGTTGCAATTGTATCAGGACAAGTGACCCTCAAACGAGGTCGTCACGCCAGAAATAGTCGATAGAATCGATGAAATGGTATTGAACGATCGAAGAATGAAAGTGCGTGAGGTCGTTAAGCTTGTAGGCATCTCAACTAAGCGGGTACATCACATTTTACTAGAATATTTTAACATGAAAAAGCTATCCGCGCGATTGCGATTGAATGTGTAGTCACCATCGCAAAAATTCATAAATTGGGCTACTACTCCAATCAGTATATTCTCCAGATTAGCCCCTTGCGACTATTTTCTGTTTCCAAACTTGAAGATAGGCCGCTGAGCGGTAAAATATTTGTGTCTTACAAAGAGGTCATCACTGAAATCACTGAAACAAACGCCTATTTTGAAGTCATTGAAAAAACCTATTATTTGGAAGGAATAAAAATTTTGGAAAAACGCGGAACTAAATGTATCGATCTTGAAAGAGACTATGTTGATAAATAAAGCGGTTTTTTGCCGAAGAAAATAAATTTTATTGAGAAATAAAACGCTTTTTCAAAATTATCAAATCACCCTCGTATAAGTATACTTGTGCTCGAGAAATAAATCTTTTATAAAGACTTTAAGTAATTACATCAAAAAACAAAATATTTCTAATTAATTTTATTGAACAGTACAAGATAATACCAGTTACACAGATAACATTTTGAAAATACAAAGCAAATATTATGAAGAGAACAATTTCCTAAACGTTTATCATTGCAGCTGTCTTTGTTACCTTATTCTTGGTTTGTATCAGTTGCAGTTTCAGATGCTGCAGTATCAATCTGTGTTGAATCTGCAGTAACCGCAACAGTAGCTTCAGGCCAACACACATCCGAGTAATGAGCGACCAATGCCAAATGTTTGAGCTGTACTTGCTGAAGTACAGGAAGGGCCCTGAACGAAATGAGTCTTAAACTGGTATCTGTTGCAACAAAGAAATCCATAAGTATTACGTTAACACATACAAGCTCCTCAATCTATGAAAAATTCAGGTAAGGCGAATTAGGTTTTCCAAATAATTGTTTGACAATCATATTGAACATATGATAATTGTTTGTAAAGATTTTTCAATAAAGAAATAATAATGAATGTTAGTAAATTATTAGCCCCTTCTAGAGCAAAGATAGCAGTTCTTGGGGACTATGGGGCATGATAGGGGCATGACCCTAGCACAGTCTAATTTGTAGGCCCTTTGTTTCAACGATTATAACTTCAGAACTAGCAGCTCCGCTAGAATTCGTCATAGTATAAAGGCTGAAAATTTTTCAGCGCAGGAACACTACAACATTACAATTGGCTACTATGAACATTTGGTCGTGCTAACTTTGACAGGTAATAGATAGCAAACGTGTATGAGTTGCTGCAAAGAAAACATTTTTTGTTTTGATTTTACTTATCCTTAAAGGGGCCTGGCAGGGGGTTTTCTACAACCCAAGAGTCTTTCAATGAATAGACGAGATTTCTAATAGTCCCCCCTACAAAATATAAAAAAAATCAGCCTTTATACTATGACGTTTTTTGCACCAATTTTACAAATCTTTGCTATCTGTTGTCTGGCAAAGCCACATCAACTTGAAGGTTCATAGTAGCCAATTGTTCCTACCTGCTGCAATGCTGTTGCGCTGAAAAGTGTTTAGCCTTTATACTATGACGAAATTTAATGGTCGATGTGACTTGGATATTAGTAATAAACAGAAAGTCTGCTTTCTAAGAGGTGCGAAGAAAGCATTCACTTTGACTAGGTTAAACTGGCCTGAAATTAAATTTCGACATTAAGTTACTTATATATAGCAGATTTGGGAGAGAGAGATTCCGGAATTCATGCGAGAAAAAGAGACAAGGAATATAAGAAGAATCGAAATTTTTACATTGGAATACGAAGAGAAATGCAGCAGATACTGGGAAAATATAGCGAAAAAGGTATGCGGCAGAAAGATAGAAACGTTGGAGCACATTAAGTATTTATGTGAGCAAAGGTGAAAAGAAGATTATGCAATTTTTGATGGAATGCAGTGAAGAGAAGAGGATGAGCGCTGAAAAGTAGGGTAGAAACGGGAGGAAAAGAAGCAGTAGGGATTTAAGTTTTTTTTTTTTTTAAGCTGAGAGAATGAGTAGATAGATTAAGGAATATAAATGGAATGTAATTAATCAAAATGATATGTAATTTAATGATTTAAGAAAGATTGTAATGCCTAATGGCAAAAACATTAAATTAAATATCCATACCATGTTTGCGCTTTGGTGCTCGACCTGGAACCGCCTTACTGGTGGAGCAGCTGGGCTCCATGTTTTACTGTGAAAACAAGTATAAAAGAATAATTAATAAGAAATTATAAAGTTAGTATAGCATTAGGTCCGATAAAGCATATTATTCTACGATGCTCAAGGTACTCATCGGACAGACAAGGCTGAAATATAAATGAGGAACATAGACTGATATTTGAAAGCAGGGATAGTCAGAAAAACCTTATTGACTTTATCAATAAAACTAATTTAATCTCTTTATTTTAAATAACCATACTCGTGTATTTAATGTATAAATTATGTATTGTACATGTTTATGAAAGTTGATGAACTCAAATAAATATGAAATTTTAAAAGTCATTGTTTTTCTTCAAACCATGAAATATATTAGCCGATTCTATGTTTTAGCGACAGTTGGAGCAGACATTCTTCTTATGTTAATAGAAATTAGAAATAGAAGAAATATTTAATTACTATCTCGTTCCCTATTTGAATATTTTGACACTATTGATCCTTTTAGCTCCAAGCCACTGACATACTATCTAAGGGATGCTGTTTAAACATGTTATTATAAAATTTATATAAAGACAAGATAATGAAATATTTCATTTAACCTAAACATATAAAATTTAGCATGTATTTAAATTCTCGAAATAAAAATAAGATTATTTACATAACCTATATCATTTTCTTGTAAAATTTGTCTGAAACATATACAACTGCTGCACTGTATTCTTTTACTGTATATATAAATTCAATTTATATTTTCTATAATAATAATGCTACACGTATTATATTACTTACCGAATAATATAACTGCTTTTAAAATAGTACAATCAAAGTAACATTCATTTATCTTAATTTACCTGAATTATTTATTTTTATAATTCTTTTACTAAGGAAACGTGAAATTATGCGTTTACTGGTGGGTTTTATTAGCTACAAACTTCCGTCAGTGCTGCCACTCATGCATTTACAGTATAACTAGATAGCTTCTTAAGACAATATTCAAGTCTAGAAATTTGAAAAAATGGATAATGGGCTTGTGTCTTATGTCTTAATTTCTATAAAAGTGTACTATATATTGATAAAGTGGGTTACTAGAACCTCAAATGTTCAATTATTTTTTAATAAGTCCTTATATGTTAAGAGATATTTACAATTAAAAATGTCATTTTGTCTCTTTAATTATTAAAGGTATTCAACGTTGTACACATTCCAAGTGCACCCTACAGCTCATAAATCTCTGCTATATGTATTTATATATCAAAATATCAAATATTATTTGCAGCTATTTCAAGGAACAATAAAATTTCAATATTATGTCTGCCTTAGCAGGGTTAAATAAAATAAAAACTTATTATTCTTTGATTTGATTTGATTATTTGACAGAACATTACCACCGCACTGACCCACTCAACAAATAACTAACATTAAAATGCATTTCACGTCATAAAAATACGGCTGACTATTTCTAGCGCTGAAACTACAATTCAAACTTTTAATTGCTATATATGTCACCAAAAAGATTAAAAATTCGATATATTTACGGAGTTATAGCTTTTTTTATACTATTTCTTTACTTTAATCAAAGCGGAAACGTTAATAAACGTACTTTTGTCGAAACTACTTATTTCAACACGGTTGACATGATATCTCAAGTCGTAACTAACCGATTTAATTGAAATTTGGTATCTTCTTTATATATCTCTTTATAGCCCCTTAAGTTATTAAGCCAAAATTAAGGCTTTTACTATTTTTAAAATATTCTGAAAAAAGCAGGTAAAAATCGCCTTTTTTTCAAACAGTCGCATTTCTTGTCTGAGGTAGTTCTGTGTGGAAAAATCCAGGTATTTGGAGTACTGACAGCCGTATGAGTTTAATTACTAATTTCTCTTTCGACTAAATATTTTACTAGGTGCTAAATTGTATTGAATTGAAAATTATAATATGATTCGATTGATTATTTAAAATAAAAATAAAACAAATTTATTCTTCTTGATATTTATTCAATTTATTTCACTTTTTCAGTTTATATACCATACATACATAGTATATTTCTGTTAAGTTATTATGTTCGTTTCGGAGACGGAGCAGGAGTTGGACCTAATGCTGGGTTGTATTCCCAGTAAATCGGTGGCCGCTCATCCTGATAAACGCTCGTGCAAAACGAGCACTCTTCTTCGTCAGAGTTTTCATCTGAAATTAACAATGGGCCTGTGAACCATGTCTTCCTTTCTATAAAACTATACTATATATTAATAAAGTTTGCTACTAGAACCTAAAATGTCCAATTACTTTTTAATAACTCCATATATTTTAGGAGATATTAACAATTAAAATAAGTCAATTTTTTCATCTAATTATTAAAGGGTTCCAACGTTATAGAATATTCCAAAACGTCACAAGTAGCAAATATGCCATCTCTTTTATACAACAGAGATGCAAATGAGTGTGCATGTATGATACGTCGTTTTCTACTAACAGCTGTATTGTGTACCCCACGAAATTTTATGTTACGAAGGTTGCCAAGAAGGAAAAATAATCTCGATTATTTATTACCACTTATTTCTTATAAAACATGCAGCAAAACTGAAATTCAAATTTGATATAGCTCCGTAAACATTTGGATATTTAAAAAAATGAAAACCTCAATATACTTGTACATATATTACATTTAACTTAATCAAAAATTTAGAAAAGGAACCTCTCCAAACAATCAATTTACAAGCCAATTCATTACTTGCTATAATACTATTGATTATAGAGATTTATGCAAGACTGTTGTGTCTTTGGATTCTATTCCCGGGCCAGCGCTGCATTTTCTGCACATATATGACATATATGAATATTCAACACCACAAAAGCTGCCAATACAGTAGTCAGTGATCGATAATAGGATGGCGTTCAAGAAATTAAATAAAAAAGAAAAAGGTTTTATAAAGTGACAATAAGAAAAAGGAAAATAGTAACGCAGCTGGTTGAAGGAATGGTAAACAGCTGCTAAACAGCTGGGGTGATAGCAGCGATTACACGGTGGATATTTTCTTGTAGAGCAGTTATGGTACGGGGATTATTGCAGTACACTTTAGTCTTAAGGTAACCTCACAAGAAAAAATCCCACGGTGTTAAAGCCGGCGATCGAGGTGGCCAGGGTATGTCTCCGTACTTGCTTATTAATTTTTCAGGGAAAATTTCCCTTTTACAATATTATTTATTGTGCAGTATATTGATTGTCTAGAGGCAGCATAAGACTATAACCGATAGAGATTCAAGTGTATCATATCTGTATTGAAGAAAAGACATATACACACCCCTTTTGCGTTTGACTCCTCTTGTCGGTTGGTTGGCCGCCGCGTGATTGGCGGGGTGCTTGTCCAGCGTCTCTAAAATTAAAAAAAAATTGTTTTCCTAAAATTCATTTTTATATGATGTCGAAATTGTTGCTTATTTAACTTAAGAAATATTGCCTTCATACAACTTATAGCTATTATTGTAACACATTTGCTATTTAAGAAAATGGATATGAACCAAAGTGACTATTAGAATTAGCTTGTGACTAGCTAACATATTTTCACTACATTGTAATCCTCTACTTCTTAGAGGACAGTCTATTGTTAAAATGTACTGTTGTTAGCTTGTGATAACCTAATTCCAAAATTAATTTTGGTTTTGGAGGGCTAGTTTCACCCTTGCTAATTTGTCACATGGTTCATTTTCTACACGTCATATAGAATTATTTTTGCTATGTAGTTTTACATTAGCAAGCTTACTATAAACGAATTAAATTGTTACATATTCTAGCTTAGTGCACTATTCTAATTTTTTCATGTTTTTAACGGTTTCACGACTGATCTATAAAATATTTTAGATTTGTAAGACTTTCTTTTTATTCTTTCAGGTATTTTCCCCCGCACTTTGGTATTGGTATTGAAGCTATAAGGTATATGTTGTATCTTAATATATATATAATATATAATATACCTTCCCTCTTACGCTTCCGCGAGCTAAACTTCTTCTTCGGGATGTTATTACCAGCTGTGGGATTCATACCTGAAATATTACAAATACCATTATTACCTTTATTGAATGTTTTAAAAGTAAAACACAAAGAGTTAATTTCCTCATAAATAATAGACAACTGCATGAAGCAGGGAGAAGAGGGAAATATAACGAATGAAGATGTACGGGGAGAATGAAAAGGAGAAGTTGAAGAATGCGGTTGAACAGGGAGGGAGAAGGAGAGAAGAAGGAAAAAGTGTGGAGATAATGATATATTGAGATATATGTGAAAGGGTGGTTCCAGAATGCATATAGGAAGAAAAGAGACAAGAAACGTAAGGCAAATTGTAAGATTTTGAATGTGAAATGAAGAGAAAGACACTAGTTTATTAAAACTATATTGACACTATATTGTTAAAAAAGGAGTAAAAGTCATGCAGATTGTGCAAAGACGTTGGATCATATAAAAGAGACATGCGAATGTAAAATAAGAGAAGAAGAAGAAAATAAGAAAAGAAGGGACATCGAAGGGAAGCGGTGAATGGAAGGAGAGAAGGCAGAGAAGAAGGAAGGAGAAACAGGATAAGAAAGAAAAGAAGAGGCAGTAAGAAGAAGAATAAATGTTTTTGAAATGTTAAGTTTAGTTTATGGTAGTTAAATTTAAGTAATAAAGGCAACGTAATTGATAGTTTGAAATGTAAAAAGAATGTAATGCCTAATGGTAAAAACTTTAAATAAATATAACAAATAGACAACTGCATAAACACGATGTATAATTTTATAAAATTGAAAACTAAACGTAGCGCAGCTTTAAAGAAATTATGGACATGTTTTGCAACCAACATTTTATTTGTCTTGTTAAGATTTTGGATAATAAATAATGGGTAAAATACAATATATAATTAATTAATAATAATAATAAAATAATAATAATTAAATAAATAAAGTGTACTCACCTATTTTCATATAGCTACTGATTGCAGCGATGTTTGGTTATTGCTCAATTGTTTCATTTGACACGTCGGACTTACTAACTGAGATAATAAATATTTATAAACAAAATGAATTTGTTCTTTTATTCCACCTACTCATCTAATAGGCTTGTGAACTCATTATTTAGGGATCGTTTTCTTAATTTTTGATTGAAATGACCGATAATATTTTGACGTTTGTATTTTTTGAAATATTCAAAACTAGACGCAGCTACAGCTATATCAAATTGTAATTTCAGTTTCGGCATTACATATATACATAAATACTCGGGAGAATTTTTCCTTTTTCACAGCAATCGTTATCGTTATAAATGCTTCTCAGTAAACAATTTGGTGAAGTCTCCTTTTTTATGACGTATCTATCACAATTACACTTCAATTATAGTTCGCATCAATTTTATCTTTATTTGTATTCTGACAGATGGACCGGTTTCGCCATTTGTAACCGATAAAATAGACATTTCATATGAACGACTGTGAGAAGCTGAACTGTAAATGAACCCTTTCATGACAAAAGAATCATACGCATCTTCAATGTGATGACAAAGTGACTCCAAACTGTTTACTGGGTTCTCTATTGTATCTCTAAAGAGATAAATGTGACATCACGCACAGATATTTTGCAATATTTTCCTTTTCCAATATTTGAATCCTTAATAATTAAAGAAATAAGATTTTCTGCATTCATTGAGATAACAGAAAGTTATACTCTTGTTAAAATTAATAAATTTGTTGTATTTTAAATTTTAACAAACATCATAAGATACTTGGACGCTGTTATGCATTCATGTGTCAAGCGCCAAAATATTAAAAATTGAGTTAAGCACGAAATGTTGTTTCTAATACAATAAATAAAAATATTTTTTATGAACTATGTCATAAAAAAATTTGCATTCGATGTAAATGCTTAAACTTATTATTACAATATCTCAATGCAGAATTCTCGTTTTGCAAAAATGGTTCATCCGCCTAAAGCATTAGGAAACACATTAGACTTCGCCATTGATCCTGATGATGAAGATGAGAATCAGTAATAATAAATCAAAAAGAGCACTAAAAAATAATATTACCTTAAATAAATAAAAAATAATAATTTTTATTCACGATTTTCATATTATTATTTAAAAATTTATTGATGAGAAATTTGTTATAACTTCCGTTTCAATGTTAGAATATATTAATATCACTTAAAAACTATTGATGTAATTTTGATAAAAAGTTCGTATGTCACTGTTGATAAATTTAATAAAAGAATAATTCCAATAAAAATCCAATTCTAATTTGTGAAGTATAAACCTTAAATTATTTTATTAATATAAATAGTCCATAAGTTAATTTGCTTTTATGTGTCATGAGACTTTGAAACATTTTTACAAATTTAATTAAGCATATTGAATTTTGCAATAATATTTTTTTATATTTTATCAGTTATTCTTTAAATTCATGATATTCCAATGAATAATTCATGAATATCTGTAATAGTTCTAATATTTACTTGCTTATATGATAAAAATAATTCTAATTATTCTTATCTGAACAATTTGAATTAGAAAAACTAGAATGTTAATTTTCTCAAATCCCAGTATCTGGCGCTTGACACATGAATGCATAACAGCGTCCACTTAATTCTCAGTCCTGGAATAAATATGTATCTCATCCCATCTCTAAAAATAGGGTTGTGAACTATACCATAATTTTTATAAAACTGCACTACATATTGATAAAGTTTCCTTGATATTAACGATTGAAATAGTCATTCTTTCCCTTTTAATAATTAAAGGGGTAAAAATTTACAAAAAATTACTTCATTTCACGACGTCATTGCTTCCTCACCTTCTTCTTTACTACCATTTGCCAACTTTTACCATCACTGTTAAATGAGAGAAGTGCAAAAGACATGCAGTATTAGACGTCGAAGCTTTGAGTCGACCCATAATGTTTCAAGGGCGATATATAAAACGAAAAATAAATAAGTTACTTATTACATTGTTTGCAGTTTGTGACGTCATCAATTACAAGGATAAGAACTATAATATTACGCAGTAAAACAAAATTCAAATTAAAAAAAAGATATATATTCGTCAATTTTTAGATATTTAATAAATTTAAAACACTGTTTTCAGTTTATTAACCAATATTATATAGAGAATTAAGAAATCGCCTCTAAAAATGAGTTCACAACCAAATTAAACCCGGACAGTAACTATGTGTGTCTATAGCCGGTACCAAACGATGCGGTGAACGTGTGATTCCAATGTTTGCCTCTAACATGCGAGTCAAATATTGGAAGATTGACATGGCAAGTCCTGCTACACGGTGGAACAAATGTTTGATCCGAATGATTTATTTATTTTATTAATTTGTTGATATTATTGATACTGACACTGTTTAACAAAAACTTTCAAGTAAATAAAGAAACTTTCAAGTATAAAAGCTTTCTTTGTTGGACGATTCGTGCAGCAGTGCATGACATGTGGATCTAGTGTGTGGTGAGGGTAGAAAAATTACTTTTGACATGGGTCAGAAGACCGACAACAGCCCGAACTTTTTCCAACGTGAACGTTGGACACATGAAATTATACACACTTAGTTTCAGCATGCTTCCAACGATGGAAGGTGTTGGAAGCAGGTGTTGTTTCTTGATGAAATACCTAGACCATACTAAGGACTAAATTTAAACATAAAATACATTTGAGTACTTATAACTACAGCTAATGCCTGCGGTTCACTCTCACCGAGACAGACAAGATCGAGTGTGTACTGTAGCTCTCGCTTCGTTTTGGCCTGTCTCCAGTGCTCTCGCCTCGCGTTGGCTTGCCTCGGTTGATGAGCGGTGTTTTGCCACAAGTCAAAGAAAATGAGAGGTGAGACAAATAACCATGTTCATTCTAGACACATCGACAAATGTTTTGCAAATGTCTCGCCGAGAGTGAACTGCCGGTGTAACACTTACTAAATAGAAATATGGTAATTGTTGTTTATATCATTTTATTTTGTTCACATTAAATTTGAGTGTACAAGATTATATGTATAACATTTATATGTATAATTGTTTATATGTACACGTTATATATGTACATATGTATATGTACATTAATTACAAAAATATAATTTCTATTTATTTTCATAAGTAAATCCTTTTTTTTTCTTTTCTAGTATAATACAAAATTTATTTATTTGGTTTAGGTGGTGGAATCTGAACACCTATTGCAGGATTATCCCTGTAAATTGCATACTCCGATTGATAGACGTTCTTGCACTGATAAGCATTTTCATCGTCTGAGTCAGTGTCTGAAATTATTAAATTAATTAGCATATTGAGAAAGATCGAGAATATTGGTACTTAACACAATCTTATTTCTAGGACCCAAGCGCAACAAAGTTTTAAGCCCACATTGTTCTAAATAGTAATACTAACAAATCAATTCATTACTTAAAAAATAATATTAAATAATAATCTTTAGAAACATATATTTCTTTAAATATATTAAATAACTATAAGAAGAGTCTAATTCGTCATAGCAAATATAATGAAAGATAGAAGTGGATTTCGGAGGGATACCGGAAAATATACGAGAAAAATGGGCCATTAACATAAGAAGAATCGCAAGGTTTAGATTGGGAAACGAAAAGAATGGTTGCATATACTGGGAAAATAGAGTGCAAAGGATATGCAAGGTGTGCTGGAGAGAGATAGAAATGCTTTAGCATATTAAGTATTCATGTGAGAAAATATTAAAAAGTGAAAAGAAAAGTGAAGAAAAGCAGTGGATGGCGGAGATAGGGAGAAGGAGCGAGGAAAGAGTAGGAAGAATATAATAGGATGGAGAATATAAATAGGATGGAGTAGCAGGAAGAGAATAGCAGGAAGTTTTGTTTGTACTTTTATTGTTTCTTTTGGAAGGAGTGAGAATGGGTAAGTAGTATGTAATTAAGCACAATGACATGTATTTAATTATTTAAGGTGGAATAATGTAGTGCCTAATGGCAAAAATATGAGATTAAAATAATAATAACAATCAGAATATTCTAAACTGTAGAGATTTTGCTTAGATTGATCCACGATAAAGAAAATAAAATATAAACATCTAAAACATTGAATACTGGACAACCAATTGTTATGATGTTGATGTTATAACAAAAGTCAATGAGATTCGACTAAATATTCTTGCAATTTTGAATTTGTTCTTTCTAAAATATTTCAAGTCTTAGTAAACAATTTGGTGAAACTGTATTGTGAATCAACTTTTACGTCGGTTGGATTTAAAAAGGTGAAATAGTTTCGCAATTTGTAGGATATGATACAGACATTTTCCATGAACGACCAAATCTTATCGCTAGACAATCTTTTATTCGTTAGATTAATTAACCTAACTCTATATAATTATTTCACCTTCTCTCTTGCGTTTCTCTCCGCGTGGCTCTTGCTTGGGTAATATTTTGGAAGTTGTCTCTGAAATAAAAGAAAATGTTTATTATAAAAAGTTGTATATAATTATCTCAAAACTTTTTAGCGTTGTGAAACAAAAAGAATTCTACAAGCGAAAGAGATACAATTTTATTTATTTTGGGTGTTTCTGAGGCGAGTTTCAGTCAACCATCAATCTATGTTTTATAAATTTATTTAGTTATATTTCCAATTCTGAGTCCTATCAATGATTAACCTTTTATACTGACTCTATATCCTCCTCAGACTCATGGTAGCATTTGTGCTATATTCGGATTGAAAGTGATATCTGACATATTGTGCTCTAAATACATTCAAAATCGATTGCACATTTTATCCCTTACATTATGGTTAACGCCATCAAGCATGTTGTAGTAAAACTCTTAAATGCTTTTAATAAGACATTTGCATAGTAATCATATTATATCCTTTAATAGAAGTAATTTAAATTTAGTATAACTAGTTGTATTTGTGATCAATATTTGTTAGTAATGAAGTTACTAGTTTCTAGTAATGAATTCTAAAAAAAAGTTTCTAGTAATGAATTCTAAAAGAAGAAGATAGTTTCTAGTAACGAATTCTAAAAAAATCTAACACTGAACTTGCCTTATTCACTTCTAAACACCTATTATTTGCTATGTAGCATAAGTATACTTTACAGTAGGATTCAACGAGATAAAACGTTGTACATTTTTGTGTATTTTTGTAGGACTTACCGACGAAGAATTGGAAAAAGAATTATTGAATTTTGATGGAAATAATTTAGATATAGATTCAAATGACAATGATGAGTAAGGGTAATATGCCATGAGGGTAAGAACAAGAAAATGGACAGCTGATGAACCATTAATGAACTCATCTTTTCTGCAAACCGTAAACGGATAGAATCAACTAATGAAGAAGAAAATAAGAAAAGTGAAAACCTCCTAAACCTCGACTAAATAAATCTATTTCTTACAAATATATAAGAAAGCAAGGGAAATGGCATGTGCCTGAAAATGCATCACACGATCAACAAAGTCGTTCCAGGTATCGTTTAGAAGGTTGTAAACAATTCACCTTTGTCTGATGCAGCAAGTGCAATTTTTTGTGTTCCTTATATGTATATAAGCCTATTGTATCAGAATTTAAACAAATTGGTTATCTCAATTTTGCTGTGGTCTGAGGTGGATCATTGACTACAGCATGATGGCCAATGGTTCACAATTTTATTACTGTAGTGAGAACCTGAAAATATGCGGTTCTAATGCCAGCAGTTCACTCTCGGCGAGACATCTGTCAAAGTTCATCTCGACTTTGGCCCGCCCAATGTCTCTCTGGCGATAATTTTCCGAGAGAACAAGAATTAAGTGGTGCGAAGTACACTCTTGCGTCTAATCTCTTGCCGAATTTCGTTTCCTTTGACTTGTGTCAAAATACCATTCACTAACGCTCATACTCGATCTCGTCTATTTCGGCGAGAGTGAACTGCCGGCATATTATTTGTCCAGTGCCCCATAAAGCTACAAGTATATAATACGCCACTGGTAGTATTTGAATGATATATACCTCCCATCTTTTGCCATTTTTCGCGGTTCACATTCTGTTTTAAGACGGTACTGCTACTGATATTTCTGGAGCTCATGATTCAATCTGAAAAAATGTTTTTAAAAATTAAGATTGAACTTCATCTTAGTTATGTAAGTATATGTACTTATGGCCTTACAAATAAACATGTTATAAAATTTATAATATGTATAAATCCCATCCGGACAGGCTTATTCTTAGTTTATACTTGGTATTAATTTTATAACAGGTTTATTTGTAAAGCGGTTAAAGTATAATATCATATATTTAGTTTTTAATAATGGATATTATTTAAACAAGCAAATGTCGTCATTACTCAGAATTGTGGGGTTATCTACCCCAAATACAAACTTAACTAAAGTTAATAATTAAATAAATTATTTCTTTTACAAAGAAATATAATGTACATATATTAAGAATGTAATAAATTGTTCATGGCAGAAAGAGTGGAACGAAGAAACTGATAACAAATTAGGGGAAGTGAAGCCATCAATTTGCAAACAAGAGTTACCGCCTGAAGAAGGCTGGAATTAGTAATATACTCATGATAGGTCATACAAATCTTACTGATACCTAAATGTTTAAAAGATAACCACAACCAATATGTGAACAATGTAACAGCCTACTAACAGTAAAAACTATAAGTAGATATTTGAAAGAAGACAAAGTCGTAAAAACATTAATGACTTTATCAATGAAACTAATTTAATCTTTATATTTTAAATACTTATACTCGTATTTATAGACTATAAATTATGTATTACGAATGTTTATAAAGGTATATATTGTTTTAAGTGCTAATAACTGTCAGAAGTTGATGCACTCAAATAAATATTAAAAAAGATTAAAAAAATTGTACATATAGTTGAAACGGTGCGCTTATTTTTATACGTCAGATATTAATTAATTATTAAATTATTAATTTTAATATTACTTACTTAATTACATCAACACGTAACACGCGTACGTTGTCGTGCCTTATAAGTCGTTTGACTGACGTTCCTTTGTTTAATTGATTCCAACTTACTGCGATGTTCAATGAATTTACTTTAAAACATGATTTTGCATGTCATTGTTACCTACATTTTCATTTTCTTCTAATCTTGTTTAAAAGCTTCTGCAAAATGTGTATTTGTCATTTTGGCAATTCAATAACATCCTGCATTTTTGTTCTGGAAGTATAATTAACTTGATTAATAACAGAAATAATATTTAATTGTTTTTATAATCATATCAATAACTTTTTAAGTATTTCTTTACAAATATATGAAAAACATCTTTCAAGGTTTTTAATGAATATTTAACCTAATTTTTGTTAGCTTTATAAAAATAAATATGCACTTACCAAGCAGGAAAGAATGAGCAAAATACTAAGTGCCAGAGTATTTGAGGGGAAAGGAGAGTAACCTGAAGAATGTTAGAAGAACAGCGAGATTTAGACGGGGGAACGAAGGAAGTGGAAGCTGTTACTGGGTGGACGGAGAAGAAAAGAAGTGCCTACACTTCTTTGGGTCTGCAAAGTAGAGGTGGAGACACTGGATCACATAAGGGATGATTGTGTGTACAGGGTGGGCAGCAGTAGGAAGGTGGAGCAGCTATTAAAAGGTGAAAAGGTAGGGAACAAATGGATGGCAGAAGTAATTAGAAGAAGGAAGTGAAAAACCAGAGGGTTTATTTCTGAACAGAGTGATGTAAAAGGCAAGAAAGGGAAAATAAAGGAAGAAAGAATAATGCAAAGATAGCAGAGCGATTGTCGATAGGGGTCAAGAAAGGCAAATGGTGAGAGACGGAGGTATAGGCAAAAAGGAAGGAGAAGCAGAAAACGGTGAGAAGGAAGAAGTTGTAGAGAACAGGATAAAGAGAAGAAAAAGCAGAAAATACTGTTGGAAAGATAAAGGTCTAGAATAGTTAAGATTATTTTAAGTTGAAATTCTATGAAATGTTGTAAGGAATATTAATGTAGACTGTAAAGCCGAAAGGCAAACAATTAATAATATAATAATAATGCAACCAGCAGGAAATATTTATTAATTGGAGTCTACTAACGCACCGTTCAAATATTCTTCTGGATGTTAAAGTAATTTGAAGTACAAGGAAAGGAAACAGAATTTGATATTACTTTACAAACAATTTGGATCCGAAGCGTATAAAATTCCTACCTAGTATATGAATCGACATTTGGGAGACATAGGGTGACTTATGGACAACAACAGAGAAAGAGTATCTGTTTCGAAGGCATTTTGGATCAAAAACGGAGGCAAAAGTTTCAGTAGCAAAAATGCATTACCCCACCCGGAAACTTAAGCTTTAAAATACGAATAGTATTTTCCTGAACGTACCCAAATATATTTTCTACCTGTGGCTTAGAACGTGCTTCGATAAATCTTACAAATTATAATCAAGCTATTCGACATTACCACGATATGAAGGAATGTTTGTAGGGTAGTTCAAGTGGCCTTCAACTTTGGTGTTACAATTTATAGAACTGACACCTGAAATTAATGAACAATCTATGTAACCACCAGCGAAATATTTCCAACTGGTCGTCTAGTTTAGATTTGTTTAATTTTTCACTTTTACTATGGCCCTAAATTCCATTCTACCTAAAAGTGATATTCTTAGTTAAACTTTAAATTTTAGCCTCGGTGTGGGACTCAAAAATGATAAGTTATATAACAATTCAGAAGTCCATTTCTATAAGTTAATAGGAACATATTTTACTGGTGCAACAAACTAAACTTCAGTATTATTAAGTTCCTCTTATTTTCAGTACAGCTAATCCACACAGTTTAGCAGAATGAGAATTACAGATCTAAATGACATATTACAAAAACAACTTCGAACCTATTTTTTGGTAAACAATTAATTTATTGAAAATTTTCTTTTTATAAAATAAGTAAGAATTAGCTATCTTTTAACAAATTTGTTTAATATGTGTATATAATAAATGTCCGAAAAATGAAGTGTAAATAAAATTTCTCTTCTAACTTAAAAACTCTACATTTGTTTGCTTCTTGTATAACAATTTAATTATTTTGATTTAGGCACGATGAATACAACACCGCTACCAGGTTTAGGTTGCATTTGCAAAAAGACAGGCGTAATCACTGTTACACGCATATATGCGTTCTCGACCTCGGATTCGTATTCTGAAACATCAAATATTTAATTATTAATAAATCATAAATACATTTTAACTGCATATATATATATATATATATACATATATATGATGGATTTATGGTATGAAACGAAGAAGAGAAGACTGCGTACATCTTCCTTCCGCTTTCTATCTCTTTCATGTTTCATACGATACATCCAATGCGTTTTATGACAGCCATGCCGTCTACTTTAAAGAACTTTAAGATGTTATTACTCACCATCTCTCTTTCTCTTTCGGCCTTGCTTCGGATGGTTGCCTGCATTATTAGAAGGTGAAGAAGAGTTCATTTTCTCAACTGAAATGTAAGTCACAGATACAATATTAAAATCTTCGAAATGAAACACATTACTTCTAAATCAAGTATATTTCTCCTAAAATAGCAACAGTTAACTTGTTGAAAAAGAGAAAAATTATATTTGTTGTATTAATTATTATTTTATACTAATTATCGAATGTTCGATGATTTAAATTTTGTTGAATATTCGTAAAATGGGTCCCAGTAAACATTTGGTGAAGTGTCCCTTTTTGTGACGTTTCTATCACTATTTCACTTCAATTACAGACATTTCATATGAACGATTGTGAGAAACTGATCTATAAATAAACTCTTTCATGACAAAAAAATCATACGCATCTCCAATATGATGGCAAAGTGACTCCAAAATGCTCCAAAATGTTTACTGGGGTGTTAGCTAAAGAGAGCAACAGTGAGGGTGAGAGAGATAAATCAATAATACAAAGACGGATTGAATGATGGCATTTTACAACTTTTTGTCTCTGTTGTCTGTCTTTTTGTCTGAGGGTAGTTTGATATTTCCGTGACTTTTTGAATTTCCTACGCAGCTCCCGTCAAGTACTATCTATGAATAGGCTACTGTCAAATTTTGAGCAAGCTATGTCATTTAGTTTGTGTTTGACAGCTATTGAAAGCGGCTATCCGCGCGATGGATGCCGCGATTGCGACTGATTGTGTGTAGTTAGTATGGCAAAAATTCACAAATTGGGCTACGAACTGCTACCTATCCAGCATATTCTCTAGAATTAGCCTGCTGCAACTATATATATACTTCTTATCAACCAAAAGAAATGGTTGGGTAGTAAGAGATTTGGGTCTAACTAAGAGATCATAACTGAAATGAACACCTATTTTGATGGCCTTGAAAAAACTTATTAATTGGAAGGAATAAAAAAGTTGGAAAAACGCTGGACTAAACGTATCGAACGTAAAGGAGACTATGGTAATAAATATAGTGCATTTTGCCGAAGAAATTATTATTTATCATTTACCAGTCACTGAATTATCAAACTACCATCATATTATTACAAGTGGACTTATATGTTACATAACGAAATACACATACCTTTTAGTTGCTGGAAATTTTTACAAATATGTAGATTGTAGGTTGGTGTGAGAATAATGAAATGATAGTTCATTTGTTTTTTCTTTGATATCGTTGCTGTGCTGATCAAAGAAAATTCAGTGAAAATCGTCCAATTAGAGGTTCTTCGAATTTTCAAATACCATCTAAAATACTCCAAGAAAAGACATTTTGATTTCTCCTGAATTTACGTAAAGAAGAAATGTGTTTTTGTTTATGAATAAATATTATTTACACTACTAAAAAAAATTCTGATGTTTGCATTTGTGGTATAAATACTCGATATCAAAGATAATTAAATATTAATTGATTAGGTACTATTGCTAATTAATAGATGGAGTTATTGAGAATTAAAAATATTGTAAGTTAATTAAGCTAATTTATTTAAATTTATAAATAATACAGATACCATTTATAAAATTATAAAAATGAAGTAAAATAAAATTGAGATAAATACCTCGTTATAAACGTAAAATATAAAACTATGTACTATATTATATCTATTAATTAAACATACTTCATACAAAAACTATGAACAAGTTATTTAAAAACTTAGCAAGCCAACTATTACTACTTATGAATGATCTTAATTAAAAAGCAATTACACTATTTTTAATATATTCAATTCAGTAGACTCTTCTGTTAACGCGGTTTATATATTACTCGTTGTATGAAATCACTGGTAACAATTTTTGTACGAGGGTTTCTTTCCTATAACACGAATAATTGCATTATATGAACCGCGTTATACAGAACTTTACAATAATTATATAGATTTATATGCTTAATATAAACTTAAATACATAATAGCTTATATATATATATATCAACTGAATACTGAATCCTAACACACCTATGTCGGCAGTTTTGATAGTGGCGTAGCTTCATAACTCACAACCGCACCGCTGCCTAACAAGTATTTATGATTATGTCAGCACATAATCAATTTAACTTTGATAACAAATAAGCTCACAAAATATAGCGCTGTTCCGGGAATCGAATTTAAGGACCGAATTAAGGACCGAACAACAGTTTCATGTAAAGCATAAATGTTCTCCTCTCCTCTACCGTCTTAAGTCTATAATATCATAACTATTGTATTAAAAATACTAAAATCTATTTGAATAATACTTTAGTCAAATTTGTCGCTTCGCTAGAAAGTGAAACAAATTACTTTATATACAATAATTCTATCTTTCTATGTCTTAATGTATATTTTTCTTATTTCTTATAATTAAACTATTATATATTCTATTTTTTTCTGCTAAATTAATGTTATTATAGCCAATCATTCAAGTATGATACTCTATTATGTTTTAAATCATAAATTGCCTTAAAAGAAATACAATTTATAATTTTATAACATACGTGTACATATTTTATGATATGCTTTTCTATATTAGACACTATTAGTAGAGCTAATAGGCAATCACAGAAATCAAAGGTAGTAAGTTGACCAGGTAGTTTGTTAGACGGAGCTCGCACAAGGAATTTATGACCAGTGCCTTTTATTCAACACACTAATTCTAATATTAAGGCAGTAAATAACCATTAAATTTTATTTAAAAATTGGTAGTAGTTTCATGAAAATCTGGCATTGATTGTAGCTGCTCTGTTTCCAAGTTGAAGTTGTTATTTCGTTAACTTATTGTATGCCAAAAGTAATTAAAACCTTTTAATAGGTGTCGGTGCTCGTCCGTGGTTAACTCCTCATAAAGCTAGGATTTAGAATCTAATTTCTATGACTGCTCACATTACGTCAACCATATAATTTTTCTAAGGAACATTCACTGACTCTAAATCTATATTGTGTGACAACATGTGCGTGTGAATTTTATTCCACATAGTAAGTTCTTAAAGTTAGTCCTACATACTGATTAGAACAGACCGTAGGATTTTTAATCGGAGTCATCGCTATTTACGGTTTCGTGGGGTCTAAAGAACTGATACTCAGTTATATAACGACCATCAGATGTTGATGGTCCCAGATTAACAAAGGTAGGAATATCCTCCAAAGGTGGAGGACTGTCAGGTGTGTCTATGTGCGGATAATCTTCTTCAGCAATAGATGTTGTCAGATCAAGAGCATCCCCCCATCTACCTATGCGTCTGGATAATGCATACCTTGTAGCTACCAAAGCTGTTCCGGGATGCGAATAAAATACGTCAAATAAATCGGATGTTAAGAAATCATTGAACGCAGTGGATGTTGCTTTAGAAGCAGTCTCAGGTTTAGTAGTAGTAGATAATTCTAATGGTTCACTCCATAAATTAGGGAGTGTTGGCTTTATTTCCCCCCAAATTTCTGCAGGGTGATTTACTTGTGGTTTGGTATTTTCGCTGGATAAAGGTGGTGGTGCACCTATTGACTCATCCCAAGAAATAGTTGGCCCATTTGTTCTCCAATGAAATCCTGGTGCTGGTGGCTCAGTAATTCCTGTAGAAGTAGATGGGGATGTATCATCATCCCATGTCATTGATGTTGCTCCTACTTCTTCCCTTTTAAGGGGAGGACCTCTTGTACTTGAATCAGCAGGTGAAATTGCCATATCTTTAAGTGCTGATCGTTTTTCATGTACAGATTCTAGCCACAGACCGGAAGTGCGCCTTAACCATGGACTAGGAATAAGTGCAGGTGGCGGTTTTAAAGGTCGTTTACGTTCAGCTTGAGCTGGAAGAGGTACACTAGCTGGTATCTTCCAATCATTAAAAGTATGATCCGTTACATTTTTAACGGACTCTGTTTTCACATTAGAAGAACCGATTGGATTAGCTTCTTTGGAAGTATTATTCGAGTTTTTGAGAAGCGATTTTCCCTTGTACGTTACGTTCCTTGTATTAGTAATAATAGGAACTGAATTATCAGAAATTTTTTGTCTCTTACGGGTAGGAGAGCTATCCTTGAAACGAAAGAATTCTTCAACTTCTTTCTCAAGCTTTATTTGTCGTTGTCTATTTGCTTCCATTTCCTCCTCAGTATTAGAGAAAATGTTATTTACAAGTTTTTCACCAAAATCTTCAATTGATTTTTCCATTACTAATTGAATTGATGAAAAATTAAAAATAAAAGACTTTAGCATTTCAATATTACTCCTTCCTAATTGGGCTGTGTATTTTTCACAGCACGATTTATTTTCAGGATTACTATTCTTACGGTCTTTTACTAATTTAATTGGTTTATCATAAGGCGTAATAACTTTCTGTTCTCTTTGATCCGGGTTTACGTTTTTTGCCAGATCTCTAAAATAAAGAAAAACAAAATTGTATTATTTAAGTTACAAGTATATAGTTTGTGAAGTTGCTAAAGCTAAAATGAGTATTACATTTATCTTTAAAGTCATGTCAGTTATTTAGAGCCAATCGAAAACGTTAAACGATTAGTTCGGTAATAATTGGAAAAGGAAGATGTGATGTGATAGCAAGAATTTAGACAATTTTAATAAAAGATTAACTAGCTTTATCGATATAAAGTTTGGTTTTATAGAATTTAAGACTAAGGATATTATGTGATCTTTTTAAAGGACATTGTGATCTTATTATTCAAATATGGTAATCTACTCGTAGTAAAGCACTTTGACTTACCAATGGACACGACACATCGACTTACTGCAATGATTCCTTATAAATACGATGACGATGAGGATATGCCGTAGCATGCATTCACAGACACCTATGTTCATAGATCTTAATAATATAAAATTTGTTTTATGTAATTGTGTAATTATTTAAATATTTAATTTACATAAAGTCTCTAAAAGTTGTATTCATTTTACATTCACGTCACATTTTGTTTTACCTTTCATAGAAATATTACAGAATTGCCTAATTTCCCCTTAATGGTACTTAGGGTTATGGCACTGTGCCATTTGTTAGAATATTTTCAATTGTAGCGCATTAAAATAAAACAAAATTTAGAACTCATGACACATGCCACGAGTATATCATATTTTAATTAAACGTAGCGCTAATGTATTTCAATTAATGGCCAAATGCGACGTGAATTGACAACAGGATAGATATCATATTCTAAAATGAATTTTACTTACAAATACTCAAGCCGGTTTCTTTTTTTGGAATCCATAATGATGAATCTAAAAATACAAACAGACAATTTTATTTGTAACATATGGAATTGAAAGATGCAAATCGATAAATATCGAGGTTTGATGACCTCAGTCATTTTTATGTTAAGCTAAATATGTTTTCTATATTTATTATATAACTTAATAAATTGTTTTCGAATTTTAATGTTACGTATAAAATAATTTAATATTCGTGGTAAATTACCTGCGTAGTACAAATTATAGCAATGGACCGTTAATGTAATGTAACTGCGTAAAACGGCGTATTGATACGTTTGGTGCAATCTAGTCTCAGTATTTTTAAATTACATGTACAATGCATTAATACGTCATCCGCTAACACTGTGCTCAAATTACCTCCCTATGTGTAAGGTTTATTTAACATAAAATAATTTACTTTTTACGTAACATATTTTCAGGATAATATATATAATATTTCAGACGTTATTATTACGACATTATATAGAGTGTTTTCCAATTTTATGCTGAATATTGAATGTTTTAATTACAGCAGTGCCTCGCACAGTTCAGCAGTGAGCACTTTCAAAAGTTCTCCTCTCACATTATGTGCGCAATTATTACAAACTAATTAGCATAAAATGTAGAAATTCTTGATATTGACAACTATTTCCAATACTATTGTATGAAATGATTAAATGCCCTTAATAATCCTTATTTTATTGAAACCATAAAAAAATTTCATTACGTAAAAATTAATAGTAAAATTAAATTTATAAAATTGAGATAAAAAATATAAACAGTTTTTGAGAACAAAAATAACCAAGTATGGGTTTCAAACTAATGACATTAAGTCGCATTATTTTCAGTAATTGCAAAACACCCAAAATGTTAGATATATATTTAATATATTATTAAATGAATGTTAATATCTTTAGCATTTATTTAATGACGATGTAACAGAATTATTTTAAATTTCGGTAATCAACAACACGTATCGTTAAGAGATGGAATTACATTATGTGCTTAGAGTGCGCTAATTAAGATCAAAATTTGACAAATTTCTTTTACATCTGACTAAATTAAATAAGGCGTAATTAGCTAAGTGTACTTGTAGAGATGGAGGTATCATGGACAATTAATGGAGGTGGGCGGGGCTATGAACTGGGCTAAAATACAATTTTCCAGTAAATGTTATGGATGGACTTGATTTCTGATATTAATGCAATAACTTGGAAAAGTGACAATTATTTTAAGTTTTCTTTTATTTAAAATTTAATTTTAGGTTTTCAATAAATTTCGAAAAAATATTTATTAAATATTTGTTAATTATCTGTTAAATTAAATGAATTAAAACGTTATTAAGACGTTAATTAAGACGTTTTTATTACAATATCATTATTGTTTCGTAACTGGGGTATTTTATTTATTCAATTATTTTATTACCATTTAACGGATATTAAATATAAAAGATATAGCCTATAATACGATTGAACACGGATTCGTTAATAACAATATAAACCACTTGGTAAATTATATACTTAACAAACACAGAATTATATTTTACACTGTTTTATATTTTTGTTTTTATAAAAAAAATATAAATTAATTTAAAATATTTATATAGGTGATTCAATTAAAAAACTAATTGTAATGATATTCTTTTATTAAATATTTATATTTATTATTATTTGATTTATATCAAAACCGCACTTTAATACGCACAATAAATAAGTTAACACAGTTTTGTTATTAATTATTTTCACTTAAAAAATGGTTCATTTAAAAACACAATATTTTATTTTACACTGTTAAGTTTACACATGACTTTAACAAAATATATTCTTTTTATGGTATAAATTATAAAGTTTACTTACATGTATAACACAATTAGCTTGTTCAAGATATTAAGTTGATATTATTTCCACTGTGTTTTGAAAAATCATTCGATTTAGCATTTATTGAGTTTCTGAAATAAGAAATTATAGTTGACGGTTAAAAAAAGCTTAAAAAATCAAAATATAACAGTTATAATTAATTTGGCTCATTATACAACGCATATCAAATGTCGTACGTACATTTTCAAATTAATTATTGGATATTTGTTAGTAAATAAATCGCAGATGATTACAAATCCGTTAGAAACATGACACTGAATTCTAAAATGAAGCAGCGCTACATAACGTAATACGTTACTAATTATAAACATTACATAACATTAATTGATCCCTGGAATTAATTAATTGAAGATTAATTAAATACATAATACATTTTATATAGCTTACCTTTAAAAGAAGAGTGATCACTTCGACTACCGTCTGTTTACAAGTCTGGTAACAAAACGAACCAAAGCCTCGTATCGATATTTACATTAAAATTATCAGACGATTGAATAATGTTGCCACAGTGGTAAAATAATACAGAGAAACTCGATGGACCAAGCCATCAAGTTGTCTGAAACACGTATGAACATGCCCTACTGAATTTACCTGCTTACGGTTTTGACATTTTTATTCATCATCTTGTGTAACTTCTGTTGCGTAGAACTGATATAATAGATGGGAAAATGAAAGGAAAACCGTACAAATTTAAGTCAATCTGAAAATGGAGAATAAAAATAAACTTTTATATATATCATTTAATATTTTAATATATTTATTTAGTCTTATATAACAATATATAGAAATAATCTTTTTGAAAAATAAATACTCCTTTAAAGTAATTATTAATAATGTAATATATTAAAGTTTATTGATTTCTGATACTAGTTCTATCACCAACGACCTCCTATAAATAATCTCATACAGTTACATGTATTTATACATCTATTATAAAAGTATTTATCTGATAACAAACTTTTTATGTAAGATTATGTAATCATACATGTCAAATCAAAATTATTTAATAATTTCTTACATTTATATTATGTTATATATATATATATATATATATATATATATTAAGTTATATATATATATATATATATATATATATATATATATATATATATATATATATATATATATATATGTATACTTATGGATGTTTTTTTTATATGAACATTTTATGGCAAGAAGGTTGAAGTCTGAAGAGGATACGAAACGAGACATTTCTGAAAACTATTGACGATACCGAGAACATATGCGGCGAGACCCGAGACCCGAGAGTTTCGTTTCTGGTCTCGTTGACGATATTTCAAAAAAGAATTGCTAGAAAAATAAACTAACAAAAAAAGGTTCAACCTTTTTCTATTAAATGCTGCTAAACATACATCTGTTAAATATTTTATTTTATAACTTTGTCTTTTACAACATTTTGTAGCAAAACGAAAACGAATGTTTTAAGGAAAAATAAATGAGAATATAAATTATTAACAATGCGATTGTTTGAAGACATTTTACTGCAAAAAATGTCAACCTGACAAAAAGGCCGAGATTAGATGAAAGTGATGAACCATGATGATTCAGTGAAATTGAACCAGTTGATCAACTGTGTATAAAAATAAATTCTTCAAAGTTTAAATTTTTTTAAAAATTTGATACAATTAATGGTGAGAAAAAAGAGATAAGCATAGTGTGTAAAAAGTTTAGAATAAAAAAAAAATTAGCCGAAATAATATAATAAATTACTTTAGGACTATCTTAGGCGTAAGTACTCTGAATAACGGTATGTGACGAGACGAGACGAGACAAACGATTACGAGACTAAAACGATACCTTTTTTTTTAAACTAACGAGAACGAGGCGAAATTTTTGAAACTCTCGCCTTATCTCGTCTCGTGTGAAGCCCTAAAGCCTTCTTCGTAAATAAATTTAAAAATTATGTATATAATGTTCTTGTAAAACAAATTAGGTAAAAATATGTTAAGTTTACGTAAATAATAAAACGCAATAAAAATTTGACAATAAATAATGATTTATATTTAAGAGTGGATATATTTAGTATATTAACTAATCAAACAAAACACTGAACAGCGCAGGTCTGGAAATAGAACCTGCAATCACATCAGCATGAAATCGATGTCTCAATGCTATCGACTGCTGATGCGCTTATAAATTAATATATTTCATTTTACAAGAAATAATCATATTGACTAATGTAACTGGAGTAAGGGAGGAGAGATTCCTCCCACTTTATCATGCGTCATCGACAAATTCAATAACAAAGAAGTAAGCAAAATAATATTTTAGAATGTTTGATTACAGTTTTAATTCAAAATAAAACATAGTGTTTTAATTTATTTACCAACACGTCGTTTTTATTCTTTGTAGTCATTTTAGCGTGTATTCAGAAAACTCACGAAGTATTTGTAGTGGTAACCTAGGTAGAACATGTTCTTACAGAGGGAATATCAAGTTGCTACCTTGCTATAAGCTAACTCCAATCTTACTATAAGCTCCCTTTCGTATACGGGTAGCTACAAAAACCTAAGAAACGCTCTGGACAATTTACTTACCCCCTTTCTGCAATTTATTAACAATTAATGGTGTCGAAGCCTCACATATTTATTTGAACTACATCTGAATACTTTGACAGTCTATTTTTGCTTTATTTTATTCAAAATAAAAAAAAAATATGTTGTGAGTGACACCGCTGCCTAAAAAGCTTATAATATCAGGAAATATCATGCATGTTAAAAATGTGTACTTGTATGCCATAAAGATTAAATTTGTAAGTGTATTGCAATACAGTGCTTAATAATTAAATTACTGGATGGCACAATGGCCGCGAGCGTTGTGGTATCAACTACAGTCTATTGTGTCCACGGCCATACTTGTTCAGATTGTGACTGTGGTGGTATGCGAGTGAGGGTAAATCCGTGGACATTGCACCTCTAGTGCAATCGGTGAACAGTGTTCGGTTCACCAGCATACTTCATTCCCTTCCCAGGACGAACACATTTCAGTGATATACATATTATTTTAAGATGTATCTCCCCATGCTATATACCTAAGTTCCGTCTTCCGTGTACACATGCAGATGAAGTTTCTGCATAATACTTAGCGTGTTTATAGCCAATATAGGCTGGCATCGCAAAACTCTAGGAGTAGAGAGAAATCAAATTATAGTTTATGTCTTCGAGTTTAATCGTGAGGCTAGTTGTCTCTTTCTCGCTTTGATTGTTATCAAAATAAAATTGATTAAGTCATCAGATAATTATAGAAACTTATTAGACAATGGTGTTAGACAATTAGATATATATCTATCATCTAGTTCATTAGTGAGACATGTCCGAAGAATCTCTTTTTGGTTCAATAACTTATAAATATGAATCAAACAAATTTAGGTTGTAAACTTTTTAATTTTTTTATTAAATATAGATTTTGCTTTTGTTAATTATTTGTAGGTTACATTGAACACACGTTTCTAAATTTTATAGTTAAAATTAAACTTTTTCTTCTTGTTTGAAGTGCAAGTACAGTAGCCCTTTGAACAAAGCTAGAGGGTTAATTTGTATACCCCAAAGAGCTTAAAAGCTTCCCGTTGAACCGTTTTAATAAAATTCATGACATATTACATTCATTTATTAAAGCAAAGCTGAATCAATATATTACTCTTTTAGTACTCGTAATATATCTTGTTAATATTCGTAAATTCTGTTATCTGAAGTGCTTTAAGAGTACAAATATTTTCGCATTTTGACATATCACGAGAATACGCAAAATGACAAATTACTAAAAAATATCAAATTTGTTTTATAACGGTGACATGACATGTCAATTTTTATTATTTTTACTAAGAAATGTGAATATTATAAAAGTTAAATCTCAAAAGGGAATAACACAAAAACAAGTTCAAAAAGTCACTAATTTAATTTGTGATAACTTTTTTTATGAATCAGGTATAAATTATTTAAGCAAAGTTGTATGAAATACGTGTTAACATGAAGAAACTTTGTTTACAATAAAATTATTAACAAAATCGTAGACTAAGTCATACCAGTGCGCTATCACCTTTAAAGAAATTGATTTTGCGTTAAAGCTAATGTTGCTTCTACATAAGCACACTTAAATACAAGTATACTATATCATTTTTCCCAAACTACTGTCTTCGGGATCGATCCCCGGATCACCGGTTTGATTGTTATTAGAATTAATGTACTCATAATTATAACACTTTTGAGGCAATGGTGTAACACACATATATGACCACACGATAGGTGTGGTTATTGTGGTAGATCAACATTATGGTAGATTATCGGTAATAGGACAGCATTGGAAATAGACGTTATATTACAATATTTAATGATATACCTAAGCGTTGATACGTGATGCCAGACAACTGTGTCTTTTGTCAAATTTTAATTGATGATGTGAGAGCTCACAAATATATAAATAATTTTTTTTTTTTATTCAATGAGCTTGTGTCCTATGTCTTAATTTCTATAAAAGTGTACTATATATTGATAAAGTGGGTTACTAGAACCTCAAATGTTCAATTATTTTTTAATAACTCCTTATTTGTTAAGAGCTATTAACAATTAAAAAAGTCATTTTGTCTCTTTAATTATTAAAGGGATTCAACGTTGTACACATTCCAAGTGCATGTGACATCACAATTTCTGCTATATGTATTTATATATCAAAATATCAAATATTATTTACAGCTATTTCAAAGAACAATCAAATTTCATTATTATGTCTGCCTTAGAAGGGTTAAATAAAATAAAAACTTATTATTCTTTGACTTGATTTGATTATTTGACTACCAACGGCTACAGAACATTACCACAGCACTGACCTACTCAACAAATAACTGACGTTGATATGCCTTTCACGTCATACAAATATGGCCGACCATTTCTAGCGCTAAAACTACAATTCAAACTTTTAATTGCTATATCTCCGTCAATAATTAGATATTTAATAAAATAGACACGCCAATACACATTTATTAACATCAATTTCAATCAACAATTGAAAAATCGACCACTAAAAAATGAGGACGCAAGCCCATTCATAATTTACAATCTGTCCCGGGAGACATTCATCAAATTTTGTTGATACATAAAAATGACATGTGAGTTTGCCATTCACCGATGACGTATTCTTTAGCTTAGCCTATTATTTTAATACGACTATTATTCAATTAAGCAAATAACTTCTAAGATGTTGTTGATAAGTCCATTGGATTTTTGCGATTTGTACAGCTGATTCATTTGGATTTTTATGTTGGATCCATGCCATATATCCATATGGGTTTCAGTATTGCCTTGTATAAAAGTAGTTTGTTATAGGTGGATAGCTGCGAATCCTTCCAGCCGAGGAGCCAATACATGTCTCTACGTTTACTTTCAAACTAAATCTGTTTTTTCCAGATGTGTGTTCTCCAAGTTTGTCGTCTGTACAAATGCATACCTAGGTATTTTACTGTCTTTGCTTGTGGAAGTTGTAGGTTATTCAATGTGTCTGGGGGCAAGTCTTTTTTCTTAATGTAACCGGATTTTGTTTCATTAACTTTTATCCTCCATTCTTTTAATTATTTCTAATTCTGTAGCAAGTGTTGCTGCAGTATTTCAGAGGCAATAACCGGATCAGTTTGAAGTGCCAAGGTTGCGGTATCATCTGCAAAGGTTGCTACTAGCGAAAGTCGGCAGTAAATAATAAGTAAAGGACTAGTTCCAGGACAGTTCCTTGAGGAACACCCGATTTTATGTTGCGTAAATATCATAAATTTAATAGGCCATGGTGTAGTACACATATACGAGGCCGCGACACCATAAAAACTTGTCTAGTGTTATTCGGACGTGGTCTCGATAGTGCCGATTTAACGAGGTTCTACTCTACCCTCGGTCTACATTAAATAAAAAGAGCAGTCTATTACTGAGAGTTGCTGTATTTTTTGGTTCGATTCTCATCGATAGTTCAGTTCATTACTACGATATTTACGATAACAATAAAATTGATTTGAATATGCAATTATATATAAAATTGCACGTTTTTCCTTCACTAGGAAGGGGTGAATGAACTCAGCATCGGAAATAGGCCGACGTTAAACAATAAAACAAATAAACACTTGTGAATGTCGCAGTCTTAAACAGTAATCGTAATCGTTTATGGCATACTATTCAAATAGTATTTTATTGCTTTCAACTAAACACTCAAATAAAATATCACTTAAGAATAAAATAAGAAGATCTAAGACATAGAAAACATCCTACACATTAACTGAATGCCTGGAGGATATACTCGTAACAAAAAAACGAGTTTCTACTCTACCACTTTAAAAAGGAAAGTTTGAAAAAAGTACATTATTGATGTTTGGATTTCAGGAATACTTAGAAGAACTTTGGAGCTTTTTATAACATTAATTTTAATCTTAGAAATTTTTTATATCATTGAAAATGATGTTCCGCTGATTTCAAATAGATGGAGCTACGAATGAGTGAAAAGCTGGAAATTTATCAGGCCTTAGCTCCGGTACAGTCACATAAAGAATTGTAAATGGCGATTAAAAGTGTAATAGAAAAAGATGTGTTTTTAGAAGACTTTCTAATGATGTAATATTTTTATATCAGACTAACTTTTGGTGAGCGTTTACACGTCTTTGTTTTCGTTCAGGAAACAAGGCTTGACGTGTAGCAGGGAAGAATCTTTCCAATCACTGTTTTAATTTCATTTTCAATTTTGTAGTTAATTTAAATTGTATAGCATATAGAAATTTGCTTAAGCCCCATTCCCACTCACTGAGTTTTAGTGTTAATTTAATGTTTTAATCTAAAATTTAAGTTTCAGCTTTTGAAATATAAAGATTTGAAAGTATAATTATATTAAATACAATAATTTATATTAAATAAAGATAGTAATTATTACAAAATAATGTGTATTACTGATGCATAACGCATGATTTCACTACTTCAAAATTATATTTAAGGTGTAGTATATTTGAGTGGAACGGAGCTTTAGTCGTTCCCTACAACATTTTTAATTTAGAATTTACGATTTCTTTATTTTTTTAGAACGTTACAAGGTCCAATGTTTCTAAATTAAAAATACTAAATTAAAAAAAAACTGTACTTTATTATAACCTCCAAAATGTGAAAATCTGTCTAAATGCAGTACGTTTTATTTTTAAAAGAGATTCAATATCAGTTTGTCAAAAATAAAGAATTAAAAAAAAATTCTAAAATTAATTGCTATTAAAAAAGCACTTTCAATTATTCCATATTCAATTTTGTCCAACTGTCGAACTGTCAAAATTTATATTACTAACGATGCAAGCACTCCAACTAAATTAAATAAACTCAAATTAAAATACGAATGTGACAACGAGAACGTGAAATCTATATTAAAATATTATACAACAAATAAACTAAATATCAAACCAGTGAATCTGTATGTGATCAGTTAAACTGTAATATCGAGGGAACATGTAAACGCATACTTATGTTTGAAATGGTGCATGTTGTGGACCGATGGAAATGCACTTAATCATTTAACGCTTTCAAAACAGTCAATTAAATATGACAACATTACATTATTGTGCCACGAATAAGCTGCTGGATTTTATCATTCATCACATTATATACTCGTACTTCCTCTTGTTTTCTGTGTTGCACAATCTGCATTAGCGCATTCTGTAATTCAGAATTTTAATAAATTACTTTATTACAACTTGTTATTTTCAAAGCAAAATTAATTAAATAAAAAAGTGCATACTTGGAAGTTTAATTAAAAATTTAATAATACTGTTAAAAAAGAATCTTCATTAGTTTTGTTTATGCGGAAATTACTTTTATATGAGAAATATTCAAAGTTCAAATTGACCTTTACCTGTAAACTTGTTTGAAACATTTTAATATTATTTCTAGGAGGAGTTAATAAGAGGTGATTTTTTGAAATTTTATTGCAATAAAGTTCTAGAGAGCACTTAAATAGACAAAAGAGTGATATTTAATATACTTTGTGCTTTCCTTTAATATGTCTTAATTTCTTTAATATGTCTTTAATTTATTATCTCTTGAATTATTTTTTTAACTCCTTATATGTTAAGAGACATTAACAATTTAAAAAGTCATTTTCTCTCTTTAATTATTAAAGAGATTCAATGTCGTAGAACATTCCAAGACATGTGATCTCACGTCCCCTATGTTGCTATCTCTTTTATATAACAGCGCGTAAAAGAAATAACATATTCATGACAGAAGTCTGACAAGTTTACAGGTTACCAACTTTACAGCTCATACATCTCTCTGCTATATGTATTTATATATCAAAATATTAAATATTATTTACAGCTATTTCGAGAAACAATAACAGGGTTAATTAAAATAAAAACTTATAATTCTTTGACTAGACTTGATTATTTCGACTACCAACTGCTACTGCTACTTTACCACAGCACTGACCTAATCAACAAATAACTGACGTATAAAATGCATTGCACGTCATACAAATGGCCGACATCTCTAGCGCAAAAACTACAATTCAAAATTTTAATTTGCTATATCTACGTCAAAATTTAGATATTTAATAAAATAGACACGCCAATACACATTTATTAACATCAATGTCAATCAACAATTGAAAGTACACAAGCCCATTATAGTTCACGTCAACTTTATTTTCATTTGTATTACGACAGGTAGAGTGGTTTCGCCATTTGTAACCGATAAAATGGACATTTCATATGAATGACTAAGAAACTGAACTGTAAATGAACTCTTACATGACAAAAATATCATACGCATCTTCAATATGATGTCAAAATGACTGCAAAATGTTTACTGGGAAAATACAATTTCGGGTATTTATGTATGTTTCGAGCAAAATGTGAGCAAACAAATAAAATACATCTTTTAATCGTTTATATTTTTATCTAAAGTGATTTTATCATATCACACAATAACTGACAAATCTATATGATTTTTAGATAGTACCAACCTTCAAACGATATGTGTTAAAACTTCACGACATTCATAGCATTACTTAATGAGTTACTGTGGTTTTAGAGAAGCTACTTTTGTAGTTTTCAAAACAATTGAAAAATCTGAATTTAGAGTGTTAATAAATCATTGTTTTTTAATGGGAAAAAATACTGTTCAGGCAAAGCAATAACTTGTCTAGTCTTATTCAGACGTGGTCCCGATAGTGCTGATTTAACGAGGTTCTACTCTACCCTCGGTCTACATTAAATAAAAAGAGCGGTATATTACTGAGAGACTCTCATCGATCGTTCAGTTCATTACTACGATATTTACGATAACAATAAAATTGATTTGAATATGCGATTATATATAAAATTGCACGTCTTTCCTTCACTGGTAAGGGGTGGATGGCGGAGATAGAGAAAAGAGAAGTAATGACATAGTAGAAACGGATGATAGAGCAGCAGGAATAAAAAAACAGTAGTATTTTAAGTGGAAGGACTCCTGGCTTTTTTTTTTGGAAGGAGGATGGGTAGATAAAATAAGAAACAAAAATAAAATGTAATTAATCACAATGATATGTAATTTATAGCAAATTAATAGCAAAAATATTACAATAAATAATAATATAAAATCACGGTTCAACACACGGATAACTTGTAAATACAATCAAACAAAATTTCTATGCAGATAAACTTGTCGAATACCGCTGGAATACTTTAAACTCGAATATTGTTTCCACAGTAATAGGACCGATATCCAAATAACCCTACATTAATGAACATAATTAAATACAGTAATTGAAAAATAAAAAACATTATAAACAAGGCCAAAGAAAATGTGAGACTCAAGGCAATTGTATGTAAGTTGAGGTAACTAGTAAGTTTCTTAATTTCACCTTTCTGATGGGCCGTGGTTACTAATTGAAAAAGAAAACATGTCATTTTTATGAGATCGTTTATTAAAATAACTTTGCATACAAATGTTAACGTTTAATTTTTTATGTTTAATGAGGGGCATCTTTGGACCAGTACAAACATCTAGTAAAAACATAAAAAGTTAAACATATTTGTTATATAAATGCTATATCTATGCTTACACCACATAATACATATAATATAATATAATCTAAGCTTAAAAACGTATTAAGAAGAAAAAATTGATTAATATTTTCATATTTTTTAAAATGTCATATTGCTAAAATATGGATAAAAACAACATTTCATAAAACATTAAAATTTTCATGTTAAATTGGCAAACACTTTAAAGTAAATGAATATATTTCAGAAAATAGTAAGTAGAGCTCTTGTTTTAAATTACAGTTCCCATAGACTTTCAAATCAATATTCTCTCTACTCCGCAATAGCGAGATTTGGGTTCAAAGCCTTTCTACTTTCGATTTTCTGACAAATATTTTTTTGCAACTTGAACACGCTTACTCTAATTTCTTTAATTCTTTCTAGTAATACTTCTAATGGGAAGGGAAAACCCAGGAGTTCTAGGCTTCAGCCTAAGGCTTAATCAAGAATTGTTGGGAGTTACAAGATGGTATAAGACCCTTAAAAACGATTGAATTGGAAATTTAGTTAGGTTCAAAGGAAAAGGTTAAACGCCGAATTAGTTCATCGTTTTCTAAAGACAGCTACTATACTATAAGAGACCATCCCTTTATTATGTCACATGTACAGGAGAGGAAGTGGGAGGGAGGAGGAGAGTTATAAGTTTTGTGACGTCACATGTAATATAAAATTCGGCTTAAAAAAAAAGAAAAAATAAGAAATAATCTTTTTTTAAATATGTGACGTCACACCAGGGAAGTGAAAATGTGTGACAAGACGTGACAATGGAAACGGAGTGGTTAAATAACCATGACAAATTGTCTGACGCAATTAAAACAAGTGGCAATAAATTGATGAATGCATTTTCCAATTCTTTTACTTTTTATCTTCATTATTATTCTTTTTATTGGTAAATTTGGTCCAGTCTCTACAACGCATACGCATGATATGTTCTTCTTCATCCGATGACAGAAGTGATTTCTCTCGAACAAATACGTACTGTACTTCCTGAGGCGAATCTTCTTGCACAACAGGCAATGGATTTTCGACAGGCGGTGGTTTAAGAGCCCTTGGACTACGGAGTGCTTCCATAGATCTGGTGTAAATCACCTTGTAGTTTATCGTTGTCTGCAGCTGACCAGAGCTTAAGAAATTGAAAGAAGATTTCGTATAAGTTGGCGGTGCAATTTCGTGGTTGCGGCGTTCTCGTCGAAATACGCCGGATTCTAAAGAATCATCACCGTTTATAATTAGGACATTAGAGGAACCGGAAGTGTCGTCTTTGAAAGTCATGTCATCGAAAGTCCTTTTCCTAGAACCTGAAACAAATAGTACATGGGTTACTAGTGCCAGTCAGTTTCAATAAGACTTGAAAGAATTGCAAGTAAAGAAACTCCTAATCTTTTTAAATCACATAGAAGAATTTCTAAATCTGTTTTCGCTTACGATAAGAAGGAAATCCACTCCTAAATTATATGTTATGTACCACAGTGATTTTGCTTATGATATATGTATAATATGATCACATTCAAATCACAAGTGACAGAAGCACATCAAAGTATAAAAACGACAAATTAAAATGGCGGCGTAATATACAAAACACTTTTTAAATACTAACCGCGCGCACTTTCATTTTGCATGAGAACTTCCATATCATCAGCAGGTGTTGATATTTCGGACTCCATTTTTTGTAATCCATCAGATTGTAATCCCGAACAGGCATCTTCATCTGCTTCCATTTCTACTGTAGAAGGGTGCAAATCATCAGCTTCCATATTCTCCATTTTTATATTGCACTTCCTGTGATCTGCAAATGTTAACTTAGCTCAAATAATTAGCAAATTGAAACAATATTTCAATATAAACTGTAATATTTATAATAGTTATTTTTAATAATAGTTAATTCACCATTGTTATTAACGTCAGCCTAGTTTCCAAAATAGTTATATAACCAATGACTATTTTTTAATATATTTACAGTTTCTTAACTGTCTCAAATGCAGGCAAAATATGGTACTAGTTAGGGAATGGAACCAGAAACATTTCGACACTCTAATCCACTTTACTGTGTCAAGATATTTATATATATTAGGTGCATACATTAAATAAAGAAACGTAAACATCTTACAATCTCCATACATTAATTTACATTTCATTACATTAAACTACGTAATTATGTAACATGAATTATTGTAATGTAAATCCTTTAAATTTGTGAATTTTTATTTGTTTAACTGTGTTCACCTAATTTGCTTTTAATATTAGCAATAACTTTATTGCATCATCTCAATTAGTTTATAGCAATCTAGCACTGCAAGACAATTTTTTACCAGAGAGAATTTAACAATTAAAATTAAATAATAATTACTTACATAATTTATAAAATAATTAATTAATTAATTTAATAAACTTATTCAAATAAAGACTTAAACAATTCTGTATCTGTTTATCGGGTTATTCAGTACCGTGGCCTAGGTCGTTGAGGCATAAACATTCCAAGCCGAGATAGAAAGAAAAGAAAATGCCAGAAAGCATGTGCGACCAGTAAAACGACTTGTATACTGTCCGGTTCGAAGGATAAGGAAAAGATAGTAAAGGGTTTCTCGAAAGGATCCAAAAAGAAGGCAAGAGGTGAGAAGCGGAGGTACAGCCAAGAGCGAAGGAGAAAAAAGAAACGGCGAAAATGAAAGATGGCGGAAAAAAGGGGAAAGAAAATTGAAAAGTAGGTGAAACTTTGTAAGCAAAATGAGTCAGAAGGAACGGTTGCAAGAGTAGAGAAGAAAGTAGATAGGTGGTGGAAGTAAGGATGAGGTAGCGGAGGAAGATAACAAGGATGAAGAACATTGAAAAGGAAGAAGAGAATTTAAAAATGTTAAAATTAATTATGTTAAAAATTTGTAAATGAAATGAAAATGAATGTAAACGGGTTTTAATTCTGTAAAAGCAGATGCAATAAAACACAAAATACAATACAATAAAATACTGTCCTGTTTATTTGGACTCGATGCTGAATTTAAATTTATAATGTAGTAGCATGCCTAATATATGTACTATATGTTGCAAACATGGAACACTTCAAGTTCTAAATATTTCAAGCCACAACTACATCTTCTTCTTTAAGAGCGTAACAATCTATTGCAGGTCTTAGCTGCCTCAACAGCACGCTTCTTCAAACTCAATCGATCCAAAGCAACTCTTTGCCAGTTTTTTACTTTCAATGTTTTGATGTCCTCTACTGTGTCGTCCAGCCATGTTGTTGGTGATCGTCCTCGGGTACGGGATCCCGTAGGGTTGTTAAAAGTGTATAACCTAGTAACATTGTCTTCAGGGGATCTCCAGATGTGGCCGAGTCATCTCAGCCTGTTGCTTCGGATGACCTGTGCAACTTGAGGTTGTTTATAAAGTCCATATAATTCAAAATTAAATCTGGTTCGCCAGCATCCTTGTCCTTCAACAGGTCCGAATATAGTTCTTAATACTTTTCTTAACACAACTACATCTCTCAGCTCAAATCCGAGCTAGTACTGGGTATTAGTAACGTAGCTTTGATTATTTACTAAAAAATGGTTGTTCTTCTTGTACATACGAGGATAATTCGATAATTCAGTAATATTTTTTTGAAAAAGCACTTTATTTCTCAATATTAGCTCAATAAAATATATTTTTTTCGGCAAAAAGCGCCTTATTTATCAACATAGTCTCCATTAAGCTCGATGCATTTAGTACAGCGTTTTTCCTATTTCTTTATTCCTTCCAAATAAGAGCTTTTCTCAAGGACCTGAAAATAGGAGTTTGTTTCAGTGATGACGTCTTTGTTAGATCCAAATCTCTTATCACTCAGCCATTTCTTCAGGTTTGAAAACAGGAAATAGTCGCAGGAGGCTAAATCTGGAGAATATGCTGTATGGGATGTCAATTCGTAGCTTTTTTTTTTTATTTTACAACATACATAATTTACAATCTGTCATCGAAGAACATTAATCAAATTTTGGGAATATATATAAATATGACATGCGAGCTTGCCATCCATCGATGACTTACCCTTTGACTTAACCTATTACATTATTATTAAGTACATATGGAACCTATTCTACACCATATTTGGTAGGTCCATTGGGTTTTTACGTTTCAGTCGTCTAACCGGTTTATGCTGGAAAAGTTGTACAGCTGATTCATTTGGATGAACTTCTAATCTTTGTACGTACTTCTTGCTGATAATCTTAATTTCACTTCTTATGATATCGCGGCACGTTAAGGATTTGCTTTAACAGTTTATTTTGAAACTTTTGTAGGATTTCTATATTAGAATTGCTGGCACAGCCCCATAACTCTATACCATATGTCCATATTGGCTTCAGTATGACCTTGTATAACAGTAGTTTATTGCTGGTTGATAACTGAGACTTCCTACCTTCTAACTGCAACCGTTTCTTCCAGATATGCGTTTTCCATGTTAGGCGTCTGTCCAAGTGGATACCTAAGTATTTTACTGTCTCTGCCTGTGGAAGTTGTAAATTATATAGTGTGACTGTAATTTGTAGCTTAATTTATGGATTTTTGCCATGATGACTACACACTCAATCGAAATCACGCTTACAGCTTAAGCCACCTCACACACTTTCATTTTTCGATCGTTCAATATCATTCCACGAATTTTATCAACTATTTTTGGTGTGACGATCTCTTTTGGGCGGCCTGAACGTTTGGCGTCATTTGTGCTAGTACGACCACAACGAAACGCAGTAAATCACTTCTTTACCATTGAAATTGATAGTGCAGAGTCTCTATAGTATTTGTAAACCCTTCCTTGGTTTCGGAGCACACGAAACCACACGAAATTCACTTTTTGCCATTTTCGGTAAAATTCACGATGTTATCTGCTTTCAATGGCTATCAAACACAAATTAAATGACGCAACTTGCTCAAAATTTAACAGTACTCCAATAATAGATGGCAGTTGACGGTGTTGCATTTAAAGTTACTGCGCGTTAAATTCAAAAATTCACTGATTCATCAAACCGCCCTCGTATTAGGAATAAATAAATAAATAAATCCATTGTGCTTTTCAAAATAAAGTGTTTTCTCTATTTTGTAAATAGATTTTTGGTTTTGATATTTTAAAGCTGTATCCAAACACCATAAATAAGCCGCTTTATTTTCTCTTTCTTTTTAGTTTTTTTCTGAGTATTATTATAGCACTAGTGAAGCTTAGTATTGGAGCTTAGATTTTATGTTTTGTAGTAAAGATGCAAAGGAAGAGGCTGTCTGCTTAACGCTTATCGGTTGTATTTCGAGTAAGGCCTGTCGCACACTGCAAGCGTATGTAAAGAAATTATATTTCTTGACCTACACATTCTTATGTAAAGAAATTATATTCTTGACCTAACATTGACCAGAGATATTACAACTGCATTCTGGTCAAGTGAGCTAACGGTATATATTAGTTATAGCTACTTTCATTGAGTCGAGGGAACTCACTGTGCGTAATGTTAACTTATTATAAAATTAGATAAAAAGAAATTGACAATATAAATAATAAACTATAAATGACGTATCTTTGATTTCAGGTAAGATAGTATGATTTAAGTTAAACAGTGTAATTATTATAATGTGTATGTAAATTACTAAAATAAAAGTCTTTGATTTCAGAAGTAAACATAAGTTTTATTAACAATTTACATTTCCTAAAATGTACGTATTTAAGCGAATTTTGACCGGAAGTATACGTGCTACTACGATTTACTTATCCGAGCCCTGTAAATGTAATGAACTTTCGCACACTGCAATACATGCTGCAATGCTAAACCTATTCGAATCTTGTAAATGCAATCAGCCGTCTCAGACTGGAAGAGATATGAAAAGGTTTGTTCTCATGATAAATTATGTTAGTGCAAAACAACTCCAATACACCCTACAGTACACAAGTTTGATTTGACGTATTGTCGTATCGGTACGTGGTATGTATATATTGTGACACAACACATACCAAGAACACAGGAGTCTTCTTGTTCTGAGAGTTCTAGCTGCTTATCCAAGCCGTCGGTTTACGTCGGAATTCGCCGTCGCTTAAATACGCTTGCAGTGTGCGACAGGCCTAACGCTTAACGGTTGGGTTTTGAGTTAGCTTCCTCTGGGATTGAAGATTGACTTGTTCTATTAGAATAAAACCGAATTGCAATCCTCACTAATACAGCAATAGAGCAACTCCAGGGTGCGTTATAAAAATACTCGTACGCGTAAGCTTCCATAACAGTATAAAAAAGCTTCGTTGGAAGGTTTAAATTGTTGTAACTTTCTTTAAAATGATCTTGTTAGCATATAAAATATATTTTACATTAAGTAAATTGTCTGAAAAGTAAGCGAAACTATTTTTATACAAATTTTAAAGCAGTTTGATTTTGGACACTTGTCTTATTGCTAAATTGCTACAAGCTGATTCCAAGATTCATTTCTTAGTAGCGACATGCTTAAAAAATTTATTCAATAAATAAATAATCCTTGTCAATGAAATAATTTATGAGAATGCACTTATTTATAATAAATAAAGTCCATGAGTTTATGAAAGAGCTGCTATTAATTGTTTATCAGCTATATTAGGAAGAAGCAAGTGGTTCAAAATCACATCAGAACCACAAAACAAATTCGAAAATAATGGTGAAAGGTATAGCTTAGTTCCAGAGAACATTTCTATCTGCATTAAATTTTATTTTTAATTGTATTTATAAATTGTTCCAAAAACTAGAACCGGGAAAGGTCCTCGTCAGGTACTCGCGTTACTTTCCCTACTAGGGCATTATTAGGTAGAGAAGAATGCATTACTTCATCCGTAATGGGATCCTTACATCATACAGGGTGACAATAGTCCAAGCCATTTACCGTCTTATTCACAATCTCTACATTAATCAAATAGAAATTCAATTTTTATGGATTCCCTCTCACACCGGTATCACACAAGAAATGAACAAATTGATAATTAAGCTAAAGAACCAATTCATTTAGGGCGTTCGAACTGAAAGAACAAAATCAAAAGAATAACAAATTGCTCATGGCAAAAAGAATGAATTGAAGAAAGTGATAACAAATTAAGGGAAGTGAATTCATCAATTTGCAAACAAGAATTACCGGACGGACTAAATAGAAGGTTGGAAGTAGTAATATGTAGACTCATGATAGGTCTTATAAATTATACTCATACCTACTTATTCAATGTAACAACCCACTAACATTAAAGCATATTATTCTCCAATCTTCAAAATTCTCGTTGCTCAGACAAGAATGTAATATGCTCCGGAGTATAGGCTGATATAAAAAAGCAGGGAAAGTCTGAAAAACCTTATTGAGTTTATAAATAAAACCAATTTAATCTCTTTATTTTAAGTATGTTTATAACTTGTAAATTATGAATTATGCATTGTAAATGTTTATAAATGTATGTAGGGTAGAAATATAAATCTATCTAGGTTGTCGCCTCCAATTGTGGGTGTGAAACCTAAAACTGTCCCAGATGGCGCCCTCAGTGTGAGGTGACAATAATCCTATCCTTATTTATGTTTCAATTTCGCAGTTTAATGATAACAATCCTAAAGTTGAGCCCCCGGCATAACATAGTTCATTATGAATAAGTAACACTTAACTAAAGTTAATAATAGTTCATTTAATCATTCCACATAGAAAATAATTACATCACAATAAAGTTAATCTATCAAAAGAGAGTCCACAATAATAATAACACTTGTTAACAAACAATACTTAGGTTTGAAGACCTTATTACAATGATTGCTTATAACAAAATAATGCACATTAACATAGTACAATCACACATTTACAATGATGAAAATAACCTAACATTCAACACTATAGTTCTGTGCAAACACTCCACTATTTATGCCTATAACAATATCAAATATTACACCTAGCAATACTGATTACAATTCTAAATGATATTAACCACTCGTTAACACATTTCTTAAATTTACAAAAAGACGCCATAAAACACTCTGTGTATCAGCCATTCTTTTTTATTATTCTTCTGTCACTATGTTTATAACAATATCAACTATTACAACTAGTAATACTGATTGCACTTTTAAATACTATTAAGAACTACTTAATATATTTCCTGAATTCACGACTAATACCATACAAACTATGTATCAAGGTATCGCCATTTTCAATTCAACTAACTGTTGCTTGTACCACATGTCCGTAATGACTCGTAAGCATACACTACAGCGAGTGTCTGCGTTTGAGAGTTCGGGGTTCACAACAGCAAAATTAGTTAGTGTCTGTTGTCAAGAGTACATTTAAATATATCCTAATATTATCCAAGTTCTTAACCTATATTATACAGAGTTCTTTTAACTAATTATAATTAAACTTAAATCTAATCTAAACCTAATCCCACATGTATATATGCTTTTTAAGTGCTACTAACTTTTGAAAATTGATGCACTAAAAATTAATATTTAAAAACATTCAGGATGAATATCTACTGGGAGGCTTAAAAGGCAAACTCTTCAGTAGGAAAAATAAATTATTTGAACGAATCTTTTTATTAGTAATTTCTGAAGTAATATTTCGTCATTCAGTCAATAGTACTCGTAATCCATTTTCTTGCCAGTGGCGGCAATTACTAGCTTATTTACTTTCAATATGTGATGTTAAGATGCATAAATCAATTACCCAAATATATTTATATGTAAATAACCCTTTCAATGAGTTGGTTAGAACAAGAGTCTTGTAATAATAGAAGCTTACCATATAATAATAGAACAAAGTATAAAGTCAATTAGAGAAATATAGGACATCCCTGCAGTGCGGAATTAAGCGAACAGGGCCGTGTAGGTACACATATATTCGTAAATAATTCGAATAAAATCAAGTATTTAATCGAATTTTGATCGAACGTATACGCGCTACTACGCTTTACCTATTCGAACCCTGTAAATGTAATGAACCCTCGCACACTGCAAGTGACAAAGCTGTTTGAATACGAGCGTTACGTAGTTCTCACACTGTAGCCGTCTATCAGCTAATTTTAAGTAAGTGAATACATGCTACAACGCTAAACCTATACGAACATTGTAAATGAGACGCAATCAGCCGTCTCAAAGTGGAAGGGAAAGCAGTAGTCTCTGTCATAACTGTGGTGCATCGATAAAAATTAAAGTAAAAGTTTACTCTTAGGATAAATTATGTTAGTGCAAAAGAACTCCAATACACAAGTTTGACTTGGCCGTTCATTGGTGAAAATATAACTGTAAGTATTCCATTTTGACTGCGCGCCTTCTAGAGGCCGCCAGGGTATTGATTGTATACGGTCACTACATAGGCTAGAGCCGCCTCTGGGTTGCAGTGCTTCTTAAAATGTCTAATCCTTGTAAACGATGACGAAGCCAAATCGCAGTGGTTTGACACTTGATAGGGTTAATACTGCACCTGTCAAAAAGCTCTTCCCTCTCTCTCAATCTTAACGAATGTGAAGGTTAGAAGGAGTAGTAAAGATAGAACTTATGCTACATTTAAGTAGCATATACATTTAGACGTAACTGTAACATTTCTTTGTTATGTTTTCGTATGTAACATCTAACAGTTTTTAACTTCGTTGTATTTAGGTGTATTATTTTACTCGCTGAGAATCAATAAATGTCACATGCAGGTAACAGAAATATTCTTGGAGAATCTAATTATGTTATACAGCCATCTATCTATTCCTGGAATGACGAGTACAACAGATATACAGATTCTATTTGGTATGATTGAAAGGACAAGCTAAAGGTATGTCTCCACTGATGCAATACATTGTAATACATGGAGGGCTTGTAATTTTTAAGTTTAGAATTGTTTGTTTGTTAAACGCTACCTGTTATCCCAAACGGAGTGACCTTTTGTGTTAGGACAAAACCAAATATTTTTTGTGTGAAATTCCAAAATTTGAAATTACCATACTGCTAATAGTTTTTAGCTAATAGGCACTCGTAACTTAACTTATTACCATAAGCTAATAGGCACTCGTAAGCAGGGGCGGCACCTGTTGCGAGGCCCCGGGCGGCAGAACTTGGCGAGGCCCCGGGGCGGCAGATCTTTGCGAGGCACTTGTTCTTTGTATAATTTATGTAAATTGTAAGTAAGTATTTTTGATGATAATTGACGAGAAGTAAAATTTTATATCAAAAGATTTATAAAAGTTAACAAGCACAAAGACGACAAATATTAATGATGATAAACTAAGGCATATGAATGCCTTAAAAGATATATGCATTGATTCTAGTGGGATTTTTAAAGAGCTAGGCGAGAGATTCAAAAACATGTATAGTACTGAATTTTTTACAAGAGCGAGGCCCCGTGCGGTTGCCCTGCTTGCCACCTCCTACGGCCGCCTCTGATCGTAAGAAACAGAAGGAACCCGACATCGACCGAATTATGGAATTATACTTGGAGCACTTATTATTAGATTCAATGTTTAAAAATTGTTTGTTGTTATTGTATTCTGTTCTATTGTTAAAATTTGTTGTTGTTTTCTTAGTTTGAGATTATTGATTTCATGAATGTGTTGTTTTAATAAACTTCTATATTTAAATTTTGAAAATGCGACAGCATGTTTGAGGTCCGCAAAGTGTAACAAGTCTTCATAATTTAATCAAAGAAGTATATAAAGTTTTTATAAAAGGTTGCCACACCACAATTGGCTAGTGAAGACGAGTCTTAACACGTCCCGTCTTCACGTTTTTCAGCTCAGTGACCACATATACAGCTATGTCCGTTATGACGTAAATGCTAAAATAAGTTCTTTTAGAAGAGATGCACCTGCATTAATAAAAAACCGATGTGAAATCAATAACCCTACGGAGCGGCTCACAAATTGGAAAACACAAAAAACAGAAAATAATTGCTACTATTTATTTACAATTTATTACAATTTTTGAAAGTATAATAAAATGTAATAGTGTTGCTATATAGTACTAGTGCTAATTTGTTTCAGGATTTGTTTCTTGTTTTATTTATATATAGGGTTTTTCAATAGGGGCGGGTCGATGTTGTGAAACTGTCGCGGCCATGTTGTTTTGACGGTATCTGTCAAATCTGTTGATTATTATTCAGTCACTGTTGCTAAATCACCAAGGCAAGTTACACCATTGAGCAGCACATCAAAATGATAAGACTTTATTATGGAAATGAATGTTCGTTAGTGAACACTTTGCATGATGAAAAATCATCTTTAGGCTGTAAGGCTGCAAAATTGCCGCACATGGCACGAGGTTCAACAAGTAGTAATACGGTCATATAAAGTTACTGTTTGGTGACGTCATTGAAGTATGCAGCGGATTCGATAGCAGTCGATTCGGATTAGTGGGGCAAATCAAAATTAATTCGGTATTAAATCGAACTTTAAATTACATGGCTAATCAGAATATTTAAGTAAATATTTAAGTGATAATAGACTGTAGAAGTTTTAAGTAACTTAAATATTATTATATAATACATAAATTCACGAATTAGTGTCTTATATTGCTGTTTTAATATACGAAAATAAAACGCAAACGAACATCTAAACCCTCATTATTTAATGAAATTATATTTTTATAAATAGGTTAACTTTTATAATAGGTTATAAATAGGAGTCGACTGCTATCGAATCGGCTGCGTACTTCACCGACATGTTTGGTGGGGATTAATGCCATTGCTCAAATTCAGCCAGATCTATGCAGCAGAGTTATTGAAAATTGGACTTATGGGACTGGTGACACCGTGCAAAGCCGCGGTGGACATTAGAACGATATCATATTCCTTATGTAATGGCATGGGTTTTTCAAATAAAAAAAAAAATTTGTTAATATCTCACACACAGTTTGTTTCATTACATTTCAAAATCGACCCGTATATATATATATATATATATATATATATATATATATATATATATATATATATATATTTATATATATATATGTTGGATCTCAACATTATTTAAACTGTCAAAGGTCGTCAATAATAGGGGCTAGTATCGGAAATAGCCCGACGTTAAATAAAATAAATAAATAATAAATTTAATGAAGTTTAACTCGACAGTTACCACCTACAAAAGACTTAAAAGATAAAAAGGAAAACATAAAGACGAATTGGGTAGTGTACTTAGTCTTAAATTCTATAAAATTGTATTTTTATTGATAAAGTTGTCTATTAGAACTTAAGCTGTTTTTAGAAAAATGTGAGGAGTTAAATTAAGCTGAAAAGTGATTGCACTAGACACACACACATGCATATATATATGTATTTACACGTATACATATACACTACACTTTCTGTGTAGGTTCTGTATATCAATAGTATTTATAGTGTACGTAGTAGTGATTATAAAGAGTCCTTTACACGATCGGATCAGATCTTCAATTAGTCTCACCGTTTATCAAACTAAAACGGAGTCTAATATGGAAGGACCATCCCGTCAGATTTTTGTTTCCAATCAGATATTAAAATCGTATAGATAAAAACACATCTGATGAACAAACATTCGCATCGATACGAACGATCGCTCACCATCAGTTCTTTGAACTGAACAAATATCATACTAAGTCTACTATCATGAAACAAAACAGGGGTACACTTTGAAGTCGAATCGGATTGTGTAAAGATAAAGCCGGCTCCAAACGATGCTACGAGCACCTTCCAACGTTGAATGCATTGTGTGGCCGATGTTGGAACTAAGTGTGTTCAATGTCATGTGTCAAACATGCATGTTGGAAAAAGTTCGGACTATTGTCAGTCTTTTGACCCGCGTCAAAAGGGATTTTTCCCACTACACACTTGATCCACATGTCATGCTCTGCTGCACGAATCGTCCAACATTGGATGGTTATATACTTGAAAATTTCTTTATTTACTTGAAAGTTCTTGTTAAACAGTGTCAGTGTCAATGATATCAACAAATTAATAAAATAAATAAATCATTCGGATCAAACACTCGTTCCAGCGTGTAGCAGGAAACTTGCCATGACAATCGTCAAATATTTTACTCACGCCTTGGAGCCAAACATTTGAATCAAACGTTCACCGCATCGTTTGGAGCCATCTTAAGTGTCTGCATAACTCGCATCAAATCCATTGGATTCATCCTATCAAACTTGTAAGAAACGAGTAGTGTGAGGGAGGCACGACGGCTACTGCATACGCCTTTCCTCCCATTAAATTTGAAGTAAGCTAAATTTGCATCTAGATGCTAGAGTATTGGTTTCTAATTATTTAAATACTATTATATTTATAATCACTTACCACAACTGCAGTGTGCACCGGTAATTGACGTCACTTTCTATAATGCACTTATTTGAATGTTTAATTAAAATATGTTTATATTTAAATGAAGTGACACTTAGCAGATATTACAGTATAACACTATTTGCTTGTTTATGAATTACTAAAAGACCTGAAACACAGAACTGTAGTTAAATTTGTTCTTGTTTTAGTACAGCGGTTCTTAGGGTTACCGGATTTAGTGGGCGGCATTATTTGAACTCTTTTAATTTGGATTTTAAATTAGAATATTACAAAACATAAAATAATGGAGCTACGGACTACTTCCGATGGTAGTCCCTGCTGATCTGTAACTATATATACATATTAATAGTTTATATAATATTAAGACTGCACATATGTGCATACTCGCGACCTAAGAAGTTTGTGACTATATATATACATGTTGCATATAATCAATTAAATTAAAAACCAAAGCTAAACCCAGAAATGAGCTGCCGCTGATCTGGGAATCGAGACCAAACACGCAACTGTCTGAAGGTGAACAAAAACAAAAACAAAATCAAAAACTTAAAATCGTATAAAGTTGAGTGCGTAATATGAATAAATGCATGTGTTGTAGTTTTAAATAAATACATGAAATAAGACGACGCAGCAACCAACGTGAACCATATTCATTAGTGTAAGGCGTGTCGCACACTGTAACCGTATTTAAGCGAATTCTGACCGGACGTATACGCGCTACTATGATTTACCTATCAGAACCCTGTAAATGTAATGAACCCTCGCACTCTGCAAGCGACAAAGCCGTCGCACTGAAAAAGTTTGCTCTCATGATAAATTATGTTAGTGCAAAGCAACTACAAAACACCCTACAGTACACAAGTTTGATTTGGCGTATGGCCGACCATTTCTAGCGCTAAAACTACAATTCAAACTTTTAATTGCTATTCTCCGTCAATATTTAAATATTTAATAAAATAGACACGCCAATACTCATTTAAGAACATCAATTTCTATCAACAATTGAAAAATCGACCACTAACAAATGAGGACACAAGGCCATTTGTACGAAGCTATTCGTATTTGTCAGTGTCAGTGATGTTCAGTGATGTCAGTATTTCTCCTAGTTGAAAACGACACGGCACTGATCGTCTGGAACCCTGACCAGTTCGTCACTGTTTAATATGTTTATCACGCTCGATTAGAGTGGCGCGTTTAATTAATTTACTTATTGATAGTTGCAACACATGAACCCAGGTAGAAATGTACAGCTTTGTTTAGCTTGTTGTACTCAAGCAAGCTAAATCTTGCAGAATGAGTTACAATTTCTATTTGTTACGTGATGAATGAACTTTGCAATTAGCTTGTATCAAGCTTGAGACTGTACTGCTAGTCTATTTGTACCTGATAACATTGATTCATATTAAATATTTTGTTTTTGTTTTTAACTAAAGAAGTGGTAATTTTAAAGTTATTTTTTAAGGGAGGGGTAAGGTTTCAGCATATTTTTTAAAAAAAAATTAAATTTATTTTTATTAATGTACAATATATTTTGTTTATTGTGTGAAAATTTGAAATCGATTGGAGTAAAACTATCAAAGACAAAGAGTTTTAAGTCTTTACCTCTCTGGTCTGGTTTCGTCTTTCTTAGAAACTTTTAAAAGCGTTTTTCAGAATCGGTGCCCTCTCTAGCTCAAAATCTACTGCACCGAACCTTTTGAAATTTTGCACACTCTTTTTTTACATAAATGCTGAAGTAACTCTGTCGATTTTTTTTTTTATTTTAATATATTTTAAAATAACAAAGTTTCTGATTATTTTCATGTAAATAAAATCAGTATTTTGACTTATAAGGGCTGTAAATAATTTAAAAATTAATAAAAGAAAAAAACTTGATAGGGTTAACTGCAGAAACTTCTCAACTAATAAAATCATTTTTGTTTTTTTTATTTCAAATGATCTAGTGATGATGAGGAACACCTCAATGAAACTTTTTTTTGTGACATCTGCGGAAATTCGCTTTAGATTTGATAATTTCTTTATATATTCCTTAAAAGTTATTTTTCATGTAGTAATTATAGAAATAATTATATGTTATCTGTGTCGTCAAAAACCATTATCGAAAATATGCTTTTTTGTATTGATTTGATCTTACCACCCTCCCCTAAGTCAACTTTTTGCCACTGCCTATAGGCGCTGCTGGTAATGTGTTTCAGCGCCTCAAAATGGAAACGCCAACGGACCTAACTAAGAACCACTGTGTTTCTTAACAAATTTAAAATCACAAATTTTTTAACAATAATATAAAATAGAATACTACAGTAATAAACACTTTTATATTAAAGCAAATACTTTTCAGAATTTTTTAAAATTTTTATCACACTAATTCTAAAGATACGACTGCTCAACGGACGAATAAAATGAGACTGGCCTATTGGCTTAGCACCAGGTGATTATTAGTCTTTATTAAAAACGATAATATTGTTATTATTTATAAACAAGAATAAGAAACTTATACCAAGTAATTTTAAAAATGAACTTTGAACAATATTTTATATACTTATTCATAATAAAAACAAAAATCACAATTGGTAAAATAATGCGTGGAAGCTAAAGACAATAGTGTAACGTTAATACTTGTTTGATAACATTAAACATTTACAAACAATTTTTAATATCAAATATCAACAGCATGTACGAGTTACTGGATACTTGCTTATAGTTATATTTAAAACTCGTCTCTTTATTATGAAATGTGACGACTATATGATATATATTCTGTTTTTCAATTTTTTTATTGATATTGAAATTATTTGAAAGTCAAAGTAGTGAATCTTGGCTAAATAGTTTCTGGTTAGAAAACATAGATGGCGCTAGTAGCTATGTTTGTGTGTATTACTATATCAACTGTGCGTACTTATGTAAAGATAAAACAATGCTTTAAAATGTGTTTAGAAGAAATTTTCGAAGATTACCACATTTATTCATTTGAACATGTTTATAATAATGATTTTCAAATTTAGTTGAGACGTCCTGCGTTATCTTTTCTGTGTTTCTTGACACAATTTAATAGTTCACACCTTCTTCATGCAAGTGCGACTGCTTTCTTTGCTCCACAGACCATACCTCGCCAATAATTGACAGATTATACTATCAACGCGTCACATAAGTTCAGTTTTACACTCTTAAAAAAATTTCATAGCATTTGTGAAGCATATTTTATAACCAGTGCAAAATTATATTAATTTTAACAAATCTTCAATAAAATGCATCTTAAAAATTATTACTTTACCCAGTTTTTACTTTTAACAGTGTACCTATGTTAACAGCACACATAATTCATGGTTAGACTGGGTTCTCACGGCATTGTACTGCACGTTTTTATGCAGTATAAATAATATCGAATAAATAGAGACGCATACATTTTATATAGAACCATTCACACGACATTTGTACTGAAAAAAACGTACACAGCTAAACACGTTTATCGAATACTGACCGGACTTGTCAAGCAAATCGAATGAACGTTAACGAATTCGGCTTGCAGTGACGCATAGTATCATGCGGTATCTTTCACACGGCGTGACTTTTATCGAATAGTAACCGAACAAGTGTTTAGTGCTGAAGTATCATTTGCACGTGTTTCAAGTTTATTATTAGAAAATCTTTGAGAATCTTTTATAGATAAAGATTTATTGATTTCTTTGGTGGATGAAAAGCCTGTATTGAGAGATAAATCTATGGAATTGTATAAAAATTGCGTTGCAACTCAAGCGGCGTCACAGACAATATTTTACCCAATAATTTCAAATCAACAAGCAACAATTCGGCTACTATAAATTCTAGTAAACATCTACTACAGATTCAGAATTGGTTAAAAGATTGGAGAATAAAAGTAAACGAAACTAAATCAGTTCACGTAACTTTCACACTAAGGAAGAATTCCTGCCCCCCAGTCACACTAAATAATTTACAACTTCCACAGGCAGAGACAGTAAAATACTTAGGTATCCACTTGGATAGACGCCTAACATGGAGAACGCATATCTGGAAGAAACGGTTAGGAAGTAACGGTTAATAGTTAGAAGGTAAAAGGAGAGATATGTACTGGCTCCTGAGCTAGAAGTCTCAGTTATCAACCAGCAATAAACTACTGTTATACAAGGTCATACTGAAGCCAATATGGACATATGGCATAGAGTTATGGGGCAGTGCCAGCAATTCTAATATAGAAATCCTACAAAAGTTTCAAAATAAACTGCTAAAGCAAATCCTTAAATGCCGCGATTCGTTCCAAACTGGTTAACACATCAAGATCTTAGGGTTTCATACATAAGTAGTGAAATTAAGGATATCAACAAGAAGTACGTTTAAAGATTAGAAGTTCATCCAAATGAATCAGCTGTAAAACTTTTCCAGCATAAACCGGTTAGATGACTGAAACGTAAAAATCCAATGGACCTACCAAATATGGTGTAGAATAGCTTCCAAATGTACTTAATATTAATGTAATAGAATAAGTCAAAGGGTGAGTCATCGATGGATGGCAAGCTCGCATGTCATATTTATATATATTCCCAAAATTTGATTAATGTTCTTCGAGGACAGATTGTAAATTATGTATGTTGCAAAATAAAAAAAAAAAAAAAAAAATTCTAGCAGTACAAATCTAATAACAATACCTATGCTTAAAAGTCCGAACTCTAGTCTTATTCAATATTAATGAAATTTATAAAACCTAAATAATACCTATATCAAACAGCGTTTTTTTATTGCTTTACTTACCTTAAACATAACATATAGCAAATTTCATTTTAGTACATTCATTTTGCCGTATGAAAAGTGTATTCTCGTGCAACAACCCAAGTAGAAAAATTCATTACTATATATGTATTTGAATCTCGCGCCTCGCTCTTTAGAAATCCCACTAGAATCACTGCGTATATCTATTAAGGCATTCTTGTACCTTAGTTTATCATTATTAATATTTGTCGTCTTTGTGCCTGTTAACTTTTATAAATCCTCCAATATAAAATTTTATTTCTCGTCAATTATCATCAAAAATACTTACAATTTACATAAATTATACAAAGAACAAGTGCCTCGCAAAGATCTGCCGTCCCGGAGCCTCGCAATGGCTAAGGCCGCCCCTGCTGCTGATTATACGTTTAAAATCGAATACTGTAAAAAACGTGGAGTATAATGTAGTGCGAACCCAGCCTTAGGTTTCCTACACGGTGCCACTGGGTTCGAAAAGAAAATGTCTACCACATATTACGAATGTCTGTGTGTGGACGTCAGTGTTACGTTCTAAGTCGACCTTGACCTTCACAGCCGGAGGTAGCAACAAGCGTCCTCAACTAAATTGAAATTTGAATGAATTACGAATGAAATCGTTGATCAATTTAGATTTAGGTTGTGGTGGATACCAGTGCTATTTAGGTTGCCGATACAAAAAAGAAATCAGAAATATTTGAAAAATTGTGGTCATGGTAGTTAAAAACATCTTAAGGTGTTTCAATTTTTTAGAATTTTTTTTTAATTTTTTTCTAATTCCTGTTTGTGTGAGTTGGGACACCCGTTCAGATTGTGGCTGTGGTGGTATGCGAATTTTTTTTTTTTATTATTCCTATTATATTGTTATAACTAGTTTATATAAACTATCTAATAACATTTTTTCTAGTTAATTTAATAATGGTAATATTTTGAAGTCAGAGTATTAACAATTGTTGATACTCTTTTTCTGTCGGTCATCATACTAGCTCAAATGGCTTAGTTCTTTTTAATCTTCTTATCAGTCCATCCGTGTGCAGCAAGTGAAACGCTTCCACGTTGACATGGTGTTGGAGACGTTGCTCGTGCTTTCACTATGTTCCTCAGAACTTTATTTTGGAAAGTACAGCCCCATAGCTGGATTCCATATGTCCAAACTGGTTTCAATATTTGCTTATACAGCATGAGTTTGTTATGTATGGATAATGTGGATTTGCGTCCCATTAGCCAGTACATTTTCTTATATCTTATTCCGTATGTGCTTATTAGGTATGTGAATGAGGATATATCCGTGGCCATTGCACCCCTCGTGCCAGCGGTGAACAATGTTCGGATCACCATGATACTTGCTTCAGTGATCAATATTAGTAAAGTTCCTAAAGTTCCACCTTTCCGTGTACATATGCAGATGCAATTTCTGCACAATCTTCGCGATTTTATGGCCAATATAGGCTGGCATCGCACACCTGTAGGAGTGGAGGGAAAAACAATTAATAATTATTGCACACAGTATAGTGTATAACTCGTACCCCCGAATCAGCGGTATATTTGTTCTTATAAAATTAAAATTGATTATGCACTTACATAATCATAAACGCTTAATAGGCAGCGGTGTTGTTCACACATAAGAGTCTACGGCACCACCGACATCCAACCGATTTTAAATAAATTAAATTAAAATTATTTGTAGTGGCGATTATGTATTTAAAATATTTCACAGTATCTTTCCATGTTTCGTACGGGAATTATTTCTAAGGGGTCATATTTTTAATTTTTAATTTTCGATTGAAATAAATTTTAATATATGTATATTATTTTTTTTGTTTTACTTTGTTTTTATTTTTTTTTTTATCAAAAAGTTTCAGTTTTGTATAGTACGTCACAGAAAAAATAAGTAATCGAAATTATTTTTCCTTTTTTCACTAACATTGTGATACAGGTGATATTTGGAGTAAACAGAACTCACTGTGTTGGCCGTTATTCCTCAAACATCATCTATGGAGTCCATGAGTATATGGTAACTGTTTTAACGACAGACGAGCTTTGTACCAACTAAAGAAATATAATATCTTTACACATATCTGTTGAGACAATGCTACATCCGTACCATACTCGTACAACAAACAATTATTTCTAAAGATAAATTAAAGATCTGTACGACTTTGTTGCTATCAACTTTATTTTAATTTATTCTTGTACTAAATTCATTTAATAGAACAGGTTGTAGACTATAGAGTGTATTTCTATGTTTCAATAAAACACGTTTATGTGAAAATTAAATTTATTTGATATTTTATTACATTTACCCCTTTAAAATCTTGTACTCTATGATTAAAAAATGTCTAGATGTACCCCTTCATAATAAGTGAAGTCTCACCAATAGTTCACTATTGACAATCGTAGGCAATAGTATAGTCGGGTATTCAGTACAAACGTTACGTACTAGAGATGTAACGGAGGTTCGACTCCGATTCCGAAAAGTCAGAACATCCGATTGATATTACGCCTCCGACTTCGATTTCGGTTGCGACACTATTAAATCAAAGGTCGATCGAACCTTTTCTTTTTCATTTGGGAAAAGTGTTAAAAAGTTAAAAAATAAGCTACTGATTCTAAAAAAACAATTTTTTTTGTACACACAGTGCCAGTGGCGTAGCGTGCCTTAGACGGGCCCTGTATCAAAATTTGTAGGGGCCCCATATGATGGGTACAGATTTCTCACAAAAGGAACAAAAACGCTCGCATTGAATTAAAATAAATATATATTTATTATACGTTATTACTTACAATTAATATTCCTAGGAACTAAGCTAGCCAAACAATTCAAATCAAATATACACTTTTCTTGCCTTTTGTTCGGTAAAGTTATTTATTAAATCATTTATAGCTGAAGACGATTTCAGTTTTTCTAAATTTTCTGCCTCTATAGACAATAGTGATAAATCTGATAGCCTGATAGCCTTTCCTGTCCCATAACTTTAACTTTATTATCCTTAAATAATTTTTTTTCAGTTTTAATTTTGACAAACTTCTTTCAGCTGTTGCAGTTGTAACCGGAAGAGTCAAGAATAGAAAGCATGCTGTTATTACCTCCGGAAAACTGGATGCAAGGGTATTGAATTTTATCAGCAATAATTCCATAAGTTCCTTAATGAAATGAATTTTCTGAATTTTCTGAAGATTTTAAGCATGTTTTCAAAGCAATGAATTGTTCATAAAGATCAACTGACATGTGTTTACTGTATTTAGCAGACAGTTTTCTGGCATACTTTTTTATTCATATTATATATTATTTATTTTATTATACACATTAGGGGTCCCTGTAGCCCGGGGGGCTTGTATCATTGATACGGCTGATACGGCGGTAGCTACGCCACAGCGCAGTGCCTTTCGGATATGAATGGCAAGTTTTCCACTTTGCAATCACTTCACACCTGGTCGAACTATTTAAAATGTTGTAATTAAATTAAGCACATATAGGACTATGTTAACGTTATATTTAAATTTTATTAAGTTCCGTAGAAAAGTTCTCTTTGCTTAGGAACTACCTTAAATTACTAGAATTACTAGAATTTTTGACAAATTAAGTTTACTTTATTTCTCTGTTATATTTTTTATTGTTTCATTCACGCGCATTGCAACTAAATGAGTGTGAGTGAAACTAAAAAGAAAATTATAGATAAATGTGCTATTCATAGTTGTGGTTTGAATATAAACAAACTGAATTATTTGGAGTAACGGGAACCTTCAATACAGTTTGCATTTTCAATTTGTATGAAGGAGCCTATCTATACATTTATAGTTCAATGGTTGTAATGCCATTATTCATTGTTCTGTTACTAGAATAGCTTTGTTCCAAATAAAGCAAATCAATAAATCTTGTTTTAGTTACGTACCATAATAAAAATACGTCATTATTTGTGCAATTATTTTTAATAATACAAAATAATTAACTATTAACTACTTCAGTTATTTGTTTACTACTTTTTAATGACCTACTAGACCTTTCGAGTTTTTTTAATCGTATTTGTTGTTTTTATTTAAAAAGTGTAGTGTTCTAGCCATGGAACAGTGGTACAGAGTGTTTAGGCACTAACGCAATTCTGTATTCTCGGGTTCGATACCAGAACAGTTCTCGTTCGATCACTGACGTTAAGCAGTATTTAGGGGTATCCACCCGGACAGATTGTGATTGGAAGGTGGTATGCGAATGAGGGTTTCCGTTGACATTGCACTCCTAATCATATAGGCTTGTATCGCAAAGGTTCCAGGAGTAGAGGAAAATCAAATTTGATTACTGCACACAGTGTAGTATATAACTCGTACTCGATTCCAGAACTGTGGCAATATTTTCTGAGATTCAATGTTGCTTCATTTAATTGATTACATAATAATAAATTTATTCTGTGATAAATCTGGCATAGAGAATATGTCAACGCGACGTTAAAAAAACAAATAAATAATTTTGTTTTCTTTTAAAACCTGTTACCACTCTGTTAATTTTTGACGATTTTTCAAAGGCCTGTATTTTCTAAATTAGGCTACCCAGTAAACAGTTTGGTGAAGTGTCCTTTTTTGTGACGTTTCTATCACTATTGCACATCAATTATAGTTCGCATCAACTTTATTTCGACAGGTGGAGTGGTTTCGCCATTTGTAGCCGATAGAATAGACATTTCATATGAACGACTGTGAGAAACTGAGCTGTAAATAAACTCTTTCACGACAAAGAAATCATACGCATTTTCAATATGGCAAAGTGACTCCAAAATACTTACTGGGTACTTAAACCCGCTCTAAAGTATAGAAATTATTCTGCTCTTTATTTAAGATCGGCTGATAGTTTTGGGTGAACTTACATAGTCTAATTATAAACTATAGGCATTTGAAATATCGTCAAAATTAACTAATTAATTAGTTACAAAATGGGGTCTATATCTCGTCTGAATTATATGACGACACAAGTGATCTGATTTTGACTTTTGTTAATATTTTCGGTGTGTATGAATTTGTTCCAAATGATAATATTTACCAATGTAATAATTTACCAATTTAGCTTACTTGAAGCAACCCGACGTCGACCGAATTATATAATTTTTGTTGGAGCAGCTATATCAGTTATCAGAGAGACAGTTCAGTGAAACATGAACAAAAACTTGTTTTTCTGTACAAAAGCACTAATGTCTTTCTGAACTAAAACACATTCCTATCTGGAGTCGGTAAGAACAAAGGAAAACACGTTTGTGTTGTTTTTTAGTCTGCTTGGTTTGAACACGCAGCTTTGTTTTTTGTGAACATTTGCGCTTGTCAGTTGTTGTTTATCATGTTTATAATTTTTATGGGACACACAGAAAAACACTAAAAACAAAACCAGTCCCTTCAGTGTGAACAGTTTGTTTTCGAAAGACACAACTGTTTTAAAATAAAACAAAACATGGTTTTGTTTTGTTTTTTGACAACAAAATTGTTTTCAAAACTGTATCTCTGGTACAAAACCGGCATTAGATTCAATGTTTAAAATTGTTTCTTGTTATTCGAAGTTTACTTTTGCTCCTTAACGGTCAAATTTACTTAGTTCTCTTATAGAGGATTATGGAATTTGAAAATGTGTTGATTTAATAAAGTTATAAATTAAAATTTACAAAATGAGTGACGTCACAGCAAGAGAGTTGGTTCCAAAAAGCATAGAATTTGTATACAGTAATTTATGGTTGGCTCCTAATATTTATACCTTTCATCGCTCTTATGACAGGTATATCATAAGGGTCAAATATGTTTCCTTAAAAAAACAAATACCAAAGAAAATTTCTTCCTCGAACCACAATAAAAGCCACATTTCGTTAAACAGAATCCGGTAATCGCCATTATTATTTTCATGTAAACGAACAAAATATTCGTGATGGCGATCATTTCTAAATTTTCATTCAAAATTTTGAAATTTCGTACAAAGTCAATTTGGTATTGCCCATCAAAAAAGTACCTAGCCTTATGTTAGGGTCGCTCAGTTTGGGATAACAGGTAGGATTCATCAAAAAAACTATATTAATATTCAAAATAAGATACTTATATAATGTTTATTTTACTGAGGCACTTTTTAGTTGTTTTAATATTTTAGATTACATGTGATATTACAAGCACCATAACCCCCACCTCTCCCGATGTTGCTTGTGACGTAATTAATCAATGATCCCTTATTAATAATAGATAATATCCCTTAATTTATATATTGTAATAATTTTCTAAATAATTTGAATTCTATTTAATAATTCAATTAATAAAATCATTTGAAATACAAAAATACTCGTAAATCTTGTAAATACAAAATCCCAATAAATAGATGCGAGAGTGAGTCAGTTAACGAGCTTCGTACGTCTGTACGTCTGTACGTGCCCTCGGTTTCTCAAAGGCTTTATTTATAAGCTTGATGAAAACAGTTTCAATGTCGAATAAGTTTCCAATTGAAATAAATCTTCATGTTTTATTTGTTACTTTCAAAGTCCTGTTACTTGTAAGACCGTTTGAGCCCGGTAACTTAGGGGTAACATGGGGATGGGTAGGGTTGGTGGCGGTGGCACAATACATCTGACATTAAGTCTTAGTGAATGCCATATTGTCACATTCTTCTTGCTTCAAGATTCAGCATGCAATATTTCCGTAGCTTTAACCACTGATCCTTAAAATATGTCCCGTGTAGCACAAATATTTTGCAAATAAAATTTGCTTATTCATAAACTATAAAGTGGCTAATATGATAGAAAGTTTAATGCATTGTAACACTTTAAATAGCTTAAAGTAAGCTAGCAGCGATGAATATTGTACTACAAGACAATTTCTATATTGGAAATAGAAAGTAGACCTTGAAATTAGTGATTTAACAAAGTAGCAGTTAAAAATCAACTATCAAAAGTTACCAGCGAACAATTTTTACACAAAATTTATAATATTTTAGTACATAAACAAAGAAATATTTTGTTTTATTTTTAATGTTTTTGCCATTACATATAATGTAGTGCCACTACATTCTTGTTCATTAACTCATTTATTTACATATCATTGTGCTTAATTTAATTTTGATCCTTATTAAATTTAAGCATTTCCACTCCTTCCAAACGAAAAAAAAAGAAAAATTATCTTAAAACAAAACTGCTACTGCTATTGCTTCGATTCTCCTACTACTCTCCCTCCTGTTTCTACTCTGCCATTCCTTCTCTTTCCTCGTTCCTTTACTCTATCTCCTGTTTCCATTCTTTTCTGTTGCTGTATCTCCCTGTCTCATCTCCTTAACTCCTCTTCCACACTTGTGCCTTCTTTTCTTCTTCTCTCTGCCTCCTCTGGCGCGATTCCACAAAGAAGTATTATTTTGCCATTTGTAGTTCATATCACTGACATCTCCTTTGAACGATTGAAATCAAATTGAATTATTTCATGACAAGAAAATCATACGCATCTCCAATATGATGTCAAAGTGACTCCAAAATGTTTACTAGCAATTTTTCGTGAGTTTGAAAAGGTTTGGAACAACTGTAATAAACCAAGGTAAACAGAAAACTTATTTAATTAATGAATTAAAACTACATAGGGTAGTTTATATGGTTTCGTTTTTGGAATTATTTCTGATCTTTTCCTGATGAAAGCCATGCTAACTTGCAGTACCTATATTATACAGGGTGCTGCAGCATAACTTCCTTTTTTCAAAACTTAATAAAACCTATTGTATGAATCATATTTTTTTTAATTTGTTTTTTATAATGTAGGCACATATATAAAGTTTTACTTTAGTTAGTCTTGAAGATCAAATCAAAGATATGACGCCCCCTATTCTCCATACACTGAGTAAACCGATTTCTGGCGTTTGTTATGACTCGTGGCAGTATAGCAGGCGTTATGTTGGCAATTTCTCCCTGGATGTAGGTCTTCGAATCTTGTAGGGTCCTTGAACGGGTCACATAAACACGGGATTTTAAAAAACCTCATAGAAAATATCACAAGGGGCCAAAGCAGGAGAGCGGGCCGACCACTCCAAATCGCCCCTTATTGAGATGGAGCGCTGTTCCCTCAAAACCACTATCGATGCTCTTGAAGTGTGTTTTTGCACCATATTGTTGGAACCAAGTGTCCCCTACGTCCAACTCATCTAGCCGTGGGAAAAGAAATCCTGTACCATGCTTCTGACTTGCATGTGACTTCATTTTCCTCAAAGAAACAGAGACCAATAATTCCACCTGACGAAATTGCACACACCACAGTGTGACCTTAGGTAAATACAAAGGCCTTTGATGCAATTCTCGAGGATTGGAGTGAGCTGAGTAGCGCATGTTTGCGGATCCACACAAATGAAAATGGGCTTCATCACTAAAGAAAACAATAACGTCTTTTAGAAGAACCTTAAATGCGTGCCTCCGAGAATTGAAGTCACGTTCAGAAAGTTCCTGCACAATCGCCATCTTGTATGGATGGAAATGAAGAATTCTTCTCACAGAACGATCAGAAAGTCCAAAGGCAGAGGCATGTTTGCGCGCAGAAGGCCGTGGTGATCGCAACATTGAAGCTCTCTCTCTGCCTCAATGCTCTCCAGGGCCGTCTTTAACCTATTGGAGGCCCTGGGCATGTTAGGATAATGGGGCCCCTATGACTTTGACAGAACACTATTTTGTTAGAATAGACAAAGAAACTAGATAAACAAGGTTAAATATTTAGATAGATAAATGTAATATAGTCCACAAAAGTAACTCTTTTAACATTTACAGATATTAGTGCTTAAAAATCTATGTTATTTGAAGAGGAACCCAATTGGGCAATTCAGATGGGCAAAATTGTTAATCACTTCTTCAAAATCTATGCTTTTTAGCACATCAGATTCTATGGACATCAGCGACAAATTGGTTAATCTCTCTTGAAGCATTGTACTTCTTAATTCATTTTTAATTCTTTTTAATTTGGAGAAGGAGCGTTCTCCACTGCAGTTAGTTACCATCATGCTTAAAAAGATTCTCAATGCGATTTCTACATTTGGAAATGTGTCTTCAATTTTGTTTTCTTTCAAAAGTTGATATATTTTTAATATACAATCCTTATTTTCACTGTCATCAATTTTCAAGTATTTTGTTAAATGCAAACATTCTATTTCTAACTCTTTCTCATTAACATAATTTCTTCATAATAAAATTCAGCAAATTCTTTGCAACTTTGTCTCAACTCTTCAGAACTGAGAGTTTTCAAGCGAAAAAATAAATCAAAACGTTTACTGATATTCTTATACGAACTTAATCGCTGTTTTAAATGAACGCTGAGGGTATCAATTATGAGAAGAAAGGTTTCTATTTTAAATTTCTCTCTTCCATTCAGTTGGACTGACGGCGCAGAGCCATCAAAAAAACTCTGGCGAGAACTTCTGCGTTTTGTTTTTTGAGATAGGTCCTTGTAGTCAGATTCCGGGTTTCTTTCTTTGGCAGACGATTCGAAGTAATCAAATTTATCCCTGAGGTTAATAATAGAATTATCAAGTGAAGTAAACATATTAGTTGCAACAAATATTCGCTGATAAATAAGAAGTGTTACCTTTTCCAGGATTCCCAAATTTTTTTAAGTGATCTGCTATAAATGGATCGAATTCACTCAATAATTCTCTCACTCAAATTGGAAAAATGATAAAAAATCACTATTTCAGTCTTTAACCTCGAATAACTTTGGAAGGAGTGAATTTATCAAAAAATGTTAAAAGTCTTTTTTTGTAAGGCATTCGATTTCCTTCAAAAATATGTATCTGTTTTTTTTAAATATTTATTCGTCAACTCGATACCGAATTCCAAACAAGAAAAGTAAAATTTCGAAAACTGATCGATGGTCAAGGCACGATTTGCATGGAAAGGGTTCGTCTGACGTAAATTTGCAATCAGAACTTTTTTGTAGAGCACTTAATTTCCTATAAGCATAAATATAGTTCAATTTTTTTAGCTTGATGGTTTAGAAGTTCTTAAAACAGAATTTGAAAGAAGAATAAAAATCTAAAATTGCGATGATAGACCCGTTAATTTTGATTTTAAGGGGTCAAACTTCCACAAAAAAATTTTTTTGACATCCCGAATAAGATTTTCAATGTACCTTAAAAAAAAAAATACTTGATTTTTCTGGCCCAGCCTAATTTATATACCTAATTAATGTGGCATAAATTATTCTTGGACATCGATATTCAAACCAGGGCCGAACTTGTATGGGATTCCATTCCACCATCTCCTTAAATATAAAGTCAAACACATTTTGTTTCAATTTTCTTTGTAATTTCTCAATTAAATTAATTGGTTAATTCAAACTTGGAGCTTCATGCTTCGCTTCGTTCGCTCAATTTAAATGCAGCGAGTCACACCGATGAGTGTACTACTGATGATTTTTCTTTAAAATGGGTATGTGCTTGGTATACCATTATATATTTAAATTTATCTAAGCATGCTGAAGTCGGAAAGCCTAATTTTTGGGCGAGAGTAGAATAGCTTCGCGCATTTAAAAGCGAGTAAGTTGGTATTTTAGTCAGTAATTTAGGTTCGATTTCTTCGAATCAAATAAGTTTTTTGGTAATAAATATTAGTTATCGTTTGATGATCTGACAGGAACTAGGAACTTTGTATTTGATCTGAGGGGGCCCCTATCGATCGCGGGGCCCTGGGCACTTGCCCAAAGTGCCCAATGGGAAAGAGGGGTCTGATGCTCTCAGGTGATCTGCTGGGCCGAGGGACTCCAGTTCTTCGTCTTGTCACACTTGCAGTATGTCTGAACATAGTGACCCACGTACCAATTGATTTCCGGTCCGGGACAGGGGCTAACGGGGCTAAATTAAATCGATTCCGAAAGGCGCGCTGGGTTGCGATCACAGAACATCCGCTCAAAAAGTAGGCCTCAACGGCAAACGCACGCTCCTGACTGTTCCAACGTATGATAGCAACTGAACTTTGTCGGAACAAAACTTTATTGTCCCGCCTCTCGAACGAAATTACTAGCGCACCGCGACGACATCAATTTACTGAATGGCGCGCTTTTTAAAAAAGAAAGTTATTCTACCGCACCCTGTATATGCTTATGGTTAGATTCTCTTATTATTACCAAAATACAGTTTTACGTAGCGGCGGTTGTCGTCCTGCAATAAAATTATAAAGTTGTGATGCGTTTGCGTAGTATGACTGGAATGACTTATAGCTAAGGAACAAAATTTTTTGTCGAAGACTGTAACAGCAGACTCGTAACACATACAAACCTATCAATGTTCAATATGTCGACACGGTAATTATTTATACAATATTCAACTTTCTATTACCTTATTTAAATATCGACATGGTCAAACATTTTAGTACGTTTATACATACGTTAAAAATATCTCTGTACTGTCAGGTAATTTTATTAGATTAGATTAATAATAAACTAGTTAAGCCGGCTCCAGACGATGAGGTGAACGTTTGATTTAAATGTTTGCCTCCAACGTAAAATATTGGAACATTGACATGGCAAGTTTCCTGCTACACGGTGGAACGAATATTTGATCCGAATGATTTATTTATTTTATTAATTTGTTGATATTATTGAGACTGACACTGTTTAACAAAATATTTCAAGTAAATAAAGAAACCTTCAAGTATAAAACTTTCCAATGCGTGACATGTCAATCAAGTGTGTGGTGGGAATAGAAAAATTCATTTAGACGCCGGTCAAAAGACCGACAGCCTGAACTTCTTCTAACGTAAACGTTGGACACATGACATTGGACACACTTAGTTTCAGCATCAACCACACGATGTGTCTAACTATCAAGCGTCCAACGTTGGAAGGTGTTCGTAGCATCGTTTGGAGCCGGCTTTATTGAAACTACACATTAAAAGTATTTGCCTCTCGTTCACTCTCATTGCTTCCAATGCAAATAATTTGTAAACAATGTTACCTAATATACAATGTTTTGTAACCTACTTTACTGCAGTTTAAATAATAAAAGTACCTTTTTCTCAATTGACATAATCAGAAAACTTCTTAAGTACAAGGATTATAAAATCTTTAGAAGATTATAGGGTTATATAAAATATCGTTATTCAGACCCTTTCAGATATATTACAAGATTATATAAATGTAAGGTAACGAATTTGCATGATAATACCCAGAGAGGAAAATAACATGAAATAATATTAAAAACTTTAAAGTCTTGTAACTTACTAAAAAGTTATTTTGTATAAAAAGAAAGTTTAAAAAATATTGCATCTTTCTAAATTGCTTCTAATGGAAAATGATGAAAAACAGTTATTAGATATTCGATAAAAATATTATAGTTTTAACTTTTAGAAAATCTTGAAAAATAAACTTCTTACTTATATTCTCTGCAAGTAGATTGATGCATTCATATTTTAGTCATGCTACAAAGTTATTCAATTTAATATACGGGTATATAGACGTCTACCTTACATGCTAGATGCACAAAGTAACTGAGTATATGTGAAACTCATCGAAAATGAAATTTAAATTACATCCAGTTACAATTTACAGAGAACTGAATGCTCATATCTCGCATCGTCTGATAGGCTTCCTACGTAAATTATATCTTCACATAAATATAATGTTGTTTGTGATCCATTTAACTTATAAATCAATGTAACGCCTGAATTAATGGCAACACAAAAGACTGTAGCAAATGTTGCATTCAAATCAGGCGAAATATTCACTATACTACACCAAAGGCAGTCATATGTTTCTATATCATTTTAAACTAAATTAGTAAGACTATTTTTATCGTAGAATTATTGAGAAAATACTATTTGAACACGTTCAACAAACAGAGACAGTGCTAACATTATTACACCATACGCAGACTGTACAAAGATCGTTTGTGTGCCCAGCTTACATTAATTTACAATTTTCAATGAATGAAATTTAATTATTTTGTTAACAATTTTACAGAAGCTGCATTTATTTGTACAAGGATACCTGCATAGATATTTGTTGCACATTGAACGTAAAGTAAGAATTTAACGGTCGCAACTACAGTTCAAAGTGGTTAAGGAAAGGATAATAAAAGCGAATGGTTTTAATTGGATGAACCAACGAAAGACAATTCAGTTTAAGTACATATACCCCTACCACACCACCTTATACATTTAAGTGAACGATAACTGTAAATGAAAAACATAAAAAAGTTAACTTTATTAATTTAAGAATTTCTACTTAGACTCTGTAAAATTACTTGCACGAACTCTTCCTCTTGAGAAAATTACATTACATATTACTGAATAAATTTTCAATAACGAAAACTTGAACTAAAATTATGGTCGGTTCTTCCTAGATGGCGCTTAGTTAGGAATCAATCACGTTTCAACATTACAGCGAGAAAAATTTAAGGTTTAACATCTAATATCCAGCCCATAACCTGATTTAAGGTTATAGTAATAATTTGGAAATTGTTGAGGTGAAGAACGATCTAATGGTAATTATTTAATAACCTGTGAAAAAAATCCAGAAAAGATATGTAAAATTAGTATTATGGCTGGACAAGTGCACGCTGGGATATATGGTAATGAAGAAGGTGAACAGGGACAAAATAAGAATCGAAGCAGGAAGGAGGGCAACTAAATTCAAAGAGAAAATGAAAAATGCTGAAGGCGAGATCCTAAGGAAAATAAGGGAAAAGAGTGGAAAGGAAGATGGAAGAGGAGGAACGAAAAGGAGAAAGGAGTACTTTGAAAGGAACGGAATGGCGACAGAAGTAGTAGAGAGAAGAATAAAGAAGGCACAAGTGCGGAAGAAGAGCTAAGGAGAAGAAACAGAGTGATAAAGCAGCAGGAAAGAATGGAAACAATTAACAATAGCAAATATAATGAAAGATACAAGAGGATTTTAGAAAGAAAGATACCGGAATACATACTAGAAAATTAGACAAGGAACATGTGAAGAATAGCAAGATTTAGATTGGGAAACGAAGAGAAAGGTAACAGATACTGGAAAAATAGAGAGAAAGGATGTGCAAGCTGTGCTGGAGAGAGAAGGAAAAGCTATAGCATATTAAGTATTTGATGTGAGTAAAGAGTAAAAAGTGAAAAGAAGATTGTGCAGTTATTGAAGGGAGGCAGTGAAGGAAAGAGGTGGATAGTGGAAATAGAAAGAAACAGCGAGGAAAGAGAATGAATGGCAAGGTAGAAACAGAAGGAGAGTTGCATGACGGGAGAAGCAGTAGGGGTTTAAATTTCTTTGTTTTGTTTTTATTTTTATTTTATTTTTGGAAAGAGTGAGAATGGAATAAGAATCACAAATAAAATATAATTTAGCTCAATAATATATAATTTTATGATTTAAGGTGGAAGAATGAAGTGCCTAATGGTACACACAATAAAATAAAATAATATTATTATATTTAATAACCATTTTATATTCGTAAGTATATATATGTAAAGAAATTATATTTCTTTAGTTGGTAAAACTGTGACCATATACTCATGGACTCCATAATTGACGTTGTGAGGAATAACGGCCAACACCCTGTGCATATTAAGATAAAAAGGAATTGACAGTTTAAATAATAAACTTTAAATGTCGTTTCTTTGATTTAAAGTAGGAGAGTATGATTTAAGTTAAACAGTGTAATTATTTAAATGTGTTTGTAAATTACTAAAATAAAAGTCTTTGATTTCAAAGCAACATTAAAAATTTACAATTCCTAATCAAATTGGAGATTGCCTTTTATATGAAGTATTAAGATACAAAAATCTAGCTTTATTAATTCATGAATTTCTGCTAAGACAAGATATAGTCTGTAGAATTACTTGTACCTTTAATATTCTTCTTGAGAAAATTACATTACAGATTACTGAATTAATTTTCAATAACGAAAACATTAAGTTTACCAAAGCTTTTGTTTAACTTGTAAATATTACATCAACGCCAAACATTTGCTAAACGTCTCCCTCTACTCACCGAGAGTACACATCTTTTACATTACATTGTTACATTGACATATTCAGAGACTCACAGTGTTAGACACTTTGTTTAAATTTCCATGAAACTTAATATTACTTTATACGTAGAAGATATAGTTCATTCGACAAGTAATTTCAAAATATTTTATTTTTTATTTAATTTATTTAATGTCGACATCGCTGCCTAATAAGTATACGATTATGTATGTATATAATCCATATAACTTGATAAATATTAAACCTAGAAAATATATCACTGGATTGGGAATCAAACCCGAAGTGTATACTCTGTCTAAGTAAGTGAATACTGTCTCACACATGATTCGGTCCACTAAGCGTTCACAACGTCCAAAAAATTCGAAAACGTCACTAATGACGTCATTAATTTCGCTCACACCAAGCTCACAACGACCCATATGAAAAGAGTTGGGTCGTAGTGGTCGTTGTTGAGCATTTCGGCGCAATAAATTAAAGATGATGATGTCAGAAAAAATTACTTATTATGATTCGGAAAGAGATATTTTATTGTATTTTATTTTATTATATAATTATGTTAAATAAGCTTAATAAAACGAATTTTAATTCATATTTGACTACCATTACTACACTTTTCCTCATACCATAACCTAACTTAATAAATAAACAATGTTCATTATCATTTAGAATATATTTCTTTTATGAAAAATTTGTTTTGTTTGTAGATATAGCTTTTACTACAAAGCTATTTAATTATCTGTCGCAATCCTTATTTTTTCAACGCTCGCAACCATTGGAACGGGAAAAACACGGGAAAACGCGCCCACTGTGTCAACAAAGATTTCATGATGTACAATCTAGGTGCAACTGATATCTTTAAAACCCTTCTTTCAATCATTTTTCAAATTTTTCTTCAAAATCAAAAACTCATTCGGAGGTACTATCTTTTACCAATGTCAAATTAAGTTTTATGTAGTCAAAATGAACTAAGTTGATGGTTCCCAACTTCATCAGCCTCCTCCCCCTCCACCTTCTGACAAACACGTGTTCTACATAAAGCCACTCTCACACATGACTCTCATACAATGCCGTACCACGAGTGATTGGTTCCTGGGGTAATACTGGCCTATTATAATTATCTACTCTAAAGAGGGGGGGGGGGGGGTCAGTCGTACTATTGTTATCATTACCTAGTCAAATCGTTACTTTTTCTTAGATCCCAAACAAAATCATTAATATCTAGTCGAACCATTATTTTTTTTTTAAATCCAATTCAAAATCAATTGTATATAGTTAAACCGTTATCTATTCTTAGACCCCACTCAAAATCAATTGTATCTAGTAATAGACACTTAAGCATTGTGCATGCGTATACAGTTTAAGAGATGTGCAACATTTGGAAAAGCTCATAATTGTAACAATATGTCTGCAGGAAGCATAAGTCTATCAAAAGATATTCAGTATTAAAATCGTACTCAGTTTTTTTGTTATATATATTTGTCAAATAAATAAATAAATGAAAATAAATTGAAATTGACCAAAAATTTCTAGTATTTATAAAGAACCCCTTCGTTAATTGAAACCTAAACCTACCGGTAAATCACCCAGTAAACATTTGGGTGAAGTGGTATAGCTAGGTGAAGTTCCAGTAAAAGAATCACTTTTATTTCACTAAGATTTCAGATAGCTGTCACATATGAAAAAAAAATTATCAGAATTTTTCATAAGAATATTCTTTCTCTTTCCAACATTATACAATTAAATGGACATACAGTTGTTCTTTCTTTTACATTTGAAAATATTTATTTTAGAAGAGATAAAATTCCACCTTCTTTACACCAGAACATCATAGAAAAAGAAACAAGATATGTATGTCTCTCTGATACTTTACTACTTTAATGGTTTATTTACAACTTTATTCAGGCCAGATAAAATTATTTTGCCATTTGTAGTTCATATCACTGACAATTCCCTTGAACGAGTGAAATCAAATTGAATTGTTTCATGACAAAAAAAATCGTACGCATCTTCAATATGACAGTACAAACTGAATTATAGGAGTATAAAATATTGGAAATTGTTGAACAAAAGTACTGTACTAAACATAGACTCGTACGCTCGTATCAAGCTGATTGACATTTGTCTGCAAATTTCATATTTGTTATTCATAGCGGAGTAAAGCACATAAATTAAATCCAATTTCAACGTAATTCCACGATATTCTGAACAGAAACTTACTGACATTCTATAAGAATATTGACAAGCCTTAAACTATTTGATACATTGATTTATTAAAGTGACTCGTAGAATGAAACGGAGCTGAATTCATTGCTGCATTTCAAACTAAATTGAAATATAATAAAATGAAATCAGCGTCTCAAGAAGAACAAAAAAATATTTATATTTTTCTTTAAATCACATATTTTGAAATAAATAAATGTCATAAATAAATAAAATAGATATTATATAATAAGAACAGGTTTCTAGATTGTACAGTGTGCAAAAACTGCTGTGCCTTCGAGTTCAATGGGCTTGTGTCTTAAATGTCTTAATTTCTATAAAAGTGTACTATATATTGATAAAGTGGGTTACTAGAACCTCAAATGTTCAATTATTTTTTAATAACTCTTTATATGTTAAGAGATAAAAACAATTAAGAAAGTCATTTTGTCTCTTTAATTATTAAAGGGATTCAACGTTGTACACATTCCAAGTGCATGTGACATCACAATCCTAGTGTAAGGTTACCAACCTTACAGCTCATAAATCTCTGCTATATGTATTTATATATCAAAATATCAAATATTATTTACAGCTATTTCAAGGAACAATAAAATTTCAATATTATGTCTGCCTTAGCAGGCTTAAATAAAATAAAACCTATTATTTTTTGACTTGATTTAATTATTTGACTACCAACAGCTACAGAACAATACCACAGCACTGACCTATTCAACAAATAACTGACGTTAAAATGCATTTCACGTCATAAAAATATGGCCGACCATTTCTAGCGCTAAAACTACAATTCAAACTTTTAATTGCTATCCCTCAATATTTAGATATTTAATAAAATAGACACGCAAATACACATTTATTTACATCAATATCAATCAACAATTGAAAAATCGACTACTAAAAAATGAGGACACAAGCCTATTCTACTACTAGCGCTATATTCTGTGTTTGCTTGTTGTCAAGTTTAATGGATTATATGTTTTTATAATCATACTCTTATTAGGCAGCGGTATGTTCACATATATGACGGTTTGACACCATATATACTGCCAACGTAGTAGAAGGTCGTCGGTGATAGATTCAACATCAGAAAAATAATAAAATGACAGCACATTAAATTGATTGTATTTCAAAAGGTTTTATAAATTTATTAAGAACTAGTATGGTTCATATAAACGAGGCTTCGAAACCATACATCAGTAACTGTATTAGTCATAGGCGAACGTGAAATAAATGAAGAATAATAACCTTACAAACATTTTTTCGTATCGTAGTAATATCGAATAGTCTGATTTCAATTTGAGTAAGACTTTTCGAATCACGTTCTAATGCCGGGTTCAGTCTTGCGTGTTTGGGATCAAACGTTTGGTGCTTGTGTACAAACTCACATATGTGAACACATTGTTCGTGCTCTTGGAATTCGTACACAAAGACAAACATTTCGCCCAAATATTTACTCCGGCCATAAAAAATATATGAACATAAAATAAATTATTATTTTAAGTATTTATGTCACCCAAGTTGTCAGTTGTCAAACAAACAAACGACAGTTTGGTGGAATGTTTTGGGATTTGTATATTATTATTATTTATGATATTAATTGTGTGCCTTTGCAATCTACATTATTATATTTCTTAATGCATTTTATATAAATTCAAAGGTAAAAACTAAACTTAAACTATTCTAGACTATTACTACTTCGAATAGTACTTTCTGTTTCTTCTTATCTTGATCCTCTCTCTTCCTGTCCCCTACTCCTCCTTTATTCACATCGATTTCTGCTTCTCCTTCCTTATTGCCTGTATCTTTATCTATCACCTCTTGCCTTCCTTGTCTCCACTCGACAAACCCTCTATTATCTTTTCACTATCCTTCCTGCCTTCTCTCTTCGTTTTCACTTCTCCACTTATGTCTATTACAGGCATAAACGCTCTATCTTTACTATTTCCTCTTGACTCTCTTACTTTACTATTTCTTCTTGACTCTCTTCCTTTACTCTTTGTATATTTGTCATATTTTAGAAATAAGTGTGGATTTGACCTCAAATAATTGGCAAACAGCACAAATAATTGAACACGCAAGTGTGAAACCGCCATAAGCCACAGGTAGAAAATATATTTGGGTACGTCTAGGAAAAACTTGCCTTCGTTTATGATCCGAAATGCCTTCGAAACAGATACTCTTTTTTGTTTGGTGTCCATAAGTACCCTATATCGCCCAAATGTCGTTTTCTATACTAGGTCGTTTCGGTTTGGTTATAAAAGGTTATGGGAAAATAATGTGCCTCAGTACCTTATAGAAAAAGACATAAAACACATAAGAAGAACAGCAAGGTTTAGATTGGGAAATGAGGAAAAAAGAAACAGATACTGGGAAAAGAGTGAGGAAAGAAAGTGTAGAATGTGCGGAGCGGAGGACGAAACACTGTAGCACATTAAGTTTGAGTGTAAGGAAAAAGTAGCGAGCGAAAGGAATATTGGCCAGCTATTAAAGGGAGGCAGTGAAGGAAAGAGGTGGATGGCGGAAATAGTAAGAAGGAAAGAAAAATCAGGAGAAGAAATAAGCTGATGGCTGGGTTGCACAAGGAACAGGAAGAGAAAGGAAGTACTAAAAGAGGCAATGAAGGGAAGCAGGAGAAAGAAAGAAGTAGCGAGGAAACAGTTAAACTTCAGCCCAGAAAAAATAGACTAGGGAATAGACCAGTACAGAAGGAAGACTAGAGAAAATGAAGGAAGAGGGTCAAGAGAAGAAGAAGCAGAAAGTATGTTTGGAGATAAAAAGGTCTAGAATAATGTAAATTTAATTGTCTGCGAAGTGACCGTCGTCCAAATATAAAATCCAGTTATCTGGTCCAGCTCGTTATCTAGTTTGCATGGGGAACATGAAGAGAGAGGGTCAAGAGAAGAAGAAGCAGAAAGCACTTTTTGGAAGTACTAAAAGTCTAGAATAATTTTTTTTTTTAGTTTTAATAAATAAATAAAGTCTAGTTTTAAGAAAATAATTAGTTTTAAATAAAATTAGTAAGTTTAGTTTTAAGGTTGAATTGTTAAGATAGGAATGAAATGTAACAAGAAATAGAATACGGTAGATTGTAAAGCCGAAAGGCACACACAATTAACAATAAATAATAATAATAATAGGTCGTTTCGGATCCAAATTGTAATAAATAGAAACGTCAATACAATATACATGTAATCACCCATATTTCAATTAGAATTTAGAAAACGACCCCTACAAAATATGTTGACAAACTTATTGTCTAATTTTGTTATTTTACAGTGAGTATATTACAATTATTTCTAGGGAAGATATGATAAAAAAGATTTTAGAGACATTTGCAAACTTTTTAGATTAAGTATTTCTAGGTTACTTAAGTTATGTTAACAGTCAACATACTTCATATCTCATCAAATGGTTATATCTTAGTTCTGAAACATTTTACAAGAAGGTCATCAACGAAGTAAGTGAACTACTGTCAGAAAAAGTCTACTTCTAACAAAAAAAAAACCTTACTAGATCAAAATCTTGTCCATCAGTTTCTCAAGTGGTACGTGATGAAAATAAAAGTTGTTTTTTCAAACTACACTTCAAGGATTGTGGATAACTACTATAAAAGCACTATCCGAAGTTCCAGCCCCAGGCTCTCAAAAGGGTTTATTCTTCAGATTGCTCGAAGTTGATTGTTTTCGACTTTACAATACTTGCCTTTATGTTTAGAGAGTTGATGGTTAAATCATTTCCTGCTGAGCAGTGACGCCCAAGGAGTACTTCTCATTGGAAATATCAATGTTAAGCCTCATTCCCACTAACTGTTTTGATATTTAATTTACGTTTCTATTTGATATTTTAATCTAGATTTCAGGTTTTTGGAATAGCGTTGGTCCTTGTCACATTCGTGTTTTAATTTGAGTTTAGTTAATTTAGTTGATGTGTAGGTTTTTTAGCAATATATATTTTGACAATTCAACAGTCGGACCAAATTGAATGTGGGGTACTTAAAGTTGCTGTTTTTAATAACAATAAATATTAGAAATTGTTTTTTCTTCTTTATTTTTAACACACTCACATTGAACTTCTTTTAAAATAAATCCTACTACATTTTGACAGATTGTCACATTTTGGAGGTTTAGTATTTAAATTAAAAGAAACCATTAATTTAGAAACGTTGGCCATGTATGATTAAAAAAAAATAATGAAAACATATCTTAAACTTTAAATTAAAAATGATACAGTGAATGACCAGACACTATACAATTTAAGTTAAATAAAAAATTAAAACACTAAGTGAAAATGATACTTTTCCTTTAAATAATTCCTTTCCTTCCTTTATTCCTTTAAATAATTTGGATTCGAAGCGTATATAATTCGAATACGATATTGTAGTATAGGAATCTAGTATAGGAATCGACATTTGGGGGACATAGGGTAACTTATGGACAACAACAGAGAAAGAGTATCCGTTTCGAAGGTATTTCGGATCAAAAACGGAGCCGAAAGTTTCAGAAGCAAAATGCATAACCCCATCCGATAAACTTTCCTGAACGTACCCAAATATATTTTCTACCTGTGGCTTAGAACGTGCTTCGAAAAATCTTACTCAAATTGTAATCAGGCTATTCGATATGACTACGATATGACTAAAACATTTTAACTTATGTTAGAGAAAACTGATTCCAATGAAGAACACTATATAATCAAATAATTAGTTCTTTATCTATTAAATTTTTATTTAACTTATCGTGTACATCAAAACGAACTGATTTATGCTTCGGTCGTATTTTATAATAAACGATGAGAAATTTGAAAGTTATGATTTGTTTACCTCAGTTTGCCTTTTTTTTGCTTTTAACGAAACGTGTGGCTGTAGGCACATGATAATGATGTGTTGTAGAAATGATGAGATATCATCACTCAAACTTCAAAACCTAAGCTAACAAATAATGTAAAAAACACAACAAAAACCCAAGTAGCAATGAAAATGAGTAACTTCAAATTAAACAAATATTTCAATTTATTTAAAATGCTCACTTTTTCTATTTTCAACACTGTATTCAATGCAAAATTGTCTAGGTCCAAAGAACCCCATGCCAGGCCGTTGATTAACCTTGTAGGTTGTTTCAAAATCAGTCCTTTGCACTGCGATAATATATTGCGCGTTCCACTAAGCGCTCACAACGTCCAAAATATTCTAAAACGTCACTAATGACGTCATTAATTTTGCTCACACCATCTGAAGATGTGGGCATTTCGGCGCAATGTTTAAACATAACACAAAACTTAAAGATGATGATGACAAAAAAAATTATTTTATATGATTTGGAAAGAGATATTTTGTAGGATTTTATTTTATTATATAATTATGTTAAATAAGCTTAATAAAAACTTTTAAGAAAAATTAATTTTGTTTGCAGATATAGCTTTTGCTATAGAGCTATTTAATCAACTATCTTAATTTTTTCAATACTCGCAAGCAAGTGGAACGGGAAAAACTGCAACGGGAACGCACCCAACATACAAGCATCATGTGGTGACATTTGGCAGATATTGTATATCATTACTAACCTCAGAGTTTATTGTTTGGATTAAAAAAATATATCACCAATTTTTACGAAAATATTGTAGTTTTCTGTTGATTTAAAATATCACCTCTTCTTGCTCCGTTCACCCACCATACACTTGATCGACATGTCATGCACTGCTGCACGAGTCGTCCTACAAAGGAAGGTTTTATACTTGAAAGTTTCTTTATTTAGTTGATAGTTTTTGTTAAACAGTGTCAGTGTCAATAATATTAACAAATTAATAAAATAAATAAATCATTCGGATCAAACATTCGTTCCACCGTGCAGTACGAAACTTGCCATATGAATCTTTTAATATTTGACTCACATGTTGAAGACAAGTATTTGAATCAAACGTTCACCGCATCGTTTGGAGCCGGCTTAAGACGTTATACTTGTTAATGCATCACTTATTATCTAATGAGTATAACCTTCCTACTTCTACATAGTTATTCTTTTATATTTATGTTTTATGAAACACATTTAATCATTACGTAAATCAAATTATTTTTTTTCGTTGAAAATTTTAATTCTGTCTTAATTGTCGAACTACATATCAGATATCTTGTCTATAAATTATTATATTTGTAAGGAAAAAGTAGGGAGTGAGATGAATATTGGGCAGCTCTTAAAAGAGGACAAGGAAGGGAACAGATGGATGGCAGAAATAATTAGAAGAAGGAAGGCTGAAGCTTTTAAAATCTTTTTAAGGCAGAAGAATGTAACGCCGAAAGTGAAGGGAAGAGGTGGATAGCGGAGATAGAGAAAAAAAAACTAGGAAAGAGAAGGAATGGCAGAGTAGAAACAGGAGGGACAGTAGCAGGAGGAGCGAAGCAGTAGCAGTAGCAGTTTTGTTTTTATTTTTATAAGGAATTTTATATATGGTTGAAGTTACGAGAGTTCGGCGGTGACTCATATTTAAAACAAGTTGTGGGGTATAAACTGCTGATATAACTAAAAAGCACTGACTCATTTATTTTTCTATAATGTATATAGAAACGAACAAGACAAAATTCATTATCGTATTATAGATTTATACCGCTCTTATAACCTCTTTTAAGTATAAGTCACCGCCGATCTATCGTGATTTTGACTATATATAAATTTTTTTTTTTCGTTTAAAAAAAATGAGAATGTTTAGATTTAATAAGGATCAAAATTAAATTAAGCACAATGACATGTATATAAATGAGTTAAGGCACAAGAATATAGTGCCAAATGGCAAAAACATTAAAAATAAAATAATAATAATAATAATATTCTGGGTGAATAACCATTTAATAAAAATATCAACATTTAACAAAAATCTTTGTATACAATCTGTTATTGCTCATTCTTTTTACTAGATCCAGAGAGAGTTCTGAAACGTTCCATTATTAGGCGTATAAAACGTTTAAAGAGATCCCGTCCAAAAGTAGAAAGAGGGTGAAAATGGTACAGGTCTTAACAGGATTAGCCTATACGCGATTCTGCATTTAACCAGTAACCAGTAACCAGTAAACGTGGAGAAAAATAAAGAAAGGAAAACACTTTTTGTAAGCAAATAATCGTTTAAATGGGTGAACGAATCGATGAGCTAGCTGTGCAAATACTCAGCTGTACAGTGAGTACCGCTGTTAAGATTATGAATGGGAATGAAATGAAGGCTGATGGTAAGACAGCTCCTAACACTGAACACTGGTAGGGCGATCATTCGTAATTTGGAAGATTAGTTTTAAATCGCAAGAAATTGTACTACGTATTGATTATAATATCTCAGATTGTTTTTTATTTATTCACAATATTATAGGAGAAGTTGGGACTGTCTTAAGACAGTTTCTGTTTACTCGACATGTTTACACATATATCTTTCTAAGATAATGATATAATTGTCTTAAGACAGTATAAGTCTAAAATATAGCTTATACACTGTAAAAGAAATTATCGGAAAAATGCTGTATTGCGTTTACTGCTTAACTAGAGCCACACTGCGAAAGTGCGCCACTTTTAAATCAATAGATTACGTGTATTATTTTTGTATTGTATATTGTAATGGATAGCATCTTTATCCGATTCGTAAAGACCAAAATATTCTAGTTGAACATATTAATGTTAAAGCGAAATTATTTGATGGCAGTGGACTGTATTGCGTCGGATAAATAATAACACCAAACTACACTAAGGCCCTCTGCACACGAGTCAACCAAACTAGCCAAGCAACTCTATAGAATTGACTCTATAGAATTTTTAAAAATAGCATAACAGGGGATTTTATTGTGTCGTATTTGTATGTATTTCTGTATTTAAATACTTTTGAATAGTATTTGTGCACATCTCTGCTAATGATGTCACCATCAAAAGCATGCAACCAACCATGCCCTGCGATCGAGAAACAGAGTCGTTGAAAGCGTAGTCAAAACCATTTTAGTTTCATTCGAGTTTGTGCGTTCTTTCACTCGTATAAAGTCGTACGTGCCTTCTCTCACTAACAACACAGTTGCATTTTCATTCGGTTCGGGCAGATTCGGGGCTAAGGTTTGCAATCAGTCGACCCATGTGCGGAGTGCATAAGTTAACAAAGTACTTTATTCCAATTGTCAACAAAATTGATACAACTATTTACAAGTTACAATGGATGTTATCGTGTAGAGTTATGCCGGTTTTACACCAGATAGACAGTTGCATAAAACTGCAACAAAAAGTTGTTTTTTTTTTAAAGTTGTATCAATGTTTACACCAACTAGTTTTTACAACATTTTTCTCATTTATTGAAGTTGTTTGCAACAAAACACATTCTCATCTAAAGTCGGTAAAGATCATAGGAAACACTCGTTTTTAGGCACTCCGCACATGATCGCAAACGCGAACCCTGAATCTTGATGGTGAAATGCATGAGCAGAGATGTGCACACACACTTTTCAAAAGTATTTAAATTCAGATATACATACAAATACCTCACAATACGACACAGAAAAATAATAGCAAATTAAACTCGCAAATATAAATTTGTTAATTACTTTCGGCTCCCAGAAAGTACACATTAATTCGCAAACGTATACAAAAAAATAAAATTGCATGTTCAAACCAAGAAGAATAAAAACAACGCAACCGTGTTTCCTTTGATCTTTACCGACTCCAGATGGGACTGTGTTGTGTTGCAAAAAGTTGTAAAAACGGTCTAGTTGGTGTAAACATTGATACAACTTTAAAAAAAAACAACTTTTTGTTGCAGTTTTATGCAACTGTCTATCTGGTGTGAAACCGATGTTATGGGTCTGTTTTGCGAATAGTCTGTTGCCGAAAAACAGAATTGTTGCAAAAAAAGTGCAACACGTTTTGTTGCAACACTTTGCAACGGTGCATAAAACTGAAACTATTTGGTGTGTATCCGGCATTACTAATTTTGAATGAGATAATTTCTACCAACCAAATGTTTTATACTAAACGGTCAGCATATATCTAGCAGGAGACATAACCGTTATTTTTGGAAATACAAACATTTGATGTAGAATGTATTACATAAAAAGATTCCCATGAATTCCTTGAACAGATGTGCATCGATATTTAGACATCGTTAACACATAAATGTGATCAAGTAAAAGTTAAAGCCATTTTACAATTAGGGATTAACATCCAGAAAAATTCCTAACATCTGGAGATTTATTAGTTCCTAGCCGAAATAATATTAACTTTTACTTTAAAAAGTCAATTAAAATCTGAATCTACATTTATAAACATTTACAACTTATAGACACGAGTATGGGTCCTTAAAATAAAAAGACTGAATTAGTTTTATTGATAAAGTCAATTAGGTCTTTCAGACTAACATTTATATGATTACGAATGATTATGAATGTATTACGAATGGGCTTGTGTTCTATGTCTTAATTTCTATAAAAGTGTACTATACATTGATAAAGTGGGTTACTAGAACCTCAAATCTTCAATTATTTTTTAATAACTCCTTATATGTTAAGAGATATTAACAATTAAAAAAGTCATTTTGTCTCTTTAATTGTTAAAGGGATTCAACGTTGTACACATTCCAAGTGCATGTGATATCACAATCCTTGTGTAAGGTTACCAATCTTACAGCTCATAAATCTCTGTTATATGTATTTATATATCAAAATATCAAATATTATTTACAGCAATTTCAAGGAACAATCAAATTTCAATATTATGTCTGCCTTAGCAGGGTTAAATAAAATAAAAACTTATTATTCTTTGACTTAACTTGATTATTTGACTACCAACAACTACAGAACATTACCACAGAACTGACCTACTCAACAAATAACTGACGTTAAAATACATTTCACATCATACAAATACAGCCGACCTTTTCTAGCGCTAAAACTACAATTAAAACTTTTAATTACTATATCTCCGTCAATATTTCGATATTTAATAAAATAGAGACGCCAATACACATTTATTAACATCAATTTCAATCAACAATTGAAAAATCGACGACTAAAAAATAAGGTCACAAGCCCATTACGGATTTATTTTCGCGCTATTCTTTTTCGCAGTGTAGCATAAGATATATGTATATCACATATAGTCAAGGGGTCTTCAATATCTAACACCGGCCCTGAATTCGTGTCAGTCGCAGCAGCAATCACTTTTGGCAGACACAACTTTCGTAAGAAGGTAACTGTTAGGCCTATACCCCATTTAGGAATTTTTGAGGACACACTGCGGATAAATTCATCTCAATTTATATGAAGTACTTGACTCGGTTTTATACTGTTGTATTTATATATCCTGTCATGTTAATGGATGTTCAAAGAGATGCAGCGACAGATGTATACTGCTTCAAAGAGAACGTCGACAATAGCATATGGGTTTTGCAGAATTAATTCCATAGTGCGTATGTCCACATTCAACTATGCGTATCATTAAAACTGGTGGTGTGTGCATGTTCATAAGATTCCATGTGTTACTCAATGTATGTATATCAAGTGTTTCCTCAATGGGGTTTAGACCTTAAATGCAAAAACGCAATAAATAACATGGAATATAAGTCAATGTCTGAGAACGTACTTTTATAAAGAATATGTTAAAAGAAAATTGCAGTTTCTACAGAGCAGAGAGCAGCTGCAGTGAACAGACAGCATCCGCCAGACAGCCGGCGGCAGGTGGCGCACCTGGATGTGATATGCAACATGCATAACACATATATCAAAGGCACTAGAACATATTTTGAATAATAAATGAAATTTACGGTGAATAAAATTGATACGACTTGAAGTTTTTCGCTGTTTCCCGTATTTGTTGAATATGAGGTTATAAGTACACGTTCCGGAGAAATAATGTGAAGACGATTTATTCATCGAAGTCGTTTCAATTAGATACATAGCCGTATTGAGATTTAAGAGATTTAGATTGGAAAACGAAAAGAAAGGCAATAGATACTGGAAAATAGAGAGTAAAGGATGTGCAAGGTGTGCTGGAGAGAGATAGAAATATTATTCATGTGAGAAAAGAGTAAAAAGTGAATAGAAACTTATGCAGTTATTGAAGGGAAGAAGTGGATGGCGGAAAGAAGTGCTGAGTAGAAACAGGAGTGTAGAAAAATCCCTTTTGACGCGGGTTAAAAGTCGGACAACAGCCCAAACTTCTTCCAACATGAACGTTGGACACATGACATTGGACACACATAGTTTCAGCATCGCCGTTTGCGTTTGGCGGCGGCTTTAGCCTAGGCTCGCGTTGCTTGCGTCGTTTCATGAGCGATATTTTGATACAAGTCAAAGAAAGCGAGAGGCGAAGAGACTAGAGACTAGACGCAAGAGTGTACTTCGCACTACTCAGTTACTTGCTCTCTCGGCAAATGTATTGCCCGAGGGACATTGGGCGAGCCAAAGTCGAGGGTGAACTCAGGACATAGACAAATGTTTTGGCAAATGTCTCGCCTAGAGTGAATTTCCGGCATAATACGAGGGTAGGCTGGAAAGTAATGAACACATGCTTGCTTGTACTTAGGGAACAGAAACAAATAGCAAGATCGGGCAAAAAGTACGCTAAAGTATGTTGAAAGCATCTTAGAGACTGGTTCTGGACTTTTTGAATCAAATCGTCGATGAGTTTGTGGTAGTGATCGGACAGTGAGTATGGCTTTTCCAGGCTCGCAATCATGAAGTCTTATCACCCATCGATTTACAGTAGACCTATCATTAGCATAGTTACTATAAACATCCTTTAAACGACGCAGAATCTCAGTAGGAGCCACTTTTTCACCCCGCTTCTTAACTCGCGTTGACATAGAACTAAAACATGCCTCAATATTTCCTCTTCTCAAAATACGCTGAATTCATCGACCTCAAGCCTGCACATGCGTAAAGACGAGGAATGTCTCTTAAACATGTGTGCATTACATTTCAGCCTCGTATATTACGTAAGCTAAAAATTGCCTTATAACGACTTACTAAGGGTCTTATTCTGTAACTTTTAAAAAAATCGACCTTATCTTTTCAGCGGTGGAAAGATTTAATTATTTCACCGCTTGAATAACGTCGCTGTATTTAAAATACCTAAAGTAGTATTCTGTATGCAAAATTTTCCACTGCCCTTATAAGTATACAGCGGTGAAAAAGTATAAACTGGTATTGATGACGTGTTCTCCGACGTCATCAATTATATAATATTTCACCAATCACGACAAAGTATTAAATAGAAAAAATTAAAAATATTTTAAATGACAGTTGACAGCATAATTCATATATGTCAAAATCTATTAAAAAAAAGTCAATATAATATCTACGAAAAGAAAAACGGGAAAATCAGTGGGGAAATAATTAATTTAAATAATATTTCAAATAGCCATGCACAATTTATGCAAAAAAGCAATTTCTTTGTAATCTCACGTAATCCCTAATTCATCTGAAGCAATAATTGACAAACAACATAACCTCACTTTCTGATATATTTATATTTATATATTCATTTTATTTTTTACTTTTTCGTAGAATCTTCCAACTACAGCAAATGCGAAATCATTAAACTATATATTAATCATTTATACATATTACTATATAAGTATTAAGTAATAATTAAATAAAATACATTTTCACTTGAATACTGTGTATTAAGAAATTTGAACTGAAATTCAAATTATAGTTCAAATTGTTTGACAGTTCTCAAAAATACAGCGATGAAAATTTTTAAAGTTACCGCTGAAGGCGACTTTATAATTTGGTCGATTTTTTTCTAGCGACAAAAATAAAATCGATGGAAATTTCTTACAGAATACCAAATAAATAATCATCGCTTTTGTGACGTCATTTTACAGCGATGAAATTTTTTCACCGGAAAAAACACTTTACAGCATAAGGCCCTAAGTGATGGATGGGCTTCTGCAATTAATTACTTGCAACGACACCTGTAAATTGATCTAAACAGTATCATAATATACTTTATTATTTAACTATATTCTACGGTTTGATTTACTTAAAGAACAAAACCCTTTTTCAGTACATTTGAAACATTTATCTCGCTGGCGGCTCTCGTAGTTGTTGGCGTTGTGTAGAAGTACCATTTCTCTACGCTGTCTGATAAAAATATTGCTTTGCTAAGAGCCGTTGGAACCGTTACATGTTGTATGTGCTAAAATAAATTTTCGTTACGATTAGATAGATCGAATTGATAGTCTAGTCGCAATTTGATGTTATCCGGAAACATGCATGTGGATAGTTTGGATAAATTAAGAGATAAGGCTGTCTGAAGCTCTGAAGAGAACTGTCAACTGACTCTGTGGCTCTCAACTATTTATTTAATTTTAAATTAAATTGTAAAGAGAAGGAGATAAGTTTACAGATCTCCATGGCTCGCATTAAACGTATTGGAGTTATCCTATCGTGCATGAAAGGCAAGGGGAGTGATGGGCAGGAATACGCAAGACCGCTACGGGTACTGAGACAATAACTGAGATCGGATGTCTTTGATCGAATTGGTATTCGAGACAACCTCATTGAAAATGCCACTAAAACAGAAGTACTCACTGCATACGTCCTCCCTCCCACTTTCCTCTTCATCAAAATAAAAAATATTTTTAATTATGCGTTATTTGACCAATTTTTTTCTAAATTTTGGTTTTTTTTTTTTCGATTCGTAAATAAGTTACCAAGGTTAGCCTATATACAAAATTTCAACTTTCTTGAACAATTTTTACTCTCGGCAAAATCTGCCCCCGTGTCCCCAAATAAAGTTTTGAAATTTTAATGATTTTTTTATTAATAATATACCTAATTATTCTACAATCCAAAATATCAATTTGCTCCAAAGTTCCCTGCCGGGTCCCCGAATTTTTCATCGCCTCCTTTTTCTATTTTTGAATTTTGAAAAATGTCAGAATTGAACACCGTAATACACATGCAAAATTTTAACTCTATATCTATTACGAATTCAAAGTTATACAGGAAAAAGTGAGTACATTTTTTTCCTGTTTTTCCAAAATTACGGGTTTCCAGGAAATTTCGAGGACGCCAAAGGTCTTAGAATTTTTTCTCTACGAAATAGGAAATTTTCATCAAGATGCATGGAGCCGTTTTCGAGCCACCATACAAAATTCACTACCCAACATATAAGAATATAAGATGGGTCATTAAAAATAAGATTTTTGGGATGTATCTCGCAAAACACAAAGCATGTACTAACATGTTAATTATATCCATGCAATATTGGAAGGGGAGTAAGGATTCAATTTTTTTAAGTTGTTTTTCTATTTTGAAGTCGATTGGAGTAATTGGAGTTGGTCTGGTTTCGTCTTTCTTTAAAACTCTTAAACGCGTTTTTCTCACTCATAGCTTTTTCAGAGACGGTATCCTCTCTAGTTGAAAAATGTGCTGCACCTATCTTTTTGACATTTGGCACATACACTCTTTCTTTACATAAATGCCGAGGTAACGCTGTTAATTTGTTTTTAATTTTAACGTATTTAAAATAAGCAAGTTTCCGATTTTTTTCATGAAAAGTCGGTATTTTGACTTCAAAGTGCTGTAAAAAATTGAAAAATCAATAATAAAAAATAAACTGGACAAGGGTACCTGCAGAAACTTATCAACTAATGAAATCATTTTGGTTTTTTAATTTCAAATAATCCATTGATGAGTTATGAGGGACACCGGAATGAAACTTTTTATTGTGACGTCTGTGTAGATTCGCTGTCAATTACTCATTTCTGGATATTTATTTATGAAAATTTCACAAAATATTCTTTTAATGATCTTTTATCATGTAATAATTATAGAAATAATTATATATTATCTGTGTCGTCAAAAAACATTATCGAAAATATGGTTTTTTGTAATGATTTGACCTAACACAAAAATAAATTTAACGGAATTTATTAGTTTAACGTATTTAACCGAACAATTAAACGGAACCTAATAATGCTCAATCAAAATTTTGCTTTACATCGGAATATAAAGGTACTATACAATCTTTTAATCCTTAAATAAAATTTCTTAAAATGTTACATTAAGAAGATCTTTTTACTGATTATGTTATTTCGTTAAAAAAATTTTTTTTTTTTATTCATTTAAAAAAGTAGTATAATATGTAACAATACGTTGTGTATTTAGTAACATTGTATATAAAAAGTGTAAATTTTGTTATGTTAGATAAACCTTACATACATGTAAATGTGTTTAGCGTGATGTCTATTTAAAATTCCTTTTCCTCTGCTGCACAAATGTACTGAATTTACTTTCATGGCCAAAATATTAAATTAAATTTTAATTACTGTCTTTACATTCATTATTTAAATAATTAATATTTTAATTTCAACTTAAAGTTACATTAAAAACACAATTTTTCCTTTTAATTATCTTGTTTATGAAATTCTCTGCTAGACAGTTACTAATTGACGTAATATGTTTTCAAGTTCATGAAATACGAGTAAACGAGTACTCAAGCAGTACGACGTAAACGTAGTACAACAAAGCGTGTTGCAGCTGGAAATTCATTCATTTACATGCAATGGCAAAGGCTGTTTGCTTTGCGATATATGAAAAAGTTTCTCTCGACTTTGATTAATTGAGGAATATATGTCAATATCACTAAACCCTATTCCCCGTACCCCGTACCCCTACTTCTCACGACATCCGTAAGAATTTAAATTTATCTTAAAATACTGAAGTTATTAGTGAAGAATTTTAATTAGCAAAGTACGCAACATATTTTGTACCAAAGGTAATTTACCAAAGTTCCAAAGGTCATTACCAAATTCCAGAATATCGGCTGGCATTTCTGAATTGCTTTTAAGTTGTAAAGTAGAAAATTATTATTTTTCTTTAAAAAAAAATTATGAAATTGATTAACGTCAAGTATATTTCCGATGCTGAGTCCTATCATCGTGTTATAGAGAATGTCGTATTATGTTGAAATTATAATAACGCACCTCATATATATAACCACACCGCTGCTTAAAACACAGCAATCTGGCGTCAAGTACATTTGCTCTCGGGCATGTAAACTTACTAAATTTCATCGCTCTAAAATGACGTCACAAAAGCGATGATTTTTTATTTGGTATTCTATAAGAAGTTCCCATCGATTTTATTTTTGTCGCTGGAAAGAAATCGACCAAATTATAAGGTCGCCTTTAGCGGAGACTTTAAAATTTTCCATCGCTGTATTTTTTAGAACTGTCAAACAATTCGAATTATAATTTGAATTTCAGTACAATATTTTTAATACACAGTATATGTATAGTCATATGAATATACAAATATAAATATATCAGAAAGTGAGGTTATGTTGCTTGTCACTTAACTTGAGCAATTGACATGTATTCGTACTTGTCAAGTGTTTAAATTTTTATTTGTATATACTAAATATTGTCTACAATAAAGTGTGATTCCCACTCACTGTTTTAATTTTATTTTGTATTTAATTTAAATTGTTTAGCATATGGCATTATACGTAGTCATTCCCTGTACCATTTTTAATTAAATTTCTTTTTTAAATTTCTAAATTAAAAAAAAACCATATTATATTATAACCACCAAAATGTGACAATTTGTCAAAATACAGTAGGATTTCTTTTTAACAGAAGTTCAATGACAAAAATAAAGAAGTAAAAACAATTTCTATTACTAATTGTTATTAAAAAAAGGAATTTTAATTATTTCGCGTTCAATTTTGTCCAAATGTCGAACTGTCAAAAATTATATGACTAACGACACATGCGCATCAACTAAGTTAATTAAACTCAAATTAAAACACGAATGTGACAAGGAATGCCTATTCCAAAAACCTGAAATCTAGATTAAAATATTAAATAAAAACGTAAATTAAATATCAAAATTGACGATACAGTGGGCGAGAGCATTGATTGCTGTGTCTTCGTATTCGAGCCCCGGAGAAGATATATATTTTCACAAATACTGCAAACATTGAAGGAGGTCGTCGGTGATAGGATTCAGCATCGGAAATAGGCGACATTAAATAAATAAATATCACTGACACTGACACTGAGTGAGAATGAGGCTTTAGTTATACATATTATATAATAATCATTTGCGCCTGAATTTATAGCAACAACAAATGCGCGGTTACAAAATGCGTTATATCGTTCTGTATTTTGGTTCTGCTATACGCAGCTACGCCCTCTTTACCGTAAAGCAGTTGTTGATTATGAACCCAGTCAAAGTATCATCCTTTGAAATTCACAAACCCTTAAATAAAATAGTTGGGGAAGGCAAGTCATAAACAGCATAACCTGATGTGACATGAAAACACAGAACACTGGTATGATTCAATTAGCATAGAAGGTTACATTTTGTACATTTCCAACCGCATCAGACTGACACCCTGCCATTGAATACACGTACGAGAACATTCGGTCTATAGGTTTTCATTTTGCTTTTCACTTTCTAATCCCTGTCCAAATGTATTTATCTTTTTGTTCCCAAAAACCTGAGAGGTGTTTTATCTCGTGTCTGACAAAGTGGATTTACTTTTAGGCCCTTGGATAAGGTCGCTTCATCCTATATTCACCAACGTGATGTTTGTGCATGGTTTGCTAGTTCTGAGACCTTTATTAATTAAAAATTTACATGTTTTTTTGGTTGACGGGTCACTAGTATCAGCAGTAGGCTATTACACGGGTCTTTTTTATAAATATACATACTTTTAATGTTTTTGAATATGATTAGTACCCGCAGGTTATTGTTGTTTTATGTAATTACACACTCGTAATCATGAACTTGCTAATTTATTCTTTGTTATTTAGAATTTTAACCCTACTTTTATTTTAATAAGATTTTCTATAAAAACAAGATCATTTACATTATTAATATAATTTAAAAAAATATTTTTGTGTGTTTTTTTCCATTAAATATTAATTACACTCAACGCATGTTTACATTATTATTTATTATATTAATTGTGTGCCTTTGGGTTTTACAATCTACATTATTATATTTCTTAATGCATTTCATATAAATTCAAAGTTAAAACTAAACTTAAACTATTCTAGACTATTACTACTTCGAATAGTACTTTCTGTTTCTTCTTTTCTTGATCCCCTCTCTTCATGTCCCCTACTCCTCCTTTATTCACACCGTTTCCTGCTTTTCCTTCCTTATTGCCTGTATCTTCATCTATCACCTCTTGCCTTCCTTGTCTCCTCTCGACAAACCCTCTATTAGCTTTTCACTATCCTTCCTGCCTTCTCTCTTCGTTTTCACTTCTCCACTTATGTCTATTACAGGCATAAACACTCTGTCTTTACTATTTCCACTTGACTCTCTTCCTTTACTATTTCTTCTTGACTCTCTTACTTTACTATTTTATTATTGTCTCTATCTCCGTCATCCACCTCTTGTCCTTATCTCCTTTCCGCAAATCCTCTATTTTTCTGGACTGAAATTTAACTGTTTCCTCGCTACTTCTTTCTTTCTCCTGCTTCCCTTCACTGCCTCTTTTAGTACTTCCTCTCTCTTCATGTTCCTTATGCAACCCAGCTACGAGCTTATTTATTGTCCTGTTTTTTCTTTCCTTGTTGTTTATGTTTACATAAACTCGCTAGATTGGAACATCCGGCGTCGAACATGTTGCAAGGCCCCGATGAGGTTCTTGTCAGGCATGACTCGCGATCTGATATGACGTTGGTAACTTAGATGTGCAACTGAATCTAATCAATTAAATTGAAATAAAATTATGGGTTGTACATAAACTATGCAGCTTTTTAGGGGAATGGGGCTCGGTAAAAAGCTACACAGTGCTACATGAGGAGAGTAAGTGATAGAGTGAAGCTACGTAGTTATTGTCAGCAGATATTTCAACGTCTGATCGAGGCCTTATGTCTCTTTGGCAAAATTTCAACAATTTCTTACCATTCAAATTTAGATATGCGGGTTATTCGATACTTCAGCGGGATACTTCTAGCAAGCACTCAAAATAGGCGTTTGTTTCAGTCCTCTTTGAGATGACCTCTTTGTTAGATCCAAATCTCTTACCTCCCAACCATTTCTTTAGGTTTGGAAACAGTAAATAGTCGCAAGGGTCTAGATCTAGAGGATGTGCTAGATGGGGTATCAGGTCGTTGCCCAGTGTAGAGGTTTTTGCCATGGTGACGACACACTCAATCGCAATCAATGGCTAATTGTCTGCTTACCAGCCATTGAACGCAGCTTGTTCAAAATTTGACAGTAGTCTATTAATTAATGGCAGTTAACGGAAGTTGCTCGAGAAATTCAAATACCCTTTGTAATTACTGCACATTAAGTCAAGTCTCTAAGCCCGCTATTCAGTCACTTAAAGCACTAATTCGGTTCTGGAGGGTTTGCATTAAGTAATTTTTATCAGAGCTGAGAGCAGTTGTATGTCATAGCAGCTGTATAAAACACCTATTATTGCTTTTTATTCTTCTATATCTTTTAGTAAACGGTGATTACGTTAAATTAATGACAATACCAGAGAATACATATTCGTACTCTCATATACTAATGGGCAACACAGTGAGACGCCAGCCAGCCCATTTACTCGTATGTAGCTGGCAGCTGGCAGCTGGTAGCTTATTGGTCTGGTACAGGAATAAAATGTAGAAACAGGAGCACCAGAACTTCCTTAGATAATTTATGACTACAATAAAAACAATAAAATATATGTGTTAGAAAAAACATGTGCTGTTTTTTTTACTGAAGAAGGTCAACATTTACTATTAACCGCTGCGACATTAAATGCCTCCTCTGTCGGTGGTCTGTAGAGAGTCATGGAGTATTTCTACAGATTTATGGACATGAAATGTAACCCCTTATACTGCAACGAGGAATAGTATTCAAGTGAAGTGCAGTGGTCGCAGTGGGGATTCGCACTATACGGGATTCTGTAGTCAACAGCAAAATATCGACTGTGAGTAGGAGAGGTGAATGTAAAACTTGCAGTGTCGTAGAATGTCGAAGTTGTCGATATACAAATTAATGTCGCATAGTCGCCACAGAAGCGCAGATTTCATTTATTTAATGTCGACCTATTTCCAATGCTGTGTCTTATCCTTAAAGGTTGGCAGTATTTATGGTGCAGCAGTGTACTACACCGCTGTCTCATTCATATTATAATTATAAGAGCACATAATAAAATGAATTTTGATAGCAACCAAACTCAGAAGATGTAGCAGTTTGGCCTTATAATAAATACTATCGGTCACTATGTCATCTGGAAATAAATTGAACATAACATATTTGCATAAGATAACGGTGACAAATGCATATTTAAATAAAAATAAACGTATACCTATATAAGATATCAATTCAATTTTTTTTAATTCTTTATTTATTTTCTGTCTTCTTGTTATTTATGTACATAGATTTCTTTCCCTAGGTCTTTTTTATAAGTTGTTGGTGAGATACGTTTCAACAAAAAGCTATTGAAATTCTGCATCATACTCAGTAAATGTTTGTTGTAAGTTTCAATATTAGGTTTATGCTTTCAAATCCTTATATAGATGAATTACTGAGCTGCATAAAGAGGCATTCGATTACAAAATAAAGATTGAAAAGATAGAAGAGCTAACGAGGGGGTGGAACGTAGGGAAGTACAGAGAAAAATGAAGGAAGTAGAGGAAAAGAGAGAGTTGTAGTGAGTGGGAGTAGTAAAGAAATAAATGATGTCGGGTAAATAGCTGCGGAGAAGAGGAAGGAAAGGAAAGAGATGGATGGCAGAGCAGATATGGAGCTTAGAATAGAAGAGATGCTCAAAGGAGTCAAGGAAAGAAGAAAATGGATGGCGAAGATACAGAAAAGAAAGTAGAAGAAAGAGAGAAAAAGGAATTTAGTTTTAAGTCAATTTATTGAAATGTAATTAAAGATTTATTGTGGAAGAAACACATACATATACGCCTAATAAATTTGTGTTTTTATACAGTAAATAGTCTATTAGGTAAATGAAATAACAATCAAAACCAGAAAGTATAGCGCTTGTATGGGAAATAAACTCGAAAGCATAGCTATGCCATAAAAATTATTTATTATTTTACACCATTACGATATAAAATCGACAGACTGGATAAATAGTGTTTACTAAACAAACCAACGATTTAACATCTTGCCTGAGGATGTTGTCTAGAGGTTTTATGTTCCATGTTCTTCGTGGGAATTACTTTATAAAGATATTTACATTATTCACTAATTATTGTACATAACTTCTAATAAACTTCCAAACTATATAATAAAGAATAACGAAGAAGCCAATAATTTTCCTTAATTCGGTTGTGAACCATATATGAATTTATATAAAACTGTACTGTATCAAATTATTTTTATTCAATTCACAATATTGAAATCACGACGTCATTGATATCTCACAATCTTCTCCACTACTATTTGTCACCCTTTAGCATTACTGTTAAACAAGAGAAGAGCAGCATTAAACGTCAAAGCTATAGCAGCTATTGAGTCTACCCATAATGTTTCAATATAATCTCGTGATATAAAACGAAAAATAAATAATGTTAGTTGTTCTATTCTATTCAGTTCATTATGTCATCAACTACTAGGATAACAACTGGAATATTACGCAGTAAAATAAAATTCAAACTATAAATAAATATACATTTTTGGATATTTACTAACTTAAAAACGCCAATATACGTTTATTCACTACCCCTTCACAACTCAATTTCATAACCAACTTCAACATTTGATAAATGCATGTCCACACAGTTTATTACTCCATGACTGCTGCTGTGTTATTACAGAACATTCCTCTTCTGTGTCATGAGACAGAGAACATTCGTAAAAACAACGCCAATGTCGCAAGACATACGGTTGTACTTTATTACATACTGTAATTTTTAAGCAAAAGATTACTTTCTTTGTCATTTATTTCCTTGATGCGTAGTTTAGTTAAACAATTAATTCTAACTATTACAGGGTGATGATTAGTTTTACTATATAGTAATCGCACCAGCAGATTCCAGGAACCTCGCGATGCGATGACACAGCTGCAGTATTAATAGTAAACTGCAGTATTCAGAATGTATTAATTAATTATAATTGTTTGCTCTCTTGTTTATTCTGAAACACAAATATTTGTACATTATTTCTAAACAAAACAGACTGTATTAAGTTAAATTGTAACAATTTAAAGTAGCAAGGGTAAGGGCAAACAGAGCTAATTATCTAAACTACTTTAGCAAAAATCTTAAAGTAAAAAAACTATTTTTATAAAGTTTAAATATTCCTCCAGTGATTCTATGGAATGACAATATGAAATCCAAGAAGGCGGTCATGTTCTCTCTTTGATTTTCATCTTACAACTACTTTTTTGTTGTCATTTCAACTTCCATTATTTATTTCAATGGGCTGGTGTCCTATGTCTTAATGTCTATAAAAGTGTACAATATATTGATAAAGTGGGTTACTAGAACCTCAAATGTTCAATTATTTTTTAATAACTCCTTATATTTCAGAAAATATCAAAAATTAAAAAAGTCATTGTGCCTCTTTAATTATTAAAGGGATTCAACGTTGTACACATTCCAAATGCATGTGACCTCACGTCCGCTATGTTGCTTATTCATAACAGAACTCTGACAAGTTTACAGGTTACCAACTTTACAACTCATAAATCTCTGCTGTATGTCTTTATATATCAAAATATCAAATATTATTTACAGCTGATTCGAGGAATAATAAAATTTCAATATTATGTCTGCCGCAACAGGGTTAAATAAAATAGGAACTTATTATTCTTTGCTAACTAACACATGCGTACTAGATACACAGGACTACCAACAGCTACAAAACATTACCACAGCACTGACCATGGATAAGTTCAAATTTTAATTGCTATATCTTCGTCCACATTTAGATATTTAATAAAATAGACACGCCAATACACATTTATTAACATCAATTTCAATCAACAATTAAAAAAATCGACCACTAAAAAATAAGTACACAATCCCATTATAATTCACGTCAACTTTATTTTCATTTGTATTACGACAGGTAGAGTGGTTTCGTCATTTGTAGCCGATAAAATGGACAATTCATATGAATGACTGAGAAACTGAACTGTAAATAAACACTTACATGAAACATTACCACACCACTGACCTATTCAACAAATAACTGACGTTAAAATGCATTTCACGTCATACAAATATGGCCGACCATTTCTAGCGCTAAAACTACAATTCAAACTTTTAATTGCTATATCTTCGTCAATATTTAGATATTTAATAAAATAGACACACCAATACACATTTATTAACATCAAGTTCAATCAACAGAATAAGAAATAAATAAAATTATAACAGGTAATTTTTTAGATAATTATTACGCCTGATTTTTCTGCAATACCTCTTACAGTTGTCATTTGTACTGCGCTTGTGTTCCTTAATTTGAGGACAGTTATGCAGTACTGAATCCATCATAAATAATTCATTATGACTAGTTTTGAATTGTTATTATTAATTAAATATTTCATCAATTTATTAATAATTGAAATATGTTTATGCGTATGAATATTGAATATGAATTACATAATTCTAAAATTATTATATGAATATGTTTAAAAACATATTTACATATATTTAAATCATATAATGATAACTTATTTCTTCAGTTTCAATTCGCTTTAAATGGCGCGGGGATATCAGTGCAAAAAGTGTGGTGAAGAGAGGGAGGAGAGGTATAGTTTCTATGGTGTTAAGAGGGCATATATGTGGTAATATATGCTACACCTAATGTCTAATAAGTTTATGGTTATACAATGCATAATCATTTTATCGATGTAACAGAAAAGCAAAGAAAATATAAATCGGGTGCTGAGATCAAACCCGAAGACTAATGCCCTGTGTTGTTAGTGAGAGAACGAACGTGTATACGAGTAAGAGAAAACACAAGGCACGAATGAAACTAAACTCGTAGTCGAGCCGTGTATCGTGACTATAGAATTTTTAACAATAGCAAAACAAGGGATTCTATTGTGTTATATTTGATTGTATGTATGTATTTAAAAACTTTTCAATAGTATTCGTAAACATCTCTGTTGATGATGTCATTATCAAAAACAAGCAACCAAGGATGCGCTGCGACCGAGAAATAGACTCGCGGCAAACGTATTCAAAACCAATTTTATTTCAGTTTAGTTACGTTCGTGCCATGTGTTTTATCTCACTCGTATACACGTTCGTTCTCTCACTAACAACACAGTTCCATTCTCATTCGGTTCGGGCAGATTCGGGTCTAAGGTTTACAACCAGTGGCCTCGTGTGCGGAGGCCCTTAGTAGACTGGTATGAACGTCTCAACGTTCTTGAGTATTGTGTCATAAATATTACTAACAGATATGAAGTTAATATCGTCTTCTCCACAATTGAACCGAATACGAATAAATGTAAATATACACAAGTTTGAAATCAATTTTGAAATCGCCACATGCAATGAAAGAGATAATAATTTACAGCACGTGCAACGGTCTCTCACTCCCTGCACCTCTCCTACCGCTCACCATCAATTGCTAAAATCCTGCTTGTACAAACTAAATCAGTATAATGGCATCCAATTGTAAACCATTATTCTGCATTGTCACCATTTGTAAAGTAATTTGTTATCGCTTGAACACTGCTTTCTGAGCGAGCAACAGGACGAGGACGAGGACGAGGCACAGCAACACACTGCTAAATGCAAATAGATAGAAAATAATAGTTAAGTTAAAAATTGTAATATGTTGAAAATCTAAGAAACAAAATAAATTTTATTGCTTCTCTTTTTTCTTTGAAGTTAAAGAATGTGTCAGCAGAATGTTTATTTGATCGAACAATTTGTCTCAGCACAAAGTTTGCAGTTTTTAACACATTGTTTCCTGGCTGCGGGCTCGCTGGATATTTAGAGTTAGTGATTTAACCTGTAGCACGCGTGTTACGGACTGGTACGTTTGAAAATTTACAAATATTAACTGTATATTTTTTTGCTAGGCACATTTTAAAATCAGATTCTTGTAGTGATAAACATCGAATAAAACTTGACAAAGTTAAGGTGAAACATTACATCATGGTTATATAGTTATATATAGATGGCAACAATGTACTAAAATAACGTGTAAACTAGAATGTAATTCAGGTTATGGGTTCAGGTATGAGTATATTACGTTCGTGCTGTTGAAAATATGGTGTATGGCAAGCGTTGATAAGTCAGCAGTCATTGTAGTGACTTAAACTGGCGCCAAACGATACTACTAACACCTTCCAAAGTTCGACGCTTGATGATTGGACGCATCGTGTGGCAGATTCTGGAACTAACTGTGTCTAAGATCATGTATTCAACGTACATGTTGGAAGAAGTTCGGACTGTTGTCGGTCTTTTACCCCTACCACATATTTGATTCACATTTCATTCACTGCTGCACGAATCATCTAACAAAGGAAGGTTTTATACTTGAAGGTTTCTTTAATTACTTGAAAGTTTTTGTGAAACAGTGTCAGTGTCAATAATATCAACTAATTAATAAAATAAATAAATAATACTAATAACAAAATAAATAAATTGTGTAGTAGGAAACTGGCCATGTCAATCTTCCAATATTTGACTCACACGTTGAAGACATTTGAATCAAACGTTCACCGCATCGTCTGGGCTGGAAAATAAACATGTAATCTGTAACATATAAACAACACACACTACGATTTCAATTCCACGCGTGTTAAGTTATGGAATTAAAACCGTAAGGAATTATTCCGCAGTGGGACCTATGCCTTACTGTATAAACATGGCAAAGAAGATAAGCGGGAAAGAAAACACATGATCGTGCAATGTATTGTGAGGCAGGAACTGATTTCGGCTATCTGAGAATTGTAGAATGCCGACGATGCTGACAATAATACGGATATAGTTAGTCCCTGGTGCGTACCCTTTTCTTCTATGCCAGGTTTCGTCCAAAAAAACAACAATGCATTGACTGACGGATACCTTAACTGACTGATTATGCTGTTGTCAGAGGGGCATAGGGTTCTCTAAACGCACTTTTTCAGCGTAGGGATACTACAACAGTCAATTCGCCTCTAAAAATATAAATTGTACGTTCTTATTAGAATAAATTGGGCACAAACGAACTGTTTCGATGTGGTGCAATAAATTGCACATCTGCGAGTTAATCTATATACAGGGTGTCCCAATATTCAACGATAAGCGGGCACCAGAGAGTGGTCCTGCTCCTGACTACACAAGAAAAAAAGAAAAAAAAAGTTATCTCATTTTGTTTAGGAATTAGAAAAAAAATAATTTTTTTTTCGAAAATTGAAACACCTTTAGATGTTTTTAACTACCATGACCACCATTTTTCAAATATTTCTGATTTTTTTTTGGATCGGCTACCTAAATAGCACTGCTATTCACTGTATCATTTATTTTAATTCATTCAACTATAAAAAAATCTATTTTGGGTATTGTAAAAGAGATAACTATTAACAACAACAATTTATGAAATTTGATTCTTGTTTAGAAATAGTATGCATAATTTTTTTTTATTGCTAGTTTTCCTGGATTATTATATAATTTTGGAATCCTGAAGAGTTGCGCCGAATTTTAAAAAAACTTGCCATAGTAGTGTTCATACTTTTTTTTACACCACGATGAGTTAAAGTGGACAGAAAGTAAAAATCTTAAAAAATTTTAGGGAAAAAAATAATTTCGATTGATTTTTGTGTAAAAACTACTGGCATTCTGGGATTTTTAATGTTTGTGGTGGATAGTAGTGCTATTTAGGTTGCCGATACAAAAAAAAAATCAGAAATATTTGAAAAATTGTGGTCATGGTAGTTAAAAACATCTTAAGGTGTTTTAATTTTCCAAAAATTTATATATTTTGTTTCTAATTCCTAAACAAAATGAGATAATTTTTTTTTTCTTTTTTTCTTGTGTAGTCATGAGCAGGACCATCCTCTGGTGCCCGCTTATCGTTAAATATTGGGACACCCTGTATAAAGAAATTATATTTCTTTAGTTGGTAACACTGACCAGAGATATTACATTTGCATTCAGATCAGGTAACAGGGATTTAGAATAGGTATATTTGTTTCTTTCTTGTTTTGTTAAATGGGAATAAACATATTTGTTAATTATATATTTTGCAATCGTGAATCTGACACTATCATTGTTATTTTTGTTTGCTTTAATTTGAAATTATGAACTAAACTTATATTTTATGACATAATAGTCAATTAGCGCACTTGCTACCACGTTAATTATGTATGCAATGATTGTACGAACTACCAACCAAACTGCACGTTGTACCATATTATTATTTAATAATAAAGCAAACTAGAATATTGTTTTAATGTTTATCGTAATACAATTACAGCACTATTGAAAGTGTACACTCACCATCAATAAGAATAACTAGCGCTTATATATAAGACATTTTAGGAATTGTAAATTTTAATCAAACTTATGTTTTCAGTATGCTCTGTGTTTGCGGAGTTTGGACCTTATAGAGATCTATAGGCTGGCTACGGCGTATTTGCGATCTGTCTGCGGTATCCAAGTTCTCGAACGGCAAATGTCGCTCAGTTCCTTTCAATAGCTTAGTGGGCGCACAATTTGATTATGAAGGCCTTTTTAAGTATTAAGTAATTAATAGCAATTTTTTATTTATATCAAAAGACACAGCAAAACATCAGAACTTTTTTAGATTACATTTATTTTAAAACTACACTATTGAATTACATATTAATTGATTAAATATTTTAATTGATGAGAATACTAGTTACGACACTAGGTAAATGTAACTCGCGGTTTAAGTTATAGATAAAAATATGTTTATTTATTATTTTATGTAAATGCACCAAAGGTTATGCGTGCGTTACGTTTGAGTGTTGCTAAAAGTTGTAGCCAATAAGAATGAATTAGGAACAAAAACGTAGTGTCGATGCCTAATAGAAGTGGATTGTAAAACAAAGGATGTTTACATAAGAAATAGTATCGTTTGCTCACAGCAAGCAGTGTATATAAAAACAAATAGGCATAAAATATAAATAAATTGAGACAAAGAAATCTTAATTCTAACATTAATTAAAAATAAAAGCAAGATATTGATATACAAATATGAATATTGCATGCATTTATTAACATTCTGAAATAATTTTTTTTAATTTTAGTAATTTACATATACATTATAATAATTGCACTGTTTAACTTAAATCATACTATCTTACCTAAAATCAAAGAAACAACATTTAAAGTCTATTATTTAAATTGTCAATTCTTTTTTATCTAATTTTATAACAACTTAACGTTGTGCACATTATACTCCAAATATCAACTGTGTTGGCTGCTATTCCTTACAACGTTTCTCGTTGCACACAACAATGATAGTAGGTATAACTAATATATACCATTAGCTCACCTGACCAGAATGCAATTGTAATATCTCTGGTCAGTGTTATCAACTAAAGAAATATAATTTATTTACATGTATTATAAAGGGCCTTGTCAAATTTTATTTCGTTATGAAAATCCGACCTAACAGTATCAAAATACGAGTAGAGCATCAGTTTGCTAGCTGTCATCTAAGAATACGTATTCCAAAATTAATTGATTCCAAAACGAGATAGGCTCATGTCAAATGTTGATCTAATGTCGGTAATACAGGTAGCGTATTTCTTACCCTTACATACAAATAATTAGGCCCCTAAGGCATATGCTGTTACCGACATGCTTACAAATATTCCTCGGATTGACAGCACTATATTAGTATGTATGACAGGAATAATTATGACATGGCAAATTGGATACTGACAATATTAATTAAATTAATTATTAATTAAATATATATATATATATATATATATATACAGGGTGTCCCAAAATTCAACGATAAGCCGGCACCAGAGGGTGGTCCAGCTCATGACTACACTAGAAAAAAAGAAAAAAAAAAATTACCTCCTTTTGTTTAGAAATTACAAAAATAAAAATAGAAATCTTTCGAAAATTGAAACACCTTAAGATGTTTTTAACTACCATGACCACAATTTTTCAAATATTTCTGATTTTTTTTTTGTATCGGTAACCTAAATTGCACTGCTATTTACCACAACCATTAAAAATCCTAGAATGCTAGTAGTTTTTACACAAAAATCAATCGAAATTATTTTTTCCCTAAAATTTTTAAAGATTTTTACTTTCAGTCCACTTTAACTCATCGTGGTGTAAAAAAAACGTATGATCACTACTATGGCAAGTTTTTTTAAAAAGTGGCGCAACTCTTTAGAATTCCAAAATGGTATAATACTCCAGCAAAACTAGCAATAAAAAGAAATTATGCATACTATTTCTAAACAAGAACCATATTTCATAAATTGTGGTAATTGATGAGAGAATTGATTTTTTTTTCTAGTGTAGTCATGAGTGTAGTTATCGTTGAATTTTGGGACACCCTGTATAATGTATTTATATGTAGAATTTCATAAGGTTTAAATTTAATTACAAGCGCTATTTATATCGAACTGATCCCACTTTGTAGTTTTTTAACAGAATGTAGTGTACAAAAATATACTATCAAAGAAATGAAATAAAATGAAACAAATTACGTTTAAAATAAATAAAAACAAAATTTATAAATATCACAATATTCAATAGCTACACAAAACAGATCTTCACTCTAAGGGCGTCCGCACATGGAGCGACTGGTTGCAAACCTTAGCCCCGAATCTGCCCGAACCGAATGTGATTATAACTGTGTTGTTAGTAAAAGAACGAACGTGTTTACGAGTGAGATAAAACACACGGCACGAACGTAATTTAACTGATTTTAAACTGGTTTTGAGCATATATTAAGCGATTATATTTCTCAGTTGCAGGGCATTGTAGGTTTCATCAACAGAATACTATTGAAAAATATTTAAATACATACATACAATCAAATATAATATAATAGAATCCCCTGTTTTGCTATTGTTAAAAATCCTATAGAGTCACGATACACGGCTCGACATGGCTCGTGCTCGTTTTTGTTGAAAACTTCGTTTCGCGTTTAGTTTGCAACCAATCGACTCGTGTGCCTTTCCTCGTGTTTTATCTAACTCGCATACACGTTCGATCTCTCACTAACAACAGTTGTAATCACTTTCGTTTCGGGTAGATTCGGGCTAAGGTTTGCAACCAGTCGCCTTGTGTGCGGAGGGCCTAAGACAACTAAACTGAAAAGAGACCGATTCACCATTGTTTATGCGATGTGCACTTATTGTGCACTGGCGATACTTTGTGCTGTGTAAAGTTCATTAATTAGCACTCATAGCTGTTTTTTTTTGTATGTACTATGATACTTCTGTTATTTAGCGTATTTGCGAATATTTAACGTGCATTTAGTAGTGTGTCCTGATAAACCACCCGCAATGGACTCTTTTTCTTTTTTTCCTACTTAAAATTAATAATAATTACAGAGAATAAATAAAATATAACCTTAAACAAATATTAGTAAACAAATACTATTTATTCTAATCTTCTAATCATTATTCATTAATTATTCCACGTTAATTGTTGCATATAATTACAAGTATTATACATTATGTAAAATGAATTAGAAAACTGGAGTTCCCGTGCCTGCTAAATTTGATCTACAACTTTAACCTCCTTTTTTTAAAACTTAATTAAACCCATTGTATAAATCAGAAAATTTTTATTTGTTTTTTATAATGTAGTCACATACATAACTTTTGTTAAAAACATCTTAAGATGTTTCAATTTTCGAAAGATTTTAATTTTTTTTTGTAATTTCAAAACAAAATGAAATCTTTTTTTTTTTCTTTTTTTTTCGTGTAGTTATGAGCAGGTCCACCCTCTGGTGCCCGCTTATCCGCTTATATAACCTTTTCTAATATCGTCGTCACCAAACAACTTTTTCTTCTTTTTTTTTATAGTGGGTTACTATTTTGCTCTCTTTAGCTCACAGTCGATTTCCATCGCTAAATCTAAATTAATAACAAACGAAATATTATATTCTTCCCAAGATTTTATTTGTACCAGTACAGTGGCCGAGAGCGTTGAACCGTTAATGTCATTGTGCTGTGGTTCCGAGGACCACCTTGGACCAAGTTGTGGTTGTGGTGACCGTAGTCGCAGTTCGGTGCCGGAGTGGTGCCCGTCGTTGAGCTGTGGCTGCGGGGGTATGCGTACGGGGGTTTCCGTTGACATTGCACTTCCCTAGCCAATGGTGCGGAGTGTTCGGTGTCACCGCTCATACTACCTTCCAAGGCGAGCACATTTTAGCGAATAATATCTAGTAGGGGTATTCTCCCCTTACCCATGGTACCTGACTTCCTACAACCGTCCGTGTTACACAAGCAGAAGTGATTTCTGTACTTAATTTGCGCGAGTTATGGCCACATAGGTGGCTGGGATCGCAAAGCTCCAGGAGTGGAGGAAGATTGTAACCGATCACTCGCACTCGCTGTGGTTCCGAGTTCGATTCACAGGCCAGCGATTTATTCGCTGAATTGCTTACATAATAAAAATAATCACATAATATTTACTTCTGACAAGAAGATTAAAGAGAACTAAGCCATTTGAGCTAGTAAGATAAGTGACATAAAAAAAGTGTATTAACAATGATTAATACTCTGACTACAAAATAACTAACTAGAAAATATGTTATTAGATAGTTTATATAAAACTAGCTGTCCCGGCCACGCGTTGCTGTGACTAACGTTTTTGTCATATTACATTACATAGCGCCATCTATTGAATATTTACTCAATCTAGTCAACAGAATATTTACTCAATCTAGTCAACAGATGTCGCCATCATCGTCGCCAGATGTCATATGTCATATACAGATAATTAATAGACAAATAATTTGCAATAAGATAATATTGCAATCATAAATTGAGATGTAAGCTATCCTATCTTTCAAGTTGGATCAAACCGCACCCGGTGTACAAATTTGATTAAAATCGGTTAAGTAGTTTAGGAGTCCATCGCGGACAGACAACGTGACACGTAATTTATATATATTAAGATTAGTTATAACAATATAATAAGTATAACAAATAAACAAACAAAAAATGTATTTGAAGATCGTCATTGGTACTAAAATATGAACAATTATGAATGTTTACTAATCATTTCCCAGTAAACATTTTGGAGTAAATTCTACTTCATTTCTATTACTTATCATGAGTTCTTTGTCATAAACGCGTTTGTTTTCTATTGATTTTGTTTTTTATTTATTTATGAGCTACAGACATCGCAACGAAGGCTCACTGCTGAATAAAAGCGACTCCGGTTTATGATTTATGACCGGAGTTATAAATTATAATTTATGCCCTGCTGTGATTGGACAGGGAACTTACATTAAAATTAAGCGGGAAGTTTAAACAGAGTATTCATTTTGAAAAATAAAATCGATTTTTATTAGAAAACAAATTTATAATGAAAAAAAGCAATAACTTTATGCAAAAATTTTATTTATATTTTATTAAATTTATAAATATTTACAGCATTATTTGTGATCAATTTTTAATATAACATTAGTCTACATTGTTAAACATTAAATAAACATACACTAACTATTCTATACACTTGAATATACACTGGTCTGGAACTGTAGCTTTAGTTTTATCTAGGAGACAGTTTCTGAAAATGAAAATACATGTACTTTACATATTTATATAGTAATAACTCTTATAAATAATATCCTGTAAGGATACCATTTTATTTACCAGTAGATCAAATCTTGATTTGTAATTAAGTTCTTCTTATTTCTCCTTACAACAATTTTTGGGTACCGTCTAATTTTGTGTCAGAAATGTAAGAGAAAAATTAAAACAACTTTCTGAATAAAAAATGTTGAAAAATATGTAGATGAAGAAACGTATATAAGATGCTTCATAAAATGGCGACTGAATATATATGTATAACTTACCAAACATTTCAATACATCAGCAAATAATTACATATAGATAAAAGAAACTTATAATTTCTTTGATCACTATTTTATATTATTGTTCTTTTAATGCAGTATTAAAACTGATTAAAACCAAAGAACATATATTATTTATATAAGTATATATTAAGTATACTTAAATATCTTCGATAAGAATAGTTAAAATCTAATTACCTACTTCTTTTTTCTTCCAGTTTACTCTTGTTGCAATTTACTGATACGGAATAAATAAATGCATAACCACTCACGAGCATTCGCCTTTCCACGTGTTGCTTCCTCAAGATCCATGACCCCTGACCCCGATTTTAACCCAATTACTTGTTGATCCAGCGCAGCATCCCATACCCCCACACGAACTACTCGTACACGGTACGATCTGCTGCTACGATATACCCTCCAAACACACATCATTCGAAATATCTTAAATAATCCAGTAGATTGGAAGTACAAGTATATTACGTTTGCCTTGATAAATGGTCATCGGTTTTTCTGTTTCCTGTTTTATATTGTATATAGGTTAGCTTGGTCAACAATGAGTTTTACTCAGAAAACGGCGTGTGCAAGAACTAACATGATTCTTTAATTCGAATTGGAGAACATTATATAAAGTGAATTAGAAAACTGTAGTTGCCGCGCCTGCAGCATATGATCCGCAAACTTAATAACACTTTATAATAATCTGTTGCTAGTGTGCTGGCCAAACGAATAGTAGCGATGAGTAGGATATGCAATAAGTACACAGAGGAAAGTAGAAATAGTGCAAGTTAAAATCTCCTTCCCACTCACTGTTATAGGCATTCCTGTTCACATCGTGTTTTATTTTGAGTTTAGTTAATTTAGTTGGTGCGCATGCGTCGTTAGTAATATAAATGTTGACAGTTCGACATTTAGACAAAATTGTATGTCGAATAATTAAAATTGCTGCTTCAAATAATAAACTGTTAATTATTTATTATTGACAAACTGAAATTGAACTTCTATTCAAAATAAATCCTACTGCAGTTTGACAGATTGTCACATTTTGGAGGTTTTAATATAATATTGTTTTTATATTTAGTATTTTTAATTATAAACATTGGACCTTGTAAGTTTCTAAAAAAAACAAAGAAAATTTGAATTAAATTGAAAATGGTAATTTCAATTCAAAATTAAAAATAGAATTAAAACAGTGAGAGGATATGATACTTAAGGCAATGAAGGAAAGTAGAGAGGGTTAATTAAGGGTGAGTTCCAATAAGCGTTCACAACAATCACGCTTACGACCGCAATTTTCCCCGATCCACTTGCTTGAGAGCGTTGAAAAAATAAGATTTGCGATAGTTGATTAAATAGCTCTGTAGCAAAAGCTATATCTACAAAGAAAATAAATTCTTCATAAAAAAAATATATTCTAAATGATAATGAACATTGTTTATTTATTAAGTTATGTTATGGTATGACGAAAAGTGTATAAATAGCAGTTAAATATGAATTAAAATTAATTTTATTAGGCATATTTTACATAATTATATATTAAATCAACATCCAATAAAATATCTCTTTCCGAATCATATAAAGTAATTTTTTCTGTCATCGTCATCTTTAAGTTTTGCGTTATGTTTAAACATTGCGCCGCAATGCTCAACAACGGCCTCTACGACCCAACTCTTCAATGCGTCGTTGTGGGCTTGGCGTGAGCGAAATTAATGACGTCATTAGTGACGTTTTCGCCGCGACCACAACGACCCTGGTCGCCATGTGGAACGGTTGAAAGAATATTATGAACTTTGTAAACACTTAGTGGAACGCGCTCTAAGTAATTATGTTGGAACTATTAAATAGGAAGAACTAACCAAGTATCGGCAAGAAGGTAATATTTTTAAGAAAATCTAACTAGTTATGATTTTAAAACTAAAACATCTTTCAATTTTCCTTTAACATCTGTAAATACTAACATAAAAAAGAAATTTAAAATTCATATAAAACGAAAATAGCCAAAGTGCTTTTACTAATAAAAATAAAAATAAAAAGTTTAAGCATATAGGCAACACTCATTAAACATTTCTATCAGAACTAGAACCGCAACGGTGCACAATAAACGGTGAACCCCACGTTCTAGCACAACGCTTAGCATTTGCCTAATTTATTGTTATTTGTTTTAGTGTATGCTCAGGGGTGTCCGCAAACGTCAAATTTTCCCCGCCTCCGCTAAAAATAGAATGGAAATTATTACTAAACTATCTGACCCGGCAGACATTGTTCTTTCCAAATTTTAATAATTTTTTCACAATTCAATTGAAAATAAACAACTGATCAATTTTTCGTCACTATTAGCTTGATTCACAATTTGACAATCAACTGCCAAACGATATTTGTGCGCATAGTACAAATTTTTTCAGAGTTTTGCCAATTTTCCGGGCAAATTTTTCAATCTTTTTTCCCCTAAGAACCACTGGCGTAGCTAGGTATGGGCCAGTCGGTGCTGGGCACCGGGGCCCTCGGACCCTGACCAGCAAATCTCGTATTGTACTAGCTAAAAATTCTCCCACCTTTGGAATGTAAATAAAATAGATTGCAACACGACTTTAAGGTAGTACTGTCGGTGAGAGAGTTACCGTTTAATATTTTCTAAAATTTGGCACATTAGTAGATTATAATAAGATAATGATCTCGTTAAATTTTAGAAAAACTGCAGAGAACCAGTAAAAAGATATTGAACTTTGAATTTTTTAATTTAACATTGAGGTTTATGTGATATCACAGTTTTTATTTCATTTTATAAAAAGAACAGTTTAGATTTAGATTTATCGAAGGTAGACCAGCTAAGCATTGTTGTGAGGTATGCAGTAATAACCGGGGGTCGTATTCCTGAGTCTTGCGAACAATGATCGTGATCGAACAGATCTGATTTACATGAGTGAAATATTTTATGAATTACTTTTAAACCTCCCAAAACAGTGGCAGAAATTTAAAATTTCGGTTACAAATATGGTGAAAAATAGTATACATGCCGGCGAAGAAAGTAAGATATTCCAGTCCGCGTGTTTGCAAATTTTAACGGAGTCCATTTTACACGCGGGTTGAAATGTCCTACTTTCTTCCCTCGGTGTGTAATATACTATTAATGTTTTATGCACAATAAAGTGTTGTACATACATACGTGCATACACCTTTTGATTGTTGTGATTTTGATTTACTTTGTTTTATTGCTTAATACCAATATTATTAATCCAAGTATACGTCCTAAACTCTTCACCTGTAAAACCTAGGCGATCACTAAAGATTACACAAGACACTCATGCACATAGTAAGTAGTTTTGCTGTGGCATTCAGTGCACAATAAAGAGCTGATGATAAGCTAGTAGTTCTGTATTTTTAAGGTATTTATTTATATATATATATATATATATATATATATATATATATATATATATATATATATATATATATATATATATATATATATATATATATATATATAAAATCTAAAAAGTTTGGTTTCTTTTTCCCAGTTTCTTTTTGCACCTTGGCCATTTATAGATAGTAAAATTAGTCAAGCCGTTCTAATGTGATACGTTTACCAAGGAATAGCATTTCATTTTTATTTACATATCTAGTAAACATTTTGGAGACACTTTGAACGCATATGATTTTCTGGTTATGAAACAATTCCATTTGATTTCACTCGTTCTAGAGAAATGTCTGGGATATAAACTACAAATGGCAAAATCACTTCACTTGACCTCACTACCGTACCAACATTGAATGAAGTTGCAAATAAACCATTCAAGTGTAACAGAGAAATATATATCTTGTTTCTTTTTCTATGATATTCAACAATTAACTCTACCAAAATAAATATTTCCAAATGTAAAAGAGATAACAAGTATTATTATTATTATTATTTTATTTTTAATGTTTTTGCCATTTTTTCCTAGTTTTTTTTCTCTATTTCCGCCATCCACCTCTTCCCTTCCCTTCGGCATTTAAAAAGCTTCAGCCTTCCTTCTTCTAATTATTTCTGCCATACATCTGTTCCCTTCCTTGCCCGCTCTTAAGAGCTGCCCAATATTCATTTCACTCCCTATTTTTTCCTTACAATCAAACTTAATGTGTTCCAGTGTTTCGTCCTCTGTTCCGCATACTCTACACATTCTTTCCTCACTACTTTCCCAGTATCTGTTTTCTTTTTCCTCATTTCCCAATCTAAACCTTGCTGTCCTTCTTATGTATTTTATGTCTTTTTTTATTAAGTACTGAGGTATATTACTTTCCCAAATCCTTTTATATCTTGTATTGTAATTGCTTTTCTCGATTTTCCCATTCTTTCCTGTTGTTGTATCTCCTTATCCCTTCTCCTTAGATCCTCTTTCACACTTGCGCCTCCTTCTCTTCTCCCCTCTGCCTCCTCGATCGCCATTCCATTCCTTTCAAAATACTCCTTTCTCTTTTTGGGGCCTCCCCCCCCCCTCTTTTTACTTTCCTCCCTTATTTTCTTTAAAATTTTGCTTTCAGCACTGCTCATTTTCTCCTCATATTTTATTTAACAATATATATCTCCATATATATACAACTATAACTAACAACTATATCTCCATTTAATTGTATGATTATTTTTGACAAATTATTTTTTCATTGGTGATATCTATCTGAAATCTGAGTGAAAAAGAATTGATTTCTTAATTGGAACATCACTAAAATTTTTACTGGAATAGATAGCATTGTCATTCCTCATCAAATTTCTCGGACGCTCATGCTGTTGAACTCCTACGATTTCCATTGTTGTACAAAAGAATCCCATTCGCCGGGTAGAATTTCGCCGCCTGTCGTATTAAATGTATCTAATGAAACAATTATTATTTCCAGTTATTAAAAACCAAGTAAAAGCAAATTCCTTAATATTTCTTTTCCTTAAAGGCATGAAGTGGTGGCTGAGGCTGAGATAGTGATATGTTGTTTGACAAATATTTATTTCGCTTCCCTATTTTTAATGTCAACAAAAATCACTTCGTAAACTACGAGTAACACGATTTGGGGTTTCATAAATAGCTGTATTGCTGTTATGGTCTGGCTCTCTTTAAGCGTCTTCTATATTGGTTTGGGAAGCTGCCAGGTGACATGATTTTAGTTTTTAGTTTGATAAATATTCTCTAACTTCAAAATTACTTCTAAAACTAGGTTCGAGTAGATGCAGAAATATGTTTTAGCTATTGATTAGTTTTAAGAAAGAGAATTAAATAAGCATTCTACACAATCTCTGTTAAAGAGATGTAAGTTTCATAAAGTCTCTAAGGGCCTTATTCTGTAACTTTTCAAAAAATCGACCTTATTTTTTCAGCGGTGGAAATATTTAATTTTTGCACCTCTCGAATAAATTCGCTGTATTTAAAATATCTGAAGTGGTATTCTGTATGCAAAATTTTCTATCGCCCTTATAATATACAGCGGTGAAAAAGTATAAACTGGTATTGATGACGTATTTTAAGACGTCATCAATTTTAAAAATATTTGACCAATCAAGGCATTCAGAATATTCAAATATTTAAAAATTCAAACACTTGACAAGTACGAATACATGTCAATTGTTCAAGTTATTTGACAAGCAACAAACCCTTACTTTCTGAAATATTTATATTTGTATATTCATATGACTATACATATACTGTGTATTAAAAAATTTGTACTGAAATTTTAATTCGAATTGTTTGACAGTTCTAAAAAATACAGCGATGGAAAATTTTAAAGTCACCGCTAGAGGCGACCTTATAATTTGGTCGATTTTTTTCCAGCGACAAAAATAAAATCGATGGAAATTTCTTTCAAAATACCAAATAAAAAATCATCGCTTTTGTGACGTCATTTTACAGCGATGAAATTTTTTCACCGGCGGAAATACTTTACAGAATAAGGCCCTAGTACATACGTCGTTACGTATCTAAACCTGAACTGGATACGACTTACTATAGACGACGATTCAAGAATCTGTTAACCATGGCGACCGTTATTATGACTACACACAATTTATTTCAGCAAAAAACTTCATTGTGACTAGATACAATTAATTGTACCAGAAGGCAATTGTGACTAGATACAATTAATTTCTAACAGGAAACCTAAATAAAAGGTCTTTTAAGATAGTTTTGAAGATAATTGTAACTAGATACGTATTAATTTGTGAAAGGCATTTTGACTAGATGCAATTGAGTTCTACGAAAGCTAATAGTAACTCACAGCCACTCATGAGAGTTAAAAAGAGCATCATTTTAGATATTTAAAATTTAAAGTTCAAAGATATTTATTAATCGAATGTTATTACCATAATTAATTTTAATTACAATGTCTTATTCTAACTTATGGTGTCTGCCCTGACCCTAAATTATTATGATGTCTTAGATTGTATTTTGTCATGTGTGTTCGTGTAGGGAAACGTGGTTAAAAAAACCCTACATTGTTATGAAGGAATTTTATATATACAAGAATATATATATATATATATATATATATATATATATATATATATATATATATATATATATATATATATTGTGCAGTATGCACCCAAAGGATTGTGTTGTTCGGTAGTTTGTATTTTATTTTTAAGGGTAGGCTGTCATGTGTGTTGTCCCATATGTTGTATTAATGAATTGTCGTGAGTTTTTACAGTGCTGTATAGTGCTTCTGTTTGCTGCTTTATAATTGTTTTAATGTATATTGGATCAATTGCTTCATGTAGTCGTCTTGTGCTGCTGTCATAAGATAAGTCGTGTGCTAGTTTTAGACATTTGTTCTGCATAATCTCCACTTTCTTTTTGTTGACGTTGCATGTGTTCCTTACATTCATGTTACATTTCCTTTACAAATTTTTAACATTTTTTATATTCTCTCGTTCCTTTTCAAATTTCGCCCTTATTATCTTCCTCCACTACCTCCTCCTTACTTCTACTTATTTCTTACTCTCTTGTAATCATTCCTCACGACTCCTTCTGCTTACAAAGTTTCTCCTCCTTTTCTCTTCTCTTTCTCCTTACCTCAGTCATCCATACTCTTCCTTCTCCCTTTCCTTGCAATAACTCCTCCAAGCTTAATTCACTTTCCACTTTATCTTGACGCCTGTACTTAATATGTTCTAATTTTTCCTTTTCTTTCCGGTATATGTCTCATAATTTCTCTCCTACTATTTCCCAATACCGACTGCCTCTCTCTCTTCATTTCTCAGCCTGAATCTAGCAATCATTTTCATATCCTTTCTTCTTTTGTTTTCCAGGTACCGTGGCAATCCCTTAGTCCATAACCTTCTGTACTTGTATTGTACCTTCCTTCGTCCATCTTGCTCATCCTCTCCTGTAGAGCCCCAATTGTGTGATATATTAGTTTGCTGTTCAGTGTGTTTAGTCCGTTGTCTTTCCTTAGGATTCTATATAGCGTTCTAATAACTTAATTTGCTTTAGCAATTTTGCTTGATATATGTGGTGAATACGTCAGTTTGATGCCTGGCGTAATGCCAAGATGTTTTACGGGACCATACCTGTAAAAACTTATTGCGGTCCTGTAGATAACATAACCACTACTGCGGCAAACCTGTTGTGCCAGTCAGTGGCAATACCAGTGAATACTCTTCCCCTCACCACTTTTTTGGACTGGCAATTCATACCCATTTTCACATTTTCTCTTCTGTTTTCGTTTAACTTGTATTTAATATATATTTTTAATTTAATTTTATTTAATGTAGTGCCACATTCTTGTGCCTTAACTCATTTATATACATCCAGTGTGCTTAATTCAATTTTGATCCTTATTAAATCTAAACATTCTCAATTTTCAAACGAAAAAAAAAAATATATATAAAATTCCTTATAAAAATAAAAACAAAACTGCTACTGCTACTGCTTCGCTCCTCCTGCTACTGTCCCTCCTGTTTCTCTATCTCCGCCATCCACCTCTTCCCTTCACTTTCGGCATTACATTCTTCTGCCCTAAAAAGATTTAAAAAGCTTCAGCCTTCCTTCTTCTAACTATTTCTGCCATCCATCTGTTCCTTTCCTTGCTCCCTTTTAAGAGCTGCCCAATATTCATCTCGCTCCCTACTTTTTCCTTACAATCAAACTTAATGTGCTCCAGTGTTTCGTCCTCCGTTCCGTACACTCTGTTTCCTTTTCCCTCATTTCTCAATCTTAACCTTGCTGTCTTATGTTTTTTATGTCTTTTTCTATTAAGCACTGAGGTATATTACTTTCCCAAATCTTTTATATCTTGTATTGTAATTGCTTTTCTCGATTTTTCCCATTCTTTCCTGTTGCTGTATCTCCTTATTCCTTCTCCTTAGCTCCTCTTCCACACTTGCGCCTCCTTCTCTTCTCCTCTCTGCCTCCTTGATCGCCATTCCATTCCTTTCAAATACTCAAAATACAAAATACTCCTTACTCTTTTTCGGGCCTCATCCCCCCCCCCTCCCTTCATTATACTTTCCTCCCTTTTTTCTTTAAAATTTTACAGAAAGATACAAAAACGCGCACGTGCGAAAGCATATCGTATGAATAAGAAAGAGACACCCCACAAGTCGTAGATGTCTTTGCCCGCTATAAGATATTCCTTGTGGATAACGGCTTAGTACATACACGAGCATAGTGGTAGTGCCTCTTATGCGAATTTGCTGTCAAATAAATCTTTAATTTAAAATACATTATACAGTATCCTTAACAAATCCTCTATTTTTATTTCTTACGGATCATTTTGCTTATACTCGTATATATTTCAAGATACTCGTATATAAAAATTCGATTAATCATTACGTTATTTTGTTATCCTATTGTTTGTGATACTCGTATTATGTTTCCTAGTTAGATGACGGAAAAGAAGAAGAGAGTAGGACGAGGGAGCAATAACAACATCAATGTTTTCATTTCCAGATTCTCTACATCTTACTTGTACTCGTATTTGAAGGAATTTATTCTTAACATAATAATATACGTTTTATTTAAACGTCAAAAATATAAATTTAATCCGGAAATCAAAATAAAACAATACTAGTGATATTTAGGAGATATAATGAGTATCCAACTAGTCAAGTAAACTTGATAACAACCAAATCCAGAAAACATAGCGCTGGTCAATGGATCAAACTTGAAAATGGAGTACGAGTTATACATTACACTGTGAACAGTAAATCATAATTTGATTTCCCTCTACTCCTACAGTTAAGCATACCTCATTCCCATACCATACAAAATAATAATATCTGGACGAAAACCAACACTAGCACCATCTATGTTCCAAAACGTTCATTTTGATATTTCCTATCAGACATTATAGATGTATGTTAAGCCCACAAATTACACAAAAATAGATGCATAACTTAGAACAAACTTGCAGGGGATTACAGCTTGCACCTAGTGGGTATGCAAGCAATAGTGCACACTAAGCACTATTTAATTATAAAAAGAAGTAGAATAATTTTAATTAGATCAATTAAAAAAAGATAGATGGTTTATAAATTATATTTATTTATTAAAAAAAAAAATATATATAAATATGATAGCGCCGTCCGCCGGATCTAATGTAAAACATTCCAAAATCAACAACTCCTTATAAATAAGAAATTAATTGAAAAAACATTTTCCAGTAGACCAAACTGTAAATCTAAACCATTCTCGAATCTCCACGAACACACACAAAAAATTTCATCAAAATTGGTCCAGTCGTTTAGGAGGAGTTCAGTCACATACACACGCACACAAGAAATATATATATTAAGATATAGGTATATATACGGTAATCGTGGGTTACTCATCTTATTTAACTTAAGAGTCTATCGACGAGTCTTGGATGTCTGCATATTATTTTTGGTTTTCGTGTATCAGCAAGTAGTAGTAGCACTGATGGTGGTAGTGTTCGTGGATCTATGACAACGTTTATTAACTTTTTTTTAAATCACTGCTATGAACTCTACATACACAAATGAAAAAATCAACATATTGTTTGACTGCATCAAAAATATCTGCAACCTGGTGATAATTTTGGTAGCATTTCAATTACAATATTTTGTATTATTGAGATATTGTAAGTATTGTTGTACATCTAATTATCTTTCTACAATAAGTTTGTGTATTTCAACTGGACAATTTCCTGTAAAGGTTTTTAGGTATTGGCAACAATTCCCAACCACACAAAGATATTTTCGTCCTCAAAACATGCCTTTTGATATTGGCTTACTTAAATTATTCATTGGCAGACTTTAATATTTAAGGCAGAATAAACGAAATCTTTTTCTAAATGGCATTGACCTATCTCTGGAGTATATCATTAGGTTTTTGATTAGGTTTTTCATACTGCTAACAAAACCTACGAAGTCATCTTCTTCATAATTTGTATTTATTCTATAAATACTTCGAAGAAATATTGTTGACAGTTAAGGTGTTAAAGGCATTAGCGAAACCGTTTGATGTTGGTCTTGTATGCAACCTCCCATATGACATGATGGCGGCAAAAAAGTTCTCAAGCTTTATTTCATTTCATCATGCCACTTCTTTATCAGACAATTTTGTAACACATTTATAATCCTTGCAGTAGAAGACATGCCATGATATTCACATGTTCAGCCACGGTTTATAAAAATTATGCATTTCTAAAACTAAAACATTTATATAGATAAATTACTATAATATTTATGGAACATATATAAAATAATATTTAAAACACTTACCCTGTTTACTAATCAATTAATTTTGCAAAATATCCCCATGCTTAATCCAAAATGCAGAATTAAGTAAAACATATAACATAATTAGGTAAACGATATTATATTTATAAAAATATATTTGAATTAAATGACAGCACAGATCATAAAACATTAAACAAATAAATTAATATATTTGTAGGTTAATGCCCAGTAAACAATTTGGTGAAGTGCCCTATTTGGTGAAGTTCGAGTCACTCGTACAATTCTATTCTAACGCTTTACAAGTTCTCTACCTGTCACAGATTTTGTGTTAGTTATTCTTTCTAGTATTCTTTCTTTTTCCAACATCATTCATTAAGTATTTCTGTTTCTTTCACACATGGATATATTTTTTTTAAGTTCACTTTCATCTCATTTATTCCAAAGTGAGAGAGAAACGAGATGCGTTAGACAAGTAAAATATATTTTTCACCGTTACACTTGTATACTTATATAATATTTCGTTCAGTACAGATGTTTAAAGTATATGCTATCCTTTTTCAACAAATATTTCTTTAATGGTAATAGACAGACGCTATCTCCCTCAATCCCCGAATAGAATGTATATAAACGAAGATAGTACCTAGCGATGGTAAGACAGAGGTTTTAAACCTAACGCAGACCTGCCGATCGTGGATTTTTGAATCACCAAAACTATGTAAAAAACTAATATAACGAGTATTGTTGAAGATGAATAATATTCATTAAAAAAATCACGATCCGTACTAAAGATTACATCTATTTATTTCTTCATTTAAATATTTATATTTTGCAGACTCTAAATAGTAGAATTCCATTAAGTTTTATACCCCTGCTAGTTTCAAGTTTATAACTCCGGTCATAAATCATAAACCGACTCCGCTTTTAATTCAGCAGTGAACCGTCGTTGAAATGTCTGTAGCTCATAAAAAGGGCCTTTCCTATGAATGACTGAATAGAAAACGAACACGTTCCAGACAAAAAATTCATGATATGTAATAGAAATTAAGTAGAATTTACTCCAAAATGTTTACTGGGTGTAAACAAACTAATGTTAAAAATTCAAGTTTTTAAATAGAGAGGTCACTCGCAATGCGTGACAACTAATAGAATGAGATAGATTGCTTTTACCTTACCCCGGGTAATGAATTCATACCCCTCAAAATGAAAACAATTATTTGTTCACAGTGAATCGTCTATTTAATATGTGGTTTGTGGTTAAGCCTTACACTGTGTTCTCCTTTTCTCCTTTACCTAAACGTTTTGATAGCATAATCTCGGTCTTTTTCTTCCCTGCACTGCAGAGACATCGCACCACAATCAATTCAATCCAAATCCATTACTTATTCACAAATCATCTATCCAACTGCCTTCAAACATTTAACATTCCTTTCTTTCTTTACAAACCCGTTCTCAGTACAAATCAGTTCTCCAGACCGCGCCATTTCGAGTCATTTCGAGCCTTAGTGCATTGAGTATCCAACAACGTTACATCGTATCCTATCGAGAGCATCTATCAATTCGCGCTGGCGTAACATCTTGTTCTGTCGTGTGGTTGCTCTAGTTATCCAGTGAAGTTTGAAAATGTGATTTGAAATCTAGACATTTTTTAGTTGATGCACATATTGATAAAAACAAACTAAAAGAGCCAAAGAGGCAGAAAAATAAATAAAATAAATAAATACTCGTACAGCCGTTAAGTAAGAAGAAAACAGAAAGAAATAAAAGAAATCTTGTGAGTTTTACTTGCAACAAACATTAACTAAACATTTAAAAAAAAACATCGTGAAAATGTAACTGAAACCTCGGGAAAAGTACGGGCTCTGTGAGTTATACTGCTACGATCCTTGGCGGACTATCCTGCAGATTTATTGCTCTTTTATATGCTGTGGCTTCGAGTATACAGAGTGTCAGATACATCGATGTTAATGGTGTAACAAAATATTTCATTTCACAAATTGTTATGATTTTCGAGGTATCAGTGTCTGTTGATAATTACAGTAGTTATGGGCTGGAAGTTTGATAACGTAAACCGCACTTGTGTTCCGTCCTACATAAACCTTAATAAACATGTATAGATTATTCAAATATGCAATCGGGTAACTTTACATATGTATGAGACATAACCCATTTACTTTATTTATTATTTTTTTGGTCTACATTTTAATGGGGTTTTAGGTAGTAAAGTAATTTAAAATAGGTAAACTATTAATATTAAAATCCATTAAATATTGTGAGCTTAAAAGATTGTCGGCAGTAGCTTAAATGTATTTTAATTAAGGTCCTATATCTATAGCTATTTAAAATATTTTCAACAGACCAGTGTTACTTGTTATTTTAAGGACCTTTACTACCACTATTTTTGTCAACGCCCACATATCCTATTCCCCCACTCGTAAGTTTATTTACTTATAAAAACTGTATTTCAATTAATATCATTGTTAGTCTTAAGTTTTGAAGCAACAACATTCTTAGTTTGAAATTCAACCATCACCATCACTGTTATTCTTAAGCTGTATTCATTCTTAGTTCTACCACCATTGTTACATGCTGATAAATAAACCAACAAAAAACTCACGTGGACACATCATTTTTTATATATACATGTATTGTCCACCAGGCACAATACGCATTTATACAAATAACCGCGGTGAACTAACAGTGGCTCAAACAACTTGCATTCACAAATTTTCAGTAAATCGATAAAAATTTTCTACTCACACTTTAATTTTAGTCTACCTGGGTTTTTAAATTATATCTAGTTACAATTGGCTTCTAAAATGGGCACCACATGCCATAAAAAAAATAGTACAGAAAGAAATTATGAAAATAATATTTTAGTATTAAAGTCACTGCTTGAATTAAAACTTAATGCATCTAGGTTGTTGTCCAAATTTGTTCAACACCTTGTTCATTAATCCAGTGCCTTCCTCTACCTCCTCCTTTAATGAACAATGAGCATGCACATGCCTGAAAGTATTTTTGCCGGCGCACATGCCTTGGAATCTTTCTCAATTAAAAAAAAAAACCTATCCACTCACATGACATTGAAAAAACAATTTAATGACAACCAAACGCAGAAAATCGAAGCTGAATCAATAACATGTACATGTTTCATATGAGACATACAACGTTGCTTTTGAGTTATTATCAATATGTTATTCTATATTTGTTTTCTTAGATTTATTGATATTCTTAAAAATAATTTTGTCAATGTAAAGTTAAAATAACATTAAGTTTTTATGAAAGCGTACAAGTTAAAAGCCGATTAAAATAAGTTTCAAAATACGAGTGAATGTAATCCCATGAACGATGTACGAGGCGGAGATGAGGATGAAGATGAGGATGAGGATGAAGATGTAGCTCCACAAGAGGCTGATTCGTTGATTCATCTTATCTATTGGACCGAGTATTTTAAAGTTATAAATTATTCAAAAAATGAAAACAACTTTATCAGAATGGATTGATTTTTAATACGAAGTTTCAGCGAATGTTATGTTTTCAGATTGAATATACTGAGCATATGTACACCTATGTTGAATGTTTCCTGAAAATTACAAGGTCTTGTATGTTTTTATCCGAAGGTGAAGAGTTAAAGGTTATCCAAGACTTAGCCATGTCGCACACTGCAAACGTATGTAATCGAGCGTAAATCGGCGGCCTGGTTAGCAGAGTCTTTAGTTAATTTTATACTACAAAATTATTATTATGAACAAGTCAAGTAAATTAACCAATGAATAGTGTTTAATATTAATAACTAAATAAGTATTACAATAGAATAATGTAAACACTTATTGTTATAAATTTGCTTTGCGTGATAGCTAACAAAGGAATGTTAGAAAAATAGAAAGTTTTATTTCGCCTGTAGAGGCATGACTGGGGCTGCAATGCCGCCACAAATCTAAATCAAGCATAAGGCCTGTCTCAGTATGGCACCGTATTTAAGCGACGGCGTATTCGGACGTAAATCGGCGGGTTGGATGAGCTACAAAGCAAACCGTCTATGTGTGTCACAGATGTCTGTAGTCAGTCGTCAGATAACGAACTTGTGTACTGTAGGGGGTGTATTGGAGTTCTTTAGCACTAATATAATTTATTATTAGAGCAATCTTTATCTTTAATTTTTATCGATACACTACTGGTATTAAAGGGACTTTAGCATTTATTATATATCTGAGTTCTGGTTGTCGTGAATTTAAATTTAGTTCTATCGTATCGGTATCGGTGTCCATGATTCACTGAAATACAAACATAAACTGAAGCATGCAGAACATACTCGTCACAAGCGATGTCGCCGATAGATCTCATTTGAACCGTATTGCAGCGTAACAACAAGCGATCTTAGGTATCCCCTCCCGTCTGAGGCGGCTGTTTGCATTTACAAAGGTTCGGATAGGATATCGTTGTAGTAGTGGTAACGCTTGGATAAAATTTGCCTTTATACGGTTCTAATGTGCGAGGTAGTGCCGCCCGTATTCGGACGGCTTTGTAGCTTGCAGTCTAAGAGGTCCAGAGAGTTCTCATTACATTTACAGGGTTCGGATAGGTAAAGCGTAGTAGCCCGTATACGTCCGGCAGAAATTCGCTTAAATTCGGTGCCATACTGAGACAGGCCTTAGGTCTGTCGCACTATGGAAGCGTATTTAAGCGACAGCGATACGGACGTAAATCGGTGGCATGGTTGACCGGTTAGAAGTCTCAAAGCAAGCCGACTTCTATGCCTTTGCATGTGTTGTGTCACAATACATACATACCACGTACCGATACGACAGTACGCCAAGTCAAACTTGTGTACTGTAGGGTGTATTAAAGTTGTTTTGCACTAACATAATTTATTATAAGAACAAACTTTTATTTTAGTTTTCATCGATACACTACTGTTCATTTTCTTTCATATTCCCTTCCAGTGTATTCGATTGGTTCCTTCCATGCATACGCTTGGTTAAAATTCTTGCTTAAATATGGTTTCAGTAGAGACCGATCCGTATTCGGACGTCTTTGTCACTTGCAGTGTGCGAGGCTTCATTACATTTACAGGGTTCGGATAGGTAAAGCGTAGTAGCGCGTATACATACGGTTAAATTTCATTTAAATACGCTTGCATAGTGCAACAGGCCTTAAAGTAAATGAATGGATATTCTCGGCCATGCTAACGACTGTTACTATTACGAATTAAATCTCACTCTTAATATCATCTACTTTTATAAGGAAAACACTTAAATAATTAATTAAGCATAAATCAAAAAATACCAACGAATTTCTTAAGAAATTTAAAAAAAAAAAACAACCTTTATACATGTACAATTTCTATGTAAACAAATAATTAAAATCTTGTGTAATTACTTAGTAATTTAAAAGCTAATTGTTTACACTTAAGACGTCAAACATAAACAAGAAAACAACTTTCCACTTACCAGAAGGAAGAGGAAATTGCATCCCCGAGCGACAAGCTGTTTTCGTTATTTATTTTTCTTTTAACAAAAGGTGAAGGCACTTTTGTTTTTGTTTTCCTTAGAATAATTACGTTTTATGTTTGTTCAGAAACTTAACGCATATTAAAGTTGAAATTACCTATTGTCCAAATTACTGTACAGTGGTTGGCGAGGAGCACGCTAATAGGGCAAGATCCCAGGCCCGCCAGACATCACTTATTTTCTGATGAACAAAATGTGTAACATTGAGTAGTGTTAGTATGTACAATGATCGTATGCCTTGCTGCTAACTCACTCACTCTCATGCGCACGGATAATGCCCTCTCACTCCGACTCATAGCGGAATTAAAATTTGGTCTAGGGGATGTTTGGCTTCTTGGATCGCTTTGTCCTCTTGTAAAACGTTTTAAAGCAGTTGTCTTGTAACACCTTTTATTACTTTGCAGACGCTTTAAAGCTGAAAAAAAATTACTTAAACTTACTTATAGTCTGATGGTCCATTTTTAGATATGTTAGCGAGACAACTGTTTTAAACCGTTTTACAAGAGGACGCTATGAATCGGAGTAAGAGGGCATTATCCGTGCGCATGAGAGTGAGTGAGACATAAACCTTGATTACCGGCTGGATTTTCGAATCTATCGGCGGTATCGCTTTGTGAACGAGTATGTTCAATATGCTTCAGGTTATACAAGCCTCAAATACCCCAAACAAATACGATAGAACTAAATTAAAATTATAATAGTGTAGTAAAATTATAATAGTATAATAAATTATACTAGTGCTAAACAACTCCAATACACACCCTATAGTACACAATTTGCTTGGAGTACTGTCGTATCGGTACGGGGTATGTATGTATTGTGACACACACAGTCGGTTTGCTTTGAGAATAGTAGTCGCTTATCCAACCCGTCGATTTACATCCGAATTCGCCGTCGCTTAAATACAGTGCTATACTGCGACAGGCCTTAGCGTTCACAACAATCACGCTTACGACCGCAGTTTTCCCCGATCCACTTGCTGCGAACGTTGAAAAAATCAGGATTGCGATAGTTGATGAAAAAGCTTATCTACTAACAAAATAAATTCTTCATAAAAGAAATATATTCTAAATAATAATGAACATTGTTTATTTATTGAGTTAGGTTATGGTATGAGGAAAAGTGTATAAATAGCAGTTAAATATGAATTAAAATTAATTTTATTAGGCATATTTTACATAATTATATAATAAATTAAAATCCAATAAAATATATCTTTCCGAATCATATAAAGTAATTTTTTCTGTTATCGTCATCTTTAAGGGGTTACATGGGTTTCGTCGGGTAAAAAAGGCCTATTTTCAATGTTTTTTTTCCATGTAAAAAATTATTTATTTCATTCAAACTTTTTTCTGTCTTATAGATACATAATTAAAGAATAATTTCTGAAATTTTCAAAAAAAAAAAATTAAAACTCCTCCATTGTGACGTCATTTCCGTTGACGTCATGCGTTGTCAGCATAACTCCTGACAGGATCATTAAAAATGAAAAAACAAAAATAAGTGTTTTAGTTAAGACCATAAACTCGTGCTTGAACGAAGGAAAGAAAAAAAAAGTAAAAATTGGAATTTTGGCAGACATTTTTCCAAAAAAATGAAATTTCGGTCAAATTTGCTTGACATTTTGTTTTTTTTAAAATAGTTGTAATTGAAAATAAAAAATCCTTCGTTCAAGCACGAGTAAATTGTATCTCAAACACCTGTGTAAAATTTCATCAAGATCGGTTGAGTAGTTTTCGAGAAAATTTGACAACCGACTTTGAAAACACGGTTCCCAGAAAAACGCGTTTAAACTTTTGAGTAACAATAAAACTGACTTGGAGCGCACACCTTCCAAAGACTGTATCTCCGAAACTATTATTCGGATCGACTTGAAAATTTAGTATAATATTCTTGAGATGTTGTAGAAATTAATAAGCCGAAAAAAAATAAAAAAATTTTAGAACACACGAAACCCGTGTAACCCCTTAAGTTGTGTGTTATGACCACTCTGACCCAACTCTTCAGATAGGTTGGCGTGAGCGAAATTAATGACGTTAGGGACGTTTAGTGGAAGGCACCAAATAGCGTACATTTGTAAAAACAGTTCGCTTTATTTAAAGAAGGGTCTGGCGCTACTGTAAAATGAATATGAAGTACTTTTTAACAAATTATTGTAACAACATTTGCCTTATTTTGAAAATGTACTAATGCTTTAACGAAAATAAAGCGTTAAGCCTCATTCCCACTCGCTGAGTTTTAGTGTTAATTTAAGGTTTTAACCTAAAATGTAAGTTTAAATAATGTATATTAGTGACGCATGATTTCACAAGTTCACAACTATATTTCAGGTTATAACTTTAAATTAAAACTAAAAACAGTGAGTGGGAATGGAGCTTTCCTTGTTCAGTGCGCTGAAGCACAGTTTAGGATTCCTACTTTTGAATCCTATTAAATGAATCGGAGCAACAATTATTTCTTGAACATTTATTTATAAGAAAATAACTTCTATTTCTGTCCTCAGCGTGGCCGAGATGGTCGACTCGTTGATTCCAGCACTTCGGCCATACCATGTTGAACCCACCAGTTCTCGTTCGATCACTGGGGTTAAGCATCACTGTGGGCAGCCATGACTTGGATGGGAGACACTCTGTGGGGAGGTCAATCTCCTGGGACCAAGTCGTGGTTGTGGTGACGTAGTCGCAGTTCGGCCGGTGTGGTGCCCGTAGTTGAACTGTTAGGCTGCGGGGTATGCGTATGGGGTTTTCGTTGACATTGCACTTCCCTAGCCAATGGTGCGCAGTGTTCGGTGTCACCGCGTCATACTACCGGTAGTATTTATACTACCATTCCAGGCGAGCACACTTCAGTGATTCATATCTAATAGGGGTATCTCCCCTTATCCAAGGTACCTGACTTCCTACAACCGTCCGTGTTACACAAACAGATGTAATTTCTGTAGCCACATTTGCGCGAGTTTATGGCCTCATATGAGGCTGGTATCGCAAAGTCTCCAGGAGTGGAGGAAGATTTTAACGAAATCATACTATACCCAGTGTAGTATATTACTCGCACTCGTTCGATCACTGGGGTTAAGCATCACTGTGGGCAGCCATGACTTGGATGGGAGACACTCTGTGGGGAGGTCAATCTCCTGGGACCAAGTCGTGGTTGTGGTGACGTAGTCGCAGTTCGGCCGGTGTGGTGTCCGTCGTTGAACTGTTAGGCTGCGGGGTATGCGTATGGGGTTTTCGTTGACATTGCACTTCCCCTGCCAATGGTGCGCAGTGTTCGGTGTCACCGCTTACACACCACGGTAGTATCATTACTACCATCCCAGGCGAACACACTTCAGTGAATAATATCTAATAGGGGTATCTCCCCTTATCCATGGTACCTGACTTCCTATAACCGCCCGTGTTACACATGCAGACGTAATTTCTGTGCCATATTTGCGCGAGTTATGGCCTCATAAGAGGCTGGTATCGCAAAGCTCCAGGAGTGGTGGAAGATTTATCTTAACTAAATCATACTATACCCAGTGTAGTATATTACTCGCACTCGATTCCAGCACTTGACCAATAAAAGAGAGATCGGGTTCGAATCTCATAGCCAGCAAGCAAGCAAGTTTATTTTCCGAGACTGGATTAGTAAACTTAACTTGCGTGAGAGGCGGTATCTTTCCGAACTGCCAAAAATGTCGAAAAAACGTCTGTGGACTTTTAGTAGATAGCTATAGAAATAAAACAAATAAAATAATTTTTCATCTTTCTTTAGTTACATCTACAGTAATAACTCTTGTTGAAATACCCCATACCAGTACGTATCTACGATTTTTTTAAACCGCAGCAAGAACTTGGCACTGGCGCCCCTTTCAGGATCGGGAACCCCTTACTCTTACATACTACAAATTTTTCCAATTTATTTCTTTTTTCTCGTTTTTCGTTTGTGAAAAAAATATAATAAATAGGGTAACAGGGTAGGTTACTAGCTCCTGACAATCTTCGTGAAAACTAAAAAAAAATGTATCTGAATTTGGCGGCCCCATGAATTCTCACGCAGATTAAGTACCCCGATTTGCTCCCCCCTCCCCAACCTCTATACAATTTCTTTCTGCGAAACATGACGCGAATAGCTAGTTAAAAATTCTTCAATGTATTATACCAAAATGCAGTTAAAGTTTCGATTGATTGTTTCGATTGTACATTAGAAATACTTACATACCTTTGTGAATAACTATCGTTTACTTTTACAGCTTTACTAATAAACCTCTTTTAAATAGAGAGGGAAGATAAGGAAGGTAGCGAAGAAGACGGATTTAGCAATGAGAAGGGTGTGGAGATTACGAAAAAATGTATTTGGTGCGGATATGCAAAAGAGGCCATGGATGTTTGACAGACTAATAACGAGTATGATGATGTACGGAACAGAGATATGGGGGTGGAAGGAGGAAGAGAAATTGGAAAGAATCCACGAGATAAATGGGTACTATGGCTGGCCAAGTGCACGCCAGGATATATTATAATGGATGAATTAAAAAGGGACAAGATAAGAATAGAAGCAGGAAGAAGAGCAGTCAAGTACGAAGGGACAATGAGTAACGCTGAAAGTGAAATCTTAAGGAAAATTTGGGAGGAGAGTGGAAAGGAGGGTGGGAGAGGAGGCCCGAAAAAGAGAAAGGAGTATTACGAAAGGAATGGAATGGCGGCAGAGGAGGCAGAGAGAAGAAGGCAAAAGTGTGGAAGAGGAGCTAGAGAGATACAGCAACATGAAAGAATATGTGAAAATTAAGAAGAGCTACTACGACACAAGATATAAAAGGATTTGGGAGTGAGAGATACCACAATACTTAAGAGAAAAAGGTACAATAAACATGAGAAGGATTGTCAGATATAGATTAATAAGCGAGGAGAAAGGTAACAGATACTGGGCAAACAGCGAGGAAAGTATATGCGAGGAAAAAGGTGGATGGAGGAGATAGAGAAAAAGAACAAAGAAAGAGAAGGAACGGCAGAGTAGAAACAGGAGGGAGAGTAGCATTAGGATCGAAGCAATAGCAGTAGCAGTTTTGTTTTTATTTTTTATAAGGAAGTATTTTAAACAGAAGTGATGTCTAATAAAACCAAGCGAACACCTAGTTGCTATTTCAAATCACAATGTAAATATGGAGGGAATATTTTTCTTAGTATCAACTCAAAGGTCGAACAAAAGAAACAAAGTGATAGACATAAAAAGCGGTAAAGTGAAAATGAAGACAGAAGGGAAGAAGTATAGTGAAAATATAATAGAGGGTTTGTCGAGAAGAGACAAAGAAGACAAGAGATGAGAAAACGGTGAGAATGAAGGAGGACTAGGGAATATGAAGAGAGAGGGGTCAAGAGAAGAACAAGCAGAAAGTACTTATGGAAGTAATAAATGTCTAGAATTGTTTAAGTTTAGTTGTAATTTGAATATAAGAATGTTTGAAGAAGAAATGTATTAGGAAATTTAATACAGCAGGTTGTAAAGCCGAAAGGCGCACAATTAATATCATATAATAATAAACCTGTTATAAAATTTATACCAGATATAAACTCCGTCTGGACGAGCATATTAACACTTTATACCTGGTATAAATTTTGTAACAGGTTTATTAGTAAGGCGGTTAGAGTTTTAATAAATCGAGTTTTAATTGTTCGTTTAATATTGTAATACGACATGTAAATCGGTACAAGCTATAGGGAAATCTGTATCAGATTCATCTCATCACAATACACAATTCCGATGGCTTTCAAAATGAAATCCAGACTGTCACTAGAACTTCACTACAGTGTATCAACATCAACAAACATATTTCCATTTGTAATCCAATACATCCAGTACAAAAACATTCAACGGTACACATTGCTGCTTTAGGCATCTGTATTCTGTATTCAACCGATACTTTCCAGTATTTAGATTTTGCATAATGTAAACAATTTATCGATGACATGAATCAAAAACTCCAAACTGTGAACACAACAGCAACAGCAACAGCAACAGCAACAGCAACAGCAACGACAACGGCAACGTGAAGTTTGACGTGTAGGGAAATGTGGATAGAACTACGTAAAAATAGAAAGAACTCAAAATGTACTTGTTGAAAACATGTATTATTACATCGGATATATAGTACATGTATGAATATATATTTTGTAATAGAAGTATCCGCTGTTGTCATTTAAATCTCCCGCCACTAAAGTATCGAAGAATCCTTTTATGTTTAACTTGGCAGCACTGTATCTGATTGCATGACAGCACAGAACTTAGGCAACATCTGTCAATCAGTTTGTAAAGGAACTGCTTACGTTAGCCGGATATGATAGACAGTACCGGTGCGATGACACTGATGCTTAAGGCCGCTATATAATAATTCGAATTTTTCGAAATATTTTTTTTAATCATTATTCCTCATACAAAATTTTATAGGGCCTTACACGAGCACGAGACTTTTCTCGTCTCTCCTCGTAAAAGCGAGACTATAAAAAACGAGACATTTCTGAAAAGTATTGAGACGGTATTGAGACTACATACGGCGATACCCGAAAGTCTCGATTCGAAAAGAAATTGTTAGAAAAATAAACTAGAAGCAACATAAACGTTCAACCTATTTTATTACGAAAAAGGTTAGGACGTATATTTTCCAAATATAAAATCTGGTAAACATCTGTTAAATATTTTATCTTAGTATTTTGTCTTTTACATTTTGTAGCCGAACGGAAACGAATATTTTAAGTGAAAATAAATGTGAATATAAATTATTCGCAAAAATGAGTGTAGGTGTTAGTAGCCTCAACCTGTCAAAAAGGCCGAGATTAGATCAAAGTAATGATGCATTAAGTGAAATTGAACCAGTGGATCAACTGTGTAAAAAAATATTTTTTAAAGTTTAAATTTTATTTTAAATTTGATACAATTAATAATGAGAAAAGAGCGATATGCTTAGTGTGAAAAATTTAAAATAAAAATGATTTGCCGAAATAATATAATGAATTGCTTTGTTTAAGACTATCTTAGGAGTAAGTTCTCACAATAACGATATGTGACGAGATAAGACGAGATAAAAAATTACGAGACGACAACGAGACTAAAACGATACCTTTTTTTTCTAAACTAACGAGAACGAGGCGAGATTTTTCTGGTGGCCCTGGGATCTTGCTCTATTAGCATATGTAGGATTCTGGTCCCATTTTACAATGTATCAAACAATACGAGGTACTATCTGGCAAAAGAAAACGGCAAAGAGAAATTAATTATCTTAGACTGTTCAGTATTGAATTGGTAGAGGCAAAACCTTTGTTACGCATTTTATATAGTTTCAATTGAACATGGAATATTTAATTTAACACTGTTTACATCACATTCAATTATTTAAATATTTCATTGTCATATAAAACCTTCTCCGCCTAAGAGAAAGGAATTTTTGTTATATTGTTGTCCTCTTCCATTGTACATTGTACATTGGTTTAAAGTTAGATTTTTTTTTAGTTTTAGTGTTAAGATATAGTTCTAAGATAAAAGTTGGATTAATAAGTTCATATGTTAAGAGTTTAAAATATATTTGTAACAGCTTACATCCGTTATTTTATTCACAAATTAATCACTACACTCCGATAGCGATTTATAGAATAAAATATATATAATTAAATTACATAAAAAATACATAACAAATTCGCGCTCGATTAATTTCTTCGACGTCCCTTATTGAAAACCAAAGGTTTTTTATAAAATTTAACATAAACTAAAGGATTAAAAAACCTCAGCTTCATTCAAAGTAATATTTTGAAATAATAATTTTATAGTAATTAAAAAATAATATAACGCTCTGTAGTATGCAATCTCGCTGCACAACGCTAGCGAAAAAAAAAACAACCTCTACCTTTCTAAGACACGAAACAAGAACAAGTCGACATCACCTTATAAAATAAGCCAAGTTATGCAATAACTGAAGTTAAACTACTATCCTAAGTAACTAAGATATTCTTAAAAGTGATTGTTAAAAGTTTTATATAGGAGCACAGTGGCGCACATTTCATTAGCATTAAATCGACTCAGAGACTTTTGAAATTTTAACGAAGAAGTTCACCATTTGAAGAAAATACAATGGGCTTGTGTCCTATGTCTTACTTTCTATAAAAGTGTACTATATATTGATAAAGTGGGTTACTAGAACCTCAAATGTTCAATTATTTTTTAATAACGCTTTATATGTTAAGAGATATTAACAATTAAAAAAGTCATTTTGTCTCTTTAATTATTAAAGGGATTCAACGTTGTACACATTCCAAGTGCATGTGACATCACAATCCTTGTGTAAGGTTACCAACCTTACAGATCATAAATCTCTGCTATTTATATATCAAAATATCAAATATTATTTACAGCTATTTCAAGGAACAATCAAATTTCAATATTATGTCTGCCTTAGCAGGGTTAAATAAAATAAAAACTTATTATTCTTTGATTTGACTTGATTATTTGACTACCAACAGCTACAGAACATTACCACAGCGCTGACCTACTCAACAAATAACTGACGTTAAAATGCATTTCACGTCATACAAATATGGCCGACCATTTCTAGCGCTAAAACTACAATTCAAACTTTTATTTGCTATATCTCCGTCAATATTTAGATATTTAATAAAATAGACACGTCAATACACATTTATTAACATCAATTTCAATCAACAATTGAAAAATCGACTTCTAAAAAATGAGGACACAAGCCCATTAATCCGATGGAGAAAGATATTTTTGTGATTACTTCAGTGCAGCGGCATACTGTTATGAACTCGTTGTTTATTGTTTATTTTATAAACAAATAAAATGAATAAAAAATGAAAAAAGAAAAATAACGAATAAAATGTTGACAATAAAATGGAGCAAAACAGGAAAAATACTATGAGTGTGGAATTTGTCAATGTGGAATATAAGATGACAAATACAATATTGCATCTATTTTTGAGAAATAACATAGAACTAAATGTAGATGATATGCTAGCCATCCAAGGGAGTGGGAATAAAATGTTAGTTAAATTAAAAGAAACCAGACCAATTGATGAACTACTAGAAAAATATAAAGAAATTGATAATACGAACCGATAATAAGGCATACAAAGTTATATTGGAAAGAGCTGACAGGTATACGATGGTAAAATTACACGATATTGAATATGAAATCGAAGAAATTACCATACAACATGCACTTCAAGATTATGGAAAAATAATTAACATAAGAAAAGAAACTTGGGGAAAAGAGATTCTATTTCCGGTGTATAATGGGATGCGGGCAGTAAAAGTGATTTTAAAAAAAGAAATCCCATCGTACATTAGTATGATGGGACGAAAAGTATGGGCAAGCTACAGAAACAAAAGAAAAACCTGCAGATGTGACGGCCTAGACCATTTAGGACAGGATTGTCCGACAAACTTTAAAAATAGAATCTTTGAAAAAAGGTCAACTCTCAGTTATGTGCCGATAATAGGAAACAAGACAATAACTGAAAACAATATAGACAAGTTTTTTTTTTTTTTTATTTCTCCTATAGTTTCAGCAATCTGCCTAAGTAGGCAATAAGCTTCTTACATGATTAATTAATTAAGACATGTAAGAGAAACATTCCAGGAAATGCCCTCTTGTTTTTATATACAATAGACTAGTATAATATATGATACATTGAACACTATTCCTTATCGAGCACCTAAAGCTAAGTTTAGTGGTTGATATCGCCTTAATCTGCGGGGTTCCCTGTCCTCACACACGTTCAGTTGATTCGTTAACGCATGGTTGATTAATCTATCACTATATTTTGTACTGGATAAATATATTTCATCTTTGATGAATGCTATTGGGATATCTTTCTGGATGACTTCGTTAGTGACGTAGTATGGTGCATCTACAATTAATATAGAAGTAATAGGAAATAGATTATCTTGTGTTATTAACGAACATGACTTCCGAAATTAGGTTAATGAAAAATGGAAAAGCAGTGCAAGGAAAGAAGCTGAAGCGGTAAATATTATTGGCGAAGAAAAAGATATATTTAAACTACCAGGCCCAAGAATAGAAAATAAAAGGAATAAGAATAAGAGTACAACAACTGAAACTACAATTACGGAGTCAGATAATGAGGATGATAGGTCGGATTCAAACATGGTATTGGAAAAAGAAACATCAGGCAATGACATAACCAAGGAAAGTACGAAAAAGAAATACAAGAAAACAGAAAGAGTTATTAGAGTTATTAAAATGTTGAATGTGAAATATAGATTTTGACAATTGTTATCTTGACTGTGCCACTGCATAACCAACATACAAGTTTGAAAGTTTGGGTACAATTAAAACGAAAATACTGCAATTAGATTGTTAATAAAGCGGTTCTGTTGATTTTAAACTGTACTTAGTCAAGTGTATTTATCTTTTAAATGAAATGTAATGCAGTATATTCAATATTTACTTAGTAAAGTCAACCACAAAGTATCATATAAAGTTATACACATAGCGCGCGTTCATTTACTAATGCTATGTGACATATTAGTCCAGGAGCCAGGGCCCGCCAGACCGACGTCATAGTATATACGCATAGTAAATGTTTCAGCACAAGTACGCTACAGGAGATAAGAACAATTAGCTACTACGAGCATTGCAAACCTTGTAACAGATAGCAAAGGTGTATAAATTGGTTCGAAAAAACATCATAGTATAAAGGCTGGTTAACTTGGGATTGCGACCTACAAATGTATTACGTTGCTACGTTTGCAGACGATACTGCTATATTAGCATCACACACAGACCCAGTATCGGCATCACGGAATCTACAGATTGATATGATTCAAGAATGGCTTAAGAAATGGCGAATAAAAGCAAACGAAACTAAATCAACGCATGTAACATTTACCACGCGCAGAGAAACTTGCCCGCCTGTGAAAATAAATAATTGTGTAATTCCACAATCCAATGACGCTAAATATCTCGGTATACATTTGGACAGAAGGCTTACCTGGCAAAAGCATATTTTTACAAAGCGTAAGCAGCTTGGTCTTAAAATCTGGAAAACGTATTAGATAATTGGTCGAAAGTCAAAACTCTCTCTGGACAACAAAGTACTTATATATAAAACCATTCTGAAACCCATCTGGGACTTACGGAATTCAGCTTTGGGGTACTGAATGTAACTCCAATATAGCCATAATCCAGCGATTTCAAAATAAAGTACTACGACTCATTGTAGATGCACCATACTACGTCACTAACGAAGTCATCCAGAAAGACATCCCAATAGCATCCATCAAAGATGAAATATATCTATCCAGTACAAAATATAGTGATAGATTAATCAACCATCCCAATGCGTTGGCGAATCAACTGAACGTGTGTGAGAACAGGGAACCCCGCAAATTAAGGGAATATCAACCAGTAGACTTAGCTTTAGGTCCTCGATAAGGAACAGTGTTTAATGTATCATATATTATACTAGTTTATTGTATATAAAAACAAGAGGACATTCACTGGAATGTTTCTCTTACATGTCTTAATTATTTAATTAAATAGGTAATATTATAAAATAGTATATGTACAGGGTGTTCTGTCTCTGACTACCGTTACTTTAAGGGCGTGTTATACACGTAATTTTATCTACAGAAACATCAACCTGTGGGGTCAATCTCTCCTTCTGTAGGAATGAGCGCCATTTTAAATTTAATATTTTATTTTAGGTGACTCTTTCAAAAAATATCGCTGATTATAATATATTATAAATCGATATTATAAAAATCGATGATTTCATGAAAAAATCAGAAACTTTGTTATTTTAAAATACGTAAAAATAAAAAAATTTAAAAAAACTCGACAGCGTTATCTCGCCATTTATGTAAAGAAAGAGTGTGCAAAATTTCAAGGGAATCGGTCCATTATATTTTGAGCTAGAGAGAGCACCGACTCAGAAAATGCTATGTGTGAGAAACCGCATTTTAAAGTTTCAAAGTAACACGAAACTCCAATCAACACAGTATTACTCCAATCAACTTCAATTTTTTACACAATAAACTTAATATGTTGTACAATAATATAAATAAATAAAATAAAAATGAAAAAAAAAACAGTTGAAACCTTATTAATTATTTAATAATCAAATTAAACTCGCAAACATAAATTTGTTAATTACTTTCGACGCCCAGAAAGTACACATTAACTGGCTGATTATTTGATATGTTCTACGGGGGACTATTGAAAATCACGTAGATCCATTGCAAGACCTGTGCGTTGCAATGAGTATAGAGTGTCTGCCAGAGATAGTTTATGTGAAAAGCGTCTATGTACATTATTTATATGACTCGTAACGAGAACTTTGGACCTTCAGGTTAACCTCATAAGGAAGTAAAATTCGCTGCCAAGAACAAATATTTTTTAGAAATGTACGCTCCTCAAAAGTTACTCCGAGTGAGTACATAAAGATTTCTCACTTAATTATAATTATGTAAATTAGCAATAAATTAAGAAAGTCTGTAATGGTGTGAAATGTCTTAAACAATAAATCATAAACATGTTTTTACATATCGTAATATTGTACGAGTACCTTTCTGAAAGTATAAAGTCGTTTTCAGTTCTCGGTATCTTCTTATTTTTTGTTAGCTACGTTCCATTCCTTACCTTTAATGTATCCCGCCCCCCGAGAAGCATTCCTCCACCTGAAATATAACCGTTTTAGCCTCCACTAAAACTAAGCGCACACTGACAGTAATTCAAAGTTGGACTTTAAAATAAACTAAACCAAAAGGATTAGGATTTATCACAAGTACATGTAGATACACGTTACTGTCAAATTATTGAGCCAGCGCCGTACATCGCGGGTGGTACACATCGTCAAGTAGACGTTGACTAGATAGTAGCATACAATGGGCTTGTGTCCTATGTCTTAATTTCTATAAAAGTGTACTATATATTGATAAAGTGGGTTACTAGAACCTCAAATGTTCAATTATTTTTTAGTAACTCCTTATATGTTAGGAGATATTAACAATTAAAAAAGTCATTTTGTTTCTTTAATTATTAAAGGGATTCAACGTTGTAGACCATTCCAAGACATGTGACCTTACGTCCACTATGTTGCTTTCTATTCTATACAACAGAGCGTAAAACAGATATATTCTTGACAGAACTCTAACTGGTTTACAGGTTACCAACCTTACAGCTCATAAATCTCTGCTATATGTATTTATATATTAAAATATAAAATATTATTTACAGCTATTTCAAAGAACAATAAAATTTCAATATTATGTCTGCCGTAACAGGGTTAAATAAAATAAAAATTTATTATTCTTTGAATTGACTTGATTATTTGGACTACCAACAGCTACAAAACATTACCACAGCACTGACCTACTCAAGAAATAACAGACGTATAAATGATTTTCACGTTATGCAAATGGCCGACCATCTCACAGCGCTAAAACTACAATTCAAATTTTTAATTGCTATATCTCTGTCAACATTTAGATATTTAATACACATTTATTAACATCAATTTCAATCAACAATTGCAAAATCAACCACTAACAAATGAGGAAACAAGCCCATTTAGATGCCGAAAAGAAGGAAGGACGAGTGCTTATCAAAGCATTTTAGACATAACAAGAAATCGACTCGCGCTTATACACCGGTCACGCTCGAAGAATTACCAATTAAAAATGCTGTAATTTTGACAATTTCAATTTTTTTTATCGAGTCTATCCGAGAGAGATTTACATGATGCACGAATGTGGTCTAATGGTATTTTAATCCATTGTCGGCGAAGAGTAATCTTTAAGGTGTCGGCCGTCTCATATTTTTTACACGTTAATACTTTGGCATCCAGAATGGACCATTTGGAAAAATCTATTTTGTTTAAATCCGGGGAATATGGTGGCCATTATTGTGAAGAAATAAAGCTGTAATTAGACGTTTAGCTGGTACTGTACAACGACAGTAATTCAATGAAGACAAAATTGATAACGATATCTACAAATATTATTCAAATAATATGCAACAATTTCTTAGAGTGTTTTATAAATCTTTCTAGTATACATGCAACATTGTTTAAAGGTTCAATGTGCGCCCACTCTTAAAGTTAGCACGAGTATATAATCATCACTCATTCTTCGCGGTTCAAGGAACACAGCCCTTAAAACGACCTTTACTCGCACCTACACTTTTGTAATTTATGTAGTTTATCATTGAAATGAAAATCTCTTTTGTAAACCCAGTGACCCCGCCCCTGTCTTTAATGGTAATAAGAGAGAAACTAAGGAAAACAAAGAATGAAAAATTATTTAGTAGTTGTATGGATAAATTCAACATTTATAAGTATACCTATACGTCGCTTTACGGCCTAGATGCAAGTTGGCCGTAAAGCCATTATTTTATTCGTGCACCAATATCAGTTTGGTCAGTGTGGCAGTATACTCTAACCCACGCGCAAACTAGTCGCCCAACGAGCCGTGTTTTGTGACTCTATAGAATTTTTAACAATAGCATAATAGGGGATTTTATTGTGTCGTATTCGGAAGTATTTATATGTATGTATGTATTTAAATACTTTTTAAAAGTATTTGTGCACATCTCTGCTCATGATGTTCACCATCAAAAGCATGCAACGTAATTGCCCTGCGACCTAGAAACACAGTCGCTCAAAACCAATTTCGAATCAGCTTTTTTTCATTCGACCTTGGGCATTCTCTCACTCGTATACACGTTCGTTCTCTCACTAACAATCAGTTTGCAATCAGTCGATTCCTGCTATGTGCTGATGGCATAAGAGAAGATCGCTAACAGTACAACATTTTTTTGGTCGTATAACGAAATCGAAAAAGTAATCGAAGAAATAATAAATGCCGTAGTGTGGAATGCCGTATAAAGACCGGCCGTATAGCGAGGTATAGGTGTATAATTTATTATTTTAATAGAAACATAATGTGCTGTTTAGATTCGTGGGAGGATAACTCGAGCTGTACTCGTATAATAGCGTTATGTTTTTACGTCTGATTATTTCCTAGAAATTTGCAGCATGCAAAACAGTGCTGCTTTATAGAATTTCAAGTCGACATTTTGACCCTATTGACAACCTAAAAGAACCCGTTCCTGGGTTCATTTACATAGGATTTTTGCTCTTACTTTGGGCCTACATGGAATAGCTATCGGAAAAATTACGATGTTTAGGCTCAAATGAGGATGGTATTTTAAACCTCATGTAAACCTATTCAGCACTAGACACGCCCTAGTAACACCCTCAATTTTTAGTCATATAGTACTGAGTACTATATTGAGTTACGTGGTGTTGCCGTGTATATATATATATATATATATATATATATATATATATATATATATATTTATTTATTTATATATTCCAAGATTAGATTTATTAATTTACTAGGGCCCCAAATTAACGCCACAACTGTCATTATACACATCATGTCACGACAGCGAAGGTAAGTATTGACAAAGTAATAAAATATAATAAAAACGCCTTAGACATATCATCTGTTCGGTGGCATTGCGGGTACAATCATGTAAATATAAGAGGCACAAGATATATGAACACCTCGATTCTTCTTCAGGAATCCATGATCCCAAAGACCAAAACAATATACAAATAATAAAAAAAAATTAGTATTGTTTTTTTCTATTTTAAATATACCGATGTTCAAATATGCAGATTATGAAATCAGATTGTGTTACGAATACCACTCAGTGGTGGTTACAGTTAACTGTTATTGGCAATGATAGAAGGATAGATAGACTCAATGATCTAAGCACCTCGGCCACGCAGAGAACCTAAAACAATTTGTAAAACAAACGCATTAGTATGCACCGATATTTAATTAATAATACTTGATGTCCATGAATTATGATATACTGAGCAATACCAAACAAGAAAAGTGAAACATACTTAGTGCTACATACAATATAAAACACTTAAAAAATTAAAATTAAATTGTACTCCTGATTTGTAGGCAACGAAATTAACACCAAACGATATTCAATTTTCGATGTGAATAATCAAAGATAGTGCTTACGGTTTTATGCGAAGATGGTTGCTTAGCCCGTATTTATGGGTAGTTGTGTCTAATAGCCTACTTCCAAATTTATTAAGAAAGATATATGTATGTGTTCAATTTAAGAAGAAATTATATGTCACACATTTTTCAAGACAAAAAGGTTGAATCATCTAAAGTCTAATAAATAATATAAGTAGAAGAAATTAGTTAATTTATAAAGAAAGTGTGTCTTGAGGGAAATGTATACCCCTAACATGCATTCTATAATGTTTGAATCCAGCAGAGACCCGGAAATAAAACTAAACTTGACTTCTATCTGGTCTTCTAACTTATTCACCATAGAATTTTCTTATGAAATATTTATTTTCTTTTTTCTATCTTCAAACACTCTTGTTCTGTTAGTAGTAGTGAGCAGGGCCGAATTAATCTTTGCAGGGTCATAACAGCCCATTTTGTAATAACAAACGCGATTTGAGTAACCGTAGATTCTTCATCTTCGCACTTCATCAAAGAAGTGCAGTTTAGTATGTTTTAACTTTGTGTTTTATTTAGTTTGAAATAATTTAAAATGTGAATTAACAATAAATAATTTAATGTTGAGTTTAGAATTGATGTTGTCTGTTTAGAGCACGAAACTAGTATTATCCTCAGTTAATAAGTACCTTCCTCCAGGGGCGTCTGTACCTTAAATGCACTCGTGCGCTGCACTATCAAATATTTATAGCTTGAAAAATAAAAATGAATTATAAAATATCATATAATACTCCAATTACATACTGACTTTAACTTAGGAAGCTGCAAGGAATCAACTTAACCTCTATTCCGAAAAATTAAACCTTATTTTCACTTGAAGAAATATTCGTATTTATAACGTAGCAGTGGTGGCAAACCGTAGCAGTGGTGACAAGAGCATGCGTGCTAGTGATGGCACATATGAAAATTATGCTTGATTTAGTTCTTTCAAAAAAACTGGCGATCAATTTTTTCTTCCACATTGTGTGAATCAGTTTTTTCTGAATTGTATTCTATAAAAAACAAATTTAGAAATAGACTGATTGAAGAATATTACAATAGAAAATACAATACATAACAACAATAATTCCATTGATTATTATAATTTACCAAATTAATTCGTATTTTTAATGTCAATCCTTTATTTTTATCAATTGAGTATCTTCCAAGTCTTGTTGAATTATTTTTCGGTAAACACAAACATTATTTTAAGCTACTAGTATTGTTATTGTGAATATCGGCGTTGATGGAAAATTAGTCTTTGATTTAAAATTTTTTTCTTTTTGTAAATTCTTGTACGTTTTGGAATATATTATTACGTATTTACATAATAATTTAATATTTTGTAGCGTTGGTAATTTCTTTTATTTTAAATTTATTTGTACATCCACAGATTGTTACTATAGTAGTTTCAAGGTAAGATGATCATGTATACATGTTTAGTTTAGTTTTTGTATATTAATTTTTGAAATTGTCTTTATAAAATTCTGAAATACCTATTCATTTATCAATTTTTCCTAATTTAAAACTGTCCGGCACGTCAGCAACGCGATAAGTAATATTTGTAATTTTCTTTGCGTGCACATATAAAGGTTCGCCACAACTGGCATAGGCGATTCATCGGCTAGTGCGTGAGACAGTGCAAACTATTTGAAGAATATGGCGTTGACTGTGCGACACATGAGACTGAAGATTACCGGGGCTTGCTGAAAAAACGACACATGACCATTGACCATTTCACCACGGATAAAAGTCGTAGGATTAATTTAATATATAAAAAATAATATTATTTATTAGAAAATGTTATTTTATTGCAACTTTAAGTCATAATTCTCTATAAGCTAGTAAGGACCACTACCAGTTCTCGTGACCAGCAGCCGACCCTGCCTTCCTCAATAAGTTACAGAAACAGGCAAGTAGCCCTATTTATTAAGAATATATAACTGGGTCTAGGCTTTAACGTCTAGGCTGGGTCTAACCAATAACGGCGCTAGGCTTTAACACCCAGTAAACAATTTGGTGAAGTGCCCTATTTGGTGAAGTTCGAGTCACTCGTACAATTCTATTCTAACGCTTTACAAGTTCTCTACCTGTCACAGATTTTGTGTTAGTTTTTCATAATAATATTCTTTCTTTTTCCAACATCATTCATTAAGTATTTCTGTTTCTTTCCCACATGGATATATTTTTTTTAAATTCACATTCATTTAATTTATTCCAAAGTGAGAGAGAAACGAGATGCGTTAGACAAGTAAAATATATTTTTCACCGTTACACTTGTATACTTGTATAATATTTCATTCTGTACAGATGTTTAAAGTATATGCTATCCTTTTTCAACAAATATTTCTTTAACGGTAATAGACAGACGCTATCTCCCTCAATCCCCGAATAGAATGTATATAAACGAAGATAGTACCTAGCGATGGTAAGACAGAGGTTTTAAACCTAACGCAGACCTGCCGATCGTGGATTTTTGAATCACCAAAACAATGTAAAAAACTAATATAACGAGTATTGTTGAAGATGAATAATATTCATTAAAAAAATCACGATCCATACTAAAGATTACATCTATTTATTTCTTCATTTAAATATTTATATTTTGCAGACTCTAAAATGTAGAATTCAATTAAGTTTTATACCCCTGCTAGTTTCAAGTTTATAACTCCGGTCATAAATCATAAACCTACTCCGCTTTAATTCATAATTAAACCGTCGTTGCAATGTCTGTAGCTCATAAAAAGGGCCTTTCCTATGAACGACTGAATAGAAAACGAACACGTTCCAGACAAAAAATTCATGATATGTAATAGAAATTAAGTAGAATTTACTCCAAAATGTTTACTGGGCATTGTCAGCATAAGTAAATGCGGCACTGGTAGTGTCATGTAATTAATGTTTGGTTGCATAATAACCCATGGGGGCCTTTTTTATTAAGATTGTGTCTAGCACTATATCAGACCAACTGTTGCTTATATATATAATGTATGAATTGCAAAAGAAATATGTACACTTTCTCTCAGCCTGACGATAGGAAGGAAAATGAGTGGGAAGAAATAAAAACTTTGTTATAAATTTATTTTCAATAAATATTATCCATCTTATAACATTTTGTTACAACTTATTCTTTTTTATACAGGGTGTCCCAATATTCAACGATAAGGGAACACCAGAGGGTGGTGCTGTTCATGACTACACAAGAAAAAAAGAAGAAAAGAAAAAAAAATTTATCTAATTTTATTTAGGAATTAGAAAACAAAATATTTTTTTTCGAGAATTGAAACACCTTAAGATTGTTAAAATTGTTTGTACCATTTGTTTTAATTCATTCAACAATAAGAAACCTCTTTTGGGTATTGAAAAAGTGATAACTATCAACAACAATTTATGAATTTATGGTTCTTGTTTAGAAATAGTATGCATAATTTTTTTTATTGCTAGTTTTCCTGTAGTATTATACCATTTTGGAATTCTGAAGTTGCGTTAATTTTTAAAAAGACTTGCCATAGTAGTGTTCATACTTTTCTTTTACACCACGATGAGTTAAAATGGACTGAAAGTAAAAATCTTTAAAAATTTTAGGGAAAAAATAATTTCAATTGAATTTTGTGTAAAAACTACTAGCATTTTGGGATTTTTAGTTGCCGATACAAAAAAAATCAGAAAGATTTGAAAAATGGTGTTTCAATTTTCGAAAAATAATTTTTTTTTTCTAATTCCTAAACAAAATGCGATAAATTTTTGTTTTCTTTTTTTCTTGTATAGTCATGAGCAGGACCACCCTCTGGTGCCCGCTTATCGTTGAATGTTGGGACACCCTGTATATAAAAAATGCTTTTAAGCAAACATAACTAAAAAAGGCAATAAATTTTCAATAAACGTTAAGAAAAACGTTTTTGAGAAAAGGATATCCTGCGAACAACAAAATAAGCATTCTCTATCCGTATGTATCTGGATAAAGAACCAGAAGTCTACTCGTACCTATATGTTTGAACGGATACTCTTAAATCAATAATTCTTTATTAAGTCTCGGTCTGTTTGCAGTACTCTAGCGAACCCCCGATATTCTTACAGTTACAGCTTCGCTAAACCCATTCAGCTACTAACTAAACGAGTATCTTTATTTCCAACGGAAATATTACATTTTTTTTGCGATTAATCCTAGTACAACCGTAGTGTAAATAATTTGCGTAACAATATTATATTACTTATTACTGTTTCATGCATAAGAAAAATAATTTTAAAATTTATAGATAATATTTCATAAATTAAAAAAGAAAAGGTACTCTAAATCACTTGAGAACATAACCTGAAAAGTTAAATCTAATGCATTTCGAGTATTCGCGGTTACTCATGTGGCGACTAAATGTGCAAGCGACGTTGCCAAATCTTACATAGTGTTTTAAACAAACACTGCGTCAAATTTTGCGAGAGGGAAAGAAAGGTGATCCTATTTTACAGATGTTTCCATTATTTTTTTTTTCCCCTTTTAATTAATATACAATCTGTCCGAGGACATTAAGTAAAAGTTTTCATTATAAGCAAATTTATTTACGTTGTGATTTTATGAATATGTATTTATTTTATGCCGGCAGTTCACTCTCGGTGAGACATTTGAGAATAAACATGAATATTGGTCTCTCCTCTTGTTATCAACTTGTGTCATCAACCGAGGCCAAAGCCTCGAGAGAAACAGGCGAAAACGAGACGAGAACTACTGGTCAAACTCGATCTCGGTGAGCTGACAGCTACAGTACACACTTGTTCTGGGTGAGCCGAGGCGAGGCACTCGAGAGTACGCGAGAAAGGGCAAAACAAGGCGACAGCTGCTATACACACTCGATCTCGGTAAGCAGAGACGAGGCACCACGTCAGAAGGGCCAACACGAGGCGTGTGCTAGTGTACAAACTCGATATCGATGAACCGAGGAAAGACACCTGAGACCACGCGAGAAAGGCCAACACGAGGCGAGAGCTACTGTATACTCTCGATCTCACCTGTCTCGGGGAGAGTGAACTGTCGTATTACATAAAAAATATACTTATAACAATGAATCAGTATCACTAAAATTAACAAACCCCACAAGCTAAAGTATCATCGGTACTGTTTTTTATAAAACACCGTTTATCATCAAAGGGACTTAAAGCAATTTTTGTTTGTTTTATTGAATCACTTGAGAACATGACCTGAAAAGTTAAACCTAATGCATTTCGAATATTCGCGGTTACTCATGTGGCTTCTAAATGTGCAAGCGACGTTGCCAAATCTTACATAGTGTTTTAAACAGCGGAAGTGACGGATGATTGTGATGAAATTTTTATAAAAAATGTCAATTAGTTTTGTTACTTCTTCGGAAACATACTATTTTTATTATTTTAATTGAAAGCTTTATGTTTTCTGAACCATATTCAATTGAAATAATAATTTTCTCCATTAGATACGTACATGAAATTTTCAATCAAATGCACAAGTTAATGAATATACCCCATATACTTGTACGTGAAACTAATTATTTTCTTAAAAGTTTCGGAAACCTACCCTTATTTAATTTTTGTATTAATTATTGATTATCGTAGAACAAATTTACAAAGTTTCAGTAAGTTTTACATTCTTTACTAATTCACTAGGATCTTCTTAAAACGTTCCGGTTTATTGCAATATATCACTTTGCAGATCAGTTACGCTGCAGAAATAAATATATGTTGACCTTGCTCTATTGGTGTGTTCCACAACGTCTAAAATATTCGAAAACGTCACTAATGACGTCATTAATTTTTCTCACGCCAAGCTCACAACGACCCATGTGAAGAGTTGGGTCGTATTGGTCGTTGTTGAGAATTTCGGCGCAATATTTAAACATAACGCAAAACTTAAAGATGACGATGACAGAAAGAATTACTTTATATGATCGGAAAGAGATATTTTATTGAATTATATTTTATTATATAATTTAGAATATATTTTTTTTATGAAAAATTTATTTTGTTTATAGCTTTTGCTACAGAGCTATTTAATCAAGTATCGTTCGCAAGCAAGTGGAACGGCGTTCTGAGCGTGATTGTTGTGAACGCTAAGTGGAACGCACCCTAAATGTGCAATTTAAATTTAAATGTCTTGTGTTGCTTTAGATGCCTCAATGTTAGACTAAGGCGGCACTGTACTAAGCATGTAGTATCAACTATGGGTCTACTACAGCAACAACTGAACCGTAATATATTGCAAGGGTTGTTCTTCGAAGCAACCTCGGTCAATACAAACAATGACACATTTATGCGATTAAACTATTTACATAATACTGAAAACCGTAGCTGTCACTGCATACGATTTCGTTCTCTTTCACATTTGGTACGATAAATCCAATGCGATTGTTGTACGTCTATTGAAATTGTTTTAAAGTTAAACCTTTAGGGAAGATTTACGTAGTTTAATTTTTACATTGGACAAGCGTCTATTTTTAAACAACATCTGAGATACGAGTTAGTTAAAAAATAGTTGCATAAAACTCTTTTATTTTTAATTTAAATTGTATAACATATGGGAACATACCTAGAATTGCCTAATTTACGTTTTTTGGTTTTTTAGAACCTTTCTAAATGAAAATTACTAAATAAAAAATAACTATATTATGTATTATCTCCAAAATGTGAGAATCTGTTAAAATGCAGTAAGATTTATTTTGAAAATAACTTCAATGTCATTTCTATTACTAATTGTTATTAAAATTCGCAATTTTAATTATTCCACATTCAATTTTATCCAACTGTCGAACTGTTAAAATTTATATTACTAACACATGCGAAGTAACTAAATTAACTAAATTCAAATTAAAACACGAATATGACAAGAAATGCCTATTCTGAAAACCTAAAATCTAGATTAAAATATTAAATGAAAACGTAAATTAAATATCAAAACAGCAAGCGGGTATGAGCTTTAAGACACAGACAAATTTAAATCATTTGTAGTTTACGAGATATAATTAGAAATTCCTTAATACTGGATCGAATTTACGCGGGCACTATGCAGTAGGCCACTCTGCGTTGCACTTATCATAGACGTTGCTGATATGCCACAGCATTGGGTATAATGACGTAGTTTAAGTATGATAACAACGCAGTTATCAAGGAAGAGTATAATGCTGATTTATTAGTGTAAGAGCTAATAATATCAAAAACATTAGAGCTACAATGTACTTACGCTGGAGTGAGAAGGAACCACTATGTGTTATAAATAATACTGTTACGTTTACGAGGTTGTTGCTTAGAACTTGTAAACTGAGCTTATGAAAGAAAAGATGAGACACCAAAGTTAATAGGAGTAGTAAGAAGAGATGCTATATTAATATTCCCTATTCTGTACGTATGTGTTAGAAAGAGAGCGATATAGTTCGAGAGTCATGTGACAGTGAGGTCACTAGTCGACGCGTTCATTGAACTTACTAGATTGTAAGCTAAACGTAGAAGCAGGAAATTATTAAGATGTTCTCAGTTCTCGTCCTTAGATGGAGATAAGCTAGCCAGGGTAGTTTATATGGAGACATAATAACAAATATCTGCTTTCTGTCGGTTTACCATATGTGAGGATATATTTTCTTATGTGTGTCACACCACCGTCTCTGTATCTCATAGATTCTTATTTCATAATGCATATTTTAAGTTTGCATTAAAGGAAGAGGACTAAGATTGCAAACGGATGAGAATGCAACTGTGTTGTGAGTGAGAGAACGCACGTGTATATAAGTGATAAAACACACACGACACGAACGAAACTAAACTGATTTCAAATTGGTTTTGAACGACTGTGTTTCTAGGTCGCAGGGCAATTACGTTGCATGCTATTGATGGTGAATGTCATGAGCAGAGATGTGCACAAATACTATTCAAAATTAGAGATGTTCACAAATGCTTTTTAAAAGCATTTAAATACAAAATGCATATACCTCGTTATTATTCTATTTCAAATACAAAATAAAAAATAAATTTCATGTTAGTATTTAAATACAAAATACAAAATACGTATTTCAAAAATACTTTTGACAAAATAGAATACTCTTTATGTTACTAAAATAAATGTTATTGTTTTTAATAATTCTGAGAATTCTCTTTGATAAAGACCGACTTCGTTTCGAAACATTTTTGTTTCATAAAAATACTACCTAGAATTTAAAAAAATAGCAAAAGTAAGGGTTGTATTAGTGTCGTATGTGTATGTCGCAGTAATCTGTACGTTAAAAGTACAACACATTTAGTACACTCATGTCTAAAGAATTTAAACTTATGAATGAAAATATATAAATGTTGGATGTCGCATGTGGGAGTAGTTGGTAAAATAATATATATTTATGTATATATATTTCAGTAAGGAATGTAGTGGAGTGATTGTCTTATAGCAAAACAATTAATGAATAAGAAAATATGATAAACAAATTTAGGTAAAGGAAAATCAGATGTCTTATGGTGACGGTAACAGGAAAGGTAATAAAATAATATGCACATCTATCATTTTAAATTAGAATTATTAAGACAATTGTGCAGATACTTTCAGATCATAGATGGTGCTAATGTTGGTGGGGTTTTAAGTTTATATTCAAAAAATAATATTTACTGATTAACACTATGAAGTAACAAAAATGAAAAAATCATTTTGTATTTTCCAAATAAGAAATAGGTTTGTAAAAGTTTTCAAATAAAATATAAAATTCTATACTCTTAAAAGATATTTAAATACAAAATAGAAAATAGGTATTTACTATTTTGTAATTGCATTTTGAGTATATGTATTTGAAAAACAATAGTATTTAAATACATATAAACATACAAATACCTCAGAATACGACACAATAAAATCCCTTATTATGCTATTATTAAAAATTGCATTGGCTCGTTTTTCGTTTTCATAGGAAACTTCGTTCGCGCCTAGTTTGCAATCAGTCGAGCGTTGGCAATACTATGTAAAAGAAACACAGCCTATGTACCGATATTTTCTTAAATAATATTAATACTAAACTTAATACTACGAGTATGAAACCAAATGCCGTGTCATGAAAATCAATTAATCAACTTAATTAGGACATGGTTATTTACAGTATTATAATTCATGAGGTGAACATTAGGGGCCGGATGTTCTAATCTTAGTTAGCATAATTGTTAGTTAACACGGCCAGTTAAATTGTTCAAACGATTCAGTATCTGCTACAAGACCAGCAGTTCTTATTTCCCTTTAACTGACCGTATTAATTAACTACTGAGATAAGTATGAGTACAGCAACCGGCCCTAGGTATCGTTGTATTACACCCTGAGGTGGTGTCAAATTTTGCGAAAGGGAAAGAAAGGTGATCCTATTTTAAAGATGTTTCCATTATCAGCAAATTTATTTACGTTGTGATTTTAAATATGTATTTATTTTATGCCGGCAGTTCACTCTCGGTGAGACATTTGTCAAAACATTTGTTGATGTAATGAGAATAAACATGAATATTGGTCTCCCTTCTTGTTTCCTTTGATTTGTGTCATCAACTGAGGCCAAAGCCTCGAAAGAAACAGGCGAAAACGAGACGAGAGCTGCTGTTCAAACTCGATCTGTGTGAGCTGATTCGAGGCACCCGAGACCCCGTGAGAAAGGCCAACACGAGGCGAGAGCTACAGTACACACTCGTTCTCGGTGAGCCGAGGCGAGGCACTCGAGAGTACGCGAGAAAGGGCAAAACAAGGCGAGAGCTACTATACACACTCGATCTCGGTGAGCAGAGACGAGGCATCACGTGAGAAGGGCCAACACGAGGCGTGTGCTAGTGTACAAACTCGATATCGATGAACCGAGGCGAGACACCTGAGACCACGCGAGAAAGGCCAAAACGAGGCGAGAGCTACTGTATACTCTCGATCTCACCTGTCCCGGGGAGAGTGAACTGTCGGCATTACATAAAAAATATACTTATAACAATAAATCACTATAACTAAATTTATCAAACCCCCCAATTTAAAGTATCGGTACTGTTTTTTATAAAACACCGTTTATCATCAAAGGGACTTAAAGCAATTTTTGTTTGTTTTATTAAATAAACCTTATGCAATTTTGATGCAATACCTCTTTGAAGATACTTCTAGATCATAGATTGTGCTAATGTTGGTGGGGTTTTAAGTTTATATTCAAAAAATAATATTGACTAATTAACACTATGAAGTAACAAAAATGAAAAAAGTATTTTGTATTTTCAAAATAAGAAATAGGTTTTCAAATAAAATATAAAATTCAATTCTCTTTAAGATATTTAATGCATTTTCAGTATATGTACGAGTATTTGAAAAATGCTCATCTCTGCTCATGAGCATGATGAAATTGAAACTCTTGTTAAATGTTCTAAAGACTGAAACTGGAACCAACAAGACGATATCGATTGATTGCATTGGTTTAATTAATGAAATCAAAATTCCTTGACATCTAGCTTTAGTCTTGAAGACATTTTGTCCTTCAAATCCAATTCATCGAATAAACTAAATTAGGATAACGTTATCAACAAATTTGCTGTAAAACAAAGCAAGAAAAGAACCGGAAATCACACTTTATAATCTTATATATATGGTAATTTTATTATTTATCATTTTCCTTTTGTGACAAATTTGTTTCCATGCAAATGGCAAAATACAATTAATTAATATTTTGTGGTTTGAAATTCCCCGGACCTCGTTTTTTTTCGAATTATCCTCTCAGGAAATTTGAGGTTGCTAAACTAAGCGGAAGCAAAAATAAATAAAATAATTAACCAAAGGAAATGCGACAGTGATAACCCGATGGAACCCAATGGCAAATGTTTTAGAAAATAAAAAGTAGAATTAGTTAATAGAGCCTCGCGCGTCTAAGTAGTTCACAGTGATCTTAGAAGAAGAATAGTTGATTTCATTCGAATTAAAATGTTCGGGTTAACAATAAGTGTGTTTTTTGTTATTGTTATGTGCGTGTACGCTCAGAGAGGCTATCGTAACCCATATTTAGTGATGGATGATGCAAACAAAGCAAGTTCTATTCCAATTGATTGGGACGTTGAAGACCCATCGATTATAACATTCATTGATGTACGTAATGTAAACGTTGACAAGATAAACACCGGTGCTTTTGAGAACTTCACCAGCCTCGAAGAGCTGCTGCTAACAGGTAGAGTAACCTCCATTGAGGACTACGCCTTCACTGGATTGGACAAATTAAAACGCTTAACACTAAATGGAGCTGGCATTCAATACATCGGCCCAAAAGTGTTCCATAATTTAAATAGTTTGAAGTGGTTAGACTTGGCAAGTAATGAAATTAAGGAAATACATCTAACTAACTTAACATTGTTAATGGAGTTGAATTTATCTCATAACAAGATCACATTTCTTGAAGAGGACACTTTAATGCAGTTACCTGAATTAACTGACATCAGGTTGGATCATAACTTAATAACGAGAGTAGATAAAAATTATTTTATTAACACGCCTAAATTAGGAATTTTAGACTTAGGTTTTAATTTAATAAAAGAACTAAATTTTCCTGATAAATTAGAAAAGTTAAGCTATGTCTATTTACAACACAATCAAATACAGTCTATAGAGTTATCCGCCGCAACTCAAAGGAACATAGAGGTATTACATTTAGGTGACAACAACTTGACTCATCTTAATGAATCGTTTCAACATTTAATTAACCTTCAAACATTGTCACTAAATAAAAACAAAATTAAAAATTTTCCTCTGTGTATACCGGGCAGTTTAACTGATTTAGATTTATCTCAAAATAAACTTCATGAGATAACGTTGGATAAATTATGTGGCTCTGCAACTCAAGGAAAGCTGCAAACAGTTTCTTTATTTCATAACGAAATTATAGAATTAAATAACAATAGTTTTAGAAACTTGCCAGAGCTGATTTATGTTGCGATAGATAATAATAAAATCCGTTCAATAGAGTCCGGCACATTCTCTGGTTGTTCAAACTAATTGAATTGTCTTTGTATAACAATCAGCTGGCAGATTTCGAACCAGACTCATTTAGGGACCTTCATAAGTTGGAAGTGTTAATTTTAAGGAACAACAATTTAAAGACAATAACGTCAAATCATTTCAAAGGATTGACGAGTTTGAAACATTTAGATTTATCGCTTAACAATATCACATCCCTCGATCCGTTTCTTTTAAACAATTTGATCGAATTGACTGACGTTTGGTTTAATCACAACTCTATAACGAGTTTACCTGAAAGTTTCTATAATAGCACGCCTAAATTAGAATTAATAGACTTAGGATTTAATTTATTAAAAGAATTTCATTTATCTGATAAATTAGAAAAGTTAAGCAATGTCTATTTACAAGACAATGAATTAGAGTCTATAAAATTACCAGCCAGAACTCAGAGAAATATAAAGCGATTAGAATTAAGTGACAACAACTTGACTCACCTCAACGAATCGTTTCAACATTTAATTAATCTTCGGGAATTGTCATTAAGAAACAACAAATTTAAAAGTTTTCCTCTGTGTATACCGGACAATTTAATTGATTTGGATTTATCTCAGAATGAACTTCATGAGATAGCGTTGGATAAATTCTGTGGCTCTGCAACTCAAGGGAAGCTGCAATCAATTAATTTATCTTCTAATCGGTTTACATCTTACAATTTAACGCATAGCAATAGATCTTTACAAGAAACCCAACCAGATTTGAACGATATTGATTTAAGTATAAATTTATTAAATGCCGACTCAGTGAAGCTAATGAAAACATCTAAGTTGCGTCATGTAAAATTTCTAAAAATTGAACCGCAGCAAAAAGTTATGGTCAAAATAATTCATAATGAGAGCATGAACGGAGATGGGAACACAACATGGATAGTTGTTACTTCGGCTGCACTGGCTGTTATTGGTGTATTTGCAGGTTAGAATTACAATCATATTTATCTTAATTGTTGAATAGGTAACCCTCCTAACAATTAACGGTAGCCTATAATCTTAATTCAGAGAGAGTTCAGAAAGTGGGGATGACATGCGTTTTATGTTCCAGGCCGATGTTTTCCTGAATTACTTTTAAATGTAACACCATTTTATAATTTATATTTTTCTTAACATTCTCGTGGCTATTTTGTGCTATTTTAGTTATTTTTCTCTGGTGCAAATCTTCCCTACCTCCGTACCCCCATAGGAAAAGTTTCCCGCGAAATTTACATCGTAGCACGGTCCTGTAGGATCCACGTGTTCTGTAGGTCCACGTTACAGCATCGTTGTTGAAATAACACCAACCTGGAACATAAAATGCTCCCTGTACATCTAGAGTAAAAAGAAATTTAAATTTATTGAGTAAAAAACATAATTGGAACATAATTAAGTGTTCCTAACTTATAATATTAATAATTACTACATAGAAAACCTGTTCCTTTTCAGTAATTGGCGCCATATTGTTTGTGTGTAAACAACGGAGAAGGACAAACCCGAATGTCAACGATGCAGTTATGTTAAATGAACTTTATGATGACATCGGACCCAGTCCATTTTATCACTATCCCAGGTTTCCAATTTACGACTCTCTGGGAAGACCTCACATTTATCACTATCCGAGATTCCGTCCTCATTATGACGAAGTTCGACCACAACCTGTTTATTTATCGGTTCTCCCTGATATTCCAGGTACGTAATTAGAGAACGCCCAACGTGAATTGAACCTAATTATTTAAAAGTCAAATAGTTGCTTTTACAAGCACATTGTTTAACATTGTTACCTAAAGCTTCAAATACAACAATAATTAAAAAATGTAAATACAAAGAAAGTAAGGTAGTTTTAATTGGGTACGTTCACTATTATAAGTTGATGTGTTTTTCGAATGTTTTAGGGCCCCAACCTCTGGAACAAGAGGACATTGAGCCCGAAGAGAATCTTTACGAAGAAATTGACTGACGACTAACATGGCAAAGTTTTCTTTATTTTAATTTAAACTTAGTTTTTATAATAGGTAATAGTTTATAATAATATATATACAATATGTAACATTAGTATATGTATATGTATACAATGTATACAATATGTAACATTAGTAAAATAATTATTTAAAGTAGAATATAAATTTTAGATATTTTAAGTGCACCACGTTTTTATTATTATAATATGGCTAAAATATTTTTCTCTTCCATTAATTACTTCATTCATTTGAAACAAATTAAAGATTATTTCATAAAAAACATTTTCTATTCAATTTTAATTTCCCTTTTTTAGTCACTGTAGTTATCAAAGTAAAACGTAGAAAAGAAAATAAAAAATCTTTTATATTTATTATCTAGTGCAAGCATTGGACGTGTCATTTCTTTCGGGCTGCAATTTATCCATCAGCAGAGCATATTGTCACACCATTCGAAGAGCTTATCAGGAAATCATGGGGAGAAACAGCCTCCGTGATGGGTCGTACTATAATTACGCGCTTGTTATTATTAAATTTTATTCTATTATACATATTTCGATTATGACTAGATATAAATTGATTTCGCAATATCGAAGTCATGCCACAGGTTCCTATTAGTCTTAGGCCTGTCGCACTATGCAATCGTATTTCAGCGAATTTTGACAGGACGTATACCTATCCGAACCCTGTAAATGTAATGAAGCCTCGCACGGTGCAAGGCAACAAAGCCATGCGAATACGGGCGTTACGCACGTCTCACATTAGAACCGAATTTCAGTGAATTTAACCAAATGTATGCTACAACATTAAATCAATCCCTTCCTTGTAAAGACACTCAGCCGTCTCAGACTGGAAGGGAACAGTGGTGTATCAATAAAAATTTAAGTAAAAGTTTGCTCTCATGATAAATTATGTTAGTGCAATACACTCTACAGTACACAAGTTTGACTTGGCGTACTGTCGTATCGGAATGTGGTATGTATGTATTGTGACACAACACATGTAGGGCTTCACACGAGACGAGATAATGCGAGAGTCTCAAAAATCTCGCCTCTTTCTCGTTAGTTTAAAAAAAATAGGTATCGTTTTAGTCTCGATCCCGTCTCGTTATCGTTTGTCTCGTCTCGTCTCTGACATCTCGTAATTAGAGCTCACTCCTAAGATAGTCCTAAACAAAGTAATTCATTATATTATTACGGCTAATTATATTTCTTATTCTAAATTTTTCACACACTAAGCTTTTTCCTCACTATTAATTGTATCAAATTTAAAAGAAAAAGTAAACTTTGAAGAATTTTTTTTATGCATAGTTCATCAACTGGTTCAATTTCACTTAATGCATCATTACTTTCATCTAATCTCGGCCTTTTTCTCAGGTTGACACTACTTACATCTACGCTAAAAAGTCTTCAAACAATCGCATTGTAAATAATTTATATTCACATTTATTTTCCTTTAAAACATTTCTTTCTTTTCAGCTACAAAATGTTGTAAAACACAAAATTATAAAATAAATTTTTAACAGATGTTTGTTTACCAGATTTTATATTTCGTAAATTAGCGACCTAATTTTTTTGTAATAAAAAATGGTTTAACGTTTATGTTGCTGTTACTTTATTTTTCTAGCAATTTTTTTTTATATAACGTGAACGAGACCAGAAACGAATTTACGTACGAATCGCCGTAGCTTAAATACGCTTCCATAGTGCGACAGGCCTTAGGCGTAGATATTTAGACATCCTTCAAGTTGGCGGAGCTGGTTGTCAAACACATAAATCACATTTCGTACATCTGCATCTCAAACTGAAGTTTTTATTCCTAGTGTTAGTGCATATGTACTGAGTTCTGTGTAGGAGGACCAGTGAGCAGTGAGCAGCACTACGACCGTTACCATACGAGTATACCAATACGAATACCAGCACCAGCACAGTAACAAATTACTTCCATTATGAGATTTTAAGTGTAAGTCTTGACAGTATTCGCTGACCCACTCAATCATTGTACTTTCTCCCTCACTCAGCCATACTGAAACTTACTCGGACTCGTATAGTTATTGCCAAATGGTCTGTGGACCAGTCGAGCAGTCGACCAATATACCACAAGTTTCACACATTTCCTTTGGGACACGAACTGGTCGGTTGGCCCTTGTTAATGTCTTTCTTCGACGTAGACGTTCGACTCGTATCCCAACTAACTTCATTAAGATTGTTCGTTCACGATTGGGTGTCACTGGAATATGATGTATGATGTATACTTTCGTACTTGTAAAAATATACGAGTATAACCACAAATTGTTATTATTTTAGGCACACGTCCAGTTAGTAGATTGCCTAGCAATATTTCAGGGGTTGCTTTAGTGTTGTAGACATATTTCAAATGATAATGTGCTATAAATTGTAAGACGTACTGCTTTCATTTACTTTGAAAATGCTAATAAACATAGAAAGGTTCTGAGCTTTACTTAATGAGACATTTAGGGTTCGCGTCTTGTCTTGTGGGGAAGTATGTAATATTAATTTGGTAATGGGCTTGTGTGCTCATTTTTAGGGGTCGATTTTTCAATTGTTGATTGAACTTGATAATAGTACATGTGTATTGGCGTTTCTATCTTATTAAATATCTAAATGTTAATTAACCCCGTTCCGGCAAACATAATATTGAAATTTTATTGTTTCTTGAAATAGCCGTAAATAATATTTGGTATTTTGATATATAAATACATATTGCAGAGATTTATGAGCTGTAAGGTTGGTAACCTGTAAACTTAAAAAAGATAGCAACATAGCGGACATGAGGTCACATGTCCTGGAATGTTCTACAACGTTGAATCCGTTTAATAATTAAAGAGACAAAATGACTTTTTTAATTGTTAATGTCTCTTAACATAAAAGGAGTTGTTATATCCTGTATATATTTAAAGCTAGAATACTATGATTTTCAGATGAGTATACTAATAAACCTGCAAAGTATTACGTCTAGCTTTAAGTTCCTAAGGCATTTATCTTCAAGTCAGAATATTAATTTCATATATGAGAGTTGACTTATGTAAACATTCCCAGCAGTTGTGTGGGTTGTCTCTTATAAATCAATCCTTGAACCTTTAGATAACAAAAGCCAGATGTAACAAGTCAGGACATGTTTTGTCTCACGCACTAAAGTTACCTATAAGAAAATCTTTTACTTAAATTCATTCACAGTCTATCCTTCAAACTATTAACACGTATTCGTGAATAATCAGTAGATCGATTACCTATTATAACTTAATGTAAATGACTAATTCTAGTAGAAATATATATATATATATATATATATATATATATATATATATATATATATATATAATACATAACTTACAAAGCTCTAAGTGACATACCAAACTTTAAGAAAATTCAATAACTCTGTTCGGCAAAACCTAACAGAGTTATTAAAAAATAATTGAACATTTGAAGTTCTAGTAACCCACTTTATCAATATATAGTACACTTTTATAGAAATTAAGAAATAGAGCACAAACCCATTGTAATTAAAACTAGGCTATGATACAAGATTTGTTACATCAGCCTCTTTAAGGAAACCACTACAGGTCTCTTTGTATATCCCTCGATCTTTCCTCGGTGTTTAGGACAATTTTTTTTTAATATATTATGCAAATTTTATTATATTATTTGTTCTTCCTCTCTACTCTATACGCATAAATCATTATTTACACATTTCATTTAAAAATGTAAAATCTGAATGCAGTAAAATAAAAAATATATAAAATGGTACCACGTAGTACATTAAGAATTACGACGCATCAAATGTGGGTACAGTGACGCCTGTAGCGTCGTGGCGCCCATCATGTAATCCTCAACGTCACGTGCTGCTATTATGTCAAGGAAAGTCATTTATAAAAGTCGAGTTTAAAGTAAAGAATTTTATACAAAATGCACACAACTTAAGTAAATTAAATGATGCAAAGAAATTAAATTAAAAATAAATATTATTTAATTATCTTTACATTATATTTGTATTTGATTTAAATCTTTATGTGTTTCGTAAAGCTATGTATATGTTGTTTTCTTTAATTTAATTTCTAATTTATATTTTGCCTTGACTTGGGTAGTCATAGCCACCATCCTTTCAATGTTAGTTTACATCCTATAATACGATTGCATACAATTTATTAATCTTTGGCATTAATAATTTATTTATCGTTTATCATTATTTGTAAATTTCCAAAAAGGCCGCGAAGGAAGTTTCCAACGAAAACGAAAAACGAGCCATGTCGAGCCGTGTTTCGTAACTCTACAGAATTTTTAACAATAGCATAATAGGGGATTTTATTGTGTCGTATTATGAGGTATTTGTATGTATGTATTTAAATAATGACCAAGATACACAGTCGCTCAAAACGTACTCGAAACCAATTTCAAATCAGTTTAGTTTCGTTCGTGCGTGTGTTCTCTCACTAACAATACAGTTGCATTCTCATTCGGTTCGGGCAGATTCGGGGCTCGCGTTTGTAATCAGTCGACCCATGTATGGACGTCCTAATTCTTCTCCCTCGTTTCTTAGATCTAGCAACGTTGGATTCTTCTACTGACCAAGACATGACTTGTTTACTTTGCTGTGCTTTTCGGGCTACTATCCACGACAGTTTTATTTGCAGGTTACATGCAAGTAATCTGCATCTCAGTTCAATCCATGTAACGTCTTACAAGCTTAAAGCAAGCTGCGAATAGGGCCTCTGATGTTTAGCAGTGAAAAAGCAGGTTTTTTCTTTGGAAAATGTCAAGTGATAAGGAAGGTGTGATTATAGATATCCAGAATGTATTGGTTTCATCCATACATCGAAAAGAATATTAAGCGCTATTGTTTGTTGCTGCAAGAAAGTTATCAGAGGATGATTCAATATATTAATCAGTGTACAGAATGACTATTATTCAATAATATGAATCAAATTGACTGCCGTTATTTTTAATAGAATAGTATGTCCATGCGTCGTGCAGTAAGCTAGAACTATGACATGTTGTAGCTCGGGCTGCATGACGGTTGCTTGCTACTAAGCAAATGCGACTTTGTAGCTCCGTGGACAGAGCCTTCTTTGTTAAAATGCAAGCTGCAGAATTATAGCAGGTGAAAGAGCAATAAAATATGAGAAGAAAATGAGCAGTGCTGAAAGCAAAATTTTAAAGAAAATAAGGAAGGAAAATATAAAGAAGTGGGGGGGGGAGGAGGTGCGAAAAAGAGAAAGGAATGGAATGGCGATCGAGGAAGCAGAGACAAGAAGAGAAGGAACAGGAGCTAAGTGTGGAAGAGGAGCTAAGGAGAAGGGATAAGGAGATACAGCAACAGGAAAAACTGGGAAAAATCGAGAAAAGCAATTACAATACAAGATATAAAAGGATTTGGAAAAGTAATATACCTCAGTATTTAATAGAAAAAGACATAAAAAACATAGGAAGCAAGGTTTAGATTGGGAAATGAGGAAAAAGGAAACAGATACTGGAAAAGTAGAGAGGAAAGAATGTGTAGAGTGTGCGGAACGGAGGACGAAACACTGGAGCACATTAAGTTTGATTGTAAGGAAAAAGTAGGAAGTGAGATGAATATTAGGCAGCTCTTAAAAGGGGCAAGGAAGGGAACAGATGGATGGCAGAAATAACTAGAAGAAGGAAGGCTGAAGCTATTTAAATCTTTTTAAAATGTGCAAAACATTTATTTTCTTGTAGATATTAGGAGAATTGAGGTTTTTGTTTTTGGTTCTGGTAGAATATATTTATAATATATATATATATATATATATATATATATATATATATATATATATATATATATATATATATATATATATATATATATTTAAGGATTAAAATGTATTGTACTAAGGCAGAGGAATGTAATGCCGAAAGGTAAAACATTAAATAAATAAATAAATAAAAAAATGCAAGCTGCAAGAAAGCGTACAAGTAGATGACAAAAGCATGCGTATAAAGCGACGTCTACTACGTTTTACGGTAATTTAAACTTCCACTAACCTATGTGAGAACGGTTGAAAATTGTGAAAAGTAGCTCACTTCAAACTTATTTTATAAATAAACGAGTACCCCTGCTGTAATTTTTTTACAGAATTATATTTGTCATATTCTCAATTAATAATATAAATTTTTTAAAAACAATCGTAAGAAAATTACAATTGTTATATCACAAAACATACGTTTCAACATAGGTCAGTGCAGAGTTCGTATGTAAAAAATGCAAAGTTAATAACTAAAAGTTTAGTTCCGCTAGAGGTATTGAAACTTTTTTCTTCATGTGTGGGACATTAATAAATATGAATATAAAACAATATCTCCAGTTTTATTAGGAATTGTAAATTTTAAACAAACTCATGTGTTGCTTCTGAAATTTAAATTTTATTTTGATAATTTACATACATACTTTAATAATTGCATTGTTTAACTTAAATCATACTATCATACCTGAAATTTAAAGGAACGACATTTAAAGTTTATTATTTACCATAAATTGTCAATTCTTTTCTATTTTATTATAACCTCACAATATGCACTTAACTAACTAACTAAAAACGTGAGTACTATCAAGTTCAAATTTCAACAGTGTTGGCTATACAACATCTATGGCGTTCATGAGTATATGTTTTCATTGAACGGTCACTGTTTTACCGACAGACGAGCTTTGTACTAACTAAAGATATATACTTTGTTTATACGAATATACGCTTTATACGAAACAAGCAGTATGCGAAGAATGAAAATATTTCGAAAAATTATCGTACTTAAACTCACAATGTAAAATTAAATATATTTCTACTTTAAAAGCCTAAAAAGTGAGAAATACGAGTAATTAATTTAAAAAGTTATTTAATCCTGACCCAGTTCTACTTTAGCTTCAGATCTTTAAAACAAGAACTTTGCAGCAAATAAAAATGCATAAAACTATTGGAAAGTTTACTCTTGAAACAATTGTCCATCTGGTTATGACAGAATGGGATCCTTTTCAGTTTTATGCTTTTCTCTTCTATTTTACAATTTTCTAACAATAACATAAATTAATTGATACGTTAATTTAACAAAATAGATTTTGTAAAACAAGCATTATATATGGCACAGTGACGGATTTAAGGATTTGAGGCCTCTGGTCTTCAAGTTACTTTTCTTCTTCTTGTACCGAATCTCTGTTTGCTCTCACAACAAATTCAGTTGTATCTAGTAACAATTACTCCATTTGTCGTGGCCACACAAATGGCTTGTAAGCCTAAGACAATTCGCATAAAATGCATTGGATTTATCCTATAATCATAAAAGTGAAGAGTTCAGAAGTGCTTCAAAATGCCGGCAGTAACACATTTATATGGGTGAACTAAATACCAATATAGATACCACTCGTAATAGTCAATACAAAGGCCCTTATTATAGGCTTCTCTTCCACGTTTCATATAGGAATTCCAATAACTTCCACGCGGACCTTGGAATGCTTGCCTTTACATAGCCATTTACTTAGAAATTTCTAAGCTTCGAAAAATCTAAATTTAAGTTCAATATGTACTTACCAGATATGTAAAATTGTACCGTTTATCTGATTTAATACGACTACGATATAATGCTTTACTCAGATAGCTCTTAAATGCACAACAAAATTAGGATGCAGAAAATATTGTTGAATACTTGTAATTCAAATATTACTTTCGTTGTCAATACATCCTGAGTCGAAATTTTCCGTGCGCATGAGAGTGAGTGAGACATAAACCTTGATTACCTGGTACCTGGAAAATGGCCGCCTGGTCGAGTTAGCAGGTGGCATACGATCATTGTACATACTAACACAACTCAATCTTACACATTTTGTTCATCAGAAAATAAGTGATGTCTGGCGCCCCTGGGATCTTGCTCTATTTATATTGTAACCATATTGTATTATTATCATCGTTATTGATATACATATATATATAGTAATAATACTATGTATACAACTTTCAAAGTAAAAATATGAATTTATAATTTTTTCCAATAATACTACTTCAAGAATATTTTAATCCCATGGAGCGGAATCAGAAGACGTCTCTCATCTCTGTACTTTGTACCATAGATGCTGATGAATAAATTTTCCTTCGCTATGTAAACAACTACGCAGGAAATGAAGATAAAACTTTTTTCTTTGAACAGACAGACTATAACCTTACTGCATCTCACACTTTATATAATAACCTTAGTAATTTTATTCACGAAAATACTATCACAAAGTTTGTTTAATAATTACCAGTATGTCTTTCATCTTATAATAAGATTTCTTCTTTAATTTTATGCATAAAAGATTAAGAGACTTGTTAAAATTAAAATTGAAGTTGTTATGCATGTTCAAACATATTTTATTCGTTTAGTTTACTTGCATATTTAGTTCACTGGTTTTACTTTAATTTCTCTCGTTTTTTTTTCAATTTCTTTTTCTTTTTAGGGGTGAATTTCTAACGAATTTAAAGAGCATTATGCAACAAGTTAAGTGAAAGCAAAGAGAGAGATTACATAAATTAAAAGAGCACGAGCTTTTCGAGAGCGCAGCTTAAAGCACATCTCTGCTTCTCTGTAGTTACTCCTTCTGTACCCCCACTCCTGCCCCTACTCGTACGTAGCTCGACGCTTGTAATAATAAAATTCTGAGTAATGAACCTCACTAACCTTGCAGCAACGCTGGTATGGATTACGAATTACATTAGACGAGCATTGAGCATTGAGCAGTGTATTCATTGTAAGTAAGCTGTAATAAGTGGTTCTAGGGTAGATCATCATCATCATCATAGAGCATCCACGGACTTTGGATTTTATCGAGGCTAGATAGTTTGAAATATTTTACTTGCACTGGATATGTGTTATTTTTTTTAATATTTATTTTTCAGTGCATCAAGTATTGGTAGTTATTAGCACTTTAAATCAATATTACATTTTTTATATACATTTTATTATAACACATAACTTATACAATAATTCTATTTTCTATGTATCAGCTTCTTTCCTTATTCCATTTCAAATTACTCCATTGGTGCTTCATCAATCACCTCCTCATTCAACGTTCAAGATCCTTATTCTTCTTCCTATTTCAGCATCTCGATATGACACTAGAATCGCCTTAACTATGACGTTCCCATTTTCATCCAATCTCTTCTAAAGCTGTTCTTTTCTTCTTCTTTCCTTTTCTATTTTTGTTCTCGAATTTTTCTTTTTGTGATCATTTTTTTCAATATTCATTTTTCTATGGTTGCACACAACCAATTAAATCTTATTTTATCAAACCCAGAAAATATAATTCTGGCCCGGGGATTGACACAGTACAGTAGTCAGAGTCAAGCATCAATGCTCTCTCCAACTGAGTCGTTATGATTTATTTATTAAATACAATAATTTCATACATCATAATACATCCATAAATTACGTCACACAAATTTGCTGTTATTCTATCCTTTCCTCCCCACTCTCGACCATGTCATATTTTACGGAGCCTCTGCCTCGTAATGCCACATGTCACACATAATAAATTTGTTTTTAATATTGGGCAAACTTTTTTGAGAAATCTTTCCGATCCTGTGGTGAAAATTGGCTTTCTTCCGCATTTATTTTTTCTTTTTGGGTTGAATTATTCACCTGATTCATATGACTTCTTCATGCATCTTACACTAGTTTCTAATACTTACAATCATCGCGAAATGTCTCGATTGGAATACATTTTCGTATTAACAAGAGCTTTAAGCTCAACTTTCTTATGTGGAAAAATATTTAAAGATTAAAATTAATAATATCTGTTGGTCAAAAGATCACTTGTGACGTAAATAGTACGAAATTCGTAGACGAAGCGAACAAAGTAAGAAGAACACGTCCACACCTGCGGCACGCGTGAACGATACTAAAGAAAGCAAGTTCGTATCAGTACGATGTACTCCGCCTTCTAATACCTACGAGTACAAAAATTACTTCACATAGCAAAAATAGATATAAAATTCAATAATACAAATAAGTGTCCTAAATAAACATTATAAATTTTACGATTAATCGCATCAAATATAGTATTCAACATGGAATAATTACAAATAATATTAAAAATTCGCAGTGTGCCTAATAATATGTTATAGCTTTTAAAATAAATTACCTTTTCCTTTTCTTTAAATCTCATGGGAATTTATACTTTTTTCAGGAAATTATCTTCTTTTATACTCTTTTTTTTTTAATTCTTTTTAACTTACCATTTATAATTACCTTCACAATGTTTTTGATATTGCCTCTCACTGAAATTTATACTTTTTTGCAAGAAATTGCCATTTTCTTTACAAATTTCTTTGCTATATAACCCCCCCCCCCCCCTTGTCATATCTTGTCACAATTTTTTGTTCTCCTCTCTCCACCCTTGCGTGTTAAGTAATTAATAAATGCCTTACTAAGACGCTGGCTTACAAGCCCCACATACAAAACTGCGAAGAAGTAATTCACTACAAACGCACAACATCCTCTATTTCTACTACCCTCTCTCTCTTCCCCATTTCCTATTTTGCACCTGCTTACCTGACGTCTGTTAACTTCCGACAATTTTTCAAAACCCTATAGTTTACAAATTATTCTACTTATGCCAGTTTCAAGGTATGGGATCCATTGTGTTCTTTATTTAAGGTCTTCTTATAATTTTGTGTAAACTAACCTAGCTTAGCTTAGAAAATATATGTTATTAAAAAAGCTTCTATAATTAATTGCTTTGCGTTAAACTAGTCTAGAACAAGTTTATTTTATAGTAATTCATCGCAAGGGTAAAGGAAGAGACAGTGAAATGCAAATATATGAAAATTTCATACATTTATATATATTATACATTTAATGTATAGCTATTGAAAGAGAAGAGTGGGATACTTGGCCCAGCATGGCCAACTGTCAACGCATTAAATTTATTGAATGAATCTACCTAGGCTCTTGGCCACTGTGCCATTTCCCTTGAGAAAAAGCGGGAGCTTGGTCATATGCAGTTATATATATATATATATATATATATATATATATATATATATATATATATATATATATATATAAGCCCTGTTTGCATCTCTTGCATACTACGCCTGTATATAATAATCAAACAAATAATCAATAACTAATAATCAAAGTCGACTATGTATATCATTTTTATAACTTACGTGCCTCGACTTCTCCTTCAAACGTTTCGAGATACGCTTTACTTTTAAAGCCACTCTAAAAAATCCTCGAAAAGATCACACTACAACGCAACGGTGAGGTGGGAGAAGAAAACAAAAGCAGATATTTTATATTCTATGGAGCTGAGGTGCATATAAATATAGTACGCTATAAAAATCAAGACATTTATATCATATACGAATACACGATATCTATCTATAGAGAACGATTGGGAATTGACAAAACGCACAATGCTTTTGATATACTAGCATTAAACATTAAATATAATATTATGATTGACGTGATAACGCCATTATACGCCGTTTAGCGGTTGCCGTTACAAAGCAACGGTCCGTTGAGCGTTGAGCCGTTGAGTCGTTGAGTCGTTGTGCCACTCTACCCCGCGTAGTGCCGTTACACTGTTACGTCATCACTATAACAACAATGAGGGGGTGTTAACTGTTTTTCTTCTCGCTAATGTTGTCATAAATCTATTTTTAGACAATTGAAAAAATAGATGTCTCTGGATATAAAGGTAAACACTGGTGATTCTAACTAATGGAAGACGTTAATAAATAATTATTTCCTAAATCTTAAACAAATTGCGTAGGTATGTCTTGAGTACACAAGGATTTACAAGACTCTAATAGGGAGTCGGAGTCGAAGTGGGGGGTAATAAAAACTAAGACTTTCAACAATAAATAAAAACAAATTCTAAGCAGCAATTTATATAACTGAAGAGTTAAGGCAGGGTGCACAATGGAGGCAAGACTCTTTATACTATGCAAATACAATGAAAGATACAAGAGGATTTGGAAGAGAGAGATACCGGAATACATGGGATACTGGGAAAATAGAGAGGAAAAGATATGCGCGGAAGAGAGATAGAAACGCTGTAGCACATTAAACATTCATGTGAGAAAAAAGTAAAAAGTGAAAAGACCAGCTATTAAATGGAGGAAGTGAAGGGAAGCCGTGGATGGTGGAGATACAAAGACGGAGCGAGGAAAGAGAAGGAATGCTAGAGTAGAAACAGATTCAGAGGTAGTTCAGAAAGTAGAGGGTTTGCGGAAAGGAGATAAGGAAGACTAGAGGTGGATGGCGGAGATAGAGCCAAGAAGAAAATAGTAAAGGAAATAGAAATAGTAAAGGAAGAGAGCCAAGAAGAAGTAGTAAAGGGAGAGAAACAATGAGGAGTAGGGAACAAGAGTATAAAAATCAAACATTGCTGTTGGAATTATTAAAAATGTTAGAATAGTTTTAAGTTTAGGTTGGCAATGAGATGTAATTACATGATTTAATATTGAAAGAATGTAGATTCTAACGACTCACACAAAGACGACACAGTGGGCGAGAGCATTGATGCTTGACGCCGACTGCTGTGTCTTCTGGTTCGATCCCCGGACCAGATATATATTTTCTGGGTTTGGTTATTATGAACTTATATTGATTATGGTCATACATAATCGTACATTTATTAGGCAGTGGTGTAGCCCACATATATGAGGCCACGACACCATAAATACTGCCAACATTGAAGGAGGTCGTCGGTGATAGGACTCAGCATCGGAAATAGGCCAACGTTAAATAAAAAAAAAAAAAAAAAAAAAACGACTCACACATTAAATTAATAAATAAAAAATATATCAAAGTACGTATTAGGGATGTAACGAATATTCGTATTCGCGAATATTCGCATTCGCAATAGATTATGCGAATTTTTTGCGAATGTATTTGGCAACGAAAAGTGAAAATAATTTATAAAATAACAATGCAACTGATTCGGTTTACAATATTTTTATTTTAGTTACTACTTGAACTTGCAATATAAAATAACAGTTATATAATAACCAAAATAAACTTTCAACTTTTTAGACGCACAATGAAGCTAAGTAAATTACCAAATTTTTAATTACACTAAACTACTTTAAATGATATCTTTACTGAGAACATAAATGTTAGGATTTATATTATATTACTAAGTAAAGAATTTAGTAATTAAACGATCAACGCACAATCAAAATGTGAGATAGTAATTGCTTACTTTTGACGTCATATTTAAAAAGCCGATATTCACATTCGCATTCGCGAAAATGCAGGAACTCAGACATTTGTTACATCCCTAATACGTATGACACAAGATTGTATTTAGAAAAAATGTATTTAAGTAATAATATTTAAGCCACTGAGCTATGATGTACATATGTAGAGCCCTTCAGTAAGAGGTGTCATTTTAAATTTCGCATCATTTTTTAACTTTAAACATGCAGTCGTTATTGGGCTGACATTATTAACCTTAGAGTTTGTACTTGAGTTTTTCCGTTGATTTAAACTGACATCTCTTATTAAAAGACCTTATACAAGAAATAAAAAATGTTATATAAAAAATAAATAGAGCTGCAATAGAGACATTTTAACAATTTCAATCATTTTAACACACAACTAAAAGTAACTTTGTCAAACAGTTTATTTAGTTTTGAAAAACTAGAGCAAGAATTCTTGGCACAATTTATAATACGATAGTTTAAGAATTCAAAGAAAGTCAAGAACTTAGTAGGTAGTTATTAAATCATATCAACATAAATGTATTTGTGTATAAATGTATGACTTCTGAAGTGAAGACTCTTTGCTTCTTGAGAAAGCATCAAATCGTTTAAAACTCAGTGAATATTTTATAACAGAATCTCTTTTACTTGCATTTGTAAAATATTTTACTTTTTTGTTTATAGTATGAACTGTTGTTTATAAAGTTAGTGCACCAGCTCAGATATAGTGAAGCGTTATATACATGTATAGCAAAAGGGATGTCCGTGAAGAGAACAAATAACTTACACTGTATAGAACAGATGGGTCATATGAAAATCTACCCTGGAGGTACAGGACGTTAACGTAAATGATGAAAACTTTGTGAAATATTGAGGGTCAATACAAATAGTTAAAATACATGCTGTCTCAAAATTTTAGAGACCTAGGGTTCATAGTTTTCTTTTTATACATGATTAAAAATAGTCATTTTCCATACAAATCATAATTTTTAGCTCAATTTCACCACATAATATAACTTTTAACTATAAAGAAATGATGACACGGCTTTCAAAAACTAGGTGTATATAAAAGAATCTTTTCTGTAACTATTGCAAAAAGAAAATTATCAAAAGGATACCTATTTACCAAAAATTTAAACAAAACCTTTAAGACACACTAACTGTAGTTATAAACCGGCAACGTTGCAAATGCCAATTTGAGCGGGAAATTCAAAATCTGAATAAATGTTATATAAAATATAACAATTTATTGGTCAAAGAACCAAGTCATGCATGCTCCAACACACGTAAATTTGTAGTGTTGCAAAATTTATTATTCCTTTTTCAAAATATTTAAATTGTATTTAAATTGAATTAATATAAATTTGATATCAATTACAGGTAATTTTTAATTTATTAAACTATTATATGCATAAAAATCATTTTAACAATCAAAAAGCAGTTTAATAGGGAATTGAAAAATTCATTTTCAAAGGTACAGTCCCAATATTTGCTCGTCCCTCATGTACTTCGTATTTTGAATTTCGTATTTCTGAGAGATAAACTTTTTGCATTGACGGTACGTCCTGTACCTCCTTAAAGAGTCTAATTTTATTGTTTAAATTCTTGTATTCAAAATATCATTTCATAAAATATAGCATTACAGTACACAAAATTGATTAATCTAGTTTTTAAATTATCTTGACACAAAACTGATTAAAAAAATAACATCAGGCGCCGTGCCAAATTGTTTAGGAACTATTGACATTTTGCCAATATAAATAAATGTGACTTAATTATTACAAATTTTAAATTCTTATCTAAATTTTTTTGTTGGTATGTAAAACAAAACTAAAGCCTGTCTCACCTGCAAGCAAATTTTGGCCGGACGTATACGCGCTACTATGCTTTACCTATCCGAACCCTGTAAATGTAATGAACCTCGCACACTTCAAGCGACAAAGCCGTCCGAATACGGGCGTTACGTAGCTCTCATACTGGAAGTGCCTATCAGCGAATTACAAACAAACGAATAGATGAAAGGGACCAAACAAATACACTGGATGGAATATGCAATAGTCTCTTTCATAACACTGGTGTATCTGTAAAAGTTTGCTTTCATAATATATTATGTTAGTGCAAAACAACTCCAATACACCCTGCAGTACACAAGTTTGACTTCGCGTACTGTCGTATCGGTACATGGTATGTATGTTATATTATATATATTATATATATTTAATTGTGTGTGCCTTTCGGCTTTACAATCTACAGTATTATATTTCTAATACATTTCATTCCTATATACATTCAAACTTAAAACTAAACTTAAAATATTCTAGACTTTTACTACTTCCAAAAGTGCTTTCTGCTTCTTCTTCTTTTGACCCTCTCTATTATTCTCCACCAGCTTATTTTATGCAGCTTATGGTATGTATGTATTGTGACACAACACATGTAATGAACACATGAATCGGTTTGCTCTGTGAGTTCTAGCCGCTCAACCAAGCCGCCGATTTAAGACCGAATTCGCCATCGCTTAAATACGCTTACAGTGTACGACATGCCTAAATAAATTTAGTTATTACAGTTTTTTGATCAAATGAAAATCTAAACTATTGTCTAAAATTAATTAATAAAGTTAGTAACCAATCAATTACCCACAAAATAATAAGATCAAAAGCTTTTGATATTCTGTGGGCGGAGCCTGATGTTGGGGCAGGGTTGAAGGTCATCAGATTTGTGCTGTTAAGATTTAGAAGTTTGTCATTCCTTTTAGTTACTGTACATTGCTATTTGGTCAATTTATATATATATGTTTTTTAAAAGCACAATTAGACCTCGATTCCACTGTTGAATAATTCCGCGAATAACTTAATTAAATTTGAAATGAAATTCAATTCACACACAAAACACATACGTCGCTTACGACAGTGGTAAATGCTAGTAATAATTATTGTGAATAATAACTCTCATAATAGATATATGTTTAATATATTTATATCCAAATAAATTATTGAGTAATATAATTTGTTTTTTATGAGTGGGTTGTCACATAGTGACTTCCCACGTTCCAAAAATTAAATGTTTATTCTTGTGATAGCTATACCGAACCCACAATGTCGATTGCACCTCCGTCAGTTTTAGGTCAGCCTAACCAACTTTAGTCATTACATCACACGCGGAATATAATTAATTATTACATAAGATAAATACACCGCCATCTGTCAATTATAAGGTCGCTTTCAGCGGTGGTCTTATAATTTGTTATAATTTTTACATCGCTGCATTTTAGAGAACTGTCAAACAATTTGAATTTCAGTTCAAATTTTTTAATCCACAGTATTCAAGTGAAAGTGTATTTAATTTAATTATTACTTAATACTTATATAATAATATGTTTATAAATGATTTCGCATTTGCAGTAGTTCGAGGATACTGCGAAAATGTAGAAAAGAAGTTAGTATTAGAAGTAGTAGTAGTAGTAGAAGTAGTAGTAGAAGTTATTAGAAGTATTATTAGTACATATGAATATATAAATATATCAGAAAGTGAGGTTATATTGTTTGTCAATTATTGCTTCAGGTGAATTAGAGTAAGTTAATCATTCTTAAAACTTATTGTTTACAATTCGTAATTTAAAGACAATACTTCAATATAAATCTTTATTTAGCTTCTATGAAAAAGTTGAATTTCCTGGAGAACTTGAGGTCATTGACTGCACTCACGTTAGAATTGTTTTGCCAATGGTTTACGATAAGCATTATTCTGCATGTACTTATTTAGGAGTAATTTTAGCACAAAGTTTGAAGCTGTAAGTATATGCTTGGAAATAATAATTAATGTACAGTTGTTGCGTTATGTTATACCGTAAATAAACCAACATTATCATTACAGGTATGCGATTCAAACCTGATATTGTTGGCAGTAAATGCAAGGTACCCAGGATCAATGCGCAACTATGGAATTGGGAATATATCGATTGTTAAAAAGTATTTAAATAAGCAGTACTTGCTTGGAAATAAATTTAGTAGAAAAATTAATATAAAGGTAAATATTAATCAGACTTTAACTTATATATTATATTATATAACGAGGAAAGTCCTAATGATCCTAAGAATGCAACAATCATTCCGAAATACTATCGATAGAATCTTTGGTACGAATTTAAAGACAACCACAGTAATTATGAAGTAATATATACAGATGGATCAAAAACACCAGATACAACGGGTTGCGTTTATATAACAGACCAAAACAGTTTTAAATTTCAACTCATAATTATTATTTTTTTTTATAATACCTATTATATTGTTATAACTACTTTATATAAACTATCTAATAACATTTTTCTAGTTAATTTTATTAATGGTAATATTTTTGAAGTATTAACCATTTTTTTCTGTCGGTCATCATACTAGTTCAAATGGCTTAGTTCTCTTTAATCTTCTTGTCAGTCCATCCGTGTGTAGCAGGTGAAACGCTTCCACGTTGACATGGTGTTGGAGACGTTGTTCGTGCTTTCTTGCTATTTTCGTAATTTCTTCAGCTACTGTAGTTACTTTGAGATCCCTATGTAACATATATCGCTATTGCGGACATACCATGGTGCTATATACCATTCACTATGTTCCTCAGAACTTTATTTTAGAAAGTCTGAATGCATATGATGTTGTATTTCTTAGTACAGCCCCATAGCTGAATTCCACATGTCTAAACTGGTTTCAATATTTGCTTAAACAGCTTGAGTTTGTTATGTATGGATAATGTGGATCTGCGTCCCATTAGCCAGTACATTTTCTTATATCTTATTCGTAGTTCATCTCTCTTTTTCTTTACGTGAGCCTTCCAACGAAGTTTGGCATCAAAAGTCATTCCTAGATACTTTCCTGTATTCACATACGGAATAGCTTGGTCATTTATTAGTATCGGAGTTTAATTAGTCATTTTGTTGGTGAAATTAACATGCACTGATTTCGTTTTGTTTAATTCAATCCGCCATTTCCTTGACCATGCACTTACGTTGATCATGGCTTCTTGCACTTTTTGGGTGCACTATTTTGATTATTTAACTAAATTAAGAAATTCGTTTCAAAAGCAATTGTAAAAATTATAATAGTATAAAATTTATATGCTTAATAAAGATAAAGATATACAACAAAAAAAGCAACACATGGATGTTACCTTACATTCATTTTTGCTTCAACAAAATCTAGTAATATTTAATTGTAACGAGTAACTTATACAAGTTATGTTAGATAACCTTTGATACATATAACTGTGTTTATAATACTTATTTTAATGAAATAAATTGCGTTATTTCCGATATTTGACCGAGTTTGGCATGAAGGGCTGCTTTGTAAGATTACCTATAAACTATTATATCTTCATTAGATCATATCTTAGCAATAGACATTTTTTGTGAAACAGGGAGAGGAAACAACAAACCTCTATAAGATACAGGGTGGAGTTCCTCAAGGCAGTGTGATGGGTCCTACATTGTACCTACTATACACCGCAGATCTCCCTATGACAGCGGGAGTAGTTCGAAGATGATACGGCAGTATTAGCCGTGGACATAAATGCAATAGATGCCTCTACTAAGTTGCAGATAAGTCTAAACAACATAACGGACTGGCTTCATGACTTGTATTATTTGTATAACGATTTGTATTATTAATGATCTCAAGGTTCTGCAGAACAGTCTCTACAGATGCGCTACAAGTACTAACTGGTAGGTTGCTGATAGACTTGCAAGTAATTAAAACAGGAATGAACTATTATATCAGGAAAAACTTGCAAATGTCATTTGACGGAATTACTATTGAAACACTAGATGGGGATGAGGTAGACCATGAAAGAAGAATTGTAAATGTTAAAAAAGCAGTGAATGAGAAACTGATGACTACATGGCAGAACAGATGGGATATAACGGAAAAAGGAAGAACAACTTATCACCACATTAAGAATGTCAAGTTTGTAAAGCAAAATAAGTGGTTTCAACCTGGACTGTATTTATCCTTTTTGGTAAGCGGCCATGGATCTATTAAAGCAAAGTTAGTCCAGCTTGGAGTTGAGAGTAATGATAGGTGCAGATGTGGTGAACGGGAAACACTGATACATATATTAAAAGAATGCCCAGACTACTATGAAGCGAGAGTGAAATTTCAAGATAGAATAAAAGTCAGAGAAATTGGAAGTCTAGAGTATCTGGTAAATGAAGAGATTAGGTATCGATACTATAATGAGTATGCGAAGGAGATTTTTGAAACTAGGAAAATGCTATTGAAGAATGATGAAGTAAGAAGAAGAAGATATGCCGAGACAATAATAGGAAGTGAAGGAGAGGAATTAGAGCAAGGGAATTGGGATAATTTCACGGTGGATGAGATTGAACAGTAAATTAGATAAAATGAGTTATAATAAGTTACTTTGTACATATTTTATTTGTTCCTATAAACATATATTAATGTAATTGAAATGTGAAATTAAGGAATAAGTGGAAAAAGCAGCACATATGGGCGGAAGCCTAGGAGGTGCTATTAAATTTAATAAATGAAAAAAAAAATGGCTTCATGACTGGCGTATTAAGGCAAATGAAACTAAATCAGTACAAGTGACGCTTACCACCAAACGCGATACATACCCACCTGTGAAGCTAGATGGAATCCAAATATCACAAGCAAATAAAGCAAAATATCTAGGAATTTACTTAGATCGGCGTCTCACATGGAGGAAACATATATTTACAAAACGTAAGGCCCTAGGATTACAACTACGGAAAGTTGTCCATAGAGAACAAAATATTATTGTATAAATGTATACTTAAACCGATATGGACTTATGGATTACAACTATGGGGCACGTCAGCGAACTCAAACATAGAAATTTTCCAAAGGTTTCAATCAAAAACACTACGTATGATTGCAGACGCACCATGGTATATTACAAATAAGAGACTGCACCACGATCTAGATATACCTACAGTGAGAGAGGAAATTAAAACCCGAACGGTGAAATACAAAGACCGTTTAGAGAACCATCCAAATTAGTGTGCAACCTAATGGAAGATAGGACTATTTTCAGCAGACTGAAGAGGACGGCGCTTCAGGACTTAATCAAATAATATAATTTAAATAGAACGGATGTGTCACTGGACGCATACCGTACAAGATGTACTTATTGTAAAATGTCAATAGACAGATCGCAATATAAATAAACTATATACAAAAAAAAAAAAATATCCGATATAAGAAAACGATATAATATGTTTGAAGTAATTACAATATTTGTTTTGCAGTAGACTTGTAGATAGAAAATATTATTAATATTGTTCTTACAAAATTCTGATTAAACAATTTAATGTTGCGTAGATTGAAAAAGTTTATTAGTACATTGCCGACATAACTTTAACTTTTACTTTAAATAGGTAATAAAAGTCTGGACACGTAATTGTTAACATCGGAACACTTTGCAAATGTCTATATTTTCTTTAACAAATATATTAAAGTGAATATAAATTAACAACTCTGGATTTTTTATCAGCATATTTCTAATTATTATACGACATATTCTAACAAGTAATTGAATTGGCAATTAATACAGTACAAAGTATAATTCATATTCGTATAACTTATTTAATTTGTTTCTTATTTCCTGTTATGCTGTTAATGGTTTGAGATCTGTAATAAGAGTCGGATAAGAATTGGTCGGTAAAAGAGATCATTCAACCCTTACGATATTGAAACGCAACAAAGAAAAAACAAATTAAATAATTACAAACTATTAGAGCAAGATCCCAGATCGGCAGACATCACTTATTTTCTTTGTTCATCAGAAAATAAGTGATGTCTGCCGGCCCTGGGATCTTGGACTATAAATGATAATGAACAATGCAAGTTCGTATCAGTACGCTGTACTCCGCCTTCTAATACCTACGAGTACAAAAATTGCTTCACATAGAAAAAATATATAATTCAATACTACAATAAGTGTTCTAAATAAACGTCATAAATTTAACGATTAATCGCATCAAATATAGTATTCAACACGGAATTATTACAAATAATATTAAAAATTCGCAGTGCGTCTAATAATATGGCCAGGGACTGCACATCAGCAGTATTACTTCCAGTATAGTTGCTGTAGGAGTCTTGACGAGATTTTTTAACTCAAGTCAGGGTCAATTTACAGATGTTTTCATTACTCTCAAGCACAAATTAAGTCAGATCAGCGGCAATCTCAGTCAATTTCATAGATGATGCAACAGAAGCATTTGAGTGTTTCTCTTAAGCTGTTGCTATTTAAGCTATTCTAGATTTAAATGAAATATATTAATACATGCACTCAAATGTATTTTGCTTAAGTAGTTTAACTAACCTGTGTTTTACATCTACCCTCTTGGTACGGGTGCTATAACTTGATGATTTTCATGTTTTCCATTCTGTCCATTTAAGGATGTATGAGCGAGGGTGTGGTCTAATACTGAATTTTGAAGGGTGGGGATAGGCATGAGCATTTGCGGAGAGAAGGGAAGAAAATTATCACGTGACGTGATTTTACATTTGGCAACATAGCTTTTCTTGGTTAGCTTTTTGCCGGTAACATTTGAATATTTTGTAAAACAGCTTGAAAAAAAATAAATTTTTAATGAAATATGCTAAGTTATAAAATTATAAGTGTTAATAAATGTTTTATTTTTATATATATGCTATTTTCTTAATTTTTGTACTTAATTTTTGCTGTTACTATCACGTAATATTTATTTTGACAGCTCTGAAAGAGGTTATATTTAAATTTGTATGTACCGTTTTTGCCGCTGCCGTGCTGTGTCGCTTATTATAGCAGTGCGATGTTGCTAAGTGTCAAATAGGGATTGAGAAACATGACTTTGACGCCAACTACCGAGAAAAATGTAAAGGAAAGTGGTGGCAAGTGGTATAGAAAACAATAAGGAATTTGTTAAATTAATAATTTTTTTAATCTAATCGAAATAATTTTAAGTAATGTCTTCTTCAAAAGTATCGTGCTGTATCCGTGGCTGTTTCAATATGCCATATAAAAACAAAAACCAAAATACAAGTGTGAAATTTTATCGTTTCCCTGCGAGTACTATGGATAACCTTTAAACGTCAACAATGGATAAATGCAGTGAAAAACTATGTGTAAGTAAATTATTTTAATAAAAAAATTTAATTAATCACAATCAAATTTGAAAAGCTAAGTATTATAAAATAGAATATTAAACTATATAATAATTATTTTATGAAATAAATAAAATAGTAATAAGTAAAAGTAAAATTTAAAAAATTTGTGTTTCAGAAAATATCTAAAGGATTTGGAACTAACTAAAAATACACGCATTTGTAGTGATCATTTTGTGAATAATCAAAAGTCAGAACATCCTCGGCATCCTTCATACACACCAACAATTTTTCCTGGTAAAGTAAATACCAAAAAATCCACTCAGTCATTTGAACGTTTCGAACAATTACGGCAACGGAATGTACGAAGTGAAATGAATATCATTAATAATAATAATAATGAAATTGAAATTCAAGAGGATAATTATGTAGATATTGAAACACAGAGCGTTGAAGATCATTATGCTTCTGATGCTACTCCACAAAAAACAACTCGTAGTATAACATGTCAAACTGATGAAATTGTTGATGAAAGTGTTTTAGATGAACATAAGTATTTTTTTTGTAACATAAATTCCCGTGATGGTGTAACTACTGCAGAAGTGCAAGTAAACATTCCAATATTATAATATATAATATAATTAATTTGCCGCTTTTACGAAAGAATGTTGAAGATGTTGGGTGTCATCCAATTACTCCAGATCCTATTAAATCTGATTATCAAGGTTTCAATGGAATTACTTCTATTCATGATGACCAATCGTTAAGCAGTTTAACAGGTGTTAATTTTTCAATATTTGCATTTCTATTGAATATGCTTCCCGACATAAAATCTACCAAAATAGATAAAAAAACGAAATTACTTATCACTTTGACAAAATTGAAAACTGGTCTGACATTTACAGCATTAGGAGTACTATTCTGCATCCACAGAACTTCAGCACAAAAAATATTTATCAGTAACTTACAAAAACTGAATATTTTATTGAAAAATTTTATAGTTTGGCCTTAATTTAATTATTTTTTGCATTATTTATTTATATACTATTCTATGCATATACTATTTCTACGCTGTTTACATCATAATCCTTTACATTTATGACACCAGAGCGCTCCACTTTCGGCAGTAGTGCTGCCTCTACAGTTCTTTCTCAATCCCTATATGGCGAAAAATATTTTTTTAAATATCATAATTTGAATTTCATTTCTAATTATCTTTCCAGGATGAACGGTTACATAGTATTTTTAAAATATTGACGTGTCACGCCAATATTTACCTTTCTAATGCATAGTTTTTTTTTTATGCTACGTAATACAGAACATACTCATATTTATTGATTTATGATCACTTGTACCCATTTCCCCATAAGACCAATGTATTTTATGTCAATTTTCAACAATTAATTTCTTTAAAATATGAACGGTTACCTACCCTGAAATTTTAACAGTAAATTCATTGACCAGGAATCTACACGTACAAAAATTTTGAGCCCTTAAATCGAAAATTATTTTCTTGCTCACACATCCTTAACTATTCTGTTAATTATTCCATGTTTATTCTTTTTTGCATAAATTGTGCTTGGCCATTTGAAAAACCTATTTATAATAAATATTTCTCCACTGATATTTTCCGTTTTTCTTTTCGTAGATGCTGTAGATGTAGATTGGTCTGCTATTTTAAAATTGATGACGTCGGAGAATACGTCATCAATACCAGTTAGATGCATCTTATATGAATATACAGGGTGTTTGTTTTTTAATGAAATGATACAAATCGACCCGCCCTTATTGAAAAAACCTATAGATATCCCAAGATGATTCACTCGAATAAATGTTTAACAGAAATACCATTTATAGTGCAAACGATTGAAGACAATGGGGTTCAAATATTTATTTATCTATATGATAGATTTAAAGAACAAAATAAAAAATGTAATAAATTGTTCATGGTAAGAAGAATGTATCGAAGAAAGTGATAATAAATTAAGGAAAGAGAAGTCATCAATTTGAAAACAAGAGTTTACCGGTCGGACTAAATAGAAGACTGGAAGTAGTAATATGTAGACTCATGATAAGTCATACAAATTTTACTCATACATACTTATTCAAAAGAGCACCACAACCAATACGTGAACAATGTAGCAGCCCACTAACGGTAAAGCATATTATTCTTCGATGCTCAAGATACTCGTCGCACAGACAAGGCTATAATATACCTCAGGACTATAAGTTGATATTTGAAAGCAGGGAAAATCTGAAAAACCTTATTGAATTTATCAATAAAATGAATTTAATCTCTTTATTTTAACTATGCTTATAAGTTGTAAATTATGTAAATTATGTTAAATTGTAAATGTTTGTAAATGTATATATTGTTCAAGTGCTAATAACTAATAAAAGTTGATAAATACTCAAATAAATATTTTTGTCAGTGGCGCCCATCTGTATGTCATCCTACGAAATTATTGAGTGATGTATTATATACAAAAGAAAATAAAAGTCTGTAATTTAACTTGCAACAAAACATACTGACCTTATAGACTAATAAAAAATAAGGATATAAAACATATTTTTTATTGCAGACATAAAAAAAAATGTTTTATAGAAGTACTCTTGTACTATATGATTTTAGAGAAATTTATTATAGAAAATAACATTTGAAGAACATGTACAAGAAATTTGCTTTTTCTTAAATAAAATAAAAAATAATAAATGTACATATATAAAACTAAACAAAACAAAACAAAACGCTAATACAGAGTGCGGCAACATAACTTCCTTTTTTAAAAAGCGCGTCATTCAGTCGGTTGATGTCGTAGCGGAGCGCTAGTGATCTTGTTCGAGAGGCGGGACAATAAAGTTTTGTCCCGACATAGTTCAGTCGCCATCAAGTGTTGGAACCAGAGTACTATCACTTAGAGTAAAATTCTTTGACATGAGATAAGCCGCTTTAGGCCCTGTTGGGATATTATATCTTCTATGAACTAAAATTCTCGGCGACTCAACATCTGAAGAGAAGGAAGAATGAAGGAAGTACACTTCAAAATGTTTACACTTCACTCTGTTCGCCCTTCCCTCTCTTAAAGACCAACATCCAGAAAGAAATTGCGAACATAACGCATGCTATACTGGCACGAGTCATGACAAACGCCAGAAACTGGTTTACTCAGTGTATGGAGAATGGGCGACGTCACCTCTCTGATTTGATCTTCACAACTAACTAAAACAAAACCTTATGTATGTACCTACATTATAAAAAACAAATAAAAAAATTATGTTTCATACAATGGGTTTTATTAAGTTTTGAAAAAAGAAAGTTATGCTGCCGCACCCTGTGCAACAAAGCGCTAGTTCAATAATAAAAATCTTGAGACCTTGGCAAAAGTACTGCAACATAGTGTTATAAAACAATTTATATTTATACAAGCAGATTACATATTAACCATTTTTATGGCAAAGGCAACTAGTTATCGCCTCTGTTATACTCGTATATTCTTAAAAACTAACACCGGCTACAGATACTTTATATTTTAATAGTCACATACCCAGTTGGAGATTTTATTCCATTTTTAAACTCAGAACTATTTCATTCTCTAAACCATTCCAGATTCGAGTTTCCTATCTTAAACACACAACATCAATTCTAAATTCAACATAATATTATCCTATATCATAATGTTACAAGTGTATGTTTATATGTTTACGCGATGCATATGGTGGCTTCAAAACGGCTCCATGCATCGTTTTGAAATTTTGCTATTTGAAAGAGAAAAAAAATCTAAGACTTTTGGCGTTCTTGGATTATTTCCGTTTTGCATATGTATTACGCTGTTCAATGCTAACAATTTTCAAAAATTAAAAAATACAAAATTAGGGGGCTCTTGGGGGAAGGAACTTTTGAGAAAGTTCATATTTTGGATTGTATAATAATTAAGTAATTTTATTTATAATAAAAAAAATACAAAATTTTATTTGGGGGTACGGGGCGGTTTTATCCGACGGTAAAAATTGTCTTGAAAGTTGAAAAAAATTATTTTTTTAGTCAGTTTATATGAAAAATGATTTTATTATTGAGCGAGTTAAATATTTCAATTTAAAAATGGATTTAAGATTTTAAATCAAATGAAATTACGAAGGCAGTTTTATTTATTATATAAGTACTTCAAAAAATAAAAACATTCTAAACTTTAATTTTTTTAAAGAAAAAAAAGTGGAGAAGCATAAAGATTAAATTTTTATTTGTTTGCGGGTTGTTCAATTAGCGCACTTTTTCAATTTTTGATGCTTAACGGATGATCCACCCACCCCCTTTACCACCGACAAAGTTGTCAGGCATAATGGTGTCATGGTATCATATATGATGAGTCTCTAGTCATAGTACCATCATAGTCAAATTTAACTTTGGACATAACAACCAAGCTTAGAAAATTTAGCCCAGTTCCGGGGATCGAACCCGAGACACAGTACTCTAGCGTCAAGCATAAATGGTCCCCCATAGTGCTGCCAGAATGTATTGAGTATATGCAGCTTATATATTTTGTATCCACCAATTAAAACCATTTAAAACTAACACAACTACTGACCCACTCTTGCTTGAACCAACGCGGTAAAAGTTTTTCTACATTACTAGTGTTTTACTTAAAACTCAAAGACGCCACAGTAGTCGAGAGAATTGATGCTTGAAATTAGACTGCTGTGTTCAGGTTCGATCCCTGGATTTAGCGTTAAACTTTAAGGTTTTTGGTTATTATCGAATTTATTTCATTATATCTTTACATTATAAATTAATATAATATAATATAATCATAAGTTTATTAGACACGAGGTGTCATGAAAACTGACAATATAGTAGGAGTGGTAAAACAAAATGTTTCTATCTCTCTTCAGCATACCCTGGACATCCTTTTCTCTATATTTTTACAGTATCTGCTGCCTTTCTCTTCATTTCGCAATTTAAATCAGTTTTTAATTAATCTTTTTTAAAATATTTCTTATGTGGAAAAAGTTTTGTACAATACAAATATTTCTTTATGTGTCATATAAATAATTAATTATTAATTAATATCAAAATCATTATTAATTACATTGTTTACAACAACAAACACTTAAGCCTCATTCACACTCACTGTGTTTTAATATTTAATATACTGTTTTTATTTAATATTCTAATCTAGATTTCAGGTTTTCGTTTAAGCATTCCTTTTCACATTTGTGTTTTAATTTAAGTTCAGTTAATTAAGTTGGTGCGTATGCATCGTTAGTAATATAAATGTTGACAGTTCGTCAAAATTGTATGTGAAATAATTAAAATTATTATTTTTAATAACAATTTGTAAAAGAAACTGTTTTTTCTTCTATATTTTTCAAAAACTGACATTAAACTTCTTTTAAAAGTAAATCCTACTGCATTTTGACAGATTGTCACATTTTGGAGGTTATAATTTAATATAATTTTTCTTCATTAAATATTTTTAAATTAACACCTTGGACCTTGTAAGGTTCCAAAAAAACTAAGAAAACTTAAAAAATAAATTAAATTAAAAATGGTACTGTGAATGACTACAGGTATTGCCATATGCTAAACCATTTAAATTAAATACAAAATACAAAATTAAATTAAAGCAGTGAGTGTGAATGATACTTTATCCGTTGCAATTCATTTTTATAACATCCGTCACTGAAGTATAAATTGAATTAAGTAATCGCCCCAAAACCACAAGTAGAGTCCTAAAAGAATAAATGCATTAAATGTAAGTTGGAAGTGATGGTACGTGGTTTTTTCATCCCCATGTCAACACAATACCTACGGCACTGCTAGAGGATGTAATACATATCCTTGGAACTACCATACACTCATAGCACTATAGAACTGCCTGCAGTAATGGTTTGGATGTTTTAAAGGCGTTACAAGATTGCGGTCGAACTTGAAACCCAACATGCCAAAACCTTTATCCATGTAATTTGCAGAAGTTGCTCTATAATCAAATGGGGAGAGGGAGCGCTAGATGCCTGTGTATGTCCATTTAGACTTGAGATGGACGGAGTTTAAAATTTACTCCTTACTCGACTAACTTTAGTGTGGTCTACGACTATAGTATTCCGTATTACGTAACGGTAAAAATCTATGACCATAAACATAGACAGACATAGACATTGAAGCACTTTAGGAAGGAACAGGAAACTCGAAACCATTGGAGATGGTTATGTTACTTGTTATTTTAAACAGTGTACATTAACGTTCCAGTTATCTTTAAGCTAATATAAACACACTTAGTTATATATGCATACGTAGGGCTGTCCAGTGTGGGGGATCCCATTCCCCCGTTAGGGACCCCATGTAGAATACATTTGAAAAGAAGATAATCTTATAAAACGATGATGGGTTAGATAAACTTTCGTACATGCCGGAGCAATGTTAATATCATCACTGTCTTCTCCTTCTATTTAATAGTCTTTGGTAAAACTTTCATTGAGTAAAAATATTGTTGAAGCCCTAAAAAGGGAAAGGAGTACTTTGAAAGGAACAGAATGGCGACAGAAAGTGCAGAGCACAAGTGTGGAAGAAGAGTTAAGGAGCAGAGACAGAGAGATACAGCCGCAGGAAAGAATGGAAAAAATTGAAAAAATTGAAAACAGCAAATACAATGAAAGATCAAGAGTTATATGTTACATGATCCAGAATACATGTTAAAATCCACATGCTAAGAACCTTTATCATAATATAGCTTAGTAGTGATGTATGGAACAAAGATATGGGGGTGCAAGGAGCAAGAGAAGTTGGAAAGAATACTGGAGAGATACATTAAATGGATACTATATAAATAAATATGAGGAAAAAATGAGCAGTGCTGAAAGCAATATTTTAAAGAAAATAAGGTAGAAGGCCCGAAAAAGAGAAAGAGTATTTTGAAAGGAATGGAATGGCGATCGAAGAGGCAGAGAGAAGAAGAGATGGAGGCGCAAGTGTGGAAGAAGAGCTAAGGAGAAGGGATAAGAAGATACAGCAACAGGAAAGAATGGGAAAAATCGAGAAAAGCAATTACAATACAAGATATAAAAGGATTTGGGAGAGTGATATACCTCAGTACTCAATAGAAAAAAACATAAAAAACATAAGAAGGAGAGCAAGGTTTAGATTGGGAAATGAGGAGAAAGGAAACAGATACTCGGAAAGTAGAGAGGATAGAATGTGTAGAGTGTGCGGAACGGAGGACGAAACACTGGAGCACATTAAGTTTGATTGTAAGGATTGTAAGGATGGAGGGCGGAGATAGAGAGAAGGAGCGAGGACAGAGAAGGAGTGAGGACAGAGAAGGAAGACCAGAGTAAAAACAGGAAAAAGAGTAGCAGGAAGAGGGAAGCAGTAGCAGTTTAAATTTATTTGTTTTGTTTCTATTTTTCTTTTTTTCTTTTGGAAGAAGTGAGAATGAGTAGATAGTATCTAATTAAGCACAATGATATGTAATTTAAAAAATTAAGGGAAGAATTAACTAATTATTTATTAAGAATGTAGTGCCTAATGGCAAAAACATAACAACAAAATATTAAAAAATATTGTTCAAGCCCCGATCTAACGTTGTTAGGGCTTGTCTGACACGGTCCTAATCGGGACTCCTAAGACTTGCCCAACTAAAGAAATATCAACTAAGGCACCGGTTGGGAAGTCCGGAAATTAACCTGAAGAGGATTTGTTCAACAGAGTCTTAAACGGGTAGTCATAAGTCCAACTATAGTCCAAATCACGATAGTTCGGCGGCGACTTATACCTATAAGAGGTTATGCTTTTTAAGCATGTATTGATTGTAAGATATTGAATAACTTACTGATAAACTTTGTCTTATAAAATTGAATATTGTTGAGGACTCATATTGCAATTTTGCATATTGGAAGACGTCATAATCTGAATCGTGGCACATTTGCTTTTACAGTAAGATTTCTTACAATATTTTTTGTTTCTCTCACGCCAAAATGAATTGTTCCCCATTACAAATTTCTAAATTTGAGGTCCCTAATCCATGGCTTATCTAGTTTGGTAAGGCAAGCCTTCTTATGTATGTTGATTTTATTGTGTGTTTAATATAAATATATATAAAAAATATATAGTTATATTTTGTCGATATACAAAGAGTGGAATTTAATATTGAATTTTAGAATAAGTGACTTAAGAAAATCGGTGCTGGCGTCAAGGGAGTTACCTATATTCAAAACAAAGACATAGGGGATATAAAAAACAAACAATTTAACGCATTCCATAAGTCTCCTAGAGGTATTTTCATCAAATTTCAGCTGTAATATATGAAATACATCATATATAAAACACCAAACCAAATTTAAAGGGTTCTTCTCTGCAATTTTCTTCCTGTATACCACCACATAAACATGAAAACAATTGGGGTGATATTTCACTGTCAATAAAAAAACAAAATAAGGGTGGAAAACAAATCATCACAGTCTGCTCATATCATAAAGGTACTTCACGTTTCTTTTGATCTCTTTGCTCCGGTGTTTTCAATAACCCTACTTCAATAAATCGGCCCCTTCTTTATTCGATTGAAATTTAGAGCTCATTTTGTGTACATGCACTACATCCGTTGATCTGATATATTCTCAAAATAGAAATACTTATAGTAAGCTTAGCTGCTATGTGGCTATATGGAGCAGAGATTTTTGTAAACAGAAATTAATCCTGCCTTTGTGCATCACTGACATTACTCCATAATAAACCTAATATGTTTTTCAATCTTAATATTTCATTGTCAAATGCCGTCCATGACAACTATATGTACACTTCAGTTTACACCCGTCGCAAGCGACGACTGTCTTTTGTGTGTGAGTTGAATTTCATTTCAAATTTTTAAACTGAAATATTTAACTCGTTTTATATTAATTTTACATATACAAACAAATAATTTTTCTTATAAACTGACTAAAATAATATATTTTTTTCAACAAAATAAAAAGAAAATTTCAATTTATTTGTTTTTTGACCAACTTTCTTCAAAATTTGGAATTATTTTTTTCGATTTGTAAATTAGGTGCCAAAGTTATCCTATATAAAATATTTCAATTTTCTAGCATAATTTATACTCTCGGCAAAAACCGCCCCCGTGCCCCTAAATAAAATTTTGAAATTTTTATTATTTTCTTTTTTAATATTATATTCAATTATTACACAATCCAAAATTTGAGCTTTCTCCAAAGTTTCCTACATGGCCCCCTAAATATTTCAGGGCCCCCTTTATAAAATTTTGAATTTCTAAGTTTTGAAATATATTTGTATTCAATAGCGTAATACACATGCAAAATTTCACTTTTCTATATTTTACTAATACTAAGTTATACAGGAGAAAATGGTTTTTCCAAAATTACGGGTTTCCAGGAAACTCAGGGTAAAATCCGAGGATGCCAAAAGTCTTAGAATTTTTTCCTCTACTAAATAGGAAATTTTTAAAACCTTCCCTAGAGCCGTTTTTGAGCTACCAAAAATATAAATATACACTTGGAACATTATAATATAGGATAAAAAATAATAATATACGCCTGACATTTATAAAATGCAACATCAATAACACCTTATCTATAAGCAGTTAAACTGTTCTATACCTATAATACGATACATTCTATTTTTAATATTCTTTCCCTAACTCTCCTTTGTTTAAGAATAAGATTACGTCTATTAAAACCCAATTTCCATACTGTATTGTAGTTCTAAATACAAAAATAAACATTTACCGAAGAGCTTCTTACATTTACAAACAAGATCACATCCCTAGTAGTTAGTAATGTTATAGGAAACGAATTGATCAATAAGAACACTCTTTAATTCCCTCCATATTGATTTTTAAAGTTCCTAATACATCAGTCATATTATTTGACATGCTTGAACATGTCTTTGCCATTATTATATACTCGTATGTTTTTCGTATACATTGACGCCTCATCCGCCATTCCAACATCGTATGTTTAGCACACAACAAACTAAATTAATATAAATTTTTATTGACACGTGCTTTCTTCATGGTGAGAAATAAAAATGCATGCATAAAACATATACAGTTCAATGATCCCTACAAGTCAAGTTACATACTGAGGCAACAGCTATTCTACGCGAATATAAAAGGAGCTTTTATGTTCCCACTTCGGAAGCTCAGACACATAGTACTATACGAGTAAAGCCGCTCGCACATGGGTCGGTGCGGTAGGGGTGCGACGCGACTTGTACGCGGTATGGGCTCACATCAATCGCTAAACTAAAACAAATAAAATAAATGAAGGAATATTCTTTGATATATAACTTTAAATTGTCATTAGAAGTTTTTGACATTCTGTACATTGACTTGAACTTCTCGTCATTTACGTCTAAAGCCGTCTGCGCACTACTCGACTGATTGCAAACTATCCGCGCAACGAAGTTTCTAACGAAAAATTTTCTATAAAAATTTTAACAATAGCATACTAGGGGATTTTATTGTGTCGCATTATGAGGTATTTGTATGTATGTATAATATACATTGTATATATTTAAATACTTTTGAAAATTATTTGTGCACATCTCTGCTCATGATGTTCACTATCAAAAGCATGCAACGTAATTGCCCTGCTACCTAGAAACACAGTTGCTCAAAACGTGGTCAAAACCAATTTGAAATCAGTTTTTTTTTACTGCATCGAAACATTACCGACCCGTGTGTGAGCAGCTTAAGATTCCTATTGCAAATTGCAGCACTATCAAATGGCGTGAAACGAAAACTGTTGCAAAGTGAATTCTATTTTATACAAGTAATAAAACTAAAAATTAAGAGTGTGAAGAAAGTGAAAATAAATTAAGGGAAGTGAAACCATCAATTTGCAATCAAGAGTTACCGGTCGGACTAAATAAATGCTGGAAGTAGTAATATGTAGAATCATAATAGGTCATACAAATCATACTCATGCCTACTTAATACCGTTATTACTACTAATACCTACTTATTCAAAAGAGAATCACAACTAATATGTGAAAAATGTAACAGCCCACTAACGGTAAAGCATATTATTCTCCAATGCTCAATATACTCGTCATACAGACAAGAATGTAATATGCCTTAGGAATATAGGCTGATATTTGAAAACAGAGAGAATCTGAAAAACCTTATTGAATTTATAAACAAAACCAATTTAATCTCTTTACTTTAAGTATGTTTATAAGTAGTAAATTATGAATTATGTATTGTAAATGTTTATAAATGTATATATGATTTTCAAGTGCTAATTACTTTTGAAAGTTGATGCACTAAAAAAAAATATTGTTATTATTATTATTATAAATATATATATATATATATATATATATATATATATATATATATATGTATATATATATATATATATATATATATATATATATGTATATATATATATATATATATATATATATATATATATATATATATATATATATATTCTCATAAACCTTTTCACAAGAATATATAAGGTTCATTTTATAATAATATTCATTCACACCGCATTTCAAAAGTATAATTTAAAACTTTGATTAAAAAATTATATTACACTATATTTTCTAAAGAAGCATAATATATAAAGAGGTTTTAGTGGATCAGAGCATTGATGAATTCCACCAGACTACTCTGTTTTCGGGTTCGAGCCCAGGACCAACGCTATATTATCTTGGCTTTGGTTGTTGTTAAGTTATTTTGTCCTTATTATAAATAAATATATTAAACATCGAAAATAGCCAGACCTTAAATAAATGAAATAAACGAATACATTCAAATCTTGCTAATCCATAATTTTTTTATTTAGATCCTATTAATTTCAAGTGATATTTATTTTTGTCTATTTCTCGGGAGAAGCGGGATTAAATAATTAAAAACCACTTCTTTGATTACACGATAGACTCACGTACAAATATTTCAATTTAATTTATAATATGTATTTGGTTTATCTAGAATAATAAATAATTATTTACAGAATGAATGCGCTAAAAAAAAACAATTTCTCACTTCATTAATTTTTATATAATTATAAAATATAAATGAATTTCAATTGTTTTATTAATGAAGAATCTAATGAAAATAAAATTAATTATCTTTGTCATTACAGACTATTTGTGATATTGAATGTAGAACAGAAGTGGGCAACCTTTTCGCTATGTTGATTTTTAATAGTATTTCTTTAACGAAACATGGCATCCAATATGGTCCAATATCTTATGAATATATAAATGTAAAAATTTTCGCAGGTTCCACACACCTGGTTTAGAGCATAGTTTGAGAAATCTTGTGACAACTTTTGTAATTACATGGTCGTTGTTTCCGTCGGCAACGGCTGCCGCTACGACACGGCTACGGCTGCGGCTGCGGCGTGGGTGCGAGACCACTGAGCTAGCGACGCATAACTAATTTGGGTTTCACTGGCGATAATATTAAAGTAGGCAGCTGGTCGTCCACTTTCCTTCAATGATTTTTCAAGGACAGTTTCCTACAGTTTTACTTTCACTTTTCTTTACTCTTTCAAACAAACATTTTTTAAATAAAAGTATCTTGTTTGTCAACTTTAAACATTTTTGTAAACAAGTTCCACTGACTTTAAAATTAATTAATATGTTTAAAATATACTGTTTCACTTTTTAATTAATTCAAAAATTTAATTAGGTAATAAAAGTTTATTACTAAGTTGTATATACATATTCGTTGTTAGGCCGTCTGCACAATGGGCGACTGATTGCAAACTCGAAGTTTCCACCGAAAACGAAAAACGAGCCATGTCGAGCCGTGTTTCGTGACTCTAGAATTTTTAACAATAGCATAATAGAGGATTTGATTGTGTCGTATTGTGAGGTATTTGTATGTATTTAAATACTTTTGAAAAGTATTTGTACACATCTCTGCTCATGATGTTCACCATCAAAAGCGTGCAACGACCTAGAATCACAGTCGCTCAAAACTAATTTCAAATCAGTTTTTTTTCATTCGTGCCGTGTGCCTTCTTTCACTCGTATACACGTGCGTTCTCTCACTCACAACACGTTCCATTCTCGTTCTCATTCGCGTTTGCAATCAGTCGACCCCTGTGAGGTCGGCCTTAGTAATCTAAAAGGTTCACTCTAGGCCAGGGTAGGCGAACCAATGGCACGCGTGCCATTGATGGCACGCGACACAATATTTTGGGCACGTCGCCGATCATAAAACATGTGTAAAAAATGTGTTAAGTAATAGGTATTTTGTAGTATTTAAGTAGGATCGAACTGCATCATTCACCAACAAGCCTTGTGTTCTAAGAGTGGTTTAATATCCCTTGATAATATAATGGCGGTAGTTACAAAAATAGTCAACCTCATCTCGTCACAGGCTTTAAACAAGCGAAAGTTCGATGCTTTGTTGGATGAAGTCAACTCGGTGTATAATGGCTTACTGATGTATAATAATGTTCGCTGGTTGAGTCGCGGGAATGTACTTGAAAGATTTGTTGATTGCTTGGAAGAAATCAGACTGTTTTTGCAAAATGAGGGAAAAATTGAACAATACCCACAGTTGTTGGACGTTATGTGGCTTTCAAAATTGATGTTTTTTACAGACATATGCCAACATTTAAATACATTAAACGTAACGCACGTCGCCGATCATAAAACATGTGTAAAAAATGTGTTAAGTAATAGGTATTTTGTAGTATTTAAGTAGGATCGAACTGCATCATTCACCAACAAGCCTTGTGTTCTAAGAGTGGTTTAATATCCCTTGATAATATAATGGCGGTAGTTACAAAAATAGTCAACCTCATCTCGTCACAGGCTTTAAACAAGCGAAAGTTCGATGCTTTGTTGGATGAAGTCAACTCGGTGTATAATGGCTTACTAATGTTCGCTGGTTGAGTCGCGGGAATGTACTTGAAAGATTTGTTGATTGCTTGGAAGAAATCAGACTGTTTTTGCAAAATGAGGGAAAAATTGAACAATACCCACAGTTGTTGGACGTTATGTGGCTTTCAAAATTGATGTTTTTTACAGACATATGCCAACATTTAAATACATTAAACGTAAAGCTTCAAGGGACAAACAAAACAATTATTGTCATGATAGATCTCATTCGCGCTTTTGAGGCTAAACTGCAAGTTTTCAGAAACGATATTATCACAAGAAACTACAAGCATTTTCCAAACTTGAAAAAATATATCAATGATTTTGATATTCACGAGACAGCAGACAAAGAAAAATTTACTGAAGAATTTATTTCTGTGATCGATTCTTTAATCAAGGAATTTTCAGGGAGATTTTCTCAGTTCAAAGAATTGTCGGAAATACTCAAATTTATTATGTGCCCTGATGTGGCGTCATTTCATAAACTGAACTTCTCTCAATTCGATTGGTTGGAAATTGAAGAATTTGAAATGCAGTTGATTGATTAAGCTCAATATGGATTCAAAAATTTATTGAAACAAGGAAAGAGTTGGAATTAATTGAAACTGAAAGATTGACAAGTAATTTAAGTAAAAACGCTAATAACAAAATTCTGGAAACATGGAATGCGTTACCAGACACATTTAACTGTTTGAAGAAGCTGGATCATGCTATTTTAACAATGTTTTCATCTACCTATGCCTGTGAGTCATTATTTTCAGAGATGAATAACATTAAAAACTCGGTTAGAAACCGTTTGACAGATGAATCCAGTTCAGCATGCATTTTGCTAAAAGTAACATCTTACAACCCTAACATAAATTATTTGTCATCTAACCTGCAGCAACAGAAGTCACACTAATTTTACAGTAATTTAATTTATGCATGTAATAAAAATATTCCAAAATGTACCTCTTTTGTTTACTTTATTTAATAAAGAGTTTTGATAGATAGTATTTATTATTATTATTTTCCAAATAATCAGAAAGTCAAAATTATTTGATGGCACGTCAATGACCTCACTCGACATTTTTCAGAAAAAATGGCACGTTGATGCATAAAGGTTCGCCTACCCTGCTCTAGGCAGTCAGGTCTCTAAACTGCGAGTAGTTATGACGTAGTGTTTTACTAAATAAATTTATTAATATTATTTTATTATTTAATATATTTTTAACGCCGACTTATTCCCGTTGCTGAGTTCTATAACCGACGTCCTCTTACTATGTTAGAAGTTTTTTGGTGCCATGGCCTCATGATTTCATCCAACAAACTGATTCAATGCTCTTACATCCATTTTATTTGTTAATCTTATTTGTAAATGTAAAACTACCACGCACAAGAGCGCCTGAATATTATGTGCACCTTTTTCAAAATAAAAAGTAAATTACAATTATTATGATTATTTACTACCCTTTTCTCTATAAACTGCCATCTCTTTTATACTACAGAGGGTATATAATTAGAATCAAAATTATTGTTTATTAAATTTATTACAATTATTTGTCTTTAAATATTTAGATCGTGCAACGTTGCAAATTTATTTAACCATAACTTTAATTTTAATTATGTAAATGTGGCAACAACGCATCGTTGAACACCTGCGTCGAACACCGAGATCAACGACCGGTAAGTCATAACAAGTTCTATTAATTATTGTGCAATGTTTCTTTTTTGAGAAAAATAATTATAATGTGTTAGAGCAGTGCATAGTTTTATTTAAGACTTTTACATGTGAAGGAATGAGACAGCAATATTATTATAAAAATATTTATAAAGTAAATAATTGAGTTTAATGTTAGGGTTATGTGGATGCATGTGTTACAGATAAAGACGAGCTTGAGACATTCCGATCTACTGCTTAATAATTGGCTGTTGAAGAAAAGAGATGATTATAGTTTCCAGAACAATCTAAAAAAATAACTATCAACTACATTTGATTCGCTTGCAAGTGGAAATTTGAACGTCGAAGGTTTGTTGAAACGCGCTAGATGTGTGGGTGTGGGGTGGGTTGTGATAGTGTGGGAAGGAAGGTGAAAGGGGCACGGACGACAGATGCAGTTTCATTATTTTAAGTATTGCGTCAGATTCTTCTTTAAACATATGGGCGCCAAATTCAAAATTTTAACGTGCACGTGAAATCCATAAAGTGTAGATGTAGTAATAATATTTAATGGGGTCGGGAGCCTCAAAATAGAATTACGTCCTGGTCCTCTCTAGTACTAAATCCGCCACTGAATGTATATAGAACAAAAGTATTCTTTCAGGTCACATGAATAAGATACGACGACATCAAACACCAAATAGCTTTAAAATTGAAATTCTAGTGAAAATTTCATGAAATAAATCTTATGCAAATCAGATATTTAAGTTATTCTGAATGTGAACAGTTTAATCGTTTGTAATTTATCAAAGAAACGAAAGGCAAAGATTGTCTGCAATAAATTCACGTATGACGTAGGAAAAACATCATGTTAGATTTTGCGCACACTTCAAATCCGACAGATTTAAGGATGTATTTCTTTCCACCGTGCTCTAGTGTGTGTATGGTAATCTGTTTTAAGTTTTATTTTAATTTAACTAGGTAATAAAAACAGTAATTTAACATACAATAGTATACAATTTGAAAACTCGAATAAATACCGACAACCGACGGAGACACCCGATGATTGGGTGAAGATCGGATGTAAAATTCAAAAGCACTCCGCACATGGGGCGACTTGTTTCAAACCGTAGCCTTGAATCTGCCCGAACCGAATGAGAATGGAACTGTGTTGTTAGTGAGAGAACGAACGTGTATACGAGTGAGAAAAAACACACGGCACGAACAAAACTAAAGTGGTAATTGAACCTTGTTTCGTGACTTTAAAATTTTTTTAACAATAGCATAACAGGGGATTTTATTGTGTTGTATTTGTTTGTATGTATGTATTTAAATACTTTTGAATAGTATTCGTGCACATATCTGTTCATGATGTCATCATTAAAAGCATGCCCTGCGACCGAGAAATAGACTCGCTGAAAATGTACTCAAAACCAGTTTGAAATCAGTTTAGTTTCGTTCGTGCCTTGTGTTTTCGTATTTTCGTGCACTCGTATACACGTTCGTTCGCTCACTAACAACATAGTTATTTTCTCATTCAGTTCGGGCAGATTCGTACCCGAGAATCAGATTCGCTGAAAACTGGAACCAAACCAGTTTAGTTTCGTTCGTGCATTGTATTTTTTCTCACCCGTATACTCGTTCGTTCTCTTACTAACAACATAGTTCCATTCTCATCCGGTTGGGGCAGATTCGGAGTTAAGGTTTGCAACCAGTCGCCCCATGTTCAGAACCCTAAATTTATTTTATTCCGATTTGCGATTCTTTATAAAAATTATTTAAGAAAATGAAGATACAGAAACCATGTAAACGTACGAACATTATCGAAAACACACGAGTACCTTATCCGTGGATACGCTCGGTAAAAAGAATTCGTAATGTTTTTGTAAATCTACAAATGAGAAACAAAGCATTTGATTTAAAAGATGAGGTATAAAAATATATTTATCTTACGTTGAACTATTGTGTATTGCGAATTAATTTCTACCTTTAAGAGAATTGTTCCTTTATCATAGAAAGAAAGAAACAACAGTTCATGAACACATTGAACAAACAGAGACAACACTAACAATTGCTTTAAAAGAAACTTGTTGCAAGTGTGCGTATACAGTTACATCAGAAAAATTACGTATATTTAAATCTTAAGATATTACTTCCACGCCATCTACTTCCGGCGTACCGTTGGCGATTGCAAATATTCTAGTCACAAAATTCTTTGAATTAATTCAGTAATACTACAAGCTTTTCACACTTACAGATATTTTCTTGGATAACATTTTCTAATTCTATTACGATTTCATTTTCAATGCTGTTTCCGGCAAGACAAGGGCGACCCTGTATAAATAATATAATTCTAATTAGAATAACTCAGTCACAAAATGAAGAAATTACAAAATGGATATGACTGTTTTAAAGATATCGCTGTTTTAAAAGGGTTGAGCTGCACCCTTGTCCCTTTATGGACTAGAATTTAATTTCTAATAAATATAATAACAATATTCTCTGAAGCAAAAGATAATAACTTGGAACTGCCAACTCGTAGTGATCTGTGATAAGAAAAAGGTCTCACGCTTAGTACGGCTTTATATGACTTTTGAATAAAGAATATATATTTTTGATTGAAAATCTTTTGATTCAGTTTTGTGTAATATTTAGCTTTTGATTTTAGTTCAACAAGGATACTGAAGTATTAATAAATCACATATATAAAAAGTAGGCTTCAACATAGTGGGGGAAGTCAACAAAGGTAAATCTATCTCTCTATGCCCGGTGATCCATATACCTGTTTTGTTAGTACTTAAAGCCGGCACCAAACGATGCTGTTTGATCCAAACGTTTGCCTCCAACGTGTAAGTAAAATATTGGAAGATTGACATCGCAAGTTTCCTGCTACATAGTGGAACGAATGTTTGATCCAAATGATTTATTTATTTTATTAATTTGTTGATATTATTGACACTGACACTGTTTAACAAAAACTTTCAAGTAAATAAAGAAACCTTCAAGTATAAAACCTCCCATTTTTGAACGATTCGTGCAGCAGTGCATGGCATGTGGATCAAGTGTGTGGTGGAGGTAGAAAAATCGCTTTTGACTCGGCTCAAAAGACCGACAACAGCCTGAACTTCTTCCAACGAGAACTTTAGACACATGACATTGGACTCATGTAGTTCCAGCATAGACCACACGATGCGTCTAACGTTGGAAGATGTTCGTAGCATCGTTTCGTACCGGCATTATAACTTATAGAAGAAGTACTCAGAACATAAAACACCAAATTTAAATTGAACAATGTATTTTTGTAGCACATGCATACATTCCTAAATACTAAACTTGTATTCAAAATTCTTATTCTAAATTAAATAAAATACAAATAAAAAACATTCAAAACTGTATTTCTTGAAAGAATCAGGCTACTCAAATTGTCATTGTTATAAAAACATCAATAACAATATCCAGAAGATGACTTCTCTGAAAAACTTCAGAGGGGACAGTAGCCCAGAGCATTTATTCTTGACGCCAGTCGCAGAGTCTTTGGGTTCGATCCCCTGATCAGCGCAATATTTTCTGGCTGATTATGCGCAATTGATTATGTGCTCACATCATTATTTGACATTGGTGCAGCTCACATATATGAGGCCACGACACCATAAGAACTGCTAACATAGTATGCTCTGTCTTATACTCAACATCGAAATTATACCGACAATAAATAAATAAATACTCTTATGTCTTTTGAGTTGTTGCCCTACTTTAATTTTATTTTTGATAATTTATAAAGTGTGATATAAAATGTACTAATATGTATTTTAAAAATTAAATACACAGAGGCTGCAATTTAAAGTACAATAATATAGTTCAAATTACGAGAGTTCGGCGGTGCCTCATGCTTAAAATGCGTTATAAAAGCCGTATAAATCAACGATACGATGGTGAATTTTATCTTATTGGTCAGACAAACATTTTTATTCTTTGCAGCTTTATACGGCATAACTTGTTTTAAGCACAATTTGAACTATATTCAATTTGAATGTTAGAAAGCTCTAATACAATACGTAATAATGGATATTGAATACATCCCGACTATAGACGAAGACACCCGATCATTGGGTGACGAACGCATACAAATTTAATATAAACTACACAAGGAATATATTATTCTCAAATACAAATATTTATATAGTTAGAGTTTTATTAAATACTCGTTATATAAGAGGTACATGAATGGATGCAGGTGTTCCCGAATGCACGACGAGCATTGTCGGAAACAAACGAATGCGTCGTCTCTGTCTATGTTTGGCAGAAAGAATTCGCAATATTGTTGTTAATAATTTTATTTAAATAATAAAGTACAGTCACAGTAAATTATAGATAAATAACTATTTGCCTATAAGTTAGGCAATACTTTTGACTTATTTGTACCTTTTATCAAATGGTTCTAGAATTATAAGTGCGTCCGCACATGGGGCAACTAGTTGTAAACCTTAGCCCCGAATCTGCCCGAACCGAATGAGAATGCAACTGTGTTGTTAGTAAGAGAACGTGTATACGAGTGAGAGAAAACACACGGCACGAACGTTACTAAACTGATTTCAAACTGGTTTTGAGAACGTTTGCAGCGAGTCTATCTATCGGTCGCTGGGTATGGTTGGTTGCATGCTTTTGAATGTGACATCATCAACAGAGATGTTCACGAATACTAAAAGGTATTTAAATATTTACATACAAACAAATACGACACAATAAAATCCACTATTATGCTATTGTTAAAAATTCACGAAACAAGAAATCGCAATATTTTTGTTAATAATTGTATTTAAATAATAAAGTACAGTAAATTATAGATAAATAAGTTAAATGACACATTTAAAATAAAATTAAGAAATAGTATTTACAGCGCTTGTTAAAACGGAAATCTAATAACTATGAAAATAATAAATAAGAATAGAAGAATAGAATAGATAAACAGAAGAATAGAATAAATATGAAGAAGAATAAGGAGATCCTACGAAATGATTTATTCTCACTGACATAAAAAATGAAAATATTAATTTTAGCGCCAAATTCAAAAGATCGTTTGCGTGTACATTTTATTGAAAATCATGGCGACCTATCAACATACTAGATTCTAATTACATTATTTTGTAACATTTGAAGTACTAATTCAGATATTTATTTGCTATGCATCTATCAAATTTCAGTTAGAAACATTTTTTAAAAAGTTGCAAAATTCCGGTAAGTAATAATTCAACAGGATTTATTTATTAATTATTTGCACTTTATAATAAACGTGACATTTAGCATTGATGTATTCAAGGTTATATCATATATATCAGCAAATCGTGACGGGACAAAATTTTGAATTTGGCTTGTGTCTAAATTGTTAAATTGGGCATTAAAAATATCAGCAGCTGCAGTATCTCAAAATATGAATAACTGTTTTTTATGTTGCAGAACACAATGAGCTCGCAATCGTACTACGCAATTTTAGGTGTCCCAGTGGACGCAAATCAACACACTCTGAAAAAAGCTTACACGAAGATGGTCCTGAAATATAACGCAGAAAAATACTCCGGTAATGATAAGACAGCAATCCGTAAATTAGAAGAAATAGAAATAGCGTACTGCATTTTATCTAATAACGATCGCAGACATATGTATGACAGAACTCTGAAAGAAAAACCAAGGAAGCCATCGTCCCCGGTAGCACATACCTCCTGGACGCAAACGCCGAATACTATTTGCACCGAAGAGCAGTTTGACGAAATCTTTCAGGAGTACGAAGCAGAACACCGAAGTGACGAATTGTTAGCAGAGCTCCACAAAGGTACCCCGAAGGGTGAGGAATATGCCGGTAGAGTAGAGGAAACAGCACATTACAAAAAGGTGTATGGCCGCTGGTATTTTCTGATGGATTTTATAAAAAAGAACAATATCGGTACCCCCATTGTAGATGATGAACCAGTTTGCCAGTGCAGCCATAGCAACCGTACTTATATATTACCAAGCAAGACAAAAGGTTTGACATATGAAGAAGTTGTAAACCAATCCAAGAAAGCATAAATTTTCGAATTTATTCTAACCTTAAAATATGTACTAAAGTTCAGAGTAAGAAAGCAGCAGTTCAGAAAAAGAAAATCAAATGTATTTAGATTCACAAGTTAATCAGGAATATTCAGTTTAGTTAAATTAGACTTCGCGATGTATTACTCCTTTGTAAATATGGATTTTTTAAAAGCAATATGTAGTTTTCCTTTCTTATACCAGTTGAGAAAATAAACTAATAAAACTGGTTGTTGAAATGGGCTTGTGTCCTTATTTTTTAGTGGTCGATTTTTCAATTGTTGATTGAAATTGACGTTAATAAATGTTTATCGGCGTGTCTATTTTAATAAATATCTAAATGTTGACGGAGATATACCAATTAAAAGTTTGAATTATAGTTTTAGCGCTAGAGATGGCCATTTGTATGACGTGAAAAAGTATTGTATACGTCAGGTATTTGTTGATTATGTCAGTGCAGTGGTAATGTTTGTAACTGTTGGTAGTCTAAATAATCAAATCAAGTCAAAGAATAATACATTTTTATTTTATTTAACCTTGTTACGGCAGATATAATATTGAAATTTTATTGTTCCTCAAAATAGCTGTAAATAATATTTGATATTTTGATATAAAAATACATGTAGCAGATATTTATGAGCTGGTAGGTTGGCAACCTGTAAACTTGTCAGAGTTCTGTCAAGAAATTATCTCTTTTACGCTCTGTTCTATAAAAGAGATAGCAACATAGCGGACGTGAGGTCATATGTCTTGCAATGTTCTACAACGTTGAAATCCTTTAATAATTAAAGAGACAAGATGACTTAATAAATGAATAATATCTCCTAACATATAAGAAGTTATTAAAAAAATTTAGACATTTGAGGTTCTAGTAACCCACTTTATCAATATATAATACACTTTTATAGAAATTTAGGCATAGGACACAAGCCCATTAAAATAACGTCTATATAGAAATCTGTAAATTAGGTTGTGAGCTTGACTAATAGTGGTAATATGTTTCTTTTACCAAAATTAGTTTTAATAAGCCTAATAAGTATTTCTGGTTTTAGCCCGGTCAAAATAGACGATAAAATTGGGGTTAAATAGCTATAATTCGCAAAGAACTGAAAATTGGTACAGACCTTAAGGACATTATTACAAATAAAATACTAAAAGTCTTCACCGATCGCACATCTGCAAAAAAAGTTGTTCAAGGTCAAATGTCAAGAAAACTGGGTTTTCCAATTTTTGCGGTAAACGGTAAGTTTTGTCATAAAATTATATCAAACAAAAGTTGTAGATTATGAAATTATCTACAAGAACTGTTACAAAAACTTATACTTTTTTTCTAAGAATCACCATTCATGAGATAAAACTGACGTTTACCGGAAAAATTGGAAAAACCACTTTTTGCAGATGTGCGATCAGTGAGAACTGATCGCACATCTGCACGAAGAAATGTTTATTTTGACCGGGCTATTTTATGAGTACATAATTAATTAAATTTTAATAACAACAAAACCCAGGAAATTCAGCGCTGGCCCGAAGATCTCACCTAAAATGCTCTCGAGAGTAGCAAAGTAGATTTATTATTTTTTTGATAATTTCAAATTAAGCGTGATCTTATTTATAAAATATGACTATACTTGTATAATGCAGAATTAAAATACAGTCGTTTATTTTTTAACGAATTGCATTAAATGACGCTACGTTAGTTACGCGCATGAAACCCATTTGTCTAAAACATAACCTCATTTGTCTCGGGCACTTAATATCATAGTTCATGACCCGTGATCACTAAATCAAGTCCAATCTACGCTCCGTGCATTTGATACAGCACATAGGGTGGATGCTGTCATCTTTCACTGAATATCTTGACGTTAATTATATTTGTAATATATTATAATAGTCAAGCCAAGACTTATATTTATAAAACTTATTAATATATGTTCAAATTTATTGAGAAAATATAAAGAACCTTTAATTTTGTGTAATTAACTAAAACCATTCGCCTGTAAGTTAGGCAATACTTTTGACATTTGTACCTTTTATCAAATGGTTCTAGTATTATAAGTGCGTCCGTACATGGGGCAACTGGTTGTAAACCTTAGCCCCGAATCTGCCCGAACCGAATGAGAATGCAACTGTGTTGTTAGTGAGAGAACGACCGTGTATACGAGTGAGAGAAAACACACGGCACGAACGTTACGAAACTGATTTCAAACTGGTTTTGAGAACGTTTGCAGCGAGTCTATTTATCAATCGCCGAGTATGGTTGGTTGCATGATTTTGAATGTGACATCATCAACAGAGATGTTCACGAATACTATTGAAAGGTATTTAAATACATACATACAAACAAATACGACACAATAAAATCTCCTATTATGCTATTGTTAAAAATTCTATAGAGTCACGGAACATGGCTCGATTACCATTTTAGTTTCATTGGTGCCTTGTGTTTTCTCTCACTCGTATACACGTTCATTCTCTCATTAACAACACAGTTCCATTCTCATTCAGTTCAGGGCCATAGGCCCACCGCACACGAAGCGACTGGTTGTAACCTTAGCGCGAATCTGCCCGAAGCGAAAGAGATTACAACTGTTGTTAGTGAGAGATCGAAGGTGTATGCGAGTGATATAAAACACGAGGAAAGACTAAAACTAAAGGCAAACTAAACGAGAAACGAAGTTTTCAACGAAAACGAGCACGAGCCATGTCGAGCCGTGTATCGTGACTCTATAGGATTTTCAACAATAGCAAAACAGGGGATTCTATTGTGTTATATTTGATTGTATGTATGTATTTAAATACTTTTCGTAAACATGTGTTAACCAATGTGAAACCAACAATGCCCTGCGACCGAGAAATATAGTCGCTGAATATATGCTCAAAATCAGTTTCAAATAAGTTTAGTTACATTCGTGCCGTGTGTTTCATCTCACTCATAAACACGTTCGATCTTTTACTAACAACACAGTTGTAATGACATTCGGTTCGGGCAGATTCGGGGCTAAGGTTTGCAACCAGTCCCGTCGTGTGCTGAGGGCCTAAGTTGTAGTTGTAAATAATTTGCGAATCTGTTATACCAATCGTAGCTTCGAGAGAGATGGTCGTGTGTTTCCGATAATGTTCGTGTAACACTGAAAATTTATTATTGTATGAATAAAATATGAGGAAATTAAAAGACTCATCGATTTATTTATGTATTTATTCTATTTTCTATCACCGATGACATTTTATATGGTGTCGAGACCTTATAACGTTAAATCGATATATAATAGAAAAATTCTTTACACCACTTTACACTAAATAAATTATATTCAATAAAAAGTAATTTCTCCATATTGAATGTCACATTGTGAACAGTCTTGAGGGTTTTGATGTATTCAAATGCAGGTTGCAACATCCACATTTACCGAAAAGAAGAAAAGAGCTCGTTTCTTGTTCTTTACAAAAAAACTTCTATTGAACGTTTGAAGACGGATATTTCCCTAGGTGACACTACAAGTCGTTGCATTCTCCTCCGCACCCTGCAAAGTAGAATGCACTTGGACCTAGTGCTTGTACAATGTGCAACGTACATCGACGATGGTTGCCACCAAGGCATTCGACTTGAATTTACTTTTTTAATCCGATTGGAACTGTTCTAGAACATTGCACATTTCTCTATAAGTTTTCTTTTTTTTTTAATTAACTGGTATTTTAAGATACTCTTTCTAAAGTACTCTACAGTACTATCGCGTGGTCTCACATACATAAGTGCTTCTTACTCACTCATTGAAAGATGCTAACATCCCAGGGTTTCTACAAGGGCTGTGGAGTCGGTAAAAAAACATTCGACTCCGACTCTGAATAATTTTATTCATCCGACTCAGACTCCGACCAAATTTAATACTAACACATTCTGGAGTGTTTATTAATATAAAAAGGAAATATATATATATATATATATATATATATATATATATATATATATATATATATATATGTGGAAAACGAGAGTACTATCCCAATTCTGATGTGGAAACAATACCCAATCCGCTAATCTGATGTGGAATCAAGGTACTCTTATTTAATTTAGGGCAAATGTCAATTCAATTAATATTAAACTATGCAATATCTTAGTTTTTTGTCAGGATTATAAAGAATCACATAATTTGTTTAATACATTTATTTAATAAAATAATAACGATAAAAATAATACAATAAGGTTATAATATAAACGTTGGTATTTACTTTACAAATACAGAAAAATGAATGAACAAACCATCTTAAATTCTAGTTATTATATACTCAGCCCTACATTAGTTTTTAGCTAGATTTAATAGGTTTATTTTTATTACTATAAGTATTTATATATATATATATATATATATATATATATATATATATATATATATATATATATATATATAATTATTTATATATATATTTATTACTATATATTATTAGTAAGCACATTCCCTCACGTATTCAATCAGTGGTTTAAAGTTTCAAAAGTGGTTAAAACTATTATATATTAAGATTCCATTTTATCCGAGTGCGAATTTGTAAGATCTTAGATCTTATTTTCCAGTCAAAATATATCTCAGGTTCCATTAAAGTTTTAATATAAAACTGCGACTGATGATACGTACAATTATCCATTTTGCTCTTGAACCTCTTCCTTCATTTTTCCTTGGCCTCCTTCATTCTCATCATTTCCTCACCTCTTGTCTTCTTTGTCTCTACGTCTCTTTGTCATTTCAGAATAAAATCACTTCTGCTGTAGCGTTACTTTTCTTTTCCTCGTTCCTTTTCTCTATTTCCGCCACCCACCTCTTTCCTTTACTGCCTCCCTTTATATATATTAGTTTAAGTGCTAATAACTATCAATAGTTGATGCACTATAAATAAATATGAAAAAAAAAACTCTGAACAATCATGTCCTCAGTGTGCCGTAACTTATGCAATCCATGTACAGAGTACAGAAATGACAAACCAGCTAATTTCCTAAAACTTAGTATAAACAGTCATAATATCTTAATAACTATTCGTACATTACTCATTTTCACTTTAATTATTAATTCAAGCGACACACACACACACGCGTGCGTTACGCACACTTTGCAACTATCTTTCAACGCGCTACTTTCCTTTTGCCTTTATCTCTACTTTCCTTAACAGAACGCCTAGAATAACCACTCAATTACTCTACGTAGCATCCTTGCTGCTACAGCTGTCCCTCCTCTGTCACCCCCTACGCAATACTTTACCCAGAACCCCTTCATTTGTTGGCTCAACACATTCTACACACATCCGGTTTCTACCGCAATCACTAAAGGCTTCTTTGCTTACCACTGCCAACAGATTCACTGAAAGAATATTTGATTCTAACTCACTCGCTCACTCGCTCACTCGCTCTCTCGCTAATAGTTTTCATGACATGCATCTTTATGCACTGTCACTGTTGTGTCGCTATCTTTCCAGCTTCCACGTCTCAGGCCCTCCGTACACGACGCGACTAGTTGCAAACCTTAGCCCCGAATCTGCCCGAAACGAATGTGTTTACGAGTGAGATAAAACACACGGCACGAACGTAACTAAACTGATTTGAAACTGGTTTGATCGTATATTCAGCGACTATATTTCTCGGTCGCAGGGCATTGTTGGTTTCATGCTTTTGATGAGGATATCATCAACAGAGATGTTTACGAAAAGTATTTAAATGCATACATACAATCAAATATAGCACAATAGAATCTCCTGTTTTGATATTGTTAAAAATTCTATAGAGTCACGGTACATGGCTCGACATGACTTGTGCTCGTTTTCGTTGAAAACTTCGTTTCTCGTTTAGTTTGCAATTAGTCGACTCGTGTGCTTTTCCTCGTGTTTTATCTCACTCGCATATACGTTCGTTCTCTCACTAACAACACAGTTGTAATCACATTTGCTTCGGGCAGATTCGGCCTAAGGTTTGCAACCAGTCGCGTCGTGTGCGGAGTGCCTTATTGTGAAGCGAAACGAACATTGTTACAATATGATCTTTTTGTATACTAGTCATACAATTCATACGCTACTATATATTCCAGCACATGGAACTTTAGTTTTAACTTTTGATACTTCGAGTTTCACTGTAACGGAAGTCAGTTTTTTTAAATATGTTTTGACATTATCTTTATAAAGTGGGGACCAGTATTAATAAGGGAATAGTGTGCCAAGAATAGAGTGCAATATATGGTTTTGTTTTACCTGAAGATGACCTCGCATCGGAAAGTTAAGTGTTCAGTTAAGTTTTGTTAAGTGAATGTCAGTATGATTTCGATATTGAGTATAGGACAAAGCATACTATGTTAGCAGTTCTTATGGTGTCGTAGCCTCATATATATGAGATGTACCAATGTCAAATAAGTTTCTATGATTATGTGAGCACATAATCAATTAAACTTTAATAACAACCCAAGGAAGAAAATATTGTTCTTATCCGGGGATTGAACCAGAAGACCCAATGATCGGGTGTCTTCGTCTATAGTCGGGATGTATTCAATATCCATTATTACGTATTGTATTAGAGCTTTCTAACATTCAAATTGAATATAGTTCAAATTGTGCATAAAACAAGTTATGCCGTATAAAGCTGCAAAGAATAAAAATGTTTGTCTGACCAATAAGATAAAATTCACCATCGTATCGTAGATTTATACGGCTTTTATAACGCATTTTAAGCATGAGGCACCGCCGAACTCTCGTAATTTGAACTATATTATTGTACTTTAAATTGCAGCCTCTGTGTATTTAATTTTTAAAATACATATTAGTACATTTTATATCACACTTTATAAATTACCAAAAATAAAAGTAAAGTAGGGCAATAACTTAAAAGACATTTATTAAGAGTATTTATTTATTTATTGTCGGTATAATTTCGATGTTGAGTATAAGACAGAGCATACTATGTTAGCTGTTCTTATGGTGTCGTGGCCTCATATATGTGAGCTGCACCAATGTCAAATAATGATGTGAGCACATAATCAATTGCGCATAATCAGCCAGAAAATATTGCGCTGATCCGGGGATCGAACCAGAAGACTCTGTGACTGGCGTCAAGAATAAATGCTCTCGGCTACTGTCCCCTCTGAAGTATTTCAGAGAAGTCATCTCTTGGATATTTTATTATTTATTGTTTATTGTTCGCCTTTCGGCTTTACAATCTACATTCTTAATACATTTCATATACTTCAAATTACAATTAAATTTACATTATTCTCCACCAGCTTATTTATTCTCCTGTTTTTTCTTTCCTTCTTAATATTTCCGCCATCCACCTCTTTCCTTCACTGCCTCCCTTTAATAGCTGGCCAATATTCCTTTCGCTCGCTACTTTTTCCTTACACTCAAACTTAATGTGCTCCAGTGTTTCGTCCTCTGCTCCGCACATTTTACACTTTCTTTCCTCACTCTTTTCCCAGTATCTGTTTCCTTTTTCCTCATTTCCCAATCTAAACCTTGCTGTTCTTCTTATGTGTTTTATGTCTTTTTCTATAAGGTACTGAGGCACATTATTTTCCCATAACCTTTTATATCTTTTATTGTAGTTACTTTTTTCTATTTTTCCCATTCTCTCCTGCTGTTGTATCTCCTTATCCCTTCTCCTTAGCTCCTCTTCCACACTTGCGCCACCTTCTCTTCTCCTCTCTGCCTCCTCGATCGCCATTCCATTCCTTTCAAAGTACTCCTTTCTCTTTTTTGGACCTCCTCCCCCCCCCCATTCTTCGTCATCTCTTGGATATAGTTATTGATGTTTTTATAACAATGGTAATTGACGTAGCATCCTTCTTTCAAGAAATACAGTTTGGTATTATTTTTATTTGTATGTTATTTAATTTAGAATAAGAATTTTGAATACAAATTTAGAATTACGAATGTATGTATGTGCTACAAAATTACAATGTTGATTTTAAATTTGTTATTTTATGTTCAGAGTACTTCTTCTATAAGTTATAAGTACTAACAAAAACAGTTATATGGATTATCGGACATAGAGTTTACCTTTGGTTTTGTTTTACACAAAGATGTTCTCGCATGGGTGGTCGAAAGCTGCTAGTATCTTTTATGTAATAAAGTTAAGTATTTTATGAATAAGGGGTTGTTTTATTGAACATATACCTAATAATTGGATGGCGATTTTAAATTCTTACCTTCAATTATATATATATATATATATATATATATATATATATATATATATATATATATATATATATATATATATATATAAGGATATATATATATGTATCAATGCAGTACATAAAACCTGAACATAAAGTTTGAACAACTTAGAACTTGAGAGTTTTTGTAAAAATAACTTGAAAGTAAATAATACCTCTTATTACTAAGTACTCAAAAAGAAACTTTGTTGAAAATTAAAAACATCTGGAGTGATTATTATGATTCCTCTTATTTTTTTTAAAATCAGCTTAATATAAATAATGATGAGAAATAATAAATTTACTTTTGTTTCAATTATATTTTTTATTTAGTTGTAAAGAAATTCTTCGACCAGAAAAAAATAATTAATTTATAGATACTAGTATACCACTTAATACATTTTGTAAAACATTCAGGCGTAGAACATTCTTCTAACTATACAGTTTTACATAGAATTGGTTGTAAATGATAATTGCAATAAGGTCAGTGAAATTATGAATAAGTACCTTTGACAATATGTATTTAAAGGTTATTTCTGTAATAATATTATTTCTAAATAATAATTTCTAAAATAAGGCACTATGTTCAGTATATAATTTTTTTTGCAAAATCTAGGCGGTATCTAACACCCTGTATCTGCATACCCTGTAAACTTAATTGTTTGAATGAGATTTTCAAGGAAAACTGTTTTTCTTGCTCGTATCACTGGAATGGAAGTGCAAGCGGGAATTTCGTTATAATATTAGTAAGGAGAAAAATGAAATAAGAAATAATGTTTATATGCGAAATTGACATTACAATTTTCATTTATGTTTTGCAATTGCAGAAGTTAGAGTAGAGTACGTTGTGAAATCGTCTGCAAAAATACGACGTCTAAAGCTGCTGCACACGAGACGTGCTTTAACCCGGACCCGATGGTATTAGGTAAAGTGCATACGCACCGTGACAGTGACTCGAAAGAAACATGCTAGTGGTGTTCATAAGCATAGATGAATTTTATCATAACTAATGAATAAAATAAGTAACCCAAACTGAAATAAATTTTAACCAAAATGTGCTTTATCTCTTTCTATCATATTTGAAAGATATAATACTACATTATATTGATGTAATAAATATCAACATTGTAAAACATTACAGTCTACTTTTTTTTTAATATTTATTTTTAAGTGCATCAACTATTAGAAGTTATTAGCACTTTCAAACAATATTACATTTTTATATACATTTTTTTCTGATAAAACACACCTTACACAATATATAATAATAACATTTCAACTATAAGTTCTTATTTTTCTTTTCCGTTGCTCTTTCTGTTTTCTTGTATTTCTTTTTCGCATTTTTCTTTGTTATGTCATTGCCTGATGTTTCTTTTTCCAATTCCATGTTTGAATCCGAGCTATCATCCTCATTATCTGACTCGGTAATTGTAGTTTCAGTTGTCGTGCTCTTATTCTTATTCCTTTTATTTTCTATTCTTGGGCCTGGTCGTTTAAATATATCTTTTTCACACCAATAATATTTAACGCTTCGGCTTCTTTCCTTGCACTATTTTTCCCTTTTTCCTTAACCCAATTTGGGAAGTCATGTTCGTTGATAACACCTGGTAATCTATTTCCCATTGCTTCTATATTGTTTTCAGTTATTGTCTTGTCGATAGCAGGACGCATAGCTGAGAGTTGTCCTTTGTCTGAGGTTCTATTTTTAAAGTTTGTCAGACAATCCTGTCCCAAATAGTCCAGGCCGTCACATAGTCTGCATGTTTTCCTTTGGTTTCTGTAGCTTGCCCATACTTTTCGTCCCATCATACTAATGTACGATGGGATTTCTTTTTTTTTAATAATTTTTACTGCCCGTATCCCATTATACACCGGAAATGGCATCTCTTTCCCTCAAGTTTCTTTTCTTATGTTAATTACTTTCCATAATCTTGGAGTGCATGTTGTATGGTAATGTCTTTAATTTCATATTCAATATCGTGTAATTTTACTATCGTATACCTGTCAGCTCTTTCCCCTATAACTTTGTATGTCTTGTTATCCGTTCATATATATTTAATTTCTTCATATTTTTCTAGTAGTTCATCGATTGGTCTGGTTTCTTTTAATTTCACTAACATTTTATTTCCATTGATTTGGATGGCCAACACATCATTTACTTTCTAACGTATTTCTTAGAAACAAATGCAATTCAGTGATTGCCATCCTATATTCAACATTAACAAATTCCACTCTCATTGTGTTTTTTCTGTTTTGTTCCATTTTATTGTCTTATTTCACTTCACTTAAAATTTAATCATTTATTTTTGTTTGTAAAATTAACAACGAGCAATGATTTCATAGCAGTATTTCGCTTTACTGGAGTAATCAAAAAAAGATGTTTACCCATCAGTGGTCGGATCTAGACTCTCGACAGCTTTTTTTATTTACCTACCTGTCTTTTGATTTTAACATAAAAAAGTTAAACTGTAATTGTTACATATTAAGATTTATTGTAATGTTATGAGTGTATATGATGTAATAAATGAATTAAATAAAATTTATATATCGTTTTCAGTGAGCGATGATTCGACTGCGATTTGACGACACAGATAATTTTTATATTTTGTCTAAATACTTTGGATTTGCAAGACTATACAAAGATAGATTAGATCTTACACATTCAATCAATTTGTCATAGTCCATTTTAAAATACGTAAATAGGTAAATACGCAACGCACGAAAGGAGCTACAATGCATACGCTGCGGAACCACGTACGGAACGTACGTCGCAGACGATCTTTTTCCCGTTCCTTCAGCCCCACGACGCCGTCCCGTCCGTGCACCCGTGATCCGGATTAAACACGTTTCGTGTGCAGCAGGCTTTAGTATACTCGTGGGGTGTAGTACGCCTGAAATACCGGCAATATAAATAGCGTGTGTTTTGTTTTCAGATATTTATAATAACACATATTTCGTCTGTTAAACATTAAATTGCTAAAATGCTTAGGTAATTAACTTTAGGATATGTACGCTTTTCTGGTGTATATGAAACCTTCTACAATTTCAATGATATGTTGCTCTAAAAGAAAAAAACACATTTCTCTGAAATACGAATTTCAGATTTCCTTCTTCGAATTTGACTCATTTCTGTTCGTTTAGCCCTAAATCAAAGCTCTGCTACATCACATTCTTAATACCTATGTTTTTCCAGGTTTTATGCGTCCTTCTTTAAACTCAGTGACATACAAAAAACAAAAGTGGAATGTAACGAAGTACATCTTTATTTTAGATCATAACAGTAATAAACAATTACAAAGAAATAAAAGTATTATTTCAAAAATATTTGAATAAATCCAACAATATAATTTAACAATATACTAATTAATATTTAATTAAGAAATTATTTGATTTTTATTTGAAAAAAAAGAACCGTGAATTTAAAAAAGTTGAATTTTACGTTTGAAGTTATTTCAGCATAAGTACGTTAATTAAGTTGCCTCAAATTCAGGCGTAACAGGTCTTATAACTTTATTGATTTAGTTTCTCTAAATTTTGTCATATCGCTGATTCTAGGCTGCTTTAACGATGCCGTGCGGGTACAAGTAACGCAGTAATCCTCTCCTCAATTTACGTATCTAATTAGACATATAGATTAAATTAGTTTTTGAGCTAAGATTAAAGCTGTACTTATTAGTAACGGTGTAATAAATAAACACTATAGTCTGGTCTAAGTAAAAGCATCTAAAGAGTCTTGAGACGACACAGTAGGCGTGAGCATTGATGCTTGACGCTGACTGCTATGTCTTCGGGTTCGATCCCCGGACCAGATATATATTTTCTGGGTTTGGTTGTTATTAATTTATATTGATTATGGTCATACATAAATCATACACATATATGAGGCCACGACACCACAAATACTGCAAACATTGAAGGAGGTCGTCGGTGATAGGACTCAGGACTCAGTTAAATAAATTAAATAAAAAAATAAAATAAAACTGACTGAGAATAACTAAAACTGTATGTAAAACAAATATCCAGTTACAGAATTAGCTATAAGAATATCTAGAAAAGAAACAGTTCTGTAGCACGACTTGTCACTCATGGAAGAATGGTAAAGAATACTTCCAACATTTTCCAACCAAAGATTCTAATTTTCAGTTTTTCTCCACAAAAATTAAGATGATTCAAATTTATTAACGCAGTTCGTCTTTTTAAAGTTTATTGGATGTAACTACATTAAAAAATATTAGGAAATCAATAATTTCTTTTTTGAAAAAATGTCCATGAATTTTAAGAACCCCTTATGAAATTCACAAAAATTAAGATATGTTAAATTTACTAGCACAGTTCTTCTTCTTAAAGTTTATTGCATATAACTGCATTAAAAGAAATTAAGAAATCTATAATTTCTATTTTGAATAAAATGTCCATGAATTTTTAGAACCCTTTATAAAATTCACAAAAATTAATATAATACAAATTTATATACACATTTCGTCTTTTTAACGTTTATTGTATAGAACTGCGTAAAAAAGATATTAAGAAATCAAAAATTTCTTTTTTGAAAAAGATGTCCATGAATTTTAGGAACCTTTTATAAAATTCATTAAAATTAAGATAATTCAAATATATTAACACCGTTCGACTTTTTAAAGTTTAGTGGACATAACTGTACCAAAAAATTTAAAAAAATTCCAACTTTTATAATAATTATGCTGTCATTTATTATCTAAAAGCATTTTTAATAAAGGTCTAAATTGACCTTATTTTCCCCCTTCTCGCTCTGAACACAATTATTTATTCCAGTCACTACTCGTCCATCTTACCCCCGCGACTGGATGTCATTTTCGGATTTTAAACACGAAGTTGTATTCTCAAAAATATTAAAAACTATTATGTGTTAGTTTTGTTGCTTTCTATTCAGGCGCAATAAATCATAAAAAATCAATGTAGTACCTTAATTATCTTATTGATGAATTATTAGAAAACTAACTAAAATATGCATGATTTTATATAATTTGAGATGTGGGAATCTACCCAATTAAGTTTAAGTTATATATATATATATATATATATATATATATAACACAGTCTGGGACCGCAGAGCATTACTTCAAACTGGGTCTTGCTCTTACTCTATTTTTTGTTTACTGCCGCTTCTTTTTTCTTTATTACTGATGTAGCAAAGTCGCGGATGGCATTCCAGTGTTCTTCGTTGGACAGCATTACGTCTACAATATTGTCCACTGTGAGAGTCGCTTGAGTGATGCGCTGCGCCCGTTCTCTTTCCATTGTCCATTGCTTACACTTAAAGAACGTATGTTCTGATGTATCCGTATCACCGCAATACCAGCATTCTGCGGTATCCCTTATGTGGAATCTATTGAGATAGGCTCCATAACAGCCATGCCCTCCTAGAAGTTGGGTGATGTAGTAGTCTACTTCCCCATGCTTCCGGTTATTCCACTTTTCCACGTTTTTAATAAGTGTTTTAGTCCATTTTGCCTTTCCATTGTCTTTTTCCCACTCTTCTTGCCACTTGTTCACCGTTTGCTTTTTTGCCTCTTTTCTTTGGGCCTCTCCTTCTGAGAAGGTTTTTCCCCGTTCTGCTACCATTAGCTCTAGAGGTTCTATCCCGGTTATCACCTGTATCGCCTCCGCCGAAATAGTTCTATAAGCGCTGCCTTCTCTGCACTCCACTTAGGATGTTCCTGTACTTCTTTTTGTCCATTATCTCTCCCCATATTGGTGCCGCGTACAACATTATTGAGTGGACCACCGCCCCTAGGATCCTCCTTTTGCTGGCTTTAGGTCCACTTAGATTTGACATTAACCTGCTGAGTGCCATCATTGTTTGCTCAGCTTTCCGCGCCGTTTCGGTGACGTGCTTCCTCATGTCATTGTTTCTACTAATGTGTACTCCCAGATATTTGAGGCTCTCTTTGGTTTTGATGCTCATCCCGCCCACCTCGACTGTGACCTCTCTCAACTTTCTACCCCCATATAGTACAATAGCCTCCGTTTATATATATATATATATATATATATATATATATATATATATATATATATATATATATATATATATATATATATATGTATATATATATATATATATATATATATATATATATATATATATATATATAACTACAACATAACCAAAACAATCGCTCTACAAATGCATTATATTCATAAAAGCTACCATTTAAGCAACTAAGTGCATTTTCAATGTACTGCTGTACTGAATAATTCATAGACTCTGCCAGAATGAAACTATTGTACGCAACATTAGTTCCCTAATGTAAGTACTCGTAACGAACCATGTGCACACTCAGATTATATCGCAAATGTGAATACCGAGACTGGCGGCGGTATGCGGAACTGACGAACATACTTGTATGTGACAAAAGTTACATTCCTACTTTAAGAGATTTGCTTTTCTTACTCTAAAACTATTAGCTTTTCAAGTCTATTACAGAATGTAATAATTCAATGTTTATTTATTCCATTGTGTTATTTGTGTTGCTATCATTTCAGGCGTATCAAAATAATAAAAACTCATAATTATTAATAGTAATAAAATTAGTTATAAAAAGTAAAAGTAAAGTAATAAGTAATAAGTTTCTGAATGATTTGGGACACATGCACCATAATAGATTCATTTGTACTTGTTGCGATAACTGGTGTCAGCGAATACACGGTTTTAACACGGGCGTATTAAGATCTAAAAATTTCTGATAAGTTTTTTTATCCAGGTAAAACCCTCCTACTTCCAAATGATTACCATGATACTTAAGATGCTTCTACGTGTTATCAGTGTGGCAGGCATTTTTTGTAAGGGGTATCTACTTGCACCGCGTCTCTAAAACACAACACAAAACAGTGATTCTATATTCCAGACAGAGAGCACAGTAGTCGAGAGCATTGATGCTTGACGATAGGCTACTGCGTGTCGGGTTCGATCCTCGGACCTAGCACTACATTTTCTGATTAATGCTCAAGAATGATTATGTGCTCATATAAAAAGAAAAATTGAAGCGGCTAAATACTTCGGCCGCATATACTCGTATGAGGCCCGTAACACCATAAATATTGGCGACAGAGTAAAGAGTAGTATGTTACGGACTTTATATAGCATCAGAAATAAATAAATGAAATTATCATAACAATTGTGTTTCATTAGTTTTCATTATTATAGTCCTTTTCTATAAAACTGTATCATTAAAATATTGATAAAGATGACTATCAGCACGTTAAATGTTATTTACTTTTTATTAATTCGCAGTATTATAGATGCTAATAATGTTTAAAGAAGTCACTTTGACATTGTAGGAATAAACATTTATCCAAAAAATCAGAGACATGCATAATCAAACGACACATCCCAGTAAACAATTTGGTGAAGTGCCCTATTTGGTGAAGTTCGAGTCACTCGTACAATTCTATTCTACCGCTTTACAAGTTCTCTACCTGTCACAGATTTTGTGTTACTTTTTCATAATAATATTCTTTCTTTTTCCAACATCATTCATTAAGTATTTCTATTTCTTTCCCACATGGATATATTTTTCTTAAGTTCACTTTCATCTCATTTATTCCAAAGTGAGAGAGAAACGAGATGCGGTTAGACAAGTAAAATATATTTTTCACCGTTACACTTGTATACTTGTAAAGTTTTTCGTTCAGGACAGTATGCTTCAAGTATATGCTATCCTTTTTCAACAAATATTTCTTTAATGGTAATAGACAGACGCTATCTCCCTCAATCCCCGAATATAATGTATATAAACGAAGATAGAATCTAGCGATGGTAAGACAGAGGTTTTAAACCTAACGCAGACCTGCCGATCGTAAATTTTTGAATCACCAAAACAATGTAAAAAACTAATATAACGAGTATTGTTGAAGATGAATAATATTCATTAAAATAATCACGATCCGTACTAAAGATTACATCTATTTATTTCTTCATTTAAATATTTATATTTTGCAGACTCTAAAAAGTAGAATTCCATTAAGTTTTATACCCCTGCTAGTGTCAAGTTTATAACTCCGGTCATAAATCATAAACCAACTCCGCTTTTAATTCAGCAGTGAACCGTCGTTGCGATCTCTGTAGCTCATAAAAAGGGCCTTTCCTATGAACGACTGAATAGAAAACGAACGCGTTCCAGACAAGAAACTCATGATATGTAATAGAAATTAAGTAGAATTTACTCCAAAATGTTTACTGTGATAGTACTTGCAGCTGTCTCGAGATAATGTATAAAGTTCTGATATTATCAATGTGGTGAACAAAAATAAATAAATGTATCACTTATTATTCTACAGGCTTCAATACTAACCTAGTGACAACTATGATTGGGCAAAAAAATTTCGTTATTCGTAATTTTAAGTTATTTAAAAAAAAAATAAAAACGCCAATTACAAATAATCGTATTAATCCATATTTCAATAAAATAGATTTTCAACATTATAATATGAGCCTTGTATACTTGACTCTCCTCCTCGCTACATCACCCCACCCCCCTCCCACCGCCGCCTTTTCTTTAGCTGCATAACAACGATTAACTTACAATGTATGATTATTCGAAATATTCGTAACACGCCATTCGTCGACCACCGACTACCGACCACTGCCAAACTATTTCAAGTGAAGCACTATCGGTCTGTCGGGTTGTAAACCGTCTGACGGTTATTGATTTGGAAATATCTTGATATTTTTGACATATATTATATTTATTGGATGTAAATTGAGATGCATAGCTAAAAAACAGCTTGAGGCAATTTTGGTGGATAATGTTATGAGAAAGATTTATGAGTACAGTGCAGCGATGCTGAAATTGAATGAAGTAAATGGGCTTGTGTCCTATGTCTTAATTTCTATAAAAGTGTACTATATAGTGATACTACAACCTCAAATGTTCAATTATTTTTTAATAACTCCTTATATGCTAGGTTAGGAGATATTAACAATTAAAAAAGTTATTTTGTCTCTTTAGTTTTTAAAGAGATTCAACGTTGTACCACATTTCAAATGCATGTGATCTCACAACCGCTAGTTGCTATCTCTTTTAAACAACAGAGCGTAAAAGAGATATATTCTTGACAGAACTACGACAAGTTTTCAGATTTCCAACCTTACAGCTCATAAATCTCTGCTATATGTATTTATAAATCAAAATATCAAATATTATTTACATCTATTTCAAGAAACAATAAAATTTCAATTATATGTCTGCCGTAGCAGGGTTAAATAAGATAAAAACTTATTATTCTTTGACTTGACTTGAATATTTCGACTACCAACAGCTACAAAATATTACTACAGCACTGACCTAATCAACAAATAACTGACGTACAAAATGCATTTCACATCATACAAATGGCCGACCATCTCTAGCGCTAAAACAACAATTCAAATTTACTATATCTCCGTCAATATCATTTATTACCTTCAATTTCAATTATCAATAGAAAAATCGACCACTAAGAAATGAGGATACAAGACCATTGCAACTTGAAACTAGGTTATTCAAAAGAGATTCCAGCGCGCCATTAATTCAAAAAGTATCTTGCTATTATTATGTTCGTAGTTGTCCTATATTATAATGTTCTAAGTGTATATTTATATTCTTGTATCTTATTTCTTTATATGTTTGCTATGAATTTTGTATGGCAGCTCGAAAACGGCTCCGCGTATTTTCTTAAAAATTGTCTATTTCGTAGAGAAAAAAATTCTAAGACTTTTGGCGTCCTCGGATTTTTCCCTGAATTTCCTGAAAAACCGTAATTTTGGGAAAACTAAAAAAAAAAAATTACTTTTTGGTCTATAACTTTTAATTCGTAAAAGATAGAACGTTGAAATTTGGCATGCGTATTACGGTGTTCAATGCTAAAATTTTTTGAACATTAGAAATTGAAAAATTAAAAAGGAAGCGTTGAAAAAATTGGGGGCCCTTTAGAGAAAACTCAAATTTTCGATTGTGTAATAATTTATTATGATATTAAAAAAAAATAATTCAAAATTCTTTGGTACCTAATTTACAAATCAAAAAAATTCCAAAATTTTGAAAAAAAGTTGGTCAGATAATGAAAAAACTGAAAAAAAAATATTTTTTTTGTCAGTTTATATGAAAAATCATTCGCTGTTATATGTAAAATAAATATGGAACGAGTTAAATATTTCAATTTTTAAAAATGGAATTAAAATTTGAAATGAAATTCAATTCACACAAAAGACAGTCGTCGCTTGCGAACTAAAGGGATTTATTAATTCATTTAAATATATGAGCTACATATAATTTGTATTGCTTGGTAACTGGTAACCCTACCTGAGCATACTTCAGTTTGTTTATCTAAAACATCTTTTTCCGTTCCTGATCCTAGCAGGTTATAGAAACAAATGAAATGTGAAAGTGTACTTATTTTATAAGAAATATTTTTATAAGATGAAGGTTTCGTTAGTACTTGTATTTTAAATTTTAAATAAAATTTATAATTTAATATTAAAATATTGGACTGAGAAAAACGGAAATTTTAAAGAATTTATCAAATTAATCCTTACATTAAATCATTATTCTAGCGTAAGTGTATTTTGTAATTTTGATAATATTATAGGTTAAGCGCGCTCTTGAAACAAAACTGTTTTTGGTCATGGTGTGTATTTAAGTCGAATCATATTTCTTATTTGTTTATTCAGCCTTTCCAATTGTGTTATTTAATATTTCTATGCGGCAAGATAAGTTTTGTGTGAAGCAATCTCATTTACGATTTTGCGCATTTCTTAGCAAAATTTATTGAGCCTTTATTGCCAGTACGATTTACATTTTCATTACAGTTGAGAAAACTCCAGTTTGACATCTGATGTAATAGGATTCTCTGGAGTATTGTTAAACACAACCATGCAATGCTATAATCTATGAAGAGGCATTAGGCTGAACCTATTTATGGGGGCATTTTACTATCGATTCTTGTTTTCTACTATGATTTCTACGATATCTAGTTAGCTTGCATGGCCTTATAATAACCTTTTTTTATATATCAGACTATTCTCATGTGGGGGTTATTGTAGACTGGACTTATAGAATCCAGCTAGTCAGTCTAACGGCTCATCTAGAGCTACAATTTTTTTTTTAATTTGATTTCTATAGATTATTGCAATTTGTCATATTTAGAGAATATTCAGTGTAGGTATGTAAAAATAATGAAGTGTCTTGCGCAGAATGTGCCCAACGACGCATCCCTCAATTTCAATAGATCCTGGATTCTGATTAGTTGGTTAATAGGTCCCGAGGTACTTTCCTTTTTAGTCTGCGTACTACCGAATTATTGGACATTAGACAGCTAGCCAAATTGTTTGAATGTTCAAGTATTCTCCCTTTGTAAGCTTTGATTTTAAGCAATATTTCTTCATTAACTGTGGGTATATCCAGATCCCGATGTATTATGTTATTAGGTACGAACCATGATGCATTCGTGACCAGGGGCCCTATTCCTGAGTTTTGCGAACAAAGATCGTGATCGAACAGATCTGATTTATATGAGTGAAATTGTACGAATCACTTTTAAAAAAGTATTTCTATACTATTCCTGAATTTTTTTATTAGTTATTATTATAGTTCAGAAATACTCTTTTAAAAGTGATTCGTAAAATGTTTCACTCATATAAATCATATCTGTTCGATCACGAACATTGTTCGCAAGACTCAGGAATAGGGCCCCAGAACCGAATTTAGAAGTGTGGAAGCCCCTAATTATTTTCCAAATAATAGAAACAATTTCTTTCCGTCAAGTCTTTCATAAATTTATTGCTTTTATCTTTATTGTGGGGGCTCCTCTCTTGTGGGCTCCCCCACCTGCCTTCTCTCAAATACGGGCCTCTTCTTGACAATCCTTACCATTTTGGACAGAAATATTTGGATTTGGATTATATCGATATTTAGAGCTACAATTAATGCTCGTAGTACTCGTACCATCTCTTTAAATACCCATTTCTTTACATTGCAGATAAAAATGTGTGACTACTACAAAATTCTGGGTTTAAAATCCGATGCCTCGTGTACAGAAGTGGCGGAGGCCTATCACACCTTAAGCAAAGAATGCAGTACCGACAAACAAAGTAATAAAACATCTAACTGCAGACTGTACTTCGAACAAGTTCAGAGGGCGTTCCAGACACTATCCAACCCAAACAAACGAAGAATATATGACACACATCTGTCTAACCAGAGGATTTTAAGGAATTTAAAGTTCAACAAGTCTTCCCCGCAATCTAGTGTACCTAATAAATCCCCACAAGTATCTCATGGCAGCGGTAAATTTGGGGCCAGCTCTTCTGCGAGTTCTGAAGATGATCTCCCAGCGCATTCTTCAAGAAAAGCAAAAAGTCTACTAGAGGCCAGTCATAACTACCTGAGTGCTAGTAGTTCATCACCGGGAAGGACATTTAGCGGCAACAACTTTAGGAAAACTCGATGGGCAGGACACTATTATAATACACCTCTGTGGTGAACATTTTACCGAAGAACCGAACCCCATATTAAACAAAACATTTAACGATTCAAATAGAAATTCTCTTTGTCTAATATGAAACAATTAAATATATAAGTACTAATTAATATTCTCTTTCACTGATTAGTTCGTAATTAGTAGGTAGTGGTCGCCCACTGGAGACACGATAGTCTTTGTCTCTGTTGAAGAAAATGAAGGAGGAAAGGTGATTCCAGTGTGAATTTTTTTTAAAAGTTGGGGAATTATGTAATCGTGACTAGAGAGGATGGAATTTAATCGGCTTGTGTTCTATGTCTTAATTTCTATAAAAGTGTACTACATATTGATAAAGTGGGTTACTAGAACTTCAAATGTTCAATTATTTTTTAATAACTCCTTCTATGTTAGGAGATATTAACAATTAAAAAAGTCATTTTGGCTCTTTAATTATTAAAGGGATTCAACGTTGTAAAACATTCCAAGACATGTGACCTCACGTCCACTATGTTGTTATCTCTTTTATACAACAGAGCGTAAAAGAGATATATTCTTAACAGAACTCTGACAAGTTTACTGGTTACCAGCCTTACAGCTCATAAATCTCTGCTATAGTCCAAATCACAAGGTTATAAGAGCGGAATAAATCTATAATACGATAATGAATTTTATCTTATTCGTTTCTATACACATTATATAAAAATAAGTGAGTCCGTGCTTTTTAGTTATATCGGCAGTTTATACTCCTCAATTTGTTTTAAGTATGAGTCGCCGTCGAGCTCTCGTATATATATATATATATATATATATATATATATATATATATATATATATATATGTATATATATATATATATCTATATATATATATATATATATATACATATATATATCTATATATATATATATATATATATATATATATATATATATACATATATATGTGGAAAACGAGAGTACTATCCCAATTCTGATGTGGAAACAATACCCAATCCGCTAATCTGATGTGGAATCAAGGTACCCTTATTAAATTTAGGGCAAATGTCAATTCAGTTAATATTCAACTATGCAATATCTTAGTTTCTTGTCAGGATGTTAAAGAATCACATCATTTGTTTATTACAATTTTTTAATAAAATAATAACGATGATAATAATACAATAAAATTATAATATAAGCGTTGGTATTTACTTTACAAATACAGAACAATGAATGAACAAACCATCTTAAATTCTACTTATTATATACTCAGTCCTACATTAGTTTTAATATGTTGCTACTAGATTTAATATGTTTATTTTTATTACTTTTGAGAATGCGTTTAGTTAATTTCGGTAAGCACATTCCCTCACGTATTCGATCAGTGGTTTAAAGTTTCACACATTTTAATTGCTTTAACCTTTGACTTGGTCTCCGTTCACAATATACACTTGTTAATCACATTCTTTTACGACTTTTCTAGCTCGGGTGTTATAGTTATGATTACTTTGTAAGCTCGATTTATTTTTACGACTCCACATATATAAATATATATAATTATATTATATATAAAATTACAATAAAGGGTTGTCGTAACAGGGTTAAATAAAATAAAAACTTATTATTCTTTGACTTGGCTTGATTATTTTGACTACCAACAGCGAGAAAACACTACCACTGCACTAACCTAATCAACAAATAACTGACCTATACAATACATTTTCACGTCATACAATAGGCCGACATTTCTAGCGCTAAAACTGCAATTCAAATTTTTAATTGATATATCTCCGTCAACATTTAGATATTTAATAAAATAGACACGCTAATACACATTTATTAACATTAATTTCAATCAACTATTGAAAAATCGAACTAAAAAATAAGTACACAAGGCCATTTTAAATCCTTATATCTTGTTATCTAAAAATGATAATCTAATAATTTAAATTTAGTCCATCTTTTTTTAAAATCTTTGTCGCCATTTTAGTCGATTATGCAACATAGAATATTACTAACATTATATAAAACATTATAAATAATCTAGCCCCACTATCAGATTCAATAATATTATATATTTCTTTACTAAAACTACGACGTTACTAAGTTTTGTAAAACTCCGACCAATCAACATCAATATAAATTAAAGACATTCTCTTTTTTACTTTTATATATAATTTTATTATTTTGTCTGCATTGAATTCTCACTCGTTTTGTTCAATGGATGCTCTTATCGCTACACTTATCTCAATAGGAAGTGATGGGACAAGTGTTAACAAGACTATAATAGAACCAGACAATACGTTTTGGTACTAAAAATAAAATAAGATGTGAAAAACAACTTTTTTTTTAGTTGAAATCTTAAAAAATAGATCACGAAGTTAAGTTACTCTGTTCACTGATTCTATGTAATTGAAATAAAGTGTTAGATAAGTTGCATTTTCTATTTATTGCAGGGGCTAGTCTAGAATGTTAAAGTTGGCAATGTATTCCACCATAATTATATTTTTCTGGTTTTGTTGTTATCAAGGTAAATAGATTATGTACATACATAATCATAAATTTATGAGGTAGCGGTGTAGTGCAGATATATACGAGCCAACGACACCGCAAAAACTGCCAGCATGCCAGGAAGTCGTCAGTGTTAAGACGCAGCATTGGAAATGGGTTACTTTAAAAAATTAAATTAAAAAATTCTTCTGGCTATGCTAGCCATATACTCTAATGCATATATAGCGAGAACAGTTTTGACAGTTATTGTATAAAATAAATATATAAACTATAAAATACATTTTTGAAAATTTCGGAAAATATACCAGAGTTTACCCACGTCGCAAGCGACGACTGTCTTTTGTGTGTGAATTGAATTTCATTTCAAATTTTAATTCCACTTTTAAATTGAAATATTTAACTAGTTCTATATAAATTTTCCATATAAAAACAAACAATTTTTCATATAAACTGACTAAAAAAATATATTTTATTTCATTTGTTTGTTCATTATTTGACCAACTTTTAAAATTTGGGATTTTTTTTTTACGATTTGGAAATTAGGTACCAAAGTTAGCCCATATATAAAATTTTAACTTTCTTGCCCTGTTTTTACCCTCAGCAAAAACCGCTCCCGTGCCCCCAAATTAAATATTTACATTTTGAATTGTTTTTTTGTTTAACATATTTCATAATTATGTATTCTAAAATTTTAGTTTTCTCCAAAGATTCCTACCGTGCCCCCTAATTTTCAAAAAATGTTAGCATTGAACATCGTAATACACATGCCAAATTTCAAATTTCTATCTTTTATGAATTAAAAATTAAAGAGCAAAAATTAAAAAAAATTTTTTTTAGTTTTTCCAAAATTACAGGTTTCCAAGAAATTCAAGAAAAAATCCAAGAACGCCAAAAGTTTTAGAATTTTTTTCTCTACGAAATAGACAATTTTCAGGAAAATGCGCGGAGCCGTTTTCGAGCCACCATACGAATCGCGTAAACATATAAACCAATAAACATTCACTTGGAAAATTATAATATAGGAGGATAAATTGAACATTCTTTAAATTTCTGTTACACTCAATGTCATTGACATAGACATAGAAAGACAGAGTCCTGATATATACAGTGACGGATTTAGCACTTGAGAAGGCCGAGGCGCTATTAAATTTGATTTCGAATTTGGCGCCTATATATCTATAGAAGAATCTGACGCAAGAATTAAAATAATGAAACTGTCTTCTGGTATCTGTCTTCCATGTCTGTTACACTTTACCCCCATTCCTCTTTTCACACTATCAGCACCCACCCACACACTCAGTACGTTCTTAACCTAGTATATTTTCTTAAATTAAAATATATATGTAGTTGCTAGTTATTTTGTTAAATTGATCTGAAAACCATATCCATCTCTTTTCTTCAACAGCTAATTATTATTGAGTCAGACAAAATGTCTCATGCTCGTCTTTATCTGTAACACATCCATCGACATAATACTAATATTAAATTCAATTATTTGCTTAAATATTTTTAAAATAATATTGCTGTCTCTTTCTTTTACATATAAAGAACTTATATAAAACGATGCACCGCTCTAACACATTATAATTAATTCTCTCTAAAGAGAAACATTGCACAATAATAAATAGAACTTGATATGACTTACCGGTCATTAATCTCAGTGTTCAACGCAGGTGTCGCGAACGATGCGTTGTTGCCATATTTACATAATTAAAATTAAAGTAATATTTAAATGAATTTACAATGTTGCACGATCTAAATATTTAAAGACAAATAATTACAATAAATTTAATTACCAATAATTTTGATTCTAATTAGTAATGAATTATTCTTGTTTACACTCTGTTGCATAAATGCGATGGCAATTCATATAAGGGAAGAGAGTAGGAAATAACCATAACGTTATTTAATTTTTCTTTTTAATTCAAATGGTATATCATATAGGCTCCTTTGTAAGGATTAGTATTGTATTTACAAAAAACCTTAACAAACAAATCTACAATAAGAAAATTGAATCAGTTTGATGCATAAAAGCAATTATACCTTTCAATTTTTACAGATTTGTCATTAATAATTATATGTGGCGCTGTTAAAGGATTATTACATCGACCTTAATGTATTTTCAATATTGTCTACAATTTTGAGGCATGCGTCGTTATGAAAATCCGCCACTGGATATATATGTACACATAAAATAAATAAAACTGTGAGATTGCTTTACTCCTTCTTATTTCGTTAAGCAAACAATCTGACAGCTGTTGCCTATCTTCAGGGAGTAGGAAGTCCCCAGTTGTGGTTTTATTGTCTTTAAATTTGATGGAATTGTACGCTACATACATTATACATTGTATTTTCTTTTATTTTCGTAAACAGCGAAAGCAGTACCTATAGATATATATAAGACATTTTACGAATTGTAAATTTTTAATCAAACTTATGTGTTGCTCTGAAGTCAAAGTCTTTTATTTTAGTAATTTACATACACATTATAATAATTACACTGTTTGTTTAAGTTAAATCATACGATCTTACCTGAAAACAAAGAAACGACGTTTAAAGTTTATTATTTAAATCGTAAATTCCTTTTGTAAGAACTTTACAGTATGCACAGTGAGCTCTGTTAGCTCCAAATATCAACTATGTTGGCCGTTATTTCTTACAAAGTTACTCGTTGCACTACCGTAATATATACCGTAAGCTCACCTGACCAGAATGCAATGGGCTTGTGTCCTCATTTTTTAGTGGTCGATTTTTCAATTGTTGATTGAAATTAATGTTAATAAATGTGTATTGGCGTGTCTATTTTATTAAATATCTAAATGTTGACGGAGATATAGCAATTAAAAGTTTGAAATGTAGTTTTAGCGCTAGAAATGGTCGGTCATACTTGTATGACGTGAAATGCATTTTAACGTCAGTTATTTTTTGAGTAGGTCAGTGCTGTGGTAATGTTCTGTAGCTGTTGGTAGTCAAATAATCAAGTCAAATCAAAGAATAATAAGTTTTTATTTTATTTAACCCTGCTAAGGCAGACATAATATTGAAATTTGAGTATTCCTTGAAATAGCTGTAAATAATATTTGATATTTTGATATATAAATACATATAGCAGAGATTTATGAGTTGTGAGGTTGGTAACCTTACACAAGGATTGTGATGTCACATGCACTTGGAATGTTTACAACGTTGAATCCTTTTAATAATTAAAGAGGCAAAATGACTTTTTTAATTGATAATATCTCTTAACATATAAGGAGTTATTAAAAAATAATTGAACATTTGAGGTTCTAGTAACACACTTTATCAATATATAGTACACTTTTATAGAAATTAAGCATTGATGCTTGACGCCGACTGCTGTGTCTTCGGGTTCGATCCCCGGACCAGATATATATTTTCTGGGTTTGGTTATTATGAACTTATATTGATTATGGTCATACATAATCATACAGTTATTAGGCAGTGGTGTAGCCCACATATATGAGGCCACGACACCATAAATACTGCCAACATTGAAGGAGGTCGTCGGTGATAGGACTCAGCATCGGAAATAGGCCGACGTTAAATAAATTAAATAAAAAAAAAAAATATAGAAATTAAGACATAGGACACAAGCCCATTGCAGTACCTCTGGTCAGTGTTACCAACTAAAGAAATTTAATTTCTTTAACAAACATTTAAAAACATACTTGAAAACGTATTTTACATAATTAATACTATCGATAATATCAATTCAATTTTTGTTTACTTTTTTACATGTTCTCATAAGTTTAAGTTGTATGTATTCGTTTAATTAAAAGTACGAATCAAACAGGTAAATGAACTTTGTTTCGTTCAATATGGACCACTAGCGAAACCTTTCTTAATATTTTGAATATTTTTCACTTTTAGAACAGTGTTTTAAATACATATAGTAAAATTGCAGGTTACATGAAATTAGTACACTAATTACCACAAACGTAAAATTTATATCCATTGGCAGGATAGCTTTTATTTTATTAGATGTGTTTTCTCTATTTTTTTTTATTGCGTTGGTAATTTAAAGTATATATGTTTAGTAATTTAGTATACTTGTTGCAACAAGCTAAACCGTTATAAAATTTAGCAGAATTCTAAAGATTACTGATTATTTAAAAAATTCAGTGGCGTACCGAGACTAATGGAGCTCCTACGTAAATTCAAATGTATCTAGTCACAATTGCCTTCCTTTTAGCTACCGCGCAAATTGAATTGTAACTAGTCATAAGAAATTACTTTTTTTTTTTTTTTTATTTAACAAATATTATTATTTATTATTTATTATTTTTCTTTTTTTAATGTTTTTGCCATTTGGCACTACATTCTTGTGCCTTAATTCATTTATATACATGTCATTGTGCTTAATTTAATTTTGATCCTTATTAAATCTAAACATTCTCATTTTTTTCAAACGAAAAAAAAAAAAAATATATAAAATTTCTTATAAAAATAAAAACAAAACTGCTACTGCTACTGCTGCGCTCCTCCTGCTACCCCCTGTCCATCCGGTTTCTACTTTGCCATTCCTTCTCTTTCCTAGTTTTTTTTCTCTATATCCGCCATCCACCTCTTCCCTTCACTATTGGTATTACATTCTTCTGCCTTAAAAAGATTTAAAAAGCTTCCGCCTACCTTCTTCTAATTATTTCTGCCATCCATCTGTTCCTTCCTTGCCCCCTTTTAAGAGGTGCCCAATATTCATCTCACTCCCTACTTTTTCCTTACAATCAAACTTAATGTGCTTCAGTGTTTCGTCCTCCGTTCCGCACACTCTCGAATACGAATTCATAAGAAATTACTTTTCTTTTTAGATCTCAATCGAAATAATTTGTATCTAGTCGCAGCTGCCTTCCAGCCTATTTGAAATTACTTTTTCTTTAGATCACACTCGAAATAATTGTAACTACTCACAATTCACTTCTAGTTTCTCGGAAATTGATTTTTTTTTGTATCCACACAAAATTAAATGTATCTGGTCACAATTGATCAAAAGCCTACTTCAAATAACTTTTATCTAGTCACAACGCCCCCTGCATGCATTACTACAACTCAGAACAAGTAGATTACTGAATATGGGGGAGACAATACTGGGCCATTGTTTTCAAGTGTAGTTCTGGGGTAACACTACTATCCGTAAATCTAAATAGAAGTTTAGTTGCTTATTTAAATGATTTCCTATAGAAATGTGCAGACATTTTGGTTTTAACAAGACCAGGTACTCAAACCATTCGCCTTGCTCGAACCGTCATATCCAATACGGAATACCCAAAGGAATTCAATAAGTTCTGTGTATTCCACAAAGTTCACAAACTTTCTTAATAATGGTCTTCGATAAAACTCTTTGGTACTCCCAAGTCCAAACCATTAGTATTAGTAGAAACTTCATCTTCAGAACCAGACATCCTAGTCCGCCTAGTCCGCAGTCCACCAGTCTTACCGACTACTTTATAAATAGAACATATCATTCGCTGAAACATAAATTGCAATTTAAATTAATAATGTCAATACTACTATAATACAATGTGGTTAACTTAATAAATAGAGACATCAGTATTTAATTGCATTGCAATACAGTCCAATGAGCTAGCTTAGAACTAATATTACAAAGCATTAAAATCATGTAAAATATATATGTTACTATGATTGCTGCATTTGAATTCGCAGGCACTCGAGAAATGATAGGGATGTTTTACCAGAGCTTTTGAAACAAATTTGAATTATGCTCCTGGTTTAAACAACTAAATTAATAACGATAATTTTCTTAAAGGATAATCCCTGGATTACACATTGACACACCTGGATTGTAACATCACAAAATCTAGCTAGATTCTAACTAGGTTAATCCAACCATATAATAGTTTTATTATTATTCTGAATCAATGTGACAAAATATTTGGCCAACATCTTAGGCTTGATTTAACAATTAAAAGTTATATAAATATAACAATTATATCAATTATAAACATAATCAATTAATGTCTAAACCGGACGAAAATGTCCGGGAGAAACCGGGTACTGTAATCACACAGTTAAGAGAATAACCAATTGCAATCAGTGCAATTTGTAATATATTTTTTTTTTATTTACAAGAATATTACAACTAAGCGTGGCTTATCTAGTAATTTATATATAAAAAGTTAAGTATAATTGTTCAGTTCTAGTCCACTGACTAGTTCCAAAATTTTAAAACAATGTAATATTTGATCCAAAAATACAATGAGTCATGTATACATCCCGAATATACACGGAAACACACGATAGTGAAGAACGCATCTGAATTCATTTTAAAAACACACCAAATTATGCTTAATTGTACTTCCAAATATTTATAAAATTATTCTTTTGAAATTAAATTAAGCTAAACCAAAATATCCGTAAACATGCTAGTGTTTTCTATAGCAGCACGAGCATTATCGGAAACTCACGAGTACCTCGTCCGAGGCAACACATGTAAAAAAGAAAAGCGTGCTAATAATTTGAGATGTTCATAACCTATAAGTTTATACATAAAACTACTTACAAAATTGTAAAGACATACAATGTATTTCAATATTCATTCTAATATATTTGTTTTAAATAATAATTGAGCTTAGGATTGCTATATAACAAATAATAACAACGTTACGTAATTAAATTAATTTTATTTTGAATACATTTTAATTTAAAATAAAACTATGTACTGCTCTAACACATACTATTTCTCTCTAAAAAGAAACATTTCAAAATAATTAATAGAACTTGATATGACTTACCGGTCATTGATCTCAGTGTTCAACGATGCGTTGTTGCCATATTTACATAATTAAAATTAAAGTAATATTTAAATGAATTTACAATGTTGCACGATCTAAATATTTAAAGACAAATAATTGCAATAAAGTTAATCACCAATAATTTTGATTCTAAATTATAATGAATTATTCTTGTTTACACTCTGTTGTATAAATGCGATGGCAATTCATATAAGGGAAGAGAGTAGGAAATAATCATAACGTCATTTAATGTTTCTTTTTAAAAAAGAAATATTTGTTTTAAATAATAATTGTGCTTAGGATTGCTATATAACAAATTCACCATCACTCGCATTAGGAATAATTGATAAATAGAAATAAAAATGATAACAACGTTACGTAATTCAATTAATTTTATTTTGAATAAATTTCAATTTAAAACTACCGCTATATTATTATATTACATCACATCAGTTGGGGGGCGGTACTTAAAAACTTTTTTAAATATATAGTTTAACACTTTGTCTATATGATCAGTCTTCAATCGGTCGTGGTGACGGGTGTGTGTTGTGTGTTGCTTTTCTCTTTAGTGATTTACTTATTGACTTTACCTTAATATTTAAAAAAATGTGTGCTGTTTTAATAAAATGTGTCCTTTGGGGAAATTACGAATATTGTGGTGTGATATTCATTAAAATTTATGTAAGTAATTAAATCAATTTCATTTTATAATTAATATCTTGTTCCGGATTTTATCGAATTTGTGTTTCGTAAGATAAAAATATTACTGTTAATTTGCATTAGAACCATGATATTCCGAATGTCCCAAATATTAATATTCCAATATTATTTGTGAAAACATTTGTTGTAATATTAGTTCATTAATTTTTCTAAAATTGTATGCGTTTTGAAACTACTGCATTTGTTTGCTCGTGTTAGTTCGTATTTGTTCGGTTTGGTTCGTACATCATCAGCAACGGTTTAATATTATGTGTAGCAATTAGTCAAACCGCTGTTTTCTTTTATTATTATTAGGTATATATTCGGTCTCCAACTGCAACAACAAACATTGTTTTGCGAATTAATACAAAGGCAGTTACATTGCAAATTCGAATGTTTTTTTTTAATATTGTTTTTTTAAAATGTTTTATTTAAAAATACAATGTTATTTATACTTTAAAGCTTTATTTAAATAAAATGTATAGAATATTACTTAAACATTATCGTTAATTGTTTTCAATTTTATAATTAATGAAATTGGTTAATACTAATTGAGGTAATATATATATATATATATATATATATATATTTAGAAACATGTTTTTAAACTAGTCTACTGTACAAACTTATTTTTTATACATAAAGCAAAATGCATAGCCAATTTGTTCTATCATGCAGACGAATAATCAAATATATTGTTAAGTTAGGGAATATTTCACTTGGAAATATATTTGTACAGAGCAATATATTATTATGTCAAGCAAGTGGAAAAGTTCTTTGAAATGCTTGCATTCAACTTCAGTGACGTCACAGGACCTTATTGCATACGTACAAATACATATATTTACTTTGAAAGTTTCAATTGAAATACGTCTTTTGAATTGTTGGTGAATCAACTGCTTTTATATGTTATTAGAAAAATTGATATCAAAAGTTAAAGAATCACAGGATGGTATTAAATTTTTATTTGTATAACCGACCATCTTTAACTATGTTGTTGTGCTTCACACGAGCACGAGACTTTTCTGGAAACTATTGAGACGGTATCGAGACCACATACGGCGAGACCCTAGAGTCTCGTTGACGTTATTTAAAAAAATAATTGCTGGAAAAATAAACTAACAGCAACATAAACGTTCAACCTTTTTTATTACAAAAAAGATTAGGTCGTACATTTACGAAATATAAAATCTGGTAAACAATCATCTGTTAAATATTTTATTTTATAATTTTGTCTTGTACAACATTTTGTAACCAAACGGATAAGAATGATTTAGGGAAAAATAAATGTGAATAAAAATTATTTACAATGCGATTGTTTGAAGTCATTTTAGCTTTTAATTTCCGCGAAAATGTCGTTGAGTGTAGGTGTTAGATGAAAGTGATGATAAAGGTGATGCAGTGACAGGTCAATTGTGTAAAAAAAAAATGAAAAAAGTTTAAATTATCTTGTAAATTTGATACAATGAAAAAATTAGAATAAAGAAAATAATTAGCCGTAATAATATAATGAATTACTTTGTTTAGGACTATCTTAAGTCGTAAGTAATAAGTAAGTTCTCACAATAACGAGATGTGACGAGACGGGACGAGACAAACGATTAGGAGAAGGAACCCAGACTAAAACGATACCTAAATTTTTCTAAACTAACGAGAACGAGGCGAGATTTTTAAAACTCTCGCCTTATCTCGTCTCGTGTGAAGCCCTACTATGTTGGCAGTTTCTATAGAGTCGACGGTTTATATAAGTCACATTCACATGTAATAAAGAAAATCTGAAACCTATGCAATAAATTCTTTTTTTTCAAAATATATTGGTATCTAAATTATATACCAACAAAAACCAATTAGGTTTTATTATTTTTTAGTAAATCTGTAACTGGGGCTCCTATAAATAATTATCTGACACCTGTCCGATATTAGTAACAAATTGTACTTATGAATGAAAGTAGATGAATATTAGATGTTGCACTTTTTGGACGACGTGTAACGTTTACTTGCGTATGACCTGTGGGGCAATGTTTTGATTTGTATCTTTATGTATTTATCTCTTAAATAATTATAAATAAATATTATTTTAATATACCAAAGCAATATAATGTAAAATTAAAAAGTAATTAATTAAATCTGTCATAATTTGTTGAATTTTAATCAAGGCGCGGCGGAGTTTGTCTTCAATTTTTTGTAGCATCTTATATTTTTTTAGTCTGCTATTTTTTCAATAAGACCTGTTTGTTTTTCTTATGGCTGTCTGTACTAAAAATGTCTACAATATTGAAATCAATTAGTGTAAAACAAAACTTATTATTTTCAATTATATTTTCTTATAAGACGATTTGTTTTTACTAAGACGATGAAATTATTTTCCAGCAGTTATTTTTGTAAAGACGAAATAAATTGCTTTTCCTAAAATTACTTTATACATTAAATATAATATCTACAAGAAATACATTACATTATAAAGACCGATTTGCTAATGAGTCTAGATGGTCTTTTATGCAATTAAAATATTTATCTTATTTTTCATAACATTTAAAAAAAATCTTGTATACTCGTATTTGGTATACTTATATCATTTAAATCATCACAAAACTTTATAATTATCGTCGTTTTTTATTGATACGTCGGTAGTAGCGGTGTGCTGGTTTCATTTACAAAAAACATTCATTTGCAAACTCAGAAAATAAAGCGCTGGTCCGGGAATTGAACCCGAAGACATAGCAACTAAGAGTAACCATTAAGCGAGCTTGGCCGCTGTGCCGGCAGAAATGTGTTGAAAAAGAAATACTAAATATTACATCTTGATAATAATTAAATTAGACAGCTCTACATTTTTTGAGTTTAGGAGTTTTTTTTATATAACAGGGTACGATATTAATTTGTTCCATTTAAATGCATTTTTAAAATATTACCAGGAATGGCGAACCTTTTTATTAAAATTATAAATAGTATTTATAAAATTGTTAGCGTGCCACGAACATTTTTGAATTAGGTTTCCTTTAGATCCCACACCAAACTTAGTCACAATTGACATTGGTTCGCCACCTCTGTGTTACAGTATTTTCTTTTCTATTATTTCATCAGTGGCGTAGCTACCGCCGTATCAGCCGTATCAACGATACGGGGCCACGGGCCATAGGGGCCCCAAACGTGTGTAAACAAATATTCGTTTTTTCTTCACTATTTAAAATCATTAATCCTGTTTTTAAAGCAATACAGCATGAAATTAATGACTTACAGAAAGCTAGCATTTTACTAAGTAATCTTTTGAATAGACTAAGTGAAACAAGAAATCAAAATTCATTTCATGGTTTGCATAAAGGAGTCCAGAGATCTAGCAAAAGAGTGGGGAGTAAGAACTGTTTTCAAAAATAAAAGAAAGAAGATAACGAAGCGTTTTTTTGATGAGCTAAATACAGTAAAGACATGTCAGTTGATCTTTACGAACAATTCATTGCTTTGAAAACATGATTAAAATCAGAAATTCAGAAAATTCATTCCATTAAGGAACTCATGGAATTATTGCTGATAAAATTTAATAGCTTTGCATCCAGTTTTTCGGAGGTAATAACAGCATGCTTTCTAATCTTGAACCTTCCGGTTACAAGTGCAACAGTTAAACGAAGTTTTTCGAAATTAAAATTGATAAAAAAATATCTAAACACTTCTATGGGACAGGAAAGGCTATCAGAGTTGTCACTATTGTCTATAGAGGCAGAAAATTTGAAAAACTTAAATCGTCTTCAACTACGAATGATTTAATAAATAAGTTCGCCGAACAAAAGGCAAAAAAGTGTATATTTGATGTGAATTGTTTGGCTAGTTTAGTTCCTAGGAGTATTAATTGTAAGTAATAACATACAAACAATTTATAATTATTTTAATTCAATGTGAGCGTTTTTGTTCCTTTTGTGAAATTTTTTTACCCATCATTTGGGTCCCACACAAATTTTGATACAGGGCCCCTCTAAGGCAAGATACGCCACTGTATTTCATACATTCAATACTATATTTGAATGAACAAAGCAAAACAAATTGAGCGAATTCAAAGCCTACATCTATCTGTCAGATGTGCGAGTATATGAAATAAATCAAATTCTACCACTGGTCGACCAAACAACGGAAAATCTTATCTTTTTCTTTATATTTCACTCCTATTTTCTTAATTTATTCATTATAACTTTCTGTTATATATTACATTTTCTTTTTTTATTCATCACTCAAACACAATAGAGATTTTTTTCGTATATTCTTAAATTATATTACGTCAGCATTAATCCTAAAAACATTTTTTTAAAAATACTCATTTTCTTCAATTTACTTAAAAATAATTTGAATTATGACAAAACAAGTTAATCTTCATGTTTTTCTGCCAAGATTTCTTACGGATTCGTATTTTCGTTTATTTTTTTCACGTAATTGTTTGGGAAATGTAAACAAACATCAAGATCAAAGGGAATAATAATTAATTTTAAATGTAAAATACTCATGCAAGAACAGTTGGTTGGTTAGTTGTTTCCTAGGGCAAAGATTTCCAACATAACAGGTCGTGATTGAAACCAAGGTCATAGGAGTCGAGGGCTTTCCAACATTAGGGCAAGCAAATATTTATACGACTTCACTATTAGAGTGCGATCCCAGAGCCGGCAGACATCACTTATTTTCTGATGAACAAAATGTGTAAGATTGAGTAGTGTTAGTATGTACAATGATTGTATGCCTACCAGCTAACAAGACCAGGCAGCCATTTTCCAGGTATCAGGTAATTAAGGTTTATGTCTCACTCTTGGATCGGTCTATCCTCTTGTAAAACGTTTTAAAACAGTTGTCTCGCTAACATATATAAAAATGGACCATCAGAAAATAAGTAAGTTTAAGTAATTTTTTTTTGTCAACTTTAAAGCGTCTGCTAGGTAATACAAGACAACTGTTTTAAAAAGTTTTACAAGAGGACGGAAGGGGCCAAACATCCCCTAGACCCAATTTTAATTCCGCTATGAGTAGGAGCGAGAGGGCATTATCCGAGCGCATAAGAGTGAGTAAGACATAAACCTTGATTACCTGATACCTGGAAAATGGCCGCCTGGTCAAGTTAGCAGGTAGGCATACGATCATTGTACATACTAACACTACTCAATCTTACACATTTTGTTCATCAGAAAATATGTGATGTCTGCCGGTACTGGGATCTTGGACTATATAGGTTAGGAAATGAATCGAGTAAATAAACATTATCGTGTCATTTCGAACGTAAAGCGGAGAAACCTTAAATATTTTTACTTCTCATTTATGGATATTTTTATTTTTAAAAGAAATATTAATAAGTTTCATTAGTAAACAAAACGGTTAGAGGGCAATTAATAATTGCTAAATGCCTAATTTTAATTTATATTTACCAGCGTATAACATTTTATAAAAATATTCGAAACACAGATGAAAAATGTAACGCAATGTAACTTGCAGCAAGCTATCATGAAACTTGCTTTGCAGAATAATTTCGATATAAGAAATAGAAAATTAACCTCAGAATTAGTTTGTGGCAAGCTAATAGTAGAAGTGCAAGTGTGAATCTTGCGCAATAGGACAATTTCTACCTGGGAATTGCAATTGAGAGTAAGGCGTCAAGTAATTAATGTAATTTATTTTATTTCACGTTGTCCTATTACTAACAATAGTTAAATCACTGACGATCTCCTTCTATGTTGGTATTTATGGTGTCGTGGCACCCTTGGCTTATAAGGTTTATGATGATGAGTGAACATAATATACACAGCAGTAACCAGTGCTGTGGAGTCGGAGTCGAAGTCAGAAAGATTTTCAGGGTGGAGGATTTGGAGCTGACAGAACTCACTGTGCATAATGTTAAGTTATTATAAACTTAGATAAAAAGGAATTGACAATTTAATTAATAACCTTTAAATGTCGTTTCTTTGATTTCAGATAAAAAAATATGATTTAAGTTAAACAGTGTAATTATTATAATGTGTATGTTGGCCAGCTATTAAAGGGAGGCAGTGAAGGAAAGAGGTGGATGGCGGAAATAGTAAGAAGGAAAGGAAAAACAGGAGAATAAATAAGCTGGTGGAGAATAATAGAGAGGGTCAAAAGAAGAAGAAGCAGAAAGCACTTTTGGAAGTAGTAAAAGTCTAGAATATTATAAGTTTAGTTTTAAGTTTGAATGTATATAGGAATGAAATGTATTAGAAATATAATACTGTAGATTGTAAAGCCGAAAAGCACACACAATTAATATATATAATAATTATATAGAAATACGTATATATAATGTGTATGTAATTTACATATATATAATTTTGCTGGAGTCGAATAAGTAAAATTATCCGGTGTCGGATGAGTCGGATTTTTTTTTACCGACTTAATAGGGTATTTTATTGTGTCGTATTTGTATGTATGTATTTAAATACTTTTGAATAGTATTTGTGAACATCTCTGTTTATGATGTCACCATCAAAAGCATGCAACCAAGCATGCCCAGCGAAAGAAAAACATAGTCGCTCAAAACGTGCTTAAAACTAGTTTAGTTTTGTTCGTGCCGTGTGTTTTCTCTTACTCGTTCGGGCAGATCGCCTTGCAGTCAGTCGACCCGTGTGGGGACGGCCTTACAGATTCGGATTACTATATTTATAATTTTTTTAAATATTTATTGGCAACGTTTTTTATTCAGTATGGAACGCAGTCAACAGTGCAATATAATTTTATATTAAAGTAATAAAAAATAAAATATAATCTTTGTGCACGAGGATATATACTCGTAAAAATAAATATCAACCTAGCAATATTATGTCATATGAAGGAGATAATATGAAAAAATCATAAAAAATAATGGAAGCATATAAGTACGGAGTATAGTTATAGTTGTAGAAAAAGTGGTCACATTAAAACTAGATGTTGTACAGTTTGTCTGCAGGTTAGCGAGTTTGCACGTCGTACGTCTGAAGCCGCAGTTTTCTAGGATTGTTTAATAAATAACAACTTTCATTGCGAATGCGGCGCGGGGCGGGGCGGCGAGAGGTTGTAGTTGTTTCAGCAGCACCATCAATAAACACCCCCCTCCACCTTTCACCGTTATTACAAACCACCACCTCTCTCCCATGAACTGTGGTTTTTCAACTTTGTTCCAAGAATGTCAGCTTTATTATTTAAAGCAAAGTAAAATAACATCATTTAGGCTTTGTGATAGAAAATGAATACTTTAATAGAATAGTAGAGGACACAGTGGATGATAGTATTGCTCCCTGATGCCAGGCTGTTGTGTTTTTGCGTTTGATTCCCGTGTCAGCGCTCGTCGGTGAAGTACGCAGTCGATTCAGACTAGTGGTGTTAATCACAATTAAATCGGTATTAAATCGAACTGTAAATCACATAGGTAAACAGAACATTGAAACTAATATTCCAATGATAATAGAGTGTAGAAATATTAAGTAACTTAAATATTATTATCATATTTTATAATGTCCCAGGTGTATATTTATATTCTTATATGTTTATATGTTCCGTTCGAACTTTGTATAGTAGCTCTAAAACGGCTCTAGGGAAGTTTTTGAAAAATTCCTATTTAGTAGAGAAAAAAATTCTAATACTTTTGGCGTCCCCGTATTTTCCCGGAAACCCGTAATTTTGGAAAAACTGTAAAAAAGTGAGCCCTTTATTGCTGTATTACCTTTAATTCGTAAAAGATAGAAAGTTGAAATTTTGCATGTGTATTAAGGTATTCAATGCTGACATTTCTCAAAAATTAAAAGTTAAAAAAAGGGGGGATAAAGAAATTCGGGGGCCCGGTAGGGAACTTTGGAGAAAGTTCATATTCTGGATTCTAGAATAATTAAGTATATTATTAATAAAAAGAAATTCAATATTTCAAAATTTTATTTGGGGGCACGGGGGCGGTATTTGCCGAGAGTAAAAATTGTGCTAGAAAGTTGAAATTTTGTATATAGGCTAATCTTGGTAACTTATTTACGAATCGAAAAAAAAAATCCCAAATTTTTAAAAAAAGTTGGTTAAATAACGCATAAATTTATTTTGATAAATTGAAAAATTATTTTATTATTGTGCGAGTTTACTATTTTAATTTAAAAATAAAATTAAATATAAAATGTAATTACGAATTATTTTATTGCATTCAAATCATACACGCCAAATAGACGTCGAATTGCGACGGGGGTAAACTCCAGTATAATATATAAATTTAATAATATATTTAGTGTCTTATATTGAAGTTTTAATATAGGAAAATAAAACGCGAACGAACACCTTAAACCTCAATATTTATTCAAATTTTCTTTTAGAAATAGGCTAACTAATATGTGTCCTAAATAATTACAAAATTTCAGTAGTAACAAATTTATATTTACTTCAAAAATTATAATTTATAAACCATGTACAATGACAGCTCTTTCTCATATGTGTGTAGGGAACTCATAAAGTGATTATAAATATGGTAATCCTCAATATTTAATCAAATTATTCTTTTATAAATAGATTACCTGACATGTCTTTTAAATAGTTACAAAGTTTCAGCCGTAACAAACACCTATTTAATTCTGAATTTGTAACCTGTCAAATGTATTCACCATTCAGTACGTCTATAAAATACAGCAGTCGATTCAATACCTCAACGGAACGGATCTCTTGCATTGACCTGTTTATATCGGCAAATGAATACGATAATACACTCTTTACTAGAAAATATATCAAATTTCCCTTTTAGAAATATATTAAATAATATGTCTGTTAAATAGTTACACAATTTGGTAGGTTATGTGCTAATATAACCATAAATTTAATAGACAGCGGTAAAGCCCACATATATGAGGACTCCACACCATAGACGCTACAAACATATTAGGGAGTTCGTTGGTGATTGTTCTAAGTATTGGAAAAAGTCGAAGTTAAGTAAATTAAATAAAAAAAACATAACACAAAATTGTAATTCTTTGAATATAGCACAGAGGCCGAGACTAAAATTAAAAACAAAATAAAAACGGTGCGTGGGAATAATACTTTAAGAAGATCCTCGTGAAGTAGTAAAGAATGGAGAACTTGCTGAAACTTTATAAATTTGTTCTACGATAGTCAATAATTAATAAAAAAATGAAATAAGAGTAGGTTTCCGAAACTTTTAAGGAAATAATTAGTTTTCCAAAACAGAAATTTCACGTACAATATATTCAATAACTTGTGCATTTGATTGAAAATTTCATGTAAGTATCTAATGGACAAAGGTATTATTTCAATTGAATATGGTTCAAAAACATCAAGCTTTTATTTAAAATAATAAAAATAGTATGTTTCCGAAGAAATAACAAAAATAATTGACATTTTTTATAAAAAATATTATCATAATCATCCGTTACTTCCGCTGTTCAAAACACGTTGTAAGATTTGGCAACGTCGCTTGTGTAGTTAGGTGCCGCATGAGTAATCCCGAATATTCGAAAGGTGGTATCAAATGTGCCCAAGCGATTTAGGCCCTCCACACACGAGTCGACTGATTACAAACTAGTCGAGCCGTGTTTCGTAACTCTATAGAATTTTTAACAATAGCATAATAGGGGATTTTATTGTGTCGTATTTGTATGTATGTATGTACTTAAATACTTTTAAATAGTATTTGTGCACATCTCTGCTCATGATGTCACCATCAAAAGCATGCAACCAAGCGACCGAGAAACAGAATCGCTGAAAACGTACTCCAAACCAGTTTAGTTTCGTTCGTGCCGTGTGTTTTCTCTCACTCGTATACCCGTGCCTTCTCTCACTAAAAACACAGTTCCATTCTCATTCGGTTTGGGCAGATTCGGTGCTAAAGTTTGCAATCAGTCGCCTCATGTGCGGAGGCCATAGAGTACCTTATTTTTCTTAAACAATTAATAAATTTTTAGTAATTAAATTTTTTTTAATTTATAGTGTAACATTATCTATTAATTTTAAAATTATTTTTCATATGCATGAACAGAGTAATAAGTAAAATGTTATGTTGTTACGGAAATTATTTACATTATGGTGGTGCTAGGCTCTCCTTTAGCAACAGTGCAACTTTTAATATAGATTTCAAAGCTCTTTTTAATGAATTTAAAGTATTACATTTATTTACTTTAGTATACGAATGTATGTTTCTAAATGTACCCGTATATTTGCTAATAACAAAAATTTCATAATGCTAGTGCAAATACAAATACTTTACAATCTCGCTTGTACGTCTGCAATTGCTGTTTCTCTTAATGTCTAGGGACTGATGACTGATATTGCAGTGAAATTATTTCTTTCCCTAAGGGCGCGCTTCTAACTGCAGACGTTCGTTGGCTTTATATTTATCTGGAATCATCCCAAGAGCTATGAATGATACATTTGTATTTATCTTTAGTTGTACGAATAGTATATATTTACAGATAACGAAGAAACACATTAAAAAGTAAAAGAACTTCGTGCTAGACACGGCTAATAACTTCTATTCAACAAAATAGGAGTCATTTGTAGTTCACAAGATACAAGCGCGACAAATTGAATAGATCTTCTTTAACAGATCGAATTTAAAAAGATATTGACGTAAAAATATATCTTGGGTAGTGTTGCTATATTATTTAATAATTATCATAGATGGCAGCTTTATTTGTCAAAAGAGCCAAATATCAGCATAAGATTTAGATTTTGTTGCAGAGTAAAATCTGAAATTTCCGTTGTTCTAGGTTTCACGCGAAATTATTTGTATCTAGTCAATCTTGTATCTTCCTTAGCTAACAAGCGAAATTAAATGTATCTGATTACATTAGCCTGTCACATAAGAAGAGCCGCAATTAAGTAACCAAAGAGTTTCTCGACCACTATCGCAGATTATATACAGTGTTTTTCTTTTTAGGAGACTTTTTGCAAAGAATGTAATGCCGGTTTTACACCAAAGAAACAATTTTGAAAACGGTTTTGTTTTCAAAAAACAAAACTAAAACATGATTTGTTTTATTTGAAAACAGTTCTGTTTTTCGAAAAAAAACTGTTCATATTGAACAGAGTGTTTTTCTGTGTGTCCTATAAAAATTTAGCATCCCACTAATTATTGTGTTGGCGATACATTTCTATTAAATTACTGGTTTTATCTTTTGTCCACTGCATTCTGCACTTATTTATAACTAGGAACTAGTTGCTAGACAACTGCCAAGCGCAAATGTTCATAAAAAACAAAACTGCGTTTTCTAACCAAACAGACTAAAAATCAACAACAAACATGTGTTCCTTTGATCTTACCGACTCCAGATGGGAAATTATTTGTTTACTAAAACAGTTTTTAAAGACAAAAATGTTTTAATAACTGTCTCTTTGGTGTAAACATTGATGTTTTTGTTCAGAAAAACAGTTTTTGTTCGTATTTCGTTGTTTTGTCTCTCTGGTGTAAAGCCGGCATTATACATGACGCAAGACTGCTGATCAGGTTCGATCTCCGAAGCAGTGTTGCATTTCCTGGGTTTTGTTGTTATGAAAATTAATTTGAATATGTACTCTCATAACCCTAAAATGCATAAGACAGCGGTGTAATAAGCATACATGAAGCCATGGCACCAAATAAACTGCCAAAATAGTGGGATCCCAGTAAACATTTTGGAGTCACTTTGACATATTGAAGTTGCGTATGATTTTTTTGTTATGAAAGAGTTCATTTACAGTTCAGTTTCTCACAGTAGTTCATATGAAGTGTATATTTTATCGGCTCCAAATGGCGAAACCACATCACCTGTCGGAATACAAATAAAGACAAAGTTTATGCGAACTGTAATTACGTAATAGTGATAGAAACGACACAAAATAGTATATTTCACTGGGATTATAAATTAAATAAATAAAACGCAAGCAAGTGTATCATGTGCCTATTACCTTAGCAGTGTTTATGATGTCAAGACCTCATATATGTCAGCTACACCGCTGCCTAATAAGTTTATAAATATGTAAATACACAATCAATACTTTCGGCCACTGCGGCTAGTTCATTTTAATTTTATTTAGAGTATTTTAATTACAATATTAAAAATAAAATAATAATCAAAACGTTTTATAAAGAAATTAAAAGAAAATAAAGTGTTTTCATTAAATTGGTTTTTTATTATTATGAGAATGTTTAAATTCGAAGGCGGTCCGGAATTCGTTGAAAGAATGTTTGGCAATCCGGAAGTCCGAAGGATGAATGGAATGTTATAATTTCCAGGAATTCTAAAAGAAATATGTCTATATTTCTAACATACTGGTATCCAAACACTATATAAAATACCACAGAGTAGATTAAACTTTGTTGTCTAATAATATATGGGAAAGTTTATAGCCGCAGCCACATATATTTATTATTTTTGAAACGTAGAACCTTTGAAAATACTTCGAACAGTAAGATGGCTGCCGGAAACAGAACTGTTAGGATCAGTGCAGATCTTATTCGTATTAAATTGTAATTTATTATTTTATATGATGTCTGTCTATTATCGATACTAGCCTTATCACAGTCGACGTACAATTATTTTCGAAATTAATCTACTTTTTAGAAGGGAGGAGTATACTACGGAGAACAGTAAAATACGAGCAGAAAATGAGTAACGCTGAAAGTGAAATCTTAAGGAAAATTAGAGAGGAGAGTAGAAAGGAGGGTGGGGGAGGAGGCCCGAAAGAGAGATTACGAAAGGAATGAAATAGCGACAGAGGAGGCAGAGAGAAGAAGAGAAGAAAGCACAAGTGTGGAAGAGGAGCGAAGGAGAAAAGACAGAGAGATACAGCAACAGCAATTACAACACAAGATATAAAAGGATTTGGGAGAGAGAGATACCACAATACTTAAGAGAAAAAGACACAAAAAACATGAGCAGGATTGCCAGATTTAGATTGGGAAACGAGGGGAAAGGAAGCAGATACTGAGCAAATAGCTAGGAGATGTGTAGGATGTGCGGAACGGAGATAGAAACATTGAAGCACATTAAGTTTTCATGTCAGAAAAAGTAATGAGCGAGAAGAATATTGTGCAGTTATTAAAAGGAGGCAGTGAAGGGAAGAGGTGAATGGCGGAGATAGATAAAAGGAACGAGGAAAGAGAAGGAACGGTGAAGTAGCAGAAGGAGCGAAGCAATAGCAGTAGCAGTTTTTCTTTTTATTTTTTATAAACAAGTATTCTGATCAGAAGTGATGTCTAATAAAACCATGCGAACACCTAGTTGCCATTCCAAACTACAATGTGAATAACAGAGAGATAGACGTAAAAGGTGGGAGATGTGAAAATGAAGACAGAAGGAAAGAAGTATAGTGAAAATATAATAGAGGGTTTGTCGAGAGGAGACAAAGAAGACAAGAGGTGAGGAAACGGTGAGAATGAAGGAGGACTAGGGAAAATGAAGAGTACTTCTGGAAGTAATAGTCTAGAATTGTTTAAGGTTAGTTATAAGTTTGTATATAAGAATGAAATGTATTAGGAAATAAAATACTATAGATTGTAAAGCCAAAAGGCACATAATTAATATAATAAATGGTATATGAAAAATTGACAGAAAGAATTTATCATATTTTTCTTGTATCTGGTGTAAATCTGCTACACATTTATTTCTATCTAATGTAAAACTCGATATACAGATGTTAATAAGTGCTCCGGGGTCCCGAGGCACGTGATTATGTCATTTATACCTATTCTAATAAAGAAAACAAAGCCTCTTTAGAAACAATTTTTTTATTCATATTAAAATGTACTTTATTTATAATTTCATTTAATGGTATCCAAAAATTTTGATAATTTATTTAATTTCTTTTTCAGGGAATACATAACTATAAATCACTTTCTAATTTTGATTTTAATAATTAATTATTTTCAAATTTAGTTTTTGATAAACAAATATTACCTGTAGTACCAGAGCCACCATGCCCGTATTGTTCATCTGCAACAAAATTCTGAATTGCTTTATCATTTTTATTAATAGCCAAATTCAGTGAATTGTGCACAGGTGTTTCCAACTCTGTTTTAATTTCGGTATCACTCCAGGACTGATTCACGGGATTATTATCAACTATTTCAATGTTGTATTCCTCTTTTATAATATGATTTTCAAAAGCCTTATTGTTTTTAAGTGTGGACATATAATGTGTGGTGATGAGATGGTCTTGAAACAATTCCTTAGTCTTGAAGCAAATATTACACGCTTTGCAAGTATAGAGCGTCGATTCAGGGGGTTTGCTCTGCAACTGTTCCACCAGCCCATACATTGGGACCGCCGCGGTGCTTGTACACATCTTGCAATTGTTGTGTCCTTCAATATGACTGTTAAAATGCTGCGAGTAACTGAAAAGGTCCGTGCTAATATGTGTACATTTGTAGCACTTTAGGGGATTGGCTATAGCATGAGATTTTCGAATATGATTTTTCATGTTAAAATAATTGAGATATTTCCTCGGACAATATCCACATCTAAATTTAGCCTTTTCCCCTGGTACATTATTGCTGTGATAAGGTGGACGCTTCATAAAGTTGGTGATCATCGTCTTATACCTTGTAGCTGCTACATAGCTACAGTATCGACATTCTTTCGATTGATAGTTTGATTGAACCTTTGATTGATCTGCATTGTCATTACCTCCAGGTCCTGGGGCTTGATCTTCTTCACCAGTTGTTGGATTTTGAGTGGTATAACTGAAGCTTGTTGAAGGAAGGTTGGAAGAATATGATTCTCCTTGAGGAGTTTCATCTTCATCTTCTGGTGGTGCTGTTGTAGTTAATATTATCGTTGGCGTACCTGAGGGACTTTGATAAAAGTAATTTCCATATTCATCACAGAAATAAATTCCTGGTGTCTCACCAAATATTGGCTGCACATTTGCACCATCTTGGGAAGTAGTATTTTCCATTTTATCTACGTAAACTAATGATTAGTTAATGTGAAATTTATTTATTTGAAGCTTCTACTTCTACAAAAGAAATATTTTTCTTCTTAAATTTGTTAATGTCAAAATGAACCGATTTTATTTAGTTCTGTTTTTTAAATTTAATTAATCGTAGGTTACCAAGTTGGTAGCCATCCAAAAACAAAATCTATTCGAATCGTTTCGAACAGTGGAACTTTTTTAAAATTTAATTTATATTTAAATTTATATTTATTTTCATTCATCTTACTATTATAATTAATATGCAAACAACGCTGCCTAAAAATTTTGTAAGTCAGTGATCAATTAAACTTGCAAGCAATCAAATCTAGTAAATATAGAGGATCGAGCTCGAAGACACTGCGGTCTACATCAAGTATAAATGCTTTCGACCACTGAGGTGCAATAACTCATTTATTTTATATAATAAATTAATCATTGAGGGCCAATTATTAGAGGCCATTATGCATCATGCAAAAGTGGGTAGCAAAAGCTCCTTCCTAAATGTTCCTTAAATAGTGTCCTTTTCCTTAAATGAAAAGAAAATACATTGAATATTAATGGCTGTAATTTGGTTAGACGTATAGGATTAAATTAAGATTTATAAATGAAGATATAAAAAATAGTAAGAAATGTAGAAATGCAGAAGTGTAAAAGTCGATTGTATTGACGAGAGGAAGATCAATTAAATAAATACATGAAATGTACATACGTTCATTGGAAAAGAAATCCTCGTACATCCTCTTTAACTCTCTAGGCTGAATCTAGGGTTCCTAAAATCTGTATATTTAATTGTTAAATAATTTCATTAACATAGTAGATGACATAGTGGGCGAGAGTATTAATACTTGACGCTGACTGCTATGTCTTCGTGTTCGATCCCCGGATCAGAGTTATATTTTCTGTGCTTGGTTGTTATTATGTTAAATTGATTGTGTACATACACAATCATAAACTTATATTAAACTGCAAACATAGAAGGAAGTCGTCGGTGATAGTAGTTAGCATCGAAAACGAAGTTTAAATAAATAAAATCGGAGTATCGGCCGATTTCAGAGAACCTAGTTTGAATTTAATTTTTGATAAATGTATATATTATAATGTTCAAAGTGTATATTTATATTCTTAAATGTTTGGTACGAATTTTGTATGGTAGCTCGAAAACGGCTTCGCGCATTTTCTTGAATATTGCCCATAATTTTGGAAAAACTAAGAAAAGAAATGGGCACTTTTTGCTGAAATTTTGGTGAAATTTTGCATGTGAATTACGCTGTTTTGAATGCGCGCATATTTTAGAATTTAAAAATTCAAAATTTTGTAAAAGGGGCGTAGAGAAAATAAGGAAAACTTTGGAGGAAGCTCAAATTTTGGATTGTGTAATAATTAAATATCATATTAAAAAAAAAAATTTCAAAATTCAAGAATTTTATTTGGGGGCACGGGAACGGTTTTTGCCGAAAGTAAAAATTGTACTTGAAACTTGCAATTTTGTATATGGTCTAATTTTGATACCTTATTTACGAATCGAAAAAAAATTCTAAATGCTAAAAAAAAGTTGGTCAAATAATGAACAAATTGAAAAAATATATTTTTTTAATCAGTTTATATGAAAAAATTTGTTTTTATATGTAAAATAAATATGGAACGAGATAAATATTTCAATTTAAGAATGGAATTAAAATTTGAAATGAAATTCACTTCACACACAAAAGACAGTCGTCGCTTGCGACGGGGGTAAACTCTAGTTTTCTTCTAAAAAAGGAGGCCATCATATTTAGTCTATGATAAATCTGTCAGTGTCAACACACGGTTTTCATACTTTGGTATAATTTGTAATCATTCTGAAGACAGGTATTGCAACTTTCGTTAATCACTCGTTAGAAAATCATCGTTGGCTTGTGCCACGGCAAACATACGTTAATTTATAGAGCAGGTATTCATAGTTAGAGAAGCCGCATCAAAGTCGTTAGATTCTGTCAAAGTATCACTCTTCACCCTATTCAGCTAGCAAAGAGCACTGCATCCCACTGGAGCATTTTGTATGAATATAGAGTATATACACTTTACTCATGGGCGTCCATAAAAAATCTTAAACAAGGGGGAAATCGGTAACAATGGATACAGGTTATATAGGCCATCGGACTTCACACGACACTTTTCCCGTCCCGTCTCGCTTCTCGTCTCGTAAAAGCGAGATGATACGGGACGAGACATTTCTGAAAACTATAGAGACTATTTCAAAAAGAAATTACGAGAAAAGTTAACCTACAAGCAATATAAACGTCCAACCATTTTTTTATTAAAAAAAATGTTAGGTCGTACATTTACGAAATATAAAATCTGGTAAACAAACATCTGTTAAGTATTTTATTTTATAGTTTTGTCTTTTACAACATTTTGAAGAATGGAAACGAATGTTTTAAGGGAAAATAAATGTGAATAAAAATTATTTACAACGCAATTGTTTGAAAATATTTTAGCTTTTAGTTCCCGCAAAAATATCGTTGAGTGAAGGTGTTAGTAGCGTCAACCTGAAAAAAGGCGGAGATTAGATAATAGTGATGATGCATGTAAGTAAAATTGAACAAATTGTTCAACTGTGTATAGAAAAAATTCTTCAAAGTTTAAATTTTTTTCAAATTTGATACAATTAATGGTAATATGCTTAGTGTGTGAAAATTTAGAATAAAAGCAATAATTTGCCGAAATAATATAATGAATTATTTTGGTTAATAATATCTTTAGAGTAAGTTTTCACAATAACGAGATGTGACGAGACGAGACGAGACCGAGAAAACGATATCTATTTTTTTCTAAACTAACGAGAACGTGGCGAGATTTTTAAAACTCTCGCCTTATCTCGTCTCGTGTGAATCCCTATTAGGCTATACTAATGGTCTAAGAAACCTTAGGGAAGGGGATTTTTTAGTATTAATTTGCACAGATTACATTATATTCTGTGAAAAAGAAATCCTTCCTCTGTGGCCGCCCCTGCATCAAGTAATGAACTATTTGCAGGACAAGTTAGTATAGAAACTAATTATTGGAATGCAACAGATAATGTTTTGTGAGTGCGGTGGAGAGTGCGGGCCAGACTGCTGTGTACAACTATTTCCTAATTACTTAACATGTAATTACTGTTATACTCGTATTATACTTGTATAACATTCTGTGTATTCAGTTAAGTCAGCATAGCTCAATAATTAGGCTAATGTTTCGAATGCATTGTACCCAACCCGCTAGTGGTCCGCTAGTGGTCCGTCCGTGTTCACTTTGTATTAGTGACGGATTTTAACTTCTAAAATTATTCATGCGTATTTTTTAGTGTTCTAAATATGCTAGCTGCAGAAAACATTATGTCAACGGATTAAACAAAAAACAAATGAGTATAATAACTAACAATTCTAAAATCATGGAGTAACTTGTAGATGCTTTACATGCTACAACGAAATTATTGGAAAATAATTTGTCTGTATAAAACTCAACAATTCTGTTAAATCTAGTGAACAATACGTTAATCAGATGACACAGTGGTCGAGAGCATTTATACGTGACGCCACTTTGTATATATATATATATATATACTAGAGCTTACCCCAGTCGCATAGCGGCGCCTTTTTTGTGTGTATGATTTAAATTCAATAAAATAATTCGGTATTACATTTCAAATTTTAATTCCATTTTGCAAAATATTTAACTCGTTCTATATTAATTTTACAAATAGCAACAAATAATTTTTCATATAGTTTTGAAGATCAAATCTGGGAGGTGACGTCCCCCATTCTCCATACACTGAGTAAACCGATTTCTGGGGTTTGTTATGACTCATGCTAGTATAGCAAGCGTTATGTTGGCAATTTCATCCTGGATGTTGGTCTTCAAATCTAGTAGGGTTCACATAAACACAGGACTTCAAAAAACCCCGACAATGTGTGGATGGAAATAAAGATCATCATGAAGAATTCTCCTCACAGTCCAAGGCAGACGCATGTTTGCACGCAGAACGCCGTGGTGATCCCAACATTGAAGCTCTCACTGCCTTAATGCTCTCAGATGATCTAATGTGTCAAGGGACTCCAGTGCATCGTCTTGTCGCACTTGCAGTTTGTCTGAACATAGTGACCCACGTAATAATTGATTTCCGGTCCGGGACAGAGCCAACAAGACTAAAGTAAAGCGATTCCGAAAATCGCGCTGGGTCAACACCTCCTAAATATACAAGGCCTAACTGCGATTTTGTGACGTCATCACTTGTAGTCATCTGAACACCAGATGTTTTACACAATTCTACCTAAATATACTTGAAATGTACTTTAAGGGTATTGATTTAGTACAATTTAGAATCTCTCTGTGCATTACGTATTGTATTTACTTCCATGTTATTTCGGTTAAAAAAATCGTATAAAATATATAATTAATTAAAAATATAAATAATCAGTCTTAAGAGGGTGTATTTATAGTAACTGTGTTTGTGTTTTTTTTTTGTTTATATTTGGTTTAAACATTAAACTGTTTTAATCTAAAAATTAGTGTTGTGTATGAAAACCTTGTATGGTGTATGTGCTGTAAATGTTTTACTGATCATTACGTGTGTAGAATTTTAGCTAACTGTGTAATATATAAAACTAATTATAATATTCCACAATTAATAACCAGTTTGTCGAGTGAGTGACTTCTTAAAGTGTAAATTATTAGACAACAAAATGCCAAGTAGATGCTGCGTTCCACTTTGTAAGGGCAACTATCCTACGGGTCCAAAAGTATCTGTATTTGGCTTCCCTAAAGACGAATGCTTAAAAAAGAAATGGTGTTCTGCTATTCAGCGAAAGGCGTTTGTTCCGTCGAATAAATCCAAAGTAAGTAGATAATGAGAACGTATGCGTGAAAGATTAATTAGACAAACATACCGACCATCACAAGACTATTATATTAAACTATTTACAGGTCTGCGAACTCCATTTCAAAAGTGACGATATTGAAACAGAATCGAAAGCGTATGACAACAAAACTGGTGTTCTAGTTTCAGCAACTCTTAAAGTCAAAAGACTAAAGAAAGGAACTATTCCTTCTGTATTTTCAAATTACCCCAAAAGTGTTGCATATTGCTCCTCAAGCAACACCTCGCCGGGCCCTTCAACAAATAGAGTATCTCCCGATTCAAAAGCCGAAGAAAGAGAAAATAGATTATTGAATTCAGCGATCATAAACAGTATAAATTCAGCAAATGCCTATAATACCGATCGTAGAATTAATAATATAAACAACCTTCTGGATTGTATTAGAAAATACGGTGTTTCTGAGAGATGGTCACATCAGTATTTGCCAGATAAAGAGCTTATTTGCATTTTTTATTTAACTGTTGAACCTGAACCCTTAATTCAATATTCTATTACAATAGATAAACATTTGGCATTATCGGTCTTTATAAAGAGTACATTAATTAAGAAAATAGGCCCAAAATTATTACCACAGAAAATAACTAGCTACAATGAGATTACTGATATTTTAGAAACCATTGTTTTAATCAAGGCAGACAGTAAGACATGCAAAAGAAGTGCTACATTTCATTTAATCGATGAATTGTTAAAGGACGTTGTAACCAACAAGAATGAAAATATTTTACATTTCTTAAGGGGGCAAATAGAATTGTGCATATGTCCTACAAATAATTTTAGATATTCCCCTGAGTTATTAGTATTTGCTTCTTTATTAAATACAATTTCACCACATGCCTACAAGTTCTTAAGACAAAGTGGATATTTTATATTTCCGCATCCTAACACATTGAAGAAAGTATGCAATGATTTACATGTAAATCCGCAGTTAGAAACTAATGATAAAAATTTTTTGATGTACGCTAGTAATAGAGTAAGCTATCTTCAAGATTTTGAAAAAACAGTTATACTAATGATTGATGAGATACACATTAAACCATTTTTTGACTATAAGGGAGGATCTATTGTTGGTGCATCGTTTGATTCAAATACTGCGGCTACAAGTGCCTTTGTTTTTATGGTTTCCAGTTTATTATCACAATTTAAAGATGTTGTTCATATTGTACCAATTAAAACAATAAATTATGTAACTTTATACAATTTGATAAAAAAGCTTATATTAGGGTTAGAAAAGGCGGGATTCAAAGTCATTTGTGTTGTTACAGATAACAATGCAATAAATAGAAAAGCTATGAGTTGTTTCGCTGTTCCTAATAAAACATCTTTTCTTTATCAGCATCCCCAGGATGCTAATAGGCCACTCTTCTATTTAATTGATTCGGTTCATCTTCTTAAAAACATTAGAAATAACTGGTTAAATCAAAAAAATATTGGACAGTGTATGTTTTTTCCAGATTTTGAAAAAGGTGATAATTGTAGAACTGCATCATTTTCTGCTCTTAAAAAGTTATATGAAATAGAAAATACTGCAATCATTCCTTATGCACACGGGTTAACATTTAAGAGCATTGCACCTTCAAATCTTGAGCGCCAAAATGTGAAATTAGTGTTGAAAATTTTCAACCAATTTGTAGTTCAAGGTTTGAATGAAAAAGGACGTCTGCATAATATTGAGTATTATAATGATACGTCAATTTTTATTTCAATCATTTGCAAATGGTGGGATGTTATGAACGTTAAAACTGTATACAAAGGTTTACACAAAAGTAACATTTACATGACACCTTTAACAAAGGACAAATCAGATCAGAAATTTATATTTTTAAACAAATTTATTGACTGGCTCGACGCGTGGCAACAAATGAATTTTTCCAGTGGTTGCTTTACTAATCAAACGCACGATGCGTTAAGACAAACTACATACGGAATGTTAGAATTGTGTCGTTATTGCATAGACGAACTAAAATTTACTTATATATTACCAGGTAAAATTCAAACAGATTTACTTGAAGATAGATTTGGCAAATATAGGCAATTAGCTGGGTCTCAATATCACATCTCCATGAGACAAGTTCTAGAGTGTGAAAAAAAATTACGTCTTCAATCAAATTTAAAACTAGAACTAATAATTAAAGATAGAGCAATGACAGTGCAAACATTACAATGTCCAGAAAATATTCTAGATAATATTGAAGATACTAATGAAGCAATGACACCATTGCAATCGGTAGTAATTAGCGAAATGGATATAGCCAATGTAGAAGAATTATTACCTGTAATTACATATTTAGCGGGGTATTGTTGTCATGCTGTTTTAAAAAAAATTAAGTGTAGCAAGTGTAAAGAAATCTTAACAATTGATAAGACAATTTCTTTACACCAGTCATACAATTTAATAAAAAATCTTGATCGTGGAGGCCTGATTTGTCCGACACCTTCTGTAGTCAATTTAGTTATGTACAATTATTTAATAGTTGAAAAGTTGTCTCGTGATATAGATTTTTTCTCTCTCCAAAATCAGAGAAAATATATAATAGATGTTACATGCAAAACTTTAGAAGTTAAAGAAATGCTGTTAGAAGACCTTCTTGATCTCGAGTGTCATAACAACTATTATATATGCAAGTTATTAATTCATGTTTCAACTAATATTATGTTAAATAATTTATCATCTCGTAAAAATGACGACTTGCAACATAATAAACAGTATAAGAAAAGAAAATTGCAAACTCTAACTACATAAATATGGTTCTAAATATAAGTATTGTTATTGTATACACTCGTATATTGTTAAAAGAAATATATGAAAAATAAAGTTAATATTTTTATATAATACATTTTTATTATTATTATTTTTATAAATATATATATATATATATATATATATATATATATATATATATATATATATATATATATATATATTATGGAAGGTATACCATTTTCCTTTTTTGCATATGTGTGTTACTAGTCTATTTATTTTAATTTTTGTAGAAATGTTACGATTTAGAAATGTTACTTAGTTTAAAATTAAATTTTCGATGTATTTTACTTCTTTAATTACTCATTATAAAACCCTTACAAAAACCAATTCATAAACAAACAATTCATTAATTGCAAACTAATTAATAATTTAAAAATGATAGTCCTTAATAATTTGTAACCAGAAACTTTGTTCAATACCCTATATGATACTAACATTTTCAAACAAACTGTCTTATACCGATAGCAGAACTCAGCAGCATATGACTACAAGTGATGACGTCACATACCATTGACTGAATCGCTGTTAGGCTTTGTATATTTAGGAGGTGTTGGCTGGGTTCGAAAAGTAGGCCTCAACGGTAAGTCGCACGCTCATTGTTCCAACGCATGATGGCGACTGAACTGTGTCGGGACAAAACTTTATTGTCCCGCCTCTCGAATAAGACCACTAGCGCATCGCAACTTCATCAACTGACTGAATGGTGCGCTTTATAAAAAAGGAAGTTATGCCGCACCCTGTATAATATTGAGATAGATTTTTTATTTATGTTTGATAATATTTTTATAATAGCAATTTTAGAAATTTATACATGACTTATTTTAATACAAATACAGAAAGGTATTTGTAATAAATCTTTCATTTAAAGACTTATTTTTACAAAAAGCCATTTCTATTCACTGTCATCTAAAGAGTACGTTATAACATGGGCTCGGGAACCTGTGCATTTGTACCGTGTATATTGCGAATTGCGTTGCTCAATGCATTTACTCGTAGATGTTGGTTTTAGAATATTACTCTGGTTTCTGACTGAACAGTGAACACAAGCATATTAGCATCTGCATGGCAACTGTAAGTCAAATAAATGTCATACTACATATAAATAATTAGAGGAGAAATATGACAAGCATGTAACAGAGGTACCACTCACATATGTATATACATAGGTATACTATGTAAATACACTGTTTGAATGTTTAGTATATGGTATACTCGTAAACTGGTAATCTCATACTGCTAATGAAAGCAGACCACCCATTAGCTAAAATAACGACTATAGACCGAATACCAGAGATTCCTAACATGCATGTAGGGCTCATACACAATAGAGTTTGTTGGGTTGTAACAGGCTCGGCTTGCCTAGTGTGTGGCTGGCGTGCTCGACTCGAAACTGGCCTTAAAATTCACTGGCAGCACGAGCCGAGTGCAAACATGATCTGAAACGTATCTCAAGTTTTGATTATTTTGTATTATTATTTGTATTACTGTATTACTATTCTGTATTTTATTTGAATGTTTTTGCCATTTAGCATTACATTCTTATCCCTTAACTCATTTATTTGCATGTCATTGTGCTTAATTCAATTTTGATCCTAATTAATTCTAAACATTCTCACTCCTTCCAAATGAAAAAAAAGAATATAAATGTATCCTTATAAAAATAAAAACAAAACTGCTACTGCTTCGCTCCTCTTGCTACTCTCCCTCCTGTTTTTATTCTGCCATTCCTTCTCTTTCCTCATTCCTTTTCTCTACCTCCGCCATTCACCTCTTTCCTTCACTGTCTCCTTTAATAACTGCCCAATATTCTTTTCGCCTATTACCTTTTTCTCACATGAAAACCTAATGTGCTCCAATGTTTATATCTCCGCTCCGCACACCCTGCACATCCTTTCCTTGCTATTTGCCCAGCAGCTGTCTCCTTTCTCCTCGTTTCCCAATCTAAATCTGGCAATACTTCTCATATTTTTTGTGTCTTTATCTTTTAAGTATTGTGGTATCTCTCTCTCCCAAATCCTTTTATATCTTTTGTTGTAAATGCTCTTCTCAATGTTTTCCATTCTATTCTGTTGTTATATCTCCCTGTCTCTTTTCCTTAGCTCTTCTTCCACAGTTGTGCATTCTTCTCTTCTTCTCTCTGCTTCTTTGTCGCCATTTCATTTCTTTCGTAATATTCCTTTCTTTTTCCCGGGCCTCCTCCCCATCCCTTCTACATTATTTTGTATGATTTACTGCGAATTTATCATTGGATGAGTTTTGCAGCGAATTTATACGTCTGTATATGGAATATAGGCCATTGTGGAACCAAAAGAGCATATAGTACAGCAACAAGCACGTAAAAAGAGAGAGTTCCATTTATGAAAAATACACAAAAGTTAAAATATAATCAATTTTTCATTGATTTAATAATAGAAATTAGTTTAATAATAAAAATATAATTATTATCCAGGTAAATTCGTCGTTAAAAACAGGCCAACATACAAAGAGGTATGCAAAAATAAATCTAAAATTAAGTGATGTAATAACCAGACTACAGTGTACTATATAGTGTACTATAGTTTGTTTATTGCACATATACTTGTACGTTCGTAACATTTTTACGACTTATTTTTACTGCTAACACTTTTTTGTAGAAGACCTGTCACACTATGCAAGCTTATATTAGCGACGGCGAATTCTGACGTTAATCAGCGGATTGGTCGCGACTAGAGCTCTCAAAGCAAGCCGAATAGTGTGTTCTTTGCATGTGTTGTTTCACAATACATAATACCACGTACAATACGACAGTACGCCAAGTCAAACTTGTGTACTGTAGGATGTATTGGAGTTGGTTTTGCACTAACATAATTTATCATGAGAGCAAAATTTAATTTTTATTTTTATTGATACACCACTGTTATTAAAAAGACTAATGCATTCCCTTCCATTCCGAGGTTCGGATAGGTAAAGCGTATTAGCGCGTATACGTCCGGTCAAAATTCGCTGAAATATGCTTGCAGTATGCGATATGCTTCTGCCCATATGTGCTGCTTTGTCCACTTATTTTATCCCCCTTTACTTTTTACTTATAAAACTAAAAAATAAACTTATACTATCATTAATATGTAAATATATATTATATAAACTCATTTTATCTAACTTACTGTTTAATCTCTTGCACCGTGGAATTATCCCAAATCCCTTGGCCTAATTCTTCTCCTTCACTTCCTACTCCTGTCTCTGCGTTTCTTTTTCTTCTTACTTCAATAGCATCAATCATTATTCAATAGCATTTTTCTAATTTCAAAAATATTCTTCGTATACTCATTATAATATCGATACCTAATCTCTGCATATACTAGATACTCTAGACTTCCAATTTCTCTGACTTTTATTCTATCTTGAAATTTTACTCTCGCTTCATAGTAGTTCAGGCATTCTTTTAATAAATGCATCAGTGCTTCCCTTTCACCACATCTACACCTATCATCACTTTCAACTACAAGCTGGACTAACTTTGCTTTGCAGTATGCGACAGACCTAAAAGCTGCAACAAACTGTTATTAATCAAAGTTATTATCATTGATACATGACACTGACTACCACCGTGTCTTCGGGTTCGTTCCTCGGATCAGAGTTATATTTTCTGGGTTTGGTTGTAATCAAGTTAAATGGGCTTGTGTCCTATATCTTAATTTCTATAAAAGTGTACTATATATTGATAAAGTGGGTTACTAGAACCTCAAATGTTCAATTATTTTTTAAGAACTCCTTATATTTCAGGAGATATTAACAATTAAAAAAGTCATTTTGTCTCTTTAATTATTAAAGGGATTCAACGTTGTAGACATTCCAGTGCATGTGACATGACAATATTTGTGTAAGGTTACCAACCTTACAGCTGTTAAATCTCTGCTATATGTATTTATATATCAAAATATCAAATATTATTTACAGCTATTTCAAGGAACAATAAAATTTCAATATTATGTCTGCCTTAACAGGGTTAAATAAAATAAAAACTTATTATTCTTTTACTTGACTTGATTATTTGACTACCAACAGCTACAGAATCTTACTATAGCACTGACCTACTCAACAAATAACTGACGTTAAAATGCATTTCACGTCATACAAATATGGCCGACCATTTCTACTACAATTCAACCTTTTAATTGCTATATCTCCATCAATATTTAGATATTTCATAAAATAGACACGCCAATACACATTTATTAACATCAATTTCAATCAACAATTAAAAAATTGACCACTAAAAAGTGAGGACACAAGCCCATTTGATTATATACATAACCATAAACTTATTAGGTAGGGGTGCAGTTCATATACGGGTATATTAGGCCACAACACCACAAGAAGTTAGTATAGTAGGAAGTCATCGGTGATAGCACTTAGCATTAGAAATAGACAGGCGTTAAATAAATTAAATAATTAAAAGTTATTCCTTGTAGAACTCCTTACAAAATTTTGTGAAAATAGGATTATTAAGGTAAAGAAAACCCGGTAAACTAATTACATCCATATTTTCACGTATCATATCTCGTCTCGTATCGTCTCGAGACTACTAGCGAGACTAAAGTCTCGTGCTTGTGTAAAGCCCTATTCAGTATATTGATTGCTTCTTTGATTTTAAAATATATTCTCGTAGATTGAGAAACTCTCTCATCGAGAGTAAAATAATAAATTATGAATAATATACTCTACAGCTTATTTTAACGAATCTAATTAATAATTTTAGTTAATAACATGTCGTACGATATACTCGTAAATATTATTAAAAATGATTATTAACATTAGAGCAATCTGTTTCAATTATGTGAAATTCAGAACTCAGAATAAAACCTACGTAAAGAAATTTACATATAAATTTTGTGATTTTCTATATTTTATACTTATAATATAGTAGATATTCAAGAATAAAACATGACTCTAATATATAAGTAAATGAAGTAATTTCCATATTTTAATATATGTGTTGCAACTACCCAATCGGAGGCTAGTAAAGACGATAGCAAAAGTACGTCTAACGTAAAAAATATTATTTTCTTTGCTTTTAGCTGCGGGCTGCGGTTGCGGATGTGAATGCGACTCAACTAAGATGGAAAAGGAAAATGGAAAATTTATTCCTACTTATTTAAATATGAATACGAGTATAATATAATAAAATATAGAAAACCATTACTTAATATTTTTATTTGAATTTCTTTCTTACATAATAAAATAAATATACGTAATTTACTGTAAGAAAGTAAGAAATAATTAAAAATAATTATGACAGTGCCGTGGCCTTAAGCGTTGAAACGTTGTTAATAACTTGCCCACTCTCAGTTCGATCCCAGTGCAGTATTGTAATTGGTTTAACTAGATTGATAGAAATAGTACTACTGTCAAAAGAAATTGAAATTAAAATGCAAATAACATCTAAACATTTGTGTGAAATATTTTTTATTATTATTATGTACAATTTAAATTACTTCCTAGGACCACAGTACTTTTGTCAGCATAGAAGTTAAAGTGAAATTTCTTTTCTTGATACAATATAATCAAAAATATAATGTTCTTTAAAATGCGATTTATTTATTTATTTCTTTCAAAACTTCACAAAATTATTTTGCTCCGATGATTATAAGGATTATAAATTTATATAATCATTAACTTCCTAGGCAGCGGTGTAGTTTACATACATGAAGCTACGGCACCATAAATACTGCTAACTGCAATCAACAAAAGACGTCAAACAAATTAAATAATAAAAAATGAAAACAAAAATACAGTTTATATATTTGCAAGCCCCTTTTTTAATGATTGTCAACAAAACTTTTATTTATCCATTGTTAATTTGTAAAATAAAATGTTCAGTTTCTTTATCCAGTTCTAATTTTACATTCACAGTAATTTTTGATAACAATACGTGATTCAGACCTGTTTGTTTCGAGTCTTTTTCAAAATAGATTTTCAAGACATGTCAAAAATAATTTTGTTCATGTCATTGAGTGCTATCACCGACAACCTCCTACTATATTGGTAGCTTTTGTGGTATCGTGGTCTCATATATGTGGTTCACATCGCTACCTGATAACCTTATGATTATGTATGTACATAACAAATATCGCTTAATGACAACTAAACCTTTAAAATATAACTGAGGTCCAGGGATAGAATCCGAAAACACTGCAATCAGCGTCAATCATCATTGCTCATCATTGCCCGCTGTGTATTTCTATTGAAACACAAAAAGGTTGTGTTTTGGATATAAACTTCTATTCTTTCTAAAATAATATTATGCGATAAAATCTCTTAAAAGAAAAAAAATTCAATTTAAAGGTAATAACCACATATTAAATTAATGATTTATCTAAATGCGTTTTTCATAATTTAATTTTCTTTTTGCCATACTTAATGCTAACTACTAGACTTGTCTGTTTCTTTCACCTTAACATTTCGCTATAAGTTTGTGTAACACCAGACATTTCATATTTGTTCACCTGAACTCTTAGTTAAACATTCTGCCGGTGTGTGGTACTGACTCTGTTATCTATACATATATTAACAACGTGTTACTGCTCTATAGTCTATAGTCTATAGAATATAGAGAACATCATTGACTTTATAATAGAGAGAGATTCACTCAACATTTTCCTCTTGATTAAATTATGGATATAATAATCTAAAATAAAGATCATTTTAATAGACATGTGTCTTTTATAACCGTAATTGACTGTATTATTTATTTATATATATATATATATATATATATATATATATATATATATATATATATATATATATATATATATATATATTTAAAATTTTTGGTAAAAATAATTACAATGGATTGTTGGTAAAAAAAGTCTTGAATTTTTCACGAACATCGTAAGCTTTTCCAGCAGCACGTTTTTCATCCGTAGTACTTGATCGATTCGTGTCTGAGGTTTGTTGAGTTCCGCTAGATGTGGAATCAAAATTTATGGGAAGACGTTCATTATCCATTATAATATTATGCAGTAAGCATATGCGTTTGATTATGTTATCTGCTCGGTATCCAATAACATAATAATATAATATACCCTTATCTTATTATCCAGGCACACCAGATTTAAGACGTAAACAACAACTGAATGCTGTATCAAAAATATAGATAAATAAATTAGTATAAACATGTATTGTTACACACATAGGCGGTTTGCTTTGTAGCTCATCCAATCCGTCGATTTACTTTCGAATTCGCCGTCGCTTAAATACGGTCCCATACTGAGACAGGCCTTACGTTCTAATGAAGATATTTATTTGAAATTTGTTTTACACACTCTTCAAATAGTAATAAATGAATGATAAAAAAACTCAAACTTTCCAAAAAATGCTTAAAGAACAGGCTGTCATACGGGAGAGCCCACTTAATACAAGCAGTCCATTCATCTTTACAAAAAACACAAGAATTTAAAAGAAATAGAAATTTAAATAAAATAACTGAGCTGTATTCATAAAGTATTAACAAAGGATAATTTGTAAACAATACGTTGCATTGTACAGCTAGTTACCAGTAATCAAGCGAGGCTCATAGTTGACTGCAGATATTCCAATAACGCGCATTGAACGTGGATTAAAATGTAAGTAAGATTTAAATTATGACAGTAACTAAATATATTTTATGTAATCTTAAAATCGATTCTTTTTTAATCTTCTTAATAAATAAGATATAAAGTAAATATGATACAAGATGTAAATAAGAGAGTGTATTGTATACATAATGAATGGAGTGTACTATACGGGTGTCCCAAAACCCAACGATAAGCGGGCACCAGAGGATGGTCCTGCTCATGAATACACAAGAAAAATAGAAAGAAAAAAAATGTATCTCATTTTGTTTTGAAATTACAAAAAAAATAGAAATCTTTCGAAAATTTAAACACCTTGAGATATTTTTAACTACCATGACCACAATTTTTCAAATATTTCTGATTTTTTTTTTTGAATCGGCAACTGCTATTTTGAATAGCACTGCTATCCACCACAACCATTACAAATTCCACAATGCTAGTAGTTTTTACACAAAAATCAATCCAAATTAGTTTTTTCCGTAAATTTTTTAAAGATTTTTACTTTCAGTCCACTTTAACTCATCGTGGTGTAAAAAAGAAGTATATAGGAAAAGAAAAAAAAATCAGAAATATTTGAAAAATTGTGGTCATAGTTAAAAACATCTTAAGGTGTTTCAATTTACGAAAGATTTTTCTTTTTTTTTGTAATTTCAAAACAAAATGAGATAAATTTTCTTTTTCTTTTTTTCTTGTGTAGTCATGAGCAGGACCACCCTCTGGTGCCCGCTTATCGTTGAATTTTGGGACACCCTGTATATTGATAAAGTTGGTTACTTTACTTAGTCATTTTGTCTCTTTAATTATTAAGGGAATCCAACGTTGTAGAAAATTCCAATACATGGTGCGCACATGTAGCAAAGAAATGCCCTCTTGATTACTTATTACTACTTATTTCTTGTAAAACAAGAATCAAAACTAAAATTAAAATTTGGTATAGCAATAACTTCTTAAACATACATGTATTATCATTTATTTCAATAAAAATTAAAAATTAAATTATTAAATTATATATATATATATATTTAAAAAAATATGTACATCTTTTTAAAGATTTTGTTGCACTGTAAGATCAGAAGCATGAACAAAAATATGGAGAGAGCAGGTGTGCCATTACAAAATTCGGAAGTGTCCGGAAGTGACGCTAACCATCAATATTGGGGGCAAGGATCATTCGCAGTCTCTCAACAATCAACAGCTCCAAGCGAGGGTAGTGCAAGTGAAGTAGCACCACATGTACGAAACAATGCGCAACAAGCAAACAAGCGAAAGCAAAAGGCACCAAAATCCTATAGTCGACATTTGCAGATACCAGAACACTCTTCTACTGAACAAGCACCAACATTGCCTGGGAGTAATATTCCATTACAAATGATGCAGCCACAACAACCAATTGTATCTGTTCCTCAATATGGGAGTCGTCAGCTACCGAATTTCGTACCACCATCACCAAATTTGGTTTCTCCATATGCACATCTTCAACTACCAAATGTAGCACAGCAGCATGAAATCAGTCAAGGTAATGTGAGCATGGCACCACATCCATCTGTGGCACCAATCGATCTATCTAATAGTAGTTCCAGTGTAGTGCCTCCATTACTGGCAAATCCTTTCCCGTTCACTGTGCCTCCACCAAATTTAATTTATGGGTCTAACCCGATGTATCAAGTGACTCAAAATATTTTGTACAATCCCTATAATTATGTTTTGGCAATGGATCCGAATGCACATTATATGGGTCCCAGAGGTTTCCCTTCAATGTTGAATAACATCCCTGCGCATAGTAACAATGCATATCCAAATTCCTCTCCTGCTCAAGACAATCAAGGTCATACATCATTACCGCCTGGAAATCAATAAAAAGGAAACTGGATAATTCGTTTATAATATGTTTATATTTTTATACTTTGACGTTATTTTTACATAATATGATATATGTTTACATGTGTAACTACCATTGTAACTTGATCTCTAACATGTATTACTATTATTATTTGAAATAGAAAAATATTACAATATCAATGAGCTTGTGTCCTATGTCTTAATTTCTGCAAAAGTGTACTATATATTGATAAAGTGGGTTACTAGAACCTCAAATGTTCAATTATTTTTTAATAACTGCTTATATGTTAAGAGATATTAACAATTAAAAAAGTCATTTTGTCTCTTTAATTATTAAAGGGATTCAACGTTGTACACATTCCAAGTGCATGTGACATCACAATCCTTGTGTAAGGTTACCAACCTTACAGCTCATAAATCTCTGCTATATGAATATATATATGTATATATATATATATATATATATATATATATATATATATATATATCAAAATATCAAATATTATTTACAGCTATTTCAAGGAACATTCAAATTACAATATTATGTCTGCCTTAGCAGGGTTAAATAAAATAAAAACTTATTATTCTTTGATTTGACTTGATTATTCGACTACCAACAGCTACAGAAGATTACCACAGCACTGACCTACTCAACAAATAACTGACGTTAAAATGCATTTCACGTCATAAAAATATAACCGACCATTTTTAGCGCTGAAACTACAATTCAAACTTTTAATTGCTATATCTCCATTAACATTTAGATATTTAATAAAATAAACACGCCAATACACATTTATTAACATCAATTTCAATCAACAATTGAAAATTCGACTCCTAAAAAATGGGTACGCACGTCCCAATGGTTTGAAGGAAAACTTGATGTGTAATTACTATGTAAACTTGAGTGTATATACAGGGTGTCCCAATATTCAACAATAAGCGGGCACCAGAGGGTTGTCCTGCTCATGAATACACGAGGAAAAAGAAAAAAAAAATTATCTCATTTTGTTTAGAAATTACAAAAAAAAATAAAATAATTTCGAAAATTGAAACACATTAAGATGTTTTTAACTACCATGACCACATTTTTTCAAATATTTCGGATATTTTTGTATCGACAACCTAAATAGCACTGCTATCCACCACAACCATTAAAAATCCCAGAATTCTATTAGTTTTTACACAAAAATCAATCGAATTTATTTTTTTTTCTAAAATTTTTGAAAGATTTTTACTTTCAGTCCAGAACAGCTACAGAACATTACCACAGCAGGTCAGTGCTGTGGTACTGTTCCAACTCAACAAATAATTGACGTTAAAATGCATTTCACGTCATACAAATATGGCCGACTATTTCTAGCGCTAAAACTACAATTCAAACTTTTAATTGCTAACCAATTTCAATCATCAATTGAAAAATCGACCACTAAAAAATGAGGACACAAGCCCATTCACAATATTGTACAAGTTATTAACAGGGTTAAGGCCGCTGCATACGGGACGTGTTTGTAAGAATGGTATGAGTCTGAAAGAGATGTTCACAAAGAATTATACATAAGGATGATGCATCTTCGGTGTTTATGCGATTTAAGTTAGACGAAATATAGAACTAGATTCCTTTAAATGCGGTTGAAAATAAGGACATCAAATATTATTAATTCAGTGTTTAATTTAATATTACCCAACCCATATAGATATAGCACTTAATAATTTGAATTGTAGTTTAAGCGCTAGAGATGTCGGCCATTTGTATGACGTGAAATGCATTTTAACGTCAGTTATTTGTTGATTAGGTTAGTGCTGTGGTAATGTTTTGTAGCTGTTGGTAGTCGAAATAATCAAGTCGAGTCAAGGAATAATAAGATTTTATTTTATTTAACTCTGCTAAGGCAGACATAATACTGAAATTTTATTGTTTCTTGAAACAGCTGTAAATATTATTTGATATTTTGATACATAAATACATTTAGCAAAGATTTATGTGCTGTAAGGTTGGTAACTTGTAAACTTGCCAGAGTTCTATCTTGAATATGCTATCTCTTTTACGCTCTGTTGTATAAAAGAGATAGCAACTAGCGGCTGTGAGGTCACATGCAGTTGGAGTGTTGTACAACATTGAATCCCTTTAATAATTAAAGAATAAAAATGACTTTTTTAATTGTTAATATCTCTTAACATATAAGGAGTTATTAAAAAATAATTGAACATTTGAGGTTCTAGTAACCCACTTTATCAATATATAGTATTACTTTTATAGAAATTAAGACATAGGACACAAACCCATTTAATAAAAGGGGGTAATTTTATGAATATCGAGATTATTGTTTACAAACCCAATTGATGCATTCAAATATAATATGATCTAAAGTTCCTAATTGACCTCATTGGCATCTATCATCATCAGGTGAGCTGGAGTTTTGCAATAATTACTTTTCATCAGCTAAAAGGAAAGGCTATTATTATTTTGTGGCATTAAAATTTAAATAAGGAAATATGGTTCTGGAATGGGACCCATAAAATTATACCAACTATAATTACAATCAGTCTGAGCAAATATATAAGTTCAAATATGTACAACTTTGATAAATAATCTGTGTAATTATAATATTCTTATAAAATAAAAAAAAAATGAAATCTCACATCAAATTTTGAGAGCTTTATCCAGATAGACTCACGTTTGACACCAGCGTGTGTCGTGGGGTTCACAAAGGATTAAATAAATTGCAACAAAAATAAATAAATAATTAATGAAAACGATAACAAATTAAGAACAAGTCAACATAATGTGATGAATTGAAATAAATTAAAATGAAATTAAATAAGTTAAATAAATTAACATCAAAATTGAATAGTTTAAGAAAGATTAACAATGGACGAGAAACAATTGCGAATTGCAAGAATTATTAAAAATATAAACAAACAAGAACGTGGCAACTTCCCCTAAAATAATTACAAAAACTGCAATATTCTCCATTGTTTCGCTACATATTTTATAAGGTTTATACTACATATATTTAAATTACAGTTATATATATATATATATATATATATATATATATATATATATATATATATATATATATATATATATATATATATATATATGTATATATACAGGGTGGCGCATGTATTGTTGACCCGTTGTTTAGTAGCGGAGACGCAAAACAATAAGAAATCCCTAAATTCATTGATTTGGACTTTCGCTCCAAAACATCTTTACTCTGGCCCCAATACCGTTGATATTGCTACATATATGTCTGTCATTATATTCACCGGAGGTTTCCAAAGAATATTAAAAATAATTACAATCATGAGAGAATCGTGATGAATCGCCCGTCGTTTCAACCGTACTTGAAACTTTAAACGCGTTTTTCTTTTTTCTTTTTTTTTAAATTAAATAATCATTTTTTTATTTTCTCCTATGGTTTCAGCAATCTGCCTAAGTAGGCAATAAGCTTCTTACACGATTTAGTAATTAGGACATGTAAGAGAAACATTCCAGTGATTGCCCTCTTGTTTTTATATAGAATAAACTAGTATAATATATGATACATTGAACACTATTCCCTATCGAGGACCTAAAGCTAAGTCTACTGGTTAATATCGCCTTAATCTGCGGGGTTCCCTGTTCTCATACACGTTCAGTTGATTCGCCAACGCATTGGGATGGTTGATTAGTCTATCATTCTATTTTGTACTGGATAGATATCTTTATATCTATCTATACATATTTTTGATGGATGCTATTGGGATATCTTTCTGGATGACTTCGTTAGTGACGTAGTATGGTGCATCTACAATAAGTCGTAGTACTTTATTTTTTCTAAAAACTGTGTTTTCTAAACTTTCCTCAATTATGTCTCGAGATCGGTTTGACCGATTTACTTGAAATTAAACAGGTAGACGCAGCAAATTAGACGCATTGATCATCCAAAAATTCCAAACGTAACGAAATTTCGCAACGAAAATATAGAAAAATATCATGAAATTCGAAACTTTTTTTTCAGAAATCTGCCTAAAACTCAATTTTTAATATTTTCAAATGATTCTAGATCATTCGATGCATGTAGGCTTACAGATTAAAACGGCGCTCTATTTTTTCTTTCCGATAAGCCAATCAGCCGAAATCGTGGAGGAAGTGATCGTTTTTTTTTCAAGGCGGGTGCTTCGGAGTGGTACAACTTAGGCCTGTCCCAGTATGGCACCGTAACTCGACGAATTATATATATATATATATATTTAAAATTTTTGGTAAAAATAATTACAATGGATTGTTGGTAAAAAAAGTCTTGAATTTTTCACGAACATCGTAAGCTTTTCCAGCAGCACGTTTTTCATCCGTAGTACTTGATCGATTCGTGTCTGAGGTTTGTTGAGTTCTGCTAGATGTGGAATCAAAATTCATGGGAAGACCTTCATTATCCATTATAATATTATGCAGTAAGCATATGCGTTTGATTATGTTATCTGCTCGGTATCCAATAACATAATAATATAATATACCCTTATCTTATTATCCAGGCACACCAGATTTAAGACGTAAACAACTACTGAATGCTGTATCAAAAATATAGATAAATAAATTAGTATAAACATGTATTGTTACACACATAGGCGGTTTGCTTTGTAGCTCATCCAATCCGTCGATTTACTTTCGAATTCGCCGTCGCTTAAATACGGTCCCATACTGAGACAGGCCTTACGTTCTAATGAAGATATTTATTTGAAATTTGTTTTACACACTCTTCAAATAGTAATAAATGAATGATAAAAAAACTCAAACTTTCCAAAAAATGCTTAAAGAACAGGCTGTCATACGGGAGAGCCCACTTAATACAAGCAGTCCATTCATCTTTACAAAAAACACAAGAATTTAAAAGAAATAGAAATTTAAATAAAATAACTGAGCTGTATTCATAAAGTATTGACAAAGGATAATTTGTAAACAATACGTTGCATTGTACAGCTAGTTACCAGTAATCAAGCGAGGCTCACAGTTGACTGCAGATATTCCAATAACGCGCATTGAACGTGGATTAAAATGTAAGTAAGATTTAAATTATGACAGTAACTAAATATATTTTATGTAATCTTAAAATCGATTCTTTTTTAATCTTCTTAATAAATAAGATATAAAGTAAATATGATACAAGATGTAAATAAGAGAGTGTATTGTATACATAATGAATGGAGTGTACTATACGGGTGTCCCAAAACCCAACGATAAGCGGGCACCAGAGGATGGTCCTGATAAATTTATAAAATAAATGAAAAATTGTTTGTACCATTTGTTTTAATTCATTCAACAATAAAAAACCTCTTTTGGGTATTGTAAAAGTGATAACTATCAACAACAACAATTTATGAAATTTGGTTCTTGTTTAGAAATAGTATTTATAATTTCTTTTTATTGCTAGTTTTCCTGAAGTGTTATACCATTTTGGAATCTTGAAGAGTTGCACCAATTTTTAAAAAAACTTGCCATAGTAGTGTTAATACTTTTTTTTTAGACCACGATGAGTTAAAGTGGACTGAAAGTAAAAAGACTTTAAAAATTTTAGGGAAAAAAATAAATTCGATTGATATTTGTGTAAAAACTACTAGCATTCCGGGATTTTTAATGGTTGTGGTGGATAGCAGTGCCATTTAAGTTGCCGATACAAAAAAAAAATTCAAAATATTTGAAAAATTGTGGTCTTGGTAGATAAAAACATCTTGAAGTGTTTCAATTTTCGAAATTATTTTCTTTTTTTTTGTAATTTCTAAAAAAAATGAGATAAATTCTTTTTTTCTCGTGTAGTCATGAACAGGACCACCGTCTGGTGCCCGCTTATCGTTGAATTTTGGGACACCCTGTATATTATACATTCATGCATTTTGCACATCCTATGAATATCCTGTTGTGATGTAAAAGCTACACTGTATATCATATGTTGCACATACATCCATGCAAAGGTATGTGAATATTGAAGTGTTGCTGCATGTACAAACATAGCATAAACTGTCATGTTTATTCATTTCATGTATATGCAATATATATACATGATATACTTTTCACATTATGGAGATTATCTGAATATACAGCGATTATCTAATGTTATGTGGGTAACATAAGCATATACAAAGTAACCAGTTCAAACAGTGACAACATTTTTATATTAAGAAGTTTAGTAGTTTATTGTTGCAGAATAAAGATCTCGTTTGTAGTTATTATTCAAATTACTGTTTATTAGACTTATTGACAATAATCAAGTCGGATCAAATATGGTATATATATATATATATATATATATATATATATATATATATATATATATATCTATATATATATATATATATATATATGTAGTTATATATATATATATATATATATATATATATATATATATATATATATATATGTAGGTATTATCCCACAATTATAAGTTACAATTAACATCAGCCTAAGGTTGATGTACAATACAACAATATAGTTTCTTTTAAAATGAGTAAACACTTAATTTGGTTATTAATAGTTTGTTTAATCACTAATCAAAGTCATAAACTTATGTCTAAATAAAGTTAATCAATCTTAATTATATTCACAACAAAATACAACTAGAATAAAATGTCTTTTCACAATGTTTTTTACGTCTCAGTACACAATACGCAGTTGTAATTGTCTATAGTTATCAGCACAATAATTTCAATGATAATACACCTTAGTACTAAAATATTAATATCGCTGCCTAACTCTAACAAAAACAATGATCAAAATAACAACTATTACACCGTAATAAAGTTAACTTAATTATAAAACACTCAATAACGACCATATATACTCTTTATACATTTCTATCGCCATTTGCATTATAAAACTCTGTACACGTATAACCACCATTATATTCTGAGTCCTTCTTCTCTATTGTTTACAATAATCACAATATCAATTATATTACACCTAGTAATTAATTCAACTATGATTTTAACACAAAAATAACAACCAAATGCAACTAGCATTTTTCAATCGCCATTTTTTACTTCAGACTGCTTTTGCACACGACACCTCGTACGTATATCAGCTAACGCCCTGATGACTCATCAGCATACGCCGTTCGGCTGCTTTTGCTGTAAGCGAACTGCTAAATATCTTTCTGTGAACTGCTGTACTGTCTGTCTCTGGTTTATTTACACATTTAAATATAACCCCCGTTCTTATCCAATATCTTAACCTATGTTACAGTTTTCTTATTGCTATTTCTTAAAACTAAATATAACTTAACTTAAAATTAATCTATCTTAAAAAATAACCCCACATCTCGGCCCATTCCTGACTAGTAACTGTCTTCAGTTGCTACATCATTCTTGCCCCTTGATGTCATCTTGTCTGCAGATGTAGAAGTCCTGTCTGGCCCTTCATACTCTCCTGCTTCCTCCACGTCATAACGATATTTTCCTTTAATTCTCGTTATTTTGTATGGTCCTTTGGTTTTAGCTTTAACTTTAGCTCCTGTTGCTTTAGTAGGTAACAACCAAACAAACTTTGTAAAAGCATTTACTTTAGCGAGAATATGTTTATACTTTTTGCTTGTTGTCTTACACCTTCTACCGTAGCTAATTCTGTTTTCTTGCTGAACTTTTAGAATAATTCCTTTATCCTCTTCTCTCAGCTTCTTGCGTTTTTCTACAAACTTATTTTGTATTTCTTCTGCTTGTATCCTCTCCTTCGGCTTCGGAAAATGCTTAATGGCTTCATCCTTGTCCTTCGAGAAACGAACAGTGTCTTGATTGGTTTTCATTTTTACCCCAATCTTCAATTCCTTTTCTATTATACACTTCCTGGTATAATTCTTTGCTTGTTGCGTCTTCTTCGGCTTCGGAAAATGCTTGACTGCGTTTACCTTATCCTTAGAGGGACGAACATTGTCTTGTTTCCTCATCTTCGGCTTCGGAAAATGCTTGGCTGCTTTTACCTTGTCCTTAGATAGACGAACAATGTCTTGTTTCACTGCACAACCTAGGTCATTCATTTCCTGGGCGGCCTGTATGACATCCTTTTCTAACCCTTCACCCAGCTACTCTGCAACAACTAGTCGATCTGCAGGTGGTAGTCTAAGCGATCTAGAAAATATAGGAGTATCAATTTTCAATTCAATTGTCTTTACACTTTCAGAGTTGCGTAACTCTTTACGTTTGTCATTGTCCACTGACTCGGGTATTTTATTAATAACAATTTTATCGTTTATATGAGATAAATCTAATTCACTTTCTTTATCACCATAGTCTATTTTCATCGTCATTAATTGTTTAACCTCACTTTCATCTACATCTTTATCGCTATAAAGTTTATGAAATGTAACCCCGGTTTTATCAATAACTACTTTAGCTTTAGCTATAATGTCCAATCCTATCACCATGTTCATATGCATTGCATGAGATGGCAACACCTCAAAATAACCCACGTAAGGTTCTGAATCAATTTCAATGTCCAATTCAATTCTACCTATAGAATTAACTCTTGAGTTTGATAAACCACGTAATGTTATTTCAGAGTCATATAATTTAACATTCTTTAATGTTTTAAAATAATCTTCCCGCACTGCTGACAAATCACTGCCAGTGTCTATTAAAGCATTTACATTACTCCCGTTATTAACACAAATTGATTTTATCATTTCAACTTTCATAACATTATGTTCCGCTTTAACAGTTTTTATTTTAGTATTACAATTTCGGCTAATATGTCCATAATTACCACAATTAAAACATTTATAACCCTTGTCTTTATCGGGACACAACTTAGATGAGTGTGACATCGAACCACAATTAAAACATTTAATCTTCTCACCTGTTGTCTCGATTTTAGTTTTTGTACCTGACCTAGATCTCCTATCATAGTCCTGGGTATCCATTTTCATTTTTTCATATTGTTCCAGCTTACGTCTAAGTTGTCCAATATTCTCAGCTCCATAAAGTATTACCTTGTTGGCTGCACTGTCGCGAATTCCTGCTATGATATAATCCATAATAGCTGCTTCTTCGACGTCTGCTTGTCTAGCTATATCTAAAATATCATACACATATTGACGGATACTTTCAGCTGGCTTCTTCACCCTTTGTTGAAGCATTTTGTGAACCTGTGCGCTATTCAAACTCGTATCAAATTCATCAATCAAATACGATTTAAATGTATCCCAATTTATTATCCTGGTTTCGAAATTAACAAATTGTTTTGCGGTATCAGTCAACAATCTCCTGGCATACAAATATCTGTATTTTGTATCTATTTCTGCCTGGTCACAGAAATCATCAAATTGTTTAATCCACAATCTGACATTTTTAAGCCCATCATATTTAGGTAAAGCCAATTCTAAATCTAAAAATGTATAATTAGTTTTATTGACTGTTTCATTGTTTACAGACCTATTCTGTTCACCGACACGGCTATTAAATGAGTTCATTCTTGACAACAATTCTGCACGATTCCCACGCTGACTGAGTCCAACAAAATTGAGTTCTTGTCGTAGCTCTGCCACTGACAAATTGTCCAATTCTTGTGTCATGGTTATAATTTTCAGTATTCCTCTTGATTCCGCTGATCAATAAGTCTGGATCTAAGGTTAAATATATTTTTGACTAAATATACTTGGTTTCGCCCTTATTCCGGTTCTGATCAATTAGTCTGGTTCTAAGGTTAAATATATTTTTGACTAAATATACTTGGTTTCGCCCTTATCCCGGTTCTGAGCAATTAGTCTGGTACTAAGGTTAAATATATTTTTGACTAAATACACTTGGTTTCGCCCTTATCCCGGTTCTGAGCCCCCAATTTGTAGGTATTATCCCACAATTATAAGTTACAATTAACATCAGCCTAAGGTTGATGTACAATACAACAATATAGTTTCTTTTAAAATGAGTAAACACTTAATTTGGTTATTAATAGTTTGTTTAATCACTAATCAAAGTCATAAACTTATGTCTAAATAAAGTTAATCAATCTTAATTATATTCACAACAAAATACAACTAGAATAAAATGTCTTTTCACAATGTTTTTTACGTCTCAGTACACAATACGCAGTTGTAATTGTCTATAGTTATCAGCACAATAATTTCAATGATAATACACCTTAGTACTAAAATATTAATATCGCTGCCTAACTCTAACAAAAACAATGATCAAAATAACAACTATTACACCGTAATAAAGTTAACTTAATTATAAAACACTCAATAACGACCATATATACTCTTTATACATTTCTATCGCCATTTGCATTATAAAACTCTGTACACGTATAACCACCATTATATTCTGAGTCCTTCTTCTCTATTGTTTACAATAATCACAATATCAATTATATTACACCTAGTAATTAATTCAACTATGATTTTAACACAAAAATAACAACCAAATGCAACTAGCATTTTTCAATCGCCATTTTTTACTTCAGACTGCTTTTGCACACGACACCTCGTACGTATATCAGCTAACGCCCTGATGACTCATCAGCATACGCCGTTCGGCTGCTTTTGCTGTAAGCGAACTGCTAAATATCTTTCTGTGAACTGCTGTACTGTCTGTCTCTGGTTTATTTACACATTTAAATATAACCCCCGTTCTTATCCAATATCTTAACCTATGTTACAGTTTTCTTATTGCTATTTCTTAAAACTAAATATAACTTAACTTAAAATTAATCTATCTTAAAAAATAACCCCACATCTCGGCCCATTCCTGACTAGTAACTGTCTTCAGTTGCTACATCATTCTTGCCCCTTGATGTCATCTTGTCTGCAGATGTAGAAGTCCTGTCTGGCCCTTCATACTCTCCTGCTTCCTCCACGTCATAACGATATTTTCCTTTAATTCTCGTTATTTTGTATGGTCCTTTGGTTTTAGCTTTAACTTTAGCTCCTGTTGCTTTAGTAGGTAACAACCAAACAAACTTTGTAAAAGCATTTACTTTAGCGAGAATATGTTTATACTTTTTGCTTGTTGTCTTACACCTTCTACCGTAGCTAATTCTGTTTTCTTGCTGAACTTTTAGAATAATTCCTTTATCCTCTTCTCTCAGCTTCTTGCGTTTTTCTACAAACTTATTTTGTATTTCTTCTGCTTGTATCCTCTCCTTCGGCTTCGGAAAATGCTTAATGGCTTCATCCTTGTCCTTCGAGAAACGAACAGTGTCTTGATTGGTTTTCATTTTTACCCCAATCTTCAATTCCTTTTCTATTATACACTTCCTGGTATAATTCTTTGCTTGTTGCGTCTTCTTCGGCTTCGGAAAATGCTTGACTGCGTTTACCTTATCCTTAGAGGGACGAACATTGTCTTGTTTCCTCATCTTCGGCTTCGGAAAATGCTTGGCTGCTTTTACCTTGTCCTTAGATAGACGAACAATGTCTTGTTTCACTGCACAACCTAGGTCATTCATTTCCTGGGCGGCCTGTATGACATCCTTTTCTAACCCTTCACCCAGCTACTCTGCAACAACTAGTCGATCTGCAGGTGGTAGTCTAAGCGATCTAGAAAATATAGGAGTATCAATTTTCAATTCAATTGTCTTTACACTTTCAGAGTTGCGTAACTCTTTACGTTTGTCATTGTCCACTGACTCGGGTATTTTATTAATAACAATTTTATCGTTTATATGAGATAAATCTAATTCACTTTCTTTATCACCATAGTCTATTTTCATCGTCATTAATTGTTTAACCTCACTTTCATCTACATCTTTATCGCTATAAAGTTTATGAAATGTAACCCCGGTTTTATCAATAACTACTTTAGCTTTAGCTATAATGTCCAATCCTATCACCATGTTCATATGCATTGCATGAGATGGCAACACCTCAAAATAACCCACGTAAGGTTCTGAATCAATTTCAATGTCCAATTCAATTCTACCTATAGAATTAACTCTTGAGTTTGATAAACCACGTAATGTTATTTCAGAGTCATATAATTTAACATTCTTTAATGTTTTAAAATAATCTTCCCGCACTGCTGACAAATCACTGCCAGTGTCTATTAAAGCATTTACATTACTCCCGTTATTAACACAAATTGATTTTATCATTTCAACTTTCATAACATTATGTTCCGCTTTAACAGTTTTTATTTTAGTATTACAATTTCGGCTAATATGTCCATAATTACCACAATTAAAACATTTATAACCCTTGTCTTTATCGGGACACAACTTAGATGAGTGTGACATCGAACCACAATTAAAACATTTAATCTTCTCACCTGTTGTCTCGATTTTAGTTTTTGTACCTGACCTAGATCTCCTATCATAGTCCTGGGTATCCATTTTCATTTTTTCATATTGTTCCAGCTTACGTCTAAGTTGTCCAATATTCTCAGCTCCATAAAGTATTACCTTGTTGGCTGCACTGTCGCGAATTCCTGCTATGATATAATCCATAATAGCTGCTTCTTCGACGTCTGCTTGTCTAGCTATATCTAAAATATCATACACATATTGACGGATACTTTCAGCTGGCTTCTTCACCCTTTGTTGAAGCATTTTGTGAACCTGTGCGCTATTCAAACTCGTATCAAATTCATCAATCAAATACGATTTAAATGTATCCCAATTTATTATCCTGGTTTCGAAATTAACAAATTGTTTTGCGGTATCAGTCAACAATCTCCTGGCATACAAATATCTGTATTTTGTATCTATTTCTGCCTGGTCACAGAAATCATCAAATTGTTTAATCCACAATCTGACATTTTTAAGCCCATCATATTTAGGTAAAGCCAATTCTAAATCTAAAAATGTATAATTAGTTTTATTGACTGTTTCATTGTTTACAGACCTATTCTGTTCACCGACACGGCTATTAAATGAGTTCATTCTTGACAACAATTCTGCACGATTCCCACGCTGACTGAGTCCAACAAAATTGAGTTCTTGTCGTAGCTCTGCCACTGACAAATTGTCCAATTCTTGTGTCATGGTTATAATTTTCAGTATTCCTCTTGATTCCGCTGATCAATAAGTCTGGATCTAAGGTTAAATATATTTTTGACTAAATATACTTGGTTTCGCCCTTATTCCGGTTCTGATCAATTAGTCTGGTTCTAAGGTTAAATATATTTTTGACTAAATATACTTGGTTTCGCCCTTATCCCGGTTCTGAGCAATTAGTCTGGTACTAAGGTTAAATATATTTTTGACTAAATACACTTGGTTTCGCCCTTATCCCGGTTCTGAGCCCCCAATTTGTAGGTATTATCCCACAATTATAAGTTACAATTAACATCAGCCTAAGGTTGATGTACAATACAACAATATAGTTTCTTTTAAAATGAGTAAACACTTAATTTGGTTATTAATAGTTTGTTTAATCACTAATCAAAGTCATAAACTTATGTCTAAATAAAGTTAATCAATCTTAATTATATTCACAACAAAATACAACTAGAATAAAATGTCTTTTCACAATGTTTTTTACGTCTCAGTACACAATACGCAGTTGTAATTGTCTATAGTTATCAGCACAATAATTTCAATGATAATACACCTTAGTACTAAAATATTAATATCGCTGCCTAACTCTAACAAAAACAATGATCAAAATAAAAACTATTACACCGTAATAAAGTTAACTTAATTATAAAACACTCAATAACGACCATATATACTCTTTATACATTTCTATCGCCATTTGCATTATAAAACTCTGTACACGTATAACCACCATTATATTCTGAGTCCTTCTTCTCTATTGTTTACAATAATCACAATATCAATTATATTACACCTAGTAATTAATTCAACTATGATTTTAACACAAAAATAACAACCAAATGCAACTAGCATTTTTCAATCGCCATTTTTTACTTCAGACTGCTTTTGCACACGACACCTCGTACGTATATCAGCTAACGCCCTGATGACTCATCAGCATACGCCGTTCGGCTGCTTTTGCTGTAAGCGAACTGCTAAATATCTTTCTGTGAACTGCTGTACTGTCTGTCTCTGGTTTATTTACACATTTAAATATAACCCCCGTTCTTATCCAATATCTTAACCTATGTTACAGTTTTCTTATTGCTATTTCTTAAAACTAAATATAACTTAACTTAAAATTAATCTATCTTAAAAAATAACCCCACATATATATGTATATATCCTAACTGCAATCAAAAAAGGACGTCAAACAAATTAAATAATAAAAAATGAAAACAAAAATACAGTTTATATATTTGCAAGCCCCTTTTTTAATGATTGTCAACAAAACTTTTATTTATCCATTGTTAATTTGTAAAATAAAATATTCAGTTCCTTTATCTAGTTCTAATTTTATATATATATATATATATATATATATATATATATATATATATATATATATATATATATATATACATACATATATATATATATACATATATATATATATATCACACTGGTCCATTCGTATATGTGGAAAATAAAGGTTATATTAATTTATCACAAAACAAAAATATTTTTTATTTAGTAATACAATAAAATAATTTCAAAGTGAGTGTACTGTTTTACTGTACTTTTACACTTTAGTGTAATTACTAAAACAATCCTATTGGATGACTTAATTTTTTTAATCCCGCCCCCTTAGAATACAACAAAAATATGCAAGTTATAAATTGTTTAAAAATAAATATCATTTAAAAATAATATGTTTACAATAAAAAATACAAATTTTTGTTTTAGTAGTTTGTTATTGCTTTTAACAAATGAATTGTATTAATTCTTGTGATGGCAAAAAACTATGAGAATAATTTTGATTTTTTTTGTATGTGTTAGAAAGAGATAGACAATTTAGAAATGAAAATAATAAGTGCATGTGTACTACAAATGAACACCTGTTTATTGACCAAGGTCATTGACTTTAAATTTATCTGCCTCAGTATGTTTATTTTTAATATGTATAATGTTTTTGCAAGTTGAGACAAGTTTGTACGAGTATTAATAGTATGTTAAATCTCTTACATTTTTTTGTTTTATTTCGATTAATTTTAATTTTGATAATAGAATTTGGTTTTCAGTGTTGTTTTTTTTAAATTATTACCACGTACAACTGTGTTAATATTTGTTTATATTTTTTATATATACCTGACGTTATACCATATACATAACGCCGGTCTATAGAAGGGTTCGATGGTGGAATGGTGGTCAGTGGACAATGCTGGTTACATCAAAATCTAAAACTTCCAAAAACATTTCGCTAACGCTACTAGTACCGCCGTGTAGTATACGCCTGAGTATTTTACCTTTAATCTAAGGTCAAGACTCCATTGATATCGCATGAACACACGCACTGCGGAATTAATTTTTCAAAACCCATATGCTGCTGTCGGAGTATCTCTATGTAGCAGTAGCTTTGTAGCATATAAACTAAGGCCTGTCTCAGTATGGGACCGTATTTAAGCGACGGCGTATTCGGACGTAAATCGGCGGATTGAATGAACTACAAAGCAAACCGCCTATGTGTGTCACAGATGTCTGTAGTCGTGTATTAGGGGGTGTATTGGAGTTCTTTAGCACTTATATAATTTATCATGAGAACACACTTTAACTTTAATTTTTATCGATACACTACTGGTATTAAAGGGACTTTAGCATTTATTATATATCTGAGTTCTGGTGGGCGTGAATTTAAATTTAGTTCTATCGTATCGGTATCGGTATCGGTGTCCATGATTCACTGAAATACAAACATAAACTGCATGCAGAACATAGCGATGTCGCCGATAGATTTCATTTGAACCGTATTGCAGCGTAACAACAAGCGATCTTAGGTATCCCCTCCAGTCTGAGGCGGCTGTTGGCATTTACAAAGGTTCGGATAGGATATCGTTGTAGTAGTGGTAACGCTTGGATAAAATTCGCCTTTATACGGTTCTAATGTGCGAGGTAGTGCCGCCCGTATTCGGACGGCTTTGTAGCGTGCAGTCTGAGAGCTCCAGAGAGATCTCATTACATTTACATGGTTCGGATAGGTAAAGCGTAGTAGCCCGTATACGTCCGGCAGAAATTCGCTTAAACACGGTGCCATACTGAGACAGGCCTTAATTTGAATTTATCCGCAGTGTGCTAGGTAAGTTTTAGTATACGGAATTAAAACCCCGTTGAAAAAAACCTTGCGGAATTATTCCTCAATAGAGTCTAGGCCTAAAAGTTACAAGGCAAACTTCTCAAATGAAGTTTATAGTAGAATGATAGTAAATTCCTGTAGCTTTTTAAAATGTTATGTATGTCACACTTTGTACCTGTAAACACACGTTACTGTGACATTATTGGCTCAGCACCATCAATCGCAGATGGTACACTCGGACGCATCGCTAAATGGACATCGTTAAATAAAACTTTAAACGTAAAACGTTAAAAAACTTAGGTATAAATTAGATACCGCATAAAACAGTTAACGAGTGTTAATTAATTAATTTTAGACAACAGAACAAAGTGACCGTGCACAGCATTTCCACTTCGTACTGTATTGTACATAATAGAATAAGACGAACTAGAAATTCTAATGCTTAAAAGGGCCCATTCGCTGCATTCGAACTCGAACTCAATTATGAGAGGGTAATGCCCTCGCTTCTTTTACCTGTGTCTAGATGATGGTATATTATTCAAGATGATACTCTATCATTATTTATTAGATTTTAGAAAATATATTGTAATAAGTAATGATGGATATAGATAATACAAAATTTAATAAAATTGTTATATTAGTAAAGGTAGGTATATTTATTTCAGAAAAACTGCTATCGAAACCCAGAGAAATATTACCTAACATAGATATACTCGCAACCATTCAATAACATTTAAACCTATAGCAAAACCTAACAATATTTATTCTTAAAAGGTTTTACTTTTACATACGCATGTTATTTTGGCAATAAACAATAAATTTTTTTTAGATATATTCAGTAAGTAAAAAACAGGCATCTAATATTGATATACCCTTATTAATACTTTTTGAATTTTATTTCTTGAAAGTTAAATATTTTAATATATTTAATATATAATTTTTCATTTTTCTTTAAAACTATTTCTCAAGTGGAAAGTGGCCTTATAGAAATCTGTAAAAATGTTTGCAATTGCGATTATTGGAATATTATTAAAGTAAGGAAATATTCACTAAGTGCATTTCTCAATTAACTAGTAGTTGTCATAATATTTTTATTTTGATAAATAATGGAAATATTGCATTTTAGTCAATGATATTATTCTGAATGAGAATAACGGTTACCTATTTGTCTGCATCCAGAAACAAAGAATGTATGCACTAAGTAATATTGATGTAAATGAACATAATGCCTCGTACACATTGATGCGACTTAAACATGCGACATCCAAAATTTTTATAGTTTCTTTCTTAAGTTGACACTATTTAGACTCGTATACAGACGACACAGTGGGCGAGAGCATTGATGCTTGACGCCGACTGCTGTGTCTTCGGGTTCGATCCCCGGACCAGATATATATTTTCTGGGTTTTTTTATTATGAACTTATATTGATTATGGTCATACATAATCGTACATTTATTAGGCAGTGGTGTAGTCCACATATATGAGGCCACGACACCTTAAATACTGCCAACATTAAAGGAGGTCGTCGGTGATAGGACTCAGCATCGGAAATAGGCCGACGTTAAATAAAAAAAAAAAAAATAGACTCGTATACAGACATAAACATGCGACACTAATGAAAACCTTACTTATGTTATTTTTTAAAATAAAAATGTTTCAATACGAAGTCATAGCATCTAAAGAAATTACGGTTTTGAATGTGATCTAACTAGAACAAAAGGGTCGAGTACCTACTCAGTCTTCAATATACTGCGTTTGAAAAAGGTAATCACGACTTAGCAGAGACCTTGTTAAATAACTGGGTTTTATTACATTTTTTGGTAATTTTTTTTTTTTCTAAAGCAGATTGAAGGAATTCGTTAGAAATATGAAAGCTTACGACGTATTAAGTTGCATGTCGACTAGTGTGGAAGTGTTGTATAACTTCTTAAAACAAATGTTGGATGTAGCTTGTTTAAGTACGAGTCTTAAGATATACCTAAGTATTGCATTTTTATTTATCAAATATTTATTAATTATGAATATAAAATTTTACCAAAGATATCTATGTGATTTTGTTAGACTAAATATCTGAAGAAAATTTTTTGTTACATGGACTACACCTTTTGCAAATAAGTTTATATTTCGGTAATAACCTAATCAAATAAACTTAATAACATCCAAACCCAGAAAATATACCGCTGGTCCGGTGCTAATCAATCTTACTAAATTGAGTGACACGTGTCAGTTACAGAAACTTAAAATTAATGAAATTTTTTAATTAAATCTTATGTACCCCACTAACTGACGACGTTTATCAATATCCCTTAGAACACCATATGGTTAACACCTAATACAATGAATCCAGTTATAATCCTCTATTAGTGGTTCAGTAATCTGTTTAGCCACCTTCAATAGAATGTTAATCCCTGTACCGATGTTCTAAAGGAGATGAAATCTTTTATATCTTGAGAGTGATGCTGTACTATTATTTCCGTAGTACATAATACACTCGTCGACTCGCTTGAAACCAGTGATGGGCAACGTAAGGTCGCCTACTTGTTCGTGCGGCACTTCAAGACTATACTATTTGACTTATTTATATATATATATATATATATATATATATATATATATATATATATATATATATATATATTTATATTCGTTTTATAAGACAATATCTCCAATTTTATTAGGAATTGTAAATATTTAATCAAACTCTTGTGATCCTCTGAAATCAAAGTATATTTTAGTTATTTACATACACATTATAATAATTACACTGTTTAACTTAAATCATACTATCTTACCTGAAATCAAAGAAACGACATTTAAAGTTTATTATTTAAATTGTCAATTTCTTTTTATCTAATCTTATTATAACCTAACAATATGCACAGCGAGTTCTGTCGACTCCATCAATATCAACTGTGTTGGCCGTTATTCCTATAACGTCATCTATGGCGTCCATGAGTATATGTTTTCACTGAACGGTCACTGTTTTACCGACAGACGAGCTTTGTACATAATATAATTATAAATATATTTTCTTTACATATATATATATTTTTCCAATATAATAATTGTCTTTTGCTGTTCTTTTGTATGTCATTTTTTGTAATTATGTTAATTTTGTTAATAGATAAAAAGTGTACATATTTTAATACAATTTTTATATGATTTACATGAATTTTGAATTTGTATTTAGCCGGTAGTAGAAACAATTGAGCACCCTGCTATAAACAGTAATTCCTTCAACTTATTGTGAAGTTAATAGATATGAGTGTACTACATTTGTTGAAGACTAGTGTGACTTCAACATGCGACATTCATTTAATTCTTCACTAAACTCATAAAATTCTGCGAGGCATCAAAGTACTTATACTATCTTTTTTGTAATATAATTTACCATCATCTCTGGCGCGGTAAAATCAAAAAAAATTGTAGGTTATTGTAGTCTAGAATTAGTTCGAATGATAAAGGATGCCGATGTATTAAGTTACATATACATAATTGTTGTACAACTTCTTCTAACAAATATTGGATGTCGCATATTATAGTCGCTCGCATCTATGTTGGAAACATTGGAGATGGATGGAATTTTTCATACAACTATACAAAAAAAAAGATACTAAAAAGTAGTAAACATTTAGAAAAATGTATTTATTGGGTGAAAATATAAAAATAACAGATATATATATACATATATATATTTATATTTATATATACAGGGTGTTCCAAAACTCAACTTATATTTAATATTTCTGAATTTTTTTTTGTATCGGCAACCTAAATAGCACTGCTATTCATCACAACCATTAAAACTCCCAGAATGCTAGTAGTTTTAACACAAAATTTATTCGAAATTATTTTTTTCCCTAAATTTTTTAAAGATTTTTACTTTCAGTCAACTTTAACTCATCGTGGTGTAAAAAAAAAGTATGAAGACTACTATGGCAAGTTTTTTTAAAAATTGGCGCAACTCTTTAGGATTCCAAAATGGTATAATACTGCAGGAAAACTAGCAATAAAAAAAAATTATGCATACTATTTCTAAACAAGAACCAAATTTCATAAATTGTTGTTGCAAAAACTACTAGCATTCTGGGAGTTTTAATGGTTGCGGTGGATAGCAGTGCTATTTAGGTTGCCGATACAAAAAACAAATCAGAAATATTTGAAAAATTGTGGTCATTGTAGTTAAAAACATCTTAAGGTGTTTCGATTTTCGAAAAAAAAATTTCTTTTTAAAAAATGAGATAAAAACTTTTTTTCATTTTTTCTTGTGTAGTTATGAGCAGGACCACCTTCTAAGGCCGGCTTATCGTTGAATTTTGGGACACTCTGTATATATATATATATATATATATATATATATATATATATATATATATATATATATATATATATATATATATATATATATTATGTACGAGTATTCCATATATAATATATCTTCATAATTTTGTTTTAAACAGAAGAGGGAACATTTTTGGTACTTTAATAATCTGCCCATGCACCATACAAAGTCACGTATAAAGATTAGCAACATATGGTACTGTGGTAGTCGTAGAGAAGATGCACAAAAAAATGTTTTATTTGCTGTTCTAGAATCCTAAGAGGGTTTTTATTTTATTTTACCAATTATATTTAATACGTACATACAAAAGAAATCACATATTGTCAGCAGGTTCCAATATTTTTCATGTTATTTAAAGAAAAGTCAATAATTTTTTTATAAGAAGTAGTTAACTCGACGACTCCTGATGGAGTTACTCAACATAACGACGTTTTGTGTAATAAACAATGACCGACCTTGCATAATGAAAGAAAATTCCATTCATTATGAAAATACTTTCATCTTGTCTTAATTTTTGAACAATACTTTGTTTTCTTTCAACTTCAATTTTACATACGAGCTTAATGTTATTTTATATTGCAATACTCGTTTGTTAATAAATGTAAACTGTTTTACAGTTATGATATATTGACTTAGATAAAACAACTATACATTTTTAATTTATGTTTAGCATGCATTAATAAAATGTTTTAAAATAGGGTAGAATACGTATGAAAAAATATATAATAAATTTTGAAAACATACGATTATACAGAGGAAGAGAAAAGCTATGATGGTGCGATTGCCAGTATAACAGCAGCCTGTAGTAATGCTGCGTCGCAGACTAGAATGCAAGACTTGCATGTGAACGTGATATGAGTATTAGTCCTAGTTCTCAGAGCCCCCAGACGTGCGTCACAGTAGCTAGCCTAAATTTTATATTTGTGACGTACGGTACTATTTCATGACGTAGTTTATCTATTTTTTTAAAAGCTTTAAGGGGAGGGGTTAAGGTTTCAATTTCTTTTTATTAATTTATATTATTGTACAACATATTAAGTTTATTGTGTAAAAGTTTGAAGTCAACTGAAGTAAAACTGTCGGAGAAATCTTCACCTCTCTGGTCTGCTTTCGTGTTCCTTTAAAACTTTTAAATACGCTTTCTCACACATAGCTTTTACAGAGTCGTTGCCCCCTCTACCTCAAAATCTACTGGACCGATTCTTTTGAAATTTTGCACACTCTTTCTTTACATAAATGCTGAGGTAACGTTGTATAGTTTTTTTTAAATTTTAACGTATTTTAAAATAAAAAAGGTTCTGATTTTCTTCATGAAAAATCAATAAAAAGAAAAGAAAAACCTAACCGCGTTACCTGCAGAAACCTATCAACTAATGAAATCATTTTGATTTATTGATTTCAAAAAATCCAGCGATGAGTTATGAGTGGCACCGCAATGTTACTTTTTTTTGTGACGTGTACGGAGATTCGCTCTTAATGCCCCATTGATATTGATATTTATTTATAAAAATTTTGCAAAGTATTCTTCAAATGTCATTGTATCATGTAGTAATTATAGAAATGATTATATATTCTCTGTGTCGTCAAAAAACATTATTGAAAATATGCTTCTTTTTTATCGTTTTGGCCTTACCTTCCCCTTAAAGCGTCTGACCTAAGTTAGGGTCAACGATGAATGTTTGTTCTTAACAATATCCTGTAAAACATGTATAAAAACCAGCCATTATATTTTCACGCAGGTGAGTGAGGTTTTTAAGTATCTTTTGCACCTACTATACCTGTAAAAGGGCCTCGTTTTCAAACCACCAGGTGCGCATACTTTCTTAACTTTATATAATACTACTTATTTTTTAAATTTCAGCTTTGCTAAATTGACATAGGTCTGGGGGCTTTGGGATCTCGATCTATATGTATAAGTACGTGCCTCAAATGGGCAGTGAGGCTGTGAGTACACTAGAATTATGTAAGGTAATTTTATATGACTGTTTTAATGAATGAAACCACACAGAAAACTAAGCACATTGCTCAAAGAGCACATTGAAAAAATGCTGAATGCAGATAAGGATAATGTAAGTATCAAATCAAAAGGTTGTCTCCATAATACTTTGCTTCTTCTTTTCTCCATTTTCCTTTCGTCGTTGTTCTATACCTGTCGAAATATTACCCGTTTAGATTGACTGCCATTACCCCAAAATTGGATAATGGTTTTTTTGATTGATCACTAAAAACGTAAAGAACTTTCATTTATTTATTATTTATTATTTTTTTTTAATGTTTTTGCCATTTGTCGATACATTCTTGTGCCTTAACTCATTTATTTACATGTCATTGTGCTAAATTCAATTTTGATCCTTATTAAATTAAAACATTCTCAGTCCTTCCAAACGAAAAAAATAATATAAAATTATCCTTATAAAAATAAAAACAAAACCCGCTACTGCTACAACTTCGCTCCTCCTACTACTCTCCCTCCTGTTTCTACACTGCCATTCCATCTCTTTCTTCGTTCCTTTTCTCTGTCTCCGCCATCCACCTCTTCCCTTCACTGCCTCCCTTTAACAACTGCCTAATATTCCTTTCGATTATTACTTTTTTTTCACATGAAAACTGAATGTTCTCCAATGTTTCTGTCTTTATTTCACAGACCTTGCACATCCTTTTCCCGCTATTGGCCCAGTATCTGTTTCCTTTCTCCTCGTCTGTCAATCTAAATCTAGCAATGCTTCTCACGGTTTTAGTGTCTTTTTCTCTTAAGGATTGTGGTATCTCTCTCTTCCAAATCCTTTTATATCTTTTGATATAATCGCTCTTCTCAAATTTTTTCCATTCTTTCCTGTCGTTGTATCTCCCTGTCTCTTCTCCTTAGGTCCTCTTCCACATTTGTCTCTTCTTCTCTCTGCCTCTTTTGTCGCCATTCCATTCGTTCGTAATACTCTTTTCTCTTTTTTAGGCCTCCTCCTCACCCTCCTTTCTACTCTCCTCCCTAATGTAAATGGATACATTAATATGTGTGTAATACTTGACTTTTAGAAAGATATTGATTGGTATAAATCACTTTAAGCTTACCTTTCATTCTAATATAACAAAACACGTTCTTATTTTGACACGGCTGTCCAACTCACTGTGCGCGATGCAAAATGACAGTTCTTATTAATACAGGTATGGGATCACAACCTAAAATATCTCTCTAAGATCTCCATTACAAATAATTTTCAAATAAACAAAAATATTAGATGCTAGATGATGATTTTAAGTCTCGTGCATAATTAGTAATACAGCAGTTCCGACCGTTTACCTCAGTAGATACACAGTTATATTTTATTGAGAGTTCATTCATTTTGAGTGGGGTTGATAGTACTGTGTATATATTAGTGGATGTTGTTATCCATACAGCCTCCCCTTCGAACGTAAAACAGATTTGAGCATTTCCATTCTTTGCTTCACTAGTTTCTCTCTTAAAGACCACTGTGCGTAATGGATGCAATTACTTTACACGCACTTACCAAGCTTTATAAGATCACTTACTCGGCCATTTTATTGAGGACTATTTGAAATCAATGCAGTAATGGCTATTGGTTCAGGTTTAAGTAAGGAAGAATAGTAATACATTAGAAATTATTTTGATTTCACTGTATTTTTGAGAAAATAAGTCGAGTTCTTTTCAATTGGAACAATCTCTAATTTTAAAAATCCTATGCTCTTCATTAGTTAATTTTATAAAAAATATAAGGTGTAATTTCTATTAAAATCGGAAGAGGAATGCTTGAGATGTCGGTGACCATTTCAAAGAAAGTAGTTTCCTGATAAACACATAAAAAGAAAAGTTACTGTATACAGGGTGTCCCAAAATTTAACGATAAGCGGGCACCAGAGGGTGGTCTTGTTCATGACTACACGAGAAAAAATAAAAAAAAATGTATCTCATTTTGTTCAGAAATTACAAAAAAAAATAAAAATCTTTCGAAAATTTCAACACCTTAAGATGTTTTTAACTACCATAACTACAATTTTTCTAATTTCTGATTTTTTTGTGTATCGGCAACCTAAATAGCACTGCAATCCACCACAACTATTAAAAATCCCAGAATGCTAGTAGTTTTTACACAAAAATCAATTGAAATTATTTTTTTCCCTGAAATTGACACATATGTGTCAAAATTTCATGACATTCGGACCATTATTTTACGAGTTACAGTGGTTTTAGTGACGCTACTTTTGTCATTTTTAAAACAATAGAAAACTCTGAATATCGTAGAGTCACTAAAACCACGCTAACTGGTAATGTTCGGAATGTCATGAAATTTTGACATATTGATTGAACGTTAGTGCTATCTACAACAATTTTATATCTCAAGTAACATTGGGAATATTTTAAAATATCCCCCTTTATTTAAAAAAAAGCATAGTTAATAAATCTAAGTAAAAAAGTAAAATTCGTTTTTCAGAAAATTTCAGAGTGGGTTAACGCCTTAAGTTTTGAAGTAAATGTAATATATGTAATAGTAAGTAAATAGTTACATTTCTGTTTGTACTTGTACTTGCCTAGAATTGAACTTTCAACTCTGTTAGTGATAACCACAATCTCAAAAGCAAATAGTTACTTCAGGAAGCTATAAATTTTCACAGAGTTAGAGCTGCTTACTTATACTCCTACTTGTGGAGTTAGTAAAGGGGATTGTCTAAATACAGAACTATTAATATATTCATGATCAATATTTAAAGCAAATTTAATATCAATATACTCGTATGTGCAAATCATATATAACCAGAGAACGAACTCTATTGAGATAGTTTTCGGTAATGTTTTTTGACGACACAGTTAATATATTATTATTTCTATAATTACTGCATGATAAAATAATATTTAAGGAATACTTTGTGAAATTTCCATAAATAAATATCAAGAAATGAGGCATTGACAGCGAATTTTTATTGATTTTTCCATTATTTACAGCACCTAGAAGTCATAATACCTAATTTTAATTAAAAAAAAATAAGAAATTTGGTATTTTAAAATACATCAAAATTAAAAAAAAAAAACTCGACAGCGCTACCTCGGCATTTATGTGAAGAAAGTTCAGTTCAGGTTCGGTGCAGTAGGTTTTGAGGAAGGGAGGACACTGACTCTGAAAACGCGCTTCAAAAGTAAAGAAAGACGAAATCAGACCAGAGAGGTGAAGACTTAACTCTATATCTCCGACAATTTTACTCCAATCGACTTCAAATTTTCACACAATAAATTGAATATGTTGTACAATAACACAAATAAATAAATTTTAGATTGTGTAATAATTGAATGTAATATTAAAAAAAAATAATTCAAAAATTTTATATAGGAACACGGTTTTGTCAATAGTAAAAATTGCGCTAGAATGTTGAAAGTTTGTATATGGGCTAACTTTTACACCTAATATACAAATTGAAAAAAAAATCTCATTTTTTGAAAAAATGCTGGTCAAATAACAATATGGTTAAAACTGGTTAAAAAATATATTTTTTTAGTCAGTTTATTTGAAAATTAGTTGTTGTTATTTGTAAAATTAATATAGAAACGGAATTAAAATTTTAAATTAAATTACGAATTATTTTATTGAATTCAAATCATACTCTTTAAAAAGACGTCGCTTTAGGACGGGGGTAAACTCTAGTTAACCCCTTTAGTTAAAATATTAAGAACAAACTGTAAAATTTAATAAATTTATGGCACTCCAAAATGACAGACTTTCAGTCTTTTACAACAATTTTTTTTCTTATTGTTTAGCCCAAAACATAGAGCAGAAATCCTATACAGCAAAGCACAGTACGCCACATACACATTTTTAAATAAATAAATTCACTTAGATCTAAATATTAAACTCCGTGAATTTTAAACTATTCGGAAAAGAAGATCAAAAATTTGTCTGGGAATGTAGTCAATTTAAGCCCTGTCTACTCAATAAGACGCTTTAATACTTAAAAGAAACTTGAAATAAATATCAAAGAATCCAATAACCTTTAATTGTATTTCCTAAATTTTTAAGCCATGTATTTTATTTTTAATTTGCATGTTTTGTAAATATTTGAATAAAAATAAATACAAAATAATTTTAAAATTAAGTTAATGTAATATATAAAAGAAAAGGGTCTTTCCCTTGTCTGAATCCTATTCTTTTGTTTGATCGTATTTTGATCTCATCTTTAGAGTACAGTGACATAGCAAAAGTCAACCACCCTTGATGAAGACACGTGGGTCCATTCAACGCCACGTGTTCGTGTTCACCACGTCGAGAGAAAAACAATTTACGAAAAAGCAATTGTTTTCCCTGTCATATACAGACTATTCTTATACTTAACAGATTTAATTCCAATTATTTTGTTTTTTTAAATTACAGATAATGTTCAATATATAGGGATATAGAGGGTCTTACCTCTAGGCATTGGTTTTTGTTGGTAAATAGTCTTGCAATTCCTACGTTTTTATCTTAAGAGCAAAAGAATTCCTACGTTTTCAAATGAATGTTAGTAACAGCGTTTATTTTCCAGTGGCGCATTAGATTGGGTGTTACCCTTAGAGCATATATTTATGGAGAGTGAATAGCCTATGTTGCCTATAGATTAAAAGTGTGTCTAAGTTGTGTACGAGAAAGAAAGGTATATGTTCCTATTTGTTCTCTATGCGCATGCGTCGAAAGTGACAGTTGTTAAATATGACATTATATTGATGTAGAATAAATATTGTATACGAATTTGTATAAATATCGTAATTTTTTTTTTAAATGTATATTTGAGTTTTCAAAAGTTAATAACAAGAATATATAAATTTACTAGCTGTCCCGGCCACGCGTTGTTGTGCCTAACGTTTTTGTCATATTACATTACATAGCGCCATCTATTGAATATTTACTCAATCTAGTCAACAGATGTCGCCATCATCGTCGCCAGATGTCATATGTCATATACAGATAATTAATAGACAATAAGATAATTTTGCAATCATAAATTGAGATGTAAGCTATCTTATCTTTCAAGTTGGATCAAACTGCACACGGTGTACAAATTTTATTAAAATCGGTTAAGTAGTTTAGGAGTTCATCGCGGACAAACTCGGACAAACATGTGACACGTAATTTATATATATTAAGATTATTAAGATAAATTGATAATAATAATTGATATAAGTTGATAACTATGCTAAAGAAGAAGAATTCATTCAGGGCGTTCAGACTTAAAGAACAAAATCAAAAATGTAATAAATTGTTCATGTCAAAAAGAATGGATTGAAGAAGTGATAATAAATTAAGGGAAGTGAAGCCTTCAATTTGCAAACAAGAGTTATCGGTCGGGCTAAATAGAAGGCTGAAAGAAGTAATATGTAGTCTCATGATAAGTCATATAAATGATACTTATACCTACTTATTCAAAAGAGAACCACAACCAATATGTAAACAATGTAAGAGCCCACTAACGGTAAAGCATATTATTCTTCGATGCTTAAGGTACTCGTCGTACAGACAAGGCTGTAATATGCCTCAAGAATACAAGCAGATATTTGAAAGCAGGGAAAGGTATTTCAAATTTCCCTGCTTTCAAATATTAGCCTATATTCCTCAGGCATATTACAGCCTTGTCTGTGCGACGAATACCTTGAGCATCGAAGAATAATATACTTTACCGTTTGTGGGCTGTTACATTGTTCACATTTTGGGAAAACAATTTAATTGGTTTGCTACAGTTACAACTTGATTTTGCTGGTTACTTAAATTAGCGACTTGGTTTAAGTAACCCCCTTCCCACCCACATAACCTATGCTGAAGTCACTGCATTTAATATTGGTCTATCTACACCAGCATGTTAATATTTCACTAGTCTGGACGGACCTAAAGAAATACGTTTTAAAAGAGCCTGGAATCTCGTTCAGTAATTCTTTCTGGATATACCATACAATATGAGCATATAGTACAAGTACAAGAAGCTGGTACACCTACGTACACCGTACGACTATATTGCATGCACTGAACTATAATAACATTCTTCCTAACACAAAAGAAAAATAAATAAAAAATGAAATACCTTTAAGAAAAGGAAATTCACATAATGACTTTTACCTTATCATAAAATATGAGCATAGCTTAAAAATCTTAAAGTTTATTGAGATAAATTGCCACGTCGGACTAAACCCTTCGGTTATACGAGTATTATTCACTGTAAGAAATAAAATAAAAAAGCCAATGATTTTCAAGTTTTTTAGTTTTAAAGTTAATTGTTTTATATTTTTTATATAGAAAAAAATATGAAAGTTAAAATGAAATTTAAAACATGCTTTAAATGAATTATGATTCGCACAAAATTCACATATAAAAATTGTAATATTTTACTTAAATAAAACTTAGTAATATTTAATCTAAAAGGTTTCTATTTTATTTTTTTATAGCTATTTTAAAAGGTTTTATTCCTTAAAGTATAAACGACTTATTTTCTTTTTATTTTTTTTCATGGATTTATATTATTGTACAATATAGTAAGTTTATTGTCTGAAAATTTGAAATCGATTGAAGTAAAACTGTCGGAGATATAGAGTTTTAAGTCTTCACCTCTCTGGTCTGGTTTCGTCTTACTTCGAATCTTTTAAATGCGTTTTTCTCACACTTAGCTTTTTCAGAGTCGGTCTCCTCTCTAGCAAAAAATTAACTGGACCGATTCTTTTGAAATTTGGCACACTCTTTCTTTACATAAATGCCGAGGTACGGCAGTTGAAAAATCAATTTAAAAAAAAACTCGACAGCGTTACCTGCAGAAAGTTATCAACTAATGAAATCATTTTGGGTTTTCGATTTCAGAAAATCCAGTGATGAGTTATGAGTGGAACCGCAATGTTACTCTTTTTTGTGACGTCTGCGGAGATTCGCTGCCAATGCCTCATTTCTTGACATTTATTTATGAAAACTTCACAAAGTATTCTTCAAATGTCATTTTAAGATGTAGTAATTATAGAAATAATTATATATTAACTTTGTCGTCAAAAAACATTATCGAAAATATGCTTTTTATTTATCGTTTTGATCCTCCTCCACCCTTCCCATCCTATAAAGGAAATTGCATAGCTGTTTATATATAAAAATTCAGCCTGTCAGTGGCTGATCGATTGACTTGAAATTTTGTATACAACGTTGCATTCGATTACGCGCGTGTTTTTGAAAATCGAATTTGTTTCTTTACATTTGATTGTCGTTTATATTTGTGTGTGTCTTTTATTCACTTTCCCGTTCATTTCATATCAGACTGAGCCACAGTGAAACGTGGTCGAATTCAGCAAGTTTAAAATAAATAAATAGTATGGAAATTATATTTGTTACCCTGTGGACCACCCTGTGTTATTTATTGTTATCCTATTTAAGTATTTATCAGCAACAAAGCGGTGTTCACTCTGTTAAATACAATGCATTATAAATGAACTTCGCGAATGCGTGTTTTAATTATATTTGAAGCTTAACGCGTACACAAAATAATATCCACATACTCGTTATGTGTACATTAAACTGCTAAATCAACACCATATACTACATATACTACTACCTACTGTAAATAATTGATTATTTCTATCAAATTATGGCACAAAGTATATGGTGTATGGTATTTGATGGTATATTATTAATAACCAGTGGCGGATTTTCATAACGTTGTATGGGGCGCGTAACTCAGGCCTCATAAATTCACTGGCCTCAAAATTGTTGACAATGCATTAAGGTGATCGATGGAACAAGTCTTTAACAGTGAAACACATAATTATTAATGACTAGGGCTTCACACGAGACGAGATAAGGCGAGAGCTTCAAATCAAATCTCGCATCGTTCTCGTTAGTTTAGAAAAAAATAGGTATCGTTTTAGTCTCGGTCCCGTCTCGTAATCATTTGTCTCATCTCGTCTTGTCACATCTCGTTATTGTGAGAACTTACTCCTAAGATAGTCCTAAACAAAGTAATTCATTATATTATTTCGGCTAATTATTTTTTTTATTCTAAATTTTTCACACACTAAGCTTATCTCTTTTTTCTCACCATTAATTGTATGAAATTTAAAACAAAATTTAAACTTTGAAGAATTTTTTTTTTACACACAGTTGATCTGGTTCAATTTCATTTAATGCATCATCACTTTTATCTAATCTCGGCCTTTTTGGTTGACACTACTAATACCTACACTCAACGACATTTTCGCGGCAAAATGTCTTTAAACAATCGCAAATAACACATTTATATATAATATATTCACTATATATATAATATATACAATATCTATAATAAATTCACATTTATTTTCCCTTAAATCATTCGTTTCCGTTCGGCTACAAAATCTTCTAAAAGACAAAATTATAAAATAGCAACAGTTAAAATATTTAACAGATTTTTGTTTACCAGATTTTATATTACGTAAATTTATGATCTAACCTTTTTTGTAATGAAAAATGTTTTTTTGATGTTGAAATTTTTTTTTAAATGACGTCAACAGACCAGAAACGAAACGAGTGTGGTCTCGGTACCGTCTCAGTAGTTTTCGGAAATGTCTCGTCTCGTATTATTTCGGTTTTATGAGACGAGAAGCGAGACGAAAGTCTCGTACTCGTGAGAAGTTCTATTATTGACAAATCTGCAACATTTGAAACAGCAAACTTATCCAATGTTCTTATTGCGAATTTATTTGTTAATGTTTGCTATCAATACAATACAATCATACACAAGGCCGCCTGAATATGACATGTACAGTTTTTAAAAGAAAAAGTAAATAACACTATAAATATTTCTTACCCTCTTTCCTTCTATAAGTTATCTCTTTTACACAATAAGAATCATTCATTATTAATTAGAATCAAAATTATTGTTAATTAAATTTATTGCAATTATTATTCTTTAAATATTTTGATCGTGCAACATTGTAAATTTATTTAAACAATACTTTAATTTTAATTATGTAAATATGGCATAACATAAAACAACGCATAGTTGAACACCTGCGTCAAACACCGAGATCAATGACCGGTAAGTCATATCAAGTTCTATTAATTATTGTGCAATATTTATTTTTAGAGAAAAATTCTTATAATGTGTTAGAGCAGTGCACGATTTTATTTAAAAATTTCATATGTAATAGAATGAGATAGCAAAATATTTATAAAGTAAATAATTGAATTTAATTGGGGTTAGGTGAATGCATGTGTTACAGATAAAAACGAGCTTTAGACATTGCGTTCAACTGCCTAATAATTAGCTGTTGAAGAAAAGAGATGAATATAGTATTCAGATAAATCTAACAAAATAACTAGCAACTACATATATATTTGAATTTGAGAAAATATTTGATTCATTGCAAGTTGAAACTTGAACGTCAAATATTTGCTGGAACTTGCTAAGTGAGTGGGTGTTGGGTAGGTCAAGTCAAATGGGTTTGAGTCATGCATCAGATTCCTCAAGAGCTGAATCCGCCACTGTTAATAACGTATACATATATTAGTATTTGTATATGCATGTACAACGCATAAGCACAGTGTATTGTGTTAATACGTGTATTGATTTAAAACGAAATATTAATTTCAATTTAATGATCAAGTATAAAAAATGTGGTACAACTTTGTTCAATAATAACAAAGTTTGTTTTCATTGTTATAAACAAGTATTTTAGACAAAGTTCTTTAGATACCTTAAGTTTTAACAACGTGTTATATTATATAATAGACGATTCCTTATAAAGGAAATTTATATATCCTGTGGCGATTGTTTATAACTGATGCTTACAAATTAAGATGAATTTTTGAGCAATTGGTGCAGTTGTTTTTGCGTTTATTGCGTTTTTCCTAATAACAAAAGCTATAATATTAACCAACTATTAAAACTTGGTAATTTATCCCTCAGAAAAAAAAATTATCAACAAATATATATTACTTAAAATTAGTTTAGTTAAAATAATTATTACCATTGTAAACCGTTATTTCTCTTCGAAATTTACTTGAACCTATATGTTGGCGAGGGGTTTGTAGAAGCGCGACTTCTACCTTGTGGGTTCTTTGGGTGAACTGTATCACCTTGGTCGAAGTTGACGAGCGGTGTTTTAATTATTTAATTATCTAAAAAGGATTCTAATATATTGTTCTTGTTAATAAAATATATATTTAGATACTTACTTTGTCTCAGCTTCTCCCACAATAAGTTTTACTTTAACTTTTTTCTATGAAATGGGCTTGTGTCCTATGTCTTAATTTCTATAAAAGTGTACTATATATATTGATATAGTAGGTTACTAGAACCTCAAATGTTCAATTATTTTTTATATCACCTTATATGTTAGCAGATATTAACAATTAAAAAAGTCATTTTGTCTCTTTAATTATTAGAGGGATTTAATGTTGGACAACATTCCAAATGCTTGTGACCTCACAACCGCTCAGTGCTTTCTCTTTTATACAACAGAGCGTACTTGACAGAACTCTGACAAGTTTACAGGTTACCAACCTTACAGCTCATAAATCTCTGCTATATGTATTTATATATCAAAATATCAAATATTATTTACAGCTATTTCAAGGAACAATCAAATTTAAATGTTATGTCTTCCGTAACAGGGTTCAATAAAATAAAAACTTATTTCCTATCACTTGACTTGATTATTTGGACTACCAACAGATTCAAAACATTACCACAGTATTGACCTACTCAACAAATAACTGACATAAAATGCATTTCACGTCATACAAATGGCCGACTATCTCTAGCGCTAAAATTGCAATTCAAAATTTTAATTGCTATATCTCCGTCAAAATTTAGATATTTAATAAAATAGACACGCCAATTTATTACACATACACATTTATTTACATCAAGTTCAATCAACAATTGAAAAATCGACCACTCGATTGAACTGGGATAGCGAGCGGGTGTTGAAATAATCTTTTTAATATTCTACAGTCACTTTAATAAATATCACTTTAATTAAATTACAATTTCCACTTTTTTTAAATCCTTCTTTACTACTTTCGTAGTTTTCACCAATGGAATCTTTTTGAAATGTTCTTTGTTTCACAAGTATATTAAATTTTGGGCAATTGCAAAAGCAAAATTGTGAAAGTTATTTTGTAATAACTGGGTAATTTTTAGAAATTCAGATTACCTTTTTAGTGATAATGTCTATTTTAATTATTATTCCTCGCTTTTTCAACTAAAACTTTATTTAAATCTGGCAATTTAAAGTTATATATCAAAAGAAAAATTCTTTTATTTCTTTTAGTAGTTTAGTAGAGTTCAGCTATCTTCTTCGGAAAACAAAACAGGTGTACATCCTACAATTGTCGAGCCTCCGCTGACTGTGATTGCTGTATGCCTGCATGCCGCGTACAAGTCGCGTCGAACCCTTACCGCACCGACCCGTACGCGAGCTTGATGCAAAATGTATTGACCAGCAACCGGTGTACATATTGCATGTATATTTTTGCTTGATATTTACCGACCCGTGTGCGAGCGGTCTAAGTGTTTATTAAGTAATTTTAATTCATTTTAGACAACACAAATAATCGACCGGTGTGCACAATGTTCATTTGCTTTTTGTCAATTAAATTTTTTTTCAGTGACAACGCTATCTAATATAATATATCTAAACGTTTTAGAATGGGCTTGTGTCCTATGTCTTAATTTCTATAAAACTGTACTATATATTGATAAAGTGGGTTACTAGAACCTCAAATGTTCCATTATTTTTTAATAACTCCTTATATGTTAGGAGATATTAACAATTAAAAAAGTCATTTTGACTTTTTAATTATTAAAGGGATTCAACGTTGTACATATTCCAAGTGCATGTGACATCACAATTCTTGTGTAAGGTTACCAACCTTACAGCTTATAAATCTCTGCTATATGTATTTATAAATCAAAATATCAAATATTGTTTACAGCTATTTCAAGGAACAATAAAATTTCAATATTATGTCTGCCTTAGCAGGGTTAAATAAAATAAAGACTTATTATTCTTTGATTTTACTTGATTATTTGACTACCAACAGCTACAGAACATTACCACAGCACTGACCTTTGAAAAATCGACCACTAAAAAATGAGGACACAAGCCCATTTATAATTGCAGCAATTTCATAAGACGTTGCACATATTTCTTTAGCCTAACGTTATGCGGCTTACCAAACAAATAGGACAACGGCTCTATCGGTTTGCTGCTGTGATATGCGGGAACAAAACTTTACCTAAAACTTAACAGTCTAATCTAAGTGCTAATCGAGTAAGTGCCAGTACCAGTACAAGTTCAGTAATGCAAACGTGTCTTTTAGTATGCATTTATAGTATTTAATTATGTACAATATGCTAAACTAGTAAACGAAATGTTAAATTGTTTTCTAACTGAATTAAGTTACGAAAGTCTTTAAATGTTTAGTAATTTTAATGTCATAGTTTAGAGTTAACTTAATCATTCGTTAAGACCTGAAATGTTTAATACAATGTGTATATAGTGCATATAGATCATGACGAGGATCTTGTCACGAATATTTTAAGGCTTGGTAATGTGATGATAAGAAGTGTTAAGTATGGTACACATACGTGCGACTTAAACATGCGACATCTAATATTTGATGTAAGAAGTTGTACAATACATCCACAATTGTGCGACATGCAACTTAATATGTTGGATTCTTTAATATTTCGAACGAATTCCTTCAACCTGCTTTTGAAATAAAAATATTTACAAAAAAATAGTAAAATTTAGTTACTTAACAAGGTTCAGGTCTATTTTATTTGTCCATTTAAACATCATTTTCAATTAATATTATTTATTTAGAAAACACAACTAAAGAAAAACGTCAACGCACAATGAGAATATACTGGAAATTGAATAGATAGTCGACCCTTTTGTTCGAGATCACATTCAATACCATAATTTCTTTAGATGTTCCGATTTTGTAATGAAACATTTTTGTTTCATAAAAATACTACCCAAAAATTAAAAAAAAAAGTTTTATTAGTGTTCCACTATTCTAAAGAACACTCATGTCTAAATAACGTCCAACTTATGAATGAAAATAGAATGTTGAATGTCGCATGTTTATGTCGCACCAATCTGTAAGAGGCATTAGACCTTGTCGACAATGGCTTAATCTTAGGAGTTCCCGACATTGGCCTTATATTGTGTTTACTTAGTTGTGCGTGATCAGGACTCTTGATCATGGCATCATGGATGTCGTGTAAAATTTCTCCGCGGGTATATCTATCTGGGCAATTGGTTAAAAAATCTAACCTTATTTTTAAAACAGGATTTCTCCTTTTTTCAACAAAGATTAACATAGAGATATTTTATATTTTTAACTTGGACAAAGAAAGTTCTTCTTCTTTATTTTTTAAGAAACTATTAAATTTTGAGACGTTATATTTTGTAAAACTAAATCTACTCTTTGTCTTTAAATTGTCATTCGACAAGTGGAATCTTTTTGGAATGTTCCATGTTTCGTAAGTGCTATAAATTTTACGCAAATGATTTACAAAAGGTCAATCTTAAACATCATATATTATAATGTCCTAGGTGTATATTTATGATCTTATATTCTTGTGTTCTAATATTCTGATATTCTTATGACCTTATATTCTTATATGTTGGGTAGTGAATTTTGTATAGTAGCTCAATGTTTTTAAAAATTGCCTATTTCGTAGAGAAAAAAATTCTAGGCAAATAAGACTTTTGCCGCCTCCGTATATTTCTCTGAATTTCCTGGAAACCCGTAATTTTGGAAAAACTAGAGAAAAAGTGAGATTTTTTTGCTTTATTACTTTTAATTCGTAAAAGATAGAAAGTTGAAATTTTGCATGTTTATTAAAGTATTCAATGCTGACATTTTCCAAAAATTAGAAATTCAAAAATTGAAAAAGGGGGGGTTGAAGAAATTCGGGGGCCTGGTAGGGAACTTTGGGGAAAATCATATTCTGGATTCTAGAATAATTAAGTATATTATTAATAAAAGAAAATTCAAAATTTCAAAATTTTATTTGGGGGCACGGGGGCAGTATTTGCCGAGAGTAAAAATTGTGCTAGAAAGTTAAAATTTTGTATGTAGGCTAACCTTGGTAACTTATTTACGAATCGAAAAAAAAGTCCCAAATTTTAAAAAAAAGTTGGTCAAATAACGCATAAGTTGAAAATATTTTTTATTTTTCAATTTTTTTAATTTAAAAATAGAGTTAAATATGAAATGTAATTACGAATTATATTATTGGATTCAAATCATACACGCCTAAAAGACGTCGCTTTGCGACGGGGGTAAACTCTAGTGTATATATATTTTTACTTGAACAAAAGATCTTCTTTTTCCCTTATTTAAAAAAAAACTATTAAATTTTATAATTCTCTATTTTGTAAACCTCGAAACTTAATATACTCTTTGTGTTTAACTATATTTTACAAATATAATCTATTCCATATAACTTGCTCTATTCTTAAATGTCTTATTTAAGGGTTACTTTCTAATTTTAAAATATAATATTCCTTACGCAATAAAACTTGTTTGTCGTCTTGTAAGATTAATAATAAATCAGAACCCCATGTGTTACACCCTATCGTTAACCTTCAATAATTTTAAATGCAACGTTAACCACTTGCCAGGTGCCAGGTGCCAGGTGCCAGGTTAGTGGTGTGCTACAAATTGCCAGTGACATGGCATTTTCAACCCGATTTATTTGCTGTAGTGAGTTGTCATTATGACGGACATCAAAACATAATGTCAGCGTGCTGATATTTATATACAAGTAGTTAACTGTCACTTGTCAACAGTTCTATTTGTACAATAGTCAAGTTCCTGATGCCCTTCTCATGCCCTTCAATTTTTACAAACCTTTATTTTTCTTTATGTACACAGAAATAGTTCTTGACCCAGTTAACGAGGTTTACTTTAATTCTTTAATCGTTCAATCAATGTCTTCAATGAAAATTAACTGAAATATAATAGTTTTCAAGCTGCATATTGTACGACTGCACGAGTGCACTCCTTCTGTAAATAGTCTCATAGTTCATTTAATAAATATTAGTTCGTCGCTATTATTGATTTTGCAATCGTCATTTCAAAGATAAAGATCAGTTTCACCGTTTACAAATCAATCATTTCATTTTTAATACTGAAATAAGTCCATAATTTATAAGAGAGCTAATTAACAATAGTTTTTATTGCTTTCATTAATTGTTTAAATAATTACTGCAGTCCCACTATAAAGCTACGACTAGTGTTAACACGAATTAAACTAAAGGATACCCTTTAGATCATTTTTCTGAATTGCATTTAAGATCGTATAGAACATGCGATACTTTATAATAATTTTGAAAGCGCTATGACATAACGATGCTAGAAAGTGCAAGTCGATGTAAAACTATTTAAGCAAGATCCCAGGACCACCAGACATCACTTATTTTCTGAAGAACAAAATTTCTTAAACAAAACAAAACATTTTTCAGGTCAGTTAATCAAGGTATATGTCTCACTCTCATGCGCACGGATAATGCCCTCTCGCTTCTACTCAAAGCGGAATTAAAAATGGGTCTAGGGGATGTTTGGCCCCTTAGATCGGTCTATCCTCTTATAAACCGTTTTAAAACAGTTGTCCCGCTAACATTTTATATATGTTAATGGACCATCAGACTATAAGTGAGTTTAAGTAATATTTTTGTCAACTTTAAAACGTCTGCAAGGTAATACAAGGTATTACAAGACAACTGTTTTAAAACGTTGTGACAGAGAACTCGTAATGTCGCTCAATACGCATTCCCTATCGTTTCTCTTCTACGTTTTATCCAACAAAGGTAATGTGTTTGGTGCGAGCAGTGCGAACATGTGGACGATTACTCTAACGGGTTTATTCTAATGTGCAATGTTCAACGATTTTTATAGAAGATCGAACTTCTTAATTATAAAATGATCCTTATAATTTAGAAGAGCAAAATTACGATTTGAAACATCGTCTAATGTAGAAAGGTGTCCTAAAAATATTACAAAATAGGGTCTTACTTTCTAAATTATATTTATATTAAAAGCTACAGCACCATTATAATTAAAGAATGTAAAAATATTAAGGGCTGATTTTTCAAGAGTCAATTGAACTTCAGTTATGACATAGACCAATCACAGTTAACTAACGAAAAGTGTAACCCAGGACTCGAACAAAAGTAAGATCTGAAATACAAAACCATCAACCAAGGTTTATAATAATTAACAGTTAACTAACTGACTATTAAAAATCTGCCATAAAATATTGTTGCGAATTTGCGGGCGTCTGAGCATACAAAAATTATAGTTATAAAATAATAACTGGAATTAGCAGAAAAGGTTGCGCATCCCTGTACAAATATCAAGACATTTTGATAACGAAGCTGTTTACTAGTTGGCGCATAACTTAATACGCGTGTTCCTGGAAATGAACATAAACAAATGCATACCATGCACTTGTGTCATTGTTTACGAGTGAACTTTCTAGAATCCAATACTACGCGTGTTGAGTGGAACGTCATAGAAATAGTCCGGAAGGTCAAACAGCGTATTTGGATAATTATAGGAATATTCTGGAAAGTCAAAGGTGTCGTGACCAGGGGAATTCTGCTGCGTAAACGTCTAATATAAAAGGAGCAGAGCATTGCGTCGCGAGTCAGTCCGCGAGAATAAGTCAGTCAGCGATAGTAAGAGAGTCCGCGATAGTAAGAGAGTCCGTGAGAAGGGTCAACAACAGTCAGTCCGCAAGAAAACATCAGTTAGCAATAAGTGAAATAGTAAACAGTAATAATTATAAAGTAGTTGTAATTATTTTTGTGTGAATAAATAAAGTTTGTAAAAGTGTTAATCCTTCTTATTATTTTAATTGTGGCTATTCATTAATTTATAAGTTACAACGCGACTAAATAGTGTAAACAATTGCTCCGCTCAGCAACTAAAAAAAACCCCAGTCGCAGGCGTACTACGGCGTATTGAGAAGGTTCGAGAATCCTAATCTCCCTTCCCTTAATCCTCGCTCGCACATACAAATTTGTACCTTTGGCGTCATAAAAGGTTCCAGAGCCAGACTCCCTTCATTCCCCTTTCACGCCCTTACAAGTTTGTATCATTTGGTGTTAGAAGCTGAAGAGGATAGTTGCTACGTGCACACAAGCCGTCTCTCCGTCACGCCCAGCAAAATTGTAACAATATATACCAATTATATATAATTAAAATTAAAATTAAAAATAGTCCCTCAAGAACTCTGTTTGGAGTCAATTATGACTAGATCAAATTGTTGTACTCGTTTTCACGAGTAGCTCCGTCCTGAAAGTAGATGCACAAGATTTAGTTTAATGAACTTTTCGCAAGATCTAATAATAACTAACGGTTTGACAAAATACAATTCATGTTGTATAGAATCTAAAGATAGAAAACGGTTTATCTGGATATAACAATTTCGCCTGCAATTCAAGAAAGCGTAACGATTTGATTAGATAGTTGTGGTAGACTCCCATGTTGAGTAGCTCCCCAGGCCCCCATCACTCTTGGAACACCACATGGGGAAACTTAAATAGCTTTAAACGCGCTGGATGTTATCCAACGTATTGTATTATTAATTTAATGAATATACCGCTGGCTTTACATTCTTTCAATATTAAATCACGTAACTATATTTCATTACCAAATTAAACCTAAAACTATTTTAACGTTCTTATATTCCAATAGGGACTTTGTTATTCTTCTTTAGTCTCTATCTCTTCTGACTCCTTAATTATTTCTTTTTTCTTTTCCTTTCCTCTTTCTTCTCCTTCCTTCACTGTTTTCCTCAACAAATCCTCTAACCTTCCTCTTTTAAATATCAATCCTACACTGCATTCTCCCCTCAAATGCTCCAATGTATCATTTTCCCTTTCTCGCAATTTGTAGACCCTCCTCTATATTTCTTCTCCTCACTTCCCATTTTGAATCTTGCCTTTACTTGTTATCCTACGTAAGATTTGAATTACAAAATAGAAGTCTTAGGAAAAGAAACAGTAAGCAGCCAAGAAAATCTCCTATAAGAAATCAAAATTGTGAAAGTTTTTCTGTAATAACTGTGTAATTTTCAGAAATTCAGATTTCCATTTTAGTGAAATAATCGGTCAATTTAAAGTTATATATCAAAGGATATTCCTCTATTTCTTTTATTAGTTTGAGTCCAGCCATCTTGTACGGAAAACAAAACCAATCTTCTTCGATCAAATGTGGAGCCTCCGCTGACTATGATTGCTGTATGCCCGCATACCGCGTACAAGTCGCGTCGCACTGCTACCGCACCGACCCGTATGCGAGCTTGATGCAAAATGTATTGTGCAGCAACCGGTCTACATATTGCATGTATACCGAGCGTAGTTTTTGCTTGATATTTACCGGCCCGTGTGCGAGCGGTCTAAGTGTTTATTAAGGAATTTTAATTCATTTTTGACAACACAAATAATCGTCCCGTGCGCACAAAATACACAGTCCATTAAACTTTTTTTCATTAACAACGCTATCTATTATAATACATATACCTAAACGTTTTAGAATTTATAATGGCAGCAATTTCATAAGACGTTGCACATATTTCTTTAGCCTAAACGTTATGCGGCTTACCAAACAAATAGGACATCGGTTCTATCGGTTTGTTGCTGTGATATGCGGGAACAAAACTTTATCGAAAACTTAACAGTCTAATCTAAGTGCTAATCGAGTAAGTGCCAGTACGAGTACAAGTTCATTAATGCAAACGTGTCTTTTAGTATGCATTTATAGTATTTAATTATGTACAATATGCTAAACTAGTAAACGAAATGTTAAATTGTTTTCTAACTGAATTAAGTTTCGAAAGTCTTTAAATGTTTAGTAATTTTAATGTCATAGTTTAGAGTTAACTTAATCATTCGTTAAGACCTGAAATGTTTAATACAATGTAGCTAAAATGTTTTTGAACTAAATTGAGCTTGTTATACAGCGTGTAAGGTGCATATAGATCATGACGAGGATCTTGTCACAAATATTTTAAGGCTTGGTAATGTGATGATAAGAAGTGTTAAGTATGGTACATATACGTGCGACTTAAACATGCGACATCCAATATCTGTTGTAAGAAGTTGTACAACACGTCCACAATAGTGCGACATACAACTTAACACGTCGGAAGCTTTCATATTTCGAACGATTTTTTTATTTACAAAATATAAATAATTTAACAAGGTCTCTGCTAAATCATGATTACCTTTGTCAAGCACAGTTTGACACGGGTCTATTGTTCAGGTCTATTTTATTTGTCCATTTAAGTACCATTTTCAATTATTTTTATTTATTTAGTAAACACAATTAAAGAAAAACGTCAACGCACAATGAGATTATACTGGAGACTGAGTAGGCGGTAGACCCTTTTGTTCGAGATCACATTCAATAGCACAATTTCATTGGATGTTGCAACTTCTTATTGAAACATTTTTGTTTCATAAAAGTACTACCTAGAATTTAAAAAAATAGCATAAGTAATGGTTTTATTAGTGTCGCACTAGTCTAACATTTAGTACACTCATGTCTAAATAATGTCAACTTATGAGTGAAAATATGTAACTCAATATTACATACATAACATATATAATATTATATACAAATGACACAGTATTTATATTAATAAGTTTTTATTTTTAAAATTATTATTAATAAAAAGTCTTTATGCGTAAGTAGAACATAAATATTATTGATTATTTGTAGCTAGTAAGCTTTAGTAGCTAGTAGGCTACCGGCAATCACCTGAATTTCTTCTCAATTATCAACCTCCCACATAAATACCCTATTAAATTGCTATTTTAAAACGTCACAATATTTAAAAGGGGTTAAAATGTCAAAAGTTTGTGTTTGTGTGCATTACTTTAGTTAGAAAACGAAAGAAGAGGAAGGGGAAGTACGATAGCTGACACTTTTTTGGACATATTTTTGTTCTCAGTTTAAATGTTTAATTTTAATTGTGTGACCAACAAATGTATTATATATGTATAGCACGAGCAGGTGTAGGTGTTTGGCAAGATTTCAATTTAATAAAAATTAATTAGTAATTTTTAAATGTTTTGGAATAATAATTACCCGACCAGAATGGTCGTAATTAGATACTTATAATGCTTGTCTAATTACGTTACCTTTCTTATCAGCGTCGTAAATAAAGTGTTTCTAGTCCATATGGAACTAATTAAATTTATTGTATGAAACGTGAAAGAGAAAGAAAATGGAGGAACCCGTATGCAGTGACGACTAATGATATATGAATGTTTATTCGAATAAATGTGTTACTGCGTCAAAGATAGTCGATCTGAAATCTATTTCAGTTGGTGCCTTAAAATACCTGACAAGACTGTGCGCACGTGGAAACGTGGATCCTCTCGCGAGGGTAATGCATAACTAGAACCTCATGAGGACTTTTCAAATATACTCGGGTGCATCTAAACATGACGAATTTTTTTAAAATTTAATATGAACTAACAGACAAAATATTTTGTAAAATTTTCTCTGACGTAATGCGTCATGAATTGTACTAGTGTTATATTTATTTGTTTGTTAATATTGACAAATTAAAGCTTAACCTTAAGATGCATTTCCAGTACAATTTCATTATACAGTACATGATGCATGGTGTCAATGATAAAATTAGCTCTTAAGTATCATTCCCACTCACTGTTTTAATTTTATTTTTTATTTGTATTTAATTTAAATTGTTTAGCATATGGCATTATGCATAGTCATTCTCAGTTCCATTTTTAATTAATTTTTTTTTAAAGTTTTTTTTTGCTTTTTTAGAATCAAGGTCCATTGTTTCTAAATTTAAAAAAAACTGTATTATATTATAACCTTCAAAATGTGACAATCTGTCAAAATGCAGTAGTTTGTAAAAAATCAAGAAGTAAAAACAATTTCTTTTAATAATTTTTTTTAAAACAGCAATTTTAATTATTCCACATTCAATTTTGCCCAACTGTCGAACTGTCAGAACGCATGCGTCGTTACTCACCAACTAAAGTAACTAAACTCAAATTAAAACGCGAATGTGACAAGGAATGCCTATTCTCAAATCCTGAAATCTAGATTAAAATATTAAATAGAAACGTAAATTAAATATCAAAACAGTGAGTGGGGAATGAGGCTTTAGTCAATTAAACTAAACGAATTTAGGTTGTTGATCCCATAACCCAGTAAACATTTTGGAGTCACCTTGTCATCATATTGAAGATGCGTATGATTTGTCATGAAAGAGTTTGTTAGGTTTTGCCGAACAGACTTATTGAATTTTCTTCAAGTTTGGTATATCGTTTAGAGCTTGTAAGTTAGTTTACTTTTTTTTTTGCAGGATAATAAAACAAATATTATTAATATACTTTAACTTTATTGATATATAAAAGTTCTACTAGAATTAGTGATTCACATTAAGTTATAATAAGTAATTTAACCAACAATTAGTCTATTAGTTATTCAGTGTTAATAGTTTGAAGGATGGACTGTAAATGATCTTCAGTACAAGATTTTCTTATAGGTAACTTTAGTGCGTGAGACAAAACATATCCTGACTTGTTACATCTAGCTTTTGTTATCTAAAGTTCCAAGGGTTGATTTAAAAGATACAGGCCCAGACAACTAGCTGGAAATGTTTACATAAGTCAGCTCTCTTATATGAAATTAATAGACTGACTTGAACACTTGACTGATCAGTAGATAAGTGCCTTAGGAACTCAAACCTAGACGTAATACTTTGCAGGTTTATTAGGATACTGATAACATTGCAGATTTATTAGTATACTCATGTGAAAAACATATTCTTCTAGCTTTAAATATTTCCAGGATATAACAAGTTCATTTACAGTTCAGTTTCTCACAGTCGTTCATATGAAATATTTATTTTATCAGCTTAAAAATGACGAAACCACTTCACCTGTCATAAAGGTAATGCGAACTATAATTGAAATGCAATAGTGATGGAAACGTCACAAAACAGGACACTTCACCAAATTGTTTACTGGTAATTTACATACACCCTGTACATTGTTCACAGTATTACTCGTACACATGCAATATGTTGGTTTTATTTTCTAGTATTTTTCTAAACAAGTTTCAGAACGGAGAAATAAAAGCTGAAGAATGATAGTTGTATTCCATCGGTAAAGTGCTTTTGTGTTTTGTGTTTTGCTGAGTTGCTAAGTTGCTGCTACCAGTGCTACTGTGTGTTAGACGTTGTACTCTGTACAATGACCATTGCCAATGAACTGGATACAATACTCTGTACATAGCGACAAACACAAAATGCCTACAACAGGCCAAACAAAACGACTTGTTAGAATACGAGGACTTAAGCAAACATCGTTGTTGTCTTTCTTTGGTTTTGTTTAATCTTGTGAAAAAGGTTTATTTAAGTATAAAATAACACTGTCAAAAATAGTCTAAAACAAATTTCACATTATAAAGATTTTATTATTTCTTGATAAGAAAGTTTTTAGAAATTTTAGTAATTTTGTAAGTAAGTAAATTTCCAATGGGTTTTGTTTCTTCTTTGACTTACTTATTGGAGATTTAAAGTACTTACTTAGAGTATGAGATTGTTATTACAATGCGAGTTTAACTCTGAGTTTGTGTAAACAAGTAACTAAATCACACACTAAAGATACTCTGAGTACTCTCCTCGATCCTTAAGCCAGCGCCAAATGATCCTACGAACACCTTCCAACGTTCGACGCTTGATGGTTGGACGCATCGTCATGTCATTGTCATGTGTCCAACGGTTATATTGGAAGAAGTTCGGGTTGTTGTCGGTCTTTTGACCCGCATCAAAAGCGATATTTCTACACGAATCGTCTAACATTGAAAGGTTTTATATTTCAAAGTCTCTTTATTTACTTGAAAGTTTTTTTTAAACAGTGTCAGTGTTAATAGTATAAACACATTAATTAAATAAATACCACCGTGTAGCAGGAAAATTGCCATGTCAATCTTCGAATATTTGACTTACACGTTGGAGGCAAACATTTGAATCAAACGGTCAGCGCATCGTCTGGAGCCTGTTTTAAGTACATACACATTTGCGTCAAGTCTGTCTTGTTCAATGTCAAAGACAAACTTGTCTTAAAACAATTGTGTCTTCAATGTGTCCTCGTTCTTACATACACTAAGCTAACGCAAATACTTATATTATTTACGTAGTTTCTACTTAAGTGTGATGGTGATACTTTTACCTTTAATGCTATTAAGAAAACGTACATCTAACGTTTTATGTTATGGTGAAACATTACTTCATGGTTATATAGTTAGATATAGATGGCAACAGTGTACTAAAATGACACTCGATTTACAAATTTGTACTAGCACTGTTGTGAATATTCTCTTTCATAACAGTGGTGAATCGATAAGAATTAAAGTAAAAGTGGGCTCTCAAGATAAATTATGTTAGTGCAAAAAACTCCAATACACAACTTTGACTTGGGATACTGTCGTTTCGGTACGTGGTATGTATGTATTGTGATACAACACATGCAAATAACACAGGAGTCGCTTAAATACGCTTGCAGTGTGCAACAGCCTTAAGATAGTCTATATATTTACTATGGGCCTGTGGAACATATGGCTATCTTAAGACAATATATTTGGTGTTGTCTGAATTTTTCTACGACAACGACAAAATTATCTAAAGACAGTTATATCTCCAGTGTGCGAAAATGTGAATAGAAAACTGATTTTAAAAACTTAGGTCATATTTCTCGAGCAATATTTATTGTAGTTTTTATTTTTTAATAGTGTCACTATATCTATACAAAACTAATCACAATACATTATTACTTTATTATTATTATTATTAGTTTTTAATATTTTTGCAATTATGCTCCACATTCTTCCGCCTTAAATCATTAAATTACATATCATTGTGCTTAAGTACTAACTAAATTATAAACTAATCACAATACATTGTTATAAAAATTATCGTCGAGACGTTACACCTGACACCAATGTTATAAAAAGAGGCAGATGATCGTTGGATGGGGAGATTCCTTCAGCCTATTACGTCCTTCAGGTCGCTAGCATCTGAATGTTGATTTCTCCGTAGACGACATCCTCCAGATAAGAATTTGATCTTTTATCATAGTGTAATAGATTTCTTGTCCGAATAGTAATGTTGAAATAGAGACCTCTTTGAGCGGCAAAAGTGAGTCTTTCTTTCAACATTCCACGTTGAAGAATTAATATCTTTTATACTATTAATTAAACACTTTTTATTAAAAATAAGTAATTGATTAGTTTTATTTAGACATCTAGTAACTTAGTTACAATAGTATTTAACTTAATTAAAAAGGATGCTAAATATTTAACTTAATATAACAATTCTTGTACAATATTTAATTAATAGAAAAACGTGTTCAATAAATTATGACAAACATTGAACACTGACTCTAACTCTGAGTCTGGCGAGTGACTTACGACTACTGCTAAGTGTCTTGTGAAACTGGCGTTCTGGCTCTGATTACAAATCATGTACACCAATTTAGTGTTGCCCATGACTAAAACAATAGAATAAGTGTCACAGACCAGCGCCAAGATTTAAAACGCTTAATATAAATAATAATTTGTTACGCTTTCAATATTAAATTTGAAGGTAACATAAAACAATTCTTGAATATTTATAACATTTATATTAAAAATAAAAAGATAAGTACGATATTGTACGTACTTACAACAACATAAATGCAACAAAACATTCTCGTACGTAAAGAACCATAAATGGAACGAGCACAACAATATTCTAGATTGTATTTTTCTTATGAATTTTAATAGAAAAATCTTTTGTGTCTTTTGAATATTATTGACGCGTAACATACGCATACGTTATTATAATAAAGACAAGTAAATTCTCATCACAACATAGGGTTTTCCTGTTTCCTGTTTATTTTAAACTCCCTTACTAAAGACGTGTAACCCTTACTGTTAGTGTTATAAATTGTGTGACAATTCTTGACCCTTTAGACAGGAAGCAGATTAATGGCTTTCCTAGGACCGCATATTTATGAAATGTTTTTCTTTTCTCTCTATTTTCTAAAGATTTATTTATAGTCCAAAATCTAAAGAAAAGAAAATGATACTCGTGCATATACGAGTATGTAGAGTTAAGGACCACAATATCTGAGAAATCATACATTTAAGTATTCTACATTTTAAATTAATTCACAAAAAAAATTATTTATAAAATTTAACCAATCCTTAGTATGTAAACTATAGTAAAAAGCAAAACGTGATTTTGAAATAATTATATAAAGAAATTAATTTTATTTTGGTAAATCACCAAAATAAACTTTAAATTTCAGAAGCAGCACATGAATTTGTTTAAAATTTACTATTCCTAATCAAACTGGAGATATTGTCTTATAATTATTTTTAAGGAAAAATCTAGAGACTTTTAAACGCATTTTCAAAAATATGTTTTTATTTTTTGTTGTTTTCAATTAACTTAAAAATATTATTTTGCTTAATATTCTTCGTGATATTTTGATTAAGTCAAAAATAATGAATGTAACCAAGGTTTAGGCTTAGGTTGTCATTGTTGCTTGTGTAATCCAACAACGGCAACGTGAACGCCAACGCCGACGCCGACGCCGACGGTGTCTTGAGGTCACGGCGCGACGCGGATGATGGGTGATGGGTGATGGGGACCTAGTCTTTGTTGTTCTACCATTCTTTTATTTACCTGTTATTTAATACTCTGTCTGATTTTATATTATTGTAATTAAATAACAATCCGAAATGTTTTATATACGATTTATTTACGAGGGTGTTATATTGATACTGTAGTTTCAAATCGAGAACCAATCTCCTAATAACATCTTATTTTTTAAAAGAAACATGAATATTGTAGTATTAGAATGATAAAAAAAACATTTCCAATAAAAAGAATCTGTTATTGTGGTTGCTTACAGCAGGCGTCATAAAATCACTTAAGTGGTCTCCAAACCTTTGGAATGCGCGAGACACGTTGCACTCGTCTAATTGCATTTCAATGTCCACTAATGCATATTTAAACTTATTGTCTAATTCAACTCTTTTGAACATATTACTAACTATTCTTTGACCACGCTTTGCTTTAGTACGTGAAACAGATTGAAATATATAAATATATACACAGTAAAACAGCAAGTCAGCTAGTAAAACTGACACCGGAGGTAGACCTGCCTCAGACGCATCGAATAAGCCTAATATGAACTTAGTAAAATGCGCATGGTTTTCGAAATATCGTTAGTTAAAGTTTTTTTTTAAATCTACAGTTTTTAACATTGTTAGTGTCAATATTTTTTGCTCCTATTATATCGCGAATAGTTACTTAGACATCTTACTTACTGCAACTGCAAATTCAGCTTATTCTTACGACTTAGACTATTCCGACCTTTTATTATTTCCAAACAGGAAGCAAAAGCTGCCATTAAATAAGCAAATCATTGATGAAACTAATGTTTTGAGTTTGACAAATCACACTTTTGAAATGATGTAAAAAGATTTCTTAATTATGAAATAGTCACCATACATCATTATTATTGCAATACATTGCCGAACTAAAAAAATTAAAAGAAATTATAACTGACGAACCAAATCCATTTCTTAGAATATGTGAATTGTAGAAGAGACTATTGTTGTATTATCGCACACTGCAAGCGTATTTTAGCTGAACGTATACGCGCTACTACGCTTTATCTATCTGAACCCTGTAAATGTAATGAACCCTCGCACACTGCAAGCGAAAAAGCCGTCCGAATACGGGCGTTACGTAGGTCTCACACTGCAGGCGAATTTTAACCAAACGAATACATGGAAGGGAGCAAACGAATACAGTGGAAGGTGATATGAAATAGAATGCAAGTCTCTTTCATAACAGTGGTGTATCGATAAAATTTAAAGTAAAAGTTTGCTCTCATGATAAATTATGTTAGTGCAAGACATGTCCAATACACCCTACAGTACAAAAGATTGACTTGGTGTATTGTCGTATTGGTACGTGGTATATATATATATATTGTGACACAACACATGCAAAGAACACGAGAGTCGGCTTGCTTTGAGAGTAGTAGCTGCTCAACCAATCCGCCGATTTACGTCCGAATTGCGACAGGCCTAAGTGTAATAATTGTAAGTGTTTTTAATTCGTATTCTGCATATTGCACTGTTCATTGAATTTAATTTCCTAGTTTTTTTTCAAAAGAGTTTTTTACTAGTTAGATAAAACGACTCGACGGGCCGGTTCCGACCATGGGGCGTACTTAGGGGGCCCCCGATTTAGAGATAACTATAGTGGATTCAAATGAACAATAATGAATAGTAGATTCTCTGGCTGATAACGCGCACATGTAATCTATGTTATTATTGATCTTTTTACAGAAATATAGTAACTACTATATTAAAAAAAAAAACACATTTAGAAATTTAAACGACTGGTACTCAAATGACGTACCTCATTACCATGAACCAAATTAATAAGAGGATGTAAAATAAAAGGAACATTTACTTATAAAAAAATATTATAGCAAAAGATTTTATACAAATAAAAATAACAATTTGATTGATGATAAGAAAACCACAATGTTCAATTCACCACTAGTTGTTCACCGCTATGATAAAAACCCACAGCCGTTACAGTTTTATTTACATCGTAACTTCAACCAAAGTAAATGTAAATTCATTTAATACAATATCTTTGCCAAATGCATTAAAACTATTGCCAGTTGTATTACTGCAATTACAACTCGTAGTAAATCTAAATGTACTACTAAGTGAATTACTTAATTCAATAATAATTTATTCATAACGTTTTCTAACATTGACTGAGAAGTAGCATTGCATTTAATGGGCTTGTGTCCTCATTTTTTAGTGGTCGATTTTTCAATTGTTGATTGAAATTGATGTTAATAAATGTGTATTGGCATGTCTATTTTATTAAATATCTAAATATTGACGGATATATAGCAATTAAAAGTTTGAATTATAGTTTTAGCGCTTGAAATGGTCAGCCATATTTGTATGACGTGAAATGCATTTTAACGTCAGTTATTTGTTGAGTAGGTCAGTGCTGTGGTAATGTTCTGTAGCTGTTGGTAATCAAATAATCAAGTCAAATCAAAGAATAGTAAGTTTTTATTTTATTTAACCCTGTTAAGGCAGACATAATATTGAAATTTGATTGTTCCTTGAAATTGCTGTAAATAATATTTGATATTTTGATATATAAATACATATAGCAGAGATTTATGAGCTGTAAGATTAGTAACCTTACACAAGGATTGTGAAGTCACATGCACTTGGAATGTGTACAACGTTGAATCCCTTTAATAATTAAAGAGATAAAATGACTTTTAATTGTTAATATCTCTTAACATATAAGGAGTTATTAAAAAATAATTAGACATTTGAGGTTCTAGTATCTCACTTTATCAATATATAGTACACTTTTATAGAAATTAAGACATTGGACACAAGCCCATTATAGATTCGTCAAGTTATATGTGAATAGTGGCTCAGAGGGTAATGTGTCTTCGAGTTAAATTTTTTATGATAATACGAGGGTAGTTTCATAATTCAGTGATTCAGTTTTTTGAAAAATCGTTTTATTTCTCCATAAAAGATATTCTTTTCGTCAAAAAGCGTTTTATATATTAACAAATTCTACTTTAAGCTAAATAATAGGTTTTCTTAAGACCCTAAAAATAGGCGTTTATTTCAGTGATTTCAGTAATTACCTCTTTATTAGACCCAAATCTCCTACCGCTCAGGAACAAATTCAGATTTGGAAACAGGAAATAGTCGCAGGGGGCAGTTCTTAGTCCAATTTATAGATTTGTGCCAAGTTACTATATACTCAATCGCAATCGCGTGGATAGTTGCTTTGAATTGCTGGTTGTATGTTTTCAATGACTCTCAAACACAAACCCAATGGACGCAGCTTGCTCAAAATTTGACAGTAGTCTTTTAATAGAAGGGAGTTGTGCGGGAAATTCAAAGACTAACTAAATTATCAAATTACCCATTTATCAAATATTATCATATATTTATTACTCACTGAACTCACTTGTGTTTTTATAGTTTATCATCACAACAAAAGTTACCTAAGCAATGTTACCTAATTTTTTCGACTTTCTGAGAAAAAAATGATCACGATCATAAAACTTCTTTTTAAGGATTATAACAACACCTTTTTAAGAATTAAAGATTAGCCATGAAACTATAAAACATTTTATCATCAATATGTCTTTACCACGATATCTCTAGACTGGATCATCTAAAATGAAAAAACCATTTCTTTTTCTTTCATTCCATTCATTTCATTTTATTTCTTTAATTAATATATAATCTGGAAATTAATCATATAATTCAAATAATAACCATCAAATAACAAAATGTTTTTGACAAAATGGCGGCTTCTAAAAAAAAATAATCGATTTTTGACCAAAATTTTGCTCTTAAATTGTTTATATAAAAAAAAAATTATTGGTGAGAAAAACTTTTTATTAATTACTAACAACTATACTCAAGAATCTTGTGTTAAAATTTGAGACTGATCAGTTCAGCCATTTCCGAGAAATTTTGGTCACCGACTTTAAAAATACTGTTCTCAGAAAAACGCATTTAAAGTTTCAAAAGCACTTTACATAGAGTAACTTCGAAAATAATCGTCGGATTGACTTGAAATTTTCTGTGTGTATGCTTAAATATATGTACATTACATATATGAAATAAAAAGAAATCAATTTTTTTAAATATTAACTTTATATAAAACCTTAAAGTCGTTGATAACAATCAAATCCAGAATATATAGCTGTGATTCGGGGATCGAATCCAAAGACACAGCAGTCTGTTGTCAAGCATCAATACACCCAGTCACTGTGTTGTCTATTTTTGACTTACTTACATCTTATTTAATAAATTTTTCAATGTCCGACTTAAGAGTGTTTGCATAAGATCAATCTAACGACCTACGACCCAGTCATACACCCAGTCGTAGTTATTACGGTGACACGGTGATTTAATATTTGCGTGGTGAAGTGTTGACTCACGGTGATCTCGGCTATGATGCCGCCACATATTGATGCTTTACAGTTCTTTTCTTCCTTCTATTTTGATTGCACGCAAGCTTTCATATCAGCACCAGTTTTGTGGGTTTTTGCTACCAAAAATGAGGTTTGCAAATGTAAACACTACACAATGCAATCTACCGTACTACGTGACACTATGTTTACGTATAGTGTAGTATAACAATTCTATGCACCTTGGAAATCTGTATGCTCGTACTTACAAACAGGGACAAATACTCAGTTTATTTACACAACAAAGGACTGTTTAGGGCCCGCAGCTTGCAGATATCAGCATTTTCCGTAATTCATATGTGCAGAGCTATATTTCATTTTTCATTTTTTTTTTATAAAACGTGAAACTTTTATATTTTACAACACAAAACCTTATACAGTGGAAAGCCAACACGACTGCTGTTGTGTACATTACTACTAAAGTTCTTTTGAATTATAGAAATGAAGTACCAAGAAAAATCTCTTCTTACAGAGTCATCTGTCTTACAAATCTAAACTATCGTGATTAGTGACGTTGTGTATTGTTGAATATTTCTAAAGAGGTTTTACTAAAACAATGAAAAGTTTGAAACGATAAAAAGTAACAAATGAGAGTTTAAAAATGTTAGTAAAAGAAATGAGACGTCCTTGAGAAAAAGGGAGAAACCATTAATTCGTCTATCTCGTTTCTTCTACTTTTAAAAAGAAGGACAACAATTAATCAGCCTTAAGTAATAATAAGTTTAACGAAGGATTAATTTAGTAAACAAAAGTTTTATCAATTAATCATTTTTTTATTGTCTTCCTTTAATAGAAGAGCTTAAACTGCAATAATGACAAAGCAAAGATTTGTATAAAATCTAATCTGTTTGTATATTGGTTAGTGCTTGTACAGTATATTTTACATTTACTTGAAAAGGGTAAACCATTAATAAACGTTCTAGAAAAGGTTTTTTAAGAGGTTGCTTTAAGGGCGTCGATGTTTATGAGTTTTTGCGAGTATTTAGAACATTTTCTCACCATTTATTAATATCTATTTTTTTTTTGTCACATTTTTTATTTCTTTAGGCTTACATTAAGTCAGAATATAACATTACTTAAGAGTAGAAACCATCCATTAATGAAATCACATGCAAAGGGGGGGGGGGGGGGGATGAAGGTCATGATAGATGTTATGTCACATGTAATCCAAAATATTGTAATTATTATTATTTTATTTTTTTAATGTTGTTAATTCTTGTGCCTTAACTAATTTATTTACATGTTACAACGATAAAAAATAATATAAATTTATCCTAATAAAAATAATCACAAAGCTGCTACTGCTACTGCTACTGCTTCGCTCCTCCTACTACTGTCCCTCCTGTTTCTATTCTGCAATTCTTTCTCTTTCCTCGTTTCTTTTCTCTATCTCCGCCATCTACCTCTTCCCATCACAGCCTCCGTTCAATAGCTGCCCAATATTGTTTTCACTTATTACCTTTTACTCACATGCTTTAATGTTTCTATCTCCGTCCCGCACAATGTGCTATTCCTCGCTATTTGCCCAGTATCTGTTTCTTTTCTCCTCGTTTCCCAATCTAAATCTGGCAAAGCTTCCCATGTTTTTTGTGTCTTTTCTATTAAGTATTGTGGCATATCTCTCTCCCAATTCCTTTTATATCTTTTGTTGTATTTGCTCTTCTCAATTTTTTCCATTCTTTCCTGTTGTATCTTCTCCTTAATCTTAAATATTAAAAATACTAAAAAGTGCAACAACGAAATGAATATTATATAAGTTAGTTATTTTGAAGTTTACAATTGTTTGTTTGTTAAATTCTACCATTTATCCCAAACTGAGCGACCCTAACAAAAGACATTGTTATACAAAATACTCGTACATATTATACAAAACATATATTATACAATAAGCTAATAAAAATTAGAAAAATAGTCTAAAAATTGTCATGTATAATCTATGAACGAGTATTAATATTGTTATTAATAATGAAATTCACTACAGCTCGTGCTGTATCGCTATTTATATCAACAATTAAACCTCTATTACGGTAAGCGTCCACAGTTCCGCACGGAAATTGTTTCAAAATGTACTTGTGTAAATGCTGATACCGCTGTATACGACTTCCCCTCTGTTTCCTTCTTTCCTACGTTTTATTCATTAAACAGAATTCGTTGACTGCTTTCCGTGCTGAACTGTGAACGCTTACGATAAAGTATCATTCCCACTCACTACTTAAATTTAATTTTGTATTTAATTTAAATTGTTTACCATATGGCAATACGCGTAGTCATTCATAGTACCATATTTAATTAAGTTTATTTTTTAAGTTTTCTTAGTATTTAGAATTAAAAATATTGAATTAAGAAAAACTGTATTATATTATAACCTCCAAAATGCAGTAGAATTTATATTTAAAAGAAGTTTCATGTTAGTTTGTCAAAAATTAAGAAATAAAAACAATTATTATTTCAAATTGTTATTAAAAACATCAATTTTAATTATTTCACCTTCAATTTTGTCCAAGTGTCGAACTGTCAAAATTTATATTACTAAAGACTCATGCGCCCCAACTAAATTAACAAAACTCAAATTAAAACACGAATGTGAAAAGGAATGCCTATTGTGAAAATCGGAAATCTAGATTAAAATATTAGATAAAAACAGTAAATTAAATATCAAAGGCTTAAGGCGTCACTTTCAGTTTTTCTGTTGTAACATTTTAACATCATGTGTTCAATAGTTCCACAGTTGTGTTTTTTAGTCTAAAAATATGAATTCTTATCAGAGAATACGCATTTCTCTCAAAACATTAATTTTTAGTAAAACCATGTAATAACAAAAAGCATTTAGTAATGCTTCAAATGATTATGTGATGAATATATGTGATAAAAGTGCGTGTGTTGCAGATACGATAAATGTAGTTCCGAGAAAAATTCCCTTCTAATCGTAAACCATATACTGTTAAATAACAGGTGATTTGTCTGTTTATCAGGTAATATCTGAGCGTAACGAAGCTGCCATTAAAAGTAAGTTGTAGTTAGCGGTTCAGAAAGTACTTAAATAAATAGTAAATAAGTTGTTGCATTAACTATTTAGCGTATTAGTAGAACGAACGTATAACTCACGCACAATGCGTTAAGATAAAAACACTAGGCGCGAAAAATTCACCTAGTGAACTGCGTCGTCGCTGGCTAACAGCTAACAGTTCGTCGTGTGATATCATACCAGACCTGTGCGAGTAAGAAGCATAGAACAGCGAACAGCGTACGTCGAACGAAATAAGCAGAGAGGGAATAACGGACAATCGTATAACGAAAGCATCCAGCAAAACGACGCTCGACGCTCGAACCTCGAAAGCGTACGGCGCCTCAGTTGACGGTGGAAGCGCGATCAGACCGCCAGCAGTAGTCTGACTCCAGTATTTCGACTTGAACCATCCTCGGAGAAGGTCCCGACGTGTTTGTGATTCGTATATCCGTATAACCGTATATCCCCAAGTACCAAATATCTTCTAACGCTTCTAATTGCTATATATGGAGAAGCATCTTTATCTCATTTAGCCAAGTGTAAATATTTTTGTGATTTTACACCATAAAAATAGGTAGTTCCTCTCTCGCATTCCAGAGTTTTTCAATTTTGTGCTTTTTTTCGAAAAAGGTAAGGGAACTTAAATCTTTTATGAGCTTCTGATATATTATAAATATAAATTTATATATATATATATAATTTTTTTTTGCTGAAGTATAGGAATCTGTCATATCAACTTGTAAAATGTTTTTGACAATCAAAACTTTATGAGTCATAAATCGACATCCAATTTCTCAAACTTTTTTTTAAGAAAGCTTTCATAAGAAAAAGAGGGAAGTACATTTGTCACTCATAATTTTCCTTAAAGGAATTTCTCTATGTCAAATAAAGTCACATTTTTACTTATATATTTTTTCTTGAAAGTTCTTTTGGTATAATATATTAGAACAAGCTGACGCCTCAATCAGCTCTGCTCTGAATTTGTAACACGTCTTTTTGGAAAGTGATATCCTGTTTACAATATCCGGTATATGTAGGAGCATACCAGATTGCATTAAGTACGCGGTGTACTTAGACTCAGAAGGTATATTATTTTTATAGCTTTATTATATTATCTTAGAAAATTACGCATAATTAAACAAAATTTACTTATTCTGTAGCTACCGCGGTGGTGGTTACTGGTTACTGGTTACTGGTTACTAATCTTAACCACTGATTGTAACTGGATTAGATAGGAGTTGTTGTAACCACGAACACTTTAATTATGTTTTGCATTGTTTAGTCATTTTATTTATGTTGTAAATTTAAATAAAACAATGTATTACATATGAAAATCACAAGCCAACTTTCAAACTAGAATAGTAGTTATAAAATTTGCCACTGGAAAGTTTAATATTGAAAAATTAAAGTATGGAACATAGTTTGTTACAGTTGGAAAACAGTATTTAAATAAAATGTATATATTGTATATATTACATTACACTTTATAAGGCCTATAAAATTATATAAAAATTATTTATTATATTAAATAAAATTATACTATAAATTTATGATTTTTATTTTTAAATATTTCTGTTTTTACTAAATCACGCGATTTGTAAATTGTTAAATAAAAAAGTAATAAATAATTTGTGTTTTGAATATTGTACACATAAACAATATTTATCATAAAATATAATTAAAATATTTCCAATGTTTTTAAACATTTTGTTTTGATTTTTAAATTTATGTGTTAATCATAGGAGTATATTTTATTTAATGTCTAACGCCATAATCATTTCTTACGAATATTACGACTACGAAATATTTTATTTGTTTAACGTTGGCCTATGCCGAGTTCTGTGTCCTATCATACACTTACACTTCTTACAATTTTGGCAGAAGTTATAGACGCTGCTCTGGGGATTGAACCCGAGAACACAGCAGTCCGGCATCGGGTATAAATGCTCTCGGTCACTGTGCCGATAGAGTATCCTAAGTATTGTAATTATATTCCATTGTCTTAATAAGGTTAATAAATATTTTAAATACAATAAAACAAGAGCAAAATTTTCCGCAACTGTTACATTACTGTTGAATTTTCTTTTTAAGTTTTTAATTTCATAGTTAAAGTAATTTTGTTTATTTATTTTAAATGTATACGGTTTATATTTAGAAAATTAGAATAAAATACAACAATAAATATTGCCTTCTGTTTTTATCTGCGACGGATACTTGAAAGCAATTTCAGCTTAATATAAAATACGAGAATATCTCTGCTTTATGCTTCTGCTATGGTGTAGTTATGGATAAAAATTTAATGTTTTATGGTGGTTACAAGGGGATTCGTTTAATAAAAACAAATAATTAAATTAATTTTTCTTATTATCCTATATTATAATGTTCCAAGTGAAAGTTTATATTCTTATTTATTTATATGTCTGGTTCAAATTTTGTATGGCAGTTCGAAAACGGCTCCTCGCATTTTCTTGAAAATTGTCTATTTCGTAGATAAGAAAATTCTAAAACTTTTGGCGTTTTCGGATTTTCCCCTGAATTTCTTGGAAAACCGTAATTTTGGAAAAACTAAAAATTTTGTTTTTACTTTTTGCTCTATAACTTTTAATTCGTAAAAGATAAAAATATGAAATTTGGTATGTGTATTACGGTGTTCAATGCTAACATTTTTCGAAAATTAGAAATTGGAAAAAGAGTTGATGAGAAAATTAGGGTGCCTAGTAGGAAATTATGGAGATAACTCAAATTTTTGGATTATTTAATAATGATATAAGTTATTAACAAACATTATTTCAAAATTCAAAAATTGTATTTGGGGGCACAGGGGCGGCTTTTGCCGAGGGTTAAAATTGGGATAGAAAGAATATTTCAAATATTATCTATGGGCTAACTTTGGTACCTAATTTACAAATCGAAAAACAAAATCCCAATTTTTGAAAAATAGTTGTTCAAATAATGAACAAATTAAAAAATATATATTTTTTTAGTCTGCTTATATGACAAATCATTTGTTATCTAGAGGAGAACTTTGCTAATTAGCTAAGTGTCGCAACGTAAGTTGACTTAGTGGATTATCTAAATGGGCTAAAAATCTTTAGGTTCATAAAATTACTGTAAATTTTAGTGAGAAAGTGACCAATGGTTCACTAGGTAATATTTCGGTGAAGTTAAGAAATCTACTAAAGTTTGCATCAACTATTTTGTTGCTTAGATTTTCAAAGGTGAAGTGGTTTCGCCATTTACAGTCCATGATAAGACATTTCATATGAACGACTGCATTGTGAAAAAACAAAAAATTATTGACTTTGAAAGATTGATAACTTGGTAACATTCGTTTGTATACTCCTTATAGCAGTTATTAAAAAATATGGCCCCCAAAATGTCCAAACCCCACAAAGCTATTACGTGCTATTTCCTTAAAGCGAACCTAGAAAGTTAGCTCTTTTTTATCTAGAGTGCTCAATTCTGTCTGTAAATTTTTTAGCGTAAATTATACTTAATATTATGTGTATGATATATGGATATACATAGTTTTATTTTACTTATCATTGGTTTTTAATAACATCAATAAGTAAAAATTTTGACAGCATCAGCAAATTAAATTCCTTGTGTGTAATTAAAATGTATTTCTTTTTTAAATTTACATATTTAAAAAAAATCTAAAGTGATTGTTAATTTTAATTAATTTATTGTACATTTTCTCAAATGTTTTTTTTATAGATTATTGTGAAGAAAATTATTAGAAAATTATTGTGTAAAACAAATGTTCAACTTTTCAAAATTTTAACACAAAAAAATAGTCGAGTCTTGATTAAAAGAGCTCTAGAGAAATAAATACCATAATTAATTAATGTTGGTGTTTTTATATATAAAAGTAATTTGAAAGTGACATCTCAAGCGCCTAACTATATATATATATATATATATATATATATATATATATATATATATATATATATATATATATATATATATATATAATTTTAGTGTTATAAGTTATCTACGAAGATGTAAAAATTACACTTAGAATTAATTATATATTAACACTAGAATGCAAAAGATTACTACATGGAAATTATTTATCTTATTTAAAATTAATCACTTAAAATTCTGTAAAGGTTTAAAATCAATGTGTGAAAATAAATAGAAAAATGTCAATGTAAATTTATTACGGATTCCAATTTATGTAATAATTTGTTGTATGTTCCTGAATTTTTCGTTTGGTGCTTTGGCTATCTTAAACAATAGCAGATTAATCTTCAAGAAGCCTCCTATTATTTTATGCAATTAATTCATTTTTTAATTAATAAACAGTAATTAATAATTTCTTGCTAGAGATATTTTTTTTAAATTCCTTTTATTACAAATTTATATTTAAACATATTTAAACAAAGTGATTACATCGCTATATATATATATATATATATATATATATATATATATATTATAAATATATACTTGTGTATATATAATAACTTAATCAAAGCGGACTGCACTATCTTCGTAACTAGTTTGAATTCTCGTTTATAGCTTGACGCAAAATTCAATTTGCGAAGTAAACACGTTCTGAATCGAACTTCTAAATCATTAGTGTTCTGTATTGAGTACTGACGGTTCGACGTTGAAAAATAACAAATTCTATTGATTTCAAAGAAATAACATTTACTATATAATCGTATTTATTTAAATATTTTATTAATATTTCTAGTGCAGGTTTAGATAGAACTACTTACGTGTAGACACTTGTTTAAATAAAGTCTGAGCCCAGAAATCTGATTGTGCTTCTCGTGCACAGTGTGTACCACATATAATATAAATATTATGTTAACAGTGTTAAAGTACATATTTCGTGAAAAAGAATTTACACACACACACACATATATATATATATATATATATATATATATATAAATTAGATATTTATTCTACATTTTGATGACGAAGTGGTTTAGAGCATTTACCCAGTAAACAATTTGAAGAAGTGTCCTGTTTTGTGACGTTTCTATCACTACTGCATTTCAATTATAGTTTGCAACAAACTGTCCTCATTTGTATTCCGACAGGTGGAGTGGTTTCGCTATTTGTAGCCGATAAAATAGACATTTCATATGAACGACTATAAAAAAGTGAACTGTGAATGAACTCTTTCATGACTGAAAAAACGTTAGGCATCTTCAATATGATGGGAAAATGACTCTAAAATGTTTACTGGGTATTGTTAACGCGAAGTGCTATATTTTCTGAATTTGGTTATTATCAAAATTATATTGCATTTGTTATCTCATAATCATAAATCCTATGATGCATCGGTGTTACATCAATATTGTAAAAGGTCTTCGACGATAGGACTCAGCATCGGACATTAAAGAAACTAAATTAAAAAAAACTATATAAATTATTGTGAGGTATCTGGAAATACATTTAGATAGAAGGCTTACTTGGAAGAAACATGTATTTACAAAGAGAATGCAGCTAGGCCTATAACTGCGGAAGATGTACTGGCTGATAGGACGTAATTCAAACTGAGTATTGAAAACTAATTCCTGTTTTAGAAATCCATTCTTAAACATGTATGGTTATATGGTATTCAACTTGGGGTACTGCATCTACCTCTAGTAATCTAAAATACTAACCCAGTAAACAATTTGGTGAAATATCCGTTTCTATCATTATTGCACTTCAATTATAATTCGCATCAACTTTATCTTCATTTGTATTCTGACAGCCGATAAAATAGACATTTCATATGAACGACTGACTGTAAGAAACTGAACTCTTTCATGACTAAATATTATACGCATCTTCAATATGATGGCAAAGTGACTCCAAAATGTTTACTGTAAAGGATTGTCATGAATTCACCATAGTTTGTACCTAATAATATAATACACCGGGATCTGGATATATCTACAACTAATGAAGAAATAGTGCTTAGAACCAAAACCTACAAGGAGAGAATACTTGAACATCTAAACAGTTTGACCAGCTGGTTAATGTCCAATAAATTCGGTAGTACGCAGACTAAAAAGAAAGTACCTTAGGACCTATTAACCAACTAATCAGAATCCAGAATCTATTGAAATTGAGGGATGAGTCGTTGAGCACACCTCGCTTGGAACTGTGTTATGTGTTATGTGTCCAACGTTTACCTTGGAAGAAGTTCAGGCTGTTGTCCGACGTTTGACCCGCATCAAAAGTGATTTTTCTACCCCCATCACACACTTAATTCACATATCTGCAATGCTGCACGAATCGTCCAACAAAGGAAGGTTTTATACTTGAAAGTTTCTTTATTTACTTGAAAGCTTGTTAAACAGTGTCAGTGTTAATAATATCAACAAATTAATAAAATAAATAAATCATTCGGATCAAACATTCGTTCCACTGTGTAACAGGAAACTTACCATGGCAATCTTCCAATATTTGATCAAACGTTCACCGCATCGTCTGAAGCAGGCACTTTACATACTTATCACTGAAAGTCCTCTAAACAGGGCAGATTGTAAAAATCTCTGGAAATCAAATTAAAAAAAAACTATAAAAATTATTAATAAGGAAAATTTAAATATAACTTCTTGAAATTTTAATTTAGTATTAAATCATTAAAAATAGATATTTAATATATTTTATTATCCAAGTTGATAACTACTTCAGTTGTTTATTGGGCCTCGTAACTATTTGCTTTTATTTTTTGGTACGAGTACATCTAATGCTTGATCTGTCTACACCATAGGTATTACTTTTCTATAACAGTATTGCCTGAGCCTAAGCCTGACAGAATCAACTCTTCAGTTTATATCGGTATATTAAAAAAAAGTATTAAATTTTTATAGAAGTAAAGCAAGCTAATATATAAATTATATTTTATTATATTTTTTTGTTTACTATACATACTGTACAAGTATATAATACTCGTATATAATACAGTCACTGATTCTGTCCTCGTCCTCTAACACAAACTGTGAAAATGCGGAAGTTTGGAAACAGAATTTTAAAAGTAATATAAATTTTATCGCATAATAAAAACCAATAAATTCATTTTAATGAATTATTAATCATAAATTTTACAAAATTATTATTAATAGCTACGCGTTTAATATATTTTTTCATTACACACATTATTATTTTGTATAATTGAACTAAAGTTATTATATAACAAACATGTATATTTATAAATAAAAATATGTGGTACCATTTAAAGTAGATGTATGTAATCTTAGAAAGGATGATACTACGTCTAAACACTATACTACCCTCATTCCACGTATAAAAACGCAATGTTGGGATTCCGAACACTTTGTTTTTGTCATCCTATGCAACGTATCGTTTTCCTACGGTCACGTGTGTGGCTATAGTTAGCAAATTGCCCTCCCCCTGACTTTCTGCTGGTCCAGTATTCACTTCGCCTTCCAACTTGTATTAAATACAGTATCCAAACAAAATATACTTATCCACATTTGTACTTAACATCGGGATATACTTTTTCCTTACGATTACCACTACTCAGTGAAAGAAGTGGGGCTTCACACGAGCACGAGACTTTTCTCGTCTAGTAAAAAAGAGACGATACTAGGCCATGCGAAAAGATACGAGACGAGACGTTTATGCAAACTATTGAGACGGTAGCGAGACCACATACGGCGAGTTCCGAGAATCTCGTTGACATTACTTAAAAAAAAAAATTGCTGGAAATATAAACTAACAGCAATATAAACGTTCAACCTTTATTTATTACAAAAAAGGTTAGGTAGTAAATTTACTAAATATAAAATCTGGTAAACAAATATCTGTTAAATATTTTATAATTTTGTCTCTTCTAACATTTTGTAGCCGAACGGAAACAAATGTTTCAAGGGAAAAATTCTTCAAAGTATAAATTTTTTTTTAAATTTTATACAATTAATGGTGAGAAAAAAGCTATATGCTTAGTGTGTGAAAAATTTATGATAAAACAAATAATAAACCGAAATAATATAATGAATTACTTTGTTTAGGACTGTCATAGGCGTAACTTCTCACAATAACGAGATGAGACGAGACGAGACGAGACAACGATTACGAGATCAATACTAAAACGATACCTATTTTTTTCTAAACTAACGAGAATGAAGCCAATTTAAATTTTTTTTTTTTTATTCATTCACGTAATTACAACTGGTCAATTTATCCATAACCAATACATATACATAACATACGATATTAAAGATCGTCCATTGACATTTCCTAATTTACACTACTTATATTTTTATTTTTATACTTCTTTTATAATTGCTATTGTAGTTCGAAGTCTTCAAGTTAACAAGTTTAAGTTAAAAGCATATCATTTTATTTCTTCGGCAACGATCTCTGCATGGAGATCCCTATTGGTAGAGGTCGCTATTTCGAATAAACCAAGAAGCGTTTGCTATAGCTCTCAGTACCTTATTTTGAAAACGTTGTATAATTTCTGAGTTAGTTTTCTTTGAGCATCGTTATACTTGGATACCATATAACCAAACTGGTTTGATAATAAAGAAGGCAATATAAACATAAGTTATAAAATGGCGCTATATTCAGTTCAACCTTAAATCATTGTAATTCGCTAACCACAAAATAATATTTTACGTTAAACCTAGTCATATTTAATCTAGAAACGACGATACAGTAGTCTAAAGCAATTATCCTTGTCAACAGACTGCTGTGTCTTCGCGTTCGATCCCCGGACCAGCGCAAAACTTTCTCGGTTTATTTGTTAAGAACTTATTAGGCAGTGGTAGTAGTGTCAGACCACGAGACCATAAAAACTGCTAACATAGTAAAAGATCGTTGGTAATAGTTATATTACTACGAAAATAAACCAAGGTTAAATAAATTAAATAAAAAAATAATGTGAAATAAAGTGACGTTAATGTAACTGTTCCAAGGTGGATTTCAATGCACCTCATCACTTACAAATGTAATAACCAGAATATTTGGTTCATATTTTTATCATCTTGAACTATCCTATATTCAATTGTTCCAACTAAAATTTTATTTGTTTATATGTTTACACGATTCGTATGGTGGCTCGAAAACAGCTCTGCGCATTTTCTTGAAAATTGTCTATTTCGTAGAGAAAACGATTCTAAGACTTTTGGCATTCTCGGATTTTCCCCTGAATTTCCTGGAAACCCGTAATTTTGGAAAAACTAAAAAAAAAAAATTTCTTTTTTGTTCTATAACTTTTAATTCATAAAAGATAGAAAGTTGAAATTTTTCATGTATATTACGGTTTTCAATGCTAACATTTTTTGAAAATTAGAAATTAAAAAATTGCAAAACTAGGAAACATTGGAGAAAACTCAAATTTGGGAATTCATAATAATGAAATATGTTATTAAGAAAAAAAATTTCAAATTTCAAAAATGTTCTTTAGGGGCGGTTTTTGCTGAGGGTAAAAATAGGGCTAGAAAGTTGAAAATTTATATATGGGCTAACTTTGGTACCTAATTTACAGATCAAAAAGAAAAATCCCAAATTTTGAAAAAAAGTTGGTCAAATAATGAACAAATTGGAAATAATAATTTTTTTTAGTCACTTTATATGAAAAATTATTTGCTGAGTTAAATATTTTAATTTAAAAATTGAATTACAATTTAAAATGGAATTCAATTCACACACAAAAGACAGTCGTCGCTTGTGACGGGGGTAAACTCTAGTTTATCTAAAGTTAAGCAAATCTCAAGGTATTTTTAAAATTAAGATTGTTTTCTAAACTTAAATGTAAGTATCATAGACTTTACATATAATTTATTTTCATTTTAGTATTTGTTTTATTCTATTTATTTTTATTTACCTAATACTCGTATTTACAATTTTTTCTTAAAAGAATCTACACCTTTCTGCCTGATTAGACAATCAAGTGAGTCAGTAGTAAGGGTCCTTTCTTTTGTACCTACAATTTTTCGCTTCATAAAATGTTTCTTTTGTGGATAGTTAACTTTAAAGGCTTATGAAACCCTTAGTGGTTAATTATAAAATAAAAGAAGGCGATGTAATCACTTTGTGTAAATATGCTTAAGTATAAATTTGTAATAAAAAAGAATCTAAAAAAAATATCTCTAGCAAGAAATTATTAATTACTGTTTATTAAATAAAAAATGAATTAATTGCAAAAAATAATCGGAGGCTTTTTAAGATTAATCTGCTATTGTTTAAGATAGCTAAAGCACCAAACGAAAAATTCTGGTCATCTAACATCTAAAAAATTAATACATAAATCGGAATCCGTCATAAATTTACATTGTAATTTTTCTAATTAGTTTCACACATTTATTTTTAACCTTTACAGAATTTGAAGTAATTCCTGTTGTCTTGGATAACTCCATTCCTATATACTACTTTTGATAAATAATAAAACAATTTCTTTTTAATATTCACTTACTTTTTAGTGTTAATATATATTTCTTTCTGAGTTTAATTTTCGATTAGATGACATCACAAATTCAATGACTTCTCCTCTCCCCATGTTACATTTTGGGGGACCTCCTCCCCCCGAAATACTATAAACAGTTACTAATACTCGATTAAAAATTTAGTAGTTTCGTCAGTTATGAATCTTTTTTGTTAACATTTTTAGACAATATTAAAAATACAATAAATTTCATAAAAAATGTCACTGCTTGCCTTTCATATGTCATTTCATAAAAAAATGTCATATGGTTACCTTTAGAATTTTGGTTTCATATTTTCTAATGTAGGTATATCACGCTAAATAGCTGATTCCATTTGGAATATTCCTTTTTAAGCACCACGTAGAACAATACATCTTCGTAGATAACTTATAACATTAAAATTAAAACAGCAACTGGAAATATGATTTTATATATAAAACTTTGACTACTGCCAAACTTTGAGCAAGCTGCGTCATTTAGTTTGTGTTTGACAGCCATTGAAAGCAGCTGTTCGTGCGATGGGTGCCACGATTGCGTTTGAGTGTGTAGTCACCATGGTAAAAATCCATAAGTTGTGTTACATTCAGCATATTCTTTAGATTTAGCCCCTCGCGACTATTTCCTGTTTCCAAACCTGAAGAAATGGTTGGGTGGTAAGAATTTTGGTCTAACAAAGAGGTCATCGCTGAAATTACTGAAACAGAAGCTTATTTTGAGGGCCTTGAGAAAGCGTATCATTTGGAAGGATTAAAAAAATTAGAAAAACTCTGGACTAAATGTATCGAGCTTAAAGGCTGAAAGAAATATCTTTTATTGAGAAATAAAGCACTTTTTCAAAAAAAAGGTCACTTAAATATCAAACTACTCTCGTATGATTTTTAAAGGATTTCAAAAGGGTATTTTAAAGTTTTTTTGATTATGATATTTTTTTTTTTTTTATTTATTTATTTGCCTTGACTTTTATTCGTCATAGCCACCATCCTACATATTACATATTTTTAGATATTTTATTTTACATCCATTATTACATATTTCACATTTTATAATTCTGTTTTACAAATTTCTAAATAGTTAAATAATTCACTAATTAATTTTGAATCACTTAATAAAAATTTAGTATTAACAGGAAAAGTTTTACCCACATCTAATATTTCACTATTGAATTTTGATATTTCTAAACTATAATTTATGCATTCAAATATAATATGATCTAAAGTTCCTTCTTCACCACATTGACATCTATCGTCGGATTTAATATTAATTTTCTACAGGTGAGCTGGAGTTTTACAATGATTACTTTTGATTCTGATTATAGTTGATATAAATTTGCGGGACTCATTTCTAAACCATCTTTTCTTACTTAAATTTGGAAGCAACATATAACAATCTCTTCCTTTTAACTGACTATTGTTAATGAAATCTTGGTTTCTCAAATTGAAGTTTAATTTTTTGATTATATTAAAAATTTCATATGAAGGTAATTTCACTTTCATCTCAATTTCCAAATTTATTTTGATTATATTAATGGGCAAAAAGTTAGACTTATTTTGCAAAAAGCCTAAACATAGGTCACAAAAGGTTGAATATTTGATAAAATAGTTTACGTAGCAGATAACTATTGCTATGTTAGATAAACTTTAAATAAACATAACTGTGTCTAACGGGTTATACAATTCACTAAGTGTCTAAGTCCATAATTCTGTAATTGAGTGTTTGATTGATGAATTGAGTATTAAATTGAATGTTGTTTGCAACGAATACAAACATTAAGTTTTAATAATCACTGAATCGGTTTTCCATTCATTATTATATTTTTTTTTTCATTTCAATGTTGACAGATGTTATTTACAGATCACGAATCTGGAAAAAATAAAACCAGTGAAACATATTTTTTCATTTGGTTTAATTTTAAATTTTTTATTTAACACTGTAAAAACAATTTTGTGTTATTGCTGCTTTTTCAATATATTTAAAGGATTTCCTTTTTTTATTATTAAGGGATTATTCTGAAAATGTGTATCGTTTAAAAATAAATTGGATAATACTCAAACACAAGTATTATTCCTATTGTTCTAATTTTATAATTAATTTAAATTGTATATCATCTAGAAATATGCGTAGCCATTCCCTGCACCATTTTTAATTTAGAATTTAATTTACGCTTTCTTTGTTTTTTTTTTGGAACATTACTTTTTTTTGGTTCTCCTCTTCTGTGTACTTTTCTTTCTAAATTAAAAAAACTGTATTAGCAAAGTCAAAGATAAAGAAATAAACACAATTTCTAATAGTAATTGTTATTAAAAACAGCAATGTTAATTATTCTATATTCAATTTTGTACTGCCGAACTGTCAAAAATTATATTACTAACGGCGCATGCGCACCAACTAAATTAACTAAACTCAAATTAAAAAAACGAATGTGACTTGGAATCAGAAAACCTGAAATCTAGATTAAAATATGAAATAAAAACGTAAATTAAATATCAAAGCAGTAAGTGGGAATGAGGCTTAATACTAACGAATATAAACAAAAAATGAGATTATGGTTATATAAAAAATGAGCCTACTGGTCAGCTAATGCAAGTTCTCACAATATGACACATAAGACCTAATTATAGTAGCGGATTAGCGAATTCATCTATACCAATTCTTCCGTCAATTTTACCTGTTTAATTTATTTAACGTCGGCCTATTTCCGATGTTAAATACTGATTCCTATTACAGACGACCTTTTACAATATTGACAGTAATAATGGTGAAGACGCCTCATATATGTGGGCTACTTCGCTGCTCTATAGGTTTTTATGATTATGAGAACACATTATCAAATTAATTTAGAAAACAACCAAATTTAGAAAATATAGCGCTGGTCCGGTGAACTCGAAGACACAACAGTCTGCTTTCAAAAACAAATATTAAAGGCAAAACAGAAGAGCCTTTAGATATTGTAACGAAGTCAAGAGTCAACTCGTTGATGATGGTCCTGTGACGTAACTTAACTGGTTGTAAATCAGTTTGAACCAAAAACAAACACTTGCTTAAATGTAATGTCTTTAATTCACTAGTTAATCTAATGCAATCTTAATTTGAGTGACTTTTTCACTTGTTACAACTAAAACAATTATATTTGTTGATAACAGGAAAGAGACGGGTTTGTAAAGAATGGCAGTTGAATAGATAAATAATTGATTTGTGAATGAGTATTTGATTATGATTGAATTGATTGTTGGTGCAATGTCTCCGCAGTGCAGGGAAGAATGCACGAGCATATGCTGTAAACACGTTTAGATAAAGCAGAATCTGCCTAAACCGAATGAGAATGCAACTGTGTTGTTAGTGAGAGAACGCACATGTATACGAGTGAGAGAACACACAAGCTCGAATAAAAAAAACTGATTTGAAATTGGTTTTGAGCGACTGTGTTTCTAGGTCGCAGGCAATTACGTTGTATGCTTTTGATAGTGAACATCATGAGCAGAGATGTGCACAAATACTTTTCAAAAGTATTTAAATACATACATACATACAAATATCTCACAATACGATACAAAATCCCCTATTTTGCTATTGTTAAAAATTCTATAGAGTCACGAAACACGACTCGATATGGCTTGTTTTTTGATTTCGTTGAAAACTTCGTTTGCGGTTAGTTTGCAATCAGTCGACCCATGTGGGGACAACCTTAGAATGTCTTAAGATGGGGGTAAAAGAATGGATATAAGTGACAGGTACATCTATAATTTCGAATAGGAAATATCAAAACGAAACTATAGATGATGCTAATGTTGGTTTTCGTCCATATATTTTCATCATATTTTTGACTTTGCAGTGTACCACTCATAAATGAGTTTCAGTTATCTGTAACTGACAAAATTGAAATGATAAATAATCAGTGCATAGCGTGGTGCTGTCACGCACAGTCAAGAATTTCTTCAAACAGTAAATAATGAATGATTGCAAAAGGGTTGCCTCCATGTTCGTAATAAGAAATGTAATTATCGTTATTTAGAATTCTTAAGGTTAAGGGTTATGTTTTAATTTTTACCTTCTGAACAACTAAGAATATTTTATCGATGGTTATCCTTATCATCACGGCAGGCTCGATCTCACGTCCTTCGTGATCGTGTTCGTGATGCCAGCGATCGGTCATCATCCTTCATTCTGACGTCACTGTCACGTCGTAATATATTAAAATGCAATTTAAATGATAATACTGACACAATTATGCACCTCAAAAGAATTATGGTGGTTTAAAGTTTGATTTTCAAAAAAAAAATACTGTATTATAATATTCCAAGTGAAAGTTTATAAGTTTACGCGATTCGTATGGTGGCTCAAAAACTGTTCCATGTATCTTATTGAAAAATGTTTATTTCGTAGAGAAAAATATTCTAAGACTCTGGAAACAATTAATTTTCGAAAAACTAAACAAATTTTTTTTACTTTTCGCTCTATAACTTCTAATTCATAAAAGATAGAAAGTTGAAATTTGGCATGTGTATTACGGTGCTTAAAGCTAACATTTTTTAAAATTAGAAATTGAAAAATTGGGAAAGGGGGCATTGAGAAAATTAGGGGGCGTGGCAGGAAACTTTAAAGAAAATTCAAATTTTGGATAACATAATGATGAAATATGTTATTAAGAAAAAAGAATTCAAAAATTTTATTTGGGGGCACGGGGGCGGTTTTTACCGAGGGTAATATAGGGCTAACTTTGGTACCTAATTTACAGATCGAAAAAGAAAATCCCAAATTTTGAAAAAAATATATTTTTTAGTTTATATGAAAAATTATTTGTGGTTTTATGTAAGATTAATATAGAACGAGTTAAATATTTCTATTTAAAAATGGAATTAATATTTGAAATGAAATTCAATTCACATACAAAAGACAGTCTTCGCTTGCGACGGAGGTAAACTCTAGTACTATTATAATTTTGAATATATTAGAGAAGTGCCATCTAGGTATTGTACGAAGCGAAATGATGACACTGTAGTAGTTTTATTATTATAAGCACATAATCCAGTTAATTTGAACAACCCAGATATATGGCATTGGTCTGGGTATCGAACCCGGAGGCACAGCAGTTAAGCGTCAAACATAATTGTATTTAATTAAATATTTTTTGTTTATTTTAACAATTTCAAAACATTCTGAGAATTAGAAATTGCTAGAGACTTATAATGCTCAAGAAAAATATTTCCAAAACTCTTTAGGTTTAATCTTATTAAAGCTTTCCCATATTGGTGCTTTGTCAACGGCTGGCTTTGTGGAATAATTCTCAAACTGGGATCAACTGTAATTTGTTTAGAAATATTCAATTTACAAACTTTTATGTACTTGTGGAACAATTTTATATTTAAATAACATACTCGTACATATACAATTGCAATAATCTTAATATTTTTAATAAATTTTGTAGTCCAAAACCAAAAGATTTTGATGTAAAATCTACAAATATTTCATAATTTTATGTTCGTAATTATGTCATTCTATACAAATAAAAAAAAAAAATTTATATATTAAAATTTTATCATTTTTATGTTGATTTTATTTATTTTATTCGAAGTTTAATTTATTAAATTCATTTAACGTCGGCATATTTCCGATAGTGATGTTGGCAGTTTTCTGATGTCGTGGCCTTATTACGGGGCTACATCACTGCTTAATAAGTTTCTATTATTACGTGAGCACATAATCAATTTTACTTTGATAACCATCAAACCCAGAAAATTTAGCGCTGGTCCGAGGATCGAACCTGGAGATACATTAGTATAAAGCCAAGTATAAATGCTTTCTGCCATCGTGCCTACACTATCATTGTAATACAGTTATAGTATTACTAGAACAAGTCGCAAGCGACGAATGTCTTATCTGTGAATTGAATTACATTTCAAATTTTAATTCCATTTTTAAATTGAAATATTAAAGTCTTTCCATATTTATTTTACATATAACAACAAATAATTTTTCATATAAACTGACTAAAAAAATATATTTTTTCCAATTTGTTCATTATTTGACCAACATTTTTTTCAAAATTTGGGATTTTTTTTTCGACTTGGCAAAAATCGCCCCCATGCCCCCAAATAATTTTTTTTTTCTTACTAACATATTTCATTATTATGTATTCCAAAATTTTAGTTTTCCCCAAAGTTTCCTACCGCGCTAAAGTAAAAAAATTTTTTTTAGTTTTTCCAAAATTACGGGTTTCCAAGAATTAGAATTTCTTACTTAGAATTTTTTTCTGTACGAAATAGACAATTTTCAAGAAAATGCGCGGAGCATTTTCGAGCTACCATACACATTCGAACCAAACATATAAGAAAATAAACATATAAAAATACAATTGGAACATAATAATATAGAATATCGTTGGTGTAGTAGTTGGGACCAGTGCTTCTCTCCTGGGTGTTTAATGGTCATCTGGGTTTATCGGAAGTTTATCAAAAAAATAAATAAAAACTAAGATAGGGTAGAAAGAAGTTGTGACTAGAAACAATTACTTTTCGCGTCTAAGATACAAAATAGAAAAAGGAGAACAAGATGTTAAGTTTTTCAATTTCGGTTTATTTAAAATTAGTGAGTGGGAGCACAAGCTTAACGGTTTGTATATGCAAATATTTATATGGGCGCAGATTTTGTGACTAAATTACGTTCATATTTCCCATATTAATTCTTGTTATCTACAAGGATTTTGTAGATAGAATGGTACGCATCAACTCTAATGATATCGGCCAAACGCTAAAACTTTAGAACCACAGTGCTATTCGTTACGCAATGTAAACTATTAACTATAACAATATATGTATACATATATATATTAGTGTGTATATATTAATTTGCAAAAGCAGCGAAAAGAAAGAAAGAAGAACAATTCAATAAAATCCCATGCCCCAGCGTCCCAACGTCCCAACGTCCCGACGTCCCACAATGGCTTAACTCGCCTAACCCGCCTAACCCGTCGTCCATTTGGCTGAACTCCAAGCGGTTTGTCAGCATTGTAACATTTACATTATTAACTAGTGGTTCTGTTTATTATCTTTAAGTTTTTATGCGACAACTGGATAATATAAAATGAAATTAAAAAAACCTTTAAAAAATTGAATAGGTCTATTGTAGAGAATTATATATTTAAAAAGTCATTTCCTACATAATAAAATAGTTAATTATATGAAACAAACAGGCATAATTTCAAAGATGACTTCATTAAATTACTTTTACGAGCATTATTAAGATCTTAACTTAATAATACAGAAATATTACTCATTTTGCAATCATAATGTATAATCTAAATTGTGTACTCTTTATATTCTAAATAGAAGTAGATAGCTGAGTTTATATTTCTTCTTCTCCTTCATATCTGCAGGCTTATCTGTCGCATACGTTTAGGTTCCCCATTTAAAAACGTTGTACAGTGTATAACATAGTTGATAATGTTATTACAGCGTTACACCTGACACCACAACTATCAAATGAGTAGCTCATTTGCAAAACCCGGCATCTCGATGCCGAGTAAAATTTGGGAAAATGTTAGGACTTTACCGTTTTTTTCTAATTATATAAAGAAACATAAATAAAGAATTAACTTTTACTTAGTTATTTGTTATTTACAAAAATAATATGCATTACAAATATTTCAATATGTATAAATATTAATTAATAAATAAGAAGTGCATGACAACTAAATCTTTAATAAGTTCATTTAGTAAAAAATAGTTAATTTCAATATAAATAATTTCTAAACATATTCTTACATATAGCTTTTTTTAAATTATTTCACAATAGCTCTCATAGATGACGCTGTTATAAAATATATTTTGCTGTATAATAAGCGAAGTACGTTCATCAAATCTTAGTCCAGGAATTTCCCAGCCATACGTCATCCCCGATCTATAGTAACTTTGACTATACATACCTAATTAAAATTAAAATATATTTTAAAAAACAAAGTAAACACGATTACTAAAATGAAAAATACACTTTTAAAACTCCTATCGATTAATATTAAAGATTAACGTTAGACAAATGCTACAAAATTCTGTGTAAAACTTAAATATAGTCTTCCAAGAAAGTATTCATCAACTCAAATTGTCCTCCATCCTCTTGTCCATTTTGTGAACTTGAGTAGGTAACTTGACTATCTGTTTTGTTAAGCAATATTCCTTTTTCTTTTTTATGTCATTTTTTTCTCTTTCTGCAGTTTCCTTAATTATATCAGCACCAACAACCCTACCATTCACAACAACAGGTTGTAGGTCACCTTCATGCAAAACAACTACTGCTCCATTAGCGATGCTTGTATGCATTATATTCTGCATTTTCAACGTCAATTTTTTTTAAAAACACAATCTCAAATTCTCTTAAGCATTGAAGCTAAATAGATAATATTACGAACTATGTTCTAGATCAAATGGAGGCTGAAGTTTTGCACACGTCTTCTAATTTTCACGGACGCCTATGTCAACAAACTAATATAAATTGAGAATTATTTATAAAGCTTTCATGAAATTTAAAATATATACTATCTTGAACTATAATTAAAATTTTTTAAAATTGTTGATATATTTAGTATGGCCTTGCGTATATTTGAGTCTATTGATTATGAAATACGATCATTAAAGGTGACAGCTAGGCTTTTAAGACTCACTTAAAATTGGCGCCACTTTTAACGCTACTTTAGCTTATCAACATCTTGTTAAAGTCATCCTTGGTTCTGAAATTAACATAGTAATTATCAAGGTTTAATTGATTATGACATAAATTGATTGTGTCATATATCATAAGGTGTCCTAGTAAACAATATGGTGAAGTGTCTTTTTTTATGACATTTCTCTCACTTTATTTCACATTATTCGCATCAACTTTATCTTCATTTGTATTCCGACAGGTATAGTAGTTTCTTCATTTGTAGCCGATAAAATAGAGATTTCATATGAACGACTGTGAGAAACTGAACTGTTAATGAACTCTTTCATGACAAAAAAGTCAAATGCATCTTTAATATGATGGCGAATTGACTCCACAATGTTTACTGGGGTAGCACGCATGTACGAGGCTAGACAGAGGCGGCCTTAGCCATTGCGAGGCCCTAGGCAAGAGATCTTTGCGGGGCACTTGTTCTTTGTATAATTTATATAAATTGTAAGTAAGTATTTTTGATGATAATTGACGAGAAATAAAATTTTATATTTGAAGTTTTATATATGTTACAACTAACAAATATTAATGATGATGAACTAAGGTACATGAATGCCTTAAAAGATATACGCAGCGATTCTAGTGGGATTTCTAAAGAGCGAGGCGCGAGATTCAAATACATATATAGTATTGAATTTTTGTACTTGGGTTGTTGGGCGAGAATGCGAGGCCCCGGGTGGTTGCCCTGCTTGCCACCCTCAAAGGCCGCCTCTGAGGCTACATACCATAAAAACTTCCAACATAATAAGAGATCGTCGGTGATGAGACTCAGCATCAGAAATCGGACGTTAAATAAATTGAATCTAACAAAAAATAAATAAACTTATGAAATATAACAATACAGTGTGTTTAAAATTATTGCAAAAAAAAAAAAAAATTATGAAGAAATATAAGTTTTGTTTTTATTAAACAAAAACAATAAAAAGGCTATGAACCTTTTTAAATACTCACACGAAAGGATAAAATTTCCGACATTAAAAAGTGACAAGTGTTTATTTAGACAATAAAAAGAACTCATTTTTTTTTAACAATAGTGTCCATTCATTCCGAGCGATTTTCCGTATCCCGTTTTCACGTTTTTCCGTTTTAGCGTTTTTCCAGTGACACACACATGTGACTCTGAAGATAAACAAGTGACGGTGATGGTAGGACCAGCGGGACAGGTTGTCGGGTTGTCGGATAATGACAACAAGGGTGGCAGCGGCATCAGGCAGGGAGGAGGGGAACAGTACTACGGTAGCAGGTTTCACAGTCGAGTAGGGTGTCCGGATTATATCCGATAGGATTATTTTGATATTATATTTGTCATAGATTATGCAATAATAATATTCTACATGAAGGACGTAAGATTGATGAAACGAAAACAACATCAATACTTCACGGTTTTGTCTTTACTTATGTTTTGCATTATGAGCCCATGTAATAATATACCAACAGCAACTTATATACCAACGTGTTTGTTCTCTTGTACTAGGATAATTGGTAACCAACTTTTGTATACAATCTTGTTTGTTTGTCTGGCGTAGTGTAAAAACGTGACACTTTTTTCTTGTAAATATACTTTTCTCTTCTTCGTCACAAGGTGTGAAATACATTGGTGCCCTCAGAAAATTGTAATTGTAAGTCTATGTTTATACTTAGCGAACACCCATTAAGCACATATAATGGGCTTGTGTCCTTATTTTTTAGTGGTAGATTTTTCAATTGTTGATTAAAATTGATGTTAATAAATGTGTATTGACGTGTCTATTTTATTAAATATCTAAATATTAACGGAGATATAGCAAATAAAAGTTCGAATTGTAGTTTTAGCGCTTACAATGATCGGCCATATTTGTATGACGTGAAATGCATTTTAACGTCAGTTATTTGTTGAGTCAGTGGTCAGTGCTGTGGTAATGTTTTGTAGCTGTTGGTAGTCAAATAATCAAGTCAAGTTAAAGAATAATAAGTTATTATTTTATTTAATCCTGCTAAGGCAGACATAAGATTTGAATTTTATTGTTCCTTGAAATAGCTGTAAATAATATTTGATATCTTGATATATAAATACATATGAGAACATTTGAGGTTCTAGTAACCCACTTTATATAGTACAGTTTTGTAGAAATTAAGACATAGGACACAAGCCTATTTGATTGGTTGCAATCTTGACTACTACGGTTTTCAAGGCATCGGTTTTTGTCGAGTGCTTCTCTAATAATTAGAATTAGTGCACGTTATACAGGGTGTTTGGTAGCAAAGTGCAAAGCCTTAAGTAGATGATAGTTGACACCATTTAGAACATTTTGAGCCATACATTGCTTAGTCTAACTATTTACTTTTTACTACTATTTTTATGAAAACCCAATTTCTGACAGTTAAATGCCAACAGTGGCCCAATTTAAGTTAGTATTTTAATTGTATTATTTTTGGGCGTTTGTGAGATGTGTACCTAAACTAATAAATAAAGTTCTAAGCATCTGTCTTATTTAAAAAAAATACTATATGCTTTTGTAATCGTAAAAACTTTTAAAATTAAAAAAAAGTTGCGCAGTTTATGGCATTTAGAAAAATAAATGAAATAGCCTCGATCGTTCAAACCTTTTTAAACACTTGCTCGGTTATTGGCCTTTCTTTCAAGGTTTATTAAGCTGATATCTTACCAACTTTCAGAATTGGTCAAATGGTGCCAACTATCATCCCCTTAAGGCTTTGCACCTTGCTACCGAGCACCCTGTATATCTTTAATTACAATAATTAAAATGTGTGAATCAATAAAATCATTTTACTCGTACGTAACCCTTAGGTGTCATCCATTACACGCCAAGGGGTGGTCCACATAGTGTGACAAGACCTAGGAAGAGTCATATGCTCCGTGACGTCACATTTAATCTAAACTTTAACATCAAAAAGAAATAAGTCTAAATTTATTTTCCTTTTCAAGTGAGTGACGTCACAATAGTGGGCTCGGTTTACAATGTTGGGTGGGGGAGGATGGAATTTTAAAACCATGCGCCATATTTTGTAAAAGCTTTTTCAATTGCCCAGGTAGAAATGTAACGTTTAAATAGCATTCTAGCAAGTTCAATCTTGCACACAACGTTACAATTTTTATGTGAATATGAATTCTGGAATTAGCTTGCAGCAAGGTAGCATGCTAGGTAATTTTCTGCAGAGCTAGTTTTTTCTTAAAAGGGTTGTGCCACCCTATTGTATGTTATAATTATTAGTGGTGTCTATTTTTCTACGAGAACGACAAAATTATCTTAAAACAATCGTGTTCTCAGTTCACGATCGCCTTAAGGCCTGTCGCACAATGCAAGCGACGGTAAATTCGGACATAAATCACGGGCTTGGTTGAGCGGCTAAAACTCTTAAAGCCAGCTGACTTATGTGTTCTTTGAATGTGTTGTGTCACATTACTTACATACACGTATCTATACGACAGAACGACAAGTCAAACCGTAGGGTTGTGTACCGTAGGGTGTATTGGAGTTGTTTTGCACTAACATCATTTATCATGAGAGCAAACTTTTACTTTAATTTTTATCGATATACCACTGTTCTCTTCCAGTCTGAGCCGGCTGATTACATTTACATGGTACGGATAGGTAAGGCGTAGAAGCGCGTATACGTCCGACCAAAATTCGCTTGTAGTGCTCGACTAATTTCATGCGGCAAATTAAAGTAAACCATATTCTTATCCAATTTTTTTTACTTATTTAATTATATTCGTTGAAATATTTTATTTCTCAGAACTATTACTAAAAAATGAATAATATTTTAATTTTGTTTTTAATTAAAATAAACAATTTTTATGGTTTATAATGTATAATAAAAAAAAAATATTTTATCAAAAATTATGATCCAATATTTATGCAACATAAACAAAAAAAAGTGTTTGTTTATATTATTACATTCTAGTCTTTAAAAATTGACGGTTATAACGGTTATGACGTCACACGTTCATAGTTTTTTTTCACATCTTATTAAACGTAATTAGACAGTCGGTGTTAGTCAGTGCTTGATCTTCATACGACGTGGTAATCAGTTGTCAATGCCCATACAATTTGCTATACTCGTGTGTGTTAGTTTGTTAACAAGTGTTGTAAGATATGTGTAAATTCATTGTAATTAATATAAGCAAGATTACATAGTTAATGCAGGTTAATATTAGATATGGAAAATAAATTATAATCATTTCCTGTAGTGGGTGTTAAATATGTACGTCAAACGTTCTTCAAGAATTCATAAAGTATGAAATTTGTATTATCTAAATTATAATATTTAATTTATAATATTTTTTTTAAATTTCTAAGTACACATTTCATTTACTGTTTACATACTGCAAAAACCAACTGTAAATTTGAATTCTTAGTGCCAAAATAAACACTGAAGTGAAAATAGTGTTGAATACAGGGTGTAGTGCATTGGTACATTTAAATAATTACACATATACAAAGTATGTACCTTAAAATAATATAGTTTTATAATAATCGTGCTAAACACGCGTGTCTAATGCCGGTTTCACACCAGAGAGACAGTTTAATAAAACACGAATAAAAACTTGTTTTTATGAACAAAAATACTAATGTTTACACCAAAGATACAGTTCTTAAAACATTTTTGTCTTTTGTTGCTATTTTAGTAAACAAGACACATTCCCATCTGAAGACGGGAAGATCAAAGGAAAACACGTTTCTTGTTGATTTTTAGTCTGCTTGGTTTGAACACGTAGTTTTGTTTTTTGTGAACATTTGCGCTTGTCAATTCTTGTTTATCATGTTTATAATTTTTATGTGACACACTGAAAAACACTAAAAACAAAACCAGTCTGTTCAGTGTGAACAGTCCGTTTTCGAAAAACTGTTTTAAAATAATCTAAAATCTAAATCTTTTTTAAAAATCAGCCCAGTTTGGCCCGCGAATTAAACCCGAAAACAATTCCTTGAGGCGTTGTCTACTAACGCTCTAGGTTCAACTGTCCGAAACATGATATTGTTTTGTTTTTTGACAACAAGACTGTTTTCAAAATTGTCTCTCTGGTGTGAAACCGGCAAACATCAAGAAACTTATCTATAATATACAACACAACATTTCAAGAATTAAGAATTCTTTAGATGATCTTTCTAGCGTTAAAAGATTATAAAGTATCATTTCCAGACAAAACTTAAGCCAGTCGTATACCGGACGTATACGCGCTACTACGCTTTACCTATCTAAACCCTGTAAATGTAATAAACCTTCACACACTGCAAGCGACAAAATAGTCCGAATGCGAGAGTTATGTAGCTCTCACATTGGAAGCGATTTTCAGAGAATTTTAACCAATCTTATACATGCTACAACGCTAAACCTATCCCTACCTTGTAAATGCCATCAGCCAGCTTAGGCTGCAAGGGAACAGTGGTGTATGAATAAATATTAATGTAAAGGTTTGCACTCATGTTAAATTATGATAGTGCAAAAACATAAGTTTGACTTGGCGTACTGTCGTATCGGTACGTGGTATACAACAAATGCAAAGAACGCTTGCATAGTTTCTTTTGATAAACACACCATTGAATAGTTTTGTTCCTTTATTCAAGAGAGTACACCTTTCAATTATTTATAGATGCCACGGTGAGTATGCTAACAGACCATCCTCTTAACCTAATTTCAGTGCATTGTCAATTGTTTGAGGCGCTATTTCACGAACAGCTCGATTAATGGTTTCTTTAAGTGCGTCAATTATTTGAGTAGCGATGAAGTAGCAACACTTCTTAACAGTTTCTTATAAGAAATTCGGGTTCAACGGCGTTAAATGTAATTGCGAATCATGTCTTAATTTCCGCAAAACTGTACTATATATGGATAAAGTTTTATTATTTTTTAATAACTCCTTATATATTTAGGAGATTTTAACAATTAAAAAAGTAATGTTTTCTTTTGAATTATTAAAGGGATCCAACGTTATAGAAAATGCCAATGCATGGAGCGTTACATGCCATCTCTTTCACACAACAGAGACGCACACGAGTGCGTGTGTGTGATACGTTGTTTACTACTAACAGCTGAGTTGCAAACAAGGAAATATAATCTCGATTACTTATTACTATTTATTTCTTCTAAAATATGCGGAAAAACTGAAATTCAAATTTGGTATAGCTATGACTCCGTAAACATTTGGATATTTAAAATAATAAAAACGTCAATATACATAAGTGTATCAATCAATATTCAATCAACAATTTAAAAAGACGATCCCTAAAAATGAGTTCAAAAGCCTATTTCAAATGCTATGACCATTCTGTTAACTCAATTTTGCAGTGATTGTTTGAGGCGCTATTTCTCGAATATCTTGATTGATGTTTTTTCAAGTGTAGCAACACTCTTTAACATTTCCTCATAAAATATTCGTGTGGCGTTAAATTTCGCGATGATATTGTTGGTTAGTGTTGCAATATATTTCGCGATTAATAAGGCAGAAGTAGGCCTGGATAAAAATTATAAACTAGTCAGAACTGCACGATTAAAAAAACATTCGCATACATTTATATTTTTTTAAATTTAATTTATTTAACGTCTGCCTATTTCTGAGATACTGAGTCTTATCACTGATGAACTCCTAATATATTGGCAATTGAAAATAAGGGAGGAGAGTAGAAAGAAGGAGGGGGTGGAGGTCCGAAAGAGAGAAAGGAGTATTATGAAAGGAATGGAATAGCGATCGAGGAGGCAAAAAGAAGAAGGGAGAAGGGGAGAAGGTACAACGAGATACAGCAACAGGAAAGAATGGAAAAAATCGAGAAGAGAAATTACAACACAAGATAAAAAAGGATTTGGGAGAGAGAGATACCACATTACTTAAGAGAAAAAGACACAAAAACCATGAGAAGGATTGCCAGATTTATATTGGGAAAGGAGGAGAAAATAAACAGATACTGGGCAAATAGCGTAGTGTGCGGAACGGAGTTTGAAACACTGGAGTTTCACTGGAGAACAGTGCAGTTATTAAAGGGAGGCAGTGAAGGGAAGAGGTGGATGCCGGAAATAGAGAAAAGAAACTAGGAAAGAGAAGTAACGCCAGACCTGAAGTAATTTTCATCTGAAGTGACAAAGAGACGAAGAGATATAGAAGACAAGAGGTGTAGATCTTTTTTCTTTTGGAATTGGAATGTAATTAAATCTTTTGGAATGTAATTAAGCACAATGATATGTAATTTATGAATTTAAGGCGGAAGAATGTAGTGCCTAATGGCAAGAACATTACAATAAATAATAAAAAAAATATTGGCCGCCATAAACTTTACGATTATGAAAACATATTATCAATTTAATTTTGATCACCCCGAAACCCAGAAAATATACTTCTATTCCGAATTCAAAGACACAGAAGTCTGGCGTGAAGTATATATCCTCGCGATTACTGTGCCGTCTTATTGTGTTCCAAAATGAAAATTCATTTCGTTAAAGGTATCATAGGTAGCGTAGTGGTTGGTACAGGTTTTACATCTAATATATAAATGATTATGTCTCTGTGCAACCATACAAATTGAAAACTAAATTACAGTATTCCACGTAATGTAGATATATTTTAAAATTAATCATTCGAATTTTCTGAGTAGATTTATAGAAACACATTTTTCATTTTTCATTTCAATAATTATATATATATATATATATATATATATATATATATATATATATATATATATATATATATATATATATATATTTATTCCATAAGGAATAGAGTGAGGCAACGTCTCACTGTACATCGTACGCCTGTAGCCTGTACAGTATGTCTACGTCATTCACTTTCTTCTCGTCTGTCATCTCTACTGGGGATTCTATTAGCGGAACGCCAAATTGGTTTATTGGCACATAGTATACCAGTTCAATATGTGCGAGTGAGATAGCAATATTTATAGAAATCAGTCACAGGCTGCGATCACAACAAGGGGTAAATGAATATTTAATTTTTATTATTAAAATTTCATAATATGAATATATTAATATTATGTCATTAGATCAGGGACTGAAAACGGTTAACGGTTTCGAAATACGACGATGTTTTGACATGAATGTAATTGAAATCGGAAACGAACATTTCTTAATCATCGACTTATCGACTTAATCGACTAAGTGAAAACAATAAATAAAAACGGTAACTCGTTTCAGGAAACGCTTTTTCTGAAATAACGGTTTTATGGGTATTAGAGAAACAAAGACGACACAGTAGTCTGGAATATATATTTTTGATGCCAAACTGTTATGTCTTTGGCAAACCAATCAACGGCCATACCATATTGAACGCACCAGATTTGGTCAATCTCGTAAGTTAAGCACCACTATGCCCAATCGCGGTTTGGATGAGTGTCATAATCCGTTGACATTGCATCACTCGTGCCAGCGGTGAACAGTGTTCGGCTCACCACTATACCAACACACTTCAATGATATCCATATTAGCTTGGGATGTGTCTCCCCTTACTACATACCTAAGTTCCGTCTTCCTTGTACACACACAGATGCAATTTCTTCACAATGCTTCGCGAGTTTATGTCCAATATAGGCTGGCATCACAAAACTCTAGGAGTAGAGGGAAATCAACTCATGATTTACTGTAGTGTATAACTCGTACTCCGTTGTGTTTTCGGATTCGATCCCCGAAACAGAGCTATACTTTTTTGGTATGGTTGTTAACAAATATAATGTGCTCTCATAATTATAAAACAACATTGTACGAGGAGGCCATCGGTGATAGGACTCTGCATTGTAAATAAGACAACGTTAAATAAATGAAAATAGATAAATTACGTCACATGCAAAGGGAATGGGTGGGGAGAGAGGGGGTCCAGAATGTGTGACAAGATGTGGCAAGGGGACTGGGGAAATGGTCAGAAGCGTTGTGTCACATGCAGTATAAAATATATGCAATATTCGTAAAAAAAAGAGGTAATTTTGTGAACAACTATAAATTTCCGTAAGAGACAATATAAAAAAAAATTGTGTCAAATGTGTAAAAGTTCAAAACAAATTTAATAAAAAGCAAAAGAATTATTCTAAAAACTATAAATATTATAAAAAAAAATTATTTCTAACATCTCAAAATATGAAGGTGGTGAATAACAGGAAATTTGTGTGACATAATTTATGGATGGTCCCTTATGGTACACAAAAACGGAAAATGATTGTTCTTTCTTTAATGACAGTTAAAACAGAAAATATATTTACCTAAAGTAAAATAATTCTCTAAATATAATAAAAATTTGTCTATAGTACACTAAACGAAACCCTTAAAATTATTCTAACCAACATCATTTTCAATAACTTAATAGGAGTGTAAGCATACTCGTTTATACGCCAATGGTGGTCGTTACTACTTAAATACACTTACCAATTCATTTAACATATACAGATCATCATGGTTTACTCAACGTGCTATTATTAAAACAGTTATATAAATTATGCAAATCAAATCACGGTAACTGGTTTTCTTTGATTTGAATACAATGTAACAAATTGATTACTTCTGTGTGTTTTATTCGTTATACACCATTTTTCTATTATACTTATACAGGGTGTCCCAAAATTGAACGATAAGCGGGCACCAGAGGGTGGTTTTGCTCATGACGGCACGAGAAAAGAAGAAAAAAAAAATTATCTCATTTTGTTTAGAAATTAGAAAAAAAATAAAAATCTTTCGAAAATTAAAACACTTTAAGATGTTTTTAACTACCATGACCACAATTTTTTAAATATTTCTGATTTGTTTTTTGTATCGGCAACCTAAGTAGCACTGCTATCCACCACAACCATTAAAAATCTCAGAATGCTGGTAGTTTTTACACAAAAATCAATCGAAATTATTTCTTTCCCTAAAATTTTTAAAGATTTTTACTTTCTATCCACTTTAACTCATCGTGGTGTAAAAAAAAAGTATGAACACTACTATGGCAAGTTTTTTAAAAAATTGGCGCAACTCTTCAGGATTCCAAAATAGTATAATACTCCAGGAAAACTAGCAATAAAAATAAATTATGTATACTATTTCTTAACAAGAATAATATTTCATAAATTGTTGTTGTTGATAGCTATCACTTTTACAATACCCAAAAAGGGTTTTTTATTGTTGAATGAATTAAAAACAAATGGTACTAACAATTTTTCATTTATACCATTTGTACCATTTGTTTTAAATCATTCAACAATAAATAACAATAAAATATCAGTATATCAATAAATATTTTTTTTCTAATTTCTAAACAAAATGAGATAATTTTTTTTTTCTTTTTTTCTCATGTAGTCATGAGCAGGACCACCCTCTGGTGCCCGCTTATCGTTGAATATTGGGACACCCTGATAATACAATGTCTCTTGTTTTATTAGGAATTGCATAATTTTAAACAAACTCATGTGTTGCTTCTGAAATTTAAATTTTTTTTTGGTAATTTACTTCCTATTTTTAATAATTACACTGTTTAACTTAAATCATACTATCATACCTGAAATTTAAAGAAACGACATTTAAAGTTTATTATTTACCATAAATTGTCAATTCCTCTTTATCTAATTTTATTATAACCCCACAATATGCACTTAACTAACTAACTAACTAAAACGTAAGTTCTGTCGACTCCAAATATCAACTGTGTTGGCCGTTGTTTCTACATCGCCATCTATTGCGTTCATGAGTATATGTTTTTACTGAATGGTCACTGCTTTACCGACAGGCGAGGTTTGTATCAACTAAAGAAATATAATTTCTTTACATTCATATATGCTATGTATAGATATTTCAAAATAATTTCTAACTCAAACTACAATGTTAAACTACATTAATTGTTTTAAATACTTTTTCGTCGACACAGTGGGTGAGAGCATTGATGCTTGATACTGACTGCTGTCTTCAGGTTCGATCCTTCGACCAGAGTTATATTTTCTTGGTTTTGTTGTTATCAAGCAATCATAAACTTAAACAAGAAAAACATGGTAGAAGGTTGTCAGTGCCGAACTCAGTATCGAAAATAAATAAACATGTCTATCTCATCACTCCTTGGTTTTCTATAAGGGACGTCGCGTGAGAACTTAATCGAGCACGAATTTATTATTTAATTTAATTACATATTTTTAATTTTATAAATTGCTATCTGGGGGTAGTGATTTATTTGTGAAGAAAATAACGGATGCAAGCTTAATACAATATATTTTAACTTTTACCATATGAACGTATAATTGCAACTCTTAATTTAGAACTAACTTAAAACTAACAAAATCTAACCTTAAAACTTAGTACAATTGAAGAGGATAACAAAAATTATTTTCTCTTAGGCGGAGAAGGTTCAATATAGCAATAAAATATTTGCATAATTGAATATTGTATAAACAGTGTTCAATATTCAATATTCAATGTTCAATTCAATAAAATTAGAGCACATTTAAAATGAAAAAACATTTAATTTAAAAACTATATCAAATACGTAACATATTAGAGCAACATTTCAGTGCCGCCAGACATCACCTATTTTCTGATGAACAAAATGTGTAAGATTGAGCAGTGTTAGTATGTACAATGATCGTATGCCTACCTGCTAACTTAAGTAGGCGGCCATTTTCCAGGTGTCAATTAATCAAGGTTTACGTATCACTCACTCTCATGCGCACGGATAATGCCCTCTCGCTCCTACTCATAACGGAATTAAAATTATGTCCAGGGGATGTTTGGTCCCTTGGATCGGTCAATCCTCTTGTAAAACGTTTTAAAATAGTTGTCTCGCTTATAAGTAAGTTTAAGTTATTTTAGTTTATAAGTAAGTTTATTTTTTTATCAGCCTTAAAGCGTCTGCAAGGTAATACAAGGTGTTACAAGACAACTGTTTTAAAAAATTTGAATAGGAGCGAGAGGGCATTATCAGTGCGCATGAGAGTGAGTGAGACATAAACCTTGATTACATGATACCTGGAAAATGGCCGCCTGGTCAAGTTAGCAGGTAGACATACGATCATTGTATATACTAACACTACTTAATCTTACACATTTTGTTTATCAGAAAATAGGTGATGTCTGGCGGCCCTGGGACCTTGGACTATTTGCTTTGCTTCTTCCAACGTAATACTGAACACCAGTTAAAGTTCACACCAGACTGCTGTGTCTTCGAGTTTAGAACAGAGCTATATTTTCTGTGTTTGGTAGCTATCAAAATATAATTGATTATAAGTATTGTAAAAATACATGTCTTGTAGGAGGTCGTGGATTATTGGACCCAGCCTCAAAAAGGCCGATGTTAAATAAATTAAATTAAAAAAAAAAAAAAACATAATTGTCTCAAGCTTAAATAATTTCAATCTTTTTTTAGTGCAAAGTTTAGCGTTTGAGAAGGCCTGCTCTTGTATTTGACGTGACCAGATTTTTGAGAAGTCCAAAGCGAGACACTTTGTGAATTGTTGTTTTTGAATGTCTCGTAATTTTCAGACTTCTTTATTGCCATGTCGTCATAGCTATTTCTCTTACTTACGCTTTGCAAATTGATGTTATTTTTGCCAAATGGAATTTAAAACATTTTCTTGAAGTGTTGTTTCTACTTGCTCATGCTTACACTAAGACACACATGTTATGTTTTGTTTTCATTAGTTTTGAAAAAGAAAACGTTAAACATTTTATAGATAAAATTTGAAAACTTTCAAGTAACAATTTATTAATAACTGTATTTTGCAAAATTAAGAAAGAAAATGTAACAGAATTCTGTCTATGAGAAATATTAAATGAATCTTAAAATTAGCTAGTGGCAAGCTAGAACAATTGTGAGTCTTGTACTGCAATATAACTTTCTATCTGGCAGTAGTATTCTTTAGGGAGTGTTCCACTAAGCGTTCACAACAATCACGCTCACGACTGCAGTTTTTCCCGATCCATGTGCTTGCGAGCGTTGAAAAAATAAAGCCTATGACATTTTATTTAATGCTTAACTTTAAGCTCCGTAGCAAAAGCTATATCTACAAACAAGTAAATTTTTCTAAATGATAGTGAACATTGTTTATTTATTAAGTTAGGTTATGGTATGAGTAAAAGTGTATAAATGGCAGTTAAATATGAATTAAAATTAATTTTATTAAGCTTATTTAAGGAGGTACAGGACCTTAATGTAAATAATGAAAACGTCGTGAAATTTGGAGGGTCGATACAAATAGTTAAAATACATGCAGTCTCAAAATTTTAGAGACCTACGGTTTTCTTTTTATACATGATTAAAAATAGTCATTTTTCATACAAATCATAATTTTTAGCTCAATTTCACCACATGATATAACTTTTAACTATAAAAAAATGGTGACACGGCTTTCAAGAACTAGGTGTATAAAAAAAATCTTTTCTGTAACTATTGCAAAAAGAAAATAATCAAAAGGATACGTATTTACGAAAATATTTAAATAAAACCTTTAAGAAACAGTAAATGTGGGTTATAAGCCGGCAACGTTGCAAATGCCAATATGAGCGGAAAATTCAAAATCAGAATAAATGTTATATTAAATATAACAATTTATTGGTCAAAGAACCAAATCACGCATGCGTCAACACACGTAAATTTGCAGCGTTGTAAAATTTATTATTCCTTTTTCAAAATATTTAATTTGTATTTAAATTGAATTAATATAAATTTGATATTAATTATAGGTAATTTTTAATTTATTTAACTATTATATGCATAAAAAATGACTTTCAACAAGCAAAAAGCAGTTTAATAGGGAATTGAAAAATTCATTTTCAAAGGTACAGTCCCAATATTTGCTCGTCCCTCATGTACTTCGTATTTTGCATTTCGTATTACCGAGAGATAAACTTTTTGCATTGACGGTACGTCCTGTACCTCCTTAATATAATTATATAATAAAATAAAATTCAATAAAATATCTCTTTCCGAATCATATAAAGTAATTTTTTCTGTCATGATCATCTTCAAGTTTTGCGTTATGTTTAACCATTGCGCCGAAATGCTCAACAACGACCACTACGACCCAACGCTTCAGATAGGTCGTGAGCTTGCCGTGAGCGAAATTAATGACGTCATCAGTGACGTTTTGAAATATTTTGGACTCTTAGTGGAACGCACCATTAGTAGGTTATTACGTGTTTCAATTTTTGTTAACATGTTTAATAGAAATACACCACCGTGGTTTTAGACATCGATCTTTCAACATTTCGTACGGTTTCTCTTCTATTTAATTACAGAGTACTTGTTTATTAGTGTTTTTGATTTATCGTATCAATCCGTGAAGGAAGTGAAATGTGTGGAGGAAGGCGTTCAGGTCTTTTGAGACAATTAGTAAGATCGAAGTACTCTTTGAAGCGTACGCTCATTTACATGAAGAAACATTCATATATCACTAGTGCTCATGGGTACGCCTCCACCTCTCTCTCCCTGCCATGTTTTATACGATAAATCCGATGCGTTTGCAAAAACGCATATTTTCCATAACATATGATAAAATGACAAATTTACGCGGTATATAATATATTGGAATAGGTAAGAAAAATAGAACACGGCTCTTGTATCATGTCTATATTTAAAATACATCCCGGGGAAGTAAATTCTTCTCGTAGTATTAAATGGAGGTGGACGATAAGGAGGTGAAGTTCTATGTAAATGACATTTTCGTGCTTATGAATTTTCTTTTGATAAATTGACATCGTTTGATATCCTTGTAGCACACGCTCTAATATTTGACAGCTGAATTCAACACAAACATCGAGTAGCATATTAATTAGACAAATAGTTATCAGATTGATTTATAGATAGTATAATAGTAAACATGGGAGTGAGTACATGAAGGTAATCACGTCCATAAACCAAAATACCCGTACACTCGTATTTACCAAGTTATATACGTTATAGTCCAAGATCCCAGGCCCGCCAGACATCACTTATTTTCTGATGAACAAAATGTGTAAGATTGAGTAGTGTTAGTATGTACAATGATCGTATGCCTACTGCTAACTTGACCAGACGGCCATTTTCCAGGTACCAGGTAATCATTCATACAATCATTGTACATACTAGCACTACTCAATCTAACACATTTTGTTAATCAGAAAATAAGTGATGTCTCGTGCCCCGGGGATCTTGCTCTATTAATACGATATATGTACACCGTGGTGAATAAATTATCGACACGCCAGCCGAGACTTTTTTATAAATGTTTTCTTTTAGTAATTTGCAATATTTCATAATAAATTTTTTATTACTAAAAGTTTTATCTGAATTTTTTTTTTGTAAAATTTATATACGTTAATACGGTGATGTGAATTTGTTCAGTAAGTTTTTAATCTATTTGCAAGTAATGCATCTCGTAACTTGTCAAACACACTTGTACACTTGTTTCCGAATTGCCTGTATTCGTGCATGTGCATGTACATGTGCATGTTACACATAAACTTGCAAACGAGTGTTTGGAAAACTTCGGTAAATGTTGAAAAGGATGTTTTAAAAGTTTTCATTCAATACACTAATTACAGTATCAGTTCGTTGTGAGCATTGACACAAAGTGGCCTCGTGTGTTATCTTTGTAAAAATAATAACAAACCCGTCAAAAATGAGGAAATTACTTATTCACAACTAATCGATTTTATATTTTTAATATTATCTTTTTTTTAAATATATTTATATATCGTCGGCCTATTTTTGCTACTTGTTCTATCACCTTACAAACAATTTGTTTTATCTTAATAATGTCGATTCTTAATCTGGCTAAGAGAAGTGGACGATACAAGTACGATATACATGTCATCCCAGTATCGTTCGCTGATCATAGTCAGACTAGGGAAGGCTATTTATCGATTAATGAGGCACAGGACGTTAACGTAAAGGATGAAAACGTTGTGAAATCGATACAAATTCGTTGGAGGGTCGATACAAATAGTTAAAATACATGCTGTTTAAAAATTTTAGAGACCTAGGGTTCATAGTTTTCTTTTTATAAATGATTAAAAATAGTCATTTTCCATACAAATCATAATTTTTAGCTCAATTTCACCACACAATATAACTTTTAATTATGAAAAAATGGTGACACGGCTTTCAAAAACTAGGTGTATATAAATTAATCTTTTCTGTAACTATTGCAAAAAGAAAATTATCAAAAGGATACCTATTTACAAAAATATTTAAATAAAACCAGTAAGAAACAACGGCAACAAGATACAGTCCCAATGTTTGCTCGTCGCTCATGTGCTTCGTATTTTGCATTTCGTATTACCGAGAGATAAACTTTTTGCATTGACGGTACGTCCTTTACCTCCTTAATTCCTGCCTGTTAAGTTTTCTTGAGTGTTATGATATAAATAATTTTTACCTAAGAGTTAAACTTAATTATTCTATGGAGGTCACATACCCGTGTTTCGGATTTTTTATCAGTTTTTATGATTGAATTCTGATTATACACGCAAAACATCTTAGAAATATATTTTATTATTATATTATATATTTTTTAATTAAATTAAGTGCATTTAGTCTAGATTAACTATAAATTCAGATTTTGCTCCGGAGTCTAATGTAAGGGCACGTGGAGAACGTCGAATAATTAAACAAATTGCTACAACTCCCTTCATTTTCTCTCTATTTCAATCCACATCATATTTTATACCCAGATTCCTTTTTTTAAAAATTATTTAATTTAACTTTTCATTTACAAAAGTTTCTATTCAAGAAGCAACCACTTTACTTAATTAAATTTATATTTTAATATACTGGTACATTAAATATATTTTATAGAATACAGAATGGAACTTGTCAATTTGAAGGACGACTTGCAGTGCCTTAATTAAGAAGCGTCTTTACTGTTGCAGCTTCTCACTACAACAAAGGGAAACCTGAAATAAAATCTGAAATTAAAAAGAAAGTAAAGTCATTCGAACAGATTTTATACGAGCTAATAAAATGTTGCATCAGTGAAAGCGCGCTTAAACATTTATCACCTTCAAAACTTTAACCTTCGGAGATCTATTAATTCTATTCCCACATTTCAATGATTTCCTTTGTAATAAATGGAACAATAGTAACATGCGAATTCCTGGATTTTATTCATAAAATAAAACCTTCTTTTCTATTAAATAAATAAGTAGAATATCAAACTATGCAGTGGAATTATTGTTTTTTCAACAATAAAATGTTTTGTGAATAAAAACACAAAACAACAATAAATAACTTTTACTGTTTTCCTTTTTATAAAAAAACATTTTCAATAGAATAAAAAATAACATTAAATGTAGTAATAATATCAAAACTTGTTATTTGTTTATAAACAAAAATTTAACGCAGTCAAATTTAATTGTTTAAATATTTTAGTGTTTATGGTAATTAAAATGTTAAAGTTTCAAAAGATATTGAAGTGATGAATAATTATGAGCACAAAAGCAGTCGACGCATTTATTAATGATTGAAACGTTGTAGGTCATGTCGTCGTGTACAGCGGTATTGTTATGTTTACTCATATAAATGCAAACAGTCAGCAACCAGCCGCGTTTCAGTGGTGTTCGTTTAAAAATCACGTCTTGTTTTCATGCTGACTGAACAATAAGGCCTGTCTCAGTATGGCACCGAATTTAAGCGACGGCGAATTCGGACGTATACACTTATTTATGATACAGCATCCTCTTGATGTTTACGTCTTATATATATGTATATGTATATATATATATATATATATATATATATATACATATATATATATATATATATATATATATATATATATTTATATAAATAAATAAAAGTTTTAATATTTTAAATTACGTATCAACATTTAAAAATAAATACTATGTTTGACGTAATTATATTAAAATTAATAAAACATGCATCTTTGCACTTTGATTCCTCAGCTACTGTGTTCCAAATATGTCGTTGAACATCTCTCGAATGATAGTTTGAATTTTTCTGGTTCCACAAACTCTCTCTTTCTTGAATTAAAAGAATTAATTTTTCGGTGTCCATGATTCACTGAAATACAAACATAAACTGAAGCATGCTGAACATACTCGTCACAAGCGATCTCGCCGATAGATCTCATTTGATCCGTATTGCAGCGTAACAACAAGCGATCTTAGGTATCCCCTCCAGTCTGAGGCGGCTGTTTGCATTTACAAAGGTCCGGATAGGATATCGTTGTAGTAGTGGTAACGCTTGGATAAAATTCGCCTTTATACGGTTCTAATGTGCGAGGTAGTGCCGCCCGTATTCGGACGGCTTTGTAGCTTGCAGTCTGAGAGGTTCAGAGAGGTCTCATTACATTTGCAGGGTTCGGATAGGTAAAGCGTAGTAGCCCGTATACGTCCGGCAGAAATTCGCTTAAATACGGTGCCATACTGAGACAGGCCTAAGCAGGATACCGCTGCATACGCGTTGCTTCCACTTTCTTCGTTTCATTCATTAAACAGTATGAGTTTACTGTTTTCCGTGCTTGTCTCTGGACTATTTAATAATTAAAGGGGTAATTCTTTACAAACAATTACACACTTCGTGATGTTATTTATTTCTTTACGCTTCCCCCACTAGAAATGGCGATTCTTCTTAAAAAAGATCAATTTTTTAATCAATTCGAATCGAAGTCTAAAGAATCGAATCAGAAAAAAATCGAAGTGTGGAAGATCGATTTCTCAAAAATTAATTTTTCGATTCTTTTTGAATTTTTATATAAAAAAAAGAGAACGATCTTTTATCGATTTTATTTCTAAAAAAATACAAGCCTATCTTATAATTAAAGAATAAGTGAAGAGTGATTTTTGATTAATCAATAAAATTATGTACGTTAATTATTATAGTATAAAATAATTATAATTCACAATATTTCATTTCCAAGCTTATAATAAATAATGTATATAAATAATTGTATAGTTAAAAAAAACATCGAATCTCGAGTTTCGAGTGTTTGATATCGACTCACGGGATCCATTATATAAAATCGATTTTCTCGACTCACAAAATCAATTCTTCGATTAATCGTTCTTAGATCGCCATCCATACTCGCCACTACCATAATTGTGTAGAGAAGTGTAAAAGAAGTACAAAATAAACGTCACAGAGTTAACAGCTGTTGTGGCATCCCATAAAGTTTCTATATAACGACGTGATATTTACTTATTATATTCTACAGTTTTTGTGACATCAAAAATATGACAGTGCCAATGACAATTAAGAGGTAAATCAAAATTCAAATATAGATAGCTATATCTCCGTCAATGTTTGGATATTTAATAAAATAAAAAACGTCAATAATAATAAACTAGTTCACAACCGAATTGGGTATTACACATAGTCCAAGATCCCAGACCCGGCAGACGTCACTTATTTTCTGATGAACAAAATGTTTAAGATTGAGCTACCTGCCTACCTGCTAGCTTGACCAGACGGCCCTTTTAATTCAACCTTTGTATCAGCTTCCTTATGCTCGGGACACGATAATTTTTTATGGATTTCTCGATGAAAACTCGATTATTGAGAGGTCAATTTAAGACTCATATATGTCGCAGTCACGCTTATGCGCATGGATAATGCCCTCTCACTCATACTCACAGCAGCACAAAAATTCGGTCTAGGGGATTTTTGGCCCCTTGGATCGGTCTGTTTGCTTGTAAAACATTTTAAAATAGTTATCTGGCTAACATATATAAAAATGGAGTATCAGACAGTAAGTGAGTTTAAGTAATTTTTTGTCTGTAAAGTAATACTGCCGACGGGAAGTGTCTGGGAGTATTGATGACAGATTTTTAATATTATTGTGTTACATATACGTAAAAATCCGCCATCAGAATTTAAGTAGCGTGATTACGTACCTTGATTATATAGGTATACGATCATTGTACATACTAACACTACTTAATCTAACACATTTTGTTCATCAGAAAATAAGTGATGTCTGCCGGATCTGGGATCTTGCTCAAACACAAATGATTTTTTCATTACTTTCGATACCTTCATAGGGGGAGTTTCAAATGATGAAGTTTCGTTACTTTCAGGACAAAATGTAACACTATTCACCATGAAATATAAACGATGCTTTCAGAATAAGTTAAATTAACTTGTGATAAACGAGGCATAGCACATAGATATGTATAGAAAATCATAATCAAGTAAATACTCGTATCCCAGTGAGATGGAAAACTTTGTTATTTAACCAACACAACTCGAACTTTATGTTTTCTTTGTTTTCCTTCCGGAATGCCGGAGTAGTAGAGTAGTAGAGTGGTAGAGTGGATGGCATTGACATTAAGAACAATAAACTTGTTCTAAGTAAATACGAATAGACCGACCGACCGACATACTCGTATTTGAATACATCCGTGTACGTAACAATCACCAGAGGTTAATAATCTACTAAAATTGGCGGGATTCATTCTACATCTCTGTAACTTTATAAATGTTCACTTAATTTAAAAAGAAAAGAAAGAAATTGCAAACATTATATTTATTTATTTTTGTTTTTCTTTCTATTTAATTTATTCAACATCGGCCTATTTCCGATGCCGAGTCCTATCTCTTTTTACTATGTTGACAGTTATTTTGGTATCGTGATCTCATATATACGGACTTTATCGCCCATGTATATACATAATCAATTTAGCTCAATAACAACTAAACCAGAAATTATAATTCCGGTTTAGGGATCGAACCCGAAGACACAGTAGTCAGCGTCAAGCATCAATGCTCTCGCCAACTGTGTCGTCTAAATATATTTATTTATTTAACTACGTTCTATTTGCAATAACGAAATAACGTACCATAAATAATATTGACATTTTCTAATGATGCTTCGGTGGCTACCATCAGCGAACCTCCCGGAGAACGTGTTCTGCGGGACAGCTTATATTGTGTCAAAATACTTTATACTTTTTATATTAGTTTAAACGAGCGCCAGGGTGTGCTAATTCATTAAGTCGATGTAGTTAAAGAACAACTTTATTCTCTTCAGCCATTGTTTCAGAATTATTCCCAATTTAAAGGTTTAAATATCAGAAGGCTAAGCAACCCCATCTGAGTTGTTTAAGTCAAGATAACTGCTACCAAAGAAGAAGATAACATTAACGAAATTTTTGGCTACTAACACGGCAAATACAGTCAGTTGAGTTCAGAAAATTCATCAGCTCTTATTACATCAGACCTCAAACCTCGCTTTCATTTACCAAAAGAGTCTAACGTAGCAACTCACATGAGCACGAGACTTTTCTCGTCTCGTAAAAGCCAGAAGATACGAGACGAGACATTTCTGAAAACTATTGAGACAGTACCGAGACCACATAAAGCGAGATCCGAGAGTCTCGACTCAGGTGTCGTTGAGATTATTTAAAAAAAAAATTGCAAGAAATATAAACTAACAGCAACATAAAGATTCAACCTTATTTTATTATAAAAATTTTAGGTTAGGTTAGGTCGTTCATTTACGAAATATAAAATCTGGTAAACAAACATCTGTTAAATATTTTATTTTATAATTTTGTCTTTTACAACATTTTGTAGCCGAACTAAAACGAATGTTTTAAGGGAAAATAAATATGAATATAAATTATTTACAATGCGATTGTTTGAAAACATTTTAGGCTTTAGTTGCCGCAAAAATGTCGTTGAGTATAGGTATTAGTAGTGTCAACCTGAAAAAAGGCCAAGATTAGATGAAAGTGAGCATTAAGTGAAATTGAACCAGTTGGTCAACTGTGTATAAAAAAAATTCTTTAAAGTTTAAATTTTCTTTTAAGTTTGATACAATTAATGGTGAGAAAAAGAGATATGCTTAAGGGAGGGGATAGGGTTTTCACTTTCGAAAAATCCAATCATTTTTTTTTGTTTTATCTTATTGTTTAACATTTCAAGAATATGTCCTTAAAATTTTAAGCCGATCTAAGCAATATTCTTGAAGTTATTGTCTTATTCTTCCGGTATATTATATCGTATTATATGTTAATCAGGTATACAGTTTATTCTTTGCTATAGTTCTGAAACGTTTTTCTCAAAACTACTTTTTCAAAGTCCGTGTTCACAGCCATTTAAAAACTAATTGACCAATTCATTTCAAACTTCGTACACATTTTCTACATATAAAAAACCTCCCCCCAACGTTTAGATAAAAACATTTTCTTTACATTAAGGGTGTTTCCCACTCACAAAATGGCGGAATTTTTCGTGGAAAATAACAGTTCACACTTTAGATGGCCGCCAAAAAATTTTAAATGAAAAAAAAATTATCAGAGGCCGTTGGGGGGAAGATTTGATTATAATTTAACTAAATTTTAATGGTTTTTCATTTTCAAATAATTTCCGGCCGAGTTATAGTGAACACCGCAAATTGTCTTTTTCACAAGACCTTCTGGAGATAGCTTTGTTACTGGCTTATGCTTTAATATTGCTGCATGATAAAATTATACAACATAGTCAAAAGTATGCTCAATAATGTACAAAAGGTTCGAATAAAATTGCTCAATCTATACTTGAGAAAAGAAATCGCAAGAAGAGTGTTTTTTTTTACGCTGAAACCCTAACCCCTCCCGTAATGTCTTCAAGATTAAAAATAAAAAAAAATAATTATCCGAAATAATATAATGGATTACTTTGTTTAAGACTATCTTAGGAGTAAGTTCTCACAATAACGAGATGTAACAAAACGAAACGAGACCGAGACTAAAACGATACCTATTTTTTTCTAAACTAACGAAAACGAGACGAGCAGCAAATAATTATTCATATTCATTGTACACGTGTGTTCAAATTATCAAATAAAGTCATTTTAAATCGTGTTTTAGTAAGTTTCTAAATATAATATACAGTCCACTAGTAAATAAAGAAGTATAAAAATTACCTATCTAATTTTGCATAACATTTTGTTTTTCGAGACGGATCGACAAGAAACACGAATGGAACATAACATTTGGTCCAATCGAGCTAGATGACAAATTTTTGTACTTATAGCCATTACTGATCAAATCATTATTGAATAATTAATTACCAATATTTTAACCCATAGAATACATGAAAGTTGTTGTACCTACCAAGAATTAAATGACACACAAATATCAAAATGTTCAACTTTTTGTATATGTATTGTGTTATGAATACTTGTACTAGTATATTAATTTATATTTATGGTGAAACACCAGTCGCGGAATAAATACATCGTCTAATGAATCCAACTCAACCTCAGGAATTTATGTAGCCCACAAGTAGCCTTCTTCAGTCTATGCTTATGCATATTATAACAAATTATTTGCGGGACATACATGGACCAGAGCTTCATTTACCCCGCGGTTAGCATGTTCGGGACCGCAAGTTTAAAATATCTATAAAGTCAGTTTAATTGAATTCCCTCAAATTCACCCCACGCGCTGTGTTCCTGTCTTGGTAGAACAGGACAAACATATATCTGTCTCTGATGTGGTTAATCGTTGTCCTGCTTTGAACGTAGTTTTCCACTGTCTATGTAGTACATATTTTAATCAGTCACCGAAGAACAAAAAAACTTATAAAAAATTTAATAAAAAACAAATGATACAATGCGTTTAAACATATAATAAAACATGTAGAATTCTAAAAAAATGAACATTTTTTATAACGTATATTAAATTTTTTTTTGTCCAGTTATTTATCTTATGAATATAAATTGAATAATTGTATATTCCGATAGAAGTTTTTAGGGCAAATATTTGTCCCTCGACATTTTTATTAGTTGTTTTATTATATTGTCCCATAACAATCCTACGACCATCGTATGCTTCTTTATTAAAGAATAAAATTTTATAAAACCCACTGTAATAAATATTATTTTATAGCGTTGAGAAATTTTAAGTATTTAGATCTTGCACAATGCCCACAGGATCACAGGATCGCAGGATCACAGAACACAAGATCTATGGTTGCCACGTCGTCAGACAAGTGTCACTTTAGTCAATTCTCATTTTGATGGAGCTCCTGAAGAATTTTTCTGTTGCTAAATGTTATGGGTTTTTGATTTTTATCTGTTTTCATTCGATAAGCTACCTTTACTTTGAAAGGTGTTCGAAAAACTGTCAACGAAAAGATTATATTCTATTTTGATGGGAAAATACCGGATTAATAACCAGTTCTGTAAACACAGAAAAAAGATCGTAGGGTTACCTACCCCTTGATTTAAAGGCGGAGTAAGGTTTCAACTTTAAGGTAATGTATTTGTATTATTGTACAAGATATTAAGTTTATCGTGTAAAAATTTGAAGTCGATTGGAGTAAAACTGTCGGAGATATAGAGTTTTAAGTCTTCACCTCTTTAGTCTGCTTTCGTGTTACTTTGAAACTTTTAAATGCGGTTTCTGTACCACGACTTGCACTTCGGCAAACTTCGTTTGGAAAGTATTAGGAAGAGCATCAGAAGGGGTACGAAGCGTTCCGGCCGGTGCAGACATGCTGTCCAAAGCTTCATGTAATGTCTTACTAATGTCTAATAGGATTTCAATCACCATTCGGAGTGATACGATTCTCTTCTAATTGGATTCCGATTGTTTTGTTTGTTTGTAGGATAGGCTTCGACACCATAGAACCTGCTATAAGTACGTCGAAGTAGAATGAAAAATAAATACCGCTTGTATAGTATTCTGGTATAACAAAAATAACATCAATATATATTTTTTACTCTAATATAAACAGTACAGAAAATAATGATATAAGAAATATTTCATTTATTTTAAATAGCTATTTTCTTATCAATATGGTATAATAAGGAAGTGAGAAGAAAATGTCTTAGTTGACAATTGTCTTTATAAATGTTTGCAGAAGAACTTAGAGATCAAACAGATTTATAAAATAAAAAGATATTCCATTAAAAGTAGAATTGAGAGAGTAGTGAGAAGTGAGTAGTAGGTACACAGAGCATTCTACGTAACCTAGTTTTCTGTAATAACGTTAAAAGCAAAGCAAGAAAACGTGTGAGTTGGTAACTCGGTAACTGGTTCCATGATTCCATGATTCCATGTTTTAATGAAGACATAGAGGAAAATTTTATTAAACATAACATTATATTCATAAGAGTATATGCAAAACTAAATGTACAAAACTGACGCTGATGCTGAAGCTAACGCTGACGTGTTCTCATATTCAAAGAATGAGATGGTTTTTTAAATTTTCCTATATAGGTACTTTGGTTATACATAGATAAAAAAGTAAATATTAAATTGAAACTATTTTCCATCTTGTTTGAAATCAGACAGAAGAAGGGAAGAGTTTCTGACGTCACATTTTATTTAAAATTTGACTTCTAAGAAAAAAAAACAAGTATTTTTTAGAGTTACTTGAAAAAGTATGAAATTATTATCATATAATTGTTATACTGCCATGGTCCTTTTATGTAGTATCAAATGCATCGATAGACTTTACCGGACCCGGAATAAAAAACATTACTTTCTATGTGGTGTAAATTAAATTTCATTTTATGTAGTGTTATTATTTTTATTTTAAACCTGTGAAACAAGAAATTAACAAATTAAGACAAAGATACTAGCAGCGACTAAACTAGCATCCAAACTATCTAGCTGTGAATTTACTAGATAAACAAACGTATGACTTTATTGACCACAACGTTTTTAATTGTCATTCATAGATATAGCCTTCACTAGACCACTATTTCTCATCTAGGTTCATTTTCATTTTTAGCATAAGTACTTATTGTTTGTACTTATTATAACAGATTGTAACGCGCATATTATTACAAAAAAAAATCTAATGTTATTTATCCCTCACTCCATTCCGATATACAATATAGATTTTAGTAATACAAAAATAAAAAATGCATTTGTTAATTAGGTTATGAATGTGTCAACAATCAAATTGTTTTTTAACCAAGTTTTTTTTATTTTTCAGATTTCCGTTGCGTCAGACTGTATAGATTTTCCGACTTAGGTATGTAAAGATTATGTATTTTATTTAGATTAAGTACTACCATCGGTGTCTTTTCGATTTCAGTCACCGACAACCTCTTACTATGTTAGCAGTTGTTATAATATAGAAGCTTCATATGTGTTGAATAGACATATGTATATATATATATATATACATATATATATATATATATATATATATATATATATATATATATATATATATATATGTGGAGTCGTAAAAATAAATAGAGCATACAAAGTAATCATAACTATAACACCCGAGCTAGAAAAGTCGTAAAAGAATATGATTAATAAGGGTATATTGTGAATGGAAACCAGTCAAAGGTTAAAGCAATTAAAATGTGTGAATCTTTAAACCACTGTTTGAATACGTTAGGTAATGTGCTTACCGAAATTAACTAAACGAATTCTCAAAAGTAATAAAAATAAACCTATTAAATCTAACTGAAAACTAATGTAGGACTGAGTATATAATAACTAGAATTTAAGATGGTTTGTTCATTCATTGTTCTGTATTTGTAAAGTAAATACCAACGTTTATATTGTAACCTTATTGTATTATTTTTATCGTTATTATTTTATTAAATAAATGTATTAAACAAATTATGTGATTCTTTATCATACTGACAAGAAACTAAGATATTGAATAGTTGAATATTAATTGAATTGACAATTGCCTTAAATTAAATAAGAGTACCTTGATTCCACATCAGACTAGCGTTTGTTTCATCAGATTGTTTTCCACATCAGAATTGGGATAGTATTCTTGTTTTTCACATATATATCATTAATATATTTTAAAAATCCAAAGAAAGGTTTTAGTAAAAAAATGAAATTAATGATATTGTACCAATTATTTCATCTTACTTGAAATTGAATATAAGTACAATCAGTATCACAAGTATCAGGAAAATTTTAAGGTTACCGGAATTATATTACCAGATATTTCTTGAATGAACTGTAATAATAAATATTTGGGAAATTACAGGAACTCAAGTCTGTAAAATTATGTATTGAACGCATGTTGTATCAAAGTTTAATTGCCATTTCCGTGTCTATACGAGTATATTCCATGACTGAATATAATATTGTATAACTTGTCATCATTTATAATAAAGCGGGAATTTTTCAAACTTAAATAATTGTTACTCTTTTATTAGCGGAACTAAGGGCGCGGAAGAGTCTGTTGTGTCGTACTAACCATGTCGTTAGTAACCATGAGTCACTGGTCGGGAGCGCATCGCGCGTTTGCAATGGAGAAATATTTAAAGTGTGGTGAATCGTTGATAGCGCGTCGCGCGTCGTTTCTATTCCCATTTTGATATTCGGCGGTTAAACGATGTTCCGAGCACGCAGCTTATTTGGTCGTGGGTACAACGATTCCGACAAGAAGACATAATGGTTAATAGGCCGCACCCTGGACCGTCCTCGTCAGCCGCAAAGCCAAAACGTAGTACAGGTGCATCAAGACATCATTAGAAATTCAAGAAGATCAGTGTGAAAGATTGCCGCCTCTACAGACATTAAGAAGTCAACTGCGCATATGATTTTGAAAAGAAAATTAAAACTTCATCCCTATAAAATGCAAATCGTACAAAAACAAAACGAAAGCGATTATTTTTAAGAAAAACGAACGCCCGAACGATGATGCAACATGCAACAAAATATGCTAAAAGCGTTTGCATTGCCCATTTCTGCTCAAGGAATAATCGGTCCATATTTTTTTAGTGAGAGAGAAACTGTTACTTCCTCCATGAGTTTTTGGTACTTGCAAGTGTTTCTCGGACGCAACAATAGAACTTATTTTCAGTAAGATGGGGCATTTTTTTTTCATTTATTAAATTTAATAGCACCTCCTAGGCTTCGGCCCATATGTGCTGCTTTTTCCACTTATTCTATCCCCCTTAATTTTTTACATTTCAATTACATTAATATATAATTATATAGGAACAAATAAAAGATGTACAAAGTAACTTATTATAACTCATTTTATCTAATTTACTGTTCCATCTCATCCGCCGTGAAATTATCTCAATTCCTTTGCTCTAATTCTTCTCCTTCACTTCCTATTACTGTCTCTGCATCTCTTCTTCTTCTTCTTACTTCATCATTCTTCAATAGCATTTTTCTAGTTTCAAAAATCTCCTTCGCATACTCATTATAATATCGATACCTAATCTCTTCATTTACTAGATACTCTAGACTTCCAATCTCTCCTTTTTTTTTGACTTTTATTCTATCTTGAAATTTCACTCTCGCTTCATAGTAGCCTGGGCATTCTTTTAATATATGTGTATCAGTGTTTCCCGTTCACCACATCTGCACCTATCATCACTCTCAACTCCAAGCTGGACTAACTTTGCTTTAATAGATCCATGACCGCTTCCTAAAAAGGATAAATACAGTCCAGGTTAAAACCACTTATTTTGCTTTACAAACTTGACATTCTTAATGTGGTGATAAGTTCTTCTTCCTTTTTCCGTTATATCCTATCTGTTATGCCATGCAAGATAGGGCAACTCCACATACTGCCAGGGTCTCAATGTTGGGGTTAAGCGAAATTGTCCATGGAATTAATGTTCCAAGCAAGTCAACTCGATAATAAGGCCAACTCGATCGCCGGATTTGACGCTGTGTTATTTTTTCTTGTGAGATTACCTTAAGTCTAAAGTGTACTACATTAACCCCCGTACCATAACTGTTTTACAAGAAAATATCTGCAGACCCAGGTTATGTTTCTAAAATATAATAAATTTTTTATTTAATTTCGAAATCGAAAAATTTCCGCTGAACACTTTTAATTTTACATGATTTTCTTGTACAGATTTGTATTGAATTCAGCTCTAATTTAAAAATATCCTAAATGTATGTAATATACATTTATTTATAATTAACTAGCTGTCCCGGCCACGCGTTCCTGTGACTAACGTTTTTGTCATATTACATTACATAGCGCCATCTATTGAATATTTACTCAATCTAGTCAACAGAATATTTACTCAATCTAGTCAACAGATGTCGCCATCATCGTCGCCAGATGTCATATGTCATATACAGATAATTAATAGACAAATAATTTGCAATAAGATAATAATAAATTGAGATGTAAGCTATCCTATCTTTCAAGTTGGATCAAACTGCACCCGGTGTACAAATTTGATTAAAATCGGTTAAGCAGTTTAGGAGTCCATCGCGGAGAGACAACGTGACACGTAATTTATATATATTAAGATAATTGATTGGAAATTATTGGAAATAAAAAACACTACAACTTGAATCTTCAAAAATTTAAAAGTAGGATTTTTATACACCATAAATACATCTCGGTGATGGAACGTTTGAAATAGGTAAAATAAAAACGATAAGTAGTAATAATTGTAAGATATTTTTACTGCACTTGAAATAAAAGGTAGGGCTCTAATGTCTGAAATTCCGCACACATACGAATTCCTTTTGGGCATTTGTTTACATTGTGTGTCATTACGTCAGCGTCAGCGTCGTGCTCAAGCAAGATATTATATTTATTTTTAAAACGTATTTACTGGTTTCCCTGCAAATGACTGTGGAATGAAGATCACTCGGTCCAGTGTTTACGTGTTCTTGGCACGGCATTTCGGCATCTCGGCATCTCAACAACGCGGCTTTAACATTTAGAACAGTTTACATTGGTTGATGCATTAACTTAACTTTACAAAATGATCTCAGGAAATATTCTGAAAACTGTTTATAGGTATATACTCATATATACAGTGCCGTATTTAGATACTCTGGCTCCAGATTTTATTGAGGTGTAAACGTGTGTCTTGCACATTTCTGGTGTGATAATTGCGTGTTTACTAAAAGACATTATGAAATAAAATAATTTTGTTGCAAGAAAAGTCATTTTCAAGTTAATATATTGTGCTAGACTTCCCAACTGAAATATATAACTACACAGTTACTACTAACTACACTGAATACTGTGTCTCCGGGTTCGATCCCCGGGTCAGAGTTATATTTACTGGGTTTGGTTACAATCAGATTTAATTGGTTAGACGCAACCATAATCCTGAATATAGAAAAAAAACATGATCACAAAAGAAAAATTCGAAAAATAAAAAAAAAATAGAAAAAGTAACGGAAAAAAAATGAATAAAAAACAGCTTTATAAGAAGAGATGGATGGACTTGAAAAAATAGAAGTTGTGCACAGGGAGGACCTAATTAGCAGTATACAATTGGTAGACATGTGGAAAAGTGATACACAGTAATAAAGAAAAGTACAAATAGAAGAAAGAATCAGGGAATGCAAAGGGGGACATAGTAGTGGAAGCGTTTCCTGTATCAGATCGATTCAGCAGAAGCGATTCAGTTATTGTTGAAATAGAAACAGATGAGGATATTGAACGATGGATAAAGAAGTTATCAGAGAACCAACAATGGAAGAATTTCAAATAGAATGATGACAAAAACTGAACTAAACTAAAAATTATATAAAATGTAATATATTGGTTTCAGAGGTAATAACAATCAATGGTTGATGCACTCAAAATAAATATGATAAATAAAATGTAAATCAAACACAATTCCTTCAGGTGAATATGATACTGCTTTTGAAATCGCTTCAGTCTCTAAATTATATTTTTTTATATTTCTTGATCGTATTTATCATATCTTTAAATCCCCACTACTTTGTCAATTTAAAGATTGCGTATTTTTCATCTTAACATTCCAATTAGGTTGTGAACCATAACTGAATTTATATAAAAATGCACTGTATATTGATAAAGTTTGCTAACAGCACTTCAAATACCCTCTTCACATATTTTTATTCTTTTCGCACTATTATAAAAGTTATAAACTATTTAAATAGTCATTCTTGACTCCTAAATAATTAAAGAGATAAAAATTTCCAAAAGATGTCATTTCTTTTCTTAACATCATCTCCATAATCATTGCCATCGTTTTAAACAAGAGAAGTGTGGAAGAGATGCAAAATTGAACGTCACAGCGGTTGGCATATGATAGGATTACTTATTTTATTCTACTGCTTGTGTGACGTCAAAAATATTAATATCATGCTTAATATTATGCTATATCTCCTATTAGTTAATAAAAAATGTAAAAATCTATCCCTAACCTTGAACTCCGACCCTGGGTTATGTTAAGAAGATTATTTTATTTAGAATAGATGCAATTACTTTACTGTAGAGATACCTTCACCTTTACTTCCGTCGGTAATGCATTCGGAGTATAATCGTGTAAAATTGTATATTTACAATTACTGTTTAATTAAATTCCTAGAAGAACAATTCCAAATGCCGATAACACACACCACATGGTAGTTTTCGCGTAATGCAGAGGTCGTTCGCGGACCGATAAATGTAAATGAACCTCTTCCAACTTAATGACGTTGTTTAGAATATTTAGAATTGCAAACTGATTATACTGCATTAGACACTTTTTATACCAACCACTTAATAGTTCAAACCATTCATCATCTCATTCACAACCTCCACATGAAGCACATAGAAACTCAATTGTTATGCATGCCCTTTCACACCTGTATCACACGAAACGAACAAGTTGATAAATATGCTAAAGAAGCAATCCATTCAGAGCGCATTCCAGAAGGAAACAACAATAACCTGTTCAGACCTAAAGAACAAAATCAAAAATATAATAAATTGTTCATGGCAAAAACAATGGAGTAAAGAAAGTGATAACAAATTAAGGGAAGTGAAGCCATTAATTGGCAAACAAGAATTACCAGACGGAATAATTAGAAGGTTGAAAGTAGTAATATGTAGACTCATGATAGGTCATACAAATTATACGCATACCTACTTATTCAAAAGAGAACCACAAACAATATGTGAACAATACAATAACCTACTAACGGTAAAGCATATTATTTTCCATTGCTCAAAATACTCGTCGCTCAGACAAGAATGTAATATGCCTCAGGAATATAGGCTAATATATAATTGCAGAGAAAATCTGAAAAACCTTATTGAGTTTGTAAACAAAACAAATTTAATTTCTTTATTTTAAGTTGTAAATTATGAATTATGAATTACGAATTATGTATTGTAAATGTATATATGCTTTTTAAGTGCTAATAACTTTTGAAAGTTGATGCTCTAAAAATAAATATATATAAAAAAGATCAAAATTAGTCAGATTTACCAACCCCTAATGCCATTTAAAATGCGGGTCCGGCAACTAAAGATAAGACGTTTCTATTTTTAACAGATTGTTTTATATTTCTTCGTGAGAACAATATCACGTATCTGCTTAGTTCATAAAGCGGTAAACAGGATTTTCAGACAAACAGACAGACCAGACTATCAGACAAAACCAGACGGATCTCTAAATGCGCGCAGTGGCTTAACAGTAGCCACTGGCCTCTACGGAAGAACACCACAGCTATTCAACAAAACTATTTTGATAAAAGAATGTTTCAAGTGTAAAGTAGGTTAATGATACCAGAATGTATTTGTATATACGATCTGCGATAATGAATGCCTATAGTACTTGCATTATAGTGTAGTGCATCAACTTTCGGTAGTTATTAGCACTTAAAACAATATATACATTTATAAACATTTACTGTATAATTTACAACTTATAGACACAATTATGGCACTTAAAATAAAGAGAATAAATTCTTTTTATTGATAAAGTCAAAAAGGATTTTCAGACTTTTACTGCTTTCACATATTTGCCTATATTATTATTTTTTGATTATTATTTTAATGTGTGTTTTTAATCTCGTTAGACTTTACATTCTTTCAATATTAAATCACGTGATTACATCTCATTGCCAACTTAAACTTAGAACTATTCGAACATTTTTAATAATTCCAACAGCAATGTCTAATTTTTATATTCTTCTTCCTATATTTTCTTGCTCTCTACTCCTTATTGTTTCTCTACCTTTACAATTTCTTTTTGGATCTCTTCCTTTACTATTTCTAATTACTTTACTATTTTCTTCTTGGATCAATCTCTGCCATCCACCTCTTATCTTTGTTATCTCCTCTCCGAAAATCTTCTATTTTATGAACTGAAGATTAACTGTTTCTACTCTATTCTTCCTTCTCTTTCCTCGCTCCTTCTCTCTATCTCCGCCATCCACCCCTTACAAAAGACTTGCAGATTTTTATTTCTTTAGGTACATTATCGTCATTTTGTTATCGAGATGTATTGAAAACTACAGAAAGTTGGTCCATTTTTGACAGGTTTTGTGTTATATCCAGGATAATCACCAGAAATAGAGCTTCTTCAATTTCTAAAGCAATATTTTCTGTAACTGTGGCACCAAGCAAATTAACAATATTGAATCGAAACCTTTTTTAGGCACGTTGGACACTGTTTTATGATATGATTTTTTCTCTGAAAGTACAGCCTAAGAGTTTAAGTGAGATTGTGGATAACATTTTACGAATTTTGGCTTACACATGTTGGGGGCCCGTGTAGCCCGAGGGCCCCGTATCATTGATACGGCTGATACGGCGGTAGCTACGCCACTGCTTAAAAGAGATTATAAGAGCGGTATAATACGATAATGAATTTTATCTTATTCGTTTCGATATACAATATAGAAAAATAAGTGAGTTAGTGCTTTTTAGTTATATCGGCAGTTCATACCCCACAACTTGTTTTATGTATGAGTCGCTGCCGAACTCTCGTAATTTGAACTATATCAGTAAAATGTGTATGACCTATCATCCGTCTATTTAGTCCTCTTGTTTGTAAATTGATGGCTTCACTTACCTTAATTTTATTTAACATTAAAAGACAACCTGTTCCGTTAAAAATATTACCTAACATACAACGCACAATTCGTTTTGATAATATTTTTTTGATAAATCTTGTATTTTAATAGTTTTTGAAATATAAATCTGGGTCATTTAAGTATTAAAAAATCGACTTTAAGACAAATTTAGAAGTTTCAGTTTCGTTTAAGTTTAATGTTAAATTTATTTAAACAATATCATCTATTAACTACGTCATACGCAAGGAGGGAGATGAAAATTGGGGAAGTCCGCGTTAGTGACGTCACATCTAAATTTAGACTAAAAAAAACACAATACCTAAAAAAGAAATGTGATTCTTTTTTTAAATTAGTGAGTTCACAATAGTGCGAGGGAAGAGGAAGATAACGTGTGATATCACGTGACTGGAGAACGGGTAGTTTTTGTGAAGCATGTTTTGTATTTAGAAGGGTATATTTGATTATGTATTTCATAAATATCTTATTAATATGTACATACATACATATACGAGTATATCTATTTTTATGTGTCTAGAACAACATTAATGATTATTATATGACATGCCGACATATTATGGTCATATATGTCATTTGTGAATAATTATTTCATTTCATATTAATATTATATGTGTACTCTCGTATTACTATAAAATGATTGATGAATATACTCGTACAATGTAGTCGGACAAGTTTAATACATTGTGTAGCTAGTTTATGTAATTTTGATTCAACAAATAGACAGACTTTAGGTTCTTCGGCTATTTCAACTACTAACTTCATTTTCGTCAATCAATGTTAGGTTATTTTATAAAATGCATGTCTATTCCATTTCTAGGTTCAAATATTCGAACGTTGGTTTTTTTAAAATTTATTTAGGCTTTAACTTATTGAGCCATCTTGCAAAAAAATAAAAAGTATATATTGTATTGTATTGTACTTATTTTAATAATTCCTATGGCGATGTCTGATTTTTATACTCTTGTCCCTAAAATTCTTGCTGCCTACTCCTCATTGTTTCTCTCCCTTTACTCTTTCATCTTTCTTCTTGCCTATACCTCCGCCAGCCAGCTCTTGTCATACGCTCCAACGTATCTTTTTCTCGGTTCAATATTCAACACGGACAAATTCTGCAAATCCTCCCTTCCATTTCCTCCCAATGTCTTAATATCTGATTAAAACAACGAATTTCTACATACTAACCCGTTTCATCTCCCTTGTCTTTATTTTTCCTTTCCCTTGCTTCTTACCTCATTCATCCATTTTATTTCCTTCCTCCTTCTTTGCAGGATTTCCATCAGGTTTAATTCGCTTTCCACCTTCTTCCTACACCTACTTTTAATATGCTCTAACGTTTTCTCTTACACACATCCTCCATCATTTCTTTTCTTCTGTTCCTCAGTATCTGCCAGTAACTGCTCCTTTCTTCATTATCAAGGCTAAATTTCCAATCATTCATGTAACACTTGTAATTATTTATTATATTAATTGTGTGCCTTTCGGCTTTACAATCTACATTATTATATTTCTTAATGCATTTCATATAAATTCAAAGTTAAAACTAAACTTAAACTATTCTAGACTATTACTACTTCGAATAGTACTTTCTGTTTCTTCTTTTCTTGATCCTCTCTCTTCATGTCCCCTACTCCTCCTTTATTTACACAGTTTCTTGCTTCTCCTTCCTTATTGCCTGTATCTTTATCTATCACCTCTTGCCTTCCTTGTCTCCTCTCGACAAACCCTCTATTATCTTTTCACTATTCTTCCTGCCTACTCTCTTCGTTTTCACTTCTCCACTTATGTCTATTACAGGCATAAACGCTCTATCTTTACTATTTCCTCTTGACTCTCTTACTTTACTATTTCTTCTTGACTCTCTTACTTTACTTTTTTATTATTGTCTCTATCTCCGTCATCCACCTCTTGTCCTTATCTCCTTTCCGAAATTCTTCTGTTTTTCTGGACTGAAGTTTAACTGTTTCCTCGCTACTTCTTTCTTTCTCCTGCTTCCCTTCACTGCCTCTTTTAGTACGTCCTCTCTCTTCATGTTCCTTATGCAACCCAGCTACGAGCTTATTTATTGTCCTGTTTTTTCTTTCCTTTTTTCTATTTCCGCCATCCACCTCCTTCCTTCACTGCCTCCCTTTAATAGCTGGCCAATATTCATTTCGCTCACTACTTTTTTCTTACACTATTTTCTAGATGTTACAGTACAATAATAAAATAACAATATAAAAATAGTTAATAAATACTTAAGCTTACTTTATATACATTTTAAATATAAAACATTTAATCTTCCATAAATATAGAAAATATAAGTATATTAATATTGTTCTTGTTGATAAATTTCACAATCAGTTGCGCCACTTCGTTGTTTATATCCACAATCAAACTCCTCACGTTTACGGGTAGTACTGTACTATCAGTTTCAGTTTTTCTGTAACGTTTTCGTTTAGAAAACTACTTTTAGAAAGAGAAACAAATAGTTTTCTATAGAACAATTTAGATGTTTAGAAGTTATTGGCTTACTACAGGAACAGAGCGAACCAGAGATTCATGGTGTGCATCAGGGTACTATCACTTAGAGAAAAATTCATTGACAGGATAAGCCGCTTATGGCGACCCCTGTTGGGATATTATATCTCTATGAACTAAATTTCTCGGCGAAATTCCCATGTCAAAGAATTTTATTCTAAGTGATAGTACCCTGGTGTGTATGTAGTATGCCTTTCGGAAATTCAGTCGCTATGGAGCGTTTCTCGAAATCTTAACGTACATTTGTGTGCAAGAATTTTTCAAATACAATGATTCTGGGATTGTTGCACGGAAAAGCTCTGCAATTATCATGTTTTAAGTAACATAAGTTATACCACAACACAACTACACAGAACGGTGAATAATAATAAGACAAGTCGCACACTGTAAGCGTATTTAAGAGACGGCGAATTCATACGTGAATTAGTGGTTGAACACCTAGAACTCTCACAACAATCCGACTGCTGTTTCACAACACATACATACCAGGTACCGATACGACAGTACGCCAAGTCAATCTTGTGGACTGTAGAGTGTATTGGAGTTACTTTGCACTAACATAATTTATCATTAGAGCAAATTTTTACTTTAATTTTTATCGATACAGCATTGTTCTTTCATTCTCTTTTAGTGTATTCGTTTGGTCCCTTCCATGTATACGCTTGGTCAAAATTCGCTAAACATACGGTTCCAATGTGAGAATTACGTAACGCCCATATTCGGACGGCTTTATCGCTTGCAGTGTGCAAAGCTTCATTACATTTACAGGGTTCGGATAGGTAAAACGTAATAGCGCGTATACGTTCTGTCAAAATTCGCTTAAATACGCTTGCATTGTGCGACAGGCCTAAGCCACTGGAGTGTTAGGACAAAAACAAACGCATGAGAATTCACAGCATTCAATAAAAGTGACTTCTCTGTACTGACTGTATGAGCTACAACATCAGTGCGAGGAATAATAAGCCGATGCTTTAATTCTGAAATGTTATTTCGTGTTTAGAAGAGTGTCGCGAACGTAAATGTTCACATTTACATAACAATCAGGGCCGGTTCTACAGATATTTATAGTAGATGCGAAATAATGATTTAAATTGTTTTACAGTTAGGTGCCCGATGCGACCACATTTCTCGCATGTCTTTTGGACCTGCCCTGATGACAATAATTGACATTAAGATGACAAAAAAAAAAAGAATTATTTCCAAGTGTCTTTATTTTAAGTCATAGTTTAAGTCAATAGTTAAGTCATAGTGGTATTGATGCTTGACGCCGTCTGCTGTGTTTTCGGTTATATCACCAGACCAGAGTCATATTTTCTGGGTTGGGTTGTTATCAAGTTAAATTGGTGAACTATATACTTATCAGTCAGTGGTGTAGCTCACTTATATGAGGCCACTACACCATAAATACTGTCAATAAGGCTGTTCGTGATATTACTTAGCATCATGAATGTGCTGACGTTAAATAAATTAAATAAAAGAAAACAAATAATTTTATGAGTAAATGCCAACTTTGCTTTATAAACGAATAAAAGAAAGTTTCTTTTGGAACACCCAGTATATAAATAAAATAGTGTCGTTACACAAAAACAGTTTTTAGTACGCTATAGAATAATTCTATAGAGTAGAGCATTAATAACCCAACTGATCAATTAACATACTTTTTTGTAAAGCTAAATTTTCTACTTGTACTACGAGCTTTGTACTAATATAATTTTTGTATATTTTTACATAAAACAAAACATCAATACAAAACGAACGTACACCGAGTGCACGCAACATTTAATAAACCATTAATAAAGCAAGCAACGAGCAACGAGCAAAAACCTTAATAGCTTTTTTATTACTCAATTTTAATAATTACAAAAAATTTATAATAAATGTTCATTAGAAAAATAAAAAATGTTTAACTAGAGAAAGACTTCGTCATTTTTACTTCTTCTAACGCAGATAAATGATGTCTTTATACTCGTATTGTGCTCTTATCATCCTATGGTTATATTACATTTTGAAAATAGTTTTTCTGCTGTTTCGAATAGTATGAATATTTAATTAAAAAACTAAGTGGTGATCTTTCACGTCTCCTTAACAATGGAAGCGATTTGTATGGAAGCTAAACACTAGAATTATTAAACGCTAAAAAACTATGTTTATATAAAAGAATTCGCTTAATAAGGAAAGGTTTATTTAATATAAAAGAAATTACCTTTTACCTAAAAAGCGCAACGTTTTGTTACCTTGCAGATGAACAGAATCATAAAAACATTTTTAAATTATCTTTATAATTTTAAAACCTACTTAGATTAAATATTACTAGGTTTCTTTAATAAGGGGTCGTCCATAAAAATTGTGACAAGATGTAACAAGGGGAATGGGGGGGGGCGGGGCTCAGAAGCGTTATGATGTCATATGCAGTATAAATTATATAAAAAAAAATTAAAAAGAGTACAGAAATAAGTTAATTTCGTGAAAAAGTATCTAGATACAAATATAACATAAATATCTAAGTGGTTAACGTATTCATAAGCATATAACGATGGAGACAAAACAAAGAGATTTATTGGTTATGGAGATATTGTATTGTACATGTAAGAAAAAAAAAACTGAGTGTCGGAATCAGGGGACTTTCACTTAGGGTGCGTTCCACTAAGCGTTTACAACGTCCAAAATATTCGAAAACGTCACTAATGACGTCATTAATTTCGCTCACGCCAAGCTCACAACGACCCATCTGAAGAGTGTGTCGTAGTAGTCGTTGTTCATTTCAGCGTAATGTTTAAACATAACGATGACAGAAAAAATTACTTTATGTGATTCGATATGATATTTTATTGGATTTTAATTTATTATATAATCATATTATATTAAATAAGCTTAATAAAATTAATTTTAATTCATATTTGATTGCCATTTATACATTTTTCCTCATACCATAACCTAACTTAATAAATAAACAATGTTCATTATCGTTTAGAATATATTTCTTTTATGAAAAAAATATTTTGTTTATAGATATAGATTTAGCTACAGAGCAATTTAATCAATAATCGCAATCCTCTTTTTTTCAACGCTCGCAAGAAAGTGGAATGGGAAAAACAGTGGTCGTGATCGTGATTTTTGTGAACGTTTAGTCGAATGCACGTTTAGGTCCTCCGCACACGAGTCGACTAGCCGCGCAACGAAGTTTCCAATGAAAACGAAAAACGAGCCATGTCGAGCCATGTTTCGTGACTCTATAGCGTAATAGGGCGTTTATTGTATCGTACTTGTATGTATGTATTTGAATACTTTTGAATAGTATTTGTGCACATCTCTGCTCATGATGTCAACATCAAAAGCATGCAACCAAGCATGCCTTGCTACATAGAAATACAGTCGCTCAAAACGTGCTCAAAACCAGTTTGAAATCAGTTTTCTTTCATTCATGCCGTTATCTCACTAACAACACAGTTACATTCTCATTTGGTTCGGGCAGATTCGGGGCTCGAGTTTGCAACCAGCTATCTTTCGATACTGAAAAAACCGCTTCTAGCGACATCATATATTGATGTATTTTCTATGAACTAAAATTACTCGGCGACTATACATAAGAAGGAAACGAGGGCTTTTAGCGACACAATTTATGTATGTTCTTCTATGAACTAAAATTACTTTTTTTCGGTATCGAAAGATTTTACACTAAGTGAAGGTCCTCTGGTTGGGATGTTTATGTTACATAGAGTAAGACTTAACAATGAAAGAAAGAATTGAGGGCATGAGCGGGGTTAGAGAAAAAAGGGAAAAGAATAGGTGGGTAAAAGGTGAGACATGCGTATGGAATAAAGAGAGAAAGGAGTTGGAAAAGGAAGTGATCCGAAGATGAGAAAAGAATGATTCAGGACTATAATTACAGAGAACAGATTCTTTATTTTTAGCAACAATTTTACACATTGCTGGCACAAAGTAGTAAAGTAGTGTAGAAGCCAGTGGCGGCCTTAGCCATTAGGAGTCCTCGGGCAGCAGATCTTTGCGAGGCCCGGGGCGGCAGATCTTTGCGAGGCACTTGTTCTTTGTATAATTTATGTAAATTGAAAGTAAGCATTTTTGATGATAATTGACGAGAAATAAAATTTTATATTGGAAGTTTTATAAAAGTTAACAAGCACAAAGACGACAAATATTAATGATGATAAACTAAGGTACATAAATGCCTTAAAAGATATACGCAGTGATTCTAGTGGGATTTCTAAAGAATGAAGCGCGAGATTCAAATACATATACATAGCCCAAATCACGATAGCTCGGCGGCGACTTATACTTAAAAGAGGTTATAAGAGCGGTTTAAATCTATATTACGATAATGAATATTATTTATTCGTTTCTATATACATTATAGAAGAATAAGTGAGTCAGTCAGTGCTTTTTAGTTCTATCGGCTGTTTATATCCCACAACTTGTTTTAAATATGAGTCGAGTAATTTTTGTACTTGGGTTGTTGCGCGAGAATGGGAGGCTTCGGGACGTTGCCCTGCTTGTCATCCCCAAAGGCCACCTCTGGTAGAAGCCCTTAGCAAAGTTTCACATTAAGTAAACCGTGAACGTTTTGATATTTTTTCATTCCAAGAGCTTATACAAATCAATTGAATTTTTCAATTAAAACTAAAGCATAATCGTGTATGTAATAAGCCTTTATAAAGTAATCAGTCTGAACTGGTTAATCAGCCTAGGCCGTTCGTTTGACTACGTACTACGTACTCGTATTAGGTTATTTCAATACAAAGCTGCTAATTATTTTTGAAGTTATCGAACTGAATGTTGAGTAGTCTGATACTGAATTGTTTGTTTGTTGGCTTCATTTGTTTTATACTTTTTTGTTATTTCTCGCTCATTTATAAATTTCTCTTCCTCCATTACAAAGAGATAATTTCATTTAAGAGATATATTCGTATTGTAAGAGATAAATGGTGCGATACTTTGTGTGTTCAAATATCTTTTTTAATTAAAACATAAGATTAATGGTTTCTTTTTAAACACTTTATTAACTCAATTCATAACATTATGTTGGACAAAATGTTTCGTTTAGGTAACCAGTTAATACTTTTATATAACTGTCTATTGAAGCTTCAATTGCCCCAAAAATTTCACAGTTCCCTATCGGGGATAATTCACCCAACTTAGATGTCTCCTGATTTTCAGTATCACGTACATTAAAATTATCCAAAATAAACACAAAAGTAGATTTTTAATTAAGCAACAATATTGTAGACGTATATGAATTCTCGACACTATAAAATCTGACAACATAATAGATGGCCGCCGAGAATAGTACTTTACGTAATTAAAGAAAAAAATATCCCGAAATTTTATCTTTGTATAAGAAAGAAAGAGACAACACCATATGCACTTATTCCAGTACTAACTGGTAGGTTGCCGATAATCTTGCAAGTAATTAAAACAGGAATGAACTATTATATCAGAAAAAACTTGCGAATGTCATTTGACGGAATTACTATTGAAGCAATAGATGGGGATGAGCGAAATGTTAAAAAAGCAGTGAATGAGAAACTGATGACTACATGGCAGAACAGATGGGATATAACGGAAAAAGGAAGAACAACTTATCACCACATTAAGATTGTCAAGTTTGTAAAGCAAAATAAGTGGTTTCAACCTGGACTGTATTTATTCTTTTTAGTAAGCGGCCATGGATCTATTAAAGCAAGGTTAGTCTAGCTTAGAGTTGAGAGTGATGATAGGTGCATATGTGGTGAACGGGAAACACTGATACACATATATTAAAAGAATGCCCAGACTACTATGAAGCGAGAGTAAGATTTCAAGATAGAATAAAATTCAGAGAAATTGGAAGTCTAGAGTATCTAGTAAATGAAGAGATTAGGTATCGATATTATAATGAGTATGCGAAGGAGATTTTTGAAACTAGAAAAATGCTATTGAAGAATGATAAAGTAAGAAGAAGAAGAGATGCAGAGACAGTAATAGGAAGTGAAGGAGAAGAATAAGAGCAAGGGAATTGGGATAATTTCACGGCGGATGAGATTGAACAGTAAATAAGATAAAATGAGTTATAATAAGTTACTTTGTACATCTTTTATTTGTTCCTATGTAATTATATAATAATGTAATTGAAATGTAAAAAATTAAGGGGGATAGAATAAGTGGAAAAAGCAGCACATATGGGCGGAAGCCTAAGAGGTGCTATTAAATTTAATAAATGAAAAAAAAGTGCACTTATTCCATAAACAAAGAGAACGATAACAATTTTGTTTAATGACTTATCGCAAGTGTGAGCATCCTCATATATTTCCATGGACGATTCCGAGTAGCCATTCTCTCACAATGGAACCTACTGCTTGCGATGCCAACTTTTTCAGTAGGGTGTATTCAAGTTGTTATATGGAAGAAATAAGATGGAGCTTCTTTTTCAATGTTCATCAGTACACGTTTGTTCTTCTTACAAACATTTTTTCGTATCGTAGTATGTCGAATCTGTCTGATTTGGATTTGAAAAAGAGTTTTCGATGCACGTTCTAAGCCACAGGTATAAATAATATTTGGGTACGTTCAGGAAATTTCTTTTTGTATTTTAACGTACACGATTCGAAATATCTCTGAGTTTAACCACCGAAATTTGATAATACTACACCCAAATAAATTTTTTTGGTCAATAATACAATTATCAAACCGACATTAACCTATGCGCCGCAAATATGGGGAAATACATCCAAATCCAACAAAAGGAAATTGCAAATGATTAAAAACTAATGCTTAAAACTAGCACACGATTTACCTTATGACAACAGCGCAACATGACTACATGAAGAAACGGACTCGATATACTCGTACATTAAAACAATCATAAAGCAGCAAACAGAACACCATAAAAAATCACAATAATCCAATAATACAGCACCTTGGACAATACACACACGACAGTCTACCCTTCAAGATCAAATACAGATTACCAAACCCAGGGGCGGCCGTAGCCATTGCGTGGCCCCAGGGTGGCAGATCTTTGCGAGTCCCCGAGGCGGCAGATCTTTGCGAGGCACTTGTTCTATGTATAATTTATGTTAATTGAAAGTAAGTATTTTTGATTATAATTGACGAGAAATAAAATTTTATATTGGAAGTTTTATAAAAGTTAACAAACATAAAGACGACAAATATTAATGATGCTAAAGTAAGGTATATGAATGCCTTAAAAGAAGACGCAGTGATTCAAGTGGGATTTCTAAAGAGTGAGGCACGAGATTCAGATACATATATAGTAATGAATTTTTCAACTTGGGTTGTTGCGCGAGAATGCGAGGCCCCTGCAAGAGTGAGGCTCCGGGCGGTTGCCCTACTTGCCACCCCCTAAGGCCGCTTCTGACCAAACCACAATACTCTAGGAGTACAACATGTTTCTCCATATATAAAATTCCACCAGAGCAAAGTTGGGTTTTTTAACAATGTTTCCCTACAAGACAAATATAATAAGAGACATTACATTAGAACATTGAAAATGCGGATTTAGGCTCATACCAGGAATCATACATTAGAATAAGACATATTGTAATTAATATGAAATTATTGTAATAACATTTGACAAATAAATATCTTTGAACTTTTTTTGGTTATTCGGAATTCGGAAAATAAATTTTTTTAGTGGGTTTTGTTCCGGTAAGGTTCCTTTAGTGTTTTGCGTTACATATCTATTGGGATCCCAATGAAATATCTGGATTGCATCAAAGTTGGGTTTCCAAGAAAATATTTTGTTGTGCTATGGACACGACTACATTATAGAAGCTTATTGTTTGAAATTTAACTAAGCAGAGATATTGCATTTTACTTCTGAAACTTTCGCCTTAGTTTCCGATCAGAAACGTCTTCGAAACGGTAACGCATGTCGCCTAAATGTCGATTCAGATACTAGGTCGTGACTGAAAATATCTCATTTGAATTTTACACGTATGGGATCTATATTATACTAGCTGTCCCGGCCACGCGTTGCTGTGACTAATGTTTAGCGCCATCTATTGAATATTTACTCAATCTAGTCAACAGAATATTTACTCAATCTAGTCAACAGATGTCGCCATCATCGTCGCCAGATGGCATATGTCATATACAGATAATTAATAGACAAATAATTTGCAATAAGATAATAATAAATTGAGATGTAAGCTATCCTATCTTTCAAGTTGGATCAAACTGCACCCGGTGTACAAATTTGATTAAAATCGGTTAAGTAGTTTAGGAGTCCATCGCGGAGAGATAACGTGACACGTAATTTATATATATTAAGATGTAGGGTTCCAGCGTGAATACGCATAAGACAAATTTAAATTCAATGAATGAGTGGCAGCAATTTATATCTCTCTATATTATTCTCATATCAAAAACCATATGAATTGAAATAGTTAAATTGGTATCTTCTATGACTATGACATAATTTATATTTAAAAAAACACAAGTAAGCCTTGCATTTATTAAATGGCATACTATATTTATAATTATAAAATTAATTCAACGCTGTTATTACTATTTGAAATATAATGTGCGAAAGGGTACAGATAGAGAGGGAGCTTTCATAAAGTGTTGCGTATACCCACGGGGCTGAATGCTGATTATTAATAAGTTCAATATTACGCTTCAATCTACCAGCAAATACAATCAGCGATAAAATCGGCGTGCATTTTTAATAGATCTGAATCCATGTTACACAGTGAATATGTTTTAGCTATTCGAATTTCATTTATTATTAATATATGTGAATAATAATTAACCACAGCCTGTGGTATTAATATTTTACCTGAATTATTCTAATTAACGAATCTCATAAATACCTAATCCCTCGGTTCTAATAATAAGCATTGTGTCTCTCTGTGTATGTGTTCAGTAAAATAGGTTAATGTTTAATTAGCCTAATTATGTATACCTTTATAAATTCTTTATTATAATGAAGGCACTAAAATACACATTTTAAACTAAATATACACTCAAAATCTTAAAATAAGAGCATTCGTTTTACCCACTACTACATTTCATATGCACAAATTATAATTATAGTGAACACGCTCTTTTAAAATTACTGGGATTTTCTAAATATAGAATTTCGATTATTTAAACCTTGAATCTAGGAAGCCATATGGTATTGTATGTATTTATTCCTTAATGTGTTTGCTGTTACGCGTTATATTTTTCTAAGACCTGTCGCACACTGCAACCGTATTTCGGCGAGTTTTTGACCGGACGTATACACGCTACTACACTTTACCTATCCGAACCCTGTAAATGTAATGAACCTCGCACACTGCAAGCGACAAAGCCGTTCGAATACGGGAGTTACGTAGTTCTCATCAGCGAATTTTAACCAAGCGAATATATGTTACAACGCTAAACCTATCCGAACCTTGTAAATGCAATCAGCCGTCTCAGACTGGAAGGGAGTGCAATAGTTTCTTTCATAACAGTGATGTATCGATAGAAATTAAAGCAAAAGTTTGCTCTCATGATAAATTATGTCAGCGCAAAACAACTCCAATACACCCTACAGTACACAAGATTGCCTTGGAGTATTGTCGTATCGGTACGTGGTATGTATGTATTATGACGTTACACAAATAACACAGGAGTCGGTTTGCTTTGAGAGTTATAGCCGCTCAACCAAGCCGCCGATTTACATTCGAATGCGCCGTCGCTAAAATATGCATGCAGGGTGCGACGGGCCTAACTCTAATTACATATCATTTACATAGTTTATCTATATTATCTATTCTATAAGTTTACTAAAACAGTTAGTAATTCCTCGATCATTATTCCCTTTCTCTTCCTCTTCCCATGCCGTTCTTCCTGATCCACTCCTTATATCTTCTTTTCCAAGGAATCACATAAGTCCTCGTTTAACCCTACAGACAGTATGGGTCAGAAGCGTACATAATTCGAATACGATATGCTAAGACATGACCTATTATCGGAATCGACATTAGGGCGATATGGGCGATAGGGTGATTTACAGACATCAAAAACTCGAGTCGGAAATGTTCGGACTTCTATCTCCGATATTTCAAATCGTGTAGATAGGCCACTCCCCATTTATGAAGTTAAACTTTACGAAATTTCTTTTTGTGAACGTAAACAAATATTAACCAAATATATATTTTCGAACTGTGAGCTAGAACGTGCTTCGAAAAGTCTTATACAAAAGCTGTTAAAAGACATATTCGACATTACTAGGATACGAAAAAATGTTTGTAGAGAACATGCTTTTGTTCTCTACTGCTCCTTTTCTTGCCTCCGCTTCAATCTTTTCTACTTTCTTCTTCTATGCACTTCCTTCCTACTAAACAATTTGGTGAAGTGTCCTGTTTTGTGACGTCTCTATCACTATTGCACTTCAATTATAGTTCGCATCAACTTTATATTCATTTGAATTTCGACAGGTGGAGTAGTTTCGCCATTTGTAGCCGATAAAATAGACATTTCATATGAATGACTGTGAGAAATTGAACTGTAAATGAACTCTTTCATGATAAACAAAGCATACGCATCTTCAATATGATGGCAAAGTGACTCCAAATTTTTACTGGGTAGCCTCCTTTCAATAATTTTCTACCTCTCTTTCGCTATCTATCTTCCATTTGCATTCCGTTCTCATATGTTTCAACGTCTCCTTTGTTTCCTTGGACATTCTGTAGACTCTTCACTTATTTCTGAATATTTAAAGCATTTATATCACATGTACCATATAAATAAAATTTATACTCAATTTCTAAATTATTTACGATTTGTACAAGTTGTTGTGTACAAGAATTATTAAATGAATTCTAAATTAACTGGTTAATTTCTAAATTGAATTACCCAAATGTTGAACAATGACTTGAACAATTGCTTCGTTTTGATGAATAAAACCTCATTCTCACTCACTGTTTTGATATTTAATTTACTGTTTTTATCTAATATATCAGGTTTTCAGAATATTAATTTCTAGTCAAATTCGTGTTTTAATTTGAGTTTAATTAATATAGTGATGCGCATGCGTCTTTAGGAATATAAATTTTGACAATTCCACAGTTGGACAAAATAGAAGGTGAAATAATTAAAATTGCGGTTTTTAATAACAATTAATAATAGAAATTGTTTTTATTTCTTTATTTTTGACAAACTGACATTAAACTTCTTTTAAATATAAATTCTACTGCATTTTGACAGATTGTCACATTTTGGAGGTTATAATATAATATAGTTTTTCTAATTTAAGGGCGGGGCCTGGGTTTTCACTTTCGAAAAATCGATTTTTTGTTTTTTGTTTTATCTTATTGTTTAACATTTCAAGAATATGTCCTTAAAATTTTAAGCCGATCTAAGCAATATTCTTGAAGTTATTGTCTTATTAATCCGGTATATTATATTGTATTATATGTTAATCAGGTATATAGTTTATTCATTGCTATAGTCCTGACGCGTTTTTCTCAAAACTACTTTTTCAAAGTCCGTGTTCACTGCCATTTGAAAACTACTCGACCGATTCATTTCAAACTTTGTACACATTTTCTTCATATAAAATACCTCCCCCCTACGTTTAGTAAGAATTTTTTTTTTAACATTAAGGGTGTTTCCCACCCACAAAATGGCAAGAATTTTAGTCGAAAATAACGGTTCACACTTTAGATGGCCGCCAAAAATTTTTAAATTAAAAAAAAAATAATCAGAGAACGTTGGGGGGAAGATTTGTTTATAATTTAACTAAATTTTTATAGTTTTTCATTTTCTGATAATTTCCGGCCGAGTTACAGTGAACACCGCAAATTGTTTTTTTTTCAAGACGTCCTGGGGGAAGCTCTGTCACGGGCTAATGATTTAATATTTTTGCATGAAAAATTTACAGAACATAGTCAAAACTATGCTCAACAATGTATAGAAGGTTTGAATAAAATTGCTCAATCGATATTTGAGATAAAAAATCACAAAAAAAGTGTTTTTTATTACGCTGAAACCCAGGCCCCGCCCTTAATATTTTTAATTTAAAACATTGTACCTTGTAAGGTTCTAAAAAGACTAAGAAAACTTAAAAATCAAATTAAATTAAAAATAGTACTGTGAATGACAATGAAATACATGTAGTATTGCTATATGCTAAACAATTTAAATTAAATACAAAATTAAATTAAATCAGTGAGTGGGAATGATACTTAACACGAAATAAATAATAATTAAATAAAATGCGGTGGTATCAAAAATCACCAAACATAATAATAATGTATTAAAAGTCAAATTAAAGTTCATTTGCAGATTGAGTGAACGTTCCCCGAACGTTCCTCTCACACGGTGCGCTTACATCTCTGCTGTTTGCTCTGTCGCTTTGCTGCTTCACTCGTAATAGGGGTGGAATAAGTTTTATTAAGTTTTATTAACGCGTAAGGGCTAATTCCCTCTAGGGCTCTTAAACAGCTACCAACATATAAACTCATTACAAGCTTTATTATGTGACGCCATTTATAAAGTAGGTACACACCAAGCAGTGTGTAGACTTATGTAGTGTAAGGGTGAAGGGTTTACCTTACACCCTTTTATCCTTACACCCTTACACTAGGAGGAGGAATGCGATCATCGAACAATTACCTGGATTGTTGAACAAATATTTACGAATGAAGTCAAAGCGGAAACGGTATTCTGACCTTGATTCCCGGCTTCGAGATACGCTACATAAAATTAAATACTTTTAACTGATTAAATGCAAGGGAGTAACGGATATATATATATATATATATATATATATATATATATATATATATATATATATATAAGTAACGAAGTTATATTTCTTTAGTTGGTACAAAGCTTGTCTGCCGGTAAAACAGTAACCATATACTCATACTCAGACTCCATAGATGACGTTGTGAGGAATAACGGCCAACACAGTTGATATTTGGAGCTGACAGAACTCACTGTGCATAATGTTAAGTTATTATAATATTAGATAAAAAGGAATTGACAACTTAAATAATAAACTTTAAATGTCCTTCTTTCTCTTTGATGTCAGGTAGGATAGTATGATTTAAGTTAAACAGTGTAATTATTATAATGCCTAAGTAAATTATTAAAATTAATGCCTAAGTAATTAAAATAAAAGTCTTTGATTTCAGAGCAAAACAAGTTTGATTAAAAATTTACAATTTTTAATAAATTTGTAGATATTGTCTTAGATATATATATATATATATATATGTATATATATATCATAAAATCATGAGAGGCATGCGTCTAAAATTACTTGTCCTATTTGTAGTGTTGGCTTCTTTTTGGGCCCCATAGGCAGAACCTGCGCCACTTTGGATGGCAAAGTCGTTGAGTCCAAAGATAAGTAGACTAGAGATAAAGTCAGAAGAAAGTTTATAGTTTATATAAATTAGTTTGTAATAAAATAAATATCATTAAGAATGGCTAAAAGTGATATTAGAATAAATAAATATTTGACTTTTGAAGGTCGAGGGTCAAGCTTTGTTTGTAATAAAACAAATATGAGGAAAGAAAACAGCCAATGGAAAAACAAAAGTGGAAAAAAAGTGTATTGCAAAAGAATATAAAAACGAAAGAACCCAATAGGGAAAAAAACATTCCTATTTTAAAACTCTATACCATCATTCTAAAACTATAATTGAAACAGGCAGTAAAACTCTAATTTTTTAACACTTCGGCATTGCCGAGAGATGCCGTATAAATTCACGATTTTGTAACTTTTTTTTGATTTTATAACTCTTTTTTATATGTAATTTTAAGATTCCTTTTCTTGTATAATTATATTTTTTATGGTTTAAAATATGTGTATTTGATTTTTTTATCATGTAAGTAATATACCTTAATTTTCCCATATATAATAATGGCATTATTAATGTAATTATCATTATTTTTATTAATGGTTTAGAGAAACTTGTACGCTTTGTATTGAACGCAAAACTGTCTTAGATCGGACCGATAAGCGGGTTTAATTAGTTCATATGGCTTATTAATAGTTGTATTTAATTGCCCGTTTTGTTCATTAATAACTTTAGTATTTTATTAGCTGATTTCCTAATTTACAACTTAAATTTAAATTAGGTTCCGCTGTGCAATAACGGTTTAGAATTAGTTAAAAGTTTTATTTCAGTAAAATAGTTTGACTAAAGTATAAAAATGAAAATAAAAGATAAATGAGTAAGTAAATAAGAACCCTTCCAGCCAACAGAGGGGGGTTTTATAGCGACCCTGGTATGTTACCCAAAATTTTCTATTAAAACAAACTAATACGACTTAAAATAAAAGTGGTTTATTTTAAAAAAAATATCCTAAAGAATCATTTGAGTCATAAAGATAAAAATAATAGCATGCTATTAGTGTTAGTGTCATCAGCAGAGCAGAGGAAAAGAGATTAGATACAGATTTTTAGATAAAAGGGGTAGGAGAAAGGGGTTGATCTCTCCCGTTGTTTTCAATATATTTACAAGTATAAAATTCTAGGAACTGAACTTACGATGTAATTTGTATTCCTTTAACCCCCAAGGTGATCTAGAATTAGGGATGCGGATGACTTTCCAAGTGGAATAAAGTTGACAACTCAAACTTGACTTATTTTTTTGACGTTATTGTAACGTCAGACTGTGACTGGGACTGTTACTGTGACTGGGTTGCTTGCTTCAAGTATATTATTTAACGGCCTGAGAAATTTAATATTCTAGTACGACAAATTTATGTATATCGCGTGTTTTTAGATGATTAAACTGTAGAAGCGGGAGGGGGTGGTGAAGGGAGTTATTTACCAAAGCTTTATTAACTAATTCAAAGAGAATTTCATTTCTTGAGACAACTTTAATTAACATTTCATCTGAGGACAATATTATGATGTTTACCTTTGTTCACTTACTTATTGGTAGATGCCAGTTAAACAAATATCTAAAGACTGTCTTAATTGTAGTGTGCACTATTTAGTAGGAGGCGTATTATAGTAGTTTTACTTTAACACACTTTATCACGACAAAAAGTTTTTACTTTATTGTTTATCAATCCATATAAAGAACATTTTTTTTATATTTATTTTTAGTGCATCAGCTATTGATAGTTAGCACTTTTTAACATTTTATATGACATAATCTATACAAATTTCTATTTTTCAGCTTATATCACCATTCTATTTCAAATTCTTCAATCGTTGTTTCCCTAATAACTTTCTTATTCCTCTTTCAAAATCCTCATCTGTTTCAATTTCAACTATAATTGCATCACGATCTGATACATCGTCTCCACTTTGATGTCACCCATTGCATTCCCTGATTCTTTCTTCTATTCCTTCCAATGCACAACATTTATTTTTTCAACTATAATCCATTTCTTTTTGTAAAGCTGTCTTTCTTCTTTTTTCTTTTTTATTCCTCTGTCCATTTTCTTTATCGAATTTTTCTTATTGTGATCAAGTTTTCTTTCGATATTCATGATTATGGTTGCACATAACTAATTGAATCTGATTGTAACCAAACCCAAATAATATAACTCTGGCCCGGAGACATAGTAGTCAAAGTCAAGCATCAACGCTCTCGTCTACTGTGTCGTGTACAGAGCTTTTTACATATATGCATCGTTTTCTTCTCTTAAAGATACGCTGTCCATAATATCGTAAACATAACGTTTGTCGCACACTGCACACATTTTATCTATCAAACGCTTTATCTATCCGAACTCTGTAAATGTAATGAACTCGTACAGTGCAAGCAGAAACGGATTTAGGGATGTGGAGACCCTTAATTATTTTCCGAATAGAAGGAGCAATTTTTTTCCGTCAAGTCTTTCAAAAATGTATTGCTCTTATCTCTATTGTAAAGGCCCCGGAGCAGTAGCCCCGCCTGCCCTCCCTCAAATCCGGACCTGACTGCAAACAACAAACCCGTCCGAATACGGGCGTTACTTAGTTCTCATACTGGAAACGTATATTAGCAAATTTTAACCAAACTAATACATTAGAAAGGACCAAACGAATGGACACTGGAAGATATATGAACGAGAACGCAATAGTCTCTTTCATAACAGTGGTCTACCGATAAAAATTAAAGTAAAAGTTTGTTCTCATGATCAATTATGTCAGCGCAAAACAACTCCAATACACCCTACAGTACACAAGTTTGACTTGGCGTACTTCGTATCGGTACGTGGTATGTATGTATTGTGACACAACATATGCAAAGAACACAGGAGTTGTCTTAAGTCGGAGTTCTAGCCACTCAACCAAACCGCCGATTTACATTAGAATTCGAAGTCGCTTAAATGCGCTTGCAGTGTGCGACAGACCTAACTCTAATTACATTTCATTTACAAAGTTTATCTGTATTAACTATTCTATAAGTTCACTAAAACAGTTAGCTATTCCTCGTTTATCATTTCCTTTCTCTTTCTCTTCATCTTGCCCTGCTGTTCTTCCTGAACCACTCCTTATATCTTCCTTTTCAAGGAATCACATAACTTCTTATGTAACCCTACAAACAATATGGATCCGAAACGTATAAAATTCGGCTTGCTCTGAGAGTTCTAGCCGCTCATCGAAGCCGCCGATATGCATCCGAATTCGCCGTCGCTTAAATACGTTTGTATTGTTTAATAGGCAGTAAATATGTATTTAATTAAAAACTTGTCCTCAATAATAAATAAATTTCCGTTTACAATTACATACTAAATTTAATCGTATTGCACAAAGCAATCGCAATTTGATCCAGTGCAATGAAATCCACGACTATACGAAATCCAATACAGAACTATATTAAACAATAAACATTGAGAGTTTACGATCGCTTTACGAACTTTTTATGAGGTTTATATATAGGCTATTCTGTCTATACTAATTTTATTTTCTTAAACCATATTAAAGTATATTAGTTTACTGCGATAGCATAAAATATCCATTTTATTATAAGTGTATTGTATGTCACATACGCACCACTGCTCAATCCAGTATACTCGTATTCTTAATGACTCGGAACTTCTGAGTGCTTATTTCTTATCACTTGTCGTTACGGATTTTATTATTGATGTGGCATTAGTGTGTGCTCGCACTTAATGTCAATATTCTCCTACGATTTCTCCTCATAATAGCAAAATGGTCACCACGAGCTATTACGCTATTTACGATCATCATTTATCAGCCAAGAATAAGATGACCACCTGCATAGCACACTAGCAATTCTATTTTTATTTTTATTTTTTTTATTTTACAACATATATAATTTACAATCTGTTCTCGAAGAACATTAATCAAATTTTGGGAATATATATAAATATGACATGCGAGCTTGCCATCCATCGATGACTCACCCTTTGACTTAACCTATTACATTAATTTTAAGTACATGGTGTAGAATAGGTTCCATTATTCTACACCATGTTTGGTAGGTCCATTGGATTTTTACGTTTTAGTCGTCTAACCGTTTTATGCTGGAAAAGTTGTACAGCTGATTCGTTTGGATAAACTTCTAATCTTTGTACGTACTTCTTGCTGATATCCTTAATTTCACTTCTTATGTATGGAACCCCAAGATCTTGATGTGTTAACCAGTTTGGATCGCGGCACGTTAAGGATTTGCTTTAGCAGTTTATTTTGAAACCTTTGTAGGATTTCTATATTAGAATTGCTGGCACTGCCCCATAACTCTATGCCATATGTCCATATTGGCTTCAGTATAACCTTGTATAACAGTAGTTTATTTCTGGTTGATAACTGAGACTTCCAGCCCAGGAGCCAGTACATATCTCTCCTTTTACCTTCTAATTGCAACCGTCAACACTAGCAATTCGATTTCATATTTCACCTTCTGATGGTACCCCCAAAACACCCTGTACATATGTTTGTACCTTGTTTTAAAATGACAAAGTAGACTGTATGAGTTTTCCTCTTAAATGTACGCATCTCATATCACTTAAAGAAGCTTACGTTCGTTCGACATCTTCCATTTTATATAATCATAATATCTGAATTCATCAAAGCACGTTACTAAGGCAACATATATTCTTATTAAATATCTTGTGTGTAATTAAATATAATCGTTATTAATTATCTCTCATATTAGTTTGTGAACTGGCAACTTTATACTTAAATGTAATTTTGATGTCGTTTAATACTGATGTGAGAACGAGTGCCAATGGCAAGAGAAGAAGAGAGAAGGGAGGGAGGGAGTGGAATATGATATTAGTAATTTGTGCGTCGTAGATATGAATTTATAAATTAATTTAATTTTACATAGACTTCATCAAAGGATATGTAATGTCCTGTTCAAATTTGTAACGACTTGATCTGCAAGAAAAGAGCGGGGGTGATGGACGTAATAAACAGGACAAATCATGCGTCCTCTCACTCCTGGATTTCGAATGTTAAGGCGACTACACGCTGGAGATCTGGTAGGAGTAGCTAGAATTGTCTCTGTTTGTTCAACGCGTTCAAAAGGTCTTTCTATGACAACAACAAAATTAATTTAAGAGAGCGTGTCTCTATACACTGGATATAATGGAATTTGTAGTAAATTTACATTGAATAAAACACTTGTCTGGCAACCTTCTTGCGTTAAAAGATTCAACGAATGTGGACACATCAGTGAATGACAGAAAATTGAGCTTAGTTAAATTATTCTTTAAAATGTAGCAACAAGTTACCATTGACGGGAATTTAACGGCCTTAAGTAATTGTGATGCCTGCCCGAGTCGAAATTTTAGATCTTTACCCCTCTTGTCACCCTATAAACAGTAAAGTGAACCTCGTCTCATCCTAAAAGTTATTATATGACCCTCGCCTCATCCTAAATGAAATCCATGATCTTCGTCTTATTTTAACTGTTTGAACCTGTATTATAATGTATTTATACCTGTTTATGGGTGCACGACATGGATTTCATTGTTAAGGGATGAATATGGAATAATGAGTTAGAGAGAGATAGATAGATGCACGTGTTATATTTGTCGGTATTATTATTTTGCTTTACTTGGTATTTAGATTTCGTTGAATAAAGATATATCTTTGAGTGCTAAATAATAAATAAAAGACATCAAATTAAATCAGTTTTTTACTTCACCTAATATTTATAATAGCAAGATTATAAAACAAACAAGGAATCGAAAGTACTTGCAAAAGTTATACGTTTTAAGTTAAAAGTTATTATAAGTCTAGGAGATCGCAAGAACGATTTAGGTTACTGCGAATAAATGTTTTTCTACAGATTTCTTTACCATGCGATTACAGAACAGCGAATTTATTTTCGCGTGATCGCAACTAACTTTCGCGAGAATTATGAGTTTACCAACCAACTACTAGTTTATAACACACAATGGGGTTATGTACCATGTCTTAATTTCTATAAAACTGTGCAATAAATTGATATAGTTAGCTACCAGGACCTTAAATGTCCAATAATTTTTCAATAACCCGCTATATTTTAGGAGATTATAAAATAGTAATTAACAATTATAAAATAGTTATTGCTTCCCTTTAATTATTAAAGGGATCCAACGTTATGAAAAATTCCAAACCATGTGACCTAACATTTCGCATTATTAAGGCATAGGTCAGTTACTTGTTCTTTTTTACGCTATGTTGTATAACAGAGATAGCATAATTAACACAGAACTGTTATGCCGGTTTCATACCAGAAAGACAGTTCAATAAAACACGAACAAAAACTTGTTTTTCTGAATAAAAACACCAATGTTTATACCGAAGAGACAGTTCTTAAAACATTTTTGTCTTTTCTTGTTGTTAGTAAACAAAACACATTCCCATCTAGAGTCGGTAAGATCAGAGGAAAACACGTTTGTTGCTTTTTAGTCTGCTTGGTTTGAATAAACAGTTCTGTTTTTTCTGTTTTTATCATGTTTATAATTTTTATGGGACACACAGAAAAGCACTAAAAGCAAAACCAGTCTGTTTAGTGTGAACTGTTTTCGAAAAACAGAACTGTTTTAAAATAATACAAAACATGATTTTGTGTTGTCTTTTAACAACAAAACGGTTTTTCTGGTGTGAAACCGGCATTACGCATATAAAAAGTGACTGAGCTAAGGCTTAATAGTGCGACATGATACGTCATAAATATGGCCGACTTCTCTAGCGCTAAAATTACAATTGGAATTTAATAAAATAAAAACGCCAATATACATTTATTGACAACAATTTCAATCAACAATTATAAGATCGACCCCTAAAAATGAGTTCACAAGCCCATTACTGTTTAAATTGATATTCCGCGACAAACACAATTGTGTAAAATTAAAATTGATTGTAAAGGTAAATCTTGCACTCGTTGTTCTCATATTTTTTGAAGTTTGTTACTTTAGGAATTTCATAAATAAGAGCATAAATCCATGGATTGACAAATAGGTGGTACGTGACAACCATGGCTAGCTTGTGGCTACCATTGCCTGCAGAACGCTTCAATTTTTCGTAAAGATTGTTCTCCATGAACACGTCCTGGAGAACACGTGCTTGTACGTGTGTAAGTTCTACCGGGGCTCTGGGGCGCCGGGTCACCGAGATCCTCACCAGTGAGAGTACAGTAAATACGAGTATCACAGCATTCAATATCACCATCACCATCAGCATCCCCATCCCCATTCTAAGAGTAGTTAAGATAAGAAACTCATTGACAATATTGTTCCTTCGTGGGTGGTTGGCTGGAGCATGTACCCATCTTCTTTATACAATCAGAACTTATATTTTTATCTTAAAATACTGACTCTATTGATATGGCTTTGATTCTCGTGAAACATGACTTTAAAGGAGTGTCCTCACTGATCAGCATTAGGAATAATCATGCCCGGAATTAAGAGAGGGCAGGCGGGGCTTCTGCCCCGGGGCCTTCGCAAAAGAGGGGCCTCCACAATAGAGATAAAACCAATAAATTTTTAAAAAGACTTGCAAGAAATTGTTACTTTTATTCGAAAAGTAATTAGGGGCCTCCGCTCCTTTGTTGTCCTAGTGCCTGCACACCTCCAAATTTGTCCGTCGGAGTAATATAAACATTTAATGACTCACTAAGGCTGATCTCACAGAAAGTAAAACCTTTCTCTGATGATGAACTGTGCTTATGTGAAACAACTCTTATTGAAATGTCGGCGCTAATAGGCTGTTTCAGTGTGAAAGAACCTTAATATAAAGTGAATTCTTTTTGTAATTTTTATTTACTTTCTTAAGGGAGGGGTTAGGGTTTCAGCGTAAAAAAAACACTTTTTTTTTGCGATTTTTTATCTCAAGTATAGATTGAGCAATTTTATTCGAACCTCTTGTACATTATTGAGCATACTTTTGACTATGTCGTATATTTTTATCATGTAGCAATATTAAAGCATAAGCCGGTAACAAAGCTTTCTCCAGAAGGTCTTGGGAAAAAAGACAATTGGCGGTGTTCACAATAACTCGGCCGGAAATTATTTGAAAATGAAAAACCATTAAAATTTAGTTAAATTATAATCAAATCTTACCCCCAACGGCCTCTGATAATTTTTTTTTTCATTTAAAATTTTTTGGCGGCCATCTAAAGTGTGAACTGTTATTTTCCACGAAAAATTTTGTGGGTGGAAAACACCCTTAATGTAAAAAAAAAAAATTTATCTAAACGTTTGGGGGAGGTATTTTATATGTAGAAAATCTGTACGAAGTTTGAAATTAGTCTTTAAATGGCTGTGAACACGGACTTTGAAAAAGTAGTTTTGAGAAAAATGCGTCAGGACTATAGCAATGAATAAACTGTATACCTGATTAATCTCGTATATAATACGATATAATATACCGGATTAATAAGACAATAACTTCAAGAATATTGCTTAGATCGACTTAAAATTTTAAGGACATATTCTTGAAACCCTAACCCCTCCCTTAAAGCGAAAACAAAATTTTTCAGTACAGGACCTTTAGTTTATTTCACGTGCCATTTTCTTCTTTTGTACCCATTTCAATTCTTTAATCTGTTGTCGAGATCAACAGCTGGACAAGGCTCATTGGTGCCGGTGGGATTACTTTCGGGGAGGTGCATCCCCATCATACTCAGCTTAGTGTTCATAGGATAGGACTGGGAAGGACACTGAATTTAGTCAACAACCCAGACGTACGAGTATTAAGTTTTTATTCAAATAATGACTTTAATAATTTAATATCTTAATCTTTTTCTGTGTAATGAGAGCCCTTGCACCCTTACCCCTTCATTTATGACGAGACCCATGGCCTGTAGACTATGTAGACATTAGCGTTAATCAGGTACTGCCTTTGTTTATTATTGGTTTTTACTAATACCTTCTTATTGAGTAGTAACATATTTGTAAATGCATGAACAATTAAAGCACTGCTATACAGCTACAAGACAAATGATATTTTAACCACCATTGCATTCTGGTTTAGCAGCACACATGATACAGGCGACACCACACAACAATACAATACAACTTCTAAACAGAAACATACAGACTTGAAGTGTGGTGATGAATTTTCAAATTGTACCAAAAAGACATAAGTTATGACACTGTCACACTGACGGGATGAACTCCGTACAAAATGGTTACAATACGTCAGCCGTGTTATTTCCTAGTACAGTGACTAAGGAGAGATGTATATTAGGGAGAATTCAGTATGTCAAGCAGGGTTGGTTACTTCATATATAATGTTTAAGGGGGAGGAAAGGTTTTGCATTTTTTTCTTTTTCATTATTTTATATTTATTTTATATTCATGTAAAACATTAAGTTTATTGTGTGAAAATTTGAAGTCGATTGGGATTAAACTGTCCAAGATATAGAGTTTAAAGTTTTCACCTCTCTGGTCTGGTTCCGTCTTTTTTTGAAATTTTTAAACGCGTTTTTCGCACACTTTGATTTTTCAGAGTTGGTGTCCTCCGCAATGAACACCGCAATGAAACGTCTGCGGAGATTGGCTGTCAATGCCTCATTTGTTGATAGTTATTTATGAAAATTTCACAAAGTATTCTATAAATCTTATTTTATCATATAGTAATTATAGAAATAATTATATATTAATTGTGTCGTCAAAAAACGTTATGGAAAATATGCTTTTTTTTATATCGATTTGACTTTTACCCGCATTCAACCCACCACCTCCTCCCTTCCCATATTTTTATTTAAGGTATTTACATTTCTTATTGTTGCACATCTACAAACTATTGTTTATTGCATCTTACTCGTCTGAAAATGTACTACTATATTATCCCAGTTTTATCATCCCTTGCACAAAAACTATTTCATAAATTATGATATTTACTTATATCAAAGAAAAATGGAGCGTCTTTATTCCGTTCTTTTTATAAAAAAAGATATATTAACAAAATACCTTATAGAGATAACCGTGTGATAGATGAAAAAGCTATACGTGTTGCAGTAAATAACAAACGGAAAAGGCAAAATACATGATAGCGAGAAGGTAGGGCATTATCAGGCGTCGGCGTCGAGTTCAGCGTCGGTAGTGACACGGCGCGGCGTCCCATGACTACTACTGAACTACTTCTAGACGTTATACTCGCATTGTGACAAACGAACCGTGATAAATTGTGCATTACATTGAAATATGATACAATGTTGAATGTTGCCTTGTACTAATATACGAGTCCGTGTGAAATGCTTTCATTTGCAACGAAAAACATAAAACTTCAAAAAATAACAACAAATGTTATGCAATATGCTAGAATAATGCTACATGCTACAATGATGCTCACAAATGGAATAAGAATACGTACTATGATGGATGTGTGGATGTATGTGGGAATGAGGATGGGAGGGCAAGCAGAACCGGTTTGGAGAAGAGTGACGGTATCAGTGAGTGAAAAGTATTAAGGAAGTACAATGAACTGAGTAAGGAGGGGGAGCTTTAGACACTAGAAGAGGGTAAGGACAGAGGAAGATGATAGCTAAAGGAAAATCAACGAAGAAAGCTTAGAAGAGGGACTAAAAGAAAAGTAATAGTACAGAAAAATACGAAAAAGAGAGTGTGAAGAAAGGTACAATTAATACTAAGATGGATAGCATTAGGATCTTGTTCAAACTGTTGTTTCTTAAACTTGCCTATTTAAATTCCCCCTAATCCATCGGATTTGAATGAAGCTAAGTGGCCTCATTTTGTTAAGAATGGTAATTTAGAAAACGTCTAATAAATACTGCAATAAGTTACAAAATATTGTTTTTAAATTTTATTTATGTTTTGGGTTTAGAGGTTCATATGAAATGTAAAGTATCATTCCCACTCACTGCTTTAATTTTGTTTTCTATTTAATTTAAATTGTTTAGCATATGGAAATACAAGTAGTCATTCACAGTACTATTTTTAATTTAATTTCTTTTTTAATTTTTCTTAGTTTTTTATAACCTTACAAGGTCAAATGTTTTAAATTTTTAAATCAGAATGTTTTAAATATTTAATTAAGAAAAACTGTATTATATTATAACCTCCAAAATATGACAATCTGTCAAAATGCAGTAGGATTTACTTTTAAAAGAAGTTTAATGTCAGTTTTTAAAAAATATGGAAGTGAAAACAATGTCTAATACTAATTGTTATTAAAAATAGCAATTTTAATTATTTCACATACAATTTGGTTGCACTGTCAAAATTTATATTACTAACGATGCATACGTACCAACTAAATTAAGTAAACTTTAATTAAAACACAAATGTAAAAAGGAATGCTTAAATGAAAACCTAAAATTTAGATTACAAATAAAAATAGTAAATTAAATATCAAAACAGTGAGTGGGAATGAGGCTTTAGGCTTTGTTCACATAGGTTCGATGCATATATAACTTAATACATTCACTGGCGGAGTATTATATGTTATTTAAAAAAAGTAATTCAATTTAGTAATATAAATCAAGTAAAATATGTAACATTTTGATCTGGGTCCACAACGGAGAGATAATATTTTATTTATTTAATTTTTTCAAGCCTCGGTCTCATATAACATGTACGATAACGCAGACGCAAATAATGTTTTTATAAAAAAATCAGTCTATAAAATATAAACTTTTTATAAAAAAATATGCATTTACCACCAGTCATTGAAAACATTTGAATATAATGAGCACATTCTTAAGTCTTCTAGTTTTTTTAATAGTAATTCTTAAGTCTTAAATTTTAAGGATTGCATTTATTTTTTGACAAATCAAGAACAAATAGTACTACAAATTCAGTACAAAAACTAAAACACGGCAATTTACGAATGAAAATGTTGTATGTCGCATGTTAGACTTGTAATGGCGATAAAGCCTGTACCAAACGTTGCTACGAACATCTTTCAACGTTAGACGTATCGTGTGGTAGATGCGAACTAAGGCACTCCGCACACGAGTCGACTGATTGCAAACTAGTTGAGCCGTGTTTCGTGACTCTATAGAATTTTTAACAATAGCATAATAGGGGATTTTATTGTGTCGTATTTTTATGTATGTATGTATTTAAATACTTTTGAACAGTATTTGTGCACATCTCTGCTTATGATGCCACCATCAAAAGTATACCTTCGACATAGAAACACAATCATCCAAAACGTGCTCAAAACCAGTTTAGTTTCGTTCGTGCCGTGTGTTTTTTCTCACTCGTATACACGTGCCTTCTGTCACCGGCAGCACAGTTCTATTCTCATTCGGGGCTAAGGTTTGCAAGTGTATCCAATGTCATGTGTTCAACGTTCATATTTTGACCCGCGCCAAAAGGTATTTTTCTACCCCCATTTTTCATGCACTGCTGCACGACTCGTCCAACAAACGAAAGTTTAATTCTTCAAAGTTTCTTTATTTACTTGAAATTTTTCTTAAACAGTGTCAGTGTCAATAATATCAACAAATTAATAAAATAAATAAATCATTCGGATCAAACATTCGTTTCACCGTATAATAGAAAACTTGCCATGTCAATCTTCCAATATTTGACTCACACGTTGGAGGCAAGCATTTGAATCAAAGTTTCACCGTATTGTCTGGAGCTGGCTATAACCTAATTATTTTCTCTCCATCGTATGGTGGTATTATGCACTGTACTAACTATATTATATTTTTGCTTATGAGATTCTATATTAAAAGTAGATGCAAACTATTCTCTTAAGTATAACTTTAATTATTTTATTTAAATTGTAATTAGATTTAATTTAATAAAATTAAGCATATGATTAAAAAGAAGTCGGCATTTGCTTTTATAAATTACTAAACAAATTTCTTTTTTCTCTCCTAAAATGATTGCCGTAAGCTAATACAACCTCCCCCTCTCCCCAGGATACCCCCCCCCCCTGACGTTGCGGCGGCTCCGGTTCAATACACACTGTCGTTATTATATACCACACTAATTTACATCAAGAATTAATTATTATACTGAATTTTGTTTTTATGAATAATGCAAATTTTATAACTGGGATGCTGATGCTCCTCCCCGCTAATAATTATTTTCTGGTGCGTACACTTACTCGTACGTAAAAAAAAAGAAGAGGAGCTTCGTAAATATTCAAATTTAAGAAAAGAAAAATACATTCATAATATTGTCTTAACGATAGAATAATAAAAATCAGCTGTATCATTAGTAAAATAAATTATTTCTAAAATCTTACCTAAATCACACGATAATAAACAAGTTCTAGACGACACAGTGGTCTAGAGTATTGATGCTTGATACCAGACTGCTGTGTCTTCAGGTTCGATCCCTGGAGTCGAGCTATATGACGTTCTGAGTTTGGTTGCTATCAGAGTTAAATTAATATTGTATGAGGTCCGTCACTGGCATTAAAGGACTTGGCATTGGAAATAAAACAATGTTAAATAAATTAAATAAATAAAATTAAGGCAAAGAAAAGGGGTGAAGCTCAAATTTCGCGGGCTACGTACATTCGATTATCAATTTTTTTATTTAGTTATGTTGGTATGCTCGTCTCGAACATATGTTCACAGTTTTAGCTATATAGCACATTTAGTTTGTTTGTGAGAGGCATAAAAGTTAGAAGTGTTTTGCGTGTTCGGCGATTTTCTGCTGTCGAAAAACATGTATCAAAGAGTTTGCATTAAATTTTGTCTGAAAAATGGAATCAAGTGTTCCAAAACACTTGAAATGTTGAAAGTGGCATACGGTGAGTCTACTTTAAGCCAAAGAAATGTTAACAAATGGTACAAGCTTTTCACAGAAGGTCGAGAAGATGTGAATGACGACGCTCGCACTGGACGCCCCAGCACATCAACAACCGATGAAAATGTTGAGGAAGTGAAGAAAATTGTGAATTGATGGGGACAAAATAGAAATTGATGAATAAATAAATATTTTTTGAGAGAAATGAAAATTCACCTTATTTTGTGAATAGACTGCGTAGTGTGTCTTTATGATATACGATATACGTCTTTGGGTTCAATCGCCGGATCAGCACTTTATATAGACTGAGGTTTGTTGTTATCAAAGTTAAAATAATTATGTATTCACATAAGTTTTAGGCACTGGTGTAGTTCACATATATGAGGCTACATAAATTTTCTTTTATAGCGTCTGCCTATATCCGATACTAATTACGTTACTTCCCAGTAAACATTTTGGAGTCATTTTAACATCACATTCAAGATGCGTATAATTTTTTTGACATGAAAGGGTTCATTTACGCTGTCCGCAGATGGGTCGACTGATTGCAAACGCGAGCCCCAAATCTGGCCAAACCGAATGCGAATACGACTCTGTTGTTAATGTGAGAACGCACGTATATACGAGTGAGATAATACACACGGCACGAACGAAACTAAACTGATTTGAGATTGGTTTTGAGCGACTGTGTTTCTATGTCGCAGAGCAATTACGTTGCATGCTTTTGATGGTGACATCATGAGCAGAGATGTGCTTAAATACCATTCAAAAGTTTTTAAATACGTACATACATACAAATACTTAAGAATACGACAAAATAAAGTCCCTATTATGCTATTGTTAAAAATTCTATACAGTCACGAAACACGGTTCGGCATTGCGCGTTTTTCGTTTTCGTTGCTCAGGGAGTTTGCAATCAGTCAACCCATGTGCTGACGACCTTGCAGTTTAGTTTCTCACACTCGTTCATATGAAATGTCTATTTTATCGGCTACAAATGGCGAAACCGCTCCAGCTGTCGGAGTACAGATAAAGTTGATGCGAAACGTCACAAAACAGGACACTGCACTAAATTGTTTATTGGGTTACTACTGTATGCAATTTTTATTTTGTTAAAGTTTTGAAAATGTGGATTACATCACTCCTTAAGAAATCTTTGATTACATTTAAAATATAATTCAATTTATCGGTACAAAAGTCAGGCACAGTGACGGAGGGCGGAGGTATTTGGCACTAGGTTGATAGGCTTAGTTAGAATCATAAATGAATGACCCCTTAAACTAACAAAATAGTAAAAAGTACGAGTATAAGCTCGAATACCTTAGAATCAGAAATAGCAGATCAAACTTAGAATAGTTTTTATATTATTTCTTTCAAATTATTCCATTCCTTATTATTTTGATATCCTGTTGTTTTCCATTTCTTTTGATTCTTTTGGTGAATATATTCACTAATTCTTATAGTCTGTATAGTACTTTTCATTCCATTAGTCCAGACTAGTAACGACTTTCTCAATCTCGTGAGTAACTTGTTGCATATTAACCAGGCGTTGTGTGATGGAAAGAGACAGGAAATATATATCAATCAAATACAGCTATATCAATTAATTACAATAATTATGAAAAATGTATAGTATCCGGATTGTCTAGCGAAGTCTTTAAATCAACAACAGGATGTACGCAGCCCTGTTGACATAATGATATGCGTGACTTAGACCAACAAAGTATAAACCACGTAATAAATTCAAGTCCAATATGGCACCTATCTATAAATCTGCCCATAAATATTTCTTGTTAGTCCTGAGAGGGCGATAAAACATTTACATCTATTTTAGAATGGAGTCATCAATCGCCAGATCTTATTTACGATTTGTGTTCGGCTAACCTTTGAAAATTGGTTAGAGAAATGGAATTTGTTGGTATTGATCACATAATACTTCATAATTCATGATGATATGAGCGGCTTTAGTGTAAATTTAGGGCCGGCCCGAGGGGTATGCAAGAGTGCACTGTGTACTAAGAAAGGAGGTGCAAAGACATGCTAAAGAGAGGAGGCTCAAATCATCGTCTCCCATCTAAGAGGGTAGTTTATGAACTCAGATACTTTTTGTGTTTCCCGTGCAGCTCCCGTCAACTGCCATGTATTAATAGACTACTGTCACATTTTGACCATTTAGGTTGTGTTTCACACCCGAGTCAAAATTTTAAACCTATCCTGATCCTAAAATGGATCTTTGTTCCTTATTTCATCCTAAAAACAGTAAAGTGAACTTCGTCTCATCCTAAATGTTATTATATGACCCTCACCTGATCCTAAATGAAACCATGTTCCTTGTCTTATTTTAACTCAAACTCTGTGTAAACCTGATTTGAACCTCACATGGTTAAAAGGGGTATTGTGAAATGTATTTATACCTGTTTATGGGTGTACGACATGGATTTTATTGTTAAGGGATGAATATGAAATAATAAGTTAGAGAGAGATAGATAGATGCACGTGATTATATTTGTCGTTTATAATATTTACTTTTACTCTAATTAATACAATGGTTGCAGCCATTAAAAGCAACTATCCGCGCGATGGATGCTGCGACTGTGATTGAGTGTGTAGTCACCATGACAAAAACCTCTAAATTGGACTACGAACTGCTACCGCATCCAGCATATTTTTTTAGATTTTGCCCCCTGCGACTATTTCCTGTTACCATACATAAAGAATGGCTGGGCAGTAAGAGATTTGGGTCTAACTCTTAAACAAACGCCTAATTTAAGGACCTTAAGAAAACCTATTATTTCGAAGAAATAAGGAAAATTGGAAAAACGCTGGACTAAATGTATCGAGGTTACAGGAGACTATTTTGATAAATAGAGCGCTGTTTTGCATCAGAAAATATCTTTTATTGAGAAATAAAGCGCCTTTTTAAAAAAGAAATCACTGAATTATCACACCACCTTCGTGCTTCTTTGAGTTTGATTTCCGGATTAGTATTAGGTTGTGTTGTATTTTACGTACTGCTACCATGCAGCATATTCTCCAGATTTAGCCACTTGTGACCTGTTTCCAAACCTGAAGAAATAGCCTGGCGGTAAGAAATTAGGGTCTAACAATGAGATCATCACTGAAACAAAACTTCTATTTTGAGTAAATTAAGAAAACCTATAATTTGGAAGGAGTAAACAATTGGAAAAACGCTGGATTAAATGTATCGAGCTTAAAGGAAACTGTTTTGATGAATATAGCGCTTTTTTAATAAGAAAATATCTTTTATTGAGACATAATGCGCTTTTTCATAAAAAAGTCACTGAATTATCAAACTACCCTCGTATAATAAATTTCTCCTCCATTACATTTCTCGTATCTACAATAAATTCATCTTCATCTTACAATAAATAAATAAGTGTCCTGTTTGCTTTCTTCTACATGTGCCCATGTACCTGAGATATTAATTTCTTATATCAGTTCAAACAAAATACATAAATAGAATTTACGATATAACGATATCAATGAACAGCTAAATATGAAACCAATTAGGAAATAATATCAGAACTAATAAATTTAAACAGATTTGCTAATATTAACTAATTGAATATCATAGCACAATGCTTATATTCTATTAAGAACAATCTCTAGGAAGATAGATAAGACTATGAGTTTAATATAGAGAAAACAATTACGTCAAATGAAGCAGCCAAGCAGCCAAACAGCCAAACAGCCAAGCAACGTCTCTCCATATTCGTACTTGTACGTGAACATGCTTATTTAATTAAAGTGATATACATTGCATATCAGTAGCACGTTACAAAACCACAAGGTACTACGATCTACTAAATACCATTAAGTGTTACAAACACCACGGAACTAGTCTAAGATAAATTACTATTACATCTATGATCATTTATCATTATTACACGGTAGCGTGTTTTGCGGTTAATGGTAAACGTCCGATAAGACGTAGGTAGAGGTATACCGTACGCCGTACGTGGCACATGTACGTACCCTTGCTAAAATTCATCCCGCCCCCCTCCTCCTTTGGTAAAATTATATTTTTGTACGACTGATGACAACAAATGTCTGCATAATACGTAAAAAGTAAATGGCAGATTCGATGAACTGGTGTTATTAGAAATAAAATTACTTGTCTGTGCAGTGGTGCACATTGAGGCGATTTGACTACTATTTACCATTGAATTTAGAGGATGAAGTGAAGTGCGCTCCTGCTGCGCTGGACTAAACGCTTCAGTAGATTCACTAGTGTAGTTTTTCGTTAAAAAATATGATAGCCCCCGCGCGGATTGTGATCAGGTGGTATGCGAATAGGAGTTTTCGTTGATATTGCACTCTCCTATGCTAATAGCAAGCATGTGTTCACTACTTCATACACTACGTATGTCCGCCAAAAGAACGACATACATTCCGGTTGAACATACTTCAATGATTTATTATAGCTGGGATGATCTTCAAAAATTCAGTAGCGAATTGCGCAGGTATAGTCTCTTGGAATGAAGGAAAAGCAACTTAAGGCCGTCCGCACATAGCTCGACTGATTGCAAACGCGAGAACGCCCAAGCTCGAATGAAAAATAACTGAATTGAAATTGGTTTTAAGCGACTATGTTTCTTGGTCGCAAGGCAATTACGTTGCATGCTATTGATGGTGACATCATGAGCAGAGATGTACACAAATACTATTCAAATGTATTTAGACACACATACAAATACGACACAATAAAATCCTCTATTATGCTATTGTTAGAAATTCTATAGAGTCGTTGTTTTCGTTGGAAAATTCATAAGTTTCTAATCTAGTTAGTTTGCAATCAGTCGACCCGTGTGCAGAAGACCTAAGATTCATTGCATGACAGTCGTTACAAGTATGACACTTCTTGAATATAGCTCATATGAAACTTTGGGCGTCCTTTTTTGGAAAAAGTATAAGAAGTCATGTTTTTTTACTATACAGCTTTTAATACATGATAATTAAAAGGTAGAAAATTGGAGGCAGAGTTAAAAAAACTTTTTAGAAGATCGAGATTTTTGAATAATATTTTACCTATGAATAGACTTATTATTTTACAAAATTTGAACCGTTAAAACGGTGTCACTTATTGGGTATAAATGTAACTATGAAGTTAATATATTGTAAGTAGGTTCACCTGGGTTCACCCACATGTATAGGTATTTTAAACATTAATAACAGAGAGAGTACTAATAATAGTGTCAGTGTAACAGTGGCTGCTGCTGGCTACGTGAACTGATAGTGCACTTTACTAGCTAGAGAATTACTTTACTAGTTTATAGAGAATTTAGACTATTGTTTTAAATTAAAAAATGACACTTTGTTATGAAAAGTTGTGTTATTATTTTAAATATAATCAATATTTAAAGTAATACTCATTTTTACGCTTATTCACAGTTACAGTCACAGTAACGATTCACAAACGAGTAAAGTATAAAAAGCCAAATACCGTCCCTAATTATGTGTAAACAAAAATAATCTTACAATAACTGACGCGTCACAAGTCCGGTCGGCCAGCGCATGTCATGTTATTTCAGCAAGCCCCGGTAGTTTTCATTCTCGTACGGTGCACGGTCAACCCCAGATTCTTCATACAGTTTGCACCGATCACATATTCCATAGCAGTTATATTGAGCAGCTACGTGCGTTGTGGAGAGTGCACGGAGAATATTTCTTCGAGCGAAAATAAGTTTTAATTAATTAGGCAACTTCCAAAGTATAATGTCAGTATGTAATTGGGGTATTATATGATATTTTGTGATTTTTTTTCGTTTTCAAATTATAAATATAATTATTAGAGACCGTCGCCGAAGAAATAAAAATATATGCGACGACACAGTTGGGTGAGAGCATTGATGTTTGACGCTGACTACTGTGTTCTCGGGTTTGATCCCCGGGCCAGAATTATATTTTCTGGGTTTGATAAAATACGATTTAATTGGTTCTGTGCAACCATAGAAAAATGAATATTGAAAAAAAAAATGATTACAAAAAGAAAAATTCGAAAACGACAATAGAAAAAGAACAGCTTGGAGAGAGAGGATGAAGAAGAGATTGGGTGGAAATGGGATGTATCATATCGAGATGCTGAAATTCGAAACGAATGAGGATCGAACGTTGAATGAGGAGGTGAATGATGAAGCACCAATGGAGTACTTTGAAATGGAATAAGGAAACAAGCTGATACATAGAGAAAAGATATAAGTTATAAGAAAAATGTATATAAAATGTAATATTGATTTAAAATGTGCTAATAACTACTAATAGCTGATGCACTGAAAAACAAATATTAAATATATATATATATATATATATATATATATATATATATACATATATATATATTATTATATGCTTAGAAGCATATATATATATATATGCTTCTAAGCATAATGGCAGACTGAACTGTCATCCGAATGACGAGGTACTCCAACTGTTGTACAACCAAGCGATAACTAGAAGGCTTAAAAGAAAGAAACCCTTCGAACTACAAGTGTAAAAAGAAAAATATAAATAGTGTAAATTAAGGAAATGTCAATGGACGATCCTTAATATCGTATGTTATGTATATGTATTGGTTATGGATAAATTGCTGGTTGGTCATTAGACCAGTTGTAATTACGTAAATAAATAAAAAAAAAAAATTATAAACATGTGATAGTGCAGCCATATAGCTTGAATGCACTTAAGACACGTCCGTCCCTGGTCTTTAGACAGTCTACTTATTCAGTAAAGCTGATGGAAACAAACAGCTCTGTTTTTTTATCGTCTTCAAATGATGTTTCCTCAGTCTTTATGCAGCTGAGAGGAGATCGATCGACTTAATACTTACTACCTACTAATGCAATTTAGATGGTAAATGTTTGCTTTCAGGTAATTTCATTGTAATTACGAGCAGAGAACATTTTAAAGTCAATATCGTTTTATAATATATACAAGCAAAAAGTGTAAAATAAAGAATTCTGAGAATGGAATAAATTTCTTAAAAAACGAAAAAAAATAATTCAAGAAAAACAAGAAAGTGATTTAACAAATGATCAAAACAAAATGGAATTCAGTGCACAATTTTTTTATTTTGTTTTTCTCCTGACTTTGCTTTGAGTTGAATGCTGAGCAGAATGTTTTATTCAAATATTTTCCTTTCTAGATATCTTAAGCATTGAGCATTTACTTTTCATTTAGAATATTTTTTTGTATTCTGTTTTTTTTTTGCTTTAATACCATTGTTTACTTCAGCTCATTGTTAAATTACATTAAGTATTCACAAAATGAAAAAAAAAACTCAACTGTCAAATTTCTAAGCTAGTTATTATTCAGAACATTTATGCTAAATAATTTGATAACGTAAAGACAAATTACATTTCTGAATATTATCTTAATATACTCGTTGATATATACAGGAGCTCCTATAATGTTTCTCATAGAACTAAGTAGAACAAAATATCAACTTTCATATAAATTTTTTTTAAATTTTCAACGCTATTCAACAATTTGGTAAACGTGTTACGTAGTATGACAAATTCATTAGGCGTAGATCTGACTGAGGAATAATTGTTCGCGGCTTTAATTCCATATACTAACATGCGCGGAAATAAAATCACAGTGTGTGTATAATCATATGATTCCATGTGTTACAGAATTTGCGTTTTTTTTCCGCGCGGCGTTATTCCTTAGTGAGATCTAACCTTAGTTCCATGGATTTTGATGAACATGCTTGCGATTTCTAACCTAAGTTTTAGTAAAAGTTAATTAAGGTGTTCCTACGCATTACTGATGTAGTAAAGTTTTAAATATTTTCTTTACAATGCCGCAAGTATATTGGGCGTCACTATTTCCGTTAAGAGCGTTCTGTCGTTGCTGGTCCTGTGTACCACGGTTAGTTCTTAATATAAATACAATATACAATTGAAAATAAATTATTTAATTTAATTAATTAGATTTAATTAGTTATGTGCAAGCATAATCATGAATATTAAAAAGAAAATTTGCTCACAAAAAAAAAGCAAATTCGATAAAGAAGATAGACAGAGGAATAAAAACGGGAAAAAAAGAAAAAGCAGCTTTATAAAAAGAAAAATATAGTTGACAGAATAGATGTTGTGCACTGGGAGGACTTCATTAGCAATATATCCAGTGGCGTAGCTACTGTCGTATCTGCCGTATCAATGATATGGGACCGCTGACGTACAGAAGAAATGCAAAAATTCTTTCTTTACTATTTAAAAATCATTAATTCTATTTCTAAAGCTCTATAGCATGAAATTAATGACTTACAGAAAGCTAGCATTTTGATAAGTAATCTTTTAAATAGACTGAGCGAAATAAGAAGTCAACATTAATTCCATGGTTTGCTGAACGAGTCCAGAGATCTAGCAAAAGAGTGGGAAGTAACAACTGTTTTCAAAAATAAAGGAAAGAAGATACCGATGCGTTTTTTTAATGAACTATCACAAGATGAGAGATTTCAGAGCCCCTGTGATCTAAGTAATATGATCTATTTATTACAACCGGAAAAACTATCTTTTTCAAACGAAGTAATAAAAAATTACGCCGGAAAACTGTCTGCTAAATACAGTAAAGACATGTCTGTTGAGCTTTATGAACAATTAATTGATTTGAAAACATGCCTAAAATCTGAAATTCAGACAATTCATTCCATTAAGATATTCATGGAATTATTGCTGATAAAATTCAATACCCTCGCATTCAGTTTTCCGGAGGTAATAACAGCATGCTTTCTATTCTAGACCCTTCCGGTTACAACTGCAACAGCTGAAAGAAGTTTTTCAAAATTATAATTATAATAACTGATAAAAATTATCTAAGGGTCTCTATGGGACATGAAAGGCTATCAGAGTTATCACTATTGTCTATAGAGTCAGAAAATTTTAAAAACTAAAATCGTCTTCAGCTATAAATGATTTAATAAATAATTTCGTCGAACAAAGGCAAGAATAGTGTATATTTAATTCGAATTGTTTGGCTAGCTTAGTTCCTAGGAGTATTAATTGTAAGTAATAACGTACAATAAATAATTATTTTAATTCAATGCGAGCATTCTTGTTCCTTTTGTGAAAAATCCCATCATTTGGGCCCCCGAACAAATTTTGATACGAGGACCGTCTAAGGCACGATACGCTACTGAGTATACCATTGGCAGACATGTGGAAAAGTGTTACACAGTAATAAACAAAGTGATAATAGAATAAAGAATCAGGGAATGCAATTCAATGAGTGACATCATAGTTGGAGGGCGATGTATCAGATGGAAAAGGAAATTATTAGAAAAGCAACGTACGGAAAATAATTTAAAATAGAATAGTGAAATGAAATAGATTATTTATTATAAAATGTAATACATTGGTTTAAGTGCTAATAGCTATCAATAGTAAAAATAGTATATAAAAAAAGATCATCAGATTTGTGCTGTTAAGATCTATGAGTTTGTCATTCTCTTTCGTTAATGTACATTGCCATTTGGTCAATTATAATATATAATTTATATATATATATATATATATATATATATATATATATATATATATATATATATCTTAATATATATAAATTACGTGTCACGTTGTTTGTCCGCGATGGACTCCTAAACTACTTAACCGATTTTAATCAAATTTGTACACCGTGTGCAGTTTGATCCAACTGGAAAGATAGGATAGCTTACATCTCAATTTATGATTGCAATATTATCTTATTGCAAATTATTTGTCTATTAATTATCTGTTAGTTCCAAACGATTTTAAAAGATGGCGACATCTGTTGACTAGATTGAGTAAATATTCTGTTGACTAGATTGAGTAAATATTCAATAGATGGCGCTATGTAATGTAATATGACAAAAACGTTAGCCACAGCAACGCGTGGCCGGGACAGCTAGTATATATATATATATATATATATATATATATATATATATATATATATATATATATATTTGAAACGCACAATTAAACTGAGATTCCACAGCGAAATAATACTGCGAATAATTTAATTAAATTTGAAATTAAATTCAATCTACACACAAAACAAATACGTCGCTTGCGACGGGTTTAAATGCTGGTACTATATATTTCGAATAATAACTCTCACAATACACATATGTAATTTGTTACTTATGAGTGGGTTGTCACATTGTGACTTCCCACGGTCCAAAAATTATAAAATTATTCTGTTTTTCCTTGGCCGGATGTCCAGTCCATCTTCTTGTCATAGGTCAGTTCTAGGTGAGCCTAACCAACTTTAGTCATTACATTACACGCGGAATATAATTAATTATTGCATAAGATAAATACACCGCCATCTGTTTTGTCATCACTACTACTATATCATGGAAATTATACGAGCACTCGATTATTGGTATTCAAATTTAAATTCAAAATTTTTAATGTTTTTAAATTTTTAAAAAAATATTGACAAAGTTAATTTGCCTATTTCTTAACCCATTATCTACCGGTGTTCGATTTTTCGAACACTCAGTTTTACCCATTTTTAATTTAAAATATTTCTATGTTCTTATTAGATTTTGATTTGTATCTTTGTATTATTATAAAATTTGATTAATTTGCTATAAAAGAAAATTTGTATTTTTAAATTTACCTTCCTCCTCTCAACGGTCGGGGGGGTGTAATTATTACCTTACATTCAGATACTTTTTAAAATTAATTTTTAATTCATTTTTGATTATTATTTTTTTAAACCAGTGATGCAAATTTATTATTGAACGCGCAAACTGTTTATGACACTATTTTTCTACAGAGTCTGGTACATCTATCAGACGACAGGTGTAAATAAACTTAAGTGTTCGATTTTTCGAACGTTGGCAAGTATTTAGCATTTTTCTTAATTTTTGACATCTGTATACAGTGAACTTTTTCTGAAATTTACACATATTGTTTCGCCCGGGAAATTGCTTACATTTAAAACTTTAAAATATTTTAGTGTTCTTTTTTAATTAGCTATTGTTTATTATCATATATAAATACTACAGGTAAGCTATTTAAGTTATATTTTTGTTAAATAACATAGGAAATCGTTGCAAATGTTTTACATTAGTTATAATTTCTATCTAATAGCTTTATCTATGATAGAGATTGCGACCATTATTGATAACTGGAGTGACAGTGAGGACGAAATTATTACCGTAATTGTTATTCCACCTGCTCAAGTAGATGATGTAACTGAAGAAGAAATACTGGACAAAGATTTTATTCCAATGAGTGATGAGATATATAAAAATACATACATTAAATTGTACATATATAACGTATTTAATAAATATATTCTTCGATTTACAGATTACTGCTTTAAATGAGGTAGTTGGTACTCTTGAATATACTACATCATTTGATTTAAAAAACAGAATATTGTTTTGCCTTTTTCAGGACAATAGTAGGGTTCCGTTTGCACCAATCACAATTAAATATTTCCAACGCATGCAGTTAAAAGATGGAAAAAGCAGCAGAAAAGTAAAAATAGAACATCAACAGCTGGCAAATTTAAAATTTTGCAACAGCCATTGCTTTTGCGTAATTATAATAGGGGTACGGGAGGAGTGGATTTGCTTGACAATGCTGTCCAAAATTTCCGCATCAACATTAGTGCTAAGAAGTAGTATTGGCCATTATGGTTATCTATATTAAATTCGTCAATGGCAAATACTTGGAAACTACACTGCTTTGTTGCACGATATCACAAAGTTAACAAGAAAAAACCAGTTCCCAAAGAAGACTTCAGGCCTTCTGTGGTAGAAAAGGTACTGCTGACACCAAATATCGAAAATGATTTTCTTTCTGAAGATGTAACGGATAAAGATTTTAATGAATTCAACCTACCTAAAATATCAGGTCAATAATGTTTTAATACAACAGAAAGAAAAGAAAGTTCGTCGATGCAAATTAAGTGGTTGTGGAAAACCTACGTATTTTATGGGCAAAAAATGCAATATTCAATTGCACACAAAATGCTTTGAGGCTTTTCATGAGAAAAATTTATAAGTAAATAAATTTGCAATATCAATAAAGAATATTAATTCTTCGGGAAATTCGGATGTCTGTAGTTTTTTAATTAATATACCAAATATCATTAAAATTGTATTTATTTAATTAGTTATAATGTTACTAAGCTCCGTGCAAAATTTAATCCGTCTATTTTTTTTTTTTACGGAGAAAATGAACATTTTCTAATATTACTACAAACCCTATCCATATGTAAGCAATGAATTTTGGATTTGGGAAATTCTGATGTCTGTGGTTCTTTAATTAATATACTTAAGATCAATAAAATTGTATTTATTTAATTAGTTATAATGTTACTAAGCTCCGTGCAAAATTTAATCCGTCTATTTATTTTGTTTTCGGAGAAAATCAACATTTGCCATGTGTGCCATAATAAGCCCTTTTTGTCCGATTCAAATATATGGTATTTATACCATATTATTATTATTTATTATGTTTTTTTTTATTTTTTGCGTACGCATTGTAAACTATTTCTTTAAATAGAAAACATAATACACTTGCAAATATTAAATCCAACAAGTGTATAGTCTTTTGCGCGAATGCCAGTTGGAAACCACTAGTACGGCTCATTTTCGAACTTTTTGCTAACTTCAGCGACGTAAGACAATTAGATTAATATATTTATGTATTTTATTTATTTATCGTCTGACTATTTCCGATACTGTCTGCCTTGTTCAGTCACCGACAACTTCCTACAACGTAGTCAGTTTTTATGGTATCGCAGCCTCAGATATGTGGCTTACACCTTTTACAATTATGTGAACATATTGTAACATATTATACTGAACTCACTATTGTTACTTGGAGCCACGGCATATTGTTTTTACGCATTTAATTTTTCATACTAATACCTTGTTTCCCCTCAAACTCGATTCCCATTGTACACCAAGCTCGCTGGATTTAAATGATAAAATACTTCAAGTACGTAGAATAAATCAAAATTGGATGTACAGTACAAAAACCCCTCTAGTGTGTATCAGAAACCATTTTTGGAACTTTAAAATAACTTCAAGTAACTTTAAAAAAAATCGATTAATTCCATTTATTGAAGAAAATTGCAAAGTTTAGATCTCTTGAGAGAGACTTAAATTTTTTTCATTTAGGCCATGTTTTTGTTATTATAAGGCTTGTCGTACATTACAATCATATTTCAGCGAATTTTAATCGGACGTATACGTGCTACTACGCTTTAGAAAACCCAGTAAATGTCATGAACCCTCGCACACTGCACGCGACAAAGCCGTCCGAATACGGGTGTTTAAGAGAATTTTAGCCAAGGAAATACATGCTACAACGCTAAACCTATCCGAACCTTGTAAATGCAATCAGCCGTCTCAGACTGGAAGGTAATGCAATAGTTTCTTTCATAACAGTGGTATATCGATAAAAATTAAAGTAAAAGTTTGCTCTCATGATATATTATGTTAGTACAAAACAACTCCAATACACCCTACAATACACAAGTTTGGCTTGGCGTACTGTCGTATCAGTACATGGTATGTATGTATTGTGACACAATATATGCAAAGAATACAGGAGTCTGCTTGCTTTGTATTTACGTCCTAATTCGCCTACGATTAAATACGCTTGCAGTGGGCAACAGGTCTTAGGCTTACAAAGTATCGTAACTGGCCATTCAGGAGAGGAAAAGAAACTTTCCAGATAGGAGGTGGTCGTCGGTGATAGGACTCAGCATCGAAAATAAATCGACGTTAAATAAATTTAAAAAAAAATAGAAAATTAGATTTTAGAAGCTGTTATTTCCACCTCAAATTAAGCCAGTTATCTACTGACGGTAATTAAACAGAGTTTCGCTGATTTCTATAAATTTTTAGTTTTTAAATATTACAATTAGTAAATAAATCTAACACTTAATTAATAACAAAATTCCGGTACCAAACATGTTGACATAGCAAAGCCACATATGTTGCGTTTCGAGGGAACACACTCATAAATCTTACAAATTCAAATATTTTTACTTTAATAATACGAGTGTGAATATATTTTATGCTATTAATTTGTTTGGTTACCTATAAAGTATGTTACGAATGAGTTTGTTTTATAAAATGAAGACATTAATGTTTTCCATGTACATACGAGCCATACGAGCATTTCCTGGCTTTGATTAATGCTGACATATTGGAAAACATCCAATAATTATCTCACGTTAAATTAATGCAGGCTCCAACCATCAGCCACCAAACCATGCACCAAACACGTCGAGAGCTAATACAGTGTGCTAATACAAAATGACTTTTATATGACAATTAATAACGTTGGTTTTGCTATAGTATACTTTATACTCGTATCATGGTATATCGACTATGTATTTTATAATGAAATTATTGGCATGTTACCCTCTATAGAACATTTGTTTGTATTTAGAAGATAATAAATACAATGACGTCATTTGGATTGGAATTAGTTCCGAAACAAATTTAAAATTATAACCATCTATACGGTAGCATATAACAGAGTTTCTTCATCTTTTCGAATGTTCCCTCAAATGCTGAGATAAAAATTGAAAATAATATTGCTGATTTGTCAAGCTCTGTAAAAATCTTGGTATTAAACTACACCACATATACGAAGGTGGTTTTATAATTCAGTGACTTTTTTAAAAAAAAGCGCTTTTTTATCAACATAGTCTTCTTTAAGCTCGATACATTTAGTCCAACGTTTTTCCAATTTGTTATTCCTTCCAAATAATAGATTTTCTCAAGTCACTCAAAATAGGCGTTTGCTTCAGTGATGACCTCTTTGTTAGACCCAAATCTCTTACCACCGAGCTATTTCTTCAGGTTTGGAAACAAGAAATAGCCGCAGTGGGCTAAATCTGGATAATATGCTGGATGAAGTAACAGTTCGTAGCCCAATTTATGAGTTTTTGCCATAGTGCGTCGCTGCGTTCAATGACTGTACGGAAAATTTGACCGTAGTCTATTAATAGATGGCAGTTGGCGGGAACTGTGCAAGAAATTCAAAGAGTTATTGAAATATCAAATTCGCTAGAATTAAACACAGTTGCTAAAGCAAATCAAATTCTTATAGAAAATATAGACTCTAAAGAAAGTCATCTGACTCAAGCACACAATAAAAGACTTATATATCATACAATTATAAAATCAAAAATGTTAAGAAGAAGAAACTACAGAGCATACAGAACAAATATCTAAAGCTCGACTACATGAAGAAACTAAATCATTAAACATCAAACCTTAATAAAACTGCAAACGTAAATGTTTTACGGTACTATGACAATACACAAAAATTCACTGATATAGTACACACACGATAGCCTACCCTTTAAAATACCTACCCTTTTTGGTTTCTGTACATTGCCATTTGGTCAATTATAATATATATATATATTTGAAACGCACAATTAGACCGAGATTCCACTGCGAGTAACTTAATTAAATTTTAAATGAAATTCAATCTACACACAAAATAAATACGTCGTAAATAAATAAATAAATAATAACTCTCAGAGTACACATATATAATTTGTTATTTATGAGTGGGTTGTCACATTGTGACTTCCCACGGTCCAAAAATTATTTATTTATTTCATGTCCAATTCCTAAATACAAATGTCAATGGTCGATTCCATCTTCTTGTCATAGGTCAGCCTAACCAACTTTAGTCATTACATCACACGCGGCAGATAATTAATTATTGCATAAGATAAATACACCGCCATCTGTTCTGTCATCACTACTACTATATCATGGAAATTATACGAGCACTCGATTATTGGTATTCAAATTTAAATGCAAAATTTTTATTGTTTTTAAATTATTAAAAAAATATTGACAACGTTAATTTGTCTATTTCTTAATTTCTGTACGCTATTGGTTTTATCGGTTGTACTAATATAGGGTTTTCCAACAAGCGCGGGTCGACTTAATATCATCTCATATAAAACACCTAGATACAACTTATATGGATATTCAAGGTGTTTGTTTCATATGAGATCAAATTCGCATTATCATCGCTTTAAAATCAAATACAGACTACCGAAAGACACAATTCTCTAGGCACATGTTATATGTATAGAAGGATACACATTTCTTGAAGATTGTTAAACGTCAGTTCAGAAAATAGAGGATTTGCGGAAAGGAGATATGGAAGATAAGAGATGGATGTCGGAGATAGAGCAAAGAAGAAAATATTAAAGAAAATAGAAATAGTAAAGGAAGAGAGCCGAGAAGAACTAATAAAGGGAGAAAAGCAATGAGGAGTAGGGAGCAAGAAAATGCTGTTGGAATTAGTAGAAATGTTAGAATAGTTTTAAGTTTAGTGATTTAAGATTGAAAGAATGTAAAGTCTAACATTAAATTAATAAAAAAAAGATCCATATTTCTTCTCATTTAAAATATTACAGGACCGAAGCGTTTTTGACCACTTCTTCTTGCACAAACAGTCAAACACACTACATAAAAATCTAAATCACGACATCGACAATGAGGATTTCGGCGAAAGTTAGGCATCATCAAATTAAGAAATAGACAAATAAAGTGGTAAATAAATATTTTATGAACCTTTTCGAATGTTTGAGGAACTTCAAAACCACTATCACAAATCTTTCAACAAACTGTGCCTTAGCGAACCACCGCTTAAGAACCATTGGTATCGAATGAGCAATGGCCAATGAAAAGTTATCACTAACCACGCAAAAACCACTGCAAGTGAACGGCAACTGAGCAACTGAGAGGAAGTGAGACGGTCAGACGGTGAGACGGCCATTCCGCCAGACAGCCGTTTTACGTAGTTTCCAGGAGATTTATAGCATATACATACTTTCATAAATTCATTTAAAATGACATACTTGTACGTAAACATTGTAATTTTAGTAGAAATTAACATTTACAAATATTAAACGATTCTATAGAAATTTAGAGAATGAATTACCGCCGAAAATAATGTCATAAACAATGTGGTGAATTTTTATTTATTTACTATTTTTTTTATTAATTATTATTAATTGTTCGCCTTTCGGCTTTACAATCTACATTCTTAATATATTTCATAGAACTTCAACTTGAAATTAGTAACAAAAAGTACTTTCTGCTTCTTCTTCTCTTGAACCTCTTCCTTCATTTTCCCTAGTCTTCCTTCATTCTCACCGTTTCCTCACCTCTTGTCTTCTTTGTCTCCTCTCGGCAAACGGTTTCTTGCTTCTCCTTCCTTATTGCCTGTATCTCCATCTATCACCTCTTGCCTTCCTTGTCTCCTCTCGACCAAGCTCTCTTCTTTAATATTCTTTTCACTATCCATCCTTCCTTCTCTTTTCGTTTTCACTTCTCCACTTATGTCTATTACAGGCTTAGACGCTCTCTCTTTACTATTTCCTCTTGACTCTCTTACCTTACTCTTTCTTCTTGACTCTCTACCTTTACTATGTTATTATTGTCTCTATCTCCGTCATCTACCTCTTGTCCTTATCTCCTTTCCGAAAATCCTCTATTTTTCTGGACTGCAGTTTAACTGTTTCCTTATTTATTTACTATGGTTTTTAACTTAACGACAGGCAATACAATACTAGCCTTATCGTCGACAACCTTGCATATGTATAATACTTGTATAATTAATGACACTACGATCAAACCCAGAAAATATAGTGGTGGTCGGAAAATACAGCCGCCGGGTATTAATGTATCAATGCTCTCGGCGCTCTCAACTCAATTTTAAATTAATACTCAATATAAATGTATACGTACGTTCACTCGAAGAGATAGCAAAAGTACTATAGCTTCGTTACTTTTGAATGATTTTATTTAATATAATGTTAAATGTTTAATATAATGTTAATGTTAATGTTAAAATGTTAAAAATGCATTAAATATCTTGAACTACATCTCAGGTAAAAACTTTCTGGTTAGTTTCAAGCTTAGTACAAGCTAATTCTATCTGTCATTGCACGGTGCATGAATGAGTTCATGTTTTCATATTTTGTTGTTGGCATCTGGCATATTTTGTTGTTGGCGGTTCAAAATGGACCACCAGACTTATATTCTAAAAAACATTTTGATGAAATGGCTTACCTAGATGAAGTTCCAGTCAAGAAATCAACTCATTTTTTACTCCGATTTCAGATGGTGATACACCAATGAAAACAAAATCGTCAAAATCTTTTCATAAATATATTATTTCTCTTTTCACCAACGTACATGAAAATTGAGATATAGTTGTTGTCTCTTTTATATTTCAAAATATTTATTTCAGAAGAGATAAAATTCCACATTCATTTCACCAGATTATCATAGACAAAGAAACAAGATATATCTATTACTAGTGAGTAGTGAGTGGTAGTGAGGCCAGGTGAAGTGATTTTATCATTTGTAGTTCATATCACTGACATTTCCTTGAACGAGTGAAATCAAAATGAATTGTTTCATGACAAAAAAATCATACGCATCTTTAATTTGCTGTCAATGTATGGAGTCAAGTATGGAGACCTTCCCTCGATAACAAAGTTAATGCTGCTAAGAAGCAGAAAACAGCATCCTGATATTTTAACTAGTCTTAAGGTGGCGCCAGACTATGCTACGAACACCTTCCACCTTGGACGCATCTTGAGGCCGATACTGGAACTAATGTTCTTGTTAGAGGAAGTTCAGATTGTTGACCCACGTCAAAAGGAATTTTACTATCCCCCACCACACACTTGATCTAAATGCCATGCTCTGCTGCGCAAATCGTCCAACAAAGGAAGGTTTCTTTATTTACTTGAAAGCTTTTGTTACACAGTGTCAGTGTGATCAAACATTCGTTCCAGCGTTAATCTTGCAATATTTCACTCACACGCTGGAGGCAAGCATTTGAATCAAACGTTCACCACATCTTTTGATACCGGCTTTAGTCTAATATTAACTTGTTTACACACCTCGTTCTGTTTCGTACTTGAGAAGAAATATTCTAAATAGAATAATATCTGAGTTAAGCGTTACCTGTAGCGTAGAACGTCTTCTTGATGCCACTATCCGCGTCAGCCATGGTCGTATTGAACAGTGTCATATTTTTCATGTTTGAATGTTTTATTAACATTATGTTGAAATATTAAATAAAGAGATACATAATTAACAAAGCTATAGCATTTTATATTGGTAACACTTCGTGTGACTGCCTCTGTATATAGCATAGGGTACATAAATACGAGAATGTATTTTTATTATAAATATATAGCTTTATTGTAAGAAAAATAAACTTTTTCCTTAACCTATATATTTTAAATATTTAATATAAGTCTATTTGCATTTGAATCGTTTGTCAATACGACCCTTTTATCCAACTGTTTGATTTTATCGTATTTTATAGACTTTGACTTATAGCTTGTTTAAGGTTATATGTGATTTAATATTACTTCAAAATATGATTTCCCTATAACACATCTTCGTATTTTCTATACAATATAAGGCATCAGGCATGAGGCATCCTAGAGATAGATTGATTAGAAAATATATTGCATAAACATCTTCAATATTTATATTTTATCGCACTCATAAAAAATTCTTTACTCCTTGGGGGCTGCAAAGGGTTACCTACGGTTTAGCCTTGACTTTGTCATGATTTTGGACAATAGCAAAACGTTTAAGACACGCTTCAGCTTAAAAGTCGAATTTTTTTCTTTTTGATTCTTCCCGGCTACCTTTGCCATCGCTGTTAAACATAAGAAGTGTAAAAGAGATACACAAACAAACGTCACTGCGCTAACAGCTGTCGTGGCTACCCATCAAGTTAACATATTTTTTTTTACTACAACTAAGTATCTATATTAGGTACTTATCTAGTGGATTACATTTCTATAATTGCACGGTGTGGTAGAGATTGCTCCAATGAACAATTCTATATAATTAGGTTACTATGTCCGAGGGTTTAGTTCTGCGTAGTCTTCGAACATCATTACTATCAAGCAACATTTACGTCACGGTGATGTTTTCGTGTTTACGAAGTCTCAACTCGTGCTTCGCTGCTATAGATTTGATTTCTTCTCCGACTGTGTTAATCTTCAGATCTCTATGTATGTCGTCATTGCGAATATACCAAGGTGCATTAACTATTCCTCGGAAAACTTTATTTTAGAACGCGTGTATTTCTTTAATGTTCTATCCGTTGATTTCTTGGTGCAACCTAGAGTTGCACTCCATACGTCCACACTGGCTTTAGCACTTGTTTATACATAAGCAGCTTGTTTTCTATGTTTAGTTCAGAGCTTCACCCAATTAGCCAATACATATTCCTGTATTTTATGTTCAGTTCTTCCTTTTTTATTTTTGACATGCGTTTTCCACCTTAAGTTAGCATGTAGTGTTATTCCTAGATATTTTGCTTCATTCGCATGAGGAATTGTGTTTGCGTTTATGAGTATGGGCAAATTTTTAATATTGTTTTGGTTTGTGAAATTTACGTTTATTGATTTAGACTTGATTTTAATTCCTACACTTTTGTCCAACTGTTTTTTGAAGTTTTATTGTGGCTTCATTGATAGTGTTCCCAACGGCCAAGATAGTAGTATCATCAGTAAATCTCGAGTACTTGAGTAGAGCAAGTACAGTGTTATGCCAAGCACACTATCTTGCGGTACACCTGCACAGATGTTCCTAAAATTTGAGTAAGTTATCATATAATGACGTGGTACACAACGTAAATAAATTCGATTACATATTACGCAATATTATCATATTATTAGCATATATTTTAATAATAAATTAGAGAAACAACCCCTAAAAAATTAATTCACAACCCAATTCATTAGTTTTATTTCTCTACTCATATAATACACATGTAGGAAAGAGATAGATATAGCAACCTTTCTCTTTTCACCACCAAGTAGTCGTGATATTTTTCATTCAATATTTTTGCAATGCATTTCATACATTTTAATAAGCATTTTAAGTGATGACGTCATAATTGTTTTATGATGATATTACAATGTATCGTACTCGGTACGGTTATGAGTATAATGACGATTACCTCGTAACGTGCCACATGTGATAAAAGGACATGCTCTCATTACAGTCCAGTTAACGTTGTGTTATGTAATGCTGTGTTGTGTTGTACTCGTAAAACAGAGCTATTTATATATACATTACACTTTAGAACAGTGATGCACTGTTACAGAATGAATGATTTAGTTTTTGTGTTAATTTATTTTATTGCATTTCTATTTATGTGGCATACTGAATGTTTTATTTTTAAATAGCTGGTAGTAAGGCTTGAAGCACACTGTTTACGTAGTCTGTCTTTTTTATCTCTTGTGTTCTTCATTTTTTAGTCTTCATTTCTAGTAGTTAGAATGTAATCTGATAAATTTACAATGGATAGAATGAAATCCGTGATGATACAACCGTTGTAGAACTTATTCATCCTTTAACACTTTTCGCTGTTCCTTCTTGCTGGCTATCCTTTGCTGCCAATTTTCAGTTTCTATTTTCCTTATGTGCTCCTCCATTTGCTCTTTGCATCTTGCTCTGGGTCTCCCTCTCGTCTTTACATCGCCTGTTTTCCCTTCCCTCAATTTCTTAGCCAATTGCTGTATTTCCTTAAAATTTTCGTCCCAGATATCTGCCATATACTCGTATTTCCATATTTGAGGCGTTTCGAAGCAAAGGGATGTAAGTGACAACTTCTGAAAATTTGAGATAACCAGCGCAAACAATAGTAGATGTACTAAACTATTTAGTGGCACAGAGATATAAGCGAAAACTTTAACAGATTTTACTATATAGCGTGAATTCTAAAACCTACTGAACGAAAACGTCTATACGATCTTAATTTTAAACTCGTTTTCTGGAAAATGTTACTATTGTCACTTACCTTTTGCCTTATTTGTTCTCCTTAAATTTTTCGCAAGTATTTTCTTTCCAAAATCCAGTCTAAATTTTCGACCCGTATAGCGAAACTTGTTTATTATAACTTAGTATATAAGAATTTACAGAATACAAAATTTGGGGATAAAATAAAAAATACTACTTATTTTACTATAGATAAAATAAAATCCGATTGTTTTATCACCAGCTATCCAATTTTCCTTCTCACACTCATATCTCTCAACTATGCCTTCTGATTTCTTCCGTAAAGTAATAATTTACTATATAATTCTTACCTAATTCTTTAAATCAATTTAACGATAATCATCATTTTTGCCTTTTCTACATACTCGTAGAGTCCTATGACCTCTATTTCGTAGCTGAATAACCGTTTATCATGTTTGCAGCTATATTGCCCTTCGAAGTTTTGTTTGGTTTCTTCCTTTAAATAATGTTGCACTTAATCATTGGACAATTTTTCATTCTGTGTTTAAAAACTGACTCAATCAACTATTAAGCATCCAAATAGGGTGTGGACATGATGAAGGGGGTTAAAAGAGGGAAAGGAAGGAAACAAAGAATGGCAGAAGTAATTAGAAGGAGGAAGTAGAAAACCAGAGGGTTTATGTCAAAACAGAGTGATAGAGGTAAAAGGCAGGAGAGGGAAAATGAAGTCTTAAAGGAGGAAAGAATAGTGTAACGGTAATAGAGGGTTTGTCGAGAGGGGTCAAGGAAGGCAAAAGGTGAGAGACGGAGGTACAGGCAAAAAGGAAGGAGAAGTAGGAAACGGTGAGAAATAAGGAGGTTTAGAGAACATGAAGGCAGAGGGTAAAGAGAAGAAGAAGCAGAAAGTACTTTTGGAAATAGTTGGAAGTTTAATTTTAAGTTGAAGTTATATGAAATGTATTAAGAAATATAATAATGTAGATTGTAAAGCCGAAAGGCACACAATTAATATAATGATCAAATTAAATCCAAAACAGGCTGAGGTTTGGGTTTCTGATACTTTCCTGCTATCTTCGTGTAATATTTTACATTGTTCTAATTTTAGGCTCCTTATAACACGGGGTGTAGTATCATTGCTACAACGAATAAGCAGCAGATAGAAATACCAGATAAGTTAATTAGCAGTTTGTTCTTTACACATAATACTGAATACACCAGGTATTATACGATACGATGTAATACGATAGAGCCGATGCATTTATAATTAACACGAACTGCGAGAATAACTCAAATATGAGTTATTGTCCTCGAAACACATACCGCTCGGAAAACTATCTTTGTTCTATTTTTATTGCAGTATAAAACAAAGTTAATTAAATTCCGTGTCTAATTCTATTCAACACCATAATTAACAAAAACTGTTGCTTTAGGAAAAGCGGAGGGCGTTGTGCGCTGGGCGTATGCCGCATGACGTTATTTATTCAGTTAGGTTTTATTTTATGCTTTTAAATAATTTACAATTATATAAAGCAAATACGAATCTGAACGCCCTAAATGTACAAGTATATAACATTCTAATATTACTAGAGTTTACTACCCCTGTCGCAAGAGACGACTGTTTTTTTGTGTGTAAATTGAACTTCATTTCAAAATTTAATCCATTTTTAAATTGAAATATTAAACTCGTTCTATATGTATTTTACATATAATTACAAATAATTTTTCATATAAGCTGACTAAAGAAATATATTTTTTTTAAATAAATATAAAATATTTTCAATTTATTCGGATTATTTTTTTTTTCGATTCATAAATTATGTAGCAAAGTTAGCCCATATACAAAATTTCAACTTTCTAGCACAATTTTTACTCTCGGCAAAAACCGCCTTCAAATAATTTTTTTTAATTTCGATTTTTTTTCTTAATAACATATTTAATTATTATGTAATCCAAAATTTGAGTTTTCTCCAAAGCTTTAAACCGGCCCCCTTAATTTTCTGAACGCCCCCTTTTTCAATTTTTCAATTTCTAATTCTTTAATTAATTAATATAAATTATGTAAGTGCAAAACAACTCCAATTCACCCTACAGTACGCAAGTGATTTTGTGTACTACCGTATCGGTATGTGGTAACACCTACAAAGAACACAGGAGTCGGCTTGCTCTGAGAGTTCTAGTCAACCAAGCCGCTGAATCGCCATCGTTTAAATACGCTTGCAGTGTGCGACGGGCCTAAGAATCCACAGATCTCCTCCTCATACACACTTGTGATACCTCTAATTTGAAACAATATATTTTCGTAGTATTTCGTAGCATTTTAGATTAGAAGTGACACCACGAAGCTTTGTACCCCCTTCCTCTTTTGCATGTGACGTAATTAATATATAACCCCTTCTTATCAAGTTGGAATTTCGAATTTCCAAAAATAGGTTTTTTTTTAAACACCCTAACCCCTGTTACATATACGTATACATATACACCTACCCGAATTACCAAAGTTTTCTCTGTACTAACGATTCATTAACACTGTCCCTATTCTTCGTCTGTTACAATCCGTCCGTTGCGTGCCTAGAGTGAAGCACAAGCCTAAGCTGAAGCTCAAGCCCAAGCTACCAGCAAACTGTCACTCTTTTTAGTTTAAATTAATCAACTTGCGATAACGAGTTTTTAGAATTTATTTTAAACAAAGTGTTTGAATTAAAATTTAAAGTGAAAATTAAAAATCTGTCACTTCCAGTATTATTATTAAGTATTTTATTTACAAACTGTTTAATTTCTCGTTTTTATTATCGTTACTTATGATATTTTCATATTGCGCCTGTTATTTATTACACTGCAAACATTACAACAGCTAATTGTTTAAATTTTATGTATAATATTAACATTTTGTTGCGTTTATTTATTGGCTATTAGTTGTTACCTTAATTTGAGAATATATTTACTTAATTTACACATGTTGCATGCACTTGGTTTTGGTAAACAAGGAAATCATTCACTCAACGCGGCGGTGAGCTGTAAATTAATTCGTAATCTCTTTACATGTTGTTTCATGCATTACCAACCATATTTCTAAATATTACATTATTTGTTCAAATTAATTAATTCAGTTGTAACACATCTTACATAGCGAAGGGTTAATTAACAAGAAATACGTTTTAAAACAGTTAGTGCTACTCTCCTACTCATACTATGCAAATAGCTTTACTTTTTAATTAAAATTTAATAAGCTTCTTACATCGTCTCTCATTTTAATATAGTTTTCTATAGACGAGGAAATATTAAAACCACGTGTGACCCACAGTATTAAAGACTCAATATGATTTAAGAGAAATAATTTAATTTAATAATTTTTGCTAGGATCTGCATTCTGCACCTTTCTATTTCAAGATGTCATATACCATTCTATAAGTGACTAGGATATCTGTGCTAGAAAGACTTACGATTGTAAAATCAACATTTTTTATTCTTTTTTTATATCATTTTTATTTATTTGATTTTTACCCTAAGTCAATTACATTTAAACCTTTAAAACTTTAAGTTATCTGAGCCACAGCTACAGAACACAGATCCAAACAGCCCTATTGTAAACCTTTTTCAACCACAATGTAATATTTAAATGTGTTTGCTCGTTTAAACTGAACCACACATTCTACAACATGATGCTTCTTACTTCAATGATCCCAGTTTCATTTTTAATTTCTCTTTGATTTTTCTATAAATGGTATATAACTAATCTTTAACACTATGACTTAGAGAGCATCCATTCATTACGTCACACGCAAAGGTGGGGGAACTGAGTGACTTGTTACAAGAGGTGACAAGGTGGATGAGGTGGATGTATGTGGACCATGCATAATAAGCTTTGTGACCTAATATATTAAATAAAATGAGAGACATGAAATATTAAAATTACTAAAAAGTAACACAACGAAATGAATATTATATAACTACTAGAGTATTACCCCGTCGCAATCGACGACTGTCTCTTGTATGTGCATTAAATTTTATTTCAAATTTTAATTCCATTTTTAAATTGAAATATATAACTTGTTCTATATAAATTTATATATAAAAACAAATAATTTTTCATATAAACTGACTAAGAAAATTAATTTTTTTCTACAAAATATAAAATATTTTCAATTTATTCGTTAATTGACCAACTATTTTTCAAAATTAGGGATTTTTTTTTCGATTCGAAAATTAGGTACCAAAGTTAGCCTATATAAAAAATTCAACTTTCTAGCACAATTTTTACCCTCGGCAAAAACCGCCCCTGTGAACGAACGAACCACCTTTTGACAACCAGTGATCTGTTGTACTCGTACAATCTGCCAAACGTTTCAAGAAATCCTTCTCCACTGTAAAGGTCGTTTTTTTTATTAGAACGTTCTGCGACCGTCTGAGTTGGCTGGCTTGTTTGATGGTTTTATTGAGAACATAAAAAAGTTTTTCACAATCGAAATTTTATTGGTCTACTAAATCTGATTACGTTGTTATAATTAATTAAAATCCAGTTTCCTGTTTGTTTTGGAATTGTAACGAAAGTCATATTTTAGCAAATCGTACAATGGTTGTTGTTTTTTATAAGGTTTTTTTTTAATGAAACACCAAATAAAAGCAGATTCTGTCGAGTAAATGGACTTTGGTAATGTTGATTTATGTTTCATAAATATGTTATTGTTGAATGTCAATGTAAATTCAATTTGTTTGATAAAAATGGTAAATGTAGTGGCGGCTGAACCTAAGGGACACAATTAAAAAGTGATTAAAATATTGTGAACAAAAAATATTGCACCAGGATTTTAAATTACCGAAGCTTTATCATAGGATGACATACAGAGGGGTCTACTATTGAAATTCATATGACTTTTAGATGGTACCAACATTCAAACGATATGTGTAAAAATTTCATGATATTCTGACTATTATTTTACGAGTTACAGTAGTTTAAGTGACGCTACTTTTATAATTTTCAAAACAATGGATAAATCTGAATTTCGAGTTTTTGATAAAGAATTGATTTTTAAAGGAATTAACACTGACCAAGCCATGGTTTTGCTTGAACGGTATTTTTTTCATTAAGTGAAGTGATGTGGTACTATATTAGGTTATTACGTCACGTCCGTCAACCATTAACCCACTAACTAGTCTCTGACATTGTACACATTCTATGTAGAAATGCCATTTGTTTCCAGTCTGATTTTGGGAATCGAACCCAGCTTTAATGTACTGTGTTTATTATCAATGAATCAAACACCTCAGCCATGGTGAGAACATAATCAGGAGCGGATTATCCATTAGGTATTGTATGCAACTGCCTAAGGGCTCCGCTCCTTGAGAAAAAATACCTACCAAGGAATTGTATAAACTAATTTTCAGTACAATCAACTTTCCCGAATGTAATGACAGCAATGCAAATATATAGAAGTCTGATGATTGAAAACTTTTCGAAATTAAACCAGATCAAAAACTGTCTTCGTTCATCAACCGTTTAAAATCATTAGCGATAATGGCGATTGAAAATGATATATTGGAAAGGATTAACTTTCAAGATGTTTTAAACGTTTTTGTTTCTTAAAAAAAGTTAGAAGAATTATTATTTAAGGATATTGTACTTTACAAAAAGATTTAATAAAAAAATATGTATATTTTCATGTCATTTGTTTCAAATTTTCAACCTTCGTAATATAGTAAAAAATTGCATAATTATGAATAAAATTGCGTTGTGGTAGAAAAAATATATATTAATACGGTATAAGGGCCTTGAGACATACATTGGCTAGGGGCCTCGACATGGTTAATCTGGCACTGGACATACTAAATTTATGAATTATATTATTTAATTTATTTTGTTCTTTCTTTTGCATTCATTGTGGATCCATCGTCGCTGTTGTGACGTTACATATTTGAAACAAAAAACTTTTTTTAATTTTTATTTTGATTTTTGATCGGCTTTATTTTTTGGATTAGATGTGATATCACGATCTTAAACATTCCTCTCCTCCTCAATTCCTTTGTCACAACTTCAATAGTCAACTACCGAATCCACTATTATTAAAATTACTTTTTGCAATTAATTTCGATGACATAGTGGTTGAGAACTTTGAGGCGTTAATGCTCTGTTCTTAAATTTTCGCGTTTGATCCTCAGACCAGCGCTTTATTTTAATTGTTTTATGCACTTTTTAATAATTTATAAAAAAAGAAAATTTGTATGCTTTACCATATTTTATATATTCCCTCATCTGGTCTTGTGGCGTGACTTCAACATTGTGGGACTTTTCAATTCCCTGAAAGAAATATTTTAACTAAAATAATTTTTTTCCACTCTTTTCAAAGTGTGGAGTAAAGACAAATTCGTGTTCTTAAATAAAAACACCCAGTACTTGACTTACGTCAAAAAAGAATTCCTTAAAATATTTGTTGTAACTAGTAATAAAAATAAAACTGTTTAATGTGTAGCCACAGTAAACATGACTTTTGCCTAAAGCTGCTACGTCATCAGTAGGTCATATTCCGACATCCCTAGCGTCCAGACGTGCCGTTCTTCACATCCTTCCTATTTCCTATCGCCGAGAACTACGAGTACAATTCGAGAAAGAAAATCAGAAAAGAAAAAAACAAAGAAAAGCTTTTCAGTTTCACAAGAAACTCAATATATTTTTATTTTTGTCTTTTTGTTGCTACTTTCTATTGTTAAAAGCTGGTTCAATCTAGAATCGCATCCATCACCTATTGACTTAACAGAGTGATTCTTTCAGTACAAAGGATAAATGATACTTTTTGCGATAAGTAATTATAATAACAATACCACATTTTTCAGAAGTATAATGTTAAAAAGTTTGTAATAACTTATTTATGACTTATTTATGAAGAAGATGTTGTAGGATTCTAGCAAAAATGTAGGTTGTTCAAATAATAGGTTTGCGCTTGATATCGCTGGAATAAAACTCCTCGATGTATTTTAAATAACAAATATAATTGGTTCATTGGTTTCAATAACGATGTGTAATTACAATTTAATAATAAAATAACAACGAACAATGTGGGAGGAGGGGTCTACAAATTTGACAAGGGGGGAGGGGTCATAAGCTTTGTGGTGTTACATGTAATCTAAAATATTAAAACTACTTGAAAGTGCAACAACAAAATGACCATTATATAAGTATGATAGTAAAATATAACAAAAACACCTTAGACAGTTGATTGGAATTATGAATGCACATTTGGCTAATATTAGCAATTCGATCTTACTCGATGATATGAGAGACCTGACCATTTTTGTTTCGAAACAATATTATGATAAGATATTGAGATATATAAAATAAAATCAATCAGAATGGTAGAACAATTGATATATGGAGAGTGAATGCTGGACCTGAAAGTGTGTCCAACTGTCACGTACTATATCTAAACAGCACTGACTTGGAAACTGTTACTTTTGACGCATGCACATAGAGAACAAATAGGAACACATACCTTTCTCACGCGCACACATTTTGGTCACACTTTTAATCTATAGGAAACATAGGCTATTCACACTCCATATATATATGCTCTAATACCGTATATTGAAATTATTACTTAAAATCAATGTGGTTTCTACGATCACAAAATTGTTTCTCGCGTTGCTTTTCCAATTTTGTGCTAAACAAGCCGTCGTTCGATAGTTCTCGACTTTCCTCGGATGCTCGCTGGAGATAGTAGGAAAGTTTTCCGAGAAAACTTTACCTAAAACTAGCATGGATTTAGAGTCGGTTCGATGATGGTGTCATGGTAACAAATTCCCGAATTCCATTATTTGATAACAAGTATTTTAAAGTTTAAAATTGCTTGTTTGTTGAATACTACCAATTACCCCAGACTGAACGACCTTAAGAAAAAGACCTGGTAGTCTCTAGGTACACTACATTTGAATCCACTGAGTCATTTAATACGTCTTCTGATGACTTGCACTTCTTCATGTAATATTTGCGGCTAGGTAATATTTGCAGACTTTACTGAGTAGATGCACACAGCTAGGCCCCACTAATAACTGTGTGACAGAGATACTAAGCTTGAAAGACAAGGATAGTACAAAGTACGTAATAATTGTTGTAACAACGTAGTAAATTCAAATACTGGTTGAATGATTCACAATACGTAATTTAACTATACAAAATAACTGGCAGAAAAGACAGTGCACGTTTGTGTAGGCAAATTTTATCCAGAGGTGGTTAACAATTACATTTAATTCTAATCAGGGTAAAGGTGTCATTGATTACATTGCATCTAATCTTGATTAGAACGTTTTAGAATTATACGCAGCAAAAATGGATCTTCAAGTATCTTATAATTATGTACCACATGATGTTGTTTTACGTTTAGTTATGGTCCACAAGTCTCTATCCCCATCTCCTCTCATGTCAAAGTTAAATGTGGTCCTTCGAATTATCCGCATACTTAACACAAAGTCGTAGGGAATATTGCATTTCAAGGGTGCAACTCGGTATGAACCACTAAGCTGTTTAAACACGTCTGCAATTAATTAAGAGATAATTTGTGTTATGTTAGCTCAAATTATTATATGAGTAGATTGTAATTTAACATGGAACCCATCGTTCCCTGAGTTCCCCGTCACAAAGACAACAGCCAACATGCAGAAGCGATGTATTATATTACATTAACAAATAAATTATAAAATATTATATTTCAAATAAAATTTATTATTTATTGAATGAAATTTATATAAAAATTATCGCTTTTTAATTGTCCGTCATACATTTTGCTATTATTTATGTAAGTATGTATTACCAGTATTTATGTGATTTTTTAAATTTTCAGTTTATGACGTTTATTTAACGTTTTATTGCTATCATATTTCATCCTTAGCATTTATCATGTCAACATGTCTGCCTCTGCCTCTACGCTCCACCCTTACACAGCTCCCAGGCTACCCCTAGCTGCACAAACTCATCTCTAACGAATTGTATATACACGTGTGACTCGCATGCACACGTGAGTAGTGAACACTAGTTAATTCTTCTAATTGAAATTTATTATTACTGATGGATTTTAAAATAAACGCTATCAGTACTCAAACTGTTGAATGAATATCTAATGCTGACCAAATTATTCTAGCAAGTAAATCTAAAATTTATTTGTTTCTTAATGAAAGAATACATTTGCGTGATGAATATTATAATAATAATTTGTTTGTGACAGTGTTGATAGCATTTATACTTAACGCTAAACTGTTGTGTATTGGCTGTATCAACAGCCATGCTATGTTGAACACACAAGATTTATGACCGATCTGGTGAGTTAAGCACCAGTTGGACGGTCACTGTTTGGATGGTTGACCTGAAAGACCCGTTCAGATTGTGGCTGTGGTAGCATGCAAATGAGGGTAAATCCGTTGACATTGCACCTCTCGTGCCAGTGAGAACAGTGTTCGGTTCACTATCATACATCCTTCCCCTTCCACCAAGACGAATACGCTTCAGTGATCCATATTAGTTTGGGATGTTCTACCCACTTCAGTGATCTCTTCCTGTGATCTCCCCATACTACATACCTAATGTTCCGTCTTCCATGTGTCCATGCAGATGCAATTTCTGCACAATATTTCACGAGTTAATAGTCAATATAAACTGGTACTCCGATGGCCGATCTGGTGGGTTAAGACACCCGTTCAGATTGTTCAGATGAGGGTAAATCGGTGGACATTGCACCACTCGTGCCAGCGGTGAACAGTGTTTCGTTCACCGTCATACATCCTTCCCCTTCCACCAAGACGAATTCACTTCAGTGATCCATATTAGTTTGGGATGTTCCCCACTTACTACATACCTAAAGTTTCGCCTTCCATGTACACACGTAGATGCAATTTCTGCATAAACTTCCCGAGTTTAGGGCCAATAAAGGCTGGCATCACAAACTCAATTGAAATTTACTGCACACAGTGTAGTGTATAACTCGGCAACAAAACTAAATTCATTATGTACTGATTTTCGATTTTCGAGTTATGAGTGGCACCGCAATGTTACTTTTTTGTGACGTCTGCGGAGATTCGCTGTCAATGCCTCATTTCTTGACATTTATTTATGAAAATTTTACTAAGTATTTTTCAAATATTATTTTATCATATAGTAATTATAGAAATAATTATATATTAACTGTGTCATCAAAAAACATTATCGAAAATATGCTTATTTTTTATCGTTTTTATGGACCCCCCCCCCCCCCCCCCATTTTCTTAATCTCTTTAAAAATATTGCAATTAAACCACGAATTTTAATTTCGCTTATACTACTATACTTATTAAATGGTACAGACTACTAATTAGAACAAAACAATGTTAGAGTAATTAATTGTCAAAATTCATTACACTTTTGCTCAAACGATGTCAATGCTGTCATATTTTCGAATGACAGCGCTGCTGTTATGCAAGCGGTAGTTTTCTCAAACAATATCAGTTTAAACTTGTAACATAAAACTCATTCATACTAAGATGAATTAAAATCTTCACCAAACAACTATCTCCACAACCTTCCTCAAATGCTTCTGGTTTCCTAATTCAGAAACTCTCCGTGATTTCTCTTAAACTATTTGTGAATCCCACTTCTGATGTGTAACAGAAACTGAAACAGGAACAGGAACAGGAGCAGAAGTATTTATAAGGATGTTTGCAGCTTCTGTAATACTACCCATAGTGTGTCCATGTGTGTGTATGTGTTTGTGTAATATCCGGAATTGTAACAGTTGTAGTATACGAACTAAAGGAGTTTTTGAATTTGTGTCAAGTTTATGTGTAGACTGTAAACTTCATAAGTTATTTAAAGTATAATAGTTAATGACGGTATAAAAGGGTCAAGAGGTCGAGTGCCAATGCGTATGTGATCCCAACCACACATTTATTAATAAATAAAGTTATAAGATATACTCGTATATTCAAAAGACTACTTCTTTTTAAGAAATGATGACTCATGAAAACACAAGATCAAACCTTAGACCTAAATCCGATCCACGCGGTTTTTTTCCACCTGGTTTTAATTCGGTATACTAAAACTTATCGCACACACTGCGGATAAATTTACATATCTTGTCTTGAAATTTACATATTTTGTCTAGTTATAATGCATGTTGAAAGAGATGCACCGACAAAACTGAATACTGGCCTGCATAGCGCCTGTGAAAGGTTTTTTTTAAGTAAAATATCTAGAAATACCACACACTGCTTCCAAAGAGATACGCCTAGAAACTGGCTTTTGCAGATTAATTCCGTAGTGCGTGTGTCCACATTCATCTACAAAAAGCTGCAGCTCTTCAGTTCTACAAAAAGAGATAAAGAATACAACATTTCTGTGCCACGGTCATTCTTGTAGAAATCTACAGATTTTTTTTTACCGCGTAGCATTAAAACCGCTGGTGTGTGCATGTTCATATGATTCCATGTGTTACAGAATTCGCGTTTTTTTTTCCAAGCGGAATTATTTCTCAATGGGGTCCAGGCCTTAGGCCGTCCGCACATGACTCGACTGATTGCAAACCTTAACCCTAAATCCGCCCGAACCGAATGAGAAGGCAACTGTGTTGTTAGTGAGATAACGCACGTGTATACGAGTGACACGGCAAGACGATGATAACGCACACGGCACGAACAAAAATAAACTGATTTGATATTGGTTTTGAGCGACTATGTTTCTTGGTTGCAGGGCAATAACATCGCATGATTTTGATGGTGACATCATGAACAGAGATATGAACAAATACTATTCAAAAGTATTGAAATACATACATACATACAAATACCTCATAATACGACATAATATAGTCCCCTATTATGCTACTGGTAAAAATTCTATAGAGTCACGAAACACGGCTCGCTTTTCGTTTTCGTTGGAAACTTCGTTGCGCAACTAGTTAGCAATCAGTCGACCCGTGTGCAGACGGCCTTAAACTAAAAATTTAATGTAGTTCTGTGTATATTGATTCAATCAGAGTTCCACGGCTGGGGCATTTGATTATTATCTGGGCGGGTAGATTTTTTCATGAAAATAGTTCATTATCTGAGTTAACGTATCGAAAAGAGTTAATTTAACAGGTACAATTTAACAGGCCGAGACTGATTGTGGCTAGATATAATTGGTTTAATTGCGCGTGAGACCTAAAAAGAAAAAAAGCAATTCCTACTCATACAACACCTTGTTTTCCATTGAAAAAGTAAACGGTGCAAGGTTTTTTCTTGGTTTACTTAAGTTATAATCTGGGTTTAATTAAAATTTCTGGATTTAAGCTCTGGATATTATGTATTTTGTATATCATATGTACCCTACATAATATAGTACAAGATCATCGCAAAAAGACAAGAAAATAAATATATATTTTTTTTGTTCCAGTATACCGTCACCTGTAGATCCTGTAGTTCCAGTTTGCAGTTAATTAAGGTAAGTGTTTAACCCTATTTTATTTATGTATATATATATATATATATATATAAAACTATAAGTCCTATTTAATGCTATGTGTGAGAGAAAGAGAAGACAGATAGTAAAACGAAAGGAAGCATAATGGTGAAAATTGTGCACTAAAAGCTATGTTTAATTAAGTTATTATGAACAGCACAATTCATCTCGGATGATAAACGGTTTATTACGACGCGACGGTTTCCTTTTGTTAAGACATTGTGCACATCAAGTTTCCTTCTGTAGCGTTTCTTCTATTTTATATACAATTCGTAATCTTATATCTTAATTACTAAAAATATTAAATTTGTCTCAAGATGATTGAAATTTCAATATTTATGAAATTTTAAGAATATACATATTTATATAAATAACATGATATGAATTACATTCATAGAGATACAACTATTTTAAGTGCGAGCAAGACGGTATGATACCACGAGAGTGCGGAGTGAAGCGCGGCGTTTGGTAGCGTGGTTTGAGAATGTTTAGTTCATATGTGTGAACGGGAGAGGAACACGCTGTTTGTGTGCGCACGTTTTTCGAAAACGGTTGCTCTATTCACGTGCTTCTTCTATTTTGACTTCACTATCGAATGCGGAATATTGGTGAGGCGCCAAGTAAAGCAACCATCTCTCGTGAATCCAGAGCTTAACACTTTCGGAAACACAGTGGGAGATGTTGGAGGTCAAGAGAGTTTAGGACAAACATTAAAGAAAAAATTGTGTTTATTTCCAGATCTTTTTGAGGAATGTTGTAAGCGTAACGGTCGTCACCTCAACGATCTTATTTAAAAAAATAAAAATTATCTTCTTTGCAAATTAATTCTCCAATACACAATTTTATAACAACTGTTTTCATTGTTTCTTTTGTATCTTTAAATAGTAGGGTCTTTATGAGACATCCTGCGTCAATATATACATCGTCTAGTTCATTAGTAGGATACATTCGAATATTGAGTTTTGGTATAACGACGAAAGCGGTATTTGAGAAGTTTACCGTTAGGTTTATATAAGATTAATAAGGATATAGTTTATTAATTAACTTAACGACTTTCAATATCAACAAAGCACGAAAAGGAATTGCATTACCTAGTGCCTAGTGGGCATATTGAACAGCTCTGATATAGTGCGTATTAGGCCCTATTAGGCACACGAAGCGACTGGTTGCAAACCTTATCCCGAATCTTCCCGAAGCGAATGTGATTACAACTATGTTGTTAGTAAGAGAAAGAGAAATACCACACGAGGAAAGGTATACGAGTCGACTGATTGCAAACTAAACATGAAACGAAGATTTTAACGAAAACGAACACGAGTTATGTCGAGCCGTGTATCATGACTCTATAGAATTTTTAACAATAGCAAAACAGGGGATTCTATTGTGTTATATTTGATTGTATGTATGTATTTAAATATTTTTTAATAGTATTCGTAAACATCTCAGTTGATGTAACCAACAATCCCCTGCGAACAAAAAATCTAGTCGCTGAATATATGTTCAAAATCAGTTTAATACGTTCGTGCCGTGTCTTTTATTTTACTCGTAAAGACGTTCGTTCTTTTACTAACAACACAGTTGTAATGACATTCGGTTAGAATGGAACTGTGTTGTTAGTGATAGAATTCACGTGTATACGAATGAGAGAACACACACGGTGCGAACGAATATAAACTGATTTGATATTGGTTTTGAACACGTTTTGGGCGACTATTTTTCTTGGTCGCAGGGCAATTACGTTGCATGCTATAGATGGTGATATCATGAGCAGAAATGTACACAAATACTTTTCAAAAGTATTTAAATACATACATACATCCAAATACCTAATAATACGACATATTAAAATCTCCTATTATGGTATTGTTAAAAATTCTATAAAGTCACGAAACACGGCTCGTTTTTCGTTTTCGTTGAAAACTTCGTTGCGCGACTAGTTTGCAATCAGTCGACCCGTTTGCAGACGGCCTTAATATGGCGTTGCTAACTGTTTTTGCATAATAATTTATCGTTGCAGCGTTTCTGCAGGAAAGAAAACTCTATGTGTATTGTATTTCAATAATAATGTTCAGTGGCACTATGCCTTTAGAATACACATACACATATGTATGTATATCCATTTTCTTATTCATATAAATTTTGTCTAGACATCATGCATAGAAATTTCCTTTATATTCGTTTTCGTTTTGATTGTCGCTCGCATATGTTCCTTAAGACACCCCTTACCTTTCATCTCTCACCCCTAATTCGTAGAATTCTGCTTTACTTGTAAGTTTCGAACCACTTGTATCCGCACCAGCACCTGATTCAGGAAACCCATAGCTGGAACTCACCGCAAAGGTGAGGTTTATTAGACATTAAATTTCCAGTCACACTTTAGGTCACAATGTTTTTGAGGTTATGTAGACAGCACACCTACCTACCATCTACCGGATAAGCGACAAGTTAAAGAATATTAAAACACTTCTCTTCTTAAGTTTTAAATCCAGTTTTGTTTAAATCTCTTTATAAAACAGAGGATTAAGTAAAAAGTGTGATTTTTTTATCTTTAACAAAGTTGTTTTAATAATAATTAGTTTTATCTTTACAAACATTTCTAACTACTTTTATAATTAGATTAGTTTCGGATTTAAATGAGATTGTGTTACTATCTAATTAACAGTGGTTCATGATTAGAGTTAGTGCATTATTTTATCTTAACTGTGGGTTATAATATTGACAGAAGTTGATTTAACTACAAATACATAGTAGTAAATGCTGTTAGTAGTAAATGACATATCACACACACACTCGTATGCGTCTCTGTTGTATAAAAGAGACGTGACGTACCATGTGTTGGATTTTGAGATAGGTATGTAAAAATAAAGTGTCTTGCGCGGGGTGTCCCCATCGACTCATCCTTCAATTTCAATAGATTCTATATTCTGATTAGTTAAAAGCTCCTGAAGTACATTCTTTTTTAGTCTGCGTACTACCGAATTATTGGACTTTAGACAGCATGCTGCATGTATGCTTTGGTTCTAAGCACTATTTCTTCTAAACTGTGGTTATATTCAGATCCCGATGTATTATGTTAGTTGGTAGCCTTTAATATTTAAAGAGAAAAAATGGTTTTTTTATTGGTTAGATCTCCTAAAATATAGGTAGCCAACTTTATTAATATATAGTAATAATTAATAATTAATTAATATATAGTAATAATAATAGTATAGTAAACATGGTTCGCAAGCCCATTGTGTCCAAATACAATTGAATTCGCAGCGTGACAGCTAAAAAATATATTTTTTTTAAGATGGTGAGGGTAGGGTGGAGGCATTTATCTTCTGCGCCTGAAAGTTTTACGGGGCCCAATAAACACTACATTTAATTTTTACGAAGTGTAAATGTGTATTCATTTTTTTTTTCACCCATAATTTGGTTGTATCCTTTAAAGCCGGTACCAAACGATGCTACGAACACCTTCCAACGTTAGACTTCCATCGTGTGGTCGATGCTGGAACTAAGTATATCCAATGGCATGTGTCCAACGTTCACATTGGAAGAAGTTCGGGCTGTTGTCGGTCTTTTGACCCGCGTCCAACGAGATTTTTCTATCCCCACCACACACTTGAAACACATGTCATACACTGCTACACGAATCATCCAACAAAGGAAGGTTGTATACTTGAAAGTTTATTTATTTACTTTATTTACTTCAAAGTTTTTGTTAAACAGTGTCAGTGTGATCAACCATTCGTTCCACCGCGTAGTAGGAAACTTGCCATGTCAATCTTCCAATATTTTACTCACACGGTGGAGGCAAGCTTTTTAATCAAACGTTCACCGCGTCCTTTAGAGCGGGCTTAAGCACAAAGTTTGAGGGAACAGAAGCGTAAATAAAGATATGCAAGGTATGATTTCTACAACGGCGAAATGGTCAGAGTGGCATAAACAGGACAATAAACCTCCTAAAAGGAATTACTTTATATTCAATGTTTTCAACTTTAAAATTAAAATAATGATACCTTCAGCTAGGTTTATGTTAAATAGATTAGAAAAGTATTAGAAAATTCATCTATTAATACAAATACTGTGAACTTGAACTTCAACAATGTTTTCAAACGGCAAAAGAAACTGTTTTTGAATTCAATGAGTAAAACTCACTAATGTTAAAATGAGATAATTGTTTCACTTTTAATTAAATGGCGTTGCTTTGAAATGGAAAGAAATTAAGTAGTAAACAGCAAAACAGATTAAGATAAATCCTTTTAACAAAACAGTTGAAGCTTGTCAGGCGTTAACAAGACACGATGACAGTTATCTAAACCCAAGGCTTTTACTCGCCTAATACTAGATGTGTTTAGACCAGTGTAGCAGCGAAAAGAACGACACCGAGAATAAGTATGTTGAAGCCAAGGTGTGATATATGGGAATAGGAGTAGTATGCTGTTAAATCCTGCGCTTAGCATATCATACATAATTCACATAATAATCTAGTGCGGAGCCCATAGCTTATAACACATAGGACGATAGGTTATGTAAAACATTCACCAGTCTGCTTAACATCTTATTATTGAGTCAAGATGTAAAATAAGATGAATTCAATCTCTCATATGTAGATAATGTGCATTGCAGGTAAAAGTTTCATTGCGTCAACCATCTCTGTTAGGCTATGGCTCGACTGAGAAAAATATTCTGTGGATATTGCTATAGAAATTACTGCTGTGCAAAGAGGTTTCCTTATTTTTTTTTTGTAGAACATATTGTTGAATATGGACACACGCACTACCGAATTAATTCCGCAAAATCCATATGGTGTTGTCGGCGCATCTCTTTGAAATCATATGCTGTATGTCACCGCATCTTTTTGAACATGCATTAACATGACAAGATATATAAATACAACAGTATAAAACTAGTTCTTGGCCGAGCTAAGAACTGCATATAAACTGAGATGACACACTACGGATAAACTTATCCGTAGTGTGTGCTAGGTAAGTTTTAGTATACGGAATTAAAACCGCGCGGAAATAAACCGTGCGGAATAATTCCCCAGTCGGGTCTAAGCGTTATGTTATTATAGATACTATGTTATTTCCAATAAGCGTTGATTTTCAAACTAAATGTTTCATTAACACATACTATTACAACATAGTACAACATAACATAACATAAATGGTACAAACAATTTGAATAAAAAACTACTTATCATAATACAGAAAGTTAATAGCTGGAGATGCTTTGTTTATTGTACATAAACTCATTTATTTATATTATTTCATATTTATATAAAATGAGAATAAAATGTTTGTGATGCAGACGAAGTTTTTGATATAATAGCAATACAATACAGGGTGTCTCAAAAAATTGTAACAGTTTAAATGATTACAACATCAAATTTTATTTACATAAAAATAATTAATTATTATATGTATAGCATTTAAATCTTCTTTTTACCACATTCCAAGCAAAACTAATTCAGTTACGTAATATTGAAAATAACATCCGTTCAGTCAAAAAAATTGGTTAAATCATTTACGCTATATTTATCCAAACCCTATAAATGTAATGAACTCTCGCACACTGTAAGCGACATAGCCGCCCAAATACGGGCGTTACATAGCTTAAGAAAATTTTAACCAAGCGTATACATGCTACATCGCTATCACTACCTTGTAAATGCAATCAGCCGTCTCAGACTGGAAAAGAAATCGCGCGGAAATGCAATATGGTTAGAATGAAAAGGGAATGAGTCATAAACCAGTGCCTGGAATAGAAATATTTATTTCTATTTAGGTATTTAATTAGAAATTTTTTGTTAAAATTAAATTTGAAATTAAAATTGTTCACAGATATAATATCAGTAAAATGTTTCTAACAAGAATAGGAATTTTTGATAGTTACTTTTTAACCATATATTAGCTATAATATGTATTATAATATATACATAAATACCATGTAACTACGTTTTGTGAAGAACTACTCGTACGTAGGATATACTTTATTTACTAATGCACTTACCGCGGTATTATTCTTTAAACGATTCGACTTTAAAAGCAAACTAAAACGTTTCATTTTCAAAGTCTATTAATATGAGTATTAAGAGTCGTCATATCCGTTTCACATTGTTTATGCTTTTCAGTTTTCTCATTACAATAATAACGACTTTTTACTTCTCTTGTATTATTCGAATAATTACCCTTAATTATACCCCAATAAAATACTAAAAGTACTTTCCTGTTCATCAATTTTAATTATGTATATTTGCAGGGACGTACTTTACCTTTGAGAAGTAATAAAAAATAAGACGGCACAATGGCTGAAAACCCAGAGTCTTTATGAAAGACTACTATAAGTACGCTCCAATAAACGTTCACAACAATCACGCTCACGACCGCAGTTTTTTCCGTTCCACTAGCTAGCGAGTGTTGCAAGCATCACTCAAGATTGGATTATAGAGCATTTTGAATGGTTTTGAGGGTTGAAAAAATAAGGATTGCGATAGTCGATTAAATAGCTCTGTAGCAAAAGCTATATCCACAAACAAAATATTTTTTTCATAAAAGAAATATATTCTAAATGATGACGAACATTGTTTATTTATTAAGTTAGGTTATGGTATGAGGAAAAGTGTATAAATGGTTGTCAAATATGAATTAAAATTAATTTTATTAAGCTTATTTAACATAATTATATAATAAAATAAAATATAATAAAATATCTCTTTACGAATCATATAAAGAAATTTTTTCTGTCATCCTCATCTTTAAGTTTTGCGTTATGTTTAAACATTGCGCCGAAATGTTCAACAACGACCACTAGGACCCAACTCTTGTGTCAGAATGACATCATTAGTGACGTTTTCGCCGCGATCACAACGACCTTGGTCGCCATGTGGAACAGCTGAAATAATATTTTAGACGTTGTGACCGCTTAGTGGAACGCACCCAATGTCTTCGGGTTTGTTATTTACTAATTACTAGGCTGTACATCTAGATACATTAAGCATTTAGATACTTTTGCATAACTAGTTTCCTATATCTGTATCTAGATACAATATGCTAACCAGTCCCCCACATTAAGATCACCAACTTGTGCAGTCTCCCAGATTGAAATCTTTGCCAATCAAGAATTTCTACTTTAAAAAGATTTTAGAAACTAAGATTTCTGAAATTTTTATTTTCAAATTGAATATTGTTTGTTTATTGAATTGTTCATAAATTATTTACAAAATGTTACAAATTTATTAGTCAATTTCTTAATATTTTGTATTGTGCATTACTTTGCTGTGGTTTACATAAAAAGAAAGAGTCTTAAGTGAGAATGTGTCTTTCGGTAGTCTGTACTGGATTGTGAAAGGTAGTATCAAGGGTAGTTAATTGTTATGTGTAGATTTCTTAGGTACAACAGCGAAACTAGAGCCCCGTCAGTCAGTCCTCCATTTGTGGGGGACATGAAAATTTTATTGAAAGCCTCAAATGCGTGTACACGAGTACGGCTCTGGTACACTTGTATACTTTTCCCAAAACTTCTTGTCAGTTTGTTTATTTCATTTTGTTGTTTAAAGTAGGCGTACTTAGTTACTTACCCATTCTTAAAATACTTATTTAAAACCCAACACGAAATGTACTTTAATGCTTGACTTGTTCTGTGAAGTTTTGTTAAAAAATCGGTTAATTTTTAATTTACCTCCTTCTTTGTTACTTATAATATATTCATTTTCTGTTTCGTGAGGCTAAAGTTTGTGTTTATTAAATTCAATAATCTAAACTTTTTGTCTTATGAAATCCTTAATATAACTTTACTATTATATTGCCCCGATTATTTTATTAATGAAATCTTTTCAAATAGTATACGAGTATAAAGGATTTGTGTTCTTTTGTAAATTTAATTATAAATTATATATTTTAATAAATGTAATTACGGCACAGTGGCCGAGAGCGTTGATGCTTGACTTCAGACACCTCTGTGTATTCGGATTCGATTCACTATATTTTCTAAGTTTGGTAGTTGTCAAAGTTTAATTTATGTGCTCACACATATTAGAAACCACGACACGATAACAAACTGCCAAGTGTAGTAGGAGGTCTCACATCAGTATCGCACATATGCCGACGTTAAATAAATAAATTAAAATAACACTGATTTACAAAAGATATATAAATAGAAATAAATTTAATGCCGGTGATTGTTATGTTTCTCACTTCACTCTTAAACTATTGAAGTGTTATTTCTACAATGTAAAATGACATTACATTGAAAAATTACGACGTTGTATTTTATATATCCCCGCGCAACATTGCTGGCTGTCATTCCTGTATTAACTGCACTAAATTGTAACTAGTATTCTCAAGGTGGAATTAAAGTTGATAATTTACTTGTAGTTTACTAGTTTCATATAGTACTTAACTAAAAGACACTGTAAAATAATGGTTAAGAAAAAATTACATACCTCTTTCTTAGAAGCCGCACTACAAAAAAGAATTCGCACAAATATAAATTCAGTATTCTCCAACACATGGTACATACGAACACGCACTTGCGATTTAAAATTCGCACAGAGAAATCTGCAGTTTGATTCACATTTTCGGTACTGATTTTTCTCTGTGTGATTGATTTGTTTGTAGTAATGCTTTAGCATAAGAAAGGAGAGTCTTAAGTTTCTAACCAATCGTTTCTACACTATAAGGCCATGGTAGTCATTAACCTTCTTAGAGACAACAGAGTCAAATATCAACATTCAACGATTTAAAATTCTTTGAAGAAACAAATCTGAAATTACAGGTGTACTTTTTATACGCCGAAATTTTTTTGAAAAAGAAACGCCAATATTCATTCAAACTATTGTCTGGACTTACGCTATTAAATTATGAGGAACATCTAGTGTTTCAAACATAGAAATACTGAAAAGATTTCAGTCTAAGACAGTAAGAACTATTATGGATATCTCGTGGTTCATAAGCAACAAATACATAAACCATGATTTCGGCATTAAAACTGCTAAAGAAGAAATTAAGAAATTCAGGCAGAGATAACAGCAGCGACTAAACAATCATCCAAACTTTCTAGTTATGAATTTACTGGATAAAATTACGTCTGACTTTAAAAGACTAAGACCTGTCGCACACTGTAAGCGTATTTAAGTGAATTTTGACCGGACGTATACGCGCTACTACGCTTTACCTATCCGAACCCTGTAAATGTAATGAACCCTCGCACACTGCAGGCGACAAAGCCGTCCGAAGACGGGCGTTACAATAGGTCTCACACTGCAACCGTATTTAAGCGAATTTTAACCAAACGAATACATGCTACAACGCTGAACATATCTAAACCTTGTAAATGCAATCAGCCGTCTCAGACTGAAAGTGATATGAAAGGGAATGCAATAGTCTCTTTCAAAACAGTGGTGTATATACATAAAAAATTATGTTAGTGTAAAATAACTCCAATACACCCTACAGTACACAAGTTTGACTTGGCGTACTCTCGTATCAGTACGTGGTATGTATGTTACAATCCACATGTTAAGAACCTTTATCATAATATAGCTTAGTAAGCACATAGATTAGAGATATACTAAGAATTACAAAATAATACCCCGCACCTCTCTTGTAATGTATAAAACCATTGTACAACGAGTAAGCCATGTTCATAACTCCCACAGTGCTAGCGAATATAGTTCCTGATAGTTATTATCATTACTGAATATCGAATTCGGTTAAAAGCAAACAACAAAGAATTACAAAGAAACAGCAAACTAGTATTACGGACTTAGAATTAAGAATTAATAATAATAATTAATCAATAAAAGTAACTTCATTTAAAATAAGAATTAAAAAGTGTAATTTTAAATTAAACTTAATAAACGCTCTTTTAATAAATTTATATTTTTTTTGTTAACTTGGCCGACGCAGAAGTTAACTTGTATGTCTTGTGACACGACACGTGTAAAGCATATAGCAGCACCGATAAACGTCCGAATTCGCCGTCTCTTAAATACGTTTGCAGTATGCGACGGGCCTAATAGAGTAAGATCCCAGAGCGATCTGACATAACTTATTTTCAAAAGCATAGAACTTTCGGTTCTAAGTAGTCTCTACATGTACTTTTAATACCTGCGTATTTGTGGAGTTCGCTCGGTGACACCTGGGCAGGTACCAGGTGAGAAAGGTAACTAAAAATCAGAGTTACTTTACTTAAATTTGTATGACTGATTTTTAAATATATTTTGTAGAATGTTATTCTGAAGTAAAATTAAAAGTGTCAGACGCTTTCCATGGGCCAGAACTTTTGTCAGACGCTTTAAAGCTCTGTAAAAAATAAATTAACTTTACTTATTTTTAAATGTCTGATTTTTAAATATGTTATTAAGATAACTATTACAAAGTTATATTTAATCAGTCAGACAAATTGTAATGACCAAACATCCCCTAAACAATTAAATTATGCAATCATGAGTATGAGCGCGAGAGCACTATGCGCATCAGAGCGAGTGAGACATCCATGGTGACTCGGTTCCCCTTCTTAAACTCACAATCTGTTTCAGTCTATTGTGGATGCGTATATACTCTTGCGCACACCGTATTATATACAGTATATAGTATACAGTGTAGTTGTGTTTATGAGACCACTAACATGTTTTTGTCAGTTATATTTTTCTACAAAATATATTTAAAAATCAGTCATACAAATTTAAGTAAAGTAACTCTGATTTTTAGTTACCTTTCTCACCTGGTACCTGCCCAGGTGTCACCGAGCGAACTCCACAAATACGCAGGTATTAAAAGTACATGTAGAGACTACTTAGAACCGAAAGTTCTATGCTTTTGAAAATAAGTTATGTCAGATCGCTCTGGGATCTTGGACTATAAAGAGATATTGTGTGATAAAGCTAGCGCAACGTTTTTAATTGCCATTCATAGCCGTAACTGGACGACTTAATTTTTATTTTTAGCATAGGTACTTATTGTAACAGATTCTAACGTGGTATATTATTACAAAAAAAAATTATTCATGTCGCCAACTATTTGCATGTACTTATTAAGTTCATTCGTATTTACGAGTAACATCTTATTTAAATAATCGTTTTACTCCTTCCTTAGTTCATCTTATGATGTATTATACATATTATTTTAAGTACAGGTTATGTACATAATGTATATAATATATTTACCATTCAATTTTTTTCTAAATTTATGTTAATTTATTCCAAAATATATTTCGCATACACGTGTTTCTTGAAAGTAACAATAACGAAGTTTCTGTTTTAGAAATGTTATGAATACATAGTGGAGATTTGCTCCAAAATATGGTACGAGCAGAACATAACAATAACATGTGCTTGATTTTAAAGCTAAAAACGACAACTATACAATAATACTCTAATACGCGTGTACGAGGGCCATGTAAAGAGGAGTGGGAGACGGGAGCGTACGCAAAAGCGTGTCGAGAATTAAATGCCTTCGATGTCAAACGCACATGACTCCACTTGGCATTGTTTTATATTGAATTATTTCATGTGACGCGAAAACGAGTGCAATATATGTACGTACATAGGTATATACTGACTCGTATGTACCGCTATAAATAAATGATGAGAAATGTATTGGTGGTGGACTATACTCAAGGCGTTTAGGGACTGTAGTCAGAGCAAATTAATACGGGATAGAATTGAATTACTGTAAACTAGACGTGACTTTCTCAGAGAACGACAAAGACAAAAGTTATCATTGAACATGTTGTAGACAGAGACAACGCTGCTAGTTTTGTCTAATATGTGCTTCACGCTGGGAAACTGTGATGACCTTGTAGCAGTACCGAATCTACGATTTTTTCGAACCGGGGCAGAAACTTTACACTAATGTCCAGGTCCCCCCTGCCCCTATATTCTGCGAATTTTTTCTAACAACCTACATGAAAACTAAGAAAAAGGTCATTTTCGCTACAAGAAAATATATTTAACAAACTTAAAATAATGTGCACTAGTTTTTCAAATATAATAATTTGGCGGCCCCATAATATGCCCGCCCGGGGCAAATACCCCGTTGAGTCGAAAAATGTCGTTGAGTGTAGGTGTTAGTAGTGTTAAAATGAAAAAAAGGCGGGATGAACCAGTTGATCAACTGTGTATAAAAAAAAGTCTTCAAAGTTAACATTTTTTAAAAAATTTGATACAATAAATGGTAATATTCATAGTGTGTGAAAATTTAGAATAAAATCAATAATTAGCCGAAATAATATAATGAATTATTTTGTTTAGAACTATCTTAGGAGTAAGTTCTCGTAATATCGATATGTGACGAGACTAGACGGGATAAGCGATTAGAGACGAGACTGAGACTATAACGATACCTATTTTTTTCTAAACTAAAGAAAACGAGGCGAGATTTTTGAAACTCTCGCCTTATCTCGTCTCGTGTGAAGCTCTAATTCTATTGTAAGAAAAGAGAAAGGAGTATTTTGAAAGAAATGGAATGGCGATCGAGGAGGCAGACAGACAAAGAGAAGGAGGCGCAAGTGTGGAAGAGGAGCTAAGGAGAAGGGATAAGGAGATACAGCAACAGGAAAAAATGGGAAGAATCGAGAAATAAGATATAAAAGAATTTGGGAAAGTAATATACCTCAGTGCTTAATAGAAAAAGACAGCAAGGTTTAGATTGGGAAATGAGGAAAAAGGAAACAGATACTGGGAAAGTAGAGAGGAAAGAATGTGGAGAGTATGCGGAACGGAGGACGAAACACTGGAGCACATTAAGTTTGATTGTAAGAAAAAATTAGGGAGTGAGATGAATATTGGGCAGCTCTTAAAAGGGGGCAAGGAAGGGAACAGATGGATGGCAGAAATAACTAGAAGAAGGAAGGCTGAAGCTATTTAAATCTGTTTAAAATGTACAAAACCATTTATTTTATAACCGTTTAGATATTAGGAGAATTGAGGTTTTTGTTTTTGGTTCTGGTAGAAGGAAATAGGAAGAAATATATTATATATATATATATATATATATATATATATATATATATATATATATATATATATATATATATGTAGGTAATTTCCCACAATTATAAGTTACAATTAACATCAGCCTAAGGTTGATGTACAATACAACAATATAGTTTCTTTTAAAACGAGTAAACACATAATTTGGTTATTAATAGTTTGTTTAATCACTTATCAAAGTCATAAAATTATATCTAAATATAGTTAATCAATCTTAATTATATTCACAACAAAATACACTAGATATAATTACAGTACTTAGATTAAAATGTCTCTTCACAATATTATACGTCTCAATACATACTACGCAGTTGCAATTGTCTATAGTTATCAGCACAATGATTTCAATGAAAATACACCTTAGTACTAAACATTACACTTGCTGCCTAACTCTAACAAAACACTGATCAAAATAACAATTATTACACCGTAATAAAGTTAACTTAATTATAAAACACACAATAACGACCATACATAAACTTTATATATTTCTATCGCCATTTGCTTTTATAAAAACTCTCTGTACACATATAACAATCTTTTACTTGTGCCTCGCCCAAAACACATGTCTCATCACGTTCATAGTTAGCGAACAGTTCTATATACCACGTTCTCTGAGGCGTACGCTCGACACCAAAAAGCGAACGGCTAAGCAATTACCATTGAACGGCTGTAGGGTCTGTCGCTGGTTTATTTATACACTTAAATATACCCCCGTTCTTAGCAAAGATCTCTACCCTAATTTACAGTTTCTTATTTCTATTTCTTAAAACTAAATATAATCTAATTTAAAATTACTCCTTAAAAAAATAACCCACAAATATATATATATATATATATATATATATATATATATATATATATATATATATATATATATATATATATATATATATATATATATATATATTTAAGGAATAAAATGTATTGTACTTAGGCAGAAGAATGTAATGCCGAAAGGTAAACATTGAATAAGTAAATATTAATAATATTGTATTTTCAGTGACGACTAATATTTAAAGGTATCCAAAAAATATCACCATTTGAAATTGAAAAAAATGTTTGAAATACTTATAACTGAGAGATAAGCTGTCGTTTATTTTTAGGTTTATTATCGCAACTGAAAGCTTGTTACATGCATAGTTTTTAAATGTCGTATCTATAGATTCAAAAAAGTCCTCAATATCAAAAGATATTTCATTATAATCTCCGAAGTCTAAGTCTAAGTTTGTAGGTTAATTAAGGCATATTGTATAGTTACTATTTGCAATTAAAATAATTAAATAATTACAACTGTGGTGGATGAAACATTTGTACTTCTCTAGTACACCCACTCAGAATTCTAAAAAACATTTTGCCTTTGGAATTCTGAGAATGTGGTTAGGACCTGTGTGGTCCCAACTTAATGGTTTTCCCGGTAATTAAGGGAGAGTGAAGGGGGGTAAATATGTTTTCTTCATAAGAGCTTTTCTTTTTTTAATTTTTTAGTTCTCACACTGATGCTGAGAAGGGACAATTGCGTCTGGAATTTAGGGAATTTTAGTGGTATTTCGACAACAGTTTTTGGGGGAGTTGATAACCCTAGTTAGGACCTTCCAAGTGAGCCGCTGACATAGTCTGGACTAGTAACAGATGCAGAACGCACGTTAAATTATACGTTTGCGTAAGGTTTTCCATAAACAAATTGCATATTACTTCAAAAGCCTTTTTTTATTCCACGACATTTATCTTTCTGGACGTGTGATAAATATCCACCAGCCGTGGATTATATTTTACGTTGTCGGTTTTATAGTGAAAGTATTTTTTCTTTGACAAAAACTTATTTATTGAATCTATAACAATTCTTTATTTTCATACGCATATAACAGTTATATATTGCGCATTTTTTGAAGATCTTTTGAGATACTCGTATACAGCTAGAAAAGAAACAAGAACAAATTTTAAACACACGATTTACGAGTATGAAAACATACGAAGTTCATGATAACTTTGGAGGGGGGGGGGGGGGCACTTCAGCGTATGTTCTTTATTTATAACTCAATTTACGATGAGAGGTAAAAATTGTTTATTCATGAAAAAAATAGAAGTTACCTAAGATTTTATTTATTTAAAGTCGATCTATTTCCGATGCTGAGTCCTATCACATCCAACTATGTTAGCAGTTTTACTGTGTCTTGGTGCACAACACCGCTATCTGTTTTGATTATGTAAACACAATCAATTAACTTTGATAACAACCAAACTCAGAAAATATAATTCTGTTCCAAGGATCGAACCCCAAGTCACAGCAGTCATGTATTAAGCATTAATGCTCTCAACCACTGTCTCGGTATTAAACAAATAACCAGGAAATGTTTAGAAGAATATTGGCAAGCTACTTTTACGATCCGCAATAAACACTTTGGTGAAATATCATAGCTAGGAGAAGTTCCAGTCAAGAAATCAATTCTTTATCACTCAGAATTTAGATGGATGTCACCTACAATCTTTTCATAAGAATATTCTTTCTCTTTCCAACATAATACAATTAAATGAAAATACACATTCATTTCTCCAGAATATCATAAAAAGGAAACAAGATATATCTGTCTCTGTTACACTTTAATGGTTTATTTGCAACTTCCTGCAATACTGGTACGGTAGTGAGACCAGGTGAAATGATTTTGCCATTTGTAGATCATATCACTGACATTTAGGCCCTCCGCACACGAAGCGAATGTGGTTACAATTGTTGTTAGTGAGAGATCGAAATATGAGATATAAGATAGAACACGAGAAAGGCACATGAGTCGGCTGATTGCAAACTAAACGCGTAACGAAGTTTTTAACGAAAAGGAGCACGAGCTATGTCGAGCCGTGCATCGTGACTCTATAGAATTTTTAACAATAGCAAAACAGGGGATTCTATTGTGTTATATTTGATTGTATGTATTTAAATACTTTTCGTAAACATCTGTTGATGACGTCATTATGAAACCAACAGGCAGGCAACCCCTGCGACCGAGAAATCTAGTCGCTGAATATATGCTCAAAACCAGTTTAATATCTCACTCGTAAACACTTTCATTCTTTCCTAAGAACACAGTTGTAATGACATTCGGTTCGGGCAGATTTGGGGCCAAGGTTTGCAACCAGTCGCGTCGTGTGCTGAGGGCCTTACTTTGAACAAGTGAAATCAAATTGGATTGTTTCGTGACAAACAAGTCCTACGCATCTTCAAAGCGATCTCAAAGTGACTCCAAATTTTTTACTGGGTCTCGACTACTTTCACACTTACATTTATAAACTGAATTCTAAAATTGGATATACATAGGAGTATTAATTATTATTTTATGCGTAACATAAGCTAAATATTACTAAAATTTAATTATAATTAATAATATATTATGTAGTAACCCAATGCAAATGTAACCCATAATCAGTTCATTTTATCACTTGTAATTTAGTAGATCATGGACCATAATAACGGGAAACGTTGTTATTTATTTATAAAATAATATTTATGCAACAACATGAACAAAACGTTATTGATAATGGTCTGCACTACAGAGGTATGCATTATGCCAGCGCTTCCCAAACCTCGTTCCGTGAAGTTACACTAAAGAATTCAGGTTTGTTTACCAGATTTTAACATTGGTGAAGCGCAAAAGAATCGAGAGAAGGAGACAACAACATGTTATAATTAAAGAACTAAAACATTTTATTGTAAATTCAATATTTTAAATATAGAATTTGTTAATTTGTATTTCGCATATAAGTTGGCTTGCAATGTCTCAACATTTCATTGTGGCATTTCAGTTATTGGCACTTTATTTAGGAAGCGTATACAAACCACGTGGGTGGGTCAGTGTGTGTGTGTGTGTGTGTGTGTGTGTGTGTGGTAGGGGGTGGTATTTTGCACCTACGAGGGGGCAGCGAGAAGTTAGAGGTAAGATACGCTTCTTCATTTATACATTGAGGGAACCTAAAACCTTTGGCTATAACTGCAAAAGATACTTTCTCTATTTGAGTCAGAATATTTATAACTATAAGAAAAATATACAACAAATCTTGTTCATTTTGTACTCAATAATTTTTAAATAGTTTTGTTAACAGAAAGCACAAAATGTCTTAAGCGTCATTCTTTAATTAATAACTTTAATTTTATTTTGTATTTAATTTAAATTGTTAAGCATATGTCAATACGCGTAGTCATTCACAGTACCATTTTTAATTTAATTTATTTTTTAAGTTTTCTTAGTTTTTTTAGAACCATACAGGTCTAATGTTTTAAATTAAAAATATTAAGGAGGAGCAAAAATCCTATGTAAAAGATCGTCTTTTCTACCTGCATGAACCCAGAAACGAGTTCTTTTAAGTCAGCAATAGGGTCAAAATTTCGACTCGGGAATCTGTCAAAATACAGTAGTATTTATTTTTAAAAGAAATTTAATGTCTGTTTTTGAGAAATATAGAAGTGGAAACAATTTCTATTACTAATTGTTATTAAAAATAGCAATTTTAATTATTTCACATACAATTTTGTCGAACTGTCAAAATTTATATTACTAACAAATGCATACGTACCAACTAAATTAACAAAACTTAAGTTAAAATACAAATGTGAAAAGGAATGCTTAAACGAAAACCTAAAATCTAGATCTAGAATCCTAAAACTACTTCTAACCTTTTGTTCTCCTTTGAGATTTTTGCTAATCTTTTTCGAAAATATTACTATCTGGAATATGTTGTTATCAGGAGCTGTACCTTAAGTGCACTCTCACTACCAAATATTGACTTGAACTTGATTATCTTGAAAAAGAAAAAAGAATCACAAAATATCATTTAATACCCCAATTTCATTCTGACTTTATACTTAGGAAGTTGCAAGGAATCAACTTAATCTCTATGCCGAATTAATTAAAACTTATTTTCACTTGAAGAAATATTCCTTGCTTAGTATAACTACTATATAATATGCGATATATCGCCTACCGCGTGAGACAGAAATACTTAGTGGAAACTATATGAAGAATCTAACGTTGATCGTACGCCGCACGAGACACGTTGTTTGATGAAATAAGATGAACCGGCTGGCCACACTTGTGACGCGTCAGTTATTGTATGATTATTTTTGTTTTCATAATTAGCGATGGTATTTGACTTTTTATAGTCGTTTGTGAATCGTTACTGTAAGGTCCTCCGCACATGAGGCGACTGATTGCAAACCTTAGTCCCGAATCTGCCCGAACCGAATGAGAATGGAACTGCGTTGTTAGTGAGAGAACGCACGTGTATACGAGTGAGAGAAAACACACGGCACGAATGAATGAACGAAGGAAATGCTTCTTTTTGCATTCTTTTGATGGTGACATCATGAGTAGAGATGTACACAAATGCTATTCAAAAGTATTTAAATACATACATACAAATACCTCATAATACAACACAATAAAATTCCTTATTATGCTATTGTTAAAAATTCTATAGAGTCACGAAACATGGCTCGATTTTCGTTTTCGTTGGAAACTTCGTACGCGGCTAGTTTGCAATCAGTCGACCCGTGTGCAGATGGCCTAGCAGTGACATGAAAAAGTATTAACTTTAAGATTGATTATATTAAAAACAATAGTAATTCTTTAAAAAGGAGCTAGTAAAGTGAAGTACCAGTTATTGTAGCCGGCAACCGTTACTGATTGTTACTACATGGAATTTTGTGATGTTGTTTTAACGTAACCTTAGAATTTTTTTTAATATCATTGAGAATGTTATCTTCTAATTCATCTTCTTAGTCTCTTCATTGCTTCGTAAGAAGTTAATATAGAATAAATAATAATATATGATAAATAAATAATACAAATCTTATAAATAATAAGGATATTCAATCAAATAAAAAAGTTATAATAATTGAAGAAGAATTTAATCTTAATAATTCTCATTTAATAAAATAAACTAAATTATTTAATAAAAAATATACTTCACTAAAAAAACAAGTTAAACTAATAATTATTAAAATAACAAATCTAATTAAACAAATTGATAAAACATCTATCACGACCTAAAATGATTACTGATATTCTTGACACCACAAATCAAAGTTTTATTTAAACTATTTAAATATAACCAAAGTATACAAAATTCTCTTTTTAAAATTAATAAATTTAAAGGAAATCAATGTAAAAATAATTCACGAACAAATCCTATAGAACAAGAATATAACCCAGAATAAAATTTTCCATGTTGACTATAAGAAAATAAATATAAAGTATAAGCAGCACTAAAAAAAGATAACAATATTAAAGAAATTATAGATAATCATGATCAAGAAATAATTCTATTTAACAATATAAATTTAAAGAAGGAGGAGCTGCTATTTTTGAAGAACTTAATAAAAACCATCATAAAGCTATACTAGGTATAAAATTTATTAAACCCTCATTAATTAATAAACTTCGTCATAAGAAATATTATCTAAACAAAATAACCCCGAAGAACATAAGCCATGAGCAATTATTAAAGTATAAGAATTTTCTGACGAGATTCATAAAATTTCCGCGATTTATGTCACCTTGGTGGCCGGAAGAAAATAATTTTCCAATCGCTTTTGGCACTAAAAATTTCGATTACCAAAATTTTCGCCATCAAAATTTTTTTACTACAAACTGTAGTCCAAGTAGTGTTGAAATGTAAAAGCTTACAACGGAAAAAACAGAAAAAAAAGATCATCTCAAAAAAAAATGTAATATTTTCAATACTCGGAACTTTTTTTAAAACACCTCCAAAAGCAGGACGTGTGGTCGGATGGTTTAGTTACATCGAATGATTTTGAGAAACACTGGTTTATGTATAGGGACACACTGATGCATGTGATGTGCCAATAATGATCTGCATGCATGTACGAGTATAATAATGAATTTAGCGCTGAATATGAATAGTGTTATAATTATAATTATTCATGTATTTTAATTAAAGAGACAATGATATATACAAACATTTTAAAGAGTTGCGGTTTTAAAATGATAACGTACAAATAATTTTAAATTTTATAATTAATGATATACTTTTTATGTTGTAATTATCAATTCCGGAAGTTATATTTTATGGACTCATTTAGAAAATGCTGTGATTAGCCATACGTATAATTAATTATTCATGTTACATTATAATTTTAATTTATTTAATATATTACATATTCTTTTAACATACTACTTGCAAACCTTAATCAAAAATTAATTTACACTTAACAGAACTTATTGTACAGAAATATAGTACACTCAACTAAAGAATAATAATATTGTCAAAACTTATTACTAATTGATTTAATATCAATAATCGATCCACACATTTAACCTTGTCTTAGGCCTGTCGTGACGGCGAATGAGCTTGTGTCCTTATTTTTTAGTGGTCGATTTTTCAATTGTTGATTGAAATTGATGTCAATAAATGTGTATTGGCGTGTCTATTTTATTAAACATCTAAATGTTGACGGAGATATGCAATTAAAAATTTGAATTGTAGTTTTTGCGCTACAAATGGTCAGTCATATTTTTATGACGTGAAATGCATTTTAACGTCAGTTATTTATTGAGTAGGTCAGTGCTGTGGTAATGTTCTGTAGCTGTTGGTAGTCGAAATAATCACGTCAAGTCACAGAATAATAAGTTTTTATTATATTTAATCCTGTTACGGCTGACATAATATTGGAATTTAATTGTTCCTTGAAATAGCTGTAAATAATATTTGATATTTGGATATATAAATACATATAGCAGAGATTTATGAGCTGTAAGGCTCTATCTTGAATATGCTCTTTTACGCTGTGTTGTATAAAAGAGATAGCAACTAGCGGCTGTCACATACAAGGGAAAAAATGACTTAATTGTTAATATCTCTTGAAATATAAGGAGTTATTAAAAAATAATTGGACATTTGAGGTTTTAGTAACTAACTTTATCAATATATAGTACACTTTTATAGAAATTAAGACATAGGACACAAGTTGAGCGGCTAAAACTCTCAGAACAAGGAAACCTCTGTGTCTTTACATGTGTTGGGTCACAATACATACATACCACGTACCGATACGACAGTACTTCAACTCAAACTTGTGCGCTGTAGGGTGTATTGGAGTTATTTTGCACTCACATAATTTATCATGAGAACAAACTTTTATTTTAATTTTTATTGATACACCACTGTTCCCTTCCAGTCTGAGCCTGCTGAAGGCATTTATAAGGATTAGCATTGTATACGTTTGGTTAAAAATTGCTGAAATTCGGTTCCAATGTGAGATGTACGTAACACCCGTATTCGGACGGCTTTGTCTTTTGCAGTGTACGAGGGTTCATTACATTTACACGGTGCGACAGGCCTTATACAACAGAGTGCAAAAAAGATGCGAACATATAGTGGTATTAATTTATTTGTTTACGATTGATAGTTTTACGGCGTCGTGGCCTCATGTATGTGGACTAACCGCTGTCTAATTAGTTTTATAATTATACATACTTAAGTAATTTAACTTTAATATTAACTAAATCCAGAAAACAGCGCTGGACCTGGGATCGAACAGGGAGACACAGCTGTCTGGCTTTAAGCATCAACATTCGGCCACTGAACTTAATACACTTGATAATAATTATTTCAATGTATTTTCCTTATAAAATAAATTAATTGTAAATTATCATTCCCACTCTCTGTTTTAATTTTATTTTTAATTGTTTATTTAATTTACTTTGTATAACATGTGGGACTATACGTAGTCATTTACTGTAGCATTTTTAATTTAGCATTCAATTTATGTTTTCTTTGTTTTAATCTAACAATGTTTCTAAATTAAAAATACTAAATTAAAAAAAACTATATTATATGTACAAATGTGACAATTTGTCAAAATGCTGCCGGATTTATTTTTAAAAGAAGTTCAATGCCAGGCTGTCAAAAATAAATAAAAAGTAATAAAAAAGAATTTCTATTACTATTTTTTTTTTAATACTTATTTGCATGATGCACTAACATCAACTTTTAAAAGTTATTAGCACTTAAAAAGCATATATACATTTATAAACATTTACACAATTTGAGATTAAATTTGTTTTGTTTATAAACTCAATAAGGTTTTTCAGATTTTCTCTGCTTTTATATATCAGCATATACTCCTGAGGCATATTATTACATTTTTGTTTGATCGACGAGTATTTTGAGCATTGGAAAATAATATGCTTTACCGTTAGTGGATTGTTGCATTGTGCACATATTGGTTGTGGTTTTCTTTTGAATAATTAGGAATGAGTATAATTTGTATGACCTATTATCTATTTATTCCGTTCGGTAATTCTTGTTTGCAAATTGCTGCAAACTTCACTTCACTTAATTTGTTAACACTTTCTTCACTCCATTCTTTTTGCCATGAACAATTTATTATAATTTTGATTTTTCTATTACTATTTGTTATTAAAAACAGAAACTTTAATTATTCCACATTCAATTTTGTCCAACTGTCGAACTGTGAACTAAAACTTGAAATCTAAATTAAAATAATAAATAAAAACGTAAATTAAATATCAAAACAGTAAGTGGAATGAGGTTTAAATGTTTCAGAAAATGCAGTCGGATTCCCAAACCCTGGAATGGGAACGACTTTCGTTTGGCTAGTAGCGCGAAGGTGGTTCTTCACACGATAGTTTTCCAACACTAATAAATCTGTGAGAAAATTAAGAATAAAACTTCTCTTGCAGAAATACGAGTAGGTTGGGTTGGCGCAGACACTTTACTAGATCGTAAATTTTAGACCTGTACCTTTTTACGAGTTTGTACTTCAACATGTTAAGTATAAAGCAGTTAATGCAATGTGAGACTACAAAATAATTTATGAACTATTTGACGAAAATAAACCACTATTGAAATTATATTAGTCTAAAGGTTATTTCTACAGTTTCTCAATCTTTTGTAATCTGTTTGCATTGTTGAGAATATGGTATACAGAGTATATAGGGAGCGATCCACTAAGCGTTCACAACAATCACGCTTACGACCACAGTTTTTCCCGTTCCACTTGCTAGCTTGCGTTTTAAATGGTTTTGAGCGTTGAAAAAATAAGGATTGCGATAGTTGATTAAATAGCTCTGTAGCAAAAGCTATATCTGCAAACAAAATATTTTTTATATAAAAGAAATATATTCTAAATGATAATGAACATTGTTTATTTATTAAGTTAGGTTATGGTATGAGGAAAAGTGTATAAATGGCGGTCAAATATGAATTAAAATTAATTTTATTAAGCTAATTTAACATAATTATATAATGAAATAAAATCCAATAAAATATTTCTTTCCAAATCATATAAAGTATTTTTTTTTGTCATCGCCATCTTTTAGTTTTGCGTTATGTTTAAACATTGTGCCGAAATGCTCAACAACGACCACTACGACTGAACTCTTCAGATGGGTCGCGAGATTAATTACGTCAGTGACGTTAGTGTCGTTTTCGAATATTTTGGACGTTGTGAACGCTTAGGGGGTTTCAACATATTTTCTTCTTCATTTTTTTTTTATTTATTTGTATTATTGCATTGTATTTGTATTAGTCGGAGATACAGAGTTTTAAGTCTTCACCTCTCTAGTCTGCTTTCGTGTTACTTTGAAACTTTTAAATGCGGTTTCTGACAAACAGCTTTTTCAGAGTCAGTGCCCTCTCTAGTTCAAAATCTACTGCACCGATTCTTTTGAAATTTTGCACACTCTTTCTTTACATAAATGATGAGGTAACGCTGTCGATTTTTTTTATATTTTTTAATATTAACATATTTTAAAATAACAAAGTTTCTGATTTTTTTCATGAAAAATCGGTATTTTGACTTTTAAGTGCTGTAAAAAATTGAAAAATCAAACTACATTGATTTTAGTAAATTCAGTGATGAGTTATAAGTGGCACCGCAATGTTACTATTTTTTGTGACGTCTGCGGAGATTCGTTGTAAAGGGCTCATTTCTTGACATATATTTATGAAAACTTTACAAAGTAATCTTCAAATGTCATTTTATCATGTAGTAGTTATAGAAATAATTATATATTAACTGTGTCGCCAAAAAACATTTTCAAAAAAATACTTCTTTTTTATCGTTTTGACCCTAACCCCCTCCCCCTTAATGGAACACACCAACAGTATATGTGCACGGATCTGTTTGTTGTGGTGTCTAACGTGAACCTATCTTATTCTAAGTTACTATCTATTTTTTTTGGTGTCTTGCATATATTTAACGTCTATTTGATTATGTGTCAGAGTGCACCACCCGTGGTAAGCGGCGCTGACTCAATAATTTTACACTAGTAAAAAGTCTGCAGAGCTACAAATTTTAATATCTTATTTTCAGTGCTGTTGACCTTCATTTTATTAACATATACATAGTATATATATGTTATATACTCGTATCATAATAATACGTATCATGATATATATACGAAAAGAAATATTTTTGGTAGGATACGGAAAAGAGATAATGAAAACAGGACACAGACAATAACAAGGTCATTGGATATGACAGAATAATATTTCCCTTTTAGCTATATAATAACAATGTGAACCTAAATATATTGAATTATTTCCCCAGGGTGCCAAAGAAAAATGATACTATCTTCTGAAAATACAAAACACTGACAAAAATCAGAGTATTAATATTATTGGACACGATGGGGTGGGAGCGGGGGTGGTGTATGGCGAAAGATACATCGAATTTCTTATTTGTTAAAAAAATATATTTATTTCATTTTCATAATATAACATAGATAGGTAACAATTACACCTGAAACGTAGTCTACGTGGTTCAATAATGAGAAATCGGAAATAATAGATATCAACCTGAGTATTTAACCTTGGTAAGATGATGCTCTATCTCAGGCCCGGATCGGAGGGTGGGGTTGCATTTCATATATTTGTAAAAGTAGGTGTATTTCGAAAGTTCTTTTTTAATTCTTATGAAAATTGTCAGTATTAAGTAACCTATTAGTACTTTTTTTACCTTATTTTTTTTTCACAAAAAAAAAGAAAATATTCGAAAAATTCGTAGTATGAATTAGGGATGTAACGAATTTTCGATTTCCTACATTCGCGAATCTTGGCATATGGCATCAAAACCTCCAATTTAATTACTAAATGCTTCACTTAGTAATATAATATAAATCCTATCATTTGTGTTCTCAGTAAAGATATCATTTAAAGTAGTTTACTGTAATTAAAAATTTAGTAATTTACTTAGCTCCATTGTAAAAAATTGAAAGTTTATTTTAGTTATTATATAATTGTTATTTAAATTGCAAGTTCAAGTAGAAACTAAAATAAAAATATTGTAAACCGAATCAGTTTCATAGTAATTTCATAAATTATTTTCACTTTTGTTTGCCTAATACAATCGCAAAAAATTCGCATAATCTATTGCGAATGCGAATATGTGTTACAACCTGAACCCAGTACTGGGCGCCTGTGTCAATTTCTTGCGACGGTTAGAAAAAATCGTAGATCCGATACTGCCTAATGCCTATCTATACATTGCAGCAATAGTCACAATCGGTGTTTACCTTTAAGGTAGTACATATTTATCGTTAGAGTTATTTAACAGCCCTTTTGTTTATTTAGATACAGCACTACTTAGCACTGACAGCTTATATTGTATAACGGCAACATCATCGAGTCGTTACAAAACATACTATTAGAAGACTAAATAAATAGTAAAATAACTAAATTCGAGCAAGTATAATAATGAAATACTTCATTAACTGTGTAAGTAGGTACTCATGCACATACCAATCATAACTGAGTAAGTAAACAAATTAATAGATGAACTAAATTATATACAGGGTGTCCCAATATTCAACGCTAAGCGGGCACCAGAGGGACGTCCTGCTCATGACTACACGAGAAAAAAAGAAAAAAAATTTACTAAATTATTTCAAAATCTTGTAAATCTTTTGCGCTACTAATAAATAATTAAGTTGATTAAGCCCTTATTCCTTGAGATCTTATTTCTTAATCTTAATGATTTGTAAAAACTTCTACACTTTATATATATATTTCTGAAAGTGCATAATAATGAGATTATCTATGTTCATAGTAATTACTATATTTTACATAAGATCTTTTGTAATAAAACCATTATATACAGCACCTAGCGCTATATCACATAGTAATTTTTGTTGTGTATTTCTTACAATGTATTATATTTAATATTGTACGGAATAAAACCATGCGAGTATTTGTAGATTGAATAATTATTCAATTGTTTAATGATAAAATAATTTTACACTTTTTAATAACTTTGAACCAACATTCTTATAATAACAAGATGGTTGGGAATTATGATCTTGACAGTGTAGAAGCCCAAAACACAACTGACACGAATGCCATATCGCTGTAGCGTACAGCAGTCGTCGTATTGTAGTCATGCGCATTACTTCTATTAGAGACAACAATACATTATAATGTTGGAATGCCAACAGAGACATCTTCTTATGTTCTGTACTAATTTTGTACTGAACATAAATTGCCAGCCAGCAGAAGTAGATAAGCTCACAACCAATATCAAATTATACAATGTTACATAAAATTATTATAAACCAATTTACAAAAAATAATGTGAACTTCTTAAAACTATTATAAACAAAATTACACAAAATAACATAAACTTCTTAACTCTATGGTAGTCTACATAATTTTGTGAAAATAATATAAAACAAATTAATTACTATCCTAAATATAACAGAAACCATAATTATCAATGTAGCATACATTATCATTTGCATAATGTACACAACAATCATCAACTCAATAGTTACAATGTTATTGAAACAATTATCTTTTAACAATTCCAACAGTACAGATGTTTGTTTTACATCAATGTTGTAAACATTGCAATTAATATCTGATGGAAGTATTGTATTTGAATCAAAAATTTTATTTGTTGCTTGTTTGATTCGCACCAGCAACACTGCGCTAATAATCTCAAGCTGGGGTATTGTAAGTACCTTACTTGATGGAGCTACACTGGACTTGTAGCAAATTAAATTTGTTTTTATTTTAATATTTATAAAAATAATATTGTGTTTTAAACCTAATGTCATAATACTGGTTGATCTGTTTAATAATGTTTTATAAACCTCCAATAATGAAGGATTGTGTCTAAATCTTTTTTCCAACACATTAAATCTTTGCGGGGCAACTGAGAAAGAATCCTCCAATTCTATTTTATTTACTGGGCTGAGTAATGGCAAATCAACAGTTAAATTATTTTTAAGTGCTACTGAATTTTGAAATTTATGTTCAGCCTTTAAGTAATCCTCAGAAAACTTATCTGATTCCTCTGGGACTTTCTCAGTTGTCCAAGATTGTTTCATAACATTCTCAAGGTTTGTATATTCACAAATAGCAAGATTACATACAATATTATTATGTGAATACTTATTTTTATTATACAATTTTCTTGGAACCACATTTCCTTTATTATTATTATTGTCATGTGACATATTTTTATAATCTAAACTATACTCAATTGCAATTGCACGTCTTTCTAAAAATGAAATAAATTCTGCCATAGTAGGCAGTTCTTCTAAATTTCTTTCCATGTGGAAAGTGCGGTTAGTAACGATATCTAATTTTCTACTTAAGGCCGAGATTAAAATCATATCCCACTTGTCTACAGGCTCATCAAGATTTTTTAACGCTTGTAATTGCTGTTTTACTTGACATAAAAAAGCCCTTATAGCAACTGCAGTACCTTTCTGCATGTTGGGAATATCAAGTATTATATTAATGTGATAAAAGATTAATCTTGCCTTATTTTCATACCGCGCTAACAATAAATCAATAGCCTCTTTGTATGAACTGTTCACAAGCGGCAGATTTATAATTATTGAGAGAGCCTCATCAACGAGATACTTTCTCAAATAAAAAAGTCTCTGTACATCGGACAGTGATGCATTATTGTGAACCACTGCTTGGAAGAGCTCATAAAAGGGCTTAAACCTGGTTATATCCTTGCCATCGAAGGTTGGAATTTCCACCGCTGGGAGCTTCAATGGAACTAATTCAGGCCTATTAACTTCTTTTAACTTATTGATGCTAGCATTTAATTTTGCAATAATGTTAAAATACTTCTCTTCAACTTCTTCAATGTCTTCCTCATCTTGATCATCAATTTCTAAAATGCTGTACTGCGTGAGCTCGTACGATTGGAATGTAGTCATCATCTTTTCTTTTTTCACCTGCAGCACCTCCACTGTAGCGGAGTCGAGAGCCCTTGGGTCGCTGACGTAATTGTCCATCCGTGATATTGCACTTTTTGCAGTCGTCCGCGCCGTTCTGAGCCTTTTCAATCCCTCCATCTTGCTTAGGTGATAATCTCGTACTTATATGATAGATGAAACGTGGATGACAAAACTAATCCAGGTTAATCCAGCAACATAAGAAGTTTTTAATAGATTGGTACTTGCAGATAGTAATAATAACTTTGTACCTTCATGAGTAAAGAAGTATTTTACTCTCCTCCAGCATCCATGTATCCTCTTCCGTAATGAATAATTTTTCTTAAAATATAAACGTGTAGTAATCCAAATTATATGCGAATCCGCTTAAATCAAACGTTGCATTACCCAATCAATGGCAATTGATGACTTGCCAGGCCGCCATAGGGTAAATGTAACAAAATAGCTTGCACTTGTGCTGGTTACTATACAGATGTAACCTCAAAACACCACGAAATCACACGCGGGTACCAATGGCTTGTAAGGCCAGTTTTTTTTTTTGTAGGATTTAAAACCTTCTTGAAATGTAATTGTAAAATATCCAGCTTCGCTTGTAAGGCTTCTGGAAATGTAATTGTAAAATATCCAAATCCTCCGTGAATCCGCCAAAATAGAGCGTCCCATTTACCCAATCAATGGCAATCGCCAAGGGGCAAATGTAATAAAACGCCAAAAACACAATGAAAAACACACGCGGTTAATAAACTCGAAGGATCGGCTTTGTAAGGCATCGAAGGACCAGCTTCGCATGTACGGAATAAAACCATGCGAGTATTTGTAGATTGAATAATTATTCAATTGTTTAATGATAAAATAATTTTACACTTTTTAATAACTTTGAACCAACATTCTTATAATAACAAGATGGTTGGGAATTATGATCTTGACAGTGTAGAAGCCCAAAACACAACTGACACGAATGCCATATCGCTGTAGCGTACAGCAGTCGTCGTATTGTAGTCATGCGCATTACTTCTATTAGAGACAACAATACATTATAATGTTGGAATGCCAACAGAGACATCTTCTTATGTTCTGTACTAATTTTGTACTGAACAAATATTAATTATTATATTTAGTATAATTGGTTTTATTCGCATATGTTCTAAACCGAACTTACATTTAAGGTTCTAACATAAAATAAAACTAAAACTTAGTAGCTGGGAATATGCCTTTATGATAAAATTTATTATGGTTCTATAAATTTATATTTAGGCTTTACATAATTCCAAGTTGAATCATGATGCTTATACGTATACACGAGGATGTTGTTTTTATTTTACAATGCTAATCTGGAACAAACTAATAAAAACAAACTTTTATGTTGTAAAGTTCTTTGATTTATTGAAACAAAAGAAAAAAAAAGAGTTACATTAAGAATTTGTAACACTTTCTGTATTTGATCAGAAAGAATAAAAAAATATTTTTAATATTCTTTTTAAAAAATAAAAATAAGAAAGACTTTCTATATATTTCTTTTACCAGCACCAGACTAATTTGTCTTCTGGTTCGATCCACGGATCAGGGCTCTATTTTCTGCGTGTGGTTGTTACCTAAGTTAAATTGATTATGTACTCACATATTTATAAAATACTAGCTGTCCCGGCCACGCGTTGCTGTGACTAACGTTTTTGTCATATTACATTACATAGCGCCATCTATTGAATATTTACTCAATCTAGTCAACAGAATATTTACTCAATCTAGTCAACAGATGTCGCCAGATGTCGTTTGGAGCTAACAGATAATTAATAGACAAATAATTTGCAATAAGATAATATTGCAATCATAAATTGAGATGTAAGCTATCCTATCTTTCAAGTTGGATCAAACTGCACACGGTGTACAAATTTGATTAAAATCGGTTAAGTAGTTTAGGAGTCCATCGCGGAGGAACAACGTGACACGTAATTTATATATATTAAGATTAATACTTCATCCCTTTAAAATGCAAATCGTCCAAAAACTAAACGAAAGCGGTTATGTTTTAAGAGAAACTTCTGAACGATGTCGGAACGTTTTCGGACCTCCAGAACGCTTGGAAACATATTGTTTAGCGATTAAGCTCATTTCCACATCGGAGACTACGTAGATAAACAAAATATTCGTTACTGGAACCCCGACAATCCAAGGGAACGGCATCAAAAGAGTTTGCACTGCCCTAAATCGACAGAACTCGGTCCATATTTTTTCAATGAAAGAAAAACTGTAGCTTCCTCGGTATACTGACGTATGATTGATGAGTTTTTGGTACCGCAATTCAAGTATTTCACGGACGCAACAATAGAACTCATTTTCAGCAAGATGGGGCAACTCCACATACTAGGGTGGGCCAGGGTCTCAATGTTGAGGAAAAGCGATATTTTCCCTGGAATAAGCAAGTACGAAGACATACTCTGGCCACCTCGATCGCCGGATTTGACGCCGTGTGATTTTTTCTTGTGGAGTTACCTTAAGTATAAAGTATACTGCAATAATCACTGTACCATAAGTGCTCCACTAGAAAATATCCGGCGTGAAATCGCTGCTATCACCGCAGCGCTTTATTCGCGCGTACTTGCCTATGTGAGGGTTCGCTTACTTAGGTGTATTACGAGAAATGGATGTCACTTAGAGGGGATTATTTTTAAAAAGTGAAACCCGCAGACCCTTGTTATGTTTCTAAAATATAATAAATATTTAAAACTTATTAGTTCATATTTTATTTAATTTCGAAATCGAAAAATTTCCGCGGCAACCCATAAATACCAATTTGGGTTAAAAACAAAGCATACAACTTTTTTCTTTGATTAGGTACAGCACTTCACGCAATATTCATGAAACTGTGTTAAAGATATATAGGAGATATAACCAAATGAATTCGTTTGCGTTTCCTCATCATTTTTTAAGAAAATCTTATAGTTAAATCCGCCCTGGGGCGCTTTATATCATCACAGCAAACAAGGGGGAGCATCCAGATTGTAGTTTTCATGACAACATATTTGGTAAAATGATTTTATATGTGAAAATCTTCTTCATAGCGTGGAGAGATTGTATATGACAAGATAAGATCAATTTTAAGCTAATAACACAGGGAAACTTCTATTTTGAGAAAACCACTTTTCTTGACAAAACACTTAAGAGTAGCGTAGAATTTGAATGTTATGTTATGCTTAATACATATTTATTTATGTATGTATTTGAATATTTAATTGACTTTGAATATGCTGTGTGAACGAGTATTTTAATACCACATACAATGTAATATTCGGTGGTTTTCAAGTATGACAGAAGTCTTTTATGCTAAGGGCTTTATTTGTTTTGTTGTTATTGTGCCATATATCGTTTGCTGTTAGTTGTGGTTTTCTCTCTGCAGTAAGGAACCTAAAAAATATTTAGATCGTAAAGAGGAAATAATAAATGAAAATAGTTTCGTTGCCCAATTCTCTTATTAAAATTATCGCCACGGGCAATTTTTTAAAATGCGCTTTATCGAATGTAAATTTGTTTATTCTATAAATATCCCCTTTCTTAATGGGCTCTCATACAGCTTTATTTCTATCTAGTATATATTTTTTATAAGTTGTTACTAAATCAGAGCTCTATTTTAATATGTTATTACAGTGCAAAAATTTGTCAAAGATCACAACTCGAAAGTCTTAATTCGAAATTTTACCTAGGGCAATAGAACCTTCATAATTCAGCACGTATTAAGACATTTTTCTAACTTAGTTTATAATTTTTAATTGTTATACCGTAGTTTCGGAATGAATTTAAATAGATTAAAGTCGAGAAAAGACATGTTGCATTTCCAACGCGTGGTCAAGGGGGTGGTGACACTATGTAACCGTATTTTAGCGAATTTTGGCCAGACGTATTTGCACTACTACGCTTTACCTATCGTAAGCGACAAAAGGCATCCGAATACGGGCGTATTTTAACCAAACGACTACACTGGATGGGGATATGGAAGAGAATGAAAGAACAGTGGTGTATCGATAAAATTTCAAATAAAAGTTTGCTCTCTTGATAAATTATGTTAGTGCAAAACAACTTCAATACATCCCTTACAATATACAAGTTTGACTTGGCGTACTGTCGTATCGGTGCATGGTATGTATATATTATGACACATACATGCAGAGACACAGAAACCGGTTTGTTTTGAGAGTAGTAGCCGCTCTACAAAGCCACCGATTTACGTCCGAATTCGCTGTCGCTTAAATAAGCTTTCACAGTGCGACAGACCTTAGTGCACTGACCGCTTGCGACATTGCCTAAACTACTCTGGGACCCTGGTCATTTTGTATTTTACATTTCGTATTTTGTGTTCGATGTTTTCCTTTAATACTTTTTCAGATATTTATATCGTCTGTACAAATTCACAATGTAGTAAACACATGAAATACTTGTTTTAATCATTCGCCTTTTTAACTACAGTGATCTATGGTACTCCCATCAAAAATATACCAACATTTGCCAATTCGGCAAATTAACGAAGTTATACGATGTTTGATAAAACATAGTATTGCATCCACTTCACAAAATCTTGACTTCGTTACTACCCCAAATACATCTTCCTACTTATTTCTTTAGTAATATTTTTCGTAGATTTTCGAGTAGTCAAAAGGTATCCTAATTATTACTCGAGAAGTTAATCCTCCAAATTGTTAATTGATACGCTTTCGTTGGTTACTCTGACAACGGTCTACTTCAAAATTTGATTAAATCCTGTTAAGTCATACGATTTAATAAGATGTTTAGATACGCATATAAATTATGATGGTCCTCTTAACTTAGTCATTAAAACATTCAAATTGATTCATTGGGATGCCACTGGTGGTTTAAATCAAAAAGGGGTAAATGTGGGAAGGATCGACAAGGGTCATTCTAACCTGTAAGTAGGTTTAACTTGTTTGTTGGCTCTAAAATGCACTGGATTAGATCCTAGTGAGTATTCCAAGTACATTACATCTACTTCTACTATGGGATTATGATTGTTATACTTGTTATGTTCAAATTACTGAGCACTTACAACTCGAGTACGATTCCTTAATGGTTTACCGACTAAGTCAGCATCACTAAATGAACTTCACTACTCGTGCTGTAATATTTGAATCTTCTCAGACATACAGAACGCTGTAACATTATTGTTCAGTGTTTCAAAGTTTCAATAATCTTTCTTCAATTTCATCACCATACTTTTGTGATTTAATTTATTTTATTTAACGTTGACATATTTCCGATGCTGAGTCCAATCAACGACGTATAAGAGCTAGAAATGTCGAAAGACGAGTCATTCTATTACTGCTGATTTTTTAATTAATTAATTTATTATATTAATTGTGTGCCTTTCGGCTTTACACTCTACAGTATTATATTTCCGATTAAAATGGAGCAAGATTTGTTCTGCTTATATCTCGTAAACTATACGTGCTAATAAAATGATTTAAATTTTGTTGGATAGAGGGTTTATGTCTGTAATGGAGTGATAGAGGTAAAAAGCGAGAGAAGTAAAAATGAAGACAGAAGGGAGGAAGGATAATGAAAAGATAATGGAAGGTTTGTCGAGAAGAGTCAAGGTGGGCAAGAGGTGACAGACGGAGGTACAGGCATAAAAGAAGGAGAAGCAGGAAACGAGGAAAATGAAGAAGGAGTAGGGAACATGAAAAGAGAAGGTCAAGAGAAGAAGAAACAGAAAGTCGACTCGCGCCGCCATCTTAAATAAATGGACGCCAATAGCTGTTTATTGGAAATATCTCCTTACTAATGCGTCCCACGATAAAATAAGTTATTATCAAACTTATAGAGCACTCAATTCCTTACAAGTTTTGCATACAACTTTTTTCAGTGTCTGTTACAGGGACGGAGCTACGCCACTGTAAAGTAGGGCGCTTCAGGATTTCGTCTAGGCGGGGACTATTAGTGACTGTTAGTAGTTCTATTATTTTAATTAATGTTATATAATTAAAGATTCTGTCTACATAATTCTCTTTATGTTGTTTCTTACATAAAAGCATATTTTAACGAGTTTGAGATTCTAACTGTTACAAAGTTTTAATATGCTTGTAATAAAATATTCAAAATTATTTAATCATCAGACTATTAGTTATTTTAAGAGCTATTATAAATTCTTAAATATAAGTATATAATATACTTAAAATATACTTTATTAAGTTTTCTATATTGATTATTTTACAATACCCAGTTTGTTTTTAGGAAATTTATATTTTATCAAAGAAAGACCTGACATGTTTAATAAGATGTAATTAACACACGGCGCACAAATTTGATGATTAAACCAGCGTAGTAAAGCACTCTCACACTGAAACAGACTATTTTTGACCGCTGACTACGAACGGCTGTTGTCTATGGGGTGTCTTGCAATTGTTCCGCATTAACACATTTTATCATGAGAGGAAGCTTCTGATTTAATACATACCTATACATTCAAGCCCGGATTACCCATTAGACAAGTAAGAAAAATGTTTTATCGGGAGGAATTTTGAAGGAGCTTAGATCCCTTTGAGTTCGGCGAAATGAAATTTGACTAGATGCGATTTATATCGGCGGAAATCAAGTATAACTGTATACAATTGATTTTTAAAAAGGCCTATTGTAACTGGATACGATTGTTTTTTACCATTTGTGCCAGGGCTATAACAATGTTAATCCGGCACTATAGGTACAATTGATTGAGGCTTTATAGCAACTGTCCTTAATCTTGTACGCATAAAAATCGTAAACAGAGGATCACGTATCTTCTAACTAGCTGACATACGACTAGTGTAATGATAATCATTAAAGTAGAAAGTTGCTCTCACGATAAAGTGTGATAATGCGAAATAATTTCAATTTATTTTACTCACAGTAGTTGTTCATAGTCGGTGGTCGAACATAGTCTGCGAATGCCAGTATGAGAATAGCCTATAACTCTAGAATCAGTAACGTAGCGTGCCTTAGACGGGACCCGTTTCATAATTTGTTGTGGGCATCACTTTACCCAAGTCGCTTTTACAAAAACGCTCGCATTGAATAAAGTAATTATATATTGATTATACGTTATTACTTACAATTAATACTCCTAAGAACTAAGCTAAGTGCGGCATAAGAGTTTAAGTGAGATTGTGGATAACATTGTACGAATTTTTGCTTATATATGTTTGGGGCCCCTGTAGTCCAGGGGCCCCGTATCATTAATACGGCGGTAGCTACGCCACTGTCAGTAGAATATTACAGATTACAAATGTTCAATGCTGGTTCGGGAAGTGAACTGTCGGATATTTGAGTGCTAATTGCTCTACGACGTTAAATGTAATTGCACTACGCTCAGACAAACTGCAAGTGCGACAAGACGAAAAACTGGAGTCCCTCGGCCCCTTAGATCACCTGAGAGCATTGAGGCAGTAAGAGCTGTAATGTTGCGATCACCACGGCGTTTTGCGCACGACCATGTGTCTGCTCTTGAACTTTTCGATCGGCCTGTGAGGAGAATCCTTCATAATGATCTTCATTTCCATCCATACAAGATGGCGATTGTACAGGAACTTTCTGAACGTGACTTTAATTCTCGGAGGCACGCAAGTGAGGTTCTTCTGAAGTTATTCCTGAGGACACTATGGTTTTTAGTGAAGAAGCCTATTTTCATTTGTGTGGATCCGTCAACAAACAAAGCATGCGCTACTAGGCTGACACCAAGCTTCAAGAATTGTATCAAAGGCCTTTGCATTCACCTAAAGTCACAGTGGGGTGTGCAATTTCGTTAGGTGGAATTATTGGTTCTTTGAGGAAGATGAAATAACAGTGACAGTAAATCGGACATGTATGTAAACATGTTATTGGATTTCTTTTCTCACGGCTAGATGAAACTTAGGGGACACTTGCTTCCAACAAGCGGTGTAACGCCACACACTTCAACACTTCCTCATCCGCGCCTCATCTCAATAAGAGACGATTTACAGTGGCCGGCCCGCTCTCCGATTTGGCCCTTAGGATTTTTTTCTATTGGGTTTCTTGAAATTGCGTGTTTATGTGATCCGTTCTAGGACCCTACAAGATTTAAAGATCAACAGCGAGAAAGAAATTGCCAACATAACGCCTGGTATATTGGCACGAGTCATGACAAACGACAGAAATCGGTTTACTCAGTGTATGGAGAATGGGGGACGTCACCTCACTGATTTGATCTTCAAAACTAACTAAAGCAAAATTTATGTTTGTGACAACATTATAAAAAACAAAAACAAATTTTCTGATTCCTACAATGCGTTTTATTAAGTTATGAAAAAAGGAAATTATGCTGCCACACCTTGTATCTAGTCATAGTACTCCGAATTTGGGGACACTTTAAGGTTGTGAAACCGTAAAGGTGTGTAGGGGTTCTCTATAAGTGCGGTAATAACTAAGCCAAAATATTATACTTATGAATAAGTAACATTAAGAAAATAAAAACTATATCTTTGTTAAAGAGCTCCCATGAGACTTGCTATATCCACTTCCTACTTACAGCTTCAAATAATTAACAATCTGTTAGATTTCTTTAATAATTTTTATCTTAAGACACCGTCTGGTGATAATTAATTCAATTTGAAATATTGTTGACTACATTATAACAGTATGAATAATATGAAAAAGTTCTTTTTCTCATAGGAATTTATCTTAGTAATTTGCTGAGCTAAGTAAAAAGAAACCAACTGGTAGGTAATCAGCATTAACTTTATCTACGTAAAGATTAGTGCAAGCCAGTTTCATAGTTCATGACCCATTAAAACGATCCGGAAAACAGATAGACGAAAAAATGTTTCTAGAAATCTGTGCCTCTCAAACTTTCATTACAAGTATTGAAAAACAAGTAATAGCTTGTACAAAATTGTTGTTTATTATATATGGGTTTAAGATAATACATGTGGTTGTGGAGTTTGGTCCTTATAGAGATCGGCGGTATTTAAGTTCTCGAACGGCAAATGTCGTTCAGTTCCTTTCAATAGCTTAGTGGGCGCACAATTTTGTTATGAAGCACCTTTTAGCTATTAAGTAATGAATAGCAATTTTTTATCTATATCAAAAGACACAGCAAAACATCAGAATTTTTTTAGATTACATTTATTTTAAACTACACTATTGAATTACATATAAATTGATTAAATACTTTAGTTAATAAGAATACTAGTTACGACACTAAGTAAATGAAACTCGCGGTTTAAGTTATAAATAAATAATAATAATTATTATTATATGCAGATGCACCAAAAGGTTAAGCGTGCTGTAGGTTTGAGTGTTAAAGCGATAAGAACGAATTAGGACCAAATGCGTAGTGTCGAACCCTAGAGAAGTGACTCATATAAACAAAGGATGTTTACATAAGAAATATTGTCGTTTGGCCACAGAGAGCACTGTATATGAAACAACTAGGTATAAAATATAAATCAATTGAGACAAAGAAATCTTAATTCTAACATTAATTAAAAATAAAAGCAAGATATTGATATACAAATATGAATATTGCATGCATTTATTAACAACATGGTAGTATATGAACTTGTTTCATATGATTTATTTTTTCTAGAAGTTACTATTTCTCGAGGCACTTAATATTAGGGTTTCTGAAGATCCGGGGTTGCAATATTTTGGAAACGAATTCGGGTCGGGTCGTGTCTGAAATCACAAAAATATTAAACTCATCTACATTATCAATTATTTCTCGAAATTCCTTTATTATTTAAGTAATTACATAATAATTTTACAATTTAATTTTGTTTTACTAACTCGAATATAGCGATGTTTAAGAAATAGCAAAGCATTAAAACTTATCCCCCAATGCCGATCTAAGTCTGGTGGAAAAATTTATTTGCCTTGTAAAATGTATAAAGACTTTGTAGGTTCAAGGTTCTTCGTTCCGAAAAAAGAGCAAACTCCTGCTTTAACTTTCCAAAATCATCAGCCATTATCATAACACTAAAAGCAGGTTTTTCTGCCTTTTTTAAATTAAATTTAATATTTCCTTCTTCTGGACTTATGGCATTGAATTCTGGGGAACATCTAGTGTTTCAAACATAGAAATACTAGAAAGATTTCAGTCAAGGACAATAAAAAACATTATGGATATCCCGTGGTTCATAAACAACAAATTCAGCAACAAAGACTTCGGCATTACAACTGTGAAAGAAGAAATTAACAAATTTAGCCAAAGATACCAGCAGCGACTAAACAATCATCACAACTATTTAGCTGTGAATTTACTAGATAAACATACGTCTGATTTTAAAAGACTAACAAGTCATAGTGTGTTAAAGCTACCACAACGTTTTTAATTGTCAGTCATAGATAAAAGTACTTATTGTAACAGATTGTAACGTGGCAAATTATTACAAAATTCTTCATCCGTGGCTAATTCCTTTTCAACATGATCAACTAATAACGGGTTTTCAAGTTTCCCATAGAATTGACTGCCTGGTCCGAGAAAACTCTACTCATTTTCTGTGAACCTAAACTTGAAGTGATAAAATTGGGCTTTTTGGGCCAAATCTGAGAAAAGTTTACTTATTAGCTGTGAAGTTAAAGTTAAAGTGACAAAATTGGTTTAATCCTACAATGCAAACCAGTCATTTTTACTCATAATAGGGTCGTTTAAGTATAAACCGAAATAATTTAATACGGATTTATTGGTGATTTATAAAAGTATAAATAGAATACCTTATAAGTTATAATTTATTTTAATGTTTTCGCCACGGGGCACTACATTATTTTGCCTTAACTCATTAAATTAAATAGCATTGTGTTAATTTATTTTTGATCCTTATTATATCTAAATATTCTCACTCCTTCCAAAATAAAAAAAAAGAAAAATAAAGTCAAAACTGCTACTGCTACTGCTTCGCTCCTCCTGCAACTCTTCCTCCTGTTTCTATTCTGTCATTCCTTTACCTCTTCTTTCCTCGCTCCTTTTCTCTATCTCCGCAGTCCACCTCTTCTAACTGCACAATATTCTTTTCGCTTTTTACTTTTTCCTCACATGAAAACTTAATGTGCTCTAACGTTTCTTTCTCCATTCCGCACACCCTGCACATCTTTTCCTCGATATTTGCCCAGTATCTGTTTCCTTTTTCCTTGTTTCCCAATCTGAATCTGGTCTTACTTTTCTACATAGTTTCCTTCAACAGAAATACATTTTCTTTATTGCATAGAAGTATTTTGATCCCATTTTCAGATTTTGTAGTTAATTTATCACGAATTAGAGCTGCTGTATGCGGCTGGGTGTTGCCGTTCAGAAGGAGGACATCACGATTCTGTTGACGGCGTCATTTGTTGCGATAAGGAGTCTTGGCTTCATCCAGTTGCTGAAAGTAGTAATTAAAACAATAAGTGGGAATGATACTTAGAATACTAACTTCAAATAACGATGCCTGAGTAAATTGCGACTAGTGAATAAGGAAATAGAATTGTCAAATTTCGATTGCCTCTTTTTCTTTTTTTTTTTTAAATTGATAGAAAACGAGAAACCAAATAATTTAGTGAAGTGCAACTATTTATCAGCTGCGACATATCTAAAGTTTTAGAAACACTTTTTTAAAGTAAATGCAATAAGTATAAATCTTAAGCTTTAAATCTTAAAGACTACTTCAAGTAGCGACCGCTTCGTTTTAACTTAAAATCAAATATTTTTATCTAAATTGTGATGAAATGGCAGACAACCATTTTCTGTGTATTACTTCCGCTTATTTATTATATTTTTTTAATATTGTAGTTTCTATTAAAACTACTTGTTCTTAATATTTATCTAAAACATAAAGCGTTGTATGCAATATAAGTGTACGATGCCAAAATCCATTCAAGACATTTATGGAAATGTATTGCAACAATGTTTGTACATTGTACGTCGTATGAGCACTCGAGAATAGTGCTTGTACGGTAATAGTTGTTTTCCTGCAGGATTTAATATTTCATATACACGCAATAAAATGAATATATACATGTGATACAAGCACCATATATTCTATCAATTACTTTTACAAGAATGCACCAAGATAACTTTATTTTATTCTAGTACACTCGTGTACTCATATCAGTTTGAAAGAATTTGTTTTGTTTGAAATTCCAACTACGTTACAAGGTGATAGCTTTGTTATTCGGTAACAGTTTACGCCCGAACACTGGTTTCGCCAAGACACTTTAGATGACACTGCTTATGACGTCACGTGTTTTGAAGGTGCTAGGATACAGTTGAAAAACATGCAGGACTATTTCTCCTTAAATAAATCTACTTAGTTTTAGGTCTTCCGCACATGGGGCGACTGGTTGCAAACCTTAGCCTCGAATCTGCCCGAACCGAATGAGAATGGAACTGTGTTGTTAGTGAGAGAACGAACGTGTATACGAGTGAGAGAAAACACAAAGCACGAATGAAACTAAACTGGTAATCGAGCCGTGTTCCGTGACTATAGAATTTTTAACAATAGCATAATATTCTTTAGAATAGCACAATAGCATTGGGGATTTTATTATGTCGTATTTGATTGTATGTATGTATTTAAATACTTTTCAATAATATTCGTAAACATCTCTGTTGATTATATCATCATCAATACCATGCAACCACATGAAACCAAGGATGCTCTGCGACCGGGAAATTGACGATTGATTATTTTAATCCAAAGTACAAACTCTCAGGTTAGTAATGGACCACAATATCTGCCAAATGTCACCGCAATGGTGACTGTATATAAACATTTCAAAACTGGTGCAAATTTTAAAATGACAGATCTTGCTGAAACATCGTATATAAGATTAAATTTTTTTAAATACTCGTACATTTAAAATTAGCTCATGCAGAATGTAGTATTACTCGTAAATTAGTGTTTTAATTAAAAATCTAATTTTGTTAGAAAAGACAAGGGTCGTAAAATTTAATACACACCAATCAAATTACAATTAAGTTCTTTTCCTTTTTTAAATGAAGGACTTGTTAATGTACCTTAGGCATCAGGCATGTCTTATGTCTGTGCGAAACTGTAGACGACTTCCACAACTCTTTGTTCTATAATGACGTCATCATTTAACCGACAACCAGCCAAGGAGTCTCTTTACGCGTAAGATTTCGTTATCTTGTTGGAATGCCTTGGACACACTACCGCTCTTACCGCTCCCTTTGTAATTACTTATTAGCTTTAATTATAAATTCTTTGCTTTGAGATTTCAATACTTTCTTAGATTAATTCATTAATACACCAAAACTGTTTTAATTTTTATATAAGGCAGAGGGAGTGGGAGGGGGGGGGCTTTTCAGAATTACTTGAACAATGCCAATTTGTTGGAAACTGATATATTACTTACACATTAAAGTTAATGGCTTTAAATAATTCTATTTAAATCTAAAGATTCCTTGATTCGCTTGAAAGAATTAATTGGGGGAAATTCAATTTAATTCCCACATGATTTCAAAATGAAATTGTTTTAATGTTTTAACGCTAACGTTTTTATCAAAAAGCACTATTTTGCAATTCTTATTATTATTTTGTTTAATATTACTGGCATTGTGATTTTAGAACCGTGCATTAATTAAGAAAAGTTTTTCGAGTCATCGGTATATATTCTGGCTTTGATTATTGCTTCGTTTTACTGAATGAAATCAACATTGTTGTAGCCTCATGCTTATAACGCCTCATTCCCACTCACTGTTTTGATATTTAATTTACTGTTTTTACTTAATATTGTAATCTAGATTTCAGGTTCTCGTTTATGCATTCCTTTTCATATTTGTATTTTAATTTAAGTTTAGTTAATTTAGTTGGTGCGTATATATCGTTAGTAATATAATTTTTGACAGTTTGACAAAATTGTATGTGAAATAATTAAAATCGCTATTTTTAATAACAATTAGTAATAGAAATTGTTTTCACTTCTATATATTTCAAAAAACTTCTTTTAAAAGTAAATCCTACTTCATTTTGACAGATCGTCACATTTTGGAGGTTATAATATAATATAGTTTTTCTTAAATTAATATTTTTAATTTAAAATATTGGACCTTCTAAGGTTCTAAAAAAAAACTTAAAAAATTAATTAAATTAGAAATGGTACTGTGAATGACTACGCGTATTCTCATATGCTAAACAAATTAAATACAAAATTAAATTAAAGCAGTGTGTGGGAATGATACCAGTAAACATTTTGGAGTCACTTCGCCATCATATTGAAGATGCGCATGACTTTTTTGTCAGGAAAGAGTTCATTTACAGTTCTGTTTCTCATAGTCGTTCATATGAAATGTTTATTTTATCGGCTCCAAATGGCGAAACCACTCCATCTGTCGGAATACAATTGAAGATAAAGTTGAGAGAACTATAATTGAAGTGATAGAAACGTAACAAAAAGAGACAACAAATTGTTTACTGGGTACTTTAGTCTTTAATACCATTACCAGCACAAGAATTAGTAGAGGATCGTCCGTGACAGAACTAGTATCAGGTCGTCGAATATGTCGACGTTAAATTAAAAAAAAGTTATTTCATTTATTTAATGTCGGCCTATTTCCGATGCTGAGTCCTATCACCTACGATCTTCTATTATATTGGCGGTGTCATAGCCTTATATTGCCTGATAAATTTTATTTGACAACAATCAAACCCAGAAAATATAACTCTGGTCCGGGGATCGAACCCAAACATTCAGCAATCAGTGTCAAGCATCAATGCTCTCGCCCACTGTGTCGTTCTATTTTAATTTTGTTAATTACTATAAAATATATAATTACTTGAAATAATGCTTACCCTAATTTTGAGGTGGATTTAAAATTGTTTTTAATAGAATTTACTAAATACATAATACTGTAAGTGGGTGAGTAGTTAAACATCCTTTTTCCCTGTTTTGTACACGAGGATGTTTTTCTCCTAAAAGCTCCTTCATTTTTTGTGGACCCTTCTGGGAGGATGTGTTTGTTTGGCAATTTAACAAGTGACCGCTATTTACTTTTACAACGTACTGCAAATTAGGGTTCTTTGGGCGGACATCTAGGGCTACTACATATTAAAACCTTACAACTAAACATGCTACTCAAATGAGAAGAAAATCCCACGAGAGAATGCTGTAATACTAATGAAAAGATTACGCTCTTATATGAGTAAATTATTTAATAGTTAATCTTTATATTAATTAGTATGTACTACGCTTAAGTGATAAAATAATTCTATTTGTTTTTAATAAGGACCCTCCACTCAACTCCGTACATGTAATATCTACCAGTACATAATTTTATTATACAAATACCTTCAAAGTTTCTCGTCTTTCTTCTTCTTCTTTTCTTTCCTCCTCCTTTTTATTTCGTCATCAAATTTCTTTCTTCTCAGTTCCCTAGCAACAAGTACTGCAGGCTCAACCTAATTTCCACTCTCTCTCTCTCCACCAGCTTTATGTTCCACTCTGTTTACTCTTACTCCTTCCTTCTTCTTTGAACAGCTGTCATCCACCTCCTTCGTTCACTGTGTCCTCTCAACAAATCCTCTGCTCACTATCAATCCTAAACTTGCATTCCCTCTTAATATCCATTATCGTATCCTACATATACACGGTGTCCCAAAATTCAACGATAAGTGGGCACCAGAGGGTGGTCCTGCTCATGACTACACGAAAAAAAATGAAAAAAAAATTATCTCATTTTGTTTTGAAATTACAAAAACAAAATAAAAATCTTTCAAAAATTAAAAAACTTTAAGATATTTTTAACTACCATGACCACAATTTTTCAAATATTTCAGATTTCTTTTGAAACCACAACCATTAAAAATCCCAGAATGCTAGTAGTTTTTACACAAAAATCAATCCAAATTTATGCCTGTATTTATGCTAGTGGTAAACAATTGGAACATTTACTATTATTGTAATAATCTAATAAATTTATAAAATAATTGAAAAATTGTTTGTACCATTTGTTTTAATTTATTCAACAATACAAAACTTATTTTGATAACTATATATATATATAGTGATAACTTTCAACAACAACATTTTATGAAATTTGGAATTTTTTTTTTTATATTGCTAGTTTTTTTGATACTCCATATACCACGATGAGTTAAAGTCAAAATCTTTATAAATTTTACTGAAAAAAATAATTTGGATAGATTTTTGTGTAAAATCTACTATCATTCTGGGAATTTTATTGGTTGTCATAAATAGCAGTGCTTTTTAGGTTGCCGATACAAAAAAAAATCAAAAATATTTAAAAAATTGTGGTCATGGTATTTAAAAACATCTTACAGTGTCTCAATTTTCGAAAGATTTTTTTTTTTTTTATAATTTCAAAGCAAAATGAGATACATTTTTCTTTCTTTTCTTCTCGTGTAGTCATGAGTAGGACCCTCTGGTGCCCGCTTATCGTTGAATTTTGGGAGACCGTGTCTCTTTATATAATGCACTTCTTCTGAACTTCATTGATTAAGTCATTTTGTTTCTTTATGTTTTAATTGCATCAAAATTAATTGCTATTTTATAGTTACTTTAAATTATACCGCCATCACAGAATTAATGTTTTTGTACGCAATTCTACATTGACCAATTATATTTAATTTTTACTTTAACGGTTTTCTTAAATAGGTACTGTTCATTTAATTAAAGTTAAGCAATTAAGTTTTACGTCATTTTATCTTAAAAGTATATACGATATCTTCTTCGAAAGTACATTCTAAAAAATTGAAACTATAGTTCAAATTACGAGAGTTCGGCGGCGACTCATGCCTTAAACAAGTTGTGGGGTATAAACTGCAAATATAACTAAAAAGCACTGACTCACTAAATTTTCTATAATGTATATAGAAACGAATAAGAAAAAATTCATCATCGTATTATAGATGTATACCGCTCTTATAACCTCTTTTAAGTATAAGTCGCCGCCGAACTATCGTGATTTTGACTATATTAAAATATATGTTTAATGTATCTTTATGCTATGCTTCTTTGCACAATCCTGGCAACATCGGAACGATCTTGATGTAAAAAATGATAGGTTAAAAATCGCAAGCATGTTCATGTGCAAAACGGACTAGAATTTGACACAATAATTATCTGTCAAAAGTGAATGTAAACAATGCGACCATAAGAGCGTTCCATTAAGAGCGTAACTTTGAATCTTCTCTTCTGTACGCACATATGTGTACAGAACCCAGTTATTGTTATGTTACTTGGTTATCGAAGTATCTACTCTATTACATGATTTATTCGATTTATTTAGAGGGTACGGTGACCGAGAGCATTGATGTTTACACCAGACTGCTGTGTCATTGCGTTCGATCCCTGGGCCTGGATTTGGATATTATAAAATTTATTTGGTTATGATTTTCCACAATTATAAACATATTAAGCAGTGGTGTAGTTTACATATATGGAAACATCGGATTGGCCGACATTAAATAAATTAAACAAATAAAATTCCCGGGAGAATTCGTTTTTATGTTTGTCACATTTACCTTATTTTTACATTTTACTTTACTAATTATGATCGTGTATAATCGTAACACCACAGTTGCTTTTCAATGTTCATTTTCATATTTTGTCGACTTGTAAAGAATAATAATCGTATTGTCAATATATTAAATTAATTTAAAAAATATTTGATGTGACGTCTCTCTCGGTAAAATTGGAATTCAATTGAACAATAAATCTGTTCCCCGATTCCTCAGCATTCCTATTATTTCCCTAAAAACTGAGGACTGAGGACTGAGCACTGCTAGGAGGGTGCTAGGCACTTCTTCTGTTCGGGTTCGCAACCAGTCTGTTCAGAATTGGTGTGTTAATTAATTTATAAGGGCTTCAAAAAACTGGTAGACCGGAAATTTTAATTTTAAATCATCTACAGTCAAATGTCAAATAAAGATTTTAACAGAAAGGTCATTTACTAAGAGGTACTCGTACACGTACTTTGTTGTATTGTATCAGTAATACTAGTAAGAAGTGAAATATATTCCATTTGACATTTAAGAGATGTTTTAATTAATTACCATCCACTAAACACATTTATCACGCACACAAATCGTATCATATCTAAACTTATTTATTATTAACCCTGCGTGTGTATACTGGGTCTTTTAAGGAACAGTTGAAATTTAAAACTCCTATTTCTCTCTCATGAGTACAGAGCGTACTTCACCTCTAAAAAATGTAGGTAGTGGTAGGGACTTAAGTATTTTCCAATGTTAGTAAACGCACTTTTTTTGCTTTTCTCGTTGTTTTACAGTTTTTTCATGGTTAAAATAACTGTTTTATGTAATTTAATATATTATTTCTAAGATTATATATATAGATATTTTTTTTATTGGTTCATCTTTTTACTACAATAAGTTTTTGCAGATGTGTAAATATTCAAGGGGTAAACTAGAAAAGCGAAAACGATGTTCTCTTTGTACTTGGAAGAAAAACAGAAAAACAATATATTGTGTATCGTCCGGGGCGCCGGTTGACAATAATCATCGTAACCACTTTTGTCCCAGTTGCGAACCGTAAATTCTCTTTTTGACACTAATTATTATTAACTACTATTATTATTTCATAACTTTCATATTTTCACCAATAAAAACCTATTTTGTGCCGAATCACCGTTCCGATTATTATGACATGTCTGAATCCGTAAATACTTTTTGGAGCACACGCCAAAACCATTCTTTCAACAGCTTATAGTCTCAGATAAAAAAGTCTACAACCGTTTTTCTTAATATTTGTTATAAAGTTACGAATTTTTTAACAATAACCGTTTTTTCCGTGTTTTTTTACTCTTTGTCAATTTTTATTAAACACTTCAAGAAGTAATCCAGAATTTTTCCAGAAAAATTCAACTGTGTTCATTCAAATTCAACCTCAAAGACCCAGTGTACACACCATGACTCGAAAAATATGGAGGAATAAATAATCTGTAAGCAGAAGTTTGTTAGTTTTTGTGCAGCATCTGATAATACTCGTATCTAATTAAATGAATGAATTTGATTGGCATCACTATATTCACCTTTCAAGCAGTGTTGTTGGACATCCCTTGTCGGCATCGGCTTTGTTGCTAAGGAAATGAGATCTGGATACGCAGCAGTGTTGAAGTAACCCCGCTGTGACTCTAATAGAAATGTATTCATAGGCGCCTTGTGCGGCTTGTACGGCTCGTACGGCTTGTGCCTGAGATGAAGAGTAGAAGTTTATTACATCCCACAGTTTCGCTCACTATTATCATACCACACATAATACACTATTTGAAATCTCTGAACCCTTGATTTAATATGTCAAGCTTCTATGTTAATTGTTAATTTAAAACAAAGATCTATGAATATGGAAGCCTGTATTAGCTCCTACCCAATTAACTGTATATATATATATATATATATATATATAAATAAAACGACGAGATAGTGTCAGGTAGTATCATCTACAAGGAGACGAATATAACGGCTTCTTCCGCCAATTTGCGTCAGTTGTGTTTCTGAAAATCAAGTACTGAATCGTGAATTCATTGCCACTAATTATTGCTTGTGTGTGAGCGAGTCAAACATTTTCATTTACGCCAATAGAATGTTGCATACTTCAATTCTCCAAACGTACAAACACAGCGCAAAATAACGTATCAACCTGAAATCTTCTTGGCGTTATAAATAGTGAAACCATGCTCCTTTATTTTAATCCTTTAAAAGAAAGAGATTATTGGGAATTGCTGAAATTATAATACTACTTATTATTTATATTTACTATTAGTTTACCTATATTGACTTACGGTATACAACTCTGAGGATCAGCTGCAAACTCTAATATTGAGATTCTACAACGCTTCCAATCCAAGGTGCTACGCATTATTATAAATGCTCCACTAGGTACGACCAATAAGGATATTCATCACGACTTGCAAGTATCAAGAATCAAAGACGAAATCATAAAGTACAGCATCAAGTAGAGGGACCGACTGGATGACCACCCAAACGCCCTTACGGGGAACCTGATGAGTCAGAAGAAGGCGCAGGCTGAAAGGAAAGCTAGCAATTGATTTAGTCGATGACTAAAATATATTAAGTACCCAGCAGATCAAAATATTCAAGTATTCTCATGTGCACTTGGAAAGAATAATAAGGATGTATCATCGGATACATTCCTTTTATGTTGTTATAATGTTATGTGGCTTACTAAATATCTATGTATAGATTGTAATATTCTGGGATGTCAATAAAAAAACTATTAGTTTTGTAAAGATTTAAAAGGTTAAGTCGTAAGATGTAATAAATATGTTAAATGGCATCAGAACTCTTAAAGTAGAGAGGGAAAACCTTCGTAAATATATAAAATAGTCTAGTTACTGTCTTTACTATGAAATTTTATCGATATTTTTCGTAATAGTTTGTTTTATGTATTATTATAAAATCTTAGTCATTAACAATATAATTATAAAAGTAAAAGCAAATATTGTTTTATATAAATATTTATATTTCTTATCAAAAGTCACATGGACAAATTTTAATTACTACTAAAAAATTTAATATGTTTTCTAATTTATGCAAAAATAAAATTGTATATATTTGTAAATATCATTAATAGTTAAATTTATAAATATTTTTTTTTTGTGGGTTAGTATATTATATACGTAACCTAAAAGTAATCAGTGATTGGTCCAGTGCTGTGAAACACAGTCTTGGACACCAAACGCCCGTTGATATAAGTAACATTAACATCCAGATCGCCTTCCTTAATATTCAAGGTTTCCACGGTTTCCTCAGATTCGTCACTTGTAGATAACGTGTCGTTGCTCAAGGTACTTCCAGATATTCTACTTCTCAGTCTTCCATTTGACTTATTACGATCCCCAGAATCCAACACTGATCCAGAGTAGTTGAATTCCCTGCAGTCAAAGCTTTCATGCGATTCCCTGTAAAATTCTCCCACCAGATAATCGTGGGAATGCCCCTTAAACACATCAGATAAATCGTCATCAGAGCTAGATGAAAAACTCATCATCGACTCGTACGAGTTGTTCATAGTCTTTCCTGCACGACATCTTGACATTTTCGCTCGTACTTTCGATTTCGGGAGCGGAGGAGTGTACAACTCTGCGAAGGATGATTCACTGCTAACTTGAGATTTTGGAGTTGGCGTAGATGGACCGGCAGTCACCTCCTTAAATACTTTACTATCTTTCATTAAAGTTCTGTCGTAAAACTTTCTCTTATTCGGATCAGAAAGAGTAAAGTAAGCAGTTTGCAGCTCTTCAAATTTTTTGGGGAAATTAATGGATTGGTTGTCTTGGTTCTTGTCAGGATGATATCTTAAAGCAAGCTTGCGATAGGCTTGACGAATCTGTAAGTCTGTTGCGCCAATCTTGACACCCAGGACGCTGTAATAATCACTCATATTGAATCTGTAAAGGAATATTGGAAGTTCTTTAATAACATCTTAGTAAATATACAAAGGATCTATGTAATGTACTTGGAAGTACTCTGGAGACAAGATTTTCTTTAGACAATTTAGAGAAACGACTCTGTTTGTACAATCTTCAAGTAATGTTCTCTCAATCATTCCACGTTAAAAGCAAGTTTGTCCAAAAGACACGCTTGTCTTCAGAGGGCACCTAATCATATAAGTGCATATTACTCAATATACATCAGACTTTCAAAATATTAGTTTGCAACAATTTTTCTTTCTAAATCTTTTTATTATACTTTAAATGAAAAGAACATTTAGTAATAATACAATATTCCCTTTAACACTACATTATGTAACTTTTTTTTTTAGTAAATAGAAAAATATTATAACCTCAAAATGTGAATGTCAAATATACGAATAATATTTTTTAAGAATTTTTAATATAAATAAATTATTCTTACCAGTTTATTAGAATTTAATAGTAAAAATTATAATGATCAAAATTTTCCACCCTTTAATAAATCTTTTTCAAAATTAAACTCGTTTAGAATATAAATTTAGCCCGAATAAATACCCTATCTAAAATGGAGACTTGTATTAAAACAAAGAACAAGATGTTGTTTTGTTTTCTTAGAAGTGTAGATCGATGGATACATTTAATACATAGTATTACATTTGAAATATTTGAATTGAGCAGCACTAAATAAAATAAGTGTATTATGTCTCCATCTGTTAGGATTAAAACAAACCTCAATTTATTTGAATCTTTTTGAAAGATGTAATCTTTTCATGTTATAAAATTTATAAATCCTATATTATAATGTTCCAGGTGTATATTTATGATCTTATAGTCTTATATTCTTATGATCTTATATGTTTGGTAGTGAATTTTGTATGGTAGCTCGAAAATCGGGTATTTCGCAGAGAAAGAATTCTAAGACTGTTGGCGTCCCCGGATTTTTACTTAAATTTCTTGGAGTCCCGTAATATTGGAAAAACTGGAGAAAAAAAGTGGGACCTTTTGCTGTATAACTTTGTATTCGTTTAAGATAGACGGATGAAATTTTGCCAGTGTATTACGCTTTTTAAATGCCAACATATATTTCAAAATTTTATAAAAGGGGCGCCGGGAAAATTGGGGAGCCCGGTAGGAAATTTTGAATTTTTTGTTTGATGACAAATCAAACGAATTCCAATACGCACAACACCGCTTGACGACATAGTAGATTATAATGCCGAATGTGTGAACATGCAATGAAAGAAAAATGAACGGTTCACTCAAACAAAGTTCATCGAGTGAACCGTCTAATGGCAGCTTTAAATATGAAGGTCCTTCTATAAAACTTAATATTTTAAGAGATCTATGCGGAAATCTTGCGGAAAAACACTTTATATTTTTTATACAAGAATCTTATGTATTAGATACGATTAAAAAATGGCTGCATTTTATTATACGTGCTGTATTATAACGCGTTGTGTTATAAGAAGGTCTTCTGTGTTATATACGAGTATCTTGTACATATAACCTACTACACCTAACATATACATACAATGTGTTATTTAGGGTCTGTTCAAATTTTTATCAGATCCTTTCCAAATAGATAGAAACAATCCCTTAACCTTCAACCTTGACCATACGGATGACCTTTCCATAAATAAACGAAATCAAATTTAAAAATTACAAAAGGGGTAATTTTCTTTTTTACAACAACATTTTTATAAATTTATTTTTTTTAAAGAAATGTTATAATGAATGTAATAGCATACTATTATATAGGTTACCTTTTTATATATTTGTTGTCTCTAAAATTATTATTTACTTCACCCTGTTTTCTATTTCTGTAAAATGATATCTATATAATAAACTTATCGAAAAAATAATAGGTAAACTAATGTACTTGTTTATAAATTTGTAAAAAAAATATATTTAATTAAAATGGAACCACTATTAAATGCGTCACTACATTTATTCTAATTTGTCAATTGTTTTAATAGACCCAATAGCCTATTAAGAATGACATGAACATCTAATATAAAGAAGAAGAAGATAGGACATCTGTGTACTAACATAAAACTAATTACAAAAATTATTTAAATTAAGATGACACGGTAACAGTTTAAAAATCTGTTAATAATTTATAAATTATGAATTATTTATTTTAAATATTTATAATTTTATGCAGTGATGAAAGTAAATGAATGGCAGACTTAAGATAATTGTCTCTGAAAAAAATTACAAAAGAATCCAAAGTGATGTTTTTTTTAATTTAGTAAATTTGATGATCTATTTTCTCTTACATTGGCGTTTATATTTTCCGTTAATATAAGTATCTGTAGTTAGTCCGATTGACTACCCAGCAGTTTACATCATAGAAGATAGAAGCCTACTGTCGACGCAGCTTCACTGCATACGCACGGTTTCGGTCATTAGGAATCATCCTCTGATAACTCTTTTGCAGCAACAAACAATCAACGGTTAATGTTCTTTTCGATGTAAGGATGAATTTTGAAAGTCTCTTTAAACATAGGACCTCGGTTTATGATGAAAAAAATCACTCTATGGCCAGAGTTGTGTAGCCCTATTCTGCAGCAACCTGTTCTGAACTTCTTCAACAACTTAAGCAAATATAACTTAATATAATTAATTTATCACCTGTTAAACACTATTACTTATGGTACATGTTAGCAGAGGCGGCCTTAGGGGGTGGCAAGCAGAGCAACCGCCAGAAGCATCGTATTCTCGCGCAATAACCCAAGTAGAAAAATTCATTACTATATATGTATTTGAATATCGCGCCTCACTCTTTATAAATCCCACTAGAATCACTGTGTATATCTTTTAAGGCATTCATGTGCCTTAGTTTATCATCATTAATATTTGTCGTCTTTATGCTTGTTAACTTTTATAAATCTTCCAATATAAAATCTTATTTCTCGTCAATTTTCATCAAAAATACTTACTTAAAATTTACATAAATTATACAAAGAAAACCGCCACCCCGGGGCCTCGAAAAGTTCTGCCGCCCGGGGCCTCGCAATGGCTAAGGCCGACCCTGCATGTAAGATATATGTAACATAAACTAGTTTATCTATTACATACATTTTTAAGGTAAATGTAAGGTGAGGTGACGTAACTAAAGTTATCATTAGATATAAGTTGATTTCAACATCAAGCGAAGCAACAATCTGGTAATTTAACAATATCCGAATTTTCAAGGTCTAAAGTAAAGTAAAGTTTTAACAAGATGACAATGTCAGCTTCGCAATATCCCAAAAGAGCAGACCCTGTTGATACACTTCCAGCATAATAATAATTGAAGTCCACCCTAATATCAAATAAAGTAAGCTAATCATGATTGAAATGTAAAATAGAAATGGCAATATGGCAAATCATAAATGGTAAATAACATCAATTATTTAGCTGTAGAAATGTACGAGTATCTATTCAGCGTTCAACACATAACGATTCTCATGAATAATTTCATTTTCTTCGTCAGTAGCCGTTAAGTGTTGACAAGGGGTGTGCGGAACGCGGAGAGGGTTTAGCTTTCTAGTACTAGTCGATATCGGGGGGTGGCAGAGCGACACTCTCTGGATTCACGCAAAACCGCTCTCTAATTAAACAACCAACACCATCAACAGCACGACCCGAGGGCCTGGGGTAACGTAGCTATTCGTATTGTGACGGGACCGGGACCGGGACCGGGACCCGGAACCATTCTAACACTGTCCTTTCATACACAAGGGGCGTTCTGGACCTCGCCATTTAAGAAACCAGTGCCACAGTCACAGATGCTGTTTTATTTTAATAAATTCAACGGCTGTTTACAAAAATTCATATAAAAGAATTTGCTTATTTATTAATCAATAGTATTTGGACATATTGACCCTTGGCGTGGTTGAGTCGTTGATACTTGGTTCGAATCCCAGAGTCAACATTTGTTATTGTTTTCTTTTTTAATGTTTTTGCCATTTGGAACTACATTCTTGTGCCTTAACTGTTTAATTCAATTTTGATCCTTATTAAATCTAAACATTCAAAATATATAAATTTATCCTTTTAAAAATACAAACAAAACTACTACTGTTATTGCTTCGTTCCTCCTGGTACTCTCCCTCCTATTTCTACTCCTGCAATTCCTTCGTATTCCTCGTTCCTTTTCTTTATCTCCGCCATCCACCTCTTCCCTTCACTGCCTCCCTTTAATAACTGCCCAATATTCTTTTTGCTTATTACCTTTTTCTCACATAAAAAGTTAATGTGCTCCAATATTTCTATCCCCGTTTCTTTTCTCGCTATTTGCCCAGTTTCCTTGCTCCTCGTTTCCCAATCTAAATCTGGCAATCCTTCTCATGTTCTTTGTGTCTTTTTCCCTTAAGTATTGTGGTATTTTTCTCTCTCTTCCAAATCCTTTTATATCTTTTGATGTAATTGCTCTTTTCAATTTTTTCCATTCTTCCCTATTGATGTATCTCCCTGTGTATTTATTGCGGGATTTCAAAAGAAAATGCACCAGTTACTATCGGAACTATGAAGTTACGTAATTATTTGTTGACATAGATGGTAACATTGGTATTGAAACTTTTAATACTCGTATATGACGAGGAATGGGTAGTGGACCTAGGAAGCTAATGAAAATATTTAAAACAAACTTATTTACGCATCGTACGCCTCTTCAGATATTTTTACATGGAAGACAAAACTTTGCATATTATTTTATGCGTAATAAATTATTTACAAGTTCCACATTATATTTCGATCGAGATTTATTTAGCACCCTGTATAAATGGTATTAAAAGTTGAGTAACATTTTTAGAATCTTCGAACATACCCTAACCGCATCGTAGATTAGGGTTGGCAAAACGATGCTAACCCAGTACCCACAGACCACCTACTCGACGACGCCGACGGCCAGTCTATAAAGCGATAGAGCTATGGGAATGACGGATTCCTTAATATAGTTATAACAAAGGACGCAACAAAACCTTCAAAGAATTTCATTATTCTTTGGAATGTGAATGCTGTCGGCCGTCGGCCCTTGGCCCTTGGTCCTCGGTCTTCACCCATCAGATGCCTCTTGTCTTCTTTTCTAGATAAAGTAATTTAAAGTTGAAATAGTTTTAAACTAATGTATTTTATATTTAAATGGTAGCTACTGTGTGTTGAATCCAATTGTCTGTGGTCAGCGTAATTTTGTGTTTGCTTTGTAAATCTGTGTTTCATTGTTGTCTCTGTGATCCGTTTTTATTGAAAATATTTTGGGCTATATACCACTGAGGAATAAGTCCGCGTGAAAAGACATAGAATAACACATAGAATTATATGAACATGCACACACCACAGATTTTATCCTACGCGGAAAAAGAAATCTGTAAATATCTATAGAATTCAGACATTTTTTTTCTTATCTTATTTTGTAGAACATATAGTTGAATGAGGACAAACGCACTACGGAATGAATCCGCAAATATCATATGTTGTTTCTCGGCCCATCTCTTTGAACGCAGAATGTAGATGTCTTGATATTTTGTAAAAATGATATAAAATGACCGAGTCAAGTAGTGCATATAAACTCAGATGAATTTATAAGCAAAGGCATAGAGGAGAAGAGAAGGAGGCGCAAGTGTGGAAGAGGAGCTAAGGAGAAGGGATAAGGAGATACAACAACAGGAAAGAATGGGAAAAATCGAGAAAAGCAATTACAATACAAGATATAAAAGGATTTGGGAAAGTAGTATACCTCAGTACTTAATAGAAAAAGACATAAAAAACATAAGAAGGACAGCAAGGTATAGATTGGGAAATGAGGAAAAAGGAAACAGATACTGGGAAAGTAGTGAGGAAAGAATGTGTAGAGTGTGCGGAACGGAGGACGAAACACTGGAGCACATTAAGTTTGATTGTAAGGAAAAAGTAGGGAGTGAGATGAATATTGGGCCGCTTTTAAAAGGGGGCAAGGAAGGGAACAGATGCATGGTAGAAATAATTAGAAGAAGGAAGGCTGAAGCTTTTTAAATCTTTTTAAGGCAGAAGAATGTAATGCCGAAAGTGAAGGGAAGAGGTGAATGGCGGAGATAGAGAGAAAAAAGAACTAGGAAAGAAAAGGAATGGCAGAGTAGAAACAAAAGGGACAGTATCAGGAGGAGCGAAGCAGTGGCAGTAGCAGTTTTGTTTTTATTTTTATAAGGATATATAAATAGGATTTTATATATATATTTTTTTTTTTTCGTTTGAAGAAAAATGAGAATGTTTAGATTTAATAAGGATCAAAATTGAATTAAGCACCATGACATGTATATAAATGAGTTAAGGCACAAGAATGTAGTGCCAAATGGCAAAAACATTAAAAATAAAATAATAATAATAATTATAAGCAATGTGTGCTAGGTAAGTTTTAGTATACAGAATTAAAACCCTCGTGGAAAAGAACCGCGCGGTTTTAATTCCGTATAGTAAAACTTACCTAGCACACACTGTGCATCTACTGTTTTCAAAAAGATACACCAACATACACATACTGCTTTTGAATTAATTCCGTAGTGTGTGTTTAAACCTCCAAATACCATTGTTTTGAAGTAAGAGTAATAGGCTTGTGTCCTCATTTTTTAGTGGTCGATTTTTCAATTGTTGATTGAAATTGATGTTAATAAATGTGTATTGGCGTGTCTATTTCATTACATTTTTAAATATTGACGAAGATATTTAAAAGCAATTAAAAGTTTGAATTTAGTTTTTATGACGTGAAATGCATTTTAACGTCAGTTATTTGTTGAGTAGGTCAGTGTTGTGGTAATGTTCTGTAGCTGTTGGTAGTCAAATAATCAAGTCAAATCAAAGAATAATACGTTTTTATTTTATTTAACCCTGCTAAGGCAGACATATTATTGGAATTTGATTGTTCCTTGAAATAGCTGTAAATAATATTTGATATTTTGATATATAAATACATATAGCAGAGATTTTTGAGCTGTAAGGTTGGTAACCTTCCACAAGGATTGTGATGTCACATGCATTTGGAATGTGTACAACGTTGAATCTCTTTAATAATTAAAGAGACAAAATGACTTTTTTCATTGTTAATATTTTATATATATTTTACAAACATTTTATAATAAGTAAAATCGTTTAGATACCAGGTAACGTTGTGTAATTTGAAAACTGAATTCCGCATTTAATTTTGTAGCCTTATATGAAAAATTACCCTCTATTTAAAAGATATAACAATACTCGTACTTAAATTTTTTTCAGAAATTCTTATACCCTGTATGCCAGTAATAAACATCGATATTAGCTATATCGTATAAATATCGGTTTTGAGTCGGGAAGAGATATTATCATTCGGTCACTAAGTCGAGAGTAAACACATAAGTTTCTCCAATCCTCTCGATCCTCTCAAATTGAATACAAACATTCGTGCCGTGATTAAAGTCAATGAGATATACTCGTACGCGTACAGTAACCATACACACACAGTCAGTTGTCTTGACCAAGTTCCAAGTTAACCCTAAGATACGCATAATAAGTTATCAACAGTAGTCCACAGTCCAAACGCATTGGCTTCATTGAATAAAACGTAGAAAAGGGTAAGAGAGCGTATGCAGCTACATCTACAGCTCTACTGTGACAATCACTGAAATTGTCATGCATTCAACCTTGCAAGGGTTGCTCTTCCAAGCAATCTCTTTGATAAATGTCGGCGATAGCACACACCATAAAATTAATACTAAGATTTGCAGTTCTCATCCACATAATGCGATTAATATAATAATAATAATATATTTTATTGTATATCCCTTTACGGCTTTACAAACTCCATACATTTATTTTACATTCCATTTCTGAATTACCAAAGCTTAAAATCAAATTATTTCCTTTCTTCTGCTCCATGTTCTTCCTCCTTTCCTCTTTCTATTGACTCTTCTCAACATATTATCCATCTTCTTTTAACTATTACTCCTAAACTCGTATTCCTTTTTTATATGCCCCGATGTATTAATGTCATATTATCCATCTTTAAACATTATGCAGAGCTTCTTCTTCATTTCTTCCTATTATCTATTTCTCAGCTTTCATCCTTCTTGTTACTTCTGCCATCCATCTGTTACCCTCATTGACAAGGTGGAAGCAGAAAAAGAAATGAGAGAAGAAATAAAGTAAATGAGGGAAAATTTAATATGTTTAAAAAGGGAAAGGAACTGATGATGAGATTGGAAAAAGAGAAACATGAAAAAAGAGAAGAAAGAAAAGGAGAAGTAAGAAGCAGAAAAAGAATTCAGAGAAAATGTAGAGGAATTGGAAACACGTCTCGTATATATCCCATAACAATCGACGTATAAAATTTTAAATCGTAAAGTTTCTTTCGAAGATCAACTTGTGTCATATTAAAAAAAAACTTTGTATATTATTTCTGAGTAAGTATCCAATTTTCAAAATGTATTGTGTATTTTTCAAATACATTTTATTCTATTCACGATCACAAAGTAGTACACATCGTCTTACCGATGCTGCTCAGTAATTCAAGACGAATAGCTTGAACAAGTGCCGAACTTAGGTGCTGCTTTACTGGTTTACTGGTTTACTGGCTACCACTATTATATCCACATGCTAGGCTGAGTGTATTCACTCAACTGAAAAGTTTAAGATACGAATTCACGAGCTTGATACAGATCTAGAATTTAAAGCTATCATGCGTAGCGTAACCAAAAATGTTTTGTAGTTGTATTTTCTCACTAAGAACGTGTTTGTTCGGCGAATGTATCACATATTCGGCAAAACGATCAAAGAAACGATGGAGAAGTGGGTCAGGTTCTAACACGAAATACGGGAAAGAAAAAATTGAATGTATAAATCGTTTTCCATATTTAATAAACCATGACGAACATAAGCCAACTGCGTCCCCCTATTGCAAACTTAAATTGAAGTATTAAAAGCAAAAGAACATAACTCTGTAGGTCAGTCAACCTTTGAAATTGATACATAAATCAGGATACTGCGCACATATGTATTATATACTCGTATCTAATATACGTGTAAGTATATACGAGTAAGTTGTAGTATCATAAATGACGAGGAAGTGTCATTAAATTACGATTGTCCTTTTCTGACACTGACACCACTTATTGCGACAGAGCTACGAGTTTTCTGTGATAAATCATACAACTTAGCCTGCGCCCGTGCCCCGCCCCTGTGGAGGTGGGCGCTACAGATTCCTACAATCATTCATTATATCTAGGCTGTGTTATAAGTGGTATTTATTATATGTTATGTCATAAGGGAGCAGATATATTTTTTGCACAAATTTCAATTAAAATACCCTTCTTAACAAAAATGTTATTTGAAGATAAACAGTAAAAAGAAAAATGAAAGAACTTTTAGCAACTTATAAGAGCCATCCATAAATTACATAACACACATTTCCTGTAATAATGACCTCGACCTCCATTATCTTTCCAGAAAATTAATACTCACAAAACATATTTACTATTTTATATTTTTTTTAAATTTATATATTTGCTGCATATGACGTCACATGTTGTCCCAATTTCTTTATCCCTCCCCCTTCGCGGTCATGTAATTTATTGATAGCCCCATAGCAATTTTGATATTGTAAATTAATACTGAAATAACTATTTGTTTAATTTATACGTGGATATAAGTCTTTATAGAGAGAATTATAGACTAACAAGAATGTAGCATAAGTCCTATTCCGGAGATTGACCTCGAAATTTGGAATAACTAACCTAACCTTCGTTTTCTTTTTATTTTCAGGTAATGATTACTACTACTCTCATTTCACGATGTCATCTAAGTCGTAAGTTTTTATATTCATATATTTTTATAAGTTGGTTAAAAAATTGCGTAAATAATTGCATATATGAGGATTGGTTTTGAGAGTTAAATTAATGCAGTGTTCAGTTTTGTGATTTTGTTAATTTTAACAATAGTTATATTCAGATAGTGAACTATAACCTTAACCACTGCTTTAATAATATTTATTATTTTATAAACGGGGTAATCAGAAAAAATCAGAAAAGATAACAATTTTATTTTGTAACTTTTTGCGGACAACCGTTGACTTTAAGGCTATAAGGCCCACTCCAAGTTAATATCAGCGGCTAGCTTTCGTTAAAGTTACATAGTCTAACTTAGGAAATATGTATACGCCTTCTAAAAATCGCCTTAAGCTAACCGGCGTCTTTAAAAATTGCAAAATAGGGGTCTTACTTCACATTGGTTTTTTGTATAAACACTGTTCTATTTTGACTCCCCAAAATTATACAAAGCGTTTCTGAGTGACATCAGCGGCGTAATTTCTGCTCGAAACTACAAATCGATGCTACAAACACCTTCCAACGTTGGACGCTACGTGTGTCCGATGCAGGAACTAAGTGTGTCCAACGTTCATGTTGGGAGAAGTTCGGAAGTTGATCCACATGTCATGCACTGCTGGATGAATCGTCCAACAAAGGAAGGTTTTATACATGAAAGTTTCTTTATTTACTTGAAAGTTTTTATGACACAGTATCAGTGTCAATAATTTCTACAAATTAATAGAATATATAAATAAATAAACTTGCCATGTCAATCTTCCAATATTTGGCTCACACGTTGGAGGGAAGCATTTGAATCAAACGTTTACCGCAACGTCCGGAGCCGGCTTTACACCAACGGTGTGCCGCATCAAATGGCTTTCAATCACAGGAAATTTTGTATTGACTTATTCATAATAATATTGGAGTTTTTGTATAAGAAATTCATTTATATCTATGAGTAGTATCAGTTCATCGAAGGGCTTACAAAAACTCCAGCCTAGATTCCATTGAGGACTAATACCGCGTGGACTGCAGATAAATTCATCTAAGTTTATGTGACATACTTGACACGGTTTTATACTGTTCTATTTATATATCTTGTCATTTTAATGAATGTTCAAAGAGATGAAGCGACTGATTGCATACTGCTTTCAAAAAGAGATACGCCGAGCATAGCATATGGGTTTTGCAGAATTAATTCCGCAGTGCGTGTGTTCACACTATATGTTCTACAGAAAAAAAATAAAGAAAAAACCTGTCTGTGCCACGGTGATTTTTGTAGAAATCTACATAATTTAGTTCCCGCGTAGAATTAAAACTGGTGGTGTGTGCATGCTCATACGATTTCCTGTGTTCCATGTTGTGGAATTATTCCTCAATGGGGTCTAGGCCTTAAACGTCACTCCATGACATCAATTTTCTTATACTACTTAAATCCTTCTTCGAAAATTCAGTGTAAACAATAATAACGTAATTAAATACAGTAAGAAGGTTTTAGTGAAGTGATTGTGAGTTTGGTATATGCTGATTCTTCAAGTAGAGTACGTCTTGTATTCTGTTCCTTCTAGTTATTGAAATTTTCTTGGTAAGTCTTTGTAACCAAGCTAAGTCGGCTGTGGGCTGTTGGCTGACGGTTGTGTGGAGACAAATTTAATTATACAGTTTGGTATTCATTTGTCATTCTAACTTTGTTATATTAAAAGGTTAACTTCAAAGCCTCGCCTCAGTCGGAGTAATACTGTGGCACTATGTTTAAATTTGTAAATTTGAAAGTATTAATTTGTTTGAGCCTGTTATAATACTTATAGAGAGAATGTTTGATACATATACAGGGTGTCTCTAAAGTAGCACGTCACACTGACTCATACACATCGAATAAGCCTAATATGACCTAAATAAAAGTCGCATGGTTTTCGAGATATCGTCGGCTTAAAGTTTTTTTTTAATTCTCCATTTTTTTTATCATTGTTAGTGCCAGCGTTTTTTTTTTTTATAGCTCTCTGTTTTAGTTTTTTTATATCTACACTATCGTGAATAGTTACATAAGACGACATAAGCATTGTTTTGTCGATGACTTATGTAAAATACGAAAAATTTCTGGTTTAATCTTGACTCAAATCCTCAGCAAAAACATTAACTTCGTCTTTTTGTATTTTTTTTTTGTATCGGCAACCTAAATAGCATTGCTATCCACACCACAACCATTAAAAATCCCAGAATGCCAGTAGTTTTTATACAAAAATCAATCGAATTTATTTTTTCCCCTAAAATTTTTAAAGATTTTTACTTTCAGTCCACTTTAACTCATCGTGGTGTAAAAAAAAGTATGAACGCAATCTCTTCAGGATTCCAAAATGGTATAATACTTCAGGAAAACTTCTTAAGGTGTTTCAATTTTCGAAAGATTTTTTTTTTTTTTTTGTAATTTCTATACAAAATGAGATAAATTACTTTGCTTACTTTGTTGGAGTTGGACTAGACCAACTTACTTTGTTGGAGTTGGACTAGACAGTTACTCGTTGCACTACACACACTACAATGAAAGTAGCTATAACTAATATATACCGCTAGCCTGACCAGAATGCAATTGTTATATCTCTGGTCAGTGCTACCAACTAAAGAAATATAGTGATTCTGATACAGATAATACATCATTCTGAAATAAACCTTATGGTTATCTGTTATAAATTTGATTCGTTTAACAATTAAGGTCTACAAATTATAGTTCAACAGGATAGGCCACTGAAGAGGTTATTAAGGACTGTAGATGTTAAATAAAAGGGAAATAAAAATCGAAAAATATCCCGGGAATTCCCGATATTCTACCATAAATATTAGACTCAGAATTTAGTGTTTGCATAGTATGTGTCGGATTCACTTGCATCACTTAGTTTTTCGAAAATTATTTTTAAATTAACTGTATTTACCCTAACAATCTTTTTTATAAACACATTCAGATTTTTTTCCATTAATTACATATAAATTGTTTTTATTACTATTTTTTCCTATAATTACATTTCAATTATTTTATAAGTGGCATCCAGCAACCAGATTCACCACCCACGATTTTCTGTTTGTCTGTTGAAGTGGTTTTTTATCTCTTCCTGTATCCCTCTCTCCCTGTGTGTATTTCTGTTTTGGTTCTCTAGAGTTAACTGCTTGCTTAATTTGGAGACCCTTTTTTATGATGTATTTGTTGTGATTAATTTGTCCCTTAGTGGTACCTAATTAATTCATTAATACGCGCCTTTTTGCTGTGAACTAATTGGTATACTTATTGATTATTGTTTCCTTTACTCGATATACATTCGTGTATATATATATATATATATATATACATATATATATATATATATATATATATATATATATATATATATATATATATATATATATATACAGGGTGTTTGGTAGCAAGGTGCAAAGCCTAAGGGTTAAGGAGTTGACACCATTTAGAACATTTTGAGCCGAATGCCGATGTCTTAGCCGAAGTCTGCTTATTTATTTTTTACTGCTATTTTTATGTTATTTTTATAATAACACAGTTTCTGACATTTAAATGCCAACAGTAGCCCAATTTAAGTTGATATGTTAATTGTTTTATTTTTTGGCGTTTGTAAGATGTGTACCTAAAAAACCAAGTTTCAAGCATCTGTGTTATTTTAAAAAAATACTAGATGATTTTGAAGTTGTAAAAACTTTTAAAATTAAAAAAGCTACTACCGTTTATAGCATTTAAAAAAATAAATAAGATAGCCTCGATCGTTCAAACTTTCTAAAAACATGCTCGGTTAATGGCCTTTCTTTTAAGGTATCATTTAAGCTGATATCTTACCAATTCTCAGAATTAGAGTTAATACTAGAACTATAGAACTAGATATTTTTTTAGTAATTTACATACACATTATAATAATTACACTCTTTAACTTAAATCATACTATCTTACCTGAAATCAAAGAAACGATATTTAAAGTGTATTGTTTATATTGTTAATACCTTTTTATCTAATTTTATAATACTTTAACATTATGCGCAGTGAGTTCTGTTAACTCCAAATATCAACTGTATAGCTCTATAGCTATAACTAATATATACCATTAGAATGCAGTTGTAATATCTCTGGTCAGTGTTACCAACTAAAGAAATATAATTTCTTTACATATTTATATATATATATATATATATATATATATATATATACCATTTCATTTTAAATTAATGAAATAATATGTTACAAAATATATTTTTCAGATTAGAAACCTTATCTCTTATAAGATTCATCATTTTGTATAGCAGACGCAAAAAGGGAAAGAAATAATTATATTTCGGATTATATTCATACTCATATTTCTTACATTGTCACCAGTGATATTCTCATACTTCTAACTTCGCGGAATAATAATCAAATATATTTTTTCAAGAATTGTTTCATGTAATTTCATATGCAAAATCGCTGCTAAGATTTTTGTACATAAATATATATGTACGCAATATATAGCTGATTATATAGCTTTTTCTTTTCTTTTGCTACAAGATGTTCATCCAGTAGCGGAGTCTGTCCATAGTCCATCTAGGGTTCGCTTGCTATTGGATCAGTGGCGTGTACCTAGGCATTTCTTATATTTAGTTTTAGTTGTAGAAAACATCTTGTTCACTTACTATTTAGTTTACTATTTTACTAAGTTTACTATTAGATTTCTACGAATTATGAATTACTATGTGATTTCGAATATTTCACCTCATCGTAAAGTCATGTTTATGTTAGAAGGAGAAAAAATATGAGTGCAGAAAATTCACGAGACATTGGGCTATTTATTCTTAGGACAAGAAGTACGAAAAGAAATGTTTTTATCTATGGATAAAATAATTTGTTTTTTTCTTCTATTAAACCTATTATTATTGTTATAACTAATTTATACAAACTATCTAATATCATATTTTCCATTGTATTAACCATTGTTTACTCTGTTTTTGGCAGTCATCACACAAGCTCAAATGGCTTAGTTCTCTTCAATTGTCGGTTGAATTGTCTTTGGCGTAGTTGACAACAAGATCATTAGATTTGTGCTGTTAAGATATAGGAGTTTGTCATTCCTTTTGGTTACTGTGCATTGCCATTTTAAATGCACAATTAGACCTAGATTCCACTGTTGAATAATTCCGCGAATAACTTAATTAAATTTGAAATGAAATTCAATTCACACACAAAACACATACGTCGCTTGCGACAGTGGTAAATGCTAGTAATAAATATTGTGTATAATAACTCTCATAATAGATATATGTTTAATGTATTTGTATCCAAATAAATTATTGAGTAATATAATTTGTTTTTTATGAGTGGGTTGTCACATTGTGACTTCCCACGTTCCAAAAATTCAATGTTCATTCCACAATGTCGATTCCATCTTCTTGTCGTAGGTCAGTTTTAGGTCAGCCTAACCAACTTTAGTCATTACATCACACGCGGAATATAATTAATTATTATATAAGATAAATACACCGCCATCTGTCAATTATAAGGTCGCTTTCAGCGGTGGTCTTATAATTTTTACATATCGCTGTATTTTAGAGAACTGTCAATCAATTTGAATTTCAGTTCAAATTTTGTAATCCAAAGTATTCAATTGAAAGTGTATTTTATTTAATTATTACTTAATACTTATATAATAATATTTTTATAAATGATTTCGCATTTGCTGTAGTTGGAGGATACTGCGAAAAAGTAGAAAAGAAGTTAGTATATATATATATATATATACATATGAATATATAAATATATCAGAAAGTGAGGTTATAATGTTTGTCAATTATTGCTTCAGGTGAATTAGAGTAAGTTAATCATTCTTAAAACTTATTGTTTACTATTCGTAATTTAAAGACAATACTTCAATATAAATCTTTATTTAGCTTCTATGAAAAATTTGAATTTCCTGGAGAACTTGAGGACATAGACTGCACTCACGGTAGAATTGTTTTGCCAATGGTTTACGATAAGCATTATTCTGCATTTGCTTATATAGATCCAGGCAGTAATTTTAGCTCAAAGTTAGAAGCTGTAAGTATATGCTTGGAAATAATAATTGATGTACAGTTGTTGCTTTATGTTATACCGTAAATAAAGCAACATTATCATTACAGGTATGCGATTCAAACCTGATATTGTTGACTGTAAATGCAAGGTACCCACGATCAATGCTCAACTATGGAATTTGGAATATATCGATTGTTAAAAAGTATTAAAAAAGCAGTACTTGCATGGAAATAAATTTAGTAGAAAAATTAATATAGAGGTAAATATTAATCAGACTTCAACTTATATATTATATTATATAACGAGGAAAGTCCTAAGAATGCAACAATCATCCCGAAATACTATCGAAAGAATCTTTGGTACGAAATTAAAGACAACCACAATAATTATGAAGTAATATATACAGATGGATCAAAAGCACCAGATACAACGGGTAGCGTTTATATAACAGACCAAAACAGTTTTAAATTTAAACTCATGATTATTATTTTTTTTATAATATGTATTATATTGTTATAACTAGTTTATATAAACTATCTAATAACATTTTTTTAGTTAATTTAATGATGGTAATATTTTTGAAGTCAGAGTATTAACAGAGTAGCTGTTGGTCATCATACTAACTCAAATGACTTAGTTCTCTTTAATCTTCTTGTCAGTCCATCCGTGTGCAACAGGAGAAACGCTTCCACGTTCCACTGTTGGTGACGTTGCTCGTGCTTTCTTGCCTCTTTCGTAATTTCTTCAGCTACTGTAATTACTTTAAGACCACTATGTATATCCTTATTGCGGACATACCATGGTGCATTCACTATGTTCCTCTGAACTTTATTTTGGAAAGTCTGAATGCATATGAAGTTGCATTTTTTAGTACATCCCCATAACCTGGATTCCATATGTCCAAACTGGTTTCAATATTTGCTTATTCAGCATGAGTTTGTCATGTATGTATAATGTGAATTTGTGTCCCATTGGCCAGTATATTTTCTTATATCTTATTCCCAGTTTATCTCTCTTTTTCTTTACGTGTGCCTTTTAACGAAGTTTGCTTCTAATGTCATTCCTAGATACTTTGCTGTATTCGCATACGGAATAGCTTGGTCATTTATCAGTACCGGAATGTAATTAGTCCTTTTGTTGGTGAAATTAACATGCACCGATTTCGTTTCGTTTAATGCAATCATTTCATTTCCTTGACTATGCACTTACGTTGTTCATTGTTTCTTGCACCTTTTTGGTTGCTTCTAGTATATTATCAGCTATCGCCATAATAGCTATATCATCTGCAGACGTTGTTATTATAGTATCTCTGTTTGTTATAATGTCACTGGTGTAGAGTGTATACAGGATAGGGCCTAGTACACTTCCTTGTGAAACTCCAGCATTTATATTTCTAATACTTGATAATTTATCTTCAATGTTTTTAGTAGTTCACTATATTGTCTAGGTGGCATTTTGTTCAGTTTGTATTCTAAGCCTTTATGTCATACTCTGTCGCATGCCTGACGGTTGTCTAGGAATACAGTAGAATTTTATTTTCTTCAAGAACTTTTTCTATAACCGATAGAATAATAAAGGAAATACAGAACGCTTTGATCAGTTGCATGTGCTTGCAAGAAAATATTCGTGTATAATACTATGTGACCTACTAAATGAAAAATTTGAATGTAAAATAAATGATTTTATTGATATTGATAAAGTATAGTTCCATATTGAAAGAAAAAGGATCATTTATAGGTATATCAACTTGTGCGGTCTCCTTTATTACTGCCTAATTTAAATATGGCATCCAATGGTAAAAAAGTTCCCACCTATAGTTTGTCTCAATGGGCTTGTGTCCTATGTCTTAATTTCTATAAAAGTGTACAATATATTGATAAAGTGGGTTACTAGAACCTCAAATGTTGAATTATTTTTTAATAACTCCTTATATGTTAAGAGATATTAACAATTCAAAAAGTTATTTTGTCTCTTTAATTATTAAAGGGATTCAACGTTGTACACATTCCAAGTGCATGTGACATCACAATCCTTGTTACCAACCTTACAGCTCATAAATCTCTGCTATATGTATTTAAATATCAAAATATCAAATATTATTTACATCTATTTCAAGGAACAACCAATTTTCAATATTATACCTGCCTTAGCAGGTTTAAATAAAATAAAAACTTATTATTCTTTGATTTGACTTGATTATTTAACTATTAACAGCTACAGAACATTACCACAGCACTGACCTACTCAACAAATAACTGGCGTTAAACTGCATTTCACGTCATACAAATATGGCCGACCATTTCTAGCGCTAAAACTACAATTCAAACGTTTAATTGCTATATCTCCGTCAATATTTAGATATTTAATAAAATAGACACGCCAATAATACACATTTATTAACATCAATTTCAATCAATAATTGAAAAATCGACCACTAAAAAATGAGAACACAAGCCCATTACAGTTATTTATTTTTGTTTATTATTTTATAAAAACCTTCATTTTATTGACTTAGAAGGGACGGTAAATTAGTACTACGCCACTGTATCGAATATGTTGCCAACCACTGCCAATATCCTTCCGTACTTCAGTATATTATTAATATAACACGATTTTAAAAATTAGCTGCTATATTTTATTGTTACAGCGTCAATTAATCAATCGCAGATCTCCGCATCCGTACTTATACTCGTACGTAAAGCCATCAACATCAACATCAACGATGAATGATCAACCCCATCTTACTTTCGGGTTATAAACTACACAAGTATTCTTGTACGAGTTCGACGATTCTGACGTTCACCCTAATGTTCTGTAAGTGTAAATAAATGTCACCTTTGCCCTAAGGTTATGACATCACGTTATTTCCAACTCTGTCCGTAATCTAAAACAGCTAAAGATATAACTTACCGTACAACATGAAATGTCAATATTCCCCTTTTGTGCTGTTTGTGTTTGATTTTCTTATTATAAGATTAATGGCTTGTAGTTATGATAAGTTAGAGAGTGTATGGATTTAGATATCCGTGGGTAGTTGCCCCACTTTTCAAATTTATAAGCGTAGATGTGTTGTAGATATTTCAGTTTTAAAATTTTCTTAATATTGTAAAAACTATTAGAAAATAAAACTGCAGTACTGACGTGGTTAAGATAGGTCATTAATAGTGATGTGACGACTCACAGGCCGTGAGTATGATAAGTACTAATTAGTAATAGTTAATTAATTACTAATAAGTTTAACACTATCTAGGATCAAAAGGAATAGAAAACAAAATAAAATTTATGCAAAATTAACATTTTTTTGGTACTTTTTGGCGCGTGCAAATTACTTAAAATGACCAAATAAGGTTTAAATATGTCTACACAGTGTCTGTGAGACACTTATGTCCAGGGGCAGCCCCGGGCAGCAGAACGTATAATTTATGTAAATTGTTAGAAGTATTTTTGATGATATTTGACGAGATATAAAATTTTAAATTGGAAGTTTTATTAAAGTTAACTAGCACAAAGACGACAAATATTAATAATAATAAACTAAGGTACATTGTTTGTGGAGTTTGGACCTTATAGAGATCTATAAGCTGCTAAGGCGTATCTGCGATCTGTTGGCGGTATCCAAGTTCTCGAACGGCAAATGTCGCTCAGTTCCTTTCAATAGCTTAGTGGGCGCACAATTTGGTTATGCAGGACCTTTTAGCTATTAACTAATTAATAGCAATTTTTTATTTATATCAAAAGACATAGCAAAACATAAGAACTTTTTTAGATTACATTTATTTTAAACTACATAATTGAATTACATATAAATTGATTAAACACTTTGGTTAATAAGAATGTTACTTAACTTACGACACTAAGTAAATGCAACTCGCGGTTTAAGTTATAAATAAAAATGTGTGTAATAATTATTATATGTATATGCACCAAAAGGCTAAGCGTGCTGTAGGTTTGAGTGTTGAAGCGATAAGAACGAATTAGGACCAAATGCGTAGTGTCGAACCCTAGAGAAGTGAATCGTATAAACAAAGGATGTTTACATAAGAAATAGTGTGTATATAAAAACAACTAGGTATAAAATATAAATGAATTGAGACAAAGAAATCTTAATTCTAACATTAATTAAAAATAAAAGCGAGATATTGATATACAAATATGAATATTGCATGCATTTATTAACATACATGAATGCCTTAAAAGATATTCGCAGTGATTCTAGTGGAATTTTTAAAGAGCGGTGCGCGAGATTCTAATGCGTATATAGTACTGAATTTTTCTACTTGGGTTGTTGCACGAGAATTATTTAAGTGCATCAACTATTGAATAGTTATTAGCACTTAAACCAATATATTACATTTTATTAACACAAACAATATGCACTTTTTTCTACTTTTCAGCTTTTTTCACCATTCTATTTCAAATACTTCCATAGTTGCTTCTCTAATAACTTCCTTATCCATATTTTGATATACTCATCTGTTTCTATTTCAAGAATAAGTGCATCACGATCTGGAATCGTTTCCTCTACGATGAATCCCCTATTGCATTTCCTGATTCTTTCTTCTATTAGCACTTTTCTTTATTACTGTGTATCTTTTTTCCGCATGTCAATTGTATTCTGCTAATTAAATCCTCCCAGTGCACAACTTCTATTCTTTCGACTATATCCCTCTTCTTATAAAGCTGTTTTTTATTCTTCTTATCTCCGTTACTTTTCGAATTTTTCTTTTGTGATCACGTTTTTCTTTCATATTCATAATTATGGTTGCACATAATCAATTAAATCTGACTGTAACCAAACCCAGTAAATATAGCTCAGGCGCGGGGATCGAATCCGGAGACACAGTAAGCGAAGTCAAGCTATCGCCCATTGTGTCGTCGAGACATGTAACTTGTTTAGCAAGTGGTTCTATTATTATACATCATACTTATCATCATTATTATTATCTTATTTTCTTTTTTATTAATTTTGAAAATACACCAACGTAATTTTATGTGACATATTCAAAGTAAATCAAAATAAAAACCAACGCTTTATAACGTGTTGTACATTATTATATCAGTGTTAGATTCTTACTATTCTATTATATCGGCAGCAGATGCAATGCAGATGGTGCAACAAAGTTTTTTAGAGTTTACAACGATACAAGAATGTTACGTGCATTGGCAAATGCAGTCAGCCACAAACTACATACTATAAATCAGGGGTGGGTTGACTTTAGTAAGGTATGGCCTATCTATATTAAATTCCATGTGATGCAGTGATCTAACAACTAATAGTAGACTAAAATGGGTCACACAACGTTGTATAATAGGTCTAATCGTTTACGCATCAAATAACTTTTGTTATGTATGTATATTTATTTAAATGAATGTCGCTAGGCTATACATTCTGCCATATAATCATTATTTACAATTCATGACTTCTGAATGATGCTTAAGAAAGTGAATCTATCTCTTCCTTTCCTCATTGTATCACTTTCTCTGTCCTCTCATTTGGATCAACATTTTGGAGTCACTTTGACATCATATTAAAGATGCGTATGAATTTCTTGTCATGAACAAGTTCATTTGCAGTTCAGATTCTCACAGTCGTTTCTGAGAAATGTATATTTTATCGGCTACAAATAGTGAAACCACTCCACCTGTCAGAATAGAAATGAAGATAAAGTTGTTGTGAACTATAATTGAAGTGCAATGATGATAGAAACGTCACAAAACAGGACACTTTACCAAATTGTTTACTGGGTTTCACCATCCTCCTTTACCTCCATCATCTACCTTCTTCCTTCTCTTGCCTCTCTCACCAGCTCTATTTCCTCTATCCTCTTTTCCTGACAAAATAAACAATCTCCATATCTGCTTTGCCATCCATCTTCTTCCTTCCTGATCTCTTCTTAGGAATTACTTTCTTTACCTACTTACTTTTTACATTTATACTCTTCTATTTTCTGTAGTTTCTTCCTTCTTTTCCTTCTCTGTACTTAAGCCATCACTTCTCCCCTTCGTTGTATCTTCTCATTAGTTCCTATATCTTCTTTTAACTCTTTATTTTGCAATCGCATGTATCTTTAACGTGCTCCAAAGTTTCTATTTCTTTCCTGCACAATCTGCATACCCTTTCCTCTTTATTTTCCTAATACCCGCAGTCTTTTTCTTCATTTCCTTTTCTGAATCTTGCAATTCTCCTTTCATTTCTCGTCTCTTTTACTCCTACATATTCTGGCACCACGCTGTGCCATAGCCTCTAGTATCTCTGATTATATTTCCTTTTATCAATTTCTATCATCCTTTCTTGTTCTATCTCTCTGTCTCTGCTTAGTAGCTCCTCCTTCACACTTCTTATGTTATGTTATGTTATGTTAGGCACACCTTAAATATACGTAACTGGGATTAGCGGGTGAGTTACTATTCAATTATTTTTCTTAGTAATATTTATATGACATAGATAATTTTGCAAGAATTTTAATTTTCAATTAATTAGTAATATAAAATGACGGTAGGAGCGTAGAGTAAAGGTAGAGTAGAAATAGCTAAACATCAGGGCAGAAAATAAGGATTTGCGGAGAGCAGATAAAGAAGACGGATGGCGAAGATAGAGCCAAGAAAAAATAGTAAAGGGAGAAAAACAAGGAGGAGTAGGGTGCAAGAAAATGCTGTTGGAATTATTAAAAATGTTAGAATAGTTTAAGGTTTAGGTTGGCAATTACGTTATTTAATATTGAAAAAATGTAAAGTCTAACGACACACACATTAAATTATTAAATTAAAAAAAAAAGTAATATAAAAAGACGATTATTCATTCATACCTTCTATTTATTTAATAATACACATTTTTTTAATTTTATTACAATCTTTTACCTGTAATTTTACTGTTCTTTACTTTTTAGGAATAATTTACAACAGTTTGTTTATACTGGCTATTGCTTCTTTACTGGTGGTTTCTGTTAACTGACCCTGTGCCTACCATCCGTGGTCCGGCTACCCTGCACGTCATCATAGTGCACACTGCATTTAAAACGAGCAAACTTTTGTCTGTACGAATCCAGTGCACGTACAAAATAAACTGCAAATCGTTTGTTTGTTATTATTGTTATCGCTAATATATATCTCATATCTCCCGAACTCGCTTAAAAACAACAAGTAAGTGCATTGTGCCATGAGGTTATAAAACTGACAGAGTAAAATAAATTGTTTGCTTAGTAATATTCACAACGTACGAGTATATACTACAAAGGATCTGTGGTATACTTTTATCTAAAAGCGTAAAACACACCCGCGAGATAAGAGGATCTCGGTCCCAAGGCAGGTCTGAACCTTAGTACAATATTGAATCAAAAAGTAGATTAGAAAATGTCGAGACATCGGTTCTACTGATCAGGGGCCGTATTCCTGAGTCTTGCAAACAATGATCGTGATCGAACAGATCGAACAGATCTGATTTATATGACTGAAACATTTTACGAACCACTTTTAAAGTAGTATTTCTGAACTATAATAATAATTAATAATAAAATTCAAGGATAGTAAAGGATTACTCTTTATTAGAAATCAATTTCAAAAAATGTGAATTAATTAAGTCATGTAGTAATCGAGTCATGGTGTGTACACTGGGTCTTTAAGAGAACAGTTGAGTTTTACGAGTTTCCTTAGCTTCCAAAAAATCTGAAAAAATCTGAAGTGTCTACTACATGGTCCAGAACTTGCCAGAGTCCAAAGTTTAAAACCATTTTCAATAAAAATTGACAAAAAATTCGTAACTTTATAACAAACAAATATTAAGAAGTAGTAAGGTTGTAGACTTTTTTATCTTAGACTATAAACTTTCGAAAGAATGTAAGAGTGTCTTTGGCATGGGCTGTAAAAAGAGGAATTATTTGTGCACCTGAAAGTGGGGCATATTTTACGGATTACGGAAGTTATGAAATAATAATTAATAGTAGTTAATAATAACTAGTGTCAAGGAGAATTTACGGTGCGCAACTGGGACAAAAGTGGCTATGATGATTATCGCCAACCGGCACACCGCACGATACAGAAGATTTTCACGATACATTGTTTTTCTGCTTTCCTTCCAAGTGCAAAGAGAACATCGTTTTCGCTTTTCAAGTTACTGTAGTAAAATGATGAACTAATAAAAAAAAATTTAAGAAATAATATATATAATTACATAAAACATTTATTTTAACCATGAAAAATCTGTAAAACAACGAGAAAATCAAAAAAAGGTGCATTTACTAACATTGGAAAATCCTAACGTCGTTTGTTCACTGACCGTTTTAGAGAACTGAGGCAAGTTTCACTGGCTCGCTTTTGCCGGTAAACCGCCAGATCCGAACGCTGCTGGAAACTTAAGTCCCTACTACTACCTAGAGTTTTTAGGGGGCATAGGTGAAGCGCGCTCTGTACTCATGAGAGAGAAATAGGAGTTTGAAATTTCAACTGTTCTTAAAAAACTCAGTGTACACAAGCAGAGTTAAATAAGAGAACTCATTTTAAGCTCTTGCTTCGTCTAGAAAAATCCATGATTCATCATTTTGGCTGTCTGCCATTAAGTAGATATACATATTTTATAAAGATAATTTAAGCGTTATAAAAAATGTATTTTTTTAGAAAGTCCGCACAATACTGTTTATCTATGAGCCCCGAAAATTAATTATGTTTCATGTTTTTGTAAGACTAAAAACTAACAATAGCCATTACGAAATCAAAATATAATGTTTGTTTTGTAACCAAAAAGTTTATACCTTTAATTAAAGCATTGTCTCGTAATACTGAAGCTGCTCTGTTACTTACTTGGACTTGTGAGAGGAATAATATCAGTAATTGTAGTTCTTTTAGTTAAAACCGCAAATAGAGTAGACTCATCACTCGAGTGGTTTTTCTGCTTTCATCATCATAGTGTCTGCTGTATCCCTGTACTTTGTTCTCTGTATTCAAGTTTTCTTCTTGCTGTTCTGGAATTATGGTTTTAAACTGATTGAATGTTCACAATACCAGTGCGCCTCTACTACTACTAAGGAGCTCTTGATTTATTTTAAAACTTTATAATATTTTTAACATGAAGACTAAAGCCATTTGTTTGGTGGCATGAAGTTTTAGTGAGTAGAGGATTTAAAAACCATGATAAAACTTCTTTCTAATGACACAGATGTCCTGGAATTAAAGTATAAGTAAATTGCAAACTTTAATCTGATTATGTTCCATATAATAAGCTTGGGTGAAATTTGTTTGCAATTACTTAGACTATAATTTTATTTAAGTAGAGTCATACACGTCGGGTAGCAAATTTAAACATCTCTACTCATAAAGCAACAAACAAAATATAGGTTAAGCTTTTTCATTAAGAAGTGATATTTTACGAAATATTTATGTTAACATTAAATATTAATCAAATAAATGCATTAATTAATGAACGTATTATTTAACTGTAATTGTTTTAATCTGATGTAATATTTCATCATACAGGAGTTCAAAATTAGTAAGGTTTCTTCATAATGATAATATATTTAGTAAATAATTAAGTTTATAGCGTACTACATATTGAATTCCATAGCTTAACTTTTTAAACTTAAAAACCGAATAAATATTCTTTCTTAATTATTTAATTATTTTGTTTAATATATTTTGTGTAATTTATCAGTTTTCATTTGCCATAAAAATAATTAAAATATGTTAAGAGGTTATATACAGTTAAAATTTTCAAAAAATAGATTTTCTTTATTTCATTTTCGTAATATACATATGTTTAAGTACACACACAGAAAATTTTAAGTCAATCCGACGATTATTTTTCAAGTTATGTAAGTTGAAAGTGTTTTTGAAACTTTAAATGCGTTTTTCTGAAAACTATGTTTTTAAAGTCGGTGGCCAAGATTTCTCGAAACCGACTGAACCGATCAGTCTTAAATTTTAACACATGCTTCTTTAGTATGTTTTTTAGTAATTAATGGAAGTTTTTTCTCACCGATAAATTTTTTTTTTTATAAACAATTTAAGGCCAAAATTTTGTATAAAAATCGATTTTTTTTTGAGAAGTGGCCATTTTGTCAAAAAAAAAATGTATTTTACTTATTTTTTGGATTATTTCTTGGAATCTATATTATAGATTACTTTAACGAAATCGTGTAATCGTGAATATCGTGGTCACCGCAAAATGTTCTTTTTGAGAGGAGATCAGCTATAGCAGTTTCCAAATTATAATGTTTGCAAATACAAAAATATGTATACAAATTTTTATATTAATACAATTAAGCCTTGTCAGAATTTTTTTTAAAGCGACTCTTAAGCGGTTCCTTAGATATCGCAATTTATACGATTTTGAATGTTCTATAAAATAGGAAAGGGGAAATTTTAATTGGCTCCACATCTAAAAGTTATTTACTCATTATATTCTTTCATTGCACCAAATTTCACATTTCTATCAGAAAGTGCAGTGTTAACTTGCATTATCTCTTTGTGTATACTATATACGGATGCGCGCCTCCCACTCTCCGCATTATATCACGGGAACGCTTGATCACACGAAAAATTGCATACAATAAAATTTGTAGAGTCTCTATTTAATGCTTAATTTTATGCTATAAGATAATTCAGACACTTTTAAAATATTAAAAAAAAGATTTTTATAAGTTTTTAATTTATTACCTCTTTTACAGATTTATCCATTTTTTCGTTTTGAATATCCGGATCAGTATGCATTTTAAAATACTTCACATATGTTGTTTCCATACTTGACCCGATGATGACCTGGGTGTAATTGAACTTCAACTCTTATTTACGTTTCTTTAGTCTTCCAATTTGTGTTATGCCTATTCAGCCGTTGGGACAAATGAAGTATTTTTAACTTTCGTATAATTATTATAAAATATTCAATGAGTTGGTCGCGGTGGTGTGCACAGTCGGCCATCGGTACAGATCTTGATGATAGTAGAAAATTAGTATAGATATTTAAAAATATATTCCTTATTATTTATTTTCAGTGGAGAACATTATTGCAGATCCTAACACTTTCTGGTTTATTTCTCTACTTTTAATGTATTACGCTTTATTTTAATTTCATAGTATTTTGACATATTAAAAGGTAAAATTGCTTAAAATGGGGGGTGGGGAGAGTGCAAGGTCAAAACGATAAAGAAAAGAATACTTTTATGGTATAATGGTTTTGACGACACAATTAGTATATAATTATTTCTATAATTACTACATGATAAAATAATATTTAAAGAATACTTACTAAAATTTTCATAAATAAATATAAAAGAATGAGGCATTGACATCGAATCTTTGCAACCGTCACAAGAATAAGAGTGATTTTGGTGCCACTCAAAAGTCATCACTTAAATATCTGAAATCAAAAAACCAAAATGATTTCATTAGTTGATAAGTTCATGCAAGTAACTGTCAACTTTTTTTTATTTTATTGATTTTTCAATTTTTTACAGCACTTAGAAGTCAAAATATCGATTTTTCATGAAAGAAATCTTTCTGATTTTTCTTTGTTATTTTAAAATACTTTTAGAATAAATTTAAGAAAAGAAAAAAACTCGACAGCGCTACCTCGGCATTTATATAAAGAAAGTGTGTGAAAAATTTCAAAAGGATCAATGCAGTAGATTTTGAGGTAAAGAGGAGACTCTGAAAAAACTAAGTGTCTCACACTTAAAAGCGTTTAAAAGTTTCAAAGAAAGACGAAACCAAACCAGAAAGGTGAAGTTTCAAAATTCTATATCTCCCACAGTTTTACTCCAATCAACTTCAAATTTTTACACAATAAACTTAATATGTTGTACAATAATATAAATATAAATTGAAAAAGAAAAGTTGAATCCTTACCCCCTCATTAAAGTGAACTTGCCCTTTTCATAAAGTTTTAAATATTCGCACTTCAACCAATAACATACAAATGTAACAGTGGTATATATCGTTTAGTTATAACAGTGACACGGTGACGGTGACGGTGACGGTAACGGTTTACACACATTCATATCGTGTTGACAGTTTTCTGGCTGTTCTATCTCAATTTTCCCATTTCACTACATAATAATAAGTCTATATGAATGTTATTTCCTAGTTTAGTGGTTGATAAACGGGAATAACATGTGACTTCGCTCTACGTGATTTATTTTATAATGTTGTATGCTTGATTTATTGCCTGTGCTACATTTGATGAATTTCAATTTGCCTGTAATTTTTTATATATGTTTATATATTTATACAAATGTTTTCTATTAATATTAAGTAGTTTATCAATTTATTTTCTATAATGTATGATATATGTATATGTATAAAAATTTTCACATTTTGGTCTATAACTTTCAATTCGCAAAAAATAGAAAGTTGAAATTTGGTACGTATTTAATGTATTTGTTTTTATATCTAAAATTAATATAGAACGAGTTAAATATTTCAATTGAATAATGAAAATAAAATTTAAAATAAAATTCAATTCACGCACAAAATACAGTCGTCACTTGCGACGGGGGTAAACTCTAGTATATTATAATGTCTCAGGTATATGTTTATTTTCTTATATTCTTATATGTTTATACGATTTGTATGGTGGCTCGAAAACGGATCCGTCAATGTAGAGTGGCGTGCTCTAATTTTCCTCTGAATTCCCTGAAAACCCGTAATTTTGGTAAAACTGGAACAAAAATATTCACTATTTCCTGTATAACTTTTAATTCGTAAATTGAGAAAGTCAAAATTTTGCATGAGTATTACGGTGTTCAATGCTGACATTTTTCAAAGACTAGAAATTTAAAAATTGAAAAACGGGGGGTTGAAAAACTTTGGGGGCCCGGTAGGGTACTTTAGAGAAAGTTCATATTCTGGATAATTAAGTATATTAATAATAAAAGAAATTTCACGATTTCAAAATATTATCTGGGGCACGGGGGCAGTTTTTGCCCAGAGTAAAAATTGTGCTAGAAAGTTGAAATTTTGTACATAGGCTAACCTTGGTAACTTATTTACAAATCGAAAAAGAAAATCTCAACTTTTGAAAAAAAGTTAGTCAAATACCGCATAAATTGGAAATATTTTTTATTTTGTTAAAAAAATATATATTTTTAGTTAGTTTATATGAAAAATTATTTGTTTTTATATGTAAAATTTATATAGAACAAGTTAAATATTTCAATTTAAAAATAGAATTAATATTTGACATGAAATTAAAGCTACACACAAAAGACAGACGTCGCTCGCGACGGCGGTAAAAGATATTATACATATATAGTGCGTTCTTACTTATTCTACTTCCTTCATTATTCTTAAAGATTCCTTTATCATGAGTAAACTTTGATTAATTACTTAGGTAGTTGTTCTGGTGTTAGTGCACTTGTACTCGTATTTACACACTGCTATGTTTCACTTCCGTACTCCGACCTGTTTTTCCCCTGTTTCAATCTTTGTTTGTTGGTTTTTACCAATGGGTATAAACTTACTCAAGTTCTAGAAAAAAATTTAAGTAAGTGATTAGAAGTTTAATCTTAAAGTTAAGAAAAGATAATTACCAACAACAGATGAAAGTTATAAAGAAAGTTATTTTGTTTCATCAAAACGAATTACTTTTAGAACAATGTTGTTGAGCAATATTAATTAATGAGGAAATGTTATCTTCTTATTTAATTATTTTAAAACAATTATAACAGTAAATAAAGACGCGTTGAAATAAGGTGTCAATTATTTTGACTTCAGTGACATCAGCAAAATAAAAGTGAAAATTAGATTTTGTTTTTTGTTCTGCAAAATGATACTGTTCTTAGTTAAAAAAAAATTGTATATATAATAAAATTATATTTTTGTTAGCAGCTCTACATCAGTTCAAATATTTTACAACTTTGCATATACATGGTAACAATCCTGTAAGAACCAAATTATCCTCCTTTCTGTTCTTATATAAAAAAGCAATCTCTGCTTAAGCAAGGTCATCTCACATCTCAGAGGCTTAGCACTACTAAAATTTTAACTCATGCGCATTGCAGCTAACCATTTCTGTCAAAGTCCAACCTATAATTTAGTGATATATGAATTTTAATACAATAATTATAAATTTAAGCACAATTAAATTTATTTGTAAATAATCTATCAGGCGCTATTATTATTTGCAGCCAACCATTTGCTGATAAAGTGTTAAGATTTTCGTGACGTGCAATAATCGGACATGTAAAGTCGAAGTTGCGCACCTCAGGTCTCATAAATTCAGGGGCCTCAAAATCCAGCTCTTTAAATGAAAAAAGAAAAATTATTTAAATATTGAAAAAAGATAGTAATGATGTTTTTTTAAATAATCTTTAATTTCTTTTGATTGATTTCCAGAGATTATTCAATCTGTCCTATTTAGAGGACATTCAGGGATATGTATGTAAAGTGTAAGTGTCTTGCGCGGAGTGTGCCCATCGACTCATCCCTTAATTTCAATAGATCCTAGATTCTGATTAGATGGTTAATAGGTTCTGAGATACTTTCTTTTTTAGTCTGCGTACTACCGAATTATTGGACATTAGACAACTGGCAAATTGTTTGGATGTTCAAGTATTCTCTCCTTGTAGGCTTTGATTCTAAGCACTATTTCTTCATTAACTGTAGGTATATCCAGATCACTATGTATTATGTTAATAGGTACAAACCATCTTTAGATTATTTCAATATTAGAGATAGATGCATTACCCCATAGTTGAATACCATATGACCATACTGGTTTAAGTATAGAAATAGCTATTTAAATAACTTTTCCTTTGTTAGACTGAAGCAGAGGTTCTTCCAACAGCGTCAACAAGTGCTAAGGGATACCTCATTGAGGAATAATTCTACCACTATTACATTTTCATATACATTTTTTTTATAACACGTAATTTATACAATATATAATAATTACTTTCCATATTTCAGCTTGTTTCATCATTCCATTTTAAATATAAATTCTTATTTTTCTTTTCTGTTGCTCTAGAACCTCTTTCTGTTTTCTTATATTTCCTTTTCTTATTTTTCTTTGTTATGTCATTGCCTGATGTTTCTTTTTCCAATACCATGTTAGAAGCCGAGCTATCATCCTCATTATCTGATTCGCTAATTGTACTTTCAGTTGTTGTGCTCTTATTCTTATTCCTTTTATTTTATATTCTTCGGCCTGGTTGTTTAAATATACCTTTTTCTTCGCCAATAATATTTACCGCTTCAGCTTCTTTCCTTGCACTATTTTTCCCTGTTTTATTAACCCAATCTGGGAAGTCATGTTCGTTGATAACACCTGGTAATCTATTTCCTATTACTTCTATATTGTTTTCAGTTATTGTCTTGTTTCCTATTATCCACGCATAACTAAGAGGTGTACTTTTTTCAGAGGTTCTATTTTTAAAGTTTGTCGGATAATCCTGTCCTAAATGGTGTAGACCGTCACATAGTCTTCAGGTTTTTCTCATTATCTTTTTTTTTGTAGAACATATATTTGAATGAAGACGCACACACTACAGAAATAATTTCGGTCTCTTCCCGGCTGATCTCTTTGTAAGTAGTATGCATCTGTCACTTCATCTCTATGAACATCAATTAAAATAACAAGATATATAAATACAACAGTATAGAAATAGTTCTTAGGCCGAGTCAAGTAGAATATATCCGCAGTGTGTGCTAGGTAAAACCTTTCAAGTTCAAGTTCAAAGATATTTTATTCGTCAAATGATATTACAATAATTTATATTAATTACAATGTATCTTAATCTAACATATGGTGCCTGGCCTAAGCCGTAATCCGTATTGTCAATGTTCTGAGTTGATGTCTTATATAATATTGTCTTGTATGTTTGTGTAGGGAAACATGTTTAAAAAACCCTACTTTGCTATGGTGGATATTTTACATATGAAGAAGCATGTTCTGCAGTATGCTCCTAGAGTATTGTGTCCTTCGGTAGTCTGTATTTGATCTTGAAGGGTAGGCTGTCGTGTGTGTACTGTCCAAGAAGCTGTATTAATGGGTTATCGTGATTTTCTAAGGTATTGTAATTCTTTTCTGTTTGCTGCTTTATGGTTGTTTTAATGTATATCGAGTCAGTCTCTTCATGTAGTCGTGTTGTGCTGCAGTCATAAGGTAAATCGTATGCTAATTTTAAGCATTGTTTTGAGTAAATTGTAATTTCTTTTTGTTGGATTGGGATGTATTTCTCCATATTTGGGCCCCGTAGGTTAATGTCGGTTTTATAATTGTATTATAAATTAATTTTTGTTGTGTGTGTTTAGTCCGCTATCTTTCTGTAGGAGTCCGTATAGTGCCCCAATGGCTTGATTTGCTTTAGTTGTTATATTTGATATATGTGGGGAGTATGTGAGTCTAGAGTAATGCCAAGATATTTAACTGTATTTGACCATTCAATAATATTGTTATCTAATTTTATCTTGGCATTTGGAAGCTTTTCGGCTGCTGTTTTTGTTGTGTTTATTTTAAGTTTCCATTTGAAGTAAAAGTCTTTTAGTTCGTCCAAAGCTTCTGATAGTCTGTTAGTTATAGTGGTGTCCAGTTTAGCTGAGGTGTAGAGTCCAGTATCGTCTACAAATAATGTTAGATAAAACCTCGCGGAATTATTCCTCAATGGTATCTTGCGCTCCAATCCACCACTGCCGACATGAATAAAGTAAAATTAATAAAATCTTTGCTATGAGAATTTCCATTGTATAATATTCTAATTTACGTGTTTTATAAATTCAAATGACTATGACTATTATATTTCATACAATAAGCATTCATATTTACATTTACATTTACTTTCCTGGCTGTTAATACTTTACATTTTAAATGTAAAAATGACAAAAGGATCCACTAGTTAATAACGCCGACTCAAGAGCTACTAACTTATGAAATGAGTTTTTATTGGTTTTAGTTTCCTGACTGTACCTACATTTTTAAATAATTGAAATTTACGATTATCCACTTCAACATATACATTAGAGTTAAAGTCATAAAAGCATAAATATTATGTATATTTATGTATAGGACACGTTACGTTACATATAAATGAAAAAAATATATAAATTTTATAACATAAATACTCTAGAATATGAATAGCTAGCTACAACAGACCATCCTGTACCACACTGTAGACCACGCTGTAGACCACGATCCACAAAAAGTAAATAGATGAATATAGAATGAAATAAAGAGGAGAAAATAGATATAATAAATAATAAAAGTTTTAATGTAACATTTATCATTTTTTATATTTTTTAGAAATATATTCATTTTTTTTGTACGGTACTAATACATAGTTAAAAGAAATCTGTTGAGAGTGATACAGGATATTTATGTGAAAAAATATATACATATTATTTAAGAATAGGTTGTCCTATAGAAAGGCACTTACTCGAAAAGCGAAAAGCGAACATCGAACAGCGCCAAGGGCGCGTTAGCTAACAGGCTGCAGTCCTCGCTAACTGGCGTGACACGACGACAATACCCTACTCGGAGTTATTCAGCGTTTTGTATAGAAGTATTGTTTGTGTTGTATAATGTTTAGTCTGTCTGTAATACATGTTTTATTAAAAGGAAATTGAGAAGAATTTTGATAAAAGATGCTTATATTACAGCGTATTATGTATTTCATAATTGTGTTTGCCTTTCGGCTTTATAATATCCATTGCATTTCATATACCGTTATTCAAACTTAATTATAATTACAAACTGTACTTGCCTATTTGTTCTTTGGATTCTTCAATTCTTTATTGAGTCTCCTTATGCCTTCCTCAAACTTCCACCGCTTCTCGCTCCTTTCCTTCCTTTTCAGTGTTCTTATCCTTCTTACATCCTCTTCCTAGCAACAGATCTTCTCCACCCACTCAACCCTCTCACTCTAATCTTAACGTGCTCCAGTTGTTCCTTGTCCTTCCTATAAATTACTTTTATTTACATTGAGTTCATTCAACATTACTGTCAAAGTTACTAGAGTTAATGAATCGCAAGAGCAGCAAACTAATGATTTATAAAACGATACTGGAACATGTCTGGATGTACGGCATTGAATTCTGGGGAACATCTAGTATTTTAAACATAGAAATACTAGAAAGATTTCAGTCAAGGACAGTAAGAACCATTGTGGATATCCCGTGGTTCATAAGCAACAAATTCATCAACCATGACTTCGGCATTACAACTGTGAAAAAAGAAATTACCAAATTCATCCAAAGATACCAGCAGCGACTAAACAAGCACCCAAAGTATCTAGCTGTGAATCTACTAGATAAACATACGTCTGACTTTAAAAGACTAAAAAGACAAAGTGTGTTAAAGCTACCACAACGTTTTTAATTGTCATGTTTTATGTTTTTCTCACACTTCTACCGCTTCCTCACCTTTCCTGAGTCGCTCCTTTTCTTCCATTTCAATGTTCTTATCCTATTCTTCTCTGCCTTCTTACTTCCGTCATACATCTTTTATGTTCTATCTTCCTAGAAACAGTTCTTCTCTACTCACTTCTCTCACAACATCAATTGTTAATCTGCTTCAGTTTTTCCTTCTCCTTCCTTTAAATTACATTTGTTTAACTCTATTAAATTTATTTATATTACTTTCAGAGTTACTATAGTTAATACCCACCGGCTAGAAATAGAGGCCATTCACATTCATAACTGTCATTCATAACTGCTAATTAACTGCCTGAGATGCAGATCTTCTACCTTCTTGAAAATGCCGGCAAAAACATATTTAACCCTCCATGTGTTTTTCCAGTTTTCTAAGCTTTCAAAAAATCTGAAAAAATTTTGGATTACTACTTGAAGTATCTACTACATGGTCCATAAGTTGCCAAAGTCCAAAGTTTAAAACCGTTGTTAATAAAAATTCATAAATAGTGAAAAACGCGGAAAAAACCGAATATTGTTAAAAAAAATAATAATAAAAAAAATAAATAAAATTATAAGCTTTCGAAAGAATGTAGTGCCTTTGGCGTGGGTTCCAAAAAGTGGAATTATTTGTACACCTGAAAGTGGGGAATATTTTACAGATTCAGGCATGTCATAATAAACGAAACGGTGATTATTTGGCACAAAATAAGTTTTTATTGATGAAAATACAAAAGTTATGAAATGATAATTAATATTAGTTAATAATAATTACTGTCAAAAAGAGAATTTACTGTGCGCAACTGTTGAACTAATAAAAGATGAACTAAGAAAAAAGAAATTATATACATAATCTAAGAAATAATATATTAAATTACATAAAACATTTATTTTAACCAAGACATAACTGTAAAACAACGATAAAAGTAAAAAAGGTACATTTACTAACATTGGAAAATACTAACGTCGTTTGTATACTGACCCTTTTCGGGAACTGCCAGATACGGTCTCTGCTGGAACCTTAAGTCACTACCACTGCCTAGATTTTTTAGGGGCATAGGTGAAGCTGCCTCTGTACTCATGATAGAGAAATAGGAGTTTGAAATTTCAAGTGTTCCTTAAAAGACCTCGTGTACACACGCAGAGTGAAGTATTAACCATACAGATACTAGAAACCGTAGTATTTCCAGCATACGTCTTCCCTCGTCTTCATTTCTCTTTCACGTTTCATACGAGACAGGAAAACCTGTGAACTTTAAGAAAATGAGATATAGATAAACGCATTTGTAACGGAATATGTAACAGAATGTAACACTTAGTTAGCTTATAATAAGCCAGCAAGACAATGTTCTACTTTGGAATGTTTTTAGCAACTGTACTATATCAGCTTTTAATTTTGGATTTATTTTAAGTTAAAAATCCTATTACATCTACCCAAAATTGTCGTCAAAATGTAATTAAGTTAACTCAAAGTGGCTTACTTTTCTCAAACATTAGTATACAACATTCGATCGAACCTATCGATAGGTATTCGTTAGTTATATGTATAACTTAAACGTCAATACAGACCACTCACAATGAGAGTTACTTAACAAGACGTCTAGACACACGAGTAAATGTAGCATTCCATGTACAGTAATGGTTAAGCAAATGTAAAGGCTATTTGTTATCTTAAATATCAACCTGTTGATTCATGTCTGGCACAACAAGACATGGTAAATGTAAAATGTCTGCAGTTGGAGAATGCTTAAATAACAAAGTACAACCACTCGTAAATTTAAATTGTTTTAGACGCTGAAATATGTGTTAAACCATTTGAAACAACAGGTGAGTAATACTGCAAGACTACGAACACCGGGGTATTCCGTTGGTAGTTTGTTGTTGACCAGCTAGTGATTTCAGGACTAAATTCCATCCCAACACAATTACTTCTCGAAGCAAAACCTGTAAATATATTCAAGCATTTAGTCATTATTATCACAAACATTTTCTAGCCATATATTCTCAGCCAAAAAGAACTTTTAAGTATTTTCTTTACTTTTTAATGACTTTTCTTTATATAATATGAACTCCTTCTTCATGTCAAACTATCATCAATCTTATAATTACAGCGGCAATATTTAATCCACATCGGCGGTTGATTTACTCGTGCAAGTGTGCCTTATATCCCTATACTACGAGTAGTTTAATGGAATCGTTGTGTAAAAACACCTTACATGGTTATTGTAGTAATATAATAAATAATCATAATTAAAATGTGCATGACTTAGAGGTCTATAAGACTGACCTTCAGGTAACACAAAATGACACGTTCACATACATAGTGCAATTAGTTACCTGACTGGCTAAACATGCATGCAGCTGACCTTATGTGCAATAGTCCATATAAAACACTATTTAAATATTTCACTACTAATAGATTGTGCTTATTTAGATTAATACGAATAATTGAGAGTCATAGAAGAGTAGTACATACCCAAGAAAAATTCACTGCAACATCACCGCAAGCAGGCACAATCATGTATTTGAAACAACGCCTAGTAACTAATAAAAATAACGAATTAAGGTTAAAATTAAAATAAATGCATTTAGTTAAGTATCATTCCCACCCACTCACTGTTATATTTCATTTAAATTATACAAGGTCCAATGTTTCTAAAGAAAACTAAATTGTATTATAACCTCTAAAAGATGACAATCTGTCAAAATGCACTAGGATTTATTTTTAAAAGAAGTTCAATGTCTGTTTGCCAAATATAAAGAAATAAAAACAATTTTTAATTCTAACTATTATTAAAAATAGCAATTTTAATGATTCCACATACTATTTTGTTCAACTGTCGAACTGTTAAAATTTATAACACTAACGACGCATGCAAGCCAACTAAATTAACTGAAATCAAATTAAATCACGATTGTGACAAGGAATACCTATTCTAAAAACCTGAAATGTATATTAAACTATTAAATAAAAACTTAAATAAATATTAAAGCAATGAGTTAGAATGAAGCTTTAGGGAAATGAAAATCGAAACTGACACTATGAAATCAAATCATCTAATCCTCAGAGATAATACTAATCCTATGTGCCAAAAACTAATTTGTTTGAAGCCTTACCAACAGGTGGCGTTATAAATACTGCAGTAAACATCTAGTAATTCAAGTTTGGCGCATGTATTGAAAAAGGTGATCCAGCTTTTTATCTTTTAGAAATTCATTAATGTTTTAAAATATAAATTCATATTTAATACGTTCTAAAAAATGAAGAATATTGCAAATACCCGTACGACATGTCACAAATTAAAATTACAAACAAAATAGGTTATGTTACTTACATTAAACTAGAACTAAAACAAAAATTTGTTTTAAATAAATTATATAATAATTACAAAAATAGATTACAATTTGTATGTATGAATAAACTTGCGATTTTTTTTTCTTTACGTCATGGAAACATTAAAAATCATCGTTTATAGACCTCGACCTTGCGATCATGACATAAGACCCTCTCCTTGTTAACGCACTCCTGGATTTATTATAATTCTTCGCCGTGGATGTTCCTTGCGAATTTCTCAACGACATCCTCTTCCTGGCAACGTAGTTTTGATTTCTGGGCCGTCCAATTAGTATTCGTCTTGTTTTTTCTGGGGTTTCCGATCTGAATGGGGCCGGGTTAACATGTACAGTTGCTTGTCCCCCATTATAGGGTGACACAGAACGATCCGAGGTAGCCGTGTTGCGTTGGCGTATATTGCTTGGGGCTAAAATCTTGTAAGAACTGGTCCTCGTGCTTCTTACGTCTGAACCACTGTTGGATCTGATCGACCCTTCATTGTAGAAAGAGGGAGCCTGGCTTCTAGATTTATTGGGGACATACTCACTGTTGCTCTCTTGGTGTCTGCGAGCTCTTGAGGAATACAGTGTGTCATTGCTCCATACTGACCCATCCGTTTGCGCCGATCTTGACGAATAATAATTACCGTTGTAACGGTAAAGTGTTTCCGATTCACTGTCTGAACTGTACCCCGACATTTTTTCAAAATTAATTTAACTGGATAATTTACAATATTTTGATTCGATAATTCACTAGAAAAATTTATGTATGGCTAAGATTACTCTGACTGTTGCATTATGTAAAACAAAATGTCGACGCTGATGTGATGATACTACAAAAATTTTAATGAGTGAAGTTGTTCTATAATCGAATTATTTAAACAATAAAATATGTCGTTTTCCAGATATTAATACTACAAATACTTAATACTTATTTGAATGCATCAACTTTCGATAGTTATTAGCGTTTAAAACAATATATATATTTATAAACATTTATAATACATAATTTATAGTTTATAAATACAAGTATTTGCATTAAATTGAATTCATTGATAAAGTCAATAAAGTTTTCTCTGGTTATAGTCTTCAGGCATATTGCAGTTTTGTCTCTGCGATTGAGTACTTGAGCATTTGAACTTTACTGACAAATACTTAACTACTCGAAATTTAACAGCAAACTATTAGCTAAGGTTATATTTGACCAACAGTAATTGCTCAGATTATTTTTTTTTTTGCTGCCACGGTAGAAAATTATCTTGCATTGCAAGATTCGCAGTTGTTAGCTTGCTATAAGCTAATTTCATATTGTACATTGCATAATTAAATTATGAGGGGATTATGTTAAAAAAGAATTTTTTTTTAAGTCAATTTATATGAAAAATTCTTTTAATCTTGAACACCTTTTTATAACTAAATTCAAGTTAAATATTTCAATTTAAAAATGGAATTAAAATTTGAATACGAATCATTTTATTTATTTTGTAATGATGCGCAAATAAGAGATGTAACTTTGCGACAGTGTAAATTGTAGTACCAGTATAATGTCTGATAATATAATAAATACAAAGCTATTTATAAAATGAGAAAGTAAAATATAGGGTTTTTCAACAAGAACTTTGTTTTTTCAATAGGGGCAACATCAACAACATGACAGTTTTGACATTTAGTTTTTTGACATATCAGTAGTGATGATATATGATAGATGCTTTGGTAATTGTTACAATGAATCTATTTTGCTCGAAAATCGCATTAAAATAATAAAAAACCACTATGAAAATGGTGAATCTGTAAAAGTTACATTTTTCTGGAAAAATCATTTTTTAAGACAAAGCCCATTTTCATTTCTCTAAATACGTCAACAAGCAAAATTGCCGTGTTTGGGTTTCTGCAAATCCAAGAGAGATTGTTGAGAAGGCTTTGCATGCTCAACGTGTCATTGTATGGTGCGCTACGTGGTCTGCAGGCGTGATTGGGCTGGTTTTTATTCGAAGATGCGGCTGGAAATGCTAGAAGTGTTAGAAATGCTAGAAATTTTGATAAAAGAATCGACATCTATCAGTGTGATCGTGGTGGACATGTGTCCGATATCATTTTTCATTCATAATTTCCAAACCTTACTCTTTCTAATCATTTATTATTATACTTATATTGTTATAACTAATTTATATAAATTATCTAATAACATATTTTCTAGATAATTTTAATAATGGTGATATTTTAAAGTCAGAGTATTAACCATTTCTAATATCCTTTTTTTGTCAGTCATCATACTAGCTCAAATGGCTTAGTTCTCTTCAATCTCCTTGTCAGTCCATCCGTGTGCAGCAGGAGAAGCGTTTCCACGTTGACATGCTGCTGGAGACGTTGCTCGTGCTTTCTTGCAATTTCCGTAATTTCTTCAGCTACTGTACTTTGAGATCCCTATGTATATCGCTATTGCGGACATACCATGGTGCATTCATTATGTTCTATAGAACTTTATTTGGGAAAGTTTGAATGCATATGATTTTCTTAGTACAGCCCCAGAGCTGGTTTCCATATGTCCAAACTGGTTTCAATATTTGCTTATACAGCATGAATTTGTTATGTATGGATAATGTGGATTTGCGTCCCATTAGCCAGTATATTTTCTTATATCTTATTCCCAATTCATCTCTCTTTTTTTTCACGTGAACCTTCCAACGTAGTTTGGCATGTAATGTCATTTCTTGCCATACTTTGCTGTATTCGCATACGGAATAGCTTGGTCATTTATTAGTACCGGAATGTAATTAGTCCTTTCGTTGGTGAAATTAACATGTACCTATTTCGTTTAAATGCAATCCACCGTTTCATTGACCTTGCACTTACACTCTTTCTAACACAATAAAAATTTTAATTATTTTCATCTAAATTCCGTGCTTTATTTTGTTTTAAAAAACAAAGTTCTTGTTGAAAATCCCTATAGAAACATATTCTTCAATCTATTCAAGTTATAAAGCAACATGACATTGGTTTATTAACTTTTAAAATAGCTCTATATTGAATAAATAAAAGCAGTAAAACCCCGCCGAACAATCCACTTTCTGATTGCATATGTCGGGCTCCCACGGTAGCAGTTGATCATACGATAAGAACTCTTGCACATACTCCTGCTCTATACGAGCAAACGCTTATCTCTACGAGTTTTATATTGCCGACACCGACGCCGATACCGATACCCACCGAGTCTTACACGTACCAAATAAACACCTGTCCTGGATTTACGACTACAACGACAAACTGAACCTGCTCCTTCCAAATATGCCGCGAAACATTCTGTATATATCACACTTGATGGTACATTGGCTGCCTTCGGATTCGATTACCGAACTGACACTATATTGTTTCTCTTCTTGTTGTCAATATTAATTGATTATATGTTTACTTAATCATGAACTTATTATGCAGTTGTGTAGTAAATATGTACAATTTATAAATTATGACAAGTTAATTCTTTTCAGTTAGGTCAGTTAATTTCCTCACAGTAACTTTAAATGCAACACTGCTCTCGTCACTGTCAAATTTTGATCAAGCTGCGTTATTTAACATTGAAAACAGACAACCTCATGAATTGTAACGAAAATGGAAAAAGTGAATTTTGTGTGCTGATTACCCATTATTTTTGGCGTAAAAAAACCATCACCGACACAAAGGAGAGTCTTGATAAGTACTATCTGCACCGTCAATTTGAATGGCAAAGAAGTGGTTTACTGAGTTCCGTTGTGGTCGTACCATCATAAGTGACACCATACGTTCAGGTCGTCCAGAGGGGGTCGTCACGCCACAAATAGTCAGCAAAATCCATGGAATGATATTGGATGATCGGAAAATGAATGTGCGTGAGGTGACTGATGCTGAATGCCTCCCAACTGATCTACTGATTTTTGATTGTACGTATCCCTGCGTATCTTTTTACAGTAAATATTTTGAGAATTTACATTCTAGATTGCAAGAATGCTTACGCAATACATAGGCTGAGTACATTTGAGTATAGGATTATACTCTTACAGTAGGCCTTACTCTTTGCTTACAGATTCTTTATTCCTTACTTAATAATATGAATATTAAAAACACAATAAAAAACATTTCTCCCTGGTAATGTCATCCACGCGTCGTTGCCAAAAATCAAATTCATCTTGTTTTCTTTTCTCTTCCTTCCCTTTTTCCTTGCAAAAACACCTCCAGGTATAATCGACTTTCCACTTTTAATAACGTACGAATACCTACTATCCCTTTTTATGTCTTTATGTTCTCTTCTTCTGTTTTTCATCTTCTTCATCAATTTTATTCCATTTTCTTCTTCTTTTAGGATTTTCATCATGTCGATTTCAAGTTTCACTTTCTTCTTACAGCTATTTTTGATATGCACCAAAGTTTCCTCTACTCTGTCACAAATCCTGAATCACTTCTCTTCCTGTACTACCCTTCTCTTCATCTTTTCATTTCCCCCTTGTTTTCCTAGGTTTTGTGGCATATAACAAAATAGTAGGTTTATACAGGGTGTCGCAATATTCAACTATAAGCGGGCACCAGAGGGTGGTCCTGCTCATGACTACACAAGAAAAAAAGAAAACAAAAATTTATCTCATTTTGTTTAGGAATTAGAAAAAAAAATTAAATTCTTTCGAAAATTGAAACACCTTAAGATATTTTTAACTACCATGACCACAATTTTTCAAATATTTCTGATTTTTTTTTTGTATCGGCAAAAATTATTTGTACTATTTGTTTTAATTCATTCAACTATAAAAACCTATTTTGGGTATTGTAAAAGAGATAACTATCAACAACAACAATTTATGAAATTTGGTTCTTGTTTAGAAATAGTATGCATAATTTTCTTTTATTGCTAGTTTTCCTGGAGTATTATACCATTTTGGAATCCTAAAGAGTTGCGCCAATTTTAAAAAAACTTGCCATAGTAGTGTTCATACTTTTTTTTTACTCCCCGATGAGTTAAATTGGACAGAAATAAAAATCTTTAAAAATTTTAGAGAAAAAAGTAATTTCGATTGATTTTTGTGTAAAAACTACTAGCATTTTAGGATTTTTAATGGTTGTGGTGGATAGCAGTGTTATTTAGGTTGCCGATACAAAAAGAAAATCAGAAATATTTGAAAAATTGTGGTCATGGTAGTTAAAAACATCTTAAGGTGTTTCAATTTTCGAAAAAATTTAATTTTTTTTTTCTAATTCCTAAACAAAATGAGATAAATTTTTTTTTTCTTTTTTTCTTGTGTAGTCATGAGCAGGACCACCCTCTGGTGCCCGCTTATCGTTGAATATTGGGACTCCCTGTATAATATAAATAGTAATAAGAGTCGCCTTCATACAGTAATTTTCAAACGATTTTCCTCAACATGGGTCTTACATCCTTACGCATTTCGCATAGAATTTAATCGCTATTGATTTTTAGTAACGGGAAATTTATTATCAGGTAAAATTAAACCTAAGATTATTATTATATTATTATTTGAAAAATATCATGAAGTGGTATGATATTATCAGTATGTTATCAGCTACTAACGAACTTATAAACGTTAACATTTTACTTACATATTTAACTTGAAAACAAGTGATTGTCACAATAGATTTATGTACGCATAATGATATTTGTAAAAAAATAACAGTTTAATGTTATCTACAGATTTAATCTCAACCACAGCACGCAACACGCAATATTGCGTTCGCATGAATAATTTGTGAGTGTTGACTAAACAAATCTGGATGAAAGTCACAACTTTATTTGTACTATACTCGAACTGTATGAGGGAATGATGCAGACTGCTCGATTTAGAATAGGGGTTGAAAATCCAGTACACCCAGGGTGCTATCGGGCCCGTTGTGTACATAGACTACATTAAAACTTGTATAAATATATAAAAGTTCTACGACAATATTTTGTTTAAAAAAATAGTGTACACCTAACTCAAATCTAATTCCTTAAATGTTTTTGAATGAAACTTGGAATGTCATTTCAAGAATTACATTTCAAAGTTAGCTATACGAGGTGCGGCTATTAAATAACGGGACTGACGCTGTAAAATATTTCATAGATATTTTCTTATTATCCTATTCAATATACACCTCTCTTCTATCCCCACAACGCTCCTTTCTCAACGAATCGTTCATTATTCGAAACAGTGCTGGAAGTCTTCTTCTTTTTTCACAGCTTCAACGAACTCAAATCTTGATAGACAATGCGAAATAAGCCCGCGCTTTGCCTTGGTGGAAAACCCAAAACTTGTCCTTCCACAAATCGGTTAGTTTTTTCCTTATTCTGGTACTTTATTTGTTAGATATTGGGCTTCACACGAGCACGAGATCGTCTCGTCTCGGTTCTAGTCTCGTAAAAGCGATTATAAGTAGATTTCCAATATTTATTTTTACTTTTTAAGTTCAACATCCGTTCAACTGGGTCCTATCGAAGTTGAAGACAAGCATCGTTACTCTCGCACACAGTGTTGTTTTTTAAATATTTAGTTTAGACAATTTGTGTACAAAAATAATAACTATTAGTTGACGGAGCAGTGGCCGAAAGCGTTAATGCTTGATGCCAAACAGCTATGACATCGGGTTCGATCATCGGACCAGGGTTATATTTTCTGGGTTTGGTTGTCAAAGATGTTACAAATATTATAAACTTATTAGGCAGCGGTAAAGTTTACATATACGAGGGCACGACACCATAAAACTGCCAAGCAGGTGTTCGGTGATGGGACTCAACATCGGAAATAGACCGACGTGTAATAAATAAATAAATAAACTATTAGTTATATTAAATATACACATAATTGTAAGTAAATTTGTTATTCTCATCCTAAAAACTCACTTAGAATGACAAAATGCACAAAACAGCACATTTCAACGACCTAAGAATTTGATTGCAACTAGTGGTGCGTGGTTCTTTTTTTTTTTTTTTTTTTATTTAACGTCGGCCTATTTCCGATGCTGAGTCCTATCACCGACGACCTCCTTCAATGTTGGCAGTATTTATGGTGTCGTGGCCTCATATATGTGGGCTACACCACTGCCTAATAAATGTACGATTATGTATGACCATAATCAATATAAGTTCATAATAACCAAACCCAGAAAATATATATCTGGTCCGGGGATCGAACCCGAAGACACAGTAGTCGGCGTCAAGCATCAATGCTCTCGCCCACTGTGTCGTCTATATATACTGTTCTATAATGCCGGTTTCACACCAGAGAGATAGTTGCATAAAACTGCAACAAAAGACAAAAATTGTTTAAGAACTGTCTCGTTGGTGTAAACATTTGTGTTTTTATTCAGAAATACACGATTTTGTTGTAGTTTCATGCAACTGTCTCTCTGGTGTGAAACCGCCATAGGGAGATATATTTGATTATTTACGTACTATCGCATAGGCAGAGATATTTTGTTTTTAATAAGTTCGCCATTTCCATCAGGCGCGGTATAACAAAATTCTTTTTTTAAAAAAATAACAAAATGATAAATATTACAAATTGATAGTAATTAGTAAAAAGCAATAAACTAAAAAAATTAGAATATAATATAAATTTATAGTGAAATATTAAATATATTAGTTAAATTTGGAGAAATGTCAGATATCAGACTATGGTGCTCCATGATCTCAAGAACAGATCTTTGCAAAGTTAGAGGCAGTGAGATGAACAGTTCCCGAAATAAGCGTATACCTAGGATGTCCACTACCACTCGTAGAGTGTACTTTACTAGAAAATCATCAAAGAAGAATCGAAAAGTGCTTATCGCTAGGCCACGCAAAATCAATAACCTAAATAAAATATTATATGGTAGAACGAAACGAACATTAAAGAAAATGCTAGGAGCAAAGAATGGTAGAAAAACGATTATAGGAAGACCACGGTCTATTAATAAAACTCCTTACACCCCTAACGAAAATGCGTGAGTTAAATTAGAATCTGAATTTGTATTTACAAATACCTTAAATAATAAATGTTTAATGAAAGATTAAATTCTTATTAATTAAATCAAATTTGTTCCGTTCAGTTACATTAACTAGGTTACAACTCGTATTGGTACAGCCCTTCCAGTCAAGGCGACGTCCCGATGAGTCAAACAAAGCCAATGTCTAAGGCCCACCGCACACGAGTCGACTGATTGCATACTATTCGAGCCATGTTTCGTAACTCTATAGAATTTTTAACAATAACATAACAGATGTTCATGATGTCACCATCAAAAGCATGCAACAAAGGTTGGCCCTGCGAACGAGGAACAGAGTCGCTGAAAACGTACTCCAAATGACTTTAGTTTCGTTCGTACCGTGTGTTTTCTCTCACTCGTATACACGTTAGTTCTCTCACTAACAATACAGTTCTATTCTCATATGGTTCGGGCAGATTCGGGGCTAAGGTTTGCAATCAGTCCCGACGAGACAGGCAAGATGAAGTGTGTATAGTAACTCTCGCCTGGTATAGGCCTATCTTGGACATGAGTCAAAGAAAACGAGAAGTGACACAAATAGCCATGTTCATTTTCGACACATCGATAAATGTTTTGACAAATGTCTCGCCGAGAGTGTACAGCCGGCATAAGATTAAAGAACAAACGGAAGAGAAGTGAGACCGAGATACTTGAGGCCAGACCGCAGTGTCTTAGGTATCGATACTCATACCAGCGCTATATTTTCTCGGTTTGATTGTTTCGTTCAATTGACTATATGTATTGCATAATCATAATTGTATTAAGCAGTGATGTTCACCTTTGGTACGATGACGACGAAGTAGTAGGTACTTAGGTAGGACGTAATACGATTCAGTAAAAGCAAATAAATAAATTACAATCGGTATTCCGTTTGACGTAAATGCTCAAGCTGATTTTAAACGGTATCGTATATTTTTGGGTTATTTTGGGGGTTATAAGTAGCAATGTAAATAGAAACTTTAACTAAAACTGATACACGAGGGTAGTTTGATAATTCAGTTACTTTATTTTTTAAAAGCGTTTATTTCTCAATAAAAGATAATTTTTCGGAAAAAGTGCTTTATTTATCAACATAGTCTCCTTTAAGCGCCATACATTTAGTTCAACGTTTTTTCAATTTATTTACTTTTTCCCAATAATTTCTTCAGGTTTGGAATCAGGATAGTCACAGAAGGATATATCTGGAGAGTATGGTGGATGTGGTAGCAGTTCTTAGCCCAATTTATGGATTTTTGCCATGGTGAATATACACTCAATCGCAATCACGGCATCCATCCCGCGGATAGCTGTTTCTAATAGCAGATTAGCAAACACAGATTAAATGACGCAGCTTGCTCAAAATTTGACAGAAGTCTATTAATAAATAGTAGTTGACGGTAACTGCGCAGGAATTTCCAAAAGTCACTGAATTATCAACCTACTGTCGTAACTAATAACCAGAGGTCGTTATTTTAATATAGGTATCACAAACCCATTTTTTTGTACAAATTGACACTGAATATAGCTTTTGAAATCGGCAATAATATTGTCCTTAGTTTGATATTATTAATTAATATAAATTTGTCATGTTAAAATGCGGCCACTTGGCCCAGACCTTACGGAACTCGAGAGATAGCCGGCCCGAAGCCAAAGCCAGGTCTCTGGTTCTGTTGAATGTGATAGCCTCCTTTTATTGATTGAACGTTTTGGCTTCATTGGAAGATAACTGTTGATTTATTACTACGGAATGTGATGGTATTACAGAGGTGAAGTCCGAAGTTTTACGTGCTGTTGCTGAAACACGATTTTTGTAGATTTATATGTCAAAAGCAGATAATATTATTTATTAATTACTATATGAAACACTTTGCGATTGTACTCGTATTATTAAATATTTAACTCAACATTTTTTAAACGGGTTAAACGGAAACACTTAGTAAATTCTTGACTAAAACTAATTATTTACCAACTAATAAGATAATTTTTACACAATAAGCTTAAATGATAATTTAAATGTAAATCATCATTTCTAAAGGGTATTTGAATGACTTTTGTTGATGTAAATGCATCATAGAGTTAGATTTATCCCAAGTAGGACTATGTTTTACATTCTAATTCCAAATTTGAGTGCGATACGATGTTTGGTTCTTCCGTTATCCAGCTTACAAACTTAAAAAAAAAGTATCGAGCTCCCAGGTATAAAATTGTCTTACAGCGTATTTCACACTTACTACTAGCTTGCTACAAGCTAAATAAAGTGTTACGTTTAACCAGGATAAACTCGGTTCATTTCTTTAAATTTTATTTTATTTTACGTCTGGTCATTTCCGCTGCTGAATGCTATCACCGATGACCTTCTATAATGCTGAAAGTATTTATGTTGTTGTGGCCAGTGTCTCGTAAATTTACCAATTTCTATAAGTATAGTAAGGTTTCATTTTATACCATTTTATTTATATTAATATACAACATTACAACTATATACGACTTTAAGTTTATTGTGTGAAAATTTGAAGTCGATTGGAGTAAAACTTTCGGAGATATAGAGTTTTTAGTCTTCATCTCTCCGGTCTGGTTTCGTCTTTTTTTGAAACTTAAAATGCGTTTTTCTCACACTTAGCTTTTTCAGAGTCGGTGTCCTCTCAAGCGCAAAATATACTGCATCGATTCTTTTCAAAATTTGTAAACTCTTTCTTTATATAAAAGCCGAGGTAACGCTGTCGAGTTTTTCTTAATATTAGCGTATTTTAAAATAACAAAATTTCGGATTTTTTTCATGAAAAATCAGTATTTTGTCTTCTAAGTGTTGTAAAAAATTGAAAAATCATAAAGAAAACACTTGACAAAGTTACCTGCAGAAACATTTTCGATTTTTGAATTCATATAATCTGTGAAAATGAAACTATTTTTTATGGCGTCTGCGGAGATTCGCTGTCAATATCTCATTTCTTCATATTTATTTGTGAAAATGTTACAAAGTATTCTTTAAATGTTATTTTATCATGTAGTAATTATAGAAATAATTATATATTAACTGTGTCGTCAAAAAACATTATCGAAAATTTGCTTTTTTGTGTCGATTTGACCTTACCCTTGAGGAAATATTCAAAAAGGATTTCCGAGTAGCCCTCTCAAATATTTAAATATACTTTATCAAAATATATCAATAAAGTATTTTGACTATTCCGCTTATTAACTCAATCCTCATCTAATATTATACCATATTTTGTTAAAATCCAGAAATCTAATTTAATATTTCTCAGAAATAATATGATGAAATTTTAATTAATAATTTTAGAATCTAGTCTAAAAATGAAGTGTCAGAAATATATTTTAAAAATGTAATAAACGTTATTTCATCTAGTTTCCGCTGTTTTCCATCAAAATTGAAATTAATAAGAAACTTTTCTTCCTTGAAACCTTGTCATACAATGACATTTTAATGATGCAAAAGAATTTTCACCTTGTTTATATTTCTTTTATGGTAAGTTGAGCAACTTTCATATATTTTAGAAGATGAAAACCATGTTATAGTTAAACCTCGTCATCACAAAGGTTCACGGAGAATCTCCAGTTTTACATACTTAGACGAAAATATAACGAAAGTTCTTTACGACAGTCGCTCGCAGTATCAGTATACAGAAGTAATTAGATTATTTATAGCAACAAACACTCATGGAATTTAGTTCTTTCCAGTTAGAACTTTTCTACCCTTAGAAATTCTTTCTTACAAGCTGGTTAATTATTTAATGTCATTATATTTAACGTTTAAAGAGAAAGGAGTATTTTGAAAGGAATGGAATGGTGATCGAGCAGGCAGAGAGAAGAAGAGAAGGAGGCGCAAGTGTGGCAGAAGAGCTAAGGAGAAGGGATAAGGAGATACAGCAACAAAAAAGAATGGGAAAACCGAGAAAAGCAATTACAATACAATACAATATAATATACCTCAGTACTTATTAGAAAAAGACACAAAAAACATAAGAAGAACAGCAAGGTTTAGATTGGGAAATGAGGAAAAAGGAAACAGATACTGGGAATGTAAAGAGGAAAGAATGTGTAGAGTGTGCGGAACGGAGGACGAAACACTTGAGCACATTAAGTTTGATTGTAAGGAAAAAGTAGGGAGTGAGATGAATATTGGGCAGCTCTTAAAAGGGGGCAAGGAAGGGAACAGATGGATGGCAGAAATAACTAGAAGAAGGAAGGCTGAAGCTATTTAAATCTTTTGAAAATGTGCAAAACATATATTAATATGGATGATGCTATTTTGATGTCGAGACTATCACCAGACACCAGATTAATTATAAGAAAGATTTAACTACTAAATTGAAGTAGCTATTTAAATGAAAAGAAATTTTTAAGTTTTAAGGAAGCACTTTATTGGGTTTACCCAATGAGTTAGAAACTTACATAAATAACGAACATGTTAGTTTCATAATCCTAATCGATTTGTAAGTATTGGTCTAATTAACAGTTCGTCGATGTTCGTAGTTTATATTGTAATTGTAGTATTAATTGTTTCATGTGTAATTTGAATTTATTTCTTATCATCTTCTTGTTTATTATCAACCACGAAAAAGTTTGGACGAAATCGTAATAAAATTGGCCGCTATAGATGGCATTTCCATAAGAGCAATCACTAGATCTGAGTTTATCCGAGTCTATGGCAAACCGTGGATATAAGTTGTTAAAAAATGAGAATGACGTTATAAGTCTGAGTAACGAACTTTATGACTTCTGCATTATTGCAGAAAATATCTAATAATCAAGATTGTCATTGAAGGATAAGTCTATAAATGATTTGGTTTTTCTAAAATATCACTATATTAGTGCAAGTAAAATTTAAATAATATGTAATTACTTAAATAATAAATAAATTTAAATAATAAATTACTTAAATAATAATAAATTACTTGATAATTTAGATGTTTTTTATATTTTTCTGATTTCGGACCCGACCCGGACCCGGATCCAACGGGTATTAAAACCCCGGGTATTCAGAAGCCCTAAACGACATACATTCAATGACGAAGAAATCAAATCTATAGCAGCGAAGCACAAGTTGAGACTTCGAAACCACGAAAGCATCGCCGTGACGCAAATGTTGCTTGATAGTAATGACGTTCGAAGACTTCGCAAAACTAAACCCTCGGACCTAGTAATCTAATCATGTAGAATTGTTCATTAAATCAATGGTAGAGCCATACCGTGTAATTATTGAAATGTAAGCTACTAGATAAGTATACATACTTATTTGTAGAATTATAGAAGAAAATAAATTATCTTTTACTACCATTTATAAATGAATCATTGACAATATTTGATGACAGAATAAACAATGTCTTCGAATCATTATAAAATAAGAAGTCACAATATATGAATCTTCATAAGTGACAGTTACAGACGGATACAGACATTATGAACGTGCGAATACCTTGAAGAACAAGAAAATTTAGAAAACAGAACGAACGAAATGCTTAGTCAGAAAGAGCAAGCAGGTATTGGGAAAAAAGACTAGAAAATACGGAGGATATGTTTAAAGGAAAAGGATAAATTGAAGTTATCCTATAAGGATAATAGATATCAGAGAACGTGGAAAGTGTTTTATAGCTATAGGAGATATTGGAAGGTAAAGATTAGGAGATGGTGGAAGTAGAAGAGAAACGAGAAGAACGAGAGGGAGATCGATTTTGATTGTAAGTTACTGTATATAGATAATGAATATATATTGAATTATATCTTCAATCAATGTTAACTTAGAAAATTGAATGAGAAATGAACGTAAGGAGATTGAAAGGCCAGACTCGTATAACATAATGAACACAATACAATCCATAAATGATTTATATGAAGACATTTCTTAACGAAGTCAGTTATGTTCCAGAATGAAAAGAAAAAAACAGGACAATAAATAAGCTCGTAGCTGGGTTGCATAAGAAACATGAAGAGAGAGGAAGTACTAAAAGAGGCTGTGAAGGGAAGCAGGAGAAAGAAAGAAGAAGCGAGGAAACAGTTAAACTTCAGTCCAGAAAAATAGGGGATTTGCGGAAAGGAGATAAGGACGAAAGGTGGATGACGGAGATAGAGACAATAATAAAATAGTAAAGGAAGAGAGTCAAGAAGAAATAGTAAAGTAAGAGAGTCAAGAGGAAATAGTAAAGATAGAGCTTTTATGTCTGTAATAGACATAAGTGGAGAAGTGAAAACGAAGAGAGAAGGCAGGAAGGATAGTGAAAAGATAATAGAGGATTTGTCGAGAGGAGACAAGGAAGGCAAGAGGTGATAGATGAAGATACAGGCAATAAGGAAGGAGAAGCAGGAAACGATGTGAATAAAGGAGGAGTAGGGGACATGAAGAGAGAGGATCAAGAAAAGAAGAAACAGAAAGTACTATTCGAAGTAGTAACAGTCTAGAATAGTTTAAGTTTAGATTTAACTTTGAATTTATATGAAATGCATTAAGAAATATAATAATGTAGATTGTAAAGCCGAAAGACACACAATTAATATAATAAATAATGTTCCAGTGTTCCAGATTTTAACCCAGTTAGCCTAATGGTTATATCAAGGGTACCAATTATCTCTAAGAAATACCAAGAATATTAATTTCCCTAACTCGTTAAACACGGTTTATAGTCGTACTAGTATGCTCATATATTTTTTTTCGTATTCGAATTTCATGTAAAATTGTAAAACCTTTAATTTCCGGCTAGGATATTACTATTACTCAGGTTATAACCAATAAATCAATAACTATAGAACAGTGATAAGTTTACGTAACATGTCAAGGTTGAATTCATGGTAACTTTTAACAATAATTTAATTGTTACCTGAACTACAATAAAAATATTTCTAACGTATTTATTTATATTTTTTGTGTATTACTTTTTTATAAGTCATTTATCCAAATGCAGTGTGATGTGTTGCCAATAGTTAGTGGTAATAAATCAACTGCCTCCAATGTCATTTCGTTTTAAAACCAAATTTTATAAAACCTATAAATAAATCAATATAAAAATTGAGACAAATATTCCTGAAGAACCAGTCCAATAAACTAGCCAGCCACATGCATGAGCTTCTGTCACTTCATACACTTGTATGGTGTGCCCGATGATCCTGTGGGACTCCCAAACATAATACGAGAACAAGCAGGAGTTCGTGTCCGCCCAACACGTGCAGTGGAAGACTGTTGTCGTGCATAGATTCCCTCCTGATCCCGACTCCCTTCATCATCACCCCAATCACAATCCTTCCCCGATTCCCGATGGTCATTTGTCATGTTGACATAGTTATAGTTGCCTGTGGCTGAAAGCTTTAACAAAATCGTTTCAATAATTTGCATATACTCGTACTCGTATGTGTCGAATCGAGGAATCGTTGAATGCCCTGTCAACAATCTGGGACCTACGGCTAGTCTAGAAGCTGGAAGTACTAGCAATGATAGTGTCGTATGAGGAAGAGGCGCTTATTTTATTCATGAGTGTACTTGTGTTATTTGTATACAAGATAGTCAACAGGGGTTGGTTGTAATAAATATATATGTATCACTATTATTTATTTAGGATAAAGACACAGATATATGTAGTATCTGTATGAATAATCACAGCTTTTGAAAACTAATTCCACATATGGTAATCGGTATAGAAGTAATCGGGTTGTTTCATTCGTCTATATCACTTTTAGTAATTGAATTGCAAGATATAATCTTCGGACCTTTTTACGATATTGTTACAATTTTGGCGGTGTTCGACTATCCTCTCCAACTTCTAACACCAAAGGTTACAAACTTGTAAGTGCGTGTATTGTAACTTAAGTTGCACGCGTTGTGAAAATTAAATGAATAGTAATAATTAAAATCAGAACAAATATTTACACTTTATACAGACTTTATTTAATAACACAAAACAATTTCAACTATTTTACGACTATTTACAACTTCTGTTTAATACTTCATTCTCGTCTCGTAAAAGCAAGATGATACGTAACGAGACATTTCTGAAAACTATTGATGCGGTACCGAGACCATATACGGCGAGACCCGAGAGTCTCGTTAACGTTATTTCAAAAAAAAATTCAAGAAAAATAAACTAAAAGCATCATAAAGTTTCAACCTTTTTTTATTACAAAAAAGGTTATGCCGTAAATTTACGAAATATAAAATCTGGTAAACAAACATCTGTTAAACATTTTATTTAATAATTTTATCTTTTACAACATTTTGTAGGCGATCAGAAACGAATGTTTTAAGGAAAAACAAATGAGGAACAACAAGAAAGCGGAGGCCTTTAATTATTCTTCGAATAAAAGAAACAATTTTTTTCCGTTAAGTCTTTCAAAAGTTTAGAGCTCTCTATTGTGGAAGCCCCGGGGCAGTAGCCCCGCCTGCCTTCCCTCAAATCCGGACCTGCATATATATGATTCAATGATTTATTCCGCGATATTCTTTTTCGCAGTGTAGCACTGTTCTAAGAAAGAGGCGTCTGCTTTTTACAGTGTAATCACAAATGCTTTTTAGTCTATTTTGTTCTTTTCTCTCACCACGCGAATTGAATTGCCAATATATATCTATTTAAATAGATAAATTAATTAATAATAGATTGGGTTTAATAGAAAAACCCAAATAATGATATGATATTATATATGATGATATTTTCATATAAAATCTACTATCCCAGATCTGAGAGGAAAAAATCGGGAGTTGTATTAAAAGTTGTAATAATTTGTATTAAAATAATTATAACAAGTCAGAAAAATAAAGAAAACAATAAAAAATATTTGTTATTTGTTAAACATAAATTTTAATTATTACTAATTTCAGGTTATCTGCCTTTATTTTTCGAGTCCTGCAATAAATACATAAAAACTGACTCTGGAAATCAAACCCAGTGTCAACACAGTCGTGTACGCAGTTCGATAATTCGCAATCTTCCGGGTACCGTATAAAAAGTAGCACCAATGAGTAGCACGGGCTATAAAAGTTGTCCTAAAAGGCTCTTCATCTCCTGCTTCGAGTTATAAAGAAAATAACAGAAGAGGAATATTTCTTTGTATATTGAAACTGTCTCTTTAATCAAACAATCAATTTACGAGCATTTCAATATAAAATTCAGTACACTGAAGCGAGTCTTTAATGACAACGTACTCCTATAGCGTTGTCTTTGCACGGTATTGGGGAGGGGGGGGCTTGTCGTTGTATGAGTATTTGCTTTTATTGTAATAAAATCGATAATTTGCTTTTATTATATACAATGTACAATGTTTCACGTTATATTTTGTTTCTGTTTGTTCTTAAAGCAGGCCACTACGCCGTGTTATATGTGTTATTCATATCACGTAAATTTGATGATACTAAAAACCATGTCATAAAAATGCAAATATTACATGGGATATCATATCACAGTTACTTAAAGTAAATTGCACACAAAAATGAGATATACGGGTAAACAACGTTTTAAGTAAACCATTATACGTCGGCTCGGCTCGATTCGGTTCGGCTCTAAAAGTGTAATCTAGGTTGAAGATTATTTTACACTGCAATTTAAATATGAAACTAAACACTCTTAAAAAGATTGGTGTTAAAGTATAGGTGACGTAATTGTGAAGTTCACGTCAAACTGCAGATTCAGGGTCGTATTTATAGATCAGTTGCTGTTATCTTGCTGTCATTTAAAGTATTCATATAGTTGGAGATCATTAGAAATGTGTCTCTAAATTACATAATACGTCAAGTTAACCAAACAGCTGGTAAATAAACTTTTTGGACTAATTTGGTTTTGATTCATTACTAATTTTCAGTAAAGTGCTCTACTTCCCAGAGAACTGCTCAATAACTATCAGATATACCACAAATTGTAGTACACACGACTTACTTGTAGGGAATTAAATCCTCTATAATGGGCTAGTGTCCTTACTTTTTTGTGGTCCATTTTTAAATTGTTGATTGAAATTGATCTTAATAAATGTGTATTGACGTGTCTATTTTATTAAATATCTAAATATTGACGGAGATATAGCAATTAAAAGTTTGAATTGTAGTTTTAGCGCTAGAATTGGTCGGCCATATTTGTATGACGTGAAATGTATTTTAACGTCAGTTATTTGTTGAGTAGATCAGTGCTGTGGTAATGTTTTGTAGCTGTTGGTAATCAAATAATCAAGTCAAGTCAAAGAATAATAAGTTTTTATTTTATTTAACCCTGCTAAGGCAGACATAATATTGAAATTTTATTGTTCCTTGAAATAGCTGTAAATAAAATTTGATATTTTGATATATAAATACATATAGCAGAGATTTATGAGCTGTAAGGTTGGTAACCTTACACAAGGATTGTGATGCCACATGCACTTGGAATGTGTACAACGTTGAATCCCTTTAATAATTATAGAGACAAAATGACTTTTTTGATTGTTAACATCTCTAAACATATAAGGAGTTATTAAAAAATTATTGAACATTTGAGGTTCTAGTAACCTACTTTATCAATATATAATACACTTTTATAGAAATTAAGACATAGGACACAAGCCCATTAAATTAATAATAACTATTTTTAACTTAAAATTCACCAGCAATGAGATTTTACAAAAAGAAAAACCTTTTTTAGCCGTCAATAGTCAGAATCAACGCACCAAAATTACTCCGAAAAGTTAGTTTATCACCTTTTCTGCCAATTTGCCTCATTCTCGATTTTGTGCTTAGACCAGTAACGGATCTACGATTTTTTCAAACCGGGGCAAGAACTTGACACTGGCGCACCCCCTTTATTTCGATTTTTGAAAAATTTTCCTTTTTCATTTGCGAAGAAAAAGGCAAGGAAAGTAACATAGTAGTTCTGACAAGTAACGGGTCTTTGCCTTAAAAGCAAACTAAAACTAAACAATTTTTTTGCGGACACAATGTTTTTCTAATAAATGAATTTGAAGAATCGATAAATTGCCCACCCGGTGCAAAGATTCGGAACCGGCTTAGGCCTGTCGCACATTGCAAGCGTATTTCAGCGAATTTTGACTGGACGTATACGCGGCACTACGCTTTACCTATCCGAACCCTGTAAATGTAATGAACCCTCGTACACTGCAAACGACAAACCCGTCCGAATACGGGCGTTGCGTAGCTCTCATACTGGAAGAGTATATCTGCTAATTTTAACCAGACGAATACATGGAAGGAAGCAAACAAATACACTGGATGGGATATGAAAGAGAATGTGGTGTATCAATAAAATTAAAGTACAAGTTACAGGACCACAGTTGTTTCACACAATTCCAATAGGATTTTTAAGGTGAAAATTGAAATGACAACAAGACGCCTGATATAATGCAACACTTTATACTGGTGTGATAAATATACATTAGATTGCTAATTATTTTTTGCAATGTCAACTAAATACTCAAATAAATGTTTACGTAACATTTTACAATAAACTATTTTGGCAAGGCCTATACGCGGTACTACGCTTTACCTATCCAAACCATGTAAATGAAATGAACTCGCACACTGCAAGCGGCAAAACCGTCAGAATACGGGCGTTACGTAGGTAATAATAGTGGAAGCGTATACGTCGGAAAAGTAAAAGTTTGGTCTCATGATAAATTATGTCAGTGCAAAACAACTCACAAGTTTGTATAATACACAAGCTTGTTTTGAACTACTGTCGTATCGGTACATGGTATGCATGTATTGTGGCACAACACATGCAAAGAACACAGAAATCGGCTTGCTTTGAAAGTTTTAGCCAGTGATCCAAGTCGCCGATTTACGTCCGAATTCGCCTTCGTATTTAGCGTATTTAAGCGCTTGCAGTGTGCGACAGGCATTAGACTTATATGAACTATGTATCAATGGCATTTTTCTTTTTTGTGCGGCTTATATACTTTCTTCTCAAATATTTCCTACTTTATATGCTCTTCAATGTAAAGATCTCCCTTCAATGGAATTGTGTTTTATTTTCAATCATCTGTAACGTTCTGCATTTTCTGAATGGAAATAGGAACATAGCTTTAAATATATAATGTTTTCTGGTGAAGAATATCGCATCGATATTTATCTTTCATAAGGAAACACTCGAAACGTTATCAAAATATTTTATGCGCGATTTCAATTGCACATTCACAGCGAACTCCTCTTGTTTTATCCCTTCATTTTATAGTTTCTTTTTCGATGGTATCAAAATAAATACAGATGTAATAAAAGCGTAATAAAGTGAAATAGAATACCAGTATCAGTAAAGAATCAAGTACCAATAAGTGGAATCTCTAAAAATATGCAGTAGTCATAAATTTTATTGTCTGGTGTACTAAAAAACTCCTATACGAGTAGACGGCAATCCCCTCTCCCCCTATTCTCTTATTCGCTTGTAACAACACTTGAGATTTGATAATAATTTTTATAGATTTCTAGAATGTTTATTTACAATTGAATATTGGAACTCGAATAAATATCTGGTAGCGAAATGGTTAAATTGGTTATAAAATAGGAATTACTAAGTTATTCATGATTTATTTTATAATCCATGAAAATATTATTTAACATGAAGTTTATGAATATAGTGGGTACATCTTCTTGAAGGAGCTCTATTTTGTTTATTAGATTAAAGTTTTAAATAAAATATTTTCGTTGACATTATTTCTGGAATGTTATATCGGTGTTTTACATTATGTTGCTTGGTTAACTTATGTTTAGCGTTAAATTGTTAACATATCCTAGTTGTTTGCGAATTTCTTTAATTTTAAGATTTAAATATTAAATGATAACCAACCGCCATCTAGTTGTCTAACTTAAGCAACTAAGTCCGTAGTTATAGACGTTACCAAGGCAAACATACTGCATTGCGTAAAATACCGTAGGTCGAAACTTGTTGTCTACTGAACCCGTAAGGGACGCTTGCATCATGGTCGCCATCTAAATCAGCCCTTACTTCTTTGACATCGACGCAACCGGTTGCTCTCTACATTTTAAGAGTCTAAATTAGCAACATATAGACATTGTTATTTGTATACGTACTTTTTATATTTATTTCAAATAAATAGTGTGTTTCTCTGTGAATTCTTAATAAAAATACAGTCCACTACTAAATGTAAATTACAAACATCAGATTTGCATAAACACTTGGTTTTTCGTGTTTTAATCGACAAGAAACAATCAAGACAACGCTTAACATTGTGATTTTGAGTTACATCGAGAATCACGACATTTTGCTCTAACACTAGTAAATCTTTTTGTAGTCACTTTTGTTTGTCATAAAAGAGTTCATTTACAGTTCAGTTTCTCACAGTCGTTCTTATGAAATGTGTATTTTATCAGCTACAAATGGCGAAACCACTCCTTCTCTCGGAATGCAAATGAAGATAAAGACGACACAGTTGGGCGATAGCATTGATGCATGACTCTGACTACTGTGTCCCCGGGTTCGATCCCCGGCCAGAGTTATATTTTCTGGGTTTGGTAAAATCAGATTTAATTGGTTGTGTGCAACCATAGAAATGAATATGGAAAAAAATGATTATAAAAAGAAAAAAATCGAGAAGGAAAATAGAAAAAGGAAGAGTAATGGGAAAGAATACTACCTGTGCTGCTGTATGCTAGCGAAACCTGGACATTAAACCCCAGACACCCAGCGAGCTCTGGAAACTTGTGAAAGAAAAGTATTAAGAACTATATTCGGGCCTGTTAAAGAACAAGGGTGCTGGCGAACCAGATATAATTTTGAATTATATGGACTTTATAAACAACCTCAAGTTACACAGGTCATCCGAAGCAACAGGCTGAGATGGCTTGGCCACGTCTGGAGATCCCCTTAAAACAATGTTACTAGATTATATATACACTTTTAACAACCCTACGGGATCCCGTACCCGAGGACGACCACCAACAAGATGGCTGGACGACACTGTAGAGGACATCAAAATTTTGAAACTAAAAAACTGGCAAAGAGTTGCTTTGGACCGATTGAGTTGGAAGAAGCGTGCTGTTGAGGCAGCTAAGACCTGTAACAGGTTGTTACGCTCTTAAAGAAGAAAGGGAAAGAAGATGAAAAAAAGAACATTGGATGGAATGGGGGACATCATAGTTGAGGCGATTCCTGTGTCATATCGCTATGCTGAAATAGAAAAAGGATGAGGATGTTGAACGTTGTATGAGGAGGTGATTGGAGAAGCACCGATGGGGGAATCGGAAATGGAATAATAAAAGAAGCTGATGCATAAAAAAAGAGTTATTATATATTGTATAATATAAAATGTAGTATTGATTTTAAAAGTGCTAATAACTACCAATAGTTGATGCAGTTAAAAATCAATATTAAAAAAAAAAATGAAGATAAAGTTAATGTGATATATAATTGAAGTGCAATAGTGATAGAAACGTTCCAAAAAGGGACACTTCATCGAATTGTTTACTGAGATACTTTTTTCTTTGAGCCATGAAGATATAGAACCGATGCAATTAAATCAAGTAAGTAATGCAGTGCAATAACCGACGTAACCACATTTTGACGTTATTAGGAAATGCGTGCTGTATGATATATTAGCCCGTCCGGTTAAAACCGCATGTGCAGTAAATCTTGTCAATCAAATACACCCAGAAGAATATTTAACAAATTATACCGCAATTTATTTGCACAGGTAGAATATAACCTTTATAATCCTACAACCTCAAGCATGATATTCATTATTGAAACCGTGTGCGACAGTAACGCCAAATATTTAGAAACTAAAGGAGGCTCTCTTCATATTACAGGACTACAGTTAAATGTAATGTTATTTTTTTTTTTAATATTTATTTTATTTGTGCATCAACTCTTAAAAGTTATTAGCACTTAAAAACCATATATACATTTACAAACATTTACAATACATCATACGTAATTCATAATTCATAATTTACAACTTATAAATATATTTAAAATAAAGAAATTAAGTTTGTTTTGTTTATAAACTCAATAAGGTTTTCCAGATTTTCTTTGCTTTACATTCTTGTCTGAGCGACGAGTATCTTGAGCAATGGAAAATAATATGCTTTACCGTTAGTTGGTTATTGCATTGTTCACATATTGGTTGTGGTTCTCTTTTGAATAAGTATGTATGCGTATAATTTGTATGGCCTATCATGAGTCTACAAATTACTACTTCCAGCCTTCTATTTATTCCGTCCGGTAACACTTGTTTCCAAATTGATGGCTTCACTTCCCTTAATTTGTTATCACTTTCTTCACTCACATTCTTTTTGCCATGAACAATTTATTATATTTTTGATTTTGTTCTTTAGATCTGAACATGTAATTGTTGTTTCTTCTGGAATACGTCCTGAATGGATTCCTTCTTTAACATAATTATCAACTGGTTCATTTCGTGTGATACCGGTGTGAGAGGGAATCCATAAAAATTGAGTTTTTATTTGCTTGATGTGGAGGTTGTCAATGAGACGGTGAATGGTTTGAACAATTGGGTGGTTGGTATATAGGGTTTCTATGGCCTATGGTAATGTTATTGTCAATGTTTTATATATTATTATTTATTTATTGTTTTTGCCATTGGGCACTACAATCTTCTGCCTTAAATCATTAAATTACATATAATTGTGCTTAATTACAATATAGATATAATAAGGATCACATTATTATATCTAAACAATCTCACTCCTTCCAAAAGAAAAAAAGAAAAAAAAGCAAAACATGTAAATTTAAACCTCTACTATTTCACTCTTTCTGCTTCAACTCTGCTATTCCTTCTCTTTCCTTGCTCCTTTTCTCTATCCCCGCCATCCACCCTTCACTACCTCCCCTTAATAACTGCACAATATTCTTTTCGCTTTTTACATTTTTCTCACATGAAAACTTAATGTGCTCCAGCGTTTCTATCTCCGTTCCGCATACCCTACATATCCTTATCCTCTCTATTTGCCCAGTATCTGTTTTCTCTCTCTTTATTTTCTAATCTGAATCTTGCGATTTTTCTCATGTTTCTTGTGTCTTTTTCTCTTATACATTCTCTCTCTTCCAAATCCTCTTGTATCTTTAATTATATTTGCTCTTCTCAATTTATTCCTTTCTTTCCTGTTGCTGTATCTCTTTGTCTCTGCTCCTTAGCTCCTCTTCCACCTTGTGTCTTCCTCTCTTCTTCTCTCTGTCTCTTCTGTCGCCATTCCGTTCCTTTCAAAATACTTCTTTCTGTATACTTATACTTTTCTCTCTACTTATACATACTTCTTTCCTTCCACTTCGATTCTTTTCGATGTTTTATCCAATGAAACCAATGCGTTTGATGCGTACAGTGCTCATCATTTCAAGTGTTAAAAGAAAAGCACAATATCGTTCACCCAGGACTGAGGTCCTAGGAAGCCATGCAAAATATAATTTAAGACAACATCGTACACCTTTAAAATATGCTTTCAGCGGGGTGAAGAAGTCAATCGTGAATCTATCATTCTTTGATTCTTATTAACAACTGTTACGTGTAGCTATTACATTTTGATAGTTTTTTTCGATGTGATTTCTTTAATTACTTTGTCTTTATTTGATTTATAATTTTAACAGGTTATTGGCCCAGATTAAATAATATATATAAAGTGACAATTGAACCAAAAAGGAACAATTACACCAAGTAAGTGGATGCCAAATGGTGCTCTTTCATAAAGGCATCCTATGTCTAAATAATTATTATATATATATATATATATATATTTGTAATACTGAGCTGTTATTAATATAGGACAATATGTATTCAACATAACAGTAGGCCGCCCATTCAATAAAACAGCTTCTACGGCTGCTAGCTGAGCAGCGATGGTGTCTGGTGTCTGGTGTCGGTAGTCAAGTTGTTAGAGATTTTAGTATGACGTATATCTTCTATATATTGACGTTCATAACCAAAGCGTGTGAGATGTAGGCTAAAAGCTTTTATCGTTATGGATTGTATAGCTAAAGTAATATGGAATATATGACTTATCGAACATACTAACATGTTAATAGCATCATAGTAACTCTAGCTCTCTGTAAATATGATAGAAATATCCTAAACAAACATAATATCCTTAGACAATACTTACGAGTGGTTTTATATATGACACTGTTTTAAAATTGTCCTTGGAAGTTTCGCCAGTACATTAAAATTGACATGTGGGTAGAAAATTAAAATTCACTATCCTAATTACTATTAATTGTTGGTGGTACAAGTATAACTTCATAAATACTACTATTGTCAGTCATACATGGTTCGCATTAACAACTTTATCAGGTATCATGACAGTTAAAAAATGGCGCGAAATTTACAATGACACTAAAAGATTATACATGATGTATATACTTTTTTTATTTTATGACAAGTATATACCAATCCCTTGTTTAGAAATAGTATGCATAATTTTTTTTATTGCTAGTTTTCCTGGAGTATTATATCATTTTGGAATCCTGAAGAGTTGCGCCAATTTTTAAAAAAACTTGCTATAGTAGTGTTCATACTTTTTTTTACACCACGATGACTTAAAGTGAACAGAAAGTAATAATCTTTAAAAAATTTAGGGAAAAAAATAATTTCGATTGATTTTTGTGTGAAAACTACTAGCATTCTGGGATTTTTAATGGTTGTGGTGTATAGCTGTGCTATTTAGGTAGCCGATACAAAAAAAAAATCAGAAATATTTGAAAAATTGTGGTCTTGGTAGTTGAAAACATCTTAAGGTAAATTTTTTTTTTCAAGGACCACCCTCTGGTGCCCGCTTATCGTTGAATTTTGGGACCTGTATATAAGGTTCATTTAATAACAATATTAATTTTGCTTTAGATATAGACTAGAGTAGGGTAAAAAGAATCGCGTTGCACAAGTAACGCGTTAATGGGCTTGTGAACCATGCAGTAACGTAGCGTGCCTTAGACGGGCCCTGTAACAAAATGTGGTAAAGGGCTTAAATAATGGGTAATGATTTTTCACAAAAGAAACAAAGCAAATCGCATTAATTTAAAATATTTATATATTGATTATACGTTATTACTTACAATTAATACTCCTAAGAACTAAGCTAAGTACGGCCTAAGAGTTTAAGTGAGATTGTGTATAACATTTTTCGAATTTTTGCTTACACAAGTTTGGGGCCCTTGTAGCCCGGGGGGCCCGTCTCATTGATACAGCTGACACGGCGGTAGCTACGCCTCTGGAACCTTGTCTTACTTTCTATAAAAAGTAAAGTTGTGTACCAGAACCTCAAATGTTCAATTATTTTTTAATAACTCGATATATTTTAGGTGATATTAGCAAATAAAGTAGTATTTTTTTTCTTTAATTATTAAAGAGATTCAATGTTTTAGAAAATTCCAATACCCAAGTAAACAATTTGGTGAGGTGTCCTGTTTTGTGACGTTGCTATGATTATTGCACTTCAATTAAAGTTCGCATCAACTTTAGCTTCATTTGTATTCCGACAGGTGGAGTGGTTTCACCATCTGTAGTCGATAAAATAGACATTTCATATAAACGACTGTGAGAAACTGAACTGTAAATAATCTCTTTCATTACAAAAAAATCATTAGCGTTTTCAATATGATGTCAAAGTGACTCTAAAATGTTTACTGGGACATGTTACGTTACATGAAACAAATATGTCATCTCTTTTATACAACAGAACCGCATACGAGTGTTTGTATGATACGTCGTTTACTACTGACAGCTGCCTTGTGTATTCCATGAAGAATTATATAACGAAAGCTTCCAACAATAAAAATAATCTCGATTATAATCCAAATAACCATAGTTCAGCGGCGTCTTATACTTAAAAGAGGTTATAAATCAATAATACGATAATGATATTTATCTTATTCGCTTCTATATACATTATAGAAAAATAAGTGAGTCAGTGCTTTTTAGTTATATCGACAGTTTATACCCCACAACTTGTTTTAAGTATGAGACGCCGTCGAACTCTCGTAATTTGAACTATACTTATTACTACTTATTTCTTGAAAGACAAGCGGTAACACTAAAATTTAAATTTATATAAATTTGTTAACTCCGTAAACATTTGGATATTTAAAAAAAAAACGTACATATTTCAAACAAAAATGAAACAAACACCCAAGTCGACCCGCGCTTGTTGGAAAACCCTATGTTAGTACAACCGATAAAACCAATAGCGTACAAAATAAGTCAATAGAGTCAAAAATTAAGAAATAGACCAATAAACGTTGTCAATATTTTTTTTAATAACTTAAAAACATTAAAAATTTTGAATTTAAATTTGAATACCAATAATCGGGTGCTCGTATAATTTCCATGATATAGTAGTAGTGATGACAGGACAGATGGCGGTGTATTTATCTTATGCAATAATTAATTATCTGCCGCGTGTGATGTAATGACTAAAGTTGGTTAGGCTGACCTAGAACTGAGCTATGACAAGAAGATGGAATCGACCATCGAAATCAATAGGTATGTAGGATTGGCATAAAAAAAATAAATAATTTTTGGACCGTGGGAAGTCACAATGTGACAACCCACTCATAAATAACAAATTATATATATGTACTGTGAGAGTTAATATTCGAAATATATATTACCAGAATTTAAGCCCGTTGCAAGCGACGTATTTGTTTTGTGTGTAAATTGAATTTAATTTCAAATTTAATTAAGTTATTCGCAGTGGAAGCTCGGTCTAAATGGGCGTTTCAAATATATATATATATTATAATTAACCAAATGGCAATGTACAGTAACCAAAAAGAATGACAAACTCATAGATCTTAACAAATCTGATGCTCTTTTTTTTTACTATTTTTACTGTTGATAGCTATTAGCACTTAAACCAATATATTACATTTTATAATACATAGTCTACTTCATTTCACTATTCTATTTTAAATTATTTTCCGTACGTTGCTTTTCTAATAACTTCCTTTTCCATCTGATACATCGCCCTCCAACTATGACGTCACCCATTGCATTGCATTCCCTGATTCTTTATTCTACTATCACTTTCTTTATTACTGTGTAACACTTTTCCACATGTCTGCTAATGGTATACTCAGTAGCGTAGCGTGCCTTAGACGGGTCTTGTATCAAAATTTGTTCGGGGGCCCTAATAATGAGATTCTTTACAAAAGGAACAAGAATTAAAATAATTATTGATTATACGTTATTACTTACAATTAATACTCCTAGGAGCTAAGCTAGGCAAACAATTCGAATCAAATATACACTATTCTTGCCTTTGTTCGACGAACTTATTTATTAAATCATTCATAGCTGAAGACGATTTCAGTTTTTCTAAATCTCGAAAAAAAAACGACCGCTAATAAATGAGTTCGCAAGCCTATTGAAGCAAGCGCATCTAGTCAGTTTTATGACTTAACATGAGAGACTAACTTTATTTTTTTTTTTTTTACAAAGAATATTACAACTAAGAGTGGCTTATCTAGTAATTTATATATAAAAAAGTTAAATATAATTGTTCAGTTCTAGTCCACTAACTAGTTTCAAAATTTTAAACATTACAAAAAAGAAACAAAAAGAAAAAAAACCACGTGTGTGGTTTGTAGTAGCAGAATCACAGGATCTTCATCTTCAATCTGCGCAGATTCTCTCTGTTATTGCTGCAAAATGTCTTCATTCTGGTGGTTCTGCAGTCGCAGTAGATGTTTGCTTGCTGCCTTTCTGACTTCTTCGTCTACGGTGGGCATCTTTAGATCGCGGTGTAAATTATCATTCTGTATGTACCAGGGCGCATTTGTAATGCTCCGTAGTACCTTGTTTTGGAAAGTTTGGATTTTTGTTAAATTGGTTTTCTTGGTACAACTTTATTTTTAATGCAGTAAAATAATTGATTTTAGGGTTCACATATTCATCACCCTGTATATATGAGTTATTCATGTAAATTCTCGTTCACCTGAGCTTTTACACACAATGGGTTATTACATAAATTACATTTTGCAATTGTGGTGCTTTGCTATGTATGTTAATTGATGAGATGTTTCTGTGAACACATTAATCTAATATTTATTAGTATATAAGATGATGAATCAATATACAATAAGCCCCAACGCACAAACGAGATCCCTATGGACATTGATAACCATCACAATACATGGGATACAACACAGATACATACCTATATGCAAATGTATGTGTGCTACAGGTGGAACATACTACATACAAAGTACACACTGGTACACAGTTTCTAAGAAGCAAATTTCAATCTACATAAAATAAACATTATAGATCACCAAACTGTTTTTGCGGATGAGATGAAACAATTGATGCCATCTATGAGTAGTAAGATGAAACCCTGTTAATTCATTGAGAACTCCATACACTGTTACACAGGTTATCAAGAACATTCCAAAGTACAATTGCAAATAATTACGATCCAACTTCATCCCCTAAGATAACCGCTATCCTATCAGAAAAGGCAATTATCCCATTCCCTAATTTATGTCCTAAACGTTAATTCTAAACCGCTACTAAAACAATCTAAATCGGACTTAGGGAAAAGCACACGTAGGAAGTCTAAGAGCTGTTAGGAAGTTGATGCTAAATAAGTAGAAAGCATTTTAAAGGTTCGTCTACATCCGAGCAATATACGAGTACAATGTATACTAGACACCTTTACTTTACCCAGTAATCATTTTGGAATCACTTTGTCACGAAAGAGTTCATGAATTAAATGAATGTCGCTAGGCTATACATTCTTCCATATAATCATTATTTACAATTCATGACTTCTGAATGATACTTAAGAAAGTGAATCTATCTCTTCCTTTCCTCATCGTATCACTTTCTCTGTCCTCTCATTTGGATCAATATTTTGGAGTCACTTTAACATCATATTAAAGATGCGTATGAATTTCTTGTCATGAAAAAGTTCATTTGCAGTTCGGTTTCTCACAGCCGTTCATATGAAATGTCTATTCTATCGGCTACAAATGTCGAAACCATTTCACCTGTCGGAATACAAATGCAGATAAAGTTGATGCGAACTATAATTGAAGTGCATTGGTCATAGAAACGTCACAAAACAGGACACGTGAGCAAATAGGCTTGTGTCTTATGTCTTAATTTCTATAAAAGTGTACTATATATTGATAAAGTTGGTTACTAAAACCTCAAATGTTTAATTATTTTTTAATAACTCCTTATATATCAGGAGATATTAACAATTAAAAAAGTCATTTTTTCTCTTTAATTATTAAAGTGATTCAACGTTGTACACATTTTAACTGCATGTGGCATCATAGCCTATCTCTTTTATACAACAGAGCGTAAAAGAGATAGCATATTCAAGATATAACTATGGCAAGCTTACACCAAAATATTAAATATTATTTACAGTTATTTCGTGGAACATTAATATTTCAATATTATGTTTACCGTAACAAGTAACAATAATAAAAACTTATTATTCTTTGACTTGACTTAATTATTTCGACTACCAACAGCTACAAAACATTTCCACAGCACTGACCTACTCAACAAAACACTGACGTTAAAATGCATTTTTCGTCATACAAATATGGCCGACATTTTCTAGCACTAAAACTACAATTCAAATTTTTAATTACTATATCTTCGTCAACATTTAGATATTTAATAAATTAGACACGCCAATACAATGAGGACACAAGCCTATTGTTTACTGGGTAGCAATATAACTGCTTTTTCATCTTATACTTTTGGAAGAAGCAAATGACGCTTTCAATTCAAATAATGCTAGCCATACATGTAAAGATTTACCTGAGCAGAGTACCTGACAGGTCAACCGGAGAGTGTATGTGATAAAACTGTGAAGATAACTGTACAGTTTTATCAGATATCATAGTAATCAGTATTATGAACAGACAAACTATGAACAGATTAATATTGTATTATATTTAACATGGCAACAATCCAATGGAGTCTAATCGAGCAACTTATAACGTGATTAGATTAGATGACTAAACATATTTCTAAGTGAATATAAGTTATCTTAACATATTGTACATATTTGAGTATTGTCTGGCACTTGAATGGATTATCTGCTATTGAATCAATTTCTTGAAGATGCTTTATTCAATTTTATATTTTTCTTTCACATTTGGTTTTCTTTGTGATGTGGAAGGGGTTTTAATATAATACAATGGTTTCAGGGGGCGTCAAATAGACGACAGTAGATGTCCTTGAAAAATAAAATGAAAACACAAAAAAATACAATGATTCAGCATGTGTTGTAATGTTCCTATCAAAATAAACCAAATAATATTTTAACATATATGTTTTATATTAAATATTAATATTTCGATTAATTTTTGTAAATTTTGTTTATTTAACGTGGGCTTCTTTCCGATGCTAAGTTCTATTGCTGACTACTATGTTGGCAATATTTATGGTGCCTATGACATATTTGGATTACACCAGCTAGCTTATTAATATTATGAATATAAGGAGGCATATAATGAAATTAATGGTAATAACAACGAAGCTCTCAGACACTGTGTCGTCTATCAGTGTAAGGTCAAAATGATTGAACACAGATTTAATCCGCCAGTGCAGTTAGTACATAATTGAATACTCAATCAATATAATATGAGTATATATATATATATATATATATATATATATATATATATATATATATATATATATATATATATATATACATATATGCGAATAGACACATTAGTTTTGCCCATTTGTCTTTGATGCCGTAATGATAATCTCAGTTAGCTGGAGATCGATATAATTAACTAATTATACGGTAATGAGCTATTATGTTTGCATAACATTATTTACGGAGATTTACTCATCCATCAAAGGATATTTAAATTAGAATCAATTAAAAACTAGTATGACATTGAATTATGATAGATTTGTATTATTTCATATTCTGTTATGTGATGTACGAATTATTATATACTAGTATTATTATATTTATTAATTATAAACGCTGACTGCTGAGTCCTCGGGTTCGATCCCCGGATATCGGCCATATCATGTTTACACACAAGATCAATAGGGCTTCACACGAGACAAGAAAAGATGAGAGTTTCAAAATTCTCGCCTCGTTCTCGTTAGTTAAGAAAAAAATAGGTATCGTTTCAGTCTCGTTATCGTCTCGTAATCGTTCTCGGAACTTACTCCTAAGATAGTCCTAAACAAAGTAATTCATTATATTATTTCGGCTAATTATTTTTTTAATTCTAAATTTATCACACAGTAAGCATATCGCTTTTTTCTCACCATTAATTGTAAAGGAACACAGTTGACCAACTGGTTTAATTTTACTTAATGCATCATCACTTTCATCTAATCTCGGCCTTTTTGTCATGTTGACTCTACCAACACCTACACTCAACATTAGCACTAAAACACCTTCAAACAATTGCATTGTAAATAATTTATATTCACATTTATTTTCCCTTAAGAAATTCGAAAATTATAAAATAAAATATTTAACAGATGTTTGTTTACCAGATTTTGTATTTCGTAAATATACGACCTAACCTTTTTTGTAATAAGAAAAGGTTAAGCGTTTATGTTGTTGTTAATTTATTTTTCTGGCAATATTTTTTTGAAATAACATTAACGAGACCAGAATCGAGACTCTCGGGTCTCATCGTATGTGGTCTCGGTACCGTCTCAATAGTTTTCAGAAATGTCTCGTCTCGTATCGTAAAATCGTAGATAAGTCTCGTGCTCGTGTGAAGCACTACAGATCAATTACCGATCTAGTAAGTTACGCACTAATTGGCTCGATCACGGTTTGGATGAGTGAGTTGTGACACCCGTTCAGATTGTGCCTGTGATGGTATGCGAATGAGGGTTAATCCGTGGACATTGCATCCCTCGTGCTAGTGGTGAACAGTTTCCTCCTTCCATGTACAAAAGCAAATGAAATTTCTGCACAAACTTCGCGAGTTTATGGCCAATAAAGCCTGGCATCGCAAACCTCTAGGAGTAGAGGAAGTGGAGTAGTGTATAACTCGTATTCCGATCTCCGGATCAGACTTATATTTTATAGGTTTGGTTGTTATGAAATTAAATTGATTATGTACATACAAAATCATAAACTTATTAGCTTAGGTAGTAATGGTGTTTACATATAGGAGGCCACGATACCGCAAAACTATCAACATATTATAAGATTCAAGTATAGCAAGTAGAAATTAAAAAAATGCAATAAGTGCCGGATTATTGAGGGTGCCGGGTTATCAAGGTTCTACTGTACATACATATGGATCTACGTGATGGTAAAACATTTTTGAATATTTGATCTATCTTATTCAATATTTGGTAGTGATATTTTCCAATATAAGTTCAACCGAATAAAGAATGAACATCTCAATATTTCTGGAATAATATGTATGTTATAACATTTCTTTTTATTGATTTTAGGATAGACTGTTTGGTGACGGTTGTCATCCCATTAAGCAAAGGAATCATCAATCAACTCTGGAGCTTTCAATTGTAACTGTAATTGTTTTTCAAATGTAAATAATACTTAGTACAATTTTCGTTAATATAAAAATATATATTAGTAATACAAATTAAGTAACAAAAAAGAAATTCATACATAGCTTATATTTAAAAAAAAGTATTTTTATATTTAAAAATCATTGTGTTTTAAGTTTTAATATTTTATAACTTTTGGAACCAAAACGAGAAGATGCAGACGAACAAATCTTCAACATTTCAAGACGTCACTTAACCCAATATGAAGATCTTTAGTGTAATGTAGTTTCTTTATTATATTATTGTTACTTATATTGCAGAATCAAAAGAACAAGCTGTACTCCAGATCTTCAAGACACATGGTATTGTTCAATAATTTAATTTACTTTATATGTAGTTCTAGTCATGTATTATTATTTATTATATTAATTGTGTGCCTTTCGGCTTAACAATCTACATTATTATATTTCTTAATGCATTTCATATAAATTCAAAGTTAAAAACTAAACATAAACTATTCTAGACTATTACTACTTCGAATAGTACTTTCTGTTTCTTTTTTTTCTTGATCCTCTCTCTTCATGTCTCCTACTCCTTCTTTATTTACACCGTTTCCTGCATCTCCTTCCTTATTGCCTGTATCTTCATCTATCCACTCTTGCCTTCCTTGTCTCCTCTCGACAAACCCTCTATTATCTTTTCACTATCCTTCCTGCCTTCTCTCTTCGTTTTCACTTCTCCACTTATGTCTATTACAGGCATAAACGCTCTATCTTTACTATTTCCTCTTGACTCTCTTCCTTTACTTTTTTATTATTGTCTCTATCTCCGTCATCCACCTCTTGTCCTTATCTCCTTTCCAAAAATCCTCTATTTTTCTGGACTGAAGTTTAACTGTTTCCTCGCTACTTCTTTCTTTCTCCTGCTTCCCTTCATTGCCTCTTTTAGTACTTCCTCTCTCTTCATGTTCCTTATGCAACCCAGCTACAAGCTTATTTATTGTCCTGTTTCTTCTTTCCTTTTTTCTATTTCCGCCATCCACCTCTTTCCTTCACTGCCTCCCTTTAATAGCTGGCCAATATTAATTTCGCTCACTACTTTTTCCTTACAATCAAACTTAATGTGCTCCAGTGTTTCGTCCTCCGTTTCGCACACTCTACACTTTCTTTCCTCACTACTTTCCCAGTATCTGTTTCCTTTTTCCTCATTTCCCAATCTAAACCTTGCTGTCATTCTTATGTATGTAGTTCTAGTCATGTATATTCCCCCTCTATCGCTCGGGACCCTAATTATTAGTACAAATTGATTTTCATTTAAACGGAGCTAATACCAGTCACCTTATAAATTTTCTATAAAAAAAAAAGCATTTGAATTCAAAACCCATTCTCACTCCTAGGCCTAGATCCCAATGAGACACGAATCCTTTTACACATGGAATGATATGAACATGCACACACCACCGGTTTTAATTCTGCGCGAAAAGAAAGTCTGTAATTTTTTTTAGAAATCACTGCGGCACAGAAAGTTTTTTTTGTAGAACATATAGTTGAATATCAACACACGCACTACGGAACTAATTGGAAGCAGTATGCTGCATCTCTTTGAGCATGAGAAGATATATTAATACAACAGTATAAAATCGGTTCTTGGCCGAGGCAAGTACTGCATATATACTGAGATAAAGATATCGGCGGTGTGTGCTATGTATCTTTTAGTATATACTCGTAGAATTAAAACCGGGAAGAAAAAAATCGTGCGGAATTATTCCTTAGTGCGATCTAGGCCTTGTCAATTTAAGGTTTCAACGTTAAACGTAAGTTTTAGCTTATCATATACAGGGTGTCCCAATATTCATCGATAAGCGGGCACCAGAGGGTGGTATTGCTCATGACTACACAAGAAAAAAAAAATTTATCTTATCTTGTTTAGGAATTAGAAACAAAAATAATTTTTTTCGAAAATTGAAACACCTTAAGATGTTTTTAACTACCTTGACCACAATTTTTCAAATATTTCTGATTTTTTTTTTGTATCGGCAACCTAAATAGCACTGCTATCCACCACAACCATTAAAAATGCTAGTAGTTTTTACACAAAAATCAATCGAAATTATTTTTTTCCCTAAATTTTTTAAAGATTTTTACTTTGTGTCCACTTTAACTCATCGTGGTGTAATAAAAAAGTATGAACACTAGGCGCATACTCAAGGAGAATTAGCAATAAAAAAATTATGCATAGTATTTCTAAACAAGAACCATATTTTATAAATTGTTGTTGTTGATAGTTATCACTTTTACAATACCCAAGAGAGGTTCTTTATTGTTGAATGAATTAAAACAAATGGTACAAACAATTTTTCATTTATTTTATAAATTTAATAGTTTATTTACATTATAGTAAATGTTCAAAATGTTTGTTCAGCAGCGGTGTTGTTCACATATATGAGTCCACAACATTACAAATACTGTTGACATAGTAGGAGGTTCTCGGTGATTGGACTCAGCATCAGATACAGGCTGACGTTCAATAAATTAAATTAAAAAAATTATAATAAGCTATATTATATAGATATAATTATAAAATTTATTTGTTTATTTTGTTTAACGTCAGTCTATTATTGATAACAATTTAATCATTTCTTTCTTGACAGTTATTTTTATAGTGAAACCCTATATTATAACAACCAAGCCCAGAAAATATTACGCTGGTCCGAGAATCGAACCTGACGATACGAAAGCATAGTGTTAACACTTTAACACTCTCAGCCACAAAGAGTCCTATTAATATTATTAAAAAATGATTATAACACGACAAAGCTTATTGCAGACAAAACTAGCGTTGGATAATAAAGTAAAGCCGGTACCAAACGATGCGGTGAACGTTTCAAATGAACGATCAAACGCGTAAGTCAAATATTGGAAGCTTGACATGGCAAGTTTCTTGCTACACGGTGGAACGAATGTTGGATCCGAATGATTTATTTATTTTATTAATTTGTGGATATTAATGACACATTTAACAAAAACTTTCAAGTAAATAAATAAATTTTCAAGTATAAAACCTTCCTTTGTTGGACGATTCGTGCAGCAGTGCATGGCATGTGGATCAAATGTGTGGTGGCGGTAAAAAAATCTCTTTTGACGCCAAAAGAGGGTCAAAAGTCCAACAACAGCCCGAACTTCTTCCAACGTGAACATGATACAGGACACACTTAGTTCCAGCATCGGCCACACGTTCGTGCATCGTTCGGTACAGGCATAAAGTGAAATTCATGCTTTAAACAATTTGTTTTTGTAATATTTGCTCAATGAAAGATTGTTCAGTCGTTGACAAGCCTGCTTGACGACTAGGGTCTATTGTACTCCAGTAAGCTAGATAACCGGATAACCGGATATCTGGACATGTTTAGATGTTGTGGTGGACTAAGACAAAGGCATGACGGCTGAAATATTAAGTAATATACGGTAACAGATATTCAGCTGCTTATCTATGGTCCTAAATATACATAGGAACTATAAGAACGAGTAGAAACATGCTATAACTCAAGCTAGACATTAGATTTATTAGGAGATAGGGCAGTTATAGGACAGTTGATAATTTAAGCATGTTAAATCGGGAAATGTGTATACATAAACATATACATATACAGGGTGCGGCAGCATAACTTCCTTTTTTAAAAAGCAAGCCATTCAGTCGGTTAATGTCGTAGCGGAGCGCTAATTTCGTTCGTTTCGTTCGAGAGGTGGGACAATAAAGTTTTGTCCCGACACAGTTCAGTCGCCATCATGCGTTTCGTTTGCCGTTGAAGCGTATGTTCTGTGATTCTGCACTGCTAACGGTCTCTAAAGTGGTCGTGTCGTGTAACAGCCGGGTTTTTCACTTTTTGTAAAAATTTTCTGACGTAAAGCTGGACCTAAAATAAAATTAAAATATTGTAAATTAAATTTTTAGGCTCTGATTTTTGTCGCTGTTCCAATTTTTTAAAGATACTTAAAAAAATCTATAATAGATATTATAATTATCCTAGTTCATGCAAAAAATAGAAGTTTAGTGAACATAAATTTTTTACAAAATCGATTCAGCAGTTCTTGAGAAATCGGCCAGTCAATTAATAAAATGCAGCTTTGATATAAACGTGTTCGAACCTAGGCCCGTATTCCTGATTCTTGCGAATAATGATCGTGATCGAACAGATATGATTTATATGAGTGAAACATTTTACGAATCACGTTTAAAAGAGTATTTCTGAACTATTAGTAAATTTTATTATTAGTTATTATTATAGTTCAGAAATACTCTTTTAAAAGTGATTCGAAAATGTTGCATGATCATTGCTCGCAAGATTAGGGCACCGGCTACATTTGTAACTATTTAACGACTTCGAATATAAAAAATTCTTCTATTCTAAATATTCTAGACATATTATAGAAGGAATTTATCAAATAAAATATTATACCGATTAAATACCGGTACCTTAAAATTTAAATTCTAAAAACATAAAACTAAAACTTAAATTAAAAGTAAGACATACTATTCTCCTAATGGGTTTGTAAACCATGACTTAACTTCTATAAAATAGAACTATATATTGATAAGATTGGTTACAAAAACTTTAAATGTACCATTATTTTTCAATATCTCGGTTACTTATTTCTTTTGTGACGTACTATCCATATGTAAAGCATGCGGCGAAACTGAAATTCAAGTTTGACATAGCTATAACTCCGTCATCTGTTGGTTATTTAAAAAAATAAAAACGTCAATATACATATATTAAATTTATTTCAATCGAAAATTAAAAAAACGACCCCTACAAAATGAGTTTACAAGTCCATTAAAAAATAAAAATAAAACAGTACATGGGAAAGGTACTATAAATAGAGGCTTGTTCCAGCGCTGAATGATGAGATTTTTTTGATGTAAAAATGAATTTTGTTACACATGAATAGATTATTAGATAATTCAGCGCTTTTATTGTTACAAATCTGTACAGCTCATGCTTTAATCGCTGGACTTGTAACATAGGAACCCCATGACAGTAAAATCGTCATAAAAACTGTGTCTCGTAAATACTGGTATACTCGTATACCATATACAAGTGTATTCATGTATGCGTGAAGTACTAAGTTTTATGTTAAGAACAATAAAAAGAAAGCAAGAAAAATGATGGGATTATGAGGTAACGAAGAACATAAAACACAATAAAACGCAATAAGGCATTGGAATGAAATTAATCGGTTACATTCCTGACTTGACGGCGAATGGATGAGCAGAGCAGCAACGCATTGCCGGATATATCGGAAGAACGTGCGTGGCAGAATAAGAATTCCTAAAAATTGGCTTCAATATATCGTCAAGACGTCAAAGGTCTTAATAGATTGTATTTAAGGAGATAAAGTTATTAATATTTTCGATAAAGTATTAGCTATCATTTTAACTGGCTGATTAAGGAGGTACAGGACGTACCGTCAATGCAAAAAGTTTATCTCTCGATAATACGAAATGCAAAATACGAAGTACATGAGGAACGAGCAAATATTGGGACTGTACCTTTGAAAATGAATTTTTCAATTCCCTGTTAAACTGCTTTCTGCTTGTTAAAATGCTTACTGGAACGCACACAAAGTGAGTGGCTGAACATCAAATTAACGCTGTCTTTTTTCCTTTAATTATGTCTTTTTAAACCGCACTTATAATATAAATAATATGACGACTTATTAAAATTTACAAAATGACTTAAATTTTGTTAACTTATTTTTTTCTTTTTCGTAAGTTGTAATTTTTGATTCAGGTTTCTTTAATGTAACCCTAACTTCAGCTAAGCGGATCCAATGATACACACGTCTTCAGTTATTGATTGAAAATATTTTTAAACATTAGTGGTTTTACTCACCCGATAGGAGCGAAGGCTTCTAATTATTTTTCGAATAAAAGGAACAATTTTTCCATCAAGTCTTTCAAAAATTTAGTGCTTTAATCTCTATTGTGAAGGCTCCTTTTTTGTGTAGGCCCCGGGGCAGTAGCCCCGCCTGCCCTCCCTTAAATCCGGGACTGCAATATGGCGCTACTTATTGGGTGGAAACATAGCCGAGATCGTGAAGCGGTGATGTTTCAGTACTTGGTTGTAATTTATGTTTAATAGACTTGGACCATATTGGATCTTTGGACCTCTACTAATAAAATACCATTATACTTGATCTCAAAAGGAGAGAAAAAGCAACATAAGTTACTCTCTATAAGAGGGATTTTATGACCTTTTTCTGGAAGTTATTTAAGCAGTACCTATATATTGCAACTATCTCTTCCCTCTCAATCCTACATACGTTTTTCCTCGTAGTATTCCAATTTTTACCGAGGCACTAAAGGGTTGTATGCACAACAATCTAAAATACTGTACAATACGTGTAGGTACTGATAAGTGCGTACAAGCCTTAAGTTGGTACAGTGAATGTTAACTAAGGTTTATAACGCTTACCAAGACCCACCTTCAATTCCGGGGAACGCCAGGTACTAGCTAGTGTGTTTACAAAAGCATTTCCCGGAACTTTTGAATTTTGTAATATACTGAATAAAAAATGAAAGATTCATTCATTCACCATTGCATTCATTCATTCATTTCTTTATTCGTGTTTAAATCTACTTTACTCCTGAGAATACTTGTACGAGTACTTGAAGAGAGATATTCAGTACTTTCTCGGTTAAGATAGAGATTTGAGATTTACAAAAATCTAATATATATAAAAGTATGAGAAGAGATTTATCTGTTTGTGTAAATATACAAAATACTGAATAAAGAATTTAATATCATACTCGTATACAGTAAAAGGATATACCATACGTACACATATCCGGTGGATATTTGATCGGAGGAGTCGCTGACGGTGTGATATTTGTGGTCTTAACCATGGGCGTCCGTTGAAAAAGTGGAAAACGATGAACTTTCTCTGAATGCTGCTCTAGATACAACAGAATCTGTTACAAATGTACACATACCGAACTTTTACAACCCCCTCCTCTGCTTAACTGTTAGCGGACGTCTATGGATGCGATATTTATACTTTTAGCACAAAACCCTTGTGGTATGTGACAGTCAAAGTGGAGTATCGGTTTCTCGCACATCATGTTATTGTAACGGGAATCAAAATGTAAAAAAAACCGTTATTTATTGGTTAAGTAAAAACGGGAAGAAATTCTTTGTATGGGTATTTTCTTTTCAATTTTTCTCAGTTACAATTTCACATCACATTTCAACGAACTGTGCTTTACTATATGTAGAGCCGGATCAAATAGAGCAGGAGCTCAACAATCGTCCGGAATTAAAATATTTGTTTAAGCGGTTAGCTTCTAGAACAAGGGATCTTCAGTTAGTGTAAAATTTTTCGACACTGAAAAAACCAGTTTCAGCAACATCATATGAGGCGTCTGGAAGGAAACCAGAAATAACCAGCGCAAACGTTAGAAGATGTGCTAAACTATTTAGTGGCACAGAGATATAAACGAAAACTTGGACCAATTTTACTATATACCGTGAATTCTAAAACCTACTGAACGAAAAACGCCTATACCATCTCAACTTCATACTCGTTTTCTGAAGAATTTTACTTTTGTCACTTACGTCCCTTTGCATCTAGACGCCTCATATATAACTATATAAGTGGCGTAGCTACCTCCGTATCTGCCGTATCAATGATACGGGGCCCCCGGTCTAAAAGGGCCCCAAACGTGTGTAAGCAAAAATTCGTTAAATGTTATCCATAATCTCACTTAAACTCTTAGGCCATACTTAGCTTAGTTAGCTAGGAGCATTAATTGTAAGTAATAACGTTTAATCTATATATAATTATTTTAATTCAATGCGAGCGTCTTTGTTCTTTTTGTGAAAAATATTTACCCATCATTTGAGCCCCCCAACAAATTTTGATACAGGACCCCTCTAAGACAGGCTACGTTACTGAGCTGTATCTCCACGGGTCTTCTATGAACTTAAATGGGCTTGTGTCCTCATTTTTTAGTGGTCGATTTTTCAATTGTTCGTTGAAATTGATGTTAATAAATGTGTATTGGCGTGTCTATTTTATTAAATATCTAAATATTGACGGAGATATAGCAATTAAAAGTTTGAATTGTAGTTTTAGCGCTAGAAATGGTCGGCCATATTTGTATGACGGGAAATGCATTCTAACGTCAGTTATTTGTTGAGTAGGTCAGTGCTGTGATAATGTTCTGTAGCTGTTGGTAGTCGAAATAACCAAGTCAAATCAAAAAATAATAAGTTTTTATTTTATTTAATCCTGCTAAGGCAGACATAATATTGAAATTTTATTGTTCCTTGAAATAGCTGTAAATAATATTTGTCATTGTGATATATAAATACATATAGCAGAGATTTATGAGCTGTAACGTTGAATCCCTTTAATAATTAAAGAGACAAAATGACTTTTTTAATTGTTAATATCTCTTAACTTATAAGGAGTTATTAAAAAATAATTGAACATTTGAGGTTCTAGTAACCCACTTTATCTAATATATAATATATAATACACTTTTATAGAAATTAAGACATAGGACACAAGCCCATTACACGGCGACTCAACATACTAAGGGAATGAGGGGAAAAAAGGGTACGCTTTAAGAATCATTTTTAACGAGACCGTTTATGCATATATCTTCTATGAACTAAAATTACTAGACGACTCTATGAACGTATTTCAGATAAGGACTATATAAGGACTGCTTATAATTAAAATCTATTATTTTTCTATTTATCTTCTATATTAGAAGTCTATTAAGTATTATGTAATAACTTCTTTTATACTCTGCATTGATAACAAAAGTAACAACGGACCTGAACCAATTCCCTTCATTTGTTGAGCCACCGAGTAATTTTAATTCGTAGAAGACCCATCCAGATACATCTGTTTATGATGTCGCTAAAAGCGGATTTTCTAGTGCCGAAAATTTTTACACTAAGTGAATGTCCCCTGTTCTAGCCTATATACTCTGATATTTTTAATAAATCGACCATTCGTTGTGCTTAGATTTATTAAAAATATATTTTAGAATATTTTAAAAGTTTACTGTTGCCTATATTCCGATATCATCTTAGTTATAGCAATTTGAAGTGGCGCGGTAGTTTATTTACTTTAAATCTACTTTTACCGAAGAACCACTAAACCGATTTAAATAAAAATTACACCATATCTTCTTTGTAATATTATCTATCGTGTAGCAAAGGCTTTTTAAAATTGGATACCTTCTTCTTCTACTTTTTTTTTTAATTTTTGCAACTTTTAATTTTAACAAAAAATGACATTCTTTCAAAAAATAGATTTCCACAATGTTTTTTATTTCTGACTATTTCTGATGGTGGTGACAGTCGGCAAATCTTGTGAAAACGTGTTCTATGGAACAGCTTATATTTCCAACAATTTTTAATATGTTTTATTAATATTTGATATCAATATATTCAGAAATATTTACTATATTAACTGATAATAAAGGAAAATTGATATACTTCAAGAGTGCGTCGAAAGAAATAATTCTTTCTATGTTAATTTTTTCGAATGTCAAGGTGTGCTAACTTCTTAAGAGCGAGCGAGTATAGTCCAAATCATGAGAGTTCGGCGGCGACTTCTACTTAAAACAGGTTATAAGAGCGGTATAAATCTATAATACAATAATGAATTTTATGTTATTCGTTTCTATATGCATTATAGAAAAATAAGTGAGTCTGTGCTTTTTAGTCATATCGGCAGTTTATATCGCACAACTTGTTTTAAGTATGAGTCGCCAAGTATGAATCGAATTTGAACTATACTTAATCTGGTACTAAGTCTTAATTTGGTACTGCATGTGTTTATATACGCGTAAATTAAAATTAATTAATTAATCATAAATTTTGTTTAGTTCCTGTTAGTTTTTCCGCCTCTGACTATACGCGAAGTTTAGTTAATTAAAAATTAAGTTGATGAGACGCTATTTAATTTATAGTTTCCATTTAACATGATGGACGACAACACCTTGTTAGCTACGCGAGTTGAAATATGCTTTGTAAGTAGTGTTACACGAAGGCACATATGTCTTCTTACATTTTATGAGAAACTTTAACCATTTCATATTATATATGACCGAGGGTAAAGTTCAACAATTACTTGCTTACACAAAATTTAAGTAATATATTCAAGCATAATTTGTCTCACAAATTTTTACAAAATTATTTATTTTAAGAAAGGGTTGTTCTCACGAAAACATGAGGAAGTTAAAACTAGTTTATATAGCCTCTTTACTTCCGCTAAATATATTAGGTTCCTTATTAAATAGCTTCTAAATTTAAAGCTAATCGGACAATTTTTTGAGAATAATTTGTTTACTGAAAACCAAGTTTAAATTATTTAAATTTAAATTGGACGACTATTGTCAATATTGCAGTTGTTTCGCGTAAACAAACTTTCTTATAAGAGCATACTTCCATTTAAATGTTTATCGATACACCACTGTCTTGAAAGAAATAAAAAAACATATATGACGCGTCTAGAAGCAAAGGGATGTAAGTGAGAAATTTTGAAAATTTGAGATAACTAGCACAAACAATAGAAGATGTACTAAGCTATTTAGTGGCACAGAGATATAAGCGAAAACTTGTGACAGATTTTACTATAAAGCGTGAATTCTAAAAACTACTGAACGAAAACGCCTATACGATCTTAACTTTAAACTCGTTTTCTGAAGAATTTTACTTTTGTCACTTACATCCTGTAACGAAGTCAAGAGTCGAAGCGTTGGTGATCTTGCTTTGACGTAACTTAACTGGTTGTAAATCAGTTTGAACCAAAAACAAACACTGGCTTTAATTGAAATATCTACTTTTTTTTATTTTTTTAATGTTTTTGCCATTTGGCACTACATTCTTGTGCCTTAATTCATTTATATACATGTCATTGTGCTTAATTCAAACGAAAAAAAAAAAAATATAAGATTCCTTATAAAAATAAAAACAAAACTGCTACTGCTACTGCTTCGTTCCTCCTGCTTTGCTCCTCCTGCTACTGTCCCTCCTATTTCTACTCTGCCGTTCCTTCTCTTTCCTAGTTTATTTTCTCTATCTCCGCCATCCACCTCTTCCCTTCACTTTCGGCATTTCATTCTTCTACCTTAAAAAGATTTAAAAAGCTTCAGCCTTCCTTCTTCTAATTATTTCTACCATCCATCTGTTCCCTTCCTTGCCCCCTTTTAAGAGCTGCCCTATATTCATCTCACTCCCTACTTCTTCCTTACAATCAAACTTAATGTGCTCCAGCGTTCCGTCCTCCGTTCCGCACACTCTACACATTCTTTCCTCACTACTTTCCCAGTATCTGTTTCCTTTTTCCTCATTTCCCAATCTAAACCTTGCTGTTCTTCTTATGTTTTTTATGTCTTTTTCTATTAAGTACTAAGGTATATTACTTTTCCAAATCCTTTTATATCTTGTATTGTAATTGCTTTTCTCGATTTTTCCCATTCTTTCCTGTTGTTGTATCTCCATATCCCTTCTCCTTAGCTCCCCTTTCACACTTGCGCCTCCTTTTCTTCTCCTCTCTGCCTCCTCGATCGCCATTCTATTCCTTTCAAAATACTCCTTTCCTTTTTTCGGGACTCCTCCCCCCCCTGCTTTATACTTTCCTCCCTTACTTTTTTTTAAATTTTGCTTTCAGCACTGCTCATTTTCTCCTCATATTTTATTGCTCTTTCACCTGCTTTAATTCTTATCTTGTCCCTTTTTAGCTCCTTCATGATCATATATCTTGGCGTGCACCTGTCCAGCCCTATTATCCATTTAATGTATCTCTCCTGTATTCTTTCCAACTTCTCTTGCTCATTCCACCCCCATATCTCTGTTTCATACATCATCATACTGGTTATATTAATTGAAATATCTTTAATTCACTAGTTAGTCTAACACAGTCTTAATTTTAATGACTTTATTTTACTTGTTATAACTAGAACAATGATGTTTGTTGATAACAGGAAAAAAAACGAGTTTGTAAAGAATGAAAGGAATGTGAAATGTTTGTAGGCAGTTGGATAAAAATGAAATGATTTGTGAATGAGTATTTGATTTGGATTGTATGGATTGTTGTGGTGCGATGTCTTCGCAGTGCAGGGAAGAATGAACGAGATTATGCTATAAATACTTATATAATATAATATAATTTCGAATAGGAAATATCAAAACTAATGTTTTAGACCATAGATGGTGTTAGTGTTGGTTTTCGTTCACATCCTTTTGCATCTAGATATATGTGTTCATTTCCCACTCTCTTTGAAACTCTCTTCATGAACTCGTATAAGCAACAATCGTAGACAAGCTTCCTCGACGTCGACGTAGTCTATTCTAGTGTGCGGCGTTGCCAATGGGCTTATGTCCTATGTCTTAATTTCTATAAAAGTGTACTATATATTGATAAAGTGGGTTATTAGAACCTCAAATGTTCAATTATTTTTTAATAACTCCTTATATGTTAAGAGATATTAACAATTAAAAAAGTCATTTTGTCTCTTTAATTATTAAAGGGATTCAACGTTGTACACATTCCAAGTGCATATGACATCACAATGCTTGTGTAAGGTTACCAACCTTACAGCTCATAAATCTCTGCTATATGTATTTATATATCAAAATATCAAATATTATTTATAGCTATTTCAAGGAACAATAAAATTTCAATATTATGTCTGCCTTAACAATGTTAAATAAAATAAAAACTGATTATTCTTGACTTGACTTGATTACTAGAGTACCAACAGCTACAAAACATTACCACAGCGCTGACCTATTCAACAAATAACTGACGTTAAAATGCATTTCACGTCATACAAATATGGCCGACCATTTCTAGCGCTAAAACTACAATTAAAACTTTTGATTGCTATATCTCCGTCAACATTTAGATATTTAATAAAATAGACACGCCAATACACATTTATTAACATCAATTTCAGTCAACAATTGAAAAGTCGATCACTAAAAAATGAGGACACAAGCCCATTGTTAGAATTAAGACATAATAGTTGAAGCATGAATGAATTGAACCTCATTAAACATGAGTTTAAAGTACATTGAGGCCGCTTAAAATTGCATAAAAACTGCAAAAGAAATCTAATAGATATAGTTCGATTGAAATTATGAACTAAATATTTATTCTATTCGTACGTTTGGTCAAACCAGTACCACATTTTGAAATATCATAAATTTTTAATCAAACTTATGTGTTGCTTCTGAAATCAAAGACTTTTATTTTAGTAATTTACATACACATTATAACAATTACACTGTTTTACTTAAATTATACTATCTTACCTGAAATCAAAGAAACGACGTTTATTTAAGTTTATTATTTAAATTGTCAATTCCTTTTTATCTAATCTTATAATAACCTAACATTATGCACAGTGAGTTCTGTCAGCTCCAAATATCAATTGTGTTGGCCGTTATTTCTTACAACGACCACCGACAGACGAGCTTTGTACCAATTTACTTTGTTGGATTTGGACTAGGCAGTTACTCGTTGTACTAAACACACCACAATGAAAGTAGTTATAACTAATATATACCGTTAGCATATCACCGTTACCCGTGTTAGTCAGTGTTACCAACTAAAGAAATATAATTTCTTTACATATATATATATATATTATTATTATAGTATATATGTAGTATACTAACAAAGGTTATTTGGAATAGAAATAAAAAAAGCTATTTTAATATATAGAGGACATTATATAAAAACCCAATTTAATAACAATTTCTAGGTCTCTATAGGTATACCATCTATTGAAGATTTGTGGAAATCTTCTTATTACATTTGGCTTATATCTTTATTTTAGTCCCAAACAATAACAGCAACTATTACGATATTACGAGTATTATTTTCTTCGTTCTGTAACTTAAATAAGAATAAAATATAAGATAAAACTTTTTAAATCATTGAATATTATTTTAAAAGTTAACTTTTCGTGTAAAAGTCTTTTACTACAAAAAAAAACATCTTCCGCTTTTATCTACGTTAGTAGGATTTTGCTTGTCTAAACTTGCAAAACAAATAAATATTAATGTTAAAAGTCAAAAGATAAATTCAGATTGATGTTAAAAAAACATGTGTTTAGTACTTAAATGAAACAGCTGTAAAGAGAGAATAATAATCATCGTGACAAAAATTTAAATAATTTAAGAGTTTTGCGTGTTCTCTTCATTAAAGCAACTTTGGTGTTTTACCATATCGGATAAAAATCTAATTTTTAGTAGGCAAATTGTGCACTACAAGATTTACAGTTGCTGGCTTTCCACAAGGTAGTTCCAAGGGTCATTTTCTACATTTTATATAGAAATTGTTTTGCTATGCAAGTTTCACTTTTGCTAGCTTACTACAAGACAAGTGTTATCTTGCGTTACACTTTATACATATTTCAAAAATTTCTTGCCAAATCTTAGATTTTGAACAGCAGCTTGAGATTCACATTAGTGTCTATTTTGTAGCTTATTATAAGTGTAATGATATGTTATTTCATTTGTCAAATTGATTTGTAGTTTTTTACAGCAGTCGGTAAAGACATATCCGCTCTAATAAAGGTTAAGTGTTCAGTACGGGCCATGTGGACGTATGGGCATATTTCAGTGTGCCACGAGATTCGCCGACTGTCGCCACCATGAAGAATCGTCAGAAATAAGAAATTGAATATTTTTTCTTAACCAAATGCAATAGCTACCGTTTAGCATACGCATTAAAAAAAATAGTAAAAATCTATTTTTTGAAACAAAGTAATTTTTTGTTAAGATCAAAATTTGCAAAAATAAATAAATAAGGAACAAGGTATCCAATCGCAAAAAGCCTTTCCTACACGATAGATAATATTACAATTAGTGTAATTTTTATTTAAATCAATTTAGTGGTTCTCAAGATACCGTGGCGACAATTCGGCAAAAGTAGATTTAAGATAAACGCTACAGAAAAGGAAAATTGTATAAGTAAATAATCTGCTCACTTAAAATTGCTATAACTGAGATGGCATTTATCAAATTGATTTGTAGTATTTTTGAACAGTCGGTAAAAACTCATTTGCTCTAATAAAATTTAGGTGTTCAGTACGAGCCTTGTAAACGTATGGGCATATTTCAGAGCAAGTTTGGCCCTGAGCACACGACACGACTGATTGCAAACCTTAGCCCCGAATCTGCCCGAACCGAATGTCATTACAACTGTGTTGTTAGTAAAAGAACGAACGTGTTTACGAGTGAGATAAAACAAACGCACGAACGTAACTAAACTGATTTGAAACTGGTTTTGAGCATATATTCAGCGACTATATTTCTCGGTCGCAGGGCATTGTTGGTTTCATGCTTTTGATGATGATATCATCAACAGAGATGTTAACGAAAAGTATTTAAATACATACATACAATCAAATATAACACAATAGAATCCCCTGTTTTGCTATTGTTAAAAGTTCTATAGAGTCACGATACACGGCTCGACATGGCTCGTGCTCGTTTTCGTTGAAAACTTCGTTTTTCGTTTAGTTTGCAATCAGTTAACTCGTGTGCCTTTCCTCATGTTTTATCTCACTCGCATATACGTTCGATCTCTCACTTACAACAGAGTTGTAATCACATTCGCTTCGGGCAGATTCGGGCTAAGGTTTGCAACTAGTCGCGTCGTGTGCGGAGGGCCTTATAGTTCCAAATTCTTTAAATCCTGTTTGGAACCGTATTCAAGAAATGGCCAGACGTATACGCGCTACTACGCTTTGCCTAATAATAATAATAGTTATTATTATTATTATATTAAGGAAAATTGGTTACGTGTATATTCATACTGTACACACGTTTAGACTTGAGTCGGCGTTCTGTCGTGTCGGTACGTGGTTTGTATGTATTGTGACACATGTAAAGAACACAGTACTGAACCTACTCTGAGAGATCTCTTCGCTGAACTAAGCTTCCGATTTACGTCCGAGTTTGCAGTCGCTAACTTTACTTTTTTTACAATATTTGAAATACATATTTATTTCTGGGTCACCCTGTTATATATATATAACATGTGTGTTTAGTAGTAAACATAAACGTTTCAACGCTCTATAACGCTGGCCACCTGTTACCGTAGAACGCTTGCAGCTGATAAACTCTACTAGTACAGGGCCTTGAAAGTTACTGGGTTTTTAGTATCCTCCAGTAGCGCAATAAACAGACTGAAATATCTACAACTAGAGAATTAAAAGCTAAAAGTCTTACTTTATTTGTAACTAAAGGGAGTTATATTGTGTAACAAGCTTTACACTATGTAGAATGGAGTCTATGACAAATTTGCTCTGAGTAGAATAAGATTTAAAGTTTTTCCGCCCCTCTGAAACGTTCAGCGGACGCCTATGTGTATTTATACATGTATACATATACAATACAAAAGTCTTAAAAACTTTCTTATCAATAACAAATTTCATAAAGTAACTTTTATCTAAACTTTTGTAAGGTGTTTTTGAAAAATGTTTTTCTTTGTTCATTGTTTATTGTTCATTACACGGGTCATCAAGTTTCAACCGTGAAAAACAAAATTATAATCTTGGAAAAATTGAAACAAGAGAAAATTACTTTTATATAAAAGTTCATATTATATACACATTTAATGTTATATATTTTATGGTATATCCAATCCTACTCAAGCAGGAGTATATGCAAAGTAGATTCAAAGCTTTTATTGGTGTGTTTTCGTTGAACTTATAAATAACGACGTAGCGGCGATTTGTCCCGCTCTGTCATATTTTCTCCTGTTTTATAATTAGGGTTTTCTTTAGAATTAGGTTTTTTTTTAATGTTTTGCCATTGGGCACTACATTCTTCTGCCTTAAATCATTAAATTACATAACATTGTGTTTAATTACATTTGTGGTCCTTATTATATCTAAATATACTCACTCCTTCCGAAAGAAAAAAGTAAATAAAAACAAAACATGAAAATTTGCATTCCACTGTTTCACTCCTCCTGCTACTCTCCCTCCGGTTTCTACTATTCTCTTCCTTTTCTTTCCTTGCTTCTTTTCTCTATATCCACCATCCACCTCTCCCTTTCACTGCCTCCTTTAATACCTGCACAATATTCTATTCGCTATTTACCTTTTTCTCACATGAAAAGTTATTGTGCTCCAGCGTTTCTATCTCCGTTCCGCACACCCTGCACATCCTTTGCTCTCTATTTGCCCAGTATCTGTTTCCTTTCTCTTCGTTTCCCAGGTATCCCAGAAAACAATTTAGAGAAGTGTCTCTTTTTGTGACGTTTCTATCACTATTTCACCTCAATTACAGCTCGCATCAACTTTATCTTCATTTGTATTCAGACATATGGAGTGGTTTCGCCATTTCTAGCCGATAAAATAGACATTTTATATGAACGACTGTAATAAACTGGACTGTAAATGAACTCTTTCATGACAAAAAAGTCATGCGCATCTTTAATATGATGGCGAAGTGACTCCAAAATGTGTACTGGGATATATCTCTTTTTAAGTTTAAGCAGTAAGGAAGTTGTCTTTTGTGCTACTAAAACTCCGTCTAATATTTCGGTGCGACGTTATCCTTTTCGCTCTTTGATGAGTTATTTACATTAGTAATTCTAAATCAAATCAACACGCGTAGCTTTGCACCTGAACGAAAAGCCAGTAGTAATATAATACGTAATATATTTAGTTTCATGCAATTAACTTTAAAGTATAAATTCTCCGTTTGAAAATGTAGTTACTCGCTCAGTGGTGAACCAGCTTTAACGCCACTTCAGAAGTTATGATGTGTGAGTTATCCGGCTTTAGCTGTGTGTCCCGTATCCCGTATCCCGTGTCCCGTGTCCTGTGTCCGGTCACCGGTGTATGGGTAATATTTCCGTTACCCAGATCAAGTCATTCCCGTTCCGTTAACCCATTAAATCCTCTAGTGTCCAGCTTTAGATTCATCCGCCTTGTTTGCTGGTTTGGGGTTTTACCACCTTTCAACTACCACGTTCAGCTACCAGGCGTCCACCGTCCAGCGTCCAGCGGCCATTTACGCCCCGCGGCGCCAAACACCGGATTCAATTTAGACGGTGTTGACACATCAGAGTAGTGTCACCACCCTGAATTCACCAAGAACTAGAATTCAGAGCAAAAATGTAATCACATCCCTATAGAATATAGATAAAGAAATAAATAAAATAACATAGGATGGATAAGTTCTATGAAGGGTAGCCGGTAAGGTTATAAAAGACTGATCGTCTAGTGCTGAGGAAGTTAAGACCTTAGGGCGGATAGGATCGGATATAACTGATGGAAATGTGAAAGACTAACAGATTAAATAACAATATTGAAAAATTGGTCACTCTACTAATATACGTATAAGACAATAGAGGAAGATGGGGGTCAGTGGGTAATGCGGGTACATCGAACTCTAAAACTATCAAAAACATTTCGCTAACGCTACTAGTACCGCCGTCTAGTATACTCCTGAGTATATTAGTGTATCCTATGGGCTTATTGGATTTCATGAAAGTTCTTTACGTTTTTAGTGATCAATCAAAAAAACCATTATCGATTTTTGGGGTAATGGCAGTCATTCTTAGCGGGTAATAGCGGTCGCTAAATCTATGCGAATATTGTGAGAGCAAAGGTCTCTTCATAGGTCTTCATAGTCCAAATATAAAAATAATAATAATATGTTTGGTTTATTATAAAAAAAGAATGTTTTGGTTAATTTTGGTTAACATATAAAAAATAAAGAACGGTTAAAATTAAAAAAAGAGAGTTATTTTATTTTATTAATTACTTCATTTTAGAAGTAAAGCTGTGATAACTTACTACCCAAACATATCTTAACACAATATGTAACATTATGGAATGCAATAATGTATTAAGGATTAAGTAATTTCGAATTATACGCAGGTTGCGGGTAATGGCGATCAACGAAGGGTTTTATAAAACGATAGAAAAATAACTAACTCTTAATAGATTGATAATGTGTATCGTATTTATCTAAAGTTCACTTAATAAGCTATGTAAAAAGTCAGTTACTTTTATCCTAACTCCTTGAAGTAAGGAAATATTTCGATTACTGCTTAAGTAACCGCTATTCGCCCATCTTTCGCTATCTTCAGTTTTATTAGGTTAAAATTTTAAACAAACTTATGCGTTGTTTTTGAAATTTAAAGTTTATTTTCGTAATTTACATATATATTTTAATAATTACATTGTTTAACTTAAATCATACCTGAAATTTAAAGAAACGTCATTTAAAGTTTATTATTTACCATAAATTTTCAATTCCTTTCTATCTAATTTTGTTATAACCTAACAATATGCACTAACTAACTAACTAAAACATGAGTTCTGCCGACTTCAAATATCAACTGTGTTAGCCGTTATTCCTACAGCGACATATATGGCGTTCATGAGTATATATTTTTACTGAATGGGCACAGTTTTACTGACAAACGAGCTTTGTTACATACGTATAATAATCTTTTCGAATTCAAATTCAAAATCATTTCAAGTTCAAATTTGTCACCTACATTGTTGTAAAAGTGAAACAGTCTGCAATAGTCCACCGTGTAGCCTATCCACTTGCCTATAATTCTCCTAACTCGTTAATGCAGTGACACAAGCGTACGACACGATCTGCACATTAAATCTGTAAAGCATTGTAATATACACCTGTACCGCCTGGCAAGCTGGCAACCTTGCTACTCGTACTAACATGTGGAAATGTCCGAAATAATTGATAGCGGACACAGTAAAGTCTGTAGCTGGATAGATCTATTTAACATCCGGTACGAGTACACTCGTATGGACCACAATATCTCGCATCAAATGGTCTCAGATGTGTATGGGCTGTTTACCGGCACCGTGGCATCATGACGTGCTCATCTCATTTCCTGGTGCAATTAGCACGTTATCAGCAAATACACGCTCAACATAGAATCAATATACCCAACAAGAACGACAAGGATCACAAAGCCTTGGTTTATCTCACAGACCAATCAGAGTGTGTAATAACTGGACTGGAGGTTATTTATTACATCTCGATGAAAACACTCGATAACTGTATTAGCATTGTGAAATGAACTATTCGCTTCAAAACTACCAGCAAGAGCACAATGGGGGTGGAAACAGGGAATTAGCCAGGGGACATTGTGAGGTAGGTTGAGCAAGTAACGCTGGGCGCACACTGATCTTCGTTAATAAGTATGCGAGAAACACTTATAAGAACAAACAAGACCAAATTCATCAAAACAAACAATGACAGAAAAAGAATTGAAAAATTGTAAAACATATTTGTTTTATATTGCCCCATTTTAAATAGGATAACCAAATTATGCGCTGTTATGCCGGTTTTACACCAGAAAGACAATTTTGAAAACAGTTTTGTTTTCAAAAAACAAAACAAAAACATGTTTTATTCTTCTATTCATTTTCTTTATCGATTTTTTTTCTTTTTGTTATCATGTTTTCTTTTTTTAATCATAATTATATAATATATATAATCATGATCATGGTGGCACATAACCAATTAAATCTGATTGTTACCAAACCAAGATAATATAACTCTGGCCCGGGGATCGAACCCGGAGACATAATAGTCAGAGTCAAGCAATAATGCTCTCGATTACTGTGTCTTTTGTTTTATTTTAAAACAGTTCTGTTTTTCGAAAACAGAACTGTTCACATTGAACATACTGGTTTTGCTTCTAGTGTTTTTCTCTGTGTCTCATAAAAATGTCCGACGACGATGATTTTATAATTAAATGCGGTTTATTTAAATTAACCAATGACATACCAATTAGAATAAAGCGGAGGTATTGGGTTAGTTCTCTTTTAAAAAGGAGAATTCATTATGGAACAGAAGAATTATTGCATGATTTAAGTTCTGACGCATTGCGTTAAATGGAGAATTGAGATCCTCCTTTCACAACTTTACAAGAATGTCAAGTACTGATTTTGAACTGGACCTAAAATCGCCAAGAAAAATACCATATTCCAAAATATAGTTGAACCAAATAAAGCAAATGATAAACAACAACCTACAAGCTCAAAGAACAAAAGTGCGTGTTCAAACCTAGCAAACTAAAAATCAACAACAAACGAGTTTTCCTTTGATCTTACCGACTCCATATGGTTGTGTGTTTTGTTTACTAAAACAGTTTTTAAAGACAAAAATGTTTTAAGAACTGTACAATTTTTACAAAACATTCGTGTTTTTGTTCAGAAAAACAGTTTTTGTTCGTGTTTTGTTGTTTTGTCTCTCTGGTGTAAAACCACCATTAGTAAAGCAAGATCTAAGCAGTCGTGTCCAAACAAGATGAGAGATCAAGAAGAAGAGAAGTCATTCGTAACAACAAGTAAAATAATACAAAAACTCTGAAGAAAAAGAACCAACCGATTCTGTGTCTAAAAAATATATTTTGTAAATGTATAAACAAATAATTGAATGACACAATGGTCGAGAGCGTTGATGCTTAATGCCAGACAATTTGACGTCTTCGAGTTCGATCCATGTTCGAGTTATGGCCATATTATAGGCTGGTATCGCAAAGGCTCCAGGAGTGGAGGAAAATCAATCTTGATTATACTGCACACAGTGTAGTGTACTACTCGCACTCGAGTTCGATCCCCGAACCAGACGTTAAATAATTAAATTAAAAAAAAAACAAATAAATATACATAAATTGTAATATATTTTTTTTATAACCGTCACTTTACGTTCTAAATACTATTCGTAAATGTCAAGGACATAAAATATATTTATGCACGTCAAAATAAAATTTATTCAAAATATGCATTACAAAATAAAACCCGTTAGAATGAGGAAATGCACTCTCTTGCTTGAACGGTTCCCGACGAATCACTACAAGATGCTACTGCATAGCGCGATACGTAACATGGGAAAATGTTTATTTATGTGGAAAACTAGATGTCACATATGATTACGAAAGACCTGAAATATTGTAAAATGAAGCTACCGCAAACTGGAACGAGGACCACTAACATCGAGAGAAAAATAAAAAATGCATTAAAACATTGAAACGTTAGCAGCTGTCAAATAAAATGAATTGACCTGAATTCGCTCACAGCACTTACTTATTGAATGCATGTCATGTGTGATAGCGATGGGAGGGGGGTTTCTTTGAAATTCAATTGACCAAGAAATGATAGTTTATTCGTTTAAATATTCTTTGACATAGGGTTCATGTTCGTTTTTGATAAGGTGATACTAATACAGATATTAATAATAAGAAAGGACTACTATGAAAGGGCTCCCGAGTTGAAATTTTAGAACTATCCAGATCCTAAAATGGATCTTTGCCCCTCTTTTCATTCTAAAAACAGTACAGTGAACCTCCTCTCAATCTAAACGTTATTATTTGACCCTCGCTTAACCCTAAATGTACAGTACAAGCTTCTACTGTTCTAAAAGAGGTAGAAGGAAGGAGACGGAGGAAAGAAGGAGTAAGCGTACAAAAATATGTACAAAATATAAAGATGTACAAAAATATCAAGAAATAACAAAAATTGATAATGCAAATGTTGTAAAATATATGAAAGATAACGGAGTTGCCGCAATATCAAAGAAAGCAAGTCTATAAAGAGAGGAAAGTTATAGTCAGATTCAGATTGGGAATCGAAGAGAGAGGAATAAAATTCAAGGAAGAGGAAGCGAGAAGATGCACGATATATAGCAAAGTATTGCGTAAAGAACAAGAAAGGGGAATGGGTATTGAGAAAATGTTAGACAGAGGAAAGTAGGGACGAAGTAGAATAACAAAAATAACGAAGATGAGCAAGGAGTAAGGAAACACGAGAAGTGAAGGAGACAAGCGGTTGTCAGTTCAAGTATTTATTTAAATTTAGAGTAGTTAATTTGATAATGAGATGTAGCTGAAAGTATTAAAGTAGGAATACATTCAATAAAGAGACCAAGTATACATTCCAACTAATAAGAAAAAGTTAGATTTCGATCCTTAAGAGGAGGGGAGCGTTTAATGCCAAATCGATACAAAAAAACATATTTTCGATGTGAATACTATGTGATATTTTCATAAATAAATATCAAGAAATGAGTTATTAACAGCGAATATCCACAGACATCACAACAAAAAGTTTTATTGCGGTGACCCTCGTAACACGTGTCAACACTAAAATATTTGAAATCAAAAAACTAAAATGATTTCATTAGTTGATAAATTTAAATTTTTTACAGCACTTTGAAGTCAAAATACCGATTTTTCAAGAAAGAAATCAGAAACTTTGTTATTTTAAAATACGTTAAAATTAGAAAAAAAGAAAAAAATCGACAGCGTTATCTCGGCATTTCTGTAAAGAAAAAGTTTGCCAAATTTCAAAAGGATCGGTGCAGTACATTTTGAACGAGAGGGCACCGTCTCTGAAAAAGTGTGACAAAAACGCGTTTAAAAGTTTCCAGACCAGAGATGTGAAGACTTAATAGTCTATATCTTCGACAGTTTTACTCTAATCGACTTTAAATTTTTACATAATAAACTTAGTATGTTGTACATTAATATAAATTTAAAAAAAAAGTTGAAGCTTTATTCCCCTTTAAACGATTGTTGTTTTATCCCCGTCCACAACCAACGAATTTTTCTTTTCTAAAACTTCTGCGCTGTTATATCGTTCTCTTTTTCCATGAAACCGTTTGAATACAATCTACGTAAGAGGATAAGATACACCGTCATAAGTTTTGTATATTGTTAAAGTTGGTTACCTACCAGAATGCATGATCTACTCGCGGAACAGAAGGTTTACTCTGTGTAAAACTTAGTGAAACAAAGCACATCATATTTCAGTAGAAAAATGTATTTTTCCGGAAAAATAACTTAGATATATGTTTTCAATAAGTTTCACCAGTTTTATGAAATAATATTTTTGTAAAATAATGTTGTAAAGGTAGAAACATAAAGTATAGGGTGTATAGGGTTTGTTTGCGAAACAACGTTAGGCTTGTCGTTTGGCACACTGTAAGCGTATGTAAGCGAATTTTGACCGGACGTATATGCGCTACTGCGCTTTACCTATCCGAACCCTGTACATGTAATGAATCCTTACACACTGCAAGCGACAAAGCCGTCTGAATACGGGTGTTACGTATTTTTCATACTGGAATTTTAACCAAGCGTATACATGCTACAACGCTAAACCTATCCCTACCTTGTTAATGCAATCAGCCGTCTACGACTAGAAGTGAACAGGGGTGTATCGATAAAAATTAAAGTAAAAGTTTGCTCTCACGATAAATTATGTTAGTGCAAAACGACTCCAATACACCCTACAGTACACAAGTTTGACTTGGCGTACTGTCGTATCGGTACGTGGTGTGCATGTATTGTGACCTTAGAGCATATATATATATATGAAGAGAGAATGCTGGACCTGATAGTGTGTTCAAAATATGTGCGAGAGAGAAAGGCATATGTTCCTATTTGTTCTTCATGCGCATTTGTCGAAAGTGACAGTTGTCAAGTCAGAGCTGCCTAGATATAATACGTAACAGTTGTTAAATATGACATTGTATTGATGTAAAATAATGTAGATATGTATAAATATAAGTAAACTATATATAAATATAACTTAAGACGTGAGTTCTGCGACATCTATGGCGCTCATGAGTAAATGTTTTCACTGAACGGTCACTTTTTTACCGACAGACGAGCTTTGTACCAACTAAAGAAATATAATGGGCTTGTGCCCTCATTTATTAGTGGTCGATTTTTCAATTGTTGATTGAAATTGGTGTTAATAAATGTGTATTGGCGTGTCTATTTTATTAAATATCTAAATATTGACGGAGATATAGCAATTAAAAGCTTGAATTGTAGTTTTAGCGTTATAAATGGTCCGCCATATTTGTATGACGTGAAATGCATTTTAACGTCAGTTATTTGTTGAGTAGGTCAGTGCTGTGGTAATGTTTTGTAGCTGTTGATAGCTGAAGAATAATGAGTTTTTATTTTATTTAATCCTGCTAAGGCAGACATAATATTGAAATTTGATTGTTCCTTGAAATAGCTGTAAATAATATTTGATATTTTGATATATAATTACATATAGCAGAGATTTATGATCTGTACGGTTGGTAACCTTACACAAGGATTGTGATGTCACATGAACTTGGAATGTGTACAACGTTGAATCCCTTTAATAATTAAAGAGATAAAATGACTTTTTTAATTGTTAATATCTCCTAACATATAAGGAGTTATTAAAAAATAATTGAACATTTGATGTTCTAGTAACCCACTTTATCAATATATAGTACACTTTTATAGAAATTCAGACATAGGACACAAGCCCATTTCTTTACATATTTAATATTTATTATATCTTAATAGAATGTTAATATTTATTATATCTAGAGAGCGGTCACGCATGCGATTAGAGAACAAATAGGAACATATACCTTTCCCTCTCGCACACATTTTGTACGCATTTTTAATCTATAGGAAACATAGGCTATTCACACTACATATATATATGTTCTAAGATTGTGACACAACACATGCAGCAGTCGCTTGCTTTTAGAGTTCTAGCCGCTCAACCAAACCGCTGATTTAAGGCCGAATTCGCTGTCGCTTAAATACGCAGCAGTGTGCTTAAGAATATGCAATAGATGCGATAAGTAATATCTCGTCACATTTCAAAATAAAGTCTTCCTAGATATAGATTCCTGACAATTTATTCTTCATCAACATTTAAACCATCTCACTGGATACCCTGTAAATGTTACTCGATAGTTAATCAGCATGCCATACAAACTGATTATGAATAACCTTGTAAGGTCACATTGTGTACGTGCTGGATGACGTTCATTATCAATTATGGAGCGCAGTAAATGCAAGAACCATCAGGAGTACGTCGCGTTGCTAGTGCAGGGTTTCACGCTATCATAAAGTTAAATGAAAAACTAAAATGTGAAAACATCTTTTCCGTAAATTTTCATTTAAACACATATGAGGAAACACGCTCTAACAAAAATGAATATTTACGTAAACCGTAAATTTACTCAAAGATACAAAGACATGGTCGTGAAATGAATTCTATTTTATTTATTTACCGTTGGCCTATTTCCGATGCTGAGTCCCATCACCAACGACCTCGTATTAAGTTAGAGGTTTTGTGGGTGGAAGCCTCATTTGTGAACCACATAATCAAATAAACTTGATGTCAACTAAACACAGAAAATATAGCACTGGGTCGGGGATTGAACGCTAAAATACAGCAGTCTGACATCAAGCATCAATGCTCTCGACCACGTTGTGGTATTAATATAGAAAAGATTAATAACAAATATAATAATGAACTCTCTTATTTCCTATTCTTCCTTCCGATTGTTTCCTATTTTATAGAATATTATGTAACTTCATTGACGGCTCAGTGAACGAGACATTTGCACTTCTGTATCTTCGAGTTCGATCCTCAGTTCAGCGCTATATTTTCTAAGTTGCCTTGTTATTAAAATAACTATGTTCATAACTATAAAACCTCTATTATGTATAAACCAGCAGTTTACCCTACATATAAGAGGTCCATTAATACTGCAAACATTGTAGGAGGTCGTTGGTGATAGGACTTAGTTAGCATTGAAAATACACCGACGGTAAATAAAAAAAATAAGATTAGCAAGCTGAAAACAAAGCGAAATTAAATAGATTTTCAGCATACTTTTTGATTTAACGTTTTCATTTTTTTTTTATTACTATGCTTGCAATTTTTATGGTGTCACTGCTTCATTATTGTAATCTACAATGCTACTTAGTAAGTACAGTCCGGATAAATGGTAGTCGGTATACGAAATAATCTAGATATTGTAAACAAAAGAAAAGGAATGTAGAAAAGAAAGAAATACCCAGTGTAAACTGTTTTATTTTTAAATTTATTAAAGATCAAATAAAATAAAATAATTATTTATAAAAATAATAGTAAAATAAATCATTACTACAATTTTTACTTGTAAGCTATCACCGTTTTCAGCGGAGAAAGTCAATAAATTATATTAAATCAATAATAATCAATAAGGGGGGAGGGGGTCTCAAGTGTTGTGACATGTAACATAAAATACATATAAGGCAATATCTCCAATTTTATTGGTAATTATAAATTTTTAATCAAACTTATGTGTTGCTTCTGAAATCAAAGACTTTTATTTTAGTAATTTACATATACATTACAATTATTACACTGTTTAACTTAAATCATACTATCTGAAATTAAAGAAACGACATTTAAAGTTTATTATTTAAATTGTCAATTCCTATTTATCTAATTTTATAATAACTTAACATTATGCACAGTGAGTTCTGTCAGTTCCAAATATCAACTGTGTTGACCGTTATTTCTTACAATGTTATGCATGGAGTCCATGAGTATATGGGCACTGTTCCACCGACAGACGAGTTTTGTACCTACTTACTTTGTTGGAGTCGGACTTGGCAGTTACTCGTTGCACTACACACACTACATGATAGTGGGCGCAACCAACGCCGCCTGGATACAAGGCCTAACAAAGAATTTATGACGTCACACATTGTAGTCCGGATATACAACCAAAACGTATTGTATGTATCAATATCCATATAAAAAACATTATAATTTTAATTTAAACAGTCTAATCTTTATGCATATAAATAAATAACAATTACTATTTGTAAATAAATCTACAAAGTAAAATAAAAAATTAATAATATTAAAGTTAAGATATATATTAATCCTTTTATATTCTTTATAAATATATATATATATATAATATATATTAAGATATATATATATGTATATATATATATATATATATATATATATATATATATATATATATATATATATATATATATGTGTGTGTATATTAATATATGTATTTAAATATTAACTACGAGAATTTACAAGCTGTCAACCTAATGATATATATATAAAAATTAATATAGAAATCATAATTAAGAAAAAAAGAATGGATTGAAATATATTTATTTTATTAAAGCCATTCATTTTCTTTTTCTTGATGGTTTTTCTTTAACATTAATTATTTTACAATATATTGGTTGATATCCACACTATCCTTTTATGGTACATATATTATAATAACTGTGGCAGCAATCTAATATGTCTTCCCAGAGCAATTCTCTTATTTCCATTACTTTCATTGTTTGATTTACTTGTCTATTGGTATTTTTTGTTTACACTGACCACATTTAAGTTTTTTTAACACAGCATGACAGGTAATAACTTTTCCATCTGCTATTTCTGCGTCAGTAACATTAATTATTTAATGTTTAATTGGTGAATCAGCGATTATTCTTGTATACCTGTTTCTAAATTGTCTGAATATTCTAATTTTTGTAAAGCAACTATGATGGAGTTGAATTTTCGTTCTAGTTATAAAGTTGTTTGCAGACGTAATTTTTTTTCACATTCAAGTAATTGCCGCATTGCAATATTATACTAAGCTCCAGCAAACTGTCTGTATTTTCCAATCCTGTCTTCAAGGGTCCTGTCATCAGTTTGAAACTTTCCTTGCAAGATATATTTAAATTTTAACTCATTGACACCGGTGCATAATCTGCTGTTATACTATACATACAGTATAGATGTATTTTGGTAATCCTGCCAATAACCAGATAGACCATGATGCTTTATACATTTTAAAATATCTTCCAAATTCTTTATTGCTCTTGCACTGGTATAAGTATTAGCACTTTGAATACTTCGAATTATAGCTGCATTTAAGTTTGGGTTTCTGAAGTTTCTGTAACTTCTGTAACTGTTGGCATTTTGTTTATTAGTTTTAATTACACTATATTTCACTAAATTCACAATCCACTAATTTATTAAAATCACAATTAAATTGTCACGTTTACAAATTAACAAAACGGGGTTTAGAATTGCAGGAAATTTGTGTGAAGTAATTTATGGATGGCCCCAAATGGTCTTTGTCGCTCATGGGAAGGTGGTGCAGTTAGTAAGAGCACCTATTGACATCCATCTAAAGTTATAGATTATCGAACGGAGGCCAGCGCAAAATTTAAATATGTATTAATTAATAATATTTGTTGTATAAATAAGTTTTAAATATGTGCGACGATTTTTTGCCCGCATAAGTAAGGTTTTACGGTATTTAATTTCATTTTCCATAAGGAAACAAAAAGAATAAGAAGTATGATTTGTTTACGGAAGTAGTTCCCAGTACAACACTGCGCGAGATGCGAGACTTATGTTTTCATAATATTAACCTCGTTTTAACATAGTGTATATCGGGTTTATTTATATTTAACTAGAAATGTAAACATAAAGTTCAGCTGCCTTAAAGTTGTAAAAAGGAAGAAGGAAACACACTGATAGATTCAATCTTTTAATAACAGATAAAGGAAATTTAGTTTTACGTAAAATGACTCACTTTGAAAATTGAAATAAAAAAATATTCAAACTTTTATAAAATGGAAAAATGATTTGTAATACTTCTCATCAGCTTCCTTCAATACAACTTTCATGTATGGGCGGGTAGGAGTAGGACTATGGGGCGGTGGGACGGTGGGTGTACCAGTGGGTTTACGTAATTTGAAAAGTTGTATGAGTATATGAGATATTGCTTTAGAAATATTTAAGTGTTGTCGGTGAAAGTAAATTTTATTTAGGCTAAAAAGTTTGTTAGAAATTCGCTGAGCTGGATATGTGGATAACCAGTGCGGTTTGGAAAGACATTCGTAAAGCATTTATGGAATGTTTTGTATGTCAAAGAAAATCGTGTATACGAGTTTGTACTGGTATATGTAATTAGAATGAAATTTAAAATTAGAAATTTTATTGATATAACATACATTATTTCTTTTTTTGTTTTTAAGGATTCCTTTTATAGGGGGTTTAACACGATCCGTTCCGATTCCGATTCCGATATCTAGTCTGTTCATAAAAAAGTTGATGTTACTTCAATCTGTGTTTTACATATATTAAACGCGTTATGTGCTACATGTGGCCAGTTACACTGTGACATATGATTCCGATTCCGACAAACAGTCCGATTATCGTAAGTGTAAACACAAAAATTACACATGACAGTGAAATCACAAAAGAGGCGGAGCTTGGATCGGATCGAACAGTATGGGAAGATCATACTGTTATATAATTATAATTTGGTCGATTCTTTTCCAGCGACAAAAATAATATCGATGGAAATTTCATACAGAATACCAAATAAAAATCATCGCTTTTGTGACGTCATTTTACAGCTATGAAATTTCTTCACCGGTGAAAATACTTTACAGAATTAGGCTCTAAGAATCTGCACATTAGGCCTATCGCACATTGCAAGAGTATTTAAGCGATTATTAAAATGCAGACAAAATTATGTCATATAATAAGCCTTTTTTATTATTATAATAATTACAATGCAATTTTAAGACTAATATTATGGACTACAGATAATATAGACTATAATATAGTATAGAACTAGCTGACCCGGCCACGCGTTGCTGTGGCTAACGTTTTTGGCATATTACATTGTTGTAAACTATTTAAGAGGAACGGTAGGAGAACATCAGACATGGGCACTACCATGCTTCTTTACATAGATGTCATTTGTAAAAAAAACATGGCGACCTTCATGACTGATTTTATACTACCGTTACCCCTTATTACAATGAAATTATTATTTACGAACGAAGACGAAAACGTTAAAGCTGGTATAAAAATTTACTGGTTTGGGATTTGAAGGGGAAGGACTTTAAACACAATTCATTAAAATTTTCGTATAGTTGATTTAAAGCAAAAATCAATACAAAAGAATTAAATTCAAAATTCATTATCATTTTTATTCAAGTTTGTAACAAATGAGTACATTACGAAGTTTTTAGTAAATAACATGTAACACTCAAACTTATAAATGAGGTAGGTAGGGTGGCAACAATAATATTTATTATTCTGAATTATAAATACTTTCAATTTCAATTTAATGTAGCACCAATTGGTGCACAATATTTTTGGTTAACCTGTTGTTCAGTACAAAATTAGTACAGAACATAAGAAGATGTCTCTGTTGGCATTCCAACATTATAATGTATTGTTGTCTCTAATAGAAGTAATGCGCATGACTACAATACGACGACTGCTGTACGCTACAGCGATATGGCATTCGTGTCAGTTGTGTTTTGGGCTTCTACACTGTCAAGATCATAATTCCCAACCATCTTGTTATTATAAGAATGTTGGTTCAAAGTTATTAAAAAGTGTAAAATTATTTTATCATTAAACAATTGAATAATTATTCAATCTACAAATACTCGCATGGTTTTATTTCGTACATGCGAAGCTGGTCCTTCGAGTCTTACAAAGCCGATCCTTCGAGTTTATTAACCGCGTGTGTTTTTCATTGTATTTTTGGCGTTTTATTACATTTGCCCCTTGGCGATTGCCATTGATTGGGTAAATGGGACGCTCTATTTTGGCGGATTCACGGAGGATTTGGATATTTTACAATTACATTTCCAGAAGCCTTACAAGCGAAGCTGGATATTTTACAATTACATTTCAAGAAGGTTTTAAATCCTACAAAAAAAAAAAACTGGCCTTACAAGCCATTGGTACCCGCGTGTGATTTCGTGGTGTTTTGAGGTTACATCTGTATAGTAACCAGCACAAGTGCAAGCTATTTTGTTACATTTACCTTATGGCGGCCTGGCAAGTCATCAATTGCCATTGATTGGGTAATGCAACGTTTGATTTAAGCGGATTCGCATATAATTTGGATTACTACACGTTTATATTTTAAGAAAAATTATTCATTACGGAAGAGGATACATGGATGCTGGAGGAGAGTAAAATACTTCTTTACTCATGAAGGTACAAAGTTATTATTACTATCTGCAAGTACCAATCTATTAAAAACTTCTCATGTTGCTGGATTAACCTGGATTAGTTTGTCATCCACGTTTCATCTATCATATAAGTACGAATCTATCACCTAAGCAAGATGGAGGGATTGAAAAGGCTTAGATCGGCGCGGACGGCTGCAAAAAGTGCAATATCACGGATGGACAATTACGTCAGCGACCCAAGGGCTCTCGACTCCGCTACAGTGGATGTGCTGCAGGTGAAAAAAGAAAAGATGATGACTACATTCCAATCGTACGAGCTCACGCAGTACAGCATTTTAGAAATTGATGATCAAGATGAGGAAGACATTGAAGAAGTTGAAGAGAAGTATTTTAACATTATTGCAAAATTAAATGCTAGCATCAATAAGTTAAAAGAAGTTAATAGGCCTGAATTAGTTCCATTGAAGCTCCCAGCGGTGGAAATTCCAACCTTCGATGGCAAGGATATAACCAGGTTTAAGCCCTTTTATGAGCTCTTCCAAGCAGTGGTTCACAATAATGCATCATTGTCCGATGTTCAAAGACTTTTTTATTTGAGAAAGTATCTCGTTGATGAGGCTCTCTCAATAATTATAAATCTGCCGCTTGTGAACAGCTCATACAAAGAGGCTATTGATTTATTGTTAGCGCGGTATGAAAATAAGGCGAGATTAATCTTTTATCACATTAATATAATACTTGATATTCCCAACATGCAGAAAGGTACTGCAGTCGATATAAGGGCTTTTTTATGTCAAGTAAAACAGCAATTACAAGCGTTAAAAAATCTTGATGAGCCTGTAGACAAGTGGGATATGATTTTAATCTCGGCCTTAAGTAGAAAATTAGATATCGTTACTAACCGCACTTTCCACATGGAAAGAAATTTAGAAGAACTGCCTACTATGGCAGAATTTATTTCATTTTTAGAAAGACGTGCAATTGCAATTGAGTATAGTTTAGATTATAAAAATATGTCACATGACAATAATAATAATAAAGGAAATGTGGTTCCAAGAAAATTGTATAATAAAAATAAGTATTCACATAATAATATTGTATGTAATCTTGCTATTTGTGAATATACAAACCTTGAGAATGTTATGAAACAATCTTGGACAACTGAGAAAGTCCCAGAGGAATCAGATAAGTTTTCTGAGGATTACTTAAAGGCTGAACATAAATTTCAAAATTCAGTAGCACTTAAAAATAATTTAACTGTTGATTTGCCATTACTCAGCCTAGTAAATAAAATAGAATTGGAGGATTCTTTCTCAGTTGCCCCGCAAAGATTTAATGTGTTGGAAAAAAGATTTAGACACAATCCTTCATTATTGGAGGTTTATAAAACATTATTAAACAGATCAACCAGTATTATGACATTAGGTTTAAAACACAATATTATTTTTATAAATATTAAAATAAAAACAAATTTAATTTGCTACAAGTCCAGTGTAGCTCCATCAAGTAAGGTACTTACAATACCCCAGCTTGAGATTATTAGCGCAGTGTTGCTGGTGCGAATCAAACAAGCAACAAATAAAATTTTTGATTCAAATACAATACTTCCATCAGATATTAATTGCAATGTTTACAACATTGATGTAAAACAAACATCTGTACTGTTGGAATTGTTAAAAGATAATTGTTTCAATAACATTGTAACTATTGAGTTGATGATTGTTGTGTACATTATGCAAATGATAATGTATGCTACATTGATAATTATGGTTTCTGTTATATTTAGGATAGTAATTAATTTGTTTTATATTATTTTCACAAAATTATGTAGACTACCATAGAGTTAAGAAGTTTATGTTATTTTGTGTAATTTTGTTTATAATAGTTTTAAGAAGTTCACATTATTTTTTGTAAATTGCTTTATAATAATTTTATGTAACATTGTATAATTTGATATTGGTTGTGAGCTTATCTACTTCTGCTGGCTGGCAATTTATGTTCAGTACAAAATTAGTACAGAACATAAGAAGATGTCTCTGTTGGCATTCCAACATTATAATGTATTGTTGTCTCTAATAGAAGTAATGCGCATGACTACAATACGACGACTGCTGTACGCTACAGCGATATGGCATTCGTGTCAGTTGTGTTTTGGGCTTCTACACTGTCAAGATCATAATTCCCAACCATCTTGTTATTATAAGAATGTTGGTTCAAAGTTATTAAAAAGTGTAAAATTATTTTATCATTAAACAATTGAATAATTATTCAATCTACAAATACTCGCATGGTTTTATTTCGTACACCTGTCTTTAGCTAACACAAATAGGTTTGACGGTTTTCCTACACGTGAACATGCAACATATAGCTGCCCATGAGAAAAACATGGATTTTCCAAATGTAAACCACAAATGGACATTGTTTGGCCTTGAGACTTATTTATAGACATGGCAAAAGCTAAACGAATTGGAAACTGTAATCTTCTAAAGGGTATGGTAGAATCTGACGGTATCATTGGAATACGTGGCAATAGGACCACTTTCCCTTTAAACTTTCCACTTAAAATAGTTGCTTCAATAATATTTCCGGTGATCTTTTTGATGACCAAACGCGTACCGTTGCATAATTGAGGTGGATTCAAATTACGCAGGAGAATAATAGGTGAACCAATCTTTAATCGAAGATTATGTGGTGGCATTCCAGGTATATCTAGTGAATTTAAAAATTCAATTGGAAAATTTACACTATCATTTTCATTAACAACAGTATCTATTGATTTGAAAGACATCAGATTGCCTGGTAACAACTGTTGTATCTGGAAGTTAATTTCGTCAACATCAACATTTTTGGCTGCCAAAATAGCCCGATGACTGAGCCAGTTATGATTTAAGTAATTACTCTGTATATCCGGAAAAATACTCTGAATCAATTCATTTTTTCCCTGAAAAACAGTGCAGAAATTGTCTGGCAGTTTAATGCATTGCGTATTTGGTTGCAGTTCTATTTTACCGTTCCCAATATCTAGTAATTGTTCGGAAAATATTTGTGCTGATGGATCATTTTGCAATCGTACGCGCATGTTTATGGTCAATGGAAGTGTTTCAACATTTCGCCATAAGAATGATTGTTTCAAACATGCATTAATTTCATCCGTGAAAGTGGAGCGAGGTATAACTGGTAGGGTCTGGCGGAAATCACCAGACAAAAGTAAAAGAGCACCACCGAAAAGTTTATCATTGCCGTTTAAATCTTGCATAGTTCTATGCAATGCTTCGAGTGAATATTTGTGAGCCATTGTGCACTCATCCCAAATTATAATTGAACTCTTCCGCAACACTGCAGCTATTCCACTAATTTTTTTTATGATACATATTGCATTTGGTTTATGATGAATGTCCAATGGCAGCTTGAATGTTGAATGTGCCGTTCGTCCACCATCTAGCAAAGTAGCCGCTATGCCTGACGATGCAACTGCCAATGCAATTTTCTGTTGTGACCGTATTTTGGCAAGAATCAACGATATTAAAAATGTCTTACCGGTTCCACCTGGTGCGTCCAAGAAAAAAAAACCGCCTTGTTCAGCAGCAACAGCCAGCATAATCCGATCATAAATAATTTTTTGTTCTGCTGTCAGTAATGGCTCGCTCTTCGCGATAATTGTTGCTAAATTACCTTGGTCAAATTGTTTTTCTCGTTGTAAATCGGTGTTGACTAAATCCATGGCTGGGCGATCAGGTGATGGCATACCATAATGATTAAGTGGTAAATTTGAAATTAAAACACATAAATCCTCGATTAACAGTAACGCTTCATTATACATCTCTGGCGTATAATCTATGTTTTGGTATTGATCTGTTTGTCTAATTCGGTGCAATATGTCTTCTGTCATACAATTTTTATATTTTTCCCACAAAGTTTGTGCTTGCGATGGATAACATGTCGTCAAAATAATTGCAAACAGCTGACGAATATTATTGGGCGTTGATGTTAACGCAGCATCAGCAAGCGTTAAGTCCCAATGGTTATCATCTTCTAGCAATTGCAGTTCACGACATGCATCTTTGTATGTATTGAATACTCGACCATTAACTGTTCGCAGAAATTCAAAAGACGTTGGTCCGGGAACATTCACCAATAACAAACGTAAATAGAAGCACTCGCTTTGCTTTGGATGTACCGTGTAAAGTCGCCCCAATGTCTTAGCTTTGAATATGCCTGTGATGGAAGGATGTGGTTTTCCTTGCTTTCGTGGTTCCCATTTTTTACCGGATTTGTTCCATGTGAAATAACGCGGAACATCACTATATTTCAATGTTTTTGCGAATTGGCCAAAAATATCAGATTGTTGACACAATGTAAAAAATTCAGTTAGTGTCGTTTTTGGAGCCTCAAGCGCTCTTTGGAGAACATTTCCTTCAGTAAAGTATACACGTTGACCGTTTTCAAGATGTATTGCTAGATGCTGGACAGAAGGGTCTCTTTCGTGTATGGGAAAGCTAAGAATATGCCAAATAGCTTCGTTGCTGCTAATGTACCTACCCATTTGGTATCGTACTATTTCGTCATTTTTATTTACATTCTGTACTTCAAATATAGCTAAATCATTGCCTTTATTTACATATTTACAAATGTACTTAATAGATTTTACAGAACTGCAAAGCGCAACATTGATATGAGCCTGATAAGTTTTTGAAAGTAATGGTGAGTATGGTACCACCCACTGATTATCAAGTTCAACTTGATTTGTAAAATTCGGCAGTCGTATTGTGAATGTGTGGCCACCATTCTCAGTATTTCTACGGCGATACATTGGATAACCGTCAATATCCGTGATAGTGTCATTCGTGTGCGGCTTTGGGAAATTTTTCTTACATTTTCCATTTTCCATGCATGGTGACGTTATGTTGAAAGCACCGCACGGCCCGTGGATCATGTGTTTGGTAACAATATCAAATAATTCTTGATCAATTGATGGGTCTGGAATTTCGGCTGATATTATTTGATCAATTTCTTCTGGACGGATTTTATCTTGAAGCCAAATTAAAATGTGGGCATGAGGCAAACCTCGCTTTTGCCACTCAATCGAATACAGCCAACAACGTGTGATACCAAAAACTGAATATTTAACAATAAAATCAATTAAGGATTTCAATTTTTGTTTAAACACACGTGCAGTTATATCATGACGATGAAGTGCTTGTTGTCCTGGTGATAGTAAAGTTTGTATCTCTTTCCAATTTGGATTACATGTGAATGTAATAAACAAATCCGGTCGGCCGTAATGACGTACGTAAGTCATCGCATCTTGTATGTATTCCTGCATGTTCCGTGGACTGCCGATGTAGCTTGAAGGTAAAATGAAAGCATTACCGATGTCATTGGGGTTTAAATTTCCGTCGATGTTTCCAACAACAGCATCTCGTAAGTGAATGTATTCTTCTGATCGTAATTTAGCCTGGTTATATCGAAGAAATCGCAAGCGTTCGCTTTCAACCTTAGCATACATATCAACAATGTACTGATGGAATAGCTGACGATATCGAAGGATATAGTTGTCCTGATTTAGTCTAACCATCAATCGGTGTGCGTAGTAGTTCATAGAACTAACTTTTTTATTTCCATTAGCGCCTAAAAAAATAAAGAATAAAATGAAAAAAGAAATCAAAATCCGTTCATACAGTTAGGAAATACATAGTTAATAGTCAAATTTACCGGTATTTGGATCACACTGTTTGATTCTAATATGATATTCATCCTGTCCTTGCCAAAATATTAATGGATATTGTAGTGCATCATATGAACGGTGAAGATCTGAAATCGTACTGACAGTGTTGTCTCGCCGTGTAATTTTTATAGCTCTGTTGTCAACTGGATCACCAACCATAATAACAGCAACCTCGTCAACAGTTGGAGCATTGAATCTACCAGCATTTTCACCTAATGGTACTTTGTCGGCTTTTATGACGATTTGATAGTTGTCATTTTGCAATCGTGGCGAAACTCTTTTAAACAATCGAATTAGTTGATTCTGATCTTCTAAAAAATATTCCAGCAACATCACGATTGCTCTTTCCTCTGCTTGTTCAATGAAATTATACTGGCACCGAGTTGTTACGCGCTCTTCACAATTGCCCATAAAATAAATTTGGAGAAATTTCGAATCATTATCAGGCATCGGCATCAATGATCCGATTTTATGGTACACTTGGCCTTGTATTTTGAATGCAGTTTCAAAATTACGTCCATGGGATGCGAGATCGCAAATTTTAGTTGCCCCAAATGACGTCATTTGGAAGCAAGAATTAAATTTGCGTATCTTACGCAAAAATAATTTTGAATCATCTGAATCACCAGCAAGAAGGGATAATAAAGGTTCCGGCGGAGTGGGTAGAGGTGACAGCACAACTTTTCCCGATGCGCAGCACATGCCGGGTGTTTCATTTCGAAATTTCAATGCCTGACAATATTGGCATACTTTATCCATTGCACCGATAGCAATTTTTGAATGCGCAGAGTAGTTAATATCTGGTGCATATTCGAAAGCAAGACGAACAAATGATGCACGTGTTAATGAGCGGCTGATCCGCTGCCTCTGTCGTTCTCGTACTCGTGCTGTAGCTATGTTTCGTTCTCGTGCCGCTCTTGTTCTTGCAATATTCTGTCGCAGACGTTCGTCACGCTGTTCTTGACATTCTTGTGCACGACGCTCTACATTTGCTGCATTTCTTATTGTGATTTGTTCTGCCGACTGATGAGCTCTTTCAACGCGTTTGCGTCGTGCCTTTGTGCTCCTCGCGTTGTTGAGGTTAGATTTCTTCGGTGGCATTTGACTGAAAAAAAAAATATAGAAAAAAAGAAGAAAAAAAAACTGAAAAACACGCTATTATAGCGCATTGAAACAATATATATAATGATAAATTATGTGATAATACTTACATGTAAAATTCACTGTATTTCGCTTTACTACAAACTAAATTTAACCTGTACTTTAGACGTTTGAGATTAATACAATATGTTTAAAGATTATATATATAGGTTACAACTGTTTACTATTTAATATCATGCGACTAATATAAGTATAAACAATAATATGCAGTTTCTGGTAGTAAACATGTGTCAGCGTTCTTAGATCTTAGTGCCGTGTGACTATGAGTCATCCATTACGCATCGGGTGGCTGGTATTTGGATATAACAAATAATTAATAGACAAATAATTAGCAATAAGATAAATAAATTGAGATTTAAGGTATCCTATCTTTCAAGCTGGGTCAAACTGCACACTGTGTACAAATTTCATTAAAATCGGTGAAGTAGTTTAGGAGTCCATCGAGGACAACACAGTGACACGTAATTTATATATATTAAGATAAGATAATATGTGCGCAATTCAGTCGATTGATATCATAGCGGAGCGCTAGTGTTCTCGATGGAGAGGCGGGACAATAAGGTTTCATTCTAACACTATCATCAGTCGCCATCATGCGTTGGAAGAGTGAGGAGCTTGCGTTTTCCGTTGAGGCCTACTTTTCGAGCGGATTATAACTCCGCTCGAAAAATATAGACTATAATAAGATAATTTACACTTTTAATATTGAATACATTTGTTTAATGATTTACTTATCCCTTTATCAGATACCTTATTTTTATATTTAACTTGTACTAATTATGTTTCTAACGATTTACTTGGGTAAAAAATCTGCTTGAATAAGCTAGTAGTAAGCTAGCAAGTAATAAACTGTGCTACATATTATTTTCTTACCTGTGTAATATCAGTTTAATGGCGAAAATTTAACTAAGGTCTTTCGTATATTGCAAGTGTATTTAAGCGACAGCGAATTACGTAAATGGGCGACTTGGTTGAGAGGCTAGAACTCTCAAAACCGTATGACGGTATGCCTAGTGAAACTTTTATATTGGAGTTGTTTTGCACCAACATAATTTATCATTAGAGACAACTTTTACTTTATTTTTTATCGATAGACCACTGCTATGAAGGAGACCGTTCCTTGCAGTCTGAGATGGCTGATTGTATTTATACTTATACTTGATTAAAAAACGTATAGACGTAGTAACCACGCGGATCTTAGACTATTAGCAACACTATTAATATCTGTTTACTACATAAGTTTTAGACGTGTATTTCTCTGTATACATTATTAATTAATATTAATGACAATGGCGCAATTAACGGTAAATGCATTTCGTAATTGCAACGTGACCACTGAATTTGAACTGACGAACTTAATTTGTGTAGTAATTAAATTCTATTTAGACGAAAGATTCTAATAACCTTAAATACAAGCAACACCAAAATTAATAAACGGTAAATACGACAAAAACAGAATATAGGTACTTGCACGTGCACGTGCACGTGTATAACTTTATTACTCACACAAACTTCATTAGGAACTAAGTTTAAAGTGATAAGTAATTTGCAGGTCCCTAAGTTTAGCTAAAGCTTTACTCGTACCGGTAACTGTGCTTCAGAAAAGCTCCACAAAGCTTCACCACATAATGATCATAACTCGCCATTAAGACACGTACTTAGTTCAAAAGGCAATACACCATCGCCCCTCCCCGCCTCGCTCCATCTTGGCTTGCTTTTCTTGTTTGTCTTACTCATACAACTTGTTCAGAATTTGAATGTAAGATTTACGTTACGTTACCTTAAGGAGGTACAGGACGTTAACGTAAATGATGAGAACGTTGTGATACATGCTGTCTCAAAATTTTAGAGACCTAGGGTTCATAGTTTTCTTTTTATACATGATTAAAAATAGTCATTTTCAATACAAATCATAATTTTTAGCTCAATTTCACCACATAATATAACTTTTAACTATAAAAAAATGGTGACACGGCTTTCAAAAACTAGGTGTTTATAAAATAATATTTTCTGTAACTATTGCAATAATAAAATTATCAAAAGGATACCTATTTCCGAAAATATTTAAATAAAACCTTTAAGAAACAGTAAATGTAGGTTATAAGCCGGCAACGTTGCCAATGCCAATTTGAGCGGGAAATTCAAAATCGGAATAAATGTTATATAAGATATAACAATTTATTGGTCAAAGAACCAAATCACGAATGCGTCAACACACGTAAATTTGCCAAATTTTTTATTAATTTTTCAAAATATTTCATTTGAATTTAAATTGAATTAATATACATTTGATATTAATTATAGGTAATTTTTCATTTATTAAACTATTATATACATAAAAAAATCATTTTAACTAGCAAAAAGCAGTTTAATAGGGAATTGAAAAATTCATTTTCAAAGATACAGTCCCAATATTTGCTCTTCCCTCATGTACTTCGTATTTTGCATTTCGTATTACCGAGAGATAAACTTTTTGCATTGACGGTACGTCCTGTACCTCCTTAATGTTTCTTATAACTAAATGTACAAAGGTGATATGAGCTCTTAATGAGAACTGTCATTCTTGTACAACCAAACTGACATCCAAAATAGTTTATCAGGTGTATTATAATTTCATGCTTAGAAGATTAATTTAAATTTGTTAATTATTTTAATTTGGAAAAAGCTATTTTTTAAAGGATATTTTTTTATTTATAGATCATGTTCACATCAGCACACTTTATCATTATAGGAGGCTTCAACTTTAATGTTTATAAATATACGAGTATGTATTACTCTATTAAAACTAATAGAAGTGCAACGATGCATCTGTATTGTTTCCCCCCTCTAAACGATTCGCTCTCTATGATATTGTAAACATAAAAACGACTGCGCACGTTATGTACTATCTCAATAAGTTCGTATACGTACAACATCCGTATAAACGGAGTCCACATACATATGAACCATATTATATGGATTATTTTTTCAACAGTGATGTATTAATAAACATTAAAGCAGGTGTTTCTCCTCGTGATAAAATGTGCTAATGCAAAAGAAATCCTATACACCCTACTGGAAATACTCGGCTTCGCAAGTAGGCTGTTCCAGTGTGAGAACAGTCTTATACTTTACGACAAAGTTCTTGCAGATATGTTGGTAATACTTTACACTTAGTAGACGCTGCAAAATTGAACTATTAATTATTACAATTATTACAAATGAAGTCAACAGTGCAAAGATTACCTAGATCTTTTAAAGAAGAGAATGCTTTCAATTTTTAGGGTTGGAAAATTCTCTTTTTTGTTATTTATTTATTATATTAATTGTGTGCCTTTCGGCTTTACAATCTACATTATTATATTTCTTAATGCATTTCATATAAATTCAAACTTAAACTATTCTAGACTATTACTACTTCGAATACTACTTTCTGTTTCTTCTTTTCTTGATCCTCTCTCTTCCTGTCCCCTACTCCTCCTTTATTTACACCGTTTCCTGCTTTTCCTTCCTTATTGCCTGTATCTTCATCTATCACCTCTTGCCTTCCTTGTCTCCTCTCGATAAACCCTCTATTATCTTTTCACTATCCTTCCTGCCTTCTCTCTTCGTTTTCACTTCTCCACTTATGTCTATTACAGGCATAAACACTCTATCTTTACTACTCTTTTTTGTTATTCTAGAGGTGAAATAATAATAGGATTGTGATAGATGAAATTAGAAACGTATGTTTTGGACAGCAAGGAAGATACATTTTTATGAAAATGTATTATTTGACAAATATTGTTTGTCCTTTTGTGTAACAGAAGACGGGCTGCTAAAATAGTGAAATAAACTAAGACCCCTCGGCCACGAGTCGGTAAGGTTTCCATGCAGTAAATATGCGATAAATGTCTCACCGCTGGTTTACCATCCAGTCTCGCACACAGTATCTATATGCTGAAGTCATTTTATGCCATTATATGTCAGAAAGTCCATAGGAAACATGTCGTCTTGTGATTCAAGTGATAAAGATATTATTGTAATTAGGGTAATTATTTAAGAAGGAAATATTGGGTGCACCCATGTGTTCTACGCAACTACGGTAACAGATTATTGATTACAGCAAGAGGATTAGGCAAAATTGTCGAGAAGTTCAAGTCAATGTACAGAATGTCAAAAACTTCTAATGACAATTTAAAGTTATATATCAAAGGATATTCCTCTACTTCTTTTATTATTTTCAGTCGTTTTAGTTTCAGTATTAATCTTGTACGGAAAAGAAAACCAGTTTGCATCCTAAAAATGTCGAGCCTCCGCTAATTGTAATTGCTTCATACTCACATACCGCGTACAAGTCGCCTCGCACTGCTACTGCACTGACCCGTGTACGGGCTTGATGAAGCAACTGATCAACATATTGCTGGATATTTACCGACCCGTGTGCGATGCAAAATAATTCAATCCAACAATTTAATTGAAAGAGATAATCGCATAAAATGAAACATACGAATTCAGATCATTTACTAACTTAATGAACTTTACATGTTCGATTACTTTATAACTGGGACTGGGGGATTGTAATGAAAACATCTCTCTCTCTCTCTTTCTCTCTGTTTCTCTCAGCATACATCGAGTTCTAAGTTTTGTGGAGAAACATTTGTTTTACGATTAATTTGCATTTTACGACATACTATATCTAGTTAAATTCCTCACATAAATAAGAAATGATGTTGTGCCTACTGAAACTAAGTGGTTCTGCGATACGCGGAGATCCTTTAATTTGTAGAGGAATCTGAACGCAGGGAAACAGAGGTGGCGTTGTAGCAATTATGGGTTTAGTGAAAACTGCAAAGTTAATTGTAAATTGTAACGAAAACCATTATATAAGAAGGTTCAATTTAAATACACGATCTATGAAATAAGGTTGATCTTGTTTCACAATTATGGGGAATCCTGTTTAAGTATTAGGATATTTTTATGAGAAAATGAACACATGATGCCAATGCGAATGAAGCAAAATATTTAAGTATGACGCTTGATGCTAAGTTAAGGTTGAAAGCTCATGTTAAAAAGGAAAATAGAATATGTATTAGCTAATTGGACGACGCTCTGAACTAAACATAGAAAACAAGCTGCTTATATATAAACAAATGCTTAAGCCAGTGTGGACGTATGGAGTGCAACTCTGGGGTTGCTCCAAGAAATCCAACGTTAAAGCAATCCAAACGTTCAAAAATAAAGTTCTGCGAGGAATAGTTATTGCACCTTGGTATATCCGCAATGACGACAAACGTAGAGACCTGAAGATTAACACTGCCGGAGAAGAAAGCGAAGCACGAGTTGAGACTTCGTAACCACGAAAAACCACAATTGTGTCTTGATAGTAATAATGTTCGAAGACTTCGCAGGACTAAACCCTTGGACCTAGTAACCAAATCATGTAGAATTGTTCAATGGAGCAATCTGTACCAGAACGTGTAGTTATTGAAATGTAAGTTACCAGATAAGTGTATCTATACTTAGTTCTAGTTAGTGCAGTTATAGAAAAATGAAAAAAGAAGCACAATGCCAATCAATCAATCATCTTGGTGTTATAGCCGTTATATAGCACGGCCTTCTTTAAGATGTTTTCTATTCCTTCTTATTGGCCGCCTTCATTTTCCAATTCTTTGTACCTAACTTCTTTAGGTCCTCCACTTGATCTTTCCACCTTGCTCGTGGTCTTCCTTATATTCTTGCACTCCCTGCATTCCCTTTTATCAGTTTCTTAGCGGTTCTATTACCGTTCATTCTTTCTACAGGCACTAATTATTGTAGTCTTTTCCTCCTTCTTCCTCGATATTTGCTATATATTTCTATATTCGTTCGTAATCTACTGTTTCTGATGCTTATGATATAGTTTCACAACAATATAGCGCTGTCTCTGTTTATTCCATGCGATAATATGGTGTTGTCTCTATCTTGCTTCAACAAAGACAAAAATGTCTTAAGACAGCCGTATTTCTAGTGTGCGGCCACGCTAACAATCAACACAGTGCAGTCTTGTAGTGCTAGTTTCACATTTATTAAAGCGTTACATTGCGTTACACTTTCTACCTGGGATCTATAGGGAATTGGGATAATTTCACGGCGGATGAGATTGAACAGCTCATATAGGCGGAAGCCTAGGAGGTGCTATTAAATTTAATAAATGAAAAAATAAAAAAAATGGGATCTATACATTTTGGCTGCTTTCCAATCATAGCATTGTGCTCAACATTGAATGCCTCGCACTTTAAAAAGTTATACTCTTGCATGATGTGCGCAATTGAATACAATACAAAATGTAGAAATTCTTGATATTGTTGATAATTACTACTGATTACTATTTCCAATACCATTGTATGAAATGATTTAATACCTTTAATAATAATCCTTATTTTATTTAAATAAAATTAAAAGTAAAATAAATTTATAAAATTGAGTTTTAGAAATTTGAGAAATATAAACAATTTTTGAGAATAAAAATAAACAAGTATGGATGTACAAGTATGTTTGGCGCCAACTTTAATCGCATTGTGCTCTGTAATTGGAAACACAAAATATTTACTTCTACTCATGTTTAAAAGATTTATTCTAAAAACATTGTTTCTTACTAAATTCGTACCTGATTTAATATCCGTGTGGTACTCAAAGTACTACCGCATCCCCCCACCCCTAAACCACTCTAAGTTGGCATACATGTCACTGAAGGAAGGGACTTATCTACGTTATCCTGAATGTTTATAATATATACTACTAGATACGACGAGTATAATAGAGTTTATCCTTTTGAAACTATTAAATAACATTTGTTACACGCGCGTCAAACAGACTTCAAATGAATTGTTCTCGGTATTTTGAGCTTTGCATGTTACTCGTATACTAATGAATTTAAACTTAAAGTGGAATATATGTTTAATTTACTTAATCTATACATTACAGAATCAGATACATTCATACACACACTTTCTCTTCGTATTGTGTTATTTGATAAGATTAAATAATAATTAAATAATTTTTCAACTTAGTGATTAGGTTTTGTGTAAAAATTGTAATTGCAGTTTATCACGATGGGGAAGAAGGAGTGTAGTAAAAAAGAATTAGGAGGGGAGGATGAGGGGAATGAATTATGCTATATGATACACTAGCTCGGTATCTTGTTGTTAATTGAAATTGAATACAAAATGTTGTAGTTAAATCTATAATACAAGAGTCAGCGCCGTCCATTCAGTGTGGTACACATCGCCCAAATGGGCAGTAAATATACACAAGAGCCCAAGAAAACCAGATACGAGGGTATTTTGATAATTCAGTGATTTTCTTTTTAAAAGTGCTTTACTTATCAACATACTGTACTTTAAGCTCGATACAGTTAGTCCACCGTTTTTAAAAAAAAAATTTATTCCTTCCAAATAATAGGTTTTTTCAAGGCTCTGAAAATAAGCGTTTGTTTTATTAATTTTAGTGACTACTTTTTGTTAAGTTGTGAACCAAATATTTTATACCCAGCAATTTCTTCAGGTTTCTAAACAGTAAATAGTCGCAGGGAAATAAATCTAAAGATTATGCTGGATGGAATAGCAGTTCGTAGCCCAATTTATATATTTTTCACACTGAATCGCAATCGCGGCATTCATTGTGCGGATAGCTGCATTCAATAGCTGGTCGCTTGTTTTCAATGGCTGTCTTACATAAACTAAATGACGCAACTTGCTCAGAACTTGATAGTAGTCGCGAAAAATTTAAAGAATCACTGAATTATCAAATTACCCTTGTATTATGATATATGATAAACTAGCTAACATTATCAAGCTTGAGGTTAATACTTAAGGCAATTAAATACTTAAATTTAGGTACAAGGGTCAGCACCGTCCATCACGAGTGGTACACTAGGGCACATCGCCAAATGGAAATTAAATATACCAAAGATCTCAAGAAAACAAGGCAGTAACCTATAATTAGTATACCGTATGAAACAGTAAATGAGTGTTAAGTAATTACCTTTATAGAGCACAATACATTGACATGTGCGCAAATAAGTCTACGACACTCTGAGTGTTGCTGTTGCATTGGTTTGGACAACGCTTCAATCTTAAACAAACTGTTGCAAGTTGTCTTCGTGCGAACAATTTTTTTTTGTAATTCTTAGTTATAATTATAAATCGAGAGAAAGTTATGGTGTGGTGCTGAATCAAGCTGCTTTCATCAAGACAATTACCATAGGGCTATAATTATACTGACTATAATATGTATACCGAACCTTATGATTAGATTAGCGAGTTATAGTTGATGTGACTTTGATTACAAGATAACGTAAGTACGATCCTTATCACAGTGGGTCAAAACTTGATTATTATAAGCGGTGGCGCCTATGGCTGTAGGATGTACAGCTATTTCCAAATATATAAGCCGCTTGATTATGTAAAGTCGGTAGTGGGCAAATAAGCAGAGCCGCATTCAAAATATCACCACGTTTCTATAATACATATATTTTAAGAAATTTTTATTCACACCCACACACACACACACACACACACATATATATCCTATATTATAATGTTCCAACTGTATATTTATATGTTTATATGTTTATATGTTTATATGTTTGTTGCTGAAATTCGTATGGTAGAATGGAAACGGCTCCGTCAATGTTCTTGAAAGTTTGCTATTTCGTAGAGAAAAAAATTCTAAGACTTTTGGCGTCCCCGGATTTTTCCCTGAATTTCCTGGAAACCTGTAATTTTGGAAAAACTGGAAAATTCGAAAAAATACTTTTGCAAATATCTGACGAACTAGAAAAGATAGAAAACTGAAATTTGGTATGTGTATTGAGATTATAATTGTGCACATTTTCGAATAGTTGGAAATTTGAAATTTGAGTTCAGTAGCGGCGCGAATTTTTGAGGGCAATGTTAGAATAGAGTTAGGACGTTCAAATTTAATATGTAGGCTCGCTGTAGACAGTAATTAATGAAAAAAAATAAACAGCCCCAAATTTCCAGTGGCGGCGGGAGTTGAGACAGTAAAAGACAAAAATATTGAAAATGTAGTATTATAACTTAGGGTATGTATTAAGACACTAATTGCGCATGTTTGCCAATAATTGGATTACCAAAATTTTAATTCAGTAGCGGCGTGATTTTTTGGGGGCAATGTCGCAACAGAGCTAGAGCGTTGATATTTGGAACGTGGGCCCTATATAGAGTGTCATTAAAGACACACTATAGAAAATTGCAACTTTCCAGAGGCGGCGGGCGCTGGGGGCCAAAGACCAGAAATATGAAATATATAGATAGGGCTATAGTTTAAAAAATATCCTATAATATAATGTTCCAACTGTTTGAATCTATTCTTATCATCTTATATTATAATGTCCGAGGTGTATGTTTGTTTTCTTATATTCTTATATGTTTATATGTTTATATTCTTATATGTTTACGCGATTCGTATGGTAGCTCGAAAACGGCTCCGTCAATGTTTCTGAAAACTTCCTATTTCGTAGAGAAAAAAATTCTAAGACTTTTGGCGTCCCCGAATTTTTCCCTGAATTTCCTGGAAACCCGTAATTTTGGAAAAACTGGAAATAAAGTGAGCCCTTTTTTGCTGTATTACTTTCAAGTCGTAAAAGATAGAAAGTTGAAATTTTGCATGTGTATTAAGCTATTTAATGCTGACATTTCTCAAAAATTAGAATTTCAAAAATAGAAAAAGGGGGGGTTGAAGAAATTCAGGGGCCCGGTAGGGAACTTTGGAGAAAGTTCATATTCTGGATTGTAGAATAATTAAGTATATTATTAATAAAAAAAAATTCAAAATTTCAAAATTTTATTTGGGGGCACGGGGGCAGTGTTTTCCGAGAGTAAAAATTGTGCTAGAAAGTTGAAATTTTGTATATAGGCTAACTTTGGTAACTTATTTACGAATCGAAAAAAAAAATCCCAAATTTTGAAAAAAAGTTGGTCAAATAAGGCATAAATTGAAAATATTTTTTATTTTGATAAAAAAATAATATTTTTTTAGTCAATTTATATGTGTGTATATGTGCGCGAGTTTATTTATTATTTCAATTTAAAAATAGAACAGTTAAATATGAAATTTAATTACGAATTATTTTATTGGATTTAAATGATATACGCCAAAAAGTCTTCGCTTTGCGACGGGGGTAAACGTTGCTGGAATTTAAATTTTTACATGAAGTTCAAGCCACACATAAAAGACAGACGTCGCTTGCGACGGGGGTAAAAGCTAGTATATATATATATTTCTATTTTTTTTTTGAGTACATCAACTATAGTTCAAATTACGAGAGTTTGACGGCGACTCATACTTAAAACAAGTTCTGGGGTATAAACCTATATAACTAAAAAGTACTGACTTACTTATTTTTCTATAATCTTACTATTATAATGTTCGTAATGTTCCAATTTAACATGGAAAACTCATAAGAACTCATAGATATTTATATATATATATATATATATATATTTCCGGTAACAAAATCTGTATGGTATCTTCTAAACGGCGCCTACAAAGTTTTTTAAATTTTGATATTATGTAAAGGACAAATTTCTAAGACTTTCTACGTCCCTGAATTTTTCTCTGAATTTCCCTGGAACAAATTATTCTGGAAAAACTGGAAAATTCGAAAAAATACTTTTGCAAATATCTGACGAACTAGAAAAGATAGAAAACTGAAATTTGGTGTGTGTATTAAGGTATTCAATGCTGACATTTCTCAAAAATTAGAAATTCAAAAATTAAAAAAGGGGGGGTTAAAGAAATTTGGGGGCCCGTTAGGGAACTTTGGAGAAAGTTCATATTCTGGATTCTAGAATAATTAAGTATATTAATAATAAAAAAAAATTCAAAATTTCAAAATTTTATTGGGGGGCACGGGGGCAGTATTTTTCGAGAGTAAAAATTGTGCTAGAAAGTTAAAATTTTGTATATAGGCTAACCTTGGTAACTTATTTACGAATCGAAAAAAAAAATCCCAAATTTTGAAAAAAAGTTGGTCAATTAACGCATAAATTGAAAATATTTTTTATTTTGATAAAAAAAAAATATTTTTTTAATCAATTTATATGTGTGTATATGTGCGCGAGTTTATTTATTATTTCAATTTAAAAATAGAACAGTTAAATATGAAATTTAATTACGAATTATTTTATTGGATTCAAATGATACACGCCAAAAAGACATCGCTTTGCGACGGGGGTAAACCTTAGACTTTAAAAGAGACTTTAAAGAGAAAAAAATCTAAGACTTCTAGCATCCCCGGATTTTTCCCTGAATTTCCTGGAAACCCGTAATTTGGGAAAAAATGGAAAAAAAGTGAGCCCTTTTTTGCTGTATTACTTTTAATTCGTAAATTATAGAAAGATAAAATTTTGCATGTGTATTAAGGTATTCAATGCTGACATTTCTCAAAAATTAGAAATTCAAAAATTAAAAAAGGTGGGGTTGAAGAAATTCGGGGGCCCGGTAGGAAACGTCAAAGAAAGTTCATATTCTAAATTCTAGAATAATTAAGTATATTATCAATAATAGAAAATTCAAAATTTTATTTGGGGGCACGGGGGACAATATTTTTCGAATGTAAAAATTGTCCTAGAAAGTTGAAATTTTGTATATAGGCTAACCTTGGTAACTTATTTACTAATCAAAAAAAATCCCAAATTTTGAAAAAAAGTTGGTCAAATAACGCATAAATTGAAAATATTTTTTATTTTAATATAAGAAATATATTTTTTTGGTCAGTTTGTATGAAAAATTAATTGCTATTATATGTAAAATTAATATAGGACGAGTTTATTTATTATTTCAATTTAAAAATGGAATTAAATTTTGACATGAAATTCAGCCACACACAAAAAACAGACGTCGCTTGCGACGGGGGTAAAAGCTAGTCCTATATTATAATGTTCCAACTGTATATTTATATGTTTATATGTTTATATGTTTGTTGCTGAAATTCGTATGGTAGAATGAAAACGGCTCCGTCAATGTTTTTGAAAGTTTGCTATTTCGTAGAGAAAAAAATTCTAAGACTTTTGGCGTCCCCGGATTTTTCCTTGAATTTCCTGGAAACCCGTAGTTTTGGAAAAACTGGAAAAAAAGAGAACCCTTTTTTGCTGTATTACTTTTAATTCGTAAAAGATAGAAAGTTCAAATTTTGCATGTGTATTAAGGTATTCAATGCCGACATTTCTCAAAAATTAGAAATTCAAAAATTGAAAAAGGGGGGGTTGAAGAAATTCGGGGGCCCGGTAGGGAACTTTGGACAAAGTTCATATTCTGGATTCTAGAATAATTAAGCATATTATTAAAAAAAAAAAAATTCAAAATTTCAAAATTTTATTTTGGGGCACGGGGGCAGTATTTGCCGTGAGTAAAAATTGTGCTAGAAAGTTAAAATTTTGTATATAGGCTAACCTTGGTAACTTATTTACGAATCGAAAAAAAAAATCCTAAATTTTGAAAAAAAGTTGGTCAAATAACGCATAAATTGAAAATATTTTTTATTTTGATAAAAAAATATATTTTTTTAGTCAATTTATATGTGTTAATGTATATGTGTGCGAGTTTATTTATTATTTCAATTTAAAAATAGAATTCAATATGAAATGTAATTACGAAGTATTTTATTGGATTCAAATCATACACGCCAAAAATTCACTTTGCGACGGGGGTAAACTCTGGTGGAATTTAAATTTTTACATGAAGTTCAAGCCACACACAAAAGACAGACGTCGCTTGCGACGGGGGTAAAAGCTAGTGTATATATAAACGAATAAGATAAAATTCATTATCGTATTATAGATTTATACCGCTCTTATAACGTCTTTTAATTATTAGTCGCCGCCGAACTATCGTGATTTGAACTATAGTTAGTTATTAGCACTAATAATAATATATACAAATAAACAAAATATTATACCAAACAATACATTTTTGCATATGTTATATATAATTTACATTCATATGTATGTATATATACTGTAATATAAGATGTACTGGCTGATAGAACGTAATTCACAACTAAGCACTGAAAACAAACTCCTGCTCTACAAATCCATACTTAAACCGGTATGGTCATATTGTATCCAACTATGGGGTAGTGCCTAGCTCTAGTATTGAAATAATCCAAAGATTTCAGTCTAAAATGCTAAGGATTGTCACGAATGCACCATGGTTTGTACCTAATAACATAACACATCGGGATCTGGATATACCCACAGTTAACGAAGAAATAGTGTTTAGAATTACGTCGGTGAAGTACGCAGCCGATTCGATAGCAGTGATTTGAACTAGTGGTGTAAATCAAAATTAATTCGGTGTTAAATCGAACTTTAAAGGACATGGCTAATCGGAACATTTAAGCAAATATTTAGGTGATAATAGACTGTAGAAGTATTATGGCCCAGTCATTTAAGCTTAAATTAGGTAAGAATCTCGGAATTCGAGATACCCAGCTGTAAGTTTGTAAATACTTGTATATTGACACCCTAAAAGTTGTCTCAAAACCTACATATGGTAGGGTGTGCGCAACTATTAAATTTCAAGGTCAAAGGTCACAAAAATCGGTTTTTTGCGCTTTTTTTGTAAATATCTCATTTCCTATGGGTTTTTTGCTATTTGTATTTATTATCAATATTGTAGAATACAAAATTCTCTACAAATTTTGTTTAAAAAAAATTTTTATACGGTGAAGCGTTTTCAAGATAGAGGGCGGAGGGCGCGCGGTCATAGGATCACTTCAGGTCAACGGTGCCTCCGGTCGAAAACGCGCCATATATAGTTGATGAACTATCGATAAATCAATGATTATAAATATTTGTCAATTTTTATTAACTATTATATTATATTTTATCATTTTCTTCATGCAATAAATCTATATCTATTCAATAATACTGATAACCGTTTCCTAAAATTAAAAAATAATTAAGGGAAAAACTTAAATCATAATATAATTATATTCCCATTTACACTAATGACATTTTAAATAGAAAATAATTAAGTGCATTGTTTGAACCGCGATTATTTTTGCGATGTTGTACGATGATGTTGCCGAAAAATGTGAAGAAAACCACGTTAATGTTTTTTCGTTTAAAATTAATTTATTCAAACTACAAGCAACTGTGCAAAAAAAGGAATGTCTTTGTTCGTCGAATATAATAGTTAAAGTTAATAGTAAAAAATTAAAATAAACATAAGTACAATACAATCTAAATTACAATGTTACTAGCACAATCCTTAGACTAATAATGAATACAAAATTTACAATCAATTTACATTTATAACAAAAAAAAACTAAAATTAAAGAGCCGATGTGGTCCATCAGCTGGTTCTATCTATTAAGACTTATAGTACGCAACATGCATCTTCTTTAAAATCTGTAAATTTTAAAATCCTTCCACTACGTCAAAAATTATACCTGGGAATTATTATATTATAGAACTATGGCTGATTTGTGTTTTCTATGTAATAAGTCAGATTCGGGAGGTGTATCGCTTATTGAAGTAGTGCGCGGTATGAAATCTCTACGAACTGCAATGTGCGGATGTTCTTATTGTTGAAACTGCAATTGAAGAATCAAAGTCTGAAAAAACTGCAGTTATAATAGGACAAGATATTGATTTACTTGTCATTTTAATTGGGCGTACACTGTCTTACGAACAAGAAATTTTCTTTAAAAAAGTTGGGAAAGGAAATGTAAAAACGGAGATATACTCGACTAAAAGTTTTGATAATTATCCTCATTCCAAAACACATATTTTATTTCTGCACGCATTAAGTGGCTGTGACACAACTTCTGCGCTTTTTAAAAAGGGAAAAAAATCATTTTTAAAAGTTTTTGAGAAACTGACAAATTTGGATGAACTAGCTGCAGCATTTGAGGAAGAAAATTGATCGGCCCAGAGATTATTAGAGAGTGGAACTCAAACCTTATTGGCAGTCTATGATGCTCCGAAATCTGTGAAAAGTCTCGATCATCTTCGTTATATGCATTACGTCAAGTCTACAAAACTTAATAAACCTGTGCAGCTTTCAAATATTCCACCAACAAGTGCAGCTGCTCATCAACATTTCAAACGTGTATATTATCAAGTTCAAACTTGGTTAGGGCATGATTTGGAACCCCAGGTATGGGGTTGGGCAATGCGAAACGATTTTCTGGAGCCTATCATGACAATTTTACCACCTGCTCCAGAAGATTTGCTAAATACAATTTTCTGCAACTGCAAGAGTGGTTGTGGTTCGCGATGCGGATGCAGGAAAGCGGGCTTGCAATGCTCTTTAGCTTGTGGCCAATGTAATGGGCAAGCTTGTCTCAATGCTCTACCATATCAGAGCGACATTAACGAAGATGGAACCTTTGACCCAGAATTCATGGAAGAACTTGAGACAAATGTCGTTGAAGACGATAATGAAGACCAGTTTGAAATTTACCAGCAGCCAGAAGACGACGATGAAGAGGAAGAAGATGATTAAAATTATAAATTGTAGTTTTTGTACCCTTTATTCCATTTTTTTACTTTTAATAAAAATATGTGTATTGAATGATATTTTTTAATAAAAAGATTAATTCATAATTTATTTGTTTTTTTTTTTGATCATATAAGAAGTTATTAATATTAATTAGGTTAAAATTCAAATATAATTCCTATATTTTCATTAACAATTTCTGCAATTACATGGACAAAAGTGAATGGGATGAATAAAAAGTGGATAGGTTGGGAAAAAAATGATAAAATATAATATAATAGTTAATAAAAATTGACAAATATTTATAATCATTGATTTATCGATAGTTCATCAACTATATATGGCGCGTTTTCGACCGGAGGCACCGTTGACCTGAAGTGATCCTGTGACCGCGCGTTTTCCGCCCTCTATCTTGAAAACGGTTCACCGTATAACAAATTTTTTTAAACAAAATTTGTAGAGAATTTTGTATTCTACAATATTGATAATAAATACAAACAGCAAAAAACCCATAGGAAATGAGATATTTACAAAAAAAGCGCAAAAAACCGATTTTTGTGACCTTTGATCTTGAAATTTAATAGTTGCGCACACCCTACCATATGTAGGTTTTGAGACAACTTTTAGGGTGTCAATATACAAGTATTTACAGACTTACAGCTGGGTATCTCGAATTCCGAGGTGAACTTACTATATTGACTGGGCTATTAGGTAACTTAAATATTATTATAAAATATATAAATTCATCAATTAGTGTCTTATATTGCTGTTTTAATATAGGAAAATAAAACGCAAGCGAACATCTAAAACCTCATTATTTAATGAAATTATTTTTTTATAAATCAAGACACATTTTACTATCTGGCTGGTTTCTGGCACTTGCAAGTAATTAAAACAGGAATGAACTATTATATCAGAAAAAACTTGCGAATGTCGTTTGACGGAATTACTATTGAAACAATAGATGTAATAGATGTATGTAAATATTAAAAAAGCAGTGAATGAGAAACTGACGACTACATGGTAGAACAGATGGGATATAACGGAAAAAGAAAGTTATCACCACATTAAGAATGTCAAGTTTGTAAAGCTAAATAAGTGGTTTCAACCTGGACTGTATTTATCCTTTTTAGTAAGCGGCCATGGATCTATTAAAGCAAAGTTAGTCCAGCTTGGAGTTGAGAGTGATGATAGGTGCAGATGTGGTGAATGGGAAACACTGATGCATATATTAAAAGAATGCCCAGACTACTATGAAGCGAGAGTAAAATTTCAAGATAGAATAAAAGTCAGAGAAAGTGTAGAGTATCTAGTAAATGAAGAGATTAGGTATCGATATTATAATGAGTATGCGAAGAAGATTTTTGAAACTAGAAAAATGCTATTGAAGAATGATGAAGTAAGAAGAAGAAGAGATGGAGAGACAGTAATAGGAAGTGAAGGAGAAGAATTAGAGCAAGGGAATTGGGATAATTTCACGGCGGATGAGATTGAACAGTAAATTAGATAAAATGAGTTATAATAAGTTCCTTTGTACATCTTTTATTTGTTCCTATATAATTATATATTAATGTAATTGAAATGTAAAAAATTAAGGGTGATAGAATAAGTGGAAAAAGCAGAACAAATTTAATAAATGAAAAAAAAATGAAATGGCTGATATGACCCATAAACGTGTGAGGCCTGCGGCAACAGTCCCTATTGTACCAGGTCTTTAAGCACCTTATGACAGACGCGCATGTTTAATTCAAAACACCACCCCAATATCAGCTTCACCCCGCAATGGATGTTGAAAATTTCATAGCTGAATATTTCCCACACTATAAATAAACAAAGTAAACAAACAGAGAATTTTTAATTTCGTTTTTAGTTCCATTTAGTTGCCACCATGTGTTTTGTGCATGCGGCGCGTTTTTGGCTTAGCAGGATTCACACAATACGTATGTATAATCCTGTAATCTATGTGTCCCGCAAGGCTTGACGTAGGCCGTGTCTACCGTGCAAGCCGTAGTAGAGTCGTTGAGAAGATGTAACACATATGTACTGGTACATGGTATATGTGCCAACCGTAGTTCCCTAGCTTACCGCAAACTGACGGGTTGTATAAAACTCTGTGTGATAAATCAGCAATCTTACAGAATTCGTATGCTATAAATCGAAGGGTACTCCGGGGACACTAAACAGGAACAGGAACTAGAACTGCTAGTGGAAGTGGAACTAAGAATTACCATCAAAGGCGTAGTTTTAGAATAATTTCTAGGATAGTTATGTAAATCCTTTTTGGATCCTAAAACTTTTAAACTTTAAGTTCAACCCACAGTATAGAAGCAGTTGTATCTAAGTAACTTACTTATACATCAAATATTTCATACTTGTTAATACCTATTATAGTAACTGTATTCTCGTATATAGTCGGTTTATAATACATTTTAGGAATTGTAAATTTTTAATTTACTCAAATTTATGTGTTGCTTCTGAAATCAAAGACTTTTATTTTAGTAATTTACACACACATTTTAATAATTAAACTGTTTAACTTCAAATCATACTATCTAACCTGAAATCAAAGAAACGACTGTTAGGTTTTGCCGAACAGACTTATTGAATTTTCTTAAAGTTTGGTATATCGTTTAGAGCTTGTAAGTTAGTTTAGTTTTTCTATTGCAGGATAATAAAACAAATATTATTAATATACTTTAACTTTATTGATATATAAAAGTTCTACTAGAAGTAGTGATTTACATTAAGTTATAATAAGTAATTTAACCAACAATTAGTATATTAGTTATTCAGTGTTAATAGTTTGAAGGATAGACTGTGAATGATCTTCAGTACAAGATTTTCTTATAGGTAACTTTAGTGCGTGAGACAAAACATATCCTGACTTGTTACTCTAGCTTTTGTTATCTAAAGTTCCAAGGGTTGATTTAAAAGATACAGACCCACACAACTAGCTGGGAATGTTTACATAAGTCAGCTCTCATATATGAAATTAATAGACTGACTTGAACACTTGACTTATCAGTAGATAAGTGCCTTGGGAACTTCAACCTAGACGTAATACTTTGCAGGTTTATTAGGATACTCATAACATTGCAGATTTATTAGTATACTCATGTGAAAATCATACTCTTCTAGCTTTAAATATATCCAGGATATAACACGACATTAAATGTTTATTATTTAAATTGTCAATTCGCTGTTATCCAATTTTATAATAACTGAACATTATGCACAGTGAGTTCTCTCGACACCAAATATCAACTGTGTTGTTTGTTAGCAAACACTACAATGAAAGTAGCTATAACTAATATATACCTGTATACCATTAGCTCACCTGACCAGAATGCAGTTGTAATATCTTTGGTCTGTGTTACCAACTAAAGAAATATAATTCCTTTAAATATGTTTAAAAAAAAACAACTCTTTCATAAATAAAAATTTCTTTTATTCAATAGAATAATAGCAGCTTTCAATCAATTATAAAAAGATACTAGGAGCATTTGACCCCCCTACGAGGTCATCTTCAGGTAAAATAAATTATAAAATTACACTCTCTACTGGCACACTATTCCCTTATAAAGATTGGTCCCCACTTTAAAACATTTCAAGTCAGAATTAATACAAAATGGTATATATACATATATGTGGAAAACGAGAGTACTATCCCAATTCTGATGTGGAAAACAATACCCATCCCGTTAATCTGATATGGAAACAAGGTACTCTTATTTAATGTAGGGCAAATGTCAATTCAATTAATATTCAACTATGTAATATCTTAGTTTCTTGTCAGGATAATAAAGAATCACATAATTTGTTTAATAAAATAATAACGATGATAATAATACAATAAGGTTACAATAAAAACGTTGGTATTTACTTTACAAATACAGAACAATGAATGAACATACCATCTTAAATTCTAGTTATTGTATACTCAGTCCTACATTAGTTTTCAGCTAGATTTAATAGGTTTATTTTTATTACTTTTGAGAATGCGTTTAGTTAATTTCGGTAAGCACATTTCTTCACGTATTCAAACAGTGGTTTAAAGTTTCACACATTTTAATTGCTTTAACCTTTGACTTGGTTTCCGTTCACAATGTACACTTATTAATCACATTCTTTTACTACTTTTCTAGCTGGGGTGTTATAGTTATGATTACTTTGTATGCTCGATTTATTTTTACGACTCCACATATATATATATATATATATATATATATATATATATATAAATATATATATATATATATATATATATATATATATATATATATATATATATATATATCGACGTCAAGCCGAAAGTGGGTCATATGCCAAGTCATAAAAGTTATAGAAACATTATTCAGAATCACATAACAAAAATTTTAAGTTAAGATTTGGAGCAACAGGTGTGAAAAGACTGTCACAGGGCGCAGATTTTCTCGATTTTTTTTAAATGCCAATAATTTTTAAAATATTCAACTTAGAATTTTTTTTTAATTTTTCTGATAACCGTTATGACTTGGCCTATTACCCACTTCCGGCTTGACGTCGATTTCTGGGACACCTTGTATATATATATATATATATATATATATATATATATACATACAATATAATAAACTGTTAAAATCAGAGTTTTCTCAACAAATGTTGATAAAGAAAGCTGTATTAATAAAAGGAAAATAATGCTTATGGAAAGGTGGACCATCCGTGATGTCTAATGATGTCTATTTCGAAACAAAAAAGACGACAAACTTTTGAAATCGTTTTGTCGCTCATATAAAGTATATAATAAAGACTAAATTGGTTGATGTTTGCTTTTAGCATTCAGAGAGGGCAGTCCGATCAAATTGTGTAAAAGTATTTATCTTGTGTCTCGAATAAATGTGATAGACACTTCAAATAATGGACGATGTATCAAAATCATTTCGTTGATATTGGCATTTATATTAAATAATTATAAAAGTTGTTTTTTATTATATGAGCATGTTAGTTCGCCTTCGCAAAATAAGGGTACCTACCCCTTACTGCAGGCTTGTTGTACTATCAAGGTGTTCCAAAATAGAAGTGGACCTGGATGACAGAACTGATAAAAGAACTGACTGAGCGGCTCATTTTAACTTGATTCCGAATTAAGAAGGAATGCAAAAAGTTTTGATCTCGGGAATACGAAATACAAAATACGAAGTACATGAGGGACGAGCAAATATTGGGACTTTAGTACCTTTGAAAATGAATTTTTCAATTCCCTATTAAACTGCATTTTGCTTGTTATAATGATTTTTTATGCATATAATAATATAATAAATTAAAAATTACCTATAATTAATATCAAATTTATATTAATTCAATTTAAATACAAATTAAATATTTTGAAAAAGGAATAATAAATTTTGCAACGCTGCAAATTTACATGTGTTGACGCATGCGTGATTTGGTTCTTTGACCAATAAGTTGTTATATTTTATATAACATTTATTCCGATTTTGAATTTGCCGCTCAAATTGGCAACGTTGCTGGCTTATAACCTACATTTACTCTTTCTTAAAGGTTTTATTTAAATATTTTCGTATATAGGTATCCTTTTGATAATTTTCTTTTTGCAATAGTTATAGAAAAGACTATATTATAAACACCTAGTTTTTGAAAGCCGTGTCACCATTTTTTTATAGTTAAAAGTTATATTATGTGGTGAAATTGAGCTAAAAATTATGATTTGTATTGAAAATGACTATTTTTAATCATGTATAAAAAGAAAACTATGAACCCTAGGTCTCTAAAATTTTGAGACAGCATGTATTTTAACTATTTGTATCGACCCTCCAAATTTCATTTACGTTAACGCTCTGTACCTCCTTAAGTGCAGAAGTGATTAATGAAAAATAATTATTTAAAAATGAAACGAAAATTCAATGTTTGCCATCCCTGATATATGTACTTCGTAACTAACCTAAAAATGTTAGTTAAATGTTGTAAAAATGTTAATTAAATCCATTATATATTAAAAGTGACCGAGAGCATTGATGCTTTATCTCAGACTGCTGTGTCTTCGGGCTCGATCCCTGGACCAGAGCAATATTTTCTAAGTTTGGTTATTATCTTAATTTCAAAATTAATTTGATTATGTGTTAATAATCATAAAACTTACGAGGCAGCAGTGTAGCCCACATATATGATGTCACGACACTAAAGGCTACATTATAGGAAGTTGTCGGTGATAGGACTCAGCATCGGAAATAGCCCGACGTTAAAATATAAATAAATAATAAAATCGTTTGAATAAAAAATTACTTGTATTCGTACTTTACAATAATATTTTAATTAAACCTTTATGGGCAGAAGTATCATTACTTTCACAGATAATTATATTCTAGGTATTGGTGTCGTTCGCATCTGCGAAGAAAAATTCAAAGGCACCTGAAGAAGAATTCAAGTTTAAAAGTGTTGAATATAAAATAAAATGTTTATTAATTTCTTTTTGTTGTATAAATTTATTATTTTGAAATTAACATACTTTCTCTTTTTTCTAGGTAAGTGTTTCTTCTAAGCTTTGCGTGAATCTTCACTATAACGCAATTATAACCGCCCATGTACGAGGATGGTCCCAAAAGTGGTGAGCTCTCTATGTATTATTAAAAGTCTGTTTTATAATTTTAGGATCATGTCGCGCCATTTGAATTTGAGCATAAATTTCCTATATATTAACTAATTATCAGATAATTAATTTAAGTATTTATACATGTTTCTGTCGTGTGTCGTGTTACATCCGTTTACATTTCATTACTTCATACTTAAATTTATTTAACAAAACTTTTCAAAATTTCATAGATTTTTCCTCCTCGTGTATCTCTCTTTTCACCTCCTTTTTTTTCTCCCGCTCCTCTCTGCCAACTTCTTCCTTCCTCTGCTCCCTTATGGTAAGCATCGGTTAATCATCGTAAAGATTTGTTGTATACACAGAGAAGAGAAGAGAAGTGGGGAGAAAACGTACTGGTAATAGGCTTGTGTCCTCATTTTTTTGTGGTCTACTTTTCAATTGTTGATTGAAATTGATGTTAATAAATGTATATTGGCGTGTCTATTTTATTAAATATATAAATGTTGACGGAGATATAGCAATTAAAAATTTGAATTGCAGTTTTAGGGCTAGAAATGGTCGGCCTTATTTTTATGACGTGAAATGCATTTTAACGTCAGTTATTTGTTGATTAGGTCAGTGCTGTGGTAATGTTCTGTAGCTGTGGGTAGTCAAATAATCAAGTCAAGTCAAAGAATAATAAGTTTTTATTTTATTTAACCCTGCTAAAGCAGACATAATATTGAAATTTGATTGTTCCTTGAAGTAGCTGTAAATAATATTTGATATTTTGATATAGAAATACATATAGCAGAGATTTATGAGCTGTAAGGTTGGTAACCTTACACAAGAATTGTGATGTCACATGCACTTGGAATGTGTACAACGTTGAATCCCTTTAATAATTAAAGAGAAAAAAATGGCTTTTTTAATTGTTAATATCTCTTAACATATAAGGAGTTATTAAAAAATAATTGAACATTTGAGGTTCTAGTAACCCACTTTATCAATATACAGTACACTTTTATAGAAATTAAGACATAGGACACAAGCCCATTGTGTAACAACGCGTACATTTCTTACGTTTACTAAGTACTTCGTACGTTTCTAAGAGAGTTCTTGCAACACGTGTAGCTGCTTTTAGGTACGTCGCACACTGCAAGCGTATTTAAGCAACGGCGAATTCGGACGTAAATCGGCGGCTTGGTGGAGCGACTAAACCGACTCCTATATTCTTTGCATGTGTATGTACAATACATACATACCACGTACCGATACGACAGTACGCCAAGTTAAACTTATGTACTGTAGGGTGTATTGGAGTTGTTTTGCACTAACATCATTTATTATAAGAGCAAACTTTTGCTTTAATTTTTATCGATACACCACTGTTCTTTCATCCTGTTTCATATTCCCTTCCAGTGTATTCGTTAGGTCCCTTCCATGTATGCGGTTGGTTAAAATTCGCTTAAATTCGGTTCTAATGTAAAAGGTGCGTAACGCCCGTATTCGGACGACTTTGCCGCTTGCAGTGTGCGAAGCTTTATTACAATTACAGGGTTCAGATAGGTAAAGCATAGTAGCGTGTACGTCTGGCCAAAATTCGGGTTAGTCAGCAGACATCGCAGGGATTTGTTGTATAAACATGAAAGAGAAGAGAAGTGGGAAGAAAATGTACGCGTGATTGTGTGACGCCAAGTTACTTCGGCTTTAGATCGGCTATCTAACGTGTTACTTTTTTAAGCAAGTATAATAGAAATGCTGATAGTTGCTCATTTATGCGAGTAAACATACAGATTTTAATACTTCTTACTGTACAGAGGTTGCCTTCTCTTCCACGTTTAGTTTAAAGCCTGCTGCATATGTAACGTGTTTTAACCCGGACGGAACGTGTTTTAATCCGGACGGAACGGGACGACAATATCGTTTCATATAAAATGTATAGGAAAGTGCATACATCACGGGTGCACGGACGGGACGGGGACGTGGGGTTGAAGGAACGGGAAAAAATATCGTCGTCGACGATGTTTAGCACGTCCCGCCTTGTGCGAGACCCGTTCCGTACGTGGTTCCGCTGCGTGTGCATAGCCTTCTGCACACGGGACGTGCTTTAAGTAGTGATGTGCGTTGCGTATTTATCAATTGGACATATGGAATAAATAAATAAATAATAATGATAAAAATATTATAATTAAAAAATAATAGTAAAAATATTATAAATAAAATAGACGACGAAAAATTAGTGAGATCAAATCCATGTTTATACAGTTTGGCAGATCCAAAGTATTTAGATGTGAAACATAAAAATTATCTGTGGTGTACAATTCCATTAGAATTATCGCTCACTGAAAACGTTTGTAAATTTTATTTAATTCATTTATTGCATCATATACACTCATAATTTTGCAATAGATCTTAATATGTAACAATTACAGTTTAACTTTTTTATGTTAAAATCAAAAGACAGGTAGGTAAATAAAGTAGACTGTCATGTTTTACAATGTCGATATTTATTACATCAATATAATCAAGTATTATGACTTTTTAATATAACAGAAAGAGATAAAGCACATTTTGGTTAAAATTAGTTTGCATTTTAGTTAGGGTTACTTATTTTATTCATTAGGCATGTTAAAATTCATCTTTGCTTATTAACAACACTAGCACGTTACTTTCGAGTAACTGCCACGGTGCGTATGCACTCGGTGGGTTTAAAATCCCGTACGTGTTTACCTAATACCACGTTCTGTCTCCGTCCCGTCCACGTCCCGTCCGGGTTAAAACACGTTACGTGTGCAGTAGGCTTTAAAGTACAAAGCGACTACGAAAGTACACGTGACTACTTTTCACGTTGAGCAGTGGACGCAACTCTTAGACACTCTGCAGGCCATTCGTTGCTGGTATTACAGAATCCACATAACCGTTTGACAATTATTAAGTATAAATACTTACCCTTCCACAAACATATTTTGGGCAATAAATTTCATTTATCCAGGACGTTTATATAAAAAGGAAAATACAAAAATAACTTTTAAATACATCACATTTTTTTTTATGATAAATCGAATAAATCTAGAAACAATATTAACTTTATTTCAAAATCATACCAATTTATCAAAGCGTAAAAATGTTCTGAGTTTTATTTTTATCAAATTTTTATGGTTAACTTCATTCTGAAAGGGTCCAGGGATTTATATTGGTTTATACAATACTAAATTCACCCCTACGCTGTAACAGAACCTGGAACTACTATTGTATAGTAAGATAAGTCCATACTCTACATCCCTTGAGCGATGGACCACCAAGATTCTAATCTGTGACTATATCAACTGCATCACTCGATCTCCGGAATTAAACTAATGGACTCGAATCTATATTGTGTGCTATACTATGTCATATATTAAGAAGAAAATAAGATACGAAGATGATAAAATGGATGAATTCCAAGGATATATTTAGAGAAGATCAAGGAGACTATTTTATTAGCCACATATTTCTACATTAGCTAGGGCTTCACACGAGCACAAAACTTTTCTCGTCTCGTCTCGCGTCTCTTCTCGTAAAAGCGACGAGACGAGACATTTCTGAAAACTATTGAGACGATACCTAAACCACATACGCGATATTGCGATAAAAATAAACTAACAGCAATATAAACGTTCAACCTTTTTTTATTACAAAAAAGGTTAGATCGTAAATTTATGAAATATAAAACCTGGTAAACAAACATTTGTTAAATATTTTATTTTATAATTTTGTCTTTTACAACATTTTGTAGCTGAACGGGAACGAATATTTTAAGGGAATATTTAACATCGATGTTCCGTAGCGTAATCCTGCTCGTCGAATGGTGATGGAGTTTCAAGTAAAACAAGCTGAAGTCAAAATATATTGTAGTGTAAATAAGTAGAGCCTTAAAAGTAAAATTATTATTATATACATACCTTTGTAAAAAATATTGTATTTTTTTATATAATAATGTTTATAATTCTAATTTTTAGAAACTACTAACGCATTTATTAATTTTAAGGAGGTACAGGAGGTTAACGTAAATGGTGAAAACGTTGTGAAATTTGGAGGGTCGATACAAATAGTTAAAATACATGCTGCCTCAAAATAGAGACTTAGAGACCTAGGGTTCATAATTTTCTTTTTATACATGATTAAAAATAGTCATTTTCCATACAAATCATAATTTTCAGCTCAATTTCACCACATAATATAAATTTTTTACTATAAGAAAATAGTGACACGGCTTTCAAAAACTAGGTGTATATAAAAGAATCTTTTCTTTAACTATTGCAAAAAAAAAATTATCAAAAGGATACCTATATACGAAAATATTTAAATAAAACCTTTAAGAAACAGTAAATGTAGATTATAAGCCGGCTACGTTGCAAATTCCAATTTGAGCGGGAAATTCAAAATCGGAATAAATGTTATATAAAAAAAACAATTTATTGGTTAAAGAACCAAATCACGCATGCGTCAACACACGTAAATTTACAGCGTTGCCAAATTTTTTATTAATTTTTTAAAATATTTAATTTGAATTTAAATTGAATTAATATAAATTTGTATAATTTTTTAACTATAGGTAATTTTTAATTTATTAAACTATTATATGCATAAAAAATCATTTTAACAAGCAAAAAGCAGTTTAATAGGGAATTGAAAAATTTATTTTCAAAGGTACAGTCCCAATATTTGCTCGTCCCACATGTACTTCGTATTTTGCATTTCGTATTACCGAGAGATAAACTTTTTACATTGACGGTACGTCCTGTACCTCCTTAATAGAATGTATTACTTTGTTTAGGACTATCTTAGGAGTAAGTTCCCACAATAACGAGATGTGACGTAACGAGACGAGAGAAACGATTACAAGACGAGACCGAGACTAAAACGATACCTATTATTTTCTAAACTTTTGAGACCGAGACGAAATTTTTGAAAGTCTCGCCTTATCTCGTCTCGTGTGAAGCCCTAATAATGGCTACAGCCGCACATACTTCGTATCAACTCTTAATCAATTACAGTTGTATACACAAATTCGTGAACCCAGGTAATAAAGGTTCAGTTTACATTAATATTGCTTTAGTTTGTTGAATGTAGTAATGGGGTTGTTTCAATACTTTTTAAATTCATAACTTTAGCCATGTCAAAATAATGTTCAACTTCAGATCCGTTTATCGTTTTGTAAAACAAGTAACATGTATATAATTGTATAACTAATCCGTTGGGAATTATATAACAATAATATTGTATCGTACCGTAACATAACCTACAAAATGAAAACATGGCGATAGTAGCGCCTGTACGGTAGTAATAGTAAACAGTATGTGAGTACTGCTCAGAAACTAGAGACAACACAGAAACATGGACAGACAGACATGAAGACGATTGCCTGACGCAGGATGATTGATGGGGATTGTTTCTGTGCCATGGACCTTCAGTTATTTATCATTATTATCATATTTGTTTAACTCATCTAAAATTATATAATATTTAAAGTAAATATAAGTACAAAATACTAAACTCTTTTCTATATGGATAACTTTAATTATATTTACGAACAAAATCAGAAGTGTTTTTTTTTATTAATTAATGGAATTATATTTAGAAAGATTACATTACTTACGATGCCGACTTTTTGAACAGGGTGTATTCGACCTGTTTTGCATTAGTGCACTTTTTCACGAGATAAACCATTTGCTTTAAGGTCTAAACCTAAGAGCATATATGTATAGAGAGATAATGCTGAACCTGAAAGTGTGTCTAAAATGTGTGCGAAAGAGAAAGATATACATTCCTATTTGTTCTCTATGCGCATGCGTCGAAAATGACAGTTGTCAAGTCAGAGCTGCCTAGATATAATACGTGACAGTTGTTAAATATGACATTATATGGATGTAGAATAATGTATATATGTATAAATATAAATAAACTATATATAAATATAAATATAACTATAAACGTGAGTTCTGTCTACTCCAAATATCAACTGTGTTGGCCGATATCCCTACAGCGACATCTATGGTGTTCATGAGTATTTGTTTTCACTGAACGGTCACTGTTTTATCGATAGACGAGCTTTGTACCAACTAAATAAATATAATTTATTTACATATATATTTTATTTATTATATCCTAATAGAATAATAATATTTATTATATATAGACAGCTGTCACTTTCGACGCATGCGCATAGAGAACAAATAGGAACTATACCTTTCTCTCTCGCACACATTTTGGACACACTTTTAATCTCTAGGAAAGATAGGCTATTCACACTCCATATATATATGCTCTAAGGTCTAAACACAGTTAGATGGGTCTACACCGCACCGCATCGTCTTTTTACCATATGTTACTAATTCCTTTTTTTCAAGATCAAATATTATAGTATTTTATTAGCAGAGGAGATACATTTACCATTCAAGGCGGTACACCAAAGAAAATATCTACATATATATTTTTTGTATATGATATCAGAGGATAGTATACTTAACTGGATATGTGTTTGTACACACATATATAGAAATAGATAAACACATATACAGAAAACATACTTGCAGTGAGAGAGCCCATGCATTAAAAGTGAGAAATCTTTGATCCTGTCAAATTAAACTGCTAAATTAAAGAAAATTCATAAGGATTACGTTATTCTTTCTTAGAGAAAATCCAGAGCGTTTATTCAAATCAGTATTACAATACAATACCATGAATAAATAGAAATTCGTCCTCTACTAGATGGGTTGTTATCGTACCGATGATTGTATTCTAATAAAATCATATATTATCAAGAGACAGTGGTGTAGCACACAGACACAGCACCCTGCGCCGTGGTCCGCCAACATATTATTGAGATATTAACGAATGTAGGTTGATGTACTTAAGTATAATTTTAAAGAAATCTCTGGCTTAATAATAAATTAAGCAATATTCGATTATAATATTTCTGCCTTATTACCATCTTCCGTTTAATCCGCGGATGATGCTAATTTTAAGTCGCTATTAAATGAATTACACTTACCGACCGTTGTACTAATAGGACGTACGATAATGCAAGCGTATTATCCATACTAATTAAGATACATATTCCCCTTTTTTAATCTAAAAATTACCTCTTAAAATATATACGGAATAAACTGAATTTCTCAGTGCTTCTTTATATATTCGTTATAGAAACTGGCTATATTCTTATCCGAAAAAATTCAATATTTACCTAATTAATCGCAATCAACTTTATTTTATTTTATTCTCTTAGCTACGTACAACTCAGTTTGCATTAATTGACTTTTTTATGTGTCAAATAAAAACTTAATTTACAAAACGAGAAGTAAAATATATAAGTTAAAAGTTCTCCAGATAGTTCTCAATACTGTCAAGAACTATTGCCTATTGTGAATAAGAGCCAACAGCGAACCATTTGAAAAGTCAATTTATTTCATGCTTTGCCTTCGTCGTAGTCGCCGTTGAAAATAGTTACAGCGTAGTTTTAGTACGATTTAGTAGTTTCAATGTTAAGATCGACATTTGTAAAATTGTAACCCATTTGAAGAATTACCTTTATAAAACTCTTTGAACCTTTTCATCATCAAACTCTTTTATTAACTTAAACCACATGACGTTGTTTACGAGAAGGAAGTAGTAATATATCAAATAGGGTTCCAAGGGTGAAGGGGTGCAGAGGGAGAGACGACATGCTTTTGTAACATTTCAGTTCCAGTCAGAAATGATTATTGTAGGTGTTCACAGAACCAATGCATTTCATTTTATTCTCCTTTATTCGCCCTTTCTCAGATTTATCCATTACAAATGTGTCAGATTATTTTCCCTCCTTGTCTTGACCACTGTTTTGGGTTTCTCTGGAATTGTTGTTCCATGTAACAAAACAGTACTAAGTTTATTTTTATCCTAAATATATTCTTATATGAACTAGGAAAGCCAGGCCGTTCCTAGTGAGTGACTAGATGCAATTAATTTTTGCGTGGTATAAATTTATTATTTAGAAAGTAACAAACTACACCGCTGCTTGATAAGTGTATGACTATGTATGTCCATAACCAAACCCATAAAATATAACACTGGTCCGGGGATCGAATTCGAAGACACAGCAATCAGTGTGAAGTTATTGGGGGAACCATACTTTTCTTTTATCTCCCACACATAATTAAAAAAATTAAAATTAATTGTATCCAGTCACAATTGCATTCTGCGCAGCAGTTAAATTTGCTGGTGAATATAATTTTAAAATTGTATGTTTTTTTAATTGTAAATTTCCAATATTTATAAAATGAATCTATACAAAATGCACGCTATCGCCAGTACATCATATATTTGTTCATTTATCATTTTTGAAAGATAATCTGATGCGAAATGTAAGAGAAGCTTTTCCATTTTCGTGTAATTTAAAACAAGTAGGTTACTCGTAACAAAAACTGCTGGTAAGTTTCTAACAAAAAACGTAAGCTAAAGTATTTCGCGTCGTAAATTTGTTTTTCTTCTGGTTTTCCTTCGTTTAACTAAATTAACCGTTTCACCTTTTCATAATTTACGTTTATACTTAAAGTTTGTATACAGATTTTTTTTATTTTTCTTTTTTTTTTCCTAAAGTTTTTTTACCCTTGTTTATTAATTTTTTATTAATTATTTTTTTATGGATATTAAAAATTTAATGGTTTTGTTGGTTATATTGAAAATGTAAGTATTTAGGTTATAAAAATTAGGTGTAATTAGATAGTAATTTGTAAAATATTAAAATACTGATTAAGTTTAATTAAGTGTTGCACTGGTTTTGCACTTTTTGTGGTCCTCATGTTATATTACAGTTACAATTTCGTCTGTGCTACCTATCAGTGCTTTTTCGGTGCATTAGGAGAATTGCTCACTGGGTAATATCCGATTTAAACACTTCGGGACGTTGTGAACATTTTCCAAAAAGGACGCTGAATGAATTTTAAAAACTATGCGACATTACCCATGTAAAATGTTGCCCCAGATGATGCAAGGACCTAATAAGGTTCTCGACAGGTTGGCCTCAAGTACTGATAATGATGTAACTTAGTTGGGGTAACCTTACCGGTCTTTCATTAATTACGCTACATGCAAGAAGTGGGTCGGAAGAAGAAATAGAATTAGAAAGTATGGCTTGGACTTTCAAAAAAAAAAAAAAGGAAAACCAAAAAAAAACAATACAATGTTGTTTTTCTTCAAAGGGTAGGGTCCATAATATGTGACTAGACGTGACAAATTCTGGGGTTTGGACAACTATGAAATTTGTTTGACGTAAATTATAAGTGACAGCGCATTGAGTACATGACTATGATTCTCTAGTCAAGCTAATCACAAGATTAGTCACAGAGACCTTATAGGCCACCCATAAGTTACGTCACACGCAAAGGGGGGTGGTACATAATTCGTCTTGAAGCGACCGAAAATGATGTAATTCGGATCGAAGCGACCAAAGATGTTGATGGTCCATCCTGAGGCGATGAAATGTTAAATTAGTGGACTGTATTTTTGTAGACAAATAGATTTTGTAATTTTATATAAAAATCGTTTATTTACTTCTATAAACTTCACTTCACAGATAAAAATAAAAAATATGTTTAATTAATTGAAGAACAAGATAGATGTATATTATAATTGGATAATTACTACTGGATATTGATTAGGTTATAATAACCGGATAATTGATTTAATACTTATTACGTTAGGGTCTGAGAGGATTCTGCTGAATTGTATCAACTACTGCCTAGAAGAAAACAAAACAGAAAGAGACATAAATATGTAGAGGAAAGAGATGTAAATAGGAACTGAATTTAGTTATAACAGACATCCAGCATAAAATAGATTAATTAAATAGTAAATACAACTGCTATTTACATAGAATAAAATATTATAACTAAATTACTATTCATAATAGTGAATACAAAAAATATAAAATATATCTTATGGTGAAATTTAACCAGGAAGGGTCCATCAATGGGCTTGTGTCCTCATTTTTTAGTGGTCGATTTTTCAATTGCTGATTGAAATTGATGTTAATAAATGTGTATTGGCGTGTCTATTTTATTAAATATCTAAATATTGACGGAGATATAGCAATTAAAAGTTTGAATTGTAGTTTTAGCGCTAGAAATAGTCGGCCATATTTGTATGTCGTGAAATTCATTTTAACGTCAGTTATTTGTTGAGTAGGTCAGTGCTGTGGTAATGTTTTGTAGCTGTTAGTAGTCAAATAATCAAGTCAAGTCAAAGAATAATAAGTTTTTATTTTATTTAACCCTGCTAAGACAGACATAATATTGGAATTTGAGTGTTCCTTGAAATAGCTGTAAATAATATTTGATATTTTGATATATAAATACATATAGCACAGATTTATAAGCTGTAAGGTTGCTAACCTTACACAAGGATTGTGATGTCACATACACTTGGAATGTGTACAACGTTGAATCCCTTTAATAATTAAAAAGACAAAATGACTTTTTTAATTGTTAATATCTCTTAACATATAAGGAGTTATTAAAAAATAATTGAACATTTGAGGTTCTAGTAACCCACTTTATCAATATATAGTACACTTTTATAAAAATTAAGATATAGGACACAAACACATTGCGATAAGCTGTGACAAGGGGGAGGAGAATTTTTGTGACGTCACATGCAGAATAAAATATATAAACAAAATTGTAAAAGGAGAGTTAAAGAATGTATAGGAAAAAAGAGGAAACATCATTTCATGAAAAGATAATTTCCTTGAGATCTTAAAAAAACAAAGTCATATATTCTAAAAACTATAAAGTCTTTCAACAAAATTTAATTGAAAAATGTATCATAAAAGTATGTAAAAGGGGGGACGCAGAATAGCAAGAAATTTGTGTGACGTAATTTATCTGATATTTCCTTATAAGCGAACCTTATGAGTACCCGACCCTAGTGCATTGACAACTCCTGATCAGGGCCTTATGTATTTCTACACGAACACACATGAGAAATATATTCATATATAACTTAATAATATTTCCACGTGTTACCGGTTCAAAGTTCAAAACTTATAACCAAATAGATACCTAACGTAGCGTACTTGCACATTATTTTAATTTACCGTTATGCATCGCGTAATTGAATTTTAAATTATTTACACATTAAACACGGTAAAAACATTAACGTCTACTGTGTTTATTCCGGAAAGAAACTATTATTTTTAATTTTATTAATTACTTACCAAGCATAAAATGGAGAAGTTATTATAATGTCAGTCAGAGGAGCTCTTACGCAGAGGCAAAGTACTCGTGCAGAGCGCATAGCACTACAGCGAGGCATCAGGAACGAGCGTATGTGGAACTTCATTTAAAAGTGTGATTATTAGGTAATTAAAAAATTATGAAATTGTTTCATGTTGAAAGTAAGGTATAATCTCATTTACTAGTACTTAAGAGAGTGAAATGGGAGCCGAGTGCTTGATGGCAGTTCCAGCGTGGTATAGTATAATCACAACATTTACTATTGTTCGAAATTCAAAACCACTGCACACCAATATCCACACATACGCCAATGTTGCAAAATGCATTAGTAGCGTTAAAGATTTAAAAAAAAATTTCGCGAGCAGCGTTGCCGGAACACCATTGAACATGACAAGAATGCGTTGGAATTTAAATGAAGATGCTATTTAAAATTATTATATTTCGAATACAAAACGGTTAATTGCTATGTATTTTTTGAATTTGTTTTAAAACATTTTTTTTTACTCTTCTAATTTTATTCAAAATTCTTTATTCAAGATTTTTTGCGTATAATAAACAATAGTTGGACGGACAAGATGTTTTACAGGCTACAAATGTGAGGTGAGCCTGAAAGTTGCTACCTTTGTTATTAATTATTTCTGATTCTAAACGGTCAAACATTCTGAAACTTCGAAATTTATTAGTAGTCGTTAATCTTACCTATAAACAAAAATTCTAAAAATCTATCAAAGAGAAATTCTTCTATATTATTGGCTGTAAAACATACGAGAATATAATTGATAGACTCATGTATGAGTATGATGTAAGGAGCATGGGTACTAGAGCTGGACAGGTGCACGTCGGGATATATGGTAATGGAGGAGGTGAAAAGGGACAAAATAAGAATAAAAGCAGGAAGTACTGCAATCAAATTCGAGGAGAAAATGAGAAATGCTGAAAGAGGGATCCTAACTAAAATAAGAGAGGAGAGTAGAAAGGAGGGTGGAGGAGAAGGAACGAAAAGAAGAAAGGAGTACTTTGAAAGGAACGTAATGTGACAGACATAGAGAAGAAAAGAAGAAGGTACAAGTGTGGAAGAGGAGCTAAGGAGCAGACACAAAGAGATAAAGAAGAAAGAGAGGAAAGAATAAAGAAAATTCCCAATAGCAAATACAATGAAAGGCACAAGAGGATTTGGGAGATACCGGGATACATACGAGAACAAGACACAAGCAACATAAGAAGAATTGCAATATTTAGATTATGAAACGAAAGGCAGCAGATATTGGGAAAATAGAGAGAAAAGGATGTTCATGGTGTACGAGAGAGAGATAGAAACGCTGAAATTCATTAAGAATTCATGTGACAAAAGAGTAAAAAGTGAAAAGAAAATTGTGCAGCTATTAAAAGGAGACAGTGAAAGGAAGCGGTGGATGGCGGAGATAGAAAGAAGGAGCGAGGAAGATAAGAGAATAGAGATAGCGAAATAGGTATTCAAAATAAACATGATTCAATGAATGATTCAGTAGTACAAATGTTTGAGAACGTTGTGATCACATAATCTTTAATAGAAACATTTTCATTTAAAAGATATTCGCATATGTATATATACTTTGTAAAAATACTTGTCCCCAAATACTAACCCCGTTATCATATGGCAATAAATTAAAAATAACGCCACTTTACATATATGTATATATATATATATACTAGCTGTCCCGGCCACGCGTTGCTGTGACTAACGTTTTTGTCATATTACATTACATAGCGCCATCTATTGAATATTTACTCAATCTAGTCAACAGAATATTTACTCAATCTAGTCAACAGATGTCGCCATCATCGTCGCCAGATGTCATCGTTTGGAGCTAACAAATAATTTGCAATAAGATAATATTGCAATCATAAATTGAGATGTAAGCTATCCTATCTTTCAAGTTGGATCAAACTGCACACGGTGTACAAATTTGATTAAAATCGGTTAAGTAGTTTAGGAGTCCATCGCGGACAAACTCGGACAAACATGTGACACGTAATTTATATATATTAAGAAGATATATATATATATATATATATATATATTTATATATATATATATATATATATATATATATATTTATATATATATATATATATATATATATATATATATATATATATATATATATCATTCTGTCATTCTGTAACATTTTTTCTGTTACGTATTGACGCATTTTCTAATTAAATTCCTCATTTAGTTTTATAAATTAATTAACATAAGGCCGTTGTATGCCATTTATTTATTGAGTTTTTAAATCAATCACAGAGAGGCAACTTTCAAAAATACCTTAAAAATTTAATATTAAACAATTTTTTTTTTAAAAAATTTACACGCCACGTTTGTTCATCTTCTTTATAAGTCCTCTTCTGAATCTCTATAATATTCCTCTCTGTTTATAGATCTAGGCCTTGCAAGCAACACGTACCTCTTCATAGTCACTTTAGACGTTCTTTGCCTACTTCTACGACTTATTGAAGGACCTGTAGTATAATGTATTTTACTCTTACGAATATTTGACGCCATTGTCATCTTACGGCCATATTTGTTGAATCCTGTTTTAGGAGTATTTACCAAACTGTTGCTTGATACATTAGTGGTTTTATCTATTAATAGTAATTCAGATGGAAGTATTTTGTGATGTGATTGATAACTTTGTTGTCTCGTCTTATATTTCGTGGGTGTTATGATTCTACGTTCGTTAGGAAATGTTTCCGAGTTGCTTGCAGGAAATGTCCTTCTGATTGTGGAAGCTCCTATTTGGACGGCGTGGTTGGATTGTGGATAGCCATGCAGTAATACCCTGTTTCATAAAGTTGTAGTAAATATTTTAATTAAATCGTTAATTATATTAAATAAAATCAGTAATGCCTACCTCGCGGTTCTGTTGTTGCTAAAAGAAGATTGTTGTACAGGGAATGTTGTCATTGTTGCTATTGATTTGCTGTAGTGGGTGGCATTTCTGTTTCTGTTTGGAACAAATATTTGGTGATTAATAAACACATAAATTTATCAATTTCTACCTAATAGACCAGGGTCGAAGCCGTCAAAAATATATAAAAACGAAAAAAAATTAAAGTAGAATGAAACCTATTGGAAAAGGAAGGGAATACTACTAAAATGAAAGGAAAAATAAATTACGGGCGATCTGCGGTTGGGAAGGGGTAGGGGGGTGAGTTTTTAAGGGTAAAAATCGGTAAATCTCGATTTCCGGCAAAACTACAAGTCCTATCGAAAAAAGTTAAATGGCAAAGTTGTAGATAATAAAAAGATCTACAACATTTGTATCTACACTCTTTCTCCATAACCTCAAAATTCATGTAAAAAATCCAAAAAACCACATTTTTGACTTTTTATTTTTATGTTTTACAAAAAAAATTTTTTTTTCATGATATTTGGTGAAAACTTACCTCTTTATGTCCCAAACACACTGGAATTTTGAAGATTTAAAATATTAATTTTTTCACCCTATTTTGACTCGATATCGAAAAAGCACCCTAATTTTCAATCGAAAATTCTCACGTCAAATTATCTGATTTTTCAAAAAAGTCGGTGGGCTTTTTGTTCGTTGAAATTGATTTTTCCTTTCATTTTAGTAGTATTCCCTTCCTTTTTCAATAGGTTTCATTCTACTTTAATTTTTTTTCGTTTCTAAAATTATAGACCCTGGTCTATAACTGCATCGTCTTAGTTACAACAATTCCCTATTCCTTTCTGAATTAACGTATAGCACTGTTCAAAGTTACATTAACAACAATATTACATCTGAAATACAGAGAAGAATCAATGCTGCCAATAGATGCTTTTACGGATTAAAGAAGTATTTAAAATTAAAACTAATTAAAAGGAAAACTAAACTATTGATTTATAAATGTCTAATCAGACCTTTACTAACATATTCATCAGAAACTTGGACAACGACACAAAAAGATGAAAATGCTCTGGGTATCTTTGAGCGGCGGATACTAAGAGCTATTTTTGGAAGAACACAAGTCGATGGTGTTTGGCACAGACGCTCGCGCCTTCAGGGAACCCGACGTTGTGAAATACATAAAAATCCAAAAAATCAAATGAGCTGGCTACGTTATTAAAATGAACAGTGAACCTTCAACACGGAAAATATTCCCGGCCAAGTCCACTGGAACAAAAACTAGGGGCCGACCCAACCTCACGCTCAACTTAACTGCCTAGAAAGGGATTTCGCCGCTCTGAGAGTGATCAATTGGAAGACCATGGCCAAAAAAAGGGAGGCCTGGAAGAAAATTCTTGAGAAGGCCAAGGCCCACCCGGGGCTGTCGAGCCACTGAAGAAGAAGAAGAACTGTTCAAAGTTATACTGATAGAATTGAGTTGTTACCTAACTGGAAAATATGTCTTGAATCGGTCCTGAATTTCACCATTTTAGGTTCGCTTTATCTATCGAAAACATCTTACTATCAGAACGAAACTTTTGCCTTCTTGTAAATAATAGTTAATATGTAGCAGTGTTTCTACGTAATGAAAATATATTACTTTTGAAATAGTTTTAACTTCAATTTTTAATTTGGTCCATTTTGAGTTGTGTTACTAATTTACAAATGAGCGATATCACCATATTACTTACTATATTTATATATTAGTACTTACTATATATTTTCTATAACCTTTCTTTTAGCAGTAATACTTTGGCGCACTTTAGTCAATATATTGCATTTTGGCAGATTTTTATTTCAATCAAACAGAAAATGAGACAGCACAAATTGATAAAGTTAAACAAACAAATCAACTGTTTGTGCTGTTTACCAACAGTGCCGAATTAACCATATCCGGGCCTTAGGCAATATACGTCCCTTATACCGTATTTTTATACGTCCCTTACAACGCAGTTTTATTTATAATTATGCCGTTTTTTACTATATTACGAAGGTTGAAGGTATGAAAATATACGTATTTTTTAATTAAATTTTTTGTAAAGTGCATTATGCTTAAATATTATGCTCTAAATAAATGCTAATTGTTAATAAATGCATGTAATATCAATATCTTGCTTTTATTTTTAATTAATGTTTGATTTAAGATTTCTTTGTCTTAATTCATTTCTATTTTATACCAAGTTGTTTTATATATTTATTTTTTTGGTCTTTTGGTTTTTTGGAATTTGGTCCTAATTCGTTCTTATCGCTTCAACACTCAAACCTACAGCACGCTTAACCTTTTGGTGCATATACATAAAATAATAATTACACATATTTTTGGGCGTTGGACTAAAGTTTTCCTGTCCTTATCTAGAGCAATGCTAGGTACCTGCAAACTATTAATGATATTTAATATGCATATACCTGATGGGGTTAATGGTACTTGGATGACTTGAGTTTTCTTGGATGCTGCAAAATGATGTAAGTGAAGAAAATGATGTTCGCATCCCCACGGACCTGAAGCTGTATTCTGATTTGAAACCCGACATAATTCTATTAAAAATACATATATTATATTATTTTTATTATATTTATAAATAACTAGTATCTCTAATAACATTTTATATTTACCACTATAAATTTTTATATAACTTTACTGAATAAATTTTGAAAATAAATTTTACGATAATTTTGTATTTGTCATGCCTTGATTGATTTAGAAACACAATAAAAACAAAATTTCAGAGCCAATCTGATAATAACGGAAACCAGAAGTGATTATCAATTATTTAATTATATATTTTTTTTAATAATTAAAATAGCCTTCTATTATTGTTTTTATTTTTAAATATTTATTGCAAAATATCTTTAAATTTCTATTGCAATTCTATTTTTACTTCTATTTTCCATTATATTTCTATTTATAATTCACCAAGTACTGGACCAGAAGTAAGGTATATTATGACTCGCTACTATTATTAATATTATTTTAATTTATATTTTGAATGTAGTTAGTGTGCTGTCGTGGTGTGACAGCAATATACTTCATTTAATATTAATTATGATATTAAATATAATTATTATAATTTCTTTACACAGTGGGCGAGAGCATTGATGCTTGACGCTGGCTGCTTTGTCTTTGGGTTCAATCCCCGGCCAAGAGTAATATTTTCAGGGTATGGCTGTAATCTAAATAAATTAATGATGTATGTACATAATCGTAAACTTATGAGAGAGCGGTGTTCACATATATGAGGCCAGGACACTATAAATACTGCCACAATATTAGAAGATCGTTGGTGATAGGACTTAGCATCGGAAATAAACCAACATTAAATAAAAAATATTTCTTTATATTTAACAAGGTAAAACCTTTTTTTTTATATATTTATTTACTTATTTGCCTTGACTTTCTTTCGTCATAGCCACTACCTAACATTTTTTATACATCTTTTATAATTTATAATTTAATTTTACAAATTTCTAAATACATCAATAATTCACTAATTAATTTTGAATCACTTAACAAAAATTTAGTATTAACAGGAAAAGTTTTAATCACATCTAATATGTAAAACTTTCATTTAAGGTAAAACATAAAATTAAAATTAAACTCAGCAGGTGGGAATAAAGATTTATACGTAATCGTAGAAAAACAGGTGCAGAATATTTCAAACCATTTAATTTATGTGATATCTTGATTTTAGATATATTTTTAAATGCACTTTTATACTTTGTTTATTTAAATCATAATTCAACTTACACCACCGCTAGTTCCACAAAAAGGCACGGCACGGCGCACATGATCATGTACCAATGGAGCTTCATATTCTCTGTGAACGTAATCTCATAATCCTCATTTAAATTTTATCATAATAACCTGTAATGGTGGACCAGATGTAGTAGTGTGCGATCTGAATTTTTGCCTCAAAAAATACTATATTTATTCTTGTTTCTTAGGTAACTTGATACAAATAATTATTTTAATAATTTAGCTGTTCTATTAGTGCCCCTATGGAATTTTTTTTTTCGAATTTCCCGCCATCATTTGCAGTTGTTTAGACAGATGTGAAATTAATTTCGTGATTATAAACAATTAAAGAACTTATCTGTTTTTAAATATGTATTTGAGTGCATTAACTTTCGATAGGTATTAGTACTTAAAACAATATATACATTTATAAATATTTGCAATATATAATTTAAAATATATGTTCTTTTCATTTGGAGCATTGAATAATAATATGCTTTACTGGTACTGGGTTATTATATTGTTGACAGATTGGTCTTGGTTCTTTTTTAAATAAATACGTATGAGTGAGATTGGCATGATCTGTCATTAGTCGACATATTACTACTTCCGGCCTTCTATTTAGCCCGACCGGTAAATCTTGTTTACCCATTGATGGCTTCACTTCGCTTAATATGTTATCACTTTCTTCGTTCCATTCTTTTTGCCATGATCAATTTATGATCAACATTTTTAATTTTGTTCTTTAAATCTGAGCATGTTGTAGTTACTTCTTCTGAAATGATTCCTGAAAGAATAGTTTCTTTTGCATAATTATCAACCTGTTCATTATAGTGAAATACCGGTGTGGGAGGGAATCCATAAAAAATTGGTTTCTATTTTCTTATAGTGGAGGTTGAGTATTAGACAGTGAAAGAACTTATAAATTTAAGTTTTTTTTTTTCTCTTATGGTTTCAGCAATCTGCCTAAGTAGGCAGTAAGCTTCTTACATAATTAATTAATTAAGACATGTAAGAGAAACATTCCAGTGAATGTCCTCTTGTTTTTATATACAATAAACTAGTATAATATATCATACATTGTACACTATTCCCTATCGAGGACCTAAAACTAAGTCTACTGGTTGATATCGCCTTAATCTGCGGGGTTCCCTGTTCTCACACACGTTCAGTTGATTCGCCAACGCCTTGGGATGGTTGATTAATCTATCACTATATTTTGTACTGGATTGATATATTTCATCTTTGATGAATGCTATTGGGATGTCTTTCTGGATGACTTCGTTAGTGACGTAGTATGGTGCATCTACAATGAATCGCAGTACTTTATTTTGAAATCGCTGGATTATGGCTATATTGGAGTTGCATGCAGTACCCCAAAGCTGAATTCCGTAAGTCCAGATGGGTTTCAGAATGGTTTTATATATAAGGGGGCGTCCATAAATTACGTGAGATGTTTAAGGGAGGGAGGGGGTCGAGTCAAATCTCATCTAATCTTCCGTTGGAGAGAGGGGGGGTCTTGGCAAATATCACGCAATTTTTTTTCTGATTGAAACAAAAAAAAATTATACTATTTTGGTCCATTTAATCTAGATTGTACATGCTTAAGGCCTGTCTCAGTATGGGACCGTATTTAAGCGAATTTCTGCCGGACGTATACGGGCTACTACGCTTTACCTATCCGAACCATGTAAATGTAATGAGATCGCTCTGGGGCTCTCAGACTGCACGCTACAAAGCCGTCCGAATACGGGCGGCACTACCTCGCACAGTAGAACCGAATAAAGGCGAATTTTATCCAAGCGTTACCACTACTACAACGATACCCTATCCGAACCTTTGTAAATGCAAAAAGCCGCCTCAGACTGGAGGGGATACCTAAGATCGCTTGTTGTTACGGTGCAATACGAGTCAAATGAAATCTATCGGCGACATGGGTATGTTCTGTATGCAGTTTATGTTTGTATTTCAGTGAATCATGGACACGGATGCCGATACCAATACGATAGAACTAAATTTAATTTCACGCCCACCAGAACTCAGATATATAATAAATGCTGAAGTCCCTTTAATACCAGTAGTGTATCGATAAAAATTAAAGTTAAAGTTTGCTCTCATAATAAATTATATTAATGCTAAAGAACTCCAATACACCCCCTAATACACGACTACAGACATCTGCTGAGAGCTGAGTAGCAGCGACACACGGACAGGTTCCAACCTTGCTTTGTTTATTCTTGTAAATGTTTTACTCGACTCAGTGCATGCTCTTACTAATTTAAAATGAGTTATCAAGATTTTTATAACGCATACGTCAAAAGATACGTCTATAAGACGAAGAAGTCCTGCCAGGACGATGTGATAAAATTATGGAATACGCACCAGCTAAGCAAGCTCGTATGTTCCGCAAAGTGCGACCCTCACGGATTGTCACAAGACGAGCTAATGAGTTACTGTGCGCAAGCGCCAACGGCTTAGAGTGGCTAGATCAGAACGAAGTTGAAGGAGCAGATGATTTTACTGAAAAAATTTAAAAATACACCTCACGTAATTTATGGACTTTGTTGTCCAGAGAGAGTTTTGACTTTCGACCAATTATCCAATACATTTTCCTGATTTTAAGACCAAGCTGCTTACGCTTTGTAAAAATGTGCTTTTGCCAGGTCTGTCCAAATGTATACCGAGATATTTAGCGTCATTGGATAAGTAAGTTTAGGAAATTTAGTTTCGCAATAGACGTCGGTGAAGTACGCTGTCGATTCGGACTGTATTAAGTCAAACTGTAAATTACACGAATAATAAGCACATTTGAACAAGTATTCAAATGGCGTTACATTAAAAGAGTATCTCGTAGCTTAAATGTTATTATGTAGTATACAAATGTATCAATTATTGACATACATTGAAGTTTTAATATCTGCAAATTAAAACATTGTTCGAAAACATTTATTCAAAATTTTCTCAACAAATAGATAAACTAATATGTTCTCTAAACAATAACAAAGTTTTAACCGTAACAAATGCTTCTTTAATACAGAAATTACATTTTTATAGAGCATGTACAAAAACTCATATACATCTGACGTACACAATACTTATAAATTAGATGTGCGAGAGCATTTCAATTAAATTTATTTCAGCAAATAGATTAACTAATATGTTTTCTAAATAATAGCAGAATTTTTACTTTATTATTGCCATAAGCTTTGCTATTGCCATAACAAATACTTCTTTAATCCTGAAATTGTAACCTGTCAAATGTATAGAAAATGTTCAGTACATCATTGAAAAGTAGCAGTCGATTCATTTCAATTATTGAAATAATGCTTAAACAAAACAAGTGACGTATAGTGTGACATATAAATGTGCGAAAGCAATTAAAAATTAACTAATGTATTTTATAAATTATAATAACATTTTAACCATAACAAATTGTTAAGTTTTATAAAAAACCTTTGGTTTTCTATAAGGGACGTCGCGTAAGAACTTAATCGAGCGCGAATTTGTTATGAATTTTTTATGTAATTTAATTATATATATTTTAATCTATAAATCGATATCGGGGTGTAGTGATTTATTTGTGAAGAAAATAATGGATGTAAGCTGTTACAAATATATTTTAAACTCTTAACGTATAAACTTATAATACAACTTTTATCTTAGAACTGTAACTTAACACTAAAACTAACAAAAAATTTAACTTTAAACCAATGTACAATGTACAATGGAAGAGGACAACAATATAACAAAAATTCCTTTCTCTTAGGAGGAGAAGGTATGACAATGTAAAGAAAAATTAGTAGGAGGTATGACAATGAAATATTTAAATAATTGAATATGATGTAAACAGTGTTAAATTAAATATTCAATGTTCAATTGAAACTATATAAAATGCGTAACCAAGGTTTTGCTTCTACCAACGCAATACTGAACACAAATACTTCTTTAATACATAAATTACAATTACAAGCCTACTTACATACTAACCCAAAAGGAAAAGGAATTTGTGGTGAAACTTATGTGCGAGTATATGGGGCCGGGGGCCACCCTAATATAAACGATGTCTCTCTTACACGATTTTTTCCGGACCATATCTACCGTCTAAAAACAGTCTTGGATGTAATTATTATTAATAAAGTAATAAACTATTTTCTAGATACAATCATTAAACACGTAACTAAAGCTAACTAGCTGTGATCAGTTGAAACATCAACGTAGACAAGGAGTAAAGTTATCACCTCACTTAACCATCACTACTCCAGCATCTCACAGCATCTCACAAACGACCAACATCTGTGTATAATATATTCTCTCATTATAATGCTAGAGTACTTGTGCAGTCATTTCATGTTTAAAATGTACATTATGTAACTCATAATATGCGTCAAATTGAGTTAGTAAAAAGGATATCTCTCACACGCAAACAGACAAACAAAAACACACAAAGACAGACAAAAACAAAACCCGTGTCAAAGTCAACGACTAGCTAGCTAGCTCACTAGAATAAACGAGTTGCTAGGTTAGTTGCCATTGGTGTTGGTGTTGGTGTTAGTGTTGGTAGTCTTGATAACCCATGCTCTTTTTGGTGATTTGGGTTTGCGCCGGTCGTTTTTAATTACATACCTTAATTATGTAGTACCTAGATGGTATTTTACAAGAATTTATTTTAAAGTGAGAATTTAAATTTTATAAGGTGATGCAGAAATTGTTAAACATTATTTTCATTTGTGAAAATGTTATAATAAATAGTTTGGAAAGAAATGGGGAGATGTGGGGTCCTACAAGTCTTTGGTTAATCAGGCCTGGTTAGTCAGGAGCTTTGAAAGTTGTGGAAGATTCTTCATCCAACGTCAAATATTCAGGCCATGGCAAGTTTGACCCAAAATCGGCGAGTAAGGATCCAAACTTAAAGATTATTCACTCAGCGGTGCTCTACCCAATAAACATTTTGGAGTCACTTTGCCATCATATTGGAGATGCGTATGATTTTTTTGTCATGAAAGAGTTCATTTATAGTTCAGTTTTTTACAGTCGTTCATACGTAATTAATGTCTATTTTATCGACTACAAATGGCGAAACCACTCCACCTGGCGAAATACAAATGAAGATAAAGTTGATGCGAACTATAACTGAAGTGCAATAGTGATAGAAACGTCATCAAATTGTTTACGGGGTGTTTTAAGTTAAATTCTGATATCAGCGGATGATGACCCAAAGATCTATACGCAGAATGTGGTATTGAATGAAAAGAGGCTCTCGATGGATACAAATAAAAGATTAGCTTTCATGTTCACAGTTTCACTAATTAATTACTTAATATTTCATAGTATACAGTCTTAGTCTTATTTTGGAATATTTTTTTAAACTGGTTTCTAGCATTGTACGCAAAAACAGAATCGATCTTTTTTTAAGAGAACCAAAAAAAGTAAAAACAGAATATGAATATGAATAAATAGACAGAATAACTTCGGTTTTTATTGACTTATTATACATACTTATTAATTTTGTTAGAAATATGCGCGCTTCTATATGTATTCATTACGTACGATTATTTATGTAGTTATTTCATGTTATTTATAAAAATTACGATAGTAGTTTTAATTCCAACGGTGGTTTCAGCTTAAGTTTAATATTAAGTATTAAGAATAGGTATACAATGATATTTCGGAACATGTTGTATTTCTCTAATTTATTCTTGTGACATAAAACATCTTTACCCCTTATCTTGTTAAATATTGTAATACTCGTACGTTAAAGTCATATCAATGTTGTCGTTTCAACGTTACTGTAACGTTACTTTCGGAGCCTGCGTGCTTCGACTAGTTTCAGATTTATTGCGTTAGGTTAGGTTGACAATTTAGTTTTTGTTAGGATTCACAAACAACGCATCTAGAACATCTTAATTTCTATTTGTAAAAAGATAAATAGTGAATTATGTTTTTGAAATAATATTACCACGTATGAATCCGTTAAATACAACAGATGCTTGTTGCCACCAGTACGGCACGGCGTCAATACCCGCCGGATCTGTCGTGTTCTCTACTTGCATCCCGGGTTCGGGTTTATTGCCAATGCCCGGCGAATCCGGGTCCCATAGAAGCTATAGTCAATACCCAATGGGCTGGGCCATGTCTTAGATTCTACAAAACTATATTGCACAGTTTTGTAGAAACTGACATCGATAAAGTGGGCTACCAGGACCTCCAATATCCAATTATTTCTGAATAAGTCCTTATATTTTAGGAGATATTTACAATTAAAGTAGCCTTAATTAAAGTAGCTTTAATTATTACAGGGATCCAACGATATAGACAATTTCAATGCATGGGACGTCACATTTGACAATTTGCTATCTTTTTTATACAACAGCAACACATACGTGTGTATGTGATACGTCATTTACTTCTAACAGCTGAGTTGTATATCCCATGAAGTCAGGAACGGATTATCCATTAGGCTATGTAGGCAACTGCTTAGAGGCGCCGCCGCTCCGGTAAGAAACATTTTTTTGAAAAAATTAAATTTGATGATTTGTATGTAACAAACCCTCAGTGATAATATTATTTTCTTGTTTTTTTTCATATTACATCGTTCTATTTCAGTACATTTGGAATGCATTTCAAATTATTATAGAATAATATTAAAAAAGTTAAAAGGGTTAATTTAAGCACATCGTACTTTACAAAAAGATTTAATAAAAAAATTCGAATATTTTTATTTCATTTGTTTCAAATTTTTAACCTTCGTAATATAGTAAAAAAACGACAAAATTATAAATAAAATTGCGTTGTGGTAGAAAAAATATATTTTAGGAAGTTAAAAAACTCCGAGACTTGCATTTCCTAGGTGCCTTGACATTGTAATCCGAACCTGCATGAAGTATTATACATATTACGGATGTTGCGGAAAGATAAAAATAATCTCAATTACTTATTTCTTCTATGATGATGCATATCTATAAAACATGCGCAAAACTGAAATTCAAATTTGATTAGCTATAAGTCTGTCAACTTTTGGATACCCTAGCGTAGGTTAAATAGAAAACTAGCAAGCGATTTAGTTCACGTCTAAAATATGCTAAGTACAAAGGTAGAAGTGTAAAATATTCACGTGTACATTCTCATGTGTACTTGGAAGAAATAATACCATAGAGTGCGCGAAGAGTACGGCCGCGTGTAAGAGGAAGCGATAACGGCAAGAGGGAGATAGCAGCCGAGTATCCTATCCGTCTGTTTCTAGCAGAACCGCTGCTCCTGGCTTGGCTGATTGGCGTTGACGTAGGGGGTAAGCAAGCAAGCAAGCAGACGCTATGCTCGGCTAGAAAGAGACACAGAGGACACTTGCCAGCTATCTCTCTCTTTGCCTTTATCGCAGTATTCAACCTCTTGCGCACTCTATGAATAATACCTTATAATGATGTATTATTAGTTATAATCCTTTCATGATTTTATTATGCTGTCATTTACTAAATATTCTAAAGGATAGATTGTAAAATTCTGGGATGCTAATAAAAAAATAATATTTACGTTCCATCAACACGCCAATTTATTCTGTTATAAACTTTTATTTTCACAAAATGATTGCTTTTAAGAAATATTAGCATTATTTTATGTTAACTGTGTCAAATATTAATGTTTTAATTGACAGACCCACCGGGTTAAAGCTTCGGGCCTGTGTCAGGGGCTTGGAGCCTCGGATATTGGTGTCGGCAGGAGACAGCTGAATCATTGGGGTATTGGGATATCGGTACATTGGATGGCCATTTTGTGGTGCTGGTGCTGGTATTCCTGAAGGACATTAATATTCATGTGGCAATAACGCGTTAATGACAGCGTGGAACCGTTGAACCGTTGAACGTTTGAGCGATGTAAATCTCCGCTAATGGGTTTCGTTTTATGTTTTGTGGGAGTTTTATTTCATGTTTTATGATTTTATAGAAATCTCATTGACTAATGTATGAACGAGTATGTGAATTAAACGTACTGGTACCATTAACAAACACCTTTATCACATTTAATGAATTGCTAATACACAAAATGGCTACCTATGATGGGATTATAGCATTGTAAAGTTAAATTTAAAACACTACATTACTACTAGAATAATATAAATTGCCTAAGAATAATGCCGTCTCTATTAAATGAAAAATAAATATGTAAAGAAATTACATTTCTTTAATTGGTAAGAACCAGTAACACATTGACCATATACTCATGGACTCCATAGATAACGTTGTGAGGAATAACAGGCTAACAGATGATATTTAAAGTCGACAGAACTCACTGTGCTGTTGTTAAGTTATTATAAAATTAGATAAAAGGAATTTTAAATAATAAACATTAAATGTCGTTTCTTTGTTTTCAGGTAAGATAGTGTGATTTAAGTTAAACAGTGCTATTATTATAATGTGTATGTAAATTACTAAAATACAAATCTTTGATTTCAGAGCAATACATAAGTTTAGTTAAAAAAATACAATTCCTAATAAAATTGGAGATATTGTCTAATAAATATAACAATTTTCCATGCCGACGTCTGTATAAAAAAAAATATTTCTTTTACAGCCTACCATACCTAATTCCTAGTGTTCAATACAGAACATAAAATGTGTGTGGCAACATTTTAATATTTCAGTAGAAGCCACACACATATGGCAACATTTTAATATTTCAGTAGAAGCCACACACATATGACAACACAGATGGGCGAGAGCAATGATGCTTGACTCTGACTACTGTGTCCCCGGGTTCGATCCCTGTGCCAGAAATGTGTTTTCTGGGTTTGGTAAAGATCAGGTTGTGTGCAACCTAGAAAGTCACCCACTGCCATTGATTGGGTGCTACAACGCTTTATTTCGTACACCTAGTAAACATTTTGGAGTCACTTTGCCATCATATTGAAGATGAGTATGATTTTTTCGACTTTCGTATATATGACTACAAATGGCGAAACAGCTTCACTTGTCCACTCCACACACAGACTCAGTATCGGCATCACGGAATCTACAGATTAACCTTGATATGATTCAAGAATGGCTCAAGATATGGCGAATAAAAGCAAACGAAAGTAAATCAACGCATGTAACATTTACCACGCGCAGAGAAACTTGCCCGCCTGTGAAAATAAATAATTGTGTAATTCCACAATCCAATGACGCTAAATACCTAGGAATACATTTGGACAGAAGGCTTACCTGGCAAAAGCATATTTTTACAAAGCGTAAGCATCTTGGTAAAATCAGGAAAATGTATTGGATAATTGGTCGAAAGTCAAAACTCTCTCTGGACAACAAAGTACTTATAAAACCATTCTGAAACCCATCTGGACTTACGGAATTCAGCTTTGGGGTACTGCATGCAACTCCAATATAGTCATAATCCAGCGTTTCCAAAATAAAGTACTACTGCTTATTGTAGATGCACCATACTACGTCACTAACGAAGTCATCCTGAAAGACATCCCAATAGCATCCATCAAAGATGAAATATATCAATCCAGTACAAAATATAGTGATAGACTAAGCGACTATCCCAATGCGTTGGCGAATCAACTGAACGTGTGTGAGAACAGGGAACCCCGCAGATTAAGGCGATATCAACTGGTAGACTTAGCTTTAGGTCCTCGATAGGGAATAGTGTACAATGTATGATATATTATACTAGTATATTGCATATAAAAACAAGAGAGCATTCACTGGAATGTTTCTCTTACATGTCTTAATTTCTAATTCATGTAAGAAGCTTATTGCCTACTTATGCAGGTTGCTGAAACCATAGGAGAAAAAAAAATCTTTAATTAAAGTGTAATAGAGATAGAAACGTCACAAAATAGGACACTTCACCAAATTGTTTACTGGGTTATACCTACCAAAACCGTGCTTCGAATAATCTTACTCAAACTGCAATCAGGAATACGAAAAAATGTTTGTACGGTTCTTGCTCCCCTTAGCCGTTAGAAAACTGTGCGTTCGTTACATTGTGCGTAAGAATATGATTCTAAGAAGAAAGTTGTTGTCAGTATCATATGTTTTATAATGATTGGTTTTGTTTGTGGGACACACTCGCTTTATTTGAATTAGAAACACCGCACGATTGTCTCTAATGCATGAACTACTTTTCCCCGTAGAAGACACAAACCACAATTAAATTCAAGCAAACTTACTCTGACGAGATAGTTGAACACTGTTGATGAAATGACTGAATGAAATGATTTAGTAGTTTAAAAAAATATTTTATTAAATAAAATTAAAAGTATAATTAGATGAGAATAAAAATAAACAAGTATAGATGGAAGCCACAGATTTAAAAGTAATGATGTTCCAATTAACCTAAGTCGCATTTGAAAAACCTATTGGAAAACACCCAGTATTTCCACATTAGCTAACGATATGTGCGCTTTAGTCCTCAGCTTTAGATGAAAATATCTTAGTTAAATAATTAGCGTAAAATTTAATAAAAATAAATCACAGTAAAGCACAAATTCTGGTAAATATAAAAATGTCAAATAACAGCATAATCCAAGCTAATACTGACAGCATACAAATCACCATATTATATTTCCCAAAACAATATATATATATATATATATATATATATATATATATATATATATATATATACATATATATATATATATATATATATATATATATATACATTTTGTTTTTTTGACATTTATTTAAACAAAGTGCTTTAAAGTTCAATAGACATTTTAAATTAATTGCTATTTTTGTGTGTATTCTAAGGGTTTTTTTTGTATGTAAATCCGCTTAAAATTAGAGAATATCTAAAATATGTAAAATTGTTTGAAATTGCTATCAAAATTACGGCAAAGATACGTTATAAAAAGCAGGGGTTTTACGAGTACGAGTCCGAGTATCCCACGAACAACCCAAGTGTAAATTCTCCCTTCCAACCCCTCCACACCCTCCACATAAAATATTAATTGAATAATGAATCATGTCATACGCAAAATACATAGAACTTCCGATATTTAAAAAAAAACAACGAAACGGTACGTTTTTGTTTTGTCAAATTAAATATGAATTCACAGATTGTTTAAAAGGGGTTGGGTGGCGGGCTGAGGGGAGGAACGGAGGAGCTGCCTACCCGTCTATTATATTACAAGTAAATCACCAGTAATATACCATGCGATTGTAGAAATGTTAAATAGAACTTGGAGTTAAAGGAAAAGCGATCTGAAATGAGGCTGAGGCTGAGGTTGTGTAACCGACCGTGTAATATTAATTAGCAGCTTATTAACGGGTTTTACGGTGAAAAATATTCAACTAAACTCTAAACATAATTGTTAAGTACACGTGTACCTAAATACACACTTAGAATTTATTAAATATAATACGTAATAATATCAGAAGTTGTTTTTTGAATAATAACCACATAAATTGCTCTCGGGTAATCCTCTAACAAATTTAATATGGGCATGTCAAAGCTGAATAGAGCTTTGTAAATTACATCCACTTTTGTCAAGGCCAAGCAGTAGTCTCCCCCCCCCTCCTCTTCTCCCGCTACCGATCTCATCATTTTATATATCCCTGAATGTTCAGTGAGAAATAAATTATTTGCATGAAGTATTTACACATCGGCAGCTTTGAGATAAATTGACATTTTGTAAATTATTGAGGATAGCTCAAAACGACTTTGAGACTCATACATTCCTTGTTTATAGCCTACAATGTTCCAAAGTGTGTTTGAAAATAGTATTTTCTTATTTTTTCAAACTTTAAACGACTGTCCTAATGCAATTTTTAGTGTGTCGTAGAAAGTTACAGGCAATACCATTTGAACACATGGAAGAAACAGAGACAACGCTATTATTGGGGTCACAGTGGTGTGTTCCGGTCCGAATATTCGGCTTATGTGTAGGCAGATGTACTTTACTTTAAATATTTATAATTTCGGTAAATGTATTTCCACAAATGAATATTTGGAGATTCTGTTTAGCGGTTAAAGATTCATTGACATGCTTAATTTACAAACTAGTTTTTCAATACATTTCCAATGGAACATATGAGAATCAAAATAAATTCCCTCGAGTTTCAGCTTTTGTTTAAAATCACCGATCCGTTGTTAATGTCTGTGGAAAAGAACAACAGTAACTAGCAATCGAGCAACAATTATGAACTGGAAATTGTTATTAATTGATAGGTCTGTAGCGCAAGCGTAAAATATCATCCTCACCTACAGTTTTAAGTTCATTTGTCAGTTACAAGAATAGTATAACATATAGCAAGATAAATTAGCATTTCCTGCATACGTTTTACTTTACATTTAGTTTTAATAGTATGTATGCACCAAACTTTTCAACACGTAAAACATTAAACCTGACAGTACAGTGTTTGAACGATATTATAACCTGCAATCTGCCATACTAAAATGATTGTTTGGCTTGTGAAAAATAGGGAAATAAAAATAATTTATATTAAATACAGTGCATGCGCGTACATATTCAAATACATTTAGAACTAAAATTTAAAACTAATACACTGCAAGCTACATATATCATTAATTATCTGTATCTATGTATACTAGAAAAGACTAAAAAATAAAATTAAAACTCAACCTAAACAGTATTTGGAAATGACTCTTAAGATACATTTAATTTGTGTGTTCAATACTAATTTGTCTTAAGCCGGTTCCAAGCGATGCTATGAACACCTTCCAACGTTGGACGTATGATGGTTGGACGCATCGTGTGCCAGTAAACATTTTGGAATAAATTCTATTACTTTTTATGAGTTTGTTAACGCGTTTGTTTTCTATTCAGTCCTTCATAGAGAATGTCTCTTTTATGAGCTACAGATGGCGCAACGACTACTCACTGTTGAATAAAAGTGACTCCTGTGACAGGTAGGGAATCAATTTGAACTAAGATTGATTTTTTGAGTGCTGCTGCAAATTGTAAAACGTTGGAATTGAAATGTACGAGTGTCTAGAACTTCACCTAACAATTCTATTTCACCAAATGTTTACTGGGTGGTCGATGCTGGAACTAAGTGTGTCGAACGTTCATGTTGGAAGAAGTTGGGGCTGTTGTCGGTCTGTTAACTCCACCACACACTTATTCCACATTTCATGCACTGCTGCACGAATCGTCCAATAAAGGAAGGTTTTATACTTGAAAGTTTTTGTTAAACAGTGTCAGTGTTAATAATATCAAAAAATAATAATAAAATAAATAAATCATTCGGATCAAACATTCGTTCCACCGTATAGCAGGAAACTTTCTATGACAATCTTCCAATATTTGACTCACACTTTGGCATTTGAACGTTTACCGCATCGTCTGAACCTGGGGCTTTAGTACAAAATTGTTATCGCTGTCTGTGTTTGTACAATGTGTACATATAGTGTTGTCTCTCTCTTTTTAGGATAACAAGTCTCCAGTTTGCGCCCACAATAAATGCAGTATCATACTTTTATAAAATTATTCCCCAAGATCACCAGATTTAAAAGTTCCCAAAATTTTTAATAAAGTTATTTGAATTAATTAACCAATTATTAAATAAACGACAACTTTCACTTATATACTAAGTACATAATCCATTTAACTTAATAACAACCAAATCCAGAAAATACAACTCTGGTCCGGAGATCGAACCCGAAGACACAGCAGTTAGCATAAATATTCCCGCCCATTGTGTCGTCCTTAGATAGTTTGAACAGATTATATTGTTTAACTGTTGTTATTCATTTGTTATTTAATATTATTTCTACTTGAAATTATATAAATTATTATTTTTTATTTAATCAACGTAGTCTTCGTGGCCGAGGCTGTATAGACACCACCCGGCTACTATTACTACTTGGTGCAGTCCGAGTTCGAATCCGAATTAAATTTACAAATAAATAAAACAAAATGACCGTCCACTGCACTAGTACGTGTTGTGAAGCGGGGAAGAGGAATTGTTAAAAGTTAACTTAGCGCTTTATAATTTACAGTTCAAATTTTGTTATAGTTCAGGGTATGACAGAAAGAGAGAGAATATTATTTTTGGTAGAGATATCCGATAATATCTTTGTGTTTTTTCAATGGCGTCATGGCGTCTTTTCATATCAAACAACAATTAATAAGGTTTGTGTTTGCTTTTACAGTCTTTTTACATCAACAAATTTAAGACTTAATGTGCATCATGTTTATTTCGAGATTCCATTGTGCTTCTAATATTTATTTGTATTATGTGTGATTAACAGTGCCTCAACACCAATTTTATATCAACAAGTTATCACTGTGCATCGTTTCAATTCAATGTGAGTATTATTTATGTAATTATTACAATATATTTCTATTCTTTAACCAACTGTAACTTATTTTGTTTTTAGGTGTCTGGAAATACAGAGAAAAATGCAGTGGGTTAAACATTAATAATATTCTGTCAAAGAATCTGTTGAAAGTCTGTGAAGATCATTTTACCAATTTTATATCAACAAGTTGTCACTTTAAGCGCATCGTTTCAATTCAATGTGCGTATTATTTAAGTAATTATTACAATATATTTCTATTCTTTAACCGAGTGTAACTTATTTCGTTTTTAGATGTCTGGAAATACAGAGAAAAATGCAGTGAGTTAAACATTAATAATATGCTGTCAAAGAATCTGTTGAAACTCTGTGAAGATCTTTTTACCAAGGAAATGTGCTAATTAAATATTTCCATACGTCTGAATCAAAGTGCAGAGCCAATAAAACTCCAGGTCCCAGGTAAATACTGTCTATATTATATTACATATTTTATGTATTATTATTAGTATACAGTACATTTTATTTATTATAATATTTTATAGGTTCGTTCACTGTTCCCACTGCTACGAAAACTCCAAGTCAAAATGGATATCAAGCAAGAAATAATAGGAATAGGATTTTAGAGGAAGGTACTGTTGAGCTTGAAGATATTCCTGGTTTCAGTTATATTGATTTTGATACCGATTTAAAATTCGTTACTTTCGCTTATGTCGCTTGTTTTGTAGTAAAACCACTAAAACTAAAATTTTTGCGAAATATGTGATACTTGTAAATTAAATTTAGTTAATTCGATAATTCGAATTTATTAATAATGTTCAAAGAACATTCCCACGAGGAGCAGTATTTATTGTATCCTAGTAACAATTTAATTTCATTTGTTAAACATGCTGCTCCTATTAATAATTATAGAGATGAGTGTATTGCAAATTTAAATTTAATGATTTAGGAAGGATTTTACATGGAGAAGTATTTACAAAAATAAACTTTATATTCAACACTCATAACGACCATGTTTCTAGTGTTTTAATTAAACGAACAGCTTACAAAGTTAGCTTATTACTTGTACATTATTAGGGTTTACAAGCATTGCATTTATTTCAAGATTTTTAAACTGCGACATAATTTGGTTTATTAGATTTATTAGAATTGAATTCGGGAAGTATTCGTACTTCAATTGTCATTTTACTATATAAAAATATTTTAGTTTAATTATTTACTCTTATTATTAAACACTTACAACATTGCCTTCGCTGTATTTTTTTATTCTTTAATAGCAATATTTCGTTTAATAATAATAAGTAACTGGTATTTTCATTTTCAATTATGTCCTTTACTGGAACTTCTATTTATTATTTATGTATGTATGCATTTTTGAAAATTATGCTGCAAACATCATACACAATAACGATGTTGGTCTTTAGATTTTAATTATACTTAAGAGTGCAAAATATTGTTTTATCAATATCTGGTGATAGATCTTTCATTTTTAAAATATTATATTACACTTCTATAATATATATTCAATGAATGTTAATATATGTTATATTATATGATTCAATTAATTTTAACTAATGTTTTAAATGAATTTATGATTTTTAATGTTACATTCTCTCCCCCTACCCTAAAATGCACATATATACAAATACATGTATATACTCTACACAAACATATGCAATTTATTTATACTCACTCATACATATACCAAGTACATGTATACTCACTAACACATAGAAAACTTGAGTTTCCAGTCTTATGTTAGTAACAAGTATTACCGCAAAGTTCCGCTTGTTTTTATATGGAGTTGAACATCTCTTATTATCTCTGAATTCAGTTTGTGTGATATAGTTACGTCATTCTATTAATATAATCTAAGATGATAGTGAATTTAAAAAATTCGCCCTATTTAGGATGCTAAGTCTTATCACCGACCTACTACTAATGTTGGAATTTTTTATTTATGGTGTCTGGCATTGTATATGTGAGCTAAACCACTGCTTTAATAAGTTTATGATATTTATGAGTTCTCTCTCACATCATCAATTAAATTAACTTTGATAACAACCAAAACCCCCCCACGGTTGATTTACATACAGGCGCTAATCTTAGCACTGAAGTTTGCCTATTGCATGTAGATTGATAAAGATGATATTTTTTTTACTTGTGTTGTTCTTTGAGTAGTCGTGCATCTAATAATACATATGAGTCACCGAGATTTGTATACTTGGAATGCGAGGCGTACGACGCGTCGAACGTCTGTAGCTGAAACATGAATTTCACCTGACAAAATTGCTTTTACTACCTATTACTATAGCTGTTAAGAATTATCTCTAGAAATCTAATATTACGTTGTTGTGGTACAGCTAAGCAGTACAATACCAAGCGATACTGTCTGTACCCAATGAATAGGGTTAGGAATGCTATAGATAACACTTCCTTTGTACAAATGACCTAGGCAAACGAGTTATGTCTTCAATTAAAAATAAGTTTAATTTATCGAACAAAGTAGTTCAGTTGAAGAATACCCGAGTACTAATTGGTAGATCCGGGATAGAATACGGCTTCTAACTGATATTTTGATACTCATAATATTGATAATAATGACTCGTAACGAAAACAGAACCATTCAAATCATAACAACGTACAATCATAGTATAATCTAGCGATGACAACTTGTCAATATTATGATTTTAGGACCACAATTAAGGCTTCACATGAGCACGAGACTTTTCTCGTCTCGTCAAAGCGAGACGACACATTTCTGAAAACTATTGAGACGTTACATCGACGTCGAGACCCGAGAGTCTCGTTGACGTTAGTTCAAAAAAAATTGCAAGAAAAATAAGTTGACAGCTACATAAAGGTTCAATCTTTTTGTATTATAAAAAAGGTTAGGTCGTAAATTTACGAAATATAAAATCTAGTAAACAAATATCTGTTAAATATTTTATTTTATTATTTTGTCTTTTACAACATTTTGTAGCCAAAACAAACGTTTTAAGGAAAAATATAAATTATTTACAATGCGATTGTTTGAAGACATTTTGCCGTTGAAAAATGTCGTTGAGCGTAGGTGTTACTAGTGTCAACCTGACAAAAAGGCCGAGATTAGATGAAAGTGATGATGCATTAAGTGAAATTGAACCAGTTGGTCAACTGTGTATAAAAATAAATTCTTCAAAGTTTAAATTTTCTTTTAAATTTCATACAATTAATGGTGAGAAAATGCAATATGCTTAGTGTATGAAAAATTTAGAAAAAAAAATTATTAGCCGAAATAATATAATGAATTACTTTGTTTAGGACTATCTTAGGAGTTTTATAGAGAAGGAGAGTTATATTTTCTTAAGAAAATGGAAAAAGAAAAACTAACGAAGAAAAGAAGAATAAAAAAACAGCTTTATAAGAACGGATGGATATAGTCGAAAGAATATAAGTTGTGCACTGGGAAGACCTAATTAGCAGTATACATGGTAGACATATGGAAAAGTGATACACAGTAATAAAGAATTCCTGCATCGTGCATTTTTGCATCCTGCAAATAGATGAGGATATCGAAAGATGAATAAAGAAGTTATTAATGAAGCAACGATGGAAAAATTTGAAATAAAATCACTAAAAAAGAAAAATCGAAAAATAGAAAAAAAATTGTTTATTGTATGTGTTATAAAAATGTTTATAAAATTGGTGTAAGTGCTAATAACTATCACTAGCGGATGCACTCAAGCCAAATATTAAAAAACAAAATTATCTTTCGCACGGATATTCTTCCTAGTAATACTTTATATCTGGGTATTCTTAGATGCCACAGTAGCCACCAGCGATACGTTTAATCGTTGATTACTCATGGACCGTACAATTTCAAAATGACATTAATAACTTCGAGCCCTGCATATCATTAGCCGCTCTAAATAGAACAGTGAACTGTCAGTAGTGTCTTAGTTTCGTGAGACGTTCATATCTTAAAGAATTTCCTCAGTAAGTCAAAAATATTCAGTGTTATGATTACTAGTGTGACTTTTAAATATACCTGCCACATAAATTTGTCAAATTTTACATAAATATCAAACAATTTGTTATAATTGAAGGTAAGAATAAAGCTATTAGGCAAGTCACATGGTTCAAGTCATTTTTTCATATTTATTTATAGCGCATCAACTATTGATAGTTATTAGAACTTAAACTAATATATATTACATTTTATTGCACGTAATCTATACAATTTATAATTTTTCTAATTTTTCAGCTCATAATCACCATTCTATTTAAAGTTCTTCAATCGTTGCTTCTTTCCATTATCCATCTTTTTCTATTTAAGGTAGAACTGTATTACGATCTGATACATCGCCTCCACTATGATGACACCCCCATTACATTCTCTAATTCTTTCTTCTGTTAGCATTATTCTTTGTCTACCAATTTTATACTTTTATTCTACTCTTCTATTCTTTCAACTATAATCCATTTCTTTTTATAAAATTTATAACATTTTTAATTCTTCTGTCTCTTTTTTAACAAATTTTTCTTTTTTGTTATCGTATTTTACTTTTTCATATTCATGATTATAGTTGCACATAACCAATTAAATCTGATTGTTACCAAACTCAGATAATATAACTCTGGCCCGGGGATCAAACCCGGAGACATAGTAGTCAGAGTCAAGCATCAATGCTCTCGACTACTGTGTCGTCGTTCAAATCATTAGTAAGACGCAAAAAATATTCGAGTTGTGTGCTTCGACAAGTTCTATAATACTTGCAACTTGAATATTGTTTTCGTCGTTATCTGAAGAGTCAATGTTCTTAGATATCTCACTAATCAACTGAACGATCATTACATAAAGATTTTTACCAACTTTAATCTTTTCTACCACATATAACTTTATCCGTTGCCCGTAATCTGTATCACTGTCTAACCAATTAAGAATCTTGACTACTGAGAGGTTATATAATCAAATGTTATTAACTAATTTCTTAATAACATTTACCAAAACAATATTTTCTTTAATAAAAGTTTATTTTCGTGTTTTTCTTAAGATTGCTACAACATTTCATCAGGTAATTTTGTTAGTAAATTTTCATTTGCGTTATTATTTAGTTAAAAAGTTTTTTCTTTGCTTTAGGCAATTTTCTCACTTAGTTTATTAGTGTTGAGGGTTTGTCCACATTTACAAGTTTGTTGTTTACAACTTTCGTTGCAGAACATACACACATACACACACAGGCACAGACACACCAACACACTGTTAATTGATTAACTAAATCTGTTAGTAAATTACTACAATTTGTTATGAGCTGTTGCGTAAACATTGTTTCTACATGTATTATTAATGATTTTGTTAATGTCAATGATAAATGATAGTTTAGAGAATATCTACAAATATTTTGAGGTTAAATTTAGGAGCATCCATCTTGGATTTTTAACTTACGCAATGTACTTTTAATTATTTTTGAGTGTTCGATTGAATCATATGAAAGAATCCAAGATGTAAAGAAAGAGATAAAGATCACGACTGTATCATGTAATTTGATAATAAAATTATCCATAATTACTCGTATGCGATTGTCCAGATCATCTCCGAATATTTAGAGCCTTATTGTGTAACTTTTTCTCTGACATCATGCATTATGAATTGCACTAGTGTGATACTCATTTATTTGTTTTAAATTAAATTCAATTAAAGGACTTTTTGCATGTTGGAAAATCCTATAATATAATGTTCTAGGTGTATCTGACTTGTTTATATGTTTGGTACTGAATTTTGTATGCTAGCTCGAAAACGGCTCTAGGGAAGTTTTTGAAAATATCCTATTTCGTAGAGAAAAAGATTCTAAGATTTTTGTCGTCCACGGATTTTTCCCTGAATTTCCTGGAAACCCGTAATTTTTAGAAAAACCGAAAAAGAAGTGGGCTCTTTTTTGCTGTATAACTTTGTATTCGTAAAAGATAGAAAGGGTAAATTTTGTATGTGTATTACGCTATTAAATGCGAACATATTTCAAAACATAGAAATTCAAAATTTAATAAAAGGGGGGAAACTTTGGAGAATGCTTAAATTTTAAATTGTGTAATAATTGAATATAATATTAAGATAAACAATTCAAAATTTTATTTGGGGGCCCGGGGGCGGTTTTTGCCGAGGGTAAAAATTGTAAGAAAGTATTGCAGAAAGTTGAAATTTTTTATGTAGGCTAACTTTGGTACCTTATTTACAAATTGAAAAACAAAATCCCAAATTTTGAAAAAAAGTTGGTCAAATATATTTTATTTCTATTTTTATGAAATTCATATAGAACGAGTTAAATATTTCAATTCAAAAATGGAATTAAAATTTGAAATGATATTCAATTCACACGTAAAAGGCAGTCGTCGCTTGCAACGGGGGTAAACTCTAATGTAATATATATATATATATATATATATATATATATATATTGGTTTAAAGTACTAATAATTATCAAAAGTTGAGGCATTAAAAATATATTAAAAAAAGTTTTTGCCTGTTAAAATGTTTAATGCATATAATAGCTTAATAATTGAAATATTTCCTATAAATAATGACTAATTTATAATAATTCAATTCAAATTAAAATTAAATATTTGTAAAAATGTAATAATAAATTTGTCAACGTTGTCAAAAGAAATGTATGAATTATTCATTTCTTGAAATATAATTTCGTTTTAATTTGAATTTTTCTCTCGATTTGCCATTTGCAACGTTGTCGCCCACATTTACTGTTTCTTACTGCTTTTATTTAATTATTTTCTTTTTATAGAATAGGTATTTTTTAAATAATTTCCTATTTTCAATAGTTTCCATAATTAAAAGTTATGTTTTGTGGTGAAATAGAGCAAAAAATTATGATGTATATGAAAATTGTCTGTTTTAAATCAATTCTAAAAAAAAAACTGTGAACCCTAGGTCACTAAAATTGAGACAGCATGTATTTAACTATTTTTATGGATTCTCTAAATTTCACGACATTTTCATCATTTACGTAAAGGTCTTGTACCTCCTTAAGTTGAATTTGTATCATGTTCGTATGTATTACAAGTTTAATTAATAATTTATTCGTCGTATTATAACATATTTATCTTATATACACTTATTTACCTAATAAATATTTAATATATAAATCTGACTTCCTAATTATACGGTTGGTAATCAGAACTAGCTCTAGTAATATACTAATAGAGCAAGATCGCAGGGCCGCTAGACTTCACTTATTTTCTGATGGACAAAATGTGTAAGATTGAGTAGTGTTAGTATGTACAATGATCGTATGCCCACCTGCTAACTTAAGTAGGCAGCCATTTTCCAGGTCTCAGGTAATCAAGGTTTATGTCTCTTTCATTCTCTAGCGTACGGATAATGCCCTCTCGCTCCTACTCATAGCGGAATTAAAATTGGGTCTAGGGGATGTTTGGCCCCTTGGATATCGGTATATCGTCTTTGTAAAAGGTAATACAAGGTATTAAAAGACAACTGTTTTAAAAGGTTTTACAAGACGACAAATTGATCCAATATTATTATTAGATCCAGATTGAGCCCCTACATCCCCTAAACACAATTTTAATTCCGTTATGAGTAGGAGCGAGAGGGCATTATCCGTGCGCATGAGAGTGAGTGAGTCATAAACCTTGATTACCTGATACCTGTAAAATGGCCGCGTCGCCAAGTTAACAGGTAGGCATACAATCATTGTACATACTAACACTACTCCATCTTACACATTTTGTTCATCAGAAAATAAGTGATGTCTGGTGGCCCTGGGATCTTGGACTATAAGTACAACGCACGGCACACGACACACGGCGTACGGCGTACGGGTAGCATGACGATACATTTATTTGACATATTTCAAAATCTTCATGTTCTGTGTTGTGTGTTTGAGTTACCACATTTTCAGTGCCACCCTTTTTAGACGTTTGCAGCATCGGGTTAACGACGTGTGTCAAAACATATAATTACGAAAACTAATGACTTACGCTATTTACCACTTATTCGGGTATATATATATATATATATATATATATATATATATATATATATATATATATATATATATATATATATATATATATATATAAGTTGTATAAGACATTTCAGCAATTGTAAATTTTTAAACAAACTTATGTGTTGCTTCTGAAATCAAATACTTTTATTTTAGTAATTTACATACAAATTATAACAATTACACTGTTTAATTTAAATCATACTACCTTACCTGAAATCAAAGAAACGACATTTAAAGTTTATTATTTAAATTGTCAATTCCTTTTTATCTAATTTTATAATAACTTAACATTATGCTCAGTGAGTTCCTTCGATTCCAAATATCAACTGTGTTGGCCGTTAGCACACACTACAATCAAAGTGGCTATAACTAACTGGTCAGTGTTACCAACTAAAGGAATAGGATTTTTTTACATATATATATATACAAGTATGCTCATATATATGCTCAGTAGCCATAGAGGAAAGGTGTATACCCTATTTTACTGAAGCAGAACTCCTGGAAGCGACAAAAAGAATTAAAAATGCAAAGTCACCAGGTCCGGACCAAATTCCATCTGAAATCGTCAAAGCGGCAATTAGGGAATTCCCGAGAGAGTTCCTCGAAATAATGAATAGCCAACTAAAAAGTGGAGTATTTCCAAAAATGTGGAAAATAGCTAAATTAGTCCTAATTCAGAAGCCTAAAAAAGAAGGAGACCTGGAAGCTAAATATAATCCAATATGTCTTCTGGACGTCATGGGAAAAGTTCTCGAGCAGCTGGTAACGGTCAGGTTAACAGGGGAAGTTGAACCAAAACTTTCAAAAAACCAATATGGTTTCAGAAAGAAAAGGTCGACCATCGACGCTATGTGGAGCATTATGGAATCGGTACAGAGCATTAAAGAAAAAGCCCACCAGAACAGAAAACACGCAGTGTTGGTTACGCTCGACATTAAAAACGCGTTTAACTCAGCACCATGGGACGGCGTCATGGAAGCGCTGAAAAAATTCGGAGTCAGCGAATACCTGATTAGAATAATAGGAAGCTACCTGGAGGATCGCTGGATAACAGTCGAGGGAGAACAAATAAGGGTAACCTGCGGAGTCCCACAGGGCCCTTACTATGGAACATACTATATGACGAGGTACTTAAGATCAAGCTACCGGAAGGCGCATCTATCATAGGATTCGCAGACGATACAGCTCTCATAGTAGAGGCAAAAACGGAGCAAGTGTTGGAAGCTCACACAAATGTGGCGCTGCTTAGGATTGAGGCTACATTGAAGAAGAAGCAGCTGAAACTTGCGCCGGAAAAAACTGAAGCGATTGTACTCTACGGTGGAAGAAAGCTAAAAGAAATAACTCTGGAGGTAGGCAGCACGGCAATTAAATCTAAGGAATGCTCAAGGTACCTGGGGCTTTACATTGCAAGAAACTCAAGTATGAAGCAGCATGTTATTCAAACAGCTAGGAAATCCGAAGAGAAATTGATGACGCTAAGCAGATTGATGCCAAATCTGAAGGGTCCCAAGGCAAATAAGAGACGGGTGCTAGCTTCTGTAGTACACTCAGTAATGCTGTATGCTGCACCGGTATGGGAAGAAGTAATGAGGCACAAAAAGTACAGGAGTATGCTGATAGGTGTACAACGCAGAACGGCAATACGCGTTGGCAGCGCTTATCGAACCATTTCGGCAGAAGCGGTGCAAGTGATTACCGGAATAGTACCACTGGCACTAATGGTGGAAGAGAGGAAAAAGGTGTTTATGGACAGAGAGGTGAAACGCCAAGAACTAAGGTCAGAAACAGTGCAGAAATGGCAGAAAGAGTGGGAGAAGGATACCCGAAGGGCGATGTGGACAAAAAGGCTGATAAAGAACGTAGGCACATGGGTAAATCGAAAGCACGAAAAAGTTGATTATTTTGTAACACAACTGCTCGGAGGGCATGGATGCTTCGGGAGCTACCTGAAGCGATTCATAAAGAGAGAGACCGACATGTGCTGGTACTGTGAGCAGGTAGATACACCGGAACACACGTTCTTTATGTGCGACCGATGGGCGACTCCAAGACAAGTAGTACGAACGACGACAGGAACCATATTGACAGCAGATAATATTGTCAATATAATGCTGGAAAAGGAAGGGTACTGGAACGCGGTTCAAGCCTTCGCTACGAAAATACTGAAAACGAAAGAAGTGGACGCCAGCACGAAAACATAGAGAAATCGGGTATCAAGAACCAGCTTGAAGTAATGCATTATGCGGTTCCAGGCTGAATTCTAGGCGAGTAAGGGGAGGTGGTTTTAGTTGGTAGGCGGCCTCGAGATGAGGGCGAATCTAACACTTCTTGCCGCGCAGGAGCTAGCCTTTGGAAGGTTTCCCCTCCCCTACAACAAAAAAAAAATATATATGCTGAGTGAGTTCTGGCAAATCCAAATATCAGCTGTGTTGGTCGTTATTCCTACAACGTCATCTATGAAGTCCATGAGTATATGGTCACTGTTTTACCGACAGACGAGCTTTCTACCAATTAAAGAAATATAATTTCTTTACATATATATAATATAAAATTGGTAGTGCATAAAGATCTATGCGTCGGCTTTGCATTGACTTCATATTTCTTACATAAACTAAGATTACAATTTAGAAATATATTATTATTATATGAGATTATAGGAAAGAGGACACGTGCGTAAATAATACGATTTAACATAGCTGAAATGACAGCTTCGTGATTGTTTACTAACTGTGGAATACATAATAAAAATTACTATGTGACATAGTACCTGAATATATATAGCTATATTAGGAATATTACCATTCCTATGTAAAATATAAAAATGACTATGACTATAGTAATATAGTAATGTTATGTTATATATAAAATGTATATAATATAAAAACAACACATTTTTAGTACTACTTGAATTCTTCACATATTAACAAGATTTTTTTATTAAGATTACACAGCGATGTACAAGTATAATATGTAATTTGGACGAATTATGGGGTTCGCACAAGTATGCTACTTTATTACATGTTTTGTTACCAACAAAACACAGTTCGGGTGTCGTTCACACGCTGGTGGCAGCACTGAATTATGTATATGTATAGAACATAGTCTAATGAAAATATTTACAAGTTGGAGTAATTTTTTATAATCTGTAAATTCTTTATACTAAATTTTCTTATCCTATAATCAACTTCCGCTTCAGTCCTCCCCAATAAAATGAAACTAGGAGTTTTGGTGGGCCCTCTACTATATACAAGGTGTGCAGAAAGTGTGGCGTGGTTTTGTTTCTGCACTTACGTTGCTAAGGAGCGGTGTGAGATTTATGCAGTATCGCTTTTTGCTGCGAGCATATCACCGTAATAGAGCAAGATCGTAGGGCCGCCAGACATCACTTATTTTCTGATGAACAAAATGTGTAAGATTGAGTAGTGTTAGTATGTACAATGATCGCATGCCTATCTGCTAACTTGACTAGGCGACCATTTTACAGGTATCATGTAATCAAGGTTTATGTCTCACTCACTCTCATGCGCTCGGATAATGCACTCTTGCTCCTACTCATAGCGGAATTAAAATTGGGTCTAGGAGTTGTTTGGCCCTTGAATCGGTTGTTCTCTTGTAAAGTGTTTTAAAACAGTTGTCTCGCTAACATATATATAAAAGCACCATCAGACTATAAGTGAGTTTAAGTATTTTTTTGCCAGATTTAAAACGTCTGCAAGGTAATACAAGGTATTACAAGACAACTGTTTTAAAACGATCATGAGACTTTTCTCGTCTCGTAAAGCGTGACAATACGAGACTAGACATTTCTGAAAACTATTGAGATGGTTCCGAGACCATATACGGCGAGACCCGAAAATCTCGTTGATTTTAATTCAAAAAAAAATTGCTGGAAAAATAAACTAACAGCAACATAAAAGTTCAACCTTTTTTTATTACAAAAAAGGTTAGGTCGTAAATTTACGAAATATAAAATCTGGTAAACAAACATTTGTTAAATATTTTATTTTATAATTTTGTCCTTTTCAACATTTTGTAGCCGAGCGGAAACGAATATTTTAAGGAAAAATAAATGTGAATATAAATTATTTACAATGCGTGTGTTTGAAAACATTTTGCCGCAAAAATAAATGTAGGTGTTACTACTGTAAACCTGACAAAAAGGCCGAGATTAGATGAAAGTGATGATGCATTAAGTGAAATTGAACCAGTTGATCAACTGTGTATAAAAAAAATACTTCAAAGTTTAAATTTTCCTTTTAAATTTGATACAATTAATGGTGAGAAAAAAGCGATATGCTTAGTGTGTGAAATTTTAGAATAAAAAAAATAATTAGCTGAAATAATATATTGAATTACTTTGTTTAGGACTATCTTAGAAGAAAGTTCTCGCAATAACGAACGAGAACGACGTTTAACGAGACGAAACGAGACAAACTATTACTAAGACTAAAACGATACCTATTTTTTTCTAAACTAACGAGAACGAGGCGAGATTTTGGAAACTCTCGCCTTATCCCGTCTCGTGTGAAGCCCTACTTTTCACAATGATTTTCCAGTTCATTGTCTATAAATAATAAATAAACTATCTATTTGATTATCTATAATTTTTATTTTATTCAGCTACCAAATACCCGATACTCTTTCTGGACACCTTGTATTTGTTTATTACTTTTTGTAAACTTTCCTCAATGTGTAGTTGTAGCGTTTGTTTCTTTTAACTCATTTCCGCTATAGTTTTGAATTTGTAACACATAATTAAAATATTTCACATATTTTGGATATATGTAGCATGCGCAAATAAATAGCAGCGGATGCAATAATTTATAAGTAAAGTATTTATTACTTTGGTCGCGTCGTTTTTGCAATGATTCAGAACACTGCAGCAGCATATATTTTGTTTTTTGAACGAAAATACTGAATACAGGTTAGCAGAGTGCTTTTTAATCAGTGGCGCATTTATATAGACGATGCAGGCCATCATTTCTAGGGCACCGTAGAACAGATTATAAATATTTACACCTAATAGATTTTTCGAAAAAATCATCAATTTAAGTACACTAGATAGAATTAAATTGGAGATATTTCTAAAAAACTACTAGCATTCTGGGATTTTTAGTGGTTGTGGTGGATAGCAGTGCTATTTAGGTTGCCGATACAAACAAAAAATCAGAAATATTTGAAAAATTGTGGTCATGGTAGGTAAAAACATCTTAAGGGGTGTCAATTTTCGAAAGACTTTAATGAGATACATTTCCCTTTCTTGAGTAGTCATGGGCAGATCAACTCTCTGGTGCCCACTTATTGTTAAATTTAGGGACATGTTGTATATATCCTTAGAATTAAGTATCCAAATAAAAACAAGAAACAAATAAATTGGAAATATACATGTAAAATTAAGTCGTTAGCATCTAAAATAAAACAATTAATTCCAGTTGTATACGAAGTCTGTTCAAAAAATAAGGTCAAGATAAAATTTCCCGGGCTACATACATTCGATTATCGATTTTTTTATTTTGTTATGTTGGTACACTCGTCTCGAACATATGTTTACAGTTTTAGCTATATAGCACATTTAGTTTGTTTGTGCAAGTTAGAAGTGTTTTGCGTGTTCGGCGATTTTTTGCTGTTGAAAAACATGAATCAAAGAGTTTGCATTAAATTTTGTGTGAAAAATGGAATCTAGTGCTCCACATCATTTGAAATGTTGAAAGTGGCATACGGTGAGTCTACTTTAAGCCAAAAAAATGTATACAAGTGGTACAAGCTTTTCACAGAAGGTCGAGAGATGTGAATGACGACGCTGGCCCTGGACGCCCCAGCACATCAACAACCGATGAAAATGTTGAGGAAGTGAAGAAAATTGTTATGGAGAATCGTCGAATCACTATTAGAGAAGTTGCTGAGGATGTCGGCATATCGGTTGGCTCATGCCATGCAATTTTTTCGGAAATTTTGGGCATGAAGCGTGTGGAAGCGAAGTTTGTTCCTGCACCTGCTCACTCGTCATTGCTTGTTCGTAATTGTTTGGCCAAAAACAACACCGTAATCATGCCTCAGCCACCTTATTCACCAGATTTGGCCCCCTGCGACTTGTTCCTGTTCCCAAGATTGAAGAAACCCATGAAAGGACGGCGTTTTGAGACGATTGAGGAGATACAAACCGAATCGCTGAGAGAGCTGAAGAGCATACCAAAAAGTGCATATCAGAACTGCTTCGAGGATTGGAAAAAACGCTGGAACAAGTGTATTATATCTGAGGGGGACTACTTTGAAGGGGGCAAAATAGAAAGTGATGAATATATAAATATTTCTTTGAGAAAAATGAAAATTCTCCTTATTTTTTGAACTAGTTGAAGTCGACTAGTTTATCTGCATTATAATTTTGTTTGGTTGCATTTATTAGATGTCTGAGTATTGAATCAGATAGAAGATACAATTATTGTGTATAACTGCATACTCAATTACAAGTTCAATTTTTCCGAGCTGTCTCACTAATTAATATAGAGATAAATATTCATTCTTACTAAAATATACATAATGCATATACAATCGGACCCGGGTCATGATAAAGTAACGACCGTAATATGTTGTTCGATTTTTAAAAATTTAAATGTTCATCTGAACTTATTATGTACAGATATTTATATATACATACATATAAACATATAAAACAAAGCAACAAATGTATGATATAGCAGTTTCCACGATACAGCACAGATAGCGTTGCATATGTTTTTTTTTTAAAGTATCAATTAATTATCGCGTGTGATGTATTTAGCAAATTTGGTTAGACTGACTTAAAAAAACAGATTTCTATACCATTTTAATACGGCGATTGAACGTGCTCTGTGATATCTCTGTAAAGAGGACCCTGACAGAGAAGAGGGGTTCGAATTTTACATAATTTTTGTAAAGTGTCATTTAAGTATGACACTCCTAATAATTAAATATATTATTTTAATCTTTTTTTATTGAGCCGTGTAGTTTACTCGTATTATACTTGCTTGTGTTCAGAACAGACATAACTATTTGTGATCTTTTTATGAAAGAAAAAAAAAAAAAAAAATATATATATATATATATATATATATATATATATATATATATATATATATATAAATATATATATATATATATATATAAATATATATATATATATATATATATATAAATATATATATATCTATATATATATACATATAAACTAGCTGTCCCGGCCACGCGTTGCTGTGACTAACGTTTTTGTCATATTACATTACATAGCGCCATCTATTGAATATTTACTCAATCTAGTCAACAGATTTCGATTTACTCAACAGAATATTTACTCAATCTAGTCAACAGATGTCGCCATCATCGTCGCCCGATGTCATACTGATTCACCTTTGTACTTGAAAGCATGACAATGTTGACACTCTTTGTCCATACTACCAATCGTGATCAATGCATGTGATGAATAATCTATTTCAGGATCATATTCAAACGCGAGACGATTAAGTGATGCTCGTGCCAATGCTCGATTATCTTGTACTCGCTGTTGGTTACGTTCTCTATGTGCGTTGGTCGCTCGTTGACGTGCCTCTCGTTGTCTTAATGTATTAGCACGAAGACGTTGAGCACGTTGCTCTAAATTTTCATTTGCACGTGTACATGCAGCTCGATCTCTTAAATTTACATTATCCATAGAATGTTCTTCTACTGTTCTATTCAATCGATGATCATGAACTAATTGCGCGTGCTGAGTACGTCGACCAATATTTCTTGCTCTTCCACGAAGACGTGGCATTTTTCTACAAAAATAAAATATTGCAAAATAATATACAATTAATATGAGTTACTTATTGATAATGAATTTTTAATTAATTAACTCAAAAGATTTATTATGACAAATTTTAGATAAAGAACATGTAATCGCATTTTGTGAGTTTTTTTATTTAATATCTCCAAAAATGAATTAATTGTCAATAAAAATAATTAAAAAAATTCAATCCTCTAACTACACAAATAAACTTGAAGGTTATGTTGGTTGTTTAAAAAAACATCTGAATTCACAAAATTATTTATACACACTTCAAAACTCTTTAAAAAATAATTACATTTAATATTTTAATCAGCACATGAATTGAATAACAAAATTTTTTTCAAATTAATCGTAGCACCATATGTCGGGACAAACTAAAATTGAAATAGAATAATATTGAATGCGATGATAGCGCCGTCCGCCGGATCTAATGTAAAACATTCCAAAATCAACAACTCCTTATAAATAAGAAATTAATTGAAAAAACATTTTCCAGTAGACCAAACTGTAAATCTAAACCATTCTCGAATCTCCACGAACACACACAAAAAATTTCATCAAAATTGGTCCAGTCGTTTAGGAGGAGTTCAGTCACATACACACGCACACAAGAAATATATATATTAAGATATACATATATTTATATTTATATATATATATATATATATATATATATATATATATATATATATATATATATATATATATATATTTATCGGGTATCAATATCCTATATGGTATTTTCTAAACGGCGCCTACAAAGTTTTTCAAATTTTCATATTTTGTAGAGGATAACATTCTAAGACTCTCTACGTCCCTGAAATTTTCCCTGAAATTCGCTGGAAGGAGTAATCCTGGAAAAACTGGAAAATTCCAAAAAATACTTTTGCAAATATCTCATGCACAAGAATTGATAGAAAACTGAAAGTTGGGGTGTGTATTGAGATAATAATTTTACAGATTTTCCAATAATTAAAAATTTGAAATTAGAGTACAGTAGCGACGCGAATTATATATGATATACTAATTGTGCATATTTGTCAGCAATTAGAACACCAAAATTATAAGTCAGTAGCGGCGCGAATTTATGTGGCAATGTCGCAAAAGAGCTAAAACGTTGAAATTTTAGACATGGGCCATTTATATTTATTAAAGACAAACCATAGAAAACTACAAATTTACAGTAGCGGCGTGCACCCGGGGGGCAAAAGCCAGAAATATCAAATATATACAGATGAAAGGCTATAATTTAGAATACATGTTTTTGGATACAAACAAAATAGATATCCGTGCTAAGATTTTACCAATTTGTTCAGTAGCGGCGGTATTTGGGGGGAATAATGCAAAAATATAAAAACAGCAGTAATTTAGTATGCAGTTATAAAATGACATTAATAACGAAAATATAATAAAACTGGTCATAGTAGTTAAAAACATCTTAAGGTGATTCAATTTTCCAAAAAAATTAATTTTTTTTTCTAATTCCTACACAAAATGAGATACATTTTTTTTTTCTTTTTTTCTTGTGTAGTCATGAGCAGGACCATCCTCTGGTGCCCGCTCAACGTTGAATATTGGGACACCCTGTATATGTATTTGAATCTTGCGCCTCGCGCTTTAGAAAACCGACTTGAATCACTGCGTACATCTTTTAAGGTATTTTAAGGAAAAATAAAATTTCTAATCATATTGAGCTGATTTTATATTAGATGCCATACAAAATTTAATCATTTTGAATTATAGAGTTAGTGAAGTATTTAAATTTAATAAATTTTTATACTCAGTCTTCAAAATTTAATATAATCACTCTTGCCTTTAAACATAAACAACATTACACTTAAGCACAAAATAAATATTGAAATTATATGAAGGTCATTTTATATTTGTCTGTGACGTTTACAAACCTATTTGGTTGCTCAGAAATTAACTTGTTATAAACTTCTAACCAAGAACTTTTCGTAGGTTATAAAATCTTACGTAGTCCTTTTTAAGGATTAAAGGCTTTATCAATAGCCATAAAGTAAAACCCTTTTAGATTAAATATTAATAGGTTTCATTTAAGAAAAATATTACATAAACATATGGTAATATCCATGTTTCTGGTCGGGTAATATATTATTTTATATTCCAAACTAAATCTCTTATTTTTCTAAAAAAAAAAATATATATATTTTAAAAAATAAATAAGAAAATCAACTTGATAAAATATTCTCTTTAGTATGGCTTAAATATTTAAATTTGTAAAAGCTTAGTCCTTTCTTGACGCTTTTTAGAAGCTCAGTGTTGAACCGAGACAGCAACGGCGACGATTAAACAACGAGGCACTTCTCCTTGAAAGCGGTGTCAAGAATATTGAGAAAGTTGTGGGAGGATAAAATAAAAGATTAATGCGACGCTGATTTGCAAAATAATGACGCCCGTTATGCTGAATATCTTATCAGATTCTTTTAATTCCGTTAATGGCATCGGAAGCTCCCTGTTTATTTATATATTTACGTTTTAAAGAAGGTACCCACTTCCCGGTACAACATAACATCCATCCCGTTCCGTTTTCCCGTTTCTGCAACCAATAATCCATCTCATAAAATAATTTGTATTTCTTGTGGAATATATTATAAATATATACGTACAGGGTGTCCCCAGAAGAACGTGAGGTTTGTTTTGCGCGCCAAACTAAACCCACAAACACATTTGGCCTGTCGTACACTGCAACCATATTGCGTATCAAATTTCGTATTTTAAATCAATTTCAAATATAAATATAATTTTATTTTTTAAGAATTTTAGGTACCACGTGAAATCAGTCTACAGTGCCGGATTGACCTTCTTGTAGATCTGGCAGGAGCGGCAAAAAAAATAATTGTATGTAGTCACAATTGCCCCGATTAATTCCGTGCTCTCTCAAAATTTTGGATCGTAAACAATTCTCTTACTTGTCTATTGGTTAATCGAGGCCTGTAGACGCTTATCTTGAGAAGAATAAAGTTAATCCTGTCGGACACGTATTTAACCGAATTTTGACCGGACGTATACGCTAGGGTTTCACACGAGCACGAGACTGTTCTCGTCACGTCTTGCTTCTCAAGTAAAAGCGACGATACGAGACGAGACATTTCTTAAAACTATTGAGACTCGTTCTCGGTATTGAGAGGTTCGTTTCTGGTCTCGTTGACGTTGTTTCAAAAAAAATTGTTAGAAAAATAAACTAACAGTAACATAAATGTTCAACCTTTTCTTATTACAAAAAAGGTTAGGTCGTAAATTTACGAAATATAATATCTGGTAAACAAACATCTGTTAAATATTTTATTTTATAATTTTGTCTTTTACTACATTTTGTAGCCGAACAGAAACGAATGTTTTAAGGAAAAATAAATGTGAATATAAATTATTTTGATTATTTCTAACATATTTTGCCGCAAAAATGTCATTGAGTGTAGGTGTTACTAGTGTCAACCTGACAAAAAGGCCGAGATTAGATAAAAGTGATGATGCATTAAGTGAAATTGAACCAGTTGATCATCTGTGCATAAAAAAAATCTTCAAAGTTTAAATTTTCTTTTAAATTTGATACAATTAATGTGAAAAAAGCGATATGCTTAGTATGTGAAAAATTTAGAATAAAAAGAATAATTATCCGAAATAATATAATTAATTACTTTGTTTAGGACTATCTTAGGAGTAAGTTCTCACAATATCGAGATGTGACGAGACGGAACCGAGAGTAAAACGATACCTATTTTTTTCTTAAACTAACGAGATCGAGGCGAGATTTGCGAAACTGTGAAGCCCTAGTATACGCGCTACTACGCTTTACCTATCCGTAAACCCTGTAAATATAATGAACTCTCGCACACTGCAAGCGACAAAACCGTCCGAATACTAGTGTTATGTAGGTCTCATACTGGAACCGTATTTCAGCAAATCTTAACCAAGCGATTACACGCTACACCGCTAAACCTATTCGAACCTTATTAATACAATCAGCCGTCTCACACTGCAAGGGATATGAAAGGGAATGCAATAGACTCTTTCATAACAGTGGAGTATCGATAAAAATTGAAGTAAAAGTTTGCTCTTATGTTAAATTATGTTAGTACAAAACAATTCCAATACACAGTACACAAGTTTGACTTGGAGGTACTGTCGTATTGGTACGTGGTATGTATGTATTGTGACACAACGTATAAGACAATATCTCCAATTTTATTAGTAATTGTAAATTTATAATCCAACTCGTGTGTTGCTCTGAAATCAAAGACTTTTACTTTAGTAATTTACATACACATTATAATAATTACACAGTTTAACTTAAATCATACTATCGTACCTGAAATCAAAGAAACGACATTTAAACTTTATTATTTAAATTGTCAATTCCATTTAAACTAATTTTATAATAACCTAAAAATATGCAATGGGCTTGTGTCCTCATTTTTTAGTGGTCGATTTTTCAATTGTTGATTGAAATTGATGTTAATAAATGTATATTGGCATGTCTATTTTATTAAATAACTAAATATTGACGGAGATATAGCAATTAAAAGTTTGAATTGTAGTTTTAGCGCTAGAAATGGTCGGCATATTTTTATGACGTGAAATGCATTTTAACGTCAGTTATTTGTTGAGTAGGTCAGTGCTGTGGTAATGTTCTGTAGCTGTTGGTAGTCAAATAATCAGGTCAAATCAAAGAATAATACGTTTTTATTTTATTTAATCCTGCTAAGGCACATAATACTGGAATTTGATTGTTCCTTGAAATTGCTGTAAATAATATTTGATATTTAGATTTTTGATATTTGATATTATATAGCAGAGATTTATGAGCTGTAAGGTTGGTAACCATACACAAGGATTGTGATGTCACATGCACTTGGAATGTGTACAACGTTGAATCCCTTTAATAATTAAAGTGACAAAATGACTTTTTTAATTGTTTAAATCCCCCAACATATAATGAGTTATTAAAAAATAATTGGACATTTGAGGTTCTAGTAACCCACTTTATCAATATATAGTACACGTTTATAGAGTCCATGAGTATATAGTCACTGTTTTACCTACAGAAGAGCTTTGTACCAATTAAAGAATTATAATTTTTTTTACAAATATATGCAAAGAACACAGGAGTCAGTTTGCTTTGAAAGTTCTAGTCACTCAACCAAGCCGCCGATTTACGTCCGAATTCGGCGTCGCTTAAATACGCTTGTAGTGTGCGCGCGTAGTAACGTAGCGCGCATAACATTAGCCAACTCGATTTATTTTTGGTGCAAACGTCAATAATTGAAAACACAACAGCATTTGGTAATGTTTCAATTTAAGTAAAGTACCTACTTTACTCTAAATAAATCTATCAGCACTGTTTGAAATTATATTTTTTGAGAATAAAATCTTTTTGGAGCACCCTGTTATCTTAAATTGTATCATATTTAACTATTTGATTATTACTGTTAAATTCTATTAAATTTAATACATTTCACCTACAAATATTTCAGTTCACTTAAAGGGATTTACGCTTAAAACTAATTGGATTACCAAACAAAATAATTACAGAGTAATTAAAATTATTATACGTAAGTAACAACTCAACTTAGTGAAAATTATATAACAATTCGAATTGAAAATTTATGATGTATTTAAATATATATACTAGTAAGTGTATGTATGTATGTATTGCTCTCTCCTATTCCGTTCCAGATAATATAATTACTAAAACTATAACTATTAAATATAAGGAATGTGTTTAGTTTTTTAAAAAACCTGTAGTTTTCTATAAGAGATGTCGCGTAAGAACAATATATTTTAAACGTTTACCGTATGAACGTATAATGGGCTTGTGTCCCTTAAATACACGTTAAATAAAATAAAAACTTATTATTCTTTGATTTGACTAGATTATTTGACTACCAACAGTTACAGAATATTACCATAGCGCTGACCTACTCAACAAACAACTGACGTTAAAATACATTTCACGTCATACAAATAAGGCCGACCATTTCTAGCGCTAAAACTACAATTCAAACTTTTAATTGCTATATCTTCGTCAATATTTAGACGACTTCGACACATTTATTAACATCAATTTCAATCAACAATTGAAAAATCGACCACTAAAAAATGAGGACACAATACCATTACAACTCTTATTTCAGAATTAACTTAAAAACTAACAAAAAATCTAACTTTAAAACAATGAACAATGGAAGAGGATAACAATATCAATAGACAAGAATTTCTTTTCTCTTGCGAACAATTATAAATATTCTGTAAACAGAGTTCAATATTCAATGTTCAATTCAATAATATTTACGGACATTTTCAATGAAAAGACATTTAAATCAAAAACTATATAAAATGCGTAACATATGATTGCTATGTTGGTCGAACCAACGCAATACTGAACAGAATGATTTTAACGTAACGAAAAATTGTGTGAGTTCCTAACCTAAAAACTCTTGGTACTTACTTCTTACATATACTACTAAAACACAAGTTCAAAGTTCGTTTCACAAAGGTCAACGGTTGACCTTTCTATTGTCCAGAATCAGAAATACTAGTAGATCTTTTATTTCTAACAAAATAGAATCTACAACATGTGACTTGGCTTTTGTCCGTGTCCTTTATATAACAAAATATCTGTAATGGGCTTGTGTCCTCATTTTTTAGTGGTTGATAGAAATTGATGTTAATAAATTTGTATTGGCGTGTCTATTTTATTAAATATCTAAATGTTGATGGAGAAACAGCAATTAAAAGTTTGTATTGTAGTTTTAGCGCTAGAAATGGTCGGCCATATTCTTATGACGTGAAATGCATTTTAACGTCAGTTATTTGTTGAGTAGGTCAGTGCTGTGGTAATGTTCTGTAGCTGTTGGTAGTCAAATAATCAAGTCAAGTCAAAGAATAATAAGTTTTTATTTTATTTAACCCTGCTAAGGCATACATAATATTGAAATTTGATTGTTCCTTGAAATAGCTGTAAATAATATTTGATATTTTGATATTTAAATACATATAGCAGAGATTTATGAGCTGTAAGGTTGGTAACCTTACACAAAGATTGTGATGTCATATGCACTTGGAATGTGTACAACGTTGAATCCCATTAATAATTAAAGAGACAAAATGACTTTTTTAATTGTTAATATCTCCTAACATATAAGGAGTTATTAAAAAATAATTGAACTTTTGAGGTTCTAGTAACCCACTTTATCAATATATAGTACACTTTTATAGAAATTAAGACATAGGGCACATATCCTAGTATATGGTACCGTATTTAAGCGAATACGGCCGAACGTGTACGCGCTACTACGCTTTACCTATCCGAACCCTGTAAATGTAATGAACCTCGCACACTGCAAGCGGCACAGCCGTCCGAATATAGGCGTTACGTAGTTCTTACAATGTAGCCGTTTCTATTTTAACCAAGTGAATACATGGAAGGGGCCAAACGATTACACTTGAAGGGGATGTGAAACAGAATGAAAGAACACTAGTGTATCGATAAAAATTAAAGTAAAATTTGTTCTCATAATAAATTATGTTAGTGTAAAACAACTTCAATATACCCTACAGTTCACAAGTTTGACTTGGCGTACTGTCGTATCGGTACGTGCTATGTATGCATTGTGACACACACATGCAAAGACATGGGAGTCGGCTTGCTTTGAGAGTAATAGTCATCCGAATTCATAGCAAATTTTTTGGAAACTTTGTTCATTTATCATGTATATACCTATTAACTAAAACCAAAACCCACCAAAAGCTATTTCATCCAGCAGCAAATGACAAAATAGTTTGTTTGGGTGTAATGTTATCAACTCTGAGATATTCGAATCGTGTAAACGAATTCATTTTCTATTTTATTTATGAAGGTAAACTTTAAAATACGAAATTCTTTTTCCTGAACGTAACCAAATATATTTTCTACCTGCGGCTTAGAACGTGCTTCGAAAAATCGTACTCAAATTCAAATCAGACTTGTTCGACTTTACTACGATACGAAAAAATGTTTGTAGGGAGTTAACTAACGAAATATGGAACTAAGATATTATGTTTGGTGAAGCTACAATTATGTCCGACTCCTTGAAACTAAATATAGAATCATTAGATCAAATGGAATCTTTTACAAATTTCAAGACCATCATCAACAGGCGTCAACTAATTCTTTATACCATAAACGCATTACTCTAATAAGAATATATACCTAAATTAGAATATAGTGTCTCTATAAAGCTAAAACGTGTCACTGCACATGACTATGATAACTATACCAAATGGGAATAATTTAGAAAATTATTAGCTTGTAAAAATGTTTTATTCTTAAACCGGAACATTTTTAACAGCCCGGATACAAAGAGGAAATCGCAGCATTCACATTGTGTGTAAATAATTTTAAATGTGCATTTATTTTAATGTGTCATTTAATAAACTCATTCTACAATTACACAAAAAACATGTCCAATTACTTCATTTACTTAATTACTTCATAAAACGTGGAATAAAATTTGTCCTTTTAATTGCATCATTAGTGATTTTATGTTTCTATAATTAAAAAGTTCTCAAGGCAAGTTTTCAGACCCTACCACCACTTACTATTCTACCCTAACAGATGTACTTTAAATGTAAATGCAAATATAAAGTTACATTGGATAAACTTTACAACCTTGTAACTTGAATCAATAGCTTTAACATTTCTATTGTGACCTAATCCAGTTTCTAAAACAACCAACAAACATACTCGTTCAATTCAATATCCCAATCTCCAGCTCAAGCCCCAAAATAACAATCCGACTCCCGGAAGACTTAATTATAATTATTTAAATCTCAATTATCATTAAATAAAACCTGCTCTGCTCCTAACCTACGAGCATTTCACCTACATTTGTGTGTTAATCATCTTCAAGGATAGATGGAACGGATAAATCAACGTTTAGAGCAGTATTGCTTTTCAAAGATCATTTTCTCTGCTGTAATATTGTTTTACTGAAGTGTTTTATCCAGCTTCCAACATTCAACATCTAGCATCCAGCATTTCAGTGTCAGGGCATGTTTTCAGTAATCCTATCCAGTAATCCCAGGCAGTAAATCTTCTCTGTTTTGAATTAATTTGTTTCTTTTATACCTAAAGTAACAAAGCACAGCCACCCCAAGTAAAAGCAATATTTTCTTATACAATGCTAACCACATTTCCCCACATTTTCTGATTATTCCGCTATTGAATAAAATTCATTAATTTCAGTATTTATTCATGTTTTTATTGAAAGATTTTGCACAGAATTTACAAGCTGTTATACAAGAACATTCGTACATAAATATTCTTTTATATTAAAACATATACGCAGATTAATCATACGAGGTGCGGCTATACGAGTATATAAATAACGAGACTAACGCTGTAAAACATCTTATTTAGATTTCCCACATATTTACTTATTATCACCTTCAATATACACCCATCCTCTATCCCTACAACGCTCCAAGCAAATTTTATAATGTTCGAAACAGTTCGGAAGTCTTCTTCTGTCAACTCTTTCAGGACGCGTGTCGTGATCTTCTTCACAGCTTCAACAGACTTAAATCTGGTTCCTTTCAATGCAGATTTCATCTTAGGAAACAGATAGAAGTCACACAGCGAAAAATCCGGAAAATAAGGTGGATGGTCTAACATTGAGATGTTATACTTTGTTAGAAACGTCTTCGATTTTGAGTATTTTCGGCATCAATTTGCACACGCATTTTGCATGTTAAATTTGTTATATAAAATTTGCCGTACTGATTCTTTACAAATTCCTACAGTTTCAACAATCGCACGAATACTTAACCGATGGTCAGATCGAATCTCATTACCAAATTTTTCGATATTGTCGTGCTATTTTGAAAATATGAAGAATTTTAAAATAATGATATCAACTATCACTAGAGTTTTGCCCATCTAACTTTACCTTCAGCAAAGTCGTTAATTAGAGATGTGTGGTCTACGGTGGCAACCTAGTTAATTCAAAAGAAATTATTGATGGATTTATCTTTGTTGTATTTCTTTAAAATATTTTTAAACAAATAATAATTTGGGAAATCTTCGTCTTTCACAAATTACAGAGTCAGAGAGGGATAAAAAAATTCTCAGAGCTACAATAATAATAGGAAGTTATTAAGTTGAAGTTGAAGATCATTTGCAGTTATTTTCGACCGAAAGTATCCTTGATGATAAGATGTCTTTTTTTTGTTTATTTAATTTATTTAACGTCGGCCTATTTCCGATGCTGAGTCCTATCACCGACGACCTCCTTCAATGTTGGCAGTATTTATGGTGTCGTGGCCTCATATATGTGGGCTACACCACTGCCTAATAACTGTATGATTATGTATGACCATAATCAATATAAGTTCATAATAACCAAACCCAGAAAATATATATCTGGTCCGGGGATCGAACCCGAAGACACAGCAGTCGAGTGCGAGTAATATACTACACTGGGTATAGTATGATTTCGTTAAATCTTCCTCCACTCCTGGAGACTTTGCGATACCAGCCTCATATGAGGCCATAAACTCGCGCAAATGTGGCTACAGAAATTACATCTGTTTGTGTAACACGGACGGTTATAGGAAGTCAGGTACCTTGGATAAGGGGAGATACCCCTATTAGATATTAATCACTGAAGTGTGCTCGCCTGGAATGGTAGTAATAATACTACCGGTAGTATGACGCGGTGACACCGAACACTGCGCACCATTGGCTAGGGAAGTGCAATGTCAACGAAAACCCCATACGCATACCCCGCAGCCTAACAGTTCAACGACGGGCACCACACCGGCCGAACTGAGACTACGTCACCACAACCACGACTTGGTCCCAGGAGATTGACACAGCAGTCGGCGTCAAGCATCAATGCTCTCGCCCACTGTGTCGTCCATATAAGATGTCTTATCGTTCATCATTCATATAGAAACTGAAAATTTTTGCAATGAATCTCCGGAACCTGGAATCGTTCATTCAATGTGTGGTTGTCCAGAATATGATTGAAAAAGTAGTGTAAGAACCATCGGTAATTGGTGCGAGCGGGAATTGTTTCACGCGACAGAGGATGCGTCAAGAAATGGGCTCAGTAAAGAAATACGCACGGTTGACCGGACTTAGCAAAAAGAGAGGTTTATTCTTCTAAATAAATCACAAAACGTTGAATATTAGGTAACAATGCTTACGTAACATGCAACTGTTGTTATGTTGGATAAACCTTTAACACATATAATGCCTCGTACAGACTGGTACGACATAAACTTGCGACACCCAACATTTATATATTTGCATTCATAAGTTGACATTATTTAGACATAAGTGTACTAAATGTGTAGTACTTTTAACGTACAGACTAGTGCGACATAAACATACGACACTAATAAAACCCTAATTTATGCTATTTTAAAAAAATCTAGATAGTACTTTTATGAAACAAAAATGTCGGAACATCTACAGAAATTACGGTTTTGAATTTGATCTCTAGCAAAAGGGTCGACTCAGTACCTACTTAGTCTCCAGTATAATCTCATTGTGAGTTGACGATTTTATTAGTTGTGTTTAGTAAATAAATCAAAATATTTGAAAATGGTGTTTATGAAATAGACCTGAACAATAGATCCTTGTCAAACACAGTCTATTGTATATTAAGTTGCATGTAGCACAAGTATGGACGTGTTGTACAACTTCTTACAAAAAATGTTGAATGTTGCATGTTTAAGTCGCACGTATGTGTACTATACTTAGTTGTGTTTAGTGAATATTATTGTATATAGCTTAAAAATTCCTGGTGGACTAAATAACAGGTACGTGGGAAATAATTTCTCAGTAATAACACCTCACTTAATTCAGTTTAGATGGTACATGATCTAATTTTGAACTAATTTACATTTTTTTTTTGAAATTCTACCCTAGTTGTTTGCTATCTCTACGCCCTATCAATTTCACGAACATTTTAATCAGCTTTGTTAATTAATATTTGGTGTATGATTTGATTGGCAGTTAATATATTCATTTTACATACAAAATTATACGCGTATATACAGAAGGTACATAAATATGTATCCTTTACTCATATGTAGGGAAAGTATGAGGTAGGGAGGAGGGAGAGGGGTGACGAATGGTGTGGGGTGAAGTATGACTATTTCACTGAGGTTAGCTGAACTAATATTGTAATAGAAAAGGTTTACACTACTAACCATTAAGATCTTTGAGAAATGTATCCGTGAATGTTGCCTAAATATTCGTGCGTCATAGTATTCGTGTAAGGATGTTTGTATAGCCGTTTGTTGCGGAATTGTAACATCATCTTATTAAGGATAATCTTACTCGCGTTACTTGCAAACCGCATGCCGCGTGAGCTGTGTACCTTCACTGTTGACGTGTAGTGATCTTTCATTTATTATAGAGAATTACTTTAACAATCTTTACATGTGCAGTGCCCTATCTGGCACAAGTAAAGCCCTTTTAGATTAAATTTTGCTAGGTTTTGTTTGAATAAAATATTATACAAATGTAAGGTAACACTCTCCTTTTGTGTTCAGCGGATATCTACAATATAAATGAAGTACATATATACTTAATGTATATATGTACCCAATGTGCATGTGATTTGTTTTTCCTTTTAGTTTTCTCAGTGTTTTCTGAAGCGACTTCGTTTTCTACGTCATTTAATCCGAATTCAAATCTACCTAGTTTCTTCATTTTCCATTAATATAAACACTACAACTTGATGATTAATTTTACTTTCAATAAGTAATTAATTCAAAAGTCTGCAACCAAAGACAACTGTCAACGACGGTAAATTGACGCTCTCAAATTACAGTTAATATATTTGGTTACTATAAGATAGCATACCACTCAGTAAGTTCGTCACTATTGATGTTTTTAGATAGTACCAACCTTGAAACGATATGAGGCAAAATTTCATAACTCTCTTACTATTACTTTACGAGTTATAGTAGTTTTACTGACGCTACTTTTGTAATTTTCAAAACATTGGGAAAAAATCTAAATTTCGTATGTGAATAAAGCGTTGCTTTTTAATGTCAAGCCATTGCTTTGCTTGAACGATATATTTGTCAATAGAGTGATAGAGGTAAAAGGCAGGAGAGGGAAAATGAAGGCTGAAAGGAAGAAAAAATAGTGCAAAGACAATAGAGGGTTTGTCGAGAAGGGCCAAGGAAGGCAAGAGGTGAGAGACGGAGGTAGAGGCAAAAAGGAAGGAGAAGCAGGAAACGGTGAGTCAGAAGGAGGTGTAGGTAGAGGGTCTAGAGAAGAAGAAGAAGCAGAAAATACTGTGGGAAAGAGAAGGGCTAAAAATAGATTAATTTTAAGTTGAAATTCTAATTAATGTTGTAAAAATTATTAATGTAGTAGATTGTAAAGCCAAAAGGCAAAGAATTAAAAATATAACAAAAACTATTACGTATGAGTAATAAAGTTTCAGATATGTTTATACTGAACAAAGAAGGTATGTTTTAATATCATAGTCGTCAACGCATGTGTGTATGGTTCCTCGAACATGGCTGATGCAAATATTTGGATGCTTTATTTTGTACAAAAGCCGATTATTCGTACCCGAACTACCAAGTGTGAACCACGTTAGATACTACACGGATGTAAAGGGAGGAAAGTAAAAAGAAGGGAAGTGAGGGAGGGAGGAGGTCCGAAGAAGAGAAAGGAGTATTTTGATAGGAATGGAATAGCGATCGAGAAGGCAGAGAGGAGAAGAGAAGGAGGAGCAAGTGTGGAAGAGGAGCTAAGGAGAAAGGATAAGGAGATACAACAACAGGAAAGAATGGGAAAAATCGAGAAAAGCAATTACAATACAAGATATAAAATAATTTGGGAAAGTAACATACCTCAGTACTTAATAGAAAAAGACATAAAAAACCTAAGAAGGACAGCAAGGTTTAGATTGGAAAATGAGGAGAAAGGAAACAGATACTGGGAAAGTAGTGAGGAAAGAATGTGTAGAGTGTGCGGAACGAAGGACGAAACACTGGAGCACATTAAGTTTGATTGTAAGGAAAAAGTTGGGAGTGAGATGAATTTGGGCTGCTCTTAAAAGGGGGCAAGGAAGGGAACGGATGGATGGCTGAAATAATTAGAAGAAGGAAGGCTGAAGCTTTTTAAATCTTTTAAAGGCAGAATAATGTAATGCCGAAAGTGAAGGGAAGAGGTGGATGGAGGAGATAGAGAAAAAAAATGGGAAAGAGAAGGAATGGCAGAGTAGAAACAGGAGAGACAGTAGCAGGAGGAGCGAAGCAGTAGCAGTAGCAGTTTTGTATTTATTTTTATAAGGAATTTTATATATATATTTTTATTTTTTTTTCGTTTGAAACAAATGAGAATGTTTAGATTTAATAAGAATCAAAATTAAATTAAGCACAATGACATGTATATAAATGAGTTAAGGCACAAGAATGTAGTGCCAAATGGCAAAAACATTAAATAAAAAATAATAATAATAATACTACACGGATGTAGCCCGGGAACTTTACACTTTCACCTGACATGAGGGCCGGTAGTTCTAATTCTTGAATATGTATTAAAGTTAGCGCTGGTAATTAAATCTCCAAGTTATCCAACACGGGCGACATCTTTGAAAAATGGCAGGCAAAAACAGTTTACTGGCAATATCTCGTTACTAATGCGTCCTATGATAAAATTAGTTATTACCAAACTTATTAACTTAGAGGACTCAATTCGCTACAAGTTTTATAAAAGATATTTCTTTGTGTGTCTTACAGAAATGGAGCTACGGTACTGCAAAGAAGGGCACTTTAATGAGAAATTAAAAACATTACTAGTTTTGTGTCATCACTGTCATCTCGCAAACGGTTTAAATAAATACTATTAAATTATGGATTTTCATACATAAAATTTATTATATAATAAACGTGTGAGGCCAAACTAGTGTGTCAGAGCCAGTTCCATTTGTGTATTTGGATTATTTCCTTGTCGTATTCCAGGATCGTAATTATTTTAATGGTGATCGTACATACTCGTCCTCGTACGCCAATACCAGGATTACATTAATGACAATTACAACAAAGCATAGCAATAATACTTAAAATTCAAATCTAAAATTGACGAGCAATCAAATTTCACTGTTTCACAGATCCGAGTCCGTGTTTCAAATTATCATATTTCTATGGCATATGTACGAGCACACATCAGTCCGATTCCTGTACCGCGTTAATATGTAAAATGGAATCAGCTAAACAAGCAAGCGCGAGTTTTATTAATGCAGCAGCCACATATCAATAGCACAATAAACATACATGTAGTTAGAGCCGGGAGATGATGGTTTTGATGCCCTACCAAATTTTACCGAATTAGAAACCAGCCAACTCGTTAACACCAGCTTGTCAGACGCACAATAGATACACAGCACTAAAAAAATAACATCCCAGAGTCCCCAGAACTATGTCAGTTTAACAAAATTTAAGAATAAATAGTGTAAGGCCGTCTCCACTCGGGTCGACTGATTGCAAACTAGTCGCGCAACGAAGTTTAAAACGAAAACGAAAAATCCATGCCATGAACAATAGCATAATAGGGGATTTTATTATGTCGTATTATGAGGTATTTTATGTATGTATGTATTTCAATACTTTTGAATAGTATTTGTGCACATCTCTGCTCTGATGTCACCATCAAAAGCATGCAACGTAATTGTCCTGCGACCAAGAAACATAGTCGCTCAAAACCAATGTCAAATTAGTTTAGTTTCGTTCGTGCCGTGTGTGTTATCTCACTCGTATACTCACTAATAGCACAATTCCATTCTCATTCTGTTCGGGCAGATTCGGGGCTAATGCTTGCAATCAGTCGACCCATGTGCGGACGGCCTAAGAAGGTATTTTGACAATTCAGTAACTTCTTTTTTTAAATCAGCAATGTTATTGTTCCATATAATCCCTGTCACTTCGGCAGAAGCTGAAAGATCATTTATTTAATTAAAAATAATTAAAAATTATTTAAGAAATACTATGGGCCAAGCTCGACTCCGACATTTAATATGTTGTCGATAATAACAGTCGAAAACAAAGCTGCATCAAGCTTCGATTTATCCGAAGTCATTGATACTTTTGCGAAAACTAAAGCTTGGAAAAGATTATAAACTAAATGGTTGTTTTGTTATCAGTATAATAGGTAGGTTACCCTTGCCTTCGGATAGGGAGTCATTTTACACGCGGGTTGAAATGTCCTACTTTCTTCCCTCGGTGTGTAATATACTATTAATGTTTTATGTACAATAAAGTGTTTTATATACATACGTGCATAAATCTTTTGATTTACTTCGTTTTATTGATTAATACCAATATTATAAATCCGAGTATACATTCCTAAACTCTTCACCTGGGCGATCACAAAAGCTCACACAAGACACATAAACACATACATGTAGTAAGTAGTTTTACTGTGCCATTTAAAGCTTTGTACCTTTAAAGTATTTATATACTCGTATATTTAAATCTGACTTGAAAAACCTAAACAGTTTAGTTAGGGGCTCAGATTTTTTTTGCACCGGGGCCCTTGATTACCTAGCTACGTCACTGATAATATAGTCTCCTTTAAGCTCGATACATTGAGATAGAATTATGAAACTACCCTCATATGTAAATGTATATCTACAAAATATCTGTATCTAGACACAAAATGTTACAACTTCCTTTCAAATAAATAACCACTAAAATAAATATATTTATTACATTTTTCATTTAATTGAGTTTTTCTTTAATTAATAAAGAAGCATGTTAAATATGGTGATGCCGATGGGACAACTTTCTAAATATTTGAACAAAACTGCGAACTCAGTGAATGGTGGACCGGAAGTAGCGATAACGTGCCTGGAATAACGAAACCGTTATTACCATAACTCGTATTAAAGGTTTCACATACAAAAATTACGCACACATCAATATTTAACTTTTTATTGATACACGCGTCTGTGTAGATGTCTATGTGTGTGTTACGGGTTTATTTACTCGATATCGACAAAATGAAATGAAATAAATGAACCGTATAATGTAAACAGACGGCTCAGTGGCCGAGGGCATTAAGCCGGACACAATACTGCTGTGTCTTCGAGTTCGATCCCCGAACCAGCACCATATTTCCTTCCCAGTAAACAATTTGGTGAAGTGTCCTATTTGGTGAAGTTCGAGTCACTCGTACAATTCTATTCTAATGCTTTACAAGTTCTCTACCTGTCACAGATTTTGTGTTAGTTTTTCATAATAATATTCTTTCTTTTTCCAACATCATTCATTAAGTATTTCTGTTTCTTTCCCACATGGATATATTTTTTTTAAATTCACATTCATTTCATTTATTCTGTAAATGAAAGTTTATTTATTAAAAGTGAGAGAGAAACGAGATGCGTTAGACAATAAAATATATTTTTCACCGTTACACTTGTATACTTGTATAATATTTCGTTCTGTACAGATGTTTAAAGTATTTGCTATCCTTTTTCAACAAATATTTCTTTAACGGTAATATACAGACGCTGTCTCCCTCAATCTCCGAATATAATGTGCTTAAACGAATACGAGTATTAAAATGTAAGCAGCGAGGGTAAGACAGAGGTTTTAAACCTAACGCAGACCTGCCGATCGTGGATTTTTGAATCACCAAAACAATGTAAAAAACTAATATAACGAGTATTGTTGAAGATGAATAATATTCATTAAAAAAATCACGATCCGTACTAAAGATTACATCTATTTATTTCTTCATTTAAATATTTATATTTTGCAGACTTTAAAAAGTAAATTTCCATTAAGTTTTATACCCCTGCCATCCTTGCTAGTGGAAAGTTTATGACTTATACGATGCTAAGACAGAGGTTTTAAACCTAACGCAGACCTGCCGATCGTGGATTTTTGAATCACCAAAACAATGTAAAAAACTAATATAACGAGTATTGTTGAAGATGAATAATATTCATTAAAAAAATCACGATTTGTACTAAAGATTACATCTATTTATTTCATCATTTAAATATTTATATTTTGCAGACTCTAAAATGTAGATTTCAATTAAGTTGTATACCCCTGCTATTTTCAAGTTTATAACTCCGGTCATAAATCATAAACCTACTCCGCTTTTAATTCAGCAGTGAACCGTCGTTGCGATGTCTGTAGCTCATAAAAAGGACCTTTCCTATGAACGACTGAATAGAAAACGAACACGTTCCAGACAAAAAACTCATGATATGTAATAGAAATTAAGTAGAATTTACTCCAAAATGTTTACTGGGTTGGTTGGCTGTTATCGAAATTAATTTAATTATGTATTTACATAATCATAAAACGACGACACAGTGGGCGAGAGTATTGATGCTTGACGCCGACTGCTGTGTCTTCGGGTTCGATCCCCGGACCAGATATATATTTTCTGGGTTTGGTTATTATGAACTTATATTGATTATGGTCATAAATAATCGTACACTTATTAGGCAGTGGTGTAGCCCACATATATGAGGCCACGACACCATAAATACTGCCAGCATTGAAGGAGGTCGTCGGTGATAGGTCTCAGCATCGGAAATAGGCCGACGTTAAATAAATAAATAAAAAAATATTACATTTGGTGGTGTTATTCACATATGTTCACAATGCTAATGGGAGAATTTTCAGTATCCAAAATCATCGATAAATAAATTAAATAAAATGTTTACCCCACGTTGCATACAATTTTTATTGTACAGGATGCGGCAGCAAAACGTCCTTTTTTTAAAACCGCGCCATTCGGTTGATGTCGTAGCGAAGCGATAGTGGTCTCGTTCGAGAGGCGGGACAATAAAGTTTTGTCACGACGCAGTTCAGTCGTCATCATGCGTTGAAACAGTGAAGAGCGTGCATTTGCCGTTCAGGCCTACTTTCCGGGCCGATGTTCTATGATGGAAATCCAACGCGCCTTTCGGAATCGCTTTAATTTAGCCCCGTTGGCCCCTGTCCAGGACCGGAAATCAATTGTTACGTGGGTCACTAAGTTCAGGCAATCTGCGTGTGTGACAAGACGAAGTACTGGAGTCCCTCGGCCCAGCAGATCACCTGAGAGCATTGAGGTAGTGAGATCTTTAATGTTGGGATCATCACGACGTTCTGAGCGTAAACATGCCTTTGCCTTTGGACTTTCCGATCGTTCTGTGAGAAGAATTCTTCATGATGATCTTCATTTCCATCCATACAAGATGGCGATTGTGCAGGAACTTTCTAAACATGACTTCAATTATCGGAGGCACGAGTGTGAGGTTCTTCTGGAAGTCGTTCCTGAGGACGCCATTCCGATTTGGCCCCTTGTGATTTTTTTCTATGGGGTTTATTGAAATCCCGTGTTTATGTGAACCGTCCAAGCCCCTACAAGATTTAAAGACCAACATCCAGGAAGAAATTGCCAACATACAAACTGCCAACTGTTATATTGGTACGAGTCATGACAAACGTCAGAAATCGGTTCACTCCGTTTATGTAGAGGGGGACGTCACCTTCATGATTTGATCTTCAAAACTAACTAAAACAAAACTATATGTATGTACCTACATTATAAAAAACAAATAAACATTTTCTGATGCATGCAATGGGTTTTATCAAGTTTTGAAAAAAGAAAGTTATGCTGCCGCACCCTTTACTATAAAGTATATATAATATACAGTACATGAATACTGCATAACTATATAGTACGTAGTTATGTATATATAAAATATTTTTTGAACCTTTATATGAACCGAAAGACAAATACGTTTGACCCGAAATATTTTTGATTAAATGAACCGTTTTAATGACTTAATGAAAGTATAAATGCGAAATTAGTGACAGTGGTGTAAAGAAGCCTAAGCTTACAGTAGAAACTAAAAAGGAAGTAATAACTAAACATGAGAATAGTGTTCATAGTTTCTGATCCCGCCAAACAGTACGACATAGTTAAATTTACAATCTGTGCTAAATTCAAGAAAAAAAATGCACAGTCGCCGCACATGGGGCGACTGGTTGCAAACCTTAGCCCCGAATCTGCCAGAACCGAATGAGAATGGAATTGTGTTGTTAGTGAGAGAATGAACATGTATACGAGTTAGAAAATCTTTCAGTTAATCTGAATTTCTCTTTCAGCCTGTCTTTTTTTGATAAATTACCTAATAAGACTCAGATAAGACATTTTCTTGAAAGAAACCTATCCATCCAGGTTTGAGTAGAAAACTCAAAAGTGGGAATACGGCTTCACACGAGACGCGATAAGGCGAAAGTTTCAAAAATCTCGCCTCGGTCTCGTTAGTTTATAAAAAAAATAGGTATCGTTTTAGTCTCGTCTCGTCCCGTCACATTTCGTTATTGTGACTTACTTCTAAGATAGTCCTAAATAAAGAAATTCATTATATTATTTCGGCTAATTTTTTTTTTATTCTAAATTTTTCATACACTAAGCTTATCGCTTTTTTCACACCATTAATTGTATCAAATTTAAAAGGAAATTTAAACTTTGAAGAATTTTGTTATAAACAGTTGACCAACTGGTTCAATTTCACTTAATGCATCATCACCTTCATCTAATCTTGGCGTTCTTTCAAGTTACCTACACTCAACGACATTTTTGCGGCAACTAAAGGTTAAAATGTTTTCAAACAATCGCATTGTAAATAATTTATATTCACATTTATTTTCCCTTAAAACATTCGTTTCCGTTCGGCTGTAAAAATGTTGTAAAAGACAAAATTATAAAAAGAAATATTTAATAGATGTTTGTTTATTTGATTTTATATTTCATAAATTTACGACCTAACCTTTTTTGTAATAAAAAAAGGTTGAACGTTTATGTTTCTTGTTAGTTTCTTTTTCTCGGAATTTGAAATAACGTCAACGAGACCAGAATCGAGACTCTCGGGTCTCGTTGTAAGTGGTCTCGGTACCGTCTCAATAGTTTTCAGAAAGGTCTCGTTTCGTCTCGTTGCTTTCGTTCGCTTTTACGAGACGAGATGAGAAAAGTCTCGTGCTCGTGTGGAGCCCTAAGTTTTATTATCGACATTGACAATTAAGTAAAATTACCCGTACGATTCGTTTTCAATAAGTAACCGTAGTATAAAATACAAATCAAAAATAAATATTAAATATTACTCGTACGGCCCATAGCTTTGTAAATTATTTACTAAGATCTTTTTTATTTTTATCCTAAAAATATTCATTGAATTTTTTTTTATGTATGGGATGTCATCAAAATATTTCCATCACATTAATCTTTCTACATGTAAAACAAAAAAGAGATCTGTCTATCAACATTAGCATACCGTTGAAATATTTTCATTTTAACAATTTTTTATTTTCATTTTTTCACTTTAAAGTTATTTTTATATTCATATCACTTTAGTATCATTCATTCTATTGTATCTATATCGTGTTCTGTTCATTTTAGTAAACAATAGACCCTTTTTAAATTGTTACTGTGACATTTAACCAATTTATTTTTGGAACGTAAAAGAGGAATGATTTTATTTAATATTCATATTGAAATCAATTTATTTTTACGTATCAAAGGAAATGTTGGTGACAAATCATTCACCGGAAGTAATCAAAAAGTCAATTGAAGTTATGTTTGTCAATCAGCAAAGGCACAGCAACCGTTGTGCAGTTGATATAGTATCTGCTGTAGCCTGTAGGTATCTCTAAAGGTTCAAATTAACTAAACTGTTAATACAATATTTATACACAAAAGATGATTTTTTGTCTGAATTTGTTAAACAATTCTATAAAAATGCACTGTATAACTATATTATGAAAATTACCCCCCGTGTGAACACTATATTTCTCGAGTCATGGTGTGTACACTGGATCTATGATGGACAGTTGAGTTTTTAGAGTTTTCTAAGCTTTCAAAAAATCTGAAAAAATTCTGGATTACTTCTTGAAATGCCTACTACATGCTCTAGAAGTTGCCAAAGTCTAAAGTTTAAAACCGTTGTTAACAAAAATTAACAAATAGTAAAAAACGCGGAAAAAAACAGAATATTGTTAAAAAATTCGTAACTTTATAACAAACAAATATTAAGAAATGTAGTGTCTTTGGCGTGGGCTCCAAAAAGTTGAATTATTTGTGCACCTGGAAATGGGGAATATTTTACGGATTCAGGCATGTCATAATAACCGGAACGGTGATTATCCGGCACAAAATAAGTTTTTATTGTTGAAAATACAAAAGTTATGAAATAATAAATAATAATAGTTATTAATAATTAGTGTCAAAAAGAGAATTTACTAAAATCCATCAATTGAAAATTTAGATAATTAGATAATATCTTTTATAAGTGTATTTATAACATTCTGCATAGCATTAAATTTATAGCACAACTACCTTAATAGTGGAAATTTACGCAATTTCAGCCTAGTCGATCAATCAGAATGTTCATTCATTTTTTATATATATCACGTTAATTTTATGTAATTTTCACACTATTTTGTAGATATATAATAGGTGATTTTACATATTTAATATATTTTAATGCATATTTAACAAGACGCCAGTTGATTGAGTTCTTGTAATTAACAAAATTCCATTAATTTTACCGTAGAGTGTTTCCTAAAAGTTTTTGGAAAAGCGGAAATGAACGTAACAACAAATGAAACACACGCCGGAAATGTCTAAAACCTTTCCTGTTCTTTAATTTATAGGACATGAAAACAACTATTAAACTCAGTGTGAAGTGTAACTGAGTTTTACTAAATATTTGCAGAATCGCAAGTCGCTACCTTATACAATGATATGAATAAAGAATATTTTTAAGATTCTTTAACAATAATTTTACAAATAGTTGCGTTTATTTTCTTTTTCAAATGAATAAACATCAATTATGTGAAGTGTGCTATAAAAAGTAAGAGCCTGTCATACTATGGAAACATATTTGAGTCAAAGCAAACCGACTTCTGTATCTTTGAATATGTTTGTCACAATACATATATACCACGTACCGATACAACAGTATGCCAAGTCAAACTTGTGTACTGTATTGGAGTTGTTTTGCACTAACATAATTTATCATGAGATCAAACTTTTAATTTAATTTTATCGATACACCACTGTTATGAAAGAGACTATTGCATTCTCTTTCATATCCCTTCCAGTGTATTCGTTTGGTCCCTTCCATGTATACGCTTGGTTAAAATTCCAGTATAAGACCTATGTAACGTCCGTATTCAGACGGCTTTGTCGCTTGCAGTGTGCAAGGGTTCATTACATTTACAGGGTTTGGATAGATAAAGCGTCGTAGCGCGTATACATCTGGTTAAAATTTGCTGAAATACGTTTACATAGTGCGACAGGCCTTTTGCTACTACAGATGAACTATATATGCATTAAAATCGTAAGACTAATACCTGTGTAGCGTGAACCACTCTTTCAATTGCCACCACTCACAGGTCTATTGACACATTAGTCTCACAGTGGCCTTCGTTTATACAAGATCTTTTTTCTTCTATTTTGCCGAAAAGGGAAATGGTAAGTGTTAATAGAACATAAAAACATTTGTATGAGACTTGGAAAAACCGCTACTGAAATTCATTCTTTATTAAAACAAGTATATGGACGTTGAAGATTATGCACGTTCAGGAAGACTTGGACGTCAAAAATTTGATTCGATCTATGCGTCGGTTAACTATTCATGCAATGGCTGTAGTAATTGGTGAAGAATACGTAAGGCAAATTTTACATGAAAATTCACTTAATCAAAGACTTTTCTAACAAAGTATAACATCCCACAGCTAGACACCTGCCACCATGTGACTTTTATCAGTTTTCCAAGATCAAATCTACATTAAAAGAACAAGATTTTAAACAGTTGAAGCTTTAAAAGATATAGCGACATACACCATGAATGAGCTCCCAAAAGAATACTTCCAGCACTGTTTTGAACAATGGAAAATTCGCATGGAGCTGTATCTGGTTATATAGAGGACGGTGTATAAGACATTTTAGGAATTGTAAATTTTTAAACAAACTTATGTGTTACCCCTGAAAACAGAGACATTTATTTTAATAATTTACATACATATTATAATAATTACTGTGTTCAACTTAAATCATACTATCTTACCTGAAAACAAAGAAACGACATTTAAAGTTTATTATTTTTAATTGTCAAGTCCTTTTTATTATATTATTATTTTATTTTTAATGTTTTTGCCATTTGGCACTACATTCTTGTGCCTTAACTCATTTATTTACATGTCATTGTGCTTAATTCAATTTTGATCCTTATTAAATCTAAACATTCTCATTTTTTTCAAACGAAAAAAAAAATATATAAAATTTCTTATAAAAATAAAAACAAAATTGCTACTACTACTGCTTCGCTCCTCCTGCTCCTGTCCTTCCTGTTCCTACTCTGCCATTCCTTCACTTCCTAGTTTTTTTTTCTCTATCTCCGCCATCCACCTCTTGCCTTCACTTTCGGCAATACATTCTTCTGCTTGAAAAAGATTTAAAGAGCTTCAGCCTTCCTTCTTCTAATTATTTCTGCCATCCATCTGTTCCCTTCCTTGCCCCCTTTTAAGAGCTGCCCAATATTCATCTCACTCCCTACTTTTTCCTTACAATCAAACTTAATGTATTCCAGTGTTTCGTCCTCCGTTCCGCACACTCTACACATTCTTTCCTCACTACTTTCCCAGTATCTGTTTCCTTTTTTCTCATTTCCCAATCTAAACCTTACTGTCCTTCTTATGTTTTTTATGTCTTTTTCTATTAAGTACTGAGGTATATTACTTTCCCAAGTCCTTTTTATTATATTTATATTGCTTAACATAATGCACAGTGAGTTCTGTCAGCTTTAAATATCAACTGTGTTGGCCATTGACACACACTACAATGAAAGTAGCTATAAGTAATATATACCTGACCAAAATGCAGCTGTAATACCTCTGATCAGTGTTACCAACTAAAGAAATATAATTTGTTTACATATGTATACATTTAAAATAAATACATTTACAGCATGTGTACAACATGTGTATATGTTATATCCACACCTCGTAGCACTAGGATATAATAAAAATATTAGTAAAAAGATAGTAAATTTATTCATTACTCATCAATCTGATTATTTCTGTGTAAGCGGTTATTTTGTTTGTAATCATAACTCGGATATACGTCATTTTAAACTGCAATAAATGCAATTTATAACCCGAGTTTAAAAGCAAAGGGTGGCGTTGCATCACATGCATCCGTTCATACTTGTAAACAGTTTTACATGAATTTAATTTTCAATTTAAAGTGCAACCCTGCGTTATCAGTACCTCAGTATTTTATATTATCATGTTTTATCAGAATATAAATTTACTGTATTATATTAAAACAAGAGTTAATAATTTTCAGTTGTTATTAATTTTAAATTGTTTTATGGTAAACTAACGCATGTTCAAACATGTAATACTCTCACGAAGTTCATATACGAGGTGTGTTGAAAAAGTAAAGGGAATTGTAAATAGATTAGGAACTAATACCACTTACCACTCTTACCAATGTTTGTGCAAGTGCAGACAAGCTTGTAGATAATGTTATAGCACTTTGTACGAGATTATTGAGATTTAAAGGTACCATACACACTCGCATATGTTGGGCTCACTTCCGAACCGAGCATGCTCGCGGTTCCCGGTATACTTTAACCTAACTATATATGGTCAACATTAGTTAACAAGAAAATGTTAACTACAATAATTAACATAGGAGTATAATATTTTTTTAAATATTTATTTGAGTGCATCAACTTTCAAAAGTTATTAGCACTTAAAACAAAATATACATTTATAAACATTTACAATACATAATTTACAACCGAGTATGGGTACTTAAAATAAAGAGATTAAATTAGTCGTATTGATAAAATGAATACGGTTTCTCATATTTTCCTTGCTTTCAAATATCTGCCTATATCCCTCAGGCATATTACAGCCTTGCCTGTGCGACGATTACCTTGAGCATCGAAGAACAGGGGCGGCCTTAGCTATGGCGAGGCCCCGGGCGGCAGAACATTGCGAGGCCCTTGTTCTTTGTATAATTTATGTACATTGTAAGTAAGTATTTTGACTGAAAATTTTATATTGGAAGATTTATAAAAGTTAATAAGCACAAAGACGACAAATATTATTGATGATAAACTAAGGTACATGGGTGCTTTAAAAGATATACGCAGTGATTCTAGTATGTTCTCTAAAGAGTGAGGCGCGAGATTCAAATACATCTATAGTAATGAATTTTTCTACTTGGGTTGTTGCGTGAAAATGCGAGGCCCCTACAAGAGCGAGACCCCGGGCGGTTTCCCTGCTTGCCACCCCCTAAGGCCGCCTCTGTCGATGAATAATATGCTTCTCCGTTATTGGACTGTTACATTGTTCACATATTGGTTGTGGTTCTCTTTTGAATAAGTAGGTATAAGTAAGATTTGTATGATATATCTAGATTGTGCTTATTACTACTTCCAACCTTCTATTTAGTCCGACCGGTAATTGAGTATATTGTTATTTACAGGCATCAAACTTAAACTTAATTCCGTTTCCCATATTGTTTTCTATTCTGGTTTTTTTTCTTGTTCTTTCTCCTCTCTCTCTTCCTCCCGTCCATCTTCTCCTCCTATCTCTATTCTTTCTTTATTCCTATTGGTATTTTCGATTCTTTTTTTATAGTTTCCTGCCACCTCCTTACTTCTCAATTTCTTACATAACCTCTAAAGTCATTGTCCTTGTATTTTAACAGTACTCTGTTCCAAATGTAGGGTCAACAACAGGTTTCATTATAAATCAACAGAAAAACGCAATATTTTGGTAATTCAAAATTGTGATAATTCAGTGACTCCCGCGCATCTTCCGTCAACTGCCATCTATAAATAGACTACTGTCAAATTTTGAGCCAGATGCTATTAAAAGCAGCTGTCCGCGCGATGGATGCCACGTTTGCGATTGAATATTGGGCTAGGAACTGCTATCTCATCCACCATATTTTGCCCTCTGCAACTATTTCTTGTTCCCAAACCTGAAGAAATGGCTGGGCGGTAAGAGATTTGGGTCTAACAAAGAGATCATATCTAAAATAACTGTAACAAACGCCTATTTTGAGGGTCTTGAGAAAAAAATTATTTGGAAGGAATAAAAGAATTGGAAAAACAGTGGACAAAATGTACCGAGCTTAAAGGAGAAGAAAATATTTATTATTGAGAAATAAACGAATTATCAAACTACCCTTGTATGACAATTCTAACTTGGGATAGGTACAGGGACGTCACTAATTCAGGTCATATCTTCTTTCCTTAAAGTAGAAGAAATTCTAAAGACAAAAACAATCAAATTAAAATAGGAAAGTTAAATAAGTAATACCCGGTGACAAGGGTCGGGTATATTAAAGATTAGGATTAGGATTAAATAAATTATATGTTTTGTTATTTAATTGAATTGAAATCTCAGTTGTTTATTATGCAAACATATTCTGATGTTGAACTTGATACAATGTTAAGGATTTGTTTCTAACATTTAGATTTGTAAAATGAGTTAAACAGAATTGCTGCTGCTATTGTTTCTGTAGGATAAGTTTTAATTATAATTACTTCAATTCTCTTAATTATAATATGTCAGCGCCCTGAGGAATATAAAGGTTACAAATTAATGATACTCGGAAATGATATGTATCTATATGATTCAAAGTAACTAAAACTTTGTTGAGTTAAGGCCGTTTTACTAATTCTCATTTAACTGAGGTTTAATTGGCCCATTTTGACTTCGCAGGACTAAACCCTCAAACCTAATAAAGAAAAATGCTAAATATATATTTTTTTTATTTATTTATTTATTTCCCTTGACTTTTATTCGTCATAGCCACCATCAAACATTTTTTTACATATTTCATATTTTATAATTCTATTTTCCAAATTTCTAAATATTTAAATAATTCACTAATTAATTTAGAATCACTTAACAAAAATTTAGTATTAACAGGAAAAGTTTTAATCACATCTAATATTTCACTATTGAACTTTGATCTTTCTAAACTATAATTTATGCAATCAAATATAATATGATCCAAAGTTCCTTCTTCACCACATTGACATCTATCGTCAGATTTAATATTAATTTTGTACAGGTGAGCTGGAGTTTTACAATGATTACTTTTGATTCTGATTATAGTTGATATAATTTTGCGGGACTCATTTCTAAACCATCTTTTTTTACTTAAATTTGGATGTAACATATAATAATCTCTTCCTTTTAACTGACTTTTGTTAATGAAATCTGGTTTCCCAAAAAAACGCTAAATAACTCCAAATTCTCCATTAGAGCAATCTCTACCACAAAGTGTTATTATTGAAATGTAAGCTACTAGATAAAATGTATCTAGCATAGATCTCGTTCAATTTTTTTTTACAAATTTTTGTATGTTAATACTTAATTGTAGTATTATAGAAAAAAAAGAAAAAAAAATTGTTCGAATCATAACTGTAGCTTAACAAAGCAATATATCTCGGTCTTTGACAAAAGTTAAGCCATTAATTAAGTTTAACTGAGAATTGATAAATCGGCCCTAAGAAGAACAATTAACATATATAAATTTAGGTAAAGACCCGCTAGATACTCTGTTTCAATTCAGGCCATGAAGTATGTAGATTGAAGACACATGCCTAAGTAGTTGAGGTAGGGTAAAATTCGGTCCAATGAACAAATTTGCTTCAAAAGAAGTGCAAAAAGAAACAGTAAAAAATTAACACATGATAAAATGAAATCAATTACTAATTTTACAAGGTACTGTTATTTCAAGAAAATTTATAAAAGATTAAATGCAATTAAAATATTTGTTTGACGGCACAGTATCCGAGAGCGTTGATGCTTGATACCAGATAATAGTATTCAAATGAGGGTATTTCCGCTGACATTGCCCTCTTCGTGACGTCAGTGAGCAGTGTTCGGTTCACTACATACTATATTCCCCTTCCGGACAAACATACTTCAATGATTCATATTAATTTGGGATGTTCCTCCCCCAGTTACATACTTAAGTTTCACCTTCGTCGTCCACATACAGATGCAATTTCTGCACAAACTTTGCGAGTGTAGGGTCTATAAAGGCTGGCATCGCACACCTTTAGAAGTGGAGGAAAATCAACCATACTTTCTGCACAACTCATATTCCGCCGGACCAGAACCATATTTTCTGTGTTTGGTTGATGTCAAAGTTAAATTGATGATATCATAATTTTTTTTAATGTAGTCCACATATACGAGACCACGATAATTTGTGTATTGATAATATTTCCTTTTCCTCATTTTACACTTATTTCAACTTTCCCTCACTTATTTCAAAACTAAGTACATTATTCTAAATAGAAAATGCCATTAAAAGCAACTTTGCATTAAAGGCAACACTTATTTTGCGGCCTATTTCCGATGCTGCATCTCATCACCGAAGACCTGCTAACTGCCTAATAAGTATATGATTATGTAGACACATAATAAATTAAACTGTAATAACTTCTAAAGTCAGAAAATTTATCTCTGGTCCAGGGACCGAATCGAAAGATGCGGAAATTTGATGTCAAGCACCACTGTGCAGTTATCAATATCCTGCGTTATATTTTTAATTATTTAATTAATGAGTTTGCTTAAAAAAATGATATGACCAATATTATTTAGAAAATAAATATGATTCTTAAATAATATTTACATTTGTTGATATTTCTGTTTTGTAAATATTGATACGTAATATTTGTAAATTGCGCCTGTAATTAATTAATGCAAGAATTTATTAAATTTCTTATGTTTTTTTCCCTTTATTTCAGAGTGAGTTTCCTGCTGGACATCAAAGCAGGAACATCTTGTTTAAAGGTAAATAAATTAATTACTTTCTAACTTAATATTCATTAATTACTTCAAAATATTTGTTCATTTATAAATTAAAATTAAAAATTAATTAACTTATTTTGTTGAAATAATTTATTTTATTTCAATTACATTTATAGAAATCACTTCTTTAGTTTTAATTTGATGAAATGTTTTTTGATAAAAGTATTACGACAAATTTTAACATTTGTTATTATTAATTAGTCGCAGTGGAATGACTGGATAATAAATAAAACACGAAGCTGCTACCCATAAAGTACCTACAAACAAATTCTTGAGTTGCTCTGTTTATTGTAAGAGTACCATAACACAAAAGGTTACGATTTGGTAATACCGTTTATACCAATGCGAGCTTCGTGTGACGCGTGACGCGTGAACATTGATTTTAATGTAGCGTTGTTAAAGAAACTTCACTTAATATGTTACAATAGTATAAGTGGCTTCTTCTGTCTTGCAATGTATAACGTTTATATGTTACATTTTATGTATATGTTATGTTACAACCAGAAGTTATTAGTAAATATAAGAGGATATCTATAAATTACGTCACACAAATTTCCTGTAATTCTGACCCCTTTTTCGTCCACGATGTGACGTCACACATTTCAATTAATAAATTTTTATTGTTCTTAAAATAAATGCCCTTTCCTTTTTTTGTTGTAGATCACATGACAAATTATAATTTAAATCGGAAGAATTTAAATATTTTATACTTCGTGTGACGTCACAAATCTTCACCTTTATGGATCACCCCACATTTATGGATGACCCCTTAGAGTAATCAAGTAATGTATTGCCATTGTATATTCAAATATTTTAATTTAAGAATGAAATTACGTTTAATTTATTAAATATAAATTTGAAATTTATATTCAAGCTGAAGTTTGAGATGAAGAAATATTAATGTAGATTGTAAACCCGAAAGGCAAACAATTAATAATATAATAATAAAAAAATATTAAATATAATTAAAACATACTTTTTCGCTTAGCGGCGGTGCAGGCGCATGAATTATTATAAAATTATTCTTACGAAACATACCTGTCATTTACAAAACCACTTCCTCGTTTTGAGACCTAAAAAGGTTAGTAGACGTCAAATACAGCCCACTTTGTTGACATTACGCTAAGGACAACGATTCCACTACGTCACTGACAAAATTTAAATAATAATCATCTCCATGAAAGCCTCTAACCTCTATCTCTTCCACTCTTCCATTGTACTTCCACTATGCTACTTTATATTTCATTTTCTTTCTGCATATTTTATGCACTCTTTTCCGTCACAGTGACATTAAATATCGAGGAAGGTTTTTTTTATCAAAGAATGGATTTTAACTTTATTAGAATGTACTTTAACCGTGTCTGTTCAATATGTGGTTGGAGGTTCGTGGTTCGGGGTTCATGCCTCGTTCCAAGAAACGAATTACGGCCACTGGTACACCCACTCTCACTCCCACTCGTACATAGTGAAATATACTCGTAATATTATTAGCATGTCAGTAGTATTAAATTTGCATTTTTTAATATAAGAAAAGTGTAACATTTTATCAATTTTATTATGTAAATGTATAGAGATAAAGGGTACGTGATTGAGCTAATAATTCAGTTAAAACTTTATTCACAGCCGCTTTATAGGCCAGGCGGTAGTACTTAGGATTTTGACAAAAATGATGGATTATTGAAACTTGCTTTTAAGTATCTCACCTCCTCCTAAGTAGGCTAACTTTGTAGCCCACTTTCATAACTGCTTTAAGAATAAACCTTATTGGCCTGTCGCACACTGCAAGCGCATTTAAGCTGATTTTGACCAGCGTTACTACGCTGTATCTATCCGAACTCTGTAAATGTAATGAACCTCGCACATTGCAAGCGGCAATTCCATCCGAATACGGGCGTTAACTAGCTCTCATACTGGAAGTGTATATTAATTTTTTTTTTTTTAATATTTATTTTTAAGTGCATCAACTATTGGAAGTTATTAACACTTTCAATCAATATTATATTTTTACATACATTTTTTTTCTTATAAAACCTAACTTATAGAATATATAATAATTACATTTCAATTATAAATTGTTATTTTTCTTTTCCGTTGGTCTAGTAACTCTTTCTGTTTTCTTGTATTTCCTTTTCGTATTTTTCTTAGTTATGTTATTGCCTGATGTTTATTTTGCAATACCATGTTTGAATCCGAGCCATCATCCTCATTATCTGACTCTATCGGTGATTGTAGTATCCGTTGTCGTGCTCTCATTCTTCTTCCTTTTATTTTCTATTCTTGGGCCTGGTAGTTTAAATATATCTTTTTCTTCGCCAATAATATTTACTGGAAAGGATAGGTGCAGTAGATTTTGAGCTAGAGAGGACGCTATAAAAAAAGCTATACGTGAGAAAAACGCGTTTAAAAGTTTCAAAGAAGGACGAAACCAGACCAGATTGGTGAAGTAAAAAATCTAAATCTGCGACAGTTTTACTCGAATCGACTTCAAATTTTCAGACAATAAACTTAATACGTTGTACATTAATATAAATAAATAAAATACAAATTAAAAAAAATAATTGAAATCCTTTTAACACTTGCAATTGTCTGTAACTTATGCGTACTACGCAGGGGACAGTTTACTGGGAATTTATTTGATTGTAATGCCTGCAGTTCACTCTCGTTGAGCAGGCGAAGTCGAGTGTGCATAATAGTCCTCGCCTCCTGTTGCCTTTCTCGCGTAGTCTCGGGTGCCTCGCCTCGATTTCACCTATACTGAGTGCTCTCGCCTTGCCTTGATTGATGAGCAGTCTTTTGACACAAGTCAAGCGAAACGAGTGGTTCGCCATGTTCATTTTCGACACATTATTTTAATGTACTCATAACCTTGATGACTGTAAAATCAGTTCTAATAAATATTCAAATTTTCCAGCTTGTTTTTCACTCTGCCTCCTTGCCTAGTGCGCTATGTTAAAAGTAATAAGGTTTTGATTTTGAATAATATTGATTCTCTGGAAAACAGAATTATATACTACTGACATTGATTTACCATATGAGTGATATATAAAGAGAAAAGGAAAGGAAAAGCTGTTTAACAATGTGTATTCATATGTAAATTTGTTAAAATGGTTCGAAATTATATACTCGTACTTCTATATCATGCTTTAGCTTTAGTTCTGCAGGAAGATATTACTTTCTTTATATACGAGTATGACTGAATAATATTTTGTACAAAATTTCATTTTAACTCAAAAACAAACTTTTCATTTTATCGTTACAATTTCAAACTTTCGCAAAAATATGATCGTGTCAGGTCACTAACAGGTAATAATTTATTTATACACATTATTTATTTGTTTAAAGTCGTCCTATTTCCGATGCTTGGCTACCGAAAACCTCCAACTTAAATCCTCCGCACATGAGGCGACTGATGGCGGATGGCCTTAATGGCAGTTCTTATTGCGCCGAGGACTTATATTTATAGGCTACACCACTACTATATAAGTTGATATAACTTGGTAACAACCAGAAATTATTACGCTGTACTGGGGATCGAACTCGAAAACCCAGCAGTCTGGTATCAAGCATCAATGCTCTGAGCTACTGTGCCGTTGCTAATATCCAGTGTTTTTACATTTACCATTTAGTAGTTTTATTTACTTTTAACTAGATACTGGGAAACCAAGAGAAAGGCAGCAGATACTAGGAAAATAGAGAGCAAAGGATGTACAAGGTATGCGGGAGAGAGATAGAATGCTGGAGCACATTAAGGGGTCTTCTCACTTTAGGCACCTCGAAAATAGGCTATTTTCGCAATTTTTTTTCGAGCCTTTTTGCACAAAATTATGGGATAAAATGGATCCTATGTAATAAACACATCTTTCAAGTACAAGAAAACAATTTTTTTTAATTTTTTTTAACAATTATTATAACAAAAAAGTAGCATCGAAAAACTCGTGTAGAAATGTAATGTTCGTGGCTTGTTGATGGTATCTCCGAGACAGGTCATTTAAAACAAAAAAATAAAACAGTTTTAGATTCAGTATATCAGTGGCTATAGCGCATATCATCAGATTTTTGATATTCGCGAAAATAACAAAATGGCGCACGTTTTTTGAAAAAGTACCAAAAAAAACGCAAATCAAAATTTTAAAAATCTGATGATATGCGCTATAGCCATAACTATGAAGAATATGTCATTTAAATTTCATGACAATCGGCCGGATAGTTTCCGAAATTTCATCAACAAGGCACTGAAAAACCTTGTTTTCAGATAAAAGCGTTTAAAGTTTGCTCCTTTAAAGCCGGGTGCTCTGAGGTAGTCACCTAACGGTCGCCCAAAAATGTAGTTAGACTTGTCCGATCTTTATGAAATTTTGATATAACATTTTTGATGATATGTACTTTCAAAATTACAAAAAAAAAAATCGATTTTTTAAAATTTGCAAAGTGAGAAGACCCCTTAAGGGTGCGTTCGACTAAGCGTTCACAACGTCCAAAATATTCGATAATGTCACTAATGACGTCATTAATTATGCTCATGCCAAGCTCACAACGACCTATCTGAAGAGTTGGGTCGTAGTGGTCGTTGTTGAGCATTTCGGCGCAATGTTTAAACATAACGTATAACACAAATATGACGATGACAGAAAAATTTACTTTATATGATTCGGAAGGAGATATTTTATTTTATTATATAATTATGTATATATTTATATTTATATATTTATTTATTTAATGTTTTACCTTTCGGCATTTCGGTATTTTACTGCTCTTTCCCCTGTTTTAATTCGTATCTTATCCCTTTTTAGCTCATCCATCACCATGTATCCTGGCGTGCACCTGTCCAGCCCTAGTACCCATTTCATATATGTCACCTGTATTCTTTCCAACTTTTCTTGTTCCTTCCACCCCCAAACCTCTGCTCCATACAACATCATACTGGCTATCAGTCTATCAAATATCCATATTCTCTTTTGTATGTCCCCCCCAAATACCTTTTCCCCTAGTCCCCATACCCGTCGCATTGCTTGCTCTGCCTTCTTTGTTACCTCCCTTATCTGAGCCTCTTCTCCATTGTTCTTTTTAAAAGTGTAGCCCAGATATTTAAATTCTTCTACTTCCTCAATGTCCTCTGCCTTGTATTTCCACCTTTTATGTCTCCTTTTTCCACCCCCTTTTTTAAATACCACAGTTTTTGTCTTTTCCACGTTTAACTCTAGTCCTTTCCTGTCTATATACCTCCCTAGCCGTATATATATATATATATATATAATTAATTATGTTAAATAAGCTTAATAAAATTAATTTTAATTCATATTTGGCTGCCATTTATATACTTTCCCTCATACCATAACCTAAGTACTATGTTGTTAGTAAAAGAACGAACGTGTTTACGAGTGAGATAAAACACACGGCACGAACGTAACTAAACTGATTTTAAACTGGTTTTGAGCATATATTCAGCTACTATATGTCTCGGTCGCAGGGCATTGTTTGTTTCATCAACAGAGATGTTTACGAATACTATTGAAAAATATTTAAAGACATACATACAATCAAATATAACATAATAGAATCCCCTGTTTTGCTATTGTTCAAAATTCTATAGAGTCCAGATACACGGCTCGATATGGCTCGTGCTCGTTTTCGTTGAAAACTTCGTTTCTCGTTTAGTTTGCAATCATCCAACTCGTGTGCCTTTCCTCGTGTTTTATCTCACTCGTATACACGTTCGATCTCTCACTAATAACAGTTGTAATCACATTCGCTTCGGGTAGATTCGGGGCTAACGTTTGCAACCAGTCGCGTCTTGTGCGGAGGGCCTAAGTATTCATGTAAGACTTTGAATAAAAAGTGAAAAGAAGATTATGCAGTTATTGAAGCGTGGCAGTAAAGGGAAAGGGAAAGTGAATGGCGGAAGTAGAGGGAAGGAGCGAGGAAAGAAAACGAATGGCAGAGTAGAAACGGGAGGGATGGTAGCAGAAAAAAAGAAGCAGTAGGTGTTTAAGTTTTGAAGAAGAGAGTGAGTAGATAAAATAAAGAACACAAATGAAATGTAATTTATGGCAATGATAAGTAATTTAATAATTTAAGACGGAAGAATATAGTGCCTAATGGCTAGATTCCACAAAGTGTGACAAGGCCAGGACGAGTCACTAGCTTCGTGATTGTACGAAATAAAACCATGCGAGTATTTGTAGATTGAATAATTATTCAATTGTTTAATGATAAAATAATTTTACACTTTTTAATAACTTTGAACCAACATTCTTATAATAACAAGATGGTTGGGAATTATGATCTTGACAGTGTAGAAGCCCAAAACACAACTGACACGAATGCCATATCGCTGTAGCGTACAGCAGTCGTCGTATTGTAGTCATGCGCATTACTTCTATTAGAGACAACAATACATTATAATGTTGGAATGCCAACAGAGACATCTTCTTATGTTCTGTACTAATTTTGTACTGAACATAAATTGCCAGCCAGCAGAAGTAGATAAGCTCACAACCAATATCAAATTATACAATGTTACATAAAATTATTATAAACCAATTTACAAAAAATAATGTGAACTTCTTAAAACTATTATAAACAAAATTACACAAAATAACATAAACTTCTTAACTCTATGGTAGTCTACATAATTTTGTGAAAATAATATAAAACAAATTAATTACTATCCTAAATATAACAGAAACCATAATTATCAATGTAGCATACATTATCATTTGCATAATGTACACAACAATCATCAACTCAATAGTTACAATGTTATTGAAACAATTATCTTTTAACAATTCCAACAGTACAGATGTTTGTTTTACATCAATGTTGTAAACATTGCAATTAATATCTGATGGAAGTATTGTATTTGAATCAAAAATTTTATTTGTTGCTTGTTTGATTCGCACCAGCAACACTGCGCTAATAATCTCAAGCTGGGGTATTGTAAGTACCTTACTTGATGGAGCTACACTGGACTTGTAGCAAATTAAATTTGTTTTTATTTTAATATTTATAAAAATAATATTGTGTTTTAAACCTAATGTCATAATACTGGTTGATCTGTTTAATAATGTTTTATAAACCTCCAATAATGAAGGATTGTGTCTAAATCTTTTTTCCAACACATTAAATCTTTGCGGGGCAACTGAGAAAGAATCCTCCAATTCTATTTTATTTACTAGGCTGAGTAATGGCAAATCAACAGTTAAATTATTTTTAAGTGCTACTGAATTTTGAAATTTATGTTCAGCCTTTAAGTAATCCTCAGAAAACTTATCTGATTCCTCTGGGACTTTCTCAGTTGTCCAAGATTGTTCCATAACATTCTCAAGGTTTGTATATTCACAAATAGCAAGATTACATACAATATTATTATGTGAATACTTATTTTTATTATACAATTTTCTTGGAACCACATTTCCTTTATTATTATTGTCATGTGACATATTTTTATAATCTAAACTATACTCAATTGCAATTGCACGTCTTTCTAAAAATGAAATAAATTCTGCCATAGTAGGCAGTTCTTCTAAATTTCTTTCCATGTGGAAAGTGCGGTTAGTAACGATATCTAATTTTCTACTTAAGGCCGAGATTAAAATCATATCCCACTTGTCTACAGGCTCATCAAGATTTTTTAACGCTTGTAATTGCTGTTTTACTTGACATAAAAAAGCCCTTATATCGACTGCAGTACCTTTCTGCATGTTGGGAATATCAAGTATTATATTAATGTGATAAAAGATTAATCTCGCCTTATTTTCATACCGCGCTAACAATAAATCAATAGCCTCTTTGTATGAGCTGTTCACAAGCGGCAGATTTATAATTATTGAGAGAGCCTCATCAACGAGATACTTTCTCAAATAAAAAAGTCTTTGAACATCGGACAATGATGCATTATTGTGAACCACTGCTTGGAAGAGCTCATAAAAGGGCTTAAACCTGGTTATATCCTTGCCATCGAAGGTTGGAATTTCCACCGCTGGGAGCTTCAATGGAACTAATTCAGGCCTATTAACTTCTTTTAACTTATTGATGCTAGCATTTAATTTTGCAATAATGTTAAAATACTTCTCTTCAACTTCTTCAATGTCTTCCTCATCTTGATCATCAATTTCTAAAATGCTGTACTGCGTGAGCTCGTACGATTGGAATGTAGTCATCATCTTTTCTTTTTTCACCTGCAGCACATCCACTGTAGCGGAGTCGAGAGCCCTTGGGTCGCTGACGTAATTGTCCATCCGTGATATTGCACTTTTTGCAGCCGTCCGCGCCGATCTAAGCCTTTTCAATCCCTCCATCTTGCTTAGGTGATAGATTCGTACTTATATGATAGATGAAACGTGGATGACAAACTAATCCAGGTTAATCCAGCAACATGAGAAGTTTTTAATAGATTGGTACTTGCAGATAGTAATAATAACTTTGTACCTTCATGAGTAAAGAAGTATTTTACTCTCCTCCAGCATCCATGTATCCTCTTCCGTAATGAATAATTTTTCTTAAAATATAAACGTGTAGTAATCCAAATTATATGCGAATCCGCTTAAATCAAACGTTGCATTACCCAATCAATGGCAATTGATGACTTGCCAGGCCGCCATAGGGTAAATGTAACAAAATAGCTTGCACTTGTGCTGGTTACTATACAGATGTAACCTCAAAACACCACGAAATCACACGCGGGTACCAATGGCTTGTAAGGCCAGTTTTTTTTTTGTAGGATTTAAAACCTTCTTGAAATGTAATTGTAAAATATCCAGCTTCGCTTGTAAGGCTTCTGGAAATGTAATTGTAAAATATCCAAATCCTCCGTGAATCCGCCAAAATAGAGCGTCCCATTTACCCAATCAATGGCAATCGCCAAGGGGCAAATGTAATAAAACGCCAAAAATACAATGAAAAACACACGCGGTTAATAAACTCGAAGGATCGGCTTTGTAAGACTCGAAGGACCAGCTTCGCATGTACGAAATAAAACCATGCGAGTATTTGTAGATTGAATAATTATTCAATTGTTTAATGATAAAATAATTTTACACTTTTTAATAACTTTGAACCAACATTCTTATAATAACAAGATGGTTGGGAATTATGATCTTGACAGTGTAGAAGCCCAAAACACAACTGACACGAATGCCATATCGCTGTAGCGTACAGCAGTCGTCGTATTGTAGTCATGCGCATTACTTCTATTAGAGACAACAATACATTATAATGTTGGAATGCCAACAGAGACATCTTCTTATGTTCTGTACTAATTTTGTACTGAACAGTGATGATAAATTTGAGTTCCAAAAAAAAGAACCTAAATTTCTTCATTTTTTTCAAATGTGTGATGTCACAAGAGAAGGAGGAGTCTGTATTGTGTGGAAAGACGCTATAATGATGGTGATGGTTTAAAAATGTAAAAACTTGTGTGACGTAAGTTATGAACTCTCGTTTAAACTTCCTCATTGCTCCGGTAATGGTTTCTTCTTGAAACGAAAATTAAATTCATTGCGCAGTACTTGAAATAATACTAGTATCACACACACACACACACACACACACACACACACACACACACACACACACACATATATATACACACATACACACCGACACTCGTCTATCCGTGTTTTTAATACGATTACATTAAAACGTGATTTGAATTAAAAATTATTTTTACAGAACTGAGTAATAATAATATTATCTTTTTCAAGTGTTTGTTTTAATGTGATTTTCTAGTTATTTTAACCAGTTTTAATACAAATATTTGTATTCTCTGTATTTTTCTTTTATTATTTTATTTAAAATAATAACAATTAAAGAAACTACGTTTAAAAGCAATAGTCTACATCGAAAGCAATTCTATTAAGAAAAGAAAAAAGTTTTATTCAAATGTTGAAAAATAAATAGAAAATTCAAATATCTGTTCAGGTTTCTTATTTAGTAAGGCTGACGCACAGTTGGCGTAAGGGTACTCTAACATTGCAACTTTTTCAGTAGGATTGTTAAAGAAACAATTAAATATTTATCTTTTTTATCAAATATTTATAAATTTCTTTTATTGTTAAATTATATTATTATAACAGTTACTTATCATTTTTTGTTAATCACTTCACCTGAATCATTTTGTTTCATTAATTTAATTCATTCTTATTTTATAATTATAGCTAGACTTTACCCCCGTCGCAAGCGACGAATGTCTCTATTATGTGGCTTTAATTTCATATCAAATTTATATTCTATTTTTAAATTGAAATATTTAACTCGTTCTATATAAATTTTACATATAAAAAAAAAAAATCATATAAACTGAAAATGATAAAAAATATTTTCAATTTATGCGTTTTTTGACCAACTTTTTTTCAAAATTTGCGATTTTTTTTTTCGATTCGTAAATAAGTTACCAAGGTTAGCCTATATACAAAATTTCCTATAGATAATATTACATTATAAATTAAAAAAAAATTAAAAACTAAAAATTTATAATCATTCAATTAACTAAAAGAAATAAGGTACTCTAAATCTGAACATAACCTGGAAAGTGAGACTTAATGCTTTTCGAATATTCGCGGATACTCATGCGGTGACTAACTGTGCATGTGACGTTGCCAAATCTTACTTCGTGTTAACAGTGGAAGTATCGGATGATTGTGATGATATTTTTTATAAAAAATGTAAATTATTTTTATTATTTCTTCGGAAACAAACTAGTTTTAATAGTTGAATCGAACATTGATGTTTTTTGAACCATATTCAATTTAAATAATAATATTCTTCATTAGATACATGAAATTTTCAATCAAATGCAAAAGTTAATGAATCCTCATATACTTACGTGACGTTTCCATTTTTAAAAATGTTTATTTCTTTAAAATTTTCGGAAATCTATCCTTATTTAAATTTTTTTATTAATTATTGACTATCGTAGAACAAATTGACGAAGTTTCAGCTCGAAGTTCTCCATTCTTTACTACTTTACGAGGATCTCCTTAAAGTTGTAAATTTGATATAATTTATTATTTGTAGTGTTTGCATGAGAGGTAGAAAATTAAGCTTGGAATTACCCTGTAGTAAGCAAGCAAATTTGTTAATTACAATATAAAACAATATTTTACTTGTGTTTTTGTCCAAATTCGATACGCTCTTCAGAACGATAGGGTTAAAACATTTTCAAAATAGCCAATAAAGAAAATGATACTTTGATAAATGATGTTCTGCCTATTTTGAATATAAGCACATCGTTAACCTAAACTAAACTTAATATATTGTGCTATTTCATTTTCTTTTAACCCATTTTTATGCACATTTAAACTACGGATATGGTAATCTAACTATGGAGTCTAAACCACACAGGGTACAGGGCTCAGTGTCATTAAAACGTTTTAGGACTTAACGAAATAGGAAAGAGCTATAAATGTTGAGGATACAATTTAAAAGTTGTTATCTTAACAGCGCGTTGTTCCATTTCTTTTATTTCATTGTATAAGTGAACTGCATTTTAATTTATTTGTCTTTTCAACTTTAGAGCTGGTTATTCTTATATATTCTATTGTATTTTCTAGTTGTCTTATTGCTTTCGGGTGTAATGATACCAGTAAAGTACCCGTACTTTGCTAACTTTACAATATTAGGAGATTGTTCTTATTTAAATGCATAATTTTATTGGTTTTAGTGTTGGTGTACTCGTATAGTGAGCCAATTTAATCTTGTATGCCACAGACAATTAGATAGATTCCATTGTCTCAACTTGTATAAACTATATTGATAGAGATAACAGCCAGAAATACACAACCTTCACAAATAGACATAATATTCCCACTCACTGTTTTCATATTAAATTTACGTTTTTATTTAATATTTCTGTCTAGATTTCAGGTTTTTAGAATATGTATTCCTTGTCACACTCGTGGTTTAATTCGTGGTGCTCATGTGGGATAATTAAAACTGCTATTTTTAATAACAGAGTAATAGAATTTTTTTTACTTCTTTAATTTTGACAAGGTATGAAAGATACTGTATTTTGACAGATTGAATTATTTAGGAGGTTATAATATAACATTTTTTTTTTAATTTAGTATTTTTAATATTAGAAACACTAGACCTCGTTGGTCCTAAAAAAAAACAAAGAAAACGTAAATTAAATTCGAAATTAGAACTGGTGAGAATGTTATACAATTTAAATTTAATACAAAATTAAAAACAAAATTAAAACAGTGAGTGAGAATGATACTTTAAAGAACGAAATTAAAAATGTAATAAATTGTTCATGGCAGGAAGAATGGAACGAAGAAAGTGATATTAAATTAAGGGAAGTGAAGCCATCAATTTGCAATCAAGAGTTACCGGTCGGACTAAAGAGAAGGCTGGAAGTAGTAATATGTAGACTCATAATAGGTCATACAAATCATGTTCATACCTACTTATTCAAAAAAGAACCACAACCAATATGAGAACAATGTAACAGCTTACTGACAGTAAAGCATATTATTCTTCGGTGCTCAAGGTACTCGTCGCACAGAGACGGCTGTAAAATTCCTGAGGAATATAGGCATATATTTGAAAGCAAGGAATGTCTGAAAAACCTTATTGACTTTATCAATAAAACTAATTTAATCTCTTTATTTTAAGTACCCATACTCGTGTCTATAAGTTGTAAAGGTTTATAAATGTATATATTGTTTTTATCAGTCAAATAAACATTTTTAAAAAAATTATTGGCGATTGGTATAGAAATCTACATTGTATAATAATTCCATGTTCAATAATTTGTAAATCAACACAGAATTCATTTCATTAAATCGATACATTGCACGTAAACAAATGTTTACATAAAGTACTAGTACATCTAAAATAAACAAACATTGAAGGAAACTTATTTCCCTTAAAACTCGTTAACTAAAATCAACACTAAACAAAATCAGGCAAGTTTTATGTAATAGCTGACTTACAGTAAAACATATTATTTTTAAATGCTCGAAGTACTCATCTTTAGAAGATTATAAGCAGATATTTGAAAACAGAAAAAGTCTAAAAAACGTTATTAACTTTATCAATGAATCTAATTTGATTTATATATTTTAAATATACATTTTCACATTACATTTAATGTACATACTTCATAAATTATAAATTATGTATTACAAATGTTTATAAATGTATATAATGCTAATAACTGTGAAAAGTTGATACATTCAAAGTAATATTTAAAAAAACACCTAGGAAATAATTCTACTTCTTGTTCCTTTAGATATTACAGCAGGGGCGGCAATAGACATTGCGAGGCCCAGGGGCGGCAGATCTTTGCGAGGCACTTGTTCTTTGTATAATTTATGTAAATTGAAAGTAAGTATTTTTGATGATAATTGACGAGAAATAAAATTTTATATTGGAAGTGTTATAAAAGTTAACAAGCACAAAGACGAGAAATATTAATGTTAATAAACTAAGGCACATGCATGCCTTAAAGATAAAGAATGAAAGATATATCTAATACATATATAGTAATGAATTTTTCTACTTGGGTTGTTACGCGAGAATGCGAGGCCCCGAGCGGTTACCCTGTTTGCCACCCACTAAGACCGCCTCTGTATTCCAGCTAGTATATTTAAGCGTTCTTGTCCCATCTAAGACCACAAGTACGTTCTTATGAGTATTAACTTACTTACTAACTATTTACTCCACTTACAACGCTAACAGAAATAGATAGAAGAATTCCAAAACAAATCCACGTGTGTAATCCAGAAATAGTATGAATTCAGTGCTCTTGTAGAATTTTCACCCAGGCCCGTCTGATCCTCCACTTAAAACTATTCAATATGTTTTAATTTTTCTCTTCGTGTATCCGCCTCTTTCTGTTCTTTACACCACCTTCTTTCACTCTCGTTCCTTCTCTGTCTCCTTTATACTCGCAGATTACTTCTTGACATAACATGTCAAAGTACAAAGTAAAGTACAATTTACATAACCGTACAAAGATTTACATAGTTATCCCAGGGCATAATGTCACTTTCCAGTTACAGTTACCCTCCTCTTACTTTCCAACAGCGGTTCTAGAGTCAAAACATTGCAATGGCTATACTACCTGTATTTCTAATCAGTGTTGTACTAATCATTCTATGAATACATCTCAAAGAAAGTTGTGATTACGAACGTCGATTTAATTTTAAAAGCTTGAAGGCAAAGCCCGGTCAAGTGGTTTGATTACACAAAACTGGTACAAATCAAAGCTGGGTGCGGATGAAAAGTGGAGAATCAATTTAAACTTCTCTTCCAGTTTTCTATTGTGATAGAAACGATCACGATCACGATCAGGATCACGGGCAGGATCTATATACTAAACACATAGCTCATAGCCGCAGTATTTCAGTACTCCAGTACTCCAGTACTCCAGCATTGCTTGTGCCATCGCGATCATGATTGAAGTACCCAAGTTCTTACGGTTTAGAATGATGCTATACAAAAAAAATAAATGAAAAGGAGAAGAGTAGATTTTTTCGATTCTTTTCTTTAAGGTTTTCTATAAATTTTAACCTTGACATACAATGCTGTACTAATATCCTCATTATTTTGATTAAGTTCGTTTCTTACATTTTTATAAATAAACCCCCCGAGATACATACCTAGGGGAACCACCAACAGCAAATCACCGCCATTGTTAAACTTGATGATCGCATGAAAAAGCCAATTTCGCATCATAATATTCTTTAGCATGTGTATTGAAAAAAAAATTCACGGAGTCACAAGGTTTGAGCTATGAGAAAATAAGTTTGTGTGTGTGTCTATGTGTCTGGGTTCGTTTTGAAGTATAGCAGCACGAAGAAGGGATCCCTTCTTGATTTAGATGAAATTTATTGACCCCAAGACAAACAAGATAATTTAGATGAGATGCTGGAGGAGATACTGTCGCTTCGTTAACTAAATGTATTTCCTTCCACAAAAATACTATACGTTTTAATGTTTCATTTAATCTTACGAAAAGCTGACCCGGAGCGGGGAGCCGGGGGCTGGGGGCCGGGAACTCCTGCCTTTACTTTATAGGTTATATTTTATCTACAAAAGAATGTTGTCTATTCTTCATTGTTAGTCAAAGTCAACAACTATCACTTCAGCTTTTTACCAAACTACAAATTCATTATACAGTAATTATCTAAACATTTAAATTAGTTATGCATCATTCCTATTCTTAAAATAAAATACTTTAAACTTTTCCAGAACTTTTTCATTCGAACAGGATAGCTTCGTTTTTGACTACTATAGACGATTATATATGTACATAATCAATTTAACTTGATAACAACTAAACCTAGAAAATATAGGTTTTGTACGGGAATCAAACACGAAGACACAGTCAGCGTCAAGCAATCTTCTCGTCTACTGTTAGTGCGTTCCACTAAGCGTTCACAACGTCCAACATATTCGAAAACATCACTAATGACGTCATTAATTTCGCTCACGCCAAGCTCTCAACGACCCATCTGAAGAGTTGGGTCAAAAATGGGTAAAAAATTACTTTATATGATTCGGAAAGAGATACTTTAATGGATTTTATTATATTATATAATTAAGTTAAATAAGCTTAATAAAATTAATTTTAATTCATATTTGCCTGCCATTTATACACTCTTCTTCATACCATAACCTAACTTAATAAATAAACAATGTTCATTATCATTTAAAATAAATTTCTTTCATGAAAAATTTATTTTGTTTGTAGATATAGCTTTTGCTACAGAGCTATTTAATCATCTGTCACAATCCTTATTTTTTCAACGCTCGAAACCATTCAAAACGCTCCATAATCCATTCCACTTGAGTGTGTGCTTTCAACGCTCACAAGCAAGTGGAACGGGAAAAACCGGTCGTGAGCGTGATGGTTGTGGACGCTCAGTGGAACGCACCCTCTTTATTTTCTATTCGTTCTATTATATAAATATATTAAGACGACAATATATTTATATAATAGAACTTTTGTAAGTTTTTATCAATTTTTATTAAGATAAACCTATTTTGACAAAAATTTAATTAATATTTCCTTACAAACATTTGTTCGTATCGTAGTAATGTTGAATACAATTTACCTGTGGAATAAATGCTGGATTACAATTTGAGTAAGATTTTTCAAAGCACATTCTAAGCCACAAGTAGAAAATGTATTTGGGTACGTTCAGGAAAAGAAATTTCGTATTTTAAAGTTTAAGTTTATGAGGGTGGTGTAATGTGTTTTTACTTAGGATCCCAATTGTTGGTAGGGTTATATCCGGACTTCTGTGAAACAGTTTTCCCTCGCTTGCTTGAACTTGCGTAATCAAAGTGTTTGTACATTAAAAGTTTTAACATTTATTTTGTTTCTCTCTGATGTATGCATAAAAACTTACACTTGGTTTATTTATTACATATACTGACATATATCATTAAACAAATATAAATTCAAATGCTCAATTTATTTCCTTATTTATTTAAGTTCACTCTATTTTCGATGTTGAGCATTATCGACCATCTACTGTGTTGATATTTTTTATTGTGTCTAATGAGTTTATGATTAGGTTAAGACATAATCATCAATTAAACTTCATAACAACTAAATTTAGAAATAGAAGCGTTCGTCCGGGAATCTAACTCGAAGACACACAAGTCTGGCGTGACTCAATGCCCTCGGTCACCGTGCCGTCTAAAAAGATTACAACACCTTACATACATATACATAATTAAAGGAGACCCGAAAAAGAGAAGGGAGTCTTACAAAAGGAATGGAATGGCGACAGAGGAGGCAGGCACAAGTGTGGAAGAGGAAACAGCAACAGGAAAGAATGGAAAAAATCGAGAAGAGCAATTACAACAAAAGATATAAAAGGATTTTGGAAAGAGATATACCACATTACTCAAGAGAAAAAGACACAAAAAACATGAGAAGGATTGTCAGATTTAGATTGGGAAAGGAGAAGAAAGGAAAAGGATAGTGGGCAAATAGCGTGGAAAGGATGTGTAGAGTGTGCGGAACGGAGATTGAAACATTAGAGCACATTAAGTTTTCATGTCAGAAAAAAGTAATGAGCGAGAAGAATATTGAGCAGTTATTAAAGGGAGGCAGTGAAGGGAAGAGGTTGATGGCGGAAATAGAGAAAAGGAACGAGGAAAGAAAAGTAACGCCAGAGCAGAAGTGATTTTAATCTAAAGTGACAAAGAGACAAAGAAGACAAGAAGTGAGGAAACGATGAGAATGAAGCAGGACTAGAGAAGATGAACGGAGAGGGTCAAGAGAAGAAGAAGCAGAAAAGTACTTTTGGAAATAGAAAAGTCTAGATAGTTTTAAGTTGAAGTTCCATGAAATGTGTTAAGAATGTAGATTGTAATGCCGAAAGGCAAACAATTAATATAATATAATATCATAATATATATAATATACATATACCTTGTATATTTTGTGAACTCATTTATAATTTGTTAAAGTCAGTAAACATAAAATATTTTCAAATTACAACACCTTATATATATATTTATAGAAAATCAAATTAATTTTACAAGTAATTATTAATAATTAATTTCTAAACATACTTTTGATTAGCATTACAAGTAAAAGGGTTCGTTCACTTATTTGTACAGTTTTAAGAAAGCCATACTGTAATTGAAACACCATTTATGGTATCTTACAAGTAATTCATTTCCAAGAAATATCTTCATTGGTTCTTTTGTGAAAATAATTACATTGTTAAGAATCTTGTCAAACCTCAGTAAAAGGGACTGCAGACTACAAACATTTTATGTGTTAACAGAATAATACGTCTAATGCTGCTTTGAAATTGAACTCTCCTTCAGCACGTTCTTGACAGTGCTGGTCAACCAACGCTACTGAATTACACTTGTCACACAAACGGAAAGATTTTCTTGGTATTTCGTTACAGAGAGTTTCAAGAATATTTTATCTATGTACACATTAGTTTAAAATAAGTTTAAAGTAGTTATCGTGCTACACGCCTTCTTTAATTGTGCGCATTTTATCACCGTACGCAGTTTTCCGCGTTTTCATATGATTTTTGTGTGCAATTTTCCGAGTTTGTTCTAGTCTACATGCGAAGTATTCCACGTAATATACGCAGTTTAAAATGTGTGCGTTTTATCTACGTACACAGAAAAGCAATGAAAAAGCCCACATACTCAGTGTTTTACGCCATAAACGCAGTTTTCCGCGTTTAAACATATGCAATTTTCCACGGTCGTACTATGCCCACGCAGTGTTACACATACGTCATGTACACAGTTTTCATACATGCATTTTGTCCACGTACGCAGTTTTCCGCGTTTGTACATATGCGATTCTCCACGTTCGTCCTATGCCCACGCAGTGTTACACATTTGCCATGTACGTAGTTTTCAATATATGTTGCACGTACGCTGTTTCTACGTTTATACATGGTCCTTGTATGCAAACTTCTGTATACGTAGTACGTCCTCGTACGCATTATTCCACATTTGTCATGTATATAGTTTTCAATGTGCGCATGTTGTCCTCGTAAGTAATTTTCTTAGAAGCCCACGAATGCAGTGTTTCACGTGTGTTTTGTACGCAATTTATCGCGTTTAAGTGTTATCGCATCTAATGACAAAACTCTAACGACTTGAAGTTGGATACCCCTGAAATACAGTTTACATAATATACACATTAATAGGGTTGCCGCTAGACTAATGGTGTAATACAGATGTGACCATACACTCAGAGCAACTGGTTATTCCTAGGGCTAGTTGAAATACTATATCACATTAGTATTCAATTTTATTTCATTTTGAATCTCTATCAGTAAGGACAGATATGTTCATAACGATGTAACATTAAAGGAGACTATCTTAAATTATACCCTTAGTAGTTTGTAAAAATACTGTATTGGAAGTATGTGAGGAAACCTGGTCACAAAGGAAACTAACAAGGGTAGGAGTAGGAGTAGGAGACATTTACGCCATGTTAGATTATAGACTAATTGGATGTAAGATGTAGGATACGGTTTAGACGGTTTGGTAACAATGTTACAACGTTACTTAGTTCTAAATCAATATTCACGACAATATGTAATGAAGTTTAGAATCCACCTAGGTTAATCAATATTTTTTATGTAGTATTCTAGTTTAGAACATTCAAAAAATATTCTTGATGTAAAAACACAGGATTAAAAAAACAATGTTAATGTTGGCTGGACAGGTGCACGCCGGAATATATGGGAATAGAGGAGATGAAAAGGGACAAAATAATAATAGAAGCAGGAAGGAGGGCAATCAACTTCGAGGAAAAAATAAGTAACGCTGAAGACGAGTTCCTAAGGAAGATTAGAGAGGAGAGTAGAAAGGAGTGAGGAAGAGGAGAAACGGAAAAAAAGGAGTACTTTAAAAGGAACAGAATGGCGACAGAGGAGGCAGACAGAAGGAGATAAGAGGGCAGAAGTGTGGAAGACGTGTTAAGGAGCAGCGACAGTGAGATACAACAACAGGAAAGAATGTAGAAGATACACAATAACAAATACAATGAAAGACAAAAGAGGAAACATGAGAAGCAAGATTTAGATTGGACAAATAGAGAGAAAAGGATTTGCAGGGTGTGCGGGACTAACATAGAAACGCTTGAGCACATTAAGTACTCATGTGAGAAAAGAAAAAAAAGTAAAAAGAAGATTGTGCAGTTATTAAAAGAAGGCAGTGAAGAGAAGCGGTGGATATAGAGAATTTGCGGAGAGGAGATAAGGAAGACAGGAGGTGGATGGCGGAAATATAGCCAAGGAGAAAATAGTAAAGGAAATGAAATAGTAACGGAAGATAGCCAAGAAGGAATAGTAAAGGGAGAAAAAGAATGAGGAGTAGGGAGCAAGAAAATATAGGAAGAGTAAAAAAAAAATTTAAAAAGCCTTATTAAACATTGCTGTTGGAATTATTAAAAATGTTAGAATAGTTTTAAGTTTAAGTTGGCAATGCGATGTAATTTCGTGATTTAATGTTAAAAGTTTGTAAAGTCTAACGACACACACATTAAATTAATAAATAATAATAAATGTAATATTGGCATATTTACAATAAATTTAACTTTGCTAACAACCAACCCCAGGAAATATAGCGCTGGTCCGAGGATCGAACCCGAAGAAACTGCAGTGTAACGTCGAACATAAATGTTGTCGACTACTGTTCCGTCGAAATGATGTTATAATGATTACAATTTTGTTGAATAGATGGATTAATTCGTATCAAAAATAGAGATGGGGAAAGAGGCGATAAAGAAGAGAGGGTAATGCTTGCGGTAACAATAACGACGAGAGAGTAACAATAGCGATGCTCACGCCGCAATACCTTTGCCCAGTGTAACTTAGATTTAGAAAGAGACGACTATAGTATTAGTGATTAGATAAACAACCTCCACAATAAGCAAATAGAAACTCATTTTTTATGGATTTCTTCCCAAACTGGTACTGTACCAAACGAAAAAGTTGACAATTAAGCAAAAGAAAAAATTCATTCTGAGCGCATTCAAGAAGAAGCAACTATACCATGTTCAAACTAAAAGAACAAAACTAAAAATGTAATCAATTGTTCATGGCAGAAAGATTGGAACGAAGAAACTAATTAGAAGGATGGAAGTAGTAATATGTAGACTTATAATAAATCATACAAATCTTACTCATACATACTTATTCCAAAGAGAACCTCAACCAATATGTGAACAATATAACAGCCCACTACGGTAAAACATATTATTCTTCGATGCTCAAGGTACTTGTCACAGAGAGACGGCTATAAAATGCCTGAGGAATATAGGCAGATATTTGAAAGCAGGGAAAGTCTGAAAAGCCTTATTGACTTTATCAATAAAACTAATTTATTCTCTTTATTTTAAGTACCCATACTCGTGTCTATAAGTTGTAAATTATGTATTCTAAATGTTTATAAATGTATATATTGTTTTTATCAGTCAAATAAACATTTTTAAAAAAATTAGTGACGATTGGTATAGAAATCTACATTGTATAAAATCTAAAAAACATAACTGCAAATATGTTCAATAATTTGTAAATCAACACAAAATTCATTTCATTAAATCGATACATTGCACGTAAACAAATGTTTACATAAAGTACTAGTACATCTAAAATAAACAAACATTGAAGGAAACTTATTTCCCTTAAAACTCGTTAACTAAAATCAACACTAAACAAAATCAGGCAAGTTTTAAATTGGTGTCATGGAGTAAACCACTAATTTAACGCGGCTGGAAATCTTCTTGCTTCAAACTTCGTCCTTTTAGTTACTGGATGCTCACTGCTCGCTTCTGCAATTAACACGATGTTTCCGTAAATTAATAAGATGGTGGTGTAACTTTGATAAAACTTTGAATATTGAATATTATCACTTACCCACCTCTATTAAATAGAAAATTAATAATAATATATGACAATTTTATTAGGAATTGTAAATTTTTAACCAAACTTATGTGTTGCTTTTGAAATCAAAGACATTTATTTTAGTAATTCACATACACATTATAATAATTACACTGTTTAACACTGCATGAGTTTAAAGTACATTGATTTCGGTTGAAATTGCATAGAGACTGGAAAAGAAATCTAATAGATATAGTTCGATTGAAATTGTGAACTAAATATTTATTCTACTCGTACGTTTTGTCAAGCCTGCACCACATTTTGAAATATCATATATAAAATTGTACATTTTTAATCAAACTTATGTGTTGCTTCTGAAATCAAAGACTTTAATTTATTAATTTACATACATATTATAATAACTACACTGTTTAACTTAAATCATACTATCCTTACGACATTTAAAGTTTATAACTTAAATTGTAAATTCCTTTTTTTCTAATTTTAGGATAATTTAACATCATGCAAAGTGAGTTCTGTCAGCTCCAAATATCAACTGTGTTGGTCGTTATTCTTATAACGTTATCCATGAAGTTCATGAGTATTTGGTCACTGTTTCACCGACAAACGAGCTTTGTACCAACTTGCTTTGTTGGAGTCAGACTAGGCAGTTACTCGTTGCACTACACACACTGCATTTAAACTAGCTATAACAAATATATAGGCCCGGGGCCTCGCGCAACAACCCACGTAAAGACATATATTACTATATATGTATTTGAATCTAGCTTTAGACATCACACTAGAATCAATGCATATCTTTTAAAACACTCATGTACCTTAGTTTACCATCATTAATATTTGTCATCTTTGTGCTTGTTAACTTTTATAAAACTTCCAATATAAAATTTTAAAACTCTACATTTATTTATATATAACTTTTGCATTTCTCGATAATCATCATCAAAAATACTTAATTTCAATTTATATAAATTATTCAAAGAACAAGGGCGTCGCAAAGATCTGTCGCACCGGGGCCTCGCAAAGTTCTGCCGCCCGGGGCCTCGCAATTGCTAAGGCTGCTACTGACTACTTGTGATATGTAACAAGAAAAGATATACCTGAAAGTTCTGTATGCACGTTATGTTTTACCTGACAGGCCTACCTTACGATTTACCTGACAGTAGACACACCAGTACAGATAAACCGTAACGTATATGTTTAAAAACTGTCACCCGTACAGTTAACCCTTCGGACTTACACTTACGCTTCTGTTTAACTATACAAGAAATCCTCACAGATAAACCTGTCAGGTTTACCATTTCGTGTATGACACATATTACTTCGACTTCTATCATCGCCGCCAAAGAAAAATACCTTATTAAATCATCGGAAAGTTAATTAATTTATATTATAAAGTTTTAAACGTAATTATTGGTGTGGTATCTGGTTTTTAAATGTCTTTACACTTAAATAAAAAAAATAAAGGAATCTTTAAAGTCTCTCCTTAAAAGCAGTGAAATATATATTACACACGCAGAAGAAGAATCACTTCAAGCTTAAAATACCTTCAAGGGCAATTATTCCAATAAAATAGATTTAAATTTAAATGTAAATGACATTTATATGTGTAAATCAATTGACCTATATTTTAAAATAGGTTTTTCTTTTTGTCGTGATTGATATTGATATCTATCAGTTTGTCTATTGAAATCAGATTATCATCCATTGCATGTTCGACAACCCCCACTCCTGGGGGGTCACGGATCACGGAGTCATCGGTACCACTTTCAGATATAAATAATATTGTATTGTACCTGGTTTGAATCACTAGATTTAATACTGCTTTAACAATATTACGACTTGCCTGACAGTATGTTTTACATTTTGAAGTAAACCTTCATAAATAGCAGGTTTGGAGTCGCTGCAGCTGTTATAACTAACTAAAGAATTTATTGTTTTTGTTTGACACGGAATTTATGACGTTAACAGGATAAGTCAATAAATATATCGTGTTGCTCTTAGACAGGAAAGTGAATGATAAGTAATATGTCGTAGGTTGGCATTCAATACACCATTACATAGTGTTAGTTTCACTTGCATTCTGCTCGCTCGCTTAACTTAACCGACATTTTTCAATGTCTATTACTTGTATGTGTACATTTAAAACGTACAATTACGCATTAATTGCACGTTACAATTACTCCAAAGCCTCAATCGCACTCACTGTTTTGATATTTAATTTATGCTTTTGTGTAATATTTTAATCTAGATATCAGGTTTTCATAATAGGCATGCCTTGTCACATTCGTGTTTTAATTTGAGTTTAGTTAATCAAGTTGGTCAAAATTGAATGTGGAGTAAATAAAATTGCTGTTTTTAATACCAATTAGTACTAAAAATTGTTTTTGCTTCTTTATTTTTGACAAACTGAAATTAAACTTCTTTTAAAAATAAATCCTACTGTATTGTGACGGATTGTCACATTTTATAGGTTATAAGAAAGCAGGAATGATACTAAAAAAAATAATTTAAAATAAAATTAAGTAAACTTACAAATTGTACTTACTTCCTTTACCAAACTGTAAGTACGCCCTTCACTTGGAATTATTCAGTTCTTCACTAAATCCTCCACCTTGTTCACACTTCCTCCACTGCTTTTCACACTCGTTCCCCTTTCCGCCATCTCTTTTTTCACTTTGTCCCTTCAATACTTTCATTTCTTTTCAGTCTTCTTCTTCCTTCCGCCAACTATCTTATTCCTTCATTCTTCTGTTGCAACATTTCTTTTACACTCACTTCGCTATCAACCTACATTTACTCTGAATGTGCCTCTGCAAATCGTCCTCCTCCTCACACATTCTACATGTTTTTTCTTCCTCTCATCTCAATCTCTGCTACTTCTTTCTTTATTACCTAATTTAAATTTGGCGACCATTTTAGTTTCAATTCTTTCCTGTTTTTCTTGATACTTCGACATCCTCCGCGTACACAACAGTGTTATCTTACATTGCGTTATCATTTGTTAATTATTTACTGCATTTCTATTTTCCCTTATCTCCCGCACCTCTCTCACTATCTGCATTAACATTTCCCTTTATCTTGCTACGCAACGTCTCCTATTCTATCTTAAGCGTTAAAAGACATGATCAAAAGCCAATTCTTTTTCGAAATATTACATTTTTAGATCATGAAATACATAACCAGATTCCAGTCCGACATGTCTGTATTTGGGGCAAAAGTTGAAACAGATATTCTACTTTAAGTAAACCCTACAGAAATTTTTTCGTATCGTAGTCATGTCGAATTTCGAAGCCACAGGTAGAAAATATATTTAAGTACGTTCGTGAAAAGTAATTTCGTATTTTAAAGCTTAAGTTTATAGAGTTTATAGAGGTAATGCATTTTGTTTCTGAAATGTTCGCCCCCGTTTTTGATCCAGAATGAATTCGAAACGGATACTTTTTTTTTTGTTCTCCATGAGTCACCCTATATCGCTCAAATGTCGAATCATATACTAGGTCGAGTTCTAGAATATCGTATTCGAATTTTATACGCTTCGGATCCAAATTGTTTATACGGAATTGGAATTAAGTTATTTTTGATAAAAGCTTATTACTGCGATACTAACTTTCATCTCGTTCTCATGTTCGATGGCTTTTTTAGCTACAGATATGTGAACTACATCAGACGTCATAAATTATGTGATTAAGAGCACATAATCATAATAATTCTGATAAAAACCAAACGTAGAAAACATAATGGTGGTCCAGAGATGGAAAACAAAAGATAATATTATAAGTACAAATTTTATATGTATCACAGAACCAAAGTAGACAGCAAAAAAGCTTAAATTAAATTAGAATAAATTAATAAGAATACTTCTTTCGTATTTGAAAGGCGTAGAACACAATTTCTAAAACATATGTACAATAGAAAATAGAACAATATGATAATATTTTGAAAGGCTCTTTTTATTATACGAGTATATGCTTTACCTTTTATTTTAGCATTTTGTATTTTATAAACAAAACCCTGTTTTAGAATCCACTCAGAATCAAGCGAGAAAAAGGATACGAACCTAAAAGTACAGGAGGGCGCTATTTGAAATTTATTTTAAACAAAATATGTCGTTGAAATTTGAATAAATATTACTTCATTGACAATAAAGCAGTGAACTTTTTCTATCTCTCTTTCTCTTTCTTTTTATCTATCAGCCATTCTCTCCCTCTCTGTCTTTCTGTACCGCAGCAGATACAATGGTGAATAGCGAATAAAGTTTAGGGATTTTTTTTTGTTCTCCAATATTTTTGTATTGTTCGTTTTATTACATTCTGTAATTTAATTATCAGCGTGGTGGCCGCACCGGAATGTGTAGTGGTGTCAATACGATGAATTTATAAAGGGTAGAATCTCAGTGAAAGATTAACCCGAGTTAAATCATATTAAAGATACGTATGATTTTCTTGCCATGAAAGAGTTCGTTTACAGTTCAGTTTCTCACAGTCGTTCATATGAAATGTCTAATAACATTAATAATAATAAATGTGAAATTTTATAGGCTACAAATGGCGAATCCCCTCCACCTATTGGAATACAAATGAAGATAAAGGTAATAAACTATAATTGAAGTACAATAGAGATAGAAACGTCACAAAACAGGACACTTCACTAAATTGTTTACTGGGAAGGCTCTGAAGTAGATCTTGTGAAGAATGCCTACTATTCAAATATATCTAAAACGAATATAAGTAAAAGTCTATGTTTAATCAATTCGTAATCATCCATCTTTTGTTATGAAAAATGATTTAGGCGCCTCTTTCTTAGGCTAAGCCTACAATGCGAAAAAGAATAATGCGGAAATAAGAAAGATAAATAATAAATTATAATTTTTGTGAAACTTTTAAATCAGCAGAGTGCATGTTTATTTATATTATTCAATGTATTACAGAATTATGGATTTATTTCTGCGGTATTCTTTTTCATAGCGAAAGAAAGAAGCGTCTAAAGCAATTTTATTTTTACAGATTTTGTGAAGAAACATTTCTTGTACATTTTTTTTAAACTTTATTTCTATAGATTATTACAATCTGTCCTGTTAAGAGGAGATTCAGTGATAGGTATTTAAAAATATAAAAGCGTCTTGTGCGGGGTGTGTCCAACGACTCATCGGTCAATTTTAATTGATCCTAGATTCTGATTAGTTGGTTAATAGGCCCTGAGGTACTTTCTTTTTTAGTCTGCGTACTACCGAATTATTGCACATTAGACAGCTGGCCAAATTGTTAGGATGTTCAAGTATTCTTTCTTTGTATGCTTTGATTCTAAGCACTATTTCTTCATTAACTGTGGGTATATCCAGATCCCGATGTATTATGTAATTTGGTACAAACCAGGGTGCATTCATGACAATCTTTAGCATTTTAGATTGAAATCCTTGGATTATTTCAATATTAGAGGTAGATGCAGTATTTCTCGTACATAAGAGAAAAATTATAGAGTTTTCCAATACGGGTGGGTCGTGTTGAAATGGAAGAAAACAAACTATGTGTGGGTATTATGGAAACTCTTTTTTTATTTAAAAGGCTCTTTATATTTGTATTCCATTATGTATGGAATATGAAATCGTTCAAATGTCCGCCGCGGCACAATTCCGATAAATTCAATTTTCAACTCTGCTGCATAAATCTGACTGAATTTGAGCAACAGCACAAATTCGCACCGAACTTTAACTTTCTCTGGATGTATTGCCACTTGGTGAACTTCGTTTGGGTTGGCGCCGTCCCATATTTGGCAATTTTGCTTATTAGCGTAGCCATTCATCAAAAAAAGCACTTCGTCGCTTAAGGAGGTATAGGACGTAAACGTAAATGATGAAATCGTCGTGAAATTTGGAGGGTCGATACAAATAGTTGAAATACATGCTGTTTCGAAATTTTAGAGACCCAGGGTTCATAGTTTTCTTTTTATACATGATTAAAAACAGTCATTTTATATACAAATCATAATTTTTAGCTCAATTTCACCACATAATATAACTTTTAACAAAAAAAAAATGGTGACACGGCTTTCAAAAACTAGGTGTATATGAAATAATCTTTTCTGTAACTATTGCAAAAATAAAATTATCAAAAGGATACCTATATACCAAAATATTTAAATAAAACCAGTAAGAAACAGTAAATGTGGGTTATGAGCCGGCAACGTTGCAAATGCTAATTTGAGCGGGAACTTCAAAATCTGAATAAATATTATATAAAATATAGCAATTTATTTGTCAAAAAACCAAATCTCACATGCGTCAACACACGTAAATTTACAGCGTTGACAAATTTATTATTCCTATTTCAAAATATTTAATTTGTATTTAAATTGATATTTTTTATTTATTAAACTATTATATGCATAAAAAAATCATTTTACCAAGCAAAAAGCAGTTTAATAGGGAATTGAAAAATTCTTTTTCGAAGGTACAGTCCCAATATTTGCTCGTTCCTCATGTACTTCGTATTTTGCATTTCCTATTACCGAAAGATAAACTTTTTGCATTGACGGTACGTCCTGTACCTCCTTAAGATGATTTTTCATCGCGCAATGTTTTATAACAAAGTTTTATCATTTGGACGTACTGCTCAATCGTGTAACTTGTTTTGGTGATTTGGTATCAGTAACAGGATAATAAACAACAGATTTAACAGATGCCATCAAAACAACATGGCCGCTACAGGCTGTCAACATCTACTCGCCCCTATTGAAACATTACAATTACATTACAATTTTTGTCAAAATTGTCTTCTTGTTCTATTCTCGTCACTCCAGAATGAATAACCTTACATCGTCTAATCCAAAATCCTGTAGCCTGTGATTCATGTTAAAATATTTGCAACAAGATGTATTAAACAATAAAACCTATCAAAATATTTTATTTAAATTTATTAAAACCTAGTTTTAGTTTTTAATTAAACTAGGATACGAACAAGCATTGTTTCAACAGTTCTTTTTATTCAGACTTTTAGGCATGGCTACATTTACTCGTATATTATTGAATATCGTCGTATATGTCTCTATTGCATATATCGTAGTAATACACTGTTCTGCTCTGTCATGATGCATGCATCATTCACACTCGATAACTTCGAATGCCTGAAGTTGAAAGGTCATACTCGTACCTTGTGTTCCCGTATATGGAAATACGAGTATATGAGACAATACATCCCAGCAAATAGAGGAATAAAAAGACCGAAATAAAATCGAATGACAATGGAATAAAACAAAAGTTAAAAAGTACAAAAACAAAGCAATTTATTTTAATTAAAATGATCATAAAATATAACAAACAAAATAGCAACAAAAGAGAACGAACTTGTAAATGGCACAAGCAACTACCAGAAATTCAAAATGTTTTCGAACATTAGATAATATCGCAGTAGCGTGTTATAGCTTCATTAGCGCCCCAAATTTTAATTTTCAAAAGGCGTTATGAAGTCAAGATTATTTTTATTACAATATTGAGTTTATAATCAACTAAATCTCTCCAATAGAAGTCACAGAGGAGGAGAAAAGAAGGGAGAAGTGTGTCCTAAGGAAGAAGGACTCATGTCCAAATTTTGAGATATTTTTTTAATTGCTTATTCCGATAGTTTATGACATTCTGCATCTTCTGGTGTGGTCGGAAACTTGGGTAAAATATTATTAATTTTGAAACGAAAATATCCTTTCCTAAGCAAGAATAACTTATTTAGCTTAGCCTTACTTAAAAGAACATAAATTCAGTTGTTTTAGACATTGCTGCTGGTCAACCAGCCTGTTTAGAAGGACTAAAGTCTTTGATTGCGAATAAAAGTCCTTCTCTTTAAGGATTTCACGCGGTAAAAAGACTTAAGTCCGTTTATAAATTAATAAATTAAGAAGTAATCTTTTTTATTATTTTGGGAGGTTAAATGCGAATAATGTTATCCAGAAACACTTATGTCATGGTTGTTTTGTTAAAAGTCAAGCCAAAGGCGTTTAATGCAGAAATTTGCTACTCCTGAAAAATTTAAAGAAAGAATGGACAGTTAAGAAATTGTGAAATTTGTGATACGTTGTTATATTAATTAATTGTGTACCTTTCGGCTTTACAATCTACATTATTATATTTCTTAATACATTTCGTATAACTTCAAACTTAAAATTAAACTTAAACTATTCTAGACTTTTATACTTCTAAAAGTACTTTCTGCTTCTTACTCTTTTCGATCTCTCTCTTTATGTTCCCTACACCTTCTCAACGTTTCCTGCTTCTCCTTCCTTCTTGCCTGTACATCCGTCTCTCACCTTTTGCCTTCCTTGTCTCCTCTCGACAAACCCTCTGTTATCTTTGCACTATCCTTCCCCCTTCTATCTTCATTATCACTTCTCATCCTTTTACCTCTATCACTCTGTTACAGACATAAACCCTCTGGTTTTGCACAATTAAGCATATTTAACCAGCTTCAGCCTTCCTCCTTTTAATTATTTCTGCCATCCATCTGTTCCCTTCCTTTCCCTCTATTATCTTTGCTCTATCCTTCCTCCTTTCTGTCTTCATTTTTACTTCTCCTACAATCTACTGGCAATCTAATGACAACGTATTTTAGAAATAAATACAATAATTAACTAGTTTGAGTGGCCCATTTTGCTACCAGGATAATTTAAAGTCGGTTGAAAACTTTAGTGAGTTTTCTGATTTTCCTCAAATATTTCTTACTGCTACAGGGCTACAGATTTCTATCATGCCCTATAGATTAATCCCTCCATTGAAATACTTTTAACTAACTCTGAAAACGTGTTTGCAAAGTGTTATTTAAATTAGAAGTACTCGGCAAACGCTTTGATTCAATCGCAACTATTAAATGAACTCAAAGTTAACAAACATTTCAAAACACTTGATATAGTTTTAAACCGTAACTATAAGCATAGGTGTTCGCAAAGAGGGGCTTTTTTCTGAGAGTATATATTTACATAAAACAGAAAAAAACCCGTGATTCTAAAAGATTCATTTCAAATTTAAACTTTGCTTCCTTTGCTAAATTTTCTTTGGACGCCTATGGTTATATCTGTGGTGTAATCTGTTTTGAAATGTTCAAAACTACGAGCATTATTCACGGTCTGACTCCATTAACTAAGTCATTGCCCTGTTGCTTTACCATTGGCATATTAAATGAATAATGTTAACTCGGGTATCAAATGGTCCAGCGACTGAACCATCACTCATGGAGAAGGGGTGAGAGAGGACCAGAGATAGGTATATACAGAACCCAACTGTATTGAAATCTGTCCTCAGAAATGTTGCTACTGGTCGTTACTTACTATGAATACTTTGGAGGAACTTTTGAAATGGAAGTTTCGAGTAGCATTGCCTCAATGGTCCGTTTCTACGTTATAAACCTGTTATTTTGTTTTACTGGAAATCTATTTATGCTTTTGTTAATGATTTAATGGACTTACATGTATATTTATATTTGTTAATTATCTTCACTTTTCAATTTTTAGTTTTAAATGAATTTTTTATATCATGACATTTTAAACTGCATTGACTTCAATTGAAAAAGAGATACATACTGAATTTTATTCTGCTAACTAACGTATAAATATTAACTCATTTGGCAGAAAGATCGATACATGGACACGCTGAACGTCAGAGCTTCCCAAACATCGAACGTTGCTGAATTCATCATTCGATTCATTAAAAAATTGGGCCTAACCTTCCAGATAGATAATGTAATACTTGAATTATCTTGTAGTAAGCTAGCAAGTGTGAATCTGTCACTGCAAGATAATTTTCTGACTGGGTTGAGACTTCTTCTTTCAGTTAAACTAATGCTTATTTTGTATTCCTCTTTAAAGCCTCTTTTTTTTTAATATTTATTTGAGTACATCAACTTTCGATAGTAATTAGCACTTATAACAATATATATGATATAGTCCAAATCACGATAGTTCGGCGGAGACTTATACTTAAAAGAGGTTATAAGAGCGGTATAAATCTATAATACGATAATGAATTTTATCTTACTCGTTTCTATATACATTATAGAAAAATAAGTGAGTCAGTGCTTTTTAGTTATATCGGCAGTTTATACCCCACAACTTGTTTTAAGTATGAGTCAACGCCGAACTCTCTTAATTTAAACTATACCGAGGGTAAAAACGAAACACTGGAGCACATTAAGTTTGAGTGTAAGGAAAAAGTAGCGAGCGAAAGGAATATTGGCCAGCTATTAAAGGGAGGCAGTGAAGGAAAGAGGTGGATGGCGGAAATAGTAAAAAGGAAAGGAAAAACAGGACAATAAATAAGCTGGTGGCTGGGTTGCACAAGGAACAGGAAGAGAGAGGAAGTACTAAAAGAGGCAGTGAAGGGAAGCCGGAGAAAGAATGAAGTAGCGAGGAAACAGTTAAACTTCAGTCCAGAAAAATAGACTAGGGAAAATGAAGGAAGAGGGTTAAGAAGCAGAAAGTACTTTTGGAAATAAAAAAGGTCTAGAATAGTTTAAATTTAATTGTAAGTTGAAGTATATGAAATGTATTAAGAATGTAGATTGTAAAGCCGAAAGGCAGTTTACATCGAGTCTTCTTGGTGAGCGCACGTATTTACAATAAACAAAACAATAAAATAAATAGTTATCTTTTTTTTTTTTGCAAATTATAATATTTTTTTTTCGTGATTTATTTTTTTTTTAAATTATAATTTATATTATTATTAAGTGTTATTAATTAGAAGTGAAGTAACTTCTATTTAATTATCACTGGTTAATTAACAATATGGATATGGAGGTTGAACCTCCCGATAAAAATCCGATCAATAAAAACAACTCTGTGACTAACAAATCAATTCCTACAGATAAAACATCCAGTGATATAACAGAAAACTTAAATAACAATAGTGACAATGTTAAAAAAATATTTAATAATTTATACAACACAGAAACAAAATATGACTCGTATAAAGTAATGATAGTTAAAAATAATAGTGATGGAAATACATTTTTTAGTTCTCTTAAATTAGCAGAAATAATATGTAAAATTAGCAATAAATCTAATATAATAGAAATTAAAAAAGTGGGAAGAAATAGAGTAATCGTTCAATGTGCTAATGCAGTACTAGCTAACGAAATTACCAAATCAACATTGCTGAAAAACAATGGGTATGAAGCGTTTATACCATTTTACTGGTGCACAAAAGTTGCTATTATAAAAGGTGTTGATATTGAATATTCGGAAGATACAATTTTAAATAATATAGAGTGTCCACCTTTTAAAGTAACGAGAGTGCAAAGGTTAAATCGAAAACTAAGAGTTGACGGAGCTATTAAATATGAACCCAGTACAACAGTGAAATTATTCTTTGAAGGACTTGCTATTCCTGCTTATGTTTACATGTGGAGAGTGAGACGAGCATGTGAACCATTTGTACAACAGACGATACAATGTTATAATTGTTTTAAATTTGGACATGCAGCCACAAAATGTAGAGCAAAAGTAGCAAAATGTAAATTCTGCGGAAGTGAAGATCATTTACGTACTGCATGCACATCTCCTAATCCGACATGCATAAATTGTAAACTTAACCACGAGGCTACAGACAATGAATGTCCTGAAAAAAAAAGACAAATCAAGATAAAAGATCTCATGGCCCAACACAATCTCAGTTTTTATGAAGCAAAATTAGAATTAACAGAAAAAAATACAGACTATTTATACTCAGTAAGAACTCAAAACTCTTTTGAAGCTCTAAACTACAATGAGACTTTTCCCAATATCACTAATAAATACAATAGTATCAACATAATTCCAACATACAAACCAAACCCTTTAACCAGAAGAACTAATACCAGAGTGAATAAATCAAATACAGGTAACTCGTTACAAAGATCTTACAGTCAACCACAACCTACGACATCCACTAAAGAACCAATTCCAAAAAGAAGAAGAGAAGAAAAGAAACCTAACAATGAAGAAAGCGACACATACCTTAAGATAACTAATCAAGGAAAAAACAGAAAGCAAATCAACCAAGAGACACCTGATATTACAATGGAAAACAATGATAATGATACCTGCTATACATCAATATATAATAAAAATAATGATGACAAAATTAAAAATACAAACAAAGACCCAAATATTACATCCCAATCCCTTAGAAGCTACAAGAAACAAATATCTAGTGTACAATGGCCAAACTCGTAAGAAAACATCGATATATAAATTAAGTTTATTTTTTAAAAAATCTATTCACATCACTAAACCTAATCGTTTAATAAATTTACTAAAATATTAAATCAACAATAATTATATAAACGGAGAGAAAATAAAATAAAATAAAATATATAAATAAATCTAACAACAAGACCAAGGACAGATATAAAAATCAATAATTAATTAAAACAGTTAAAATGATAAATTTTATTCAATGGAATTGCAGAGGAGTCAGATATATTAAAGAGGAACTACAACATATGTTACAGAAGCATAACATACATATATGCATACTATCAGAAACGTTTTTAACAAAAAATATCAATTTCAACATCAAAGGTTATTTTATTGAAAGAGAAGATAGGATACAGAATACAAACTATAATCCCCACGGGGGTGTTGCTATCTTGATTCATAAATCTATAAAATATAAACGAGTAATGCTAAATAACCCATTTAATTCGGTCGAAATAGTTGGAATAATTTTAACACATAACGAAACTGATGTAATATGTATTTTATCAATCTATGCTAAACCGAATCATAAACTATCTAATTCTAATTGGTCACAGATAAAACAACAAATAGATGTTCCTGTTATACTTGCTGGAGATTTTAACGCGACTAATCTTGCTTGGGATATAAATTGTCCAGGTAGTCAGTATGAAGGTAACGAATTGTTAGATTTCATAGAAAACGAAAACCTAAATATTATCAACGATGATAAACCAACTAGAGTAAGCAATCTCAGTACAAGGGACAGTATATTGGATCTCACATTGGTATCAATGACGTTAACACAACAAATTACTTCGTGGCAAGTTCTTGCAGATAGCTTAGGTAGTGATCACTACCCAATTTTTTTCTGTTTGAATGACTATAATAAAGACCGTTACCGTACATCTGAATATTTAACGAGGAGAAATTTCCGAAAAGCAGATTGGGAGAAATATAGCCTTGAAATAGAAAGCAGAATTTCAAACCTTAGCACAAATGGAATCACAAGTAATCCCCAAGTTGTTGAAAACAAATACAACCAATTTAGAGATGTTATTAATAATTCGGCAGACATACATATCCCATCTACCAGATTGTATAATATAACTCCTAATAAAATAAAACCGTCTTGGTGGGACACTGAGTGCAATAAAATGATAGCTCAAAGAAAATTAGCACTAACTATTTTTAATAAAAACATGACAATGGCGAATTATTTAAATTATAAAAAACATCAAGCTAAAACCAGACGATATTTTAGAGCCAGAAAAAAAATAGAATGGCAAAATTTCTGCGAGAATTTAAACCCAAACACAACAACCAACATTGTCTGGAATAATATAAGAAAAATTAACAATAAAAGCTATAGTACTAAAAGGATAAGTGATAATGAAAATTTAATAGAAGAATTCATTAAAAAAAAATTTCCACAGAACAACAATTTAAATATTACTACCACCACCATCGTAAAAGATAATTTTCTAGATAATAACATAAATAAAAATGAAGTAAAATTCGCGTTAAATCATAATAAAAACAGTAGCACAGGATTTGATAGAATAAATTACAAAATGATACAAAACTTACCTGACAATGCAATAAATCATCTTACACAAATATACAATCTGTCATTAAACACTGCTGATATACCATTAGACTGGAAAAAACATATCGTTGTTCCTATATTAAAAACAGGAAAAGATCCAAATAAAGAAGAATCATTCAGACCAATTACTTTACTATCATGTATGGGCAAAACTATGGAATCCATCATCAAAAACAGACTGGAGTGGTATCTCGAACATCATAAAAGATTACCTGAGTTACAATTTGCGTTTAGAAAAACAAGAAGTACACAGCATAACTTAAACATATTGAATATCGATATTCAAAGAACATACAGTAAAAATCATTATATGATAGCTGCTTTCATTGACATTGAAGCTGCTTATGACAATGTTAATCTAAAAATATTAAAAGAGAAAGTAGAAAACACAGGTATATCTTCCAAAATATCCAACTGGATTATAAACTACTTCCAAAATAGAGAAATAACAGTTAGATACAATAATAAGTTAACTGGTCCTATACTATGTAATCACGGAATTCCACAAGGCTCAATATTATCTCCCTTATTATTCAACATATACACAGAAAAGTTAACAACATTATCAGATAACAACACAACAGTACTGATGTATGCAGATGACATGGTTATTTATAGTATGGGTCATACACAAGATATAGCTCAAAACAGATTACAATCGAAATTAAGAAAACTAGATATTTTATTAAAGGAAATCAAATTAAATATATCGTCAGAAAAAAGTAAAATAGTTATATTTACAAGGCATAGAATAAACTGCAGTCCAAAAATAACCATCAGAAATAAAAATATAACTGTTACTTCAAATACCAAATTTCTGGGTATATTCTTTGATACGAAAAGCACTTGGGCGAAAGAAATTGCACATATTATTAACAAATGTCAAAAAGGCTTAAATTTGATGCGATGTATAGCAGGATACAAATGGGGCGCACACCCAACAACCTTAATAAAAATATATAAAGCTATTGTTAGACCGCATATTGACTATTCTAGTACTATGATCTGCACCGCAAATAACTCAAGATTAAAAAAAATTGAAATTATACAAAACAAATGTTTAAGAATAATATTAGGTGCAATGGTTTCAACACCAATCCAAATCCTCAACTATCAAACTAATATTCCTCCGGTAAATATCAGAATACAACAAATATCAGACAGTTTCTTTTGTAAAAACAGACATAACTCATGTGGCCCCTTAAATACAAGATTATCTAAACTATATGTTCTTTATAATAAACCATATTGGACAACTCATAAAAAACCGGCACTTTTAACTAGTTTTGATAGATATAATAACTTGAACTTAGAGGTACACAACATTATACCTTTTTTCAAATTTCCATTAGAAATAAGCATGACAACAATACATACAGAAATAAATTTGTTCAAGAAGAATGACAGTAAGGAAATAACTTATCAAAAATATATGGAATATATAACAAAAGATGATATAAACTGGAGTATATGGTTTACCGATGGTTCATTCGAAAAAAACTCTAAAACTGGAGGAATTGGCATTTTCAATTATAATACAGATCAACAGTACAAATACAAACTTAACAACATCACAAATTCTTATAATACAGAAATAACAGCAATTATGAAATTACTAGAAATAATACAAAAAACTGACAATAAAAATATATTAATCTTCACAGACTCTCGTAGTGTTTGTGTATCTTTAAATAACAATAAATTCAAAAACAATAATAATAACAAAATATGTTCAATTAAAGAATATCTTTTAAAAATGGAAAAAAATGATATCAATGTTAAACTTATTTGGATTCCTGGACATGTAGGCATAAAAGGAAACGAAATGGCTGACAAACTGGCCAAAGAAGCTTGTGTAGATGGGGAAATAATCGAAATAAATTGGTCAATAAATGATTCCAAAAAAATAATTAAAGAAAATTGTATGGCAGAATGGCAGAATATATATAATGAGAAAAGTCAAAGTACTGGAAAATTTTTTTTTGCAGCGAATCAAAAAATTCCAACAACCACATGGTTTAATAAAAATCATTCACGGAGATATATTTCAACAAATTGTCGAATGAAATCTGGGCATTCTAGATGTCCAGCTCATCTATACAAAATAAATATAAAAGACACACCAAATTGTAGATGTGGAGAAGAAGGGTCTTTGGACCATATAATTCTAGGGTGTCATCTTTTAACATCAAAAATTGATAGACTTTTAAATGATTTATGTAATGTAACACAGTTCCCAGTCAATATGTCCTGTTTAATGACAAGTGAAGCAACGGCGGAAATATTAACAAACTTTGTGATAGAAAATAATATAGAAGTGTAATTTAAGTTAAAATATTTTATTTAGTATGTATTTAATTTTAAGTTTAATTTTTTAAAAGAATCATTTTGTTTTGTATTTATTAGAACAATTATAATTTATATGTAAATTTTTATATAATTTTACAAATAAAAGCAATGGCAAGAAGGCTGAATAAGCCAAAGCCTAAATAAAAAAAAAAAAAAAAAAAAAAATAAAGCCGAAAGGCGAACAATTAATAATAATAATAATAAAGCTATGCCGAGGGTAAATATTGACAAAGCAATAAAAAATAACTAAAACACCTCAGACAAATTCTGAGTTCTAATACACATCTATCCAATATTAGCCATTCGACCTTACTTGATTATACGAGAGATCTGACTCCTAGTTTGATTTTCAAAACAGTATTATGTTAAGATATCTAGATATTAAAAATAAAAGCAAACAGAATACTACGAACCATTAAACATTAAAATACCATTGAATATTGAAATTATTACTTAAAATCGATGTGATTGCTACGATTACAAAATTGGTTCTCCTGTTGCTTTCCCAATGTTGTGCTAAACAAGCCATCGTTCGATAGTTCTCGAGTTTCCTCGGATGCTCACTGGAGGTAGTAGGAAAGTTTTCCAAGTAAAAATGTAGTCAAATGGGAGGAAGGATAGTGAAAAGATAATAGATGGTTTGTTGGGAGGAGACAATGATGTAAGAAATGAGAAACGAAGGTACAGGCAAGAAGGAAGGAGAAGCAGGAAACGGTGAGAAGGGAGGAGGAGTAGGGAACATGAGGAAAGAGAGAGAGGGTTTAGAGAAGAATAAGCAGAAAATGTTAAACTGGCCTGGGTTTAGAGTCGGTTCGGTGATGGCATCTAGACTATATGGAATATACAATTTTGTTAGGTAACAAATTCCCGAATTCCATTCTTCGCTAACATAAACATTTATAAACATTTGCAATACATAACGAACAACTTATAAACACTTATTTTATGGGTGGTATGGGTCATTAATTAAGTCAATAAGGTTTTTCAGACTTTCTCTGCTTTCAAATATCTGCTTATAGCCTTCAGTCATATAACAGTTTTGTCTGTGCGATAAGTATTTGTAGATTGAAGAATATTATGTTTTACTCTCAGTAGGCTGTTACATTATTCACAGATTGTTCTTCTCGTACCTCAATTACGTACGTAAAGAATTCGCCTTAATGCAGCACTGCTTACAATTAAGATTTTTTTACTTCTTTAAAACTACGTGCGTTAAATTCTTGTAAACTGTCAGAACTTTATAATTTTTCTAATGAATTATATCCTTTTTAATTACGTGCAGTTAAAGAAAAAATACTTTCTTAGTTTCATGGATCGAGGGGTGCGTGTTTTTATTACACGCATCTTAGTCTTATAAAAACAGGGTAAAATATACAGTGGATGCCAAGCTGATTAAATTTAAGAGCCACTTGTAGAATCCTCAGTTTACATGAGGAAAATATTTGAAAAATAATTTCTGTAAATAATCCGCATGTTGGTTATATCTGCATTGAACTCGTAAATGTTTTCCTGTAGCTATACGTTTTAACGAATGGCGAATGGCGAATAACGAATAGCACCCACAAAGCATTGCGTGAATAAATTGTTGAATGCCTGTGTTAAATAAATTAAAATACTATACGTGTATAACATTGGATTTTTTTTTCTTTTACTTGTTTTTAAATTTAATTATTATTTTAATTCAAATACATCACGATCAAAAATGTTAAGTATTTTATTTTGTGATATTTAGTACTAGTAATTAAAAATATTTGATAAAATGTTATCCGTTTTATAATTTTTCGTTAAATTGGTGTTAAATGTATACTGTTAAGAACTCTTCATACTTATTTGCAGAGTGGTATAATTCTAGTTAACTTTTGTTTGGTTTCATTTAGACCCAGGCGACGTAGTAGCTCAGAGTGTTAAAGCGTTACCAACTTGGACTATTATGCCTTCGGGTTCGATTTCTAAACACACGCTTATGTTTCAAGTTTAAATGTGGTTTGGTTTAATTGAATATATGCAATATACAATATACGAGTATAGTCCACATCAGGACTGTGGAGTCGCTTAAACTTTTTCGTACGTTACGATGTATAAATTAAAAAATAATTAATCCTAGTTCTTAAAGTGACTGTTTCAATTGTTAATATCTTCAATAATACTTCTACTATTTAAAGAAATCACATTTGAGATTTTAATAACATTTCTAGAATTTATTTTATTGTTCAGAGTTCAAATTAACTAGAGTACCACGAGAAAAATGGATAATTTTATGTATTATCAGTCGCAGATTTATACTAGAACTTCAATTCAACCTGAGACATTGTTAGACTGATAAATTTAGATCGGAGAAAATGAAATCTAAGATGAAGAAAATACAAATTCGCACAGGATAAAATAGAATCCTAATATGTAATAGTTTTTAGTAAAAGTGAAATTTAGATTCATTTTAATTTTATTTTCAACGCAACCCACTAAACATAAAATATGAATGTTACATTAAATTTATACAATATCTTGTCTGAACCACAACCTAGTAATATTTAATCTAAAATTAGTCTTATTTTAAGTATTTAAAAAATAATAATTTCTATATAATTTAAATATATAATTTCAAGTAAAAAAAAATGAGTAATTTTAATAAATAAAATAAGAATAAATTGGTCAGAGAACATTGTACAGAATATCCTTAAGAAGTTTTGTGAGTATGGAATGCACAAAGGTATAGATTTACTTTTCAAAATGATCTAAAAATAAGTCACAAAACATTGCATATTAGGTAAAATCATTTTCATAACCAATAACATGTTTTATGTTAGATAAGCCTTAAATAACAAGATCGTGTTTACCGGGTACATTTTATATAAATTTCTTTTTTACATTACACACACTCCAAATTGTCTTAGTATTAAATTTCGAGTCGAAGGTTTTTTTTACCGATTCCCTAGTCCTGGTCCACATATATGACACCTCGGACACTATAGAAAATCATCGGATAGAGACTGACCTAAATATGAGTACATATAATATTCTAAACAACCTTAAGAAATCAACCTTGTCACATTCTTGAAAGAATAGAAATTTGAACCTCTACACAAACAAACTAAAGCCTAAAAGTACGCTTTTAAAAGTAAGTTTTAGATACGCAAGATACATATAAATGTTTAGTTTTAAATATTTACATTATATGTAATAAATTGGTAATCCGAACATGGCCTGATTCTAAATCGTTAGCATTATCTAGAACCTTTTGTATGTATGCATTTAATCTTTACACAATATATTAAATATATCTAATATTTTAATTTCACTACTTTGGAGGGAAATTAAAGAATTCCTTCCCTCACGCTCAATCTCTGCTGGTTTTTTTCTATTCATTTATCCGCTCTCCACCTCCTTCCTTCCTTGCCTCGTTGACTACACGTGAAGCTATCTTGAATTCCATGGCCTTTAATTCTTCATCTGCACTGTAAAATAAATTGCTTCGAACGCCATTCTTAGGCTGCACTGCGAAAAAGTCCTCTCTTCTATTTCTCCTTGTTTCAGTGCCGCTTCAACTCTGCCTCCTTCTTTCTTCCTACCACTCATTTTCTACCTTACGCTTGGATCGAGTTATCCTTCTTTCTTCTCCCTCCACCTATATTCCTAATATTCTTCGTTGAATTTAATAAACATTTCTTTACTCTGATTATAAGACACAAAGTTATGATATTAGAAATAATTCAGATGCGTTACTAGAATACTTCAACGAGTATAGTATATAGTACCCTTGACATTATTAAGTCGAACGCCACCTCCTAGGAAACAATAGTACCGGTTGATTACTGTTTCAAAATATTCCAAAACAATTTCCATTTACTGTAGGAAATAATCAAAACATATAGATGTAAGAAGAAAGCGGTAAACCCCTATGGAATAAAATGAAGAGATAAAAAAATTAAATATATTACGATGTACGAGCATGTACATGCTAATGTAACGTAAATCTACTGATTCGTAAGTACGGGTATCTCCTGCTGGAGCTATAAAACGTATCCCGAATTTTGAAAGGCTGCGTACATATTTTTTACGAATATTTAGAAACATTTATTACAGTTTTTATTGTCGTGACATCAAATATTAACTACACCATTGCCCCATATTAATATATGATTACAGTTTAATACAATCAATCAACACAAACTGGCCGTCAAACTTTGAGAATTTCTTCATTTTTGTAACCCATTTCAGACCTCCGTGTGTTCCACCACACGGCTATCTTTGACCAAATATTAAACATATTTAAAAGAAAATAATGAAATGGGTATTGAACTTATTATTAGGTTTGGTACCTTAAGAATACAGAAATACATATTTTGGACAATTTTTACCTTTATACGGGTTCATCTGGGTCTTTTGAAAAAGTGTCTAAAAAATGTATCTTTTTAAATTAAAGAATTATAAATTAAATAAAAATAAAAATTAAATTATTATGGAGTGTTATAAAGTGTGTTGGCAAAAGTCCAAATATAATTTTAAAAATATTTTGTGGCATCAAAGTTACCTATTCCTACCACCAGGTATCGGCGAAAAATGACGTGTGACATACCACACTGTGTGTGATTAAACCTGCCCTTATACCTACCTGCTTAACTACTTACTATTTACAAAGAAAACAAACAAAAGAATGTTTACTGAAAAGAAAACTATATATGTCCGTGCTATGGGTAACTGTATGGCAATTTTCCAGAAAAGTACATAATTTAGTAAAAAAAAATTTTAAAAAATTTCTAGGAATGATTTCTAGCATAAAATAAGACGTTCCTGAAAATTTCACCATTATATTCCAACGTTGAAAAATCCTGGTACTTAATGGGTTAAGGTTAATCTATTTTCCATACCAACGACTTCCAACTGTAGCAGGTTGTGCGCTTGACATGCAGTGTGCGCCTGGACTTAAATATGTCAGTTATTCTCCTGTCTACTTCCTTTTAAAAATATATTATTCTAAGACAAGAGAAATCAACCCCTATTTTGAAATCACAGTTATTATATTTTAGTATCCTAAATGATAAAAAACTTGGAAGGAGCTTAGGAATTTTGGATTCTCTTGACATATTTGTCGTTAGTGCGTCAGCTTGGTTTCTTTTTTTCTTGAAACAAAGGGATTTTTTACTTAAAATTCCGTTTTATTTATGGGCAACAATATCCTTTGGTGGCCAGAGATATACGAGTATATCAGTTTCTCTCCTATTTCCTTAATAAATCCTCACATTCTAACCCAGTTTTATGAAGATATTATAGAGCGATATTATATATAATCAGAGTTATTACTTGAAAAGTTACATAACGTCAGTTTTCGACAATGGAAACGGGGTAGTTTCTTTTTATTATTAATATATTAATTGTGTGTCTACATTATTATATTTCCTAATACATTTCATATAAATTCAAACTTGAAATTAAACTTAAACTATTCTAGACTTTTACTACTTGCGAAAGTACTTTCTACTTATTCTTCTCTAAACCCTCTCTCTCTTTCCTCATGTTCTCTACTGTATGTTTCCTGCTTCTCCTTCCTTCTTGCCTGTACCTTCTTTTCTTACTTCTTACCTTATTGTCTCCTCCCAACAAACCCTCTATTATCTTTTCACTATCCTTCCTCCCATTTGACTTCATTTTCATTTCTCCTCCTTTTACCTCTATCATTCTATTACACACATAAACCCTCTGGTTTTGCACATTTAAGCATATTTAACTAGCCTTCCTCCTTCTAATTATTTCTGCCATCCATCTGTTCCCTTCCTTGCTCTCTTTTAAAAGCTGCTCTCCCTTCCTACTGCTGCCCACCCTGTCCACACAAACATTCCCTATGAGCTCCAGTGCATAGATTATATTATATTTGTGTAATCAACCGCAGCCGAGAGCATTTATGATTGATGCCAGACTGCTGGTTCTCCGGTTTCAATCGGGACGGTTTTGATGTTGAAATTTGGTCACCCGTTTAGATTGTGATCGTGGTGGTATGCTGATGAGGGTTAACCCGTTGATATTGCACCCCGTGCCATCGGTGAGCAGTGTTCGGTTCACCACCTACTACAATTACCTTCCGAACTAACACACTTCAGTGATTATTATAATTTGGGATGTTTCTCTCTCAGCTTCCTCCTACACATGCAAATCCAGTTTCTGCACAACACTTAGCGAGGTTATGGTCGAAAAGACTGGCATCGCACACCTTTAGGAGTGCATGAAAATCAACCAAAGATTTACTGCACACAGTTTAGTATAACTCGTACTCCCGGTTCAATTCCCAGTCCACAGCTATATTTTCTCGGTTTACATAATCATAAAACTTATTAAATAGCTCACATATATGATGTCACAACATCATTTAAGCTATAAACATAGTTGGAAGTCGTCGGTGGTAGGACTCAGGATCGGAAATAGACCGACGTTAAATAAAATAAATTAATACATACAAATGAGAAAATACAGGAATATGTATTGCATAATTGGTCGACGTTTTGAACTAAATATTGAAATCAAGCTGCTCATATATAAGTAAGTGTTAAAACCAGAGTGGACGTATAGAGTACTCTGGGGTTGCATCAAGAAATCGAACGTTAAAACAATCCAAACGTTCCAAAATAAAACTCTGCGAGGAATAGTTAATGCACCGTGGTATATCCGCAATGATGACATACATAGAGACCTGAAGACTAACGCAAATGTTGCGTTATGTTCGAAGACTTCGCAGTACTAAACCCGCGGACCTAGTGACAAGAAAAAAAAAACAAGAAACAAACAAAATATTTATTTTTGTTTGAGAGATTTAAAATGAAATACATAATTATTAAATTTCTTCTATTTACATTTTGCGTAGTAATTTTGATTAAATCTGTAAGAACGTAAATCGTGACTGGATACAATTAAATTTGATGTGACAGAAAGTAGTTTAACTACTTGAGCGTGAAGTTTTACAATTCCTATATGATAATTTAAAACTCGACAAATAGCCAAATAATACCTATATCAATTTCCAATTATGCAATATGCTACTATCCTCAACTAAATATAGGTTTCAATTTCTTCCTTCGTGACTCTTATAATAAAACCAACTCGCCAATGTCTTTTAAAATACCAGAACGTCTCTAAAATGTATAATAAAGATGTAAGTGCGACGACATCAGCATCTTAGCATCTTCAACAAGTCAACTGATGTAGCAATGTTGAAATAAGAAAAGATCGACCACGTGGGATGAATAAAGATTAGAGTCTAACAATGTTTGTCAATATGTCTATCTACTAGACCAGCCCTATTCAAGATTAATGTCTATACAAGACATTTTTAAAACACACATATATATGATGTGTGCATCCGATATGTGTATATAAGACACTTTAGGAATTGTAAATTTTTAAACAAACTCATGTGTTGCTTCTGAAATCAAAGCGTTTTATTTTAGTAATTTACATACACTGTTTAACTTAAATCATACTATCATACCTGAAATCAAAGAAACTACATTTAAAGTTTATTATTTAAATAGCCAAATTCCTTTTAACCTAATTTTATAATTACTTAACATTATGCACAGTGACTTCTGTCGAACTCAAATATCAATTATGTTGGTTGTTAGAACACACTGCAATGAAAGTAGCTATAACTAATATGTACCGTTACTTTATTTGACCAGAATGCAGTTGTAATATCTCTGGTCAGTGTTACCAACTAAAGAAATATAAATATATTCAGCAATTTAGCAGACGTGATGTCACATGTCTTAGAGTGTTCTATAACGTTGAATCCCTTTAATAATTAAAGGGACAAAATGACTTTTTCAATTTTTAATATCTCCTTACATATAAATAGTTATTAAAGAATAATTGGACATTTCAGGTTCTAGTAACCCACTTTATAAATATATAGTACAGTTTTATAGAAATTAAGACATAGGACACTAGCCCATTTTATTAAGCTTTGGCTTATTCAGCCTTTTTGCCATTCTAAAATACATAGATATAGTCGAAATTGCGAGAGTTCGGCGGTGATTTATGCCTGAAGGAGGTTATAAGAGACGCATAAATGGTGATACGATGGTGAATTTTATCTTATTAGATATTGTAACTAAAGCATTATAAAAAAATGTGTGAAAAAGTGCTTTTTCATTGCATCGCAGATTTATACGGTACAACCTGTTTTAACCATGAGTCGTCGGCGAACTCTCGTAATTTAAACTATATTACATTCTAGGATATATAACACTACTTAAAACTATACATCGTATATAAATCTATACATATATAAACTTGTATATGTATAGATTATATACATATATAATTTTATTTAAATCTAGATTTGCTTAATATAAGAAATAAATATTCTTATAAATTTTATTTAATATGAATTTTAATGATTAATAGAAATAGAATACATTCTACATTAGAAATGTTTAAACTTTGTGAAAATGTATGTACCATACTTTTTGGCAGTGTGTTAGAAATTTCGTGGTGTGAGGAAAGCGCTCAGGGTCTTAGGTGTTAGACTATATATAATATAACTTTGTTTTGTTGGTACCTTAACCTAAAACATTGAGGCAATGACATTGGAATGCACTTGACAGTGGTATCATTAAGTTGTACAACCTGTTTTTTATGTAATGCACTTGAATGGGCTTGTGAACCAAGCCTTAATTTCTATAAAACTATGTATTATATTGATAAAGTTGGCTCACTACTAGAACCTCAAATGTACAGATATTTTTCAATAAGTATATGATCATATTTTCCCTTTAATTAATAAAGGGATCTAATAAATATAAATACCATTACAGGTGACGTCACGTGCGTTAAGTTGCCCTCTCTTTTCTAACAAAAAGCGTAAAAGAGATAGTAAACGTAACACAGAACTCTTATACATATAACAAATAACTGATCTATCCCTTAATAGTACAGACATGTTACGCCATCAATATGGCGGACATCTGTAGCTCTAAAAGTACAATGCAAATTTTTAATTGCTATATCTCCGTCAACATTTTAGATATTCAATAAAATAAAAACGCCAATATACATTTAATAATATTTATTTCAATCAACAATTAAAAAATGAGTTCTGCCCATTGTGTTATAAAACTAATGCGCTACTATAGATAGCGGCCATTTCTTAATCTCTGTCTGTGCACGTTATACTAGTAGCAGTTGAGATCAAACTGACGTCTGTCACTAGCCTGATTGCAATATGAGTAAGACTTTTCGAAGCATGTTCTATGCCACCTTGGATACGTTCAGGAAAAGAAATTTCGTATTTTAAAGCTTAAGTTTACAGGGTGAGATAATGTATTTTTGCTTTTGAAACTTTCGCCTTCGTTTTTGATCCAAAATGCCTTCGAAACGGATTCTCTTTTTTTGTGGTATCCATAAGTCATCCTATATCGCCCAAATGTCGATTCCTATAGTAGGTCGAATATCGTATCCGAATTTTATACGCTTCAGATCCAAATTATTTGTATGTTACTGATTAAATGTGCAGTTGTCGTAAGATGGTATCAGTAGACCAACACTATTGTGAGTCGCAGCCCTACAAACAATTTTGATCGGAATCCAATTAGATGCGAATCGTATCACTCTGAATAGTGATTAGAATCCTATTAGACATTAGTGAGACATTACATGAAGCTTTGGACAGCATGTCTAAACCGATCGGAACGTTCCGTACCCCCTCTGACGGCCTTCATAATACTTTCCATACGACGTTTGCCGAGGTGCAAGTTGTGCTACTACCCAGTACTACCACAGTAATAACATATATTCTCCCGAACACTGTTTGACTACTGTCTAACCGCTCTCTGATACGAGATTGCTAAGATACAACAAATTGTTTGTAGGGAGTATGGGGACCCATTCTTCCTTTAGTAACTTTGAACACAATTTGAACCAAAGCCTCATTCACGAGTGGGTCCGAGGGAGCGCACAAAACTCCCCTCGTGGTGGGCCTCTATTTATTATTAAAATATATATTTTAAATGTGTTTTTAAAAGATATTTTATATCTTGTGAGGTATTCTTATTAGCAAAGGCCAAAGAATGATCGCAAAATCGATCAATCGAAAACAGAGAGAGAAATATTTGCACTAACAATAAGTTTCAAGTTTTATTGGTTATTCAACAAATACATAATAATTTGAAGACAGTAAAATTCGAAAGTTTACGACACCCTAAAAGCTTTAACAATGATTAAGCCAATATAATTTCAAGAAGCTAACAGTCAGACACTTATGCACTATTTTATAGTTGATTTAAAAAAGCACAAAAGCTCTAAAGTAAAGTTTTATGTTTGTTTTACGAACATTTATACAAATTTATATATGTATGTAGTGAGCATAATAAAATAAATTACATATGAAGAAGACATTCATTCAGATGGCAGCAAAATGAGCTATTTGTAGAACTTTATAAATTATTATTTACGAGTGAGCTTTATATTTTAACGGAAATAAAGCTCTCGTCTGCAAAGAATAAATTGAGACATATTTGTGAATTGCAGTATATTCAAATAATGAAGTTAGACGATATCTCGTTGTACTTTTGAAATATTATTTCAATTACACTGTAATATCTAATATAATTCTTTATGATAATAATACTTTTATTTGGACTGTATGACAAATAGTTTTACGGCATACTTCCCATGGATAAATCGAATAAAAACTGACTTCATATTTTTAAAAAGCGATGGGATGAATTTTAGGGGATTCTATAAGAGTAGTATGAAAAGTTTCCAACCTTACACAGAAATAAACATATTTTTTGTTAAATTCAGTTTTATTCCTCAACATAATCTTCTTGTAATGCCTACAAGACATTTTAGAAATTGTAAATTTTTAAACAAACTTATGTGTTATGTGATCTGAAAACAAAGACTTTTATTTTAGTAATTTACATACATATTATAATAATTATACTGTTTAACTTAAATCATACTATCTCACCTGAAAACAAAGAAACGACATTTAAAGTTTATTATTTAAATTGTCAATTCCTTTTTATCAAATTTTATAATAACTTAACATTATGCACAGTGAGTTCTGTCAGTTCCAAATATTCAATACAGAAATCCATAGAAAAATAAGTGACATACCTATAATAGTACAAACATGTTACGTCACCAATATGGCCGACATCTGTAGCGCAAAACTACAATTCGAATTTCTAATTGCTGCTTTAATTTTTAATCCGTCAACATTTAGATATTTATTAAAATAAACGCCAATATACATTTATTAACTTTAACTTTAATCAACAATTAAAGTATCGACCCAGTGATAAGCCCATTTAAAAAAATAATGTAGAATGCATGACAAAATTCAAGTACGATGTCCTTGCTGTTACTGGAATTATACAAACGACTCATAAAAACAAACAAAAGAAACTTTGCATAACCCTGCAATGCATGAGCTATGATTTAATTTAAATGCTGCAGGGATTTTCATTTTTCACCTAGAGTTTCATTACTTTACGTTGCTACGTTACGTAGTTCTCATGTCGTGTCAACTATTTAACCATTCTTAGCAAATGAGCAAAGGTAGTGAGTGCGCTCTGTGAATACAAAACGAGATTTCAGTTGCATCAGGATTTCATTACATGATGACGATGTACGTTTGCATCTTGCTTGATAATTATTTCCACGGGTAATTGTACTTTAAATGCACTTCACGTACTTGATTATATTTTTGGCTAATTACATTCTTTAGTTCTTGTCATTAGTTTTGTATATTAAGAGACTCGTTCTTATGAAGGTCACATTCAATTAAAAAAAATATATTTACTCTCCCAGTAAACAATTTAGTGAAGTGTTCTGTTTTGGGACGTTTCTATCACTGTTGCAATTTAATCTTAGCTCATATCTTCATTTTTATTCCGACAAGTGGAGTTGTTTCGCCATTTGTAACCAATAAAATAGGCATTTCATAGAAACTACTGTGAGAAACTGAAGTTTAAATGAACTCTTTCATGACGAAAGAATCATACGCATCTTCAATATGATGGCAAAGTGACTCCAAAATGTTTACTGGGTTTGTTAATACGATCGATTGGATAAATTCTCTCTAGAGGGTAATGCCGGTTTTACATCAGAAAGACAAAAGAATAAAACACGAACAAAAACACAAATGTTTTGTAAAACCTGAACAGTTCCTAAAATATTTTAGTCTTTAAAATCTGTTTTAGTAAACAAGACACATTCCCATATGGAGTCAGTGTTTTTTAGTCTACTTGGTTTGAACACGCAGTTTTGTTTTTTGTGAACATTTGCGCTTGTCAGTTGTTGTTTATCATTTGACTACCAACTAGTTCCAAGAGCAGTTATAAATAAGTGAATAATGCAGTGGACAAAAGATAAGACCAGCAATTTAATAGAAATGTATCGCCAACACAATAATTTGTGCGATACTAAATTTTTATGGGACACAGAGAGAAACTCTAAAAATAAAACCAGTCTGTTGCCAGTGCAGTGCAAAACCAGTGCACAGTCTATTTTCAAAAACAGAACTGTTTTAAAATAAAACAAAACTGTTTTCAAAACTGTCTCTTTGGTGTAAAACCGGCATAATAATAAAAGTTGTTGCATGCATCACAACAGAAAGCGCAACTTACCACCTTAAAGCCACATTGCCATTTACTGTTTTATTATATTATTTAATTGGATATTGTAATATAGATTTTAGGTTTTTAAAATAAGTATTCCTTATCACATTCGTATGCGTCGTTAGTAATTTTAACACGTCGGCGAAGTACGCAGCCGATTCGGTATAAAAAAAAATTTCATTAAATAATGAGGTTTTAGATGTTCGTTTGCGTTTTATTTTCCTGTATTAAAATAGCAATATAATACACTAATTGGTGAATATATATATTATATAATAATATTTAAGTTATTTAATACTTTTACAGTCTATTATCACTTAAATATTTGCTTAAATGTTCCAATTAGCCATGTAATTTGAAGTTCGATGTAACACCGAATTAATTTTGATTTACCCCACTAGTCCGAATCAACTGCTATCGAATCGGCTGCGTTCTTCACCGACGTATTTTAACAGTTCGACAAAATTAAATGTGGAATAATTAAAATTGCTGTTTAATAACAGTTAGTAAAAAATTGTTTTTACATCTTTATTTTTGACAAACTGCTATTACTTCTTTTAAAAATAAATCGTGCTGCATTTTGAAAGATTGTTACATTTTGGAGGTTATAATATAATATTGTTTTAATTAATTTAGTATTTTTAATTTAATAACATTGGACCTTGTAAGGTTCTAAAAAACAAAGACGCGTGAATTAAATTCTAAATTAAAAATGGTGCTGGGAATGACTACACATATTCCCATATGCTGTACAATTTAAATAAAATGCATAATTAAAATATTGAATATGGATGATACTTAAGAACACTCGCCGACAGAGATTCCAAACGAATCTGTTATACGTATATACTAAAGATTAATTTGTATGGTCATGTTATTTATTCATAAACCAATATTACGGGAACTCCTCCCTAATATAACCCTGCTTGTATAATTCATCATTTTTAAATATAGGGATATGTATTGGCTAATTGGGCGACGCTCTAAACTAAACATTGAAAACAAGCTGCTTATATATAAACAAGTGCTTAAGCCAGTGTAGACGTATGGAGTGCAACTCTGGGGTGTCACAAATAAATCGAACATTAAAGAAATACAAAAGTTCCAAAATATAGTTCTGCGAGAAATAGTATATCTGCAATGACGACATACATAGAGACCTTAAGATTAACACAGTCGGAGAAGAAACCAAATCTATAACAGCGAAGCACGAGTTGAGACTTCGTAACCAGGAAAACATCGCCGTGACGCAAATGTTGTTTGATAGTAATGATGTTCGAAGACTTCGTAGGACTAAACCCTCCGACCTAGTAACCTAATCATGCAGAATTGTTCATTGGAGCAATTTCTACCACACCGTGTAATTATAGAAATGTAAGTCACTAGATAAGTATATCTTAACTATATACTTAGTTGTAGTATTATAGAAAAATTAATTTAAAAAAAAATTAAATACGTTCATTTTATAACTTAAAAACAATTACAACGCGACTGTGTCATTTTTGTTTTCCATTTGTAGGTCACTCGAACGATTTTATTACAATTTTTCCACAACATTTTCCTGATGTTTTAGAATTTAGTATTCGCTGCAGCTTTATCAATCACCAACGACTGGCGAGCGGGGTTAACGGAGAGAGGGGGGTTATATTAGTTTCAACCAGCTTTGCGTTTAACGACTAATGTTCATCGTAAATCTCTGTAAGTGCTTCCGTAGCGGTTTAAAACTTCCGGCTTAATGTATTTTTAAACAAATCACTTCATTTAGTATTACAATGTATATATGTAAATTTATATAAAATTTATAAAAAAAATAAAGTTTTAATCGTATAATAATTAAAATTAAAAGTAAATAAATACAATTTACAAACAATGAATATTTAATGGAGGGTCAGAATTCAGTTTCTAAGAGAATCGCTAAGTTAGTCGATTGTGACTGATACAATTTGGTTTTTAATGTGGAGGCTTTTCTCACTCTGCAACCGTATTTTAGCGAGGACGATTTCGGGCGTAAATCGGAGATTTTTAAGAGAATTTTTTATATACTTTTATGTATATACGTCGGCATACTATTATAATTCGATGTCGCCTAACCTTGCTTTTAAGGCCTGTCGCACACTGCAAGCGTATTTAAGCGACGGCGACTTCAGAGGCAAATCGGTGGCTTGCTTGTGCGGCTAGAACTCTCAAAGTATGCCGACGCGTATGTTCTTTGCATGTGTTGTATCACAATACCTACATATCACTTACCGATACGACAGAACGCCAAGTCAAACTTGTGTATTGTAGTTGTTTAGCACTAACAAAATTTATCATGACTTTTACATTAATTTTTATCGATATACCACTGTTCTCTTCCAGTTTGAGCCGGCTGATTTACATTTACAAAGTAGGGATAGGTTTAGCGTTGTAGCATGTATACGCTTGGTTAAATTCACTGATATTGCGATCTAATGTGAGAGGTACGTAACGCCCGTATTCGAACGGCTTTGTCGCTTGCAGTGTGCGAGTAGTAGCGCGTATACGTCCGGTCAAAAATCACTGAAATACGGTTGCAGTGTGTGACGAGCTTAATCTTTGTAAACAATTTGGTGAAGTGTCCTGTTTTGTGACGTTTCTATCACTATTCTCTTCAATTATAGCTCACAACAACTTTATCTTCATTTGTATTCCGACAGCTGTAGTGGTTTCGTCATTTGTTTTGTAGCCGATAAAATATACATTTTATATGAACGATAAACTAAACTTTTCATGCCAAGATAAAATTAGATAACAATATTATTGATTGGTCAAATACAGTTAAATATCTTGGCATTACTCTAGACACCAAACTCACATACTCCCCACATATATCAAATATAACAACTAAAGCAAATCAAGCCATTGGGGCACTATATGGACTAAGATAAAGAAAGATAGCGGACTAAACACACACAACAAAAAATTAATTTATAATGCAATTATAAAACCGACATTAACCTACGGAGAACAAATATGGGGAAATACATCCCAATCCAACAAAATGAAATTATATATTATTCAAAACAAATGCTTAAAGTTAGCACACGATTTACCTTATGACTACAGCACAACACAACTACATGAAGAGACTGACTCGATATACATTAAAACAACCATAAAGCAGCAAACAGAAAATTTTACACTTTAAAAAATCACGATAACCAATTAATACATTAATGCATCTTGGACAATACACACACGACAGCCTACCCTTCAAGATCAAATACAGACTACCGAAGGACTCAGTACTCTAGGAGCATGCGGCAGAATATGCTTCTCCATATGTAAAATATCCACCATAGCAAAGTAGGGTTTATAAACATGTTTCCCTACACAAACATACAAGACAATATTATATACGACATCAACTCAGAACATTGACAATATTAAGTTATACATAGTTATATTAAGATACTTTGTAATTAATATCAATTATTGTAATATCATTTGACGAATAAATATCTTTGAACTCGAACTTGAAAACCATACGCATCTTCAATATGATGTCAAAGTGATTCCAAAATATTTACTGGGATGAGAGGCCCTGTTCATCAAAATATTAATATTAAGGAATCACTGATTTTATTCATAAATATAATGACGTTTACTGTTACCCAACGAGTTTGTAATTTAAAGGAGAGGCGGGATTGCTCTTGTCAACCGGGAGTCAACTCTTGCCACGTAGCCCTATTCAAATACTAGTAGGGATAGTTTGGTTTGGTATTCCGCGCTTGCAATGTCTTTGCCCTGTCTTTGAGGCTTAAGTTCTTTATCACTGTTAAAGACGTCTCGTTCTCCTGTCCTCCCGTCACGTAAAACTTTCATCGTTTAACAGCGGTCAGGATTAAACTGTACAAATTTAATTGGATGCTTTACGAGTAGCTGTTATTACTATCCCCTCTTTCTTCACCCTCTAAATATTTTCACAAAAAAAAAGTAGATGTATTATACTAACACATCTAAAGATTTTTTTGTAATACACATTTGGAGATTTGTAGATTCCCAAATGTTTTGCTTTTCTTTTTTTTTCTTTGTCTCCCAAGACACCTAAACAGCTCCGGGCCCCCTGACTTCGTACACAGTTTCTTTAAGTAACTTCTAAACATTATTTGATGAAGTGTTTTTCTTTGACCCTTCAACCTAAAACCACACTTGTTTTGGTTTATTCTATAGGGACCCATTAAAATTAAATCCTCAAACCAAATCCCTGCATGAAATTGTTGAAACTGTATGACATGATGTTTCTATGACAGGGGGCATAATGCGATCCGCATATATTTCATTCCTGTGGCGTTATGTACCCCCCCCCCCTCCCTTCACTTGTATTCTGCCCCAGAAGTGGGTTTTAAGCATGCATTTTGAAATGCCGGTAATATATGATTGTATAACAATTTCGGAAGTTATTGCACTTACCGGGTTCATTTTTTATAACTGTTGAATTTTTTAGAAAAATCTTCAAGCGTGCGCAGTAGAGGAGCAGGGCAGGTTCTGGGACACTTTTGAAATGATATTAGATTATCCATCTGTTTCAATACTTCTCCATTCTATATCCTTAAGAAATAAACAGTGATCAGATCGACCTATCTTATTTTAGTTTACCTCACTTGTTTTATTGTTTCAATTGTTTTTTAATTGGATCGCTCAGTTTAGACCATAACCTCAAAATCCTTTACTTTGTAGTTATAATACTCGTACTTGTTATATTAGTTATGACAGAATTATTTTTACTATAAAATAGTAACTGTAAATACCGTAAAATCATAATTATTTTATGTGAAAAATAAGAGCAACGGTATTAAGAAATATTAATGTTTTTCTTTAAGGTATGCGTACACAGGTCCGCATGATCAAATGCACTGGATTTAATGTATAAAACATGTAAGAGAAACTAATCGAAAAGAAGAACTACTGTTTTTAATGACAACAAATGTTTTTTGGTCAGGAGGTTGCTTCGAAAAACAACTCGATCGACAGATAGTCGAACGAAAGACAATTTTTTTTTTTTTGGTAATAAAATTCCACGTTACAATCTGCTACAATAAGTTCCTATGCCAAAAATGATAATTATCCTAGATGAGACATAGTCGTCCAGTGACACCTATATCTATGAATGACAATTAAAACCATTGTGGTAGCTTTAACACACTATGTCTTTAGTTTATCAAAATCAGACGTATGTTTATCTAGTAAATTCATAGCTAGATAGTTTGGATGATTGGAGGCACGAAAAAGAGAAAGGAGTATTTTGAAAGGAATGGAATAACGACAGAGGAGGCAGAGAAAATGAGAGAAGAAGGCACAAGTGTGGAAGAGGAGCTAAGAAGCAGAGACAGGGAGATACAGCAACAGGAAATAATGGAAAAAATTAAGAAGAGCAAATATAATGAAAGATACAAGAGGATTGAGGAGAAAGAGGTGTTAGAATACATAAGAGAAAAAGACACAAGAAACATGAAAAGAATCGCAAGATTCAGATTGGGAAACGAAGAGAAAGGAAACAGATACTGTACAAATAAAGAGCAAAGGATGTGCAAGGTGTGCGGAACGGATATAGAAACGCTGGAGCACATTAAGTTGTCATGTGAGAAAAAGGTAAAAGAATATTGTGCAGTTATTAAAAGAAGGCAGTGAAGAGAAGGGATGAATGGCAGAGATAGAGAAAAGGAGCGAGGAATGGCAGAGTAGAAACAAGAGGAACAGTAGCATAAAGAGTGAAACAGTAAGGTTTTAAATTTATCTGTTTTATTTTTATTTTTACTTTTTCTTTTGGAATGAGTGAGAATGTTTAGATATAATAAAGATCACAATTGTAATTAAGCACAATGATATGTAATTTAATGATTTAAGGCAGAAGAATGTTGTGCCCAATGACAAAAACATTAAACAAATAAATAATAAAGATAGTTTGGAGGCTTGTTTAGTCGCTGCTGGTATCTTTGGCTGAATTTGTTAATTTCTTCTTTTAAAGTTTTAATGCCGAAGTCATGGTTCATGTATTTGTTACTTATATACCACGAGATATCCATAATGGTCCTTACTGTCTTTGTGAAAGGCAAGTTGTTCCTCAGAGTTCAATGCCGTAAGTCCAGACGAGTTTCAGTATTGTTTTATAAATCATTAGTTTGCTGCAGTGTAACTTTCAGCACTTAAGATGTAGCTGCTTACGTTTTTCCGTTTTGTGCTCCGTGAAAGCCAATCAATTGCTGTCTCAGTAGTCCTGTAATGATCCTACAAACACTCCTCCTCTGGTTTCTCTTCTGCTCCATGTTTGATACGATAAATTCAATACTTGTGAATGTTTCACAACATATTCCAGTACGTCTCACTACATATACTCGTACAAATTCTATCTATTTTAACGTAAAAACAAAATCGTACTCTAAGGTGCAATAATCTCGTATTTTTAAGAACATTACTCACGTGAAAATGATTGATGCTTCCTATTTTCATTTCTTACACATTGAATAAAGGTTAAAGTGATTTATTTTATTTAAATTCAATATTTTATCTGCCATAAAATTTATTTTTAAAACAAACAAAATATGTATGTATTAAATCATCTATAAATAAAATATACATTAAATTTACGGTCTACGGTTGTACAGTTTACGGTTGTACGGTACGGTGCGGCGGTATACATTTCTTACCTAATAAAATCAACCATTTTCAAGTAAAGTGTAATAAAAATTCATTGATCACAGCTGGGTACCATACATATTATTCATATATTTATTATTTATTATATCATATAATTATTATTTCATTACCGTTTTCATTTATTACATTCTTCATATATATTATTTATAAATGAAATAATTCATCTTAGATGGCGCAATAGTTAGTAGTTCCTGTTTTAAAACGACGGGTTTTTCGAATACATTCGAAACCATACATTCATTCCTTCTTCTTTACGATACGATTTTTTTTAATTCCAATAATTTTTAAAATATTCAACCTAATTTTTTTAAATATTTTTCTGATAACTGTTATGACTTGGCTTTCGGCTTGACATCGATTTCGGGGACACCCTTCAAGGAATAATAAAATTTCAATATTTTGTCTGCCATAGCAGGGTTAAATAAAATAAAAACTTATTATTCTTTGATTTGGCTTGATTATTTAACTACCAACAGCTACAGAACATTACCACAGCACTGACCTACTCAACAAATAACTGACGTTTAAATGCATTTCACGTCATACAAATATGGTCCATTTCTAGCGCTAAAACTACAATTCAAACTTTTAATTGCTATATCTCCGTCAATATTTAGATATTTAATAAAATAGACACACCAATACACATTTATTAACATCAATTTCAATCAGCAATTGAAAACCCGACCACTAAAAAATGAGGACACTAGCCCATTATACACATTTCAAATAATCCAACTTATTTTCTTTAATAAATTATAATGATATAATGGTGAGTATGTTGCATATAAATCAGGCGTTTTTTTAATATATCATGATTGAGTACCGGTACTTATTAAAATAACTATTTAATTATTTAAATGATGTCATAAACATAGTCGTACTGCGACCGCGAATGTGACACGAATGCTCATTGTACGAGTATTAATCACGTGCGTTAAATACTCTTTGTAATTACTCATTGTGTTGTGTGTGTGTGTTCGAGTCGAATGTTCAAAGCGTTTACGAGTATTAATGTCACGAAACTTGCATACGACAGAGCAGTGGCAACACCAACACCAACACCAACACTAACATCAACACCAATGGCAACACCAACAGTAAACGGAAGGAAACTTGAAAGTTGACAGACAGATGTGACATTTTGTAGCGTACCGTGTCAAACCGCTGCCATTAGGATACGTTGAAGTGTCTCTGACTAATGTTATGCGGCATTTATTAGTGCTAAGTGTGAACAGCACAACAACAAAAATAGTTAAACAAGAGTTCATTTTGAGTTTTTAAAATTTATAAAAAATAATTAAGAAATAGAGCTGAAGAATCTTGTATCTAGTACAGCATTAAGGAGGTACAGGACGTTAATGTAAACGATGAAAACGTCGTGAAATTTGGAGGGTCGATACAAATAGTTAAAATACATACTGTCTCAAAATTTTAGAGACTTAGGGTTCATAGTTTTCTTTTTATACATGATTAAAAATAGTCATTTTCCATACAAATCATAATTTTTAGCTCAATTTCACCACATAATATAACTTTTAACTATAAAAAAAAGGTGACACGGCTTTCAAAAACTAGGTATATATAAAATAATCTTTTCTGTAACTATTGCAAAAAGAAAATTATCAAAAGGGTACCTATATACGAAAATATTTAAATAAATCCAGTAAGAAATAGTAAATGTGGGTTATGAGCCGGCAACGTTGTAAATGCCAATTTGAGCGGGAACTTCAAAATCTGAATAAATATTATATAAAATATAGCAATTTATTTGTCAAAGAACCAAATCACCCATGCGTCAACACACGTAAATTTACAGCGTTGCCAAATTTATTATTCCTTTTTCAAAATATTTAATTTGAATTTAAATTGAATTAATATAAATTTGATAATAATTATAGGTAATTTATTAAACTATTATATGCACAAAAATTTAATAATCATTTTAACAAGCAAAAAACAGTTTAATAGGGAATTGAAAATTCATTTTCAAAGGTACAGTCCCAATATTTGCTCGTTCCTCATGTACTTCGTATTTTGCATTTCGTATTACCGAGAGATAAACTTTTTGCATTGACGGTACGTCCTGTACCTCCTTAACCCAGACAAAATTATTAGTTTTATTTATTAAATTTATTTATCACAGATATAATGGCTCTAGCGTTTATCCCGTCGCAACTGATGATGACGTTTGTGTGCATTTATGTAATTTTATTTTCAAATTGAAATACTTGCATTTATTTATTCGTTATTTGGTCAACTTTTTTTCAAAATTTGGGATTTTTTTTATTTTTAAATTAGGTACCAAAATTAGACCATATACAAAATTTTATTTTTCTGGCACAATTTTTGCTCTCGGCAAAATAGGTCAAAACGATAAAAAGAAAGCATATCTTCAATAATTTTTTTTGACGACACAGGTAATATATAATTATTTTTAAAATTACTACATGATAAAATAATATTTAAGGAATACTTTGTGAAATTTTCATAAATAAATATTTAGAAAAGAGGCATTGACAGCGAATTTCCGCAGACGTCACAAGAAAAAGAGTGATTGCGGATAACTCATCACTGGATTATTTGAGATCAAAAACCAAAATGATTTCATTAGTTGATAAGTTTATGCAGGTAACGCTGTCGACAGTTTTACAATTTTTTACAGCTCTTTGAATTCAAAATATCGATTTTTAATGAAAGAAATAAGAAACTATGTTAGTTTAAAATACTTTAAAAAAAAAAAAAAACTCGACAGCACTACCTCGGCATTTATGTAAAGAAAGAGTGTGCACCATTTCAAAAGGATTGGTGTTGTAGATTTTGAGCTAGAGAGAACACCGAGTCGGAAAAAGCGTTTAAAAGTTTCAAAGAAAGACGAAAGCAGTAAAGACTGAAAACTCTATATCTCCCACAGTTTTACTCCAATCTACTTAAAATTTTCACACAATAAACTTAACATGTTCTATATTAATATAAATAAATTAATAAAAAAATTGAAACAATACCCCGCCCCCTTTAAAATTCCTAAAATTCGGTTATTCAATTTTATACTAAATTAATACCCAAATGAATTCTAAATTGGATTAATGCACTGGGGTCTGGTAAATGAAATTAAGGTACGGCATGACTTTTTTAAACTTACTTCGATTTCTATCTGTCTCCTAAGATAAAATCTGCATTAAAAGGAACAAAATTTGAGTCCGTGAAAAAGAAAGCGGCATTCGTTCTGAATAAGTTAACAGAAGCAGACTTCCAGTACTGTTTCGAACAATAGGAGATTCGCATAGAGCGTTGTAGAGATAGAGGAGTGGTTTATATTGAAACTGATAATAATTAACGATGTATAAAATCTAAATCTTATGGTTACAGAAAGTTGCGCCGCATAAATCTACGATATAATGAAAAAGCACTGTTCCTCATTTACCTTAATACATGCAGTAGTACATTACAGCGAAAAAGATATAAAATTCACCATAGTATCTCTCATAATTTGACACATCTGCACTGATGGCGGCTCCAGGCAGCTTCACACAAGACCTTCTAAATAATTATTACAATACAGACATTGGGAAGTTATTTTTGTCTTCTTTACTTTCTTTACTTTACTTTCTTTAATATCTTGTAAATCAAACCTGTTAGAGTTGAGTAATATTGCTCCATCGCATTGGAACCATATTCTTTGATTATAACGAGCATAATTTTGCAATTTGGTATATAAATTATGATGATTACTTAACTTTCTCCGTGGTATAATCAAGCAATTAATATATTTGTAAAATTCTACATTCAAAACGCATAGCGACTGAATTCCCAAAAGTCGTTCTATCAATTGACATGTGCCGCACTCCTCTGATTCGTTGTGATCACCCAGTGAATCAATTAAATCGAAACTTTCTTCTGGAACACCCTGTATATACATATAATAAATATAAATTCTTATGTATTAAGCAACACAATAGAAAGAATATTATCTTTTGTGTAGTAAAGGTGGAGAATGTTCTATAAATCACACTCATCGTGCATATTCGTATGTTCTTTATGTTCTTATGTCTTTCAACAACCCCCGCCCCTTTTAGCCCCCTCTTAAACATAAGACAAGCATTACAACAGAACACAGCAAAATATCTAGATCTCAACTGTGAACAATGGAACCACAATTGTCAGTAACATAACTATTCATCCGCTAAGCATAAGGAACTCTTACTGGTACTGCGCCTGGTATTGCCTCTACTACTTGTACTCGTATCTTCTTTATGTTTGTATTTAATTAAAACTGGGAAATTGTATTGAATAATAATGTAATAATAATGTCAGAAATGTAAGAAAGATAATATGAGTCCGTAATGTAATTTATATTTGTCATTGTTACTTTATGTTAAATTACATTATACTAAATTAAATAATATAAAATCATATAATGCAGAGTGTTTGAATGTCACCATTATTTTTCGTGTCATTATGGTTTTATTACCGTTATACACTAATTTAGGGGCCATCTTTGATTCTGCCATGATAACTGATATAACTACTTCAACTATAATTCCATAATGGACTTGAGTCCTATTTCTTAATTTCATAAAGTGGGTTACTAGAACCTCAAATGTTGAATTATTTTTTAATATCTCCTTATAGGTTAGGAGATATTAACAATTAAAAAAGTCATTTTGTCTGTTTTCATATTTAAGGAATTTAACGTTGTAGAACATTCCAAGACATGCGACCTCACGTACACTATGTTGCTATCTCTTTTATACAACAGAGCGTAAAAGAGATATATTCTTGACAAAACTCTGACAAGTTTGCAGGTTAGCAACCTTACAGCTCATAAATCTCTGCTATATGTATTTATATACCAAAATATCAAATAATATTTACAGCTATTTCAAGGAACGATAAAATTTCAATATTATGTCTGGCGTAATAGGGTTAAATAAAATAAAAACTTATTATTCTTTGATTTGACTTGATTATTTTGACTACCAACGTCTACAAAACATTACCACAGCACTGACCTAATCAACAAATAACTAAAGTATACAATGCATTTTGACGTCATACAAATAGCCGAATCTCTAGCGCTAAAAATTCAATTTAAATTTTTAATTGCTATATCTCTGTCAACATTTAGATATTTAATAAAATAGACACGCCAATATACATTTATTAACATCAATTTCAATTAATTGAAAAATCGACCACTAAAAAATGAAGGCACAAGTCCATTCTACCGACGTCGGGACCTTCAGGTTCTTATGAGTGCTTTCAGACGTCCGAATAAATATCATTAGCCTGGTATGGTAATTAAAATTTAAAATGTCACATTGGTATTTCCAAGTGCATTTTTTAGGGTGGCTCAGTTTGGAATAACAGGTAGTACTCAACAAACAAACAATTTAAAACTTCAAAATAACATACTTATATCATTTCGTTATGACACTTTTTAGTAGTTTTAATATTTTAGATTACATGTGACATCACAAAGCTTATGTCACCTCGCCCCTCTCCCCCCATTTTTTACAATTTGTTTACCTCCTCTCCCGCCCTTTACGTGTGACGTAATAAATGGATGGTCATTTCATTAAGATTTCATTAACAAAAGTCAGTTAAAAGGACGAGATTATTATATGTTACATCCAAATTTAAGTAAGAAGAGATGGTACAGAAATGAGTCCCGCAAAATTATATCAACTATAATCAGAATCAAAAGTAATCATTGCAAAACTCCAGCTCACCTGTACAAAATTAATATTAAATCTGACGATAGATGTCAATGTGGTGAAGAAGGAACTTTGGATCATATTATATTTGAATGCATAAATTATAGTTTAGAAAGATCAAAATTGAATAGTGATATATTAGATGTGATTAAAACTTTTCCTATTAATACTAAATTTTTGTTAAGTGATTCAAAATTAATTACTGAATTATTGAAATATTTAGAAATTTGTAAAATTGAATTATAAATTATAAAAGATGTATAAAAAATGTTTGATGGTGGCTATGACGAAAGAAAGTCAAGGCAAATAAGGAAATGAATATAAAAAAAAATAATAATAATCCCAAATCCTAATTTTTTATTTGTTATTATGTCCAGTAATAATTCACACTTGTAAAATAAAGATAAAGTTTTGATCATTTTGTTTATATACAACATAATACGTACTACGGGGATCATATTCAGTGGGTAATATATAATAGGTATTAAATATTTATATTAAAATACCGGAAGGACTCTAAAAGCACGACAGGATATAAATGTGCGTGACTCGATTTAAATTATATTACCATGTTTAGCATATATATGCATTTCTTTCAAAAGGGTCACTCATTCTACCCCAAACACTACCCCTCCCTCCCACACACACCGCAATCTACCACTAGCAGTCCCAGTTCATTTTATATCCTCCAACTATACAGCATTATTTATTTTGTAATGGTTTAATTAATCTATGATTACACATCATAAATTATCAAATAAAAGTTCAATCGTAAAAATGTATAGAATATAATCTCTTGTTAAACAAGCAAATTAATTGTCAATTCGATATTTTTAATCTAGTAACTACTATGTACAGATTTAATCCGGTAATCGAATTACCGGCTGTTTGGTCTGTTAATCAATAAATGCGGTCAGTGGTGGACTGTTTCCGAGGGATGACCATTTATTTAGTTCTCACTCATTTCAATTCAATTATTTTGTTATGTTTTGTTTTAATTACCTCGCTCTTATTTTGCCTTACTAATGGGCTTGTGTCCTCATTTTTTTGTGGTCGATTTTTCAATTTTTGATTGAAATTGATGTTAATAAATGTGTATTGCCGTCTTTATTTTATTAAATATCTAAATATTGACGGAGATATAGCAATTAAAAGTTTGAATTGTTGTTTCAGCGCTAAAAATGGTCGGCCATATTTTTATGACGTGAAATGCATTTTAACGTCAATTATTTGTTGAGTAGGTCAGTGCTGTGGTAATCTTCTGTAGCTGTTGGTAGTCGAATAATCAAGTCAAATCAAAGAATAATAAGTTTTTATTTTATTTAATTCTGCGTAGGCAGACATAATATTGGAATTTGAGTGTTCCTTGAAATAGCTGTAAATAATATTTGATATTTTGATATATAAATACATATAGCAGAGATTTATGAACTGTAAGGTTGGTAATCTTACACAAGGATTGTGATGTCACATGCACTTAAAATGTGTACAACGTTGAATCCCTTTAATAATTAAAGAGACAAAATGACTTTTTAATTGTTAATATCTCTTAACATATAAGGAGTTATTAAAAAATAATTGAACATTTGAGGTTCTAGTAACCCACTTTATCAATATATAGTATACTTTTGTAGAAATTAAGACATAGGACACAAGCCCATTACAGAATGCGGCAGCATACTTTCCTTTTTTCAAAACTTAATAAAACCCATTGTATGAATCAGAACATTTTTATTTGTTTTTTATAATGTAGGTACATATATAAAGTTTTGTTTTAGTTAGTTGTGAAGATCAAATCAGGGAGATGACGTCATGGAAGCCTATTGCGTTGACATGCTCCATACTACCGCGTTACATCACAATTTAGTATTAATGATAGTATGCAATAAATACATTGTAACAAAACTATACAAAAATATATACAGAGAGTTTCATAAAGACCCAACTATTTCAAGGTACAAAAAAAAACAGAGAAAACAGTTGTTTTAGAATTGGTTATTGGTAACAATTAATTCGCAAAAAAACTAATTTTTATTTTTTATAACTGAACTAACATCGTTCAGGTAATTTTCGTTGCGCGGCCATCATTCCTCAGATATAGATTTCTAAAAGCTTTCTGAATTACAGCACAGATCGAATATTATCTTGCAGTACAAAAGTCAATCATGCTGATAAGCCACAAGCCAATCCAAAGTTCTTTTTCTACTTTTTATATAGAAAATGTCTTGTTGTGTTGCTAGCTTGCGACAAGCTAAATAAAGTGATACATTGGGATGTTATTATCTACAAAGAAGGTTTTTTTTTCAAAAATTTTTGTGGAAGTTATCCTATATTATAATGTCCCAAGTGTATATTTATGAAAAAAGTATTAAAATTTGAAATGTAAGTATTTTGTTGGATTCAAATCATACACACAAAAAACACGTCCCGGGCAAACTCTAGTAGTTTTATAAGTATCTAAACTAAATCCCGAAAACTAAAATCCAGTTTAAATCCAGGTTTGGTTCTTTTACATACAGAAAAAGTAATTTATTTCTAGCCTAATATGCACGGATCGATGCTGAATTTGCTGCCATCATTATCATAGCGGTGCTACAACTTCTGTAGAACCTTAGGATTAAGATTTTTGCCCATTCTTTCTTATTTCTCGGCTTTCTCTTCTAAATCATCACACTCATCCTCTTTAGGTCTTCCTTCAGTGGTTCATTCCATCTCGCCCTGAGTTTTCGTAGCACATTCTGGGTTCCCGTATAAAAGTTTCTTAGCAGTTCTGCTTCCATCCATTCGTTCTTCATGTCCTAACCGTTGGAGGTTTTTCTAATTTTCGCCACTATATTAATTTCTTGATATTTTTCATATATGTATTTCCATATTTATTCTTCTAAATATAAAACTTGAATTTACTGTGCTAGTACTAAAGTCTAGTAGTATTAAGTAATATAAAATCCTAAAGACCTGCGGGATCTCCTTTATTTTAATCCATATATGCAAAGTCAAAGTAGAAATATGAAATTTAATATCACACTCACGTACACTCGTATTTTAAAAAACGAAATCTCTCAGTTTCCCTTCTTCTGTTCACCGTCAGAGATTTGTTTGAAGTTTAGTGACCTGAAAGCTTAAACAACAGATATTGATGCACACTTGTTGCACATGTCAGAGGTGAATAAATAAACCACACCACAGAGTGCATCACCATACACCATAAACCAGACACCGTACACCGATAACCGCTGTTTGTTTCATCATCTAATACATCGTCGGCGTTGTATATGTAGTTGCCGTACTCGCAGGGGTATATTGAATATAATAAGCGATGACCTATTTCCCTAGGGATGTAATAAGGAGTTTATTTCCATTTATCATTCTGAATCTTCTTGTCTAACCAGCGAGTAGTGTATAGTGTTGATAATGTAAATATGCAATGTAGAGTACCATGTGATAAAAAACAAAAAGAAACGTCCAAGCTACAAAACATCGCCTCTATTATTGGGTGATAATGTATACTCTATATAGTAAGACATTCAACTATTAATTTTACTTTATAATTACTCAGATTACACTAAGATAGTTATTTTAATTGGAAGAACAAGTAAGGTACAATATACTCTTTAGAATGTAATGGCTTCAACCCCTAATTCGGAAACCATAAGGGTCTAACAGGGGATTATATATCACACAAAGAGTCTGCGAGATTACCAGCTGAATTTAACACTTCCATTCCTTAAAGGAACGTGTCTTAGGGTTAGGAGGAAGGGGGTGGAAATAAGATACTAGTCGACTGATGATTCATTGTTACTTTCTCTAACTAACTAAAGACATAAATCTTATGTCGCGTCCCCACTAGCACGACATTTCTGTACAACGATTCAAAAACAAAATACCACATTCAAATTATATCTGCTTGTAGAAAGTTTACTGTAATGAATACACATAAAAAGGTGTCCCCTTACTATTTAAAGGTAGGCAACACGTTTCACCAATTGTAATTACGTGCTGTGTAGGTATAATAAAAATTATTAGAATATGAGAATTTCTCTTTAGGGAAATTAAAGAAATGTTATACTTAAATTTGAGACAATAAAGTAATTCATTTCACATTGTTGTATGCGTTGTAAAAGAAAACACCGTTCTGAAATACGTCAGAGTCACTTGTTTCTGTCACAAGTATTTTTAACCCTTTTTAATTGTAGCAGGTCTTATTCGTTACGGTGTAGGGTGGATGGTGTAAATTAGTGCGGTAGAACGCGAGAGCTGCGATTATTAATTAGGTTTTCGAAGCCTTTACAATGGGACACAATGCCTTTATTCTACCTAATAAAGAGGTTAAGAAAACCAATTATAATTTCGACGTGCTGTGTTCATTACAATTTAAGCAGTCGGTCGTGTAAGACTGTATAAAAAAAGAATTTAAAAAATATATACACATAAGACAATATTCCCAGTTTTATTAGGAATTGCAAATTTTAAACAAACTCATGTGTTGCTTCTGAAATTTAAAACTTATTTTGGTAATTTAGATACATTTTCATACATAGTTTATTAAATTACATTGTTTAACTTAAATCATACTATCATACCTGAAATTTAAAGAAACGACATTTAAAGTTTATTATTTACCATAAATTGTCAATTCCCTTTTATCTAATTTTATTATAACCTCACAATATGCACTAAGTAACTAACTAAAAACATGATTTCTGCTTAGAGCATATATATATGAAGTGTGAATAGGCTATGTTTCCTATGGATTAAAAGTGTGGCCAAAATGTGTGCGAGAGAGAAAGCTATATGTTCTTATTTGTTCTCTATGCGCATGTGTCGAAAGTGACAGCTGTCTAGATATAATAAATATTAATATTCTATTAAGATATAAATACATGTAAAGAAATTATATTTGTTAATTACTTTACCCGCACATTCAGAAGCACACACTTTCGTGTTATATTTTGCTGTTCTGTTAGGTTTACAGAAAACAATCGCATTTAAATTGTGGTTAAATTTTCACAAAGAAGAAATCAGAATCAGGTCAATACCAGAGGATTTCGTTGCGTGTATGTTTTGGGTCTTTACGAACCAAAAGCTTTCAAAGGTCCCGAGCTTTAGAAGAACACGCATAATTTACGAATTTTGTTGAAGCCTTTAATACCAGAATTACATTAACGGATCATTCCGCAAGAATTTATGGCATGAGCGAGTTGTGCTCCCGAGAAGATGGGCGACGATAGATGAGATGCGATGAGGGGTTGAATGGGGGTGTACCTCCCGCTCCCATTCACGGAGGTACGAGTCTCTTATGAAGATGCTTTTAAAGAATATATTCAAATGTTGGATTTAAATCTGTGATGAATTTGGCCCACCGATTTAAGTTTTATGTTTACATATATTTTTACAGCTTCACGTACAGTGTGTAAAATTATATTTATTTTGCAGCTGTAAAAAGTATTTGGTGTTCAGTTAAATCTTTAAAAAGGTAGCGTACGGGATTTAAAATAAACACATGCCCACCTAAAAACACATACAAGTACAAGTATACCCGTGAAATACAGTTAAACACATTTCAAGTACATAAACAAGACTACGGTCCTAGAAAGCCATAATAAATCTTTTATATATATGAGAAATAAATGAAGATGTAAGAAATTATATTTCTTTAGTTCGAACAAAGCTCGTCTGTCGGTAAAACAGTGACCATATAAATGGACTCCATATATTCGAAGTTGACAGAAATCACTGTGCATATTGTTAAATTATTATAAAATTAGATAAAAAGGAATTGACAATTTAAATAATAAACTTTAAATGTCGTTTCTTTGATTTCAGGTAAGATAGTATGATTTTAGTTAAACAGTGTAATTTATATAATGTGTATGTAAATTACTAAAATAAAAGTCTTTGATTTCAGAGCAACATATATGTTTGATTAAAAATTTACAATTCCTAATAAAATTAGAGATTTTGTCTTACATATATGACAATCGTACCTTAATCGTTTGACTTATAGTGATTTATCTTTAATATTGTAGAACGCGGGTAGTTTAGTTCCTCTTTTATTTAAAGAAGCGCTGTATTTCTGAATAAAAGATATTTTTTTGGCAAAAAGGCGCTTTATTTATCAACATAGCTCCTTTAAGCTGGATATATTAAAAGCGTCCGTGCATGAGGGGACTAATTGCACCGATGGTTCGGGCAGATTCGAGGCTAAGGTTTGCAATCAGTCGCCTCATGTGCGGACGCTCTTAGTCTAGCGTTTTTCTAACTTTTATATTCCTTCCAAATAATAGGTATTCTCAACGCCCTTAAAATAGGCGTTTGTTTCAGTTGTTTTAGTAATTAGTAGACCAAATCTGTTACCCAACAGCTATTTCTTCAGGATTTGAAACAGGAAATAGTCGCAGAAGGCTAAATCTGAAGAATATGCTGAATGGAGTAGCAATCGCGAATAGACGCCAATAGCTGTTTTCAATGGCTTTCAAACACAAACTAAACGCAAGCTGTTCAAAATTTAACAGTAGTCTATTAATAGATGACAGTCGACGATAGCTGCTCGGGAAATTCAAAAATTCATTGAATTATCAAATTACCCTTATAAATAGAAGTTGCTGTAGTATTTTTCTAGTGTTATGCTAGTTAAGTTCGACCCATCATACTCGTCATAAAAATCAAATATTAAAGGAAGTTGTTGAAAAGTTTTGACATAATGACATTCTTCAAAATACGAGAAATAAACTAAATTACTCACTAATAAATAGATATTCCGCTAATTCAAGCGCATCCGACTCTAAACGAATTACAATGGGCTTGTGTGCTCATTTTTTAGTGGTCGATTTTTCAATTGTTGATTGAAATTGATTTTAATAAATGTGTATTAGCGTGTCTATTTTATTAAATATCTAAATATTGACGGAGATATAGCAATTAAAAGTTTGAATTGTAGTTTTAGCGCTAGAAATGGTCGGCCTTATTTTTATGACGTGAAATGCATTTTAACGTTAAAAGTTATTTGTTAAGTAGGTCAGTGCAGTGGTAATGTTTTGTAGCTGTTGGTAATCGAATAATCAATTCAAGTCAAAGAATAATAGGTTTTTATTTTATTTAACTCTGCTAAGGCAGACATAATATTGAAATTTTATTGTTCCTTGAAGTAGTTGTAAATAATATTTGATATTTTGATATATAAATATACTAGCTGTCCCGGCCATGCGTTGCTGTGACTAACGTTTTTGTCATATTACATTACATAGCGCCATCTATTGAATATTTACTCAATCTAGTCAACAGAATATTTACTCAATCTAGTCAACAGATGTCGCCATCATCGTCGCCAGATGTCATCGTTTGGAGCTAACAGATAATTAATAGACAAATAATTTGCAATAAGATAATATTGCAATCATAAATTGAGATGTAAGCTATCCTATCTTTCAAGTTGGATCAAACTGCACACGGTGTACAAATTTGATTAAAATCGGTTAAGTAGTTTAGGAGTCCATCGCGGACGAACAACGTGACACGTAATTTATATATATTAAGAAGAAGAAGAAGAAGATTAAGATATAGCAGAGATTTATGAGCTGTAAGGTTGGCAGCGACTGTGATGTCACATGAATTTGGAATTTGTACAACGTTGAATCCCTTTAATAATTAAAGAGACAAAATGACTTTTTTAATTGTTAATATCTCTTAACATATAGGGATTTATTAACAAATAATTGAACATGTGAGGTTCTAGTAACCCACTTTATCAATATATAGTACACTTTTATAGAAATTAAGACATAGAACACAATTCCATTAATGGGATGGTGGTTTCATCATATAGACAACATCACTGTCCGAAGTGGTCAAGTATAGCATAACGCCTACGTATTTCACGTGTGAAATAATGATACAAATAAAAGGAAATAATGAAAATAAATGATCATTACTTATTTACCGATTGTCAAATCTAAATATACCACAGTCGCTCCTCTAAAAATAAATGAAGTTAAATAAAGAAGTGTGGGCGGCCATTGTGAGCTGCCCACACAAATTGCTCCTAAATAACTAATTCGGGAATTGGGAACTGCGATTAAATAAAGAAACAACGAAGCATATAATTAATTCTGGATAATTTGATACACGCTAAAGAAAGTTGTATGTTTAATGTTTATCTAACATAATAAACCCTGAAGCGGTGTGACGTTACATGCAGCATAAAATATATAATGTTTCGTGTCATTATTTCCTGAAAATAATTATAAATTCCCTTATAATTTATTAATTCAAATGTGTGACATAACACCTAGGGGTGTGGGTCCGCAAAATGTGACAATGACGGGAGGATTTGTGTGACGTAATTTATGAATGGGCCCTAATATACAATGCGTTGTGACCTATTAACATAATCATAAAATTTTTAACAAGGGTCTCTTAAGAATTTTAAAATCTCAACTGGTGATTTAGGATTAACCTTTAATCTCTTTTAGAATAAATATAACTAGGTTTTGTACATGCTATATGTTTCAAAATAACTGATATACTAATTAATGATCTATTTATAAACAAAACTTGAACATTTATCTGACTCCTAACGTTTATATAGTTTAAATAACTCAATCGTGTGCAAAGTTAATAACATTTTATATTTGATACCATAGAGTGCTAGTACAAATCGATTGTCATGTTAGAACACTGTTGCCATCTATATCTAACTGTATAACCATGAAGTAATGTTTCACCTTAAAAAAATCTTACATAACTGTAAGATCTATGTTTCGAGTTTTGGAGGTAAAATTAGTATGCAAGATTTCCATACATAAACGTGGTCTTATGGAACTAATTTTTTGCTTATAATGTAATTATATACTCGAATTTTCCGACTGAAAAGTAACTGTTCGTAATCACTCTAGTACTTGCTTGTATACGAAAAATATACATGGAAAATTCAGCCTATAATTATATTTCACCTTATTATCAATAAATCTAATTTAATCTCTATATTTTATAAATTATAAATTATGTATTACAAATGTTTATATTGTTTTAAGTGCAAATAACTATCGAAAGTTGATAAATATTAAAACAAAAAAATTATATTCCAAATTCTTTAAATTTTCAGGTGTAGCAGCTCACCCACTGATGTTGGCGTAAGATCTTCCCAGAGAATACACAGGGGCATATTACACAGCAAGGTTTGTAAACCTTTCTACAAATTCTTTTAATTTCAATATACATTCAAAACAACTTTGAAAGTTACGTAGTAATTCAACTTATTTCAAAATAAATGCATCCCGCATTTCGTGTTAATATATAATATATATTATAATAATTTCCATCAGATTTTAAATAATATATGCTAAAATATGAAACACGAATTGCTCAGGCAGTCAGGCAGTCAGGCCAGGCACGTATTACTGCAGTGTTTTGCTACATTTGCATAGTAACTCTATCAATCAAGAATGTTAAACGAACTCAATTACATTTACTTTACCAGATTAAACGAAGTGATATTAAAATTATAAAATAATGCAACACTTGCAAGTTTTCAGTTTGTTGTCATTTTCTTAGATTGTATTTTACTGTATACTGTCTGTCTAAAACTATGCGTCACTAATCAGTATGAAATTCATTGGACGTGGTTAAAGGTTTGTGTTCATATCTCAGTACCGCCGGCATCGGATTTTAATATTATGCTTATGGATAGTCAAAGGATAGTCCTCAGCAGATAGACGATAGAGGTGTACTTTTGTAGGTGTGACAGTTACGCCCATAGGGATATAAGACTAGAGTGCGCAAGAGGCTGAATACTGTAATTTAGGCAAAGAGAGAGATAACCGCGAAATTCCTCTGTGTCTCTTTCGAGCCGAGTACTGTGTATTGACTGCCGCGCTAACAAAAATATAGCTATAGAGTCAGAGTTGAAGGCTGTCGGTGTCTTTATTCATTATCTGGACGTTAAATTGCTTACATATATATATAGCGTATAGCCTATACATATGTTGTATATACATATAGCGTCTGCTTGCTTGTTTAGTCCCTACCATACCGTTAATCAACCAAGCCGGCAGCAGCGGTTCGGCTACGAAGAAACAGTTAGGACCCTTGGTAGAATATCTCTTTCTTTACATATATCGCTTCCTCTTACACGCGGCCGTACACTTCGCGTAATTTCATTCATTCTCGGTAGACTTCATTAAAACATCATTTGAAAATATCACATCATATTATTTGTTTTGTCGCTATTGTCGAATACGCTATTCATGAAGAAATGTTCTGTAGAAACCGCTCAATGCTGATGCTGATATATGAACGCATGTATAAAAATGCATGCTCTTTTTCTAAATATTTTTTTCTAATTTTTTTAAAATTTTTGATTGAAATAAAGGTTAATGAAGTTATATAAAGGTTAATGTATATTGACGTGTTTATTCTTTTAAATATCCAAAATTTGACAGAATAATGTTTAAGGTAAGACAACCAAATAATGATCGACTGAATTACATTATTATATTTTTCAAAAGGCATCCAAAAATATCCAGACATTGAAAATGCTGAATCCGGGTAGAGCCCCGAAAAATTAAATAACCCAATTGTGATCTCTTACCCAAGGTAAAATGTTTACCTGGACATCTCGGCTGGACAGGGAGGCCAGGAAAAATATACCACATGAATGAGAAAGGATGTAGAATGACTCTGCTTCATCAACAGTCCGTATTACCTTCCAATGGATCAAGACGTGTGCATATGATAGGAAACGAATATGCTGAAAATGTCACAATTGTCAGATACATTAACGAAATTGGTCATGCAGTGCCTCCCATAATTCATAACATAATTGCCTTTAAAGGAAAACGAATTAAACCCGAATATACTGATAATTTACCACCAGGGACAATTTTGTTGAACGCAATTATTAGAATGTTTGGAAAAGGTATATGAACTGTAACTTTTTTAACGAATTTATAGATCATCTTGGTAATGCAAAATTGATTCATTTAATTAATGTTATTTCTTTGATTATTTTAGTCCGGGCGTCACTTGGCTCAATGGTGCTTAATAACGCCCATTGACATAGTTTTTTTCTTTTTATTATAAATTGGGAAATTTAGCAGTTTTGTTAATCCAAACTCGATTTTTTAATATAAGAAATATACAGGGTGTCCCAAAATTCAACGATAAGCGGGCACCAGAGAGTGGTCCTGTTTCAATTTTCGAATTTTTTTAATTTTTTTTTTTGTAATTTCTAAACAAAATGAGATAATTTTTTTTTTCTTTTTTTCTCGTGTAGTCATGAGCAGGACCACCCTCTGGTGCCCGCTTATCGTTGAATATTGGGACACCCTGTATATGCTTTATTAAAAATATTCATAGTTTTCATTCCACTTATAACCTTTGTTGAAATATTAAATGAAAAACCCTTAGGTGGGCTTATTTAGTTAACCAAACTTATATTAAATTTAAATGCTTTCAAGTAATGTAATCAACATTATTTTTCTTCTTTCACAAATATCGTAATATAAAACTTCATTGGATACAAAACTCAGCTTTTAGTAGTAAATGACGTATCACACATACACTCGTTTACTTCTCTGCAGTGTAAAAAGAAGTGGACGTGACGTACTATGTATTGGAATTTTCTATAACGTTGGATTCCTTTAATATTCAAAGGTAAAAAAATTACTATTTTAATTGTTAATATCTCCTAAAGTAAAAGGAGACACTTGAGGTCCTGGTAGCCAACCTTATCAATATATAGTACAGTTTTATAGAAATTACGACATAATTCACAAGCTTACAACCCATACGATACAGAACAGTGAACGCACTTGTATGAGTAGCCATACAATACTTAATGCGATGCTTGCAATGACTTATATGCTGATAAGTAAAAGCGAATCTTAAGTCTACAGCACTTTTCAAGGTCGATGTATCCAACACCCTGTAGACACGTAATTATCAGAGCATCTTCACTATATAACGACATCTATTTACGCAGTATCGAAGCCGTTACAGCGCTCGTTAGATGTTCCGGGAAATGTAGGATAGTCATTAACCTTTTTCTCATGATGTTGATATGTTTTTATAGCTTCAAATGATTGCTACGGTTTTCTTTACCCTATGTATTACGCTTAAATAAAAGTATGTTGTCTTAGTATAGAAACATGAGATCTTATTTTTTTCTGTTAGTAAATTTTCAGCATCAAGGTATCACTAATGTTTTTACTTTTTGACAATAATATTGAATTACATTTGACGTTTTCAGTGTCGTAGATTATATCAGATATGCTCTTTCTCATTTTAGTTAACGTCAATTTTTTTTGCTGATTTCCAGAGATTATTACAATGGGCTTGTGTCCTCATTTTTTAGTGGTCGATTTCATCAATTGCTGATTGAAATTGATATTAATAAATGTGTATTGGCGTGTCTATTTTATTAAATATCTAAATGTTGACGGAGATATAGCAATTTAAAGTTTGAATTGTAGTTTTAGCGCTAGAGATGGTCGGCCATATTTCTATGACGTGAAATGCATTTTAACGTCAGTTATTTGTTGAATAGGTCAGTGCTGTGGTAATGTTCTGTAGCTGTTGGTAGTCAAATAATCAAGTCAAGTCAAAGAATAATAAGTTTTTATTTTATTTAACCCTGCTAAGGCAGACATAATATTGAAATTTTATTATTCCTTGAAATAGCTGTAAATAATATTTGATATTTTGATATATAAATACATATAGCAGAGATTTATGAGCTGTAAAGTTGGTAACCGTACACAAGGATTGTGATGTCACATGCACTTGGAATGTGTACAACGTTGAATCCCTTTAATAATTAAAGAGACAAAATGACTTTTTTAATTGTTAATATCTCCTGTAATATAAGGAGTTCTTAAAAAATAATTGAACATTTGAGGTTCTAGTAACCCACATTATCAATATATAGTACACTTTTAGGACATAGGACATAAGCCCATTGGTAGAATAAACACTATAAATCTTAAGTATCGTTTTTAGATGATATTTCAAATATTTTAAGATTTGTTATTCTTATAGCAAATCCTTTGGAACCTGACTGGTAGAAACAACTAATTTTCTTCTGGAAAACATCAATGAAGGTAACCTCCACCTAACTAAATACGACCATGTCTGCAGGATTATCTTCTAATGTATGACTATGAATTAATGCTATTTGTTTTACTTTTCATTAAAATTTGATTCTCTTACATCAAAAACCGTATCAATTTGTAAGCTACGATCCCTTAACTCGAATTGGATGAACCCTCTCTTAGTTAGCCAGCATTATTCATACCATTGAAATGCTATTGCTTTCCAAACATGTCCCATCTTGTTTGTTACTTGTAGGGCGATAGTCTCTAGCTTGTAGTATTAAATATAAAGCTGCACCAGATTTTCAGGAGCTTAACGTTCAGCGTCCCTCCTAACACCTCTCTATCTCATGTTCTTGGAAGCCGATGTTTCACCACATCATATGTGAAGGAAAACTGTGTTAGTCCAGCCAATGTATATAAATTTAGATGATATCAATGAAGATTGATCACCATGAGAAGGCAAACCGTTTAATGAGTTATTTAGATAAGCGAATTAATTATTTTTGTTAATGCTTCAATACGTTTTTAGTAGATGCTTTTAGCTTCTTATAGATGTTCTTTTAATCCAAATTGTTAATAATTGTTGGAGAGACACACTTGTATGCATCTTACTTTTCCATTCTCATGCATCCATTTTTTTACTACTTCAAAAATCAGACAAGGGCAGCTCTTGGATAATAGTGTGGCGAATTAAACTTAATGAGTCTAAATCAACACACGCAAATTTCACATACCAAAAGAATACTAAAAATCTGCTCATACTCATAAACGCAAACACAATTCCTCATGCGAGTGAAGCAAAATATCTAGGAATGACGCTAGATACCAAGTTAAATGAAGAAAAAGGAAGAACTGAACATAAAATACAGGAATATGTATTAACTAATTGGATTGAACTAAAATTACATTTCATATTTAATTCTATTTTTAAATTGAAATATACAAAATTTCGGCAAATACTGCTCCCGTGCCCCTAAATAAAATTTTGAAATTTTTTTTATTAATAATATACTTAATTATTCTAGAATCCAGAATATGAATTTTTTCCAAAGTTCGTTACCGGGCCCCCGAATTTCTTCAACCCCCTCTTTTTCAATTTTTGAATTTCTAACTTTTGAGAAATCTCAGCATTGAATACCTTAATACACATGCAAAATTTCAACTTTCTATCTTTTCCGAATTAAAAGTAATACAGCAAAAAAGGGCTCATTTTTTTCCAGTTTTTCCAAAATTACGGGTTTCCAGGAAAGTTTTAGAATTTTTTTCTCTACGAAATAGGCAATTTTCAAAAACATTGACGGAGCCGTTTTCGCGCTGCCACACAAAATTCACTACCAAACATATAAGATCATAAGAATATAAAACTATATGAATATAAGATCCTAAATCTGCAACAACTCTGGGGTTGCACCAAGAAATCGAACAATTAAGAAAATACAAAATAATGTTCTGCAAGGAATAGTTAATGCACCGTGGTATATCCGCAATGATGACATACATAGAGATCCTTAAGATTGAGGAACACAGTCGAGGAATAAATCGAAACTATAGCAGCGAAGCACGGGTTAAGACTTCATAACCACAGAAACATCGCCGTGACGTAAATGTTGCTTGATAGTTATGATGTTCGAAGAATACGCAGAACTAAACCCTCGGACCTACTAACCTAATCATGTAGAAGTGTTCATTGGAGCAATCTCTACCACACCGTGTAATTAAAGAAATGTAAGCCGCTAGATAAGTATATCTATAATTAGTTGTATTATTATAGAAAGAAAAAGAAATTCTTACTATTTCCTATTGGACATGCAAATATTCTTTGTAGGTCTTTTAATATCCAGTCCATGTCTTTTGCCCTTCCAGATTCATTCTCTTAGGAAGCCACTAGCTCGCAGTACCGGTATAGGCTCTGTATTTTTAACCAATGAATTTCTATCCTCGGCTGGACTAACAGACTTGCGGTGTACGTGACAGTGAACTCATTTATAAGGGGAGAATCCTACACAATGTACAGTTGTAGGTTGTACGTTGTACACTAAGAAGCCCGAATCCTGCACACAACAATGTGTGGGATTCTAGTGATACTCCGTTTACGTTTCTTCGTTTCCAACTCCCCACAGAATTGCAGAATGGACATCAGTGGCACCGTAGTACAGCGTCGCGGTGGCCTACGCTTCGGCCGGATCTTGTCCGCCTTTACGGTCATATATCAGCCACGTTCTCATATCTCCTGGGACTCTAGATCTTCTAGTGGTCTGATCTCAAATGTGGTTAGCTAGACGAAGTACCCACAAATTGAATAAGGTTTGATCCAAGTTAGCTTTTCTTTTGATAGCCATTCATTGTACTGTTGCGTGTGATATTTTGTGCAAATATTTATAAAGTTCAAATTTAAAGTTAAGGGTAATCGTTTAAAAGACTTGTAACGTTCGTTTTATGTTATACTATTTCAATGTCATTTTAATAGGAATCTTATGTATACTTCCAGAAATGTACAAAAAAAAGTTTTCTATTATTTCTATATGTGCTAGTATTTATATACAAAATACAAATGCCTTTTTACTTTTTCATTTCAAATACAAAATAATATTCATTAGTATTTAAATACAAAATACCTATTTCAAAATATTGTTAAAAAATAAAATACTTTTTATATTACTAATGTAAATGTTATTTATATTACTATTTTTAATACTAATAGTATTTATTCAAACGTTCGAAACGAAAAAGACTTTCTACTGTTGCACAGCTTGGTAAACCAGTGTTAGATTCAGAGCTGCGGAGTCGGTAAAAGAACATTCGTCTCCGACTCCGACCAAATGGGCTTGTGTCCTATGTCTCAATTTCTATAAAAGTGTACTATATATTAATAAACTGGGTTACTAGAACCTCAAATGTTCAATCATTTTTTAATAACTCATTATATGTTAAAAGAAATGAACAATTAAAAAAGTCATTTTGTCTCTTTAATTATTAAAGGGATTCAACGTAGTGCACATTCCAAATGCATGTGACATCATAACCGCTACCAACCTTACAGCTCATAAATCTCTGCTATATGTATTTATATATCAAAATATTAAATATTATTTACTGCTGTTTCAAGAAACAATCAAATTTCAATATTATGTCTGCCGTAACAGGGTTAAATAAAATAAGAACTTATTATTCTTTGATTTGACTTGATTATTTAACTACCAACAGCTACAAAACATTACCACAGCACTGACCTACTCAACAAATAACTGACGTAAAAATGCATTTCACGTCATACAAATATGGCCGACCATTTCTAAAACTAAAACTACAATTCAAACTTTTAATTGCTATATCTCCGTGAACATTTATATATTTAATAAAATAGACACGCCAATACACATTTATTAACATCAATTTCAATCAACAATTGAAAAATCGATCACTAAAAAATGAAGACACAAGCCCATTCAATATTAAGACAATTTGGGGTGTGTGTCATATAAAAAGGAAAATAAAATATACCCGGTAAACACGGTCTTGTTATTTAAGGTTTATCTACCACAAAAATGTTGTTGGTTACGTAAACGATTTTACCTAATATGCAATGTTTTGTGATTTATTTTAATGCTTTATTAGAAGTAAATATATTCTTTTGCACATTACCATACTCACAAAATTTCTTAAGGATATAACATAAACAATTTTATGTTCCTTAAATGCTCTCTGACGATTTTATATATTCAAATTAATTATTCATATTTTAAATACTTAAAATAAGATTAATTTTAGATTAAATATTACTAGGTTGTGCTTAAGATAAGATATTATATAAATTTAATGTAACATTCATATTTTATATATAGTGGGTTGATTTAAAAATAAAATTGAAATGAATCTAAATGTTACCTTTTTTAAAAAACATTAAGATTCCATTTTATGCTGCGCGAATTTATAAATTTTATTTATCTTAGATTTCGTTTTCTCCAGTCTAAATATATCTCATGTTCCATTAAAGTTCTAGTATAAATCTGCGACTGATAATATTATCCATTTTTCTCGTAGTGTACACGTTAATTTGGGCTCCGAAAAATATCATAATTCTAGAAATGTATATTATATGTACTGATAAAGTTAACTATTAGGATCTCAAATGTGATTTCTTTAAATAGTCGCAATATTATTGAAAATATTAACAATTAAATAAGTCATTTAAAGAACCAGGATTAATTATTTTTTAAATTTATAATATGTAAATATTGTCGTAACTTACTAGAAAATTCAAGCCGGAGTAGGTACAATTTTTGCCGTTTTTGACTCGTTGAGTCCGATTCCACAGCTCTGGTTATATTTTAAAAATACTGACTTTACCAATAGATATTTAAATAATCTAAACTAATATCAATATCTTTCAAATATTGCAACGTGTCTAAGTTGATGGCAGAAACATATATAAATTGTATCACATTGAATTTATTCCTGAATCATGTTACCTGTATGTTTCTTTCATCGTATATCTCTTTAAACCTGTTTGGTCCATTATCGGTAATTGTCTTCACGATTTTTGATAATTTCAAAATACAATCAATTCAGCCACTTTATCAAATGTATGGGAACTTTTAAATCTCCTGCAAGCGGCTTGACACCAATGACCAGTTTACGGAATAACACTAAGAAGTAAGAAAAATAAGAAAAGTATTTTGTATTTTCGAAATAACAAATAGGTTTGTAAAAAATTTTCAAATAAAATATAAAATGCTTTTTCTTAAAAGATATTTAAATACAAAATAGAAAATAGGTATTTTATATTTCGTATTTGCATTTGAAATACATGTGCTTCAAGAAGTCACGTCTCTTAATAAGATTCTCTTTAAGACTCATTGCATATGATGAATGTTTCACCAGTACACGATGCTCCTTACCATCTTCTTTCAAGTACAGTATCAAAGTTTCTGGTTTTGATCTCTTGTTTCACAACATTTCGCACGAGTGAATTTATTTCTTTATAAGGACGTTACAGGAATATTAAAACAAAACACACAAAAATATAAACCACGTCTTAAACGTGACAGAAGCTTTATTAAGTACTGACTTATTATTACAAGATACCTGAATATTACATCATATATTTATTCAGCATAACGTTTTAATAAAGTGCAAATAATCACATTTAAAGGTATACCTATAAGATATGGTTTATAATGAGTACACATTCATGTACGAGTAGTCTAAAGATTCAAAGAGGATACACCCTTTGGGACTAGAGAGAAACTACATGACCTTATCAATAGGTCAACTGGTAAATCCTTTAATACTCTGCGATATCCCTTTTCTCCTGATAGTATCCAATAAGCAAATATAAGTTTCTCCGTTTATCTCGGTCTAGATAATTTGTAATATATAGCTTTTAGTATACATCCGTACACGCCCTTATTGGGATCTTGTACTTATTTACAGACAACTACATTTGCAGATACAACTTCGTACTTCGTCAACAATCAAATTATTAAAGTAACAGAAAGTCGTATTCGTACACTTAAGACAAAATAATATTTCATATGTAGTTTTGATAGAAATCATCTTAGTAGAATTTAAAATATAAAGATATTTTCTACGAATAAAAAAACTGATTGCTTTTATTAAATTGATTATTTACTAAAGCCAAGCTATATGTCACTGTTATTATATCGTTTCCACTTCATGTATACTCCTGCAACTGCCAAGACATATTATATTTAAAGACAAAACATCAAACAAAGGTTTCACCGGTTACGAGGGTGGTCACCCTTCAACTAAATCCTTAAATCCAATAGGGAGACTAAAAGTCCGGCAATAATTGCATTTGGTCCCTTAGCTTTCACAAGATCGGTTTTAGTGAGAAAATTTATGTTGTTTTTCTTATTTTATACACTTATATTACACTTATTTTATAGATAAAAACAATAGGGGTAGGTTATTCCTTTGCTTGGATCTTGTTTGATGTATCGTCGGAAATGCCTCCAGAAACAATATAAATGACAGTTATAGCTGATTTTAAATTCATGAAACAAAAGGTTATACATAATACATCCTATTCAATTGACAGGGATGCAAATATCCCTGAGGATATATTCAAAAAATTAAAAATATGTATTTCTAGTAAAATATAGTTGATATATTTCCATCAGAAATTAGTGAACTTCAGAGGAGAATGTAAAAGGATATCTAATAAAATTAATTCTTCTGAGTTTACCGCCTTAGGCATATCGTTACCATAATACTATTGTAAATGTCTGAAAGTGTTTTGTTATGTTTTTTAAAGCTAAGAAATTACTTGCAAAAATATATTTCATAGATACTTAACTTATATATACTTTCATAGATACTTAAGAACAAACTTAACTGGTTTTAAAAACAATATCTTTTGACTCAAGAGCATTTACAAACGATTACAGACATTTCATAACTAACTTATTGACTAATTATATAAATTGATTTAGTAACAAATATTAAAATTATTGACACACCAGGTGTAAAGTTTATAAAACAAAAATCTTTTCGTTATTATCTCTTAATCTGATATAGAAAATAAATTGTAGTCTTCTTAAATGTAATTTAGGTACGTATTTGAATATTATCACAATAGAAGTATGTATATACTTATAGAAATTAATTATAAAAATACAAATAATATAAACAAACAATAGTTTACTGGAATAGCTACTGACCTGACTTCGATAGCAAGCTATTACGAACGGCGTTTTCTATACTCATCAAGACTAATTCGTGTCTTACTTCCATTATCATCAACTGTAGATGGTTCTGATGCAATTGAGTTCTCGTGAAAAGCTGACGTAGAAGGTTCTCCAAAATCTGCAGAATCAGTTTCAATGCCTGACATTGATGTAGATGGGTTATCTTCATTTTCATTCACTTTTGTTTCTTCTTTATCTTTGTTTTGTAAATCTTCGTAATTGGAATCTTCATCTGACTTCTGATTAGAATAAAAACTGCTGCTTTCACCATAGTCGCAGGCAATAATTTGTTCGCTTATCTTTTCATCTATATCCTTAATTTCTTGATTTAAACTTTTCAGAAGATCCATTTTGTTCTGAATTATAGCAAAATCTCTTTCTTCCTTAAGCTGCTTCTTCTTTTCAGCGTAGTTCATTGGATTAGAACGAGGCCGCAAATTATATCCTATGGTTTCTGGTGTTACAGGGTTATTCGGCTTATAGTTTACCGCCTCTTTAATATCCTTCGCTTTTTTCTGTATTTCTGATTTCTCAGGGATACGTATTTGTGCGTTTTCACATGCGAAGGACCAATGTATAATATCAGTTTTGGTTACTGTGTTATTTGATATAAATTCAAGCCTGAAAATTCTCGTTTGATGTCCATGACGAATGCGAAACGCTTTATTTGTCACAACATCGCCAATTAAGCATGTCTTGATTGTTTCAACAGTGGTTTCTACGTTGGTCAACCTGTAAACCGTTGTCCCATTTTTTCTTCCTATGGAAACTTTTACTAAACATCCCTTTGTCAGTTCTTCAAAGGAGGGATGGTGAATGAGTAACTCTAGTTTACTTCTCGTAAGAAGAATTGAGTTTAAATCATTTTTCGTAACAGTTGGTGGAAGCGATACATTGCCTTGTAAGTAATCCTCATCATTAGAATGATAAGAATTCAAATCAAAACCATTTATTTCGTCTGAACTTTCGTCAGACCTTATGTCTGAACTTTCGTCTGAAGTTCCGTCTGAATCTTCATCCAATTCACAAGGTTTCTGAGTTGATGTTCCTGGTTTTTCAAATTCGTTTTTCTTAAATATTTTTAGAAACTTTTCAGAATCTTCCTTTTGTGTATCCTTATCACATTTATCATTAACCGATAATTCTGCTATTTCCATATTAGAATTGGTACTCGTGGAAGTATTACCAACTATTTGCTTCTCTTCAAGATCATTCTTATTTAGTTGATCTTCTTCCCTTTTCCGGAGAAGCAATTTCATCCGAATTTTCCATCTATTTTTTAAAGTATCACGCCTCTCAGCTCTAATGAATAACTCCATTTCCCGATCTTTCTCTGTCATCTTAAACAGTCTGGCTCTGTCTTCGTCATCGCCCATTAGATCGTCGTCATATCCATCATAAAATGTTTCTTCGGACGACATCTGTTCTAACTCACCTGGAAAGTAAGCATTAAATTGTACTTTTATCTGAGTAGCAAAGTATCCTCAGTCACACACAATCAGTATCGGATTATCGATATGGACAATGCGTTTGACGTAAGAACAAAAATAAAGGTAAATTAAAATAAGAACTAGAAAAGTAAAAAAAAACATTACTATCAACCGTACCTCTAGTTTACATTACACTTGACTCAAGCTCTCCTGTACAATTTGTAACACGTCAAGAATTACGACAATTTTCCTCTCAGATACTTTTTAATATTTCGAAAGTATTGTCTTTTAAGAAAATTTGAAAGGATATCGCCAATAGTATCGCTTCTACAGCCAGAGAAAAAACCGTATCTGTATCAGAGAGGAATATTGTCGTAATTCTTGACATGTTAAAAATTGTACAGGAGAGCTTGAGTCAAGTGTAATGTAAACTAGAGGTACGGTTGATAATAAAGTTTTTTTTTTACTTTTCTAGTTTACAATACAACAATAGCCATATAGCCATAACATACTTAAAACTTTAATCTGATTTATTTAAAAACTACTTTTTTGGCATGGTGTTCTAGGAAAAAAAAACTATTCAACCGAATCGTCTGAAATTTTATTATGTTATTCACAATATCAATGGAACTAGAACCATTTTTTTATTTCAATAATTAAGTATTTTTTTCATTAAATAACTGAAAAAAAAATTCTTTCGTTTCTTAAATTTCAATTTTGTTAATTTTCAATATCTTTTTTCTCTCTAGTTCCGACCATAACTGTACTCATACTAATTAATAATTTTTTTGGTATTTATTTCTCAGATAATTAGAAGAGCCAAAATCGAAAACACAGTCCACACAGAGCGTACTTTTTATCAAATTTAACAATATTTTTAAATTTCAAAAAAGATTTGTATGTAGAAAAGTGTAATAGTAAGCCAAAAAAGTACATAAAAATACAATCCTCAAAATACCTTAAATTTTCGAGCTCTAGACTACCGTCTCCACTTAAGTATACTTTAGAAACATCAATCATTTAGTTATTCATCAAAAACATTTTTAAAAAACCTACCGGTTTCTGAGTTAAACATGGGTGCCTCCGTTGGAGCATCTCTATTGGAGTTGGACGCGCCGCTATACATTTTTCGTTTGCTCAGATTGTATTATCCCTGTAAATACAAATATTTGTACACACTCTCACAACATAATTATTACAACATATTATTATTAAACTATTCGTAAACTCAACCATTAAAATTATTTTATTTATAATCTTATTTACTTTCAATAAAATAATGATGATTAATCACGTGCTGCACTTTTAAACATGAAATACATATGTTCAGTCAAAATATAATGGAATGTACGAGTCGCACAACTACGAACGCATTTCTATTGTTATAGGTTTACTGAGAAGTGTCTTCGGACCATATTGCATGTGTCCTACGTTGCCATATTGCATAATTTCTGCGTTGTGATACATGTAAATATATTTATTGAAGTATATATAGAATATTTAAGAAATTGGGAACAGCATAAACATAACTTTTTTATATAAATATTACGCAATTATATATAAAATAGTATTCACACTAATTAAACAATGGGTAAATATGAAACAAAAATTTGGTAATTATTCGATACACTTATATTTTTTGTTTTAAAACTTGTAAAAGAACTACTGCAACTTTCGTATGACTTATGTCGCTTTTAACATAGTCAAACGATGTATAAATCATTACGAAATAGTCATTATACTACTTTTAATTAAGAAATAGAATGCATGGTTAAAGTTTGACCAATTGAGTGACACAAAGTCTCAGATTTGAAATTAAAACCTATAACCATTATTTAATATTGTCTATTTCGATATTTCGAAATAAAAAGTGATATAAGGAATATTACGTAGGAGTTACATCTTTTGAGTATAGAACAAGCGTCAAAAAACAGACGAAAATGGAGTAGTTTAATTACAAGTTTACAAAACAAAAAATATAGGTGACATAATATTATAGTAATATTTGTTTTTCATTTAGAACGTCTGTATCGCCATAACCAGTTCCTCTCGTGGAAAATATGAGTCCCCTCAATATCAAGTCACTATTTTTATTGAGGTGCGATGTCCCAAGGGAACTCTGCAATCTGCTGAAGGAAACTAATTGAGGACCCTATCGTTAAGAACTCCATTTAACGACGATTTTTCAAAAGCTTATATTTGACAAAATTGGACTACTTAAGTTCACCCAAAACTAAATATGTCCGATACCTTAAGCCTAATATGTTCAATAATGTTATACATAGTAATTTGGAACGTCGTCTAATATTAACAGGCGTCGTTTTACAAATACAAAATATGGGTGGGTCTAAGAGAGACCATATATTTTCGAAGGCGCTAATCTTAATATAATTTCAAATATTTGGTACTATAAGTAAAAGGTACAGCAGATTCATTGTTACATTCATTGTTATGCCGGTTTCACACCAGAGAGACAGTTCAATAAAACACGAAAAAAAACTTGTTTTCTGAACAAAAACACCAATGTTTACACCAAAGAGACAGTTCTTAAACAATTGTTGTTTTTTTTGTTGCTGTTTTAGTAAACAAAACACATTCCCATCTGCAGTTGGTAAGACCAAAGAAAAATACGTATGTTGTAGTTCTTAGTCTGCTTGGTTTGAACACACAATTTTGATTTTTTAAGAACATTTGTGCTTGTCAGTTGTTGTTTATCATGTTTATAATTTTTATAAGACACACAGAAAAACAATAAAAACAAAACCAGTCTATTCAGTGTGAACAGTCTGTTTTCGAAAAGCTGAACTGTTTTAAAATAAAACAAAACATGATTTCGTTTTGTTTTTTTGACAACAAAACTGTCTCCCTGGTGTGAAACCGGCATTAGAGGTTCTATATTTCACGCAAATGGACATTCGTATTAACAATATCCCACTAGCTAGGCTATGCTAGGTTGCCAGCTAGGTACAGCGCAGATGTACATGTGCATTTACTGAGATATTACTTTTAATTTTATTAAAATACAATTAAACGTACTTACTTGTAGGAAATAACTTTTTTATTATATTTATATTCAATAAACTTATTATTGTGAATATTTTCTTCTGCTTTACTAACTCTTTGTGGAGACAACTATACAATAAACTGACTTGTACGAGGGCTGTCTCTTGTATGTAAATATCATCATCTTATTTAGTGACACCTTTATTTCACGCGTAAACTACCAGCTAGCAATCTGTTATGTATAAGCTGTGTGTCCAGGATTAATTCTACTTATTGGGTATGTTTGCAGCATGTATTACACATACATCCCTTACGAAGAAGCTGAGTTTGATTTACACTTAAGTTAGCTAACTTCTTGTAGCGGGGCATTTGATATAAATTTTAATGATCTAAATTAAATTTTTACTTTTCTTTTTGAATATTTTGAAAATATGTATTGGCGTGTTTATTTTATTAAATATCTAAATATTGACGGAGATATAGCAATTAAAAGTTTGAATTGTAGTTTTAGCGCCAGAAATGGTCGGCCATATTTGTATGACGTGAAATGCATTTTAACGTCAGTTATTTGTTGAGTAGGTCAGTGCTGTGGTAATGTTCTGTAGCTGTTGGTAGTCAAATAATCAAGTCAATTCAAAGAATAATAAGTTTTTATTTTATTTAACCCTGCTAAGGCAGATAATATAGGAATTTGATTGTTCCTTGAAATAGTTGTAAATAATATTCGATATTTTGATATATAAATACATATAGCAGAGATTTACGAGCTGTAAGGTTGGCAGTGATTGTGATGTCACATGCATTTGGAATATGTACAACGTTGAATCTCTTTAATAATTAAAGAGACAGAATGACTTTTTTAATTGTTAATATCTCTTAACATATGAGGAGTTATTAAAAAATAATTGAACATTTGAGGTTCTAGTAACCCACTTTATCAATATATAGTACACTTTTATAGAAATTAAGACATAGGACACAAGCCTATTTGTCCTTTTGATATTTCCTTTTATAGTCCTTTTTTGTATTATGAAAGATGTGTAGTTCACATCTTTCATAATACTGAAATAATAAGACAAGTGATATGCGGACCAAAAAAACGAGTTTAACTGTATCTGATTTTTTTTATAGTAATTTATGTAATACTTTCCATTTTACACTTATTCTATTTGTAGAGCTATGATTTATTTAATAGATTAAAACACAAATATTCTGTAATAGTATTAACATTTATTTCTTTCATTTCATTTTAAGAATCAACAATTTAAATTTCTTTTAACAACAAAAATATGTGACTGACATTTTTTTTAAATTCGTGCTTATCACAAAACGTGTATTTTATGCAATCTCGCAACTCTCAGCTTCCATTGTATCCAGTGTAGTGTGTTTCGACTCCTCTGCAGACGCTCATGTATGTAGATAAATTACTCTGCAAGAATAATCCGATCAGTTTCTACACTAATAATATTCCGGTCAAAGGATAACTTATTAGAGAACTCTCCAATGCAATACAATTTAATTATACAGAACCAGGATTTAGTGAATGCAATGATACCATAGGTTCAACTAAGGAAATAACCAAAGTTCAACTTAAGTTGAGTAAATCACCATTGAATATGCAGCATTCACCAATATAGTAAACGTAGTGCAGTACTCCTCCTCGTAAAGTCGTATCATTAAACTTACTTGAAATTAAACCAAAACTAAGTTACGTCTAATGCAACATACTGGAAGCATAATACCAAAATAAACGGTTGAGAAAATCCAAATTCATTAAGTCAATCTTCAAAGCTGATCGCAAAACTTTTCGCAGAACAAGTGTTCGAAATATTTCGTGATTCATGAACCATGGACCCGTGAAACCAGATTCTTTGATGCTCTTCAGAGATAAATAAACGTGATCTGAAATATAATTTATTTGTACTGACTGGTCTTAATTAAATGTAAGTTCTAATAACTTTACAAATATTATCTAAAATAATAAAACTTCTACTTTTTTGTGTTTATGCTTGTGCTTAGAACGTTATTAGGATACTTACGATAGAATACTTTTTCATTATATGAAGTTACAATTTTGCAATATATTTTGTAATATAAGAATATAATTAATATATTATATTAATATGTGACACAGTCCGCATTGTGTTCTGTAATTGTAAAACACCCAAGAACAAGTTTCTGCTGAAGTCTGAACAGTTTACTGATGATAATCAAATTGAGCTTTGAACAGTTTTTGAGTTTTGTTATTTACCTTTGTTCATAAAAATCCCGGCAACGCATAGTACTGATAATAATGTAAAAACTTTTTCAACCTTTCTCCAATCTGTAAAACATTTAAAAAAAAAATAGATATATAACTTGCCTTTATAAGAATAAAACGACAGGGGTTCAATTTCTTAGCATAAGACAATCACCTTAAAAAATAAAGTAAATCACACATGTTCCAACTGATAAATAAGAATATTTGCAGTAATCAATATGCAATAGTACTTGTCAACAAAAGCCCTCCTATAAAAGAAAAAGTTTTTTAAAATCTTCTATAAAGCAAAAAGTTTCTTTTACTCGTGAAATATGCTTTTAAAGAGGTACAAAAAAGTTTTTATTTAATATTTTACTTTCTTTGAAAATTTTTAAAGTAAGGAAGGACTTGGTCCTTTTTCTGTAACAGGTAAGAAATGGACATACTTACAAACTTTACAAAATTGTTAAGAAACTTCCAAGGTACAGCTTTCTTAAATATAATACCAACAAATATTTTATTTTCGTTGAAAATAATTCCATCCCAGTAAACATTTTGGAGTCACTTTGGCATCATATTGGAGATGCGTATGATTTTTTTGTCATGAAAGAGTTCATTTATAGTTCAGTTTCTCACAATCGTTCATATCGTCTACAGATGACGAAACCACTCCACCTGTCGGGATACAAATGAAGATAAAGTTGATGCGAACTATAATTGAAGTGAAATAGTGATAGAAACGTCACAAAATAGGACACTTCACCAAATTGTTTACTGGTATATTCAAATAAAGGTTCTTAAGTAAACGTATGTGATTGATTATTCCAGTTGTATTTTTTTTAAACATTTTTAAGATTTTATTACCAGTCGAAATTCTATTTCTTGTTCCACCTTTGATCCCTGATCCTTTTTCTTGCTCTCACACTAAATTCACAATTTACAATTTACTCAGTTTGAGGTTCCTTTCCGATCGGGCACAATGCTTCAATGTACTCAGGTTAAGAAATAAACTAGCGCTGAAGTTTTAACTGTCGTAAAGTCACTAAAACAAAATCATTTTTTAGATAAATTGAAATAATATATTCTTTTTATTTCAAAACAATATTCTCATAAAATATATTTTTTCAAAAGAAACCAAAAAACGTTTTACAGTAATTTAGGGTTCATTTAATAATAACCCCAATGTGCCCTTTATTCTGACATAAAATGGGCTTGTGTCCTATGTCTTAATTTCAATAAAATTGTACTAAATATTGATAAAGTGGGTTACTAGAACCTTAAATGTTCAATTATTTTTTAATAACTCCTTATATGTTAGAAGATATTAACAATTAAAAAAGTCATTTTGTCTATTTAACCTTAATTATTAAAGATTCCATAATGTCTATAATTATTAAAGATTCCAAGTGCATGTGACATTACAATCTTTGTGTAAGGTTACCAACCTTACAGCTCATAAATCTCTGCTTTATGTATTTATATATCACAATATCAAATATTATTTACAGCTATTTCAAGGAACAATCAAATTTTAATATTATGTCTGCCTTAGCAGGGTTAAATAAAATAAAAACTTATTATTCTTTGATTTGACTTGATTATTTCGACTATCAACAGCTACAGAACAAAGTTAAATAACAATAGAACATAAACAATAGATACACAAATTATATTATAGATATCGGTAGTGATCTAATTTTGATATCTATTTTTAATAATTTTAATATAAAATAATACCTAAAATATCGTCTATAAATATATTATTAGACGTTGTTAAAAAAAATAAGAATATCTAATTCTAATTTTGTCTTGTAATTTCTAACGACTCTTTAAGGTAGTATTGGCCGTGAACCCATCTTTCTTAAGAGTTTGATAAAATTGAAATATAGTGGTAATTTAGGAGTTTTTCACCTATTTTGAAGCGAGGTATTTATAATTAAAATACACATAATTAAAATGCAACAAGTCGATAAAGTATAAAAATAAAAGACATACAGTTTTGTATTCATTCTATTAACTGATTGAAGATTTTTTAATGTAGATTTATTTTCGATGCTAAGACCACCTCACCTGCACAATGTTGGCAGTATTTTTGGTGGCGTAGTGTCATATATGTGAGCACTACACACGTTACTCTATAAACTTTATGATTATGAGCACATAATCAAATTAATTCTTATAACAACCAAGCCTAGTAAGTATAGCGCTGGTCCGGGATTCGAACCTGAAGAGACAGTAGTGTAACGTCAAGCATCAATAAATACTCTCGACCACTGTGCTGTCAAATTATTTGAATGATGATACCTTACGCATTAGACGATAGAACGACAGATTCGTAGTCAGATCGTTGACTTAATCTTTGAACGTAGAAAACAATTACATTTCTAGTTTAATTTAAAATGGTGATGTAATCCCTTAAGCAACACTAAGTAATAATTTATTCCTTTCGTATAAAAACAATATTGGTTTATATAATTAAATTCCAGCTTGATAATGAAAATTCCAATGGAAATGCCATTCAGAACTAAGATAAATATTGGTTTAATAAATGGATTAATTCAGAAATAGAAAAAATTGATTAATACACGTAAGATGGATTTAAACATATATGTTATAAATTTATACTATTTATCTAGCAATTTCTTTTAATAAATTTGTCACTGACTTAAGCCCCTATTTTAATATTAAACCATTTTTCAAATTACTAATTACAGTGAATCGGTCATATTTAGCGTCAACTTTGACGATAGCTTTGGATGAACTGATGCAATCCAATTTTGGCAAATATATTGCTTTGTAAAAAAGTCTAATGCTAAACCGTGTCATATTATATTAGGATTACATTAGACTATTTTTCAAAGGTCTATATTTAGCATTATAAAGCAGGATTAGAATATTTGACTTTTTTAACGACTTATTTATCGGCAGCCAGTGGGTTTGGCTGAAGTTAACTTCTACGATTTTGTTAAATATAGGTTTTCACAGAATCGTGGAATGCGCAAGTACTCCCTTGAAGAATTACAAAAAAGGGGATTTAAGACTTAGTGCCATAGATATGCTAACCAGCGATGAAACTGATTTAAGACGAAATTGTTTGCATTGTTTCTGTTTACGTATAAGGCTAGTGGACGGTAAGCCATTTTCAGCCTTCTTAACCTTTCAGAATTGGAAAAAATGAAAAGAGAAAAATTATTAATATATAGGTCGTCCAATTCATTAGTGATAATCTCTAAATAGGGGTTCACACGAGCACGAGACTTTTCTCGTCTCGTAAACCAAGACGATAAGATGTTATGAGACGAGACATTTCTAAGAACTATTGAGACGGTACCGAAACCACATACCGCGAGACCCGAGAGTATCGATTCTGGTCTCGTTGACGTTATTTTTAAAAAAAATTCGAGAGAAATGTTCAACTCTTTTTTATTACAAAAAAAGGTTAGGTCATACATTTACGAAATATAAAATCTGCTAAACATCTGTTAAATATTTTATTATATAATTTTATCTTTTACAACATTTTGTAGCCGAACGGAAACGAATGTTTTAAGGGAAAATAAATGTGAATATAAATTATTTACAATGCGATTGTTTGAAGACATTTTAGGCTTTAGTTGCCGCAAAAATGTCGTTGAGTGTAGGTGTTAGTAGATTTAACTTGAAGAAAATGCCGAGATTAGATGAAAGTAATGATGTATTAAATGAAATTGAACAATTTGGTCAACTGTGTATAAAAAAAAAACTTCAAAGTTTGATTTTTTTTTGTAAAATTTAATGCAATTAATTCTCATATGCTTAGTATGTGAAATTTTTTGAATAAAAACATAATTAGCCGAAATAATATAATGAATTACTTTGTTTAGGACTATCTTAGGGGTAAGTTCTCACAATAACGATATGTGACGAGACGAGACAAGACCGAGACAGAAACGATAATAATTTTTTTTTCCAAACTAACGAGAAACAGGGGAGATTTTTGAAACTCTCGCCTTATCTCGTCTAGTGTTAAGCCCTAACTCTGAAAGCAAGACATAGAATAGAAGTGATAGAGGAATTGCAGCATATGTTGGATACATCGAAAAAAGGAAGGAATATCTTTGTAATATAGTCAGTTAAACGTCCATAGTGGTAGAAAGCGCAACACGATCACTGATCTCGAGATTGAGGGTAGCCCATATCGGGAAGATGTCTGCAGATATGAAGAGAAAACAACGAATCCAGCAGACTACATAATTTTAGGTTGTAGTAGTTAGGTTGAAAGAGGATTAGCTCTGCCAACAAATGCAGAGGCGCTAAAGATAAATCCGACTTGGTCTAAAGATGAAGATTACGTTATACGAGTTGGATTTGGGTGGTAGTCTTGACATTTGTGGTAGAGTCAGTGACGGCGGACACTTTATGGCGAAAATAGGTCCGGGATTGCCATGCAAAATATAAAATAAAAGTGAATTTAAATACGAGTAAAAAATAAGCGTTAACTTGGTTGTAAGAAAATCATAAAAAACGACTCCTCACGATGATGTTCATGTCACCCCATAACGCAACTAGAATTCCAAGTGTACATGACTTTGTATACTATATATATGAAGTAGCATTTACTTAAGTATTTATTTATATTATATACTCGTATATTTAGAGCGCGTCGTAACAACTTGACATTACACGACGCTGTAATTTTCAGGAGTAATGCAACCAATTCCTTCCGGGATTTTAGACACTAATTTTAACACTTAAATTTATAATTAAAACTTTATTTTATAACATTATTATATTAATATACTCAAACATTTTGCATATGAATTATTATTTTCCACATACTTCATTTGCATAAGAGGTATATTATAAATAAATAACGACGTTATAACTTGTGAGTATAAATCATAACTTTATGTACTTATAAATTTGATATTTTGAGTACGCAATAAAAATTTGATGTCACTATTATTTGCTTATATGTGAAATTTTTTATATAAAAATTATAAAACGTCTATTACCGGACATTACCGGGACTAATCACGGTCAGCATTTTCAGATTACCACGGAAAGCAGTCAACGCATTCTGTTTAATCGGCATCGTTGCTCATATAAATGCGTTCTGTCAGCAACCTCCCGCGTTCCAGTGTACGTTGATTCACTTGCGTTAGTGCTGATGGCACCAACAGGTCCCCACTTTCCTTCTCTTCTATGTTTCATTCATTAAACAGATGCGTTGGCTGTTTTCGAGCTGGTCTACTATCACACTGGAATAGAATACTTGCGACGTTGACATTTTCAGTAGGGTATTTCGAGTTGTTTAAGGCTTACTGTCCACGTAGCGTCACTTCATACGCACGGTTTCGTCATTTACCGCTTGTTGTAGCTTGCATCTAAACAATGGAGGCTCTGTCCACAAGCTGCAACATCACATTTGCTTACTAAAAACCAGTGGCGGCCTTAACCATTGCGAGGCACCGGGGCGACAGACCTTTGCGAGGCCCTTGTTGTTTGTGTTATTTATTTAAATAGAAAACAAGTATTTTTTATGATGATTGACGAGAAATGCAAAAGTTATAAATAAATGTAGAGTTTTAAAATTTTATATTGGAAGATTTGTAAAAGTTAACAAGCACAAAGATAACAAATATTAATGATGGTAAACTAAGGTACATGAATGCCTTAAAAGATTAACGCAGGGATGCAAGTGTGTTTGCTAAAACGCGAGGTGCGAAATTCAAATACATATATAGGAATTATTTACGAGGGTGCGAGACGCCTACTAGAGCGAGGCCCCGGGCGGTTGCCCTATTTGCCACCCCCTAAGGTCGCCTCTGTTGATAAGCAATCGTCATGCAGTTAGGCTGCAAAATGTCATAGCTCTAGCGTGCTGCACGACGCATAGATGTAATACTCTTTTAAGAATAACAGTCAATTTTGTGCATATTATTGAACAATAATCATTCGGTGTACTGATTGTAATACTAAATCATCCTCTGATAACTCTCTTGCAGCAACAAACAATCTGCAGTTAATGTGTTTTCAATGGATGAAGCCAATACATTCTACGTCTGATTCGTCGTCTTCTAATAAAAGTGTATGCTATAATCACATCGCTTGACGTTTCTTTGCTATATAGCTTTCTCAATGCTAAACTTTAGAGAAACCCTATTTGCAGCTTATATGACACTACGTGAACAGAACTGAAATGCAGAATACGTCTGGCTTTGTTTGCAGCTTACATGCAACCTATAGATGAAGCTGTCGTGGACAGTAGGCCTGACACTATTTTATGAGATGAAGCTCCTACTTTAATGTTTATTACAGAAAATATAACTTAAATATTCATTCAATATTAAATGAATTGAAATTGATTGTGGTAAAATAATGTTAAAAGAATGGATATGATTACTGTTGTAATTGGCCAAGGCCCCTAATCTAATCACGTAACAAGTTTACACTAGTTGGATGGAAAGTCAATAGAAATTTATAGTGGAATCAATGACATAAGTTTGTGGTCTAATCATAATCTAATTGTTTATAAACATATGTTTGTACCTGTAGTACGAAAACCAAAATTAAAATTGTGACGCTCTTAATGAAACCATATTGCTCTTATGAAAACTCCAGGCTTCTGTTAAGCACCAGTACGCCCGGTAACATGGGTATTTGGATGGGTGAGTAAGGCCACCCACCTGTTCAGATTGCGAATGAGGGTAAATCCGTGGACATTCCACCTCTCGTGCCATCGACGAACAGTGTTGTGTTCACCCTTATAGTTCCTTTCCCCTTCAGGACGAACACACTTCAGTGATATCCATATTAGTTTGGGATGTATCTCCCCTTACTACATACTATATATATAAAGTTCCGTCTTCCGTGTACACATGCAGATGCATTTTCTGCACAATATTTCGCTGGCATCGCAAAGGCTCTAAGAGTAGAGAAAAATCAAATTATGATTTATTGCACACAGTGTAGTGTATAACTCGTACTCCGTTCTCAAGATCGATCCCCGAATGGGCAATATATATTCTGGGTTTGGTTGTTATCAAGTTTAATTGATTGTGTTTACCACGACACCATAAAAACTACCAATATATGTAGTAGAAGGTCGTTGGTGAAACGACTCAGCTTCGGAAATAGACCGATGTTAAATAAATTCAACAAAAAAATCTGTTCTACAGATAGTACGGGCATTTTGCAGCGTGCATTTATTTAAATGATAATTCTTTCAATGTTCGGTTTCTTCATAAAAGCGACAAATATAATACATACCTTGCTGATTACTTGGTCGATACTAATAAAGATCACACTGAGAATTAATCATCGATTGGTTTGGGTTAATATCCTTTTCTTTTCTTCATATTCCCTCTGTTATAAACATCATCCAACATAATTGAGTAAATTCCAATAAATCTGCTTTTTTGAAAATATAGTTTTTAAGCAACAAGAAATTGAAATCGATCTGAAAAATAATATTCATATCATACATACTGTATAAATAAATTTAAAATAATAAAGAAACAAGTCAATAGCAACAAGAAAATGACAAATACACAAACCTAATGTAAACACACTTATCTATGTATAATGAAACAAAAATAACAGTGTTCAAATTCCGGGAGAACTTTGTTTACTATTTATTTTTTAATTTATCATAACTCATACATCCACCGTAAATAAATTGGTCGAAAGAATGCTTTAGACGCCTCTTTTTTAGGCTGATATCACGGAAATAAATCCCAAATTCTGTAATACATTGAATCATAAAATTGTACTCTGCTAATTTAATAGTAAAAGCAGTTTTTCGACAATTTCTTTTACAGTGTGCATCTATATGTAAAACGTAATTAGATTAATTATTATTTAACCATACAACAACATTATTACACAAGTAAATAAGCAAATAATTTGAAACTAATTAAATTCAATTATAAATTCACGTTGCTTTTTGCTAAATAGCAAATATTGCAATAAATAAAAGTAAACAATTAGGTACCTCAAGGTGTTGATATTCCACGAATTACTCAACATATTTATATGTTGTTTTTAACTTTATGTAAATGTTACGTACTATAAATAACACCATATAACATGGAGTAATATTTTGAAAATCCCAGAACCAGAGTAATATATTCTGGTATGAAAATTTAAAAATAAAAGTTATGCACAAAAACTTAATTATCAGTATACAATTGGAAGACATATGGAAAATAATACACAATAATAAAATACAGTTGTCATTTAATAGAAGACGTTCTTCCTCTAAGATAGACAGAATATACAATTCAAATGAAGCAAACAATGCAACAACAAACATCGCAGTGGAGGCGATTTCTGTACCAGATCATAATGCAGTTATTGTTAAAATAAAAGTAAATAAACCAATAAAAATGCAATGAAATACATATTGGAAGATAAATAATAAAGTTATTAAAAAAACATCAATAGAAAAATTTAAAATAAAATGGGAAAAGTTGAGAAATATGAAAGAAAAATGTTAGTTCGACCCATATTCGTATTTATAAATTAAATATTTAAAAAGTGAGCCCTTTTTTGCTGTATTACTTTTAATTCGTAAAAGATAGAAAGTTAAAATTTTGCATGTGTATTAAGGTATTCAATGCTGACATTTCTCAAAAATTAGAAATTCAAAAATTGAAAAAGAGGGGGTTGAAGAAATTCGGGGGCCCGGTAGGGAACTTTGGAGAAAGTTCATATTCTGGATTCAAGAATAATTAAGTATATTATTAATAAAAAAAAATTCAAAATTTTATTTGGGGGCAGTATTTGCCGAGAGTAAAAATTGTGCTAGAAAGTTGAAATTTTGTATATAGGCAAAAAAAATCCCAAATTTTGAAAAAAAGTTGGTCAAATAACGCCTAAATTAAAAATATTTTTTATTTTGATAAATTGAAAAATTATTTTATTATTGTGAGAGTTTATTATTTCAATTTAAAAATAGAATTAAATATGAAATGTAATTACGAATTATTTTATTGGATTCAAATCATACACGCCAAAAAAACGGGGGTAAAGTCTAGTATTACTATAAATTCACTAAAACGTTATCCGATGAGCAAAATCGGACATGCAGATCCCATTAACAGAGTATGGGCTCAGATTGAAAATTGTATTGCAGTGCAAGCTTCAAGCTTATTCAATATTTAAAATTAATTATTTGATTAATCACGTTTGATTGTTATCAAGTTAAATTGATTATATATATATATAAACATAATCCTAAACTTACCTAATCCTAAACATATATGAGGCCACGACATCACAAAGACTTCCAACATAATAGGAGGTCGTCCGTCGTCATTGAATAATAAATAAAAGTTTAAAAAAAAATTTCAATTCATTCTTTTTAAAAAGACTAAAATAAAAAATGTCTTTGTTTTAGCATAACACCGCACTTAACGCTTTTAAAAGACGTCGATGCAATTATTTTGTGTAGTCTGAGACTTTAGAAACACTCATTAATCGTGATTATTATGTTGCGATCAATAATCAATTTATTAACAGTAATTTATAGAATGTGGTAATAAATTCGAAACTAAAATGTTTCTTTTTAAGTTTTTAATTAGAGAATTGCTACTTATAAATTTGTATAAACTCAAAGTAACAAAATTTGCGTGCGCCCTTAAACAAGAGTAAATCGCTGTTTTAACTAAAATAAAAACAAGAATTGTTACAAAGATGACAATGTAAAATCATTGCAGTTTTTATGTTTAATCACTTTGTTTTGTTTTAGTATAATTTATATTTTATGCAAATATTTTACCCTAGTATTTAACGAAGAAATTCATTTGAATATTGACTATACTTACAAGATGTTATAAACTTTGATAACTTGCACTTACAATAATTAAATTTAATTACTTAAAATGTTTACTTAGTTGTTAAAATCTTTTTAACAAAAACTTACAATCACTATATAATATAATTAAAATTATTTTTAATTAAAAAGAAAGTAATTATAAAGTTATTATTCAAAAGTAATTATGAAAATCGTAGAATAAAAGAAACAAGATACGATATTTCCTGCAGAGCCATGTGGTGCTGCAGTGTTGCTAAATGAGAATTTTATCGATAAATGAATTTAAATGGTCTTACGTTTTACATTGTTTTTAGAATCAATTTTAAGTGAATCTGCAGTTATTATCACTATTATATGTGGGAATATAAGATGAATTGTATCAGTGTAGAACATAAAATACAGGAATAAGTATTGGCTAATTGGGCGACGCTCTGAACTAAACATATGAAACAAGCTGGTCATGAGACTTCCTGGAGCCGCCATCGGTGCAGATCTTGGTGGTAGTGGACAAAAGCGTGATGAATTAAACTTAATGAGTCTAAATCAACACACGTAAATTTCACATATTAAAAGAATATTAAAAATTTGCCCATACTAATAAACGCAAATACAGTTCCTCATGCGAATGAAGCAAAATATCTAGGAATGACGCTAGATGCTAAGTTAAGAAGGAAAACGCATGTCGAATATGTATTGGCTAATTGGGCGATGCTCTGAACTAAACATTGAAAACAAGCTGCTCATATATAATCAAGTACTGAAGCCAGTGTGGCTGGACGTATGGAGTGCAACTCTGAAGTTGCACCAAGAAATCGATCATTAAAGAAATACAAACGTTCCAAAATAAAGTTCTGCGAGGAATAGTTAATGCACCGTGGTATACCCGCAATGACGACATACATAGAGACCTGAAGATTAACACACTCGGAGAAGAAATCAAATCTATAGCAGCAAAGCACGAATTGAGACTTCGTAACCACAAAAACATCGCAATGACGCAAATGTTGCTTCATAGTAATGATGTTCGAAGACTTTACAGCACTTGGACCTAGTAACCTAATCATGTAGAATTGTTCATTGGAGCAATTTCTACCACACCGTGTAATTATTGAAATGTAAGCCACTTGATATGTATATCTATACTTTGTTGTGCTATTATAAAAAAAATTAAAATTATATGGGGCAGCTTACGTTACCTTCATATTTGATGGTTTTCTTCGCACGTATTTAAACATAGGAATGGCGAATAGAGGCTCGCAGCTCGAAAACGGTTCCATCAATGTTTTTGAAAATTTCCTATTTCGTAGAGAAAAAAATTCTAAGACTTTTGGCGTCCCCGGATTTTTCCCTGAATTTCCTGGAAACCCGTAATTTTAGTATTACTTTGGTATTACTGTATTACTTTTAATTCGTAAATGATAGAAAGTTGAAATTTTGCATGTGTACTAAGGTATTCAATGCTGACATTTCTCAAAAATTAGAAATTCAAAAATTGAAAAGGGGGGGGGGGGAGTTGAAGAAATTCAGGGGCCCGGTAGGGAACTTTGGAGAAAGTTCATATTATGGATTCTAGAATAATTAAGTAAATTATTAATAAAAAAAAATTCAAAATTTCAAAATTGTATTTGGGGGCATGGAGGCAGTATTTGCCGAGAGTAAAAATTGTGCTAGAAAGTTGAAATTTCTTATATAGGCTAACCTTGGTAACTTATTTACAACTCGAAAAAAAAAATTCCAAATTTTATAAATTGGTTGGCATAAATTGAAAATATTTTTTATTTTGATAAATTGAAAAATTAATTTATTATTGTGCGAGTTTATTATTTCAATTTGAAAATAGAATTAAATATGAAATGTAATTACGAATTATTTTATTGGTTACAAATCACGGGGGTAAACTCTAGTTGTAGTATATTGGGGAATGGACGGGAGCCTCAGATATTGTGTCTGATGCCTATCGATTCTAAAATCATGTTACATCGGTTGCCATTGTTCTTAAAAATATGGACGTTTTGAAGCTAAATGAATTAAGTATTCTCAGACTATTGTTAGTTAACAAAAACAATATTCTTTTAAAAATACTTAAGACAGCATAGTGGTCGAGAGCATTTATGTTTGACGCTAGACAACTGTGTACTCTGGTTCAATCCCAGGACAGCGCTGCTTATATTTCTGATTTTAATTTGATTATGTACTCATAGTCATACTAGTAAAGATGCGTACACATTTGTAAGACCTTTACACCATAACTACTGCTAACATTAAAGGAGGTCTTTGTTATTAGTACTCGGAATCGGAAATAATATAATAAAGGAAACAAATCTTACACACTATCAAGTAGGTATTATTTTTTAATCTTACCCAAATTCCTTCCAACTTTCTCTTCTTGTGTTGACGACTTTATTTTATATTTCATCCCACATTCTATTATTTCCATCAGAAATACAAAAATAACCAATTCATTTCTATTAAGTCACAGCTTGTACCGCAAATTGGAATCATATCATATCATATCGTGCCATCGTATTGAAGATGCGTATTTCTTTGCCATGAAACAGTTTCTCACAGTCGTTCATATGAAATGTCTATTTTATCGGCTACAAATGACGAAACCACTCCACCTGCCGGAATACAAATGAAGATAAAATTAATGCGAACTATAATTGAAGTGCAATAGTAATACAAAACATCGTAGCAAGAGCAGGATACTTCACTAAATTGTTGACTGGGATATTAGCTTGGTGATGCAGATTTTAGTTTACGGCTTAATCTTGTGGTCTATCAATTTTTTAGTTTTGCATTAGTTCTCTTTGTGTTCTGAAAGAAACACTCAGTACCTCTTTAGAACGTTTAGTAAATTGCAGTCAGAGATGTGCACAAATACTTTTCAAAAGCATTTAAATACAAAATGCAAATACCTCGTTATTTCCCTATTTTAAATACAAAATAAAAATTAAATTTCATGTTAGTATTTAAATACAAAATACGTATTTTAAAAATACTTCTGAGAAAATAGAATACTCTTTATGTTACTAATATAAATGTTATTTTTCTTTAATAATTATGAGAATTTACATAAAATATATATGTTATTTATGTTATGGATTTTAATACCACTATTTGTTCAAATAATTTATCTTTCATTTTTCGTCGATGGAATTATTTTTATTTTGTAGAAGGGTAAAATATGTATATGTAGTTGGGGTAGTTTAGGGATTAAAGCGGACAAGTGTTAAGGTTAGTAGGTAAAATAATATATATTTATGTATATATATTTCAGTAAGGAATATAGTGGAGTGATTGTCTTGTAGTAAAACAAATAATGAACGAGGCGGTCTTATGGTGAGGATAACAGGAAGGAAAACAGGAAATAAATTGTCCTAATAATTAGAATTATTAAGACAATTGTGCAGATACTTTTAGATCATAGATTGTGCTAATTTTTAAGTTTATATTCAAAAAATAATGTTTACTAATTAACACTATGAAGTAACAAAAATGAAAAAAGTATTTTGTATTTTCCAAATAGGAAATAGGTTTGTAAAAGTTGTCAAATAAAATAAAAAATTCTATACTCTTAAAAGATATTTAAACACAAATTAGAAAATAGGTATTTACTGTTTTGTATATGCATTTTGAGTATATGTATTTGAAAAACGCACATCTCTGATCGCAGTGGTTTTCAAGGTAATTGCCAGGCTAATCTACAGGTAAAGTACCCAGTACCAACAAATCCTTGATCTTCCAATATGTTCCAAATTAGAGCTGGTCATCTATCATCCTAAGTAATATATTTTCCGAACTATTTCAAAATAACATAAAGAAATAGATAGTACTTTGATTAAACTGTTTGAAAAGTTTGTTTAGGTTTTATACCATTAGAAAATCTGTAAATAAAACGTCGAGTTAAATAACATAATCATTTGTCTTTCTTAGAGAAGGAACTACGGGTACCTAGTTCATGTTGTAGGGTTTAGGATAGTATTCAAAACTATTTCGAGAGTTGAGGTTGTTCCTGGCATCAATATCATTTATTCTGATTCATCTTTCTTGAATCTACTTGATAGTAATTACTTTCTAATCTATACGACTTTCTTGATCTTCCGAGAAGACTCCGAATATATGTGGCACTAGAAATATTAGACAGTTTAATACAACACACAAAAAGGTAGAAATAAATTCAAGCCTGAGGAAAAATAAGAATTTGATAGCAAATTTTGATAAATGAACGTCAAAGGATTAGCAATATTCGGCAATTATTCGATATAGCTACACCTTTTGCTTTGAACCTATTGTACTTTCGTATATTTTATGGTGCTTTTATTATAGTGAAAACATGTACAAATCACACGTAATATACCTTATACATTTTTTCATTAAAAAATAGACAGAATTTATGCTTAAAATTGACTAATAAATGTGAAATCAGACGCTATTTTTACTTATATATGGAACATTGTCTTTTTATTTCTAACCTCAATTTTAAAATTTCAACTTTAACCCTCAAAATCTTTTATTTTTTAATTAAAAGTGGTAAAATGAATGTTATGGAGTGATTTGTACGTATTTTGAGTATACAACAAGCATAATAAAACATACATAAATGCAGTAATTTTTTTACAAATTAAAAAACAAAAGATGTAGCTATATCGAATATTTACCCAATATTTTATTTAAAAACTTTTACTATTATTATTTAATAATTTCGCCGTAATACCATTACCATATATGTTTCTGTCATTAAGAATACTAATTTTGTTGTAAATTGTCACAATTTATCTGCTTAAGAAACATTACGTAAATTAAACTTAATTTCTCTTTATAGCTTGTACAATTTAAGAACAATTAATCCTACTTACACATTTATCACACACGTAAAACAAACGTGACATTTATAGAATAAACGATTAGAAATAATGACGTCAAGTTTTAGTTCCATGTAATTTTAAGTTCAGTTCCGTAGATTTATTTCGCCAGCCAATCACAGACACGTGTTACTGATGTCAGTGGGTTACGGTGCCTTTGGCGGTAGCCGGTACGGCTTACGTAATCACACACGCCACTTGTGTTACCAGACTCCTCATCTCAGCTACCAATCTGTTCCCCGTAGTCAAATAGTTTTTATAAAAACTAAGGTTTCGCTCATAACTGCTCATAACTCAAATGTCAACGATAAATAATTAGAAGGTTTAATCATATTATTTTCTTTTGTGAATAATTGTTCCTGGTCATTTCGTTTTATAACATTAATTAAATTATATGAATCTAGAGCAGAGGGATAAATTACTAATAGGAAATCTCGGGTAGATTACGTATGTTTGAGTATAAGTTTTGTGCTCGCAAAGCATAAGAAGTGAAACTTCTTTAGATTTCTTCTCTCACCAACAAATCACACAGTCGATCTCCGTTTTCTCGTTTCGTTAGGACGCAAATAGGCTTTTGTGCTATGTCTTAATTTCTATAAAAGTGTACTATATATTGATAAAGTGGGTTACTAGAACTTTAAATGTCCAATTATTTTTTAATAACTCCTTATATGTTAGAAGATATTAACAATTAAAATAGTCATTTTCTCTCTTTATTTATTAAAGGGATTCAACGTTGTACACATTCCAAATGTATGTCACCCAACCTTATTGCTCATAAATCTCTGCTATATGTATTTATATATCAAATATTATTTACATATATTTCAAGGAACAATTTCAATATTATGTCTGCCGTAACAGGGTTAAATAAAATAGAAACTTATTATTCTTTGACTTGACTTGATTATTTCGACTACCAACAGCTACAAAACATTACCACAGCACTCAATAAATAACTGACTTATAAAATGCATTTCGCGTCATACAAATGGTTGACCATCTCTAGCGCTAAAACTACAATTCAAACTTTTAATTGCTATATCTCCGTCAACATTTAGATATTTAATAAAATAAACACGCCAATACACATTTATTAACATCAACTTTAATCAATTATTGAAAAATCGACCATTAACAAATGAGGACACAAGGCAATTCCAATGACTAAAATGAAAAATTATATCTTATTAAAAGGTCTGCCATTTACGTAATATTTCATCATTTTCTTTTCTTATAATACTTTACAGCAATATTGCTTAAGCTTATATTTGAGTAATTAATCTATTATCCTTTACACAGAATTGCTGAAACACGGAGAGCAGAATTATACTTTAAAGACAACTCGAAACATTTTCATTTAAATAATCCTAAAGCAGAAAATCTAGAATTAATTCTTTGTGTTACAAACAGAAATAATTTTACAATGATTCAACCATAAAGAAAATTTAATATTAATTTACAAATTTTATTTGAATGCTAATTAATTAAAACTAAAAAGATTTTATCATACACAATTTATTTAAAGACTAATATTTTATTTATTGTTTTTTGACTTCTCAATTTGTACAATATATATCATATCAATTGTACAAGAGATTGTAAGTAGCCATACTAACCACTGCACTACCTAAGTTTTACTTCAATTATGTGGCGTACCTCCTTGTACGGTAAATGTACCCCCTCTACTAATAAAATACCATAATATTTGATCTAGAAAGAAGGGAATATTTAAAGGACGTTACATATGTTAAAAAGACAACGTGGTGCGGTGAAGATCCATTTCGCTGTGCTTAGACCTTTATCAAATGTGTCCATCGATATCGTCAACCCGTGCAAACATTTCAGGTTCTGTTCCCTATGAATTTTTTGTTTATCGTTGTAAAAATGGTGTTTTACACCCTGTTTTTACGGTGCATGTGCATATTTTTATAATGTACCTGCATAATTATTTTGTGGTTTACTGTTTTTGATGTACTAATTATATCATAACTTTTAAAAACATGAAAGAAATAAATACTGTTTAAAACTAAGGTGCACAACATGTACAAAGTAAAATGTAGTTGGAACAGAAAAAAAGGAATAAAGTATATTAAGAACTGTCTTCACTGATGCAATATTTTTTCAAATTTATATGACTTATACTTAATTTTGTGAGTTTAACAACTTTCGACTCAAAGTTTTAGTTACATTTTCAAAATATTTATTGATTCTTTAAAATCAAAGAAATCTTATTTATAATGTCCCAGGTGTATATTTATGATCATATATTCTTATATTCTTGTTTGTTTGGTAGTGATTTTGTATGGTGGCTCGAAAACGGCTCCATGCATTTTGATGAAAATTTCGTAGAGAAAAAAATTCTAAGACTTTTGGCGTCCCCGGATTTTCCCCTAAATTTTCTGGAAAAAAAAGTGTGCCCTTTTTTGCTGTATTACTTTTAATTCGTAAAAGATAGAAAGTTGAAATTTTGCATGTGTATTAAGGTATTCAATGCTGAATTTCTCAAAAATTATAAATTCAAAAATTGAAAAAGAGGGGGTTGAAGAAATTCGGGGGCCCGGTAGGGAACTTTGGAGAAAGTTTATATTCTGGATTCTAGAATAATTAAGTATATTATTAATTTAAAAAAAATTCAAAATTTTATTTGGGGGCACGGGGGCAGTATTTGCCGAGAGTAAAAATTGTGCTAGAAAGTTGAAATTTTGTATATAGGTAAGTTGTTAAGTTATTACGAATCAAAGAAAAATCCCAAATTTTGAAAAAAAGTTGGTCAAATAACGCATAAATTGAAAATATTTTTTATTTTGATAAAAGAAATATATTTCTTTAGTCAATTTATATGAAAAATTATTTTATTATTGTGCAAGTTTATTATTTCAATTTAAAAATAGAGTTAAATATGAAATGTAATTACGAATTATTTTATTGGATTCAAATCATACATGCCAAAAAGACGTCGCTTTGCGACGGGGGTTAACTCTAGTATTTCTATAAAGTTAAACATATAAATACATATAAAACATAAAAAATAAAGTTAAAACATATAGACTATACAATGTTCATAAAAAGAATAGTTTCGCTTCCATGCTGCATGTAACTCTTGTGTACTTGTGTTCCTGCAGCCAACCTTGTTTCTTTTTTAATTTAACATTTGTTTGTAAAGTTAATTATCTAAAGTTCTTTATTACGAAGTATGAATTACAATTAGCCTTAAACATTGGCAAAACGTTAAAATATGCAAAGAAAAAATATAATAAGCAAAACAAATTAAAATTAAGTAGACAAAAGCTATAAACTGAAACCTTTCCCTTCTTTATAATATTTAATTAAATGAATTACTTTTATTTCTGAATGAAAACAATTTTATAATTATATATAAACAGGGTGTGTTAAAGAAATGTAATGTTCTAAAGCAGGAGATATTTATGAGGCTCCTAAAATTTAAATCTCAATTGCAACAATTATTTTTTATTTTTTAATAATATGCCACGTTACAATCTGTTACAATAAGTATGAACAATCTTTTTTTTTTAATTTGATATCCAGAGATTAGTACACTCTGTCCTGCTTAGAGGACAGAGTATGTAAATTGTGTCTTGCGAATCGTAGTCTGCGTACTACCGAATTATTGGACATTAGATAGCTGGCTCAGTTGTTTGGATGTTCAAGTATTCTCTCCTTGTAGGCTTTGGTTCTAAGCACTATTTCTTTATCAATTGTGAAAATATCCTGATTTCGACGTATTATGTTATTCGGCACAAACCATGGTGCATTCGTGACAACCCTTAGCATTTAAGATTGGAATCTTTAGATTATTTCAATATTAGAGGTAGATGCAGTGCCCCATAGTTGAATACCATATGACCATACGGGTTTAAGTATGGCTTTGAAAAGCAGGAGTTTGTTTTCATTGGTCAATTTTTTGTCTTATCAGCCAGTACATCTTCCATGGTTGTAGGACTATATACTTTCTCATTGTAAATATATGCTTCTTCCAAGTAACTCTCTTGTCTAGGTGTATTCCCAGGTACAGTCTGCCCACATGATCTGTCTGCGGTATATTGACATTGATTAATGTGAATTAAAAACGTTGTGGTAGCTTTATTATACTATGTCTTAGGTTTTAAATTCAGACGAATTTTTATCCAGTAAAATCACAGCTAGAGAGTTTGGATGATTGTTTAGTCGCTGCAGGTATCTCTGTCTGAATTTGTTAATTTCTTCTATAACAGATTTTAAGCCAGAATCATGATTACCACGAGTACCATGAGTACCTCGAAATATCCATAACAGTCCTTACTGTCTTTGACTAAAATCTTTCCGGTATTTCTATGTTTGAAACGCTAGTTGTTCTCAGAGTTCAATGCCTTACGTCCAGGCAGGTTTCAGTACCGTCTTGTAAATCCTTAGAGTGCTGCTATTGGATAAATGTGATTTGCGTCCAATATGCCAGAGTAACTTTCTGCACTTAAGATGTAGTTGCTTACGTTTTTCCGTGATCTGGTTTTTCCAGGTTAGGCGCCGATCTAAATGCACACCTAAACACTTAGCTTCCTCGCATTGTGGGGTACTTTGTTCATATAAACATAGGATATGTGTACAATGGGCTTGTGTCCTCATTTTTTAGTGGTCGATTTTTCAATTTTTGATTGAAATTGATGTTAATAAATGTGTATTGGCGTGTTTATTTTATTAAATATCTAAATGTTGACGGAGATATAGCAAATAAAAGTTTGAATTGTAGTTTCAGCGCTAAAAATGGTCGGCCATATTTTTATGACGTGAAATGCATTTTAACGTCAGTTATTTGTTGGTAGTCGAATAATAAGTTTTTATTTTATTTAACCCTGCTAAGGCAGGATTAATATCTCTTAACATATAAGGAGTTATTAAAAAATAATTGAACATTTGAGGTTTTAGTAACCCACTTAATATATGGTACACTTTTATAGAAATTAAGACATAGGTCACAAGCCCATTCGCACAAATTACTACGACCTTACAAAACGTAATATGAATTTCTAAAAAAGGGTTATTGATGGATATAGAGTGACCTTGCTCTTCTAAACATATCTTCAAATTACATTATTAATCACAACAACGAGTCAACCACAGAATTAATTACTACATGCAATTATCCAGATTGGTGAGGATTTTAGATTTTAGGGTGTGGATGCTTGGAAATTTACAGGGTATCACATAAAAATAAAGTACTGTAATATTTCACAAGGCTTATTTAATGACAAATATAATCTAGGAAAGCAAACAACAATTCAACAATTCAAATTTGGAACTAAAAGAACACTTGGAAATATATAAATTCAAGTACTTATAGTCGTATATTTAACTTGATAAGAACGTAACGGTATTTATCTGTTTTCAAGTATATATGATGATCAACAAGCAAGTTTTGGTGAAGATCCGCGGTAATATAAATATTATGTTAACTAGCCAACACAACCCAGGTAGTAATGTAACGCTTGTAACACGGTAGAAAGTAGAAACCATAATTTCTATATGAGAGATAGAAAAATAACCTTATAATCAGCTTGTAGTAAGCTTGTAGAAGCTTAAAAGTTGCACTGTAAGACAATTTTCTACCTGGGATTAGATAATTTTAATTTATTCAAATGCTAACTGGAATTTCATTTAAATTATTTAGGGAAATACTTTATAATTATATTTTGAATCACCGTGTGGTTTGATTCGACTCATGTGTGATAGAAGACCGGATGAGTTTCATAGGAAGCTGTTCTAAAGCTGAACTCTAGAGTCAACATAGCCACATTTAGTAATTGCTTCTTCGTATGCGCCCCCGTATGTCTAACGCTGAAAACAGCTAGACCGTAATAGCGAGAAGAGGTTTTTAAGGTTCAAAAGGTTTTGAACTATTAAACTATTTGATACACGGTCGATCAACTATGCGTTTAACTGCATACACCTGAACATTACGATAGTAAGATAATTGTATGTTTGCATTATTTTATAATTATAAGGGTTTGGTAGTTTTGGTTTCTTTACCTGAGAATTCTTTTTTTTATTTGATTTTCTGAGATTATTAAAATCTGTCCTGTTTAGAAGACATTCAATAATAGTTATGTAAAGCGTAAGTCTTGTGCGGGGTGTGCCCATCGACTTATTCACAATTTCAATAGATCACAGATTCTGATCAGTTGATTAATAGGTCCTGAGGTAATTTCCTTTTTAGTCTGCGTACTACCGAATTATTGGACGTTAGACAGCTGGTCAAAGTGTTTAAATGTTCAAGTATTCTCCCTTTGTAAGCTTTAATTCTAAGCTCTATTTCATTATGAATTGTGGGTATATCCAGATCCTGATGTATTATGTTATTAGGTATAAACCATGGTGCATTCGTGACAATCCTTAGCATTTTAGATTGGAATCTTTGAATTATTTCAATGTTAGAGGTAGATGCAGTACCCCATAGTTGAAAACCACATGGCCGTACCGGTTTAAGTATGGATTTCTAAAGCAGGAGTTTGTTTTCAGTACTCAGTTGTGAATTCCGTCAAATCGGCCAGTACATTTTCACACCTTTTCTAATTTAACGTGGAATCTATATTAGACTATTTACTGGACGCGTCGTTTTTTATTTAACTTTTAATACCTAGATATAAACCTGCCCTTCACTTTTTATCTCGTGTCCTATTTCACAAAGACTTAGTCCAGAATCCTTCTAATATCACTGCATGAAGGGTGAGACGTTTTTTATCTAGGTTTTCTGTTTACCTAATCTATACAGTGCCGCACCGAGACTAGTTGATTATAGTCATAATTGAAGTTTTTGGAGGATTGGGGCGTACCACCCTCTTCTAGGCACGCTTCTGAGCTGAGATATACATCTGAAATGCAGTAATAAATGTTACTTACATTTAATTATTACTATATTATCGCGATTACAAAACGAAACGTTAGAGTGACCTTAATAGAGTTTCTAATTAAGTTCATTAAAAACAAATAGTTAGTCAAAGAAATGGTTTGTTTAAAGGTTATTAAATAATAAATTTTATCGAGTGATTATACCCTTATGCAACTATGTAGAGTACGAGTATGTATTAGATAGCAGTGCATGTGCAATGCTGATTACCTTCAATACGTTCATTTCCTTGATTGTAAAGTTACTGGTTAGACGTACTTTGTTGTTAGGCTTCGATTGATGCAGTTAAAATTCCATTTTAGTTTTTATCATGGCATAAAGTCGCCAAATTAGAAATACCAGAAGGCTTCATAAGATCGTTCAGGTTTCCTCAGATGACTGCAGCGGGTCGTAAGTTATTACGAGGTGTTGTTCTCTTAAAAATAAGACGATAATTATTTCTATATCACACTGTAAACCAGACTCTAACTCGTACGAGTTCAAGAGTTACAATATTTATAAAAGAACCGTTGAGATATTTTTGATATTATTCATCACCACTGATTCCTCTATTTTTAAATGTGTGTTACTGAAATTTATTTTTGTATAAATTGTTTTCAAATTCAACGTATTTAACATACTTTAAAATTACTTTTAATTATACTAATTAAGTTTGAAAGACATATTGCGTAATACTTATTTTTCAAAGTCACTAATTAATTTAAAAATGTCAGTCTTGTCACAAACAAATTATAAAGAACTTCAAAAAGTTGGAAAATTTCGTCGCTGTACACTCATGCTAATTTCCTTATAAAAACATGAAAATTGCATTACCAGAATTATGACTCCGGTGGTGTTTTAACGACGATGTTTTAATATTTACCACACAAAGCAGCATGGTTTCCATTTCTAATTTGAAGTACATATGCACTTTTCTAAGAGAATACTTTAAAACAATACATCTTTGAAATAATAATATAACTTATTACATATAAGTTCTTATGTTATTTTCTTTGTTTCAGAAAATCGTCGCCGTCGGCCATCGGTTGGACCACTACATAAAGTCATATCAAATATGGAAAAGAAGATAATACACAGAAAAACAATAGCTCAGCATTAGAAACCTAATATTAGTTAAATAAATATAAGAAACATATTAAAAATAATTATTTAAATTAGAAATATTTTTTAAATTACCAACATGGAAAGCGGGATGTCGAATTTAAATGAAGTGATCGTCAAATCGCTGTGTCCTTTACTGGAAAAACCTGAGTTTTTGAACAGTTGGGGCATAAGTCTGGCTATGCCAGAATGGGAAGCGACTATTACAGCAGTCGTTCTCTCTTTTATAATACTACTTACCGTTGTTGGGAACATTTTGGTTATACTTAGCGTTTTTACATATAAGCCACTTAGAATTGTGCAAAATTTCTTTATTGTATCACTAGCTGTAGCTGATTTAACAGTCGCTTTACTTGTTCTACCATTCAACGTGGCATTCTCCATCATAGGACGCTGGGAATTTGGAATACACATGTGCAAAATGTGGTTAACTTGTGATGTTCTTTGTTGTACATCATCAATACTAAATCTTTGTGCTATTGCTCTTGATAGATATTGGGCAATAACTGATCCTATAAACTATGCTCAGAAGAGGACGCTACACCGTGTATTATTAATGATATGCGGGGTCTGGATACTGTCCCTCATTATCAGTTCACCACCTCTTCTTGGATGGAATGATTGGCCCGAAGAATTCGGTCCAGATACCCCTTGTGAGCTCACTCGCCAACAAGGGTACGTCATATACTCAGCTTTAGGATCATTTTATATTCCACTCTTCATCATGACCACCGTCTACGCTGAAATATATCGTGCCACAAAGCGTCGTCTTCGAGAACGTGCTAACGCCACAAAAATGAATACCATGGCTTCCCGTCACAATCAAGCTCCACAAGCATCAGGTCGTGAAGTAACTCCTCCTCATGATCAGGAGTCTGTCAGTAGTGAAACTAATCACAATGAGCACCCGAATTTGTCCGACAATGCTGCTAACGCCAAGAATCTAGACAAGAAACGCAAGAAGAATAAGAAAAGGAAGAAGGGTTATCATAATAAGTCTAAAGGAAAATTACTTGCCCCTACTAAATTTCGTGAAGACTCTGTTACTGACAATCCAGACAACTCCTCTGGATCCCAACGGCGTCGTTCCTTGAATAACGCCACAGATGATGATATTGATGCGACTGCCGGATCAACTAAGCAAGTTGATATAGTAAAACAAGCTAAAGCAACCATTATTGCTACTCCTGCTGCGACCAAGAAGTCCGGAACTGTGTACCAATTCATCGAAGAGAAACAACGAATATCTTTGTCCAAGGAACGCCGTGCTGCTCGTACTTTGGGAATTATAATGGGTGTTTTTGTGGTATGCTGGTTGCCATTTTTTCTCATGTATGTCATTGTGCCGTTCTGTCCTACTTGCTGCCCTAGTCCAAAAGTGATTAACTTTGTAACTTGGTTGGGATACGTTAACTCAGCTTTAAATCCCATCATCTATACGATATTTAATTTGGACTATCGACGTGCATTTAAGAAACTATTGGGTTTTAAAAAGTAATAAAGTAATTATTATAATTAATTATAATAATGTATAAGATATATTATACGTGCATAGGTTGCAATAGTTGTTTCCTCGTGTACCCCTGTACTTATAGTACAAACCCGATCTCAATTATTAGCCAATTATTGAATACCGTGTTCTAAAAGATGCATCTATAGCGCATCGATGTTATGTTCTACGAGTGGCCAATATTTATGTTTATGTGACCCTCATGCGTGTAATTAAGCTATGATATACTCACATTGTACTCTGTACATTGTACACAGTAATCTGTACAACGAGTACCGACAGTGCTGCGACCACTGCGACCCATCGCCGATGCGTCGAGCCGCTTCCATTTGAACTTGATTCGATATATATATTGGTAATTTTATTACATAAGGATACCATTAATATTTAAATGTAAGTCTTACATGGCTATGTAACATTATGTATGTGATTTCGTAATTAGGTGTGTTAGTAAAACCAAAAGTTATATATAATTAGTGTAATTTATGATTATAAATTTTATCGAATCCCTCTCGTTGTATATGTGTTGGAGAATCGATGAATCATTTTTGAACAAGACTGATTCTGGTATAATTAAAAAATAAATGGAAGAATAATTGCGTAACAGTTCAAATGTAAATATATTCATTAATTTGCAGATTAATCACTATTTGTGTATATAGTATTAAACAACTATGCGCGGCATTCCATGATATTCTGCAGATATTTTTAGTTTTAATGCTACGGGCATTTTAATCCCAAACCCCAAGTCCCTCTCTGTCTCTGAGCCTATTTAGCAGGTACTTGAAGGAGAAGTATAAACGTGTTGCTCTTATAGCGTTATCATTGAACGGTTACAGCGTTCCTACTTCTTCGTCGAACTGGTTAATGGCGAGGAAATCCTCAGCAACAATTTTTGAGCCCAATTATTGAAGAGAACCTCGTCATCGTAACAGTATGTGTAACTCTAATTGTAGTTAATTAAATGCCAAAAATAATATAATTAAACTAAATGTAGTTAGATTTAAATCAAATATAACATATATATTATATATCAATGGATCATACATATTTGAAACATTTGTCGTTTTAAGTTTTAATGAAATTTTTGTCTGTAAATATTTCGTTTAATAAACGTTCACAATTCATTAAAAGTAGATCGTGTATTATTTAACTTGAGTTTTTATTTATAAATCTTTCCAGTCAGAAAATTGTCTTAATTGTCATAATGCAACTTTCTCACTGACTTCCTACAAGCTAATTCAAGTTTTACAACTTCTCTGGCTTATTTTAGGATCTACGACTTCAAATACAATTCATTTAGTAACAACAACATTGATTAAACTTAAAATTCACAATCAAATATTTCTTAAAAGTTGACTCGATGTAAGCTCGTTGATTTCGAGGTTGACTCAATGGATGGTCCAACGACCCCAACTCCAAGGTATGTATAAATGAAATATTTCGTTGCTTGCAAATTTAATGGACAAAAATTTCAATTAAATTTAAATTTATATTAAGATTTGTACTTACATTATGCACAATCCTTTTCTCGTAAATCTCCTGTACTAGAACTTGCATACTCTGCGTTGTCCGCCCAGCAGTTGGATCAACACCGGTCTGGCAAATGGAGCAATTTCATTCTTCAGCGTTGAGCAGTTTTCTGAAACATATTAAGATATTTAATTATACGATTGTTACCAAAAATTAAATTATTATATTGATTGAGCAGAAGAAGTGATATGAAAACGTCCACGTACCTTAGTGTGGTTGCTGTTATTGTTTTGAAAACTAATTATTATTCAAACTCATTATTAAAATTAAAATAATAAGATAATCATTTCTAAAAAATTAAACAAGTAATTTTATTATAATTTCTACTTTACAGAACAATTACATTTTTATGTTTTCACTAATTTTTTTTATAAATATATATATGAGCTAAATTTTGACTACCTATAATTAATTAAAAACTAACATATATTAAATACTATATAGTACTAATCATTGTTCAAACGTTACACTACTAGATATTATTTTCGCGACACTGTTGTTGTTCGGCTGTTATGCGATTTCTGCGATGATGACTTCTTCGACTTCTGCTCCGGGCTTTTCTGGGCAGGTTGAGCTACAACATTTGGGACACTCTCCTCAGGCTTTGGAGGTTTGGGTTCAATGGCTGTTAAGGGTCTGCTATTAATGTTCAGACAACATCTATGGTTGACCATATTATAGTAGTCTCCATAGAAGTTCCTGTTCCAAGCTTTTTCCTCAAGTCGACGACGATATTCCTGATACTTCTTTGAGCCCTTGTAGAATTCTGTGATCAATTCCTCAAACCGGTGAGCTTTAAGATCTTGAAAGATCCCTGAGCCATCATCTGAGCTACTAGATAAACTTCTTACGGAAGGATTTGATCGTGCTTTTGGGGGGTAGCTATTCTGAAGTTGAACATTTTGCTTGGGCTTTGGCTTCGAATTGGAAGGATTGTTAGATGGTTTATTTGATGTTTTCTTGGTGTTGTTCCTTTCTGTCGTCTGCTTAGATGATGAACATGGTTTAGGAGATGATGTTGGCTTCACTACTTTATCAGTTTTCTGTAAATTGAGGGTTTTACTCTTCAATCCTTTATCGTAAGTCGATCGCCTATTCTTATTGGATAAATTATGGTATGCCACTTGTACTTCTTCAAATTTTTTTGCAGCTGCTTGTCGATTATTCTCATTTTTCGCTGGATTGAGTTTCAGCGCTAATTTACGGTATGCCCTACGAATTTGAACTTCCGTTGCGTCCGTAGAGACTCCCAAAATATGGTAGTAGGTACTCATTTTTTTTCTGGAATATAAAATATTTTTCATATTATTTAAAATGATAAAATACTTAATACATATATAATTAAAACATAATATTGCAGAAGCATAATGTTTTTACATAAAATGTAATCATCTCTAACAAAAAAATTATGTATTGTAAAATATTGAATGTCAAATTATTTATCAGTCATTTAATGAAAAAATAATTTCAATTAAACTAACCTGTATAGGGTAGTTTGCATTCTTCTAATGATATTGCTTTTATGCGAATTTAGAAAATTTTGATAAACTGCATTTAAAATTTATTTTATTGCGTTTTGCTAAAACATAATTTTTTCTTTTAATGTGTGTTACACTACTGCGGCCATTTTGTTTAATTTACATTGATAGAACTTAGACGACGTTAGTAACATTTACATAATCATTATTCATATGTTATATCTAATTTTTCTCGTAATTAAAGTAATCTATTTTAATTGCCTAATAAATAAATTAAGAATGTTTATATACTATATATACCCAAATGGACTCACATTTTTAGATATTTTTTTTTTTTGAATTTCTGATTCGAAACTAACTAAAAATACAAAATATATAAAATTGTAAAAAGAAAAACATTCTTACCAATTATTTATTCTTGATTTCTTATATCAAGTAAAATATTTGCAAAAGCTAATAAAATTAAAAAAAAATAGTTACTAAAATTTTGACTAAATCCTAAACATAAAAAATACGCGTGTTAAATGGCGAATTGTAAAAGTACTTCTTCAATTGTTCTACCGTTTTATCCGCTCAAGGATTGCTGGTGGATCCGAACAACGCGCAGAGACCAATTGCTACCAAAAGCGTTCAAAATATTTAAAGTTCTAATCTTAATGCATTTCCTATAAACCGAGCGCGAAGATATCTTTTTGAATTTTATTATTTATTATTAATAATGTTATGAGTTCTTTACTTTACTGTTTTCAATTACTTATAAATAAATAAACTTAGTTTCATTTTATTAAACAACTTTTATTACAAAAAATATAATATTCAATCTTATAAGTAAACATACGGGTACACATATTAACGATTTTTTTTAAAAATACTCCTTTATCCATCCTCCTCTAAATTAAATTACTGTTTCCACTCTCCTCATCAGAACCAAAGTCCCAGCTGAACTTTCCATCGCGCACACTTCCTGGAACGTCTCTTGCTCCATCCAGCTGATTGACAGTCATGTCCTGAGATTGATCCTCGTTCACAGAATTGAATTGGTTTAATCGCAGATTCGCCAGATATGCACCGATATTGATAATGTCTGGCACCTTCTCATTGTTATCATCTTTACCGCTGAGCATAATTGTGTCTTTAGAGTTCGAAGTTGTTTCATCTTTTGTCCAGAGATTTGCTAAAGTCACTCCCGAATTTTTCCTTTTCGGGCGGATATTCTTAACCCTTCCATTAGGAGATTTCCCATACGTCCGTAAATTCTCTATACACAATGATGAGTTGTCTTCGGACACAATAATATCTTTTTCACAGGTTTGTGGCTTTTTCGTAGAAGGTTTAGCATCCATTCCCTTTGTTCGGAGTTTCTCAAATTTACCAAGTTTTAGGTCACATTCAGTTTGATTTGTTCTACTATTTGGTTGGTCAATATCAAAAGTTGAGCTTGAATCAGTTCTAGTCAGTCGCTGATTTGTAGATCTTGCGTTTATATCTTTGCTATTTGACCTAGACATATTCAATTGACTGCATTTTTTATCGGTGGCTTTGGTTGTCTTAATAGGATTCTTATCATTTCTTTCATTCATAGTAATATTATCTGAGGACATTGCAGATTTCCTTTTCAACCTCAGATACTTTACAGATACATTCTCTTTATCTGAAAGGTTAAGATTCTGCATTGAGGCTCTTCGTGATTCTGTCCTAATTGGTCGTATATTTTTAACATCTTTTTCATTGGACTGATTCAATGATGAAGTCGAACGCGGATTTCGGGTGAGGTTATTTGATCCTTTATCTATCGTTTTAAAATTAGAATTTAAGACTGTTTCTGGCTTAGTACTTATCTGGAATTCTGTACTTGACAAGCTTGAGGTCTTTCTTTTAAGGCGTAGGTATTTGATCGATACATTTTCACATTCAAGTTGGGGAAGATTGTACATGGACGCTCTCGAATCTTTCCTATTTATGCGATTGTTATTGACATTCGTATTTATATCTTTTTGATTTGATGAAAGGTTTCTAACTGATAATCTGGAATCTTTATTACTTAACTGTTTAGTTGGTGTACTATGAGTTTTATCAATAACATTTTGAACTAAAATGTCATTTTTTCCGACCGATTGAATGTTAGAGGTAGAAGAGGTGGCGTTCTTCTTTCTTAGTCGTAGATACTTTACAGATATATTATCTTTATCGTTGATACGAGCGCTCTCTATTGACATTTTTGACTCTCTACGGTTAACTAGAAGACTCTTCTCAGGGGATACTGGGGTTTCTGTAGTGTCATTTGGCTTTTTACCTTTAACAGGCCGGACACTTCCTACTGATGTTCTAGATTCATTTTTATAGGGACGAGTATTATTGGGACGTACAATGTTTTCTGTACCTTTCAAATAAATGTTAGTGGTTTGACCTGCGTTCTTGTCAATTGTGGGTTTTATTACATTAGGATCACTCCTTCCTGTCATCGAAAGATTTGAGACTGAAATACTAGATTGTTTTTTCTTGAGACGGAGATACTTTATAGATACATTCACATCTTTTTCGTTTTCTTCCTTAGGAAGGTTTTTACATGGTACGGTTGTTTCTTTATTATTACATTTTGGATTCTTAATATTTGTAACGGTATCTTTTGTGTTCGATTGAAAACTCCTGAATGGTTTCTTAAGTATATTGTCCTTTACGGCTCCTAAATTATCTTCTGATACACTCACGTCATTTCTGTGAAGATGTTGTTTCTTATGCAATACACTTCTGTCTGTTTTATTAAATCTACTGATGACATCCTTTTTGCTAATTCCGAGGTTGTCAATCGCTAAGTCTTTTTGTTGAAGACTTTTATCAAAAATGTTGCTAATATTTTCGTTTCGTCGGATGTTTATAATTACCGTCTTGATGTTGTCTTCATTAATATCTCCCGCTGTTTCACTCTTTAATTTCTTATTAGTGACTCCTGGTACAACATCATCTTTTGCTTTATTTATTTCGTTAGTGATATCATTTCCCTCATAGTAGTGGGCGGTGTTGATATAGTTTTCATCCAACATAAGATTTTCAATTGACGCTAATGGACTTACGTCAACTATCTTTGGGAAGTCGTCATCATTGGTATCTTCTATTGGATGTTGTCCATTCTCTTCATTTACATGGGTGTCGTTCGTTTGGTCATAATACGACTGATTATTCAAGTCGTCCATCAACATGTTCTTACAACTGTCTTCGTTCTTGAGGTTCCTTCGTTTTTGATTATCGGAACACATGTCTTCGCATTTATAATCATTTATCATACTTCTGAAGATATCTACATTAGTTATCTGATCGGATGATAGTGATGGAAATGATTGCGATTTATGTATAATAAATCTTGAACAATTTCGTGCGGACTTTAGGTTTGATGACACCTTCTGATTTTGCGGTTGATTCTGCGCTTCGTGTTTTGGAGATTTCTTTTGCAGATTGACCCATTTCAAGACAATAATGGTAGAATTAATGCGTAAGTTGCTTTCAAACGGTTGTTTTGATTTAATACTTCTGTCATATCTACGCCGCTTGTCTTTATTAGACAAGACTGAATACGCTCTACGTATTTCTTCAAATTTAATATCAGCTTCATTTTCGTTGTGCGGGTTTTTGTCAGGATGATAAACAAACGCTAGGCCGAGGTAAGCTCTTCTGATTTGAGGCGGAGTGGCAGTCGTGGAAACTCCAAGGGTCTCGTAATAGGTACTCATGTCTACTTTCTGTAAAATATTTACGTTTGAATAACAAACAACTTTACAGTTTTAATATAATTTCAGTAAACATAAAGGTAACTTAAATGTTACCTTAGTGTTTACAAGGAAATAATTACATTTTACTATATTTACATGCATTGCGGATATTGTAAGCAGTTACATTTTAAAAACGATGTAAAGGGTAATTCCGCTGAATTCAGTGATGCTTATTTCATATAAGCTGTTAATAAAGTTTACAAAGTAAAATTGTGGTGTGGTAAAAGTGGGGTGTAATATTTAATAATTATTAGATCCATAAAAAAAAAACATAAAATTCTTAAGAAAGTACTCATGAGAACAATAAAATATTTTTAAAAAAATATTAATTAAAATGTTTGACAAGAGAAGGACGGGGGACGGGGGGTTCTAAATTTCAGGAAATTTGCGTGTCTAAATTTATAAATAAATACTTATATAAAAGATTTATTTTTCATTTAAATTGAAAATTTTCTTTTTTTTATTTTATTTTTATAATATTCTTGATAACAATTATTTCATCTTCGGTTAGTATTATTTAAAGGACAACCTCAAATTCTCCGACGCCATTTTTTTAAGTTCCCGCAATGCATATATTTTAACCTATAATCTATTTATATTTTATTTAATTAAAAATTAAAATAAATCTTACCAATACTATTGACTTCTTAATAATCAGAAAATTTGGAAAACTTTAACCAATTACAAAATTTCATTTAATAAATTGTACAAAAAATTTTGAAAAATGCTCAGGTATAACTAATCGTGTAAAGGGCGACTCATTACTGAATTGTGTTCTCAATTGTTTGTACTCAACATGATGTACTTAGATTAGACCATGATTGCATGTTTGGAAATGAATGCTACCAATTGTTACCAACCAAGTAGCATTACCAAATGAACACAGCAAATTATTATACAGTTAATATAAATTAATATTAAAGATAACAAATTTAAAAACTGAGTTTTACTTAATGATCAATAATCAAGAGAAATTCTTATTAAGTTAACTTGGTGGAAAGTCAGTTTTATTTGGTAGCGCTAACTTCAGAATGAGAAAACTCATAATCATCGTCAATGCAATGTGAAGGCAGCCCGCAGCAGAACGCAGGAACAAAGGAATGTGAATTTCATCGTTCATTTTATAAACACGCATTAACTTATCAAATCTAAATTACAAACAGTTTTTATATTTTTTTTATTTTTTAACGTTATAAATTTTGGCAATATATACTAATTGTTGCAGGTAATTATCAATTTATATTCTTATTAATACAACTAAATTAAAATGAAATAATTTTCAGTAAATATTGTATAATAGGATTTTATACTTTTTGATGCTTGAGCATCCATTATTCACCTTAGCAAAAAAAATGTTCATTGCGTCAGAAAAGTATAGAAAACTATTGATTGAAGTATTGATTTTAATTTCATTAGTATAGATTAAATAAATATTATACATAGATCACAATTATATATTATTTTAATTTTTCTTTAAAGCGTCATGGATTACTACCGACTTCTTGGAGTATCCTCGGTTTCCTCACCTACTGAAATTAGAACAGCTTACCGGCAATTAGCCATGAAATGGCATCCATTAAGGCATAAGGTTAAAAACCAAAGGGCTATTATTAAATTTGCCGAATTAGGTGAAGCATATGAAATACTCTCCGACCCTGCTAAGCGAAAGGACTATGACAGTCATGAGCAAAAATTTTCTGAATTTAAAACAGGTGATTTCGAAATGTACAACAAAGATCCAAATAAGGTACGCGGTTTCGATCGGGATGCTTACGACTTCAAGGATCCTCATGACATTCTGAGGGACTCATTCTTTGAGCCAGAATTTCGCGCTCGTCGTACTCAGTGCGACAATAATAACAAGAAGACAGTTAAGAGCAATGAAAGATACGAAGTTCTAGGAGCTGGGAAGGTATTCGAGAGAAATCCAGGAAGAACTTCCATTCAAGTAGGGAACAAGCTGTACTTCAAGTCACGAGGAAGCAATGAGCAAATTATCATCAAGCGCAAGGAGAAGGAAGATGGATTTGATATCGTTAGCGCGTTCATCGAGGGAGTACTGACATCGAGGACGGTTTTTGATGGTACTTTTTCCATGACTTTCAATTTTTAAACTTCTAAAGCAACTTCTAGTATATATTGTATATACTCAAAACACATTTAATGCATAAGTTTATAAAATATAATGCAAATTTTAAATTTATTTGATAATGTATGAATTTTTATAATTTCCTATTTACAAACTGTTATTTATTTTTTTATAAAGTTTTATTTATTGGAAAAGTACTTTTTTTATTTTATACAATGTAAGGATACATTTATATTTTCAGGTAACAGCAATTTTGTTGTCAGCAAAGGTAGAAAATTATCTTGCTAGCTTATTGCAAACTAATTAAAGCGTTACATTTTCTACCTGTATGTTTCTAATACAAACAACAATTACAATTATTTTGAGAATACTTTGACAAATATTTTAAGCTAATTATTTAGATGAGTAACGAAATTTTAGAAATCAAAAAAAAATATTTTTCAAAAGTCATTTGATATACTTGTAATTAATGAGGATGCATTAATAGCATTGGCTACAAAAGTAAACACAAAGTATAATTTTATGATAAGTTAATATATTTACTTATACAAACGTACATATAAAATATTAAGAAAATAATTTCAAGATACAAATATTAAGGTTATAGAAAACTCGTTATCCACAACACATTAACCGTCTTACAAATAAACCTGTTATGCAATATAAACTGATAATCAACCTGTTCGTACGGTCTTTATAGCTGGTATAAATTTTATAACAGGTTTGTATATAAGTCAGTAAATTTAAATTTATTTTATTCAATTATAACTTAATTGCTTAATTTCTTTTTAATATTATCCGACTGCATCAATTTTCGATAGTTATTAGCACCTGAACTTCGCACTTCGATAGTTAATAACACGAGTATGGGTACTTAAAATAAAGAGATTAAATTGTTTTATTGATAAAGTCAATAAAGCTTTTAGGCTTTCCCCACATTCAAATATCTGCCTATAGTCTTCAGGCATTTTACATTACAGTTTTGTCTATGCGTTTGGATACTTGGAGCATAAATTTATTTTTACATAAAGTATTACTTTATGAAAAATAATTATTACTTTAGTTTGCAAGCATATTATTATAATACATTTCCCCAGCAATGGAAGAGTGAGGGCAACCAATCAATTCCTGTTCTTGAAGCTGAGATAATGGTTTGTCTTCCATATTCCTAACCAATTTCTTTGCTGAAAGAGACAGAATTGTTTAAAAAGTTAATAAAAAACAAAATGTATTAACTAATTTTACTGTTTCCTCACACTTAATATTTTTATTCAAAACACAAGGTATCTTCTCAAGACTTCAACGTATCTTTTGTATTAAGATACTCCGCAAAAACTTAGGTAAGTACCTCCTCATTCAGGACAGTAAATATGAACTGGAAATTGTACATTCTTGAATTTCTTATATATCAGAAACGTCACAAGCAAATATTCGTGAATAGACAGCAGCATCTAAAATGTAACATTTCATTTTCCAGCGTCTAATATTCAAAACATCTAATCCAAACCAAGCGCAGTTTATGAGAAAGAATCATAACTATCATTTTAAAGCAATTTTCTGGTCGTATCCATCTAGATGACTTGAGCCTTATAGATCCGTGTCATAAACTTAAGGGGGGCTAAGGTCAAAATGATAAAAAAAAAGCATATTTTCGATAATGCTTTTTGACGACACAGCTAATATATAATTATTTATATAATTACCACATGATAAAATAAGATTTAAGTTATTCTTTGTGAAGTTTTCATACATAAATATCAATATTGACAGCGAATCTCCGCAGACGTCACAAAGAAAGTAATATTGCAGTGCAACTCATAACTTCGTCTTATAATCACTGGATTTTCTGAAATCGAAAAACCGAAATTATTTTATAAGTTGATAAATTTCTGCAGGTAAAGCTGTCAAGTTTTTTTCTTTTTATTGATTTTTCAATTTTTTACAGCACTTAAAATTAAAATACCGATTTTTCATGAAAAAAATCAAAAATTTTGTTGTTTTAAAATACTTTAAAATTAAAAAATTAACTCTTTACATCAGCATTTATGTAAAGAAAGAGTGTGCAAAATTTCAAAAGAATCGGTTCAGTAGATTTTGAGCTGGAGAGGTTTTGAGCTGACCGACTCTTAAAAATACGCATTTAAAAGTTTTAAAGTAAAAAGAACCAGACCAGAGAGGTGAAGGTTTCAAACTCTATATCTCCGACAGTTTTACTCGAATGGATTTCAAATTTTCACACAATAAACTTAATATGTCGTACATTAATATAAATAAAAAGGTAGAAACTTTACAACCTACCCTACCCCCCCTTAATCAATATTATCATTTAGCTTGGTAAGTATATTAGACGCTGACAAATCTATATTAGACGCTTAAATCTGAATCGTGTATTTTAATTGACTTTAATACAGCTCTATTAAACAGTTATAATCGCATCTGATTTATAAATTAATTAAATTACTAGTGCAGTACAAATCAATTGAAATATGTTACACAGAATTAATTTAATTGAATTGGTATTTTGTTTAATTTGATGAAGTTAAGTTGATTACCACGCAAAAACAGGCAGCATCTTTTCTAAAATTGGTGCTATCAATCTCAAGAGAATTCCATCAGATTTAATTTACTTTTAATGATTTTTATATCGCATTCCAAACCTTTTGCACATCTGAAATAGAAAAACTGCTATGTGAAATATATATAAAAACTAATAAAACTAAATACTTAATAAAAGTAATCTGGTAGGTGTATATTCTTCTACGTAATTGTACTTGTTGTTTAGGGATAATATACCGTGTTTATGTTATTTAATCTTGCGTGTGTATACTGGGTCTTTTAAGCAACAGTTGAAATTTCAAACTCCTATTTCTCTCTCATGAGTAGGCTTTAAACTTTGGACTTTGGCAAATTCATGACCATGTATTAGACACTTTAAGAAGAAATCCAGAATTTCAGATTTTTTGAAAGCTTAGAAAACTCTAAAAACTCAACTGTTCCCTCAAAGAGTCAGTGTAAATACCATGACTCGAAAAATATAGTGTTCGCACGGAGGGTTAATCTTCACGAACTCTTATTGAACTCGTCTAGTTGACATCAGGGCCATGCGATAGATTTTTCCAGTATGATGCAACACTTCAAAATGCCACAAATTATGTTTTTTCTTTAAAATAATCTTCGATTGTGATATGAAAATAATCTGCAGGAATAGTACCAAAGTATATAAGATATTTTGAAACAAATAAACTACATCAATATGAAACAGTTTTACCTTTAGCAAATTCGTTAATTAGGCATCAGTAGAAAGATGTTTTTCTCTTTATCCTTTATTTTTCTATCTCTCTATCCTTTTGCTATGGGTTTTCAAAAGCGTGAATCGTTTATTCGGGCAATTAAGAGTAAAATAATTGGATCCTGATGACCGCATTTCTGCCTGTCTGCTCATTGCTCCACGGCACTGGTTGGCGTAGTCTGATATGGTTTATTTCTAAATTTCTTGGGAGATGATGGCTAAATTTATTTAGTGTATTATTTTGGCTAAATTTATTTAGTGTGTATATACTTCTGAAGATTTCTAAAAAAGTAATAGTTTTACTCAACGTTTCCTTTTTAATCAATGTAAAAATAAGCATTTGTATTATAAATATAAGCAATACCTGCTAAATAAAAGTACACGACTTATAAATAAACGATTTCACAATTTATTTGGTTAATGTCAACAAATCAACGATAATGAAAAGCATTGATGTTTAATATGTCAACACTGGTAACACTAGATATAGTATATAGTGGTAACACTAAAATGTGTACAGAGTTGGTATCTTTGTTTATTATCCCAGTGGTAGGTAACAGTTATTGACTATTCGAACGCATCGAATGGAAATTTCTAGATTCAGGGATGACTTCCGTTTTCGATGGACGCTTTGTTCCTTTATTGCATTATTTGAACCAATCATGTGAATCCATGTGGAAATACAAATGGTAACTATAACACTGTACCAGTAGAGAAGATATAAAAGAACAATTACTTATTTCAGACAATGAAGTGAGATAGATTGTTTTTTTTTTTTATATAAATTTATCCGTTAGTATTATTTTCCAAATTGCTCAAGTTCTTTTTAACAATGTATTGTAAACGTTATTAAATGCATCTCTAACAGGTGTATTAAAATTATTCTCTACCGCTCAGCTTCTGATGAAATTTTAGGTAATTACTATTTGTAATATTTAATTGTATCTAATTTTATTTTTGATTCGCCATTTTTCATGTCTTAAAAGTATGAAATAAATTATTTAAATATCATAGAAATTTATTATCATTTTATTTTATTTTTGTGATCCTTATTCTATACACCCATTCTTACTCCTTCCAAAAAAAAATTAAAATAAAACCAAAACAAACAAATTTAAGCCTCTGCTGTTTCTCTGATCCTGCTACTCTCTCTCTCTATATTTCCGCCATCCACCTATTTCGTTCACCTCCTTTCCTTCGATAACTGCACAATCTTCTTGTCATTTTTTACTCTTTTGTCACATGAATACTTGTGCTCCAGCACATCTCTATTTTCCCAGTATATGCTGCCTCTCTCTTCGCTTCCTAATCTAAATCTTGTGATTGTTCCTATGTTTTTTGTCCCTTTTTCTCGTATGTATTCTCTGTCCAAAATCCTCTTGTATCTTTCATTATATTTGCTATTATTAATTTTTTCCATTCATAAAAATGTATAAGTAAATTTATGTAAAATATTTTGTAGATTTATAAATATATTCTAATATTGAAAATGGCGCATTATTATAAAGTTCTGAATGTCTCTGTGGACGCATCCCCGATAGAAATTCGTTCAGCGTACAGGGAATTGGCGATGAAGTGGCATCCTGAAAGAAACAAGGACAAGCTGTCAAACAGTCGGAGAGTTTTTAAAGAGCTCGCTGAGGCATACGAAGTTCTATCTGATTTTGATTTACGAATGGAGTATGATGTCAAAGAAGGGCGATTTGAAATTTTACCAGAAAATGAAGAAGAGTATCTGAGAGTTGTGTTTAATAAAGAAGAATATGAATTCCAAGACCCATTCGAAACCCTTAAACATGCTTTCTCAGATCCTTTAATTCGAGGTCCATCAGTCTGCGGCGATGGAGTATTTCTTTATGATTACAACGACAGATCAGATGTTTCTACGTGGCAATTCTCCGCAGCTTGTCTAACCAATGATGAACTTATGGAAGCTGTTGAAATGACAAAAGTATTTCCAATGTACGTCAACATGAATAAGGCTAACGGTATAAAATGGTATAGCAGAAGAAGTTTGATTGACGGACAAATTGTAGTCAAGCAGAAAGTACAAGAAGATGGCTTTGAAATAGTTCTAACTTTTGTAGATGGGGTGCTACGAGCAAGAACTATTTTTGATGGACTATTCTCTATAACTTATACCTATTAATAAAACTAATAATGTCTATCTCTTCAATAATGTTTATCAAAAGTCTAAAGTAACAAATTTCATTTCATTTCATCTAATGTCATTCAACTCATTTTTATGCACAATGTTCAAATTGGTCAATGTTTATGCAACTAACAAGTCAACTCAATAAAAGTCTTTTTACAACTGGATATCGGTTTTCATTTTTAAGCTTATTAAGTAATTCAGTTCATGAAAAGATTAAGATTTCTGGTATTAATTAGGCACGCACGATAGGGCCACTTAAGATCCTATTAACCCTGGGACCTTATTCCTGAGTCTTGCGAACAATTCGTTAATTCACTTTCACAACAATTCAAAACTGATTCGTAAAATGTTTCTATCTGTAATATCTGTACGATCACAACCATTGCTCACAAGACTCAGGAATAGGGCCCTAATTATAAAAGTTGGTTGTGTGAATACATATGATGCCACTTTTGGGACCACCCTCGTATAATTATTCAAAATCAAGAGTTCTATAAAGTTTAAGATCTGACTATCATGAGGGGTATCATCAATCAGTAATTTCATTATAATTATTTATCTTAATATTTTTAAAATGAAAGACAAATTTTAAATATTTGAATTTATTTAAGATCTAATTTTACTGAAATTTATTATATTTGCTTTCATGCATTGTCTTAAATATTTCAACATATTTTCAATATGCGCTGCATAAACAGAAGTATACATTTTTATTACAGTACTGGTTACTATGAATGATTTAAAATACACTATTTAAATATATATAAATTTTGAGCAAAATGTTTCCAAACTATAAACATAACGGGTAAAATTTTGAAGAAACTAATTAAATATGAATGGTTTAGTAATTGCTGGTATCTGATAAAACTGTATACACTGTTTTTGAAATGAGTTGTCCATCCTGAAACTTGTAGACGGTTTCACGACCATATTCAACGCTCGTGCGTGTTGTAAAAGTGTCCGCATCAGCATCAGTCACGCGTGAGTAATACGTCGTCCTCCGTATAAATGGAACTCCTTCCGAATTTGTTTTAAATTCTATTTTCTCGTCATCTGTCTCGTCCAAGCCGTAGTCATATTCGCAAGGTGGGAGGTTGGTGAAGCTACTGTTGGTGCATCCGGAATTTGTATTAGAATCTGGTTTTGTACTGCTAGGTCCCTCATTATAATAACTGTCCTCAAAATATCTGGTAAAGTCATTTGGATTGGATCGGGATTTGTTGAATGAGTATGCACTACTGAGGTCGTCTTCAGAATTACATGCACTTGGGGCGTATGTAGTGTAAGGACTCGATGAATCCATGTCCTCTTCCATCATATGTTCTAAATAATTGTCGTACATTGTTCGTTTCTCCAGATCCGACAACACTTCATGAGCTTCAGAGATTTGGATAAATCTTTGGTTTGCTTCATGTACGTTGCTGGGATTCTTGTCTGGATGCCACTTGAGCGCCATTTTCCGGTAAGCCTTTGCTATCTCGGAAGAAGAAGCCTCTCTTGATACATTTAGAACATGATAGTAGTCGCAGTTTTCATCCATGTTTACAGTCCTGCTTGACAAAGTAATATGTTATAAAGGCACAAACGGAAATCAGATAAGATGACAAATATTAGATATGATTTACCTTGTTAGTTGCAATCCGTTTAGGTCAAATAATACTTGCTAATTTAGATTGCAAACTTTATGGAACTTGCAACAAATATGGATTAAAATTTTGGGAACAATCTTTACACTACATAACACCTCGACCAGTGCAATACAAATGGCGATTTGATAGTTACAGTCCTTTGTTTTCAAACCAATGCAACTTGATACAAAATAAATATTTATTCTTCTTCTTATATAGTACCTTCTAGAAGAATAGAACTTCATTTTATATATTGAATTAAAAATAAGTTTACATTCCTTTTTTAAATATATTATATTCCTATTTTGTAACATCCAACTTCTAACGATTTTTCTAAAAACTATCAGTTGATCTTAAATAGAGAGCGCTTTAAGTCTTACACCTAGGGGTGGTCTGATAAATGACCTAAAGTAGCTTTTACAACACAAATTGTAATTAGCAAACGTTAGCACATAACTTAAAATTATTGTAATTTAAAACTAATTAAGTGAAGCACACATATGTCTTAAGTTTCGTAGATTGTTCGTTCGTTGCGAGTACCGGTACAAGCCTCTCTCGTTCTATTTTACCTTCTATTTTACAAGTAAATGTAAATATTCGTTTTGTTCAGCTTATTTCAATTTGCATTCAGGGAACATTTTACAAGATGCTAAGGGATAAATGTTATACATATTGATTACAACAATCCTACTTCTGGCGTACATTTCAAATACGTCCCACGATGTACAAATAAAGCAGTTACACGATTTCATACGTAGGTATATGTATACATATATATATATATATATATATGTGTATATCCCGACAGGCAGATAAAATATATACTGTAATAGCTTTAAAGACACAGAACATTCTCCAGAGAAAAGGATCTGGTTCAAACTGCGCGTTTAGCTATTACGAATTGAGATTCAGATGGAAATAACTGCAGATGGGCACAGATGGCTTAAGGCACCTCTAACAACTAACAGTACGTTGAATACAGATGAATGTCTAATGTCTCTACAGAATATTCTCATACTTGTAGATTTAAGGAAGTCATATAAGTATATACTTTGAAATTATGTAAATTAATCTTCATATCGAAATCCCAAGAAACTTACTATCTATGAAACTGCAAGAAACAATGACTTGAATGTTTAAGTTGCAAAGAATATTTTATGCTCCATTAGAAACACCTTTGTGTTATGCAACCATTCGAACGGCCCCTGATTTATGTGCATCTATTTTTGCACACTGTACTTGAATCTGATGTACTGACTTGTGAAATTTCAACTTTTTTTTTTTTCATTTTTTTAAATTTATTTATATTATTGTACAACATATTAAGTTTATTATGTAAAAATTGTCGGAGATATAGAGTGTTCACCTTTTTCAGAGTCGGTGGCCTATGTAGATCAAAATCTACTGGATTCTTTTGAAATTTTGCACACTCTTTCTTTACATCAATGCCGAGGTAACGCTGTCGAGTTTTTTTTAATTTTTTAATTTTAACGTATTTTAAAATAACAAAGTTTTTGTTTTTTTTTTTCATGAAAAATCGGTTATGACTTTTAAGTGCTGTAAAAACCTGAAATATCAATAAAAAAAAAACTCGACAGCGTTACCTGCAGAAACTTATCAACTAATGAAATCATTTTGGATTATCGATTCCAGAAAATCCAGTGATGAGTTATGAATGGCACCGCAATGATACTTTTTTTTGTGACGTCTACGGAGATTCAATGCCTCATTTCTTGACATTTATTTATGAAAATTTCACAAAGTATTCTTCAAATGCCATTATACGATGTAGTAATTATAGAAATAATTATGTATTAACTGTGTCGTCAAAAAACATTATCGAAAATATACTTCTCTCTTATCGTTTTGACCATACCCCTCCTTAACACATCGTATTAAATATTATTTATAAGACCTCTGGTACCAGTATTACCACTCTTACCTTTTAATACAAGTGCGTAAATGGAAGTGACGTCATGGATCAATATTTGTCGGCTTCTACCAAACAAATCGTATGACTCGCAGACGAGCAAGGAAAGGACAAAATCGTGTTGTGTTTAGTGTATGTTGGCGGAAAGGGAAAGGAATAGAAAAAACCGAGCACGCCTCCAAAAGTTGCTAATCGAGTCAACCCTATCGCTTGTACTGAATGTATTTAACATCGATCTATTTTGTGGCGTGGTCTCATATATGTGGGCTACACCGCTATTAATTTTATGGTTATACGAGTATATGTACTTAAAAAAAATAGGAATCAAAAGAAAATATAACTCTGGTCTGGCATTTGAACCCAAAGACACCGCAGAGCGTCAAGCATCAATGCTCTCGCCCACTGTGACATCGAAGACGCTATTAGACGAGTACAATTATTCTGAATTTATTTTGTCCTCCTATGCAATTTCTTTTATAAATATTTCAATAAATTTTATATTTGCTTTAAAGAGCGTACACAACGCAGTTGTCGAAAGTATTAATGCTTGACGCCAGACTGATTCGTGTGTCTTCGTGTTCGATTCCCAGACCAGCTCTATATTTTTATATATACTTATTAGGCCACGGCTATACCATGTTGAGCGCACCCGGATTTGGGCGATCCGGAAACTTAAGCACCAGTTGGCCCAATCACAGTTTGGATGGGTGTTCGGGATTGCACCCGCGTTCAGATTATGATTGTGGTGGTATACGAATGAAGGTAATTTCCATTGACATTGCACCCCTCGTGCCACGGCGAACAGTGTTTGGTTCACTTCTACACTTCCTTTCCCCCCAGGACAAACACACTTCAGAGATATCCATATTCGTTTGGGATATATCTATCCATGCTACATACCTAAAGTTCCGTCTTCTGTATACACATGCAGATGCAATTTCCGCTCAATATTTAGCAAGATGGCCAATATAGGCTGGCATCGCAAAACTCTAGGAGTAGAGGAAAATCAAATTTAGATTTACTGCACACAGAGTAGTGTCTCGTACTTGTTTAAATATACTTATTAGGCAATAGTGCAGCCTGTATACAGGGTGTCCCAAAATTCAACGATAAGCCGGCACCAGAAGGTGGTCCTGCTCATGACTACACAAGAAAAAAAGAAAAAAAAATTTTATTTCATTTTGTTTAGGAATTAGAAAAAAAAAAATTTTTTTTTCGAAAATTGAAACACCTTAAGATCTTATTAACTACCATGACCACAATTTTCCAAATATTTCTGATTTTTTTTTTGTATCGGCAACCTAAATAGCACTGCTTTCCACCACAACCATTAAAACTCCCAGAATGCTAGTAGGTTTTGCACAAAATTCAATCAAAATTATTTTTTTCCCTAAAATTTTTAAAGATTTTTACTTTCAGTCAACTTTAACTCATCGTGGTGTAAAAAAAAAGTATGAACACTACTATGGCAAGTTTTTTTAAAAATTGGCGCAACTCTTCAGGATCCCAAAATGGTATAATACTCTAGGAAAACTAACAATAAAAAAAAATTATGCATACTATTTCTAAACAAGAACCATATTTCATAAATTGTTGTTGTCGATAGTTATCACTTTTACAATACCCAAAAGAGGTTTTTTAGTGTTGAATGAATTAAAACCAATGGTACAAACAATTTTTCATTTATTTTATAAGTTTTATAGTTTATTGAAATTATAGTAAATGGTCAAAATGTTTGCCACCTTAAAAAAAATCTTTTTATTCGTCGAGCATATCGTTTACCTTTCATATGATGTGCAACCTGAATAAACTGTTTTGAATAAACTGTTTCTTTAAGACAACCCCAATAGAAGAAGTCCAGGGGGTTTAGATCGGGTGAATGGGGTGGCCATAAAATACGCGAGCGTTGGATTGGATGACTTGGTCCTATTTTATGGCCACCCCATTCACCCGATCTAAACCCTGGATACTCTTCGTTTAAGTATTCTCACACAGGACGAGCATAGTGAGCTGGGCAACCATCATTTTGCAACCGAATGTTTTGTAAATCACTTATGGGCACGTCTTCTAATAATTCTGACAAGTCATTTTGTAAAAAGTTCAAATAACTATTGCCATCTAATTTCATTGTACCTCAAAGGGCCCAAGCACTTTTCCATTTAATATGCCCGTCCATAGGTTAATCTTGAATTGATATTGGGATTTGTCTGGTCTCATTAGGTGCGAATTTTCATTGCTCCAGCTATGTAGGTTATGAAGATTTAAATAACCATCTTTCTTGCAGGTTATTTAATCCGACTATAGAATTTTACCTAAGAATTGGTGATCTTCCCTGAGCTTTTGCAGCATAACACAGCAAAATGCGACCCGTTGTGGATATAATCCAATGGTAATAACGTCCGAAAAAAACAATCTTTTTTAAGGCGATGTTGTGCCTGTAATAATGCCGGTGGGAAACAATTGAAACATTGTAATAATGCAATAAATTTATAAAATGAATGAAAAATTGTTTGTATTATTTGTTTTAATTCATTCAACAATAAAAAACCTCTTTTGGGTATTGTAAAAGTGATAACTATCAACAACAACAATTTATGAAATATGGTTCTTGTTTAGAAATAGTATGCATAATTTTTTTTTATTGTTAGTTTTCCTAGAGTATTATACCATTTTGGAATCCTGAATAGTTGCGTCAATTTTTAAAAAAACTTGCCATAGTAGTGTTCATACTTTTTTTTTACACCACGATGAATTAAAGTTGACTGAAAGTAAAAATCTTTAAAAATTTTAGGGAAAAAAATAATTTTGATTGAATTTTGTGCAAAAACTACTAGCATTCTGGGAGTTTTAATGGTTGTGGTGGAAAGCAGTGTTATTTAGGTTGCCGATACAAAAAAAAAATCAGAAATATTTGGAAAATTGTGGTCATGGTAGTTAAAAAGATCTTAAGGTGTTTCAATTTTCGAAAAAAATTTATTTTTTTTTCTAATTCCTAAACAAAATGAGATAAAATTTTTTTTTCTTTTTTTCTTGTGTAGTCATGAGCAGGACCACCTTCTGGTGCCGCCTTATCGTTGAATTTTGGGACACCCTGTATATATTCTTTAATACAGCATCCTTGTAACAAGAGTAATTTTGTGTCAACTTTGCAATTTATTAACGTGGAGACCAATATTGACAAGGGAATAGTGTTCCAGTAGAGAGTGTAATTTTATAATTTGTTTTAGCTGAAAATAACCTCGCATGGGGGGTCGAAAGTTGCTAGTATCTTTTTGTAATAAAGTTTTGTTTTCTATAAAAAAAAGGTTGTTTTATTGAACATATACCGAGTAATTGGATGGCGATTCTAAATCCTTACCTAGAATTATTAAACCAACATAGTTGAGGGACTAGTTAAAACTAGACATACTAGAATCAAGTTGAAACTAGAACATTGTTCAAGGTTGCCCGTGATAGGACTCAGTACCGAAATAGGTCGACGTCAACTTAATTAAATAAAAAAACATGGGCGGTGTGAATGCAGAGCAGTTTTATAGTTGCTCAAACATTTCAATTTTTTCAAAACATTTTTAAAGTGAGGTTATCAGCACTTCAAAGAATTATATGTAAAATAAATTTGATAATAAATCATAATATTTACATAAATTCTTGAAAATGCTCGCAGCGCTACGTCTAAAGGAATGTGAAATTAAATGGGAGTATCGATATTGTGCATCCAAGCAGCAAAACGTTATCGAATTACCATTAAATACTTATATTTGATAGAATTATTAAATTTGATTGGTAATCCAGTTGAAGAATACGGAATTCATTATTAATTTAATAAATTCTTTAGAAAGTCAGAAGGTAATCGATTTAAGGGAGGCGTGATTATAAAAGGATGAGGTTTCTAATCTGAAATAATGTTTTGGTTGTTTTAAACAGGAAGTATTACAAAACTTACTTTTATTAAAACAAAATATAGTCCAAATCACGATAGTTCGGCGGCGACTTATACTTAAAAGAGGTTATAAGAGCAGTATAAATCTATAATACGATAATGAATTTTATCTTATTCGTTTCTATATACATTATAGAAAAATAAGTGAGTCAGTGCTTTTTAGTTATATCGGCAGTTTATACCCCACAACTTGTTTTAAGTATGAGTCGCCGCCGAACTCTCGTAATTTGAACTATATCTTCCAAATTAGATGAGTTTATTACCGTTACTAATGTCTATATCTGTTTCACTTTTTCTACAACAAAGCAAGTCATTTTCAAGATGGTTTTCTTTCCAGTGTTTGGTTAGGCTTAAGCTAGTATAATACTTTCATGATTACATACTGCACTGCAATGCCTTTAAAATAAGCGTTCACAAGTCGGTATAACCGCATAAGTTTTATAATTCATACATGCAAGGCATGAGGGCAAGCGTGAAGCCGGCACCAAACGATGCGTTGAACGATTGCTTCAACTTTTTACGAATTCAACGGTGGAACAAATGTTTCATTTTATTAATTTGTTGATATTAATGACACTGACACTGTTTAACAAAAACTTTCAAGTATAAAACCTTTCAATGTCGAACGATTCGTGCAGCAGTGCATGACATGTGGATCAAGTGTGTGGTGGAGGTAGAAAAATCCCTTTTGACGTAGATTAAAAGACCGAACAGCCCGAACTTCTTCCAACGTGAATGTTGGACACAGGACATTAGACACACTTAGTTCCACACGATGCGTCCAACGTTTGAAGGTATTCGTAGCATCGTTTGGTAGCGGAATAAGAAGCGAGGAATAAAGTTTTCTGTATGTGTGCTCGTATCAATGTGTTACTGCTAGTATCAATCATGCTCCAAACAGCTACTCGACTTCAGATAGCCGAAAGACACATCAGAGGTAGAGGTATGTCCGTAGTAGCAGGTGCTCCTGTGCAGATTTTTTTGCGTTCCTTCTCACCAAATTTTCTTAAAGTAATTTTTGTTATTCACGTTTTTGGTATAAATTATTTTATTAATTTTTTTTTACATATTTTATTTAACGTCGGCCTATTTACGATGCTAATTCCTACCGCCGACAGTTTTTATGGTGTCGTGGCCTCGTACATATGGGCTACACCACAGTCAAATAATATTATGATATTTATGAACTCTCAACATCATCAACTTTAATACAACCAAACCCAGATCTGGTCCAGGGATCAAACCCGAACACATAGTTGTCGGGCATCAAGCGTCAACGTTTTGTGCCGTCAATTTATTAGTTTTAATTCCGCAGGTGTTGCTTTTCTAGTAAGAATATTTTTCCGTGGGTTGGACAGACTCATGAGTCTTAGTCTTTCCTGTAACTTAGTTTTTTCACAAACAATTACAATGTCGGATGCTACAACATTTCGGCAACATGAGCAAGTATGTCACTTTCTTTCTTTCTTTCTTTAAAATCTATGTTTAAAACACTCCGACACGTTTTACACAATGTAAACATAAACCTGCAAAGCTTAAAGTTTTCCAGTGAAAATTAAATATTATAGAAAGATCAACCCTAAAAATGATTTCATAAATAAAATGGTAAATTAACTTCCGGATTTTCGTCTCTAATTTGAATAAACCACTGGCAGAGGCGGCTGTAGCCCATGTAGCGCCCGTGTGTAATCAATACCCTGACAACCTCTTGTAGGTGCGGGTGAACGGAAATTCGGGTGCAAATAGTGCAATTTTAAATGATGTTGGAAAGCAATAGGTATACGAGTAAAAAATATTTTTTATTATGGAAGGGGTAACAAGAATAAAAAAGCATAGCTCTGTAGTTATTTCAAAAATATTCAACTTAAAAGCTAATGGGCTTGTGTCCTATGTCTTAATTTCTACAAAAGTGTACTATATATTGATAAAGTGGGTTATTAGAACGTCAAATGTACAATTATTTTTTAATAACTCCTTATATGTTAAGAGATATTATATTATTAATTAAAAAAGTCATTTTGTCTCTATAATTATTAAAGGGATTCAACGTTGTACATATTCCAAGTGCATGTGACATCACAATCCTTGTGAAAGGTTACCAACCTCACAGCTCATAAATCTCAAATACATTTACAGTATGTATTTACAGATCATTACATATTTACATGTATTTACATATCAAATATTATTTACAGCTATTTCAATGAACAATCAAATTTCAATATTATGTCTGTCGTAACAGGGTTAAATAAAATAAAAATTATTATTATTCTTTGATTTGACTTGATTATTTGACTACCAACAGCAACAAATAACTGACGTTAAAATGCATTTCACGTCATACAAATATGGCCGACCAGTTCTAGCGCTAAAACTACAATTCAACCTTTTAATTGCTATATCTCCGTCAACATTTAGATATTTAATAAAACAGACACACCAATACACATTTATTAATATCAATTTCAATCAACAATTGAAAAATCGACCACTAAAAAATGAGGAAACAAGCCCATTGCAGTACCGGACGCTCGTAATACAACACAAATATATTTACAAAGAAGTTACTTTTCGTGGTTTTCCATTAGCAAAATCTTTACCTATGTCACTGACTTCAAATTAGATTTCATGTTCAATACTTATTAACGATAAATTTGTCAATCTACTTTGTGACAATGTTGATTTAAGATAGTTTTAAATTATTTTTAGTTTAAAAAATGATCTTTCGTTGTGTGCTACAGTGACTGGCAATGTGAGGTAAATTCTAAGTGCTGTGAACAGATTTGGGAACACAATTTAATTTATTCGTAAACAAATAGTTTAAAATAACCAACGGCGTAGTGAAATCATCAATAAATATAGGAAATAATTCGATTTCATGAGCTCGAACTTCTCCAACAGTTTATTTTCTAAATTAGAACAATGCATGCTCTTTGGAGGTGTCGCAAGCAACGCTCGGCGTCCCCTAAGACTCTGCGCACCCTTCACCATAGGTAAAGCCGGCTCTGACCACAGGTACCAAATAACAAGTAGCAAGATGAGTAAATCCAACTTTTGCGTTTCCTTCCAAAATGATATCTCTTATTCAAAGTTGGTTATTTACTTCAACTTTTCACTGCGCTGTTCAAATATTTTTACATCTTAATAAATTATCATGCAAATTTATGTTAGGAATTAACATGAGAATGGGAAGGTGGGATGCAAGATGAAGGGTCAGGGAGGGCTACAACAGCCAAAAGTTTTTATTGTGACAACTTTGTGTCAATTTATCAAACTTCGTTAGGTAAAACACATAATACTCGTAACAGAATAATTTATTGTTATAGAAAGTTTTAATTAACCTGCTTTTACATAAGAATTAGAAATAATATGGTCATTATCTTATTGACATTGACGAGAAACATAAATCGACACGGGCAACATATAGGCACATTAATTACTTTTATCAAAAAGTAACTCTTTTTAAAACAGTTTTTAATTTTGTGCGGGGGTGCGTTCCACTAAGCGTTCACAACAATCACGCTCGCGACCACAGTTTTTCCCGTTCCACTTGCTTGCGAGCGTTGAAAAAATAAGGATTGCGATACTTGATTAAATAGCTCTGTAGCAAAAGCTATATCTACAAACATAATAAATTTTTCATAAAAGAAATATATTCTAAATGATAATGAACATTGTTAATTTATTAAGTTAGGTTATGGTATGAGGAAAAGTGTATAAATGGCAGTTAAACATGAATTAAAATTAATTTTATTAAGCTTATTTAACATAATTATATAATAAAATAAAATCCAATAAAACATCTCTTTCCGAATCATATAATGTAATTTTTTCTGTCATAATCATCTTTAAGTATTACATTATTTTTAAACATTGCGCCGAAATGCTCAACAACGATCACTAGGACCCAACTCTTCAGATGGGTCCTTGTGAGCTTGCCGTGAACGAAATTAATGACGTCATTAATGACGTTTTCAAATATTTTGGACGTTGTGAACCTTAGTGGAACGCACTGCACATCCTGCCATATTTTTTCCATTTTTCTAGAGTGGTACACATTTGAATCAAGGTTTCGAGCAAAACAAGATTTCATGAGAGATGCCTTATATGCGCCCCGAGGCTTTAACTAACGACATGAAGATAGTTCTTCAAAGAGCAGATCAATTTATTTTATTGTGGTATACGGAATGATCTTCTATTCTTCGGTTAATTCCTTTCGAAGCTGTGGAATGTTCATAGGAGCGCAATCTCTGATTTGTATATTTCTCATCGAAAATAGACAAAGATTCCAGAGCACCCAGACCTACGACGTTTTAACAAAACTTCGGTTTTGAGAATAATTAGTTAAATACTTAATGTATAATGACTGATTTTTTGTATATGTTTTACCGAATATTCCTAAAAACTTGATCCTAATTCACTATTGTCAAGTCCCTCCAATCTAACTTCTCTAGTTACCTACTCTAACTTTAATACAAGAGAGTGTAAAAGAGATATCATACTTAACACAGAACTCTTATCCATATAAAAAATAGCTGATCTCTATCCCTTAATAGTGCGACATGTTACGTCATAAATATGGCCGACATTTGCAGCGCTAAAACTGCAATTCGAATTTTTATTTCATCATTTAAAAATTTAATAAAATAAAAACTCCAATATATATTGATTAACTTAACGGCTATCTTTGAGCAAACATCATTAAATGATTATTGAATACAAAAATACATATTTTGGACAATTTTTATTTTTTACGGGTTCACCTGGGCCTTAAAATAAAAATCCAATTATTTGTTATGGCGTGTGTTGGCAAAAGTCCAAATATAATTTTAAAAATATTTTATGGCATCAAAGTTACCAAGCTACCAAAAATGCCGTGTGATATACTATGACACGCTGGGACCCATATAACTATTTGTATAATGTGAATAAACCTTCCCTTATACCTACTGAAATACTTATTATTTACAAAGAAAACAAACAAAAGAATTTGTACTGGTTCTTATACAGGGTGTCCCAATATTCAACGATAAGCGGGCACCACAGGGTGGTCCTGCTCATGACTACACAAGAAAAAACGAAAAAAAGTTTCATTCGAATATAGAATTTTACCTAAGAATGGGGGATCTTCCCTGTGCTTTCACACGGCATCACTGTGCATCACACGGCAAAATGCGTCCCGTTGTGGATATTATCCAGTGATAACGACTGATCTTTTTTAAGGCGATGTTGTGCCTGCATTAATGCCGGTGGGAAACAATTTAAACATTTACTGTAATGTAAATAATGTAATAAATTTATAAAATAAATGAAAAATTGTTTGTACCAACCAATTTGTTTTAATTCATTCAACTATAAAAAACCTATTTTGGGTATTGTAAAGGAGATAACTATCAACAACAACAATTTATGAAATTTGTTCTTGTTTAGAAATAGTATGCATAATTTTTTCTCATTGCTAGTTTTTCTGGAGTATTATATCATTTTGGAATCCTGAAGAGTTGCACCAATTTTTAAAAATAACTTGCCATAGTAGTGTTCATACTATTTTTTTACACCACGATGAGTTAAAGTGGACAGAAAGTAAAAATTTTAGGGAAAAAAATAATTTTGATTGATTTTTGTGTAAAAACTACTAGCATTCTGGGATTTTTAACGGAGGTGGAGGATAGCAGTGCTATTTAGGTTGCCGATACAAAAAAAAATGAGAAATATTTAAAAAATTGTGGTCATGGTAGTTAAAAACATCTTAATTCCTAAACAAAATGAGATAATTGTTTTTTCTTTTTTTCTTGTGTAGTCATGAGCAGGACCACCCTCTGGTGCCCGCTTATCGTTGATTATTTAGACACCCTGTGTATGGCTATTCTATTGGAAAGTATATGGCAGCTTTCCGGAAAAGTACGTAACGAATTATTTTTATTTTTTGCATGAATGATTTTTAGCTTAAAATAAGACGTTCTTGAAAATTTCACCTTTATATTCCAACGTTGAAATATCCTGGTACCTATTGGTTTAACATGAATTTCAATCAACAATTATAAAATCTACCCCTAAAAGATGAGTACAATAGCCCATTCATTAAAAGGTACGAAACTTTTATGATCCCAAAAATATTTACAAATGACTAAGGAAGGTTGTTGATACTAGTAGATTTAGTAATTCATGCCTTGGATATTATTTTACACTTGAACAACTTCAAAATATACGAAGAATGGAATATGATATGAGACACTTGTTGAATAATAAGACACACACACACGCAATAAAATTTAGTGATATAACTCGTTTATGTACCAAGTCAATTATATAATATATTCCATACGACGATGTTTCCAGTTGGATAAATTCCAGGAGTAAATATCTAAGGATATTACACATCAGTTAATTCAACATAAAGTCTCATTCCTCATATAAGGAAAACAGATTCGTAAATATGATAAACATTATATAGTGTTGGACTAACCAGAAAGTAGCAATGGAATATAAGGCCTGTCTCAGTATGGCACCGTATTTAAGCGAATTTCTGCCGGACGTATACGGGCTACTACGCTTTACCTATCCGAACCCTGTAAATGTAATGAGAACTCTGTGGACCTCTCAGACTGCAAGCTACAAAGCCGTCCGAATACGGGCGGCACTACCTCGCACATTAGAACCGTATAAAGGCGAATTTTAACCAAGCGTTACCACTGCTACAACGATATCCTATCCGAACCTTTGTAAATGCAAACAGCCGCCTCAGACTGGAGGGGATACCTAGGATTGCTTGTTGTTACGCTGCAATGCGGATCTTTCGGTTCTATCGGCGACATCGCTTGTGACGAGTATGTTCAGCATGCTTCAGTTTATGTTTGTATTTCAGTGAATCATGGACACCGAAAAATTAATTCTTTGAATTCAACCAGAACTCAGATATATAATAAGTGTAGTGTATCGATAAAAATTAAAGTTAAAGTTTGCTCTCATGATAAATTATATAAGTGCTAAAGAACTCCAATACACCCCCTAATACACGACTACAGACATCTGTGACACACATAGGCGGTTTGCCTTGTAGCTCATCCAATCCGCCGATTTACGTCCGAATACGCCGTCGCTTAAATACGGTCCCATACTGAGACAGGCCTAAGGCAAAAACTACCAATATACAGCGAACAGCGGTCTGCAGTGGTCAAGTCTATCGAGGCGTCTACACTGCTGCAACGAGTGTGAGTGAGATATGAAGCATCTTACTATACTGATAAATGATGCATCAGTCAAGAGCAATTCATAACGCTCTACTCAAAAATGATAAGGTTTTATATCGGAACTCCGGATAACTCCGATTCCGAAAAGTCGGATCTTCCGATTGATATTACGCTTCCTTCTTCGATTTCGGTTCCGACACTATTAAATCGGAGCTCGATTTGGACACAGTGAGATGGACCTACACCTCACCGCGTCGTTTTTTTAACATATATTACTAATTCTCTTCTTTCGAGATCAAATATTATGGTATTTTATTAGTAGAGGGGATACATTTACCGTACAAGGGGTACGTCAAATAAAATATCGCATATACGTTTTCTGTATAAATAGGATAAATTGCAGGTTGATCATTAGATCAGTTGTAATTACGTAAATGAATGATAAAAAATTAATAAATTGGAACTGCCTTTAACAGTCTTAACACTAATACTGTGTCCTCCTCCAACTGCGGTTTCGATTCCAACAAACCAATATGTAAATGTAAATAAAAACTGTAACTCTTTGAATAAAAAAATAATATGCATCTTCCATATGATGGCAAAGTGACTCCAAAATGTTTACTGGGACCTTCATCTAATGATAAAGTGTGTCAATGTGGCAACACCGGCCTACATAGTGGAACTTTAGTTCACATTACAAAAGTTCGGCAATTATGTTTAAAAGAGGTTATAAGAGCCGTATAAATCTACGATGAAATTGTATCTTATTCGTTTGTACTTACATTATAAAACAATTAGCCAGAAAATGCTTTTTCATTGTATATTAAACTTGTATGACACAACTATTTTTAAGCATGAGGCACCGCCGAATTGTTCTAATTTAAACAATAAACTCTATAAAAATTCTAATTGCATTGTTTTTAATAATTTGAATGGCTTTCTAGAACCCCAGTCGTTTTTTCGAAATATAATCTGCTTTTCCACTTGCTCGACCATAAATTTTAGGACAACTACCCCATCACTAATCTTACAACTTAATCTTCAGTGAAACTAATTGCAATTTGTCGATAGTTATAGATTATTTTGTTCATATGTATCTAAAGCCTTCACTACCCCCAAAATTTTCAACCCTTGACGTAAACCAACATTACTTACGAATTTCGGTCACAAAAACACCTTGGATTTGTAAAAATAAAGTATGCTGTGATTTAAAATTCGCACTATTTTTTAACCGTCAACATACAAACATCATTGCGATGAATTTTATTAGATATTACAGTCCATTAATAACCTCATAATATATACTTTGGATTATAATGAAAATGTCACCAATTTTTACGAAAACATTTGGTTTTTCTGTTGATTTAAAGTGACACCTCTTAGACCTTTACTAGTTTTTCCTAATTTTTTTACAACGTACCGTCAATGCAAAAAGTTTATGTCTCGGTAAAACGAAATAGGAAATACGAAGTATATGAGGAACGAACAAATATTGAGACTGTATCGTGGAAATTGAATTTTTCAATTCGCAATTAAATGGCTTCTGGTCTGTCGAAATGATTCAATTATGCATGTAATAGTTTAATAATTAAAATATTAACTATAATTAATGTAAAATTTATATTAATTCAAACCAAATATCTGTAAACAAGTGGTAATAAATTTGGCAACATTGTCAAAAGAAATGTATGATTTAAATATTTCTTGGAGTATAATCTTGTTTTAATATGAATTTTTCTCTGCACTTGTCATTTGCAACGTTGCCGGCTCATAATCCACATTTACTGTTTCTTATTGGTTTTATTTAATTGTGTTTATAAATAGATATCCTTTCTTGATAACTTTCATAGATAATTTTCTTGTTTCAATAATTTCAAAAAAAAAAAATTTTATACGCATGTTGTTTTTTAAAATCATGTTACCATTTTGTCATAGTTAAAAGTTATATTATGTTGTGAAATTGAGCTAAAAATTATGATATATGTGGAAATTGACTGTTTTAAATCAATTCTAAAAAGAAAACTCTAAACCATAGGTCACTAAAATTTTAAAACAGCATATATTTTAATTATTTTTATCACGACATTTTCATCATTTACCTAAAGGTATTGTACCTCCTTAAATGAAGCTCATAATAAAATGCATAGACCTTTTCTGCATGAACCAACCAATATCCAAGGTGCATAATAGACTCGTATTCCAGTACATTGTTAGCAAGTTATATTAGTTGTAATTGTACTTGTAGTTTGCTCCAATCTGAAACTTTATACACAGGAGTCCAAATGTTTAGAATTAGCTTGACAACAATTGATACATCTGAGCTACAAATCACTGGATAACTAACTTATCCTATTCTAAAGGCCCGTACGAATATGTTCGTACGAATAATGCTAATGATACAAGAACTAAACATTGTATTTAACTTAGTCTATTATTCTCTGTGCCGTTATCTGTTGTTGTCTGATACAGAAGACACAGATAGGAAGCCTCACTTTTGTCCATAATAACTGATGGGACAACTTCTTTAATCTTTAATCTTAATCATCTTTAGTCTTTAATCATCAAACAGGGAGTCTAAGGCCTGTCGCACACTGCAAGCGTGTTTAAGCCAAGGCGAATTCACAATACGTACATTCCACGTACCGATACGACAGTAGGCCAAGTCAAAGATGTGTATTGAAGTTGTTTTTATGAGAGCAAACTTTTACTTGAATTTTTATTAATACACCACTGTTATGGAAGAGGCTATTGTTTTCTCTTTCAAATCACTTACAGTGTAAACGCTTGGTTAAAATTCGTTTAAATATGATTCCAGTATGAGACGTAAAAGTGATTCGTAAAATGTTTCACTCATATATATCAGATTACATCAGTGTCTGGATATACCTACAGTAAATAAAGAAATAGTTCTGAGAACCAAAGCATACAAAGAGAGAATACTTGAACATCCAAACAATGTGGCCAGCTGTCTAATGTCCAATATTTCCACAACACATACACTAAAAAAGAAAGTACCTCAGGACCTATTAGCCAACTAAACAGAATCTAGGATCTATTAAAATTGAGGGATGAGTCGATGGGTACATCCCGCGCGAGACACTTTATTTTGACATACCTATCACTGAATAACCTCTAATCAGGACAGATTGTAATAATCATTAGTAATCAAATAAAAAAAAATTTAAAAAAAAAATATATATATATATATATATATATATATATATATATATATATATATATATATATCTTAATATATATAAATTACGTGTCACGTTGTTTGTCCGTGTATCTCCGCGATGGACTCCTAAACTACTTAACCGATTTTAATCAAATTTGTACACCGTGTGCAGTTTGATCCACCTGGAAAGATAGGATAGCTTACATCTCAATTTATGATTGCAATATTATCTTATTGCAAATTATTTGTCTATTAATTATCTGTTAGCTCCAAACGATTGTAAAAGATGGCGACATCTGTTGACTAGATTGAGTAAATATTCAATAGATGGCGCTATGTAATGTAATATGACAAAAACGTTAGTCACAGCAACGCGTGTCCGGGACAGCTAGTATATATATATATATATATATATATATATATATATATATATATATATATATATATATATATATATATATATATATATATATATATATCAGATCTGTTCGATTACGATCATCGCTCGCAAGAATCCGAAATTTCGGTTCGAATTCAGATCCAGTTATATTAATTTTCATAACATATACTGTACATTTTCAAAGAATTATTTAGCAAATACAGACCAAAATATATATTAAAAAAAAATTTTAACCGGTTCTTAATTTTAATACGCATTTGTCTATTAAATTTGTATTAAAATTAAGAACATTTTTAACAGTGATATACAGAATCAATTTAACTTGTTAACAACCAAACCCAGAAAATGTATTTCTGGTTCGGGAATCGATCTCAAAGACATAGCAGTCAGTAGACTTTAAATAGCGTGTCCCTTTAAACAACACTAATCATTGACAATCTAAAAGTCAGCAATGGTTCTTTAATGCTGCACTTTTTGGCATAGTAAATATAATACCATGTTGCCAGATATTAGTTCACTTCAATATGCTAATGCAGAACAAAATCCTAAGGTCTTATAATCATTCTTTCGTTGCGATTCAACTAAAGTGGTAGTACAGTGCCTTTCAATTCAATGAAATTATTTAATTTCACAATAAACAGTTTGTGGATTTTGTTACAGCAATTGTATAAACAACTATCTAACAAACAAGTAAGTTAGATTTTATTTATATTATAAACAAACTAGTGTTTACCTCTTTAACTAGTGTTTAGACGTCTATTTTGTGTAGATGATTTGAATTCAATAAAATAATTCATAATTTCATTTCAAATTTTAATTCGATTATTAATTGTTCATTTCTTAAAAAATGACAATTTTTGTTTTATTCAATTTTTAAATCAATGCTGATTCCAAATCTGCGACTTATTTTTAAATATATGTTCTGGTTAAGGAATAGATAATGCAGATATTTAAAAATGGTTTTCAGGTATGAAATCGGCATAAGACAACTACGTTGGAAAATATATTTAAAAAATAAAAAGTTTTCTTTAGTCGAAAACTGTAAAGATACATACACCTCGAAAAATTTACTCGGATGTAAATAAAATTCATTATCAAAATTGTTAAAATTTGAATATAATTTAATGTATGATTACATTCCTTGCAGATATATTTGATAACTTGTGTCTTTATCAACAACTTAATGGATTCAAATGAAGCAGATAACTCGCCCAATATGTCAGCGAGTAAACACAAATACCCAAAAAGAAAGAAATATTTAGATAAAATTAACGCAACTACAAATAATCTAAAAGATTTAAACTTGAATGCGGCAGGTACTTCTACGCATTTCAATATTTCAACAGATTTAAATATGATTGACGTAAATAACTTATCAAACGCGTCGAGAAATGGTTATGAATTTCCGAGAAACACACAAAATTCTATCGGTACTACCAACTGTTTAGATTCAATGTACAATGAGACACATAGCTCCCCAAAATCGTCGATGACTACCGAATCTCCAGGAACCAGCAAAAATATGAACGCTGATCATCAGATTTCACCAGATTTAAATATGATTGACGTAAATAGATCATCAAACGCGTCGAGAAATAGTTACGAATTTCCGAGAAACAGACAAAATTCTATTGGTACTACCACCTATTTGTATTCAATGTACAATGAGACAAATATTTCCCCAAAATCATCAATGAGTACCAAATCTCCAAGAATTAGCAAAAATATTATGGCTGATCATCTGATTTCACCAGATTTAAATATGATTGACGTAAATAACTTATCAAATACGTCGAGAAATAGTTACGAATTTCCTACAAACAGACAAAATATTATTGGTAATACCAACTATTTGGATTTAATGTATAATATGACAAATAGCTTACCAAAATCGTCGATGACTACCGAATCTCCAAGAAGCAGCAAAACTATTAACACTGATCATCTGATTTCACCAAATGTAAATATGATTGACGAAAATAACTTATCAAATACGTCGAGAAATAGTTACGAATTTCCTACAAACAGACAAAATTTTATTGGTAATACCAACTATTTGGATTCAATGTATAATATGACAAATAGCTTACCAAAATCGTCGATGACTACCAAATCTCCAAGAATTAGTAAAAATATTATGGCTGATCATCTGATTTCACCAGATTTAAATATGATTGACATAAATAACTCATCAAACGCGTCGAGAAATAGTTACGAATTTCCTACAAACAGACAAAATTTTATTGGTAATACCAACTATTTGGATTCAATGTATAATATGACAAATAGCTTACCAAAATCGTCGATGACTACCGAATCTCCAAGAACCAGCAAAAATATTAACGCTGATAATCTGATTTCACCAGATTTAAATATGATTGACGTAAATAACTCATCAAACGCGTCGAGAAATAGTTACGAATTTCCTACAAACAGACAAAATTTTATTAGTAATACCAACTATTTGGATTCAATGTATAATATGACAAATAGCTCTCCAAAATCGTCGATGACTGCCGAATCTCAAAGAACCAACAAAACTATTAACGCTGATCATCTGATTTCACCAAATGTAAATATGATTGACGTAAATAACTCAACGAACGCGTCGAGAAATAGTCACGAATTTCCGAGAAACGGACAAAATTCTATTGGTAATACCAACTATTTGGATTTAATGTATAATATGACAAATAGCTTACCAAAATCGTCGATGACTACTGTAACTCCAAGAACCACCGAAAATATGTATGCTCATGCCGGAACTCTAGCTGAATACGAGGCGAAAACAAGAAAACTTCCTTTAAAAGCATTGGACTCTGTAGTAATTAATTGGTTAGCACCAGCAGAGTTATTGGAAAAAGATATAAAAAAGTACGTTTTATCAGCACAGAAAAAATACCGTATTGATGAAGAAGAATCTATGAACATTTTGTATCAAAATGACTTTAACTTGGAACGATCCTATATAACCGTTAGACTTCTGGCGGGAAATTTTGAAGAACCTTTTGAAACGCCAACGCGTCGACGATCCACTCGATTACGTTGTGACCACACGTATACTAAGTGAAATGAAAACAAAGACAGTAACAATATTTCTTAACTTAAGATCTTATTTTAAAATAAATATATTGTAAACAATAAACTTAATAACAAATATACATTTCCATAAAAATACATAATGTTTGTTTTTTAAGATAATACTTGTGATATTCCTGTCAACTGTGCTAAATAATCTAATAATCTCATCAATCTAAAATGACGTACCATAATGCATTTGGACATTTACATATATAGGGGTACAATTCCAACTATAATATTATTCTTTTTATATTAATAATTTTGCCATTAAATTACATATTATATTTCTCGCTTCTCGTTTCTCGACCCGAAGTTTCAGAATTTTAGACCATTTAGAATCCGGGATAATTAAAAGCAGTTTTCCAATTTCAGACTCCCATTTGAAACATATAAAACTTCCTGACCGCTCAAATATTTTCTATTATACACAAAAAATCTTTTGTAAAAATTTTGCAAAAAATTTGGAGAGCAAACAAAAATGTTTTTTAAACAAAATTGCACTTCACCGTTTTGTATTCAAGATATGATAATTTTAAAATGTTATTATTCTTTTTATATTCGTGGGTATTTGTGTGCAAAGGTTTTGAATTTCTGATAATAGTAAATGTTCTGACTGAACTATACCACGCTGGAACATACTTAAGGGGGTGTTCTACTGTAGAGGCATGAATTTCGCCCGGTTTTAGAAGCGCTGTACGAAGGAAACAAAAAATATTTTCACAATCAATTTTTTTATTATTTGTTACAATACAAGTGATTTAGTTACCACCAATTAATTGTGCACCACATTGTTCGGGCTCGCCGTGTGAATGCCCATATTAATTACTATTATGTTAATGTTCTCTTCTCCTGTATTGACACTAGAAAAACAATTACACAGCAAGTAATAGCCTAATTAATAATTTTCTTCTAATTTGTTTTTAAATACATCTCCGTCTACTGGTTTAAATATAAATTCGAGGAATATTTAAGGACACTAAATTGTCTGAAGAGTACACTAAGTTTAATGATCAAAAGATATATCATGTGTGCGCATTTATCATTTACGTTTTCTTCTGATCATCAATCAACTATATATCATAAACAACTCGAATACACCACAACGCAGTGTGAAAACAACCTAACGAGTACATACACTATACTGTGTGCAGTAATCAAATTTTGACTTTCCTCTACTCCTAGAGTTTTGCGATGCCAGCCTATATTAGCCATAAACTCGCTATATATTGCACAGAAATTACATCTGCATGTGTACAAGGAAGATGGAACTCAGGTATACATCCCATACTAATATGGATATCGCTGAACTGTGTTCGTCCGGGAGGGGGAAAAGTGGTTAAGTGTGAACCGAACACTGTACGTCGTGGCATGAGGAAAGTGCAATGTCAACATACACCTTCATTCGTATACCACCACAATCACAATCTGTCCGGGCGGATACCCCAGACGAACGGCCTAACGAAGAACTTCGTTTATGCCATTTGTAAAACAGACAATAAAACTACTACTAGTAAATTCAGAGATTAGTTCTAACACTAAGGCACACCGCACACGGCTTGACTGATTGCAAACTAGCCGAGCAACGAAGTTTTCAACTAAAACGAACAATATTGTGTGATATTTGTACGTATGTATTTAAATACTTTTAAATAGTATTTGTGTACATCTCTGCTCATGATGTCACCATCAAAAACATGCAACCAAGCCATATAGAAACACACTCGCCTAAAACGTGTTCAAAACCAGTTTGAAATCAGTTTTATTTCATTCGTGCCGTGTGTTTTTTCTCTCACTCGTTTACACGTGCGTTCTCTCACTAACAACACAGTTGCATTTTCATTCGGTTCGAGCAGATTCGGGGCTAAGGTTTGCAATCAGTCGACTCGTGTGCGGAGGGTCTTAATCTATTTGGTGTCTTTATTTTGAGTACCCATACTCGTATCTATACGTTGTAAATTATGTATTGTAAATGTTTATAAATGTATATATTGTTTTAAGCGCTAATAACTGTATTAACTACTACACCAGACGCAATTACCGGAAATGGTAATGGATAATGATGGGCAGTGAACAGCTAATGCAAATAGCAAATGCTATTTCAGTCACTCACCACTCCCTCCTCTAGAAAAAGTTCAGAATTTTACCTCTTGCATGTACTACTACAATTGATTTAGATAATTCACTGAAAATATTTGGATATATGTACATACTATCATATATTATATATCCCATGTATATGCTGTTTTGATGTAAAACCCCCAGTAAACATTTTAGAGTCACTTTTCCATCATATAGAAGATGCGTATGAATTCCTTGTCATAAAAGAGTTCATTTACAGTTCAGTTTCTCACAGTCGTTCATATGAAATGTCTATTTTATCGGCTACAAACGACGAAACCCCTCCACCTGTCAGAATGCAAATGAAGATAAAGTTGAAGCCAACTATAATTGAAGTGCAGTAGAGATAGAAACGTCACAAAACAGGACACTTCACCAAATTGTTTAATGGTACTGTATGTCATATGTATGTGCAAATGCAAAGGTATGTGCATATTTAAACATTGCTTAATGTACATAGTATGTACTGTCATGTTTATTCATTTCATGTATATGCAATAAATATATAAAGGATATTATTTTCACATTATGGAGTATATATGAATATGCAAAGAATATATCTAATGTTCATTATACTCAAAGGTCAACTTGTGCCTCTTGCAACCATTGCATTTATCACGAATGGATGGGACAGGAATAATTGGGGGGGGGGGAGGGGAGAGGGATTTATAAAATGAAGACTACCAACATATAAAACGCGTAGGCAATAATCTTATTTTTATCAACTAAACAAATAAATTCAAATGCACAGTAGTTCAGAGTATTTATGCTTGACTTCAGACTACTGTGTTTTCGGGTTCGATCCTCATACTCAGCTCTATATTTTCTGAGTTTGGGTGTTATTAAAATTAATTTGGTAATGTGCTCTCATAATCATAAAACTGAAGGCAGCAGTGTAAGGAGATTCTCAGTGATAAAACTCTGCATCGTAAATAAATAAGAAACAAATAAATTTAGTATACCGCAGTATATTTGTATATAAGACATTTCAGGAATTGTAAATTTTTAATCAAACTTACGTGTTGCTTCTGAAATCAAAGTGTTTTATTTTAGTTATTTACACACACATTATAATGATTACACTGTTTAACTTAAATCATACTATCTTACCTGAAATCAAAGAAACGACTTTTAAAGTTTATTATTTAAATTATCAATCATTTTTATCTAATTTTATAATAACTTAACATTATGCAAAGTGAGTTCTATCGACTCCAAATATCAACTGTGTTGGCCGTTGGCACACACTACAATAAAAGTAGCTATAACTAATATATAGCGTTAGCTCATCTGACCCGAATTCAGTTGTAATATCTCTGGTCAGTGTTACCAACTACAGAAATATAAATTCTTTACATGTATTCATCAAATGTAAAAGTAAAGATAAGATAAATTTATCAAAAAAACCATTTTCTTGAAGTACTTTTTATATATATAATTAAATAAGTAACAAGTAATATAAGAATATTTTAATAATTAAATCAGTTAACAATTTTAATTTAATTTAATTTTTAATTTAGTTCAATTAACTAAAATTGCTTGTAATTAATTTGATCCGTTATCCAACATTTGCAGGTTTCTGTGAACCTTCAATTTAATTGTTTTGCCTTCATTGTTGATATCCTTTATTATATATTAAATGTCTTAATTAGACGAATATTATAATTAGCAGTGTTTTGAATTGGGTTTTTGTAGATTCTACGTATTTCTTAGGTGAAATATCTTATAATTTGATTGTTTACCTCTAAAAACGTATTATTTCCAGTGAAATTTAACTGCGAACAGAGATAATGTGAAACGTAGAGAACGTTAAGTAATAAGTTAACCTCAAAAACACCTTCAAAAGGATTTGCCTTTAAGAATTACATCAAACGCGTGTCTTCACGCAGAAGAATTAATTTTGATTAACACTTTCTCTAAAATGGGTTTTTGAAACATGTCTTAATTTCTATAAAACCGTGCTATATATTGATAAAGTTGGCTACCAGGACCTCAAATGTCCTTTAATACCTCTTTATATTTTAGGAGATATTAACAATTAAAAAAGTCATTTTTCCATTAATTATTAAAGTGATCCAACGTTATAGAAATTATCAATACTTTTATACAACAGAGACGCATACGAGTGTGTGATATGGTGTTCACTATTACAGATGCAAGGCGTATCTCATGAAATATTATACAGAGTGCGGCAGCATAATTTTCTTTTTTAAAAAGCGCGCCATTCAGTCACTTGATGTCGCAGCGGAGCGCTAGTGGTCTCGTTCGAGAGGCGAGACAATCAAGTTTTGTTCCGATACAGTTTATTCGCCACATGATTTGGAACAGGGAGGAGAGTGCGTTTGCCGTTGAGGCCTACTTTTCGAGTAGATGTTCTTTGATCGCAACCCAGCGCGCCTTTCGAAATCGCTTTAATTAAGCCCCGTTAGCCCCTACCCCGGACCGGATATCAATTGTTACGTGGGTTACTACGTTTAGACAAACCACAAGTGCGACAAGACGTTGAACTGGAGTCCCTCGGCCCATTAGATCACCTGAGAGCATTGAGGCAGTGACAGCTTCAATGTTGCGATCACTATGGCGTTCTGTGCGCTGACATGCGTCTGTCTTCATGATAATCATGACAAACGCCAGAAATCAGTTTACTCAGTTTATGGAGAATGGGGGATGTCACCCTGATTTGATTTTCACAACTAACTAATACAAAACTTTATGTATGTGTCTACATTATAAAAACCAAATAAAAAATTTCTGATTCATACAATGGGTTTTATTGAGTTTTGAAAAGAGGAAGGTATGCTGCCGCACCCTGTATTATGAAGGTTGCTAACAAGGAAAAATAATCTCAATTACTTATTACTATTTATTTCTTGTAAAACAAACGGTAAAACTGAAATTCAAATTTGATATAAGTATTAAGCTATAAACATTTGAATATTTTGAAAAAATTAAAACGCCAATATATTAACATAATTAAAAAATGAGTTCTCAAACCCATTTATTTGCTAGAGATCTTGTTCAGACACACTTCTTTACAGTCTTTGGCGCGTTCACACTTGCGTGTTCGATTATTTGTCTGTTAGCCAATGGGCTTGTGTCCTATGTCTTAATTTTTATAAAAGTGTACTATATATTGATAAAGTGGGTTACTAGAACCTCAAATGTTCAATTATTTTTTAATAACTCCTTATATGTTAAGAGATATTAACAATTAAAAAAGTCATTTTGTCTCTTTAATTATTAAAGGGATTAAACGTTGTACACATTCCAATATTATTTACAGCTATTTCAAGGAATAATAAAATTTCAATATAATGTCTGCCTTAGTAGGGTTAAATAAAATAACAACTTATTATTCTTTGATTTGACTTGATTATTTAACTACCAACAGCTACAGAACATTACCACAGCAATGACCTACTCAACAAATAACTGACGTTAATATGCATTTCACGTCATACAAATATGGCCGACCATTTCTAGCGTTAAAACTACAATTCAAACTTTTAATTGCTATATCTCCGTCAATATTTAGACATTTAATAAAATAGACACGCACATACACATTTATTAACATTAATTTCAATCAACAATTGAAAAATCGACCACTAAAAAATGAGGACACAAGCCCATTATTTGAGGTCAAGTGCACGTGCAGGACTTTTTCCCAAACCACCTATCTTCAGTAACACCCGAACATTTGTCTAATCTTATGACACATTCATTTAAGTAAAATAAGAGTAAGATTATTACTTATTTGTTTACGATAACATAAATACTTTGCAACAATTGTTAGTTATTGGTAATAAATGTTCAGAAACGTTCATACTGAGTATTGTAGGTTATGTTTTTATGTCATAGTCGTCCACGCATATGTGTACGGTACCTCAAACATAGTCGAAGCAAATATTTGGGTGCTTTACCGAGACTAAACCGAAAATGTTTGTCGTGTTGACGGATTCCAAATGTTCGGTCTTGATTTAAACTACGCGTCCTAGCTTCAGACGATGCGGTGAACATTTGATTCAAATATTGAAAGATTCACATGGCAAGTTACACGCTGGAGCAAATGTTTGATCCAAATGATTTATTTATTTTATTAATTTGTTGATACGAGGCATGTTTTTTAGGTAAGTACCGTTTTGCGATTCCGCCTTTGCAGCGCTACGGTCGGCGTTCCGCGCATGCACGCTGGTTACCTACATCTCTTGTCTACGCACTGACGCCATTACAGTCTGATTCTTCATTGTATACGTTGTTTACTGAGTGTTTAAGATGCCTCCGACAATCGTGAGTCCCGCCGATTGTGAAGTACGGGCTGTTATACGATTTCTTAGTGCTAAAGGCGTAAAACCGATCGATATTCATCGTGAGATCTGTGAAGTTTACGGACAAAACATTATGAGTGATGGAATGGTAAGGAAATGGGTGAGAGCATTTAAAGATGGCCGCACAAATGTGCATGATGATGAACGGAGTGGGCGTCCTTCAAGACGATAACGAAGTCAAAACAGTTGTGATACAGTGGTTAACAAGTCAGGCGGCAGAATTTTATGAGGAGGGTATTTAAAAACTGGTGCCACGTTATGACAAGTGCCTCAATATTCACGGAAATTATGTAGAAAAGTAGATTAAGGTACAGGCTTTCATGTAAAAATAAAATTATTGCGATATCTTTGCACGTCTTTTTTTAATTCCAAAACGGTACTTACTTAAAAAACACGCCTCGTATTTTACCGAGACTAAACCGAAAATGTTTGTCGTGTTGACGGATTCCAAATGTTCGGTCTTAATTTAAACTACGCGTCCTAGTATGCGGTATGAAGCCCCGGCTTCAGACGATGCGGTGAACGTTTGATTCAAATGCTTGCCTTTAACGTGTGAGTCAAATATTGAAAGATTCACATGGCAAGTTACACGCTGGAGCGAATGTTTGATTCGAATTATTTATTTATTTTATTAATTTGTTGATATTATTGACACAGGCACTGTTTAACAAAAACTTTCAAATAAATAAAGAAACCTTCAAGTATGAAACCTTCCTTTGTGGACGACTCGTGCAGCAGTTCATGACATGTAGATCAAGTGTGTGGTAGAGGTAATACCGACAACAGCCCGAACTTCTTCCAACATGAACGTTGGACACACTTAGTTCCACCATCAAGCGTCCAACGGTGGAAGGTGTTCGTAGCATCGCTTGGTGCCGGCTTCAAACGTATGCATGCATATATTTCAAATCGATTTTATTATTATTCTAAGGACAGTCACTTATTTGCACCGGTCCGGAGGTATGCATAGTTTCGTTAAGTATTGGAGATGGGTTTGCTAAATAAAATATTAATAAACGACTTCGATCATTTTAAAGTGAAATTTAATGTTCATTAACCATAGTAACTGGTGCTGTATCCTTTTTCATAAAATAAGTTTGAGAACCAGTGGTATAGTGTCTAGACTAGCAATGTCAATGCCAATCTATACATAAAGCCTGTGAGTATTTCACCCAAAGCATTAATTTATGATTGGATCCTAGCGAACAAGGATCATAATTCAACTCGAGAGATAATTTTACTCCGTAATGACTTTCCATGATTTTCAATACTGTTACTTTAATTACAACTTGATTACTATCTAAACTACGTTTAATTAGTGTATAAATAATTAACTACCACAGGAGATGTACGACTAAAAATATAATTTGTTAAAAATTAGAAAAGCAAATATTAGCATATAAAAATTTAAAAAAATTCGACTTCTACAATCTGAAAATAACTTCACAAGTGTACTGACTTTTTTGGGGTAGATTTTTTAACTCTTGATTGTAATAGATGTTAATCATTGTATATTGGCATTTTTTTTTATATTTATTTTTGAATGCTTCACCCAGATGTGGCCTTAGGGAGTGGCAAGCAAGAGAACCGCTCGCATTCTCGCGCAACAACCCAAGTAGAAAAATTCATTACTATATATCTATTTGAATATCGCGTCTCGCTCTTTAGAAATTCCACTTGAATCATTGCGTATATCTTTTAAGGCATTCTTGTGCCTTAGTTTATCATCATCAATATTTGTCGTCTTTATGCTTTTTAACTTTTATAAATCTTTCAATATAAAATTTTATTTCTCGTCAATTATCATCAAAAATTCTTACTTACAATTTACATAAATTATACAAAGAACAAGTGCCTCGCAAAGATCTGCTGCCCGGGGCCTCGCAATGGCTAACGCCGCACTGGCATCAACTATTGGTAGTTATTTGCACTTTAAATCAATATTACACTTTTATATACATTTTTTTTATAACACGTAACTTATACAATATATAATAATTCTTTTAGTCCAAGATCTCTCTCACCACCGTCTTAAACATTTTGTTCATCAGAAAATAAGTGATGTCTAGCGGCACTGGGATCTTGCTCTATTTACTTATTATTATTGGCATTTTTATTTTATTAAATATCTAAATGTTGACGAAGTTATAGCAATTAAAAATTTAAATTGTAGTTTTAGCGCTACAGATGTCGCCCAATTTATGATGTAGCATGTCTTACTGCTAAGGGATAAGTTGTTATAGATAAGCAGTTAGTTGTATGCATGTTATATGTATGAGTTCTTTGTTAAGCTTAGAGTATATATGTATGGAGTGTGAATAGCCCGCTTCCTATAGATTAAAAGTGTGTCCAAAATGTGTGCGTCAGAGAAAGGTATATGTTCCTATTTGTTCTCTATGCGCATGCGTCGAAAGTAACAGCTGTCTAAATATAATAAATATTAATATTCCATTAGGATATAATAAATATTAAATATGTAAAGAAATTATATTTCTTTAACGCCATAGATATCCTTATGGTGTAGGGATAACGACCAACACAGTTGATATTTAGAGTGGGCAGGACTGACGTTTTTAATTATATTTATATATATCTTATTTATATGTATACATATCTACATTATTCTACATCAATATAATGTCATATTTAACAACTGTCACGTATTATATCTAGACAGTTTTGACTTGACAATTGTCACCTTCGACGTATGCGCATAGAGAACAAATAGGAACATATACCTTTCTCTCTTGCACACATTTTGGACGCACTTTCAGGTCCAGCATTCTCTCTCCTTATATGTATATGCTCTAAGGTGTTAAGTATGCTATCTCTTTTACGCTCCGTTGTATAAAAAGTGGCAAACTACCAGACATTACGTCACATGTATTGAAATTTTCTATAACGTTGAAACTCTATAATAATTAAAAGGAAAAACATTACTATTTTAATTGTTAATATCTCCTAAAATATAGCGAGTTATTAACCAACTTTATTAACTTTATCAATAAAGTTTTATATAAATTAAGCCATGGTTCACAACCCCACATGTATGTAATGGGCTTGTGTCCTCATTTTTTAGTGGTCGATTTTTCAATTGTTGATTGAAATTGATGTTAATAAATGTGTATCGGTGTGTCTATTTTATTAAATGTCTAAATATTGACGGAGATATAGCAATTAAAAGTTTGAATTGTAGTTTTAGCGCTAGAAATGGTCGACCATATTTGTATGACGTGAAATGCATTTTAACGTCAGTTATTTGTTAAGTAGTTCAGTGCTGTGGTAATGTTCTGTAGCTGTTGGTAGTCAAATAATCAAGTCAAGTCAAAGAATAATAAGTTTTTATTTTATTTAACCCTGCTAAGGCAGACATAATATTTAAATTTTATTATTCCTTGAAATAGCTGTAAATAATATTTGATATTTTGATATATAAATACATATAGCAGAGATTTATGAGGTTGGTAACCTTACACAAGAATTGTGGTGTCACATGCACTTGGAATGTGTACAACGTTGAATCCCTTTAATAATTAAAGAGACAAAATGACTTTTTTAATTGTTAATATCTCTTAACATATAAGAAGTTATTAAAAAATAATAGAACATTTGGGGTTATAGTAACCCACTTTATCAATATATAGCACACTTTTATAGAAATTAAGACATAGGACACAAGCCCATTTGTTTCGCCCGGTAAGAATAGGTTCTGCGCTTTTTTTAGAATCCATTTCTTACCAATGATATGGATTTTTATCGTAAATAGATTTTAAATATTTCTTTTACACAATTTGTGTACAGAAATAATAATTATTAGTTTTATTAACCATACACATACATTTATTTAATTGTATGAATAATTGGAAGCTAATTTTGGATTCTCTTTAATTTATCAATTCAAACGATTTAAAATTGGTGCCGGTTTTCCAACGAGACAAAAAACACGGATCCATTCATCCAGCATGTTCCCGGACCCAGTTCATGTGTGTTGATGTGTGTACAAAACCAGATTTAAATAATATAATGCTTTTGTTAAACATACAACAGTTGGTCCGTATTTGTTTGCTCGTGGTTTTTAAAACTTGAAAACATTTCTTATTAATGTTGGTAGCTTAATTTGGTAACTTCATATCAAAAAAAGGAAGTATTACCTAATCCAATAGCCTTGAAAAACAAACGAATAGTCATTCTTCAGTTCGCACTATACACGAATTATTTTTTTTACACAAAATTTTTGGTATTATACATTTCGAATTATTTAGAAAATTTAGATAAATTCTGATGCAATAAGGTAAGGCAAATTCTTAACTATTCATATAATTAAATGTTAATTTTATATTTTCTGTTTGTGTACATACGAAAATATTTCATCTAATAATGATAGTCGCACGCCATCTTGATAAAGCCTTATATTATTTTGATAGATGAGTTTTTGTAATTTTTGCTCTAAAGTTTAGTGATGTCCTGGAGCTGATATTAAATTTGTTCATCCACTTGGGTTAATAATCGTAAACATGAAACTGTTCAGGCATTCTCAAAAATTTGGAAAATTATCCTTTCTGTAAAAGGTTAATTTCCAACAATATAATAATTGACAAGTTCACAGTCACTAGAAGTATTTTTTCATGTACTTGTTATATTTTAGGAACCAGTTACAACATGAGCACCTACTACGAAATACTAGGGGTGCCAACGTACGCCACAGAACTTGACATTCGGAGAGCGTATCGTCAACTAGCCCTCATGTTTCATCCAGATAAAAATCCCGATAATGAAGTTGAAGCAGGATGCAAATTCGACGAATTACAAACAGCATACTTAGTACTTTCCGACAGGGACAGAAAAAGAGCGTATGACAGAAGCCTGAGACATAAGGCACGTTTAGAATCCAAGAAACCAAAAACTCCACCCACTACTGGTAAGTTAAGAAAGCCTAAAACAAGATATGGACCATCCACCTCAAAGCCAGAGATAAAATATCCCCATTACTATCCACACAAAGCAAAATCGTATCCATCTGTTAAGGCTGATCACATAGCAAGCAGGGGAACCAGTGGCAATGGCATTTACACAGAGTACAAGACGAAGCAACGGTTTGATGACATGTTCACTAAGATGTTCAAGGGGACGAAGAAAGGTGAAGACTACAGACGTAGATTGGAAGAAGAGGCGTTCAATAAAAGTTTCTATGGACGATATTGTTACCTAATCGATGATGCAGATAAGCGAAAGATGAATATTAGACCTCAAACCACGGCAAAAGTGAATATTAAAGATGCCAACCTAGTGGAGAACCTACGCAGCAACAATAGTCAACCCCCACGGGCTAACCCGCGTTGTTTTATCGACGAGATGGTGGATATCAACTGCGAAAAAATTCGAGAAATATTTCAGATAATGACGGATGAAGATCGAGCTGAAAATTTAGGGAAAATCTTTATACCAGATGATTAAGTAGAGGATACGATTTATGATTAGAGATTAGAGGAAAGGTGTGCATTGTTTAAAATAACTAAAAAAAAATTGTTTCTGTGTTTTAATAGGTTAACCTTTTATTGCTTATTACGTGTAAAAATACAAAAAAATTAATTTAGTTTAGTATCAGTATTCGATAGATTATATAACTCAGAACTTTTATAAAATAAAACTAAATCTAAACAAAATATTTATTGATTTATTTAGATAGACTCGTAGATAATGTTAGTATGCTAGCAAGTAACAGTAACAATCTTACTCAAATTGAATTACATTTGTTAAACTTTATAATTAAATTACTTTGTAACTCAAGTTAATGACAATTATCAACAAACCTTGATTAGAAACCAACCAGATTGTAGTTAGCTGAGATAAGTACATTAGCAGCATTACACTGGATCTGTTTATAATACTAGTAATACACGTAAGTCAATCAATTCTATTCGTTGGTAGATGTTAACATACCATGAGAGTTTCTAAGAACATTAGAAACATCCCCATACATAGTATGAAGTAGCAATTACATGAAATGTATATATACATAAGTAAATTGTTCTAATTAAATTATTGGAAAGTGGAAGATGCTTTTCTAATTCCAAATATGATTAGTAATTAATACAATGTAATAATATATTGAGATTTCAGCTTCTTGTATATTTTGCAAACCTCTTTAGTCATTGACCGCAAATGATCTACACATCGTTATAAACACCTAAGATTTTTCAAATCAATTGAAACGTTTCTTCTGAGAGGTAACAGGTATGTTAAAGTATGTTAATGACCACACATTGATCTCAGATATATTCAGTGTCTAATTCTAATATTTTGTTACAGACTCTGGTTAAAGAAAACTTAATATTACCTATTGGTTTGCTGATGTAATAATTTGAAAAGAAAGCCGATATTATAAATTGCATTTCATAACTTTAGACCACCGGTAGATTATCCCAAGGTTTATTTCCTACCTGCCCCAGACTTGTTAGTTTGCTACAAGCTAATTCAAGCGTTACAATTCTACCTGGGATATAATCAAGAGTTACATTTTTAGACGTTGGACGTTAAATTTTATTGCTAATGAACTAAAGAAAAATAAAGTTAATGGCCCAAGCAATATTCGCCCTGCATTATACATTGGAATAGAAATTATCTCTGGGAAGTCAAATATGAAGTGGTAAATTATACTTATATTTCATCTGAGATCTCCAAATTATAACTCCAAAAATACTCATTCTAATACAATTTTAGTGAAAAGAACCTCTGCTAGTTTGCTACAAGGTAATTCAAGCGTTGCAATTCTACCTGGGACATAATCAAGAGTTACATTTCTAGACGTTGGACGTTAAATTCTATTGCTAATGAACTAATGAAATATAAAGTTCATGTCCCAAGTAATATTAAGGCTGCATTAAACATTGGAATAGAAATCATCTCTGCGAAGTCAAATATGATGTGGTAGATTATACTTACATTGAAATATCTTGATCAGTGTATATTTTATAAATACTCATTTAATTTTAATAAAAAGACTCTATATATTTTTTTTATTAGTTACAGAATCGTCCAAAAATGATCTGAAATGGTTTCCTTTCGGCAGAAGGTTCTAATGAAAGACTGAGACAAAAACGAATTGCAGACAGTGGCCTACATAGAACCAGAGGACCGTTAGGTTTTACCGGTACTAGATTTACAAAATTTTATAGTAAAGAAAGAAATAATTTATAAAAATTTAATAGAATGTAATCATTTAAAACAATTTGCTTGTAATAATTTAATTCATTTAACGTAGGCCTATTTCTAGTGCTGAATACTATCACCAATGATCTACTACTACGTTGGCAGTTTTCATGATGTGGCTTCATATATATGTACAACAACCTGCCTAATATGTTTATATGGTTATGTGAGCATAGAGGCTTAACTATGCATTTATAAGGACGCTAATTGGGCTCCGTGGATAAATAATGAAACATATTCTTCTGGAGCCTCCCTTCTCACCTTTTATAAAATATTTCTCAATAGTAAACAGTAAGATATTTGATTTATACATTCTATTCACTGTAAACTAAAATTACGATTTATCCAAAGAAGATATTTTACATGTTTGACTGAAACTATCATTTGAAACGGATAATATCAGAACCACAATATTATACTTAATACATATATTTATTTAATTTATTGGGTTTTGGCTTATTCAGTCTTCTTACCATTCTAATATACATAAATATTACATTCAATAATATATAAAATTATTGAACACTATACATCGTATTTAGATCTTATACTTAATAAGATGATGGAAATTATAAGACAAATGAAAGAAACAGATATATAATAGGTATTTTATATAACTTATGGCGGTGGCTTAGCCTAGTTATGCCCCTATTAGAGCACATAACTTTGATAATAACCAAACCCAAGAAATATAGCACATTGGTCATAGGCGGCCTTAGGGGGTGGCAAACGGGGCAACCCCCCGGGGCCTCACATCCTCGCGTAACCGAATAAAAACGTCATTACAATATATGTATATAATTTTCGCACCTCGCGCTTTAAAAAAACCCACTTGATCCCTGAGTATATCTTTTAAGGTATTCACGCACCTTACGTTATCATCATTAATATTTGTCGTCTTTGTGCTTGTTAACTTTTATAAATCCTCCAATATAAAATTTTAAAATTATACATCTAAAACTCGCTTGATTGATACGTACTATGTCTGAACCAACGCTATCTTTTCTGGGTTTGGTTGCTCTCAAGTTTATTTGATTATGTCCTATACAGGGTGTCTTGTCTTCGACTACCGTTACTTTAAGGAAGTGTTATTCACGTAATTTTATCGACAAAAACATCAACAAGTGGGAGTCCATCCCCTCTCCTGTAGGAATGACCGTCATTTGAGGTGACTCTTCCAAAAAATATCGATTTCTCTGGATTTAAAGATCCTACGGATATGAAAAGAAATTATTGGAAAGGTAATTATACCACCTATCAAGTAATAAAATCATTCAATCAAAAATTTTCTTCGATCTTATTTCATCTGCAACCGTCATTATTTTCTGGACAAGCTTTCATGCTGTTTGATATTGTGGCATAAAATTTTGCCTCATAACCTCCCATAAAAATAATCTAGCGGTTTTAAGGTTGGGGAGTGTGGTATTTAAGATATCAGCTTAAATGATACATTAAAATAAAGGCCAATAACCGAGCATATTTTTAAAAAGGTTTTAACGATCCAGGCTATTTTATTTATTTTTCTAAATAGCATAAACTGCAGCAGCCTCTTTAAATTTTAAAAGTTTTTACAACTTCAACAGCGTCTAGTATTTTTTTTAAATAACGCAGATGCTTGAAACTTGATTTATTAGATTAGGTACACATCTGACAAACGCCAAAAAATTAAACAATTAACATACCAACTTAAATTGGGCCACTGTTGGCATTTAAATGTCAGAAATTGTGTTTTTATAAAAATAACATAAAAGTAGCAGTAAAAAATAAATAAGCAGACTACGGCTAAGACATGTACGGCTCAAAATGTTCTAAGTGGTGTCAACTATCATCCCCTTAAGGCTTTGCATCTTGCTACCAAGCATCCTGTATATTACAAAGGTTTATACATTTATATTATGTGTTTAGTGCTAATAACTATGTGCACTCAAATAAATATTTTTAAAAGATATCCATACCATATTTTTATGCAATCTGTAAAATTTGTTTATGTACTGTGTAACACAAGCTATTATATACGTATATATAATCGTACGTATTTCCCTTCATAACAACAACAACATTTAATAATCTGCTTATGTTTTCAGTGTACGAGTACGAGAATGAATAATACAATAGTGTTTTTGTCAGCTGAGCGGCGCGAGAATTTACTATTCAATTTATAGTGTCACAGTCACTTGACTATTGTAATTGTACCAATATTGAACGAACAACATTTACAACCCAAACAGAATACTCGTACATGATGTTTAATTGTTGAATTAGTTAATTGACTTTGTTTACAATACTATAGTACTTGTAATAATTTAGGTACAGTCACATAATTGTTACTCCAGTAAATATAAACAATGTTTATTGTTTATGCATTTGATTAATTAGAGATTTATTATTTTTAAATTAATGTAATATAAGTCTTATGAGATATTCCACCATTAGTTCTGACGATCTCTCTAACTGCAGACATTGTCGATTTATTTACGTAAAGAGTCAAATACTTTTGAAATGTGCGACACAGGTTCAAGGAAAAAACGGGCAGCATGTTGTGGAATTGGAATACATATTTGCAAATAGTTCGAATTGGATATGGTAAAGTGTGCCCATACCTTTTTACCGCAGTATATATACAGTAAAATCTGCATGTTTCCTTTGAATTAAAGCAAATAAACCGATTTCGTGTAATGTACTATTTGTTTTATTTTTAATTAAGTGTATATATATATATGTGTATATATATATATATATATATATATATATATATATATATATATATATATATATATCTTATATTATAATGTTCCAAGTGAGAGTTTATGTGTTTACGCGATTCGTATGGTGTAAGTTTGTGAAAATTTCCTATTTCGAAGAGAAAAAAAATCCAAGACTTTCAGTGTCCTGAAATTTTGGATATGTATTACGGTGATTAATGCTAACGTTTTTTGAAAATTAGAAATTGAAAAATTGGAAATATGAAACTTTGTAGAAACCTCAAATTTTGGATTATTTAATAATAAAATATGTTATTAAAAAAAAAAAAATTCAAAAATTTTATTTAGGGGTAAAATTAGGCTAGAAAGTTGAAATTTTATATATGGCCTAACTTTAGTACCTAATATATAAATCGAAAAAAAAATCCCAAATTTTGAAAAAAAGTTGGTCAAATAACGAATAAATTCAAAATAATTTTTATTTTGTTGAAAAAATATTTTAATATTGAGCGAGTTAAATATTTCAATTTAAAAATAGAATTAAATATGAAATGTAATTACGAATTATTTTATTGGATTCAAATCGTACACGCCAAAAAGACGTCGCTTTGCGACGGGGGTAAACTCTTCTATGTGTATATAGTTATATAATTAGGTACCAGAGTTAGCTCAAATATTTTTAACTTTCTAGCTTAATTTTACTCTCAGCAAAAACCGCACCCGTGCCCCCAAATATTTTTTTTGATTTTTCAATTCTTTTTTTTTTAATAAGATATTCAATTATTACTCAATTCCAAATTTGAGATTTCTCCAAAGTTTCCTACCGGGCCACTTAATTTTCTCAACGCACCTTTTATCAAAATTTCAACTTTCTACCTTTTGCGAATAAAAAGTAATATTTTTTTCCAGTTTCTCTATAATTTCGTGTTTTCAAGAATTTCAGGGAAAATTCCGAGGACGCCGATAATCTTAGAATTTTTTTCTCTATGAAATAGGAAATTTTCAAAAACTTTCCTTGAGCCGTTTTCGATTTACCATACGAATTTCAACCACATATAAGAATATAAACATACACTTGGAACATTATAATATTGGAGGTGACGATGATGTATTAGCAATTAAAATAAGTGTTAAAATTTTAAAGAAGTATGTATATATATTTACATACATTTCCTTAAAATTGTAATAGCCATTTTAATAGCTTTGTCTAATCTAACGAAATTTCAGAGGAACCCGTTGAGGAACCATTTTGCCAGTAAATCATTTTTAAGGAGGGGTATTGTGCTACAGCAAGGTATGCTGTTTCTTGAATGAAATATATTATCTTAGAACATGATTTAAATTCATTTGCAACTCTAAACTTTTCAACCCTTTAGTATAATATTAATTAATTATATTGTAATATTAATTAATCAACATATTAAATCGTTCCTAATTTATTACTTCAATTAGAATCGGTTTTAAACATAAATTTTTATTTTATTAATTGATAAGAATATCTCACTATAAATATATAGATTATATTTATGGTATAATATTAAAGAGAATAAACGATTTAACTGTTGAATTATTTCAGTCTACTTAGAACAGGTCGTCTAGTAATGCGTCTAAATGTGGGCTTGTGTCTGAATTTCTATAAAAGTGTACTATATATTGATAAAGTTGGTTACTAGAACCTCAAATGTCCCATTATTTTTAAAAAACTCGGTATATGTTAGGAGATAGTCATTTTGTCTATTTATTTATTAAAGAGATTGAACGTTGTGGAATATTCCAAGACATGTGACATCACGTCCGCTATGTTGCTATCTCTTTTATACAACAGAGCGTAAAAGAGATAGCATATTCATGACAGAACTCTAAAGTTTCAATATTATGTCTGCCGTAACAGGGTTAAATAAAATAAAAACTTATTATTCTTTGCTAACTATCGCATACGTACTAGATACACAGGACTACCAACAGCTACAAATATTACCACAGCACTGACCGAATTAACAAATAACTGACCTATCTTACTACGTGGATACATCATAAATATGGCCGACATCTGTAGCGGTAAAACTACAATTCAATTTTAAATTGCTACATCTCCCTCAACATTTGGATATAATAAAATAGACACGCCAATACACATTTATTAACATCAAGTTCAATCAACAAATGGGCTTGTGTCCTCATTTTTTAGTGGTCGATTTTTCAATTGCTGATTGAAATTGATGTTAATAAATGTGTATTGGCGTGTCTATTTTATTAAATATCTAAATATTGACGGAGATATAGCAATTAAAAGTTTGAATTGTAGTTTTAGCGCTAGAAATGGTCGGCCATATTTGTATGACGTGAAATGCATTTAACGTCAGGTATTTGTTGAGTAGGTCATTGCTGTGGTAATGTTTTGTAGCTGTTGGTAGTCAAATAGTCAAGTCAAGTCAAAGAATAATAAGTTTTTATTTAATTTAACCCTGCTAAGGCAGACATAATATTGGAATTTTATTGTTCCTTGAAATAGCTGTAAATAATATTTGATATTTTGATATATAAATACATATAGCAGAGATTTATGATCTGTAAGGTTGGCAACCTAATACAAGGATTGTGATGTCACTTGCACTTGGAATGTGTACAACGTTGAATCCCTTTAATAATTAAAGAGACAAAATGACTTTTTTAATTGTTAATATCTCTTAGCATATAAGGAGTTATTAAAGCTAGTAACCCACTTTATCAATATATAGTACACTTTTATAAGACATAGGGCACAAGCCCATTGAAAAATCGACCCCTAAAAAATGAGTACAGAAGCCTATTGTTTTGTATATGCATGTCGTTGATACAAGAGATGTAATGCAGTCATTATACTTAGATATTACGCGCCTGATAAGCAAGCAACTACTATAGCTTGTACATGTAATAGATTTTTTTTCAACACAACTTTGGGCTTTTTCGACTCATAGAAAACAATTTAAAGCCATCAAAATTTCTGGCATATTGCGTACTACGTAAAGAACTTTATATGTTTGCTTTATTATAGGATATAGAATTTATTATTTATAATAAATTCAAAAATAATAATGAACATTAACTTTAGTCGACTTAAAAGGAACATATATTTTTCAATTAGATGCCAGAGTCGTTGAGAGACTGTTGTGTTTTCGGGTTCGATCACCGGATCAACTACATATTTTGTAGACTTGCTTGTTTTAAAAGTTCCATTGATTATTTGGTCACATAATTACAATAACTTACCGAAGCAACTAGCCCTGAAAATGGATGGCGCTGAAGCGTTATGCCTATACTCAGCCGTTGGGCAAGTGAAGTATTTATAACTTTGTTATAATTATTATAAAGCCTAAATGAGTAGGAGGGTCGCGGTGGTATGCGCAGAAGGGTCTGGTCGTGAGACTGCCTGGAGCTGCCATCGGTGCAGATCTTGGTGGTAGTAGCTTATATGAGGATACAACACCATAAAATCTTCCAATATTGGAGGAGGTCGATGGTGATAAGATACAGCATCGTACATAGACCGACATTAAATAAATAAAATAACTTCTATTTTTTAAATAGGATTGTGAAGCATTACTTAATTTCTATAAAACTGTACTATATATTGATAAAGTTGGCAGTGGCGGCCTTAGCCATTGCGAGGTCCCGGGGTGGCAGATCTTTGCGAGACCCTTGTTCTTTGTGTAATTCAAGTAAATTGAAAATAAGTATTTTTATGATGATTGACGAGAAATGCAAAAGTTATAAATAAATGTAGAGTTTTAAAATTTTATATTGGAAGATTTATAAAAGTTAACAAGCACGAAGACGACAAATATTAATGATGATAAACTATGTTACATGAAAGTGTTGAAAGATATACGCAGTGATTCATGGGTTTTCTAAAGCGAGAGGCGCGAGATTCAAATACATATGTAGTAATGATTTTTTCTACTTGGGTTGTTCCGCGAGGGTGCGAGGCCCCTGGCGGTTGCCGTGTTTGCCACCTCCTAAACAGTTTCTACAGATGCGCTACAAGTACTAACTGGTAGGTTGCCGATAGACTTGCAAGTAATTAAAACAGGAATGAACTATTATATCAGAAAAAACTTGCGAATGTCATTTGACGGAATTACTATTGAAACAATAGATGGGGATGAGGTAGACCATGGAAGAAGAATTGTAAATGTTAAAAAAGCAGTGAATGAGAAACTGATGACTACATGGCAGAACAGATGGAATATAACGGAAAAAGGAAGAACAACTTATCACCACATTAAGAATGTCAAGTTTGTAAAGCAAAATAAGTGGTTTCAACCTGGATTGTATTTATCCTTTTTAGTAAGCGGCCATGGATCTATTAAAGCAAAGTTAGTCCAGCTTGGAGTTGAGAGTAATGATAGGTGCAGATGTGGTGAACGGGAAACACTGATGCATACATTAAAAGAATGCCCAGACTACTATGAAGCGAGAGTAAAATTTCAAGATAGAATAAAAGTTAGAGAAATTGGAAGTCTAGAGTATCTGGTAAATGAAAAGATTAGGTATCGATATTATAATGAGTATGCGAGGAGATTTTTGAAACTAGAAAAATGCTATTGAAGAATGATGAAGAAAGAAGAAGAAGAGATACAGAGACTGTAATAGGAAGTGAAGGAGAAGAATTAGAGCAATGGAATTGGGATAATTTCACGGCGAATGAGATTTAACAGTAAATTAGATAAAATGAGTTATAATAAGTTACTTTGTACATCTTTTATTTGTTTCTATATAATTATATATTAATGTAATTGAATTGTAAAAAATTAAGGGGGATAGAATAAGTGGAAAAAGTAGCACATATGGGCGGAAGCCTAGGAGGTACTATTAAATTTAATAAATGAAAAAAAAATGCCACCCCCTAAGGCCGCCTCTGAAAGTTGGCTACCATAACCTCAAATGTTCAATTATTTTTTAATCACTCACTAAATTTTAGGAGATTTAACATTTAAAATAGACATTTTGTCTTTTGTGTATTTGTGTATTTATTTATTATGTATATTTGTGTATCATCATTTAGTACTACTAACAGTTGGGTTGTGTATCCCATCAAGTATTATATTACGATGGATGTGAAAAATGAAAAATAACCTTGATTACTAATTTCTTCTGCAACGTCTTATGTATAGCTTTAACACGATATACTTATTAAGCCTTATATTAATCAAAGAGTAAATGAACTACCCCTTTAGTACCCATAAGCAATGTGTAATAGAGCCACACTATCTAGTGTTATCTAGCTTGCTTAGATAGTTGATAGTACAGCCACAACATTTTTTCTCTGGTAACACTTTATATGTGTGAGACTAATTTTTGTTTCCTGGCAAAGCTTCTCCGAGCCAGTAGCAATCGCAGCAACACATGTTTTTAGGAAGCCGTGACGTTTGCACTATTTTGTTTTGAAGTCTGAAACATTGATTAGAGTGGACTAAGCATGGAGCCCATCAAATTGACTTTTATTAATATCAATTCTCCCGGACAAGAAATATGTCTAAAACGTACAAACACCACTTCTCAACCTAAGACTTCAATAGTCCAGCCAGTGGTTGCTGAACCTGCTAAAAAGAAAAGAAATCGCAGCGGAGGTGGAAGTTCAAGGAAACGTAGTTCAAAGAAAGCCAAAAATCCAGAAGAAAAGCCAAGAGTCAGACGCCCTCGTAACGTATGTTACATTAGGAGTGACATTCCGGATTCTGTGATGGACCCAGCTGTTTGTCTGTGGATGGCTCCATCGCATATGACTGACGAATCCATTAAGAAGTATGTGCAATTAGCAGAGAAGAAATATTCTGTGGATGAGCATGATTCGATGTTCGTGTTGTACAAGAACAACTACAACATACATCGTTCCAAGATGACTCTCAGCTTGTTGGCAGACGCCTTGAAGGAGACCCTAGCAGCTGGTCGCCGACGCTACTAAAGACTACCGGTACCGACTCCTTGGTGATATTTTGAAATAAAATTCATTATGTGGAAACTTGTTTTTTGTTCAAATTTTAATCATGTTTCAAATTCAGTATTTTAATTACGTTTTTTGTATTGTTAGAAAGATATATAATAAAGAATGAGTTCCTTATATATGGTGTTGCTGATTAATTCTCCAAACTCTTTTTTAGATTTTTTTTCATGATTTTAAACTAAACATGTTAATCTATACGCATTACTTAAGGGGAGGGTAAGGTCAAAACGATAAAAAAAAGCATCTTTTCAATGATGTTTTCTGACCACACAGTTAATATATAATTATTTCTATAATTACTATATGATAAAATAACAATTGAAAAATACTTTGTGAAATTTTCATAAATAAATATTAAGAAATGAGGCATTGACAGCGAATCTCCGGAAACGACACAAAAAGAAGTAACATTGCGGTGCCACTCATAACTCATCCCTGGAATTTCTGGAAACGAAAATCCAAAATGATTTCATTAGTTGATAAGTTTCTTCAGGTAACGCTGTCAAGTTTTTCCTTTTAATTGATTTTTCAATTTTTTACAGCACTTAAAATCAAAATACCGATTTTTCATGAAGAAAATCAGAAACTTTGTTATTTTAAAATACGTTAAAAAAAAACTCGATAGTGTTACCTCGGCATTTATGTAAAGAAAGAGTGTGTAAAATTTTAAAAGAATCGGTCTAGTAGATTTTGAGCTAGAGATGGCACCGACTCTGAAAAACCTAAGTATGAGAAAACGCGTTCAAAAGTTTTAAACGAGGACGAAAGCAGACCAGAGAGATGAAGACTTAAAATTCTTTATCTCCTAGAGTTTTAGTCCATTCGACTTCAAATTTTTCAAAAATAAAAGTTGAAACCTTACTCCTTCTTTAAAATAAGTACCTTAAAATTTTAAGAAAGAGTTCTACATGGAGGTGTAATATGAAAGTGTCTTATTCTGTATGTCATTAAATTGTCAAAAATTGGGGTCTTATGTTATTGTCTTGAATTATATTTCCATCTTGCAATATTTCTAAATTGTAAATCAGAATTCATGACATTAAATGTAGAAAATATCAAATCAAAGAAAGGCCTAGGGGGGCCGAGACTGAAGGAAAGACTTTTATAAATTAAATATAACAAGAGTATTTTATTGAAATAATTAATTCCATAAAACATTTATAATAATTCAAAAAATTCGATTTATATTATTTTATTAATTATTTATATTAATTTTAAATTCGAAATGAGGAACTAAATCTTAAGTGTAATTTTTCCTACAGTGATTGCAGTGTTCTTATTGAAGAACAATTTTCCGATACTAGAATATCTGCCGTCAAGAAATCTAAAAAAGGGGATCATTTCTCTGTACTAATTTATTGTAGTGCACTCGTGGTGTAAGTTCATCAAACGTTAAGTCGATCACGTGTATCATTGCGGCAAATTATCTAAACCATCTGCTTCTGATGAAGAGCCTGAATCAGTGGTTAGTTCTCTATCCGGAACGCTAGCTTTAGACTTCTTGGAGAATTCCCCAGTCATTAAACCCAAGGCAATAGTAGCACGTAACACTTTATAATCATTCTTGTAAAGAACAAACATGCATTCTTCCTCATCTATGTTATATTTTAGTTTGGCAGTCTTAACGTAATTTTCAATGACTTCCGATGGTAAAGTAGGGGGTGCCAACCACGTACATATTGCGGAGTCCATAGTTTCGTCAGGGATGTTACTGATATTAGGCTGTTCACTTTCCTTTTTAAGATCCGATGCTCTATATACCTTATAGCGATGCTTTCTGGGGTTGTTGCCTGGATTAGCTGATAATGGTTTCTTAAAAACTGGATTTCTATCAGGATCTATTCTCTTAGGTGGTATTCTGCACATTTCCCTCACGCATAAATTAACCACCTCCTCTGTTATCGGTTTGGTCCTCATAGCCATTCTTTTTATTGCCCTTTGGTCTCTTTGGCACAGATTCATATTTAGGTTCTTTTAGTGTTAATTTCTTTTTCTAAATATCGTTAAAACAATATTCAAACTAGTGTTCATTCAATTTTGTTTAATCTTGTTATCGCTATATCAGATTCATCGCTACAACGGCGTGCTGAACGCACTCCAAGATTGAACCAGTCTGTATCCTATATTCTGAAGTTGTTGTTTTAAATGTCATTGACATTTATTAGTGATTTGGAATTTAACTTGATTGATACTTTACCCAGAATTATTTGAAGTAGTTCTTCCATTAGGTAATGTTTGAAAGGTAAGAAAATAGAAAGTGTCTTAAGTGGAATGAGAAAATAAGATCAGGAATTACAATGAAATGTCAAACGCTGCACAAATCCTAACCAAATCAAATGAAACAATGGTAATCATTTATTTTCTACATTTTACAGAGTTATTACTTTAAGGCTAAAACTAATTGAACATATTTAAATATAAGTTCTGTATTATAGTCGAAATTGCAAGTGTTCGCCGTTGACTTATTCCTGAAAGAGGTTATAAGAGCTGCATAAATGCTGATACGATGCTGAATTTATAATCATTATAAAACAATGTGTGAGATAGTGCTTTTTCATTGTATCGCAGACTTATACGGCACAACTTGTTTTAACCATAAGTCATTGGCGAACTATCGTAATTTAAACTATATTTGTCTTTTGCAGATTTTCGAGATGGTTTTAGAATACTGAAATCGGCTGCGTATTTTATTTCAATATGAGTATACTGTTCCAGTATATTAGGCAGACTTAATGTTCACTTATCGGAACTAATTATATTTGCTGGATTATGGAAGGCATTTTCAAAGAATTTAGATTACAAAGATTATTGGAAATAGATTATCAAGAAATGCATATACTAAAAACATCTAAAACTGCTTAAACTGGTGTATTTACTATTGATATCAAGGTCACGATATAGGCGCTAAATCATACATTTTAGAGCTCTCAGTGCAGGTAAGAAAATACAGTGCTAATGTAATTTTAAAGCCTTGCACTAATCGTTCCCTTCAATTAGTTTACAGAATTATACTTAGCACATAAGCAGAAGTAGACAGAAAGCAAACATTGAAAATACAGCGCTGATCAGGAAATCATATTCGAAGATACAGTAGTGACCTGACGGCAAGGACTCAGCACTCACAATCACTGTACGTTTTTCAGGTAATACAGATTGTGGTTGCTTTTGGAGCAATAGAGAAGAAACATAAAAGGAGAAAACGTGTGGTTAAATTTAGGCAGCATATCCACATGGCAAATGCGCAGTTCCCATTTTACAATTTTTTTATTTGATTACTAAAGATTATTACAATCTGTCCTGCTTAGAGGACATTCAGTGATAGTTATGTAAAAATAGAGTTCCTTGCGCGGGGTGTGCCCATCGACTTATCCCTCAATTGTAATAGATCCTAGATTCTCTTTAGTTGACTAATAAGTCCTGAGGTACTTTCTTTTTTAGTCTGCGTACTGCGGAATATTGGACATTAGACAGCTGGCGAAATTGTTCGGATATTCAAGTATTCTCTCCTTGTATGATTTGGTTCTAAGCACTATTTTTTCATTTACTGTAGGTATATCCAGATCCCGATGTATTATGTGATTAGGTACAAGCCATGGTACATTCGTGACAATCCTTAGCATTTGGGACTGAAATCTATGACTTTACAATACAAGTGGTGTACTAGGACGTACTACTAAAGGGACGTTAAATATAAGCTAATTCCTTAAACAGTATTTAAGGACTAGATCTACAAAACAAACTAGCTAGGAGTTCTTTTTCATTGATTTTATACTTTATGTAAGTGAACAAACAATAACAATATTTTTTATTACAAAATTGTGTTTGATAATCAACAAGAAAGTCCCAGGTGAACAGCTATATATTGATATCGATAAATTATGGATTACATCCTGTTCGGCATAGATAAAATAGTTTAGTTAATTGCATTGAATGAAATCCTAATGACAGTATGCAGCAGTCTCCTTTTTTATTTCTACATTTCTATTGTAGTCTATTGTCCTATTCTAAAAAATTACATACATATATAGTAATTTGCTCATTATCTTCCAGATCTAGATATATAAACCCCTGCTACACCCCCGAAAAGCGAATTCAGCGTCATTTACAATAATAGCGCGGTCGAAATAGACATTTCAATTTACAATAATTCACATCGAGCTGAAAGTTGGTACAGACCTTGAGAACATTATTACAAATTAAATACTAAAAGTCCTCACCGATCGCACATCTGCAAAAAAAAAAAAAGTATGTAAGGTAAAGGTCAAGTTTTATCATAAAAATAGATCAGACAAAAATTGTAGATAATGAAATTATCTATCGAAGTTAATCAATCCTAGTGTTAACCAAAGGTTCATCACTCTTAGAGGTTCTAATAAATTGTGGTACTTCAACGGACATAGTGATCGAGCAAGCAATGAAGACAGATGGAGATATTTCTCGAGGAGGAAGTACAAATAGAGCAATGGCGTAGCGTGCCTTAGACTGTATCAAAATTTACTTACAATTAATACTCCTAGGAACTAAGCTAGCCAAACAATTCAAATCAAATATACAAATCAAATATATTTCTTGCTTTTTGTTCGGCGAACTTATTTATTAAATCACTGGAAGACTTTAGTTTTTTTAAATTTTCTGCATCTATTGACAATAGTGACAATTCTGATAGCCTTTCCTGCTCCATAGAAGTCCTTAGATAATTTTTTATCAGCTTTAATTTCGATAGACTTCTTTTAACTGTTGCAGTTAACACCGGAACGGTCAAGTATAGAAAGCATGCTTTTATTACCTCCGGAAACCTGGATGCAAGGCTATTGAATTTTATCATCAATAATTCCATGAGTTCCTTAATGGAATGAATTTTCTGAATTTCAAATTTTAAGCATGTTTTCAAAGCAACTAATTGCCCATAAAGATCAGCTGGCATGTCTTTACTGTATTTAGCAGACAGTTTTCCAGTACTTTTTTATTATTTCGTTTGAAAAAGATAATAGTTTCTCCGGTTGTAATACTTCGAACATATTACTTAGGTCACAGAGGAAACCTCTGAAACCTTTGTTTAGTTTGAGAAATTAATATATATATATACAGCAATAGTACACATTGACTTTGAAATACGATTTCGGTTCTGAAATTCTCTCATCTTCTGATAACTCTTCAAAAATATGCTTCGTTATCTTCTTTCTTTTATTTTTGAACACAGTTGTTACTCCCCACTCTTTTGCTACATCTCTGGACTCGTTCAGCAAACCATGGAATGAATTTTGATTTTTTATTTCGCTCAAACTATTCAAAAGATTACTCAGTAATATGGTAGCTTTCTGTAAGTCATTAATTTCATGGTGTAGAGTTTCATGTTTTAGAAACACTTCAAATAGCGAAGAAAAAAGGCGAATTTTGGTTACACACGTTTTGGACCCCTGTAGCGGGGGGGAGGGGGGTTTGAGCCGTATGGTTGATACGGTTTATACTGTAGCTACACTCCTGAAATAGAGTGTCATAAGTAGAAGAAGGAATGAAGATCTGGCTGATATTTTAATGGATACAACAGATCAGCATGTAGATGCAAGAGTGATTCACGAGTAAAAAAAGATGTTAAAGATATTGAAACACTACTTGAGTGGTTTTCATCGCATGATCCTTTCCCTAACTTTAAAGAAATTATATTGTCAGTGGAATCGTCGGTGAAATAAAATTAATTGTCATAAAGCTCGTGAAATGGAATTGCTTCTTTGTCTAAAATAACATTTTTTCAACGTATGAGTATTGGTAGACATTTGAGGATGAACTTGAAAAATTCTTTGAATATGAATTAGCCGCTTATCCATTATCACTTTTCGATGCAACAGGAATGCGTGAAACACAGAAATCAGCTATTTATGATTGCTTTGAATCAGTGAACATTGAAATTGACAACACAAATGCTATTTACATCATCGTTGGAGGATATTTATTACACCACGTTGTGTGGGATCGAGAAGAAACGTTCAACGTTGTTTTTGATAAATACTTTCTGTATATACATAGACGTTTTGGTCATAGAGTGTCTATAGTATTTGATGGATATACTCATTATAAGAAAAACATTAAAGTAAGAACCACAAAATAACGTCTTACCGAAACCAATAGTACCAGTTTTTAATTATTACAATATTTACAATAGTCGCAATGGATCGTGTGTGCACAATGAATACACTACCTCACATGTGGTGCGGAAATGTGTGTATAGTATGTAGAATACGACTTCTTCAATTTTAGAATTGCAATATCTCAGGAAAAAGTATAAGAATAATTTTTGAAGATAATTTCGTGGCCTACAACTCTTGTCAAATCTATTTTTATGATAAAAATTACCATTTACCGAAAAAATTGGAAAAACCATTTCTTTGACCTTTGACCTTGAATAACTTTTTTGTAGATGTGTGATCGGTGTAGAGTTTTAGTATTTTAGTTTTTATAATGTTTTTAAAGTCTGTACCAACTTTCAGTTTTATGCGAATTATTATAAACCTACCTATATTTTACCGTCTATTTTGACCGGGCTATAAATATTAGTAACATTTCATATAAACGAGGCCTACGATATTTTCATATAATAGACTCTTCTTTATTAAACATTTTGTTATATTATTCACCAAAATTTAACCTTTCCTTTTTAAAAGAAATGTAAAAATATTTTACAAAAACGTTTTCTTTATCATACCAACTAAAAGTATTTCTTAAATAAAAGGTCGTTTGTTTTACATTAAATAAAACTTAAATGTATGTAAATCTGTCTAGAGAATATATAGATTGCGCAAGTACTGAGATATCTCAGAATATTAAATTTTTAAATAACGACAAAAGCAATATTCGACAAATGTATATCCTTTATAATTTAGTTTAATTGCATTTGTAAGTTATCGACTATTGACTCGGATAGAAGGTACACTTTTACATATATTATACTCGACTAAAATTTATTTTATAAAAAAAAATATAATAATTTTCTGAAACATAAATTTCATATATAAGCCTTCTTGTTTAAAATATTAAATACAGTTCTTTAAAATTTTAACAATTTTTCATTAAAGAATATAATAATATTAAAAGTCATATAAATTATACCACATTGTCTGACTATTATAATTAAAAACTAGATAAGGTTATTCATGAGTTTAAGTATTTGTATTCATTATAATATAAAGCATGGAGAAATAGTGCACAAAAAAGAAAAGTAACAGCAGGACTGTCCATGGGGGACCACATTGCACCACGGATTTACCTAGGACCTTTCAAAGATTCACAAACTTTGTTGGTATCAATATTAAAAGTCTCACAATAATTTATTGCTCATCCTTATTAAAATTAGTTTTTTTTTTATTATTTCAATTCATAATTTAAAATCTGTCCCGAAAGAGATTCATCAAATTTTGTTGATTTATAAAAATGGCATGTGAGTTTGTCATTCACCGATGACGTACTCTTTAGCTTAACTATTATATTAATACTAGTGTCATGCAACTTAGTAAATAACTTCTTTGCTGTTGTTGAAAAGTCCATTGGATAAGATTTGTACAGCTGATTCATTTGGATGATTATGCAATCATCGTAGATATTTCTTTCTGATGACTTTAATTTCGTCGTTTATGTAAGGGTACCTAGATCTTGGTGTATAAGCCAGTTTGGAACATATCTTGGAAGGTTAGCGAATTGTTTGAGAAGTTTATTTCGGAAAAGTTGAAGAATTTCTTTGTTGGACCCATGCCATATGGTTTTTAGTATTGCCTTGTATAAAAGTAGTTTGTAGTAGTAGATAGCTGCAACTTCCAGCCGAGAAGCCAATACATGTCTCTACGTTTACTTTCTAACTGTCCCCGTTTTTTCCAAATCTGTGTTCTCCAAGTTAGTTGTCTGCCCAAATGCATACCTAGGTATTTTACTATCTCTGCTTGTGGAAGTTGTAGGTAAAGACGCTTGCAGGAACAAAGTTTGCGTAAACCTTTAAGCTTATAGTAATGTTATTAAAGAATACACGAATAAATATTCGAACAAATAATTTCAGATATAGGAGAGATCAGTTCTCTCTGGACTACATCCTACCTGAAGTCAAGAGCAGAAGAAGTAAGAATATTTAGTTAAATTCTAAAGACCTTTCAAAATTAGGATGTTTAAAGCGATATTAAAGGAAGGAGAGAACCAAAGTATTTTGAAGATCAGAAGAATATTTATAATCTTATTTATAAAAGAAGATGTGTTATATATTCAAGATTTGTTAAGTAATGGGTATGTACTTATGCTACTTTGTAAAGTTCTTTTATTCACCATTATTCTTTATATTTGAGCACTTTGTTTGCCGTGGAAAACTGCCATTACTATAAAGTCTTTGATTTTTAGTTTCTGCTATCGCAATTTAACGCTCTAATTCTTTGTAGAATTTGTGTTGAACTGATCCAGAGGAAGAACATCTAATGCTTTAATTATCTTGTAGTGAGACACCAAGTATTTATTTGAGAAGTAGAAAATGAACATTGGAATTAGGTTTTGGCAAGCTATAGATGTATCCTATACTGCAAGAATATTTTCTACCTGGGGAATAATGGAACAAGAATAACATTTGCACATGATGACGAAGTACATTGTTATGTAATTGATAAGGTGGGTATGTTTGCTTAATATAATTGAATATTTGAAGCAATACAAGTATCACAGTAGTCTATACTTTAAGACAAAAGAGAATCACATAATATTCATCATCTCGACTTAACGACTAGCTGTTCACTTAACGGTATTTTCTTATTAATCCTTAAAAATATTTTGCAGACGATGTCTACAGTGGAAAAGGATGTGACCTCTGGCACGGAATCAGAAAATGAAGAAACTACCGATCAAGAGTCAGACTTCTCAGACAGTGAGTCTTACGTTAAAATTCCTGACGTATACCTAACCTCAGCCGCCATTATGTGGATGACTCCAGAACATTTATCTGGCGATGTAATTGATGCATATATCAAAGACGCATTTGATATTTACGGAATTGATTCAAGTAAAGCATTGTTCATATTATTCCGGAACAAATATAATATTGACAAATCGAATCGCATTCTGCAGATCTTGGACTCCGACGTAGGTAACCTATACCAGTTTAATTCCAGAGAAGTTTACAAAGCTGGGAAGATTTACACCCGTTATCTCCTTTTTAGATCAAATGCTGAACCATAATTTGAAAGCAACCAAAAAATTCTAAAAACGTTCTTTTGAACTAACTAATTCTTAAAGTATAATATTTCTTGTTTTTAAATAACTTAATGTTTTTTAGTTTATAAATGAATTTTAGATTTTGTTCAAAGAACATTTAATAGAAATATATACTTTATTAAAAGTATATGGCGTTTTATTTGATGATAATATAAGGTTTAAGGCAACAAATAAGATATTAGCTAAAAGGGTTGAACAGGGGGTTGTTTTAAGAAGTTATCTCTTGTGGGTGGTGCTATTAGAATTATTAATTTTCTAAAAATATTCGGTGTGTATTCGAGTGGATGTAAGAAATATTAAAATTGTTAAACACTAAGTTTATGCAGACTTTGTTTATTGCTTTTAGTTCAACAGGGCTGTTACCAGTCTACAAATCAATCCTCTCGTATATTATCTGTAATTTTCTGTTGTTTATTTTAACCCATTTAGATCTGAAACTATTTTAGTCAAAGGTTTGAAGAATTTTTTATACAAGAGGTCTGAAAATTGTGTTGCTGAGATGACCCGTCTCATATTAGGTACAGTATCCATAGCAGTGGGTACTGTGCCCCTTATGAGACGATACACATGAGATATTAATATTGTCTGATCATTTTAAAAGCTGATATGTTACATAATAACCATTTACAGAAAGATCACTTTGTTCTCCTACTAATATTTCAGTCAAGGTCTTTTTTTGATTAACATTTAGATCATCTCTGAAAGAATTTTGTTTGTGTCGGTGAATTATGAGTAATATGACAAATATGGTGTGGTCCAAATATATATAAACGTACAGGGTAATTAGTATATCGATGTCCATTTTGAAAATATTGATAAATATTAGAAGTCCTGTTAATTGTGTTTAACGAATCATTTAGTATTATTAAGAAAGAACTCTTATGAAGAATGTTATATCGAATGACGTAGCAAATAGCTAACAGAGTTATGTAGCTTGTAATGTATATGCTTCGTAAATAAGAGTATATTTGTATTTTTGTCTTCTCATTAACATTTTTGAAGATTGACTCCGATGTGTCAAATACCCTGTATAATATATCAAACACTATTTTAACATTTTATATTACAAATATTTGGACGTATGCTGCCGTACGAGAGTTTAAAATGTTAGAATATATTATTAATTAAATAACAATGCGGCTGATGCCGGAACAACAATAAATTATAAGAAATCAATAAATATTGTTGTTTATGGAGAGGGCGTTGCAGAGGATTGGTCTATAAAGTTGAAGTTCATTGAAATTTCAATAACTAATGCTTGTTTGCATAGATAAATTGTGTTTTTATATTCAGCATCAAGTTTTTCCTGGTTTCATTTCGTCATTCTGTCACTAGGGGGCTTCAGAAGTGTTATTTCTATATTCTAGATATAATTCAGAAATTTGATAATTAAAGCACCTCAATTTGTTTAGAGGGTTTAATGACATTTTAAACCATAACATGGCTCTGTATGATACAAAGCCTTCAAATGAAATCTAATCTAGTACGCTACTAGATCACCAATATTAAAATGTTGACATGCGTTCAATTTAATTTCAATTTCATTTAGGACTATAATGTTGGATGCATTTTCCCCTAGAAATAAAACACAATTAGTTAATCGATTCAAATACGTACAGTTTAAGAATGTTTTAAATGTTCTTCAAAGTGTAATATGGCAACACCGAATTGTACATTTTGGCATAACACTATTGGTTGCAATTTGTAATCGATTCAACTACCAATTACAACTGAACAACATTTCAATCAAAACGTGTGTTGCGTTGTGATTGGACGTTAAGTATTATAGCATCAGGCAAGTTAAGTAGGCGCCCATTAAACAGTTGAATATCATTGCAGTGATACGCACGACGAATCGTTACCGGATTCAACATTTATCAGTGTTTTTAAAAAGTCTATATCTATCTTAAATATGGTTAATGAAGTCGTAGAAATCTATATGGAGGACCGCAGCTCATGCTCTGACAGGAAAAGACTACCATCTACTGGAAATTTGGCGTTGGTAAGCTGGGACATGGACACAACTGGAAGAAGATACTGTAACGAAATTTTTCAGATGGCGGCGTATACTCCTGAACAACAATTTTCACAATATATTATGCCTTACGGAGAAATACATCCGCTATCTCAAAAGCGTCATCAAATTCGTGTTGTAACCGTGGGGCGCCTTCGTTGTCTCAAAAGTACACAGAACAGGAAAATGTTGAAGACTAAAAATGAACTAACAGCTTTGTCTGATTTTATCTTGTGGCTTGAGAACGCGAAGGGTGATGATTTTGATGGAGTTATCTTGATCTACCACGAAACCCGTAAAGTTATTCCCTTTATGTTAATCGAAGCTGTAAGAAGGTATGGCCTTCAGGACCGTTTTGAGATGACTGTAAAGGGATTTGCAAATTCCAATAAAATGTCAGAGATGCAATCCTATGATTTACGTAAACTTTCACAAATGTTTTTAGGCAGGGAAGTTCCTCTAAATAACGCCGTTGATCGGGCATACCTAGTATACCAGATTACGCATCAGTTAAGCCAAAGTGAACAAAATTGGGCTCGTACAGGCGTCCCAGAACTTGACATGCTGGTAAACATGCAGAATTATGTCCTTGATTACACTCAATCTGTAATAGAAGAAAGCATTGAATTAGACGAATTAAAGAATCTTATTGCTCGTCAGAATTCTTTTCGTAAAATATTTGACCCCATTCATCCTTGTAATAGAAAGACTCGCCAACGTTCCAATATCGTCAAACGTATTCTAGCTGAAGCTGGCATGGATTACGACCATCTGCAAGACGTCTACGAAAAATCAGCGAAAGTCGGTATTGCGCGAGAAGTGAATCAGATTCCAATTTCGAAAAAGGATTATGCTGCTTATATCATCAGTACACTTTTCACCTACTTTGACAAAAAATTAAATCCTGCAGCGGGAATCGCAAAATCTATTCTTAAGATGTCTCTAAATGATGTTGCAAGCGCAGAAGGTAATGGAGGAGGTGCTGTTTGGGAAACTGAGGAGAAGAAGACCTCTGGAAAAAAGCGAGTCACTTTCACAAAATGTAACGAAGTGTTTCTGATTTAGCGGATTAAGATGAGGAGTTACCAATATGCATAACAGTTAAAAATGCATATCTTCTATCAATAATGACGGCAAATTGATCACAAGGTTTGATAAAATCGTAGTATAGGTTAGGTTATTCATTCAAATAAGATGTTATGTAATTGATTAGATTGCATTCGACATCAATTAAAGCTTTTTAATTATATTTAACGTATTTTATTTACTAGGTAGATTACCGAGGAAGAGACAGGTACATAATATGTGTAGGCAGCTAAGAAGAGACTACTTTTCTCACTTCATTGCGTCATCATCCTCATTTAGCTTATAAATTATAGAGGAAATTAAACATTAAAATAACAATAATAATTTTACATGTATCAGACAATAACAACAAAAAATATTGTTATTGCTCTTCTTTGCGTAACACATATTATGAGCAATAATTTAAATCTACAATATCAGATAACTGTGATATGTTATACTTGGTATATTATCAGAATATTAATTAGGTTTATTCGCATAAAATAATCATTAATATCTGAGAATAATGTGTTTAGGAAATGTTTTTTTTCACTGAAACCACAAAGACCTTACGAACTGTTAAAGAGCTGAAGTTGTTATAAGTCAGGTTACAGTGACGTACCATTCACAGAAACTTTAATTTAGGTTATATTTATGTTTTTTGTGGCTATTTAGATATACTAGCGTTTGCCCCGTCATAAAGCGACTCTTGTTTTAGTTCAACAAAATTTAAAATATTTTCAATTTTCAAAATTTAATATGCGTTATTTGATGAACTTTTTTTCAAAATATGGAAATTTTTCCGAGCCTTGTCATTTTTTTCTCTATAAATTAGACAATTTTTAAAAATATACGTAGCAGATATATAGCAGATTTCCTATAACCCGATGTTGTATTACGGTTATACAAAGGTCTATTTCACCTCAGAGAATGTTACGCCACTGTTTCGTATGATTCAGCAATGAAGCAAATAAGCAGCAGAGTGTGGGAACTAACCACACCTCTTAGTTTGCTCACCGCAACCTTGAAACAGTTACACAGCCTCACAAGCTGAAGATCATCGCAAATACTCGTTCATTTGTGTATCAGTACAAATATATGAATTCCGCCCGCAACAGCAGAATACAAAATGATTTATTTATTGTATATAAAGGAACGTATTCACTGATACAACATTTCCGATTATATTATCATTTGATTTTTCACTCACACTCATTGCAACAAAATGAGAACGACATATTGGAGTAAAATAAATATTTTGTTGTGAGATGTTTTACCAGTGTGGACGCTCCGTAATATACCACCTTTGAACTATATTTCCTTGAAGGCTTAGTTAGATACGTAGCAAGAAATATGTCGCTTACATTTTGTAGTTGTCTTAATGATAATTTACAAACTGATATTATATTAAATCGTCTCATTAGAAAACTTATCAAGTGCTAAAAGGGCCGATGTCAAAATTTTGCCACGTTGACAGTTCTTTTTCAAAAAACTTTTATTTTCAATTGATATAAAGTAGAATGTCTGTTTAAGCTTTGATTAAAACATAGATATAGTTGCATAGAATTGATTATGTATTTTATCCTATATTATAATGTCCCAAGTGTTTATTTATATTCTTATATGTTTATATGTTTGGTTCGAATTTTGTATGGCATCTCGAAAACGGCTCCAGGGAATTTTTTGAAAATTTCCTATTTCGAAAAAATTCTAAGACTTTTGGCGTCTCCGGATTTTTCCCTGAATTTCCTGGAAACCCGTAATTTTGAAAAAACTGGAAAAAAAGTGAGCCCTTTTTTGCTGTATAACTTTTAATTCGTAAAAGATAGAAAGTTGAAATTCTGCATGTGTATTAAGGTATTCAATACTGACATTTCTCAAAAATTATAAATTCAAAAATTGAAAAAGGGGGGGTTGAAGAAATTCGGGTCCGGTAGGGAACTTTAGAGACAGTTCATATTCTGGATTCTAGAATAATTAAGTATATTATTAATAAAAAAAAATTCAAAATTTCAAAATTTTATTTGGGGGACGGGAGCAGCATTTGCAGAAAGTAAAAATTGTGCTAGAAACTTGAAATTTTGTATATAAGCTAATCTTGGTAACTTATTTACGAATCGAAAAAAAATCCCAAATTTTGAAAAAAAGTTGGTCAAATAACGCATAAATTGAAAATATTTTTTATTTTGATAAATTGAAAAATTATTTTATTATTGTGCGAGTTTATTATTTCAATTTAAAAATAGAATTAAATATGAAATGTAATTACGAATAATTTTATTGGATTCAAATCATACACGCCAAAAAGACGTCGCATTGCGACGGGGGTTAACTCTAGTATTTAAAAAAAATCAAATACTTTGAAAACTCTTGGCCCTTTTAGCATCAAGTCACAGGTAAATAGGTGTCGTTTCTGGAAGTGATAGTAATTAAAAATGCTATAGCTTTGGTAATTATGAATTTTTTTATTTAATATTTTATGAACACATTGTGCCAATTTACATAGCCAATATTACCTGGCACAAAAATTAAAAAAAAAGTGTATTATGAAATTTGCATATTTTCTATTGAAAATTCTATTAAATTATAATATGAGACATTATTTAGAACATTAGACATTATTAATGCCGGTTTTACACCAGAGAGACAAAACAACAAAACACGAACAAAAACACCAATGTTTTGTAAAAACATTCTCAAAACAATTTTGTCTTTAAAAACTGTTTTAGTAAACAAAACACCATACGGTGTCGATAAGATCAAAGGAAAATACGCATGTTGTTGATTTTTTAGTCTGCTTGGTTTGAACACACACTTTTATTCTTTGTGAACATTTGCGCTTGTCGTACTAATGTCGTCAGTACTTAAATCATGCAATAATTTTCTGTGCCATAATGAACTCTTCTTTTCAATAGAGAACCGACCATATATCTCCGTTCTTTTCTAATTGGTATGTCATTTATTAAAGAAAACCGAATTTAATTATAAAATCATCGTCGTCGTACATTTTTATAGAAACCACAGAAAAACACTAGAAACAAAACCAGTTTGTTCAATGTGAACAGTCTGTTTTCGAAAAACAGAACTGTTTTATAATACAACAAAATATGTTTTTGTTTTGTTTTTTGAAAACAAAACTGTTTTCAAAACTGTCTATTTGGTGTAAAACCAGCATAAGAATTACAAAACATTATTTGTGGTCTATTTCAATTATTATTAACAAATTTCACGCAGAAATGTTTGTCCAGAAGTATCATTACAGACTTGAAGGAGGTGCTCCAGATAATGATGACCAATATGACAACCATCACTAATATGATGGCTAAACTCCTGACAAAACTGGCTCAAAATTCAACTCATTAAAATTAGCCTTATGGAATGCCAACGGGCTGTCACACCATATTGAGGAATTGAAGATATTCCTCAATACCTACAATATTGACGTAATGCTATTATCTGAAACGCATTTCACAGTTAAAAGTCACATGAACATCCCAAGATATAGAGCCTACTTCACAAACCACCCTGATGGCAAAGCGCATGGAGGAACGGCTATCCTGATAAAGGAAAAAATTAGGCACTACCAAGCTATTCCACATCGAGAAGAACATATTCAAGCTACCAATGTGATGGTCGAGGACTGGACAGGTCCCATTATGATATCGGCCGTATATAGCCCACCTAAACACAATATTAAAAGAGATTCTTATATGAAATTTTTTAATTCTCTTGGGAAAAAATTCATTGCCGGAGGCGACTACAACGCTAAACACACACACTGGGGCTCACGTATCACACTCTCCAAGGGAAGAGAACTATTGATAGCTACTGAAAAACTGGGACTGAAGGTCGCATCCTCAGGACACCCGTCCTATTGGCCAACGGACAGATTGAAATTCCCAGATCTCATTGACTTCTGCGTAACAAATGGAATCTCTGAAAACTACATCGAATGCGAACATTGCTGCGAGATGTCTTCGGATCATACGCCTGTAATAATCACTCTGGCTAGTGAGATTAAAACGAAACCAAGAAAATGTACACTCGTCAACAGCATGACTGACTGGAATCATTTTAACAACCACTTGGAAACCTATCTTTGTGTGAATATCCCATTAAAAAATGAAGAGGACATTGAAGCAGCTGTAGAACACTTTAATGCTACAATTCAAGCAGCATCCTGGGAATCAACCCCACTGCACCCGTGTAAAGACGAAAGATTAATGTTCTCTAAATCTATAATGGAGAAGGTAGCTGAGAAAAGGCGACTTCGGAAACTATTGCAATCTAACAAATGCCCTCGCCTCAAGAACCGTCTAAATAAGGCCATAAAAGAACTGAAAAATCTACTTGCAGCTGAAAAGAACCGCAGTGTACAACAATATCTGAAGCATCTTAATACTTCGGCGGCTAGTGACTATTCCTTGTGGAAGGCAAACAAAAAGTTAAGACAACCAAAAGAAGCCTCTCCACCGTTAAGACGCGAGGATGGCAGTTGGGCAAGAAAATGCGAAGATAAGGCTGACACTTTCGCTAAGCACCTGCAAGAAGTTTTTACTCCACACCCGTATGAAGGGTCAGTAGAGCATATGAATGAGGTTCTGAGTGCACTAAGGGATGAGACATCACCACATAAGCCAATTAAAAAAATTAATATTTCCGAGGTTGCTCAAGCAAAAGGCTCCAGGCTATGACCTCATAACGGGGAAAATACTAAAAGAACTACCTGAGATTGGAATCAAATTCCTTACACAACTTTTTAATGCAATCGTCAAAATTAGTTTTATTCCCCCTCAATGGAAGGTCGCGCAAGTCATGATGATTCTTAAACCAAATAAAATTGCAGAAGAACCGAAATCATATAGGCCTATAAGTCTTTTTCCGATAACTGCAAAGATGTTCGAGTCGCTGTTGCTCTCGAGGATGCTTCCTGACATTGCAGAAAACCACATAATTCCAGATCACCAATTTGGCTTTAGGCATAAACATGGAACTATTGAGCAGGTTCACAGGATAATCAACAAAATTCACCAGGCTTTTGAAAGGAAAGAGTTTTGCTCAGCAGTATTCCTAGATATTTCACAGGCATTTGACCGTGTATGGCATGAAGGACTTCTTTGTAAAATTAAGCAAAAACTTCCCACCTACTACAGTATACTAAGATCATACATTCAGAACAGATACTTCATGGTCAAACATGAGGATGCAATAACGAACATCTACCAGATCCAGGCTGGAGTACCACAGGGTAGCGTATTGGGGCCTATATTATATCTATTATACACAGCAGACCTACCTGTGGAAAGTTCAGTAATGACGGGAACCTTTGCTGACGATACGGCAATATTGGCATCGCATAATGATCCAGCTAATGCCTCAACTATGCTACAGAAAAATCTAGGCAAACTTTCCTCATGGATGAAGGACTGGAGAATCAAGGCCAGCGAATCAAAATCAATACATGTCACATTCACAACTAGACAGGGAAACTGCCCAAGTATCGCTTTAAACAATGTCAATATACCGCAGGCTGACCATGTGAGCTACCTGGGAATACACCTAGATAGGAGGCTTACTTGGAAGAAGCACATATTCACTAAAAGAAAGCAACTTGGTCTACAAATGCGGAAGATGTACTGGCTGATAAGACGGAAGTCACAACTTAGCACAGAAAACAAACTCCTGCTCTACAAAACCATACTTAAACCGGTATGGTCATATGGTATACAACTTTGGGGTACTGCATCTACTTCAAATATTGAGATACTCCAAAGATTTCAGTCCAAAATGCTAAGGATTGTCACGAATGCACCATGGTTTATACCTAATCACATAATTCATCGAGACCTGGATATACCTACAGTAAAAGAAGAAATAGTGCTTAGAACCAAATTATACAAGGAGAGAATAACGGAACACCCAAACAATTTGGCCAGCTGTCTAATGTCCAATATTTCCGCAGTACGCAGACTGAAAAAGAAGTTACCTCAGGACCTACTAGCAGATCTATAAATCCATAAATAAATAGAATCTAGGATCTATTAAAATTGAGGGATAAGTCGATGGGCATATCCCGCGCAAGACATTTTATTTATTCTTTTTGACAATCCTATCACTGAATGTCCTATAGGCAGGACAGAAGAAATTTTTGGGAACGCGTTTTTTCAATAGCCTTACTGAAACAGAGGCACATGCTCTTCTCGTCAAACACAAAATGTAAACTCATGTATTATTTAACGTAATATTTTTTACCTACAGTTACGTTTTATTAATTACCGTTTTATTATTTATTAATAAATGCAAAAGACAATAAAAATATTTTACCAATATTTTAATTTAATATATAACATTAGTGTAGCCCACATATATGAGGCCACGACAGCATAAATACCACCAACATAGTAGGAGATCAACGGTGATAAGACGTTAAACATTATATAATCTTGCATAAAAAGATTTATTCAGATTATGTCAGAAAACATAAATTTTAAGAACCTTAAGAAAATTATATAAAAGGTAAAATTATTTGTGTTAAATAAATCGCTCATAGAAGTATTTGTTTTTATCTGGTTGCTTTCTTTAATGCCATCCGCTACTCTTTTAAAACTATAAAAAATTTAAGATACAAATTTTATCTAAAAATTTTTTTTCATATATAATTTTATTAAGCAATAACTTTCAGTTTCACATATTTTCACGAATATTGGAATGAGGAAAATCCATTTATTTCTAGTAGTACCTGGGATATGAGAATTCTTGCGGTATTAAACCAATAAAGATTATTGGTCTCTGTATAAGTAAGGAGCTCTCAAACTTTATTTTTAGAAATCATCCTCATAAATATTGTATTAAATTTACATGTTTTGTAAATCCTATTTAAAATTAAAATTAAAATTATGAAAGGATATATTAGCATCCAAAATACACGACAATTCAACATTATTGGCAACAAACGCAAGAGAGGTAAACTTTTATAAAATCAGATTAAATTTATTAGTGTATTTAATTTATATTTGTGTTAAATTAATTTAAATGTGCTTTAAGGCATTACATTCTTCCGCCTTAAATTTACTGACTACATTTCATTTTCTTACATAAACTATTTTACATTCATAAAACTACATATCAAACTTCATCTCCATTGTCCTTTATCTCCCCTTGTCATCCATCTTACTCTCTCCTTCTTCACTTGTAAATCTCCACCTACTTCACTATCTTCACTCTTAATGTAATCTAATTTTTTCTTTTCGTTACCATACATTCTACACAGTTTCTCTTCCTCTGTACTTCATTATCTACTTCCTCTTTCTTTATTCCTAGTCTACACCTCGCGATCATCCTGTTTTCTTTACCTTCCTGTCCATAACTAGCCATATCTACTTTTATTATACTTTGCTTCCTCTATTCTCTTTATCCTATCTTGTTGACCTCTATATTCCTTTGCTTTATCAGATTCCGTACCATCTCTTCCTCCTCTTTTAATATTTCTATCTCCTCCACGGCTATTCCTATTTTATTTATAATTAAAAACGTTCTTTTTAAAACTGTGCTAACAATTTTATCTTTGATTCACTGTATGACAATACATTCAGTGCAAGTTTAAACTTGTTAAATTTTTATTTTTCATTAATTTAAATTATAAACAAAACGCACCGAAAATGATATAACAAGATAATAACAAGTCGAATTAATAATACCTAAATATCCTTTCTAAATTGTGGAATTGTATTTTAATATTTTTAATCTTAAACAAAATTGATAATAAGAAAATAATTTATTGAATATATTTTTTAAGCCCTTAATAAACTTACCCGTTTGCGCTTGCGATATTTGTTATGTAACTTCGAAGTGCATTGGAAATTTGACCAGGTCTGATCAGGAAAACAGTAAACGAGAGATGTTGGTTTTAGTACACATTTAAGTGTACTTAATAAAGATGTTATGTGTCTGTTCACTTTGAGAACCATATTAGGTCGACAATCCGGTACCGTGGCGGAGGCGGGGGCCAATGGTTCTTCGTTCAACATCCTCCATTCTGCGGCAGTTTGAAACCTTGCATGATTATTAAGTTGTGTCCTAACCGATATGCTTTGCTTTCGAACAATAACAAACGTTAGCAAAGTCTGTCTCAACCGAATAAATATTTCGGAAATAATTAGTTTTATCGTTGATCATACAGGGTGTTCCAATATTCAACGATAAGCGGTTACCAGAGGGTGGTCCTGCTCATGACTACACAAGAAAAATAGAAAAAAATCATTTATCTCAACAATATCTAAATAATAATTTTTTTTCGAAAATTGAAACACCTTAAGATGTTTTTAACTACCATGACCACAATTTTTTAAATATTTCTGATTTTTTTTTGTATCGGCAACCCAAATAGCACTGCTATCCACCACAACCATTAAAAATCCCAGAAAAATGATAATAGTTGTAGTTTTTACACAAAAATCAATCGAAATTTTTTTTTTTTCTAAAATGTTTAAAGATTTTTACTTTCTGTCCACTTTAACTCATCGTGGTGTAAAAAAAAGTATGAATACTACTATGGCTAGTTTTTTTAAAAATTGGCGCAACTCTTCAGGATTCCAAAATGGTATAATACTCCAGGAGAACTAGCAATGAAAAAAAATTATGCATACTATTTCTAAACAAGAACCATATTTCATAAATTGTTGTTGTTGATAGTTATCACTTTTACAATACCCAAAAGAGGTTTTTTATTGTTGAATGAATTAAAACAAATGGTACAAACAATTTTTCATTTATTTTATAAATTTATTGCATTATTTACATTACAGTGAAAGTTTAAATTGTTTCCCACTGGCATTAATACAGGCACAACATCGCCTTAAAAAAGATATTTTTTTTCGGACGTTATTACCGCTGGATAATATCCACAACGGGTCGCATTTTGCCGTGTGATGCTACATTGCAAAAAAATCAGAAATATTTAAAAAATTGTGGTCATGGTAGTTAAAAACCTCTTAAGGTGTTTAAATTTTCGAAAATATTTAATTTTTTTTCTAATTCCTAAGCAAAATGAGATAAATGTTTTTTTTCTTTTTTTCTTGTGTAGTCATGAGGAGGACCACCCTCTGGTGCCCGCTTATCGTTGAATATTGGGACACCTTGTATATCAATGCAATTTTATAAAAAGAAAATTGCAAACTCTTGTTTTCCAGTTGGGCGATCTCAAAGATCAGTTGAACTCAACATACAGAGAGATCTCCGTATGTATGATCAGTTGAACTCAACCTATGAGAGATCTTCGCCCTGTTCCACTTGTGCAGAAATAAGGAAAGTAACCTAGTTCGTTATTTTCTCGGGTCTGACCAAGACATGATTTGTTTACTTTGGTATTTAGTGTTTTAAACTTCCTCCGTAATGTGACGTTGTCAAGTCGCGATCATCTAGTCACTAGTTTACTTGAGGAAAATCGAAAACTATTAAAAGTAGCTCTCTTTCAACATCTGTAGTTATATTTACAGGACAATATTTGTCACATTCTCAATTAATGACTTCAAAACAATCCTAAGAAAATTACCATTGTTATATCACAAAACATTTGTTTCAAAATAGGTAATATGCAAATTGTAACATTCAAAATCTAAAAATTTAGTACTGCAAGTAGAAAACTTAAGAAAAATTATTTTCTTGTTACTAACGAGAACTGTATTGGAGTTAAACGTTCTAAGATGCTTACGAAGATGTTAAATTAATTGATTTTTGTTTGCGCGAATGGTGAGGACTCTACTTTATATTGAAGAATCTAGAAGAAGCACCGGCGCTGCTACTGATGCGGCAGTCCAGTGAATGACCATATTCGTAAGTCAATGTATGACTCATATTAAAAATTAATTGTTTTACATAATAATATTGATTTCAAGCTGATTATTTCTTTATTTATTATATTTTTAACATATGCAATATATAGTAAAGCACGTATTGAAAGAGTGGGCCATCTGCTAGTTTCTTTAAGAAATGAGTAGTATTTCGAAATTAGTAACACGGCTTGGACTATTTTTGTAGTGAAATGGAGCCAGCCGTGGCAACCAATGAACTAAAATTATTTTCCATAAATAATCACGAAGTGTACTCTCTTGAATAATGTTTTTTGACGACACAGTTAATATGTAATTATTTCTATAATTACTACATGAAAAAATAACCTTTGAATAATACTTTGTGAAATTTTCATAAATAAATATCAAGAAATGAGCCATTGACAAAGAATTTTCGAAAACGTCACAAAAAAGAATTAACATTGCGGTACCACTCATAACTCAGCACTGTATTTTCTGAAATCGAAAAATGATTTCATTAAATAATAAGTTTCTGCAGGTAACCTTATCCGAACCCAAACTCAACTTTGGTATTTTAAAATACGTTAAAATAAAAATACCCTAAATAAATAGTTGTAGTTGTAGTTTTAAAAGTAATTTTCCAAAAGAAAATATCAGATGGCTCGGTACTATTTCACCGCCATATTATAAATATTTATTAGTACATCATCGAATTACTAATACGAATTATAACTAATTATCTACCTTTTATGTAACACCTCAAGGCGAAAAACACAATAGCTTAACATTTAAGTTTTAAATAAACTCTTTTTAATTAACCTTCATTTTATTAAATGTCGTTTTCTTAATATGAGAAAAAAACTCAATTGCTATAATAAAAAAAAATTATAAGTTGAAATACAATTTAAACTAATTAAATTAAAACCTATAAAAAAAACTAATTCACTATTATTATGAGAATGATGTGTTCTAATACACAAATAAAAACTATTGGGTAGGTGCTGACAATGTCAAATAATGTAATTAATTTGCAATTATCTATTTATTGTGTATTATTTGATTCTTTAATCATTTGAATACAATGTATTTATATTTTTTCAAGTACACTAAATATTATGTAACTTTAAATGAATTCGTATGGTGCCAAAGATAATTACACATTTCTAAATACAGGTATCTCCAAAGTAGCACGTCAAACTGACACCAGACGTAGACCTGCCTTTGACGCATCGAATAAACCTACCATGATCTTAGTAAAAGTCACATGGTTTTCGAGATATCGTCAGTTAAATTCTATATTTTTTAACATTGTGTCAGCGTTTTTTTTTTATAGCTCTTTCTTTTAGTTTATTTTTAAACTAAATCGCTATCGCGAAAAGTTACTTAAGATGACAAAGCATTATGTTATTGATGATTTATGTAAAATATGAAAACATTCTGGTTTAATCTTGACTTAAATCCTCAGCAAAAACATTAACTTCGTCTTTGACCAGCTGAGATGAAAACAAAATACTAGACACGAAATGAGCAAATCACTTTAAAAACTTGCTCATGTAATGCCGATTATGGAATAGTATAATACCTGTATCTTTCTGACATAGAAAAGGAAATCCAGTTAGAATGAGAATGGAATTGTGTTGTTAGTGAGAGAACGCACGTGTATACGAGTGAGAGAAAACACACGGCGCGAACGAAACTAAACTGGTTTTGAGCAACTATATTTCTCGGTCGCAGGACATACTTGGTTGCATACTTTTGGTGGTGACATCATGAGCAGAGATGCGCACAAATACTATTTAAACGTATTTAACTACATACATACAAATTCGACACAATAAAATCCCCTATTATGTTGTTAAAAATTCTATAGAGTCACGAAACACGGGTCGACTAGTTTGCAATAAGTCGACTCGTGTGCGGAGGGCCTTAGTAAACAAAGGCCAAAATTCAAAACTAATTATTAAGCAAAAGAAAAGGTTGTTGCTTTGTAAATCGGATTAGTCTTTTATTAATAATGTTCAAATGTTTTGATAAAGGTTCAAAGATAATTAAAAAGATGTTTACCTTCAAATGGTTTATTGACAAAATTAAACTTAGCCTACATTAAGTGCTCAAATTGTCTCTCTCCAACTCTTATGCACAAGACATCTTCTAACCAAGAAAACAATGTAAAAAAAAAAAAAATTAAAAAAAAAAACTTTAAACTGAATATATCTTGAAAACCATGCGACTTTTACTAAGATTTTTTTAGGCTTAGGCCGTCCGCACATGGGTCGACTGATGGCAAACCTTAGCCCCGAATCTGCCCGAACCGAATGAGAATGCAACTGTGTTGTTAGGGAGAGAACGCACGTGTATTCGAGTCGGAAAATACACACGTCACGATCGAAACTAAACTGATTTGATATTGGTTTTGAGCACGTTTTGAGCGACTATGTTTCTTGGTTGCAGGGCAATTTCGTTGCATGCTTTTGATGGTGACATCATGAGCAGATATGTTCACAAATATTATTCAAAAGTATTGAAATACAAAAATACATACAAATACCTCATAATACGACATAATAAAATCCCCTATTATGCTATTGTTAAAAAATTTATAGAGTCACGGAACATGGTTCGTTTTTCGTTTTCGTTGGAAACTTCGTTGCGCGGCTAATTTGCATTCAGTCGACCCGTGTGCAGACGGTCTTATTCGATGCGTCTGAGTCAGTCCTACATCCGGTGTCAGTGTGACGTGCTACTTTTGAGACACCCTGTATATAATCCTAATCTGCTTCGATGTAGTACTAAAAGCTAATCTTGTCTATTGTGACACTGCAGTAGCGTCGAATGCGACACGTATCAAGCATACGATAGTCCGACTAACATTCGGACTACCGTACGCTCGTTATTATAGAAATGTCGAAATAGTGCGTTTTTAAACAATACGTTTTCACAATAGCAAAATAAATAAAAAGTAGACCTGTTGTAATATTGCTTATAACACCAAAAACAAAAGGCAATTATGAATGGCACGTATTATTCAGTTCATTATTAATAACGTAATTACCATAATAGCATTATATTTAACATTTTGATTTAATTAGGACACCTAACGTTAAAATTCTCTTTCGTTGATTGTCGGTGGTCGTAAGTGAATCCAACGCGTTGCATAACAATCTCAGTGGGGAAGGGGACATTCATTTGTCAGAGTCTAGTCTCGTCTGATGGATGCAGGGGGCGAGAGGTCAGGAGACAGAGGACCGAGTAACGTCCCACTGCGTTTGCTCATCGTAACCATCAATGACAGTGTTCACTAGCTGTTCAGCCTATATGGCTATTTTCTATTAAAATATTCTATTAAACAATGCCATTAGCATCTAAAGTTAATAAGTCATTATAACTATACCTGTTACTCAAGAAATCCAATTTGAGTATGTTATATCAGTAAATTAGTTAATTAAAGCTAAGTACAGTTTATAATGTATGACTACTGCTCAATATAACACTTATTTGCCACTTGATACTGTCCCGTGATATACAGGGTGTCCTATTTTCAACGATAAGCGGGCACCAGAGGGTGGTTCTGCTCATGACTACACAAGAAGAAAAAAAGAAAAAAATTATCTCATTTTCTTTAGGAATTAGAAAAAAAAGAAAAATTTTCGAAAATTGAAACACCTTAAGATGTATTTAACTACCATGACCATAATTTTTTAAATATTTCTGATTTTTTTTTTGTATTGGCAACCTAAATAGCACTGCTATATAGTTTTTTTTGTAAAGCACGTTGAAGGAATTCATTCAAAATATGAAAACTTGTGACGTATTAAGGTGCATGTCGCACTAGTGTGGACGTGTTGTACAACTTCTAACAACAAATGCTAGATGTCGCATGTATGTGTACCATACTTTGCAGGTCCAGGTTTATTGTAAATTGCTATTCACTGTATTCACAAGTAAATAAAGTTTCAAATTTCCCGCCGTGTAAATAGGCTTGTGTCCTATGTCCTAATTTCTATAAAAGCGTACTATATATTGATAAAGTGGGTTACTAGAACCTCAAATGTTCAATTATTTTTTTAATACCTCCTTATATGTTAAGAGATATTAACAAAAAAAAAGTCATTTTGTCTCTTTAATTATTAAAGAGATTCAACGTTGTACAAATTCCAAATGCATGTGACATCCCAATCGCTGCCAACCTTACAGCTCATAAATCTCTGCTGTATGTATTTATATATCAAAATATCAAATATTATTTACAACTATTTCAAGGAACAATAAAATTTCAATATTATGTCTGCTTTAGCCGGGATAAATAAAATAAAAACCTATTATTCTTTGACTTGACTTGATTATTTGATTACCAACAGCTACAAAACATTACCACACCACTGACCTACTTAACAAATAACTGACGTTAAAATGCTTTTCACGTCATAAAAATATGGCCGACCATTTCTAGCTCTAAAACTACAATTCAATCTTTTAATTGCTATATCTCCGACAATATTTAGATATTTAATAAAATAGACGCCCAATGCACATTTATAAACATCAATTTCAAACAAAAATTGAAAAATCGACCACTAAAAAATGAGGACAAGCCCATTGATTTTTAAGTCAAGTAAACTATCAGTATTACTCCGTGGGAAATTTGAAATTCAAACTTCTTATAAACAACGAAAAATAGTTGTAGTAGTAAAATAATACAGGCAAAATAGTTTTGGTCGTGTGTCAATAATTAGTAAATAATAAATTTCTGGTTACAGGGTAGATTAAATAATGTTAACATTGCGGAAAACCATAAGGCCTGTCTCAGTATGGGACCGTATTTAAGCGAATTTCTGCCGGACGTATACGGGCTACTACGCTTTACCTATCGGAACCATGTAAATGTAATGAGATCGCTCTGGAGCTCTCAGACTGCACGCTACAAAGCAGTCCGAATACGGGCGGCACTACCTCGCACATTAGAAGCGTATAAAGGCGAATTTTATCCAAGCGTTACCACTACTACAACGATACCCTATATGAACCTTTGTAAATGCAAAAAGCCGCGTCAGACTGGAGGGGATACCTAAGATCGCCTTTTGTTACGCTGCAATACGCGGTCAAATGAAATCTATCGGCGACATGGGTATGTTCTGCATGCAATTTATGTTTGTATTTCAGTGAATCATGGGCACGGATGCCCATACCAATAGGATAGAACTAAATTTAAATTCACGCCCACCAGAACTCAGATATATAATAAATGCTAAAGTCCCTTTAATACCAGTAGTGTATCGATAAAAATTAAAGTTAAAGTTTGCTCTCATGATAAATTATATAAGTGTTAAAGAACTCCAATACACCCCCTAATACACGACTACAGACATCTGTGCCACACATAGGCGGTTTGCTTTGTAGCTCATTCAAACCGCCGATTTACGTCCGAATACGCCGTCGCTTAAATACGGTCCCATACTGAGACAGGCCTAAGAAGGAAGTTAGTTTCAAAATAAAATTGTCTTTAATTTGAAAGGTACGAAATAGAGCATCCTCAAAAAATATTTGACAAATGAAGTGACAAAACCACCATTCTGTTCAGTGTCACAAAGCCAAATTTGCCACAAAGTCATTCTAAAGTAAATTCCGATACTTAAGATGAGGTAAATGCCACTTGGAAACGAATGTTTCATAGTAAATCTCTTCAATATTAATTGTATGACATCGCCTAAAAAATACAACCATTTAAACCATCATTTTGCTTCGTTTTAACCTTCTTAAGCATATTATGAATTCTTTCTGACACTTTAAGGTTTATTTCACGGTTGCGATTATTATCACGTACCGTCAACTTTAATAATTCCTCCAGACGGGTATCCGTCGTTTTTAATCATTCTTTTAACACTTCTAGACACTCTCTGCCGCTATCATCACAAATGTAACATAAATAGATCGTTAACTTCGCGAACATCTTTAGGATAAAAAAAGTGAATAAAACAGAAATTACATCTGCTTTTTTCTATGCTATTTGTTAAGGTACTTATTGGCAAAAATAAATGCAAGTGTTTAAACACCCTATATGTTAATATAATACCGGTTTCACACCAGACAAACAGTTCAATAAAACACGAACAAAACCTTGTTTTTCTGAACAAAAACACCAATGTTTACACCAAAGAGACAGTTCTTAAAACATTTTTGTCTTTTGTTGCTGTTTTAGTAAACAAAACACATTCCCATCTGGAGTTGGTAAGATCAAAGGAAAACACGTTTGTTGTTGCTTTTTAGTCTGCTTGGTTTGAACACGCAGTTTTGTATTTTGTGAACATTTGCACTTGTCAGTTGTTGTTTTTCATGTTTATAATTTTTATGGGACACACAGAAAAACACTAAAAACAAAACCAGTGACCAGTCTGTTTTCGAAAAACAGAACTGTTTTAAAATAAAACAAAACATGTTTTTGTTTTTTGACAACAAAACTGTTTTCCAAACTGTTCCTATGGTGTGAAACCGGCATAATAATTAACTCAATTTAAGGGGAATGAAATTCATCTTAATTTAGTTTGACTAAATTGACCATCTATACGACCTTTACTTTGTGGTGCATCAGATTATTACGTTTAACTTTCTCGGTCTGACTCGAATATAAGATAACTAAACAGTGCGTTTGTTCAGAAAAAGAAGAAACAACATATAATAATAATTGTAATAGCATGTTTTGTATCTTTGTCTTTCTCTAACAGACGCGGAATTATATTTAAAGGGAATTAATAAGAACTTGCTTCTTTAACTTGTACTTCAATTATGCTCGGAAAAAGAATTTAAAAATGCTATTTTCGGGCTATTTTCTGGGTTTTGTTGTTGTCAACTTAGGCCTGTCGCAGTATGGGCACCGTATTTAAGCGACGACGAATTCGGACGTAAATCGTAATTCAGCGACTATGTGTGTCACAATAAATACACATACCCCTTATCGATACAACAGTACACCAAGCAACTTGTGTACTGTAGGGGGAGTATTGGAGTTGTTTTGCACTAACATAATTTATCATGAGAGCAAACTTTTACTTTAATTTTTATCGATACACCATTGGTATTAAAGAGACTTCAACATATATTATATATCTGAGTTCTGGTTGACGTGAAATTTAATTTAGTTCTATTGTATTTGTTTGGTCGTTTGCAGCATGCTGAACATACTGGTTCACAAAACGATTTTACCGATAGATCCCATTCGAGGCGGATTGAAGCGTAACAACGAGCGTTCTTAGGTATCCCCTCCAGTCTGAGGCGGCTGTTTGCAATTACAAAGGTTCGGATATGTTAACGTTGTGGTGGTGGTAACGCTTGGATAAAATTCGCTGTTATACGGTTCTAATGTGAGAGGTAGGTACCGCCCGTATTCGGACGGCTTTGTAGCTTGCAGTGTAAGAGGTCTCATTACATTTACAGGGTTCGGATAGGTAAAGCGTAGTGCCGCGTATACGTCCGACCGAAATTCGTCGAATTACGGTGCCATACTGAGACAGGCCCTAAATTGATTATGGTCATACATAATCGTACACTTATTAGGCAGCTGTGTAGCCCACATATATAAGGCCATGACACCACAAATACTGCCAACATTGAAGCAGGTCGTCTAAATAACTAAAATAAAAATAAAATAAATTCAATTTTAAAAGAATAATAGATTGTGATAGGTAGGTATCGATGACTTAGACACTGTACATAGATTCTCTGTAGAATTTACAGACTTCTCTTTAAAGCGCTAAAATGCTTAAAAGCGTCTGGCGAAAGTTACGGCCCACGAGAGGGGTCTGTCAATAATTAATGTTGGTTTTTAACAATATTCTGTAAAACATATATAAAAACCAGCCATCACACTTTCATGCAGGTGGGTGAGGTTTTTACGTACTTTTTGTACCTGCTATACCTGTAAAAGGTCCCCACTTTCAAGCCAGCAAGAACGCATACGTTCTTAACTACATATTACCCTATTAATTCTCAAATTGTTAGCTTTTCTAAAACGACGTAGGTCTGAGGACTCGGGATCTTGGACTATAACCAACCAAGAAATAATAGCGCTTGCCCGGGAATCGAACTAGAATATATAGCAGCTGATTTCGACCACAGTAATCTCAAATCATTTCTGTAGATGTTACCTCGTATTATAAAAAAAATGACAGAGCGAAACTACATCGATAGTTACCTAAGCAAACCATCTAGTATATGCATAGACATAACTAATTCAATTTGATTTACCATATATCCCAAATCTTTTCATAACGCAGTCTGACATTGTAACAAAGGTAGTAAACTAAATTAAATAATAAATTTGCATAACATAATAAAATTATCTGTTATTATTTATGAACATAGCATTATCGCACAGTGTGAAAACGATCTCTTTGTTGAAAGAAGAACAAGCAAATTGCTCGCGTACATGTTCACCGTGCCGTACACCGGTTAAGCTAGACAACATACAACGTATACCGATGGAGACAGCAAACCATTCATTCAAATGACATTAAATAATAAAGGCAACTAATTAGCAACGCTGAAACAAAAACATTTTAATTATAATCTTTTGAGCAGTACATCAAAATAAATTGACCTTTTCCGTCATCATTTTAGCACCTACTGTAGAAATATAATTGATGTGCAACTGACCTTGATTTGAATGCCTGCCTTTATTGTTATATCTATTCAAAAGATTCGCCTGAGGTTCTAATATTCTTCTTTAAATTTCGCTCTCATTTTATGTGTATATAATTTTGTATAATGTAAACATGCATTTTAATGTTATAAATAACATTTGTATAATACGTATATGGCATAAACATAACCTATTAAATTTGTTGTTTAGCATATTGTATGTACGAGTATTATAAAATGTCTTGTGGGAGTGGTTCTCGGATCTCAGGGACCCGTATAAATACTGATCCCATTCAAGGTGGTAACATCAGTTTGACATCTTCCATTCTATAGTAAAATAGTGCCTTTTGCTTGTTGTTGGATTATTTATATAACATTTACAAAATGAAATTGGTAAATATTCATTTACTTCTCTTTACTTGCTTTAATGTTATACGTGTTTACGTAGTTGCCTAATTAACAGGCGTAACTGTGTTAGGGTGCAATGTGTTGTCGCATAACAGTGTAAATAATTTTGAAAAAGAAATATAATTAGGTGAAACTAAAATGTAGAAATGTAACAATAATTTAATACTGCTTCATGTTTACACATTACAGTACGTCCAGACCAGAGCAACATCAACAAGCGACATATTTTGTATTTCATTAATACTCACTCTAATACAATGAGTTGATATTGCATCGGTCTGGACGGACCATTTTCACGTCTAAGTTTTAGTTGGTTCCAAAAGCAGTAAGGTCTTGCCCCAATAATATGGGACACATGATGATTAGGGCAGTATTATAATTTATTATATTTTGATAAAAACTAAACAATTCTTTATTATGACTTATATTTAAAATTTTACTGCAATAGTAATGTTTGTTTCAATTTATTGCAATAAGTACTGGTGATTGATTTATCTATAATGATTGTACTCTACGACTTTAGTTAGGACACATTAGCTATTTAAGGTGAAACGATACTTATCCATTTTTGATTCGCGATATATAGATGGCGATACTATACAGCAGGTTAAATATTATCAAAAAACCATGTTTTTTTATGTTTAAATCGTTTTATGTAAGTAACTATAAACGCGAATTAAAATCTAAAGTTGAAATTAGTTAGATGAATAACGTATCTACATTTTAAGCTTTCTTCCTTTCACTTTTAATAAGTTGGAACCGCAAAAATAAGTTTTGAAAATGAATATTGCTATATTTTCTAGTTAAATTCTAATTTTTATATGACTGGTAACATTTCTAAGGTTTGTCATAAATTTTATAACCTTTATTATGGTTCTCAAACTTACGCTAAGACATAAAAATATATAGAGTATTCGATAATATCCAGTCATATAAAAATTGGAATTTAACTAGAAAATATAGCAATATTCATTTTCAAAACTTATTTTTGCGGTTTCAACTTATTAAAAGTGAAAGGAAGATAGCTTAAAATGTAGATACGTTATTCATCTAACTAATAGCAGCTTTAGATTTTGATTCATTTTTATAGTTACTTACATAAAACGATTTAAACATAAAAAAACATGGTTTTTTGATAATATTTAACCTGCTGTATAGTATCGCCATCTATATTTCGCGAGTCAAAAATGGCCAAGTATCGTTTCACCTTAAGTATATTATATACATGTTTTCACTCGATTATTTTTGCTACAAATTATTCTTCGCTGTATTTACAAGTAGTGGGAGTTTCAAATTTCCCGCGCTGCGAATTGTCAAATTTTTACTTGTATTTATATTATTATAGAGGGTGCACTCCTATAAGGGTAGTAAAAGTCGTAAAACACATTTGTCTTGGTTCTGTTAGTGTTCTTGCTTTTGTCTTAAGGCAGTCTTATCGCAAATAAGCAAATTTCTATATGTTTCCTTGACCCATACTGAATAGCAAAACTGTCCTACTTATGAAAATCTCTTAATCATAAAAGTTTATTGGTAATTTAATAATTGAAACGCTACATTTCACAAATTCATGGTTTGGAAAAGCTTTTATTTGTTTATATTCATCTATGATAAAAAAATACTTCCAAATCATTAAACAACTGTGTTACTATAGTTGCCTTATAAATATTGAAAGGCGTAAATACATTCATTAATAAAGGAAACCATACAAACAAAGGGAATCACAAGTGGAAACCACTTACCAGCACCAGGCATAAGGCAACCATGTTCCCCAGAGGTATACTTAGAATTATTTATTACTCGCTGTCTCCGCCTTCAATTGTAACAATTATTGTTAGCGAATAGACTCTATTAAGAAACCCAAAACCAATTTCAAATTAAAAGCTGTTCCGCTTGAAATTAAAGTGGAGGAACAGATCTACAATAAAATGTAATTTATTATAATCTCAAGTATTTCAAAAGCATTGTGATTCGTAACCTTTTATTGTAATTAACAGTAAACAGTAATTAGGATTGTTCACGAACGTTGAAGGAAATGTATGCGGGACATTTATTTTCTAACTTTTAACTTACCATCGTAAATGGGGCCAGCTTATATTCTGAGAATATAGGTCGCGTATTTAGTTTATGTCGTATTTAACCTTGTTCAATTATAACCTTATTTCAATATTAAATAATAAATTATTGTGAATTATAACAAAAAGAGCCCCTACTACAAGTGCGGCCTAAGTTACACCACTTCAAGACAATTCACTGTGTTCACAAATACTTTGAGTTTCAAATTTCCCGCGGTGCAAATAATAATAAATATTTTCTTATAAGTCAGGTAAAGTATCACAAATTTAACCGCGAGGAGCAATTCGAAATTCCTTAAATTAATTTTTGATTCGACATTATAAATGATGCAATGTAATGGGCTTGTGTCCTCATTTTTTAGGGGTCGATTTTTCAATTGTTGATTGAAATTGATGTTAATAAAAGTGTATTGGCGTGTCTATTTTATTAAATATCTAAATATTGACGGAGATTTAGCAATTAAAAGTTTGAATTGTAGTTTTAGCGCTAGAAATGGTCGGCCATATTTTTATGACGTGAAATGTATTTTAACGTCAGTTATTTGTTGAGTAGATCAGTGCTGTGGTAATGTTTCGTAGCTGTTGGTAGTCAAATAATAAAGTCAAGTCAAAGAATAATAAGTTTTTATTTTATTTAACCCTGCAAAGGCAGACATAATATTGAAATTTTATTGTTCCTTGAAATAGTTGTAAATAATATTTGATATTTTGGTATATAAATACATATAGCAGAGATTTATGACCTGTTAGGTTGGCAGCGATAGTGATGTCACATGCAGTTGGAATGTTGTCCAACGTTGAATCCTTTTAATAATTAAAGAGACAAAATTACTTTTTTAATTGTTAATATCTCTTAACATATAAGGATTTATTAAAAATAATTGAACATTTGAGGTTCTAGTAACCCACTTTATCAATATATAGTACACTTTTATAGAAATTAAGACATAGGACACAAGCCCATTTTTTTTTTTTTTTTTTATTTAACGTCGGCCTATTTCCGATGCTGAGTCCTATCACCGACGACCTCCTTCCATGTTGGCAGTATTTATGGTGTCGTGGCCTCATATATGTGGGCTACACCACTGCCTAATAACTGTATGATTATGTATGACCATAATCAATATAAGTTCATAATAACCAAACCCAGAAAATATATATCTGGTCCGGGGATCGAACCCGAAGGCACAGCAGTCGGCGTCAAGCATCAATGCTCTCGCCCACTGTGTACAAGCCCATTGCCTCATTAAGTTATTATTTATTTTAATCGGATAAGTACTCCATCTGTGTTGTAAAAGAGAGACGAAAATTGACAGGAAGGATAGTGTAAGCATGGACAAGTCGTTAGTTGTTTTTCTAATTTTTGTAGACGTTTTAATTATCTTAGATCTCTAAATAAATCGTTTCATTACTGTTGTTTTCTATTATATTACGACTAATTAAAAGGTAATTGTACATATAGAACAGTTTTATATAATTTAAGACATATGGTTCATAACCGTTTTGCATTTAACAACGCAACAGTTCTATCTAACCAACGTTGCCGTGCCAGCAACATTCCTTGGCATGCTTGCCATGGATTCGACTATTTATGCCTTTTATGACAGGTACACTTATTATAAGGTTCATTTTATAATAATTTTAGATTTTGATTTATTCTTTTGATAGTTTCTTCTTTTACACTTTATTTTTCAGAATGAAGTTTAGTTATATGATAATTTTCTTCTATCATTTTTCAACATGGTAAGACCTACCTCAGTTCAGTTTAAATAAATAATGTAAGACAATCTGCAGTTGACTCTGCAATATACGTACGTGAGGATATGTTATTGCACGTGTACTTGAATAACTAGATTATTTGATAATGCCGCTACATGTTCATCGCAGAGTCAGAGCTCAGAGAGGTCTGTGAAATATGTGACTGGCCACAGATCAACTTTGTAAAGTAAAGTAACATCATAATTTATTACAAGGCTGTTGTCTCTATGCTATGAATACAAAATCCGTTTCTATTTTAACTTATTTAATAGAATATATTACATATTACGATTTTGAGTTATAGGATTTTGCATGTCATACATTTCTTTTAAAAATTTACTAAAACTTGTAGTACCTAGTATTCAATTTAATTTTACCATATTTATTTAAGTCAGGCACAATAAAATAGTTTTATAAAAGCCTGAAAATTATACAATTACGATTTTCAGATAGTGGTGTTTCTATTCGTCGCGCTGTGTGCAGCGGATCGTTTAGAACACATTCACAGTCCCCCAACTGGTGCTCAATATGCAGGAGGTGGCGATGGGTCCCTAGGGGTCCCTAGATACTCCGCATCACAAGTTGCAAGCCGGCATCATGTGACTAATGAAGGGCAGGCACCAATAGTCAAACTTGTTAACGAACAACGACCAGATGGAAGCTATAACTTCGAGTAAGTATGGCCACAAATTGATCTTTTATTGACAGTAACAGCACCTCAACTTTACTTTATTGCTTATAGAAGTAGGCCTTATTCAGCGTTATTACGGATATAGCACAATATAAATTATACAATAAGATAAAATCTTAAACTTAATTTCCTTAGAATAGGATGTATATAAATTATATTTCTATTACTTCTTATGTGTTGTTGTATTTGCATACAATTCAGGCGCTTTTGTCTTATTGTTTGCTATGTTATTATGGGAAACATTTATTTTTTTATGGTACGCAGTTTACAAAATATTAATAACATTTCTATAATATAATATTAGTTTTTAAATATAACAGTTACAAGGTAAAAATTAAACTGGTATTTGACATTGTAATTACTACCTATATTTTAAATTGAACCATTTAATTAAAAAGAACAAATTAAAAATTAAAAACAGTTCGTTTATAGCACTGGTATAACACATGTTTAATTGGGCTTACATATTCTGCTTTGTATAGTGAATCATGAAATACATTCTCTGCTTAAACTGGCTGGCTGTTAACATACACCACATTCCAAAATGATATCTGTTCAACCAGAAATCATTAATTAAATGTTCAAACCATTTTCAATTCGAAAAAATGTTATGTAATGCGATCAGTACAAAAGATATTCTGTAATAATTTGATTAAATAGAGAACGTGTTGTAAAATCTGTAATATTCGTATTCTTGTAATAGTTACTAGTGTTTAGTATTTTTTACTAATTGTATTGTAATCTAGTTCAGGATTAATAATTTATGAATAGTGCTCGTTGATTCAGTATTGTTTGTAAAAAGACAAACGCATAGTATATCAAAAAATAATTTATAAAAAATTATCATAATCCTATATTATAATGTTCCAGGTGTATATTTATGATGTTATATTCTTATATGTTTCGTACTGAATTTTGTATGGTAGCTCGAAAGCGGCTTTAGGGAAGTTTTTGAAAATTTACTATTTCGTAGAGAAAAAAATTCTAAGACTTTTGGCGTCCTTCGATTTTCCCCTGAATTTCCTGAGAACCCGTAATTTTGGAAAAACTGGAAAAATAATGGACTCTTTTTTGCTGTGTAACTTTGTATTCGTAAAAGATAGAAAGACGAAATTTTGCATGTGTATTACGCTATTGAATGTGAACATATGTCAAAATTTACAAATCCAAAATTTTATGAAAGGGATGCCGAGAAAATTAGGGTGCCCGGTAGGAAACTTTGGAGAAAGCTCAAATTTTGGATTTTGTAATAACTGAATATCATATTAAAAAAAAAATTCTAAATTTCAAAATTTTATTTGTGGAACGGAGGCAGTTTTTACCGAAAGTAAAAAGTGTGCTAGAAAGTTGAAATTTGTATATAGGCTAACTTTGGTATCTAATTTACAAATCGAAAAAGAAGTTCAAAAGATCAAATAATGAATAAATTGAAAATATTTTATATTTGTTGAAAAAGAATATTTTTTTAGTCAGTTTACATGAAAAATTATTTGTTCTTATATGTAATATTAATATAGAATGAGTTAAATATTTCAATTAAAGAATGGAATTAAAATTTTAAATGAAATTCAATTCATATACAAAGGACAGTCGTCGCTTGCGACGGGGGTAAATTCTAGTATGTTTAAAATATACTTAACAATTGTTCTTAAATAAAACATAAATATAACATCCCAGTAAACAATTTGGTGAAGTGCCCTATTTGGTGAAGTTCGAGTCACTCGTACAATTCTATTCTAACGCTTTACAAGTTCTCTACCTGTCACAGATTTTGTGTTAGTTATTCTTTCTAGTATTCTTTCTTTTTCCAACATCATTCATTAAGTATTTCTGTTTCTTTCCCACATGGATATATTTTTTTTAAGTTCACTTTCATCTCATTTATTCCAAAGTGAGAGAGAAACGAGATGCGGTTAGACAAGTAAAATATATTTTTCACCGTTACACTTGTATACTTGTATAATATTTCGTTCAGTACAGTAGTTTAAAGTATATGCTATCCTTTTTCAACAAATATTTCTTTAATGGTAATAGACAGACGCTATCTCCCTCAATCCCCGAATATAATGTATATAAACGAAGTTAGCATCTAGCGATGGTAAGACAAAGGTTTTAAACCTAACGCAGACCTGCCGATCGTGGATTTTTGAATCACCAAAACAATGTAAAAAACTAATATAACGAGTATTGTTGAAGATTAATAATATTCATTAAAAAAATCACGATCCGTACTAAAGATTACATCTATTTATTTCTTCATTTAAATATTTATATTTTGCAGACTCTAAAAAGTAGAATTCCATTAAGTTTTATACCCCTGCTAGTATCAAGTTTATAACTCCGGTCATAAATCATAAACCGACTCCGCTTTTAATTCAGCAGTGAACCGTCGTTGCAATGTCTGTAGCTCATAAAAAGGGCCTTTCCTATGAACGACTGAATAGAAAACGAACACGTTCCAGACAAAAAATTCATGATATGTAATAGAAATTAAGTAGAATTTACTCCAAAATGTTTACTGGGATGGTATTCACATATCTCAATATATTCTTTTGATCATTAATAACGTAATTCATTATTTCCAGATATGAAACCGCGAATCAAATAAAGCAACAACAAAGTGGTCATATAGAGAATGCTGGAACAGACCACGAGGAGCAAGTAGTGCATGGATCATACTCTTACGTAGGGCCTGATGGAGTCCTTTACACAGTTAATTACGTAGCTGATTCCAAAGGTTTCCGAGCTTACGGTGCTCATTTACCTACACCTCCACCAGTTCCCGAAGCAATTGCAAGATCTTTAGAAATAAATGCAGCAGCAGCAGCATCAAGATCAAATTATAATTCTCCCTCATACCAAAACCAAACACCAAAACCATTCTCTAGTCAAACTGTTGCTCCAGTGACATCGACTACAGCCCGACCTTTTGAACAATCTGGATATTATAATAAACCTTCTGTATCTTATAAGTATACTACGGTTCAACCATACACTGAACGTACAATAAAGATCACACCGCCAACAACAGCTAGTCCTTTCGTCTCCTACAGGAGTCCAGCGTTTAGAGGCTCATCATTTGGTAGTTTTAAGTCCAGCTACCCAAGCTACCAAGCACCGATAGCTTTAACTACGCCAACTTCAGTAATACCTTTAAGTAAATCAATATTCAATCAACCGAATTTAGCAACGGCGTTTGGAACACAAAAGAATTACTATTCAAGCCCAGAAAAAAATATACCGTCTTTATCCAATGATCTGGAAGCTCCCTTCCTTCGATCAACGGCAGCTTCAGCTTCAGTAGCACCACCAGCAGCTGCCAAAACATTTACGTCGTACCAAGTACCAGCAGGATCTATCCCAGTCTTAAAATCATCACCATTCGTTGCTCCTGCTGGTAGTTCAATTAGTTTCGGAACTGGACGGTATTCCAACATTCCTTCTTTACAACGTCCCGTCAGTCCAACTTTTCCAGCTTTTAAAACAGCAGTAGCACCTGTTGCATCAAATGCAGGATATCAAGCAAATAATTATGGATTCCAAAGGTACACAACAATCAAACCACAATACTCCTTCTCAGGATATAATCAACCGTATAAATTCTAGATGATCCAACAGGAGCTGTTTCAATTATTATTACAAACAGAGGTATAACATTTATATAAATGTATTTACAGGAATAAATTTATTATTCATACTTTGTATTCCAGAAACTTTGTTGATCCCACGCACCCCTCCTTAATAAATCTGATAAATGTTGTGAAACTTGTTTTGACTTAACGCTTAACATTATAATAAATTTATAACACAATAAAAATGATATTCAAGTCAAGTAATTTGTTTGATTTTATTCATTAAACATGAAATTTGTCCGTAGTTAATGAATAAAATTATTGTGAACTTTACAAGAAGCTGTAACTCGTTCAACACAAAAGTTTTTGTAGCTATGTGGCATTATGTATATTTATGAACATTAACATTGATATAAAAACATAATACAATACTGTGTTTAGCGTATAAATAGATACTCTTACGCAAAATTTATTATTTCTCGTTTCTAACCAACAAAACTCTTCACTGCAAACTACAGTCAATTTTCCTTGTTGATAGAAACCAATATTTTATATTTCCCGCCGTGGTCGTGTACTATTTTAGTTTGTTTTATTATAATGTCACGTCCTTTATTTGATATCTTTTTTGTAAAAGGTATAAACTTTATATCTCTTTCTTTTTTTTATTTATTTATTTTATATATTTGTTGGTATTTTTGAACTTTTTTTTGTTTTTGATGGCTCCATCGGGATGAAAAAAGAATGCTAAGTTGTAAAAAAGATATGTTTAACTTTTCCAGTTACATGTATGTCTGTATCTTACTATTGTACATTTGTTTTATTTTAAAACCGGAAGACCAAAGACAAAATGACTGTGAAAGATATTCTTTACGGTTAACTATTTTACAGTTAAATCTTACTTGAATTATACACATTGCCCAGTAAACATTTAGTGAAGTGTCCCTTTTTGTGACGTTTCTATCACTATTTCACTTCAATTATAATTCGCATCAACTTTATCTTCATTTGTGTGCCGATTAAACAGACATTTCATATGAACGATTGTGAGAAACTGAACTATAAATCAACTCTTTCATGACAAAAAAATCATACGCATCTCCAATATGATGTCAAAGTGACTCCAAAATGTTTACTGGGTGGGTTTCATCCGCAGTCGTAATGTCTCCCAGTAAACAATTTGGTGAAGTGCCCTATTTAGTGACGTTCGAGTCACTCGTACAATTCAATTCTAACGCTTTACAAGTTCTCTACCTGTCACAGATTTTGTGTTAGTGTTAGAATTTTTTCATAATAATATTCTTTCTTTTTCCAACATCATTCATTAAGTAGCAGTTGTTTCTTTCACACAAGGATATATTTTTTTTAGTTCATTTTCATTCCAAAGTGAGAGAGAAACGAGATGCGGTTAAACAAGTAAAATATATTTTTCACCGTTACACTTGTATATTTGTATAGTATTTCGTTCAGTACAGTATGTTTAAAGTATATGCTATCCTTTTTCAACAAATATTTCTTTAATGGTAATAGGCACACGCTGTCTCCCTCAATCCTCGAATATAATGTATTTAAACGAAGATAGTATCCAGCGTTGTTAAGACAGAGGTTTTAAACCTAACGCAGACCTGCCGATCGTGGATTTTTGAATCACCAAAACAATGTAAAAAACTAATATAACGAGTATTGTTGAAGATGAATAATATTCATTAAAAAAATCACGATCCGTACTAAAGATTACATCTATTTATTTCTTCATTTAAATATTTATATTTTGCAGACTCTAAAAAGTAGAATTCCATTAAGTTTTATACCCCTGCCATCCCTGCTAGTGTCAAGTTTATAACTCCGGTCATAAATCATAAACCGACTCCGTTTTTAATTCAGCAGTGAACCTTCGTTGCGATCTCTGTAGGTTATAAAAAGGGCCTTTCCTATGAACGACTGAATAGAAAACGAGCACGTTCCAGACAAAGAATTCATGATATGTAATAGAAATTAAGTAGAATTTACTCCAAAATGTTTACTGGGTGGGTTTCATCCGCAGTCGTAATGTCTATATTATTTTACAATATTTAATTAGTATGTTGCCTATCTTTATGGTATCGTGGCCTTATATGTACACTACACCGTTGCCTAATAACTATTTATGATTATGGAAACACATAATACATGAAACTTTAAAAGCAACAAGAATAGAAATTAGCTTTAATCGAGAGATCGAACCCAACGTCATAACAGTCTGCCGTTAAGCCTCTTTCCCACTCACTGTTTTCATATTTAATTTACTGTTTTTATTTAATATTGTAATCTAGATTTCAGATTTTCGTTTAAGCATTCCTTTTCACATTTGTATTTTAATTCAAGTTTAGTTAATTTAGTTGGTGTGTATGAATCGTTAGTAATATAAATTTTGACAGTTCTGCAAAATTGTATGTGGTATAATTAAAATTGCTATTTTTAATAACAATTAGTAATAAAAATTCCCTTCTATATTTTTCAAAAACTGACATTAAACTTCTTTTAAAAGTAAATCCTACTGCATTTTGACAGATTGTCACATTTTGGAGGTTATAATATAATATAATTTTTTTTAATTTAATATTTTTAATTTAAAACATTGGACCTTGTAAGGTTCTAAAAAACTAAGAAAAGTTAAAAAATAAATTAAATTAAAAATGGTACTGTGAATCACTACGCGTATTGCCATATGCTACACAATTTAAATTAAATACAAAATACAAAATAAAATTAAAGCAGTCAAATACTTTAATGATACTTTAAGCATAACTGTTTCCGGTCACTCTGCCATCTTAATTTCAATAAAATTAAAATTTATATTGATAATGTTTAGTAGTTGTCTATCAAGATTTCAGCTATACAATTGATTTTCATTTATTCGCAAGAAATACTGGTAATTAAAAGTGCAATTTAGAAGAACACAATGTTAAAGGGGTAATCATTATATAACAAACACATGCAAACACCATTTGTTTCAATAATACGTTACCTATGGATTTTTGCTATAAGTTACCTATAAGTTTTTGCTTATTATTTTTTGAGCGCTTCAACTTTGGATCGTTATTAGCACTAAAACAATATATACATTTCTAATTCACATTTACAAATATATTTGAAGTATGACAATTAAATTTATTACATCTATGAAATCAATAACATAATAATAAACAAAATATGGATATAAGAAATATAATTATGAAAGAAACTGTGTACAATTTGACGAATTTATTTTGTATTTTCATAATACATTGCATTTAGTACCATCTGTTTTTTAAATCATATACTACTACATTTTTAATAGTTCTGCTTCTTAACGTTAGATGTCTAGTTTCTAAAACATTAATTTTTAGGTAGTCATTAATAGCTAATTCTATTATTCTTATAACAAATATTCTTTTAAATGTTGTTCTTAATGCCAAAAAATTTAACTACTTATATATAAAAGCACAAATATTTTTCATATTAATATTTTACAATTGTTTTTCTATTAAATTTTCCATAAAGCAAACAGTGTAAAGAAATAAAACTATAGTATATTATATTTGGAGAATTTTAAAAGACAGTGTATCATATATTATTCAAATAAGTAATATTTTAACAGAAGCATAAAATATCGTAATGCTGAACACACAACATCAAATTTCGACAAATTAAGTTTTAATGTACAACATTTTTTATCTTATTTTCTTGAAGTACTGTAGAATATTTTAAAATGCTTTTATAATGTATATATTGCAAAGACAGTTTTTTTATAGTTTAGTTTAAATATAATACTCAATTTGGAACAACAAGAATATGTATTACAGAAATTCAATAAACTGTTAAAGAAAATAAAACCAGTTCTAAAGAATAGGAAACCTTAATCCTAGAAATCTTTACAAATTGAAGTTGCTCAATTTTAACAACAATTAGAACTTCTCTGTTTCTTCATTGACCTTCATTCATTAAATAGTTAATCTTTCTAAATTGAATACTTCAACAAGTATTATCTTTCCTTGTTACTTACAACGAGATGCATTCCCAACTATTCATTTTATTTATTGTTTTATCCAATTTTTATATTTATTTATTTGTCCATCATCGACGACTTCCTACAATGTTGCAGTATTTACGATATCAATATATATACACATAGCATACATTTCAAAGAAATCTGTATCAATAATTTTATGAAGATATACTGCGCCTGAATAGATGGCAACATAAATAACTTCATCTATAAAGCTGCTATTCAATTCAGTTTTTTCATATAACTTGTCGAGTTTTAACTTAATTTAATATAATTCTTAGTCATATTAAGATATCCAGTAGTAATTGTTATTAACATTCTAGAAAAGATCTATGAAAGTCCTTAGCATAACTTGAACTTTATGAATTTATTTAAGAGATGGCATTCTAGTGGCAGAAAAATTTGGTATCTGTAGTGTAGTATCTTGAGCTTATCACAGCGCCTGATCTGCGTAACATTTCCATTATACACAAGTTTACATAAGCCACGTCTGTTTTCTGTGCATGAATTGGATTCAATTAAATAATTCGTAATTTCAATTCACATTTAATTACATTTTGAATTATAATTGAATTATTTGGTTTAAATTTGGTTAAAAATAGTATTTCATTTTAAACGTTATTGTAAACTTCTTTTCAAAATTTAAGAATTTCTCATTGGATTTGTAAATTAGGTACCTAAGTTATCAAATTTTCGCAAAAATAAAATTTTCTGCATTTCTTGAGATCAAAGAAGGTTATACAAATTGATAAATATGTTGTATTTTTAATGCGAAGGAAAATTCTACATTTCTTGAGATGAAAAAAGGTTTAAAGAAGCAAATATTAACCAATGGACAGATATTAACTTTCTAACAGTAATTGTTTAGCAATAAAATAAACATAAAATGCGCCATCTACTAAACAGTAGATATAACAGATAATGTTAATGATTTGCTTCATAGATGGCAGTTATAAATTAGAACGCCTGGTCAGTATGCAACAACATATACATTTATTTGTGAGTATATAGCAAGCTGATACGTCGTTGAAAATAAGATATTTCTGCATTATTTGAGATGAAAGAAGAATATTGTCGCATAAAAATTGAAAAACATGTTGTATTTTTAATTCTAGCGAAACTAAAATTTTCTACATTTCTTGAAATACAACAAATATGTTGAATTTTTAATTTGAACAAAATTGAGATTTTCTGCATTGCTTAAGATGAATGAAGGTTAATTAGTCTTGTTAAAATTGATAAAGTTCTTGTATTTTTAATTTCAGCAAAAATAAGATTTTCTTAAATTCGTGGACTTTTTAAAAAAAAAAGATATTTTCTTGCATTTTTTTAAGGCAAGTAAAAAATGCATTTTTAATTATGTATGTAATTATTAAGTATGTTTTTTAGCGTAGTTTTTTACGCTGATTTCAAAATGCTAATGTATTAACTACGATATTTAAAATGGCTATAATATTTGCTGAAGTCATAATTATTACTTTTCGAGATGGAAAGAAGACTATGTCATCTTCTTAAAAACCAAGAAACAAACATTGAATTATTAAAATTTGCTGAACTCATAGCTATTAATAAAAAAAATTATTAGTAAAAAGTAACGAGGGTAACAAGGAAATCTCTTATTTTTATAACAGTTTTTCAAATAATTTTCAATGCTGATTTCAAATTTTTAAATTTCAATCTAATTTTAGTTTGTTTTTCTAATACTATTACAAAATCATAATTTTTACCACCATTAAAATGCCATCTATTAAACAAATTCATGAATATTTTATTGTATCTACTAATTTCTAGATGGCAATACCTAATTAATTCGATTTGATTTAAAAATATTTTAAATATTGACTTAGAATTAATTACAATTTTAAATTACAATGTTACTTTTTATTATAATTAGAAATAGTACAGCAATAGCATTGTAATTTATTATAAATAACAAACAACATCTATTAATTAGTAGCAGCACTTTTTTATCGAAGTTGCAGGCAATTCAGGCAAAGAGCATTACCAGAAATATTGATTCACGTTTTTTGCATTGCATTTTCTTTTGTTTTTCTCTAGAAGTACTTCAACTAGTAAATTTTAATTTTCTTAGCGGTTGCAGCGTAAGCAATAGTACCGTGTTACTTGTGCTGCTATCAATTCAGGCGCAATAAATGATTTGAATAAATGTTTTATTTGAAATTGTTTTATACTTATATTATTACAACACGAACTCATTATAGTTTGTAAGAAAGGTTAATGATTTCTTTACATTTATTGAGTCAATTTAAATTATGCAAAAATATGGTTTTTAGCATTTCTTAAGATGAAAGAAGGATCGAAAAATGATACACATAAATGATCATGTATAAATGCAAGTTGTCATGTGATCAAGCATTGAAAATAAGATCTTTCTAATATTCAATATTTTTAATTTTAGCAAAAGTAAGATTTTCTGCGTTTCTTGAGATGAAAGAAATTTTGTAAGAATACTGTTAAGTTATTAAAATATATAAATACCAAACTCTAACGAAATGAGAAATATTCAAAAAGATACATAGACCCGTTTTCCAGTCACCATACAAAACGGGTAAACAAATAAGCATACACATGGAACATTATAATATAAGATAATTTATTGTCAATTTCATAAAATACAAGTCAAATACATTTTAAATAATGTAAATTAGCCAGTGAACACTAAAGTGGCATTTTTTGTAGTTTTTGTTTTGTAGTTATTGTTTGGCTACATAAACGTTACATGCATAGTTTACTGGGATTATACAATGCTCATCTTAAATTTTAAAAAAATTATAACTACTTAAAATTTACACTTAATAATAAAGTAAGTACAAAATGTTAAACATAAATAAATTTGAACATAGATCACTTAAGTATACTACCTTACATATAAATATTATAAAATGCCGCATTATTTAGTTCTACAGAATACAGTTATCTCAGATTTTGTGCTTTTATAAAAGTGGAAATATTTTGCGAATGTTTCCTTTATCATTTGGATATACATTTGCTTTAAAGGCATCACCTATCACAGAATATATTATAGACTCAATTATATCTCAACTTGCAAAATTATGATCATTCAAAATTTAGTTCTTTTAAAATTGGATTTCTCCATAAAATTCTTTTTCGGTTATTTTTCTTAACAACAATATCTAACAATTAAATATAGGAGCTGGAGCTGAAGAAATTGTTATTATCCTAATGAATTTTGTGTGACTGTAAACCTAAGACTAAAATATTGATAGCGTTATGGCATTCCCAATATCAATATTTAAAATGACTGGCTACATCAATTTAATTGAATAAATGTTAATTACTTTATAGATGAAAAATATATATAACATTCACCAAAATCATATATTTATTCAAAAAAAAGCTAAGACAGTCACACTTAATTATTTTGTCGAATACTAATTTAAATAAGCGTTATATTAATTGTACTAATAAATAATGGCACTCCCTAAAATTCAACAAAATTGTATACAAAATGTAATATATTGTATAATACTTTGTCGAAATAATAAAATTTGTTGTTACTTTGACTTAAAATATTATATCCTACTATATTTAATCTTATGCATTGTATTTTCATTGATACAAAATTTTTCATTCTTTGATCTCATTAGTTTAGTATCTAGGATATGTATAATATTGAACATTAATTTTTGTTACTATAAATTATATAAAGATAACATGTGTATGTGTAGTAATAGTAAAAGTATTGTCAGTTCATACGTAATAACCAGAATGAAAAATATTAAATTACTTAGAAACGAAATATATAATTGAATTTACATATAACAAAACAATAATGATTAAAATTAACTCTTTTAACGAAAGCTTATTATCACTAATTTAAAATAACTTGTCTTTACAAGTATACATACTTACGAAGAATCATAAAATTTATCTATTTCAGTTATATGATTTTGTAATGATTCTAGTACTTTGTTTAAATCTTGTAATGATGCTTCTTCCTCTAAATTTTTCCCAAGTACTTCAGATCGTGTAGGACATTTCGCACAAATTGCCTGGAATTAAAGTATCATATATATCTAATAATAGGAGATATTATAACATTCCATACGATAAATATATTATACCACAGCAACGTAATATCATCTTTAATTGTTAGTATCTTTATCACACAAACAGTTAGTGATAAGTGTATATCTTTATTCTTTACTGATAAATGTAAGAATTTTATTGATAAGAAGAATAATGAATATTCAAACATACGTTAAATAACTGCTTAATAGGCCACGAGTGGTATTTTTCTAATACATTTTGATATGCTTTCCGTAGGAATGCTTGCAAATTATCGTTTTTGTTTGTGTCTGCTACAATAAAGAAAAAAAATTGATGAAGCATCGTCAGCGCTCTAAAATAAAAACAAATATTGTTTAATTAATAATTTCAAAATTTTATTAAAATTTAATAATAATAATAGATTATTATATTAAATTGCAAATATTAGTAATATTTTTAGATTAGAATAAAGTTCAATTAAAAAAATCAATAAATATTAGATCATGTTATCTTTACAGGAAAACAAATTTATATTACCTTTTCAGCCAAAGTAAAGAATCCATTGTATTACTACCAGATTTCATCTTTTCTGCTAAAACCATATCATTCAAATATGTATACTTTTCCGGATTTAATTTATATGTGTCCATTAATTTCTGAAAATAAATAAATAATTAGAGAAAAACATTACGAAATAATAATCTTATATGCGACACTTAAATGAAAAAAACAATAAAAACTAAAAAAAAATCATATAAATATAAATAATAATTATTTAACTCATTACTAAACCTTACTTTAATATTCCCATTCATATCATAAACAACTGGAAAAAACAGCTTGCCGAATCCATCTGAAAAAACATAAATATTTAATGTTTACTCCACACAAAACAAGTATTTACTATTATTATTAATTTAAGGTTAGAATGAATAAATGAAAGTTTTGAAAGTATGTAAAATATAACTGTACATTACCAATAATAGAAACGATAGATCTGCTAGCGTCAAGAAACTTTACGGTGTCCATTCCTCGATCTGTTATTTCTGGAAAAATTGATGTTGCGAAACGTCTTCTTTGCTGCTGAATTTCTGCCATTATGAATCTGTTAAGAGATGCAACGCTACAATTGTCAACTATCTTTTACTATGTTTTATAAGTGAAAAACTTTTTTTATTTTAAATAATAAACCATTACGAAAGTACGTTTGTAGGACAGTACCGATGTGCCGATATCATATCAACTGAAAAAGTTGTACCAAGAATTATAACCTTTAAGCAAGCATATATAAAATAAGATATCCCTACAAAAGATAATCAATATTACCATATCAGCATATGCTTCGGCACAAATCGTTTCCAGATATCACTGAATATTGTACAAAGCAAGTTTTGCCGTAACTCTTAAATAAACACGTACATGATTACATTATACGCTCACTCACACATGTATGTAAGAAATAGATAGCGTCATTTTTATTATTTTATCATGAATCTATCTATACAAATTTTTTATAAAATAATAAAACATTGTGTATGTAATAAATGAACACATATCATATAATATCAATAATAATTACCTGTGGATTTTAAACTTTTTTTAGCGTAGCCATATAAAAAATTCGATTAAAATAATTAATTTACAATATGCGAAAAAGATAATATACAAAAGTAATTTAATAATAAATTTTAAAATTAAACAACAGGAATATTCATCAGAACAAAATAATTTTTAGTACTCAATAAAAATGTAAAAAATAAAAATAAAAAAATAATAAAAAAATATAATTAATTTGAATCCATTCCACTCGAAAGGGAAGTTAATTGTAAAAACCAATCACCCACTGAACTAGTCAAAACATTTGAAATACGATTATTATCAAGATATCCGGTTAATACCGTTAATACTGGTATGGGTGAAAGGAAAATACTTCTTTTATAATTAACTGTATAATTTATTTTAACAAATATTTACAATTAACATTTATTGTTTATATACTTTACTGTATTAAGATATATATTTCCACTTAATTGTAAAAACAGTGTCTCTTAAATAATTAAAAGACTTAACATTTTTTTATCCTGATCGATGCTTTAACAACTTTGTACAAAATACGTACATTGAACACATGTAAACTCTAATTTTAATATAATAAACAGTCTCCACATTATTCAAATAAAGTTCAAATATAGTTCTATTCTAATATCACATAAATAGCTAAACTATATTCTAACATGTACAACAGTTTCTTTTTACATTACATTCAACAAAGTTTATTTTTTTAATTGTCGTTACCTACTATATATATTTTTTCATAATTAAAAATATTGCTTGTACAGTTAGAATTATGTTCCGATAATAATTCTGAAAACAGTCGTTCTCCTCGAGATAATTGGGCTTATGAATTTTATTAATAAGATTTTATGACTATACTGGATATACTGGTATTTCTTGTAACCTCGTAACCATTATATAAACTGTTAATAATTGCAACAAATGCTGTGTATAATATTGCAATGTTTTAACATTGAATAGCGCCTACGATCATTGAAACGCAACACTAGTATAGAAAAAAAACGGTTAGAAAGCTAACAGTAATAAAATCAAATAAAATGAAGTGATATACACGTTATTATTGACGCAGTATTAACAGTCATATAATTAATAATATGAATCTTACATCTATGGCAAGAAATATATAGTTATCTTTTATAATTTTTTTGGGCCATTTAATCTAACGTATTATTATTCTCTTTTCTATAAAGAAACAACAATCTACAAATATTAACAATATTTAATTTGAAATATGATTACCGCTTGCAATCGAGGGTGATGATCTCACCCGAAATTCAATTATATCTAGTCAATATTTCACATTTTCTTTAGTGATGACCTTTGGTAACAATTAACTCAACTAACATCAATTACAACTTCTATCGGGAACTAGGTTTCATCCTAGTTAGTCTAAGAGTTTGTTCAGACTAGTACCTAAGTCTCCATAGATATTAAGTTTCCAGGGGTACAGAAGTTTCCAGATTTTGTAGCGCTTCCATTGAATAAACTTTTGGTTCAAAGTTTGGATCACAAATATCTTTAAGCATATTTCCAAATTTATCAATAGCCATAAAATACTTGTAATCCTTAATATCAGCAACATTGACTTTGCGTATGGCTATAATAACATCGTTTTTGAAAAGCCAATATTTTTCCACAAAACCATTATCTGTAGATCGAAGTTCAACGGTTCTTAAATACTTAGGGAACATAACAAATTCCCCAAATGAGAATGAGTAATATTCCATATTGGCACCAATACTTTTCGGAATATGGTTGAACCACTTATGACTATTTAAAATATTAGTAGAACTTTCGTCTAATACAAATCCCCCGTTTCTTGAATTATTTGTACTTATACTATTTGGTCTGTGAATTTTAGTTATATTCCGTGATACATCTAATTTATTGCTACTTAAAGATTTGCTATTTGTCACATTGAATGGTGGCTGATGACAATTAGTTCTCAAATTAAGATGGTAAGTTCCTGCACTCCATCGGTGTTTTCCATGAATACCAGTAAACATTGAACCAACCATAACGTAGCCTCTACCCATTATTCCATATTCTGCATGACCTAAGTTAAACATATGTCCTAATTCATGGCAGGCTCCACCGATAGACAACGAAAAACATTCTCCATAGTTCAAATTAAAATTATAATTATTTGAATCAGTTTCAAAAGGCAACAAGTTATATGGATCATCGCAAAGAAATCTGTAAATAAAATTAATTTTATATAATGTAAATTTAATATTCATACTGCAGTATGTATTTTATTACCTAGGAATAACTTCTGTATCATTGACTGGCCATGAGCCGAAAAATGGTGAAGAGAATAATGCTAAATTACCACCTCCTCGAGCAGTGTACCCACTGGTAGCATTTATAATATCATCAAACGATCCTCCATTTATATCAGAAATTCCTTGGAAGTAAGTGGCAGATAAGCAACCAAAGAATTTTCTACTGGAGGTTCCCCATTCTGAAGTCATTAATTCCATTGATATGTGATACCAAATATCATGTTCAGACATTTTAAAGATATCAGCAACAGATAAATTTGATTTATAAACCAAACAAACTGTTCTGAAATTCCGATCCAATTCAACAGAAAATGTTTTACGTCCATATCCTAAGTCATTTAATTTTTCTGCGAATATGCTTTGCATTAAATTTATTCCCAATACCATTCTCTTGCATGAAACTTCTATGCTATCATCTTCATTAGCAGGAGCTTGAATACATCCATTATGATCTTTACAAATTATAAATACGGGTAGTACTGAGGTATCTGATATTTGTGGAGTGTATGTAATATTATAGCTTAGGTCTCGGCTACAAAACTTCAATACAATATCAGATTTTCCTGGTTTAAGCTCTATCAGTCCTCTAAATCTGCTGTTTGTTACATTCCAAAGCAATGGTGTAGCTAAATCGTTAACATAAACTAGAACTGGCACAGAGCAACAAGTGTGTGTGTTTGTTACTAATCCTTTTATGAATATTAGCGGATAACTTATAATGGAGCCATTAGCAATATTATCAATACTAATTAAATGATTCCTTTTACAACTTGACGCCATATTAGCAACAAACAAAACGTTTATTTGTTTTTAAATTAAATATATCAATAGTTTAAATTGTTATACGATTAATTGGAAGATTTAAGATTTGGGAATACAACCGATTAACCTATTGCAATAAAATAATTTCAAACTTCTTTAAAAATGTAATTTATTAATGGAAAACAATTAGTAAGTCTTTGTATTACTATACACTAATAAACAACACATAAAAACTTAAAATAAAGTATTTCTTAAATTAAATTAATTTAAAATTCATAACCTTAGTTTTAAAACACATTGACATTTCATCTGTCATATGATGGCAGATGATAGATCAATAACTAGTCAAGTTTTATATATTAGATGCCTACTAAATTTTGGTTTGTTTCTAAAATAAATAAATTAGTTTCTCTATATAACCATAGATAACACAGAAACTGTTAAATTTATTATTTAAAAAAAAAAATTAATATATAATCATGAAATAATAGGGAAATAAGAAATCCTGTAAAAAAAGTAATGAAGCAGTAAGGATTTACGAAAACCTTCTCTAAATTGTTAATTAGTAACGACGAAATGAATTAGATGTTTAAGAAATAATAAATCGAAAATGTAAGATCTACGTCTCCTTTTATTTGTTTAACATCGAACCATTTTCAGTGATGGTATGGTGTCTTGGGCTCATATACGTCACACCATCGCTGCCTAGTAGGCTTTTACATGTATGTGACTATATAATCAATCTAACTTTGATACCAATCACACCCAGAAAGTATTATATAATACCTCAGTCTAACTGTACCAAAGTACTAACAATCAAACTCAGAAAATATTTCTGGTAATGTATCGTCAGAATGATTATTTGCAATGACCAAAATATTGAATTTTAGCTCGATCAAAGATTGATAAAAACTCAAACTTCTCCTGTAAGGCTGTAAAGGAACTACGGAAGACTAAATGCACCCATAATGTCGCGGATTCTGCATTTCTACAGTAGATAAAATCGAATTTGGGAAAGGAAATTAGACAGGACACCCGGCTACAAGTAGTAATTAAAATAAAACGAAATATCCAATTTGAAATTGATATATTTTAAGATATGTACATTATATTTTTGAAAGAAACATGAGTTACATAAAAATATTTAATATTTGTTATGAAAATGAAAACAAAAATATATAGACTAGGTTTAATTATAAACTTAATAATAATTAATAAATATCTAAAACTTTTTTCAATTATAAATAAATCATTAAATTAATATAAAATTTGTTTAAAATATACTATGTTTGATAATTTTTATATCTCAGGCATTTTTATGGCTACCAAAATAACAAATGATAGCCATTTTAAACAATTACATATATTTATAAGTTGTTTGTGTTATTTTGGTAATATTTCCTGGTTTCTGGGAATAAAAAAATAATACAAGGGAAAGTACATAAAGTACACATTCTTCTTTATCTTTATCTTCATCAGAAACATTTTGATAAATATTTAAAACAAGAATTATTTCGTACGACAATTCAACACACAATTTCATTAACGCCATTAACAACTATACGAGTATAATGGAATATTTACGTTTACATTCCATAATTTATTTTCTTGTTAATTTAGATGAGAGCTTTAGCACGGGCACACACCAAATAATACTGTTTACATAAATGGGTCACTTCATAAATAATTATTTTTTAATAATCTAATAAATCTAGAACATATAGTAACTAGAAATATGTGCTTTAATATTTTGTGATGTGAATTCTTTTTAATTGCGAGCTAAAAGTGTTATGGTGCGTGTCCATGCTAAAGTGGATTAAAAGTATGGTCCAAGTAAGTCAACAACGAACATATTAGTATCTAACACATATTGTATGCATGATCAATTACACGTTAAGCAAATAAACGGAAACGTTTAGATGTGCTCAAATAATTTTGATGCGTGACAATTACTCGTTTAATAGAGAATCTGTTTAACATGTATTATGTGCATACACTGAACGGACTGAACGGTTATCTAACAATAATAAGTTTTTTAAAAACAACATGTTCTGTTCGTATGACTAGGTTGTACACCAAATATTGGGAAACATTTATTATAAATTCATTTCATTATGTTATTAAATAATATATTTACTCTTTCGTAAATTTATTATAAAATAACTCTCAATTATAATTTATTATTTATAGTTGATATTTTATGTTTAGAAGTGTCTTCATGTATAGTTTTTCATGAGACGCTAAAATTTTAAACAAAACAGATACTTACTGTAACAGCAATAAGTAACTATTTTGAATTTAGCGTAAACACTTGCACAGTGTGCTGTGCAGTAAATGCAGTTACTTTAAAGTTGCAGTAGCAGTTCTTATAACTGCATTTCATTTAAAACTGTTACCTTAAAGTAAACGAAGATGGCTTCTTATGAGGCTGTATTGTTGAAAAAGTTATTAATCAATGAATAAAAAAATCGATATGCTGTAAAAATGAATCTAAGTTCACTAAATATATCATCTCTCTTACTAATTTTATAAAATATGTATTTTGAGTTATAAATTTGAATATAGTAAACATTATTTCCAAGAAGACAACTCAGAATACTGTTTGCTACGTTAACTCCAAGTAAACCCTGTATCACAAATCTCAAGATAATGTTTCATACATTGAATACCAGTTCCAAAATTAAGTTGCATTCATTTAAACAATTTCTTTTTGTTTACATTTTTTATATTTGGTATTTTTGACAATGCAATTATTTGCGGAGTGAATACTACTCTTTGTACGGTATGGTTTCGTTTCGATATCCTAGGGCATAGAATGATTTTCTTAATTCCATGTTTTCACTTATTTCAAAGCTAGAATACTCTTGAGAATATTTTGGTTTTATAATTGATATGTGTAAAATTAAAACTACAACTATATTAAAAATATATAAAATATAAAGAAATAAAATTTGAAACTAGCTTGCTTCTTTGGAGATTCATAACTAATATATATAATATATATAATAAAATAAAATATATTAATCTTTGAAAATTCTATGATAATTAACAAAACTGTGCAAGAAGCATACATTTCAACAAATTTAATTGTTTAAAAAAATATGTTTACAATTCTAAATAAAATTCAGCTTTTATCCGGATTATAATTTTAATTATTATAGGCAGCCTAGGTATAATTCCCTTTGTTATATAGAAATCCTTCCTTCAAAATCTACATTTATATGTAGTTCCTCAATAAAGACTTATATTAGTATATGTAAGTCACATTTTAAATATCTTAATTAGAAATTTTAAGTGATATCAGTTTTCATTATCCGTTAAATTGATATTGCCTTATTTCTAAATAATTTATATTAGATAGTTAACACCTATATTTTTAAAACATTAATAATTTTCAATCATCTGTCACACTCAATAATTACTGATAATAAATTGAAAATATAATTTGCATATTACATGATAATAATAAGTTTTACCATGAGTAAATGAAATTTACTTTATCTGTTTACAGAAATTGTTATGACATTACTAAAATATTATTTTAAAAATATCTAAAAAGTTATTGAGCAAAACTATTTTAAATTAAAAAAAAACAGTAAATATACAACGGTAACAACCGTTGTATAGCCAAATTACGTTTAAACGTATAAGCAAGATAAATTTCAAGTCTACGTTTGTGTTTACATTTGCAACTTTGCTTTGTATTTCTTGTTTGTTATTAGCATTTCCTGTTTTAGGCTCCTGAATTAACTACAATATAGAATTCAGTGTGACAGAGACAGAAAATATAATTTTCAGAATAAGACATAGTTTTCCATCTATAGTAATATTTTATATATTTATTTAATTAAAACGAATTAACTATATAATAAAAATTTAAATCAATTTACTCTTAAAACTATTAACAATAATATTTTTGAAAATGTAAAATATCAACAGATTTATGGGATAAAATTTAATTAGAGCTATATATATATACATATATATATAACAAAGAAATCATATTAATCAAGAGTTAGCTTGTAACTTATGTATATAATTTAAATATATTTTTATATAAAACGTTTATATTTTAGTATCTGAGATAACAACTAAAGTATGCACATTTAGATATGATCCAGATATTTTATATTCTTAACTTTGAATATTTTCTTAAATTTATAAGTAGATAATTTTTAAATTGAATGTCTTTCGGATAATTAATATTTAGATTCCAATATATTACCAATGTTTGAAATTTAGTTATGTGCTAATGAATTCAGACTGTTACGAAACCGTTTAATGAAATAAGACTTAGTTAAGCTCTGAACAGATTCATTTCATTCATTTAATGAAAATTTCAAATATTTGGACAACTTGGAAAGTTAATAAATTTATTTCTACATTTGAAATTTAAGATACCAATACGTATTACTAGGGTGATTATAACGTTACTGATTTTTATAATAGAAACAAATGTAAGAGCAGCTATTGACTATAGAATATGTTGCTCTGATGGGATTATTAAATTAATAAAATACTGTTTGTTTAAAAAATATCTCAGAAAACATTGAGTTATAGAATAAGTTACCCAAAAATGTTGAATGAAATCACATTATGGTGAAAATACTCTAAGACTGCGCAATAATGTTGCCAAAACATTTGCCAGACATTCTGCACGCAGAGCAAGTTGACCAGCGTTTTCTCTGTTCTCAGAACCATACCTAACTTTGACGTTGGCTAGCTCCCTGAAGCTGGACGCAACATCGTGCACCTTGAGTACCAAATTTCTCGTTTGCAGAGGAGCCGATGTGTGAATAGTCAGATTCTGAGACAATTCAGTGATTCGCCGTAGAGCTGTCAGGCTAGCTGCCAAATGTTCAGGGAGATTGGATAAATTTGGGTCCGACATAGACATCACCAATAACTTACTTGATGTCACCAACTGAAGAGATTGACTGGTAAGATCTTCTCGAGCGAGCTGTGAAATATATATAACACTTTTAATAATCATTTACTATTTTAAGTTTTTATATTGCATAAGAATATGGACCTGAAATTTGTCTTCATCAATACTAGCACCACCTCCTGCAGCTTGAGCAGCACTACATTGGGCAGCAACTTGGTCGAGGCGTACCAAGAGGCCTGCCATGGCGACGTCAGTCTTTCCAAGAAGAGCATCAATATTTACAACATGTCCATTTTTATGAATACGTTCATGCAGAGATATGGGGGGCATATCTGGTGGGGGGCACGCGACAGTGATGGGGAGTCTGCAAGTCAATTGACCGGGGCGCTCAGCGTGCGTTCTGCGAGATAGTTGTGGGGAACATAAAATGGAGTATTGAGGAATAGGCAAAGGATTTAAATCGGATGCATTACGTGGTTCTGAAAGAGATCTACCTTTAAGGTGGTTAGCCAGACAGTCAGATTGAGAACGCAGATGTCCATTTCTGGGGTTACGTCTTACATTCTCAGAAGACTCCAACGATTCGACAACGAAGGTATTATCAAGATCTCGATACATGTTTCTATTTCTCTGCAAATGAGGTGATCCAATCCCAGCTACTCGGGGTTGGGTTGGGAAATTCTTGTCAGCATTTTTGAGTATCGGTATTGGGCTCTTCTGCCCATTCTTAATTCGTAGTGCATCTAAACTTGGAACAGGAGGTAGTGGGGGTTTCTTTGGAGGTAAGTATAAATGAGGAGGAGCATTATTGCTCGAGTCGTCATTCCGTGGCGGCAGTGGAGGTAAGTCAATAGATTTCACATCGTTTGGTAGTTGCATGCTCTTATACATCAAATGATCAATCTTCTTCGGTGGTCGTTCCGGAGGCTTCTGCATTTCATTAGAGCTGCTTCGAGGTGGAGGTCTAATATCACATTCTGCAGCTGATTCATTTTGTTTTGATTTATCAGTCTTATTTTTAGCACAACATGAAAATGGTCCTTTTCTATCTATTGTGGGATACTCTATGACATGTGAGGTCGATGGTACAGCAGCTTCCTGAGAACGCTGAGACACTGTACTATCACTCCTCTTATCTTTCAGTATCAAACTATCTCTTGCAACTGACAAAGATTTAGATGAATTCGAGTTGTTAATAGTACGGCGTTCGTCTCTCAGTTTTGTGGGACTGTTTTGAATTCTTCTAATCGATTTATTAGAATTAATCTCCGATTGATTGCTGTACACCACTTGAGATTCGTGTGTAACCGGTGGAGGTGGAATTATGTAAGATAAAATTTCTTCAGGGGTTAATTCAACAGCTGGTGTAATTTTTTGCGTGGGAGGTTGAACGGTTACTGTAGCTAGAAATTCTTCCAAATCTTGATTACACGCACTTTGGTTATTTCGTATGTGGGATTCCACCCCAGATTGACCATCCGCAAAAGACATAGGTGGAACATTTAATACGGTTTGAACGCTGCTTATACTATCCAGCTCATCTGGAGTTTGCGGTGGAGGAATAAATGTGAGATCAATTAAGTCAGGATCATGCTCAATAAGACTATCATCTTCAGTGCCTGCGGGTTGATACGCAGCGGCAGCAGCATCCTGAGCATTTGCTGAAGTGTTTTCACGAAGTTGTTTCAAATATTCTTTTAAATTCTGTTCGCGCGAAATATCATTTTTGAAAGTACCGTTATCAGGACTATGTAGACCAAAGCTAGTTCTCAATGGTTTGTTGATAGTCTTCGTTTGATTTCTATGAATTGGAGAATTATTTGGTGTGTACAACGAGTCAGTGTCACTTTCTGATTGAGAGAGATCGGCGCTCAACGATTGCATTGCATCTGTCAATCCACAGCCAATCAATATTTGACTCAGGCCTTGAGTTGTACGCTTTTGAACATTGTTGTCTCCTTCCTTTGTTTGTGTCAACATTGCATTTAATCCTTGAGCTATACCATTTAAATCCTGATTTATAACTTCGGTCAAAAGCACCAAAGAGTCACTATGTTTCAATTGCCCCGGCTGATCATCAAATGAAGACATCCGACTATGCAGACTTTCGCAATCGCTCTCCAATTCGTAGTCTATACAAGTTTCATGCCAATCTGACGATTTGGGTTTTTGATTTGCTTGTTCTTGTAGGGGTACTCTAAATGCACCTTCCGATTGCTCATTTAGGTATTGCTCTGAGTTTTCGACTAATCTTTGCATTTCCGCAACCCGTCGTAGAACTTCTTCATTTCGGGCTTCCACAAGTTTGCCAGGCTCTTTTCCACTCTCCAATATCTCCATGGATACTACGCTGTGGATGTCAATCCCCAAGGTTTCTTCCACTGCTTCTACGGGTCTTTCGACAGCGGGGTAATCGACGTCGTTGCTGACGTTGTTGTGGTTGTTGTTGGACAGAGTGTTGTTCATATTTCTGTCACAATCATCATTCTTTTTGGGAGTTGGTGGGGCTGGCAAACTAAGCGGCAGAATATGACCGTTAGGCTGAGATATGTCTGCTGCGTAATAAATTGGCGGCATTGTGAAGGCCATGCTTTGGATTGGCATATTGTTATGATCCAATGACAAATAACTCCACGTTTCTGGAACAACGCTGTGCTGTGATAAGTAAGGAGGAGCAATATCCTCACTAGCCACTTCCCTTTCTTGATCGATGGTAAGGATTCGTCCAGTAATTAATCTATAATAACCAGCTAAAACTAAAGCTAATTCACTTGCATCTCTATCTTCCATTAAAAAGGAAACAACACGATCTCTTTGAAGGAAGATTGTAACTGCGTATGACAGCTCATCCTCTCGAATTAGCGTTACATGGGTTATATCCTCTAGACTCGAAATTGGTGTTGGCTGTAACGCAATTAGTTGACGTGTTAATAAAATGTGATGAATTTAAAACAAAGACTAAAACATGTACTGCAGTACATGTAGTATAAAGTACTAGAAGTATGCAGTCAGTAATTACAGAAGCTGCAAACCTTTTCTGGTTTAAGAAATTAAAATAAATAAAGAAGCATCGTAGTAGTGATGGTACCACAGGCTAAAGCGTGAGAGAGGCATGATTTCGAATACAAAAATTTGAATTTATAGAAGGTTTTATAAACTAAATAAGCTGTTTACATGAAACTTACCACAGAATTGCGTACGCTGGAAATTTGACTTAATCCAAATCGTGGACTAACAAGAATGACGCGCTCCATCAATGTGGGAGAAGATTCACGCTGATTGGTGCTAAAACATTTGGCGCCATAGCTTGGTAGTGCGGAAATAATGTCTAAGTAATGTAGTTTGGCCTAGAAATATACCAGATAAGTTTACTGTGGGCCGCCACATGCTTGCAATTTGCAATTTTTTGCACGGAAGAGTTTTGATTTCGAATATATCTGACAGATATAAAAGAAACTAATTAATTAATCATTAAAGTATTAAATGTTAAAAGTAAACTTACTTGTAAGGGACTCAGCTGCTTAGTAGCGGAACCTGTCATTTGTTGAGTGAGTTTCAGAAAATGAGCTATTAGTCTCCTAATTTCTTTTCGTTTCATTTTCTCTAATAAACTACCTGGTACAAATCGTTCAAGTCCAAACTCGCGCCTGGAATAACATATAATGCAACTATAATAACATCTATTATATTTAATGGAATATATTATTCAGTGGTCACTTACTCTACTGCTTTAACGGTAAGTTTTGCAGCTGACATATTATTTGCTAAAGCATGTTGATGCATATGAAGAGCTGCTAATCTTAATGCTACATCTGGTTGCAATTCTGGTGCAAATCGTTCTTGTGCTACGTCATTACATGACTGCATATAAAGATAATCCAATGCATTTAAATCTCGCTGGGCGAGTGATGCTGCAGTTATTGGAACAAATGATACTCGGAATAAGCAGCGAAGCTTATGAGCCCCGGGTCTTGAAGCTATCTACAATATTAATGAGAAAGATATAAAATATCTATAGACGGTGTTACGGAGAATATTCAATCTGTAATATGGGTATAACTTAGGCAGTTACTCAATATTAATATTTAAGTTTGATAATTGTAGCTTGTAATTCCTATAAAGCTGATATTTTATTATCATATCTGATCATTATAATGTTCCAGGTGTATATTTCTATTCTTATATTCTTAAATGTTTGGTACTGAATTATGTATGGTAGCTCGAAAACGGCAATGTCTTTAAAAATTGCCTATTTCGTAGAGAAAAAAATTCTAAGACTTTTGGCGTCCCCGGATTTTCCCCTGAATGTCCTGGAAACCCGCAATTTTGGAAAAACTGAAAAAAAAGTGAGCTCTTTTTTGCTGTATAACTTTTTATTCGTAGAAGATAGAAAGGTGACATTTTGCATGTGTATTACGCTATTGAATGCGAACATATTTCAAAATTTAGAAATTCAAAATTTAATAAAAGGGGTTCCGAGAAAATTGAAGGGCCCGGCAGATGGGTAAAAATTGTGCTAGAAAGTTGAAATTTGTTATGGGGTTATGAAATGTATATGGACTAACTTTGGTACATAATTTACGAATCGAAAAAAAAATCCCAAATTTTGAAAAAAAGTTGGTCAAGAACGAATAAATTGAAAATATTTTATATTTAGTTGAAGAAGTTATATATTTTTTAGTCAGTTTATATGATACATTATTTGTTTTTACATGTAAAATTTATATAGAAAGAGTTAAATATTTCAATTTAAAAATGGAATTAAAAATTGGAATGAAATTCAGATCACACACAAAAGATAGTCGTCGCTTGTGACGGGGGTAAACTCTAGTATGGGTATAACTTAGGCAGTTGCTCAATATATTTAAGTTTGAAAATTATAGCTTGTAATTCCTATAAAGCTGATATTTTGTTATCTGGTTTAATTAAAAAGAAAACAAATATAGAAACTAAAGTTCAAATTACGACCGCCGAACTATCGTGATTTGGACTATAAAAGTCATGCTGTTTTATTACTCTGTTCCACACCCTTAAATGTCACTTTTTTTAAACCCAATGATCTAAGAAAACGTACCGAACTATCTAAGCAAAATAAGTTAAAAATGTTATAAAACTTACCCTTGCTAAAGTTTCTTGAGGGTCCAATAATGTTAATTTGTTTCTGCGCAAACTTTTAACATGTTCTAACACGAGACTGAAATGCTCACTGGCCGTCAAACACAATTTATCAATTAAACTTGTAACCACGTCTTGCACCGATGTGTTAGCGTCATATTTAAAAGATTTTGTTTGTCCATTTTCGAGGAAAACTTTTAATACGTTTGCCATTGGTGGAACGCAAATATCGCCAAGGGAAAATGCAGACGGCTGAAAGAAAATCAAATATTGTGATATGGTTTCCAAGAATTGAACATCAACAATTGCATAAGATGATTATTTACATACAACACAACTTAACCTCAAAATTAAAATTCCATAAAAAAACACAAAAATATGTAGATGATATGTGTAAACATAAATTATACGCATCTGCTACATAACTGTGTTTAATATAAGAGATTTGTAATTAAAAATAACATAAATTTCCTGTTTAATTTATCAGTTATATTGATTGACATTTCTATTTTGACATTTCATATTTTTGTTGTAAAACGCCACGACTAGGCGATTTCATTAAACGAAGAAATATAATTAATTTAAAACTCTTAGATAGTTTTTCGATTGTTTCTCTTGCTCATTAATTTCGTAAAAACATTTTATCATGATCCATTTTAACACACATGAAACTATATAAGAAAAACTTACTGGAAAAAGTGGCGCTCCATTAACGCAAACGCTTTCCGCAAATCTGACACGACTGGGTCGAGTTCGAAGTTTAGCCCTTTTTCCTGCTGACAGTAAAGTAGATTTACGACCAGCGGCACCATAACAGCCTGGTTGACATACTACCAATGTAACATGTGATTCAGCACAACGGACTAGCTGAATCACGTGATCTCGAGGAGCTGTCCGAACATCTTCTCCGTTGACTGACAGGATATGGTCCCCTGGTTCAAGCTGTGTGATACATAGAAATAATTTATTGTTTATCATCTGGTAAAATAATTTTAAAGCTGTGTTAAGAGGTCCGTTATCCTTCACGTTAGGTCGGAACTTGCTTTCGGTTCATTCACAACTTAATAAATAAAAAACTTCTTACGAATAAACTAAGGTAGAAATAAACGCATTTTTAAATAAATAGTTATATAAACTTTGTTAATAAAATATGTTATAATACGAAAAATGAATGACACAAAAAAAACGGTTTTCTTTTACAGATTTTCCATGATGGTACACGAAAACAGAATCTTATTTATAATGCCCCAGGTGTATGTTTATATGTTTGTTGCTGAAATTTGTATGGTAGAATGAAAACTATTATGCTATTTTGTAAAGAAAAAAATTCTAAGACCTTTGGCGTTCTCAGATTGTTTCCTTAATTCCCTGGAAACCCGTAATTTTGGAAAAACCGGAAAAGAATTAATCACTTTTTCCTGTATAACTTTAAATTCGTAAAAGATAAAACGTTGAAATTTTGCATGTGTATTAAGGTGTAAAATGCTGACATTTTTCAAAAATTAAAAATTCAAAACTTGAAAAAGAGGGCGGGGCGTTGAAAAAATTCGGGAACCTGTTAGGGAACTTTGGAGCAAGTTTATATTATGGATTATAGAATAATTAAGTATATTTATTATTAATAAAAAAAAATTCAAAATTTTATTTGGGCACGGGGGCAGTTTTTGCCAAGAGTAAAAATTGTTCTAGAAAGTTGATATATTGTATATAGGCCCAAATTTTGAAAAAACGTTGATCAAATAACGCATAAATTGAAAATATTTGTTATTTTGATAAAAAAAATATATATTTATAGTCAGTTTGTATGAAACATTATTTGTTTTTAAATTTAAAATGAAATTACAAATTATTTTATAGAATTCAAATCATAAACACTAAAAAGACGGGGGTTGCGACGGGGGTAAACTCTAGTTCTAATATATTGTCATAATCATAATTTTTTTTCAAGTTTTCGTCTACTTCTTTATATTATTAAAAGGAACAAAAAAAAAACCAAAAAAGTTACTGAAATAAATTAACCGAGGTTTCAGCGTGTTTTGGCCTAATTGTACTGAACTAATCTGAGTATTGGAACCAGATTAAAAGGTACCTTTTAAGCTACGGACGCTCCAAGAAATAGAAGAATTCATGAATTTAATTTGTTTAATGTGGCGCGTGTTTGTTGACGCCTATTTCAGAACCCAGTAAATATAACGCTGATCTGGGGATCGAACCCGAACACACAGCAGTCTAGCGTCAAGTATAAATGCTCTTCACTACTGTGTTCGTATTTTCATAACTGTGATTCAATTGTGTTCAACTGTGATTTCATTGTGATTCAAGTGATGAATATATATTGTATGTATTGAAAGATCGAGGGTATTTATTTATGTTTTTTTAAATACCATAAACTGCGCAGTTTCTTTTTAATTTTAAAAGTTTTTACAACTTCAAAAGCATCTAGTATTTTTTTTTAAATAGCATAGTAAGACTTTTGGCGTTCTCAGATTTTCCCCTTAATTCCCTGGAAACCCGTAATTTTGGAAAAAACAGGAAAAGAATTAATCACTTTTTCCTGTATAACTTTTAATTCGTAAAAGATAAAAAGTTGAAATTTTGCATGTGTATTAAGGTGTAAAATGCTGACATTTTTCAAAAATTAGAAATTCAAACATGAAAAAGGGGGCGTTGAAATAATTCGGGAGCCCGTTAGGAAACTTTGAAGCAAGTTCATATTCTGGATTGTAGAATAATTAAGTATATTATTAATAAAAAAAAATTCAAAATGTCAAAATTTTATTTGGCGGCACGGGGGCAGTTTTTGCCGAGAGTAAAAATTGTGCTAGAAAGTTGATATTTTGTATATAGGCTAACCTTTGTAACTTATTTACGAATAAAAAAAAATCCCAAATTTTGAACGTTGGTCAAATAACGCATAAATTGAAAATATTTTTTATTTTGGTAAAAAAAATATATATTTTTAGTCAGTTTGTATGAAAAATTATTTGTGTTTATATGTAAAATTTGTATATAGAACGAGTTAAATACTTCAATTTAAAAATGGAATTAAAATTTGAAATGAAATTACGAATTCTTTTAATGAATCCAAATCATACACAGTTCAACCTCTAGTTTTAATATATTGTCATAATTAATTTTTTTTTTCGAGTTTTCGTCTACTTATTTAGTATTAAAAGGAACAAAAAAAACCCAAAAAAGTTACTGAAATAAATTAACCGAGGTTTCAGCGTGTTTTGGCCTAATTTTACTGAACTAATCTGAGTATTGGAACCAGATTAAAAGGTAAGAAATAGAAAAATTCATTTGTTCATTTGAATTTAATTTGTTTAATGTGGCGCGTGTTTGTTGTCGCCTATTTCAGAACCCAGTAAATATAACGCTGGTCTGGGGATCGAACCCGAGCACACAGCAGTCTGTCGTCAAGTATAAACGCTCTCGACTACTGTGTTCGTATTTTCATAACTGTGATTCAATTGTGTTCAACTGTGATTTCATTGTGATTCAAGTATTGTAATTATAATTATTTAAGAATGAAACGATATTATTATTATTATTAATATTATTATACAGGGTGTTTGGTAGCAAGGTGCAAAGCCAGTACCGTGAAAAAGATGATAAAAAAGGTAGATGATAAAGATTCTGGAAGGATAGTTTTCCACATAATAATCAAGTAATTTTAAAGCGATTTTAAAATGTTGATAAAATTCAAAACATTATTTAGTTCTCTCGTTCTAATGTTAGCTCTAATTATGAGAATTGGTAAGATATCAGCTTAAATTATACCTTAAAAGAAAGGCAAATAACCGAGCATGTTTTTAAAAAGGTTTGAACAATCGAGGTTATTTTATTTATGTTTTTTTAAATACCATAAACTGCGCAGTTTCTTTTTGATTTTAAAAGTTTTTACAACTTCAAAAGCGTCTAGTATTTTTTTTAAATACCATAGATGCTTGAAACTTGGTCTATTAGATTAGGTCCACATCTGATAAACGCCATAATTATCATACCAACTTAAATTTAAAAAATCCTTAAACTGATATCTCGAAAATTATGCGACTTTTACTGAGGCCATGTTAAGGTTATTCGATGTGTCTGAGGCAGGTCTACCTCCGGTGTCAGTGTGACCTGCAGTTTTTGGGACACCCTGTAGAGCCAGTAAACATACCAGTAAATATTGTAATTCCCATTTTGTTTTATGCCAAATTATTCGCAGCACAAGGCATGAAATAAAATCAATGTCAATTATGTGTAAATTGATTTGAGAGTTTCAGATACATTTGGATGTAAAACTATGGTAAGTCACAAAAAAAAGGGAATAAATTTCTTTAAAGAATCGTGCGTAAAACGCACAAATTGTCTGGAAAATTAAAGTAAGACTTTAAATTGCTGCGGTGAGTAACTAAGTTAATTCTAATTTATATGCAACGGTTCCCAGAAATTTGTATGTTGGACAGAAACAAAAGCAGTTTGTCATTTTTGAAATCTCAAATTTACATCCAGTTGCAGAATTGAATTAGGAGGGTGAGTAACGGTAGCGGTGGGGGCCGTTATTGAAGTAATTCAAAACTTAAGAGCGAGAAGTTAAATTTAAAAAGTCAAATATTATCATTAAATATTCAAAAGTAAGTTAATATAAAAATTGTATTAAAATTTCAAATGAAATACAAATTAATTTTTTAAATTTAAATAATACAAATTAAAAAAATCGTCACTTTGCAACGAGGTAAACGCTAGTTAAATATTAATATTTTAATTAATTCAAAATAAATAATGCAATTATTTATTTTAGAGTAATGAACACGAACTGTTGTAATCAAAGCTACTTTAGTAAATAAACAATCCCAGCAATGAAAACATAGGTTTTACTTCAGTACACTCCTATAAAAAGGTTTTGCTATAACTAAAGGTTAACATAAAAAATATAGTTTTGTTAAAGACCGAACACAGTGTTATCTCAGGGATAATGTAAGGAAGGTGTTTCGCTTGTTTAAGGTGAAACATTACTTCACGGTTATATAGTTAGATTCAGATGGCAACAGTGTACTAGCACTCCATGTTTTGAAATATAAAAATGTTAATAACTTTGTACACGATTGAGCTATTTAAACCATATAAACTTTAGAAGTCAGATAAATGTTCAAGCTTTGTTTATAAATAGATCATTAATTAGTATATCAATTATTTAGAAACATATAGCGTGTAGCGTGGATTGAAGTATATGCATTTCATATTTTCCAGTGGCCATAGCTACAATTAACACATCACTTAATAAGTTCGTAGTATGACATATAGATGGCTCCACTGTTCACAAATTCATATGAGTTTTAGATAGTACCAACCTTCAAACTATATGTGTCAAAATGTCATAACCATGCGATCAACAGTTTCCTAGTTGCAGTGGTTTTAGTGACGTTGCCTTTGTGATTTTCAAAACAATAGAACACTTTGAAACCATTGCTTTTTAATGGAAAAAAACTACCGTTCAAACAAAGCAATGGTTTGACAAGTGTTATTCAAACTCTGCTACATCGAAACAAATAGTAGCAATGCTTTATCAACACACAAAATTCAGATTATTTCATTGTTTTGAATATTATCAAAGTAGCGGTACTAAAATCACTGTAACTTGTAAACTAATGCTGAGAACGTCATGAAATTTTGACACATATCGTTTGAACGTTGGTACTATTTAAACATCACATGGATTTGACAATAGTGGCGCCATCTACGTGTCATTCTACGAACTTAAAGAGTGATGTGTTATTATAAAATATTTATTATAAAATTTGTTACAACTAATTGGTGATTAAAAAAAGGTTTTTGTTAGACTTACCTTGTCAACACTAGGGCTTCCTTCCGTAACGAATCGTACAATCACTGGCCTTTCAGAACCAGCGACGAAACCAAATCCAACGGTAGGATTTCGGGCCATGGTGACAACTCTAGGTTCTGGTTCTTCGTCATTGCAAAGCTCTGGGGCTTCATATGTTGTCGTTTTATTTACATGGCTAAAACAAAAATAAAAATCAGAGTAAAAATACATGCGGTGTTAATCCGGAATGTCACGGGAGATTATCCTTTATGTCGTCGACTTTAAGGGACTGTCTCGAAATTAGACTAAATAGATTTTGTATTTTCTTTGAACGAATTTGGCAATTTTGGCCGCAAAATATCGAAATTGAAATAAATATAGTCGTTGTTGATAAGGCTCGGCATCGGAAATAGGCCGAGTGAAGAATTCTAGCTCTTTAGAGTACTGCACGAAGAAATAAAAAGGTACATATATTTTAAAATAAAAGAAGAAACTTGTACTAATGAAATGGTTACCAGTTAAAATAATCATTAATTGGATGCAGAGATTAGTTCTTAAACCTTAGATGCTTCTCGTTCTGATGTTGAAGTGTAATTAATTTGGAAATAAGTGCGCTCGAATATAACCATTGGGAGATAGTAATACTTTAAAGTGAGATGGTACGCTACCACGTGGTTCGCAAAAAACAAATTTTTAGTGACGTACATTGAGTATGTTGAGTATGCCACCACCACATATTTATAACTACCGACGTTAAATAAAATAAAATAATAATAATAATAAAGTCTCATTTTACTCACTGTATTGATATTTAATTTATGTTTTTAATTATTATTTTAATGTAGATTTCAGGTTTTCAAAATTGTCACATGCGTGTTTTAATTTGAGTCGTTAGTAATATAAATTTTGACAGTTCGACAGTTGGACAAAATTGAATGTTGAATTTTTAAAATTGCTGTTTTTAATAACAGATAGTAATAGAAATTGTTGTCACTCCATTGTTTTTGACAAACTGACCTTGAACTTCTTTTAAAAATAAATCGTACTGAATTTTGACAGGACATTCATATTTAATATTTTAATCTATATTTTAGATTTTCAAAATAGGCATTCCTTGTCACATTCGTGATTTAATTTCAGTTTAGTTAATTTAGTTAGTGCGCTTGCATCGTTAGTAATATAAATTTTGACAATTTGACAGTTGGACAAAATTGAATGTGGAATACTTAAAATTGCTATTTTTAATAACAATTATTAATAGAATTTTTTTTTCAGACTGACATTGAACTTCTTTTAAAAATAAATCGTGCTGCATTTTGACTGATTGACGAAATTAGACTAAATAGATTTTGTATTTTCTTTGAACGAATTTGGCAATTTTGGCCGACAACACTTAATACATTATTTTCATATATTAAAGTATCATCAAAACTCTTTTAATTTCGTTTTTAATTTTGTATTCAATTTAAATTGTATACCATATGAGAATTATTATATTATAACCTCCAAATTGTGACAGTCTGTCAATATGTAGTACGATATATTTTTAAAAGAAATCAGTTTGTCAAAAATAAAGAAGTAAAAACAATTTATATTACTAATTGTTATTTAAAACAGCAAATTTAATTAATTCACATTCAATTTTGTCGAATTGTCATATTAAAGTATCATTCGTACTTACTCTTTTAATTTTGTATTTATTTTAAATTGTATACCATATGAGAATTATTATAGTATATAACCTCCAAATTGTGACAATCTGTCAAAATGCAGTACGATTTATTTTTAAAAGAAATCAGTTTGTCAAAAATAAAGAAATAAAAAAAATATCTATTACTAATTGTTATTAAAAACAACAAATTTAATTAATTCACCTTCAATTTGTCGAACTGTCAAAATTTATATCACTAACGAAGCATGTGCACCAACTAAATTAACTAAACTCAAATTAAAACACGAATGTGACAAGGATGCATATTTTGAAAATTTGAAATTTGGATCTAAATATTAAATGAAAACGTAAATTAAATTTCAAAACAGTGAGTGGGAATGACGCTTACACGTTCCATTTTTATTTACAGAGCAGAATGCCTAATACTAAAGTGTTGAACCTGCTATCTTTGTAATCACCTTTTAAAATCCCTGGACAGCTTTTTATTTAGTTTTATTTTGTAATCGTTTGAATAATTTTGTTTCAAAGTTAATTCAATATTTTTGTGATGCAGTTTTTAATCGCAAAGCAGTCTTTGATCATTGTTCCATGCAACGGCCATTCTAAGTGTCTTTGTACTTTAATTAGGATATTGTAATACTCGTAATATATATATTTATATATGTAAATATATAATAAGGTTTACTTTGTGAAAAATATGAATGTATAGATTATTCTGTAAAAATATCGAAATTGAAATAAATATAGTCGTTGTTGATAAGGCTCGGCATCGGAAATAGGCCGAGTGAAGAATTCTAGCTCTTTAGAGTACTGCACGAAGAAATAAAAAGGTACATATATTTTAAAATAAAAGAAGAAACTTGTACTAATGAAATGGTTACCAGTTAAAATAATCATTAATTGGATGCAGAGATTAGTTCTTAAACCTTAGATGCTTCTCGTTCTGATGTTGAAGTGTAATTAATTTGGAAATAAGTGCGCTCGAATATAACCATTGGGAGATAGTAATACTTTAAAGTGAGATGGTACGCTACCACGTGGTTCGCAAAAAACAAATTTTTAGTGACGTACATTGAGTATGTTGAGTATGCCACCACCACATATTTATAACTACCGACGTTAAATAAAATAAAATAATAATAATAATAAAGTCTCATTTTACTCACTGTATTGATATTTAATTTATGTTTTTAATTATTATTTTAATGTAGATTTCAGGTTTTCAAAATTGTCACATGCGTGTTTTAATTTGAGTCGTTAGTAATATAAATTTTGACAGTTCGACAGTTGGACAAAATTGAATGTTGAATTTTTAAAATTGCTGTTTTTAATAACAGATAGTAATAGAAATTGTTGTCACTCCATTGTTTTTGACAAACTGACCTTGAACTTCTTTTAAAAATAAATCGTACTGAATTTTGACAGGACATTCCCACTCATTGTTTTCATAAGTAATTTACGTTTTTATTTAATATTTTAATCTATATTTTAGATTTTCAAAATAGGCATTCCTTGTCACATTCGTGATTTAATTTTAGTTTAGTTAATTTAGTTAGTGCGATTGCATCGTTAGTAATATAAATTTTGACAGTTCGACAAAATTGAATGTGGAATACTTAAAATTGCTATTTTTAATAACAATTATTAATAGAATTTTTTTTTCTTCTTTATTTTTTACAAACTGACATTAAACTTCTTTTAAAAATAAATCGTGCTGCATTTTGACTGATTGATTTTTTAAATCTGGAAATATTGGAATTTGTAAGGTTCTAAAAAAACAAAGAAAACGCAATTTAAATTATAAATTAAAAATGGTGCAGAGAATGACTACGTATATTCCCATATGCTATACAATTTAAATTAAAAACAAAATTAAAACAGTGAGTGAGAATGATACTTTATGTAGAAGATACGTTTAGATCTTAGAGCATATATATATATAGAGAGAGTGAATGCTGGACCTGAAAGTGTGTCCAAAATGTGTGCGAGAGAGAAAGGTATATGTTTCTATTTGTTCCCAATGTGCATGCGTCGAAAGTAACAGTTGTCAAGTCAGAGTTGTCTAAATATAATACGTCACAGTTGTTAAATATGACATTATATTGATGTAGAATAAAATAGATTTGTAGAAATATAAATAAACTATATATAAATATAACTAAAACGTGAGTTCTGTTCACTTCAAATATCAACTGTTATCCCTACAGCAACATCTATGGCGTTCATGAGTATATGTTTTCACTGAACAGTCACTGTTGTATCGACAGACGAACTTTGTACCAACTAAAGAAATAAAATTTCTTTACATATATTTTATTTATTATATCTGAATAGAATATTAATATTTATTACATCTAAACAGCTGCCAATTTCGACGCATGCGCGTAGAGAACCAATAGGAAGATATACCTTTCTCTTTTGCACACGTTTTGGTTCACATTCACTCTCCATATATGTATGCTTTAAGGTTTAGATATGAGTTGAGGTAAGCTTCGGCAGATTGGAGTGTTTCAAGTTATCTAAATGTTGTAGCCAATGTTAGTCCTTACTCCTTATAACAAAGACAAGTTAAACATAAAATCTAAGATAATATAGCATACCCTAATTATAATTAAACATAAAGTATCAAATTAGGATATATTCGGTCGTAAAGAAGAAGTTAGGGTTCTAAAATATGCAGCTAATTTATAACTCATGAAAATAATAAAAAAAGAAAAACGGGAATAGAAAGGTAAAGGTAAAAACCTGAAGAATTTACAATTACAATATTTGAATACTCGTACTTTAAAATTACAATCTTACTTGATGTAGTAGTGATTCCCCCGGGTATCCATGGCTTGTTCCCAACCATAAGGTAGCTCCTGGCTCTGCTGCCATGTCTCTGCAGGGGGTAACCATCCAGCTGTCTTCGTCACGTGACTGTAAAACGAAATAAACCCTTGTTAACGCAAGATAATTTATTTATTTTTACAAAATTACCAGCACTCAAAAAATAATAGCTCTTTAGAATTATTTTTTGTTAGGTAAAACATGATTAAGTTGTTCAAATGTACAGGTAAATTAATAATAGTATAGAAAACTTCGCTCAAGAAAGGAGGAGATAGTTTTCATGTACTCCTAAGGCCCGTCGCACACTGCAAGCGTATTTAAGCGAATTTTGACTATATGTATACACGCTACAACGCTTTACCTATTCGAACCTTGTAAATGCAATCAGTCGTCTCAGACTGGAAGGGAATGTAATAGTCTTTTTTATAAGAGTGGTGTATCGATAAAAATTAAAGTAAAAGTTTGCTCTTATGATAAATTATGTTAATGCAAAACAATTCCAATGGCGTACTGTTGTATCGGTATGTGGTATGCAGAGACGTGCGTTTTTCAAATACATATACTCAAAATGCAAATACAAAATAGTAAATACCTATTTTCTATATTTAAAATATTGTATTAAAGTATTTAAATATCTTTTAAGAGTATAGAATTTTATATTTTATTTGAAAACTTTTACAAACCTATTTCCTATTTGGAAAATACAAAATAATTTTTTTATTTTTGTTACTTCATAGTGTTAATCAGTAAATATTATTTTTTAAATATAAACTTCAAACCCCACCAATATTAGCACCATCTATGATCTAAAAGTATCTGCACAATTGTCTTAATACCTCCTACTACCCCCACATGAGACATCCAATATTTATATATTCATTCATAAGTAGATATTATTTAGACATGAGTGTACTATTATTTATATATTAATTGTGTATGCCTTTCGGCTTTACAATCTACAGTATTATATTTCTAATACATTTCATTCCTATATACATTCCAAACTTAAAAACTAAACTTAAAATAAACTTAAAATCTTCTCGACTTTTACTACTTCCAAAAGTGCTTTCTGCTTCTTCTTCTTTTGACCCTCTCTATTATTCTCCACCAGATTATTTATTCTCCTGTTTTTCCTTTTCTTCTTACTATTTCCGCCATCCACCTCTTTCCTTCACTGCCTCCCTTTAATAGCTGTCCAATATTCCTTTCGCTTGCTACTTTTTCCTTACACTCAAACTTAATGTGCTCCAGTGTTTCGTCCTCCGCTCCACACATTCTACACTTTCTTTCCTCACTCTTTTCCCAGTATCTGTTTCCTTTTTCCTCATTTCCCAATCTAAACCTTGCTGTTCTTCTTATGTGTTTTATGTCCTTTTCTATAAGGTACTGAGGCACATTATTTTCCCATAACCTCTTATATCTTTTATTGTAGTTACTTTTTTCTATTTTTCCCATTCTCTCCTGCTGTTGTGTCTCCTTATCCCTTCTCCTTAGCTCCTCTGCCACACTTGCGCCACCTTCTCTTCTCCTCTCTGCCTCCTCGATCGCCATTCCATTCCTTTCAAAGTATTCTTTTCTCTTTTTTGGACCTCCTTTCCCCCCATTCTTTATGTAATTCTCTCTTATTTTCTTTAAGATTTTGCTTTCCGCTCTGTTCAATTTCTCCTCGTATTTTACCGCTCTTTCCCCTGTTTTAATTCTTATCTTGTCCCTCTTTAGCTCCTCCATCACCATGTATCCTGGCGTGCACCTGTCCAGCCCTAGAACCCATTTCATATATCTTACCTGTATTCTTTCCAACTTTTCTTGTTCCTTCCACCCCCAAACCTCTGCTCCATACGACATCATACTGGCTATCAGTCTCTCGTATATCCATATTCTCTTTTGTATGTCCCCCCCAAATACCTTTTCCCCTAGTCCCCATACCCGTCGCATTGCTTGCTCTGCCTTCTTTGCCACCTCCCTTATATGCGCCTCTTCTCCATTATTCTTTTTAAAAGTGTAGCCCAGATATTTAAATTCTTCAACTTCCTCAATGTCCTCTGTCTTGTATTTCCACCTTTTAAGTCTCCTTTTTCCACCCCCTTTTTTAAATACCATAATTTTTGTCTTTTCCACGTTTAACTCTAGTCCTTTCCTGTCTATATACCTCCCTAGCCGGTGTGCCATCTCCTGCAGCTCTCCTTCCCTTTTTGCCAACAGGACTATATCGTCAGCGTATGCTAAAGTCCATATCTTGTATTGCCTTCCTATTAGCACCCCCCCGTCTTGTCCTCTTTCCATTACCCCCTCCAAGTCTGCTGTATATATCGCAAATAAAATGGGGCTCAGAGGACAACCTTGCCTCAACCCCTTGTCTGTCCAGAATTCTTCTGATTCTTCACCCCCAACTCTTATTCTCATTCTTGTTTCTTCGTAAATTTCTTCAATACATTTCATTATGTCCTCATCTATTTTTTTCTTTCTCATGTACTTCCACAATTTCTGTCTGTCGACCATGTCAAACGCCGCTTTAAGGTCGATGAACATTGCATATATCTGTCCTCCTTTTTCACTTAGCTCTTTTTCAACTAAATGGTTCAGTGCGTATATATTGTCTAAAGTCCCTCGTCCCTTTCTAAAGCCTGCTTGTGTCTCGGGAAGTATCTCTTTTACTTTTACCTCTTCTTCCAGTCTTTCTCTAACAATCCCTGCATAAATCCTGTACCCTGTGTTCAGTAGTGTGATACCCCTGTAATTTTTGGCTTCATGTCTATTTCCCTTTTTATATATCGGCGTTATTACCCCTTCTCTCCAGCTGTCCGGCAGGTTTCCTCCTTTCCATATCTTGTTCATCGCTGTCAGTAATCCTTTCTCTATCCTTTCTTGCCCAGCTTTCCACGCCTCGTTCTTTAGTCCATCTCTACCTGGTGCTTTCTTTTCCTTGAGTTTTTGAATCTGTGTTTTTATTTCACCTACTTTTATATCGTTTACTTTCTCCTTCTCTTTTATCCCCTTCTTTGTTTTCTCGTTTCTTTTCTTTCCTCCTAGTACTCCCATAAAGTGTTTCGTCCACTCTTCCATTTTTATTTCCTTGCTTGGCTCTTTCCTTCGCTTTTTCTCCCTATTTATGTAATCCCATGCCTGCCTCTCCGTTGTTATATCTCTAATTTCTTTTTCTATTCCTATTTTGAACTCATTCTTTTTATCTTTTATCCTTTCGTTATACTCCCTTTGCTTCCTCTTGAAGTCTTCTTTACTTGATTCTCCTTTCTTCCATCTCTTTAGTTCCCTTTTTACCTCTTTTTTCCATTCTTTACATTCTTTATCCCACCATTTGTTTTCTCCCGTTCTATCAGATATTCTCCACCTTTTACTTTGGGTGGCTTCCTTCATCCTCTCTTCAATTTCCTCCATCTCCTCCGTTTCTCCTTCTTCCTCGTATCTCCGTTCCAATTCCTCCATAAACTTCTTCCTTCCTTCCTCTGTCCAATCGCTGCCCTCTTTCCATTCGTTTCCTTTTCTTTCACCTCTCCTCGCTTCCAACTCCACCACTAGCGGTAGGTGATCCGAGTCCACCCTCTCTTCCACTTTCATTCTTTCTACCTTCTGTCCTCCTCCCAGCGTTGTCACCACGTAGTCGATTACTGTCTCCCCTCTGCTTCCCACATAGGTATATTCTCCTTCTTCATCTCCTTCTTTGTTCCCATTTAGTACTATCCATCCTTGTTCTTCTAGCATTTCCATTAGTTCTTTTCCCTCGGCGTTTATTGTTTTGTCTTTCGTTGTTCTTTCCTTTTTTCTATTCCCCAATATTTCGTCCACCTCTCCCAACTCCCCAATTCTCGCGTTGAAATCCCCTCCAATTAATAGGTTTTCCTGTTTCTCATCCTTAATTATTTCTTTTATTTCTTTCATTGTTTCTTTTATATTGCCTTTACTGTATATTGTTACAATTTCCCATGTCTCTTCTTCCAGTTTTATCGTCCTCCTTACTGCTGTTTCTCTTCTGTCTGGTTCTGAGTGTACTAAATGTGTTGTACTTTTAACGTACAGACTAGTGCGACATAACCATGCGACACTAATAAAACCCTTACTTCTGCTATTTTAAAAAATTCTAGGTAGTATTTTTATGAAACAAAAATGTTTCAAAACGAAGTCGGTCTTTATCAAAGAGAATTCTCAGAATTATTAAAAAAAATAACATTTATATTAGTAACATAAAGAGTATTCTATTTTCTCAAAAGTATTTTTAAAATATGTATTTTGTATTTTGTATTTAAATACTAACATGAAATTTATATTTTATTTTGTATTTGAAATAGGAAAATAACGAGGTATTTGCATTTTGGATTTAAATGCTTTTGAAAAGCATATGTGCACATCTCTGGTAGTATGTGCTATGTATTGTGACACAACACATGCAAAGATCACAGGAGTCGGTTGCTTTGAGAGTTCCAGCCGACGATTTACGTCCGAATTCGCCGACGCTTGCAGTGTGCAGTGTGCAGTGTGCACGTTCTCGTAGCGTCTCCATGGAAAGGCAAACTCTGGTGTTAAATTAATATTTACAAAAATATGTGAAGTTTTTGTGTTCTCAAGTCTAATACTATAAAAGTAACATACAATAAAAGCAATCTGGACAGACTTAAAATGACAAAAACTGTATAAATGATACAATTAAGATATAATAGTAAAATGACGTCAGACAGCGTATATTCCAAACCGTATGGAACCAAAATATCTTAACTCTTTTCTACAATTAACAAAACGTCAGTTAAATAAACATTTAAATTTATGGTTCATTTACATATTTAAAATTTCCATAAATTAAATAATTTAGGTTAGGAATTCCACTTAATGTTGTTGATTATGAATAAATAAAAATAAGTACGGTTGTACCAGAATGTAAATTAATTATTAAAGTATTATGCGGGAAAAGTTTGGGTGATGTTTCTATATGTCGTAGCCCGGCGTAGACCCGTAGATCCGTAGCACGTAGCTATACAGCGGGTTACGTAGCACAATGAACGTAGCAGGATGCGATGTGATTATCTTTGAATACGGTGTATCACACTTAAATATACGCCGCTGTACGTTTGGGTTATAGTCTGTTTTAATCGCAAACAAAAAGACTCACTGCTGCATTGTAAAACCTATGTATATATATACTTATTGCATATGTATATGTATTAAGCCGGTTCCAGACGATGCGGTGAACGTTTGATTCAAATATGTGCCTCCAACGTGTGAGTCAAATATTGGAAGATTGTCATGGCAAGTTTCCTACTACACGGTGGAACGAATGTTTGATCTGAATGATTTTTTTATTTCATTAATTTGCGGATATTATTGACACTGACATTATTTAACAAAAACTTTCAAGTAAATAAATAAACTTTTAAGTATAAAACCTTCCTTTGTTGGATGATTTGTACAGCAGTGCATGACATGTGGATGAAGAGTATGAAGAGTATGGTGTGGGTAGAAAAATCACTTCTTCCAACGTGAACGTAGGACAAATAACACTTATATCCAGCATCGACCACACGATGCGTCCCACGTTGGAAGGTGTTCGTAGCATCGTTTGGTACCGGTATTAGGGATGTTTCAACTCCAACATTCGCAAATGCGAATTTCGGATTTTTAAATATAGCGTCTATAGAATCTTGGCATATGGCATCAAAATTTTTATTCCTGAAGCTTAATATTGTTTAACTCCAATTTACTTACTAAATACTTTACTTAGTAATATAACATAAATCCTATCATTTCTGTTCTCAGTAAAGATATTATTTCAACTAGTTTAATGTAATTAAAAATTTGGTAATTTACTTAGCTCCATTGTGTGTTTAAAAAGTTGAAAGTTTAATTTGGTTATTATATAATTGTTATTTTATGTTGCAAGTTCAAGTAGTAATTAAAAAAAAATATTGTAAACCGAATCAGTTGCATTGTTATTTTATAAATTATTTTCACTTTTCGTTGCCAAATACATTCGCATAATCTATTGCGAATGCGAATATTCGTTACCAAATATGTATTTTAAAAATAAAGCATGTAATAAATACCCCAATACATTATTCGTTTTCTCGCCAACGAAGGTGTGAAATCGACTGAAATTTTAAAGAGACTCCAAGCACAGTTCGGTGATGCAACTCTGAGTAAAACCCGAGTGTTTGATTGGGCCCAGAAGTTTCGGATTGGTCGTGGTATAGTAGGAAATGAAGGTCAAGACTTCGCTGTCAGCCGGAAAAGTTTGACTACTGCGTTTTGGGACCCAAAAAGTGTACTACTGATTGACTTCTTACTACTATGAGCTGTTAGATGAGGCAAAGACTACTTATCGCAACAAACGACGCCGGCAACCTATTTGCGATGCCTCCCACAGTAGCATAAAACAGGTTTAACTCGTGATAATCTCACTAAATTACACTGGCAACCTGTTAAACACCCACCTAACGGTCTAGACTTGTCCAAACGCGACTACCATATATTTCTTCCTCTAAAAGAAGAATTGGGGGGAAAAATTTGAAGACAACGCTGTGGTTCAATAGTACATGCGCAATTGACTACTGGATGCTTCCTATTCCATGGAAAAAATGTATGTGTGATGTGTGATAACAATGTAAAAAAATGAGGCACTTCATTTATATTTGCATAAATCACCAATAAATCTATGTAAAGAAATTATCACAAAATATCACAACTGCATTCTGATCAGGTGAGCTAACGGTATTTATTAGTTATAGCCAATTTCATTGTAGTGTGTGCCAACAACCACATACAGTTAATATTTGGAGTTGACAGAACTCACTGTGCATAATGTTAGGTTATAATAAAATCAGATAAAAAAGGATTGACAATTTAAATAATAAACTTTAAATATCGTTTCTTTAATTTCGGGTAGGATAGTATGATTTAAGTTAAACAGTATAATTATTATAATGTGTATGTAAATTACTAAAATAAAAGTCTTTGATTTAACAACACATAATTTTGTTTAAAAACTTACAATTCCTAAAAAGTAATATATCTATATGAAAGTATTCCGGATTATATTTGAATGATCCGCGTATTATAAATGACCTGAACCATTCATTACGTTTTATACTAACATAACAGTTTAAATGTTCATTTAAATTTCAATTTATCTAAAGAATAGCGCCAGCCCCAACGTAAAAGAACATGTACTTTTTATCATTAATCAACCTTCTCAGTTAAGGCAGGAAGACTTTAAAAATTCGTATTAAAGAAAGTTGTAAGCAAAGCACACAATCCCAAATAAAACGCGTCGGTGTTGCGACGATGTTAGAACAACGCTCTGCGCCCACCACCTGATTACTTCTAGGGTCTAGAGTGTTTCAAGAACAGTGCCAGAATTAGTATCATCTCATACAAAACACCTTGATACAATTTATATGGATATACATGGTGTGTATATGAGATGATATTAAATCAGGCGTATACATACGACATGAGGCTACGTCATAGAATTTTCCTTTTCTAGGCAGTGTTAAGGGATAGTTTAACTGTTCTGTTTTAACCTTGAATATAAGTTTCAACTTGTGAAATATAAAGAAAAATAAAAATAATTATATTAATAAAGTATATTATTGAATCTATCTAGTATACTATCTATAGATTGATAATTCAGAGATTCTTTTTTTGAAAAAGCGTTTTATTTCTCAATAACAGATATTTCTTTCGGTAAAAAGCGCTTTATTTATCAACATACTCTCCTTACATTTAGTCCAACGTTTTTGCCATTTTTTTATTTCTTCCAAATAATAGATTTTCTCAAGGCTCTTAAAATAGACGTTTGTTTCATTGTTTCAGTGATGATCTCTTTGTTAGACCCAAATATCTTACCGCTCATCCATTTCTTCAGATTTGGAAACAGGAAATAGTCGCAGGGGGCTGTCCAAATTTGACAGTAGCTTGCTCGAAATTTGATAGTTGTGTATTAATAGATGGCAGTTAAAGGAACAGTGCGGGGAATTAAAAAAGTATCTGATTTATCAAACTACCCTCGTATTAAGTAGATCCAAAATAAACTGAGATATCTGAGTATTGAATTGCATAGAGGATAAAATTTGACATATACCTGCATACTAAACTCAAATTTCGCTGTTTGTAGTTGTTTCACTAATGAACTGGACGATCGATATGTGTACTTAAGCAACACAAATCGAGGCTTTCAGTGTATTATAGTAGAATAAGTATCAGTCCTTCAAACTACTCTGGAAGTCATTTAAAATATTATAATAAAATAATATTGTTAATAAATGCATGCAATATTCATATTTGTATACCAATATCTTGCTTTTATTTTTAATTAATATTAGATTTAAGATTTCTTTGTCTTAATTCATTTATATTTTATACCTAGTTGTTTCATATACACTGTTCTCTGTGGGCAAAATATAATATTACAAATGTAAACATCTTTTGTTTATACGATTCACTTCTCAAGGGTTCGACACTACGCATTTGCTCCTAATTCGTTCTTATCGCTTCAACACTCAAACCTACAGCACGCTTAACGTTTTGGTGCATATACATATAATAATTATTACACACATTTTTATTTATAACTTAAACCGCGAGTTACATTTCCTTAGTGTCGTAAATAGTATTCTTATTACCTAATCAATTTATATATAATTCAATAGTGTAATTTAAAATAAATGTAATCTAAAAAAGTTCTGATGTTTTGCTGTGTCTTTTGATTTAAATAAAAAATTGCAATTAATTAGTTAATAGCTAAAAGGTCCTTCATAATCAAATTGTGCGCCCACTAAGCTATTGAAAGGAACTGAGCGACATTTGCCGTTCGAGAACTTGGATACCGCCGACAGATCGCAGATACGCCTTAGCAGCTTATAGATATCTATATGGTCTAAACTACACAACCAAATATGATGTATTAAAAGTAATAGGTTCTTATATATTCCTACGCTATAAGAAATGATTGTAAAAATATTTCTAATTAAGAACGTCATTCTAATTTCAATGTTAACGAATTACTTTTAGACCGACTTATAATTTCATTATACATAATTGAAAGAGAAATGTTCAAAAAAACGTTGAACAATGAATAAAACAATAGAATAAAACAAATCATTTCTTAGCCTTAGCGCTCCCTTTCTTTCTGTTAATTAAATAACATTCATTAATAAGTTCGCGTCAGAGATTCAATCAATTCAGTATTACAGAAGTTGAACCATTGGCATTCGCAAGAGGGGGGCATCCAGGTCCACTAAGTTTAGCTGAGGTGCTACAGCCATGTTCTCATGACGCGACTTGAGTTGAACGAGTTAAATCGATAGTCAACATCGCCACGGGAAAGCCTCATATTCAATAAGGTGGATCAACTTCTGAATGTTAAATCAGCAAATGAAAGAACAGTCAATCTTTTTGCTTTATGGCCCAGTTTCCAGAGTAAAAATTAAAAACATAACAAAAATGGAAAAATTGAGCTCAAAATTTAAATATTTTAAAATTTTCATTGAAGTGCCATACTTTGTAGTGACGTAGATCCGTTCCTGTAAGACACACAAAAAAAATAATATACACAAAACTTGTAGAGAATTAAGTCCTCTATAAGTTTGATAATAGCTATTTTTATCATAGGACGCACTAGTAACGAGATATTGTCAATAAACTGTTTCTGTCTGCCATTTTTTCAAGATGGCGACGCGTGCCGACGTCGCCCGTGTTTGATAACTTTAACTTGTCATTAACAGCCATAACTTTAAAACATACCCAAATATTAGAACATGTAAGATAAAAGTGTAAAGTTCCCGGGCTATAACTTCACAGTGTGTTGCCAGATTGAATAACTATATGTTACGACCATAAATGAATATGGGCTTGTGTACTCATTTTTTAGTGGTCGATTTTTCAATTGTTGATTGACGTTAATAAATATGTTATGTATTGGTGTGTCTATTTTATTAAATATCTAAATGTTGACGGAAATATAGCAATTAAAATTTGAATTGTAGTATTAGCGCTAGAGATGTCGACCATTTGTCTGACGTGAAATGCATATACGTCAGTTATTTGTTGATTAGGTCAGTGCTGTGGTAATATTTTGTAGCTGTTGGTAGTCGAAATAATAAAGTAAAGTCAAAGAATAATATGTTTTTATTTTATTTAACCGTGTTACGGCAAACATAATATTGAAATTTTATTGTTTCTCGAAACAGCTATAAATAATATTTGATATTTTGATATATAATTACATACAGCACGAGATTTACGAGCTGTAAGGTTGGTAACCCGTAAACTTGTCAGAGTTCTCTCAAAAATATATCTCTTTTACACTCTGTTGTATAAAAGAGATAGTAATATAGCGGTTGTGAGGCCACATGCATTTGTAATGTTCTACAACGTTGAATCCATTTAATAATTAAAGAGACGAAATGACTTTTTTAATTGTTAATATCTCCTAACATATAAGGAGTTATTAAAAAATAATTGAACATTTGAGGTTCTAGTAACCCACATTATCAATATATAGTACACTTGCCCATTTCGTGCAAATTATAATCTGACGTTTACATTTAGATGATCAGTTTCTTGTTGAAACTTTCAAGTCATCTTCTTCTTTTTTTCCATGAACTATCATCGTTCAATTCAAGTCGCCTCGTGGAAATGCGGTTTATGTAAGGGTCGGCAATGTGTCTGGATATTTAAAGACGTAAACAACGTCGCGAACGTGAAATATGAAATGGATAAAATGGAAACATCTACCTATAATTTTTTTTGCGGACGCCCATGAATAGAACCCTATTTCTATTAATTTTATTGAAATTTTAATGCTTGTAATAACGTCGTTACATTGTTTTGCAATAAAATAAATTTCTTATAATTGTTTCAATCAACAAAATAAATATTCGCTACAGTAATTGTCCTCGTGGGTGGTGGGCGGTGAGGTAATCGAAGAAACGAAATGATATTTACTTTAGGACCGCTTCTCTACTTTCAGATAAACTTAAATTATAGTCTAGGTTTAGTTTAACCAAAATGCACGAATATGCTCAGTTCATTGGAGACCTCTAGATCAACGGTACGTTGACCTCTAGATCAACGGTAAGTTGACCTCTGATCTTGGTGAGGCTCTGCGTCAGTTCTCCATTTCTGTTTTAAAATGACAAACAAACACCATAAGCAATAAAAATGTTATAAAATTGAGCTCAAAAAGTTCTGTTTCAAACTTGCTAGCTTGTCACAAGCTAATTTTCTACTTCTCGTATAGAAATCGCTTTGTGAACTCATCTTTTTGGGGTCGTATTTCTAATTTTTGATTAAAATAAATGTTAATATATATTGGGCCTTTTTATTTTTTTAAATATTCAAATGTTTACGGATTTATAGCTACATCACATTTGAATTTGAAAATGCGTCTCTGTTGTATAACAGAGATGGCATATTTGCTACATTTGTAACATGTTTTGGAGGTTTCTATAACCTTAATGACTAAAAATGACTATTTTAATTGTTAATATCTCCTAAAATATAGCGAGGTATTAAAAAATAATTGTAAATTGTAAGTCCTGGTAGTCAATTTTATCAATATATTGCGCAGCAGTTTTATAGAAATTAAAACATGGTTCATAGACCCACTGTCTTACAGTGCAGTTACAAACTTGCTAGCTTACTGCAAGCTAACTAAAGTGCTACACTGCGTTACATTTTCTATCTGGGTACAGTATTGTCTTCACAATGATCCAATACTGTTTGCCATTTTCCTGTTTCACCCATTTCTGCTATAACCAATACTTTGTTATCACTGCCTCTGTTCCTTTTTTGTATGTGGGAGCTACAAGAAAATATAATTTATATGTAAAAATGTATATTTTTCATTTTTCATATACTTGTAAGTGTTTTGTAACGAACTTTTGAGAATTTTCAATATACTCGTACTATCTAAAGCACGTTTAAATCGTTTTCCTTTTTAAACACATCAAACTGCTTATTTTTATATAGATTGAAAATGAAAACCTTTTTTTTAAAGTGGAGAATACAGAAAGTGATTATATTTTAAATTGCAATTTGAAAATCTTATTTTATAGCTATTTGATAATTTTGTTTCGCAATTCGACCCTGGGGCTTTTAGAATGTTATTGAGAGAATGGAGGTACTATAATATAATAGAAAAGAACATTAAACAGCTATTGTACGGGTATAATAAACATAGGAAAGTCATAAATACTCATAGCACAGAAGAATAAGGTTTTTGTATTTGTATATATGCATGGGCGTCCGCAGGGAAGGGCAAAAATTCAATTTCTATTGTATTTGGTGCAAAGCTTATCACATATTTCATATTATCTAATGTAAAGAAGAAGGGATCCTGGTTTATTAGTGAGACATCTCAGAAAAATGCATGCGCCTTAACTCATTAAATTACATATCATTGTGCTTTATTACATACTATCTACCCATTCTCATTCCTTACAAAAGGAAATAGAAAAATAAAAACAAAACAGATAAATTTAAACCCCTACTGTTTCTCTCTTCCTGCTACTCTCCATTCACTCGCCTTTAAAGAAATGCGTTCAAAAATAAAATTATAACTTCACAATCTGAACTAATCTTAAAAGTCAAAGAACTCTAGGTCGTTTTAATTTTTGGAAATACGTCAATCGAAAAAAGTGTGCCAATATCACAAAATGTAGCGAATCTGCTCTTGCTTTAGATCTACATATATATTTATGTGAATCAACTGAAGTTAACATTTTCATAATCTAACAAATGTGAAACTTGCATTGCAAGACAATTCTTATATATTTAGTAGAAGTAGAAAATGAACGTTGGAATTAACTTGTGACAAATCAACAAGTTTAACCTGGACAATCAGATAATTTTCTACCTAGAAAGGGTTATTGAAGAAAAAATATTTTTATTAATTTTGTGTGTCGTACTTGAACGACACGTTTTCAAAAATTAGGCAGAACCTTTCGCACAACCCTTGTTTTTGAATCTTGGAACAGATAACAAACTCTGGGTCACAATTGTAACATTTCGACGATCAACTAGGTCAGTTTTATATCAGCCTAACCAACTTTAGTCTGTACTTCAGACGCTGATTATAATTAATTATTACATAAGATAAATACAATGCCATCTGTACTATATAGTGGAATTGACACGACACGTTTGTTGTTGCTCATAAAGATTTCTGTATATATTACTAAGTTTAATCAAGACGTTCAATAAATTAGAATAAAACAATTGATAATCGCTCAGTTAATAAGGATAATAAGACGAAGATATTTATTTAAGATGACTCTGTATGTATCAATAAATTGGTATGTACTATATATATTATTATTATTTTATTGTAATATTTTTGCCATTACGCACTACATTTTTCAGCCTTAAATCATTAAATTACATATCGTTGTGATTAATTACATTTTGTGATACTTATTCTATCTACCTATTCTCACTCATTACAAAAAAATTAAAATAGAAACAAAACAGATAAATTTGAACCCCTGCTATGCCATTCCTTCTATTTCTTCGCCCCTTTTTCTATCGTCGCCATCCATAGCTCTTTTTTACTCTATTTTCACTCATCTCTCTCCAGCAAACCTTGCACATCCTTTCTCCTCTATTTCCTAGTATTTGTTGCCTTTCTCTTCGTTTCCCAATCTAAATCTTACAATTCTTTTTATGTTCCTTGTCTCATTTTCTCTGATAGCTCTCTGATAGGTCTTCTTGTATATTTCATTGTATTTGCTATTATGAATTTTTTCCATTCTTTCCTGCTGCTGTGTCTTTCTGTCTCTCCTCCTTAGCTCCTCTTCCACAATCGTGCATTCTTCTCTTCTTCTCTCTGCCTTTCAAAGTACTCCTTTCTCCTTTTCGTTCCTCCTCTTCCACCCTCCTTTTTACTCTCCTTCCTTTTTTCCTGAAGATCTCACCTTCAGCATTTCTAATTTTCTATTCGAATCTAATTGCCCTCCTTCCTGCTTCGATTCTTATTTTGTTCCTTTCATCTCCTCCATTACCATATATCCCGACGTGCACCTGTGTTGGCGTGTCAAATCAAACTGTTGCCCAAACAAACAGTGGCCCAATTTAAATTGGTATGTTAATTGTTAAATTTCTTGGAGTTCAGTTCAAAGTATTCCTATTGATATATGAATTTTTAGTACATTTGTTATACAGTTCTTAAATCTATTTTAAATAAACCTAGCTAGAGCTATCTTTATTTTAATTTTGTTTCTATTTATAAAATGGTGTTGGATGAGAAGTAATCTTGATTGGTATGTGGTCTTAAAACTAACTTATGGTTGAAGTTACGAGAGTTCGGCGGTGACTCATATTTAAAACAAGTTGTGGGGTATAAACTGCTGATATAACTAAAAAGCACTGACTCATTTATTGTTCTATAATGTATATAGAAACGAATAAGACAAAATTCATTATCGTATTATAAATTTATACCGCTCTTATAACCTCTTTTAAGTATAAGTCACCGCCGATCTATCGTGATTTTGACAATATAACTATTATATACAACTTATAATTAACTTAAAGTTACTTATCTAATACAATGTAGTTTCGTATTGGGTATTTACCATACCACATTATATCTGGTGTGAATTTTCCTCTATTTTTTGGGGTTTGTCAGATGTTTACCTAACTTAATAAACCAATTTCTAAGCATCAGAGATAATACTAAGCATCTGCGTTATTGAAAAAATACTAGACGATTTTAAAGTCGTAAAAACGTTTAAAATTAAAAAAAAATAGTATATAGAATAGTAGAAATAGTAGTATAGCGTAGTTCATGGCTTTTGAAAAAATAAATAAAATAGCCTCCACCTTAAAAGAAAGACCAAAAACTGAGCATGTTTTTAAAAAGGTTTGAACGATCCTGAGGCTTTACACCTTGCTACCAAACACACTGTATATATAAATGTTAATTTGTGCAGCATACACCTAAAAAAACATCAAATATTAAACAATGATAAATGCTTTAAATATTTGCGCAAATATTTTTTTGTTTTAATAAAAAGTTCTCTACCTTTGATGATTGTAATGGTGCAGAACTACGCGATATTACTGTGGAGTGTCTCTACACTCCCTCGCACCCCGCGCCCCCTACTCATCCGCGCACCTGTTAATACTCGGAATTTTGTCTAACATAGATGAACGACAAAGCATTATTATTACAATATGAAAATATTTAATTATGTTTTAAAATGAATATTTTCCTGAATCTGAATCTGTGTCGGTCCATTATTAATATATGAGTGAGTGAGACTAGTATGTAAATGTTTGATAGAATTTAATTTTACGAAGAATTTACTGAAATATTTTAACATTATCATTAAAATTGATAATAATTCAGAATACCGTGACATTATTGCTAGATCCCTGAGGCTAACATTTGTTTTAAATTTAATAGGGTCGCGAAAACATCATTATGCTCTAGACTAGGTAATATTGTTTGTTCATTATAAAGTCAGACTGTAATTATTATGTATATCTAGCCAGGTTTTCACCTCGTCAAATCTAGATTTAAATGATATTGATAAAATCGTATCTTTCTTAGGATTTCAGTCTTTCGTTATGCGAGTGCAGTTTGATAAGTAAGTTAATTTTTGAATTTCCCGCGCAGCTCCCGTCAACTGCCATCTATTAATAAACTACTGCCAAATTTTGAGAAAGGTATGTCATTTAGTTTGTGTTTGCAGATATTGAAAGCAGACAACCAAGTGAATTTTAACGAAAAGTAATATTCTTTGCGTAAAAAACCATCACTGAAACCAAGGAAAGGCTTGATAAATACTATGGAGACTCTGCACCATAAATTTCAATGGCAAGGAAGCGGTTTACTGAGTTTTGTTGTGGTCGTACCAGCACAAATGACGCTGAACGTTCAGGTCGCCCAAAAGAGGTCGTCACGCCATAAATAGTCCATAAAATCAATGGTATGATATTGGACGATCGGAGAATGAAAGTGCGTGAGGTGGCTGATGCTGTTGGCATCTCAACTGAGAGGATACATTACTTTATTTTTATTAATTATTACATATTAATTGTGTGCCTTTTGGCTTTACAATCTACAGTATTATATTTCCTAATACATTTAACCCTCTATTATATTTTCGCTATACTTCTTCCCTTCTGTCCTCATTTTCACTTCTCTCGCCTTTTACGTCTATCACTCTGTTTCTTTTGTCGTTGACCATTGAGTTGATACTAGGGAAAATATTCTCTTCACATTCACATTGTGGTTTGGAATGGCAACTAGGTGTTCGCATATATAATAACATCACTTCTCATTAAAATACTTCCTTATAAAAAATATAAACAAAACTGGAACTGCTATTGCTTCGCTCCTCCTGCTACTCTCCCTCTTCTTTCTACTCTGCCATTCCTTCTCTTTCATCGTCCCTTTTCTCTATCTAAGTCATCCTCCTCTTCCCTTCACAGCCTCTCTTTAATAACTGCCCAATATTCTTTTCGCTTATTATCTTTTTCTGACATGAAAATTTAATGTGCTCCAATATTTCTATCTCCGTTCCGCACACCCTACACATCCTTTCCTCGCTATTTGGCCAGTATCTGTTTCCTTTCTTCTTATGTCTTTTTCTCTTAAGTGTGTGGTATATCTCTCTCTCCCAAATCCTTTTGTATCTGTTGTAATTGCTCTTCTCAATTTTTTCCATTCTCTCCTGTTGCTTTTCCTGTATCTCCCTGTCTCTTCTCCTTAGTTCCTCTTCCACACTTGTGCCTCCTTCTCTTCTTTTCTCTGCCTCCTCTGTCACCATTCCATTCCTTTCGTAATACTCCTTTTTTACATTACATTACATTTACATTTTACATAAATATTTGGACATGAAAAAGCTATCCGCGTGATGGGTGCTGCAATGGGATAGACATCGCCAAAATCCATTGATTAGGACTCGAATTTCTATCCCACCCAGCATATTCTCCATATTTATCTGCATGCGACTATTTCCTGTTTCCAAACCTGAATAAATGGCAGAGCGGTAAGAAATTTGAGTCTAACATGGAGATCATCACTGAAATCATTGAAACAAACGCCTATTGGCTGAAAGGCCTTGAGAAAGTACTAAATGTATCGAGCTTAAAGGAGACTAAGTTGCGAAAGCGCTTTTTCAAAAAAAGTCACTAAATTATCAAACTACTTTCATATTCCATACAAAAATCCTATGTATTACTCACATAATAAATTTAAAAAACCTTAAATATTCACGTTATTCAAAGTTTTATTGAAAAAATAAAACAGTCAGCTCTTGTTGATACACAATGTATAATTTAAATACTCAGAAAAAGATAAATTGTAACCAATAAATGACTTCATAAAAAGAAAGCTATAAAAAGTTAAGAATAGCTCCGACAAAGTAATGAATCAAACATTACTTAAAAAATGTTATTGCTTTTAAATAGAGAGCTAGAGAACTACTATAGAAAATGTACATTAAATTTGATTTAATATTTTCTCCCTATCAGCTAGTAGCACCCGCATGGCTTCTCGACTTCCAAGTTCTGAAATTCATCAAGCCGTGGAAGGCCGTGGAAGGCGTGTGCGACTGGCAAGGTCTGTGACACACTGCCTGCCTACATTGTTATATGCAAAACCACGTTTTAGAATAAATTATCTTCAAAGTAATTACTTTTATAAAAGAACTAAATGTGGCATTGTTACTTAATACTGACAGCACTTTGCAGCTGGCGCTAAATACAATGAGCCACCTCAATTAGAGATAAGATTCAAGCAATTATCAAACGAATATCCATTTGACTTTATGGTTGATGTTGAAGATTTTACAGATTTTATTTATAACAATGGAATCTTGCTTTTATATTATCTGGCAACAATTATCTATTAATGCAGAGAATTTAGTCAGTTAGGCATAGATTTCCACGCGGAAAAAAACTGTGTATGTCTACAGAAATTATCGCGGCACAGAGAGGTTTTCTTCCTTTTCTTTGGTTGTAGAACATATAGTTGAATGTGGACACACGCACTACGGAATTAATTCCGCAAAAACTATATGCTGTTGTCGGTGGATCTCTTTGTAAGCAGTAGGCATCAGTCGCTGGATTAACATGACAAGATATATAAATACAACAGTATAAAAACAGTTATTGGCGGAGTCTATTACTGCATCCGTAGTGTGTGGTACAGAATTATTATGTCGTGGGATATAGACCTTAAAGAGCAATGTCTGGAAATTAAAGTATTCAGAACGAAACCCTTACAGAACATTCTAAACATCTTTGAAATAATCCGTCAATCGGGTGTTTATCTTCGCCATAATTTACAAAGCAGTTACATATAAATTTTCGAAAGTTATTCAGTTTTTTTTGTAGTAAAAATAATTGAAATACGAGTTCGTCACCAGTTATGACCCTTTTAAGCAAATCTGGATCGCCGTTGACGTCATTCAACAATTCCTGAGCGATGCTCATGCAACGATTTTTTTGCTCAAAATTCAGCAATTTTGGAACAAATTTGGCTGCCACACGCTTCATGCCCAAAATTTCCGAAAAAATTGCATGGCATGAGCCAACCGATATGCCGACATCCTCAGCAACTTCTCTAATAGTGATTCGACGATTCTCCATAACAATTTTCTTCAATTCCTCAACATTTTCATCGGTTGTTGATGTGCTGGGGCGTCCAGGGCGAGCGTCGTCATTCACATCTTCTCGACCTTCTGTGAAAAGCTTGTACCACTTGTAAACATTTTTTTGGCTTAAAAAGTAGACTCATCGTATGCCACTTTCAACATTTCAAGTGTTTTGGAGCACTTGATTCCATTTTTCACACAAAATTTAATGCAAACTCTTTGATCCATGTTTTTCGACTTCGCAGAAAATCGCCGAACACGCAAAACACTTCTAACTTTTATGCTTTTCACAAACAAACTAAATGTGCTATATAGCTAAAACTGTGAACATATGTTCGAGACGAGTGTACCAATATAACAAAATAAAAAAATCGATAATCGAATGTACGTAGCCCGCGAAATTTGAAAATTCACCTAATTTTTTGAACAGATCTCGTATATTAGATATCGTGATTTAAAATGAGTTTTTAAAAATATGTAATTTAAAGTTAAATATTTTTCAAAATATTTAGTTTTAAAAATGAACGTGTCTTATACATTGAGTAATGAACGGAATTTTTTGGACACTTTGATAATATTTTTAAATGAATTTGACAAAAGTTTTTTTTATTTAGCTATAAATCGCTCGACTCGTAGTACGCCGACGTAATACAACTTTTTACTCAGATTTTAGAACGCAACGTTTTTATCAACGTGGTATAATATCTTTTGTTTTATTTATCGTTAGCCTATTTTCGGCAATCTCCTACAATATTTACAGTTTTTACAGTGTTAAGACCACTTATATGTAGGCTACACAGCGATATTATAAGTTTTATACTTATGACATACACGCAATGAATTTAATTAATAATAATCAAACCTAGAAAACATAATTCTAATCCGGGGATCTTACACGAAGACACAGAAGTCTAGTATCAGACATCAATGCTCTCGCTCACTGTGTCGTCTAAACGTATTTCGTAGTTTAATGCTATGTAACTATTATTACTTTGTGTTCTAGTTAATAAATTGCATCTTAAAATCAACACGTGGTCCTCTGGGTGGTCAAGGTAGTTAGGTCATTAACACTAACACATTAACCCAGGACGAACACATATTTAGTTTGGAATGTATCTCCCCATGCTACATACCTAAGTTCCGTCTTCCATGTACACATACAGATGCAATTTCTGCACAATACTTCGCGCGTTTATGGCCAATGTAGGCTGGCATCGCAAAACTCTAGGAGTAGAGGGAAATCAAATTGAGATTTACTGCACACAGTGTAGTACATAAGTACATAAGTCGTACTTCGGTAACAAAACAAAAAACTCTAGCACTGAGTATAAGTTTATTCCATGACTGGCAAAGAATTAACTTACAAAATGATAAAGAAATCTATGAAACAAACAGTTATTATATTACAATTAACGTGAGACATAACCTAGCTGTTGAAATCGCAGTAACATATTAAAAAAAAATCAATACTTATGAATACTTTGTGAACTAGATTAGTCCCGCGGGTCTTAGTTTGTGAACCACTTTATTAGTATATCAAAAATAATATTCATAGTACCAAATAATTAATCGCCGATTAGCTATTTAATAGGATATTGTTCACTGATTAATATTTCATTGAATCAATAAATTATTTTCTAACTGAGCAACGTATTTTGATGAATTTCAACAAATGAGAATTCCACGACAATAAAATTTAAATTCATATTTCTGTTATCGGAAATCCCAAAAGGGAAAACGCTTAGTCTAAAATATAAATATTTTACTTTTAAATAAGATTATTATTTTACAAGCTGAATGAATCGTCTTAAAAAGATACCCCCTCTTTTTTCCATTTTGTTTGTTTTCCCAATTGTTTATATACCGTTTTGAATAGCAGAGACATAGTACAGCTTCATTTATCAATTTAATAAAGGAAAATGAATACGGAAAATGTATTAAAATACGACAAATAATAAACATCTATTTATATTTACTTCGGGCGCTGTAAGAAATTTATTTACAAAAATGTCAAGCTAAATAATTGTAATGTAATTAGTGTGGAAAAACAAAATGTCTTCCCTGAAGAGATATCTTCTCATGTTTGTTTTATCGTAGAGAGATAAAACCATTTGAGAGCTAAGGCCTTGAATACACTGCGATTTAAACCTCAGCGATTTTTTCTGCCGGCTTTGTAACACAAAGAAAATTAAAAACCTGTGGTGTGTGCATGCTCATATGACTCATATGTGTTACAAAACTACGCGGAAAAAATCGCAGAGATTTAAATCGCAGTGTGATCAAGGCCTAACTCCTTGGTTCAACTGAGGAATAATTCTGCGCGGGGCTTGTAGCAAATATTAAATAGTAGCCAGCGCGTAGCTAGCAAAAATAAAATTGTAATGCACTTGTGTACTCAATTTTTAGTAGTCGATTTTTCAATGGTTGATTAAAATTGATGTTAATAAATGTGTATTGGCGTGTCTATTTTATTAAATATATAAATATTGACGGAGATATAGCAATTAAAAGTATGAATTGTAGTTTTAGCGCTGTGAGATGGTCTGCCATTTGTATGACGTGAAATGCATTTATACGTTATTTGGTCAGTTTATTTATACTTATTTGTTGATTAGGTCAGTGTTGTGGTAATGTTTTGTAGCTGTTGGTAGTCGAAATAATCAAGTCACGTCAAAGTATAATAAGTTTTTATTTCATTTAACCCTGTTACGGCAGACATAATATTGAAATTTTATTGTTCCTTAAAATAGCTGTAAATAATATTTGATATTTTGATATATAACTACATATAGCAGAGATTTATGAGCTGTAAGGTTGGTAACCTGTAAACTTGTCAGAGTTCTGTGAAGAATATATCTCTTTTACGCTCTGTCGTATAAGAGAGATAGCAACTAGCGGTTGTAATGTCACATGCATTTGGAATGTTGTACAACGTTGAATCCCTTTAATAATTAAAGGGACAAAATGACTTCTTTAATTGTTAATATCTGCTAACATATAAGGAGTTATTAAAAAATAATTGAACATTTAAGGTTCTTGTAGTATATAGTACACTTTTATAGAAATTAAGACATAGGACACAAGCCAATTCATTACATTATGTAGCTGTTTTCATACAGTGGACACTTGTGCAATATTCTTACAATTTATTGAAATTGCAGTTTTTACTCATAAAATTTTTTCAGGACCGCGTGATATTTTCTTAATGTTGGTGTATTTCATAATTTAACGAAAAAAATACAGTATTTACTGTGGTGGGGTTTAATAATGGGTTTTAAAAGTAAGCAGAAATCCGGATGTGATTCTGAAAACCGGAATAATTAAGGATGGTATTACTTAGCAGTGACGGCTGCTGGCTATGAGAACTGGTAGTGCACTTTACCAGCTTATAGAGAATTATGATTTAAAGTTACAATAAAACGACATTTTCTTATTAACAATTTTATTCTTTACATATTAAATCAATCCGACTGCTTTTATCCGCGGCGAAATGGTCAATGGCTTTTTTATTTAAATCCGGCATTGAATGAATAATTTTTTTTCAGTACTTAGCACAGAAAGTGCATTTAGTCTATCCTAGGACATAGTGTTTCTGTGAAACGTAAATTATATATTTTTTGTTGTACACTCGTGTTTAAAATTAAGAAATGGCTTAGGCCGTCCAGCTGATTTTATGCCCACTTTGTTATGGAAAGTTATATTATTGTTTTTAATATAATCAATATTAAAATTAATACTCATTTTTACGCTTATTCACAATGACAGTCACAGTAACGTCCCTAATACCATCCCTGATTATATAAACAAAAATAGTATGACAATAACTGACGCGTCACATGTCAGCAAACCCCGATAATCTTCGTTCTCGTGCGCCGCACGGTGAACACCAGATTCTTCATATAGTTTCTACTGAGTATCTACTGTCTCACGCGCTAGGCGATGTATCGCATATTCCATTGTAGTTATATTGAGCAGATTTTTCTTCGTACGAAAACAAGTTTTAACTATTTCAGCATAGAGATTAAGTTGATTCCTTGCAACTTCCTAAGTATAAAGTCAGTATGTAATTGGGGTTTTATATGATATTTTGTGATTCTTTTTCTTTTTCAAGTTAAAAATATTTGGTAGTGTAGCGCACCAGGACACTTAAGGTATTGCCGCCCCTGTTACCAGTATCTCACGCTGCTGCTCTAATGCTAGATCTAAGAAAAAATATTTAAACCAAAGTTTTACAAGCTGAATATTTTCGGTTCTATGCGTGGGGTCTGCAGTGCAATGTGGCAGGGTATAGTATAATTAACCCTCTATGTGAACACTTTATTTTTCGAGTCATGGTGTGTACATTTGGTCTTTGAGGGAACAGTTGAGTTTTTCAAGTTTTCTAAGCTTCCAAAAAATCTGAAAAAATTCTGGATTATTTTTTGAAGTGTCTACTACATGTTCCAGAAGTTGCCAAAGTCCAAGGTTTAAAACCGTTGTTAATTAAAATTGACAAACAGTAAAAAACGGACTATTGTTAAAAAATTCATAACTTTATAACAAACAAATATTAAGAAAAACGATTGTAGAATTTTTTACCTTAGACTATACGCTTTCGAAAGAATGTAGTATCTTTGGTGTTGGTTTCAAAAAGTTGAATTATTTGTACACCTGAAAGTGGGGATTAGTTTACGGATTCAGGCATGTCATAATAAACTGAACTGTGATTATTCGGCACAAAATAAATTTTTTTTGTTGAAAATACAAAAGTTTATTAATATTAGTTAATAATGATTAGTGTCAAAAAGGGAATTTACGGTGCGCAACTGTGACAAAAGTTGCTACGATGATTATCGCAGACCGGCACACCGCACGATACACGAGAATACATTGAATTAGCTTTTCTACTTTACCCGTTGAATGGTCACCCATCTTCAAAAACTTATTTTAGTAAAAAGATGAACTAACAAAAAAAAAGTATATATATATATATATATATATATATATATATATATATATATATATATATATAATCTAAGAAATAATATATAAAATTACATAAAACATTTATTTTATCCATGAAAAAACTGTAAAACAACGAGAAAAGCAAAAAAAGTAAAAAGTGATTTTACTAACATTGTAAAATACTAACGTCGTTTGTACACTGACCCTTTCATGCAAGTTTCACTGGCTCGTCTTTGCTGGTAAACTGCCAGATCCGGACGTTGCTGGACCCTTAAGTACCTACCACAACCTAGACTTTTGAGGGGGCATAGTTAAAGCGCGCTCTGTACTCATGAGAGAGAAATAGGAGTTTGAAATTTCAACTGTTCCTTAAAAGACCTAGTGTACATACGCAGGGTTAAATAAATATTAGATATGTTATCTTTTTCCATTCAACTACTGAAGGAGATGACGACGCTGGAGACTGCCTAATGTGTGTATGTTCATATGACTCCACGTGTTACAGAATTAACGCTTTTTTCGCATGGAATTATTCCTCAGTCGAGCCTAAATAGTAAAGCTTTCATAAATGCAGTATTCTCATTCTTTTAACAAAGATCAATTCTCTTGTCCGATTTACCAAAGGGTTTCTATGCAATACTTTTAAATTTAAAACCTAATAGATTTTGCTGACATAATTTTGAACCAGATTCATATTTAATATCCACATTTCTAGCTAACATGCTCTATGATACTTTTAACTTTAAAAGCAAAGGCACTTAGTATCAAATGCAGCATTTATATTCTAACGTTATAGCTACTGTGCATCAATTCAAATGGTCAAAACGGGATGGATATGTCTGAATAGAGTGGGATAGAAAATATAAAAGCTTCGTAAAAGCTCATTGAATTATATAACTACTATATACTCGTACTTTATACTGACCAAAGTGGGACATATTCCTCGTGCACTCTAATATAATATAAAATCTTCTTTACTCGTAGTAATAATGAAATATAATCATTATAGGTTTTGAGTAAGGATTCTGAAAAATCCGGCGTTTCAATACCCGTCGGATCCGAGTCCAATATTTTGAAAACCCGGCGGATCCAGGCTTGAATTATCAAGTATTTATCGCAATTCATTTATTATATAAGTTATTACATAATAACTTTACAATCTATTTTGCTTTACTAGCCCTAATATAATGATATTCAAGAAACACCAAAGCGACTTATCCCGCAATGCCAATATAAGTTTGCTGCAAAAATTTGCAGATCCGAGAATATTCGTTCGTTATACGTCGAAGTTGGTTTTATTGTGCATTTCGTGTCATAAAGCATCTCTAAGTTTAAGGGTTCGTTTTTATATTTCTAAAAAGTGTTATGCAGGCTAAAATTAGCTCTTTGTGACCTCTGATGAGCTCTGCCATAATTTTGTTTTGTAACAGGACCCGGATCCGTCGGGTTTCACACATTGATCCTGAGTCCGGGTCGGGTCGGGCACAGAAGCCCTAGTTGTGAGACTTTATTCTGTTAGAAGACATATTGAAATCAAATACAAAATAGATCAGGAGGCGCCAGGAGCCATTTCATATGTAAAAACCGTTGAATGGATTTGAGTTAAGAAAGATTTAAGAAATGATGGTGTTGGACGGAAATATAGTCGAATTCTTTTTTTCGACACTATAATAGGAGTTTTGGATTCCATCGCTGTAGCTGTGAGGAAAACGTTGTTCCTGACTATTAGAAGGTTGTTTGGGTAAGGTATGAAATAAAAAGAGGCATGATCATAATACAACACAAATTTAGTCACTGCAACAACAAAAAAAACAAACAGTTTACATAATAATTAATAATGAAAAATAATAAAATTTTACACGTATGCAGATAAGTTTTGACAATGATTGTGTGGTTGCATTTGCAAATAGAAATAAAATTAATAGTGCTCTTTTCAAGTGCAGGACATTGTTCTGCAATAAGCATTACATTTGCAAGGCCTGATTAAAAAATCTGGCTGGTAAAACAAAATCTCACCTTAATGTAATATATGTTTATATTTCTTAGTTTAACTGAAATATTATATTACTTTTGATTATTTGTTTAGTCCTTTATGTATTGTTGTCAAGTATTTGGTTCGATTTGTTCTTTGTTGTTTCAGAATCACAAACATTTTATTGCCGGTTCAAATCACTCTTAATACAGCTCTTAAACCAACAACAGCCAAAAATAACAAAATAAAGGTAAACTAATTAAAATTAAGAATAACTATATGTTTGTACTAGATATATTCTATTATTTAATTGTGTTAAAATAAATTACAGAGCTGTTTCACTTTCTAAACCTAAGTCAACCAAATTCAGAGAAGGTATTATTTTCGAACTACAAATTTACAATAAAACACTGGTTAAAAACGGTTTTACCATTTACGCAGGGTGCAGCTTTCCATCTTGTCTTCCATAGCTGAATTGCATTATTACATTTATGACCCCAAACAACCTTTTACTAGCCAAGAACAATGTTTTTTTCACAGCTGCAGCGATGGAATCGAAAACTCCAATAAGATTGCCGAAAAAAAAATTCGACCATAATTCTATCCGGCACTCTCCGCTATATCATTTTTTAAGTTTTTCTTAACTCAAATCATCCATCAGAATCCATTCAACGGCTTTTGCATATGGAATGTCTATTGGATAATTAGATAATTCATCATCTTTATCAAATCTGGGCTGTTAGATAATTCATCATAACTCTAATACTACGTAAGTACTGCGAAAACATTTTCCAAGAATAAGAAGTCTGAATATCATACGTGTATTTTCGCTTCTTGGAATTCATCAGATTACACACCTTATTTTACACGCCCAGCTCCCAGAAGTTAATGGTCCATGATTTTTTGATGAATATGTTATATGTAAACTCTTTCACATGTAAAGAAATCCTGACAACCCTATTTTCACCCCATTACAAGTAGACTTTCCTTTCCCTTCGCATAACGCCTTCACCGTCATCCCCCAAATTCCACCACATATAAAGGTACACTCTCGACTCTAGTCACAAACTAATAAACACCTAGTTCGTCAACAATATAAACAAATTGAAACAGGAAATTCCTAAACGTAATCATTCTTCCTCTAACAGCATTTACGATCTTAACTCATTTTTATTAATAAACTTTAGACCTTAGTTCGTGATCACGTGGTACTAATAATAAATAACAAGACATTCGGTTAGTGAAAGAGAAATCGGTCCCTCCTCTTTGTGAGATGTGATATAAACTCATTGACAAGAGCGAGGGGAATGAAGGATGTGAGGGATGAGAGGGATGCTCAGTTTTCTGATTGAAAAATGTTTTATTATGCCAAGAAACGTGTCAGCAAAGTTTTAAGGGTCATTCATATGTGGTAAAGTACGAGTATATGCTCAGGTTTTGCGATTTATATTTGTTCAATTTCGATCGTAGACAGATTATTTGTGTAATAATTTATACGTTTTTAAAGAAGATAAGGATTCAAGGACCTAGTTCATTTTTCTTACTTTGAGTTACTGGTATAATAAAACTGTTGTGGAACAAGTCTTGGAAAGACTAGGGGGTCGGAAAACGATCCTTTTAAAAATGTAATATTGTTTGAATATTATTTATGCGTTGTGAATGCAGATATATGAGTACAGAGTTTCCAATGATTGAAAATAGTATCTTATAACTCTACGAAATTTTGGCTATGTTGGCAGTTTTTGTGGTACATATGAAATAAACTGTTAGTAATAAATGGTTAGGGTTATAAAAACTTCTAACCAAATAGTGTAAGTTGTAGTATAGATTATCCTCCAAATTGACGCTGATGAGGGGGGGGGGGCAACGAAGGGAAAAGATGAATGTTGGAAGTAGAGATAACGGAAGAGTAGCAGTGGTAGGAAGCAGTAAAGAAATTAAGGATCGCAGTGAAAGAGCTGCTGACATGAAGGAAGAAAGAGGAAGTTCAGTGGTCGGCAAGGAGAAGAGCGACAGGAGAAGAAGAATAAACATTGTTGGGAAATTGGTTAAGTGTAGTGTCATTGGTAAAGAAAATCTTATCAAGTGCCTACATTTTTTTTTTATTATACCTATTATATTATTATAACTAGTTTATATAAACTATCTAATAACATTTTTTCCAGTTAATTTTAATAATGGTAATATTTTTGAAGTCAGAGTATTAACCATTGTTGATACTCTTTTTCTGTCGATCATCATACTAGCTCAAATGGCTTAGTTCTCTTTAATCTTCTTGTCAGTCCATCCGTGTGCAGCAGGTGAAACGCTTCCACGTTGACATGGTGTTGGAGACGTTGCTCGTGCTTTCTTGCAATTTTCGTAATTTCTTCAGCTACTGTAGTTACTTTGAGATCCCTATGTATATCGCCGTATGTATACAATGGTGCATTCACTATGTTCCTCAGAACTTTATTTTGGAAAGTCTGAATGCATATGATGTTGCATTTCTTAGTACAGCCCCATTCCATATGTCCAAACTGGTTTCAATATTTGCTTATACAGCATTAGCTTGTTATGTATGGATAATGTGGATTTGCGTCCCATTGGCCAGTACATTTTCTTATATCTTATTCCCAGTTCATCTCTCTTTTTCTTTACGTGAGCCTTACAACGAAGTTTAGCATCTAAAGTCATTCCTAGATACTTTGCTGTATTCGCATACGGAATAGCTTGGTCATTTGTTAGTACTGGAATGTAATTAGTCCTTTTGTTGATGAAATTAACATGCACCGATTTCATTTCGTTTAATGCAATCCTCCATATTCTTGACCATGCACTTACGTTGCTAATGGCTTCTTGCACCTTTTTTGTTGCTTCTGGCATATTATTAGCTATCGCCATTATAGCCGTTTGATACATCTGCAAACGTTGCCATTATAGTATCTTTGTTTGTTGTAAATTGTTTAACAATTGTTTGTTAATTTTATATTGTTAATATTTTTCATTATTGTTATTTTATTGTTATATGCCTATCCTACTATTTTCTTCTTATCGACAGTCAGTAATTTGCATTTGACGCATTAGTACCAAAAAACAGTCAGTATCACAATGACGCTCTATTAAGTATTCAATTGCCGATTCTGAGTCACCAACATCAGTTTAGTTGAAGCAATATCAAAAGCAGCGTTGCTGTAGCTACAGATTACGAAATATTAATTAAATGGTGACCTTGTTGATTAAAAACTAGTATTTTATTTGTACCTGTTGAGAGCCTCATTTCATTCAATACAACATTTTGCGTAAATGGTATCTGAGTCCTCATCCGCTAGTTGAAGAATTTTTCATAATTTTCCATGGTCCATGCGAGGCGGATTACTGAAAAACTTCCACAATTTTCCAGTTATGTTCGTTAAATTTAATAAATGTAATCCTAAAAATATCTGTGATATAATTTAAGACACAGTTTTAATTAAACCCTAAAAATCGTAGATCGGAAATACCCAGATGATCTACTCACTACATTCTAAATCAAAGTCGGCCAACTTCAGAAGTAACATCTCCTACATATCGTTGTACTCGTATATTAAGATAGTATATTTACTTATTGTTATTTCTTGATAGATTGCAAATAAAATAGGATTTGATAGCAGTCTTGACGCCGGTGTGCTTCTATTAACATTTTTAATACTAATTATGAAATAATCGCGAGGTCCTGATAAATAGCTTTATCAGTATATAGTACTACTTTAGAGAATTTAAGTCTAAGGATACTATCCCATAACGAGGGAGGAATAATAAATAAGTCAAATTATATTACGCTTATATAAATATCCAGTTTGCTTAGGGTTTAAGAACGGACTGAACACACAGAAATGTTATTAATCTTTAGTTCTTCGTTCTCTAATTTTTGCTCAAATTCTTCACTGTACAGTGTACATCCTTAACTGTTTATATTAATTTAAATGTACGAGTCGGAAACCCTTTAAAAGGATCAAATATTAAATATTTTACATAAAATAAGTATATTTCAATTAGAATTCGTATATATTTCTATTTAAATTGAAATTCTATTAAATAAGTACAATCTTTGATCTTTGCATAATAATTTAATTAAAATTATTATTTTTAAGGACAATGAAATTTACATATTTTAGAAAATATAAAGGAAATGTAGGAATATTTTGAATTTGTTGATAAAAGCATCGTTAAAAGTAAGGGTTATTCAAAATATTTGTAGAAGAGGCTTTCCATATACATCTACTCGTATATAGTCATGTATTTTGGTTGATATTCAGCAAGCCTACGTTAAATATACAAATTTGATTAAAAACAATGCTTTAGTATAAGAAAATACATATACATATAATTATAGCAAGATGATAATACCAAAAGTCAGGGAGACTCAAAACACAGTGGTATGCGTGACAAAGTAAATTGTGGAAGGCGTAATGGTGGAGAGGGGGGGGGGGAGTTACACGAGTCAAAATAAGAGAAATATGAACACAAAAAAAAAACAAATTGTTTTTTTTAGTAAAGAAAAGATGCATCAAGAACCAGCGGTATCAAGCAGCAGCCGTATTTCAATGATGTACGCTTTAAAAAGCAACTAGATTTGAAATAGCCGATTGGAAGTCGATCTGATCCGATCTCATCCGATCTCAGAACATGCGATAAATTCGTTGCATGATTATGAGAGCAGGCGCTGCTCCGGGGATCGAACTCAAAGACACAGCAGTCAGCGTCAAACATCAATGTTCTCGCCCACTATATATCTATACATTTTTTGCAACATATTAAATGAAGATCTATCTTTAAAATCTAAGGCAAATACCCTATAGGAGCATCAGTAACGAATCTACGATTTTTTCGAACATAATAGGTTAATTGTCTCTGGACAATCTCCATGGGAACTAAAAAAAAGTCATTTCTCCAAAAAATATATATTTTATAAAAACTAAAAAAAAAATAAATGCCGTCATGAAATATTGACCACCTCAGTCAAGTACCCCAGTTTTCCCCCTCTCTCCACAACTTTTTGGGTCCGGGCATGAAGAGCATTGATGAAATAGCATAATTTGTGAAGTTCTGAATAAAAGCCGTCATATTTTGGAATGCCTGAATCATCGAAATGGTGAACATTACAATATTACAGATTACAATATTTACAATACCACAAATACAAATTAATTTCAAGAAGACATAATGGTCGAGACGTCTTATGCTTGACGTCAGACAGTTGTGTCTTCGGGTTCGATTCTCGGACCAGCATGTAGTCATTTACTATGTAGCGGTATTGTACGCACTTATAAACTTACTATGATGCGTTTTGAATGGGCTACTAAACTAAATAAATTGATGAAATTAAACTAGACTGATAAATTTAGATAAAGAAATCAAATTTAAATGAATTCTGACAACTGAATTGATTAAATCTTCTACTTTTTGATTTGAATCTTCTTGATTTTTATTTTTGTCCCTAAACTAATAAATAGTCTTCCTAGTTGACGTTACGTCGCTACCTACGTTCTACCCTACCGACTATTGTCGTCACTCACTTATGCCGGTTTTACACCGGATAGACAGTTGCTTTTCTTAAAAATTGTATTAATGTTTACACCAACTAGACAGTTTTTACAACATTTTTGTCATTTATTGCAGTTGTTAGCAACACAACACAGACTCATGTGGAATCGGTAAAGATCAAAGGAAACACGGTTGCGTTGTTTTTGGACCGTCCGCACATGGGTCGACTGATCGCAAACGAGAGCACTGAATCTTGATGGTGAACAGCATGAGCAGAGATGTGCACAAATACTTTTCAAAAGTATTTAGATACAGATACACATACAAATACCTCACAATACGACACAGAAAAATCCCCTATTATGCTATTGTTAAAAATTCTATAGAGTCACGAAACACTGTTCGATATTGAAAACTTCGAGTTTTTAATTAAAGTCGTGTGTGGAAGGCCTCAGTCTACTTGGTTTGAATACGGAGTTTTATTTTCTGCAGTCGATTCGACAGAGGGAAAAGACGAAATGAATATACTTTTATCTCTTTCTACCCAAACAAGCAAATTGACACCGCTTAATAACCTAAAAAATATGATTCATGCATTGACATGAGTATATCTCTGGAGTATATTTGTACAGTCTATGTATTTAATTGCTTGTGATTTATTTTGATACATTTTTATAAACATACGTTTCAATAAATCTTCTTCCGATTTGCATCTTAATATTAACAAAGCAATTAATAATATATAAGCACGATATGTATGCAGATAAAATCTATTCCAAATATGTAGGTGTCATAACTATAATTCTTAATATCAAGTACTTATCTAGTATTAACATAATTCTTATTTTCAGATTTGGAGTATTATGCAAGCAAAGGACTTATATTTTATTATTTATTTATTTTTAATTTGTTATTGTAATAACTTTTTATTTTTGTCCAATTCATTATTTTATTTTTTTCTCTATTAATATTATTAATTAAATTTAATATAAAAAATACAATAAACTGTCTTGTTTATGATAGTCCAAGATCCCAGGACCGGCAGACATCACTTATTTTCTGGTTTCACTTCATCACTTCATCACTTAATCAAGGTTTATGTCTCACTCACTCTCATGCGCACGGATAATGCCCTCTTGCTCCTACTCATAGCGAAATTAAAATTGGGTTTAGGGGATGTTTGGCCCCTTGAATCAGTCTGTCCTCTTGTAAAACGCTCAAGTTAAATTGTTTATGTACATGCACAATCATAAACTTATCAGCCAGCGGTGTAGTCCACAAATATAAGGCAACGACACCATCATAGGTCATAGAACCAGCATCGTAAATAGGCTGACATTAAAAAAATTGAATAAAAAAGTTAAATAATGAATGTCCTTTGTCACTTTGCAGTATTTTCGTAAATAATAACTGCGTATATTTATAAGTGTTACTTTTATTTTTTAGGTTAGGTTGATAAATTATCCAGCCACAGAGGGAGTTTCCCGAGCATTTCCTTTCCGAGAACACGAGTATACCATTATATTGGTTCGGTGTTCGGGGTTTGGCAACACATGCTAATCTCCGGTACTCATTAATTTTACCGCGCGCTTTGGAAAACGGAAAAGAACATTTCCATTGGCCAACATTCGCTTCATCGAATACATCATGACTAAGTGTTTTCCATTTTGAATCTCGTGCTCCAGTTCCAGTAATGGCTTTGCGTTGCTATTAAACCACATATAGTCGTATACTCATATCATATTGTACCTCTGATTCGCTTAAGAATTTGTACGAGAATATTTAATTATTTTTCATAGAACATTTCATTGAAGTACTTAAGCAGATCCTAGTACCACCGTAGTGCAAATAACTTCCGTTACTATATTATATAACTTATTACTTTTTTCATTAATATGAAAAATAATTTTAATATTTATAGATAATAATGTCGCAGGTGTATATTTATGATCATATGATCTTATATTCTTATATTCTTATATGCTTGGTAGTGAATTTTGTATGGCAGCGCGAAAACGGCTCCGTCGATGTTTTTGAAAATTGCCTATTTCATACCCAGTAAACATTTTGGAGCATTTTGGAGTCACTTTGACATCATATTGGAGATGCGTATGATTTTTTTGTCATGAAAGAGTTCATTTATAGTTCAGTTTCTCACAAAAGTTCATATGAAATGTCTGTTTTATCGGCTACAGATGACGGAACCACTCCACCTGTCGGAATACAAATGAAGATAAAGTTGATGAGAACTATAATTGAAGTGAAGTTGTGATAGAAACGTCACAAAATAGGGCACTTCACTAAATGTTTACTGGGTAGAGAAAAAAATTCTAAGACTTTTGGGGTCCCCGGATTTTTAACTGAACTTCCTGAAAACCCGTAATTTTGGAAAAACTGGAAAAAAAGTGACCTCTTTTTTGCTGTGTTACTTTTAATTCGTAAAAGATAGAAAGTTGAAATTTTGCATGTGTATTAAGGTATTCAATGCTGACATTTCTCAAAAATTAGAAATTCAAAAATTGAAAAAGGGGGGGTTAAAGAAATTCGGGGGCCCGGTAGGGAACTCTGGAGAAAGTTCATATTCTGGATTCTAGAATAATTAAGTATATTATTTATAAAAGAAAATTCAAAATTTTCAAATTTTATTTGGGGGCACGGCGGCAGTATTTACCGAGAGTACAAATTGTGCTAGAAAGTTGAAATTTTGTATATAGGCTAACCTTAGTAACTTATTTACGAATCGAAAAAAAAAATCCCAAATTTTGAAAAAAAGTTGGTGAAATGACGCATAAATTGAAAATATTTTTTATTTTGATAAATTGAAAAATTATTTTATTATTGTGCGAGTTTATTATTTCAATTTAAAAATAGAATTAAATATGAAATGTAATTACGAATTATTTTATTGTATTCAAATCATACACGCCAAAAACACGTCGCATTGTGACGGGAGTAAACTCTAGTTTATAGATAATGTTACACTATAAATTTAAAAAAAATTATAAACATTCAATTGACTAAAAAAAAGGTACTTTAAGGGGTTTTATACAGTTATTAGTCCCAAAAAAAGCGATTTTTTAAGAATTTTTCCTGAGAAGACTTTTAAATATATTAATGTAAAAGTTTGTACACATATTATGGTAACTTTTAACTGTATGACCAATATTTTGGTCTTAAATTGTTTCTATAAAAAAATTATTTAAAAATATACTTAAGAAGTTTGTGTTAAAATTTGTGACTGATCGGTTCAGTCGTTTTCGAGAAATCTTGGTCACCGACTTTAAAAACACAGTTTTTAGAAAAACGCTTTTAAAGTTTTAAAAGCTCTAGAAATAGAGTAAAAATAGAATAGAGCTTCGAAAATAATCGCCAGTCTTGAAATTGTCTGTGTGTGTACTTAAATATATGTACATTACGAAAATGAAATTAAAAAAAAAATTATTTGAAAATATTAACTGTTTATAATCACTTAAATCGTTTGGGCACATTTGACAACACCGGTAGGTACATAACCTGAAAACTTATACCTAATGCCTTTCGAATATTCGCGGTTACTCATGAGTCGAATAACTGCACAAGTGACGTTGCCAAATCTTGCATTATGCTAATCTTACATGTGATGATATTTTTTTATAAAAACTGTCAATTATTCTTGTTATTTCTTCGGAAACAAACTATTTATAATATTTTAATCGAAAGCTACATATTTCCAAAGTTTCAGCAAATTCTCCATTCTTTACTACTTCATGAGGATCAGTGTAAAAGTACTGATATTATGAAAGTGCTGTAAATAAATTTAGTGCACATATATTAGGCTTCACAAGTACATATATGTTGATACCAAATGACGTTAAAATCCATGGATCACTGCAAAGTTTTGACACCACCGTAAAATATTTCTTGTCTAACTTTTCCTAAAAACGAATTCGAACCCTCAAACCGCAAACGGAAAAGTATACACACGATTGTAAAACGCATGTAAAACAGCATTTCTTTTGTTACACTTAACGTAATGTTTCATGTTTTTGTGAGAGAACAATTTACATAACAATTCAATATTACAACTATTATCTTTTTTATATGAAAATTATTGTTGAGTTCTATATCACATAAGAAGAAAATAATAACTCGAAAAACCATAGAAAAAAGTAAAATAAAAAATACTCGTATATTCTATTATAGAAAAACACAAAAGAAAAACGAATAGTGAAAATCTAAAATGAGAAAGAAAATTCAGAATTTTTTGTACGTGCCTATAATATGAAATATTATAATACTAAATTATTTTTCGAGTTATGCAGTGTAGGAGTATAGTATGTCAGTGGTTTGCAACCTTTTTATTACTGTAAGGTCGTCACCTAACTATCAATTAGGAGTGACACGTCATTTGAATAAATATGTTGCTTTGAACAAGCATTATTTAAGTGTAATAATTAAATTTAAAACACAAAATTATTGACTGCTCAGTGGCTGAAATCATTAACGCTTGATGTCAGAGTTTAGTTGTAGTGTCTCGGGTTCGATCCTCAGTCCAGCGCTATATTTTCTGAGTTTGGTTGTTATCAAAGTTAAATTGATTATGTCTTTATATAATCATAAAGTTATGGCGGAGTAGTGTAGATCTCATATGAGGTATAAGCACCATAAAAATTGCTAACATAGCAAAGAGGTCTTCCGTGATAGAACGCAACATCGGAATAGGCCGCCGATATTAAATAAATTAAATAAAAAATAAAATTTTTGCAAAAAGAGCATGTTAAATTATAATTTTAATAATTAAATTATAATTTTTTTTTGAAAAACGATGATCTGAATGTATCGAGCAGAAGACTGTTGATAAATAAAGCGCTTTTAAAAAAAAATTTATTGTCAATTATTTTTATATTTTTTATATGTCATTCTATGATGATAAAATGGATTGTAAAAGGGCGTATGAATAGACCGCATGCCTGGAGTAACGGTAAGACAACTTGTGACTGGATATAAATAAATTAAAGATTTACGTATTTATGATTGAAAAGGGCAAAATTAGTGATGCTATCTAAATAGGAAAAAGGGCAACAGCGTTTTTGGCATCATTTTTCCACGTTACAGATTAAATACAAGTTTGCATCGATATTTTGAAAGGTGTGATATTCCCATAAAGAGCCACATTTCAATTTAAAATCAACATATGTTGCATAACGTAATAACTTTTATCTTTGTTTTAATCAAAAGGTAAATCTACTCGTTGGATACCCTTTACTTCCATTCCGAAGAGTAACGATTTACTATATACGACTGCATTACCTATAACTGCATTACTTGCCTTGGGTTACTTTTGGTTACTATAACAAGCTTTGATTTTGGAGTCTCGATCCGACCACTGATGGATAAACATCTTTTTGTGATTATTCCAGTAAAGCGGCATAATGTCATGAACTCATTGTTCATTGTTTATTTTATAAACAAAATTCAATAGTTGAAATTAAAGTGAAGTAAGGAACAAAAAAGGAAAAATACTATGAGTGTGGAATTTGTCAACGTTGAATATAGGATGACAATTAATGAATTGCACCTATTTCTGAGAAATATTATAGAACTAAATGTAGATGATGTGTTGGCCATCCAAGTCAATGGAAATAAAATGTTAGTGAAATTAAAAGAAACCAGACCAATCGATGAACTACTAGAAAAATATGAAGAAATTAAGTATATAGGAAAGGATGACAAGGCATACAAAGTTATATTGGAAAGAGCTGACAGGTATACGATAGTAAAATTACACGATATTGAATATGAAATGGAAGAAATTACCATACAACATGCACTCCAAGATTATGGAAAAATAATTAACATAAGAAAAGAAAATTGGGGAAAAGAGATTCCATTTCCGGTGTATAATGCCAACCAAAGAAAAACCTGCAGATGTGACGGCCTAGACCATTTAGGACAGGATTGTACGACAAACTTTAAAAATAGAATCTCTGAAAAAAGGACAACTCTCAGTTATGTGCCGATAATAGGAAACAAGACAATAACTGAAAACAATATAGAAGCAATAGGAAATAGATTACCAGGTGTTATCAACGAACATGACTTCTCAAATTGGGTTAATGAAAAAGGGAAAAATAGTGCAAGGAAAGAAGCTGAAGCTGTAAATATTATTGGCGAAGAAAAAGATATATTTAGTTTAAATACCAGGAAATAAAAGGAAAAAGAATGAGAGCACGATAACAGAAGCTACAACATAGGCTACGGCTCAAACATAGTATTGGAAAAAGAAACATCAGTCAATGACATAACCAAGAAAATTACGAAAAAGAAATACAAGAAAACAGAAAGAGTTACTAGATCAACGGAAAAGAAAAATAAGAATTTATAAAAGAAATAGATATAATTAAATTAAAATGTGAAAGGAAAATGTATAGTGTATATTTATTAAAGAGCTAATAACTATTGAAAGTTGATGCACTGAAATAAATATTAAAAAAATAGATTTGGCTTATATTCGTATATTATTCAATTCAAAGTAACATCGAAGAATTCAATACGCTGAGTTATATTGATGAAGTAGCATACCGTTTTGAAGGATGCTGGATTCCAAGACACGCTGATACACGTACCACGGTAATGGGGCATCATTATAGATGAAATGTCTACCATAAAAAAGTCTTTTTGATGGTTCAATTCCACGCATATTTCAACCTGCACTCTGTTAAAAGTATATTTCTTTATAAAGTGTTTCAACGCATTCAATTATGGCTATTATAAACGTGACGTGCATTTAACTAGAACGGATTTATAAAGGGCGCTGCTACGATTTTTCAAGAAGGGTGCTTTTGGATTATATTTTGAGTAAGACCGCTAGCACACGGGTCGATAAGTATCAAGCAAAAACTATGTTCGGTATGCGTGCAATATGTCGATCGGTTGCTGCACAATACATTTTGCATCAAGCTCGCACACGGGTCGGTGCAGTAGCTGTGCGATGCGACTTGTACGCGGTATGCGGAAATGCGGAAATTACAGTCAGCGGAGGCTCGACATTTGTAGGATGCAGATTGGTTTTGTTTTCCATACAAGATGGCTGAGCCCAAAGTAATAAAAGAAATAGAAGAATATCCTTTGGTATATATCTTTAAATTGACAGATTATTCAAAAGTTAGTTCAAAAGCGTGGAATATTATTGCAAATATAATTATAATATAATAATATCGTTTCATTCTTAAATAATTATATATTACAATAATATCTTCATTACTTGAATTACAAGACGACATGTTTCCTATAGACTTTCCGACATATAATGGCTGGTAAGACATGCATCGAAACCTTCCCGACCCGTGTGCCAACGGCTTAACTTGCTGTTTTGTTAAGCTTCAGAATAAGGCATTCATTCTTACATAAAAGTATGCAGTAGGTAAGTCTTACAAATCTTGCCAATTAAGTACTATCATATTGTTAGAGCCACTTTTTCAATTGTCAAGTATACATGTACTTCATTTACGATGCAACTGAAGTTTAACTTAACAAATAGGATTTTCAATAATAATTTTGTCAAATACCGACCACAGGTAACAAACAAAATAAGTAAGCGAGCTATTTTGCTTAGTTGATACAGGGGTAGTTTGATAATTCAGTTTTTTCAGACTATTCTTTTTAAAAAGCGATTTATTTCCCAATAAAAGATATTTTTTTCAGCAAAAAGCGCTTTATTTATCAACATAGTCTCCTTTAAGCTCGATACATTTAGTCCAGTCTTTTTCAATTTTTTTTATTTATTCCAGAGCTTCTTTAAAGGCCCTCAAAATAGGCGTTTGTTTCAGTGGTTTCAGTGATGACCTCATTGTTAGACTCAAATCTCTTACCGCTCAGCCATTTCTTCAGGTTTGGAAACAGGAAATAGTCGAAAGTGCTATAACTGGAGAATATGCTAAATTAGCATAGTAGCATAATTTATGAATGTTTGCTATGATGATTACACACTCAATCGTAATCGCGTCATCTATCGCGTGTATAGCTGCTTTCAATGGCTGTTAACAAAATTTGACAGAAGTCTATTAATGGATCGCAGTTGACAGAAGCTGCTCGGGAAATTCCACTAAAGGGAGAGTCACTAAATTATCAAACTTCCTTCGTACTATTATGTTCGACTGGAACAAAAATGAGAACTGACAAACAAAACTATTAACCTAATCTGTCAAATAAATCTCAGTTAAACGACTCTTTAACGAAACGACTGCGAACTAAATTTTTCTATTCAAAATTAAAGCATTTATTCAAACTGCGACTACGATAAAATATTACTGAATCTTATCTTTTAAAGGCAGCCGAAGACCACACGAAATGCCGAATAGTACAAGGACCACTTATAGCATGAGAAAGAGGGCTTAAATAAAGTAAGCTGAACTCTTTCATACCCGAACATCTATGAGTAAAGTTCAATCTCGCTAGCCACGTTTAGATCTATTCTAAATTATATTTTGCTGCTTTCATAAAAGATAGGTTATAAAAGGAGATAAATGTGTGAATCTGTTTTTCAATTTTACGAAAACGGTGCTGAAAAATAACAGATTAAGCGATAAATCAGTGGTATCATAGCAGTAAATAATAAACATATTTTGTGAAATATTATGCATTGTAAATACTGTGAGGATAGAATAGAACTACGACGTTAAAACCAGTTGTAACACGTTCATTAAAACATCAGTTTAAAGAGAGATAATTACGATGAATGTACTGTTCAGTAACCTGTGCTGTACATTATGTGTTTATCGTATTTAGAGAGGGTGTAGTGTTACCAGATCCTGTGGGATTAAGGGTAGAAAAGCTGGTAAAACCGTAGGAAACCAGAGAAAACGGAATGTGAAAACTAATGCGGTCGCACTCATTTATTACTCTGTACGTTACAACAACAACTGAACAACTGAATATCTAAATTACAATGTAGGCAATAAATAAATGGGTATGGTTCAGTGACGGCTCATAAGGATGTCATGTGGTGGGACAACTGAAGAGAACTGCTCCTCGGTACTGGAATCTACTTTTACAATTGATGATATCACTAATTTAAACATTTCCAATGGATCTCCTTTTTCCAGTTCAGTTTTTTCAGTTTCTCGTTTTCAGAGCTGTTTTCTTTACCATTACTTCTCCTTTATTAACTTGTTTTGTTTTTTCCCCTCTAACTCACTGCTCCCTCGCTTTCTTCCCTAGCTTTCCAATATTCTCCGTATTATCTCAACCATCCGCCTTTCCGTTTACTCCTCAAGACGAGATAAGGCGAGAGTTTCAAAAATCTCGTCTCGTTCTCATTAGCTTAGAAAAAAATGGTATCGTTATATTCTCGTTCTCGTCTCGTCACATCTCGTTATTGTGAGAACTTACTCCTAAGATAGTTCTAAACAAAGTAATTCATTATATTATTTCGGCTAATTATTTTTTTTATTTTAACTTTTCACACACTATACAATACATATTGCAATTAATTCTATCAACATTTTTTTGAGGCACAGTTGATCAACAGGTTCAATTTCACTTAATGCATCATCACTTTCATCTAATCTCTGCCAGTTTTTCAGGTTGACGCTACTAACACCTACACTCAACGACATTTTTGCGACAACTAAAGCTGCAACTAAAATGTCTTCAAACAATCGCATTGTAAATAATTTATAATCACATTTATTTTCCTTAAAACATTGCTTTCTTTCAACTACAAAATGTTGTAAAATAACAAATTATAAAATAAAATATTTAACAGATGTTTAGCAGATTTTACATTTCGTAAATGTATGACCTAACCTTCTTTTGTAATAAAAAAAGATTGAACATTTGTGTTGCTGTTAAAGGTGTTACTTTATTTTTCTCGGAATTTTTTTCTTAAACCAGAAGAAACGGAAACCAGAAACGAGACTTTCGGGTCTTACCGTAAAGATCTCGGTACCGTCTCAATAGTTTTCAGAAATGTCTCGTCTCGTATAGTTTCGAGAAAAGTCTCGTGCTCGTGTGAAGCCCTAACTCCTCCTCATCCTTCTCTCTAAGTGACAGTTCCTTCACGTTCCTACCGCTTTCTACATTCAGTTTTACCAATGTTTCTCTCTCCTTCCTTCTTCTCTATAACTCCGACATCCATTCCTTTCCTTTTTTGCACCTCTCCTCTCTCTAAATCCTTTATTTTCTATTCGCATCAATCCTTAACTCGTATTCATTCTTTTTATGCTCCAACGTCTTATTTTCTCGTTAATACCTTTTGCAAAATCTTCCTCACTATCTTCCCAATACCTATTTTTCTTCTCCTCATTTCCTATTCTGAATCTTGCTATTCGCCTTGCAACAAAAGAAATTTTATTAATAATTAAAGAGGCGAGGTAAAACAGCGCTCTTGAATTAGATTTATAAAGATATAATATAAACCCTACATCCCATATGAACGAACCGCCTCTGGTACGGTTGTGTTCACATAAAAATAAAGTACGTAATTAAAATAATAATAACAAATTGTGTTAAGCACAAGATGTCAAGAGGGTTGTTATGTTTCGAGTAAGTCTAAACAAGAGAACAGGTGGCGATGGGTGGCGGTGGTGGTGAGTGTCGGAACTAGAATCATATTTATTCAACAGTAATATCAAATAATTACCTTTGTAAATGTAAAATGGTTATTTAAATTCTTTGATCATATTCCTTTGAAGTCAAACCATCATATACAATATTTGAGAATCTGGACAAGGTTTACAGGACTCACTGCTTGCGTTTGGATCCTTTATTTTATCCTTTTGATGGTGTTTCTCTTTCTCCCTTTTGCCAATCACTTTGCCATCAAACAGGTGCCTCTTCTGCCTTCTGCCTCTGATTTAGTCATATTTATGTTAACGTTTATTTTATGTATGAAACATTTTCTTTAAAATTCATTTCCTTTGAATTTCACAAACCGGCTATTTTTGGTTAATTGTTTTAGAAAAATAATTGCGTTAATGAATTTAATGCTTAACGAGCTACAAAAATGTGTTGTTAATGAAAATGTAACATTTCAAAAACATTCAATCTGAAAGTAACATTTTAAGAGAGAAAATTAATAGCCGTAGGCCCTAATTTTGAGTTAAATTTAAGATCGTTTAATATTTCTTATATTCAGAAAATAGATGATGTAACTAAGCAATCTTATGACAAGTAAGGCAATTAAATTGAATTAATATAACATAAGATTACTAGAAATTCCAAGTCTGAATAGGCACTCTGCGTAAGCTAAAATTGATCCACAAGATGGAGGGTTAAATATATCTCACGAAGATGAATTTTATTTTATTTAATAAAACCTTTTTAGATAATCAGATGAATCCTAGAATCAAATTCGATTTTAAAGTTATTTTTATTAATCTTCAAATTTCCGCAGTCCGATCGTTTACACGAACCGATTCGATTCTTATGCTATCCATTAAGCTTATAGACTGTCTCATTGCAAATGTTACCTTGCTGTACACTTATTTAATGCAAAACATATATTATTACAATAACATTCACAAGACAACAGTCATTTTCCAATAGAACACCAAGATAACTTTAATAACTTAAAGTAAAGACAAAAATTCAAAACGAGTACAACACTTTTTGTTGAATAGAAAACGCATTAGCTTGATAGTTGTTCTTTCAAGAGAACTGACGATGCGCGACCTGTCAGATATTTTATAGTTTACACGATTTCTAAGATCTGATAGCAAACAAAAATCTAGGTAAATGATCTTCTCATTCAGATCAGAATTTAGAATATCGCAAAAAATTTGGAGAATAGAAGAAGAGGTTTTCGTCATAATACTAGAGAACAAAAGTCAGAAATAGAGTTCCTGATGAAGATCTAATCTTGTCGTCTAAAATGGCATTTACTATTGTGGCGATCAATTTGGTAAAAATGAAGATACAATATGTGTGTACGAGTACGTATAATCTTATAGAGGGTGCGGCAGCATAACTTCCTTTTTTCAAAACTGAATAAAACCCATTGTATGAATCAGAAAAATTTTATTTGTTTTTTATAATGTAGGCACATAGATAAAGTTTTGTTTTAGTTAGTTGTGAAGATCAAATCAGCGAGGTGAGGTCCCCCACTCTCCATACACTGAGTAAACCGATTTCTGGCGTTTGTCATGACTCGTGCCAGTATAGCAGGCGTTATGTTGGCAATTTCTTCCTGGATGTGTGTCTTCAAATCTTGTAGGGTCCTTGGATGGTTCACATAAACACGGCATTTCAAAAAACCCCATAGAAAAAAAAAACACAATGGGCCAAACCGGAAGAGAACAACTTCGAGAAGAACCTCACACGCAAGCCTCCGAGAATTGAAGTCACGTTCAGAAAGTTCCTGCACAATCGACATCTTGTATGGATGGACAGGAAGATCATCATGAAGAATTATTCTCAAATAACAATCGGAAAGTTCAACGGCAGACACCAACATCCGGGACAGGGGCCAACGGGGCAAAATTAAAGGGATTCCGAAAGGCGCGCTGGGTTGCGATCACAGAACATCCGCTCGAAAAGTAGGCCTCAACAGCAAACAGACAAAACTTTATTGTTCTGCCTCACGAACGAGACCACTAGCGCTCCGCTACGACATCAACCGATTGAATGGCGCGCTTTTTAAAAAAGGAAGTTATGCTGCCGCACCCTGTACGAGTATATATAGGAGTAAATTAGAAGAATGAAAAATCTGAAGTTCTAGTCGCGTAAATAAAAAAACAACATATTAAGACCAGCGAGAACATGATGCATATAAACCCTAGCAACCGTAGCGTAAAGTCGAAACGTGAATTGGAACACCAAGCTACAGCAGTACGCTGGTACACTGGTACACTGATACTCGAACTCCTTGTTGATAGAGCTACACTGAATACAGAATATAAAGCATACGATGTACTATAGATCAGGGGCGGCCAACTTCATTATGTATGCTATATGATTGACTTTATCATTAAAAATGTGCCGTGGTCTACCTATTAAAATATTGATATTTAATTACTGTACTAATAAGATGCTACAAGTGCCATTTAAATTGAAACCGGACAGTAAAATTTTGAAGAGTTTTCAAGTACAGTCCGTTGACGTTAGTCTGAGTAAATCCCAAGCATTTGATTGGGCGAGAAATTTTGAAATGGTCTTAAAAAGTGAAAATTAAAGATAGAAGCAGTATCTGGCGATCAGCGTCAATGAAGACGATATTTTGACCGTGCATGAGCTTGTTTCCCAGACTGGCTCAATAAGGCCAAGATTTCTTATCGCAAGAAACGACGCAGGCTATCGATTCGCGATTCGCGAAAGATGATAATCTTTCAAGCTAATATTCTGTTAGTACATACTAATTAAAGAAGGAGTATAAGGATCATAAGAGGAATCGCAAGATTTAAATTGGGAAATGAAGAGAAAGGCAGCAGATACTGGGAAAATAGACGGGGAAGAATGTGCAGAGTGTAGGCTGGAGAGAGATAGAAAAGCAGATTAGGTATTCAAGTGAGAAAAAAAAAAAAAGTAAAAAGAAGATTGTGTAGTTATTAAAGGGAGGCAATAAAGGGAAACGATGGATACCGGAGATAGAGAGAAAGAGCGAGGAAAGAGAAGGAACGGCAGAGTAGGGGTTTAAATTTATCTGTTTTGTGTGTATTTTTATTTGAACATATTTTATTTGTTCCAAAAATAAACATCTAGGGTTTCGCAAAAGCGGAACCCCAATTTTTGAGAACGTGTCGTTTAAGTACGACACACATAATTAATAAAAATATTTCTCCTTTAATAAGCCTTTACAGGTACAAAGTTATTCTGTTGTCCATGTTTACACTTGTTGGTTTGTCACAAGCTAATTCCAAGCTCAGTTCTACCGATTCGCTACAGTTTGTGATATTGGAAAACTTTTCTTTCCATTGACGTATTTCCAAAAATTAAAACGACCTCAAGTTCTCTGGTTTTTAAGATTAGTTCGGATTGTGCTGATTTTTTTTTATTTTTTAACGCATTGTTTTAAATATTAAACAAAAATATTTGCAGCTATATGTTTTGTATTTAAATTCTTTTTAGAAAGGAAAATATAAATACTACGACATATTTGGAAGTTTTTAAATTATGAAATGTGACCTCAAAGTAACTAAATTTTAATTTTTCAACGTATTTTATCACACAAATATTAATATCACATTATTAAAATAACAATTTTTTGTTTTTGTGGATGATTGGACATATTTAGGAAGGGATTCGATCTTTTTCGAATTTGCATGCATAAAATCTACTGTTCAACTATTTTACCTATGGTTTGCAATATTTGTGTTTGAGACCTGTCCTGATCAACATGTTGACCATGCCTGCTAAAGAACATAGAACAGAGTAGAACAAGTAATCAGCTAGGTGGAGTTAACAGTATCACATTTAAGTTGTGGCTTTGTTCCGGTCGTAAAACACTCGTATATAAAGATTAATGTCCATGGAGTCTATCTTCATACAGTTTACTTTTTAGTTGGAAACAGTTTGAGACACTATTGTAAACATTTTATTAGTTTCTAGTTTAAATTGTGGAAAGACATTGACCTATATAGTTTTTAGCAGTACACGTAGAAGTATCTTTAACACTGCTACTACAGTAATTATCTTTAATTATCGTGTTGAATGGGCTTGTGTCCTCATTTTTAGTGGTCGATTTTTAAATTGTTGATTGAAATTGAATAATAAATGTGTATTGGCGTATCTATTTTATTAAATATCCAAATGTTGACGGAAATATAGCAATTAAAAATTTGAATTGTAGTTTTAGCGCTAGAAATGGTCGGCCATTTGTATGACGTAAAATGCTGTGGTAATGTTTTGTAGCTGTTAGTAGTCGAAATAATCAAGTCAAGTCAAAGAATAATAAGTTTTTATTTTATTAACCCTGTTACGGCAGACATAATATTGAAATTTTATTGTTCCTCGAAATAGCTATAAATAATATTTGATATTTAGATATATAAATACTATAGCAGAGATGTATAAGCTGTAAGGTTGGTAACCTGTAAACTTGCCAAAGTTCTGTCAAGAATATATCTGTTTTACGATCTGTCGTATAAAAGAGATAGCAACTTCCGGTTGTGATGTCACACGCAATTGGAATGTTGTACAACGTTGAATCCCTTTAATAATTAAAGAGACAAAATGACTTTTTTAATTGTTAATATCTCCTAACATATAAGGAGTTATTAAAAAATAATTGAACATTTGAGGTTCTAATAACCCACTTTATCAATATATAGTACACTTTTATAGAAATTAATACATAGGGCACAAATCCATTGTATGTTGAAATTTCTATTTGCATTATTTTAAAGACTGGGCACCCATACCTCAATAACTAACCATCAGATCAGGCTCAAATCTTGATTGCTAATTTGTAATATGATTCTATCGGTGATTGGGATGTACCATTGCATTCTGGTCAGGTGAACTAATGGAATATTTAAGTTATATCTACTATCATTGTAGTGTGGGTAGTGCAACGAGTAACGTTGTAAGGAATAAAGGCTAACACAGTTGATATTTGGAGCTGACAGAACTCAATGTGCATAATGTTAAATTATTATAAATTAGATAAAAAGGAATTGACAATTTAAATAATAAACTTTAAATGTCGTTTCTTTGATTGCAGGTAAGATAGTATGATTTAAGTTAAACAGTGTAATTATTACAATGTGTATGTAAATTACTAAAATAGAAGACTTTGATTTCAGAAGCAATACATAAGTTTGATTAAAAATTTACAATTCCTGAAATGTATTATATACATACCCCCTAAAATATTATGTTAAAATATATTTTATTACACAATATTTAGAAAATAATATAAAAAATGTATATTTTATGATTTTACCTCAAACCACTTGAATATATAATTAATGGTACGTAGAGAGCAAACCGGACGAGCACTGGACGTGGACCATAAAGCTAAAGCTACTGCCTGAAGCTTTTAGGCCACCGTGAAGCTTTTTACGTTGTCTGAGGTTTTTAACTTAGCTAACTCAATTATCTTATTTTGAAAGTTTACGTTTAGTTGGCAGCCGTCTAGAGAATTTTAAAGACATTAAAAATAATAGTACAGGCCACACACAAAACGAATTATAATCAGTTGAATAATTTAATATATTTGAAAGCTCATAACTTTAAAAATATGAAAGTAATTTGCGTTTGACCTGACTCGCATAGAACCATAGAGTAAATGGGCAGATTCTTTATTTAAAGTCAAAATTGAAAGTTTGGCAAGTGTTTAAAATTTGAAACTATTTGAAAGGTTGCTGGTGTCCGAATGAAAGTTTACCTTAATTTCTGGTTGATTGTTGTTTCGTTTAAAGCCTCATTCCCACTCATCGTTTTGGTATTTAATTTACGTTTTTATTTATTATAATAATCTAAATTTCATAATTTCAGAATGGCATTTCTTCTCACATCGTGTTTTAATTTGAGTATAGTTAATTTAGTTGGTGCGCATGCGTTGTGAGTAATATAAATTTTGACAGTTCGACAGTGAATGGACAAAATCGAATGTGGAATAATTAAAATTGCTGTTTGTAATAATAACTACTAATAGAAATTATAGTTATTACTTTATTTTTGACAAACTGACATTGAACTTCTTGATTTTCACATTTTGAAGGTTATAATTTAACATTTTTTTTTTAATTTGTTGTTTTTAATTTAGAAACATTGGACCTTGTAACCTGAAAAAAACACCGAAAACGTGAATTAAATTCTACTTTAAAAATAGTGCGGCGTATAATTTCAATTAAATACAAAATAGAAAACAGTGAGTGGGAATGATACTTAAGTGTTTATATACAATATATAACAGTAATCTTATTAAACAACGGTGTAGTAAACATATAAGACATTTGTCATTGACACAGTAAGTTCTGTCAGTTTCGACGACCTGACCAGAACACAGTTGTAATATCTCTAGCCAGAGTTACCAACTAAAGAAATATAATTTCTATATATATATATATATCCGTCAATTTTTGAATATTTAATATAATAAAAACGCCGACATACGTTTAGTAACCAATATTTCAATTTAGAATTAAAAATTGAACCCTAAAAAATGAATTCACAATCCAATTAGAGGACTTAGCCGTCAGAGCCTAATTATTCCAGACATACTAGTAAAAATCTATAACATTATTATTTATTTATATATTAATTGTGTATGCCTTTCGGCTTTACAATCTACAGTATTATATTTCTAATACATTTCATTCCTATATACATTCCAAACTTAAAACTAAACTTAAAACTAAACTTAAAATAAACTTAAAATCTTCTCGACTTTTACTACTTCCAAAAGTGCTTTCTGCTTCTTCTTCTTTTGACCCTCTCTATTATTCTCCACCAGCTTATTTATTCTCCTGTTTTTCCTTTCCTTCTTACTATTTCCGCCATCCACCTCTTTCCTTCACTGCCTCCCTTTAATAGCTGGCCAATATTCCTTTCGCTTGCTACTTTTTCCTTACACTCAAACTTAATGTGCTCCAGTGTTTCGTCCTCCGCTCCACACATTCTACACTTTCTTTCCTCACTCTTTTCCCAGTATCTGTTTCCTTTTTCCTCATTTCCCAATCTAAACCTTGCTGTTCTTCTTATGTGTTTTATGTCTTTTTCTATAACATTATTTGCTTAGCTCTAAACCAGGGATGGCGATTGTTAGCGGAGCTTAGACCTTATAGAGATCTATAGGCCGCTAGGGCGTATCTGCGATCTGTCGGCGGTATCCAAGTTCTCGAACGGCAAATGTCGCTCAGTTCCTTTCAATAGCTTAGTGGGCGCACAATTTTGTTATGAAGGACCTTTTAACTATTAAGTAATTAATAGTATTTTTTTATTTAAATCAAAAGACACAGCAAAACATCGGAACATTTTTAGATTACATTTATTCTAAAACTACACTATTGAATTACATATAAATTGATTAAATATTTTAGTTAATAAGAATACTAGTTGCGACACTAAGTAAATGTAACTCGCGGTTTAAGTTATAAATAATAATATATGTATTTATTATTTTATGTTTATGCACCAAAAGGTTAAGCGTGCTGTAGGTTTGAGAGTTGAAGCAATAAGAACGAATTGGGCACAAATACGTAGTGTCGGACCCTAGTAGCAGTGAATCGTAAAACAAAGGATGTTTACATAAGAAATATTATGGTTTGTCCACAGAGAGCAGTGTATATAAAACAACTTGGTATAAAATATAAATGAATTGAGACAAAGAAATCTTAATTCTAACATTAATTAAAATAAAAGCAAGATATTGATACACAAATATGAATATTGCATGCATTTATTAACAGCGATCTTAAAACATGCGTGCCATAACTGGTTCATCCACGATGTGTAGCAGTTAACTGACCCAAAAGCCCTACACACATACACAAGACAACACCTAAAAACATGGGCAATGTGAATCTAGGCTCAGGCCACGCACCATTCATTAGAATAAGACTTATTGTAATAACACTTGATTAATAAATCTTTGGTATCTTTGAAATTGAAAATTAAGTTCTTCTAATCGCTAAAAGGGAGAATAGCACAGCACACTAACAACATATTATTCGAACACAAGGTTTGCCTTTCGTAGTCTACGTAGACCAGTTTATAATAAAACATATTCACATAAAAAATGTGCTAATGATAATTTTCCCTTATCACGAATTTATCTTCTTCATAATAATATAAAGGTACTTGGTAATTAGTTGGCTAATTTATTTGGTAATTAACAGCTAGTTACGTTATCTAATCGAGAATAAAACTGCTAAGAATATGGTTTATGTGCAGGTTTGAAACAAATTACCGTATATAAATTATCTCATATAATTATACCTAATTTATACACATAAACCTTTGTTACAATCGATGAGGTAAACTGAATGAAGCGACTAAACCCGGTAAAGCCTTATTTTATATGACGCACAGATTCACAGATTCACAGTTGAGTGCGTTCAAGCACAGGGAGTCAGAGCGAGGCGCTAGGATGATTCTTTGTCTGTGCGAAATAGTGATACGTCATTAGGATGTCAAGAACAGCTGCGCTATCAAATACAAAGCAGTATCATACGCATTACAGCGGCTGTATTAACGTGGGGGATGGATATGAAGATGGTTGGGGGCTAGGCAACTAGTTGGAGACACTGATGATCGAAATTAATATCGTTAAACCGTAGAATATCCGAATTCACTGGGTAAAGGCGCTCCACTAACTATGCAATAGAAGCTCTACTCCTTAGGCCTGTTGCACAAGCGAATTTTAACCAGATGTAGACGTGCTACTACGCTTTAATTATCTGAACCCTGTAAATGTAATGAACTGAATACAGGCGTTACGTATTTCTCACATTGGAACCAAGCGTATACATGCAACAACGCTAAACCTATCCCTACTTTGTAAATTCAATCAGTCGGCTCGGACTAGAAGGGAACAATGATGTATCGGTAAAAATTAAAGTAAAAGTTTGCTCTCATAATAAATTACGTTAGTGCAAAACAACTCCAATACACAAGTTTGATTTGGCATACTGTCGTATCGGTACGTGGTTTGTATGTATTGTGACACAACACATGCAAAGAACATAGAAGTCAGAAGCTTTGAGAGTTCTAGTCGCTCAACCAAGCCGCCGATTTACATCCGAGTTCGCCGTTGCTTAAATACAGCACTTGCAATGTGCGTCATGCCTTAAAGATCAACACAACATAATGGGCTTGTGTCCTATGTCTTAATTTCTATAAAAGTGTACTATATATTGATAAAGTGGGTTACTAGAACCTCAAATGTTCAATTATTTTTTAATAACTCCTTATATGTTAAGAGAAATTAACAATTAAAAGTTATTTTGTCTCTTTAATTCTTAAAGGGATTCAACGTTGTACACATTCCAAGTGCATGTGACATCACTATCCTTGTGTAAGGTTACTAACCTTACAGATCATAAATCTCTGCTATATGTATTTATATATCAAAATATCAAATATTATTTACAGCTATTTCAAGAAACAATAAAATTTCAATATTATGTCTGCTTTAGCAGGGTTAAATAAAACAAAAAGTTATTATCCTTTGATTTGACTTGATTATTTGACTACCAACAGCTGCAGAACATTACCACAGCACTGACCTACTCAACAAATACCTGAAGTTAAAATGCATTTCACGTCATACAAATATGGCCGACCATTTCTAGCGTTAAAACTACAATTCAAACTTTTAATTGCTATATCTCGGTCAATATTTAAATATTTAATAAAATAGACACGCCAATACACATTTATTAACATCAATTTCAATCAACAATTGAAAAATCGACCACTAAAAAATGAGGACACAAGCCTATTAACTCTCTTTAGGTCATACTAATCTTACTCATACATACTAATATAAATGAGAACCACAACCTATCTTTCAAAAATGTAATATGTGCCCTTATATATGTGAGCTACACTGCTACCTAATAAGTTTATGATTATGTTTATGATATGATTATATTATTATAAGTTTATTTATTATATAATATTCGTACATAATCAATTTAATTTGAGTAACAACTAATCCCGGAAAATATAACTATGGTCCGGCGACCAGCCTATTCGGCAGCCTTCGCCTATTGGGCTGTCAGTAGCACTTTAGTGATTCATAGCTAAATTTATATAAAATTGCTGTGTACATTGTATATTCACATAGTTACCTATCGAAATCTCAAATAAACAAATATTTTTATTCAATTCGCAATATTTAATAATTCTCTTTAGGTCATACTAATCTTACTCATACTGATATAACCAAGAACCATAACCTATATGTTAAAAATGTAATAGCCCAATAACAGTAAACCATATCATTCTTCGGTGATCCAAGTACTAACCACAAAGACAAATCTTCAATATTCCTGAAGACTATAAGCAGATATTTGAAAGAAAAAAAATATGTGATTGATTTCATAAATAAATCTAATTTAAACTTCTTAGTTTAAATACTCGTATTTATAAATGTAAATTATTTATTACAAATGTTTATAAATGTAGTATATATTGTTTTTAGTGCTAATAACTCTTTTCTCGAAACGGCAAAGCTGACCATGTAGTCCAATCGACACTGTGGGTGCCCCAAGAACACTATAATATTCTTAATAAAAAATAAGACTATGATCTTATCAGTTGAGTACCAAGAGTGATGGGGGCCTGGGGTGGTACTCAATTTATGGGCTTATCACAATTATCTAATCAAACTATTAGCTATGTTCTAGATCCAAAGTAAAATCAATTGTATCCCGCGCAAATTTAATTGATTCTAGTTATAATTGAACCGAGTTTTTGAAGCTTATGCCGGTTTCACACCAGAAACCCAGTTCAATAAAACACGAACAAAAATAACAATGTTTACACCAAAGACACAGTTCTTAAAACATGTTTGTGTTTTGTTGCTGTTTTAGTAAACAAAACACATTCCCATCTGGAGTCAGTTAGATCAAAGGAAAACACGTTTGTTGTTGTTTTTTAGTCTGCTTGGTTCGAACAGGCAGTTTTTTTTTGTGAACATTTGCGTTTTGTTAGTTGTTGTTTATTATGTTTATAATTTTTATAGGACACACATAAAACCACTAAAAACAAAACCAGTCTATTCATTGTGTTTTCGAAAAACAGAACTGTTTTAAAATAAAACAAAACGTGTTCTTGTTTTGTTTTTTGACAACAAAACTGTCTCTCTGGTATGAATCCGGCATTTCATTAAGCTGGACTTGTGGCGGATCTGGATCTTATTCCTATTCTTAAACAATGAAATTAGACTTTCGCATAAACATCATTCGCTTGAAAAAATATTTTATAGAAAAGAATTATACGTATAATAAAAATTAACAAAATGAATTATTTCAAACAAAATAAATATGAGTATATTTATTTTAAAATGAAAATTGTTTGAAGAATCTTATGGAAAAATATCTTTTATTTAAATACGGTTCGTTTCACTCATTAGCAATGATTTAGATTTTGAAAAGAAAAGAGTTTTATATAAAGCTTATGAAAAGCTCGTATTTATATTTCAAACATATGAAAATGATATAAAATAAAACAATAAAAATATTTTAAACCACATCAAACAATGTTACATGTTTGTATATCGTATGTATGTGCGTAGTTAGGAGCATAGAGATAAATCCGCAACTGTAATAAAATAAATGATTTAATAAATTGTGTAAGTTCGTTCTGTACATAAATTATTATGTAGTGCTCATATGTAGCCTAATCTAACGGGTTTCTGTTGTTCTAGATCACATCTTTTCATGTCCGACGAGAAATACTTTGACGTTGTTAATACTTAGGAAAAGAACCACCACATACTTCATCTGACATAAAAGGTACTTCTGATTATGCCAAGAAGACTCTTGAATTAATGTACTAATTAAATAAACTTGCTCTACTAATTTGTCTTCCACGTTGTTACGTTTATTTGTACATTTATTTTGTTCTATTTTTATTTAGATCATTAACACAGTAAAGAGGTGTTGTTGTTGTAGTATCTCAGTGGTTGCAGGCGCTTTCAAGAAAACGTGTTTGTACTTCCTGTATTCATGTCATTCTTGTCAGACTCATAATAAAACTTGAGATTTCCAAACTTTCTCGGTTTGTTTCTTTTTTTAAGATGTCAGCTTATTAAGGAGGTTAATGTAAATGATGAAAACGTTGTGAAATTTGGAGGGTCGATACAAATTGTTAAAACACATGCTGTCTCAAAATTTTAGAGACTTAGGGTTCATAGTTTTCTTTTTATACATGATTAAAAATAGTCATTTTCCATACAAATCCATAAGGGAATAGTGATAGCGAGATGTGAGGGGGAAGAGAAGAAGAGAAAGATAATGGAAAAAAAAAGTACACTGAGGGGCACGGATGTGTACATAGAGGACGACTTGACGTACAAGGAGAGAGAGGTGCAGTGGCAATTGAGACAATGGGCAAAAAAGAAAAGAGAGGAGGGGAAAAAGGATGTGAAGGTCGGGTACAAAAAAGTATGGTGTGAAGGAACGCAGTATATATGGAATGAAAAAAACAAAGAACTGGAAAAGGGGGAATTTCGAAAAAATGGTGAAGGAGTTGGGGGAAAGTAAAGAGAGGGGTAAAAGTGGGAGAGAGGAAAGAAGAGAAATAAAAAAGAGGATAAAGATAGGTTTCTGGAACGTGGCGGGTATAAAAAGAAAAGATAAGGATTTCTGGAGATACATCAAAGGTTGGGATGTGATTGGGATGGTGGAAACATGGCTGGAAAGCAAAGAATGGGAAGAATGGGAAGACAAACTACCGAAAAACTACAGATGGGTGTGCCAAGGTGCTGTTAGGGAGCATAAGAAAGGGAGAGCAAGAGGTGGAATTATAATGGGGGTACGTAGGGAGCTAAAAGAGGAGAAGGTACCAGACAGAAGAGAAACAGCAGTAAGGAGGACGATAAAACTGGAAGAAGAGACATGGGAAATTGTAACAATATACAGTAAAGGTAATATAAAAGAAACAATGAAAGAAATAAAAGAAATAATTAAGGATGAGAAACAGGAAAACCTATTAATTGGAGGGGATTTCAACGCGAGAATTGGGGAGTTGGGAGAGGTGGACGAAATATGGGGGAATAGAAAAAAGAAAAGAACAACGAAAGACAAAACAATAAACGCCGAGGGAAAAGAACTAATGGAAATGCTAGAAGAACAAGGATGGATAGTACTAAATGGGAACAAAGAAGGACATGAAGAAGGAGAATATACCTATGTGGGAAGCAGAGGGGATACAGTAATCGACTACGTGGTGACAACGCTGGGAGGAGGACAGAAGGTAGAAAGAATGAAAGTGGAAGAGAGGGTGGACTCGGATCACCTACCGCTGGTGGTGGAGTTGGAGGCGAGGAGAGGTAAAAGAAAAGGAAACGAATGGAAAGAGGGCAGCGACTGGACGGAGGAAGGAAGGAAGAAGTTTATGGAGGAATTGGAACGGAGATACGAGGAAGAAGGAGAAACGGAGGAGATGGAGGAAATTGAAGAGAGGATGAAGGAAGCCACCCAAAGTAAAAGGTGGAGAATATCTGATAGAACGGGAGAAAACAAATGGTGGGATAAAGAATGTAAAGAATGGAAAAAAGAGGTAAAAAGGGAACTAAAGAGATGGAAGAAAGGAGAATCAAGTAGAGAAGACTTCAAGAGGAAGCAAAGGGAGTATAACGAAAGGATGAAAGATAAAAAGAATGAGTTCAAAATAGGAATAGAAAAAGAAATTAGAGATATAACAACGGAGAGGCAGGCATGGGATTACATAAATAGGGAGAAAAAGCGAAGGAAAGAGCCAAGCAAGGAAATAAAAATGGAAGAGTGGACGAAACACTTTATGGGAGTACTAGGAGGAAAGAAAAGAAACGAGGAAACAAAGAAGGGGATAAAAGAGAAGGAGAAAGTAAACGATATAAAATTAGGTGAAATAAAAACACAGATTCAAAAACTCAAGGAAAAGAAAGCACCAGGTAGAGATGGACTAAAGAACGAGGCGTGGAAAGCTGGGCAAGAAAGGATAGAGAAAGGATTACTGACAGCGATGAACAAGATATGGAAAGGAGGAAACCTGCCAGACAGCTGGAGAGAAGGGGTAATAACGCCGATATATAAAAAGGGAAATAGACATGAAGCCAAAAATTACAGGGGTATCACACTACTGAACACAGGGTACAGGATTTATGCAGGGATTGTGAGAGAAAGACTGGAAGAAGAGGTAAAAGTAAAAGAAATACTTCCCGAGACACAAGCAGGCTTTAGAAAGGGACGAGGGACTTTAGACAATATATACGCACTGAACCATTTAGTTGAAAAAGAGCTAAGTGAAAAAGGAGGACAGATATATGCAATGTTCATCGACCTTATAGCAGCGTTTGACATGGTCGACAGACAGAAATTGTGGAAGTACATGAGAAAGAAAAAAATTGATGAGGACATAATGGAATGTATTGAAGAAATTTACGAAGAAACAAGAATGAGAATAAGAGTTGGGGGTGAAGAATCAGAAGAATTCTGGACAGACAAGGGGTTGAGGCAAGGTTGTCCTCTGAGCCCCATTTTATTTGCGATATATACAGCAGACTTGGAGGGGGTAATGGAAAGAGGACAAGATGGGGGGGTGCTAATAGGAAGGCACTACAAGATATGGACTTTAGCATACGCTGACGATATAGTCCTGTTGGCAAAAAGGGAAGGAGAGCTGCAGGAGATGGCACACCGGCTAGGGAGGTATATAGACAGAAAAGGACTAGAGTTAAACGTGGAAAAGACAAAAATTATGGTATTTAAAAAAGGGGGTGGAAAAAGGAGACATAAAAGGTGGAAATACAAGACAGAGGACATTGAGGAAGTTGAAGAATTTAAATATCTGGGCTACACTTTTAAAAAGAATAATGGAGAAGAGGCGCATATAAGGGAGGTGGCAAAGAAGGCAGAGCAAGCAATGCGACGGGTATGGGGACTAGGGGAAAAGGTATTTGGGAGGGGACATACAAAAGAGAATATGGATATATGAGAGACTGATAGCCAGTATGATGTCGTATGGAGCAGAGGTTTGGGGGTGGAAGGAACAAGAAAAGTTGGAAAGAATACAGGTGAGATACATGAAATGGGTACTAGGGCTGGACAGGTGCACGCCAGGATACATGGTGATGGAGGAGCTAAAGAGGGATAAGATACGAATTAAAACAGGGGAAAGAGCGGTAAAATACGAGGAGAAATTGAACAGAGCGGAAAGCAAAATCTTAAAGAAAATAAGAGAGGATTACATAAAGAATGGGGGGGGAGGAGGTCCAAAAAAGAGAAAAGAATACTTTGAAAGGAATGGAATGGCGATCGAGGAGGCAGAGAGGAGAAGAGAAGGTGGCGCAAGTGTGGCAGAGGAGCTAAGGAGAAGGGATAAGGAGACACAGCAGCAGGAGAGAATGGGAAAAATAGAAAAAAGTAACTACAATAAAAGATATAAGAGGTTATGGGAAAATAATGTGCCTCAGTACCTTCTAGAAAAGGACATAAAACACATAAGAAGAACAGCAAGGTTTAGATTGGGAAATGAGGAAAAAGGAAACAGATACTGGGAAAAGAGTGAGGAAAGAAAGTGTAGAATGTGTGGAGCGGAGGACGAAACACTGGAGCACATTAAGTTTGAGTGTAAGGAAAAAGTAGCAAGCGAAAGGAATATTGGCCAGCTATTAAAGGGAGGCAGTGAAGGAAAGAGGTGGATGGCGGAAATAGTAAGAAGGAAAGGAAAAACAGGAGAATAAACTGGTGGTAATAAGCTGGTGGAGAATAATAGAGAGGGTCAAAAGAAGAAGAAGCAGAAAGCACTTTTGGAAGTAGTAAAAGTCGAGAAGATTTTAAGTTTATTTTAAGTTTAGTTTTAAGTTTGGAATGTATATAGGAATGAAATGTATTAGAAATATAATACTGTAGATTGTAAAGCCGAAAGGCATACACAATTAATATATAAATAATATTAGATTCCATACAAATCATAATTTTTAGCTCAATTTCACCACATAATATAACTTTTAACTATAAAAAAATGGTGACACGGTTTTCAAAAACTAGATGTATATAAAAGAATCATTTTTGCTACTATTACAAAAAGAAAATTATCAAAAGGATACCTATATACGAAAATATTTAAATAAAACCAGTAAGAAACAGTAAGTGTAGGTTATGAGCCGGCAACGTTGCAAATGCCAATTTGAGTGGGAAATTCAAAATCTGATTAAATATTATATAAAATATAACAATTTATTTGTCAAAGAACCAAATCACGCATGCGTCAACACACTTAAATTTACAGCGTTGCCAAATTTATTATTCCTTTTTCAAAATATTTAATTTGTATTTAAATTGAATTAATATAAATTTGATATTAATTATAGGTAATTTTTCATTTATTAAACTATTATATGCATAAAAAATCATTTTAACTAGCAAAAAGCAGTTTAATAGGGAATTGAAAAATTCATTTTCAAAGGTACAGTCCCAATATTTGCTCGTTCCTCATGTACTTCGTATTTTGCATTTCGTATTACCGAGAGATAAACTTTTTGCATTGACGGTACGTCCTGTACCTCCTTAAACGGAGTAAAAGTAAATGTAAATTTGATATTTTAATAAAAGTGAGTTCTAAAACAACTATTAAATAGTCACGATCTGTTAATAAATTGAATGCCCCTAGAGTATACTATAGTCAAGTGTAACTAAGACGGTAAAAACAATCGACATCGACACAATGTAATATTACGGACGATGTGAAAAGAAATCTCATATTATCTCATTCTTCTATATCTATTATCAATTCTTTTATATTTTAACTCCCCAAGTAAGAACAATGGACATTACTTGTTGGCCAGCTTCCACGACCAGTGACGACCACGTTTACATCCATCGGAACACTCCGGACTCTCGAACACTTCGGAGCACTCCGGTGAATCTCCGTTCGATAAAATATATTGCTCACGAACGTTGCCAACATTTTGTTACACTTCCATTTTATTTGATATTAATAATACTCGTACTTTATCATCAAAATATTTTAACAATTCTGTTAAAGAGATTGAGCTATTTGATTTTATAACTTTTGAAAATATTAAAAACGAATTTCATTTTCTATTTACAACGTATATTAGGTCTGGACATCGTATCAGAAATAGACCAACGTTAAATTAAATAAATAAATTGAAATATTTATGAAACAACCTAACCCTACTTTTTTATGATTTATAATTTTATTATTATATGTATATGTTTTCTTAGCAGCAAAAATACATTGATGTTAAAAGTAGATTAGCAGTATTCGCGAACATTCTCAACATTTTTTCTAGTTAAATACATAAGAAATTGTATAACATATGAAAAATGTAATGTAACTGTAAAATGTTAACATCCGTCGTATTGTTCACGTCGCGGTTTAAATCATATTACTTTTCGTGCTTTGACGTAAATTCTGTTTAAACACAGAGCAGCTGGCTGCATGGAGTGGAAAAATATATTTTCACAAGTAAAACTGCACATTCTTTTTGATGCTATATATACATATACGAGTATATAGTGTCCTCCGACCCATAGATATATATATATATATATATATATATATATATATATATATATATATATGTATATAATAAGTATTCTATATATTTCCGAATTGAATATTATTAAAGTTTCATACCGTGAACATCAATTCAACATATTTTTTATATTTAAATTCATAATTCTTACTTTATATTCTAAGTTTATATTCTAAATTAAATAAAAACAAACCAAACAGTATGAAATAGATATATATAAAGAGACAGTTTTGAAAACAGTTTTGTTTTTAGAAAACAAAACAAAAACATGATCTGTTTCATTTTAAAGCAGTTCTGTTTCTCTAAAACACAGTGTTCACATTGAACAGACTGGTTTTGTTTCTAGTGTGTCCCATAAAATTTAGTATTCCACAAATTAGTGTGTGAGCAATACATATCTATTAACTTGCTGGTCTTGTTCACTGCATTCTGCACTTATTTATAACTGCTCTTGGAACTAGTTACTAGCCAAATGATAAACAACAATTGACAAGCGCAAATGCTCACAAGAAACAAAACTGCGTGTTCAAACCAAGCAGACTAAAAATCAACAAAAAACGTGTTTTTCTTTGATATTACTGACTCCAGATGGGAATGTGTTTTGTTTACTAAAACATTTTTTAAAGACAAAAATGTTTTAAGAACTGTGTCTTTGGTGTAAACATTGATGTTCTTGTTCAGAAAAACAGTTTTTGTTCGTGTGTTGTTTTTTTTTTCTCTCTGGTGTGAAACCAGTATAAGGCTAGTAAAATACTACTTGCCGTTGTTATAACTAGATCCATACCAGAGGTATAGAAATAATAATAGGTATGTAGTTTTATCATGTAAATTATTGAACATCTGGCAATACTATTGTTAAATTACCAATAATGTTTATCGTTAAAACAGTTATGGTATAGGGCTACTGTAATGATAAACAGTAACATTGAAAAAAATATGGCAACACTAGTAACAACGATAATTAAACGATACGAAACGCATTACTCACGTACAACTCTTAATAATGTAACAATAAACACTACTTGTTTAATTAAATTATGAGAAACGATTAATTAGTAAGTCGCTTAGAAAACCCTTCATTATATTTAGACACGTGAAGAGTCTTCAGTCATTTAATGAAGGGATTGCTTTTGTAATTAAATTATCGTTTTAATTGCTTTACAAGCGCGTTTTAAATGTAGTCTAGTGTCTAGACAAAACACCTACGTAAATAGCGGAATAAAATAGAAAATATCAATTATTAATAACAAATCAAATAATGATATTCAAGATTTAGTAATAACTAATAGTAATAATAACAACATTCTGGTAGTTATTCAATATAGCCACACCTTTTGTTTTTAATCTTATAAAAAAAACTATTGTATTCTCGTAAGTGTTATGGCGATTTTTGTATACTCAAAACATGCACAAATCACTACGTAATATACATTAGACCACTTTTTATATAGAAATATATAATATTAACGGTTAAAGTTTTAATTCTTAATTTGAGGTTAGAAATAAAATGACATTGTTTCATATATAAGTGAAAATGGCGTCATATTTATTGATTAACTTTAAAGATAAATATTGTCTATTTTTTTAATTAAAAGTGATACAAATAATAACACAAAGAAATTTGTGCATCTTTTGACTATATTAAAAGCGCCGTAAAATATACGAAAGTGCAGTAGTTTTTTCACAATATTCAAAGAAAATGGTGTGGTTATATCGAATAATTAAGCACAGTCTGATATTTAAACCCAGAGCTACCAACCCACCGAGTTCTTAACTTTATTTTCCTATCACCATGAATTTTCTTGGTCGTTTCCCTATAAAACTGTCAATTATGTCATATGCTATTAAATTGCTTTGGAAAATATAGAAAAGGGAAGTTTACTATGACAAAAGTGGAATTCAACACTGTTGTCAAACAAGTACTACTGACTACTGTCGAGTTGTCGATTCAGTTTCATATAAAATAACTGAAACGAATCATAGAAATCTCTCTTGAGAATATAAATGTATTGAAAAAGAGTTGGACTGAAAGACGAAAGCAGGAAAGCAGGAAAGCACGAGAAATATCTACACTCCCACTGGGAGTAGTGTAGAAACGAGATCTGGGTTATGAAGGGATATCGGGATTTTATTGAGGACATTTTATATTAAAGGATGTACGAAATAAAACCATGCGAGTATTTGTAGATTGAATAATTATTCAATTGTTTAATGATAAAATAATTTTACACTTTTTAATAACTTTGAACCAACATTCTTATAATAACAAGATGGTTGGGAATTATGATCTTGACAGTGTAGAAGCCCAAAACACAACTGACTCGAATGCCATACGGCTGTAGCGTGCACAGCAGTCGTCGTTGTGTTGCCCAACACGTCGCTGTGTTGCCCTGAGTAAGATTTCTACCAGAGACAACAATACAATATTAAACTAGAATGTCAACAGAGACACATTTTATGTTCTGTGCTAATTTTGTACTGAACATAAATTACCAGCCAGCAGAACGTAGCTGATCCCACAACCAACTTAAAATATATATAAAAATACATTAATACATAGAGCTACATAAATTTACAAACTTCTTAAATCTATGATAGTCTACATAATTGTATGAGAATAATATAAAATAAAACAAAATAACAATTATTCTAAAGATAACAGAAAACGTAATTAACATTTTAGCATACATTATCAATTGCATAATGTACACAACAATCAATTCAGTGGTAATCTACACAATTTTGTGATGGGTCTGTTGTAGATCTTATCACCAATTTTTATTTCCGCCACTCTCACCTTTCCATCTTTACCAAAAAAGACCTTTGTGATTCTGGCCATTGGCCAATTTAATGGGGGTGAGTTTAGATTCTTTACAATAACTAAATCACCTTCTTTCAGGTTCTCATTAGCATATTTCCACTTGGGACGGCTCTGAAGCTGTGTGAGATAATCCTTAGACCAAGCTTGCCAAAAGTCTTGTTTTAGTTTTTTAACAATATTCCAAAACTTAAGACGATTGACTGGTACCTCTGTTAAATTAACTTCAGGGTATTCAATCAGAGCAGTGCCAATTAGAAAATGTGCTGGAGTCAAATACTTATATTCATTTGGGCTTAGTGGAAGCAGTGGTCTTGAGTTTAGCACACCTTCAATCTGTATGACAACTGAATTTAATTCTTCATAAGTTAAGGCCAAATTACCCACTACTCTCTTAAGGTGGTGCTTCACACTTTTGACCCCTGCTTCCCATATACCACCAAATTCAGGAGCATAACTGGGTATAAACATAAATTTTATATATAGATTATTACAAAAACTTATAACATTATTTCTATGAGACTTATTAGTCTGTAAATTATACAACTCTTTTAATTCATTAGCAGCACCCTTGAATGTTTTAGCATTGTCACAATAAATTTTAGTAGGCATGCCTCGTCTAGAAATAAAACGATTGAGACATGCCAAGAATGTTTCAGTTCTTAAATCAGAAACCACTTCCATGTGTATGGCCTTTGTAGAAAAGCAAACAAACAATGAAATGTAACCTTTTGTAATCAATGGTTTACGTATGCGAGCTATCTTTATGTTAAAAGGTCCACAAAAATCTACACCTACATGCTGAAATGGTCTTGTAGCTGTAACTCTGTCAGCTGGCAAAGAACCCATCAATTGTTTAGCAGATTCAGCCTTCAATCGTGAACATATAACACATTTGTATAGTACCTTTTTGACCTCCCGTATGCCATTGATAATCCAGAACTTTTGAGACAAGGAGCTGAGTACTAACCTAGCACCAGCATGGAGCAAACGTAAGTGCTCATTTTTGATTATGATAGAAGTGATATTGTTGTCCTTTGGCAGTATGACTGGGTGCATTTTATCTTTTGCAATGCCTGCATTTTGCAATCTGCCACCAACACGAATTAAACCAGTGCTGTCTATGAAAGGGTGGAGATTACCTATACCGGTCTTGATAATGATACCACCTAAGAGACATTTTATTTCTTTAAAAAATATTTGCCTTTGAACTGAGCGAATGATAATTAATAAAGAATTATGAAGTTCTTGTGGAGATAAATGTCCACAAATATTATTTTTAGAAATAGTAAGATAAGAACAAATTGAACTGTGTACTGCCTTTTTACAATTATTAAAGAATCTATACACATAAGCTAATACACGCTGTAGCTTATTGATATTGGAGAATTTTTTAAACAAGTCTAGCATTAACGGTGCTTGTTCGACTTCAATGTTACAAACATTACAGTTTTTATCTTCATCGTCTGATAGAAGTACTGTATTTAAATCAAAATAATGATCATGTTTAAAATGAGAATTGGATAGATACTGGGGACCGTTCCACCAAAGATTTTGATTTTTTAAGTGTTGTGGTTCTATACCACGAGAAATTATATCAGCTGGGTTATCAGCTGATTTTACATAGTACCAAGAGAATTTATCTGTGAGCTCTGTTATTTTCTTTACTCTGTTATTAACATAGATATTGGTTTTTAATTTGTCCGCTTGAATCCAAGCAAGGACTATTTTGGAATCACAATAAAGGAAAAGTCTATGTTCCAATCTAGTTTTGAGTAAATTACTAACTCTAACCGCAAGTTGTGCCAACAAAACTGCACTATTTAGCTCTAGTTGGGGTATTGTAAGTACCTTACCTAGTGGAGCCACACGAGACTTGGCACAAATTAATTTTGTTTTTACGTTGTCATTTGCTGTAATGGTTCTTAAATATAGGCAGCACCCGTACGCCTTCATAGATGCGTCTGCATAGCCTATTAATTCTGCAGTGACAAAATTTTCCTCCTTTATAAGTCGATCTATTGAAATGCTGTCTGCTATCTTTAGACCATTAAGGAACTTTTCCCACATCTGTAATTGCTTGTCAGGCAGCGGTGCGTCCCAATCTATTTTCAAAAACCAAAGCTCTTGCATGATTAACTTGGCAACTACAATTATAGGGCCAATCAATCCTAACGGGTCAAATAAAGTCCCAATAAAACTAAGCACTTTTCTTTTAGTATTCAAATTGTTACTATTCGTGTTAGGACATTTAAAAGTAAATGTATCCAAAATAACATTGTATTTTAGACCTAATGTTTTAATAATGGCTGATTTATTCAAATCTAATTCATTGATATATTTTTTATCACTAGAGATGTCGTCGAGCACTGGGGGATGATTGGAAGACCATTTGTGTAATTTAAAATTACCTAATTGTAACAAACCAATTAATTGAGACTTTAATTCAGATAACTCTTCCACGTCATCGCACCCAACTATGACATCATCAACATACGTATTATGGCACATTGCTCTAGCTGCGAGAGGATATTTATGTTTGTAGCGATGGGCAAGTTCTATGAGACATCGTGTGGCCAAAAAGGTAGAAGATTTGAGTCCATATGTTACAGTTTTTAATTGCAAACAACTGATGGGCTTACCTGGATCATCTCTCCATAAGATATTTTGTAAGACATTGTAAGTGTCATTTGTGAGAATACAGCGGAACATTTTTTCTATGTCACAGACAATTGTGTACACATAAGTTCTAAACAGTAGGAGAATATCGAAGAGCTCGCCTTGAACCACAGGACCATTCAGCATAACATCGTTGAGAGAAATCTTATTTTTAGAACGCATGCTTCCATCAAAGACCACACGCAATTTAGTAGTTTTGCTATCATCGTTTGTAACTGCATGATGCGCTAAAAAATAATTAGGAGTATTATAAACATCATAAGAATTTATGTCTATTTCCCTGGCATGTCCCATCTCTATATACTGATCAATGAATTTTTTATACACCTTCAATAGTGAAGGATTTCGTTTAAATCTATTTTCTAACACACAGAATCTTTGCAGGGCGACTGAGAAAGAATCCCCCAATTCTAGTTCATTTACTGGGCTGACTAATGGCAAATCTACAGTAAAAGTATTATTTTCAAGTAGTACTGAATTTTTAAAAATATGTTCAGCCTTTAAATATTCCTCAGTAAACTTGTCTGTCTTTTCTGGGACCTTCTCAGTCATCCAAAATTGCCCCATAACATTCTCAAGGGTTGTATGGTCAGAAATGGCAAAATTAGATACTATAATATTACTTGAATAATTATTTTGATTTTGAAACATTTTTGGCTCATTAATAACATTATAATTAAATTGATTATGCAGTTTACCTGCAACTACATATCCAAATGTAGTGTTCTGTAAAACTGAGCCATTATTTAATTTAATACAGCCACCTAATAGAATGGCAAAATATACATCCGCACCCAATAGCAATGATATTTTCGAGGGTACATTATACTGCTCATCAGCTAGCTTAATATTTTTGGGAAAAATAACTTTGGATGTGTCAATAAAAATTTGAGGCAAATGCGTAGTGATAGATTCAACTACATGACAATTCACTTTGTGATTAATATTTCTGTCGTAATTAGACTGTATGTTTATAATTGCTGAGTGATATAATTTTGTGGCTTTATTGCCTATGCCAATTATTTTACTAGGATGAGTGTTTGTGCGTAAACGCAATTCTTTTAAAAGTTCAGCAGTCACTAATGATGCTTGACTACCGCTATCGAGCAATGCACGAACTAGAAACTCGCGACCAAAATTGTCAACAATTTTTACCTTCATAGTAGGCAGCAATATGGTACCCCCCAAGCTATCATTGCTACAGCACATTACAACTGGAGATTCAGTTGTCTTGCCAGCCAGCGAACCAGCATCTGTTTTATCACATAACAATTTGCTATGCATGCCTTTACATTTATGACATTTATAATTATTCTCAAGGGAGCACCTGCCACTATGGGCTTTTAAACATAGCGAACATAATTTATGTTCTTGAACAAATGAATTACGCGACTCTAAAGGAGCCATTTTAAATTTTGGACATCTAAAAATGGGATGGTCCATATTACAATATCTACATGCTAAATTGTAGCGAGTAGTGACATTGGAAACTCTCGAGTACGAATACTCTTTATAATTTTTGTCATTTGACATACTTTTATATGGTGAGCTATCCTCAAGTGCAATCGCACGTTTTTCTAAAAATGATATAAATTCTGCCATAGTAGGCAGTTTGTCTACATTTCTTTCCATATGGAAATTGCGACTAGTTAATAAATCTAGCTTTCTACATAATATTGAGATTAGAATCATATCCCATTTGTCTACAGGCTCATCAAGATTTTTTAACGCTTGTAATTGCTGTTTTACTTGACATAAAAAAGCCCTTATAGCCATTGCAGTACCCTTCTGCATGTTTGGAATATCAAGTAATATATTTATATGATTAGTAATTAATCGCGCCTTATTATCATACCGCGCTAACAATAAATCAAGAGCCTCTTTATATGAGCTGTTCACAAGCGGCAAATTTATAATTATTGAGAGAGCCTCGTCAAGGAGATACTTTCTTAAATAAAAAAGTCTCTGTACATCGGACAGTGATGCATTATTGTGAACAACTGCTTGGAAGAGCTCATAAAAGGGCCTAAACCTGGTTATATCCTTGCCATCGAAGGTTGGAATTTCCACCGCTGGGAGCCTCAATGGAACTAATTCAGGCCTATTAACTTCTTTTAACTTATTGATGCTAGCATTTAATTTTGCTATAATATTAAAATACTTTTCTTCAACTTCTTCAATGTCTTCCTCATCTTGATCATCAATTTCTAAAATGCTGTACTGCGTGAGCTCGTACGATTGGAATGTAGTCATCATCTTTTCTTTTTTCACCTGCAGCACCTCCACTGTAGCGGAGTCGAGAGCCCTTGGGTCGCTGACGTAATTGTCCATCCGTGATATTGCACTTTTTGCAGTCGTCCGCGCCGTTCTGAGCCTTTTCAATCCCTCCATCTTGCTTAGGTGATAATCTCGTACTTATATGATAGATGAAACGTGGATGACAAAACTAATCCAGGTTAATCCAGCAACATAAGAAGTTTTCAATAAATCGGTACTTGTAGATAGTAATAATAGCTTTGTACCTTCATGAGTAAAGAAGTATTTTACTCTCTTCCAGCATCCATGTACCCTCTTCCGTAATGAATAATTTTTCTTGAAAAATAAATGTGTAGTAATCAAACCGTCTGAATCCAGCGTTGCATTACCCAATCAATGGCAATTGATGACTTGCCAGGCCGCCATAGGGAAAATGTAACAAAATAGCTTGCACATGTGCCGATTACTATACAGACGTAACCTCAAAACACCACGAAATCACACGCGGGTACAAATGGCTTGTAAGGCCAGTTTTTTTTTTTTTTGTAGGATTTAAAACCTTCTTGAAATGTAATTGTAAAATATCCAGCTTCGCTTGTAAGGCTTCTGGAAATGTAATTGTAAAATATCCAGCTTCGCTTGTAAGGCTTCTGGAAATGTAATTGTAAAATATCCAAATCCTCCGTGAATCCGCCAAAATAGAGCGTCCCATTTACCCAATCAATGGCAATCGCCAAGGGGCAAATGTAATAAAACGCCAAAAATACAATGAAAAACACACGCGGTTAATAAACTCGAAGGATCGGCTTTGTAAGACTCGAAGGACCAGCTTCGCATGTACGAAATAAAACCATGCGAGTATTTGTAGATTGAATAATTATTCAATTGTTTAATGATAAAATAATTTTACACTTTTTAATAACTTTGAACCAACATTCTTATAATAACAAGATGGTTGGGAATTATGATCTTGACAGTGTAGAAGCCCAAAACACAACTGACTCGAATGCCATACGGCTGTAGCGTGCACAGCAGTCGTCGTTGTGTTGCCCAACACGTCGCTGTGTTGCCCTGAGTAAGATTTCTACCAGAGACAACAATACAATATTAAACTAGAATGTCAACAGAGACACATTTTATGTTCTGTGCTAATTTTGTACTGAACAAAGGAAAACTTTAAAATTTTTAGCAAACAAATTGTAATTCAGTATGTACACATTATTTATTTTGTTTACGTATATTATTAGCTAGAGGATGTAAATACGCCTACTTAGAATGATACGCAACCACTTGAACAGGATTACAATACTATACTGCTTTTAAATAGGGCTAAGAGTCGGAGATAATTGATAATCTAATAATACTAAGGGCGTCCGCACATGAAGCGACTGACTGCAAACCTTAGCTCCGAATCTGCCCTACCCGAATGAGAATGGAACTGTGTTGTTAGTGAGAGAACGAACGTGTATACGAGTAAGAGAAAACACATGGCACGAACGAAACTAAACTGGTTTTGAGCACGTTTTGAGGGATTATGTTTCTCGTTCGCAGGGAATGACGGCGACATCATGAACAAAGATGTGCACAAATACTATTCAAAAGTATTTAATACATACATAAATGCAAATACGACACAATTAAATACACTATTATGCTATTGTGAAAAATTCTATGAAGTCACAAAACACGGCTCGACTCGTTTGCAATCTGTCGCCTCATGTGCGGAGGGCCTAAGTCAACACGTTTTTGCTTGATGTCAGTTGAGTGCTGCAGCTTTTGTAAGTTCTATTTTCTAAGTTTGTAAATAAAATAACATATATTACCACCTAATGACATCTGATAGATCACTAACCTGCATTAGAATGAATGATTTTATTAGTTAAAGTATAGCTAATCGTAAAATTGTGACGTATTTCTTTAGATAACATAACTATGAAACAGTATATACTACTGATCATTTTTAATACGCCTTTTTAAAAATGCATCTACAATAACACATTGAAACATTTTACACAGCATATATAGCACACACGAACGAGAATATTCTTGTCGATCAAGAACTTTCAAACAAATATTCAACAAATTAACGAAGAAACCCTTTAGGAAGGTCGAAGTAATAAGAGACCTCAACCATATCAAAACAACACAGGAACTAATGACATTATGAGGGTTTCAAATTATACTGTAGAGAAACAACAGTAATAAGATCTAAGCCACAACATTTAGAAAGTTAACAAATATGCAAACAACATAAAGCAATTTACGTAAATTGAGCAACTTAATTTACTGACGATGGCTCAAACGAGTACCCGGCCTCAAATTATTTTAATCAAATAGTATTTTTCAGTTAGAAGTTCAGCGGATGATCCGGGGCAATATGAAGTAAAGCAATCAATAATATTTGCTAATAAAGAAGAGAAATCAAAAAAGAAATAAATCGAAAGAGAAAAAACCGATAACCAGAATAAGGTAACAGTAAGGAATGTAGTGTAGTGATTGTCTTGTAGTAAAACAAATAATGAACGAGAAAATATGATAAACAAACGTAGGTAAACGAAAATCAAATGTCTTATGGTGGGAGTAACAGGAAGGATAATAAAATAACAGACACATATATCATTTTAAATGGGCTTGTGTCCTATGTCTTAATTTCTATAAAAGTGTACTATATATTGATAAAGTAGTTTACTAGAACCTGAAATGTTTCATTATTTTTTATTAACTCCTTATATGTTAGGAGATAATAACAATTAAAAAAGTCATTTTGTCTCTTTAATTATTAAAGGGATTCAATGTTGTACACATTCCAAGTGCACGTGACATCACAATCCTTGTGTAAGTTTACCAACCTTATAGCTCATAAATCTCTGCTATATGTATTTATATATTAAAATATCAAATATTATTTACAGCTATTTCAAGCAATAATAAAATTTAAATATAGTGTCTGCCTTAGCAGGGTTAAATAAAATAAAAACTTATTATTCTTTGACTTAACTGGATTATTTCGACTACCATCAGCTACAAAACATAACCACAGCACTGACCTACTCAACAAATAACTGACGTTAAAATGCATTTCACGTCATACAAATATGGCCGACCATTTCTAGCGCTAAAACTACAATTCAAACTTTTAATTGCTATATCTCCGTCAATATTTAGATATTTAATAAAATAGACACACCAATACACATTTATTAACATGAATTTCAACCAACAATTGAAAAATCGACCACTAAAAAATGAGAACACAAACCCATTAGAATTATTAAGACAATTGTGCAGATACTTTTAGATCATAGATGGTGCTAATGTTAGTGGGGTTTTAAGTTTATATTCAAAAAGTAATATTTACTGATCTTAGTATTTTTATATTTTCCAAATAAGAAATGGGTTTGTAAAAGTTTTCAAATAAAATATAAAATTCTATACTCTTAAAAGATATTTAAATACAAAATAGAAAATAGGTATTTACTATTTTGTATTTGCATTTTGAGTATATGTATTTGAAAAACACACATCTCTGAGCATATACATATTTCAATCAAAATTTAAAAAAATCGAACTCTAAGAAATGAGTTAACAAGCTCATTAGGCTGCATATGAGTGTTATATTAATTATATGGAAGAAAGCCTGAATGTACATGCTAATTAAAAATGTGATTGCAGTATTATAGAAATACTTGCCAAGCGTAAGAAAAATAACTGAAAACAGTGTGATTAGTAGGCTGATAAGAAAACAGAAACTAAATCTATATAAAACATGTGTATGTATTCAAATTCATTTCAATTATTTCATATTCATATTTTTAGGTTATGTATATTTTGATTTAAATCAAATGCCTTCCAGATAATTTTTATTGCAGCATGTAATATTGTTAATTTATTTAAATTTATTTAACGTTGTCCTATTTCCGATGCTAAGTTCTATCATCGAAGATATGCTACTATATTGCCAGTTTACATCGCTGTCTAATAAGTTTTTATAATTATGTCAGCTCAGTTTAACTTTGGTAACAAACAAACTCAGTAAATTTAGTGCAGACTCGGTGATCGAACTCGAATTCGGCTCCGAGCACTGTACCGTCTACGATTTCAATGGGCTTGTGAAATGGTTTTTTAGGGGTCGTTTTTTAATTTTCGATTGACATAAATTTTAAGGTCAAACCGATGAAAAAGAAGCATATTTTCGATAATGTTTTTTGACGACACAGGTAATATATAATTATTTCTATAATTACTACATGATAAAATGACATTTGAAGAATAATTTGTAAAATTTTCATATATAAATGTCAAGAAATGAAGCATTGACAGTGAATCTCCGCAGACGTCAAAAAAAAAAGTAACATTGCGGTGCCACTCATAACACATCACTCGATTTTCTGAAATCGAAAAACCAAAATTATTTCATTAGTTGATAAGTTTCTTCAGGTAACGCGGTCGAGTTTTTCTTTTTTTATTGATTTTTCAATTTTTTGCAGTACTAAAAATCAAAATACCGATTTTTCTTGAAAAAAATAAAAAAAATAAAAAAATCTCAACAGCGTTACCTTGGCATATATGTAGAAGAAGAGTGTGCAAAATGTCAAAAGAATCGGTCCAGTAGATTTTGAGCTAGAAGGGGCACCGACTCTGTAAAAGCTATGTGCGAGAAACCGCATTTAAAAGTTTCAAAGTAACGGGTGGAGGTGAAGACTTAAAACTCTATATCTCCGACAGCTTTATAAATATATATATATATATATATATATATATATATATATATATATATATATATATATATATATATATATATATATATATATATATAATATATAAATAAATAAATAAAAAGAAAAATTAAAAAAAGTTGAACACTTAGTACTCCCTTAATACATGTATATATATATATATATATACATATATCGTTAGATGTGACGTAACATGCATTGGTATTTTATACAAGGTATATTTAAATGTTTTAATTGTTAATATCTCCTAAAATATAAGGAGTTATTAAAAAATAATTGAACATTTGAGGTTCTAGTTAATCAGTACAGTTTTATAGAAAAAAAGTCATGGTTCACAAGTCAATTTCTAATGCTGTTCGATGGTTGGCACCCGTTTATCTTTACCTAAAGTAATGTGTAATATCTACGCGTTTCGAGAACTAAGCTAAATAATATATTAATTTGAATTACACACCCTGCGTATGTAAATAATGGGCTTGTGTCCTATGTCTTAATTTCTATAAAAGTGTACTATATATTGATAAAGTGGGTAACTAGAACCTCAAATGTCCAATTATTTTTTAATAATTCCTTATATGTTAAGAGATTTTAACAATTAAAAAAGTCATTTTGTCTCTTTAAATATTAAATGGATTCAACGTTGTACACATTCCAAGTGCATGTGACATCATAATCCTTAAGGTTACCAACCTTACAGCACATAAATCTCTGCTATATGTATTTATATATCAAAATATCAAATATTATTTACAGCTATTTCAAGGAACAATCAAATATCAATACTATGTCTGCGTTAGCAGGGTTAAATAAAAAAAAACTTATTATTCTTTGTTTTGACTTGATTATTTGACTACCAACAGCTACAAAACATTATCGCAGCACTGACCTAATCAACAAATAACTGACGTTAAAATGCATTTCACGTCATACAAATATGGTCGACCATTTCTAGTGCTAAAACTACAATTCAAACTTTTAATTGCTATATCTTCGTCAATATTTAGATATTTAATAAAATAGACACGCCAATACACATTTATTAACATCAATTTCAATCAACAATTGAAAAATCGACCACTCAAAAATGAGGACACAAGCCCATTGCATTAATAAATTTAAATACCTACTTACCTACTTTACAAATTATCTCTATTTACTTCAATGTTTAAGTAAACCAGCAGAACAATTTATTTAATCAAAACGTAATTAATACATCTAATGCTAATATTTGACGCTTATTTTTAAAAATATTACTTGATACGACATAACCCTACTTACTCGTATCAAAAGTAAATAAATGTTAAAATTGGCGTTACATTTCTAGTAGTATAATAAAATGAATAATTCCCAAATAAAACCCTACTTTTTATGTCAACCCACCACATACACACACACACACACACATTTAGCAGCTTTTAAATAAGTTTACATTTACAGCGGGCGAGAGGGCGGGCGGGCGGTGCAACACAATCGTGTTCAGACGTGTTCATAAAACTGATGATTGATTTTATTTATTGTAACAAGATTACGCTATTAAACATTGATGTAATAAAACGAACGCGAATCGTTTACGAATACAATATAATTCAATATTGATATCAAATACGTCATTAATATTTAATGGAGCACGATTATCTGCAGAATGCGAATATAACATAATTACTATGGTTTTATTGATATGCAGTATTTACCTTATGTTATGATTGGATTTTACTATATTCAATTAAACTTTAATTATACGAGAATTAATAAAATAATACCTGTTAAATAACCAGAAATAACAGTGACCAAATAACAATATTTACGAAATTTTAATATATGTAATAACGAAAATTAATAACGTTATTGAACATAAATTTAAATACCTCTTAGTGCTGGAACACACTACGAGTTAAATCGCGTGGTTTTATTTCTGTATACCTAGCACACACTGCGATTAAAATCGCGCGGTCGGTTTGTTTTGTCGGGAAGGTCCAAAGCGTTGTGACATTACATGCTTTGTAAAAAATATAGTTAAAAAAACAAAAAATTTCCTGAAAAATATATTAAAAAAATACTTCACACCAAGAAGGAGGTCAGAATTGAAGGAAATTTATGTGACGTAATTTATGGATGGCCCCTTATTGGCTCTATGAAACAAGTTTTAAAAGTAACATTGTTTAGAATGAAGTTTTTAAATAAATCGTTAAAATAGTTATTACATACTATTGTTCAAAAAATTATAAAGTAAAATTTTAATTAATAGTTAAGAAATTTTATTTAATATAGTCGAACTATTTGTGATGCTCCTATCACCGACGACCTACTACTATGTTGACAGCCCAGTAAACAATTTGGTGAAGTATTCCTTTTTGTGACATTTTTATCACTATTGAACTTCAATTATAGTTCGCATATCAACTTTATCTTCATTTGTATTCCGACAGGTGAAGTGGTTTCCTTATTTGTAGTCGATAAAATAGACATTTCTTATGAACGACTGAACTGTAAATGAAGTCTTTCATGACAAAAAAGTCATGCGCATCTTCAATATGATGGCGAAGTGACTCCGAAATGTCAAATCAAATTAATTTTATTAATTAACTAAATATGGAAAAGCCACAGGAGTCTGGCGTTAAGTATCAACACATCCCTTATCCATGAAAACATCCGTCCGTCGGTGATAGGACTCAGCCAACGAAATAGGTCGATGTTAAATAAATTAATGAAAAAAAAATCAGTAAAAAGTGGTAAGAATAAGTGAATAGATTTTTGGTTTGCATCTCAACTGAACGCATCAATTATTTATATTACAGTGATTTTAAAGTGTTATAAATAAATTAAATTAGAGATTACCTGGTTGGATTCGATACCTTTCCAACTATATATTTCTAAAGTATAAAATCCAACGATTTTTATGTCAAGGAAAATGCAGGTACTTTTTCAATCAATTTTTTACTCAGGTAAAAAATTGACTTCCAGTACAAATTTCAAGCTTGCTACAAGCTAAGTCCAAGGGTTATTTTATAACTCTTATATAGAACGTGTAACACATTGTGCAAGACTCAAGTTGCTAGCGTACTACAAGCTAACATCTCAAGTTAGAGAATAATCTAAAGTAATAGATAAAGAGATACCTGGTCCTTGTAGCGTCAAGTACACATTCTCATTAGGCTGCTAGAGTAAGGGACTTACCTAGAAAGAAAAGAAAAACAATTATAAATTGTAAATTGTGTAGTAGTGTATTGTTGGTTTTCCGCTCGTTATTTAATGGACCACGTGTGTTAATTGACCGTTGAACTCTGAGGCTATTGCTATTTAGAATATCAGTATTTTTAATAAAATAATATTTATAGCATAATTTATAAAATAAAATAAAATATATTTTTATTAAAGTAATGTTCTAAAAAATATATTATACAAAAGAATTCCAACAAAATATTTTGAATTCATTCAATATTTGTCTTTTTTATTTTATTTTTTTTATAAATTCTAACCCCAATAGAAATAAATAAGTAAAAAAGAGAGATATTTGTAAAAAAATGTTTGAAAGATATGTGAAGAGAATTTAAAAAAGTCAAATACTCAACAAAACTTTAATTTATTTCCTCAATTTTAAAAATATGTAATATATATATTGTTATCGAAGTACCATATGGTACATCGAGGTGTTATTGTGGTTGCATCTTTAGTAATTATACGGAGTAACATTACTTTGAGTGTCATGTTTATTCAGCGGTGCACTTAGCAATTGCGAGGCGAGATTCTTTGTGTAATTTATGTAAATTGAAAGTAAGAATTTTTCATGATAATTGACGACAAATGCAAAAGTTATAAATAAATAAATGTAGACTTTTAACATTTTATAAAGGTTAACAAGCAAAAAGATAACAAATATTAATGATGATAAGGAAAGGTACATGAATGCCTTAAATATATGTGCAGGGATTCAAATGGGTTTTCTAAAGCAAGCGCAAGCCGGGAGATTCAAATACATAGAAATGACTTCTTCTACTTGGGCTATGGGTACGAGGGTACGAGGTTACTCTGCTTGCCAACCTCTAAGCCCACCTCTGTTCATTATGATGCATATGATGCTGTGAAAGATGCAGCAAGACTTTAAAGCGTATAAATCAACTGCAACGCTATCAGAACATATGTTTGTATGTCATTCAATGAAGAAAATTCCAGCATTGTCCAAGTTGTATTTGGACCTATTACGAAAACTTTAGTGCAGGTAAAAGAACTTCCAGAGGAGATAGTAGAAACGAAATTAAAGGTAAAAGAAACCTTACTAAGATAGCCAAAACGTTCTGAGAATCTTGCTACCTCCAATACTCAGATGTTTCTACTAACTAATATTTCTCAAGTGATATTGCTTGACCAAATTAATCCACAGAAACCAATCCCTTTAGATAAAGGAACAAATGTTCAAAGAAAATCAATAATATCAAAAAGGGCAATCCCAAATATAATATGACATAAAATTATATATAAGTTTTTTAGTAAGAATATTATGTTAATACAATTTTACAAAAAAATGTTTAAGTAAGATATATTCGTATATAAGTGTGCTTAGGAAATAACAATTTGTTTAATAAAATTCACAATACATTACATAACATAACAATAACATAAATCATACTAAAGTTTTAAAACAATAACTTAATTTTTCACATTAAGTTTTTAATAATTTTATATGTTATTTTGACGTATTATATCGTATTTAACATTTTTATGATATTTAATATATTGCAACTTCTTAAGTTACTTAGTTTATCACAATTTGGGTTCAGCACATAGGACATATATATCTTGTTTATAGAATACTTGGTATAAATAAAACTAATTTAACTGGGACAACATTCTTATTGTAATCATCTATTAGCAACATGGAAATAAGAAACACAATTCCTTTCTGTGATTTTCATTACAAATTACATTTAGTTTATAAAACTTAAAAAAAAATCAAATATACTACAAATATAATATAAACTTCATAACATTGCATTAAAATCTTAAATGTGAAATTTAAGAAACCACTCTGGCTAATAACTAATATTAATAATGTTAGAAACAAAACAATCTTCTTTATATTAATTGGACAAAGTTGTAAATAATCGTATAAAAGATATAGCAGCCTTTAATGCCGATTCTCATGTTTTTTCAAATCGCTACGATAGAGGTAAGTCTTATTGCATTTCGAACAAGCGTGAGATTTCACTTTTGTATGCAACGCCTGATGTGTTTTCAAATAATGTTGATTACTGAACGATTTCCCACATTTCTTACAAATTTTTCTCTCAGTAGGTACATGCAAAAGTTGATGTTTCGTCAAATTATGCAACCTATTAAGAATTTTCTTGCAGACATCGCATGTGTGACCAGAAAATTCTTTAGTGTGAACAATTTCGTGCCTCTTAAGGTAAACTAATTGTTTAAATGACTTGTTACACACTTTACAAGATGTAGTTTTACATGTTGTTTTAATAAACTATTTGTTGAGAAAGACTTATCACATTCATTACAGGCAAAGTTTTTTAATCCTGTGTGCACGACTTGATGCGCTTTTAAGGAATATGGCGATGTGTACCATTTGTTACAAAGACTACATGAAAATGGTTTCTCATCGGTATGTATTAGAATATGTCTTTTTAATCCATATTTAGAATAGTATGAGTTGTTGCACTCTTGGCAAGAGTATCGCTTTCTCGGAGCATGAATTATTTCATGTCTTGATAACTTACGTTTGTGCGTAAATGATTTGTTGCATTTTTTACAGCGATATAGTCGATCAATTTCATGGTTACTTAAATGCACTTTTAAGTAACTCTTGGTGCTAACTGTTTTGTTGCATTCGTAACAAACAAACCTCTTCTTAATTTTCAACTCAACTTTTACTTCAAGTTTATGTACTTCTTGACACGGAATATCTGTCATTTTTTCTGGATCATTTTCACAATCCAGTTTCATACGTTGATCTTCATTTTTAATAAGATTCGCCTCGCTTGAACAATTTGTTGCAATGGAATAGCCATCATCCTCAAACTTCATCTCTGCTGGAGTAAGAGATACCTCTACATCACTGAGATAAATGTCGTCTTCCATTATTATAATATCACTAATTTCATAACACTTATGTCTAAAATAAAATAATATATTAACTTTACGTAACATAAATACAAAACATAGTTATTAATTACATTTTGCACTTACTTTAGAATTAGTTATACTTTTCAGAATAAATCCAAGTATAGAATGTCTACAATTCTTTTCTGAAACATATGAATATAAATTCCTAACCTTATAGTCTCGGATTGTCCTAAAAAAATAACATTAATAGGTTTTGTTATACATTTGTTTAAATAAAATACTATAATGCACTAATTAGATAATTCTTTCATGTAAACCTTATCGTGAAACAAAAATTTGTTGTCTAAATCATGGCGTGGCTTGTGTTCGCGCACATTTCCCACGCTTTAAGCATAAAGTAAGCAAAATTTGTCCATGGACTGTCAATCTCCTACGCTACACGATTAAACATTTTCCGCCTCGATCGGTACACCTCAGCTAAAGCGAGCACTTTTTTCGAACTGAATTTTTAAATAGTAGAATAGAGTTATTATTTACAGACTCGTTTTTTTTCGATGTCACTTATTTGAAATATCTATTCTAAGGCATAAACAGCCTACTTACACTGACAGACATTTTATATAATCCTGAACATTTACATTTGTGTACATTGAATAATAACTCTGCAACCGATGTGTAAATCAGAGTATTTATCTAAAAGAACATTACACGAGTACATATAAACGAAAAATGATATTTTACGGGTTGAATTTTTAATTCTTGATTGAAATATTAGTACTTAATGTATATTGGCGCTTTTATTTTAATAAATCATTTAAAGTTGATGAAGATATATCTATTTAAAGTTTGAATTTCGTTCTACCGCATAATATTTGTTGAAGTCAACAACGTAATAGAAAATAATAAGGGCATCCGCACACTAGGCGACTGGTTGCAAACTGTTGTAATTATAGTAAATAATTACTATATTTGTATTCACCGCTCATTATAAATATATGAATTGTAATAATAAAGTAAGATACCATTGTAGATACCACCGAAGTAACGTACAAGGATATGAGCCCAGTGGCGTAGCTAGGTAACCAAGGGCCCCGGTGCAAAAAAAAATCTGGGCCCCTAACTAAACTGTTTAGGTTTTTCAAGTCAGATGTAAATATATATAAATACTTTAAAGGTACAAAGCTTTAAATGGCACAGCAAAACTACTTTCTACATGTATGTGTCTTGTGTGAGCTTTAGTGCTCGCCTAGGTGAAGAGTTTAGGAATGTATACTTGGATTTATATTATTGGTATTATTCAATAAAACGAAATAAATCAAAAGACTTATGCTCGCATTTATGTAAAACAGTTTATTCTACATAAAACATTAATAGTATATTACACACCGAGGGAATAAAGTAGGACATTTCAACCCGCGTGTAAAATTGACTCCCTATGCGAGGGCAAGGGTAACCTATTATACTGATGTGTATAATTTAGTTAAAATTTTTTTCTAGCCTTAGTTTTCGCAAAAGTATCAATGACTTCGGTTAAATCTAAGCTTGATGTAGCTTTGTTTTCGACATATTATTTCCTAAATAATTATTAATTATTTTTAATTTGCTAAATGATCTTTCAGCTTCTGTCGAAGTGACAGGGATTGTATGGAACAATAACATTGCTGTAAATACTTCTGTTAGGTCGCATTCTAGAACTCTATTATTTCTTTACATAATTAGTGAATTCCTTAGATAATTCAGGTAGAAGTAGGTGGTAAATATTAAAAAATTGAATGGAAAAGTTGGGGATTATATCAGAATATTTGCTTTGGAATTGGTCACACATTTGTAATAAAGTTGTTTCATCTACATTCGCTAAAAATGTTGGTGTTAGAAAATTCAATATTTGACTAACTGCACTCACACCACTAAAACGTGCTTTTAATTGACCTATTATTGTGTCTAGTACATTATTGAAAATAGTAATTTTAAATATTTTTTCCTGCTTCGACATCGGTAATCAGAAGCTAATTCATCAAAATGTTCGAGGGCCCCCTGAACTAGCTACGCCAGTGTATGAGCCATCTGTATTTGGTAACACTAACCAAAAGTACCGGGAGTACTTCGTAATGTCATATGGGGTAATACTGTGCTTGTTAACTTTGACGTTGAACTAAAAAGAACGCTCTAAAAACCTAGTGCTGATACGACATACTTAATACACATTATTAAAATATACACTTAGTAAATATAATCTTTTATTCAACTCTGCAAGAAAAATCCCAACACAAACCTTAGCCCAGAATCTGCCTGAACCGAATGTGATTACAACTGTGTTGTTAGTTAGAGAACGAACGTGTATACAAGTGAGATAAAACAGACGGCACGAACGTAACTAAACTGATTTCAAACTGGCTTTGAGTACGTTTGCCGCGAGTCAATTTCTCGGTCGCAGAGCATCCTTAGTTTCATGCTATTGATGATGACATCATCAATAGAGATGTTCACGAATACTACTGAACAGTATTTAAATACATACATACAATCAAATATAACACAATAGAACCCCTTGTTTTGCTATTGTTAAAAATTCTATAGAGTCACGATACACGGCTCGCTTACCAGTTCAGTTTCATTCATGCCTTATGTTTTCTCTCACTCGTATACACGTTCGTTCTCTCACTAACAACACAGTTCCAGTCTCAATCGGTTCGGGGCTAAGGTTTGCAACCAGTCGCCCCATGTGCGGAGAGACTAAGTATCTTGTTATATTTTATAGTAATCTTATTTATTTATCATTGTATATTATTGTATTTCATTTCGGACATTATCGGTTGCTGCAACAGCTGGTAGTGTTGTGACGTTTCATTTTGCATCTCTTTCACATTTCTCTTTTTTAACTGTAATACAAATATAGGCAAATGGAAGCGGGGAAGGAAGGGAACGTCAACTACTCAATCATTTTTAAAAAACTTTTACCCCTTTAATTATTAAAGATAAAGAAGAATAATATTGAGAATTGAATAAAAATAATTAGATATTCGATGTTTTAATACACTTTATTAATATAAAGTGTAGTTTTAAGTTATGGTTCACAGCCCAACGGGTTTGTGTCCTATGTCTTAATTTCTATAAAAGTGTACTATATATTGATAAAGTGGGTTACTAGAACCTCAAATGTTCACTTTCAAACTCCTTATATGTTAGGAGATATTAACAATTAAAAAAGTCGTTTTGTCTCTTTATCTCTCGCAAGTTGCTATCTCTTTTATACAACAGAGCGTAAAAGAGATATATTTTTGACAGAATTCTGACAAGTTTACAGATTACCAACCGTACAGCCCATAAATCTCTGCTATATCTTAATATATATAAATTACGTGTCACGTTGAACTTCCGCGATGGACGCCTAAACTACTTAACCGATTTTAATCAAATTTGTACACCGGGTGCAGTTTGATCCAACTTGAAAGATAGGATAGCTTACATCTCAATTTATGATTGCAATATCTATTAATTGTCTATTAATTATCTGTATATGACATATGACATCTGGCGACGATGATGGCGACATCTGTTGAATAGATTGAGTAAATATTCTGTTGACTAGATTGAGTAAATATTCAATAGATGGCGCTATGTAATGTAATATGACAAAAACGTTAGTCACAGCAACGCGTGGCCGGGACAGCTAGTGTATTTATATATCAAATATTATTTACATTTATTTCAAGGAACAATAAAATTTCAATATTATGTCTGTCGTAACAGAGTTAAATAAAATAAAAACTTATTATTCTTTGACTTGACTTGATTATTTCGACTACCAACAGATACAAAACATTACCACAGCACTGATCTACTCAACAAATAACTGACGTTAAAATGCATTTCACGCCATACAAATGGTCGACAATCTCTAGCGTTAAAACTACAATTCAAATATTTAATTGCTATATCTCCGTCAACATTTAGATCTTTAATAAAATAGACACGCCAATACACACTTATTAACATCAATTTCAATCCACAATTGAAAAATCGACCACTAGAAAATGAGGACACAAGCCCATTGTACGGAGAAACTATAGATATATTCATTTACCGTAACGAACACTTTATACACACGTTTTGTAATCTAATTAAATTATATTGAAAGTATTTACCTAATTTAACAGCTAGTAGCCCCGAGGACAGATTATACATTTAATTAAAAATTCCAGCGGCTTGCAAATAGAAGATTGAGGCACCCAGAGACTCCGTTACATCGTGATTGGAAGAACGAAGGAATATAGATCGTGTGACACACATACAAGAAACCTTATTGTTTTTATTCTGTTGATATTTACGACTGTACTTGATTCTTAACTTGGTCATGTTGTCAACTCCATTTTAAATTTAAAAAGTAAAAACGCTACATATTTTACATTATATGTATGTATATTACAGTGTATGTAAATTTATATATTCCGCACAGGTATAACATTGTCTTACAATGTAGTTTCAGGCTTGCTAGCTTGATACAAGCTAATTCTATGGTTCATTTTCAACATCTTATATAGAAATTGTCTTGCAGTACAAGGTTCCCACTTGCTAGCTTACACCAAGCTAAGTAAACTGTTACTTTGTGTTACATTTTCTACCTAAACATAAAAAGAAGAATTGTAAATTAATGAATTGCATTGAAGTTTACGGATACAATTTGTAAAATGTCAGCTAATATAATAATTGATAAAAATGAGTTTTTTTTACATTTTTACAATTTCAAACTGTGTACGTTAAGTTTATTGTTACATCATGAATTATTCAAGCAAACAGATGTATTTTCAAATAGTTTTCTTTATTTTCTTAAACCAACAGATACGGATACAGATACAGATGAGCAGTATGTAGTCTACACGAATGGCTTTCAATGAGATGGAAGAATCCAGCTTATTTGAAATGTACTCGTACTCGTACTAGGAGTTCTGTAAATCTGTTACAAAACAATAAAACAATTGGAAATAAATCTCGGATAATGTTGACGATTATTTTAAATACAAAACTTTACCAGTAACTTTAGATAAAGTTGTAAATTTCCGATAAGAATATACTAGTCGTTAAGTAACGATACTATCGACTATAACAACAAAGTTTGTTGAAGGAACACGCTAACGTATCTATCTATTGAGAAAAAATCGGAAAAAATATATCGTAGCAGGAAGGAGAGCAATTAGATTCGAGGAGACAAATAAAGGAGGAAAATAGAGAGTAATTTGGAAGAAACGCAATGGCGACAGGAGAGGCAGAGAGAAGAAGGCTCAAGTGTGGAAGAAGAACTAAGAGGTAAAAAATTGATAACTGCAAATATAATAAAAGATACAACAGGATTTGAGAGAAAGAGATACCGAAATACATACGAGAAGAAGAGACAATGAACATAAAAGGAATTGCAAGATTTAGATTGGGAAACGAAGAGAAAGGCAGCAGGCACTGGGAAAATAGAGAGAATAGAATGTGCAAGTGTACTGGAGAGATAGAAATACTGTAGCACATTAAATATTCAAGTTCATAATGGCGGCGATAGAATGAAGGAGCGAGGAAAGAGAAGGAATGGCAGAGTTGAAAAAGGAGGGAGAGTAGCAGGAAGAGAGAAGCAGTAGGAGTTTAAGTTTATTTATTTTGTTTTTACTTTTTTTTTTGGAAGGAGTGAGAATGAGTAGATAGAATAAGAAACATAAATGAAATGTAATTAATCACAATTATAAGTAATTTAATGATTTAAGGCGAAAGAATGTAATGCCTAATGAAAAAAAAAATTACAATAAAATAATAATAATAATATATACAGCCCATACTAATTTATAAGTGGCACACATCTGAGAATATACAGTTGATGTGCACATAGTCATCTTAAGCAGATACCTTCATCTTATTATCCTTATTAACTAAGCGATTAATAATTCTTTCATTCCAATTTATTGAACGTCTTGGTTAAACTTATTAATATATACAGAAATCTTTATGAAAAACATCAAACAAATGCGCGCACTCGTGTCATTTCCATGACATGGTACAGATGGCATCAGCGTCTGATGTACTGACTATAGTTGGTTAGGCTGATATAAAACTGACCTACTTTACGAGCATTCTATCGCTCAATGGGGAACAAATTTGCTGGAAAGACGAAATAAAATACTTGGGAGTAATAATGGACAAGAAACTTACCTTCACCAAACATATAAATGAAAGAAAGAACAAGGCCTATGGTATGATGCGCTGTATATACAATTTAAACAGCCAACTTCATGTGAACAACAAATTACTGTTATATAAGACCTATTACTACATATGCTGCACCAGTATGGAATACAATTACCAGTAATAATTACAGCAAACTACAAATTGTGCAAAATAAATGTATCAGACTGGCAGTTGGAGCGGAACGAGACGAAAACTTTAAATATCCAACGAATGCATCTTTACACAAAGAAACTAATATAGAAACTATAAAAGATTTTGTAATTAGACTTACAAAAAATTTCTATAGTAAAATTATTAACCATAAATATAATAACATTAATACTTTAGGCAAATTCACACCAGATAAAATGTAGTATGGTAAATACCCAATGCCAAACTACATTGTATTAGATAAGTAATTTTAAGTTAGCTATAGGTTGTATATATTAGTTTTAAGACCATTTAAAAGAAGTGCTTTTTCCCCTTTTTTGCACAAACAAATCAATATTACTCCTCATCCGACTCCACTTACAAATAGACACTTTCAAATCAAAATAATGATAGCTACTGCTAGGTATATTTAAATTAGACATAAGAAATGTATAACAAATTGTACTAAAAATTCATTTATCAATAAAATACTTTGAACTTGAAAAACTACTTCACGAGACCGTCGAAGGTTGCAATTGTGACCCCAGAGAAACATCCTATTTGTTCCAAAATACAAAATCAACGGTTCTGCAAAAACGGAACGGAACCCAATTTTTGAGAACGTGTCGTTCAAGTACGACACACATAATTATTAAAAATATATTTTCTTTAATAAGCCTTTCCACGTACAAAGTACAAATATAAATTAAAACTGGCCTTTCGTAACCTATTTTCAAAGTGGACTTCATCTCGTCTTTTATCATCTTCATCCCCGAATTATATTCTATTCAGTTAAAATATCTCATGCACCAAATTATTAAAATAGATATTAGACATTTATAGTCCAAATCACGATAGTTCGGCGACGACTTATACTTAAAAGAGGTTATAAGAACGGTATAAATCTATAATGCGATAATGAATTTTATCTTATTCGTTTCTATATTTCTCGTTAGTATATAGAAAAATAAATGAGTCAGTTTGAAACACAGAAAATAGAGTACAGCAGACATTTAGCATAAACGCTCTCGACCACTGTGTCGTCTTCTAGTAATTATTAATTGATTTACTTATACAAAATATATTCAGACGGATTCAATTTCTTAATATTTACGACTATCCCTTATCTAAAAGCATTTATCATTAAAATGGGAAACGATATGTAAAATTTGTGCTATGTAATACACCTATTCGCATTTTCTATTTAGCAGAAAACCTCTTACTTCACATTGTTTTATAAATTATTCTTTCCCTGTTCTTAAACCTAACAGAATTCATTACCAATTTATATTCTGTTAGTAAGAGCCTTAATAATCTCGATAACAGAACGTGCTAACTTTAATTATTCCCTGTAGATTTCGATGTCTTTTGTGCTACACCAGTGTTTTAGTATTCCAGTGTTACTCTTCCCTGACCACCCCTGAACTTTTCTTTCTCTTCTCTGGCTACTTTGACCCGTCATCCCTCGTTCCCCAGATTTTCTCCGTTCCTATATTCACCAACACTAACACCAACCCAGACAATTCATTCCAACCCAGGCATCCACCCAACGTATTCCCTACTCGCACAAACTTTGACTCCCATCCTCCTCTTGTATTTTGTGGTAAACGTAGATTCTTCACCGCTTCTAAAAAGTTTCTGAGAGAAGGATAATCATCAGCAAACAACTCTAGGTGTGAATGTGGAGAAGAGGAGCGAGATCCATGTTCCAAGCAGGCATGTTTCTCACAGAAAACAAAAAACAATTATTATTTCAAATTGACCCTAACTTCGGAGGGGCCTACTAGGGAACTAATTTTGCTATATATATATATATATATATAAATGCATTCTATGAATATAACTATACTGTAGCTTCAAAGTTTGCGAAACCCTGAAGACAACTTGCTACAATCTCGTATGGTTTTCACATAAACAAAGATAAATGATATATTTAATGTTCATTTGACGATTACATTCTAGTGCTGAGTTAAATTTTAGAAACTGTGTTTGTTGTAAGTTGAAATGCTAGTAATGCAGTCCGGTTTACGGTTTACTGTGACGTTGATTAACTTTAGACAAGTACAAAACATGGTTTACAAACATACATTGTAATAAGGAAACATTTCAAAACACTTAACAATTGTTAACGCAAAAACATATTTCTAGTTGTACATATCACAACTTTGTGTTAAAAATATTTTGATGTTTTTTTATTTTAATTTAAATGAAAGTTCTAAGAATATTTTACTTTGGATATTGTAATACAAAGTAAGTGTTACTTACAGCCAGGATTCTTCTTTTAGTTTTAGGAAGAATACTCGCAAGCAGTTTTATATATTCCGTAAAAGTTTGTAAAAAAAAATTAATTTGATTTCTAGAGATTATTACAATCTGTCCTGTTTAGAGAATATTCAGTGACAGGTATGTAAAAATTAAAATAAAGTGTCTTGCGCGGAGTGTGTCCATAAACTCATCCCTCAATTTCAATAATTCCTAGATTCTGATTAGTTGGTTAATAGGTCCTGAGGTACTTTCTTTTTTAGTCAGCGTACTACCGAATTATTGGACATTAGACAACTGGCCAAATTATTTGCATGTTCAAGTACTCTTTGTATGCTTTGCTAAGCACTATTTCTTCGTTAACTGTGGGTATATTCAGATCGATGTATTATGTGATTAGGTACAAACCATGGTGCATTCGTGACAATCCTTAGCATTTTAGATTGGAATCTTTGTATTATTTCAATATTAGAAGTAGATGCTGTACCCCATAGTTGAATGCCATAAAGCCTCATTCCCATTTACTGTTTTGATATTTAATTTACTGTTTTTATCTAATATTTTAATCTGGATTTCAGGTTTTCAGAATTCCTAGTCATATTCGTGTTTTAATTTAGTTGGTGCGCATGCGACTATAAATATAAATTTTGACAGTTCGACAGTTGGATAAAATTGAAGGTGAAATAATTAAAATTGCTGTTTTTAATAACAGTTAGTAATAGAAATTGTTTTTATTTCTATATTTTTGACAAACTGACATTAAACTTCTTTTAAATATAAATTCTACTGCATTCTGACAGATTGTCACATTTTGGAGGTTATAATATAGTTTTTCTAAATTTAATATTTTTAATTTAAAACATTGCACCTTGTAAGGTTCTAAAAAAAAACTAAGAAAACTTAAAAAATAAATTAAATTAAAATTGGTACTGTAAATGACTACGCGTATTACCATATTCTAAACTATTTAAATTGAATACAAAATACAAAATTTAATTATAGCAGGGAGTGAGAATGATACTTTAGACCATATTGGTTTAAGTATGGATTTGTGACACAAGAGTTTGTTTTCAGTGCTCAGTTATGAATTATCCTATCAGCCAGTACATCCTCCGTAGTTGTTAGCTTAGCTGCTTTCTCTTTGACAATACTCGTATATGCTTCTTCCAAGTAACCCAGTAAACATTTTGGAGTCACTTTGACATCATATTGAAGATGCGTCGTGATTTTTTTGTCATGAAAGAGTTGATTTATAGTTCAGTTTCTCACATTTTTTCATATAAAATGTCTTCTTTATCGGCTACAAATGGCGAAATTACTCCACCTGTCGGAATACAAATGAAGATAAAGTTGATGCGAACTATAATTGAAGTGAAATAGTGATAGAAACGTCACTAAATAGGGCACTTCACCAAATTGTTTACTGGGAAGCCTCCTGTCTAATTGTATTCCCAGGTATCTCACATGGTCAGCCTGCGGTATATTCAGTGGCGTAGCTAGGTAACCAAAGGCCCGGTGCAAAAAGAAACTGGGGCCATAACTAAACTGTTTAAGTTTTATCAAGTCGTATATATATAAGAGTAATTCATAAAATGTTTCACTCATGTAAATCAGATCTGTTCGATCACGATCATTGTTCGCAAGACTCAGGAATACAGCCACCGGTTATTACAGCATACCTCACAACAATGGTCTACTTTCGATAAATCTAAATCTAAACTATTCTTTTTATAAAATGAAATAACACCTGTGATTTCTCAAAAGTCTCAATGTAAAATAAAAAATTCAAAGGTCAATATAGTTTTACTGGTTCTCTGCAGTTTTTCTAAAATTTAACGAGATCATTATCTTATCATAATCTACTAATGCGCCAAATTTTAGAAAATATTAAACGGTAACTCTCTGACCGACAGTACTACCTTAAAGTCGTGTTGCAATCTATTTTATTTACATTCCAAAGGTGAGAGAATTTTTAGCTAGTACAATACGAGGTTCGCTGGTGAGGGTCGGAGGGCCCCGGTGCCCAGCACCGACTGGCCCATACCTAGCTACGCCAGTGGGTATATTGTCATTGTTTAATGTGATAGTTGGGTTGTTTCCCTGTCTAGTTGTGGTATTAGTATAAGTACATTTAATAATATTTTTGGGTTTAAGCTACTTCTAAATACATCTACATTGTTACCTTTTAAAGAACGCCGTTGACATTAAACGATTTTTCAAATTACTACATTATATACTCGTATAACATTGAGCCACTAATTAGGGTTAGGTATTCGATCTAACAACTTATTTAACTTCAGCCGATGCCTGAGTGAACTCAAATAAGCCCTGTCAAATGCAGTCCTTTGAAAAATCGTCTAATACTGAACGACGTCTTTAAACCTACATCTCTTCTACACTCTATACCAACCCAAAAAATAAATTAATAACAAAATCAACGCAAACAAAAAATCCACCGTTGTGAAATTGTTAAACCAATGAATTGTTTCTGCAATGAACTAATCAACAACTTATTTTTGAAGTTAAATTAAACCATTTGAACTTAGTTAATTATGTTATGAAACCAAACTACAACTATGTTTTATTGAATTCAATTACAGAACACATTACTGTGCTGCATTACACTAATAATCCAATTTACTCAATAATATGTAATTTGATATTAAAATGAATCAATTACATAGTTCAGTCGCAGTGTAGCACTCAGGTGAGTTGGAGGATGATGAAGGGTGGTACCTAGAAGTATGGAGTAGGAGAGTAGGGGTGTAGTGTACATAGAATCTCCGTCAGTTAATTAAATATAGAACATCATCATATCTAAACTTAATTACAAAATGCAGAACAGGAAACTAACTACCAGTTCAACTATTTTACATAATATATATATATATATATATATATATATATATATATATATATATATATATATATATATATATATATATATATATATATATGTATAAAGATACTACCATAATGCTGTTATAACTTAGGAGTGAAACAAATTACGTTCCTTACAAATTAAAGTTAATAAGTACTACAATATTCAATATCTTACAAATACATGTCTCATCTAAGGTCTGTCGCACTATGCAAGCGTATTTAAGCGATAGCGAATTCGGACGTAAATCGGCGGCTTGGTTGAGCGACTAGAACTCTCAAAGCAAGCCGATTTTTGTGTTTATTTACCGATACGACAGAACGCCAAGTCAACTTGTGTACTGTAGGGTGTATTGGAGTTGTTTTGCACTAACATAATTTGTTATGACAGCAAACTTTTACTTTAATTTGTATACATATACCACTGTTCTTTCATTTTCGGTTTTGTCCCCTTCTAGTGTATTCGTTTGGTCTCTTCCATGTATACGCTTGGTTAAAATTCGCTTATAACGCCTATATTCGGACGGCTTTGTCGCTTGCAGTGTGCGAGGGTTTATTACATTTACAGGGTTCGGATAGGTAAAGCGTAGTAGCGCGTATACGTCCGGTCAAAATTCGCTGAAATACGCTTAAATAGTGCGGTAGGCCTAACACATTTAATATTAACAAGATCGATTCACTAAGTCGAGAATGCGTTACGTATTTTCTACATGCTGGTTCTATTTGATTAAGTATATATAATTTAGGTGTATTTAACGTTCATTTAGTGGTTCGCCCTACTACACCACCCGCAATAAACAGAGATGGATTCATTCTTGTTGAACCACTTTTATACAATGTCAAGTAGATTTTATACTAAAGATGAACAATAGTTTCAGAGACAAATACAGTCTAATCCTAGACAAATATCCCATAGCAAATAAATTTAATCTTTAATAGGATTTATTGTACAAAATATTTTTCTTTAGAATCTCAATTTTTATAAATTACTTGTTTACATAAAATACGTAATTAATTAGTAAATTAATTACCCAAATATGTTAAATAAAATAAGCGATGACATGTATTCTTGAATAATGTCATTGTTTCGGTTGTTGTTTTGTCAGCTAGCATGTTTTGGCATGACTGTTATGCTGCCATGCTGCCAAGTTCCAGCCCTACGTCTTTTCATTTCTCTATCCCATTGTACATTATATATTGTGACGTTTCCCTTAAATAGTCCCTTCCGATGTTTTTCCCTTCTAAGTATTCCACAACATAACATCGTATTTTGTGGCGTATTATTTCATCCCACGGAATTCTTGTCATCTTAGACACTCTACATTGTACTCTGTAGTTGGTCCTCGTTACGAAAATCCCTTTTTCATCCCCCAATTTCCATTTTCTGCTATTTTTTTTTACTTTACTGTTGCTAAAGGAAGACAGAGGATAAATGGTTTGAGAGAAAAAATTGCCCATATATTTTTTTTGACTTCCTATGCGGCTGTAAAAATAATTATTGCAGCTTTGTTAGCGTCTACAGCAAGGTGGAATAGTTTTATGGAATTCAGTTCGGGAACCCTTAAGTTTGCCCTACGTGTGGTTCATTACTGAATATAGGGTTTTTATGTATGTGCTAACATGCAATTATAGGTCACATCAAATCTCGCTGTTAAGTTGTTCTGATTTCTGAGTGAAATGGCAGCAAATTATTTCTAATGTTTGAAGGTATTAAAGGTTTTTAGATAATGTATTACAAAATGTTAACTGCCTATCATTCTCAAGTGCTATATTCTGTCCTGTTTGCACTAAATAACATCATTATTAAGATAAAGATAAGAACTTAGCGGACGTGTTATTACATGTATTAGAATCTTCTATAACGCTGAATCCTTTTAATAATTTAAGTGGAAAAATGATGGGAGATGGTTAAGGTTTCAACTATTTTTTGATTTATTTATATTATTGTACAACATATTAAGTTTATTGTGTAAAAATTTGAAATCGATTGCAGTAAAACTGTCGGAGATATAGAGTTTTAAGTCTTCACCTTTCTGGTCTGCTTTCGTGTTGCTTTAAAACTTTTAAATGCGGTTTCTCACACATAGCTTTTTCAGAGCCGGTGCCCTCTAGAGCTCAAAATTTACTGGACCGATTCTTTTGAAATTTTGCACACTCTTTCTTTACATAAATGCCGAGGTAACGCTGTCAAGTTTCTTTTATTTTTTTTAATTTTAACGTATTTTAAATAACAAAGTTTCTGATATTTTTCATGAAAAATCGGGATTTTGACTTTTAAGTGCTGTAAAAAATTGAAAAATCAATAAAAAAAGGAAACTCGACAGCGTTACCTGCACAAAGTTATCAACTAATGAAATGATTTTGGATTTTAGATTTCAGAAAATTCAGTGATGAGTTATGAGTGGCACCGCAATGTTACTTTTCTTTTCTTTTATGACGTCTGCGGAGATTCGCTGTCAAAGCTTAATTTTTAGACAATTGTTTATGAAAATTTCACAAAGTATTCTTCAAATGTCATTTTATCATGTAGTTATTATAGAAATAATTATATATTAACTGTATCGTTAAAAAACATTATCGAAAATATGCTTTTTCTTTATTGTAAATTGTATTGTAAATATAGCAGGTTATTAAAAAATAATTGAATATATGGTAAAGTTTTTTAAAAATGAAGACATGGTGCAGCAGGCCATTACATTTTTATAAATTCCCAAGAAATCTGTATTAAAACATTCCGGTGAGTATATTTGAGTGACCCTCGCAGTAATCTCTGCGATTTAGCAAGCGATCCATTTGTTTAAATGTCCTACTAAATGTTCAACTTTAATTTGTATTTTATAAAACAGTTGCGATAAATTTAAAAACAGATTAACGAAAGTACAACAACACAAAAAAAAACTGATTTAAAAACAAATTAATTAGAATTAATCCAATTGGAATATATTTAACAAAAGCTCCGATAAAGCTTCATGTGTAAAGATCTCTTATGTTGATTTAAACTTGGAAACTTTCAAGCTTAGATTTAGCAAGTAAGCTTTAGTGAACATATTGAGCTTAACGAGTTTTCGAGTTTCTATTCTAAACTTTGTTTGAATTATGTTTGTCTATGTACGAGTATTCTTTTTCTCTAAAGATATAAGTACTATATAAACCCTTTTTATTAATATCCGACAACGCTATTGCCACACATGCGGCTATTTTCTTGGACAAATTTGTTCAACAACAGCAAAAAATAAAAATAAAAAATAAGTGACGCCGCCGCTTTGTTTTAAAATCAAATTTATATCAGATTTACATATTTTTTATAAACGATTCCTAATTTAAATACTTAAATAACACCAAGTTTAATGGAGACACTCAACATTTCTAATTAAATTTAAAACGTATATAAGACGTTAGAGTGATTCAAAAAGGTTGTAAAAGAAAGAAAAAAAAAAATTAAACATAATCTTATCTTAACCATTATAACTTTACCGGCATTATCTAGAAAATCCCGTCGGATTTTGGCAACAAAATATCACAATTAGGTTATTTTTTATTGTTGGGGAGTAGGGGCAGAGGGGTAGTGGTGTACTCTGGAGATGTAATTAAAAATTGTATTAATACTGATGATAATTAATAAAACATTGTGGCTGAAACGTCTTGTGTTGAATAAAGCACACCGTGACAGATCGTGGCAGACCGTAGCCCCTCGGTTTCGCAAAGAGTATTACATTTTAATGAATAATAAAATTCGTGGTACGGTAAAGAAGAAAACTGTTTTAACACGAAAAGTGTTAGCGCGCTTTCCATGTTAAAATAAGATGACTCATAATGCACTGCTTGCTTTTATTACTTGACTTATTCTCAGGCGCAAGTATAGAGGCAAGCATAGAGATATAAGAATAGAGTACACCAAGTGTACGGCCGCGTGTAAGAGGAAGCGATAAAGGCAAAAAGAGAGAAACCCTACCGAGAGTCCTATCTGTTTCTTTCTAGCCGAAGTTAAAATAAAAATAAAGATAAAAATATTTGTAAATAGTCAGTGTAGCATACAATAAATTTTAAATAATATATACAAAGCATTTTAACGTTCAGATAATGAATAAAGACACCGACAGCCCCCAACTCTGACGCAACGTGGCCCTATTTTAGCTATATTTTCGTTAGCGCGGCAGTCATTCACAGTACTCGGCTCGAAAGAGACACAGAGGACTTTCGCGGTTATCTCTCTCTTTGCTTATATTACAGTATTCAGCCTCTTGTGCACTCTATTCTTATATCTCTATGGAGCAAGACAGTTACACTACGATATGGTTTAGTCATATAAATGTGCTATCTTCGGCATTGCAAAACGAGGAGGAGCGGCTCTAACCTGTTACCAGCCATTGCATTGCATGCATATCACAGTTGTTGTCACAGTGAACCTTTAGTTAACACTGCATAAGCCGCGTTCACCCTTGCCAAACATTTGCCGACACCAAACGACGCTACGAACACCTCCCAACGTTGGACGCTTGATGGTTGTACGCATCGTGTGGTCGATGCTGAAACTAAGGGCGTCCGCAGACGGGGCGACTGGTTGCAAACCTTAGATCCGAATCTGCCCGAACCGAATGTGATTACAACTGTGTTGTTAGTAAAGAAACGAACGTGTTTACGAGTGAGATAAAACACATGGCACGAACGATTCGTATGCCTTTCTTCGTGTTTCATCTCACTCGCATACACGTTTGATCTCTTACTAACAACATAGTTGTAATCACATTCGCTTCGGGCAGATTCGGGATAAGGTTTGCAACCAGTCGCGTCGTGTGCGGAGGGTTTGAGTGTGTCCAATGTTCACGTTGGAAGAAGTTCGGACTGTTGTCAGTCTTCTGACCCGCGTCAAAAGAGATTTTTCTACCTCCACCACACACTTGATCCACATGTCATGCAATGCTGCACGAATCATCCAACAATGAAAGGTTTTATACTTGAAAGTTTCTTTATTTACTTGAAAGTTTTTGTTAAACAGTGTCAGTGTCAATAGTTTCAACAAATTAATAAAATAAATAAATAATTCGGATCAAATATTCGTTCCACCGTGTAGTATTAAACTTGCCATGTGAATCTTCCAATATTTGACTCTCACGTTGGAGCATTCGAATCAAATGTTACTTTTAATCAACAACGTCGATATATTTATCAAATAGGTTTATCATAAATTAAAAAGTTGTTAAACATGAAAAATGTTTATGTGCAATGTAAACAATTTTGCTCACGTTCTTGTTATTACATTTTACACTTGTTATTTTAAGTAATGTTCTCGTATTATTTGACTCTAATTGATGTAGCTATTGTACAAATTAAGAGCTGTTTTCTAATATAACATACACATCTACCGACCTATATGGCCTTTCAACAAGAGCTTTCAATCAATAGAAAAACGCAATATTTTGCAGATATTGTGTTTCGTTACTAACCTTAGAGTTTGTACTATAGATTAAAATAAAAATTATAGGCTGATATTTGAAAGCAGGGAAAGTCTGAGAAACCATATTGACTTTAACAATAAAACTAAATTAATCTCTTTATTTTAAATACCTATACTCGTATTTATAAGTTATAAGTTATGTTTTGTAAATGTTTAAAAATGAATATATTGTTTTAAGTGCACTCAAATAAATATTTAAAAAGAAATCACCAATGATTTAAAATGATCGCTTTTGTTGTTGATACAAATCTTTTAATAAATTATTAATTAAAATAAGAAAATAAATAGCTATAAACAATATATAATCATAAAGATTTTTATTTATTATGTAAATTTATGAAATACAGAAGTACTTGCATATATCATAAACAAACTGTAATAAACACCGATAAAATCAGGATTAATTAATTATTAATAATATGCCAATCAATTAGACGCAAATATTTGTTCTTTTACGTTAATAGTTATAAAACAATTTGAATTATTCGACCTATTTACGTGAAAATACAACACCTAAATAATATAAATATTAAATTAACATAATATTTACAAATACTGTTAGCATACAAAATAAATGCCAGTAGCTTATCTTAGATCTCTACAAAAAACAACAGGTAAAGATAAGTGAATAAATTATTAAATAACAGCAATATGACTGTTTTCTTTAAATAAATACTAAGCTACTAACATATTTCTAATTTTCTAAGTAAGAACCGATTAATCCGATTTCTAAAGGTTTTTTAATATAACAAATTATTATCACTGGTTTTGTTATAAATTAGGAACTATTTAATTAATATTTGGTAACAAGTGACGTAAAGTGACGTAACACAAAATTTATAAACTAAACTACATAGTATATAAGACCAACTATTATAGAAAAATTTTATTCACAACATCTTTGGCTTGCGATTTTATGATTATTTATATAAGTACCCGAATTACTCTAATGGAGTGACTTCACGGGACAGTGCAATGATGTTTCATTAACATCCAAGAATAAATTACACCGTGAAGACGCTCCCTTAATTCTTCTGTCTTGCTGTTAACTCACCACTAACTAGGTTTTTTAGTTTAGCCAGTCAAATTGATGCTATTGTTTTAATTTTCATATTCGGATATACCATATTTTTTGTAATTTAATTTTTCACTTATTATTTTTCACAGCAACTTTTTCCTCATTAAAAGATTTAAATAAATCGAACATTTTTGATAGAATTTATCTATTGAAAATTACTTAAATTTCGAGAAACAGGAGAGGAGTTGTGTTTCAGTGTCCTTAATATTTTGGAAACTACACGACGTTTGAAAACAAATTTAGGATGCTTCTTGACACAATAAATTTCGAAGACCACTACTGTTCATCTTCGCTCCCTGGGGTTTTTTCCTTCACTGTAGAAGTAGCTTCCAAAACTTCAACCATCTTCTTTGGTTTCGGCTCATTATAGTCCGTTCTGCTTTTGCGCTTCCTGGTGACTTTAGTTTGAGTTTGCACCAGGTTCAAATACATTGGGTTTTGTCGGCCACTTAAATGGATCGACTCACTGTCAGATGAACTTGCAAACTCTTCACATAACGCATCATGTAAGTCATGTAACGCTTCAATTAACTGATCAGTTAAGTCTTGATATTCCTCACCAGATTCCTCATCAGATACCTCATCAGATAATTCATCAGATATTACTTGTTCCTTCACTTCTTGTTTCACTTCTACTATGTCTATCAATCGATCCTGTGGAGAATAATCGATAACCTCCTTTTCTGCACCTTCACTTAGCTCAGTTTCCGTTTGAGCTCTTTCTATAATTGGCGACAGAACTACAGGCGGTGGTAAAAGAAGGCGTGGCTTCACTGGAGAACATCTTTTGAAAGGTTTTTCCTTACTGTTTGGCAAACTCAAATTCACAGCAATTTCTTCACCGTCTTTACTCGAACAACCCGGCTCATCCAAAGTAGCAGCATTTAAGCTGGTATTTTGGAGATAAAAGACGATTTCGTCATCATCACTTGATGAACTGTCGCTGATCATGTTTCAAAGTAAAAGTTTATCCAAAAGTAGATCCAAATAATAAACTTCGACTTTTGTAGACTAGTTTCTTGCAAAGGGTTAAGAAATAAAATGAAAGCAGCTCAATTCGTGTAACCAATTATCGTTTCTTTAGACCGGTGTTTTTCCTTTGACTTGCTATAATGCGCTGCTCTTTGTATATCGCGACTGTTGATATAGTACTAATAAAACTCTCAGATTCTTTTCATTCATGTGTTTTATCCCCACTACTGACTTCAATATTAAACATGTAGTGTACTTAAAAATATGACACTTGTCAAAGCTTCTCAAGTATGGCGTTATATAAAAAGTATATAGACCTCGTTGCTCGTTGCTTGTTGCAAGTAAATAAGGAAGTTGCACACTACGCAGTCAGTCTTCTTGTTATTTCCTGCCAGCAAATATAAAATAAATATTGAAAAGAAAATAGGAAATGCATATAGAGTAAGCTCTCGTTTCACGCCAGTTCAATTTATGCGTTTTCGCTGTATAAAATCAAATATATATAATAAAATATAAAAGTTTCCGCTGAAAGAAATTCCGATTTGTATGGCATTAAATTGATGCACTTGCATTACCAAACAAATGCTGGGGAGCGTGGAAAACCTACGCCTTTTCATTTGTACGTAATCGTGACGAAACATAATTAAACATTCGTAATAGAGAGCTTACTCTAGTTTAAAAATAACAAATGGATAAATGTTAAGAACTACTGCAAACATAAAATAATCACAATAGTTAGTTACCCAGCTATTTATGTATGACAGATTTATGACATAAATTAACAATTTTAATGACATTGAGATTAAATATTTATTTACATTTAAGCAAACCATTAGTAACTTGATGTACATTGGAAATTCAAATATATACATTTTATTAAAACCTCAAAATGTAGACATTTCTAATAGAGTAAATAAAATGGATCACTTACTATGGAAAATAATCAAATAATTTAGCAATTATTTAGTTTAGGTGCACCTTTTGTTTTGATTGTTATAAAACAACTACTGCGCTTTTGTTTGTTTTATGGCAGTTGTTTTATACTTAGAATATGTACAAATCACTACGTAATATTCATTATATCACTTTTCATTTAAAAATAGACAATAATAATGGTTAAAATTGAGAATTCCAATTTGAGGTTAGAAATAATATGACATTGTTCCATCAACTTTAACCATAAATATTGTCTATTTTTTAATAGAAAGTGGTTTAATGAATACTACGTAGTCATTTGTACATCTTTTGAGTATATTAAAAGCGTCATAAAACATACAACAGTGCAGTAGTCTTTTTAAAAGAATCAAAACAAAAGGTGCCCCTAAACTAAATAATTACCAATAATTTTCTATTAAACGTAAGATATTGAGTACTTACATATGAAATGGGCCGTAAAATGATTATTTTCTGTAAAATAAAGATTCCAAGCTCCTGAAACGTTTCTAATCAGACTTCAACTCCCTGCAATGTCAGATACCGTTGGTTTATTATTTTTGTAAGATATTGTGTTTTCGATGATTAAAATATAAACTGTCAAGAACATATACGAACCCAACGTCACTGTCAATCGTAAGGTAACCTTAATGTTGAATTTTCAAGAAAGGGACATATTATAAGGACTATTTGATAACATACCACGTATCTGTCAGTGTAATACTCAAATTCTATCAGCAATTTAATCCACGGTAAACTTAACGCAAGGAAACCAACTTGAAATATTAGAATAAAAGAAATCGTTCAATTGTTATTTGTGTCTTAAAACTTCCGTAATCACTGCACTCTAAATACAGACTTTCTCACCCCACGAGAAATATACTGGCTACTATTGTTAGTCGACGGTTACCTTGTAAAATGTTAGCAAATGAAAGGTAACACAAGAAAAAAAAATGAATTTTCTTTTTCTTGAATGTACTTTCATTTTATTTTGTATATAATTTGCGCAGTACTAATAAAGAAAGAATCTGATCAATTGAGATAGTTATCATTTATTGAAAAAGGAGTTTTATATATAATCATACTTTTGACAAAAAATATTAAAAAGTTTTATTCAATTGAACGTAGAATAGTTCTTGGAAATCTATTCAACATATTTATATATTAAAGAGATAAACCAATGTCGGTAAGTTAGGTGTCAATATGTCGGTATCTAATTGTGAGTGATTTTAATATACATTTTTATGTGTGAATATCTAGTTTTGCAATGCTGGGCTATATCTCAGGGCGGGGCGCTCAGGGTTTGTTCCGCCAAAGGCCACACTCGCAAATATGCCTCCAAGTCGTGTCGACTGTGTAAGAGAAACACGGCTGGTAGTTGTCTATAGGCGTTTGTACGAGTTTGCCTACTACTTCCCCTCCGCTTCACTTCTCTCCTACGTTTCATTCATTATGCACAAAAAAAAATTGTTTATAAAATTTATTTTTAAAGTAAATGATTTTTTTTAGTCCTCACGAAGATTGTCAGGATTTTTTTTAATTTTCACAAATGAAATAAATTTACAGCACGTAGGGTACCGGGGCACGCCAATGCCAAGTTCTTGCCTCGGTTCGAAAAAAAAATAGATCCGGTACTGATACTCAGTAACCTGGACAACATAAATATGCAAATTTTTTTATGTTCCACTGACACTCATTTTATTAAAGAGAGTAAGTAGCATTGTATTCAATTCTATGCCAAATATAAGCAAGATCGGCCAACCCGGTTATTTTCTGGTTAAATCAGTCCACTTCAGCATTTCACGGATTGAATGAACGAAATTATTTGACACAGAGTTTGCCTTAAATTTTGTGTTGAGAACGGAAATTCGTGTGCTGCACAAACCTTGTACGATAGACGGACAGTTCGTCTGAATATAAAAAAAATTAAAGATCTGATATGATCGTGTGAAGGCCTATTATAAAGATGCACGATTTATTATAAAGACTATGGCCAATCGTCCTTCTTTGTAAAGGATACTCCTTGTATAAGACGATTTGGTTTTTCATATGTCAGCAGGTCACTCTCGGCGAGACATTCACTCTCGACTTTGGCTCGTCTAATGTCAATCGGGCGATACATTTGCCGAGAGAGCAAGTAACTGAGTGGTGCGAGGTACACTCTTGCGTCTAATCTTTTGTTTCCTTTTACTTGTGTCAAAATACCGCTCATGAACCAAGACAAGCCAACGCGAGGCGAGATCACGCGAGAAAGGCTAACACGAGACGAGAGCAACTGCACCCACCCGATCTCGCCTGTCTCGGCGAGAGTGAACTGCCGGCATTAAGGAGGGGTAAAGTCAAATCGATACAAAAAAGGCAATTTTCGATAATGTTTTTTGACGACACAAATAATATATAATTATTTCTGTAATTACTACATAATAAAATTACATTTAAGGAATACTTTCTAAATGTTCATAAATAAATATCAAGAAATGAATTAATGACAGCGAATCTCGACAGACGTCACAAAAAAAGTCTCATTGCGGTGTCCCTCATAACTCAACCCTGGATTATTGGAAATCAAAAAACGAAAATGATTTCATTAGTTAATAAGTTTCTGCAGGTAACGATTTTTTTTCTTTCAAGAATGCAAAATACCTATGTTTCATGAAAAAAATCGGAAAATTTGTTATTTTAAAATACGTTTAAATTTAAAAAAAAACTCGACAGCGTTACCTCGGCATTAATGTAAAGAAAGAGTGTGCAAAATTTCAAAAGGATCGGTGCAGTAGATTTTGTGCTAGAGAGGACACCGACTCTAAAAAAGCAAAGTGTGAGAAAAACGTCCTGTTGCAATTCCATTATAACAATTGTTAATAATTTATAATTCTACTAGCTTTTACCCCCGTCGCAAGCGACGTCTGTCTTTTGTGTGTGGCTTGAACTTCATGTAAAAATTTTAATTCCACCAGAGTTTACCCCCGTCGTAAAGCGTCTTTTTGGCGTGTATATTTGAATCCAATAAAATAATTCGTAATTACAATTCATATTTAACTCTACTATAGTTTACCCCCGTCGCAAAGCGACGTCTTTTTGGCGTGTATCATTTGAATCCAATAAAATAATTCGTAATTAAATTTCATATTTAACTGTTCTATTTTTAAATTGAAATAATAAATAAACTCGCGAACATATACATTAACACATATAAATTGACTAAAAAAATATATTTTTTTTATCAAAATAAAAATTATTTTCAATTTATGCGTTATTTGACCAACTTTTTTTCAAAATTTGGAATTTTTTTTTTCGATTCGTAAATAAGTTACCAAGGTTAGCCTATATACAAAATTTCAACTTTCTAGCACAATTTTTACTCTCGGCAAATACTGCCCCCGTGCCCCCCAATAAAATTTGGAAATTTTGAATTTTTTTTTATTAATAATATACTTAATTATTCTAGAATCCAGAGTATAAACTTTCCCCAAAGTTCCCTACCGGGCCCCCGAATTTCGTCAACGCCCCCTTTTTAAATTTTTGAATTTCTAATTTTTGAGAAATGTCAGCATTGAATACCTTAATACACATGCAAAATTTCAACTGTCTATCTTTTACGAATTAAAAGTAATACAGCAAAAAAGGGCTCACTTTTTTTCCAGTTTTTCCAAAATTTTGGGTTTCCAGGAAATTCAGGGAAAAATCCGGGGACGCCAAAAGTCTTAGAATTTTTTTCTCTACGAAATAGGCAATTTTCAAAAACTTCCATGGAGTCGTTTTCGAGCTACCATACGAATCGCGTAAACATATAAGAATATCCTATATTATAATGTCCGAGGTGTATGTTTGTTTTCTTATATGTTTATATGTTTACGCGATTCGTATGGTAGCTCGAAAACGGCTCCATGGAAGTTTTTAAAAATTTCCTATTTCGTAGAGAAAAAAATTCTAAGACTTTTGGCGTCCCCGAATTTTCCCCTGAATTTCCTGGAAACCCGTAATTTTGGAAAAACTGGAAAAAAAGTGATCCCTTTTTTGCTGTATTACTTTCAAGTCGTAAAAGATAGAAAGTTGAAATTTTGCATGTGTATTAAGCTATTTAATGCTGACATTTCTCAAAAATTAGAATTTCAAAAATAGAAAAAGGGGGGGTTGAAGAAATTCGGGGGCCCGGTAGGGAACTTTGGAGAAAGTTCATATTCTGGATTGTAGAATAATTAAGTATATTATTAATAAAAAAAAATTCAAAATTTCAAAATTTTATTTGGGGGCACGGGGGCAGTATTTTCCGAGAGTAAAAATTGTGCTAGAAAGTTGAAATTTTGTATATAGGCTAACCTTGGTAACTTATTTACGAATCGAAAAAAAAAATCCCAAATTTTGAAAAAAAGTTGGTCAAATAACGCATAAATTGAAAATATTTTTTATTTTGATAAAAAAATAATATTTTTTTAGTCAACTTATATGTGTGTATATGTGCGCGAGTTTATTTATTATTTCAATTTAAAAATAGAACAGTTAAATATGAAATTTAATTACAAATTATTTTATTGGATTCAAATGATACACGCCAAAAAGACGTCGCATTGCGAAGGGGGTAAACTCAAGTATATTATAAAGTCCCAAGTATATATTTATATTCTTATATGTTTATGTGTTTATATGTTTGGTTCGAATTTTGTATGGCATCTCGAAAACGGCTTCAGGGAAGTTTTTAAAAATTTCCTATTTCGTAGAGAAAAAAATTCTAAGACTTTTGGCGTCCCCGGATTTTTCCCTGAATTTCCTGGAAACCCGTCATTTTGGAAAAACTGGAAAAAAAGTGATCCCTTTTTTGCTGTATTACTTTTAATTCGTATAAGATAGAAAGTTGAAATTTTGCATGTGTATTAGGGTATTCAATTCTGACATTTCTCAAAAATTAGAATTTCAAAAATTGAAAAAGGGGGGGTTAAAAAAAATTCGGGGGCCCAGTAGGGAACTTTGGAGAAAATTCATTTTCTGGATTCTAGAATAATTAAGTATATTATTAATAAAAAAAAAATTTCAAAATTTTAAAATTTTATTAGGGGGCACGGGGGCAGTATTTGCCGAGAGTAAAAATTGTGCTAGAAAGTTGAAATTTTGTATATAGCCTAACCTTGGCAACTTATTTACGAATCGAAAAAGAAATCCCAAATTTTGAAAAAAAGTTGTCGCATAAATTCAAAATATTTTTTATTTTGATATAAAAAATGTATTTTCTTAGTCAGTTTGTATGAAAAATTAATTGTTATTAAATGTTAAATCAATATAGGACGAGTTTATTTATTATTTCAATTTAAAAATTAAATTTTGACTTGAAATTCAAGCCACTCACAAAAAACAAACGTCGCTTGCGACGGGGGTAAAAGCTAGTAAGAATATAAACATATAAACATATAAGAATATAAGAAAACAAACATACACCTCGGACATTATAATATAAGATTACTATTTCTAGTTCCATAACTAAATAAATAAATTGTAACGAAAAAATATATGCGAGCCATAATAAATAAATTCAGTAAGTTTCAAAAAAATCTATTACCAGGTTTTAGAAAAAAAACCGATCAACTTCTTAAAACTACATTTTCATACCCTTTGAGCAACATTGCAACAACTCGCATATTTTGAAATGGCAATAGTATTTCATAATTAGGTGTAAAGCAAAACGAATGAACACTGAAATAATTAATCGGCTTTGTTCATTTAGTTTAAATGAATACGACACAACACAATAAAACAACACGCTCTATGAGCATTTATGGATTCAATGTGTGAACAGAACACAACTGGTTTCAAAGCGGGGCGGCGCAGCGCGGCTTCGTTGTTTTGTGTTTTATTGAAAAGCTCACTGTACTTCTACTACTGGCAGAGGAGTTCCGCCATGGCAATCTATTATTCAACGATCTCTTTGTTAATAATAATTAAACACCGTTTAGGCGATACTACTTTTGTTCATTAACATATTATACAGAGCGGTCACGATAGCTGGAGCGTTAATGCATTAATAGAGCAAGATCCCAGTGCGCCAGACGTCACTTATTTTCTGATGAACGAAATGTATAAGATTGAGTATTGTTAGTATTAGTATTCGTTTGCACACGTAATATGTAAAAAAGAAATATAATGTAGTAATTAATCAAAGAAATTGATTAATGTATAATAACGAATTATATTTACCTTAGCAGCATTAACGTATATAGACATAAGAATGAGCCAGAAGACTTACCTGTAAAAGAAACATATATGTTAATAAAGAGAATAGTCATATCTTCAGGAACATGAATCATATTTCGACATACAATTTGAGGAAAAATATTATACATAGTTCAAATTACAACAGACAAATCTATGATATTATGGTATTCGTTCCTATGTACAGTATAAAAAAATAGTCAGACAGTGCTTTTGCAGTATCGCAGCTTTATGCGGCTCAACTTATGGTAAGCATGAATCACCATCGAACTCTCGTAATTTGAACTATATACGAGGTGCGGCTTTTAAATACCGATACTGTCACTGTAAACCATTTTATTTTGATTTCATATATATTTACTTATTATCCCCTTCAATATACACCTCACCTCTATCCCTACAACGCTCCTTTCGCACGCTTTTTGAATGTTAAAATTCTTATGTAAAATTTCCCGTACGGATTCTTTATCGATTTCTACAGATCGAATCAGATTACTGATTTTTTCGATATTGTCATGCGTTTTTGGTGTCGAAGGACAACGTGGTGGTGGACAACGTTCAGATCTATACCTTGTCAATCTTCCCATATTATTCGCTATAGTATTCTTAAAGAGAACTCCATGCCCGATTTAATTTACAGACATATTTTTATTTCAATTGTAGCGACTGGCGCAGTGAACAAATTTGTTATTTTATATCCAGAAAGATAATGAAATTCGTTTCATATCAAGAATGAATGTTTGCAGAACTTATATCTATTACATGCGTAATCTAATTATGTACACGAATAATGCGCACACGAACACACATGCCCTAGTGATAAATAATAATTATTAAAAATACTGAAAAATTTCTTTAAAAAATATAAATTATTTGCATTAAATATTTCAAAATTAAAAAAAAATTGAAGCAAAAAGGGAATTTAAATCCATAATCATTAGTGTTCAAGTAGAACACGAGTGCGAGTAATATACTACACTGGGTATAGTATGATTTTGGTTAAAATCTTCCTCCACTCCTGGAGACTTTGCGATACCAGCCTCATATGAGGCCATAAACTCGCGCAAATGTGGCTACAGAAATTACATCTGTTTGTGTAACACGGATGGTTATAGGAAGTCAGGTACCTTGGATAAGGGGAGATACCCCTATTAGATATTAATCACTGAAGTGTGTTCGCCTGGAATGGTAGTAATAATACTACCGGTAGTATGACGCGGTGACACCGAACACTGCGCACCATTGGCTAGGGAAGTGCAATGTCAACGAAAACCCCATACGCATACCCCCGTCGCCGTGGTTCAACTGACGTGCGCGCAACGGCACCCGAACCACGACTCCTGTAGAACCACGACTCCTGTCAAGTAGAACACAATGAGATGGAAGAAAAATACCCTGGAGATTGTAAAAGATAATTTCTTGTATATATATTGTAAAATTGCCTATGTACAACACTAGTGTTCAATAACACAGCCAAAAACGCCTTAAAAATATATATGGAATTTAAAGGAATAATGTATGGCCATCTCTTGGATTATTTTAAAATAATTTTTTTATAAACAAAAAAATATTTCACAATATTGTAAATTGCGTTGCATTTCTTATTTTAATTCCAGTTTTAAATTGAAATATTTAACTCGTTCTATATTAATTTTACATATAACAACAAATCATTTTTCTTATAAACGGACAAAAAAGATAGGCTACGGCTATACTAAATTGTTTACAGAAGCAAGAGACATTGTATTCGAAAGAGAAAGCTTCACAATAAACACAGCTGTCGGTCGCCACAACTTATTCTGCCTTCGTCACTCTTGTTATGTAATAGCCTTAGCTTATACTCGTATAAGACCGTCCGCACATGGATCGACTGATTGCAAACGCGAGCCCCGAATATGCCCGAACCGAATGAGAATGAAACTGTGTTGTGAGTGAGAGAACGCACACGGCTCGAATGAAACAAAACTGATTTGAAACTGGTTTTGAGCGACTGAGTTTCTAGGTCGCAGGACAATTACGTTGCATGCTTTTGATGGTGAATATTAAATACATGCATACAAATATCTCACAATACGACACAATAAAATTCCCTATTATGCTATTGTTAAACATTCTATAGAGTAACGAAACACGGCTCGACATGGCTCGTTTTTTGTTTTCGTTGCAAACTTCGAGTTTGCAATCAGTCGACCCATGTGGGGACGGCCTAAATGTATATACATATTTATCATATTGCAATAATATAAGAGTTCATGTTATTACATTTAACAACGTCAACGTCATCACTTGCATGATGAAGACAATAATGAGGTAAACTTAACGACGGGTATACATAAGGTTCATTTAATAATAATGTGAGAATGAATACTTAGCAAGTCAAAATAATGCTCTTTCATTCATAGAAATTAGTTTATAACAAAGATTCAAAGAAACCAATTTTTTACTAAATTTAGTGAGCGTCTTATGTTGGTTTCATACCAGAGAGACAATTTTGTTGTCAAAAAACTAAACAAAAATTTGTTTTGATTTTTTTTTTAGTGTTTTTCTGTGTGTCCCATAAAAATTATAAATATGATAAACAATAACTGACAAGCGCAAATGTTTACAAAAAACAACAGCAAACGTGGTTTCCTTTGATCTTACCGACTCCAAATGAGAATGTGTTTTGTTTACTAAAATAGCAACAAAAGACAAAAATGTTTTAAGAACTGTCTCTTTGGTGTAAACATTGGTGCTTTGTTCAGAAGAACAAATGTTTGTTCGTGTTTTATTGAACTGTCTCTCTGGTGTGAAACCAGCATTAGAATCCATGAACACAGTATGAGTTTCCTAAGTTGAATAAAAACCATTAAAAGTACTCTATTAGTTTTACTTTTCTTCAATATAGAAAAGCTGTGCACGGAATATGTAAGATATTAATCAGATCACGGAAACGGAAACCATGCGTGTTGGATCATATGTGTATTCGTCCCCAACTCCCTCTGAGCTAGTCTCAAGAACTACACTTTGAAAACCCAGAACCACCCTAATGTCGTCTTACCATTTACCAAGAAGTATAAATCTTACCAGGTCTATTCAAACGTTCTTCATTAACTAGTTTAAACGGGTAACGGATTTAGCAAGGGCTGCAGGAGTAGGCTGCTTACGTTGTCAACCTATGCGGTGTGCGGTGGGGTGCGTTGCATTAGAAGGGATTGAATACAACCCTGACTGTGGTATTTAACGTATCGGTATCGGGCTTAGAAACCGCGACCTACGACCTACGGACGACGGACGTACGAACGTACTGGTCTGAAACGATTAGCTTTGAAAACGCCAACGCTTTGTTTAAGTAAAGGTCAATACTCTTGGTTACATGCAGAAATTATATATCTTTAAGAAGTCGATAAATATTTTTATATCACGCTGTCGTGCATAAGGCCTGTCGCACACTTCAAGCATATTTAAGCGACGGCGTATTCGGACGTAAATCGGTGGCTTGGTTGAGCGGCTAGAACTCTGAAAGCAAGACAATAAGTTGTGTGATCTTTGCATGCGTTGTGTCACAATACATGCATACCACGTACCGATACGACAGTATGCCAAGTCTAACTTGTGTATTGTAGGGTGTATTGGAATTATTTTGCACTAACATAATTTGTCATAAGAGCAAACTTTTACTTTAATTTTTATCGGTAGACCACTGTTATGAAAGAGACTATTGCATTCCCTTCCAGTCTGAGACGGCTGATTGTATTTACAAGGTTCGGATAGGTTTAGCGATGTAGCATTTATTCGCTTGGATGCAGTGTGAGAACTACGTAACTTCCGTATTCGGACGAGGGTTCATTACATTTACAGGGTTCGGATAGGTAAAGCGTGGTAGCGCGTATACGTCCGGTCAAAATTCACTTAAATACGCTTGCAATGAGGATTCATAGCTATGTAAGCAAAAACTTATATCGAAGTATGTAAAAGCAGAGTCGTTATACATACAAAATTATATGAGGTCACCCATAAATTACGTCACACGACATTACACTGCATGTTTTTTACACTATATAAAAAATTAATATTACGATGAATTTTTATTAGTAAAAACATATAGCCGCAGTTTTCATACGGCAAAATAAAAATACGCTTTTTGATATAGGGATTATTTAATAATTTTATTATTTTTTATATATAATTTTATTATTTATTAATTTTAAATAGGATGAATTAATAGAGTTCGGACTTTGAAGCGAAGGTATTGTTGTTAGATTTATACTGCCACAATATATAGTAGCCAAATGTTGATTTAAAATTCTTGGATAAAATATTGTCTGTGATGCCGCTTGAGTTGCAACGCGATTTTTATATAATTTCATAGTTTTATCCCACCAAAGAAATTAACAAATCATTATCTATAAAAGATTCGTCAAACATTTTCTAATAATAATTTTGTATCACGAGCTAATGTGATTTCAGTACTAAACACTTGTTCGGTTACTATTCGATAAAAGTCACGCCGTGTGAAAAATACCGTATAATACTATGCGCCACTGCAAGCCGAATTCGTTAAAGTTCATTCGATTTGCTTGACAAGTCCGGTGAGTATTCGATAAACGTGTTTAGTTGTGTACGTTTATTTGCAGTACAAACGTCGTGTGACTGGTTCTATACAAAATGTATGCGCCACTATTTATTCAATAATATTTATACTACAAAAATCCAAACCTTATGATACCCGTAGATTTCAAAAAATGCTTTTGATTTTGAACTACCATGCCGTTAATATAGTAGATTTCGCTTTAATATAGGCTCAAAATTTTGTTCCAGAGTCAGACTATTTGACAATAAAAGTAAAAAATACTTTAAAGGTTGCCCTTAAGTGATAATTTTACAATCAGTACCATTGCATAATCAAGTTAACCATACACTGAAAACTTCCAGTTGAAGTTAGATTATTCTATAAAGTATTGTTTTTATTTTTAAATATATTAAAATTTAAATAATGAATATTAAATTGATGAATCAAAAAAAATGTAACAAATTATTCAACAGATGGTGCATGTTTTGCAGTGAGTTGCAGTTTGTAAATTTAAAACACAGAGACGAATTCATTTCGATGACAGCATGTATTCTCAACAATGGGCTTGTGTCCTATGTCTTAATTTCTATAAACTGTACTATATATTGATAAAGTTGGTTACTAGAACCTTAAATATCCAATAATTTGGTAATAACTCCTTCTATGTTAGAAGATATTAACAATTAAAAAAGTAATTTTGTGTATTTAATTATTAAAGGGATTCAACGTTGGACAACATTCCATCTGCATGTGACATCACAGCCGCTAGTTGGTATCTCTTTTATACAACAGAGCGTAAAAGAAATATATTCTAGACAGAACTCTGACAAGTTTACAGGTTATCAACCTTACAGCTCATAAATCTCTGCTATATGTTTTTATATATCAAAATATCAAATATTATTTACAACAATTTCAAGGAACAATATTATGTCTGCCGTAACAGGGTTAAATAAAATAAAAACTTATTATTTTTTGACTTGACTTGATTATTTCGACTACCAACAGCTACAAAACATTACTACAGCACTGACCTACTATGGCCAACCATTTCTAGCGCTAAAACTACAATTCAAATTTTTAATTGGTATATCTACGTCAACATTTAGATATTTAATAAAATAGAAACGCCAATACACATTTATTAACATCAATTTCAATCAACAATTGAAAAATCGACAACTAAAAAATGAGGACACAAGCACAGCCAAACTTATCTTTTCTCATAGTATTTAGGAACAGGTTCAATCACTTTAAATCATGATAATAATATGTAATCACTGTGCATGGCATTTGTTTGAGGAAGGATCAACCCTTGTCAACACTCCCAAGATACTTCCAAGGATGTTTCGTGACACACTATTGTGTCGCGACACATTGCTTGAAAATCACTGCTTTAGAACATTGTAAGTAACATACAAGTCATCTCAGAGTGAGAGTGAGGCTGTAGCCTCAGGCCTCCAACATTTAGAGACCTACAAGTTAACTAAATTTAAGTAGAGGTTTTGTAGAGGCCCGTCAATATTATAATTTGCCCCGAGTCTCATACTGTCGTTGACAGGCCTTGATTATAAGCACAACAGCAATTTTTTAATTACCATAGATACGACGCTTAATGTTAATCAAGTTTATCAAAGCCTAAATATTATATTATATGGATACAATATATGGATTTCCATGTTTCAAATACGCCTCTGTCATTATTCTGCCTCTCTGATTTGTTTACAATGCAGGGTGTGCTTATTTAAAATTTAAATTTTATTGGTGCAGTATGTACATATAAATAAAATACAAGCAACGACAATATGAGCGCCTGAAAAACAGCAACACAAGTTACATTTTACAAAACTATTTTAATTTAAGATATTTTAAAGTGAATAATAAAAGATGTCTAACAGAATTCGAATTTTATTTAAATTTTTTTAATTAAGGATAATTTAGATTTACGTAACGGCTTCGAGGTAGACTACCTCCTGCTGTAATAAATGTCGCTATCCTGTCGAGCTAGCCAGCAGCTGCTGAGTTAGCGAACTGCACATTCCAGTCGAAACATTGAGCCATTTTATTTTGCTACGGCTGCGATCGCGGTGTACGTAGCTTATCGGTAAATAATAATATGCATACAACACCAGCTGTACGCTGTACAATGGTTGTGTTGTGTTGGTGGTCATGTTCCAGGCGCTTTTCATAAATATTCCTGGTTTCCTTATAAACGATATATCATAAAATCTTTTATTAACAATTTAATTTCTATGTAAATTTATTGGAACTAATAAAATTGTGGTAGTTTTGTTCGAGTTTCTCGGTATTCCAGCATTACATTATGTTTGTGTATTTGTTTTTATCTTTCTTAGCAGTACTGGAGGTTAGTTCAAGAGCGCATCTGTTGCAGAAAGGAAAACTAAATACAAAAAAAAGTTGGATATGCATATAGCATCAATTTTTGTTTAGATTCATTGTTCCTGCGTTGTCTGTAACGCTCGGTCATGTTTCTAAGGCCTGTTGCACACTGCAAGCGGTTTTAAGCGACCCCGAATTCGGGCAGCTTGGTTGAGCGGCTAGAACTCTCAAAAGAAGCTAACTCCTGTGTTCTTTGCATATGTTGTGTCACAATACATACATACCAGGTACTGATGCGACTGTACGCCAAGTCAAACTTGTGTACTGTAGGGTGTATTGGAGTTGTTTTGCACTAACATAATTTATCAACAGAGCAAACTTTTACTATCATTTTTATCGATACACCACTGTTATGAAAGAGCATTATTTTACAGTCTGAAACGATTGATTGCATTTACAAAGTTGGGATAAGTTTAGCGTTGTAGCATGTATACCCTTGGTTAAAATTCACTGATATATGGCTGCAGTGTGAGAACTACGTAATAATCCGGCTCCAGACGATACGGTGAACGTTTGATTCAAATGTTTGCCTTTAACGTGTGAGTCAAATAATGGAAGATTGACATGGCAAGCTTCCTGCTACGAATGTTTGATCCGAAAGATTTATTTATTTTATTGATTTGTTGATATTATTGACATTGACACTGTTTAACAAAAACTTTCAAGTAAATAAATAAACTTTCAAGTATAAAACCTTCCTTTGTTGGACGATTCGTGCAGCAAATCAAGTGTGCGGATCAAGTGTGCGGAGGGGGTAGAAAAATCCCTTTAACAGCTTGAACTTCATCGATCACATGATGCGTTCATCCATCAAGCGTCCAACGTTGGAAGGTGTTCGTAGTATCGTTTGGTACCGACGATAGTATTAGACGGCTTTGTCGCTTGCAGTGTGCGAGATTTCATTACATTTACAGGGTTCGGATAGGTAAAGTGTAGTAGCGTGTATATGTACGGTCAAAATTCGGGTTGCACTGTGCGACAGGCCTAATAGGATTCTCTATTTGCTGTATTTAAATTTAATATTTCTGCAGTATTTATGGAAGCTGTAAAAACCTAACAAAAACTCTTATTTGTTTATACACACTTGCTCGCTGCACATAGAACATCAGTGTATGTTAACCAACAAAAACTGCTGCTCTAAAAAGTGACACGATTAAGAAAAAGTACTTATAAATTTACTTCACATAAATGTTTGAAAATTGTTTTAAATTATAAAGATAATCTAATTCACTAGTGTAAAATAGCAATGCACTAGCATGTACGAGTAAGCACAATGGTCGAGAGCATTAATACATGATACCAGACTGCTGTGTCTTCGGTTCTATCCTCGTATTAACGCTATAGTTTCTGGGTTTGTTACAATTAAAGTTTAATTGATTATGAGCTCCCATAATGATATACTCATTAGGCAGCGGTGTTGTGGTACACACATATCAGGCCACGATACCATATAAACTATTACCATAAAAAGAGATGGGTACTGGGACTTGACAAATGCACGTCTGGGTACATGATTCTGAAAGAGGTAAAGAGGGACAACCTTAGAGTAGAAGCAGGTAGAAGGACAGTAAGATTTAAGGAAAAAATGGGATGGACGGAAAATGCAGTCCTGAGAAAAATAAGAGTAAAGGATATGAAAGAAGAGCAAGGAATTGAAAGGAATGGAATGGGTTGAAGATGAAGAGAAAGAGGGCTTCAGGAAGATTGATAGAGAAGGAGGTAAGAATCAGAAATAGACAAAGAGAAGAATCAGAATGAGAAAAATTGATAGCAGCAGATACAATGCTAGGTATGGAAAATTATGGGAAAGTAAGGTGCAGGTGTATATGAGGGGAAAGGAGAGTGACCTGAAGAATGTTAGATGAACATCGAGATTTAGATTGTGGAACGAAGAAAATGGAAGTAGATACTGGGTGGACGGAGAAGAAAGGAAGGACAAGGTTTGCAAAACAGAGGTGGAGACACTGGAGTACATAAGGGATGATTGTGTGGACAAGGTGGGCAGCAGTAGGAAGGTAAAGCAGCTTTTAAAAGGGACCAAGGAGGGGAATAGATGGATGGCATACATAATTAAAAGGAGGAAAGCGGAAGCTAGTTAAATATGCTTGAAGATGCAAACCAGAAGGTGTCCAGATGTCTGTAATAGAGTGATAGAGGTAAAAGGCAGGAGAAGTGAAAATGTAGACAGAAGGGAGGAAAGATAGTGAAAAGAAAATAGAGGGTTTGAAAAGAGGAAACAAGGAAGGCAAGATGTGACAAAAGGAGATACAGGCCAGAGGAAAGGAGAAGCAGGAAACGGTGAGAAAGAAGGAGGAGTTTGAAACATGAAGAGAGAGGGTAAAGAGAAGAAGAAGCAGAAAGTACTTTTAGAAGTAGTAAAAGTCTAGAATAGTTTAAGTTTAATTTCAAGTTTGAGTTTATATTGTAAGGTCGAAAGGCACACAATTAATATAATAATAAACATAGAAAGAGTTCGCCGATAATAAGACCCAGCATGTGGAATAGCCCGACGATAAATAAATAAAACTTTGGGTAATATTTACTTTTTTGTTACAAGAAAATTAATAATAAAATTAAAATTAAAACATGTACTGGAAATTCCAATGACTAACAAATAAAATAAAATGTAACACCATATTTAAAACAATAGTTTAAAATGATACTTTATTCGTCTAGACAAGTTTTGTTATCCCAGCAACGTTTTTAGCTTTTACTCTTATAAGTAAAAGTAAGTTTTTCTAGAATTTTTATATAGCTTACATTTAAAAATATAATTAATGTTTTTGTTCACGTCAAAAGCAGTATGGATGTAATTAAATTATAAAATAAACTTTTAATATATGTATATATATATATATATATATATATATATATATATATATATATATATATATATATATATATATATATATATACAGGGTGCGGCTGCATAACTTCCTTTTTTAAAAAGCGCGCCATGCAGTCGGTTGATGTTGTAGCGGAGCGCTAGTGGTCTTGTTCGAAAGGCGGGACAATACAATTTTCCATATAAGAGGGCGGTTATGCAGGAACTTTCTGAACATGACTTCAATTCTCGGAGGCACGCGTGTGAGGTTCTTCTGAAAGTTGTTCCTGAGCCGCTCTCCCGATTTGGACTCTTGTGATTTTTTTTCTATGGGGTTTTTTGAAATCCCGTGTTTATGTGAACCGTCCTAGGACCCTACAAGATTTGAAGAAAAACATCCACGAAGAAATTGCCAACATAACGCCTGCTATACTGGCACGAATCATGACAAACGACGGAAATCAGTTTACTCAGTGTATGGAGAATGGGGGACGTCACCTACCTGATTTGATCTTCAAAACTAACTAAAACAAAACTTTATGTATGTGCCTATACATACTTCTTGTATTAGTTATATAGTTATTATAAAAAACATATAAAAAAAATTGATTAATAAAATGGATTTTATTAAGTTTTAAAAACAGAAAGTTATGCTGCCGAACCCTACTTCACACAGTTAGCATCACATCAAAATATAATAATCATTCGAAAAGTAATTAAACTTTTAAAATAAACTTCTAGAAATCAGTAAATCTTTATTTTCTTATTAGAAATACAATTTTCATTTCAATATTTCCCCAGTAATTTCCTTGATATTGTGAAAATTACTTTATCGCCCCCTTTTTCATTTCGTATAATGTGACGTGAGGGGGCGGGGCATAATTTATAAACTAATATCACCAGAAATGTATCAATGTAAAATAATACTACTTGAACATATACATATACATATAAACTCATACTGACTAAATTTGGTTAGATTTTAAATAAGATTAATTAACAGAAGGTTAGGTTAACTAAAGGGGGTAGTTATGATATACTCGTATACCAGCAGGGGACAGAGAGCTTGGGGAAGAAAATACAACTTCAGCATTAATATTTAATAATAGGTTTACTTTATGTATTTGAGGTTATGTAGAATATAAAATATGTAAATATTTTTTTACAAATTTGAATACAACAATAAATACATATTTTAAGTAAAACAAAACGTGTTTTGTATATCAAATTTGTGGAACTAATTATATTCTATTTAATTATAGAACTGTGTGGTGTGTAAGCTAATTTGATACTCGTACTTTGTACCGACGTGGGGTTAACTTCGCATCAATGTGCGTGCGTGAAATAAAGTGGGAAATAAAACATTCTAAACACACACCACACACCACACACACGCACCGTGTTAAACAAAAACATTCATATTAACAATGCAGATATCAGAACAATGAGCAAGGGCACACGTTGTTTTAGACACTTCCGTTTTTTCACTGTTTACTGATTCATAGATCTAGAATCTTTTTACTATTAAGGTTATATTCAACTAGAAATATGTGTTCTTTCAATTGTTTTATGGACACGACTATAACCACCCAGTAAACATATTGGAGTCACTTTGCCATTATGCGTATGATGCGTATGATTTTTTTGTCATGAAAGAGTTCATTTATATTTGTTCCGTCCTTCATAAACCCTAATAAACATATCTAGAGTAATGAAATATGTAACCGGGTAATTTTAATTTATGTATGAGACATAACCCATTTAGTTTATTTATTATTTTTGTGGTCTACATTCATTAAGGTTTTAGGTGGTAAAGTAATTTAAAATAAGTAAACTAAAATCAATTAAATATTGTAAGTTTATAATATTGTCGCCAGCCTTGTCGACAGTATGCTTAAATGTATTTTTATTAAGATCCTCTTGTTATAAGATAACTATTTAATGGATTTTCAACAGACCAGTGTTACTTGTTATTTTAAGGACCATTATTTTTGTAAACGCCCACATATCCTGTTCCCTTACTCCTAGTTTTTATTTACTTACAAATATTGTATTTCAATTTATATCACTCTTAGTCTAAGTTTCAAGCAACGAGCTTCTTAGTTTAAGTTTCAACCATCAACCATCACTGTTTATTTGTGACGAGACAAACCCGAGACTAAAATACCTATTTTTTTCTAAACTAACGAGACCGAGATGAGATTTTTGAAACTCTCGCCTTATCTCGTCTCGTGTGAAGCCCTAATCGCAATCGTGGTATCCATCGCGCGGATAGCTGTCAAACACAAACTAAATGACGTAGCTTGCTCAAAATTTGATAGTAATCTATTAATAAATGGCAGTTGACGGGAGCTGCGCGGGATATTCAAAAAACCACGGAGGGAATTATCAAACTGCCCTCGTATTGAAATATATTGATTGATAAGAAGCTGGAAAACATTCAGTCAGTAAAATATATTAAAATATGCATTAATTCTTCTGCTTCCTGGATGCTGTAAGTCATTAACGATCTCGGTTGCGCTGACGACATCCAAAACATGATTAGCCAACAAATGGTTTTAGAAGACAGTGTTTGTAGTCACGCAACAACCGAAAGTAACATAAGTAGTTACAAGTTTTGATTAAAATGATAAAATATTTGTATCAAATACTAAAACAAAAGTTTCTTAATTTACATTCAAGTATAAAGTAAGATGTGATGAGTGTTGTGTCGTAGCGGAAGGACTCGGGGGCGGGGACTTATTACGTTCTGTTATCAACAAAACACTTGTAAATGGAATTCTTGTTACAGCCTGTTGTTTCAAATTATAATCTACAAAGTTCATTCAAATATAAACCGGAATTTTGTTCATTTGACTCACGTACAACAATAACAAAATATTAAGATTTGAATTAAGAATGTCTTCTATGTTGAGTGTATTCCCAGTAAACAATTTGGTGAAGTGCCCTATTTGGTGAAGTTCGAGACACTCGTACAATTCTATTCTAACGCTTTACAAGTTCGAAGCAACAACACAGAAACCAATTTTAGTTCAAATTCATTCTCTACCTGTCACAGATTTTGGGTTAGTCAGAATTTTTTCATAATAATATTCTTTATTTTTCCAACATCATTCATTAAGTAGCAGTTGTTTCTTTCATATTTTTCCTAGTTCACTTTCATTCCAAAGTGAGAGAGAAACGAGATGCGGTTAGACAAGTAAAATATATTTTTCACTGTTACACTTGTATACTTGTATAGTTTTCGTTCAGTACAGTATGTTTAAAGTATATGCTATCCTTTTTCAACAAATATTTCTTAATTGGTAATAGACAGACGCTATCTCCCTCAATCCCCGAATATAATGTGTTTAAACGAAGATTACTATCTTCAGAGGTTTTAAACCTAACGCAGACCTGCCGATCGTGGATTTTTGAATCACCAAAACAATGTAAAAAACTAATATAACGAGTATTGTTGAAGATGAATAATATTCATTAAAAAAATCACGATCCGTACTAAAGATTACATCTATTTATTTCTTCATTTAAATATTTATATTTTGTAGACTCTAAAAAGTAGAATTCCATTAAGTTTTATACCCCTGCCATCCCTGCTAGTGTCAAGTTTATAACTCCGGTCATAAATCATAAACCGACTCCGCTTTTAATTCAGCAGTGAACCGTCGTTGCGATCTCTGTAGGTCATAAAAAGGGACTTTCCTATGAACGACTGAATAGAAAACGAACACGTTCTAGACAAAAAGCTCATGATATGTAACAGAAATTAAGTAGAATTTACTCCAAAATGTTTACTGGGTTATGCCCCGCCCCAGTACCATAAATTCGTACTCTCATTGTGTTCGAGTATTATACCAGTATTTTCTAGAATCTGTTGAATCTGATATAGAGATTTCCTAAAACAATTAGAAATATTTTTATAATAAATTAAATTCATACTTGAAAATATTCATGGGGGAAATCTTTTCTATAGACATATTCTATGGGGTATAATACCTAACCAATGGAATTACCGTATTAAAGGAGTGAAATACTCTGTCGTAATGGTGTTAGATGTAAAGAGCGATAAGCTGTCGGTTAGATAGACTTAGAAGGAAAGGAAGAGTAAGATTGAAAAATGTGGTAGAGAAAGAGATAAAGATATAAACAGGGTTGCACTTGGTTCGTGAACATGATAAAATATAAAGGAAATCGGCTTATTTCCGATATCTTTCTTATGTATATTCTCAGTGCACTTAATGTGAATGCCTTAACACGTTTGGCTACTGTGTCGTTGTGATTTTCTTGTATCGAAAATAATTAGAAATTGATATATTATTAAATATAATATATTACATGATGTAGGTGTTGCGTTTCATTATTCGCAGGCGTAATAATTATTTAATAACACTGTTCCCTCCCATATAAACATGCATGTTTAATAATATCAATGATAGTGCCGTTTCTAAGTGGTCGTTAGGTTCTGCAATGCAGAAGAGCGATTCATTTCTGAGAGCCGCCATTTCTGCAATTAATAGGAAGCACAATTCGAAAGATAAAGTATTTGCCATGTTGGGAAGGACCTAAAAAGAAAATCATTTAGGATACTTTAAAAAGCAGTTGCTTTGTTGGCAATATTACGTAAGAACGGCCCTAACCAATGAAACAACCCAAACAGAACATGCCTTATAAAAAGTTGATTTTAGAAGCGTCTCCATTGTCCCCTTGCTTTGCAAAACTGTTTTTTATGTTTTACAGTATGTTACAGCAGTCAAAGCTGCTTTATTAGGCTTCAAATCATAGGAAATGAATGACATTAGACTACAATCTATTAACCCATTAAATACCAGGATATTTTACGTTGGAATATAATGGTAAAAATTTCAGGAACATCTTATTCCTGCAAAATATTCGTTAAGTATTTTCCGAAAAATTGCGCTGTGGTCAACGATACGCTGGGACTCATAGAATATTTAAAAAAAATTCAGTACAAATTCATTTGTTTGTTTTCTTTGTAAATTATAAGTATTTAAGTAGGTATAAGGGCAGGTTCAATCACATTATACAAATAGTGTAATGGGTCCCATCGTGTGGAGACAAAGGTATATGTTCCTATTTGCTCTCTATGCGCATGCGTGGAAAGTGACAGTTGTCAAGTCAGAGCTGTCTAGATATAATACGTGACAGTTGTTAAATATGACATTATATTGATGTAGAATAATGTAGATATGTATAAATATAAATAAACTATATATAAATGTAACTAAAAACGTGAATTCTGTTCACTCCAAATATCAACTATATTGGCCGTTATCCCTTCAGCGTCATCTATGGCGTATATGTTTTTACTGAACGGTCACTGTTTTACTGACAGATGAGCTTTGTACCAACTAAATATATATATATATATATATATATATATATATATATATATATATATATATATATATAATTTCTTTATATATTTAATATTTATTATATCTTAATAGAATATTAATATTTATTATATCTAGACAGCTGTCACTTTTGACGCATGCGCATAGAGAACAAATAGGAACATATACCTTTCTCTCTCGCACACATTTTGGACACACTTTTAATCTAATCATTCTATATATATATATATATATATGCTTACTATATATATATATATATATATATATATATATATATATATATATATATATATATATATATATATATATATATATATATATATATATATATATATATATAATTTCTTTATATATTTAATATTTATTATATCTTAATAGAATATTAATATTTATTATATCTAGACAGCTGTCACTTTTGACGCATACGCATAGAGAACAAATAAGAACATATACCTTTCTCTCTCGCACACATTTTGGACACACTTTTAATCTAATCATTCTATATATATATATATATATGCTTACTATATATATATATATATATATATATATATATATATATATATATATATATATATATATATATATATAAATATATAAATGCTATATATGCTAAGGGTATATCACACCTGGTGGTAGGGATTGGTAACTTTGAAGCCATAAAATATTTTTAAAATTATATTTGAACTTTTGCCAATACACGCCATAACAAATAATTGAATTTTTATTTTAATTTATTTTATTATATTTTTAATTAATAGGAGTCATTTTTTAGACACTTTTTTAACTGGTCCTGGTGAACTCGTATAAAGGTAAAAATTGTCCAAAATATGTATTTTTGTATTCGTAAGGTACCAAACCTAATAATAAGTTCAATAATCAATGAATTATTTTCTTTAAAATATGTTTAATATTTGGTCAAAGATAGAAAGTCCAAAATGTGTTAAAATCGAACTAACGGATATAAAAATGACGGGATAGTACTTGAATGTTTTTCCACCCTAATTCCTGACCTGGTAACAGATATATGAATTTTCTATAGTATTCAGAATCTAGAACTATTTGTGCTGGCGATGAAATCTGTCCGTGCACAAGCAAAAGGGATCCAGACGACCAGAATATGAGTACGAGTATACTGGAGAAGTAGTCGTACAGACCTAGAGTAAATGTGCCTTTGAAAATAAACCTTAGCAAAAGTAAAGAGCGCTCTGTGTACTCAAACGAAGAGGACGGTTTATTGATTAAAGCAAGACCACATTCTCCTCATATACATAGATATAGAGCTCTTCTAAAAACCATACGGAAATGTCTGTCTGTGTATATATATATATAAATATAAGGTGTACCTATATAAATAAACGATTTACATGTACAATGGTGTGAACCACATCGAGGCTGCTGGTACTAACCACAAGTTGGACATATGTTTTGTTTTATTAAATAAAAACATACAATTAAAATGCACTAACAAGGACAGTGTTATAGGTGTTGCGTTTCAATATTCGCAGGCGTAACAATTGGCTTTTATCTAAATAGTACATATGAAAAGAAAGAGTGAGTCCTTAGTCGTACATTGGATACGATAATAGATGTAAAACATTAATTCACCTAAGTACAGTAACAACAAGTAGAGTACTTAGTGTACAACAAGTAAGTACATGAATGTAATTAAACATAATACGAATACATAAGCTATGTAACATAGTTTACTTTACATTACATGTTACATATATGTTAGCCAATGTACTACAGAAGACACATCTGCTACTAGTTTCGTATAGTTAGCCAAATAATAGCAGACAATATAACTAAATAATAGGTTGTTGTCTATGATAATAGGTTCATTGTGTTATACTAGTAGCATTCTACCAGGCGCTAAATTCAAAAACAAAGTAAATTAGTACAGAATCATTTTAAATGAACTTCTGATGGTTTTAAGTAATAAAGAAATATTAATGTGTTAGTAAAGAAATATCCGGCGCCTTTTATGGTCCTATTTTTGCAGTTTTTATAGTGTATATGGATTATACGGCTGTCACTTTATGATTATGTAAGTACTAAGTAAATATAGCTCTCGTCCGGCTATCGAACCCGAAGCACTCGCCGATTTGTCGATATCTGGTGTAGATATGTATATTAAAAATATAATTAACGGTTAATTGTTCGAGGTGTAATCTCATTGTTGATCGTCCAGTTTATCAGTGAGATGTCTATAAGATTTTGCACACAATCTTTCAACATAATAAAACAGAGCCGAAAATGGGCCGATGTTAAAATAACTTTTCATATTTTTTTAGAAAAATAATTGTTATATATATTTTTAAGATTTATTAGACAAGTTACAAATATAATAATTAACTAATAAATCGGAAAGTTTGAAAGAAAAATTTTTTTTGTATAAATTACAATAAAGAAATATTTTTTGAATTTTATAATTTTTTTTAAAAAGTTTATTTATGATCTATAGCGTAATTTATAAGTATTCCATGAAGTTGTAAACTTTTTATTCTAAATGGATGAATGCGAGAAAAACATCGGCCAATGTACCAGTTGATAATGTTTAAAACTGAAGAAAAACTTACTTAAAATAAAGAAAAAAAAAACCAAAAAAGAAAATCTTTAAAGATGTTACAACCGGTGGAGTATCTAGCTTTACATAGGGTTCTCCGAAAAATGTATACACTGGTCATAACTTTCTGATATTTCTTTCTTTCTAAGGTGTACTTAATTGGAAATAATGATAATAATTATTTTAAAATGCTATTTCATTCAAAGAATGGTATATGCTATTAAAAAGGATATTGCAGACCGAAACAAATTTGTGAATGGTACTTAGAAAACTACTTTGCACTGGGACACAAAATCGACGGCATAGGAATAATTAAGAGCCGCAATTAACCAACAATGCGCCACAACACCAAATAAAATTTTGAACATTTTGGAAAGAGAAAAGTTATACATGTTATGTAGATTCTTTGGCAACTTTGGTAGTCTGCTACAAGCTAATTCTAAGATTAATTTTTTAACCCACATATAGAAAATTGTACCGCAGTACAAGGTTCAAACTTGCTATTAGCTAATTTTACGATTCATTTCCTATCTGGGACGTGAGGGAACTGAAATGGGGTGAAATGTCTTAATTTCTATAAAACTGTACTATTATATTGATAAAGATGGTTACTAGAACCTCAAAAGTTCAATTATTTTTTAATATTTCCTTATATGTTAGGAAATATTACCAAATAAAAAGTCATTTTGTCCCTTTAATTATTAAAGAGAATTCAACGTTATAGAACATTTCAAGACGTGAGACATTACATCCGCTAAGTTGCTATCTCTTTATTATACAACAGAGCGTAAAAGAGATAGCATAGAAAAAGTAACTGACGTAGCTGTAATAGTACATATATACACAAATATATATATATATATATATATATATATATATATATATATATATATATATATACAATATGACAATAATGCATGTATCTCTGTTAAATAATTCAGTTTGGTAACTAGGTTACCCGCAATGTAACAATTTCCTCTAATCCGCTCTTGATATGGATTAACAATAAATTATTAATTTTCAACTATATTGAATTCGACATAATCTGCGAAACAAAATACACAGAGATTAGCCTGCAGCCATTTGCCGTTGTCGCTTGCCGTTGCCGTCGCCTAGCGTTCACCGTTCGCCATTCAGCCTGCGCCAGCGGTCGCCGTCGGTGTCGGCGTTCATGGCAACCAGCGTCTGATTCGCGTCGGTTTATCAAATCTGTCATTAATCACATTAGTCGTCGTTTAGTCAACGGTTTGTTTCAACTGGTGTGTTTAGCCTATTAGCCGCGGATTAAATTGTCAAATAGGTACGAGTAAATCTCAATTCACAAATATCAATTCAGGGCACGAAAATACGAAAGTTTGTTACATGCTCGTGGTACTATGAATAGCACATAGAATCACAGCGATATTTATGTATAGTGGAGCACAGAAGAAGTTATTCATAGTTAGTGGGTTTACACGATCTGATCAGATTCACTACAGTACAGTATTTAATTTATAAGATCCGATTCGATTTCAAATTGTACTTGTGAGAATGCAACTGTGTTGTTAGTGAGAGAATGAACAAACACGGCTCGAATGAAAAAAACTGATTTGCAATTGGTTTTAAGGGACTGTGTTTCTAGGTCGCAGGGCAATTACGTTGCATGCTTTTGATGGTGAACACTTTTCAAAAGTATTTTAATACATAAATACATACAAATACCTCAAAACCCCTATGATGCTTTTGTTAAAAATTCTATAGAGTCACGAAACACGGCTCGACATGGCTCATATTTCGTTTTCGTTGGAAACTTCGTTGCGCGGCTAGTTTGCAATCAGTCGACCCGTGTACAGACGGCCTTATAAAGCATATTTTAGAAGCAGGTATTAAAAATTCAGATAAAAGTATATTAATTTTCATAACATATGCAGTGCATTTTCAAAGAATTCTTTAACAAATTCAGACCAAAATGTATCTTAAAAAAAATTAATAACCGGTTTTTAATTTTAATACGCATTTGTCTATTAAATTTGTATTAAAAACAAGATACACTTAAGCCGGTACCAAACGATGCGGTGACCGTTTGATTCAAATGTGTGCCTCCAACGCGTGAGTCAAATATTGGAAGATTGACATGGCAAGTTTCCTACTACACGGTAGAACGAATGTTTAATCACACTAACACTGTTTAACAAAATCTTTCAAGTAAATAAAAAACCATCAAGTATGAAACTTTCCTTTGTTGGACGATTCGTGGAGCAGTGCATAACATGTGGATCAAGTGTGTGGTGGGAGTAGAAAAATCCCTTTTGACGCTTAACACAATACCAACAACAGTCCGAGCTTCTTCTAACGAGAACGTTGGATACATGACATTAGGCACACTTATTCCAGCATCGACCACACGTCGGCTCAAATATTGTGCATGTACGAGTACACTGAAGCAGAACTACAAGAGAACTGATGGTGATCGAACAGTGGCATCAGCGCGTTTGTTTACACATCAGATATTTTAATTTCTATACGATTTTTAAGATTTCCTTGCAAACAAAAATCTGAGAGTATGATTTTTCTATACTATCAGATTCTATCTTCGATCAACGCCGCCGTTCAGATTTTAATGTTTCGCCCGAGTCTGAATCTAATATGATCGTGTGAAAGTGCTGTTTAATTTACGCCTTGTGATAATGGGCTTGTGTTCTCATTTTTTAGTGGTCGATTTTTCAATTGTTGATTGAAATTGATGATAATAAATGTGTATTGGCGTGTCTATTTTATTAAATATCTAAATATTGACGGAGATATAGCAATTAAAAATTTGAATTGTAGTTTTAGCGCTAGAAATGGTCGGCCATATTTTTATGACGTGAAATGCATTTTAACGTCAGTTATTTGTTGATTAGGTCAGTGCTGCGATAATGTTTTGTAGCCGTTGGTAGTCAAATAATCAAGTCAAGTCAAAGAATAATAAGTTTTTTTTTATTTAACCCTGCTAAGGCAGACATATATTGATAAAGTGGGTTACTAGAACCCCAAATGTTCAATTATTTTTTAATAACTCCTTATATGTTAAGAGATATTAACAATTAAAAAAGTCATTTTGTCTCTTTAATTATTAAAGGGATTCAACGTTGTACACATTCCAAGTGCATGTGACATCATAATCCTTGTGTAAGGTTACCAACCTTACAGCTCATAAATCTCTGCTATATGTATTTATATATCAAAGTATCAAATATTATTTACAGCTATTTCAACGAACAATCAAATTCCAATATTATGTTTGCCTTAGCAGGGTTAAATAAAATAAAAACTTATTATTCTTTGACTTGACTTGATTATTTGACTACCAACAGCTACAAATCATTACCACAGCACTGACCTACTCAACAAATAACTGACGTTAAAATGCATTTCACGTCATACAAATATGGCCGACCACTTCTAGCGCTAAAACTACAATTCAAACTTTTTATTGCTATATCTCCGTCGATATTTAGATATTTAATAAAATAGACACGCTAATACACATTTATTAGCATCAATTTCAATCAACAATTGAAAAATCGACCACTAAAAAATGAGGACACAAGCCCATTGGCAGGTCTATTGGAAAAATAGTTTTTGTTAGACAAAATTAGAAACTTGCGCTTGTTTATTAACAGACCTCGAACATCGTCAAATATGTATAAAATACTCTAATCAGTAAAAATAATTTTACATTTTTAATTGCAAAAGCTTCAAATAAAGTTAATCAATATTTCAAAATATGAAACTCTTATGGTCGTATAACAATTTCGTCACCCTACATTATCGCATGGACAAGCAATCACTCCACTGTAACGGCGCGGATTCGACGGCAACGGCGACGGCGGTAGAAGCTGCAGAGTTCTATTGGTTATCGTTGTACGTTGTACGTTGTACGAGCAGATTGCGAGAAGAGCGTTGACATCAACCCTGGTCCCAGCTCGGGTTCTAGCTGCTAGCTGCTAGCTTAACGTGACGTTACGTGGAGATGTGATAGATAGTTCCTCTAGTGTATATCCTATTCTCTATTTGAATACCCTGAGGCCCTATATTCCAGGGATGTAGAATCTTTGAATGTATACAGAAATTTCGATTTTGAACGTTAGAAATGAAGTAGGGTAGTGCATATTACAGCAAGAAAACAATTTGGTTGTGGATTCATTTTTTAAGAGTCGATCTTTTAATTCTGCATTGAACTATTGGTTAAGGAGGTACAGGACGTTAACGTAAATTATGAAAACGTTGTGAAATTTGAAGGGTCAATACAAATAGTAAAAATACATGCTGTCTCAAAATTTTAGAGATCTAGGGTTCCTAGTTTTCTTTTTATACATGATTAAAAATAGTCAATTTCCATACAAATCATAATTTTTAGCTCAATTTCACCACATAATATAACTTTTAACTATGAAAAAATGGTGACACGGCTTTCAAAAACTACGTGTATATAAAAGAATCTTTTCTGTAACTATTGCAAAAAGAAAATTATGAAAAGGATACCTATATACGAAAATATTTAAATAAAACCAGCAAGAAACAGTAAGTGTAGGTTATCAGCCGGCAACGTTGCAAATCCCAATTTGAGCGGGAAATTCAAAATCGGAATAAATATTTTATAAAATATAACAATTTATTTGTCAAAGAACCAAATCACGCATGCGTCAACACACGTAAATTTACAGCGTTGCCAAATTTATTATTCCTTTTTCAAAATATTTAATTTGAATTTAAATTGAATTAATATAAATTTGATATTAATTGTAGGTAATTTTTCATTTATTTAACTGTTATATGCATAAAAAAGTTATTTTAAAATAGCAGTTTAATAGGTAATTGAAAAATTCATTTTTAAAAATACAGTCCCAATATTTGCTCGTCCCTGTACCCATGTACTTCGTATTTTGCATTTCGTATTACCGAGAGATAAACTTTTTGCATTGACGGTACGTCCTGGACCTCCTAAATAAACGTATATTGGCGTTTTTAATTTATTTAATGTCTAAAAATTGACGCATATATATCTATTTAAACTTTGAATTTAGTTTTATTGCGTAATATTCCAATTCTTAACGTAGTAGTTGATGTCGTCACGAACTGAAAAGAATATGAGTATTTCTTTTTAGTCAGTTTATATTTTTATTTAACTATTAGGGCGTCCGCACATGAGGCGACTGGTTGCAAACCTTAGCCCCGTATTGTTAGTAAAAGAACGAACGTATTTACGAGTGAGATAAAACACACGGCACGAACGTAACTAAACTGGTTTTGAGCATATATTCAGCGACTAGATTTCTTGGTCGCAGGGCATTGTTGGTTTCATGCTTTTGATGATGATATCATCAACTAACTGACTAACAACACAGTTGTAATCACATTCGTTTCGGGCAGATTCGGGCTAAGGTTTGCAACCACTTGCGTCGTGTGTGGACGGCCTTATACGAGTATACGAGGTGCGGCTATTAAATAATGGCGACCGACAGCTATTTATTGTAAACAGCAGTTTATTGTAAAGCTTTCTCTTTCGAATGCATTGTCTCCCGTTTCTGTAAACAAATCAGTATAGGCTATCTTTTAAGTCCGTTTATAAAAAAAATTATTTGTTGTTATATGTAAAATTAATATAGAACGAGTTAAATATTTCAATTTAAAAATGGAATTAAAATTTGAAATGCAATGCAATTTACAATATTGTGAAATATTTTTTTGTTTATAAAAAAATTATTTTAAAATAATCCAAGAGATGGCCATATATTATTCCTTTAAATTCCATATATATTTTTAAGTCGTTTTTGGCTGTGTTATTGAACACTAGTGATGTACATAGGCAATTTTACAATATATATACAGGAAATTATCTTTTACAATCTCCAGGGTATTTTTCTTTCATCTCATAGTGTTCTACTTGAACACTAATGATTATGGATTTAAATTCCCTTTTTGCTTCAATTTTTTTTTAATTTTGAAATATTTAATGCAAATAATTTATATTTTTTAAAGAAATTTTTTCAGTATTTTTAATAATAATTATTTAACACTAGGGCATGTGTGTTCGTGTGCGCATTATTCGTGTACATAATTAGATTACGCATGTAATAGATATAAGTTCTGCAAACATTCATTCTTCTTGAAATGAAACGAATTTCATTATCTTTCTGGATATAAAATAACAAATTTGTTCACTGCGCCAGTCGCTACAATTGAAATAAAAATATGTCTATGCATTAGGTCGGGCATGGAGTTCTCTTTAAGAATACTTTAGCGAATAGTATGGGAAGATTGACAAGGTATGGTTCTGAACGTTGTCCAAGATTACCGAAAAGTCGTTCAAGATGATTCACGCCCGGGTCGCCCTTCCGCGTCACAAACGCCTGACAATATCGAAAAAATCAGTAATCTGATTCGATCTGTAGAAATCGATAAAGAATCCGTGCGGCAAATTTTACATAAGAATTTTAACATACAAATAGTGTGTGCGAATGGAGCGTTGTAGGGATAGAGGAGGGGTGTATATTGAAGGGGATAATAAGTAAATATGTATGCAATCAAAATAAAATGTTTTACAGCGTCAGTCTCGGTATTTAATAGTAACACCTCGTATATAGTTCAAATTACGAGAGTTCAGTGGTGATTCATGCTTACCATAAGTTGAGCCTCATAAAGCTGCGATACAATGCAAAAACAAAGGTTTTGGATTGTAATCTTTCTAATATGCTAATATTAGATTTACTGGGGGTTCCCTAAAGTTCGATGCCATAAGACCAAATGGGCTATATAATAAGTAATGTTATTTATTTTTCGTTTTACATCACGAAAATAACAATATATCACGAAACAATATTAAAATATGATGGGTCAACGGACCAGTTGCTATAGCTTTGACGATTAATACTGCATCTCTTTTGGACATCTCTTGTATAATAGTGATGGTAAAGGTTGGCAAATAATAGTGGAGAAGAAGGTGAGAAAGCAATAACGTCGTGAACTGAGAAGTTAATATATAATAACTGGAAATTGTTAATATCTTCTATAATATTATGAATTGAATAAAAATAATTGAAAATTTGAGTATTTAATAGGCAACTTTATCAATATGCACTTTATCACAACCCAACTGTGAAACAGCGCTTTTAAGAAAATAAAATGACGTGCGCTTAACACCTTAAATTTCACGGCATTCTCTAAAAAGAAAGAACACCTAATAATGGTGGAAAGCTGCCTAAGAATCCTACATATGAAAAAAACCAAACGAAAATCTTTTCTTTTATCCCATGACAAATTCAATTCTACCCGTGTTTCAAAAATAGCAGTAGAATAATGGAATGTACATGAGAGAGAAGAAGGACCAGCAATATACAATTGATTTCAGGTCCAGGACAGGGGCTAACGGGGCTAAATTAAAAAGATACAGAAAGGCGTTTTGCAATTAACTTAGTGTTGCGATCACAGAATATCCGGTCGAAAAGAAGGCCTTAACGGCAAACGCACTCATGATGACGACTGAACTGTGTCGGGACAAAACTTTATTGTCCCGCCTCTCGAACTAGACCACTAGCGCTCCGCTACGACATCAACCGACTGAATAGCACGCTTTTTAAAAAAGGATGTTATGCTGCCGCACCCGGTATATGTGGATAACTTCATGGTGGAAACAGTTGAAGATAAACACCTAGATAATTAAGAGAAAAGAAAACAAGTAAGTAAAAGACACAAAAAAAATGGAGAAAGTATCACAAATGGGTGGAAGCCTAGGATAAAAAAAAAATGTATCTAGTTATGAAGGATATTTATAATGAGCCTTACAGATTTCTTACAGAAATCGTAAACCAAATACCTAAAATATCTTAATCCGGACTATTAAGTTTTAAATCGATATTACAATTTTAATTAAAAAAGAAACTTGTCTCTATCTTTATGACACAACTTTCATTACGCTTGCTACAGGTTTCACTTCTGAATTACACCCCCTCCCCCTGCCCACTCGCTAGAAATAGCGCAAGAGTTTTAGCACATTGTAACACATACAGCAGTGAACATTGAACATCGCCGATAGAGGACAACTGGGAACTATCAGTTCCTGCAACCCCACCATAAATGCCCCATGTGATCAATGGTGCCCCATTTCGGGATGTGCCTCAATTGATAATCATTAGTTTTAGGTGAAACAATTTAGTTTGACCCGGTACATGGTAAACTAAAGAACTAAACCATACTGAGTTTCCTTTTCGAAAGACATAATCAGTAAATAAACGTACAACGAACCAGGTGTTACTAAAGTTGCGTTTTAATAATCGCAGGTGCTAACTTATAAAACTATGCATATGATTTTTTTAAAGGTAAATTAAACAAACTGTGTTTAATAATATTGATTTTATGTGAGAATTACTTTCTGATGAGGTGGAAAAATAATTAATTTATGCAGTGGTTACAAGGAACATTTTTTTCTCTTTAATTTCTTTTGAACATTTTTTCTTTTTGTTACTCTTTGATAATATGCAAATAAATTTGTAATAAGAAAAAAAGGTTTTAATTAAAAAATAAAATTACATAAAAGTTAAATAAAGTGTTGATTCTGACATTTAAGAAATTATAGTAGTGAAGCGGTAAATTCTTTCTCAAAACAATTAAAAGCTTTTTTAAAGCAATTGTTGAACTAGAAAAAATGGATATATCTTACATGCATATATACAGTTTGTACTTTGACTTAAAATAAAAATACCATAACTTTTTATGAAAATATTTCACTTATTTTTGGTGATTTAAATTGACACCTTTTGTTGAAACATACGTAAATTTCACAAACCAAAAGAATACTAAACATCGTCCCATACTCATAAACTCAAACACAATTCGTCACGCGAATGAAACAACATATCTAGGAATGACACAACTTGATGTTAAGTTAAGGTGGAAAACGCATGTTAAAAAGAAAAAAGAAGAACTGAACATAAAATACAAGAATATGTATTAGCTAATTGGGCGACGCTCTGAATTAAACATTGAAAACAAGCTGCTCATATATAAACAAGTGCTAAAGCCAGTTTTTACGTATGGAGTGCAACTCTGGGGTTGCCCCAAGAAATAGAAAATTAAAGAAATACAAACGTTCCAAAAAAAAGTTCTGCGAGGAATAGTTAATGCACCGTGGTATATCCGCAATGATGACATACATAGGGACCTGAAGATTAACACAGTCGGAGAAGAAACCAAAACTATAGCAGCAAAGCACGAGTTGAGATTTTGTAACCACGAAAACATCGCCGTGACGCATATGTTGTTTGATTGTAGTAATGACGTTCGAAGACTTCGCAGGACTAAACCCTCGGACCTAGTAACCTAATCATGTAGAATTGTTCATTTTAGCAATCTCTACCACACCGTGTAATTATTGAAATGTAAGCTACTAGATAAATGTATCTATACTTAGTTGTAGTATTATAGAAAAATTTAGAAAATCAGATATATGTATTTCAGAGGAATTTTTATAAAGAATTAACAGAATCTTTATCAATACCGGCTTCTCTAACTCCCAAAGGAACATTTGAATATTTGGTTATAGTCCTGGAAACTGATCTAAAAGATGAAAAAGAACGGAGCATTCTCGGAAGAGACGGGACGGGAGTCGGAGTGACATACGTGTTTCGACTTGATCTATTTTCCCAGGGCGTGCAGAACTGGTATTGCGACATGAATCATTAATCATCTAAAGTTGAATAAAGTTATATTTTTTATATTACACACACACACACACAAACATATATTTATATACATATACAAAAAAAAATTAAGGAGTTGCACCAGCCTGAGAGGTTTTTCTTATGACTTTTCTGTATGTTAACTAATGCATATAGTTTACACATTTTTAGTACATAGTTTTAACTTCTTAAATGAATTGACAAATTCCTTGTCATTTCTCACCAAACTGGTTTATCTGAATTCAAAATCAAATACAATAGTTGAGTTATGAAGTCTGTAGATTTGCAAAACATACTTCAAGAAAAATCTATTTATTGTTATACTGTACCCAGGTAGTAAATTAACCTTGAAATTAACTTGTGGCAAGCTATTCTAGACAAGTTTCTACCTGATGCTTGTTACAACTAAGGGCTACTGTCCACGACAGCTTCATTTGTAGGTTGCATATAAGCTGCAAATAAAGCCAGACGTATTCTGCATCTCAGTTCTTTCCACATAACGTCATACAAGTTTCATGCAAGCTGCAAATAGGATCATTTATCTGAAGTTTAGCATTGAGAAAGCACATTTTTCATTGGAAAAAAGTCAAGTAATGAAGAACATGTGATTCTAGCATACAATTTTAGTAGAAGACGACGAATCAGATGTAGAATGCATTAGCTTTATCCATACATCGAAAAGAACATTAAAAGCAGATGGTTTGTTGCTGCAAGAGAGTTATCAGAGGATGATTCAGTATTTCAATCAGTATACCGAATGACTATTGTTCAATAATATGCATAAAATTGATCGCCGAGCTTATCATTTTTAAAATAATATTACGTTTATGCATCGCGCAGTACGCTAGAGCTATGGCATGTTGCAGCACAGGCGGCAAGACGATTACTTGCCACTAAAGCCGGCTTCAGACGATGCGGTGAACGTTTGATGTTTGCCTCCAACGTGTGAGTCAAATATTGGAAGAATGACATGGCAAGTTTCCTGTTACACGGTGTAACAAATGTTTGAACCGAATGATTTATTTATTTGATTATTTGTTGATATTATTGACTGTTTAACAAAAACTTTCAAGTATAAAACCTTCCTTCGTTGGATGATTCGTGCAGACGTGCATGGCATGTGGATCAAGTGTGTGGTGGGGGTAAAAAAATCCTTTTTGACGCGTGTCAAATGATCGACGACAGCCCGAACTTCTTCCAATACGAACGTTGAACACATGACATTGGTTAGGATGGTTTCATTGGACACACTTAGTTCCAGCATAGACCACACGATGCGTCCAACGTAGGAAGGTGTTCGTAGCATCGTTTCGAGCCTGTTTAAGCAAACGCGACGTTACAGCTACGTGGACAGAGCCTCCTTTGTTTAAATGCAAGGTACCAGAAAGCGTACAACAAGCAATAAATAACAAAACTGTGCGTATGAAGTGACACTACGTAGAGAGCAGGCCTACAACTTTATCCAGATAAAACCGTTTTTACGTAAAGGCGGTGTAACCCCTTAAAAAATCTTATTCCAGATATCTTATGACTTATGATCAATATTTAAATTAAATAAACTTGTGAATGAATGAGATAGATTTATTGAAAGTAGAGGAAATAAATTCCGAGCTGTGAAACCAACAAACAAATTGCTAAACCTTTTGGTGGAGGGTTCTCAATAAATACTGCCAGTCACTCCCGTGTGTGTGTGTGTGTACGTCTTATACCATATGTATGGAAAAAAGAATGATTCTAAATATGGAGAATAAATAAATTGTACCACTCGATTAGATAAATTACCATAATTGGGGGCAGGTGAATATCAGACTGGTGTACATAGGCGTCCGCAAATGTGTCATGGATAGGTATAACTACAGATTTTATTTTATCAGTTTAAATTTGGTACTTCCTTCAATATATCTGAAGTATGTTTATTAGTAGAAAATTGCATTAGATCGCTCGCACACGGGTCGGTGCGGTAGGAGTGCGACGCGACTTGTACGCGGTATGCGGTCATGGAGCAATCACATTCAGCGGAGGCTCGACATTTGTAGGATGCAAACTAATAGAAGAAGTAGAGGAATATCCTTTGATATATAACTTTAAATTGGTATTAGAAGTTTTTGACATTCTGTACATTGACTTGAACTTCTCGTCATTTACGCCTAAATCTCTTGCTGCAATAAACAATCTGTTACCGTAGTTGTGTTGACTATATGGGTGGACACAATATTTACTTCACCTTCGTTTCATTCTTAAATATATATTACAATAATACTTTCATTACTTGAATCACAAGGCGACATGCTTTCTATGTACTTTCTGACGCACAAAGGCATAAAATGACGCCAGCATACCGACACCGTGGCGAGCCTGGCCGGTGAAGCAGCGATAAAGCCGGCTCCCACCAATGCTACGAACCTTTCAACGTTGCACGCATCGTGTGGTCGATGTTGGAACTAAATGTGTCCAACGGTTATGTTGGAAAAAAATCGGGCAGTTGTCGATCTTTTGACCAGCGTCAAAAGGGATTTCTCTACCCCCAACACACACTTGATCAACATGTCATGCACCGCTGCACGAATCGTTCAACAAAGGAAGGTTTTATACTTGAAAGTTTCTTTATTTACTTGAAAGTTTCTGTTAAACAGTGTCAGTGTCAATAATATCAAAAAATTAATAAAATAAATAATAAATTCGGATCAAACATTCGTTCCACCGTGTAGTAGAAAACTTGCCATGACAATCTTCCAATATTTGACTCACACGTTGGATGTGTGGAAACATTTGATCCTCGTTTGGAACCGGCTTAAGATATTTATCGTATATATGCTGCATCGAAACCTTCATACAGCTTCAAACTTGCCAGATAGTTTCATAGAGTAATTCCATTGGTAATTTAATATAGAACTTACTAGTTTGTTACAAGCTAATTTCAAGGTTAATCTGGGGTCGTTACAGTGTTCGCAAATACTCTTCTATATCTGACCAGATTTAAGAAGAAAGTTTAAGATAAGCTTAAGAAATCGTAAGATCAGGGCTAGTCCCAGCTAGTACTAGTACTTTACTTATAACATAGTAGAATATTCTAAAGAGGAGAGAAACAGTACTTGAATAAGGGTGGGGGAAAGGGGGCAAATCATATCGATTCTCTAAATTTTCTCGGACCGGCACTGCGCTATATATAATAAGTATCTATAATAAGTACTATATAAGTATCTAATAACACGACTACTTCGTTTTACTTCTACTTCTCCCGAAACATAGTTATGTATGCCCTTGATCCTATCTTCTATAGCACAAATAATACGACTTAAAGCCTGTTCACATGAATACCCTTAATATATTTCAAATAACAAATTCACAAATGTAAGGCAGCAGCTGTTGCAATACTCGCACTCGTATTGCGTGCTCACTACAATAAAAAATATTGTATTGTAAGTATTATGATGTAACAAATATTATATTTCAATAAAAAGAAAAAAAGAATCTTCTCAATTCTATAGTAAGATTTATCATTGTGGAAGAAACGCGTTAGCATCACCGCATTCGGATTGAGGGAGGGGTCTAGAACTTTGGAATCACGCTATGTTTAGGTAACTGTTAATTGGGGCATGGCTTATGGTTCATATTCGAAAATCCAGCCCTGTTTGTAAGACGCTTCGACGATCCCAGATGCGAAAGTCGCACCAACACTTAAACTTTTCGAAGTTCCATTAGTTCGATGCAAAGTTTAAAGTTTACTTTTCTGCTCGTGATTTTTAAGACGATGCAGTAATCATCGAAAACAAATATTTGGCGTTATTGGATGTGGCAGAAAGTATATCAACTGTTAAATAAGTTATCAGAGCATATATGTGCAAGAGCTGTAATACCTATAACTGAGATCTGGCATTATGATACGAAGTCATATTTCGATTAATATTAATGTCATCTTTAATACTAGAAACTAAAGCTATTTCCGACACTTCATTAAAATTAGCTGTACGGAAAAATATTTTTAAATGTACTGTACCTATCGACTTTGTTAAAAATACCTTCTTTCAGTAATATTATTTTATATATAAATTTAAATTGTCAACAGCCATCTATTAATACTTCTTGACTACTGTCAAGTTTTGACGAAGCTGCGTTATTTACTTTGTAGACAGCCATCGAAAGCAGCTATCTGCGTGTAGTCACCATGGCAAAAATTTGTACATTGTCCTACGAACTCATCTCCATATTCTCCAGATTTAATCCCCTGCGACTATTCCCTGTTTCTAAACATGAAGAAATGGCTGAGCGATAAGAGATTTGGGTTTAACAAAGAAGCGACTGAAACAAATGGCTATTTTGAGGGTTTTGAGAAACCCTATTATTATCTAACACCTATTATTTGCCAGGAATAAAAAAATTGGTAAAATGGTGGACTAAATGTATCAATCTTAAAGGACAGCTAATTTATGTTGAAGAATAAAATGCTTTTTCGCCAAATGTTTTCTTCAATGTCCAATAATTCGGTAGTACGCAGACTAAAATAGAAAGTACATCAGGACCTAATAACCAACTAATCAGAATCTAGGATCTATTGAAATTGAGAGATGAGTCGATGGGCACATCCCGCGCAAGACGATTTATTATTTTTACATACCTATCACTGAATGCACTCTAAACTGTACAGATTGTAATAATCTATAGAAATCAAACAAACAAAAAACGCTTTTTCAAAAAAGAATCACTGAAATATCTGGAAATATCGAACTACCCTCGTTATAAAGATTGATTTTATTAATTATTGATTGAAAATATAAATTACATTTATTTTGAACTGTCTGTAACCCTATGTCCACACGTACGCTCCCCTCCTCCTTTGCCGATTATCAGATTCGTATGCTTTGATATGATTTAATTATCGCTACTAGAGCGAAATCGTTCGTGTTCGTGTACGGATACATGAATCTTTACCCTGTGAGCACGAACTATGCGTATTCATTCCACTAATATTGAACATTCGTGTCCGAACACACATGTTTGGTCTATTTCGAAAAATTAGTGAAGAATTTGATTGTACTAAATTTATCCGCACAGTTTACATCGAGTCTTCTTGGTGAGCGCACGTATTTACAATAAACAAAACAATAAAATAAATAGTGATCTTTTTTTTTGCAAATTAGAATATTTTTTTTTTTCGTGATTTATTTTTTTTTAAATTATAATTTATATTATTATTAAGTGTTATTAATAAGAAGTGAAGTAACTTCTATTTAATTATCACTGGTTAATTAACAATATGGATATGGAGGTTGAACCTCCCGATAAAAATCCGATCAATAAAAACAACTCTGTGACTAACAAATCAATTCCTACAGATAAAACATCCAGTGATATAACAGAAAACTTAAATAACAATAGTGACAATGTTAAAAAAATATTTAATAATTTATACAACACAGAAACAAAATATGACTCGTATAAAGTAATGATAGTTAAAAATAATAGTGATGGAAATACATTTTTTAGTTCTCTTAAATTAGCAGAAATAATATGTAAAATTAGCAATAAATCTAATATAATAGAAATTAAAAAAGTGGGAAGAAATAGAGTAATCGTTCAATGTGCTAATGCAGTACTAGCTAACGAAATTACCAAATCAACATTGCTGAAAAACAATGGGTATGAAGCGTTTATACCATTTTACTGGTGCACAAAAGTTGCTATTATAAAAGGTGTTGATATTGAATATTCGGAAGATACAATTTTAAATAATATAGAGTGTCCACCTTTTAAAGTAACGAGAGTGCAAAGGTTAAATCGAAAACTAAGAGTTGACGGAGCTATTAAATATGAACCCAGTACAACAGTGAAATTATTCTTTGAAGGACTTGCTATTCCTGCTTATGTTTACATGTGGAGAGTGAGACGAGCATGTGAACCATTTGTACAACAGACGATACAATGTTATAATTGTTTTAAATTTGGACATGCAGCCACAAAATGTAGAGCAAAAGTAGCAAAATGTAAATTCTGCGGAAGTGAAGATCATTTACGTACTGCATGCACATCTCCTAATCCGACATGCATAAATTGTAAACTTAACCACGAGGCTACAGACAATGAATGTCCTGAAAAAAAAAGACAAATCAAGATAAAAGATCTCATGGCCCAACACAATCTCAGTTTTTATGAAGCAAAATTAGAATTAACAGAAAAAAATACAGACTATTTATACTCAGTAAGAACTCAAAACTCTTTTGAAGCTCTAAACTACAATGAGACTTTTCCCAATATCACTAATAAATACAATAGTATCAACATAATTCCAACATACAAACCAAACCCTTTAACCAGAAGAACTAATACCAGAGTGAATAAATCAAATACAGGTAACTCGTTACAAAGATCTTACAGTCAACCACAACCTACGACATCCACTAAAGAACCAATTCAAAAAAGAAGAAGAGAAGAAAAGAAACCTAACAATGAAGAAAGCGACACATACCTTAAGATAACTAATCAAGGAAAAAACAGAAAGCAAATCAACCAAGAGACACCTGATATTACAATGGAAAACAATGATAATGATACTTGCTATACATCAATATATAATAAAAATAATGATGACAAAATTAAAAATACAAACAAAGACCCAAATATTACATCCCAATCCCTTAGAAGCTACAAGAAACAAATATCTAGTGTACAATGGCCAAACTCGTAAGAAAACATCGATATATAAATTAAGTTTATTTTTTAAAAATCTATTCACATCACTAAACCTAATCGTTTAATAAATTTACTAAAATATTAAATCAACAATAATTATATAAACGGAGAGAAAAAAAAATAAAATAAAATATATAAATAAATCTAACAACAAGACCAAGGACAGATATAAAAATCAATAATTAATTAAAACAGTTAAAATGATAAATTTTATTCAATGGAATTGCAGAGGAGTCAGATATATTAAAGAGGAACTACAACATATGTTACAGAAGCATAACATACATATATGCATACTATCAGAAACGTTTTTAACAAAAAATATCAATTTCAACATCAAAGGTTATTTTATTGAAAGAGAAGATAGGATACAGAATACAAACTATAATCCCCACGGGGGTGTTGCTATCTTGATTCATAAAGCTATAAAATATAAACGAGTAATGCTAAATAACCCATTTAATTCGGTCGAAATAGTTGGAATAATTTTAACACATAACGAAACTGATGTAATATGTATTTTATCAATCTATGCTAAACCGAATCATAAACTATCTAATTCTAATTGGTCACAGATAAAACAACAAATAGATGTTCCTGTTATACTTGCTGGAGATTTTAACGCGACTAATCTTGCTTGGGATATAAATTGTCCAGGTAGTCAGTATGAAGGTAACGAATTGTTAGATTTCATAGAAAACGAAAATCTAAATATTATTAACGATGATAAACCAACTAGAGTAAGCAATCTCAGTACAAGGGACAGTATATTGGATCTCACATTGGTATCAATGACGTTAACACAACAAATTACTTCGTGGCAAGTTCTTGCAGATAGCTTAGGTAGTGATCACTACCCAATTTTTTTCTGTTTGAATGACTATAATAAAGACCGTTACCGTACATCTGAATATTTAACGAGGAGAAATTTCCGAAAAGCAGATTGGGAGAAATATAGCCTTGAAATAGAAAGCAGAATTTCAAACCTTAGCACAAATGGAATCACAAGTAATCCCCAAGATGTTGAAAACAAATACAACCAATTTAGAGATGTTATTAATAATTCGGCAGACATACATATCCCATCTACCAGATTGTATAATATAACTCCTAATAAAATAAAACCGTCTTGGTGGGACACTGAGTGCAATAAAATGATAGCTCAAAGAAAATTAGCACTAACTATTTTTAATAAAAACATGACAATGGCGAATTATTTAAATTATAAAAAACATCAAGCTAAAACCAGACGATATTTTAGAGCCAGAAAAAAAATAGAATGGCAAAATTTCTGCGAGAATTTAAACCCAAACACAACAACCAACATTGTCTGGAATAATATAAGAAAAATTAACAATAAAAGCTATAGTACTAAAAGGATAAGTGATAATGAAAATTTAATAGAAGAATTCATTAAAAAAAAAATTTCCACAGAACAACAATTTAAATATTACTACCACCACCATCGTAAAAGATAATTTTCTAGATAATAACATAAATAAAAATGAAGTAAATTTCGCGTTAAATCATAATAAAAACAGTAGCACAGGATTTGATAGAATAAATTACAAAATGATACAAAACTTACCTGACAATGCAATAAATCATCTTACACAAATATATAATCTGTCATTAAACACTGCTGATATACCATTAGACTGGAAAAAACATATCGTTGTTCCTATATTAAAAACAGGAAAAGATCCAAACAAAGAAGAATCATTCAGACCAATTACTTTACTATCATGTATGGGCAAAACTATGGAATCCATCATCAAAAACAGACTGGAGTGGTATCTCGAACATCATAAAAGATTACCTGAGTTACAATTTGCGTTTAGAAAAACAAGAAGTACACAGCATAACTTAAACATATTGAATATAGATATACAAAGAACATACAGTAAAAATCATTATATGATAGCTGCTTTCATTGACATTGAAGCTGCTTATGACAATGTTAATCTAAAAATATTAAAAGAAAAAGTAGAAAACATAGGTATATCTTCCAAAATATCCAACTGGATTATAAACTACTTCCAAAATAGAGAAATAACAGTTAGATACAATAATAAGTTAACTGGTCCTATACTATGTAATCACGGAATTCCACAAGGCTCAATATTATCTCCCTTATTATTCAACATATACACAGAAAAGTTAACAACATTATCAGATAACAACACAACAGTACTGATGTATGCAGATGACATGGTTATTTATAGTATGGGCCATACGCAAGATATAGCTCAAAACAGATTACAATCGAAATTAAGAAAACTAGATATTTTACTAAAGGAAATCAAATTAAATATATCGTCAGAAAAAAGTAAAATAGTTATATTTACAAGGCATAGAATAAACTGCAGTCCAAAAATAACCATCAGAAATAAAAATATAACTGTTAGTTCAAATACCAAATTTCTGGGTATATTCTTTGATACGAAAAGCACTTGGGCGAAAGAAATTGCACATATTATTAACAAATGTCAAAAAGGCTTAAATTTGATGCGATGTATAGCAGGATACAAATGGGGCGCACACCCAACAACCTTAATAAAAATATATAAAGCTATTGTTAGACCGCATATTGACTATTCTAGTACTATGATCTGCACCGCAAATAACTCAAGATTAAAAAAAATTGAAATTATACAAAACAAATGTTTAAGAATAATATTAGGTGCAATGGTTTCAACACCAATCCAAATCCTCAACTATCAAACTAATATTCCTCCGGTAAATATCAGAATACAACAAATATCAGACAGTTTCTTTTGTAAAAACAGACATAACTCATGTGGCCCCTTAAATACAAGATTATCTAAGCTATATGTTCTTTATAATAAACCATATTGGACAACTCATAAAAAACCGGCACTTTTAACTAGTTTTGATAGATATAATAACTTGAACTTAGAGGTACACAACATTATACCTTTTTTCAAATTTCCATTAGAAATAAGCATGACAACAATACATACAGAAATAAATTTGTTCAAGAAGAATGACAGTAAGGAAATAACTTATCAAAAATATATGGAATATATAACAAAAGATGATATAAACTGGAGTATATGGTTTACCGATGGTTCATTCGAAAAAGACTCTAAAACTGGAGGAATTGGCATTTTCAATTATAATACAGATCAGCAGTACAAATACAAACTTAACAACATCACAAATTCTTATAATACAGAAATAACAGCAATTATGAAATTACTAGAAATAATACAAAAAACTGACAATAAAAATATATTAATCTTCACAGATTCTCGTAGTGTTTGTGTATCTTTAAATAACAATAAATTCAAAAACAATAATAATAACAAAATATGTTCAATTAAAGAATATCTTTTAAAAATGGAAAAAAATGATATCAATGTTAAACTTATTTGGATTCCTGGACATGTAGGCATAAAAGGAAACGAAATGGCTGACAAACTGGCCAAAGAAGCTTGTGTAGATGGGGAAATAATTGAAATAAATTGGTCAATAAATGATTCCAAAAAAATAATTAAAGAAAATTGTATGGCAGAATGGCAGAATATATATAATGAGAAAAGTCAAAGTACTGGAAAAAATTTTTTTGCAGCGAATCAAAAAATTCCAACAACCACATGGTTTAATAAAAATCATTCACGGAGATATATTTCAACAAATTGTCGAATGAAATCTGGGCATTCTAGATGTCCAGCTCATCTATACAAAATAAATATAAAAAACACACCAAATTGTAGATGTGGAGAAGAAGGGTCTTTGGACCATATAATTCTAGGGTGTCATCTTTTAACATCAAAAATTGATAGACTTTTAAATGATTTATGTAATGTAACACAGTTCCCAGTCAATATGTCCTGTTTAATGACAAGTGAAACAACGGCGGAAATATTAACAAACTTTGTGATAGAAAATAATATAGAAGTGTAATTTAAGTTAAAATATTTTATTTAGTATGTATTTAATTTTAAGTTTAATTTTTTAAAAAGAATCAATTTGTTTTGTATTTATTAGAACAATTATAATTTATATGTAAATTTTTATATAATTTTACAAATAAAAGCAATGGCAAGAAGGCTGAATAAGCCAAAGCCTAAATAAATAAAAAAAAAAAAAAAAATAAATTTATCCGGGATTCTACAAATTTTTAATTTAGGCGTTTTGCGAAAAATGGTTTTTCTATAATTCGACTTTTTTTAAAGAAACATCGCCAACGTATTGAAACAGTAGTGTCCTGATACACATACAAAAACAAACCGAAGGTGGGGCGGAGTGGACGAAGGAGGCTGTCTATCCTATGCTGGTCCAACATATGCCTTCAAAAAGTGGGTCAATTATGTTTATATACAATTGGTTTCGCGTGGAAGGTAATAACAGACAGGCTACAATGCATTTATGACTAGATACAATTAATTTTGAGTATGAGGTAAAAGGAAAGGTAATTTCAGGTAGACAAAAAAAGAAATTAAGACTTATACATATCAAAATTCGAAGAAGAGAACATAAAGAGAGAGAGAGCCAAAAGAAGAAGAAGAAGCAGAAAGTACTTTTCGAAGTAGTAAAACTCTAGAATAGTTTAAGTATAGTTTTAGGTTTGAATCTATATAAGAATGAAATGTTTTAGGAAATATAATAATGTAGGTTGTAAAACCGAAAGGCACACAATTAATATAATAAAAACAAATTAAAAAATTGACACTAGTAGATACAATTGATTTCGTAAGGAGGCTAACAAGATGCCACCATATTGAGTACCGGCTCAGTGCCCCAGTAATCTCGGTACTCCACGAATGACATAATTAAGTTTTTAAATTAAAATTTAATTTCAATTATTTTCTGAATTTAGTTTAAACTATGCTGCGTACTATAGAGACTTAAATGGACCTTCTATCTTAACTCCAAATTCTTTTTCTTAAGCACAAGAATTTTTGAAATACTCATTTCTCCTATTTTATTCTTTTTGAGTTGTATTACTATTGAAATTGAAACGTGAAGCATCCTGTATCTAACTTACTCCATCTAACATCTAATCACCTAACTTCATCCCTTGATTAATTTAATATCACTCTAAATTGATTTCAGAATCACTTTAATGAAATAAACTTAAATTACACGATTAATTTAAAAGTTAAAACTTAAACAAGTATAGCTAAGTAATTAAAATATTACAAGTTATAAGTTAAGTTTCAAGAATCACAATTCCGTATTCGGATTAAATTCATAAACTCATTAAAGTAATTTTTATTAAAAGCATAATTAATCTATTCAATTTGGTGTAACATTGTGTAAATGAGTTTGAAGTTAGATGAACATTTAGTGCAAGATAGAGGATGGAGGATGGAGGAAGATTGTTGGATAAATTATTCAACAGATATACTTGCTAATCTATAATAAGCAGGGCTGTATTGAGAGGATCCCAGTAAAATTACAACTTCATCAAATTAGCTACAAGAGAATGATAAATAAGAGGGTAGTTTCATGAAAAAGTGTTCATTTCTCAAAAAAAGATATTTTCGTGGACTAAAAAGCGCTTCATTTGTCAACATAGTCTCCTTTAAGCTCGATATATTTAGTTTAGGGTTTTCCTAATTTTTTATTATTCCTTCCAAATAATTGGTTTTCTGAAGGCTCTCAAAATAGGTGTTTGCTTCAGTGATTTCAGTATTGATCTCTTTATTAGACCCAAATCTCTTACCACTTAGCCATTTCTTCAGGTTTGGAAACAAGAAGTAGTCACATGAGAAGGATTTCCAGATTCAGATTGGGAAATGAGGAGAAAGAAAACATATACTGATCAAATAGCGAGGAAAAGATGTGCAGGGTGTACGAAACGAAGATAGAAACTTAATGTGCTCCAAATTAAGTTTTCATGGGAGAAAAAGGTAATAAGCGAAATGAGTATTATTAATGAGGCAGTTATTAAAGGCAGGCAGTGAAGGGAAGAGGTGGATGGCGGAGATAGAGAAAAGGAACGGAGAAAGGGAAGGAATGGCAGAGTAGAAACAGAAGGAATAGTAGCAGAAGGAGCGAAGCAGTTTTTTTTATTTTTATAAGGATAATATTTTTTTTCTTATGAAGGGAGTGAGAATGTTTAGATATAATAAGGATAAAAATTAAATTAAGCACAATGACATGTAAATAAATGAGTTAAAGTACAATAATGTAGGGCCAAATGGCAAAAACAATAAAATAAAATATAAAATAAAATAATAAAAATGAAAGGGGACAAAATCTGGAGAATATGTTGGTTGCGTAGCAATTCGTAGCCAAATTTATGGATTTATCCCATGGTGACTACACACTCAATCGCAATCGCGACATCCATCGCGCGGATAGGTTTTAAATGTCCAAATATTCATGTAAAACGTGAAGTACCCACTCACTTGAGACACCTACAGCCTCTGCCAACTCACGCACTTTCATTCTCCGATCCTCCAACATCATTCCATGAATTTTATCAACTATTTCTAGCGTGACACGCTCTATTAGACGACCTGAACGTTCGGTGTCACTTGTGCTGGTACGACCACAACGGAAGTCAGTTGTACCACTTCTTTACCATTGCAATGAATGGTGAAGAGTCCCCCTCCCCATAGTATTTATCAAGCCATCACGCAAAAAATAATAACAAATAATAAAGTTGTCTGCTTTCAATAGCTGTCAAACATAAATTAAATGACGCAGTTTACTTAAAATTTAACATTAGTAGTCTATTAATAGATGGCAGTAGACGGAAGCAGTGTAGCATTTACAGTTACTGCGTTGGAAATTCAAAAAGTCACTGACTTATCAAACTGCACTCTACTATATTTTTGTTTTTAAATAGTTAATGAAATAATATTTTCAAATCGAACTCTGTTACAGCAGTTCCAGGTAAGTAATTAACTATTCCAGTCATGATCATAGACACCGCTACTAGACAAACGAATAAGGAGATATGAACGATGAGCAACGGATCATGGAGCCGAGTAATACCGGCCAAGGCCCTGATGACGACATCGTTGATGCACGAAGCATATTGGCTCAGGTTATCTGGTTTAAACTGTAAGGCCTCCGCACATGAGGCGACTGGTTGCAAACCTTAGTCCCGAATCTGCTCGAACAGAAAGTGATTGCAACTGTGTTGTTACTGAGAGAACGAACGTGTATACGAGTGAGATAAAACACACGGCACAAACTTAACTAAACTGATTTCAAACTGGTTTTGAGTACGTTTGCTGCGAGTCAATTTCTCGTTCGCAGAGCATCCTTGATTGCATGGTTTTGATGATGACATCATCAACAGAGATGTTTACGGATACTATTGAAAAGTATTTAAATACATACATACAATCAAATACGATATAATAAAATCCCCTATTATGCTATTCTTAAAAATTCTATAGAGTCACGGAACACGGCTCGACTACCAGTTTAGTTTCATTCGTGCATTATGTTTTATCTCACTCGTATACACGTTCGTTCGGGTTCGGGCAGATTCGGGGCTAAGGTTTGCAACCAGTCGCCCCGTGTGCGGAGGGCCTAAAGGTTAAACCGGGCGATGTATACGCTTATCCAACTTATGAGGATCTCTTGATAATAATATTCGTTTCACCGCACATGAAAGTGCTGAAATTTATACACCAGAGTGTGTTTCTTCCACAAAACTGACTGATTCAGAAATATTTCTATTTCTTTTAATGTTTTGAATGACTTACTAGGTCTCTAGACTTTAAATAAAAAATGTAGTGGATGAAAGTTTATAAATAAAGAAAAAGCGGTGATAAAAATAACCATAAAGAACAACGACCGACCGTGGGGCGCACCTACACTACCTAGTGAATTATTTTATAGGTTTAACGCGTTTCAACATTACATTCAGTTAAATAAATGGTCCACATGATATACTTATTGTAGTTAATCGATCTGTAGCACGTGCTGCTTACTACAAAAGTGTTGGCTCTGATATTACTGCGGTCAAGAGTTCGAGTCGCACATTTATATTAGCATACGTAACACTAACTTTAGACTATTGGGCTCAGAATATTGATAAGTCTTTTAATTAGTAGTAAGTAGTTTGAATTCAATTCGAAATCATTTTTTTAAAGGCACAATTCAATCGATCATATGAAATGTCTCTGTCATGGCCTACAAGTAGTGAAACCATTTCACCTTTTAGATTATGAGCGACGAAAAAGTTGCGAATTACAGTAGACTTCGACCTGATTTTTCAATAGTCACTTAACTGTGGGTTTTTATAACCTTTGGTTGATACTCTTGTTTCTTAGCTCCGACTTTCATTTGAGTCAAACATAACTGTAGCTTAACCAAGCAAAATACCCGGGCTACATTTTTTATTAGTCAACTTTTGTCAGTCTTTGACAAAACTAGAATTAAAACACCTATTTATAGAGTAATGTCATGACTGTAGTTTAATCGTGTGTTGAAAAATCGTCCCAAAGCTGCTTGTGTTGACTGAAACTTCTCCTAGCGATTCATTCTACCGTTTGCTGTGTGATATTAAGTATCATCCGCAACTACCCGCAGTTTTAGTTTTTATTTCATTTCCTAATCACAAAAATAGTATGCATAATACTATGCGTAATCATTACCTTTATATGTTTTAATTTTAATTTTAGTTTTATATTTTACTTCAGAAGTATGCACACTCTAAACTTTCTAAAACTAAAACAAAAAACTTATATTAAAAATGTGCAAGAAATGATTATGTATATTAAAAATAAAACCAAAAGAATAGGTGGTAAAATTTCGGTGGTTTTCGTTTAAGCACTCCTTTTCACATTTGTGTTTTAATTTAAGTTTAGTTAATACAGTTAGTGCGTATGAATCGTTAGTAATATAAATTTTGACAGTTCGACAAAATAGTAGTGAAATAATTAAAATTGCTGTTTTTAATAACAATTAGTAATAGAAATTATTTGCACAAGTTCTAGAAAAACTAGAAAAACTATATAAATTAATTAAAAATAGTACTGTGAATGACTACGCGTATTACAAAATACAAAATAAAATTAAAGCAGTGAGTGGGAATGATCCTTTAATATACAGAATTAAAACCGCGCGGAATTATTCCGCAGTGGGATCTAGGTCTTAACTCTGCCGTATTATTTACATATAAACTGACAGGTTTCAAGAACTCATCAGCATAATTATTATAAAATTATTAAACTGTTATTGTTTATTTTATTTAACCTTGGATTATTTCCGATGCTGAGTCCTATCCCTGACAACCTCCTTCTATGTTGGCGGTTTTTGTAGCGTTGTAGCCTTATAAATGAGAACTACTGTATGTGCATAATCAATAACTTGACAACAACCAAACCCAGTAAATATAATTGTAGTTCAAGGATCGAACCCGAAAATACAGTAGTTAATGTTAAGCACTAATGCTATTGCCTATTGTGTAGTATAGTAATATTACTGTCTTGTATAATCTTTAAGTACAATTTTATATTAAGTGGAACAAAAACGAAAACAAAAAATCACTGGATTTAGAAACCAAATATAATAAAGAGGTTATTAATTTTAGGCAAAATTAATTCCGTTTTAGAATAAAATTTTACATAAATTAGAGGGAATAATTAGTGTTTAGCGGGAACTGTGCCATATTAAGCCTAGATCCCACTGAGGAATAATTTCTGTACCACATGGAATCATATTAATATGCACACACCACCGGTTTTAATTCTGCGCCGAAAGAAAATCTGTAAAATTGTACAGAATTCACCGTGGTACAGACAGGTTTTTCAAATCTTCTTTTGTAGAACATATAGTTGAATGTGGACACACGCACTACGGAATTAATTGCAGTTGTCGGCGTATCTCTTTGACATCAGTAAGCAGATGCATTAACATGAGACGATATATAAATACAACAGCTCTTGAACAGTTTTAAAACCTGTTCTTGGTCAAGTCAAGTACTGTATATAGACTAATAAATTTATCCGCAGTGTGTGCTAGGTCAGTTTTAAGCCTTATTCCCACTCACTGATATTTAATTTAGTGTTTTTATTTAATATTATAATCTAGATTTCAGGTTTTCGTTTAAGCATTCCTTTTCACATTTGTGTTTTAATTTAAGTTTAGTTAATTTAGTTAGTGCGTATGCATCGTTAATAATATAAATTTTGACAGTTCGACAAAATTGTAGTAAAATAATTAAAATTGCTATTTTTAATAACAATTAGTAATAGAAATTATTTGCACAAGTTCTAAAAAAACTACAAAAACTTAAAAAATAAATTAAATTAAAAATAGTACTGTAAATGACTACGCGTATTGCCATATGCTAAACAATTTAAATTAAATACAAAATAAAATTAAAGCAGTGAGTGGGAATGATACTTTAATATACAGAATTAAAACCTCGCGGAATTATTCCGCAGTGGGATCTAGGTCTTAACTCTGCCGTATTATTTACATATAAACTGACAGGTTTCAAGAACTCATCAGCTTTCCCTATTTATTCAATAGAGGGGGGCTGTTTTGAGGCGAGGGTTCATTACTGTATCTAAGAAAATGAAGTCCTGTAACATGAACATGGATCCTACTGGATGGTATTGTTAAATTAAAACTGATACTGCGATTCACTTCCTGTTACCATGTTACTATAAAATCTGTCTATTTATCACTTAGTTTTATCCCCTTTACTTGAAGTAATTCTTCCAGAACCTCCACAAATCAACAACCTGCCGGTTCTTCTTAATCTATTATCCCGTTTTGTTCCGATGCTAGAACCCAACATCCAACGTCCAACGTCCGTCGTCCGTCGGTCTTTGCATTCTACGTAGAGTGAGGATGCTCGCTCTACTTCAACGGGTGAATCTTCCTATCGCTATCTCACTCACTCCTTAACATTTGTAACTGGGTAAGTTTCGCTTTGCTCCTCTAACGTTGAACCCTTGATAAAAACTAAACACTACAATTCCGTATTTTTCGTTATTTCAAACGTAAAGTACTCGTATATAAAATGCAATTAATTTTAAATGTAATTATTGTATTTTATAAGTTAGAATACAGGAAGAATGTTTTTGTGTTCGTTTACTTTAAATGAAAATAGAAAATGAAACACAATTGACGCACTAATTACATTTATGTAGTAGGTTCATTTAATTATGTAATGAATGTACTAAATATTTATGCATGTCTTCATTACTGCAATGTCTAACCTATTGATTTTGTTCCAACGAGTGTACTAACGTGTGTTGTTGTTCATCTTGAAGCAAGTCTCCACTATTACATCATCTATAAATTACGTCACACATATTTCATGACTTTTCAGAATTTTTTTGATTATTTTAGCTGATGCTTAATAAATGTGTATTGGCGTGTCTATTTTATTAAATATCTAAATATTGACGGAGATATAGCAATTAAAAGTTTGAATTGTAGTTATAGCGCTAGAAATGGTCGACCATATTTGTATGACGTGAAATGCATTTTAACGTTAGTTATTTGTTGAGTAGGTCAGTGTTGTGGTAATGTTCTGTAGCTGTTGGTAGTCAAATAATCAAGTCAAATCAAACAATAATAAGTTTTTATTTTATTTAACGCTGCTAAGGCAGACATAGTATTAAAATTTGATTGTTCCTTGAAATAGCTGTAGATAATATTTGATATTTTGATATATAAATACATATACCAGAGATTTATGAGCTGTAAGGTTGGTAACCTTACACAAGGATTGTGATGTCATATGCACTTGGAATGTGTACAACGTTGAATCCCTTTAATAATTAAAGAGACAAAATGACTTTTTTAATTGTTAATATCTCTGAACATATAAGGAGTTATTAAAAAATAATTGGACATTTGAGGTTCTAGTAACCCACTTTATCAATATATAGTACACTTTTATAGAAATTAAGACATAGGACACATGCCCATTAGAAATGTTGCTCTAGTAGAGACGCGCTATAGGGTCTAAATAATGCGGTATCATTGCAAACGGCGCAAAGGAAACACAGACACTCCTCGCAAGCGGTACTCGACCCCTAACCCCTCCTTTCTAGACCACTATATAAACTTTATCAATATCGCGTAGTTAAATTAAATGGTAATGTTGGATCCACACATTGGTGCCCGAACTAAACTAGAAATTAATTAATTTTATTATTACTATTATCATTAATAATGGTAATTATAATTATATATTATTATTCTCTATAGCAGATATGTCCAAGGTTAATCAGGAGAAGGTTCATTCTATGTTTTAATGAGATGTTAGCTTTGATTAAATTTTATCATAAAATATTAAAAGATTCCTTTTGTTTTGGTTGAAATATGTCGTTTATGAGTTAACACAAAATAATTGCCAGAGTTTTTGAGGGCGCATTTCGTGATCTTGGAGCTTATTTGTAGTGCCATGCCAAGCACATATCTAGGAATGATGCTTGATGCTAAGATAAGGTGGAAAACGCATGTCAAAAAGAAAAAAGCAGAACTGAACATAAAATAAATGAATGTGTATTGGCTAATTAGGCGACGTCTGAACTAAACATTGAAAACAAGTCATGGATAAACAAGTGCTAAAGCCAGTTTGGACGTATGGAGTGCAACTCTGGGGTTGCACTAAGAAATCAAACGTTAAAGAAATCCAAACGTTCCAAAATAAATTTCTGCGAGGAATTGTTAATGCACCGTGGTATATCCGCAATGACGGCATACGTAGAGACCTGAAGATTAACACAGTCGGAGAAGAAATCAAATCTATAGCACGAATTAAGACTTCGAAACCACGAAAACATCGCCGTGACGCAAATGTTGCTTGATAGTAATGATGTTCGAAGACTTTACAGGACTAAACACTTGGATCTAGTAACCTAATGATGTAGAATTGTTCATTGGAGCAATCTCTACCGCACCGTGTAATTATTGAAATGTAAGCCACTAGATAAGTAAACTACTAAGATAAGTAGTAACTAAGATTAGTAGATATACTAGTACGATAACTATACTTTGCTGTAGTATTATAGAAAAAAATATAACGCTCTTGCTCTCCCAAAAAGAAGACAAAAAGGCATGTAATCAAAATAAGAACAAATATCTTCAAAAACAGTTTCTAAATTTCAAAATGTCACCTTTCTAAATATTTTAAAATGCCGCAGATTGTGTAGAACTGTTCTTAAGCTATTACAAGACCTAAAAGTGTTCTTGCATGATATATGTCACCACATCTAAAATTTCTTATGGTGTACAAGTATTATTACTATTGTAGTAACTGTAATAATAGTCATAGGTCGTAGTCATGTACCTAACAATGAAACAAACAGAAGAGACACAATAATCTTAGGAGTCGTTCTAAAGATAAAGTAAACGCCCGCATCGCACCGCGTCACGCCGCCCCACACCGCTCCACGCCGCGCCTATTGTATTTGACACTTGAAGCAGAAGTGAAGTTGATGTAAACATTACAACTTATAGTAGCGCAGCTCGAACACAATGTACCAGTAAGAATATACATATAAAGTACGTGTACAAAGTGTAAACATAATGCCAGGGGTCAAACGAAACTAGGGAATCCCGAATGACTGACTTTTAGATGTGAAAATCTATACCTCTTACATTTATTGTACTCGTAGTTAGAAAATAACCCATTCCACTATGTTTTAGTTTTATGTTTTACCTCAAATGAAAGTTTCAGGCTATTAAAAGGCAATAATTTATATTAAATACACCAATAGCTCGCTATACCGCCACTCTTTATACAGTATTTCGCTATAACGGCTTTTATTAATTATGGCACTTTTCGATTTACAGCCTGCGATGTTTCGTTATACGGTCGAAAACATGCTTTATTGTTAGCGGGCTTCTGTTAATTTCCGCTTACATCTTTATTTCATTGTGGCTAAACGCGAGGAGGGGTTACAACTAGAGTTTCTATACTCGACCCGAACCAAACCAGGACCCGCCGTGTAATGGCTATAAACCCGGGCCAGGGATCCGGGTGTAAAACCCAAACAAAAAACAAAACAAAATTATGGCAAAGCTCGGTTCCAAAGAGCTAATTTTAGCCTGCAATACACGTTAAAGTTTTTAGCAAATATGATAGTGTTTTCGTGAAACATTAGAAATTTATTTAACCAGCATTTAACTCTAACAAAGTTAATCTGTTCACAACTAGTAATTCCAGCAGATTTTGAAGACTGAAGTGTTTTGAACATAATGAATAATATTAAATCTACCAAATTGGCAGGTAAGTCGTAATGACACAACACTATATTCAGCCGGCATCGCACTGAATTATTAGACCGGGCGCTAGAGGTAAGTGAGTATGCAAAATGTGAGGACCGAATTCCACCAGTGGATTTAAGTTAAGAAAAGGTCAAAAATTAATAATGCGGATTTTGCCGGTCAAATATTTGGTCCATCTTTTTTTTACCCCTCTACTCTTATTTGTAAAGGAAATGTATTGAGTACAATCTACAAATCATTTTAATGATTATTTCAGTAATAATTTATACGTGAAGGAAGCGGGAAGGGACCATCAAAGCTGGTGGCAAGATGTGTTTTGTTATTATTTGGGGTCTCAGGTATAACAATCCGACCATAGTTGCCGGTCCTCACATTTTGCATACTCAACTACCTATAGTGCCTGCACTTATATGAAGAAAAGGATGGCGGATTCAACAAGTCAAAATGGTGCAAAATATTGCGAAACGGCTGAATGATAGAATGCATTCATCCTAGATGAATTTATTTAAGTCGTTCAAAACAACCCAGTAAACAATTTGGTGAAGTGTCCTATTTGGTGAAGTTCGAGTCACTCGTACAATTCTATTCTAACGCTTTACAAGTTCTCTACCTGTCACAGATTTTGTGTTAGTTTTTCATAATAATATTCTTTCTTTTTCCAACATCATTCATTAAGTATTTCTGTTTCTTTCCCACATGGGTATATTTTTATTATCCGGTCATAAATCATAAATCTACTCCGCTTTTAATTCAGCAGTGAACCGTCGTTGCAATGTCTGTAGCTCATAAAAAGGACCTTTCCTATGAACGACTGAATAGAAAACGAACACGTTCCAGACAAAAAATTCATGATATGTAATAGAAATTAAGTAGAATTTACTCCAAAATGTTTACTGGGAAACCTTAATTTATGCCAATGAGTAGACTTTTCGTGGACCTGGCAGTCACTTCTACGGAACTTGGGGAAATCGGTTTTGGTCGATGACGTTGAAAAGGAATTATTAATGGAGGAAGAATGATATTTAATTTTAAGAAATGCAGAAGAACCTGTTGTGAGTGTTGTGATAGAGGTTGATCACATTTTTTTTGGATTCTTTTTTTGTTTGGATTTTGGAAAGTTAAAGCAAGAGTTTGCTCTTCTTAGAAACAAAAAAAAATAAACCTTGAACTTAGAAAAGCTAGAGAAGAATTCTCTCAGTTTTCTAATAAATATTTATTTCACAACTTATATTCACGACATCATTACAGATTACAAAATGATCTTTACAACTAAATTTCATTTCTCAGGTTTCGACTATAAAATAAACTCCGTTGTTTATTTTTTTATATTTAAATAAAATCTACAATTCTAAATCAAATATAAACAATTTAGTGCAAATAAAATGTATAAAAATGTAAGATATTACATTTGTTTTGTTTTGTTTTTGTTTTTCATAAATATTTGAACTACCCTTATATTAAAGAAGAAAATCGAAAAGGTATTTTATTTGAATGCATCTTTCTTCCAAAACAAATCTTGTGGTCGAGTTTTACGATTTTATGGCCAATGGTTGTGATTTTACGAGCATGTTTGGAGAAACCTATATTTGTGTATTTTATTCTACGTAAATCTGTAGTGGTTGCCAAACTAAAGTCCGCGAGACTCTACAAGCTCAGAATATTATCAAATTTACACTCGATAAAAGTATAATTTGTGAAAAATGTGCACAGGATAGAATAGATTCTGTAATAAATTTACACTGAATGTCTACCGATCAGTAAATGTAATTAGGACAATATTCAATTGAAATTGACTTGTTTAAGTTTTGTCTTTCCCGCTTTTTTACGCTATTTAAATCTTTCTCCATATAAAACTGACTTAGTAACAGAAAATATTAAAAAAAAATCATTGTAACTTGTGAAATCTTATAGCTACATTAAGACAATGTTTTAGAAATGTGTTTAAAATGCCTTCTTACATAGATTTAGACCTATAGTTTACAATTCCATAGAAGGGTTCTCGAGTTATGCACAAAAATAAAAAAAAACCTTAAGAAATTCACATAACTTCCACAGTTTTTATCGTATAAAATTGACATAGTGCTAAATCGACGCATTTAAGCGAAATACATTGTTTTACGCTATTTAGATCTTTCTCCAAGTAAAATTGACTGAGTAACAGAAAATATTTTTTAAAAAACCACTGTAACTTTTGAAATCTTATAGCTACATTAAAACAATGTTGTAGAAATTTGTGTAAAACGCCTTTTTCGATAGATTTAGATTTATAGTTTACAATTCCATAGAAGGGTTCTCCAGTTATGAACAAAAACTTCTAGAGTTCGATTCAGTTCTTAGTTTCCAGTCGCAACAGTTGTCGGTTTAGATCGGGTTGTGTGTACAAAAAATTTTCGTTTTTAAAAACTGAAATAAAATAACTAAGAGAATGCATTCCAGCATTGTCAGTTCTCCGTTTCCGTTTCAGTTCTCTATTAACGGACAGCTGATCTGAAATTAAGTCGAAACTCCGAACAAGACAGAAAATCGACTTGTAGTGCAGTTTCATACCTGCCAGCGTACCACTAGCTAATTCTAAGGTTTATTTTATATTTCTTATATAGAAAACAAGTATAAGTTTTGCAGTTTCTAGCTACATACAAGCCAATTAAAATTTTACATTTTCTACCTGGGTACTATTAACAACACTTCTACTAGCAGCTACTCCTACAGAACTGTATAAGGAATACATACTTTAAAATCGTTTTTCTCTAAACTATTTTCTTCAAGTTGGTTCAGAAATAGCTATTTTTTTTTCAAGGTACCCATTAAAATAGAATCTGAAGTAACAAATAATAAAAACATATGCATTCGTAATCAGAAGTAGATACATTGTGGGATTCATAATTCACAAATCCAATTATGTTAATCCAGTTATGTTTCCGCAAATAAATAATATATATGTTAATGCGAAATCATCTTGTTTTCTACACCGTGTCGCGTTGCGGCGCTTCACGTCGGTTCCAATCAGTTTATAAACAAAACAGAGAGACCCCCCTCCCCTTCACCTGTTCTGCTACTCGTAACTGATTACAAGTTTAAATCAGACTTATTTTATATTCATTGAATTTTCAACATATACGAGTATTTTGTCATTCATTAAATATACGAACAAATGTGCGAGATGAAGTCAAAAGGTTTGCCTATGTTCCAGGAGTTATTGTAACAAAACGATATTTTCAATACACAACGAAGTATTATTTTAGACTTTAATAGACAGTTTATGTATTGAAAATTTACCATTAACACCCTGCGTTAACGCATTAATTACTTTCTTATCAAAGTAAATATGTATATTTAAACATATGTTGTTTCACACATAACATAAATGTAAAGGTAACATAAATGTTTCATTAATGAGTTATAACTAAAAATAATATGTTCGCTTTTACTACAGGTATTTACCTTAAATACCGTAATGCAATACACTATGCACTACAATTATCATATGGTTTAATAATAAAAATGTGGGGCCCCAAAATTATTTTTATCAAATTAAAAAAGTGTACTTCACACCTTTTAAATTTGACTCACATAAGCGGAATGCAGTTTAATTACGAAATTTATTAACAAAAAACTACGGATAGAATCTCAGCAGTAACGCCAATTGTTAATAAGAAAGTAAACTACCGCAATACAAGAAAAAAAATACAAAAAAAAAGAAATGATAACTAATTATTACAAAAACCAGTAGTACAAAAGTAATTTGGAGTTGATATAGAAATGCATTTAATCAAAACAGTTTTAACGACACAGTGACCGAGAGCATTGATACTTGATACTTGATGCTAGACCACAGTGTCTTCAGGTTCGATCCCAGACCAAGCGCTATGTTTTCTGAGATTGGTGGATGTTGTTTAAGTTTCATTGATTCTTACATATACGACACTTTAAAAACTGGCAACATAATATAGCAGACGGTCGCCTGTGGTAGAGGCAGTTGTCTCTGTATCGGAAATAGGCCGATGATAAACAAATACAAACTTCTGTTTTAGATTGGCTTAAGTATTTTTTTGTATAGTTACTCATAAATGTGTGTTCACTGTTTATTATCGTATGCTTCGGAATGTCACTATTGCGCATACAATACAGACATGCGTTCACAGGACAGCACCAAACCAACCTATCAACGGCCGTACCATGTTGAACACACCAGATCCGTACAAATCTGGCAAGTTAAGCACCAGTAGGCCCGATCAGAGTTTGGATGGGTGAACTTGAAGGCACCCTTTCAGATTGTGGCTGCGGTGGTTTGCGAATCAGGGTAAATTCGCGGACATTGCACCCCTCGTGCCAGCGGTGAACAGCTTCATCATTATTGCTTCCTTTTCTCCCAGGACGAACACACTTCAGTGATATCTATATTAGTTTGGGATGTATCTACCCAAGCTACATACCTAAGTTCCGTTTTCCTTGTACACATGCAGATGTAATTTCTGCACAATATTTCGCGAGTTTATAGCCAGTATAGGCATCGCAAAACTGTAGGAGTAGGAGCATTTACTGCACACAGTATAGTGAATAACTCGTACTCTAAAGAAACCCTATCGCCTACACTGATAATACGGTGGATACCCCCGGCTCAATGCAGCTACTAAAATCTACTTCTCCTTTAACAACTCAGTATTGTTAATTAATTCGTTAGATACGATGCATCCAATGACTTCCATGCGAAACATTAGACGCTTATCTTTAACTGTGTAAGTATCTGTTCATCCTTGAGTTATTTAGTCGTACTTTCTTAATAGCTGTTGAATATACTTGGCTTTAATATTCATCCAACCATTAAAATTACCAAGTGAAATGATTTTATTGTTTATGTAAATAATTACATGTAATTTAATTGTTGTTATTATTTATGTTTCATATTTTTTATTGAGATCACATGTTAATAAATTTCGAATTATGTATACTTAATTTAACATAATTATATTTCATTAGCAAGTTAACTCATGCAGATATCATCATCATATATTATAATGTTCCAGGTGTATGTTTATATGTTTAGTTTCTCATATGTTTGGTACTGAATTTTGTGTGGTGGCTCGGAAACGGTTGATGAGTAAAACATTCTAAGACTTTTGGTGTCCCCGGATGTTAGAAAGTTGTAATTTTACATGTGTATTATACTATTGAATGCGAAACTTGTTTCAAAATTCAATTTAAATTAAACTTAAAATTGAATTTTCCACTTAAATTAATAAAAGGGGCGTTAAGAAAATTAGTGGGGCCCGGTAGAGAACTTTAATGATAGCTTATATTTTGGATTGTTTAATAATTAAGTATATTATTAAAAAAAAAAATATTCAAAATTTCAAATTTTTATTTAGAGAGACGCTGACGGTTTTTTTAGACGGTAAAAAATGTGCTAGAAAGTTGAAATTTTGTATATAGGCTAGCCTTGATACTTAATTTACAAATCGAAAAAAAAATCACAAACCTTGGGCAAATAATGCAAAAATTTTGAAAATATAAAAAAGAATTATATATTGCTGAAAAAAATATTAAATATAAAAACGAGCCGGTGTTGGTGTTTTCTTGATGGAAACGTAGTGAGTGTATAAAGCCAGAGAAACGACATACTGGCATTTTTTTAATATGTAGATATCTACAAATGGCTATGACATACAAATCTATAGAGCGTCTAAAACTGGCGCCAAACGATGCTACGAACACCGATTGGTCGATGCTGGAACTAAGTATGTCCAATCCCATGTGTTCAATGTTCATTTTGGAAGAAGTTCGGGCTGTTGTCGATCTTTTTATCCGAGTCAAAAGATATTTTTCTACCTCCACTACATTTGATCCACATGTCAAGTTCTGCTGCACGAGTTCAAGATTGGAAGGTTTTATACTTGAAAGTTTTCGTTAAACAGTGTCAGTGTCAATAATATCAACAAATTAATAAAATAAATAAATCATTCGGATCGAACATTCGTTCCACCGTGTAGCAGGAAACTTGCCATGTCAATCTTCCAATATTTGACTCTCACGGTGGATGCCCTTCACACATAATATATAAAAAAGAAATATAATGTAGTAATTAATCAATGAAATTGATTTATGTATAATAACGAATTATATTTACCTTAGCAGCATTAACGTATATAGACATAAAGATGAGCCAGAAGACTTACCTGTAAAAGAAACATATATGTTAATAAAGAGAATAGTAATATCTTCAGGAACTTGAATCATATTTCGACATACAATTTGAGAAAAAATATTATACATAGTTCAAATTACGAGAGACAAATCTATGATACCATGGTATTCGTTCCTATATATAGTATATATAAAAGATAGTCAGACAGTGTTTTTGCATTGTATCGCAGCTTTATGCGGCTCAACTTATGGTAAGCATGAATCACCACTGAACTCTCGTAATTTGAACTGCATACGAGGTGCGGCTTTTAAATACCGAGACTGACGCTGTAAACCATTTTATTTTGGTTTCAAACATATATACTTCATCACCTTCAATATACACCCCTCCTCAATCCCTATAACACTCAATTCGCACACACTATTTGTATGTTAAAATTCTTATGTAAAATTTGCCGTACGGATTCTTTATCAATTCCTACAGTTTCCGATAACAGATTACTGAGTTTTTCGATATTGTCATGCGTTTGTGACGTGGAAGGGCGACCCGGGCGTGAATCATCTTGAACGACATTTCGGTAATCTTGGACAACGTTCAGAACCATACCTTGTCAATCTTCCCATACTATTCGGTATAGTATTCTTAAAGAGAACTCCATGCCCGATTTAATTTACAGACATATTTTTATTTCAATTGTAGCGACTGGCGCAGTGAACAAATTTGTTATTTTATATCCAGAAAGATAATGAAATTCGTTTCATTTCAAGAAGAATGAATGTTTGCAGAACTTATATCTATTACATGCGTAATCTAATTATGTACACGAATAATGCGCACACGAACACACATGCCCTAGTGTTAAATAATAATTATTAAAAATACTGAAAAAGTTATTTAAAAAATATAAATTATTTGCATTAAATATTTCAAAATTAAAAAAAGTTGAAGCAAAAAGGGAATTTAAATCCATAATTATAAGTGTTCAAGTAGAACAAGTATAACATGGAGAAATACCCTAGAGATTGTAAAAGATAATTTCTTGTATATATATTGCAAAATTGCCTATGTACATCACTAGTGTTCAATAATACAGCCAAAAACGACTTAAAAATATATATGGAATTTAAAGAAATAATACATGGCCATCTATTGGATTATTTTAAAATATTTTTTTATAAACAAAAAAGTATTTCACAATATTATTATTATTATTATATATATTAATTGTGTGTGCCTTTCGGCTTTACAATCTACAGTATTATATTTCTAATACATTTCATTCCTATATACATTCAAACTTAAAACTAAACTTAAAATATTCTAGACTTTTACTACTTCCAAAAGTGCTTTCTGCTTCTTCTTCTTTTGACCCTCTCTATTATTCTCCACCAGCTTATTTATTCTCCTGTTTTTCCTTTCCTTCTTACTATTGCCGCCATCCACCTCTTTCCTTCACTGCCTCCCTTTAATAGCTGGCCAATATTCCTTTCGCTCGCTACTTTTTCCTTACACTCAAGCTTAATGTGCTCCAGTGTTTCGTCCTCCGCTCCACACATTCTACACTTTCTTTCCTCACTCTTTTCCCAGTATCTGTTTCCTTTTTCCTCATTTCCCAATCTAAACCTTGCTGTTCTTCTTATGTGTTTTATGTCTTTTTCTATAAGGTACTGAGGCACATTATTTTCCCATAACCTCTTATATCTTTTATTGTAGTTACTTTTTTCTATTTTTCCCATTCTCTCCTGCTGTTGTGTCTCCTTATCCCTTCTCCTTAGCTCCTCTTCCACACTTGCGCCACCTTCTCTTCTCCTCTCTGCCTCCTCGATCGCCATTCCATTCCTTTCAAAGTACTCCTTTCTCTTTTTTGGACCCCCTTTATTGTAAATTCATAAAAAATAATTTTCTATTAAAATATAACGACTACTGTCTTTTATGTGTGAATTGAATTTCATTTCAAATTTTAATTTCATTTTTAAATTGAAATATTTAACTCGTTCTATATTAATTTTACATATAACAACAAATCATTTTTCTTATAAACGGACAAAAAAGATAGGCTACGGCTATACTGATTTGTTTACAGAAGCGAGGGACATTGTATTCGAAAGAGAAAGCTTCACAATAAACACAGCTGTCGGTCGCCACAATTTATTCTGCCTTCGTCACTCTTGTTATTTAATAGCTTATACTCGTATAAGACCATCCGCACATGGGTCGACTGATTGCAAACGCGGCCCCAAAATTTGCCACAATCGTTCCACTGTGTGGTAGCACACTTGCCATGTCAATCTTCCAATATTTAAGTCACACGTTGGAGGCAAGCATTTGAACCAAACGTTCACTGCATCGTCTGGAGCCGGCTTAAGCAACGTCATCACAAATAAACGGCAATTGATTCGGTTACCTGCTAAACACAGCCACCCAGATCTTACTGAAGGTTCAATTCAATGAACTGAAACTTTCATTACTTTCTCTAGTAAACATTTGACAAGACAACAGACATTTTAGTTTAATACTTAATAAAGAACACAATCGTCCAGTGCATTACTGAGACAACTCAAAAATATAGGTTCTTCAGTTGAGTATGCAGTTATATGTATAATCTTTTGCTCTAGCTGATTCAATACTCAAAAGGCTAGAGATTGCATCCTAACAACATTATAATAGAGACTAGCGCTTCGCCCCATCGCAAACCATAGAGCGCCTCCTTCCTTCAGCACTCTGTATCGCTCTTTCCCTGAGCATCGTCGGTCCTTAGAGCACATTCCCAGCCCCCGCTTTAGCGCAATAATTAAATAATTTTTCGCTTCCCACTTCCCCCCGCATGCGTACCAATCTCTTAACAATAAATTTTCAAGATTAATACTTTACTGATAACCTACAAACTAAATTTCATCCTCATAAATATATTCGATAAGATAAATGCTTGTTAAAATTTATTTTCACTCGTTTCATTGTAATCCTAGCAATTACATCAATTAATTTATGTTTTTAAGAATGCCTAGGCCCTCGCTCCTAGACATATTATCTCTAGCACTTGTCGTTCCCGTTCTTGCAATTTCGATTTAATTCCCCTGCACCGCCGCCCACTCTTTCAGCACCATTCTTTCAGCACATATTCTACAGTGCGCCTGCCTCTTACAGCCACTATCTTCTATCGCTATTATTTCGCGCACCACCGCTACTTAGTGTACTGACCCCTAGCTCTATCACCCCCTCCACCGGTATAATAATCATATACACTATAACACAATATACAATACAATAATATACAATAAGTTAAGGGAAGTGAAGCCAATTTGTAAACAAGAGTTACCAGTTGGACTAAATAGAAGGCTAGAAGTAGTAATATGTAGACTCATGATAGGTCATACAAATCTTGCTCAGACCTACATATTCAAAAGAGAACCACAATCAATATGTGAACAATGTATCAGCCCACTAACGGTAAACCATATTACTCTTCAATGTTCAAGGTATATAGACAGTTCAAGCCTGAAGAATATAGGCAGATATTTGAAACCAAGGAAAGTCTGAAAAACCTTATTGATTTTATCAATAAAACGAATTTAATCTTTTATTTAAAGTACTCATACTCGTATGTATAAGTTGTAAATTATGTTTACAATTATGTTTATTAAATGTTTAAAAATGGATATAGTTTTGCTAATAAGTGCTAATAACTTTTGAAAGTTGATGCACTCAAAGGAATATTAAAAAAACATAATATATAATGGAGTGCCTACAACTCAAATATTGTATTTTAGTCTTTATCTCTCGGAGTTGCCTTACTAATGAACTGGACGATTGATATATTCACTTAATTTATTGATTTTTTTTTAAATAACTTTTCTTGGCACATAAATATTAATCATCTTTTATACTATTAATAAAAAAACCCTTAGTAAATAATTCAATTTAAAAACATAAATTTATTCTTAAAATATTTTATGATGGCCACAAATTCAAAGTCGTAAATACCATTGCCATAACGCACCATAAATCTTGTTCGAGTATCAGTATATATAATATATGAGCATATGAAGAACAGATAAAAAGGGCAGATTGGCAATAATAATACGTATACACGAGTATCTTGAACTGTCGGAAACTACAAAACATTCATCAGTTTTGGAAATGTTACATTTGATTTTGAGAGCAGATATAATATATCAGCATTAAACGTAAAGTGGTTCTTGGAAGATTCATATTGCTAATGATTCTCTAATGCGTTTGATACCCTTTGATTTTGAACACCATGAGATATGTTACGTTCAAAATAGGTTTGTTTATACCGTCACTTTGATGTTAGAAGCGTAATACACAATGGGACCTAAGTTGTCAAGGGATTCTAATACCAAATTAATTAGTTTAAGCAAAACTGCAGAAACATCTACTACAGATTCAGAATTGGTTAAAAGATTGGAGAATAAAAGTAAACGAAACTAAATCAGTTCACGTAACTTTCACACTAAGGAAGAATTCCTGCCCGCCAGTCACACTAAATAATCTACATCTTCCACAGGTAGAGACAGTAAAATACTTAGGTATCCACTTTGACAGACGCCTAACATGGAGAACGCATATCTGGAAGAAATGGTTGCAGTTAGAAGGTAAAAGGAGAGATATGTACTGGCTCCTGTGCTGGAAGTCTCAGTTATCAATCAGTAATAAACTACTGTTATACAAGGTCATACTGAAGCCAATATGGCCATATGGTATACAGTTATGCGGCAGTGCCAGCAATTCTAATATAGAAATCCTACAAAGGTTTCAAAATAAACTGCTAAAGCAAATCCTTAACGTGCCGCGATTCGTTCCAAACTGGTTAACACATCAAGATCTTGGGGTTCCATACATAAGAAGTGAAATTAAGGATATCAGCAAGAAGTACGTTCAAAGATTAGAAGTTCATCCAAATGAATCAGCTGTACAACTTTTCCAGCATAAACCGGTTAGACGACTGACACGTAAAAATCCAATGGACCTACCAAATATGGTGTAGAATAGGTTCCAAATGTACTTAATATTAATGTAATAGGTTAAGTCAAAGGGTGAGTCATCGATGGATGGCAAGCACGCATGTCATATTTATATATATTCCCAAAATTTGATTAATGTACTTCGGGGACAGATTGTAAATTATGTATGTTGTAAAATAAAAAAAATAAAATAAAAAATTAGTTTAGGAACTACATCACATTTAACAAACACTGAAATCTTCATTTAGTGCTTCTTTTGCTCGAATTTTCAACGCCTTTTCTTCGTTCTCTTTTTAAATTTTATTTTATTTAAGGATGGCCTTTCGACCGATGTCAAGTTCTTTAATCGACTGACTTTTACTATTTGAACCGTATTTATGGTGTCGTGGCCTCATTTATTTAAACAACACCGCTACCTCGTAAGTTTTATGATTATGAGTACACTCTTAAAAAAGACCTTATTACATTTCTAAAGCAAATTTCATAACCAGTGTATTGAAAACTAAATCAGATCCCATATATTAATTTTCGAATATTAACCTCTTAATATTAATATGCATTTGTCTATTAAATTTCGCTATTTTCTATTTTTTCCGCAGTGCGTAAGTTATTATTCTACATCCTTATTCTATCAGTTATCCATTAAAATGTTACTGTACTGCTCAAAGCAAAAAAATGTTAAACTGTGATAGTGGTAAAAGTGGTTTAAATTATAGGTAGTTCTTAGACAAATTATCCCCCTTTGCATTACTTCTAATTAAAAAGTGATCCCTTTATTCGTCTCGTCTCGCTTTTCGATACATTTCTGAAAACTATTGAGTAGGTACCGAGACCACATACGAGAGTCTCGTTTCTGGTCTCATTGACGTTATTTAAAAAAAAAACCGAGGAAAATAAACTAACAAGCATTATAAACGTTCAACCTTTTTTAATTACAAAAAAAAGGTTAGGTCGTATATTTACGAAATATAAAATCTGGTAAACAAACATCTGTTAAATATTTTATTCTATAATTTTTTCTTTTACAACATTTTGTAGCCGAACGAAAACGAATGCTTTACGAAATGCTAACGAAACCTTTAAGGGAAAATAAATGTGAATATAAATTATTTGCAATGCGATTGTTTGAAGACATTTTAGCCTTAAGTTGCCGCAAAAATGTCGTTGAGTGTAGATGTTAGTAGTGTCGACCTGAAAAAAAGGTCGAGATTAGATGAAAGTGATGATGCATTAAGTGAAATTTAACCAGTTGTTCAACTGTGTATAAAAAAAATTCTTCAAAGTTAAAACGATAAAAACGATATGTATCTTTTTTATACTAATGAATACGATGCGAGATTTTTGAAACTATCGCCTTATCTCGTCTCGTGTGAAGCACTAAATAAAACATTTTCCGAACAACTGTTAGCTACGAATTAAGTTCGATAATCGAGAATCAAAAATGATGCTCAAAAATTAATCGTTACTTTAAGCACAGATACAAAATTGTAAGTTGTATTCAAAGCCGATTCGAGAGTAATTTATAGTTGATACCAAATGATTATTTGTCGCCCTTTTTGTACCTTAGAATAGTCTACTACAAAATTAAATTATAGTTTGGCGCCCGATGGGACCGTACCTCTGGAAAGCCCATCGGTTGTATTAGAACATTTCCTTAGCTACAAAAGTGAATTTTTTTTTTTTTTTTTTTATTTAGGCTTTGGCTTATTCAACCTTCTTGCCATTGAATTTTATTTGTCAAATTATATAAAAAATTTACATATAAATTATAATTATTCTAATAAATACAAATAAATTGATTCTTTAACAAATTAAAATTAAAATTAAAATTAAAATTAAATATATAACAATAAAATTTTCTAGCTTATATTACACTTCTATATTGTTTTCAAACACAAAGTTTATTACTATTTCTGCTGTTTCTTCATTTGTCATTAGATAGAATATGTTGACTGGAAACTGTGTAATAATACATAGTTTATTTAAAAGTCTATCAATTTGTGATGCTAAAAGATTACACCCTAGTATTATATGGTCCAACGAACCTTCTTCTCCACATCTACAATTTGGTGTGTCTTTTAGCTTTATTTTGTATAGATGAGCTGGACATCTAGAATGCCCAGATTTCATTCGACAATTTGTTGAGATATATCTTCGTGAATGATTTTTATTAAACCATGTGGTTGTTGGAATTTTTTGATTCGCTGCAAAAAAACATTTTCCGGTATTTTGGCTTTTCTCATTATATATATTCTGCCATTCTGCCATACAATTTTCTTTAATTATTTTTTTGGAATCATTTATTGACCAATTTATTTCGATTATTTCCCCATCTACGCAAGCTTCTTTGGCAAGTTTGTCAGCCATTTCGTTTCCTTTTATGCCTACATGTCCGGGAATCCAAATAATTTTAACATTGATATCTCTTTTTTCCATTTTTAAAAGATATTCTTTAATTGAACATATTTTGTTATTATTATTGTTTTTGAATTTATTGTTATTTAAAGATATACAAACACTACGAGAATCTGTGAATATTAATATATTTTTATTGTCAGTGTTTTGTATTATTTCTAGTAATTTAATTATTGCTGTTATTTCTGTATTATAAGAATTTGTGATATTGTTAAGTTTGTATTTATATTGTTGATCTGTATTATGATTGTAAATGCCAATTCCTCCAGTTTTAGAGTTTTTTTCAAATGAACCATCGGTAAACCATATATTCCAGTTTATATCATCTTTTGTTATATATTCCATATATTTTTGATAAGTTATTTCCTTACTTTCATTCTTCTTGAACAAATTTATTTCTGTATGTATTTTTGTCATACTTATTTCTAATGGAAATTTGAAAAAAGGTATAGTGTTATGTACCTCTAAGTTTAAGTTATTATATCTATCAAAACTAGTTAAAAGTGCCGGTTTTTTATGAGTTGTCCAATATGGTTTATTATAAAGAACATATAGTTTAGATAATCTTGTATTTAAGGGGCCGCATGGGTTATGTCTGTTTTTACAAAAGAAACTGTCTGATATTTGTTGTATTCTGATATTTACCAGAGGGATATTAGTTTGATAGTTGAGGATTTGGATTGGTGTTGAAACCATCGCACCTAATATTATTCTTAAACATTTGTTTTGTATAATTTCAATTTTTTTTAATCTTGAGTTATTTGCGGTGCAGATCATAGTACTAGAATAGTCAATATGCGGTCTAACAATAGCTTTATATATTTTTATTAAGGTTGTTGGGTGTGCGCCCCATTTGTATCCTGCTATACATCGCATCAAATTTAATCCTTTTTGACATTTGTTAATAATATTTGAAATTTCTTTCGCCCATGTGCTTTTCGTATCAAAAAAAATACCCAGAAATTTGGTGTTTGAATTAACAGTTATATTTTTATTTCTGATGGTTATTTTTGGACTGCAGTTTATTCTATGCCTTGTAAATATAACTATTTTACTTTTTTCTGACGATATATTTAATTTGATTTCCTTTAGTAACGTATCTAGTTTTCTTAATTTTATTTGTAATCTGTTTTGAGCTATATCTTGTGTATGACCAATACTATAAATAACCATGTCATCTGCATACATCAGTACTGTTGTGTTGTTATCTGATAGTGTTGTTAACTTTTCTGTGTATATGTTAAATAATAGGGGGGATAATATTGAGCCTTGTGGGATTCCGTGATTACATAGAATAGGACCAGTTAACTTATTATTGTATCTAACTGTTATTTCTCTATTTTGGAAGTAGTTTATAATCCAGTTAGATACTTTGGAAGATATACCTATGTTTTCTAATTTTTCTTTTAATATTTTAAGATTAACATTGTCATAAGCTGCTTCAATATCAATGAAAGCAGCTATCATGTAATGATTTTTACTGTATGTTTTTTGAATATCGATATTCAATATGTTTAAGTTATGCTGTGTACTTCTTGATTTTCTAAAAGCAAATTGTAACTCAGGTAATCTTTTATGATGTTCGAGATACCATTCCACTCTGTTTTTGATTATTGATTCCATAGTTTTGCCCATACATGATAGTAAAGTAATTGGTCTGAATGATTCTTCTTTGTTTGGATCTTTTCCTGGTTTTAATATAGGAACCACGATATGTTTTTTCCAATCTAGTGGTATATCAGCAGTGTTTAATGAGAGATTATATATTTGTGTAAGATGATTTATTGCATTGTCAGGTAGGTTCTGTATCATTTTGTAATTTATTCTATCAAATCCTGTGCTACTGTTTTTATTATGATTTAACGCGAAATTTACTTCATTTATATTTATGTTATTATCTAAGAAATTATCTTTTATGGTGATGGTGGTGGTAATATTTAAGTTGTTGTTCTGTGGAAATTTTTTATTAATGAATTCTTCTATTAAATTTTCATTATCACTTATCCTTTTAGTACTATAGCTTTTATTGTTAATTTTTCTTATATTATTCCAGACAATGTTAGTTGTTGTGTTTGGGTTTAATTTCTCGCAGAAATCCTGCCATTCTATTTTTTTCCTGGCTCTAAAATATCGTCTGGTTTTAGCTTGATGTTTCTTATAATTTAAATAATTCGCCATTGTCATGTTTTTATTAAAAATAGTTAATGCTAATTTTCTTTGAGCTATCATTTTATTGCACTCTGTGTCCCACCAAGACGGTTTTATTTTATTAGGAGTTATATTATACAATCTGGTAGATGGAATATGTATGTCTGCCGAATTATTAATAACATCTCTAAATTGGTTGTATTTGTTTTCAACATCTTGGGGATTACTTGTGATTCCATTTGTGATAAGGTTTGAAATTCTGCTTTCTATTTCAAGACTATATTTCTCCCAATCTGCTTTTCGGAAGTTTCTCCTCGTTAAATAATCTGATGTAGGGTACCGGTCTTTATTTTTGTCATTTAGACAGAAAAAAATTGGGTAATGATCACTACCTAAGCTATCTGCCAGAACTTGCCACGAAGTAATTTGTTGGTTTAATGTTGAAGATACAATCGTTAGATCCAATATACTGTCCCTAGTCCTAGGATTGCTAACCCTTGTAGGTTTGTCGTCATTTATTACCAGAAGGTTTTCGTTTTCTATGAATTGGTATAGTTCATTGCCTTCGTAAAAACTTCCTGGACAATTTATATCCCAGGCGAGATGTGAGGCATTAAAATCTCCAGCAAATATCACAGGTAAAGATATTTGTTGATTTATATGTGTCCAGTTTAAATTAGATATTTTGTGATTTGGTTTAGCATAAATGGATAATATACATATTTCTTCAATTCTGTTAATTTTTATTGTTATTGCTGCAATTTCTAATGAGTTAAATGGGTTATTTATTATAAATCTTTTGTATTTTACGGATTTATGTATTAAAATTGCTACACCTCCATGTGGGTTATGATCTGTTAGCTGGATTCTATCTTCTCTTTCAATAAAGTATCCTTTGATGTTAAAATTGTAATTATTCGTCAGGAAGGTTTCTGATAATATACATATGTGTACATTATTTTTCTGCAACATGTGTTGTAGCTCCTCCTTAATGAGCCTGACTCCTCTGCAGTTCCATTGAATAATGTTATACATAATTAAATAAATGAAAGAATTAAAATTTTGTTTTTATTATAAAGTTTATGTGTTATGTTTTAAAGTTTTATTTATTTACTTACTTGAATAAAAACTATTGATTTTAATAATTTTATAATTAATATATATATATATTATTTGTCGATATTAATAAATAATTCTAATCTGTTTTGTTGATTCTTGTTTGACTACGACTTCTCAGATTATATCCATCTTCAGTAATATTTTGTTTTCTTCTTAATGTAGATGTAGAAGCAATATTATAAGAATTACCTTTATCTAATTGATTGACTTTCTTTAAGTTTACCATGTCATTTTGTTTCATCATTTCTGCTTTTTCTTCTATTGATTTAAGGTTTTGTTTTAATATTTCTATATTATCCCAAATATCATTTTCGTTCATTCTTTCTTTTGACTCTATTCTTCTTTTCTTCTGGTATGTAGGAGTAGATAAATTTTTTATAATTGGTGTTTTATTGACAGGATCAATTCTTTCATTTTGTTTGTTAACTGGAATACTGTTTGGTTTCGTTATTTCTGATTTATTATTTCTCTTTGTTAGAGGTTTAGGCTTGTATAGTGGTATGTGATTTTGTGAATTATTGTCATTGTTGATTGTAGGAAAAGTATATTTGTAATTATTAAAAAGTTCAAATCTATTTTGTGTTCTGACTGAAAATAGACTGTCTCTATTGTCATTATCACCTATTTCTATTTTGGCTTCCTGAAAACTTAAATTATGTTCCGCCATTATTTCTTTAATTTTAACCTGTTTTTCTCTTTCAGGACAGATTTTATTAGTAGCTTCATGTGGTCCTTTGCAATTAATACATATATATTCTTCCTTCTTACAATCAGACTCTTTATGTTCATTGCTTCCACAGTATTTGCAAATTGTATTTTTTGATCTACAGTGTTTAGATGGATGTCCGTACTTTAAACAATTATAGCATTGAATAGATGGTAGGATATAAGGTAAACATGCTTTTCTTACCCTCCAAAGGAAGACGAAAGCAGGCAAATCCAGACCATCAAAAAATATTTTAACTGTAGTACTTGGAACATATTTTACAGTATTTTACTTCAAAGGATTTTCTATTTAATCTCTGCACCTTTTTTATTCTATAAGGAGCACATTCAAGATTCAAAAGAATTTCTTCATCAGTATATTCTAAGTCCACGCCCTTTACTATAGCAATTTTGGATGTCTAGAAATATGGTATATATGCTTCATAATTGTGTTTTTTCAAGGATTCATCCAATACTATTTTGTTAGCAAGACTCGCTGTATCGCATTGCACAATGATTTTATTTTTTCCAATCTTTTTTATTTCTATGATGCCTTTTTTATCGCTTATTTTGCATAATAATTGTCCTAATTTTAGAGAACTAAAATAATTATGTGTTTCATTGTTTATATTTTTTGTTATCATGACCTTGTACGTATTGTTGCTGTACTCTGTATTGTACAAGTTTATTGATTTTTGTTTAGCACTTTGATTTTTTATATTAACATCACTGTCCGTCACTGAATTAGTGTTCATTGTGGTGGTCACTTGGGCCTCAGGCCCGAACATGTTTATTTGTACCCAATACCAAACAAATTTATTTAATACACTCTCTATTAATTAAAACTTATCAAAAAACTGAAAGAATAACAACTGAAACAAACAAAACTAAAAAATTTATTCCGAAAATAATATAATTTAATAAAACCTCTGTGCGTAAAAATACAGCTACTCACGACAAAAGTGAATATTAAATTTCGAATTGCATAACAAATTGAACCAACTAGCACAAAAGAATATGCGTTTAACAAAAGGAATCAATATATCAATTTGGTTTGTAAATAATCAGAAAAAATCGTCTGGTATTGAATTAGAGATTCGTCAACGGAATAAAACGTATTCATTCTCCTTTAATAAATATCCCCAGACGCATATATCGCGTGCTTAAACCTAGGGGTTCAATCTACCCCCATCAAACTGGCATTTTCCTGCTGAGACAGTTGTTGATGTGTGTCAGAAAGAAAAAGAAGAAAATCTACAAAAGAATTGCCTCGCTAATCCAACAATAACAAAGTATTTACCTTTTTTATATATATTTTCTTTTTGTGTATTTTGTAAATGTAATTTAATACGCATGCACTTCTCAGAAAGTGATACACAAAATGTCAACACCTCAAAAAGACATCTACATCAACATCAACATCAACAACTTGGAATTTGGAAACCTGACACCGCTTTTGTTTTCAAGATATTTATAAAGTAAGAGAAAAATGAGAGTTATCTCTGTGATTTCTATTGAATCCAAAACACGGATATCAGTTCACAAAAAGGATTATTAAAAGAGAACAAATAAACACCTTCTTTAAAAATTGACTTATCTTTTTCCTTACTTAAACTTAAGTTACTTTTGACAACTGCTCAATTACAATCTGCTACTAACATTAGCAGATAACATTTTTATTAAATTAAGAAGATGTATAGTATTAAAAATTAAAGAAAAAATTGTGTACGCTGATTTAATGCCGGTTTCACACCAGAGAGACAGTTTTGTTGTCAAAAGCATGTTTTGTTTTATTTTAAAACAGTTATGTTTTTCGAAAACACACTGTTCACACTGAACAGACTGTTTTTGTTTTTAGTGTTTTTCTATGTGTCCCATAAAAATTATAAACTGTGTGTTCAAACCAAGTAGACTAAAAAACAACAACAAAAGTGTTTCCTTTGATCTTACTGACTCCAGATGGGAATGTGTTTTGTTTACTAAAACAGCAACAAAAGACATAAATGTTTTAAGAACTGTCTCTTTGGTGTAAACATTGGTGTTTTTGTTCAGGAAAAACAGTTTTTGTTCGTGTTTTATTGAACTGTTTCTAAGGCTTGTGACGTTTCTATCAATATTGCACTTCAATTATAGTTCGCATGAAAACTTTATTAAAAACAGAAATACTAATCAATGGACCGTGTCGCCAAATTCCATTTTATCCAGTGCGAATTAATTATTACATAAGATAAATACACTGCCATCTGTACTATATCGTATAAATTACACGAGTGCATGCACCTGTTTGTTGTTCATAAAGATTTCTGTATATATTAGTAGCCAAGACGTTCCATAAATTAGAATAAAACAATTAATAATCGTTCGGATAATAAGAACTATTTTAAGACGGCGGTATCTACTTGAGATGATTATGTGTATATCAACTGCACATTCTCAGATGTGTGTCACTCATAAATTAGTCATTCAATGTATTAACAGAACATTAACTTTGTAAGATTAATATAAATTGGCTCTGCGTGTAATCAGATCATAACCTAAAAAAAGAACCATCAATCTTCAAATCTAAAAGGAATCAAGGACCATGAATGCGATGAACAGATCTGTCATACAACGAAGAGTGATGTGCTACTATCTGCTAGCTTTAGATACGACTTGTACTGCTTCCTTAATAAATGTATCGATTAACTAATATCTGACTTAATGGACTTACTACGGAAGTAAATCATTTTTTTACTTTTACAGGATTATCTTCGGAGGAAACGAACTAGACCAGAGGCCTTCTATATCTTAATTCTCCCCTATTCAAACAACACACAATTAGGGCTTCACACGAGTACGAGACTATTCTCTTCTTGTCTCGTAAAATCGAGACGATACGAGACGATACGAGACGAGACATTTCTGAGAAAAATAAACTAACAAGCAAGGTAAACGTTAAACCTTTTTTTATTACAAAAAAAGTTAGGTCGTACATTTACGAAATATAAAATCTGGTAAACAAACATCTGTTAAATATTTTATTTTATAATTTTTTCTATTACGATATTTTGTAGCTGAATGGAAAGGAATGTTTTAAGGGAAAATAAATGTAAATATAAATTTATTACAATGCGATTTGAACCCATTTAAGGCTTCAGTTGCCGCAAAAATGTAGTTGAGTGTACGTGTTAATAGTGTCAACCTGTGTTAAGTACACAATCCTAAAAAATTAAAATTAAAATAGAACTATTTAAAATAATAAAGTAAAGTTTAATTTTCTTACAATTCAATACAATTTTATGAATACAAATAGTTAATATAACCAAACCGCTGCTTAATTTTCTAGTAGAAAGCATTCTGCTATTCCAAATATTGTTACCGCCCAAATGATTTAAGGCAAACACTTCGCTATAATAAATAATAGTTAACGTTTGATAATTAGAATTATTCCATCAACAACATTGTCGCAGATTTATATTATATATTATATTCAATATAACCTCGTATTAGCAAACTTATAATAAATTTAGTTAGTAGAACTCATCGTTGTCATAGAACTTAGTATATAACATTATTACCTAGTTTAGACGTATCGTTGCAATGCAATAATTATATTTAGTAGAAACTATCTTTGTCGTAGAAACTAGTATGCAGAATTATTATCTAGTTCAAACCTATCAGCCCAATACAACACATATAGTTAGTAGAACTCATCGTTGTCGTAGAAACTAGTATTTTATAGCATTATTACCTAGTTCAAACCTATCGTTGCAATACAATCAATTTAGTTAGTAGAACCCATCGCTGTCGTAGAACCTAGTATATAGCATTATTGCCTAGTTCAAACTTACCATCACAATACAATATATATAGATATTAGAACCATTGTTCTAGTATAAGACAACAAATTATTTGTAGTAACAAGAAATATTATATTTCTCTGTCAAGTTAACAAAGCATACAGTCCACTTTAAATCTAAGACTTAAGCGACTAACCGAAAACTTCAATAATTTACAACCTGCAAAAAAACCGAGATTAGATGAAAGTGATGATGCATTAAGTGAAATTGAACCAGTTGGTCAACTGTGTATAAAAAAATTCTTCAAAATTTAAATTTTCTTTTAAATTTAATGCAATTAATGGTGAGAAAAAAGTGATATGCTTAGTGTGTGAAAAATTTGGAATAAAAAAAATAATTAGCCGAAATAATATAATGAATTACTTTGTTTAGGACTGTCCTTACTCCTAGTAAGTTCTCACAATAACGGGATGTGACGAGACGAGACTAGACATACGATTACGAGACGGGATAGAAACTAAAACGATACCTATTTTTTTCTAAACTTACGAGAACGTGACGAGAACGTTGACGAGAAGCCCTACACACAATTTCTACTCTAACCTTTCTCTAATAACGAGCACATAAAAATATTGCATGATACGTTAGTTCTCTTCTTAGGAGAGAAAGTTCTTTATTTCAGATGCTTATGGATGCTAAGGCTTATGTCTGCATTTTGTCGTTTTCAGTACTATTTTTTATTAGGTTAGACCATTGCTTTCTCAGGTCCAGTTTCGTTTTTTGTTTGCTAGTATTTTGATCCTGCCACCACGAAATGTTTGGCGGTTATTCTAATCTCCACGTACCGAGGATCTGAGTTAAGTTTTGTTACTACGATATTTTATTTGGCGTACCTTGTAAGATTAATGTATCCCCTAATATACTAATAAAATATAATAATATTCGATCTCTAAAGAAGGGAATTAGTAACATATGTTAAAAAGACATCCATCTCACTGTGTTTAGACCTCAATACTGTTTTGTTTTCTTTTCTGAAAGCGTCGTAAAAGAGTTTTCCCAGTCAATACAAAACGTTATGATTTAATTACGTCATTTTTAAGTCCAAATGATTCATTACAAGTTTATTTTCAGCAATAGCTGATTTTGCATCGCTGTGCTTTCCAGAATTTCTCCTAATATTTCTCAAACTTAATATTCGTCTTAATACTACGAGTACTGGAGTAATTAAAGATGATAAATTACCAAAACGTATACGATAAATATAAAAGCAATAAAATTTTATTTACCAAGTTTTAAAAACGCATCAAACTAATTAAGAGTTGTTATGCTTAGACGGTTTAAAACTTTATCTTTCATAATTTATAATTAATTATATTATTTAATATTTAATATTGTCTAAACTCAATTAAAAGTGAATGTTATTTATGACTTTCTTTGTAATTAATTAATTAATCAATTAATTTACTTTGATGATGTTAATTATGACATAATAATAAAAAGATTTTCTTACAAATAGAAAATTTAGTTTTTAATGGTTTTGTAATCTAATGGAATATCTCTACTGGTGAAACTTTTTCCACAATATTTTTACTCATTCATTCACCCTCCTCCCTTGTTGCAATAAAACAAGAAAGAAAGAATGAGATAAGATGCTGCAGGGAATAATGGTTTATTAGAAACGAATATTTAAAGTAGGAAGATGTCTGGTTTCTTTATTTTGGATAACGTGTACTTCTCTGATTATTAGTACTTTTAAAAGTATAGGTTGTATTTAAGGAGATGAAAACTAACGACTAAAATTTACTATTGTCTCTGTTTGTTTTATATCTTTAAATGATGTTGTCTCATTCTTTCTACAGCAAAGGCGAGTCCGTTTAGTGCCAATCCAGTGTCGAACAAAATTGTGTGCTGCGATTCTCCTTTCACAGTGAGCCGTGAGATGAAAAGTTTGGTAGACACTCGTCTAAGGTCCGTCGCACTATGGAAGCGTATTTAAGCGTATAACTCTCAAAGCACGCCAAGTCAAACTTGTGTACTTTAAAGGATGTATTGGAGTTGTCTTGCACTAACATAATTTATCATGAAAGCAAACTTTTATTTTAATTTTTATCGATATACTACTGTTGTAAAAGAGATTATTGCATTCCCTTCCATATTCTTTCCAGTCTGAGAGGCTGATTGCATTTACAAGGTTCGGATAGGTTCAGCGTTGTACCATGAATTCGCTTGGTTAAAATTCCATTTAATGTGAGAACTACGTAGCGCCCGTATTTAGACGGCTTTGTCGTTTGCAGTGTGCTAGGTTCATTACATTTACAGCAGGGTACTATCACTTAGAGTAAAATTATTGGACATGGAATAAACCGCTTTAGGGGACCCCTGTTGAAATATTATATCTCCATGATCTAATATTTTCGGCGACTCAACATCTGAAGAGAAGGAAGGGTGAGGGGAGTGAAGTGTAAACATTTTGAAGTATACTCCCTTCACCCTTCCTTCTCTTGTGACTCTATGTGATAGTACCCTGACTTACAGAGTTCAGATAGGTAAAGCGTAGTAGCACGTATACGTCCGGTCAAAATTCGATGAAATACGGTGACAGTGTGCGATAGCCCTTAGGGGTAGATCCTATTGAGGAATAATTCCTCGCGGTTTTATTCCACACGGTTTTAATTCCGTATACTAAAACTTACCTAGCACACTGCGGATAAATTCGACGTGGTCTTCTCTGTTTATATGCATATACTTGTACTTTTATATAGCTATATGCAGAGGTGGCCTTAGCCATTGCGAGGCCCCGGGTGGCAGATTTTTGCAAGGCCCCGGAATGGCAGAACTTATTCTTTGTGTAATTTATGTATATTGAAAGTAAGTATTTTAGATGATAATTGGCGAAAATGCAAAAGGTATAAAAAAATATATGTGGAGCTTTAAAATTTTATATTGAAAGATTTATAAAAATTAACAAGGAAAAAGACGACAAATATTAATGATGATAAATTAAGGTGCATGAATGTCTTAAAAGATATACGCAGGGAATCAAGTGAGTTTTCTAAAGTACGAGGCGCGAGATTCAAACACATATATAGTAATACATTTTTCTACTTGGGTTGCTCCACAAGGGTGCGAGGCCCCGAGTGGTTGCCCTGCTTGCCATCTTCAAAGACCGCCTCTGGTTATATGCATGTCTTGTTAATGCATGTTCAAAGAGATGCGGCTACATCTGCATACTGCTTTTAAAGAGATGCGCCAACACTATTTTTTTTATTTTGCGGAATTAATTCCGTAGTGCGTGTATCCCAATTAAAGTATATGTTTCCATATTCATTTTATCCAATAAAATTTTAAGAGTTATTAACAGTTTTTAAATTAATTATTTCATATGACTGTACAAAGTTGATCAGTTCTGTCATAAACTGCAGTACTGTAGAGTTTTATTGCGTCATTACAATTTTGGTTGTTTTGTAACAAAATCGGTAAAAACAAAGTAATATCAAATAGTTACAGACATTTAAATTACACACTCCAGTGATTTGGTATAACAGTATTGACAGATCCTTCACTTGCAAAGAACCTACGTACGAAGGACGGTACAGCAGTCGTAGACAGCAAAAAAGAACCACAAAATAAAACGATGTCTTATTAATATTCTTCATGTTTCATTTGTAATTATATTTGCGTCAGTAACAGATTTTTATAAATTATATCACACACGCAGAAAATAGGTCAGGAGATACGAGGGCCACTCAAATATAAACCGGAATGCTTTAATACATATGTATTCGTAATTTATAAAAGTACTTGCACACGTACCGTTCTACCGCAGCGTCGTCTTCACTTCTTTCCTCTCCTAATGCCTCCTCAGTGAATCAAACATATAATAGTCACGTGGAGATAAGTCTAGACTGTAAGGCCGTCCGCACATGGGTCGACTGATTGCAAAACGCGATTCCCGAATCTACCCAAACCGAATGAGAATGCAACTGTGTTGTTAGTGAGAGAACTCACGTGTATACGAGTGAGAGAACATACACGGCACGAACGAAACTAAACTGATTTGAAATTGGTTTTGACCACGTTTTGAGCGACTGTGTTTCTTGGTCGCAGGGCAATTACGTTGCATGCTTTTCATGGTGACATCATGGGCAGAGATGTGCACAAATACTATTCAAAAGTATTTAGATACATACAAATACCTCATAATACGACACTCTAAAATCCCCTATTATGCTATTGTTAAAATTTCTATAGAGTCACGACACACGGCTCATTTTTCGTTTTCGTTGGAAACTTCGTTCGCGGCTAGTTTGCAATCAGTCGACTCGTATATAGACGGCCTAAGGAGGGTGTTGCAAGAGCATGCCAGTGTAATTTAGTGAGTTTATCAAGAGTTAGTTTTAAAATAAATGTTTGACGACACAGTGGGCGAGAGCATTGATGCTTGACGCCGACTGCTGTGTCTTCGGGTTCGATCCCCGGACCAGATATATATTTTCTGGGTTTGGTTATTATGAACTTATATTGATTATGGTCATACATAATCGTACAGTTATTAGGCAGTGGTGTAGCCCACATATATGAGGCCACGACACCATAAATACTGCCAACATTGAAGGAGGTCGTCGGTGATAGGACTCAGCATCGGAAATAGGCCGACGTTAAATAAAAAAAAAAAAAATAAAATAAATGTTATGACGCAAAAACTATTTCAAAAAAATGAAAACACAAAAGAATTTTTTGTTTAAAAAGTATTATAAAGAAACTGTCCAATTATACTTGAACTTTTTTGTATTCAGTTGTGGTGTTATACTCGTATATGCTGTATGAGTGTTATTGTATTTTAAGAAAGTTTTATTTAATTTTAGTTTTGATTTGAATATCGTTATAGCGCTGATTTCAGCTTTATCTTTCTGAACTTTGAATATTCCGTTGCTGAACGCTCATTGTTGATTGTTGAAAAACATTTTATTGAAACCGCACGAAGCTCGGAAATTATATTTCCTACTGAAACACAAAGGCAAGTGTTTGGCTTCATTTTAATATTAATATGGTATTTCGTTAAACACGGTTATGTATATTTTATATAAACAGGTATTAATTTACATAAAATGAAAATCGGACCATGAATTAACAAATGTGAATAAGTGAACTTATATTTTATGTTGAAGTTTTGCTAAACAGAAACTCATAACATTTGAAAAATTACTCATTTTTATTTGATAATCTTCTCTATTGCATCTAAGTGTCTCTGCACATGGGGTGACTGGTTGCAAACCTTAGCCTCGAATCTGCCCGAACTGAATGATAATGGAACTGTGTTGTTAATGAGAGAACGAACGTGTATACGAGTGAGAGAAAACACAAGGCACGAATGAAACTGAACTGGTAATCGAGCCGTGTTTCGTGACTCTATAGAATTTTTAACAATAGCATAATAGGGTATTTTATTATATCGTATTTGATTGTATGTATGTATTTAAATACTTTTCAATAGTATTCGTAAACATCTCTGTTGATGATGTCATCTTTAAAACCATGCAACCACATGAAACCAAGGATGCTCCTTGGTCCTTTCTCCACATGAGACCATGCCATGTGACCGAGAAATAGACTCGCTGCAAACGTACTCAAAACCAGTTAGAAATCAGTTTAGTTACGTTCGTGCAGTGTGTTTTCTCTCACTCGTATACACGTTCGTTGAACGTGACATCATGAATAGAGATGTGCACAAATACTATTCAAAAGGTTTAATTACATACATACATACAAATACCTCATAATACGCCACAATAAAATACCCTATTATGCTATTGTTAAAAATTCTATAGAATCACGAAACACGGCTCGTTTTTCGTTTTCGTGGAAACTTCGTTACAAACGCCTAAACATAAAAAGAAATAACAGAAAATGTTAATGCTAATATCGAGTATGATGATGTACGGAGCAGAGATATGGGGTTGGAAGGAGCAAGAGAAATTGGAAAGAATCCAGGAGAGATATACTAAATGGGTACTAGGGCTGGAGAGGTGCACGTTCGGATATATAGTAATGGAGGAGGTGAAAAGAGACAAATAAGAATAGAAGCAGGAATGAGGGCAATCAAATTCAAATAGAAAATGAGAAATGCTGACGGCGAGACCCTAAGGAAATAAAGGAGGAGAAAAAAAGGTGGAGGAAGGGAGAGGAGAAGGCACAAGTGTGGAAGAGAAGCTAAGGAGCAGAGACAGAGAGATACAGCAACATGAAAGAATAGAGAAAATACACAATAGAAAATACAATGAAAGATACAAGAGGATTTGGGAGAGAGAGATACCGGAATATATACAAGAAAATGAGACAAGGAACATAAGAAGAATCACAACAGATACTAGGAAAATAGAGAGAAAAGAGTAAAAAGAAAAATGTACAACTATTAAAAGGAGACAGTGAAGGGACGCGGTGGTGGCGGAGATAGAGAGAAGGAGCGAGGAAAGAGAAGGAAGGGTAAAGTAGAAACAGTTAACTTCAGTTTAGAAAATAGAGGATTTTCGAAAAGGAGATAAGGAAGACAAGAGGTGAATGGCGAAGATAGAGCCAAGAAGAAATAGTAAAGGGAGATAAATAATGAGGAGTAGGAAGAAAGAAAATATAGGAAGAACAGTATAAACATCAAACATTTCTGTTGGAATTATTAAAAATGTTAGAATAGTTTTAAGTTAACGTTGGTAATGAGATGTAATTACGTAATTACGTGATTTAATATTAAAGAAGTCTAACGACACATCCAATCAATTAACAAATAATAAAAACAGATAATGTTATTTTTAAAAGTATGTAGTATAACTAATATTGTTAATAATTCATTATTGTAATTAATTAATGATATTTTATGAATTCTTAATGTAACTTAGAATTCCCACGACCGTTTATAGATGTGCAAAAGGACGAATCACGCGTATAAGTTGATTATACATTGAAACTTTGCATAGAGTCAAAATTCCTAGTAGTTTGTACATTGACCTTATAAGGGAAGTCATAGAAGCGAATATTCAATTTATGTTTATATGAAATACCAAATTGTACGAGTAAATATATTTGCTTGTAATAGAATGTGGGTGCGTACAGCGAATAAACACGCAGAATAGAACGGCATAGACTAGTTAGCTCTAGATAAATATTACACAGTTATGTGGATTATTGCAAACAATGTTAGCTCCATGGTGGTGTGATAAATGACGCCATGTGTAACGCGAACGGCGACGCCGACGCGGAAACCCGAAACTATTTACAAACTCATTGGTATGATTTAGTTCATGCAGTATATATACATATATATATATATATATATATATATATATATATATATATATATGTGTGTGTGTGTGTGTGTAAATACCCGCATATGTTTAAGGTTTATATAACATAAGAAAGATTATCTGTTACGTAACGTTTTTTAGGTTAATAAAATGTTAGGTTACGTAATAAGAATATCTAACAAATTAAGGGAAGTGAAGTCATCAATATGCAAACAAGAGTTATCGGTTGGAGTAATGGTACGTTATGATAGGTTATACAAATCTGACTCATACCTAGTTATTAAAAAAGGAATTGAAACAAAAATGGAATTTAAATCCATAATCATCAGTGTTCAAGTAGAACGGGTTGATGATGGCCATTGTAAAAGATGATTTCTTGTATATATATTGCAAAATTGCCTATGTACAACACTAGTGTTCAATAACACAGCCAAAAACGACTTAAAAATATATATGGAATTTAAAAGAATAATATATGGCCATCTTTTGGATTATTTTAAAATATTTTTTTATTAAAAAAATTGATTCTTTATCAATTCCTACAGTTTCGATAACAGATTACTGAGTCTTTCGATATTGTCATGCGTTTGTGACGCGGAAGGGTGACCCGGGCGTGAATCATCTTGAACGACTTTTCGGTAATCTTGAACAACGTTCAGATCTATACCATGTCAATCTTCTCATACTATTCGGTATAGTATTCTTAAAGAGAACTCCATGCCCGATTTAATTTACAGACATATTTTTATTCCAATTGTAGCGACTGGCGCAGTGAACAAATTTGTTATTTTATATCCAGAAAGATAATGAAATTCGTTTCATTTCAAGAAGAATGAATGTTTCTAGAACTTATGTCTTATTACATGCTTAATCTAATTATGTACACGAATAATGCGCACACGAACACACATGCCCTAGTGTTAAATAATTATTAGTAAAAATACTGAAAAATTTCTTTAAAAAATATAAATTATTTGCATTAAATATTTCAAAATTAAAAAAAGTTGAAGCAAAAAGGGAATTTAAATCCATAATCATTAGTGTTCAAGTAGAACACTATGAGATGAAAGAAAAATACCCTGGAGATTGTAAAAGATAATTTCTTGTATATATATTGCAAAATTGGTTATGTACAACACTAGTGTTCAATAACACAGCCAAAAACGCCTTAAAAATATATATGGAATTTAAAGAAATAATATATGGCCATCTCTTGGATTATTTTAAAATCATTTTTTTATAAACAAAAAAAGTATTTCACAATATTGTAAATCCATAAAAAAAAAATTTCTTTTAAAATATAAATAAATTATTTCTCAATAGACGGTTATTGTTTTGAAAAGCGCGCCTTTTTCCGTAATGTCACTCTGTCATTAGCCGCCTGTTATAAAATTTATACCAGGTATAAACTGATAATATCCCTGTCCGGACGGGTTTTATACCTGATATAAATTTTATAACAGGTTTATTTGTAAAGCGGTAGAGGTTTTTATATTTATATATATATAGAGGTTTGATATTTATTTTAAAATAAATTTAAATAATAAGTGATCATTAAGAGTTAAACGCAGTCAGCATTTTCAAAAAAAATTATTTTCGTAATGTTCATATATTTGACTATATACACAGAAAATTTGATATATATGTAAATATCCGCATATATTTAAGGTTTATTTAACATAAAAAAGATTATCTGTAGCACAACCACACAACCAATATGTGAACAATGTAGCAGCCCACGTGACGTCACTTCATACGCATGGTTTCGTCATTTCGTCGTTCTTGTAGCTTGCATTTAAACAAAGGAGGCTCTGTCCACGGAGTTGCAACGTCGCATTTACTTAGTGGCAAATCTGGGCTGCAACATGTCATAGCTCTATCGTACTGCACGACGCATATATGTAATATTCTTTTAAAAACGATAGGCTCGGCAGTCAATTTTATTCATATTATTGAACAATAGTCATTCGGTATACTGATTGATATACTAATTCATCCTCAGATAACTCTCTCACAAATCACATCTTCTTCATCATTTGACCTTTTCCTAAAGAAAAAACGTGCTTTCTCAATGATAAACTTCACAGAAATGTCCCAATTTGCAGCTTGTATGACGTTACGCGGACATAACTAAAATGCAGAATTCGTCTGACTTATAACCTACAAATGAAGCTGTCGTGGACAGCAGCTCTAATCGCACAGATAAAATTGTAATATGCTTCAAGACCATAAGGAGATATTTGAAGGCAGAGAAATTCTTAAAAACCTAATTGACTTTATCAATGAATCTAATTTAATCTCTATATTTTAAATACCATGCTCGCATTTCTTAATTATAAATTATGTATTACAAATGTGTATATTGTTTTAAGCAGAGTCGGTCTTAGGGGGTGGCAAGCAGGGCAACCGCCCGGGGCCTCGCTCTTGTAGGGGCCTCGCATCCTCGCCGAATATTCTAAGTAGAACAATTCATTACTATATATGTATTTGAATCTCGCGCCTTGCGCTTTAGAAAACCCACTTAAATCGCTGCGTATATCTTTTAAGACATTCATGTACATTAGCTCCGAGGCCTCGCAAAGTTCTGCCGCCACTGGCTTTAAGTGCTAATAACCAGGGGCGGCCTTAGCCATTGCGAGGCTCCGAGCGGCAGATCTTTGCGAGGCCCTCGAGTGGCAGATCATTGCGAGGCTCTTGTTCTTTGTGTAATTTATGTAAATTGAAAGTAAGTGTTTTTGATGATGATTGACGAGATATGCAAATGTTATAAATAAATAGATGAAGAGTTTTAAATTTTATATTGGAAGGTTTATAAAAGTTAACAAGCACAAAGACGGCATACATTAATAAAGGTAAAATAATATACATGAATGTTTTAAAAGATGTAGGCAGGGATTCAAGTGATTCCAAAGGTCGTGATTCAAATACATATATAGTAATAAATTTTTCTATTTGGCTTGTTCGGCGAGGCTGCCTCTACAAGAACGAGGCCCCGGGCGTTTGCCCTGTTTGCCACCCCCTAAGGCCGCCTCTGTTAATAACTATCGAAAGTTGATGCACTCAAATAAATATTTAAAAAAAGGTTATCTATCGACATAAATTGAAGTTTTCTGAGAGTAATAAACTTTTTATACAATATTAATCATTAATAATTGTTTTTGATAATTATGTTAAACATCGATAAATAGTAAAACGTTACCTATAAAATATTACGTTAAATAATATATAACTTTACATTTTATGTTTAGGGTGTTTTGTGTTATAATTAAAAAATGGATGATATTTAAAAAAAAAACATTTTTTGGAAAATCCTTTATTTTGTATACAATTAATCAAAATCTAATAAGGTAAATAATTAAAAGTACAACACAGCTGGCTTTCCGGAAATTGTGCTTCGATATTTTGACATTTTGATTGGATTGAACGATAAGCGGAAGTGAACTTTAGTAAAGGCAATATTATAACAAAACATTATATCTGCGGTTGAAGTCAATAATTACGGTTATAATTACAATATCGTAATTAAGTCACGTTATAGATTTAATGAGAAATTATAATGTTAATTTCAGAAACAAAATATTGTATATTTTGGTATAGAGAATATTTTTCAGTATAGGTACAGTTATACCTTTAAAAAGTAATTGAAAATCAGACCCACGCAACAAATCAATAAACGTGATCAAATTGTGGAAATTAGCTCTGAGACTAAATGCTTTGGTTTAGACTGGGTTCATATGGCATTATACTGCACGTTTTTGGCAGTATTCAATTTTAAACGTACAATCAGCGGGATGTTCACACGGTAAACTTTTATTAGTAAAAACGTAAAGCCGCAGTTTTCAAACGGCAAAATAAATGAATTTTGCTATATGTTTAAGGTAAGTAAAGAAATAAAAAAAACGCTCTTTGATGTAGGTAATATTTAAGTTTTATTAATTTCATTAATTTTGAATAGGGCGAATAAACAGAATTCGGACTTTGAAGTGAAGGTATTGTTGTTATATTTGTATTCTAGAATTTATAGTAGCCCAATTATTGTTGATTTGGAATTCTTTTGCCGCTTGAGTTGCAACGCGATATTTATATAATTCCATAGTTTTTCATAGACTTTTGTTCCACTAAAGAAATCATTATCTATAAACTTGTCGAACATTTTCTAATAATAAACTTGAAACACGTGCAAATGATACTGCAGCACTTGTTCGGTTACTATTCGATAAAAGTCACGCCGTGTGAAAGATACCGCTTAATACTATGCGCCACTGCAACCCGAATACGTTAAAGTTCATTCGATTTGCTTGACAAGTCCGGTGAGTATTCGATAAACGTGTTTAGCTGTACCCGTTATTTTGCAGTACGAACGTCGTGTGATCCTTCTATATAAAATCTATGCGCCACATAATAAGATGTATACTGCGAAAAAGCGTGCGGTACAATGCCGTGTGAAGCCAGCCTAACAGTAACAGCGTACATATTTGTTATGAAATTTGCATAAAAAACTGCAAATAAAATCCTAAGTTATCAATAAATAACTACGGTAAACACCGGTATTAAAATATTTAACAGTAACTGCATAAAAAAAACTTCTAAAAATCCTTTTCCAGTGTTGAATACATTCTTAAATAAGCAGTCTGATGCAAAACACAAAGGACTGTGCATTTTAAACAATAGTAAGTTCCTTTTTATCGTTGTTACGAGGATAAAACACAACGAGTCGAGTAACAATACGACAATACTAGCGTGCCCACCTAAATTAAACCTTTCGCTGCCTTTGCATTGTGTTTTGCAGAATTTATACCCCGTACGCCGTATAAAACTTTTGTTTAAAATTCGAGTACAGTGCATCAACCAACATAAGTTTTACCGAATGAATCAGAGTTTTGTAAATAACTATATAACAAAAAGTAGTGTGGAATCAGTTGTTTAACAACTCTATTTCGTTGCAATACTATCAAGAGAATCAAATCAATCTATATTGCACTCGAATTATACAGAAAATTGAGAAAAGTATACTGGAATGCACATCAGCAATACAAAATATTAATTGAGAAAAAGAAAGTAGACGATCACAATCGTGTGTAGAAAATGTAATACTTAAATTAGCATGTAGTAAGCTAGCATGGGTGAAACTGCAAGACAATTTTTAGGTGAGGTAATACTAGAGATTTATGAGTACTGAAGGATTTAGGCCTGTCGCACACTGCAAGCGTATTTAAACGACGGCGAATTCGGACGTAAATCGGCAAGCCGACTCCTGTGTTCTTTGCATGTATTGTGTCACAAAACATACATAACATGTACCAATAGGACAGTACGCCAAGTCAAAGGGTGTATTGGAGTTGTGCACCAGTGTTATAAAAGAGGCAATTACATTCTCTTTCATATCACTTTCAGTGTAATCGTTTGATCCTTTCATATATTCGCTGATATACGTTTCCAGTCTGAGAGCTACGTAACGCCCGTTTCCAGGGTTCGGATCAGTAAAGCGTAGTAGGAAATAAATGCAGTTTTAAAATAATGATTATTAAGGTGGTGTTTTGGCAATAAGCTTCTCAATAGAATATATTATAAATAAAAACTTGCAAAACGTTATAATATGCAGTGACTAACATAGTGCTATAATAGCTATCACTAATAATAGAAAGACAAAAAGCAACCTTATCGTAACAAATATACAATTTAATTTATGCATTTTAAAGGAAAACAAATTAAACTGATGTGGATACCTGGCCATTGTCTTATATCGGGGAACGAGTCAGCAGATGATGCTGCCAAGTTGGCTTCTATAGAAGGAACTCCAGTCTCTAACATATTTCACTTAGATTTAATAGAATGGTATAAAAAGGGTATGAGGTAATTCAAAACCAGCGCTGGACGCAAATAAGTAGCAACAAATTGAGATTAATTAAGAAACATACAAACAAGTGGGAAGGAAACTTCTTATCAAAGCAATAGACAATTCGAAAAAAAATATCTTCAGACCACGAACAGGACATACGAGATTAACGCATCAATATTTAATCAGTAGAACTACAGCTTCGCAGTGCAGCAACTGTCAGACACAAATAACAGTCCATCATTTACTAGTAACCTGCAAAACACGCAAAGAACAAAACACAACATCAGTGGTGAACTAAAGGACATACTTTCAAACAATACAGAAAAAATTGAAAAAGTGCTGGAATTCCTTAATAACATATAAATAATAAACCAAATTTAATTAAAAAAAATTAACTTCAGGCGAATATGACCTTGTTGTTGGAATCGCCACAAATTCTAAAATAAAAAAATAACTGGTGTACATAATAATAATTCATGACTTTCGTTCGATCTTCTTCTAGGAACGTTGAAAATATTTGGCGGATTAATATGAAATTTTTTGTGTATATAGTTAAATATATGTATATAAATATATGTTCATTACGAAAATATTTTAATAGTTTCGTTCGTGCCGTGTGTTTTCTCTCACTCGTATACACGTGCGGTCTCTCACTAACAACACAGTTCCATTCTCATTCGGTTCGGACAGATTCGGGACTAAGGTTTGCAATCGGTCGTCTCATGTGCGGAGGGCCTAAGTATTCGTGCGATGCTGAAACTGTAGGAATTGATAAATAATCCGTACGGCAAATTTTACACAACAATTTAACAAACAAAAAGTGGGTGCCTAAAATTCTCACGTTTGAACAACAACAAGTTCGCAAAAATATTTGTAAATGTTTAATCATCCACCTTAATCACCGGATCTTGTGCCTTCTATCTGCTTCCTGTCGAATGAAATCCGCATTGATTATTTATTTATTTATTTTTTTTTTTTATTTAACGTCGGCCTATTTCCGATGCTGAGTCCTATCACCGACGACCTCCTTCAATGTTGGCAGTATTTATGGTGTCGTGGCCTCATATATGTGGGCTACACCACTGCCTAATAACTGTATGATTATGTATGACCATAATCAATATAAGTTCATAATAACCAAACCCAGAAAATATATATCTGGTCCGGGGATCGAACCCGAAGACACAGCAGTTGGCGTCAAGCATCAATGCTCTCGCCCACTGTGTCGTCTGATTATTTATTATTTAGAAGTTGTTTTGTATGATGAACGTTTCACACAACAACGTGATAATGAGAGTAATAAGATTTGATTCTCGGAATTTATTTGTTAATTAGAAAATAAACGACGTGTTTCCATTTGCTTGGCTCTTTGGTTGCTTGATCCTTGCTGTGTGGCCCTTTGACCCTTACGCTGGACCGTAATAACCCAGATCAATGTCGCTACAACATTTGGTTTATACGTACAAGAGTATTGATGTTATTAGACCTAACTAAACCACATGACATTCGTCTGAAATATATAAATGTGTTTGCCATCAAAGTGTTTGTGGCTTACAGAATATGTGGCGATAAAACGGTCGTCAAAGGTGTAGTAATGGTGCGGACGTTTCCATTATTATTGATACCTACGCAGTTAAAATTATCGTTTGTGGATTGCATTAAATGTTCGTGGAATATATTTAATACTATGCTTATTTGTTCTCTTTGTCTTTTGTCAGATTCGAACGTTTTGATGTGTGTTATTTACCGATACTACAGTGAATGATTGACGTACGTACATTCGCATGACACATTCGTACACGAACACAAATGTGTGGTCCTATGAGGAGTAGGGAGAAACAATGAGGAGTAGGGAGCAAGAAAATATAGAAATAAGAGCAGACCTAGATTTGAGGGAGGGCAGGCGGGGCTACTGCCCCAAGGCCTCCACAATAGAAATAAAAGTAATACATTTTTGAAAAACTTGACGGAAAAAAATTGTTCCTTTTATTCGGAAAATAATTAGGAGCCTCCACTCCTTGTTGGCCGAGGACCTCCACACCTCTAAATTCGGCCCTGAACAAGACTATAAAAATCAAACATTGCTGTTGGAATTATTAAAAAAGTTAGAATAGTTTTAAGTTTAGGTTGGCAATGAGATGTAATTACGTGATTTATTATGGAGAGAATGTTAAGTCTAACGACACACACATTACAGTAATAAATATATGTGTGGTTCAAACCATTCGATCCTTTTTGAACGTTCTGGGAGGTAAGAGGGGAGACACGAAATAGATATACTTTTATCTCTTTCATCCCAAACAACCATTTTGACGCCGTATTTTAACCTAAAAATATTACTATTTTACATGCTTTGATATGAGTATATCTCTGTAGTATATGAATTTTTTGATATATTTTTATAAACATGCGTTTTAATAAATCTTCTTCCGATTTGAATCTTATGTTAACAAAGCAGGTAATAATATATAAGCACGGTATGTAGCAAAGATAATATGTTAACTGCATTAGTATGCAGATAAAATCTATTCTAAATATGTAGATACCATAACTATAGTTCTTAATATCAAGTACTTATCTAGTATTAACTTAATTATTATTTTCAGATTTGGAGTATTATGCAAGCAAAGGACTTATTATTTTTTTCTCTATTAATATTATTAATAAAATTTAATATAAAAAATACAATAAACTGTTTTATTTATGAATAATTTAATATAATAATTGAAGTGTGATTTGCGGGTTGCATGCTATATGCTATAGGCGTATCAAAGCCCGTCCGAACAGGCATATTATTAGTTTATACCTGGTATAAATTTTATAACAGGCGGCTAAAATCAAAGTGACATTACGGAAAAAGCCGCGCTCTTCAAAACACTAACCCTCTATTGAAATTTATTTGTATTTTAATAGAAAATTATTTTTTATGAATTTACAATATTGTGAAATACTTTTTTTGTTTATAAAAAAATGATTTTAAAATAATCCAAGAGATGGCCATATATTATTCCTTTGAATTCCATATATATTTTTAAGTCGTTTTTGGCTGTGTTATTGAACACTAGTGATGTACATAGGCAATTTTACGATATATATATAAGAAACCATCTTTTACAATCTCTGGGTATTTTTCTGGCATCTCGTTCTACTTGAACACTTACGATTACGGATTTAAATACCCTTTTTGCTTCCACTTTTTTTTTTAATTTTGAAATATTAAATAAAATAAAATATTAATATTAATTAATAAATATGTTATTCACAACATCAATAGCTATCGTTGGAACAATAATCATTTCTTTATTTCAATAATTTCGTATTTTTTTCATTAAATAATTGGTAAAAAAAAACCTGTTTTTTAGAACTTCAATTTCAAAAACGCGCTATTTTGTCAATTTTCAATTTTTTTTTCTCTAGTCCAGACCATAACTCTACTTATACTAATTAATAATTTACATAGTTTTTATTTTTTAGATAAAGAGAAGAGCTAAAATCAGTAATATTGTCCAGGTCCAATTTTTTGACAGGGTCTAATTCAGCGCCATTTTTAAAATAATTAACAATTTTTTTATATTTCTAAAAAGATTTTGTTGTATGTAGAAGAAGTGCAATAATAAGTTTTTTATTATTTTAATTATTAAAAAACAATCAATAAACTTTAAACTTTAGAGCACAGCCCCCCTTTAAATCGTTTTCATTATAGGCTATATACGAGTATATATAAATTAAACCTCTACCGCTTTACAAATAAACCTGTTATAAAATTTATACTAGGTATAAAGCCCGTCCAGTTTATACTTGGTATAAATTTTATAACAGGCGGCTAAAGTCAAAGTGTCATTACGGAAAAAGGCTAGCTTTTCAAAACAATAACCCTCTATTATTATGCTATTATTAACATTTTATAGAGTCACGGAACACGGCTCGACTACCAGTTTAGTTTCGATCGTGCAGTGTGTTTTCCCTCAGTCGTATACACGTTCGTTCTCTCAGTAACAACACAGTTCTATTCTCATTCGGTTCGGGCAAATTCGGGGCTAAGGTTTGCAATCAGTCGACTCATGTGCGGACGGCCCTACGTGTAACGGTACATACCATAATAATTAATTACACTAACATAATATAAGTTATTCAAATAAATTTATTATTTACAAAAGTTCTAATAAGAGGATTACATTCAAAAGTTTGTATAGTAAAGTTCAAAGATTAAACTTCTGGTCAAAGTAGAATATTAACAAGTAAATAAACCGTATCAACAAACAACCCTTATATATTTTATTTACTAAAAGTGTTAAATTTAATTAAAACAATTGAATGCAAGTGATTTTAAAACTATAATCATTAATCCCATGTTAAGTAATGTACTGGTCGTACATCCCTCTAACATTGTATTGTATATCCATATTATCTGTATAGTGTATACTGTATACTGTAATACAGTTAATCTATACACAAGACAAACAAACTAGATTGCAGACATTAGACAAGACATATACAGTACATGTGGCGTACATATTACGTTACAAACACAAAAAGCTCTCTAAACCTAAACCCTAAACCAAACTGTCTTGAACATTGTTTTATACGCTAACCGGCCACAAAATGTACACAAAAAAACATTAAGTTACAGCAGAAGCATCCGCCAATATTACGGCGACGAGTAAAGCGGTGGCGTTACGTGCAATGAGCTTGATACGAGATAGAAGATAAGAGTGTTCGAAACAGTGCTGGACAAGTGTTCTTTACGAAGGGTGTATTCCAAAGGGATGTTATTTATGTGACCTAAAAAGATACATTTTACATAATTTAAGGTCAGTCACAATCAGAGCTTCGTCGAGTTCACAGCTCAAATTAAATATATTTTCATTTCACCCAGTGAACAACTAAAGTGACAGTTTAAGTTTCATATAAGGTATTTTCCAATTACAGAGCACAATGTGACTTAGTGAAACATCGGGTCGCATTGTGCAGATTTTAAGGAGGTACAGGACGTACCGTCAATGCAAAAAGTTTATCTCTTGGTAATACGAAATGCAAAATACGAGACAAAATGAGGGACGAGCAAATATTGGGACTGTACCTTTGAAAATGATTTTTTCAATTTCCTATTCAACTGCTTTTTGCTTCTTAAAATGATTTTTTATGCATATAATAGTTTAATAAATTAAAAATTACATATAACTAATATCAAATTTATATTAATTCAATTTAATATTGTTATATTTTATATAACATTTATTCCGATTTTGAATTTCCCGCTCAAATTGGCATTTGCAACGTTGCAGGTAAATAGGTATCCTTTTAATAATTTTCTTTTTGCAATAGTTACAGAAAAGATTATTTTATATACACCTAGTTTTTGAAAGCCGTGTCACCATTTTTTTATAGTTAAAAGTTATATTATGTGGTGAAATTGAGCTAAAAATTATGATTTGTATGGAAAATGACTATTTTTAATCATGTATAAAAAGAAAACTATGAACGCTAAGTCTCTAAAATTTTGAGACAGCATGTATTTTAACTATTTGTATCGACCCTCCAAATTTCACAACGTTTTCATCATTTACGTTAAAGTCCTGTACCTGCTTAATTGGTATTGGAAATAGTAATCAATAGTAATTGTAAACAATATCAAAAATTTCTACATTTTATGCTAATTAGTTGGTATCAATTACGCACATCATGCGAGAGCAAAACTTTTCAGTGTTCAACAACCATAATACCGCAATATGCGCTCTAGTGCCATAATTAGAAAACACCCATAATGAATATCACACTGAAACTACTGTCAGCACACCGCTCAAAATGCTTATTCCGTTTAGTCAGAAACATTTAATAATTAATTAGTTGTGCTAGCGGAATATCAACTAGTTGCTTGCATAAATGAAACAACACACCGTCTAAATCTACATAAAGCGTGTGCTTATGTTATACTACTCTAATAGATATTGTTTTTAGATCAGATATATATAAGTATCTATCATTTAAAACAGTACCAGCATATAATCCATTGAGATGCTGTAACATACGGTAATCTCTCTCCCAATATAGAGTTAAAGAATCGCGAGTTACAATGAACATAGCTGTATTATCATTAAAATTATACCAAAAAAGAATACTGTGTGCCCAAAGAAATATACCAGAACGATAATCATTTTAAATATCTGCAGTAGGACGAAAAATTATAATTTTGTGTAGATTCTTTTGCAATATATATTTTAATTAAATGTAAATAGAAACTGAGGTTATAATCGCGCTAATTGTGTTTACTTATTTAAGGAGATCCTGTATTTAGCTTAAAAAAATAAAAATTATTACTACTATATGTGTTGAGCAAAACATTAGGGCTATGACCCGACTGAGTAATAATTACGAGAGGAAAAGAAACCTATAGAATGCTACTTAAATAACCGTAGCGCAGAGAGGTTTTTTTCCTTATCTTCTTTTTATAGAACATATAGCTGAATGTGGACACACGCACTACGAAATTAATCCATATAACTCCATAATTAACCCATATACTGATTGTCGGCGTATGTCTTGAGAAGCAGTATGCAGTATCTCTTGATATTTTATTTTAAAAAACCTTTACATAGGCCTTAAAGCCGTAAATGGGTGAATCCAGTATTAATGCGTATAACGGCGTAATGGTAATAAGCAAATTAAAATTTTAGTTCCGTATTTATATTATTTAACACACGTCTATCTCGGCCAATTACTGCATATAAACTGAGTAATAAACTGAGAAGACCTGACCTGACTTAAGACCTGAGTCTAGGACTAAAAGAAGTAGGATTCAAAGAGATATTATTTTCTAAATGTACGGCTGATTATTCTTGACCACAACTGATACATGACATTATTCACTATACGAGTATATCCGAAGCTTAAAGTGAGTAAATGTGTGTACGGTACAAATACTGGCAACCGGCAACCGACAACCGACAGCCGGCATTCCAACTGGACGGACGGAACGGTTCAAGATACGTAAAAAAATAAATTATCCGACTACCAGAGAACTAATAAAAATAATTAAATAAGTCTAATGGAGTCTACATGTTAATTAAATTTACGAACAAATTACTGAACATAATAAAACTTTAGGTATCATTTATATGAAGGCTTCTAAGAGCTAGGGGTATAAGAAAACATAAACTTATTATATCAAATCTTGTTATGCTATATTCTCCTAATGTATTTCTTCATGACATTTATTTAAGAGGTAATGTAGATTTTACTATACTTTTGATTTGTGTTTGTGTGTGTGAATAAATCTTGATATTATATTACAAGAGTCATTCAAAAATAAACCGGAATGTTTTAATACAGATTTATGGTGATTTATAGAAACAACAGATGGAGTGCCTTATTGGTGTACACACCAGATCTGGTCAATTTAAGTAGATTAAGCATCAGTAGGCCCGGTAACAGTTTGGATGGGTGATTTTTGGGGCACCCTTTCAGAATTTGGCTGTGGTGGTATGCAAATGAGTGTAAATCCGTGGACATTGCACTCCTCGTGCCATCGGTTAACACTGTTCGGTTCACAACTATTACTTTCTTTTACTCCCAGGATGAACAAACCTCAGTGATATCCATATTATTTTGGGATGTTCCCATACTACATACCTAAGTTCCGTCTTCCGTGTACACATGCAGATTCTGCACAATATTTCGCGAATTTTGGCCAATATAGTCTGGCATCGCAAAACTCTTGGAGTAGAGGGAAATTAAGTTAAGTGTTAGGTTTTGCCGAACAGACTTATTGAATATTCTTAAAGTTTGGTATGTCGTTTAGCGCTTGAAGGTTAGTTTAGTTTTTCTATTGCAGGATAATAAAACTACTAGTTCTACTAGAATTAGTGATTCACATTAAGTTATAATAAGTAATTTAACCAACAATTAGTCTATCGATTGTGATCGATCTAATGATCCTCAGTACAAGATTTTCTTATAGGTAACTTTAGTGCGTGAGACAAAACATATCCTGGCTTGTTACATCTAGCTTTTGTTATCTAAAGTTCCAAGGGTTGATTTAAAAGATACAGGCCCACACAACTAGCTGGGAATGTTTACATAAGTCAGCTCTTACATATGAAATTATTAGAGTGACTTGAACACTTGACTTATCAGTAGATAAATGCCTTGGGAACCTAAATCTAGACGTAATACTTTGCGGGTTTATTAGTATACTCATAACATTGCAGATTTATTAGTATACTCATGTGAAAATCATACTCTTCCAGCTTTAAATATATCCAGGATATAACACAAGATTTAGTGCACACAGTGTAGTATATAATTCGTACTCCGTTCGTCTACATAGTTTTCTTCAAAAGGTTTTCTCCATCTTCAATATTTTCTCCATCGGTTTTTGAACCCTTCATAGAAAGACAATACCGCAATAGCCAATTGCACACGTACTGTTCGACAGCAGCGTCGTCTTCAACTCTTTCCCTTTCTAATACCTCCTGCAGTGGACCAAACTTATGGCAGCCACATGACGGTAAGTCTGAACTGTAAGGCAATAGGTGGCCAGTAAAATTTAGTGAGTTTATCACGAGTTAAGAGCAGCTGTATGTAGCCACGCGTTGTCGTGCAGTAGAATAACATCGCGAATCGGTTGCTGGCGTCGTTTACACCGCTGTACTGTAGACTATAGAAGTGTATTTCCCTTTCACAGATCCGCTGTCAATAAAATTGTAAATACAAAAAACACTGCCATCGTTCTATACAATTGTGCATGCATCCAAGCTTGTTTGAGATATGACTACATACGCATGAACCATATTAAGTATACGATCATACGAAATACGTATTTCTACGTTACAGTGGTGTAATGATATACTCGTACGTTAAAATAGATAGAGTTCCTCTCAAGATGAAGTGTGCTAGTGGTACTACACTCTACTGAAAAAGTAAGAGGACACTAGCAATCGGTTCCAGCGTGAAAGAGCCCTTAAAATAAGAGTATGTTCGAGTAAGTGTACTCGCAAGTTGATTTAATATTTGATTTAACTTTCCACAGACTAAAGAATGTTATTTTAAAGAATTTCCCCAAGGAAAATATTTAATTTTTATTGTTTAACTAGAAACGATGGCCGCAGTCACAAAACAAAGCCTTGCGGCGTCGGCGGAAATAGTGAAATTAATTTAACTGAGTATAAAACATTTTATATAATTCAATATAGTCAATGTGTATTCAATAGTCTAGAATATGTCGCTCAGATCGTAAAGACTTTGTCGGCAAACTGTCTCGCTTTCAGCTCGATATGGGCCATATTTCCAAATCTTTTTCGGGCCTCCGCCCACTTTGCAAGACATAAAATTTGCAACAACATATATTTCTGTATAGCTACTTATTGTCATTATGAAAACAATGCATCTCATCGCACAGACAAGGTTGTAGTATGCTTGAGGAATATAGGCAGATAGTTGAAAGCAAGGAAAATCTGAAAAACCTTATTGGCTTTATCAATAAAACTAATTTAAACTAATTTATTCTCTATATTCTGCCAGCTAATCTTAATGGAAAAATAATACCATACGCTAACACAGAAAAGTATCTTGGATTGACATTAGATGCAAAATTAAGGTGGAAAACTCATATTAAGAAGAAAAGGGAAGATGACAGGTAGAAAATCTCAGTTATCCACACAATAAACTGTTCCTATATATGCAAATCATCAAACCAGATTGGTTATATGGTATCCAACTATGGGGATGCTCAAAGAAAAGTAACTTAGAAATTATACAACGTTTTCAAAATAAAGTCAAAGAGAGCTATAGAAAACGCTCCTCGAAATAGCGACCTCCACCGACATCTCCAAATAGAGACCGAAGACTTAAAAGATATGCTTCTAAGTCATTTGCTTAGCTTAGTTATCCGAATGACAAGGTACTCGGTTCAACTCCAACTGCTAGACAACCAAGCGTTAACTAGAAGGCTTAAGGCCTATCTCAGTATGGCATCGTATTTAAGCGAATTTCTGCCGGACGTATACGGGCTACTACGCTTTACCTATCCGAACCATGTAAGTGTAATGAGATCTCTCTGGAGCTCTCAGACTGCACGCTACAAAGCCGTCCGAATACGGGCGGCACTACCTCGCACATTAGAACCGTATAGAGGCGAATTTTATCCAAGCGTTACCACTACTACAACGATATCCTATCCGAACCTTTGTAAATGCAAACAGCCGCCTCAGACTGGAGGGGATACCTAAGATCGCTTGTTGTTACATGGTGAATCATGGACACCGATACCAATACGATAGAACTAAATTTAAATTCACGCCCACCAGAACTCAGATATATAATAAATGCTAAAGTCCCTTTAATACCAGTAGTGTATCGATAAAAATTAAAGTTAAAGTGTGCTCTCATGATAAATTATATAAGTGCTAAAGAACTCCAATACACCCCCTAATACACGACTACAGACATCTGTGACACACATAGGCGGTTTGCTTTGTAGCTCATCCAATCCGCCGATTTACGTCCGAATACGCCGTCGCTTAAATACGGTCCCATACTGAGACAGGCCTAAGAGAAAGAAACACTTCGAACTGCAATAACCATTATTTTATAACTGTGTGTTAAGTGTAAAAAGAAAAATATAAATATAAATAGTGTAAATTAAGGAAATGTCAATGGACGATCATGATGAGAATGGATTGACGAGTGTGTGTATGTATTAGTTATGGATAATTTGCAGGTTGGACCAGTTGAAATGGGCTTGTGTCCTATGTCTTAATTTCTATAAAAGTGTACTACATATTGATAAAGTGGGTTACTAGAACCTCAAATGTCCAAATATTTTTTAATAACTCCTTATATGTTAAGAGATATTAACAATTTAAAAAGTCATTTTGCCTCTTTAATTATTAAAGGGATTCAACGTTGTACACACTCCAAGTGCATGTGACATCACAATCCTTGTGTAAGGTTGCCAACCTTACAGCTCATAAATCTCTGCTACATGTATTTATATATCAAAATATCAAATATTATTTACGGCTATTTAATAATACGAACTACTATTACGAATAATACTATTTTATTTTACGAGCAATAAAATTTCAATATTATGACTGCCTTAGCAGGGTTAAGTAAAATAAAAACTTATTTTTCTTTTTAATTGACTACCAACAGCTACAAAACATTACCACAGCACTGACCTACTGAACAAATAACTGACGTTAAAATGTATTTCACGTCATACAAATATGGCTGACCATTTCTAGCGCTAAAACAACAATTCAAACTTTTAATTGCTATATCTCCGTCAATAATTAGATATTTAATGAAATAGACACGCCAATATACATTTATTAACATCAATTTCAATCAACAATTGAAAAATTGACCACTAAAAATTGAGGACACAAGCCCATTACGTAAATGAATAAAAAAAATTAAAAATTCTACATTTTAAATATGTATTTATACATAAATTATATATTATGTATTACAAATGTTTATATTGTTCTAAGTGCTAATAGCTATCGAAAGTTGATGCACTCATATAAATATAAAAAAACACAATGCATATCAAAATATATCACAAACTATAAACTAGTCACATTCTGATGTCATTTATTTTGTATTTATTTTATATATGAAACACCCAAAAAAACATATCATGCCTACTCGTTTTGATATAAACAGCAATGAATGATAGGAGCATAATATGAGCAACATAGCTATTGCCATTGCCACTGCCACTGCCTTTCCCTCAAACGATTCCAATAAACCTCTACAGTCTAAATCGAACCTTGTCGCTTGTCGTGATATTATTCCGCTTGAGTTGATCTCTACAATTGATCAAAATTTGATGGTACGTGATTTTTATGATCGGAATCAGTTTTTACCGCAGCATCTGCTTGGGATACCTCCCATATGGGATGATTAACCACGACTGTCGTGAAGTGGATCAAGTTTTTTTTGTTAGAATTGTTAACAATATATACATAATCTATTGACAGAATATGTAAGTTTCTTTTTTATGTATAAACAGCTAGAAAAACGTTATGATGCGTTAAAGAAAAGGATAATGGGACCTATCAGATATATTTACTGATGGTGATAACCTAGGCAACCCAGTTTATCGTAGTTCACAAGCAATTCATCGCATAGTACTAATGACGCTACAAAACGATGCTACGAACACCTTTCAACGTTGGATGCTTGACGGTTGGACGTATCGTGTAGTCGATGCTACAACTAAGTGTGTCCAACGTTCACATTGAAAGAAGTTCGGGTTATAGTCGGTGTTTTACCTCGCGTCAAAACAGATTTTTCTACCCCCACAACACTTGATCCACATGTCAAGCACTGCTGCACGAATAGTACAACATCGGAAGGTATTATACTTGAAAGGTTACTTATTTACTTGAAAGTTTTTGTTACACAGTGTCAGTGTCAATAATATCAACAAATTAATAAAATAAATAAATAATTCGGATCAAACATTCGTTCCACCGTATAGTAGGAAACTTGCCATGTCAATCTTTCAATATTTGACTCACACGTTGAAGACAAACATTTGAATCTAACGTTCACCGCATCGTTTGGAGCCGGCTTAAACAAAATCGTTCCTATCTTTTCCACAATTGCCTTTTAGTCTATCTAAAATTTTCTATTTTGTTTAGCACCTACACCAATATAAATTGCTTTTCATTGATGCTTGTTACTGAATCTGTGTGACATTTACCACCAAAAGAGATACATACCCACCTATCAAACTAAATACCGTCCAAATACCACAATCAACTGAAGCAATACATCTGAGACCATACCTGGATAGGCGTCTTACATGTTGGAAACATATATTTACGAAACGTAAAGCTTAAGGCCTGTCTCAGTATGGGACCGTATTTAAGCGACGGCGTATTCGGACGTAAATCGGCGGTTTGAATGAGCTACAAAGCAAACCGCCTATGTGTGTCACAGATGTCTGTAGTCGTGTATTAGGGGGTGTATTGGAGTTCTTTAACACTTATATAATTTATCATGAGAGCAAACTTTAACTTTAATTTTTATCGATACACTACTGGTATTAAAGGGACTTTAGCATTTATTATATATCTGAGTTCTGGTGGGCGTGAATTTAAATTTAGTTCTATCCTATTGGTATGGGCATCCGTGCCCATGATTCACTGAAATACAAACATAAGCTGCATGCAGAACATACCCATGTCGCCGATAGATTTCATTTGACCCGTATTGCAGCGTAACAAAAGGCGATCTTAGGTATCCCCTCCAGTCTGACGCGGCTTTTTGCATTTACAAAGGTTCATATAGGGTATCGTTGTAGTAGTGGTAACGCTTGGATAAAATTCGCCTTTATTCGGTTCTACTGTGCGAGGTAGTGCCGCCCGTATTCGGACGGCTTTGTAGCGTGCAGTCTGAGAGCTCCAGAGCGATCTCATTACATTTACATGGTTCGGATAGGTAAAGCGTAGTAGCCCGTATACGTCCGGCAGATCCGGCAAATTCGCTTAAATACGGTCCCATACTGCGACAGGCCTAAGACTACAACTGCATAAGCTATACCAGCTAATAAACATGAACCCCAGTAACTCAAACATTAAGACCAAAATTTCAATCTAAAACATTACACATAATTGTAGATGTACCATAGTATATTACAAACTAAAGATTACATTACGATCTTGCCATATCTACAGTTAGCCCAGTTCCAATATGAATAAAACAAAATTATATAAAATCGGGCGTTCCGGTAGATTAGGCATATTGGGGAAACCACGAAAGAGAAACGCGCCGTCAACTCTACCTTATGGTGGGTGATGTAAAAATGAATAAGCAATGCCTAGACAGTAAATAGTTTGTATAGTAACAGTTAATTTATAATATATAATAAATAAACATAGAAAAATTGAGCTCAAAACTGAAATATTTTAAAATTTTCATTGAGGTGCCCTACTTTGCAGTGATGTTACTCCTTCCCTGTAAGACATACAAAAAAATATTGTACAGAAAACTTGTAGGGAATTGAGTCCTTTATAAGTTTGATAATAACTCTTTTTATCGTAGGATGCACTAGTAAAGTTTTCGACCTCCATTGTTTGGCGACGCGTGCCGACGTCGCCCGTGTTTAAAACATATCCAAAAATTAGAACTGCCGGCCCTCATGTCAGGTAAAAGTCTAAAGTTCCCGGGCTAAGTGGGGCAAGTATAGTAACGACTAACCGGCTCAGCCCGTTAATACTTAATTCCAGACAAATGTGTTAGTTTTGTTAATTCATAAATAAACTTTTATTACCATATAGTAGAATGCAACTCATATCACTGTCAAAGAACAATAGATCTACTGATATCTCGCAAAATATATACAGCCATCTGAGAAAAAAGACATGCACAATACAGCCCAGTAAACATTTTGGAGTCACTTTATCATCATATTGAAGATGCAGTTCATTTACAGTTCAATTTCTCACAGTCGCTCATATGAAATGTCTATTTATCGGTTATATACGTTTTGTATTATTTAGTTTAAAATAATAATTTAATTATTATGAATGTATGAGACTGACAATACCTTCTAGCATTGAGCCTAACGATCTCATTACTATGTTTAACTGTTTTCATGAATACATGTTTATGTGTGTATGTGTGTATGCGTGTATATGTGTGAGTAAACGTTCTTTTGTTAAAATATGGTTTAAACGTAAAGGCACAGTTTAATTATACATTTATTATATTATTACCATTGTGTTTCACAAGTTGTTGGTTTTACCCAAATGTGGATCTTGTTGCTGGTGTTTATTGCGACCAGCACAAGCCGCAGTCATATTGTTTAGTTCATGTACACAGTAGATTCATAGGCGTCCGTAGTAAATTCGACACCTTGATATATACACCCTTATATATACACCCTTATAACATATATGCACCCATTATGCTATACCTTGAATATAGTATGTTTTATTTATTTATTTAATGTTTTACCTTTCGGCATTACATTCTTCTGCCTTAGTATAATACATTATGTATATATATATATATATATATATATATATATATATATATATATATATATATATATATATATATATATATATATATATATTTCCTTCTACCAGAACCAAAAACAAAAACCTCAATTTTCCTAATATCTATAAGTAAATAAATGATTTTGCACATTTTAAAAAGATTTAAATAGCTTCAGCCTTCCTTCTTCTAGTTATTTCTGCCATACATCTGTTCCCTTCCTTGCCCCCTTTTAAGAGCTGCCCAATAATCATCTCACTCCCTACTTTTTCCTTACAATCAAACTTAATGTGCTCCAGTATTTCGTCCTCCGTTCCGCACACTCTACACATTCTTTCCTCTCTACTTTCCCAGTATCTGTTTCCTTTTTCCTCATTTCTCAATCTATACCTTGCTGTCCTTCTTATGTTTTTTATGTTTTTTTCAATTAAGTACTGAGGTATATTACTTTCCCAAATCCTTTTATAGCTTGTATTGTAATTGCTTTTCTCGATTTTTCTCATTCTTTCCTGTTGCTGTATCTCCTTATTCCTTCTCCTTAGCTCATCTTCCACACTTGCGCCTCCTTCTCTTCTTTTCTCTGCCTCCTTGATCGCTATTCCATTTCTATCAAAATACTCCTTTCTCTTTTTTTATATAATTATAAAAGAGAATATAGTATGTATATCCAAATGTTTTCTGGGTTGTTGTTGATGACAAAAATAGGGATTTGCAATGGCACAACATGACAAAAATGTTTGTGCCGGTACTGGACAGACATAATGACTCTAAGCGAGATGTTTCCTTCTACTTGCGGATGTAAGAATTTTTGTTTTGTTACTCCTAGGCATAACGACACTACGTAAATTGTACGTAAGTTATAAAACTTCTGTCAAATCTTTATTGTCACGAGTTACTTAACCTCCATTTAATCCTTAAGCAAGAGAAACTGTGTAATGTCCTCTGCCTCTATAAAACTATTCGCTGTTAAGGAACAATTATACATTAAATACACAAATGAGTATCTAAAATATTTCATCGAGTGTTCAGTAATCTTCTAAAGAGAGTGACGTCATTTTGACCCAGTGTATTAATTCTTATTTTACAGAGGTCGTCGATGATAGGCATCACCTACGGTCAGCATCGGAAGTAGATCAACGTTAAAATGAATGGACTAGTGTCCTATATCTAATTTCTATAAAAGTGTACTATATATTGATAAAGTGGGTTATTAGAACCTCAAATGTTCATTTATTTTTTAATAACTGCTTATATGTTAGGAGATATTAACAATTAAAAAAGTCATTTTGTCTCATTAATTATTAAAGGGATTTAACGTTGTACACATTCCAAATGCATGTGACATCACAACCGCTGCCAACCTTACAGCTCATAAATCTCTGCTACATGTATTTATATATCAAAATATCAAATATTATTTACAGCTATCTCAAGGAACAATAAAATTACAAGATTATGTCTGCCTTAGCGGGGTTAAATAAAATAAAAACTTATTATTCTTTGACTTGACTTGATTATTTCGACTAAAAACAGCTACAAAACATTACCCCAGCACTGACCTACTCAACAAATAACTGACGTTAAAATGCATTCACGTCATACAAATATGGCCGACAACTGCAATTCAAATTTTTAATTGCAATATCTCCGTCAATATTTAGATATTTAATAAAATAGACACGCCAATACACATTTATTAACATCAATTTCAATTAACAATTGAAAAATCGACCACTAAAAATGAGGACACAAGCCTATTAAACAAATAAAAATATTTAAAATAAAACTAGATTATATAAATACAAAAATAAATTAGAGAACCTTTTAAGAATTAGAGAATTGCAATGAAAAGCAGAACTGCAAAAGTAGTTTCTACCAATACATTAATATCAACAAAATAACATATTTAACTTTAAGTTATTTTTCGAAAAAAGTAAGAGATTAAATTTTTCGAAATAAACAAACAAAAGGTGGACATTAAAAATTTGCCTAAAGATTACGAAACAACATTAATTATAACGTATTATAAGAAATGTTATTATAGAATCTCAAGACAAATTTGTAATGTCTGTAGTTATGCCTTTTTTTTTTATATATATACACCAAAAATGGCGTTGTACAATACACGTGTTTATTAACACATATAAAAATCATACAAAGATTTATGCATAATTATAGATAGCCATCTATTGAATTTTCCAATAGATTTCATTTAATTTATATTAGAAATATAAAATTTTTCTTTCGATATTTTAAAAATTTAAATAAAAATAAAATTAGGTGAGATGCGATTGTTATTTTAGTTCAAAAACTAAGTGAAATTATTAAAATATTTGTTAGTGTACTAGTCACTTTGGCATCATATTGAAGATGCGTATTATTATTTTGTCATGAGAGAGTTAATTTACAGCCCAATTTCTCACACTCGTTCATATGAAATGCCAATTTTACCGGCTATAAATGGCGGAACAACTCCACCTGTCGAAATTCAAATGAAGATAAAGTTGATGCGAACTTTAATTGATGTGCAATAGTGATAGAACGTCGCAAAATAAGACGTTTCACCAAATTCAGATGACGCTCCAAAGTAGATCTGTCAAATTTTAAATTTTACCGCCCGCGTTTTTTAAGATAGGCAACAATATTTACTTATGGAAATGTGAGGTTTTGTTCTCGCTGAAACTCCTTGTTTTACTTTCTCATTCGTTATAATTAGTAAGGACATATGTTTAAACTTAAGCATTAAATAAGAAATTACAAGCTACAAGTGATAGGGTTAAACTGGCTTGGATTGCTACTCGTATAACTGACCGAAAACCATAAAATTAATGACAGAGTTTCGTGTTTTGTATTTCATGGATGTTCATGGATAGTTATGAGGGTTGATAAGAGTGCTTGAACTCCGCGGCTTGGAATTAGGTAATGATTACTACTAGAGATTATGTTATTCCACATGTTATAGGAATTAAGGTTATCTTACGTACAAATTAATTTAGACAAGGATCACATTGAAACTTTAGGCATAAAATATATTTTTGATGTCTTAAGTTTAATTATACATTAACAGAAACTGCTTGGACCTTTGTCAAAAATTGCGCCCTCATTTACAACTGTGCAATCCTATATTATAATGTCCCAGGTGTATATTTATATTCTTATAGTCTTATATTCTTATAATCTTATATTCTTATATGGTAGCTAGAAAACGGCTAAAAGGAAGTTTTTGAAAATTTCCTATTTAGTAGAGAAAAAAATTCTAAGACTTTTGGCATCCCCGGATTTTTCCCTGAATTTCCTGGAAACCCGTAATTTTGGAAAAACTGGAAAAGAATTGGGCCCTTTTTTGCTATATAACTTTGTATTCGTAAAAGATAGAAATGAGAAATTTTGCATGGGTATTACGCTATTGAATGCGAACATATTTCAAAACAGGCGGAACATACTGGTTCACAAAGCTATGTCGCCGGTAGATCCGAAATGAATGGGATTGAAGATTTACATCGCGCGTTCTGAGGTATCCCATCCAATCTGAGGCGACTGTTTGTATTTACAAAGGATCGGATAGGTTAGCGTTGTGGTGGTGGTAACGCTTGGATAAAATTAGCTTTTATACGGTTCTAAAGTGAGAGGTAGGTACCGCCCGTATTCGGACGCCCTTGTTGCTTGCAGTGTGAGAGGTCTCATTACATTTACAGGATTCGGATAGGTAAAGCGTAGTGCCGCGTATACGTCCGGCCGAAATTCGTCGAATTACGGTGCCATACTGAGACAGGTCTCACTCTCAACGACTGTGCTGAAAATACAGCGCTGTATTAATAAACATTAAACTAAAGGTTCATCTCATTGCAAAGTGTACTAATGTGAAATAACTCGAATACACTACTCAAGAAGTCTCGACATCGAAATTAGTCTATTGAAGAATGAGACAAGCCTTAATTTAGGTTTAATTTAGGGCTATCCGTAAATATACTTCGTATATGACATATATCTATACATTGTATAGATAAAATACATACATTAAAACATAAGTTTTCCATTCAAAAAGTTTGTATATTTCAGATCAATAAATCTCGCCCTCCTTCAAGAAAAGCTAGTCGTTGCATATAATAACTAACAGAAATTAATTAAAACTATTTTCTAGAGAATCTAATTAGCAAAAATCTATAATTAAAGTTTCATTAATGAGCGATTTAAAGCAGACTTCATCTTCCTTCCGTTTTGTGTACAACCTATGTTCTCTAGACGGAGATACACAGACACACACACACACTCACACACACACAGACACGAACACTATTTCATCTTCCGTTTCCTCATACATTTCAAGTAACTATTTGGACTAGTACGGTCGAGAGCTTAATCTTTTCATGGGCCACTGCACTTCATCTGTAGTACGGGACTACGGGTACACAGCAGCCGCGCTTCTTCTTGTGCATGTAGTTAATCATAGCCAGCGAGCAGCAAACGAACCGAATTACAAACTGACATCGTCTAAAACATCTAAAAAATATTGGTATGTTTTAAACTTTATTAAAACTTATATAAAAAGCTATTGTAATTGTTTTCAAAATCGAGAACTTGAAGATTTAGAAATAAAATCGTTTAAGTATATCCCGTAATATTATTTATTTATTTAATGTCGTTCTATATCCGATGATGAGAGCTACGAACGACGACCTGCTACTAGGTTGATATTATTATGGTGTTGAGGCATCATACATGTGGACTATACCGCTGTCTAATAAATTAATATATATATATATATATAAGCAAATAATCAATTAAATTTGATTAAAAACAAAACCCAGAAATTATAGCGCTGGTCGGGGATCAATTCCGAAGACATAGCAACATACAGGGTGTCCCAATATTCAACGATAAGCGGGCACCAGAGGATGGTCCTGCTCATGACTACACAAGAAAAAAAGAAAAAAAAAATTTATCTTATTTTGTTTAGGGATTAGAAAAAAAAAATTTTTTTTTGGAAAATTGAAACACCTTAAGATGTTTTTAACTACCATGACCACAATTTTTCTAATATTTCTAATTTTCTTTTTGCATCGACAACCTAAATAGCACTGCTATACACCACAAACATTAAAAATCCCAGAATGCTAGTACTTTTTACACAAAAATTAATCGAAATTATTTTTTTCCCTAAAATTTTTAAAGATTTTTACTTTCAGTCCATTTTAACTCATCGTGGTGTAAAAAGTATGAACACTACTATGGCAAGTTTTTTTTAAAAATCGGCGCAACTCTTCAGGATTCCAAAATGGTATAATACTCCAGGAAAACTGGCAATAAAAAAAAATTATGCATACTATTTCTAAACAAGAACCAAATTTCATAAATTGTTGTTGTTGATAGTTATCACTTTTACAATACCCAAAAGAGGTTTTTTATTGTTGAATGAATTAAAACAAATGGTACAAACAATTTTTCATTTATTTAATAAATTTAACCTAATTCATAAACAAAATGAGATAAATTTGTTTTTTTCTTGTGTAGTCATGAGCAGGACCACCCTCTGGTGCCCGCTTATCGTTGAATATTGGGATACCCTATATACCGTTGCAACATAGAGACCATCCATAAATTACGTTACAAGAGGGGAGAGGGGAAAGTATCAGAAGCTAGTTGATGTCAAAAAAAAATTCCGAGAAGGGAAAAATTAAAAAAATTGAAATGTATTACAACACACCAAGGGAGAAGGTCCCACATAATGTGACAAAAATGGAAGGGGGGTCAGAATTGCAGTAAATTTGTGTGACACAATTTATGTATGGCCCCATATTAAAAATACAGAAGAAGAAGCGATTCTGAGACTTAAGCTGATATCAGATCATCACTTCATTTTCCTTTCTGAATGTTCACACGCCACAGACGACTATGAACATTCATTCGAAATTTTACTCTACTTTGTCGTCAAGCGATGTTGTGTGAATTAGAATTCGCTACACTACAGAACACGAGATGACCGAGTGATCGTTCATTTTGTGTTCAGACGTTTCATTTTTCGTTCATTCACCATCTACGAAGCGCGAGTGGACGACGCCTAATGCCGGTTTCACACCAAATAGACAGTTGCAGTTTTATGCAACGTTGCAATGTGGTGCAACACAACGAGTTGCACTTTTGCACGTTGCACGGCAACAGACTATTTGCATGGAACAGACCCATAATACCGGTTTCACACCAGATAGACAGTTGCATTAAACTGCAACAAAAAGATGTTTTTTTTAAAAGTTGCATCACTGTTTACACCAACTAGACAGTTTTTGCAACTTTTTTGTCATTTATTGCAGTTGTTTGCAACACAACAGAGTCCCATCTCGAGTCGGTAAAGATCAAAAGAAACACGGTTGCGTTGTTTTATTCTTCTTGGTCTGAACACGCAGTTTGGTATTTGTGAATATTTTCGCTTGTCAGTTGTTGTTTATCATTTGGCTAGCAGGCACAATGTCCGACGACGAAAATTTTATAATTAAAAGTGGATTTTTTTAATAAACGATATATCAAGAAAAAAACGCAGATATTGGGTGAGCTCTTTACTAAAAAGGAGATTTGATTATGACGCTGAAAAGTTATTACTTGATTTAAATAATGACGATGTTGGATTAAATGGAGAATTACGATCCTCATTTCACAACTTCACCAGAATATCAAGTTCTGATTTTGAAATATTAATAAATTTAGTCGGACCAAAAATTGCAAAAAAAAATACAAATTACAGAAATGCAATTTCGGTGAAGGAACGTCTTGCATTAACTTTGAGATACTTAGCCACTGGGGACAGTTATCAAACATTAAAATATTTATGCAAAGTTTCAACTTCTTCAGTATCTGGAATAGTACCGGAGGTATGTGAGGCCCTGTATGACACTCTTTAAGATTATATCAAGGTAAGACCAATAAAATTGATATTACTATATTTTTTACGGTTGAATAACAAATACCACTTGTTATAACAAAATTATAACGATCAAATGCCATTTGGGTAAATATTTAGTAGTACTTATATATCACACAGACATATACAGTGAGTGTAAAAAGTATTCGTACACCTCGGTATGCAGAAAGAAAAACGAATTTTCTAGGCTTCCTGGTATATATTTTCTAAAAAACAAAATAGTATCAAACACTTCAAGGTTACAGCATTGTATTTATTAAAAAAAAAAAAGAGTAAAAGAAAGACTGAGTGCGTGGTAAAAATAAATACGCACAATATATTCGAAATCACAAACAAAAAGTATTCGTACATTTCATAAATTAGTGATAAAATATAAAGAATTAGTGATGAAATAACAAAAAAATATAGTAATTAATATTTTGTTGGTCCACCTCTTGCATTAATAATAGCTTGGAGTCTTCGTGGCATAGAATCAACTAGTTTAGAAGTGTAAGAAGACGGTATCAGAGCCCATTCCTCGCGAAGCGCGATTTTTAATGTTTCTTTATTCGAAATGTGTCGTGTTCGAATTTTTTTGTCAAGATAATCCCACACATGCTCTATAACATTAATATCGGGTGATTGAGGAGGTATTTCAAGGTGTTTTGAAGTGTTAAAAGGATCCACATCTTGGTATTCCATGCTGTGTGCTTTGGATAATCATTATTAAAACCCATTTCTGTTACACTTGCGGGAAGATTCTCTTTTAAGATATTAATATACACTTTTTGATCCATGATTCCATCAATAAATGCAAGTTTCCCCACTCCAGTAGCACTCATACAACCCCAACCCAAACCGTATTTAAAAATATTATATTTAGACACTGTTATACACTATTATATTTACACTGATGGTTGAAATACGGTGGTTCTGTTTTGGTTTGGTTTGTATGAGTGCTACTGGAGTGGGGAAACTTGCATTTATTGATGGAATCATGGATCAAAAAGTGTATATTAATATCTTAAAAGAGAATCTTCCCGCAAGTGTAACAGAAATGGGTTTTAATAATGATTATCCAAAGCACACAGCATGGAATACCAAGATGTGGATCCTTTTAACACTTCAAAACACCTTGAAATACCTCCTCAATCACCCGATATTAATGTTATAGAGCATGTGTGGGATTATCTTGACAAAAAAATTCGAACACGACACATTTCGAATAAAGAAACATTAAAAATCGCGCTTCGCGAGGAATGGGCTCTGATACCGTCTTCTTACACTTCTAAACTAGTTGATTCTATGCCACGAAGACTCCAAGCTATTATTAATGCAAGAGGTGGACCAACAAAATATTAATTACTATATTTTTTTGTTATTTCATCACTAATTCTTTATATTTTATCACTAATTTATGAAATGTACGAATACTTTTTGTTTGTGATTTCGAATATATTGTGCGTATTTATTTTTACCACGCACTCAGTCTTTCTTTTAATCTTTTTTTTTTTTAATAAATACAATGCTGTAACCTTGAAGTGTTTGATACTATTTTGTTTTTTAGAAAATATATACCAGGAAGCCTAGAAAATTCGTTTTTCTTTCTGCATACCGAGGTGTACGAATACTTTTTACACTCACTGTATATATATATATATATTGTTACGGATTTGCGGGCGTCTGAACATACAAAAATTATGGTTATAAAATAATATCTGGAATTAGCAGAAAAGGTTGCGCATCCCTGTAGAAATATCAAGACATTTTGATAACGAAACTGTTTACTCGAAGTCGCATATCTTGATACGCGTGTTCTTGGACATAATATAAACAACTGCATTCCGCGTATATCTGTTATTGTTTACATGTGAAAGTTCTAGAACCAAATACTACGCGAGAAAGAGATAAAAGTATATTCATTTCATGTTTCTCCCCTCTCTTGTGTCGAGTGCAACCGAGTTTCTTTTCATCTTTACACTTTACCGACTCCGTGTTGTGTTGCAAATAACTGCAATAAATGACAAAAAAGTGTCTAGTTGGTGTAAACAGTGATGCAACTTTTAATAAAAACAAGTTTTTGTTGCAGTTTTATGCAACTGTCTATCTGGTGTAAAACCGGCATAATGAACGTATCCAACATCGCTGGATCGGTTCACTAATGAATTAATTCGCCGAATGAAAGATGCCAAATGAAAAGCAGATAGTAAGAAAAAATGAACCGTCTGATATCACCTTTAATGCACAATTTAGTAACTTCTTAACGATGCTCTTTAGTATTAGACGTTTTTTTAAAGAAAAATATTTAAGAAATGTCAAAAGCATATTAGAAATATTGTAACATTGCATAGAAGTGTAACCCTACCCCTTATATCTACTTCTATATATGGTGGTAGTTACTTATTTTAAGAGAGCGATTCTACAATCGTCTCTAACGGGGGTTCTTTTATAGTGATCTGATTCACCTTGAGTCGGATGACCTGAGCTAATTGTGGATGCTTATTTATCTATCAGGACTTAGTACTTCTTCTAATATTATTACATAAATATATTAGGTTTTACTTACTTTGTGTGCTCTGCAGGCTGCTAGTTCTGCTGTTGAACAATCACTTTATTTTAACGCGACTCGACCGTTAACTCTAAGTACTTTACAATTAAAACAATGTATTCATTAACACTTATTTCCTTTATTGATCAATCAATTATTTAATACAATTCTTAGTAACTTTATAATCTTTATATTAGGGCGACTGACTTAAACCGACCGACTCACTGGGGCTGATCTGATGGACTGATTTCGTGATCTAGATGAACTGATCTCATTTGAATGTCATTTCGTCATCACTTCTTTGGATTTTGTATTTGGTTTTAATATAAACATTATTTGAAACTATACGTGCTTATGAACAAAGGAAGTTAAATAATATTTCTTTTAAAAACTTATTGTAAATACTACAACGTCAGTTTTGAATATAATAATAATATGCGACATGGTTCTATTGATAAAGCAATACTTAATCTAAATAATGTGCGCGACAGTAAGGCGTCTTAAAATCATTAAAAATCTACGTTTTAGTTAGTAATAATATATCAATAATTAATGAATCTATATGGGACTGTTACATTAGTAAGTTAATACAAAAATATTGGTTTTAATTTACCATTAACACTCGTTTCATGTAGGGACTGGGTTTGATTCCCTGCGTCGACATTTATTTATAGAAAAACTAGATGAAAATGCCAACAATTTTACCGTATATGAAATCGTACCAATGGGGTGCCTCATTTTTTAGTGGTCGATTTTTCAATCGTTGATTAAAATTGATGTTAATAAATAAGTATTGGCGTGTCTATTTGATTAAATATCTAAATGTTGACGGAGATATACCAATTAAAAGTTTGAATTGTAGTTTTAGCGCTAGAAATAGTCGGCCATATTTTTATGACGTAAAATGCATTTAACGTCAGTTATTTGTTGAGTAGGTAGTCAAATAATAAAGTCAAGTCAAAGAATAATAAGTTTTTATATTATTTAACCCTGCTAAGGCAGGCATAAGATTGGAATTTTATTGTTCCTTGACATAGCTGTAAATAATATTTGATATTTTGATATATAAATACATATAGCAGAGATTTATGAGCTGTAAGGTTGGTAGCGGTTTATGTTAATATCTCTTAACATATAAGGAGTTATCAAAAAATAATTGAACCCTTGAGGTTCTAGTAACCCACTTTATCAATATATAACTAATACAGTTTTATAGAAATTAAGACATATGACACAAGCCCATTCCCATTCGAGTAGTGGGTTACAGTGGTTTTGAGCGGACCTCCTATAGCCAGGCCAGCACTTCAACACTGAAGATCCGGGTGTTAGTACCATAACTTCAAGACGATTATTGTTCAATTCGAACATGGACCAAGTAAAGTAACTAGCCTACATGATTCGTTAGTTATTTATGACAAAACTGTAATATGTTTATACATTTATTTATTTTTTTTTTTTTTTTTATTTAACGTCGGCCTATTTCCGATGCTGAGTCCTATCACCGACGACCTCCTTCAATGTTGGCAGTATTTATGGTGTCGTGGCCTCATATATGTGGGCTACACCACTGCCTAATAACTGTACGATTATGTATGACCATAATCAATATAAGTTCATAATAACCAAACCCAGAAAATATATATCTGGTCCGGGGATCGAACCCGAAGACACAGCAGTCGGCGTCAAGCATCAATGCTTTCGCCCACTGTGTCGTCGTTTATACTTTTATAATGGTTATTCGTTGACAAAACTATAATTTGTTTATTGTTATATAACTGCGATACACAGCTAGGTGATATCTCGCATTAAGTATTAACTCGCATTAAAACTATAATTGAATAATCAATTTGTAAGTTAAATTATGTCATAACTGAAGTTTAACCGACTATCTTAACTATGTTAACACTCATATGTGTCTCACTCACGCTCATGTGCATAGATAATTCTCCCTCGCTCATACTCATAGCGGAATTAAAATGGGGACATGCGGATGTTTGGCCCCTTGGATCGGTCTGTCCTCTTGTATAACATTTTAAAATAGTTGTCTCGCTAACATATAAAAATGGACTATAAGTGAGATTAAGTAATTTTTTTGTCATCTTTAAAGCGTCTGCAAGGTAATACTGCCGACGGGACGGGTCTGGGAGTATTGATGACAGATTTTTAACGATATTGTCTTACACATACGTAAAAATCAGCCATCAGAATTTAAGTAAGATGAGTAGGTCATTGTACATACTAACACTACTCAATAAGTGACGTCTGGTGCCCTGAGATCTTGCTCTAAACAATATAGTTCGCTGATGTGAATTGTGAAAACATAACCTGTAAATGCTATGTAGAACTTCGGAATAAATTTACAATTTACGAAATATTACACAGTTAATAACAAGTCAATTAAACAAGATTGATTTTCTATTAGAATTAATAAAAAGCTTTTACAATATTATAAATGTGAGTACATATTGTCTACTAGGATTCGAGATTCGGTATTCGGGATTTCATCTGTTTCAATGTGTGGGATGTGTAACATTAATGTCGCGCTTCGTGGTGTCGGATGCTGGATGGTGGATGGTGGATGCTGATGCCATAATATGTCACAGTGTCATAGCATTATTCTGTAAACCGCAGTGTTTGAGAGGGTGCCATTTGTGGTTTGAGCCACAGCCCTACATTAAAATCCCTTGTTGAATCGTTGCTGAAATCGATGTTAAACTCCTCTAATAAATAAGTGTTACATTCGGTTAAATTCAACAAGTAAATTAAATTAATGAAAACATAAACCTGAATCATATTTTAATTATTTGTTTATGACAACAACTGCTGCGGAATGAATTCTACAATTATAACCGAATTTAATTTAAATTATCATTTACATATATGTTACGTAGAATTAGTAAACTTCTGTTGTTCTCAATGTTCGCCTCGTTTGAGAAATAAAGATTGTACTGCATATAAGCTCTTTAATAGAACTACGAGGGTAGTTTGATAATACAGTGACTTTTTGAATTTCCCGCGCAGCTTCCGTCAACTGCGACCTATTAAAACACTACTGCCACATTTTGAGCAAGATGCATCATTTAGTTTGTGTTTAACAGCCATTGAAGCTGCTATCCGCGCGATGGATGCCACGATTGTGATTAAGTGTGTAGTCACCTTGGCAAAAATCCATAAATTAAAAAAATTGGAAACACGTTGGACTAAATGTATCGAGCTTAAGGAGATGATGTTGATAAATACAGTGTTTTTTTTGCTAAACAAATTTCTTTTATTCAGAAAAAAAGCGCTTTTTCAAATAAAAAAGTCATTATCAAACTACCCTAGTATTAATATGCTTGAAAGACTTACACTTTTGAGGGCACCAAAAAACATTACATAATTTTTCTACGGTCTATTTTTTTTAAATTAGCCACTCATGCTCTAAGGCATGCGACCACCTTTGATGATAGTGCTATTAGTCTTTGAATAGCTAGAGTTATTTTTGCTGTCCCACTTGTCATCCACTCTGAGGCACTAGGCATATTAATTTATAATAATATATATATATATATATATATATATATATATATATATATATATATATATATATATATATATATATATATATGTGGGTTATTTTTTAAGAGTAATTTTAAGTTAAATTATATTTAGTTAAGAAATAGAAATAAGTAATCTGTAATATAGGTTAAGATCTTTGATAATATTAGTTATATTATAAAAGTACTCTCGACACCAGATGTGACATGTGGACCCTGAACTCTCAAACGTAGACACTCGCTAAAGTATACGTTGACGAGTATTACGGGCACATGATGACACACGTTGTTACGGGCGTTGGCTTATACGCACAGTGGTTGTGTTCAATAGAAAGATGGCGATAGAAGTATAATGAGTATTATATGGTTGCTATTTTGTGAATATAAAATCATAGTTGAATTATTACTAGGTGTAATATAATTGATATTGTGATTAGCGTAAACAATAGAGTTAGACAGCAAATGTAATGTTTAGTACTAGTGTGTATTTTCATTAAGAATATTGTGTTGTTAACTATGGACAATTGTACTGCGTATTACGGGTGTAACGCATAAACATTGTAAAGAACTATATTGTATTTAATCTAGTGTATTTTGTTGTGAATATAATTAAGATTGATTAACATTATTTAGATGTAATTTTATGACTTTGATAAGTGATTAAACTATTAATAGCCAAATTATGTGTTTATTCGTTTAAAAAGGAACTATATTGTTGTATTGTACATCAACCTTAGGCTGATGTTAATTGTAACTTATAATTGTGGGAAAGTACCTACAAATTAGGATCTCAACAGATCGTTAAAGATATAACCTACAAATTGTGAGCTATCAACAAGGATTGAATAGTTCTAGGCTGCATAATAGAATCTCAACACGTGGTTGTAAATTCTAACCTGCAAAGCGGAGTCTGTACCGGGATGGTAATAGATTCAAAAACTACTAATGTAGATAAAAGTCTACATATATATATATATATATATATATATATATATATATATAATTATAATATATAATTATATTGTAAAGCATGTTGATGGTTTTGTGTGTATAGTCTCTGTAACTGACTCGACCCGGACCTGCCGAGTATTGACAATAAACCCGAACCCGGTATCAGGGTTCAAAACCCGACGGATCCGGGTCCGAATGCTTTTGCTTGTGTAAAGGCAAAATAAAATAATTCCCAATGTGCGTAGCTCGAGTTACATAGCTCAAAATTTTTAAATATGTCTTCAATATTTAACTATATACATATATATATTTAATATGATAGTACCGTTACTAACCGTTAGCATAAAGGATTATATATTAAAAAGGATAATACTATTATGATATAGAGACGACCACCAGACACATTGACAAAATTTAAGCAGAAGTTTGCTTTTTTTGAGAATACAAAAAAGGAACCTTATATGTGGAAAAGCTTTATGATGTACTATTCACGGTAAAACCAATATAATATGAGAAATAAATGTATTGAGATTATTACTTGAAAATTTAGACGTTTTTTTATATTTTTCTGATTTCGGATCCGACCGGACCCGGATCTGTCGGGTATATAAAATATTGGACCCGGATCCGTCGGATAATAAAACACTATTTGTGTGAGAAGCCGAAAGCAGAGCTAGTGATGTAATCAGTTGGTTTAATAGAATTATGTATTGAACGCAGTGGTTTGTATACTAAATTTTGGGTGATTTTAGATCCTTTAACATATAATATAATATATATAATTATTAATAATATACCATATATACCACATAAAGTAAGAGCAAAGCAATATAAGATATAAAGTTATGCTTACTTAGCTAAGAATGAATATGAATTTAAATAAGTCCTACATAAATTTTACTGCAGTATTTGCTGGGTTTAATATAAACCCACATAAGTACACCACATCACAAAATACTATTTAAGATTAAATTAGCATATTCACATAATCTAATTAAAATTGTTTGCTTTGTGTTTCGTGTTCCTATTTAATAAACCTCTTTCAAATCTACAGCTAGCTCCTTGAAATCAATCTTCTTGTTACACAAATAATTAAGGAAATCGGAACCGTTACTATTACCTTATCCTATATTATAATGTTCCAAGTGTATATTTATGATCTTATATTCTTATATTCTTATGATCTTATATGTTTGGTAGTGTATTTTGTATGGTAGCTCGAAAACGGCTTCGTCAATGTTTTTGGAAATCGTATATTTCGTAGAGAAAAAGACTTTTGGCTTCCCCGGATTTTACCCTGAATTTCCTGGAGACCTGTAATTTTGGAAAAACTGGAAAAAGGAGAGCTCTTTTTTTGTGTATAACTTTGTATTTGTTAAAGATACAAAGGTGAAATATTGCGTGTTTATTACGCTATTAAATGCGAACATATTTCAAAACATAGAAATTCAAAATTTAAGAAAAGGGGCCCCGAGAAAATTAGGAGACCCGGTAACAAACTTTGGAGAAAACTCAATCTCATTTTGGATAGTGTAATAATAGAATAATATTAAAAAGAATAAATTTAAAATTTCATAATTTTATTTGGGGGCACAGGGGCGGTTTTTGCCGAGGGTAAAAATTGTGCTAGAAAGTTGAAATTTTTTATATAGGCTAACTTTGGTACCTAATTTATAAATCGAAAAATAAAATGCAAAATTTTGAAAAAAAGTTGGTCAAATAACAAATAAATATTTTTTATTTCAGTTTATATGAAAAATTATTTGTTTTTATATGTAAAATTAATATAGAACACCTAAAATATTTCAATTTAAAAATGGAACGAAAATTTTAAATGTAATTTAAGTCACACACAAAAGACAATTGTTGCTTGCGACGGGGGCATACTCTAGTGTATTAATAAAGGCACAAACCAGACAGCACCTTTTTTCTTTTCATAATTTGCCGGGCTTTTTAGGACTACGGTTCTTTTTTCGCACTTATTATTACAATATAATGCACAATATACAATACTATATACAATTACAATACTACAATATATTTATACCGATTTATATCTACGCATTTAGATCAGCGTTTCACCTTGAAAAAGCACATCACGAAAAAACGTAAGCAGTTACATCTTAAGTTCAGATAATTACACTGGCTTATTGGATGCAAATCGCATTTATCCAATAGCAGCAAACAAACTAATGATTTATAAAATGATACTGAAACCTGTCTGGACTTACGGCATTGAACTCTGAGGAACATCTAGTGTTTCAAATATAGAAATACTGGAAAGATTTCAGTCAAGGACCGTAAGAACCATAGTGGATATTCCGTGGTTCATAAGCAACAAATTCATCAACCATGACTTCGGCATTAAAACTGTGAAAGAAGAAATTAACAAATTCAGCCAAAGATACTAGCAGCGACTAAGCAATCATCCAAACTATCTAGCTGTGAGTTTACTAGATAAACATACGTCTGATTTTAAAAGACTTAAAAAACATAGTGTTTTAAAGCTACCACAACGTATTTAATTGTTATTCATAGATATAGCCGTCACTGGACGACTATTTCTTATCTAGGTTCATTTTCATTTTTAACATAGGTACTTATTGTAACAGTTAGTAACGCAGCATATTATTACAAAATAAAAATAAAAAATAAATATATCTATGCCAACGCCATACCTCCTCCTCTACCGTCTCTGCATCTTTCTGATCACTCTGAATTCATACTTAATTTTCTGTTTTATCAATTTGTAAAAAAAATCTTAACGCTTTGCGGTACTCTTTCTTTCTAATATCTTCCTTCTTTATTTCTTATCTCCTTTTTTCCCTTTTAGCTTCGTGTTTCCTTGTTCGAATTGAAGGGAGAAGCTCCTATTGATACACCCTTTATAAGACCTAGATCACACAGAGGAGTAGTTCAGCACGGAAAAAAAAACGCGAATTCTATAACGCATGGAATCATATGAACATGGACACACCACCGGTTTTAGTTCTGCACGAAATAAATATTTTGTAGATTTCTACAGAAATCACCGCGGCATAGAGAGGTTTTTTTCCCTATCATTTTTTTGTAGAACATATAGTTGAATGTGGACACACGCACTACGCACTATATGCTTTTGTCGGCACATCTCTTTGGAAGCAGTATGCAATTTATTGTTGCATTAACAAGACTTGGTCAGCCAAGCACTGCAAATAAACTGAGATGTTTGCTATGCAAGTCTTAGCATACGGAATTAAAACTGCAAGGAAAAAAACTGCGCGTAAATAATCCGTAGTGAGACCTAGGCCTAAGAAATGCATTTCGTAATTCCGTCTCTAAACATACACCCACGAGTCGAGTTTGTTTAGTTAATTGTTGTTAATAAATTCAGTTGGATTAAAATTGTCAAACAGTTTATTTTTAAGTCAGCCGTGACACATTATTCTTGAAATAAATACATCGTACGCAGTTATATAGTTCAGCGAATGGGTTCAACGAATAAAATGAATTTATTTTGACAACTTTAACCAGAAACTATGCTAGTGATAAATATATGAATACGCAGTAGGGATAGACTGAGATAGAAAGAGAAAGAGAGAGATAGTGAGTTTACTAAAAACAATGCCGTTTCTACTCTTTGTTGTTGTTTGTAGGATTCGTAATGTTAGATATAAACGTGAGATATTCCTTTGAAACTACTGCTGCACAGTTTATAGGTTGTATAAATAAGAAGCCATCAATGTCATAAACCAACAGTCTTCCTAAGGTGGATTCAACGGTTATACCCTATATACAACGGTATAATGTCCACGGATATACCCTCATTTGCATACTACCAGAACCACAATCTGAACAGATGACCCAAACCGTGATCGGGCCAACTGGTGTTAACTTACCAGATCGAACAGTGATCTGGTGTGTTCAACATGGTATGGTCGGTGACGGCAACCTGGAATCAACGCCTTAACAATCTGGCACACTGTTATATTTATCAGTATTAACATTTTCAATTGCATAAAGACCGACAGAATTTGGATTCGATTCTCTACCAGTCAAGTTTCTTAGTGAGACAATTCTAAAAAAATCGAAATTTGAGTTTAATATGTAGATATACGAGTATGTAAAATTGTAGCCTCTATCTAAGTCAATATTCAAGATATCTCGTAAATGCAACCAATTAAATTTTATGTACAAAATAATGCAGATAAACTTGTTGAATATCGCTGGAATGCACACAACTCGAATATTGTTTTCGTCTTTATCTAAAAACTTGAGAGTTGTCTCATGAAAAGTCGAAAGCTGCTAGTATCTTTTTATAATAAAGGTAAGTTTTCCTTGATAATAATGAATGGTGGTTCCAATTATTTAAAGTTATGATTCGGCAGAGTAAAGTGAATACTACTGTATTCGAATTATTATTGCAATCTTAAAATAAATCTCAAAACCAAGACGACAGGTCCTGAGTAAATTTATCCTGATCGTATTAATTTTCTTATTGTTGTTGTACAAAAGAATTACCGAAATTCACAGACTAAATATATTGTAATAATGTAAGTTTAAATTTTATTTAAGCGAACTTTACAATTCATAAATTAATTGCTTGACAAAGATCAAAGTTGAAATGTTTATAAACTTAGCAAATTAAGCGGAACAAAACTAACGTAATGGAACAAGCCATCTTAGTTAATACATAAATATAAACTTCAATCAATAATGGAAATCAAGTTCAACTAATGCATTCGTATCTTAGATATTCATGTATGCAAGGATGCAGCTGCCATAATAGTGGGCAGAGGGTGAAGATGTACGAGTTCTTGTACAATGGTACACCACCCCCAACTCTCGTGCAATGACCTGCAGCTTGCATAATTTAGCTCTTAAAATGTCAAACAATTATAATATCGACATTAAAGTAAGGGGTTCAAATGGGCTTGTGTCCTATGTCTTAATTTCTATAAAACTGTACTATATATTGATAAAGTGGGTTAGTAGAACCTCAAATGTTCAATTAATTTTTAATAACTCCTTAAATGTTAAGAGATATTAACAATTAAAAAAGTCATTTTGTCTCTTTAATTATTAAAGCGATTCAACGTAGTATACATTCCAAATGCATGTGACATCATAACCGCTACCAACCTTACAGCTCATAAATCTCTGCTATGTGTATTTATATAGCTAAATATCAAATATAATTTACAGCTATTTCAAGGAACAATAAAATTTCAATATTATGTCTGTCTTAGCAGGGTTAAATAATATAAAAACTTATTATTCTTTGACTTGACTTTATTATTTGACTACCAACAGCTACGAAACATCACCACAGCACTGACCTACTCAACAAATAATTGACGTTAAAATGCATTTCACGTTATAAAAATTTAGCCGACCATTTCTAGCGCTAAAACTATAATTCAAACTTTGAATTGCTATATCTGCGTCAACATTTAGATATTTAATAAAATAGACACGCCAATACTCATTTATTAACATCAATTTCAATCAACAATTGAAAAATCGACCTCTAAAAAATGAGGACACAAGCCCATTCTAACAAGAAGAAACTACAAATTAAAACAAATTTTTAGCTAAAAATAGAAACAAAACCATAAAACATGAACAAAAACTGTTTTTCTGAACAAAAACACCAATGTTTAATAAAAACTGAACAGTTCTTAAAACATTTTTGTCTTTAAATACTGTTTTAGTAAAAAAAAACACATTCCCTTATGGAGTCGGTAAGATCGAATGAAAACACGTTTGTTGTTGTTTTTTAGTCTGCTTGTTTTGAACACACAGTTTTGTTTTTTGTGAATATTTGCGCTTGTCAGTTGTTGTTTATCATTTAGCTAGCAACTAGTTCCAAGAGGAGTTATAAATAAGTGCAGAATGCAGTGGTCAAAAGATAAGACCAGCAATTTAATAGAAATATATCGTCAACACAATAATTTGTGGGATACTACTACTCGAAAAACAGATCTGTTTTAAAATAAAGCAAGACATGTTTTTGTTTTGTTTTTGAAAACAAAACTGTTTTCAAAATTGTCTCTTTGGTGCAAACCAGCATAATATAACTTCGAAAAATGAATATGAAAAAATGAAACTCAACTGTGCACGCTATAGCGAAGATATTTAAATGAATAGAAAAGGACGAATAATATGAAATGAAAGCATAGTTCTGAGGAATGTCGCATGAGCTTTCCAGCTTTCCTGCTTTTCAGCACGTTGACATTAATTAAAAGGATAAAAGTCTACACCCTGTTTTATTTTATCCACGACAGCGCGTTCCTGCTGTTCCTGGTGTTCCTGCTTTCAATATATTGCGAGTTTACTACAGGAATTCATTCTAGTGACATAAGTGGAATTTTTATGAGGAAATACAAAATTAAGTAAAACTTTAAAGTAATACAACAGCTCCCTAAGAAAATATGATTAAAGAAATTTTAATAAAAACATACGAGTATATTGAATGTTGAAAGTTTAAGATAGGAATTTTTCATCTAGTAAAGGAACTAAAACTAACAAGTTTTACTTTACCACGCTACATAAATTAGTTTAGTTTTTGATATAATCGTAAAGGGAGCTGAAAGAGCTATAAAAAAATTGGAGCTCTACTTAGTGTGTCGAAATTGAACATATTAAATTATACATTGAAATTAGAAGGCTATAAAAATATACCTAGGAGCTGAAATGAAATGGCACTAGAATCTATAATTTAATAACCGAAGCAAATTCAACTTGTAATACTATTACAACATAAAATACAGACTAATTGGGCGACGCTTTGAACTAAACATTGAAAACAAGCTGCTATATGAGATAACAAGTGCTAAAGCCAGTGTGGACGTATTGAGTGCAACTCTGAGCTTGCATCAAAAGAAATACAAACGTTCCAAAATAAACTTCTGCGAGCAATAGTTAATGCACCGTGGTATATCGCCAATGACGACATACATAGAGACCTGAAGATTAACACAGTCGGAGAAAAAATCTTTTTAACCACGAAAACATCGCCGTGACGCAAATGTTGCTTGATAGTAATTATGTTCGAAGACTTCGCAGGACTAAACCCTCGGATCTAGTAACCTAATCATGTAGAATTGTGTGTGTAATTATTGAAATGTAAGCAACTAGATAACTATATAAGTATATGGCGCTGAAGCGTTATGCCTATACTCAGCCGTTGGGGTATGTGAAGTATTTATAACTTTGTTATAATTATTATAAAGCCTCAATGAGGTATATTTCTTTACTCCTAGGTATATTTTTATAGCCTTCTAATTTCAAATATGTTCAATTTCGACACACTAAGTAGAGCTCCAATTTTTTTATAGCTCTTTCAGCTCCCTTTACGATTATATCAAAAACTAAACTAATTTATGTAGCGTGGTAAAGTAAAACTTGTTAGTTTTAGTTCCTTTACTAGATGAAAAATTCCTATCTTAAACTTAAACTAGGAAGGTCGCGGAGGTGTACGCAGATCGGTGCAGATCTTAGTGGTAGTAACAACTATACTTAGTTCTAGTATTTAAGAAAATAAAAAAAAATAAAAAGAATTCAACTTGTAAGAACTACAGGTAATAAAGAAATTGGGAATGTAAGATCTTAAATATGTAGACTTCAACGCCGTCTAACAAGTACTTATCTACGAGTTTAATACGTAATACTTTTATATTACTAACGATATAGATATATTACGACTTAGAATTAAATAAGGTATCTTAAAATAAAATTGAGAGATGACAAAAGTACGTTAAAGCATCGCTGCTTCAACGATCTTGGCTGCGGTAACGACTAGGATGTGGATACAAGATAAAGTGTCCCGGAGCTCGAGTATCGAGCGATCGTATTTCTATGATTCATGCGCAATGATCAGGTACAGTAGACAAATTACTATTATATAAATTACTAATAAGACCCATTACTATCTATGCTGCACCAGTATGGAATACAATCACAAATAATAATTATAGGAAACTACAAATTGTGTAAGATAAATGCATCAGACTAGCGATTAGAGCAGAACGAGATGAAAACTTTAAATATCCAACGAATGCATCTATACACGAAGAAACTAATATAGAAACTAAACAAAAAACTTCTGCAATAGAATCAAGAACCATAAAAATAATAACATTAATACTTAAGGCAAACACACCAGACATAATGTGGTATGGTAAATACCACATGCCAAACTACATTGTATTAGATAGGTAACTTTATGTTAGTTATAAGTTCTATATGTTTGTTTTAAGACCATTTAAAAGAACTGCTTTTCCCCTTTTTTGCACATACAAATCAAAATATCCTTATACGACTCCATTTTACAAATGGACACTTTAAAATTAAAATAATGATAGCTCTAGATACATGATGAATGTATAACAAATGTACTAAAAATTCATATATCGATAAAAATACTTTACCGTGTATTTTGGGTACTGTGTCTATTTCTACTACTCTTGTTCAGTGTTCAATTCGCCTAAATAGAAGTACGGAGTCCTAGATAGGATAAGTAACATAGCATTACAAGACAATATTATACCTGTGGTAGACTCTCTTTTTTAAGAAGCATTTACGCTACATTCTGCAGTTCATATCGATATATTACTTTTTCCTACGATTACAACTTCACAGTGAAACGTGAAAATTTATATAATTTATTTAAATAAGTTATAAAACACAGAAGGTGTGACCTGTTTTGTAGTCTCAATTTTTGACATCAATAATACACGCACAAAAAGAATAAAGTAGCCAAATTAACTATCAATATCAAATTATAGGTTCCATGAAAAAAGCGAATAAGAAAAATATGCACTTTTAAACATCTCGCAAATGACCACATGGAAAAGAGCACACGCATATGCATTTCCCTTATGCATTAACCCTCTTTCTGATTTGCAACCTTATGCATTTCATCATATGTAGTCTAGAAATGTGAGGTGTTGAATGTATTTTAGAGTTAAGGGTGTAAGGCCCCCATTTGTTATCTTTTTAACAACACCATTAACATTAAACGACTTTTTGAATGACTGTATTTAATATTATTAGGTTACTGAACTAGGCTTAACGGCACAGTAGGCGAGAGCATTGATGCTTGACTCTGACTACTATGTCCTCGGGTTCGATCCCCGGGCCAGATATTATCTGGGTTTTGGTTATAATTCCCGAGTGGTGACCGGGTGTGAAAGAATAGTCCCAATGTTGCTCATGCATGTCGTAAGAGGCGACTAAAATGAGTACACAGTGCCTGGGGGTATAGCCGGGCACCCTGCCCCTGGGGATTATATCAGGGGACTGGTCCTCCAGGCTGGGGGTTGGGCGTGGTGCTAACAACTCCACCCCATGAAAGAAACCTTGTTACGAAATCTCAAGTAATTAAATCATTCGGAAAAAAATCTGGAGAAGGCCAGGGCCCACCCAGGGCTGTCGAGCCACTGAAGAAGAAGAAGAACTAGGCTTAGGCTTATCAAATTATCAGTCGATAGTTTTGCATTAACTGAACTACTTATATTTTGTAATATAAAACCCTTTGAAAAATCGTCTTATATTAAAGGGCGCCCTTAAATAGTCACAAGACATGAGAGTTACTTAAGTGCACGTCTTTCTTATTTACGTTTCTCTCTGATCACCCAAGTTATGATATTGACCAAGTGGCCAAAAGGCAAGTATGGTACACTATTAATTTATATTTATTATCTTACCAAAGAAAGGCAGCATTCTTATTGCTTCCCAAATTACGTGAATCGGTATCAGCTTGTTTACTTACCTAAAACAAAAAAAAAACAATAGTTACTCACAAAATGTTAAAACTGTTATTTGTTTAATTAATAAGAAAAGAATCTATAACCAACAACCTCCTCCTATTTTGAATAATGGCAAACAAGGTTGCAACTCAGAAAATATTGTGGTGGTCCTGTGTTCGAAAACACAATAGTTTGACTGTGTACAGTAAATCAGATTTTGATTCCCCTCTACTCCTAGAGTTTTGTGATGCCAGCCTATATTGGCCATAAACTTACAGAATATTGCACAGCAATTATATCTGTATGTGTACAAGGAAGATGGAATTCAGGTATGTAGCAACATTCCAAACTAATATGGATATCACTAAAGTGTGCTCGTCCAGGCGGGGAGAATTGGTTAAAGGACGAACCGAATACTGTTTGCCGTGGCATGACGGGAGTGCAATGTCAACGTAAACTTTCATTCGCATACCACCACAATCACAATCTGTCCGGGCGCAAAGGTTTGACGTCAACGTTCTTAGCCATTGTGCCGACACAACCCAGTAAACATTTTAGAGTCACTTTGCCATCATATTGAAGATGCGTATGATTTTTTTGTCATGAAAGCATTCATTTACAGTTCAGTTTCTTACATACATTCATATGAAATATCTATTTTATCGGCTACAAATGGCGAAACCACTTCACCTGTCGAAATACAAATAAAGATAAACTTGGGCAGTTATTAAAGGGAGGCAGTGAAAGGAAGAGGTGGATGGCGGAGATAGAGAAAAGGAACGAGGAAAGAGAAGGAATGGTAGAGTATAAACAGGAGGGAAATAAAATGGTGAATAAAAAGGTGAGAAAAATAATAAAGATAAACTTGATGTTAATTGGATAGTAATAGAAACGTCATAAAATAGGAAACTTTACCAAATTGTTTACTGGGAATATACAATGGTTATTAATGAATACTTTCAGAATTTGAAAAGGTCTTATATAAATGATAGTATATTATCTAAAAATGTGTATACAGGCACAAACAAAACAGTTATTATGCAAAGACAAGAATTAAGCAGCAGTAGGAGTAGGAGGAAGAGGAGGACGGGGAGGAGTATGTGTTTCATGATGTGTACTCTTCTGGAAATAGAACTGTTTCTTAATAGAAAATGTAAACGATTGTGTTAAGTTTACTTTAGGCAAATCCAGTTGATTTCCGCTTTCGTGATTTTCATAACGAATAGAACAAAGACTGCGTACGTACCCCATTCACGTGAGTTTATAATTAGAACTGTTATAAAATACCTACTAATAACTTAATTGTTTAATGTGTACTCTTATATGTATTTCAATCACATTTATAAAATTATACAAGTCTATATGTACGTATGAGGTACTGATGGTACAGTGATTGAAAGCATTGATATTTGATACCAGGTTCACGGCCTGGAACCGATGCTACGAACACCTTCCAACGCTGGACGCATCGTGTAGTCAAGGCTGGAACTAAGGGCCTCTGCACACGAGGCGATTGGTTGCAAACCTTAGCCCCGAATCTGCCCGAACCGAATGAGAATGGAACTGTGTTGTTAGTGAGAGAATGAACGTGTATACGAGTGAGATAAGACACATGGCACGAACGTAACTAAACTGATTTCAAACTGGTTTTGAGTACGTTTGCCGCGAGTTTATTTCTCGGTCGCAGAGCATACTTGGTTGCATGGTTTTGATGATGATATCATCAACAGAGATGCTTACGAATACTATTGAAAAGTATTTAAATACATACATACAATCAAATATAACACAATAGAATCCCGTTTTGCTATTGTTAAAAATTCTATAGAGTCACGATACACGGCTCAACTACCAGTTTAGTTTCATTCGTGCCTTCTGTTTTCTCTCACTCGTATACACGTTCGTTTTATCACTAATAACACAGATTCATTCTCATTAGGTTTGGGCAGATTCGTGGCTAAGGTTTATAACCAGTGCCAGGCCTAAGTGTGCCCAATACCATGTGTCCAACGTTCAACTTGGAAGAAGTTCGGGCTGTTGTCGGTCTTTTAACCGGCGTCAAAAGTAATTTTTCTACCCTCACTAGAAACTTGATCCACATTTCATGCACTGCTGCACGAATCGTCCAACAAAAAAAAGGTATTATACTTGAAGGTTTCTTTATTTACTTGAAAGTTTTTATTAAACAGTGTCAGTGTGATGAAACATTAGTTCCACCTTGTAGTAGGAAAGTTGCCATGACAATCTTCCAATATTTGACTATATTGACACTCCTTAAAGGTAAGCATTTGAATCAAACGTTCACCGCATCGTTTGGTACCGGCTTTAGGCTGGGCTCACACGGTATTGTACTGCACATTTTTTACAGTATTCAGTTTTAAACGTATAATCAGCAGCATGCTCACACGGTAAATTTTTATTAGTAAAATCGTATAGTCGTTTTCATACGACAAAGTGAATGTACTAAAATGAAATTTGCTTTATGTTTAAGGTGAGTTAAGAAATAGAAAAAAAACGCTGTTTGATGCAGGTATTATTTAAGTTTTATTAATTTCATTAATTTTGAATAGGGCGAAACAATAGAGAGTTCGGACTTTAAATCGAAAATATTGTGTCAGATTTGTACTGCTAGAATTATTGTAGCCGAATTACTGTTGATTTGGCATTCTCTGTGAGTGTCATTTTTGAGTGCATTAACTATTGGTAGTCATTAGCACTTAAACCAATATTACATTTTTATATACATTTTTTATAACACATAACTTATATAATATATAATAATTCTTATTCCATATTTCAGTTTCTTTCATAATTCTATATCAAATTTATCCATCGGTGCTTTTCCAATCACTTCCTCATTCACCGTTCAATATCCTCATCCCTTTTCTATTTCAGCAACGCCATCTGTCACAGGAATCGCCTCAACTATGATGTCTCCCATTCCATCCAACTCTTCTAAAGCTGTTCTTTACTTTTTTTTTCTTTTTCTATTTTCTTTCTCGAATTTCTCTTTTTGTGAACATTTTCTTCTATATTCATTACTATGGTTGCACACAACCAATTAAATCTGACTTTACCAAACCCAGAAAATATAACTCTGGCCGGAGGATCGAACCCGGGCGCACAATAGTCAAAGTCAAAGTCAAGCATCAATGCTCTCGCCCAACTTTATCGTGTCTGTAAAATATTGTCTGTGACGCCATTTGAGTTGCAACGCGATTTTTATATAAATCCATTGCTTTATCCCACAAAACGAGCTTTTATTTCACAAAAGAAATCAATATTTGTGAACATTTTTTACTAATAAACTTGAAACACGACATGATGAAAGAACCGTGAGTCCTTCATGAGTGAAAAATAGCGCTGTATATTTTCATTCCTCCCCACTGGCTGAAAACACCATTAAAACGCTTTTATATGTAACTAAACAAAGGATATGTAATGTAATATTGCATTATAAAAATGGCGTCCGACTAGACAGAACGCCTAAGGACAAATAATCTAAATAATTTGATAAACATGTACACAATACCGGAGCCAGATTATCAACGAATAACCCCTCTACACCATCCCCCTCTATTCACACCCCCACCCACCAAATAATGGAGTACCATGGTTGGATGCACATTATGCCTTGAAGTCATTTTTCAACTAATCTAGTTACTGGAAGTCAAGTGAGATACACCGGGTGTTTTACTTATAATCATAAGCGAGTGAACGCTCTTTGTGTTATCTTATGATGCTATAGAGTTTACCGTCAGTTGCGATTTGATTTCCTAGAACGAAATACATTCTAATTAAGATAACCCACTTTTCTTAAGAAGTTGAGAAAATTAAAATACGAGTATAATGTTAATCTAGATGTATTTAATTTGTCAAAAAAATTACATTTTTCAGTCGATTGTGAAGCGAGATATTTATAATTTAGGCCTGTCTCAGTATGGCACCGTATTTAAGCGAATTTCTGCCGGACGTATACGGGCTACTACGCTTTACCTATCCGAACCATGTAAATGTAATGAGATCTCTCTGGAGCTCTCAGACTGCACGCTACAAAGCCGTCCGAATACGGGCGGCACTACCTCGCACAGTAGAACCGTATAAAGGCGAATTTTATCCAAGCGTTACCACTACTACAACGATATCCTATCCGAACCTTTGTAAATGCAAACAGCCGCCTCAGACTGGAGGGGATACCTAAGATCGCTTGTTGTTACGCTGCAATACGGTTCAAATGAAATCTATCGGCGACATCGCTATGTTCTGCATGCAGTTTATGTTTGTATTTCAGTGAATCATGGACACCGATACCGATACCGATACGATAGAACTAAATTTAAATTCACGCCCACCAGAACTCAGATACATAATAAATGCTAAAGTCCCTTTAATACCAGTAGTGTATCGATAAAAATTAAAGTTAAAGTTTGCTCTCATAATAAATTATATAAGTGCTAAAGAACTCCAATACACCCCCTAATACACGACTACAGACATCTGTGACACACATAGGCGGTTTGCTTTGTAGCTCATCCAATCCGCCGATTTACGTCCGAATACGCCGTCGCTTAAATACGGTCCCATACTGAGACAGGCCTAAGGTGCACGTAATTTACAAGTAACGGGCCGATAAAATGTATTTTTATCGGCCCGTTACTTGTGTGTTTGTGTGTGTGTGTGTGTGTGTGTGAAAAACCATTTTTAGGAATGTGCTAAAAGACTAAAGTATCATTCCCACTCACTGCTTTAATTTAATTTTGTAGTTTGTATTTAATTTAAATTGTTTAGCATATGGCAACACGCGTAGTCATTCACAGTACCATTTTTAATTTAATTTATTTTTTAAGTTTTCTTTGTTTTTTTAGAACCTAACAAGATCCAATGTTTTAAATTAAAAATATTAAATTAAGAAGAATTATATTATATTATAACCTCGAAAATGTGACAATCTGTCGAAATGCAGTAGTATTTACTTTTAAAAGAAGTTAATTGTCAGTTTTTTAAAAGTATAGAAGAGAAAACAATTTCTATTACTAATTGTTATTAAAAATAACAATTTTAATTCTTTCACGTACAATATGCACCAACTAAATTAACTAAACTTAAATTAGAACACAAATGTGAAAAAGAATGCTTAAACGAGAACCTGAAATCTAGATTACAATATTAAATAAAAACAGTAAATTAAATATCAAAACAGTGAGTGGGAATGAGGTTTAATATTTAATAAAACAAAGAAATAGGAAAATTTTGAAACTTGTTGAAATATTTAAAGTTGAAATTAAAAAAAAAAGTAATAGCCGTGTAGTGCGAGACAGATACCACAATTTGGCAATTAGTACTAGTGAGATAGTCTTTATAGTTTACATACACAAAATATAATAAATGTACCTATATGGTACCTCTATAGAATATACGGCATTGGGATTGGCAGTGTTGCCACATTCTATTTCATTAAAAGTGTGATTATATTGTGTATTGATTGTAGTGTATGTCAGCATATGAAAATTTCTATGTATCGAGTACAGTCTTCGAGCAAAATAAATTAGTCTGCAATTAAGTATATTAAAGTTTTCGTATTGACTGTCGGACTATACTTTTGTCTCCGTTTGTCACCGCCGAACTACCTTAAATAAATAATCTAATATTTAATTTTACTAAATTTCCTATTACATGGATTTTTAATTAGTTTCAATTTAAAAATGTCCAATTTTCAATTAAATATCGAAACTTTTTTCCTTTCATAATTGTGTCATCACGCCTTGGTGATACGGTTATACCCTTAAGATTAAAATAGCAATTTAAAAGTTTCCTGTTTTACCAAAGTTTATTTAATTATAATATCACAATATGTAAATGAGATGCTACTTTTAGAATTACAAAACATTTCAATTGATTAATACAATATTGTAAACTTAATATCCTTTGCTGTGGATCGAATTTGAATCTCTTCAAATCAAATTGTATTATACGCTTAGTAGCGTTGAAATAACAAGGCTAAGGCTATGGCTATGGCTACCTCTTATATATTTGCATAATATTATGTATATTGGATTTTGAATTTTGGGGATTGCAACTGTATAATAAATTTCTATATAGTCAATCATCAAAGAAAAATATTCAAAGAAATAATATAAAAAAACGGGAATGAACTTGATTGTTTGTAGTTTTTAACTTAGTATACTATAAAATCAACAGTAGGTGAGAGCATTAATCCAGGACGCTAACTACTGTGTTCTATCTCCGGGTCAGAGTTATAATTTCTAGCTTGGTTGTAATTATGTGCTAACATAATCATAAATATGAAAATATAAAGAAAAATAAGAAAAAGAAGAAATACAATCAAACAGACATATTTAGACTGAAAGGGTGTTAGGTACATCTTTATTCAAGCATATCATCTTTATACACTCAGATACATTTCACACTGTGTTCAGTTATGATAAAACTAAATTTCTATAAATAAATTATCTGAAGAATATACGACTGTACAGTGCACACTGTACATTTAGAAGGGGACTTACAGGGGGGAAGAGGGGGCACAGGTAAGTACGGAGCTATTTCTCGAACTCTACGAAGTCGTTGAAGTGAGAAAGGAAATACAACCACACTATAAAAGAAAGAAAAATACATACGTCAATGTGCATCAATGAAGTTTGAAAAGAAAACGAAATATTACAAAAAGAAAATAGAAAAAATAACAAAACACACTTTGCAAATATATAGAGTGTAAAGAATATTCTTTATGTCTATTTTCAAAATCTATAATTCAGTAAGAGGAGTAGATAAATTTAAAAAGAAAACTCAAGAGTACTTTAAAGTAGTTAAAGAGGTCTCAAGCAAAAGTACACAGTAATTAAATTGACTACTGAAGGGAGTAGGAGTGAAAAGAACGAAGAAAACACGAACGTCGCTGAAAGGTAACTGCGAAATAGTATAAACATCTTGCAGCTCTCTTATAGATACTGATAACACTGACAATACTGGTAAATGATGAAAATGTCGTGAAACTTGGACGATCGATAAAAATACTTAAAATACATGCTGTCTCAAAATTTTAGTGACCTAAGGCTTACAGTTTTCTTTTTGGAAATGATTAAAAATAACAATTTCCATAAATACCATAATTTTTAGTTCAATTTCTCCACGTAACATAATTTTTAACTATGAAAAAATGGTGACATGATTTTCAAAAACTACGTGAATATAAAAAATCTTTTGGAAAAAGAGAATAATTAAATAAAACCAGTAAAAACAGTAAATGTGGATAATAAGCCGGCAAATGGAGAGGGAAATTAAAACTAAAACGAGATTATACTCCAAGAAATGAATATTTCACACATTTTGATGGCTGAATTTTCACGGCTGGCAATACGTTTTCTATACGCCTGCGCATAACTTTTTTTTATTATATTAATTATTTTTGACATATTCTTTCGCCTTAAATCATTAAATTACATATCATTGTGCTTAATTACATTTTGTGATCCTTCTTCTATCAACCTATTCTCACTCCTTACAAAAAAAAAATAAAATACAAACAAAACAGAAAAATACTCTTCCATTCTTTTTCTTTTCTCGCTATCTCCGTCATCCATCGCTTCCCTTCACTGCCTCCCTTTAATACCTACACAATTTTCCTTTCACTTTTTACCTTTTTCTCACATGAATACTTAATGTGCATCAACGTTTCTATCTCTCTCCCGCACACTTTGCACATCCTTTCTCTCTATTTTTTAGTATCTGCTGCCTTTCTCTTTGTTTCCCAATCTAAATCTTGCTATGCATCTTATGTTCCTTGTCTCTTTTTCTCGTATGTACTCCGGTATCTCTCTCTTTCTAATCCTCTTATATCAGCCTGCTCATAACTCAAATAAGGTGTTGTTACAGTCAGACTGATATACTTGAAATTAAAATATTTAAAGAGCTAACTTTAAAAATACAATAACTGCTTTTAAGAATGTTTATCACATGTCTAGAATACTGAGTAATAAAGGGATTCATGACAAATGTCACTCATATAAAACGCCTATAGATGTAACTGAATTTTCTTTACTCTTAAAGCAAAGTCTTACAATTTCAGTGTTTATAGAGTCTACAGCGACAGCAACAGCAACAGCCATCATCTACAAATTTGATTCTTTCACGTATTTGCGTTTGAAATCCTTCACTGCAATCAAATCAAGTACAAATCGTTTGCTCAGAGTCTCCAGCATCCGATATAATCTAAAACTACTCCATTTTATGAGTGTGTATGTGTCTGTGTCTGTGTGTGTGTAGTATAAATAACTCAATTTTATTAACTTCGATTATATTATAAAAATGCCTTTGAATCAAGTTAACTTTACTCGCATTATAATTATTCATAAATATTACATAAAATTTGTATAGTACATTTGAAATTTAATTGCTGTACACAATTTAGAAGACAACCCTTGCACAACCTATCTGTGAACAATGTAATAGCTCATTAACAGTAAAGCACATCATCGATGGTCTAAGTACTCATTTCCAAATACAAAACTGTAATATTCCTGAAAAGTATAAGCAGATATTTGAAAGCAAAGTAAGTCTGAAAAACTTGGTTAACTTTATCAATACATCTAATTTAATCTCCTTAATTTAAATACAAATACTCGTATTTATAAATGTGAATGATATATTGCGAATGTTTATAAATGTATATGTTGTTTTTAATGCTAATAACAATCTAGTTGATGCACTCAAATAAATTTAAAAAGAAAACTAAACTAACTGAAATTTACTTTGTTAACTAAATGTGTATTTTATAATATTATTACTGCACGGTGTTTTCAATGACGGCCGCAGCAGCCCGAATCCATAATAAGGGCTCTCTAACACTGTAACAATTTTCTTGCGACTTGCGACCTTTCCAGTAGAGTGTAGTCGCATTAGCATACTCTATCATGAAGGGAAATTTTTATTTTAATATTTATCAATACTCCTCTATGTGTATTTCATAAGTTCGTATTCATAATATGGTTCCTACGTCTAGACGTAAATTTTTTTTTTTTTATTAACTATAACACTACAACTAAGTATAGATATACTTATCTAGTGGCTTAAAATTTAATAACTACACGGTGTGGTAGAGATTGCTCCAATTATCAATTCTACACGATTAGGTTACTAGGTCCGAGGGTTTAGTCCTGCGAAGTCTTCGAACATTATTACTATCAAGCAACATTTGCGTCACGGCGATGTTTTCGTCTCAATTCGTGTTTTGCTGCTATAGATTTGATTTCTTCTCCCAATGTGTTAATCTTCAGGTCTCTATGTATGTCATTATTGCGGACATACCACGGTGCATTCACTATACCTCGCAGAACTTTATTTTGGAACGTTTGTATTTCTTTAATGTTGGATTTTTTGGTGCAACTCTAGAGTTGCAGTCCATACAGGCTGTAGCATTTGTTTATATATAAGCAGATTGTTTTCAATGATCACTTCAGAGCGTCGCCCAACTAGCCAATACATATTCCTGTATTTTATGTTCAGTTTTTCCTTTTTCTTTTTGACATGCGTTTTCCATCTTAACTTATTACCTAGCGTCATTCCTTGATATTTTCTTCCTTCGCATGAGGAATTGTGTTTGCGTTTATGAGTGTGGGCAGAGTTTTAGTATTCTTTTGGTATGTGAAATAGACGTCAAAGTGCCGGACTACATTCAACTAATTGTCGCATAGATTCGGATCATAGTAGGATGCATACTCTCTCAAATGACTGCCCTTCATGGTGAGATGGGGAAACGATACAGATATACAGTGTTGACAGTACAGTATATACATACTGTGGAATATTAATGAACATTAACGTAGCAGGGTTATCCATGAGAAAATGTACTAACGCCTGTCGCACTATAGAAGCGTATTTAAGCAACAGCGAATTCGGACTTAAATCAACGGCAATTACCCTGAAATCAAGCCGACTTATGTGTCCTTCCATGTGTTGTGTCACAATACATACATACACGCCAAGTCAACTTGTGTACAGTAGGGTGTATTGAAATTTTTTAGCACTAACATAATTTATCATAAGAGCAAACTTTTACTTTAATTTTTATTGATACACCACTGTTCTTTCATTCTGTTTCATATTCCCTTACAGTGTATTCGTTTGGCCCGTTTAAATACGGTATTCGGACGGCTTTGTCATTTACAGTGTACTAGGGTTCATTACATTTACACGGTTCGGATAGGTAAAGCATAGTAGCGCGTATACGTCCGGTCAACATTTGCTGAAATACGGTTGCATACTGCGACAGGCCTTATGCGAAACAACTTGAATACACCCTATTCAAGTTGTAGTGCCAGTCAGGCCTAATCTGTTTATTGTATAGTGGATGTGATGTCACGGACCGTCACTGGGCATTCAACTGCAAGACAAAGCATGGAAAAGCAATATATTTCCGTTAAAAGCTTTTTATTTATATTATTTTACAGTCTACCGCGACTTGAAACGTGGTTCATCATAATTATAAGATTCAATAAGTGCAATAAAATAATTAAAAACAACAAAAGCTGCAATTAAACTCTTAACAATATCTCTATAGTTAAAATCAATAAAATCAATTGTATACACAATAGAATCAATACAATCTTGGGTGGTCCTGGTCATAGCTGAAACGCGTTCATGGTTATGGGTAATGACGTCACGTGTTTCAAGCAAAAAAAGCAAAGAGTTCTTCTAACGGTTTAATAGAAATTATTTCATTTACCTATAACTTTTTAATGAATCATAATAATTTTTATTTGTGCCAATACTTATAAAAACAAAAAAGCAATAACTTGAAAGTGATTTTACTAGTTTATTTAACGTCGGGCTATTTCCGATGCTGCATTCTATCATCGATAACATTCTACAACGTTGGCAGTATTTTTACTGTGTAGTATAATCGGTGGCAATATTTTTGCGATGTAGCCTCATATATGTGGGCAACATTGCTACCTCATAAGTTTAATGAATATGAACACATAATAAAATTAATTCTGATAACAACCAAAACCAGAAAATATTGCGCTGGTCCAATGATCAACCTGAAGATACAGCAGTCTATCGTTAGGCATAAATGCTTAAGTAAACTTATATTTAAATATTTATTTGAGTGCATCAACTTTCAACAGTTATTAGCACTTAAAAGAACATATACATTTACAATACTTAATTTACAACTTATAGACACGAGAATGGGTACTCAAAATAAAGAGATTAAATTAGTTTTATTGATACAGTCAGTAAGGTTTAAATATCTGTCTATATTCCTCAGGCATATTACAGCCTTGTCTGTGCGATGAATACCTTGAGCATCGAAGAATAATATGTTTATTAAGGGAATTTAGCGCCTGCAGTGTCGCCTGTAATTTATCCAGTAATATTTTGTTTCGCGGTTTCCACCAGGTTTAAAACCCTCTTATGCTGATATTACATTACATAAACTGCATATGTTGTACAGTAAGAATACATGTTGCCCTGAATTAGTTTAAAAAACATCTCCACCATTGCAAAGAAGTGTATTTAAGGCCATTGATACTATTGAATCTATACTCAAATTTTAATTATTTAACGTCTTCTATCATTCCATCTTCTTCTATCATTCCATGTCCTTCAATATATGGGCCTGCACCACTGCGAAATAATGATTATGCATGTATATAATCAATTTAACTTAATAATAAAATTCTAGCTCGGGGATCGAACCCCAAGACACAGCAGTTGTCTCAAGCATCAATCAATCGTATCATCTCGTTTAAATTGTCGTCAATTAATTAACTAGTATATCACTTTTTTTTTACATAATTTGAGAAAATTTAAATATGATAACATTATAAGTGTTTTTAATTTGAACATAAAATTGTAAATGTTTTGATCAGGTGTGAAGCGAGATATATTATAATTAAAGTGAGCTTATGTAACATGCAGGAGGCCTATAAAATATAAAAACGTAACGTTTTAATATATATGTAAAGAAATTATATTTCTTTAATTGGTACAATGCTCGTCTGTCGGTAAAACAGTGACCGTTCAGTGAAAACAAATACTCATGAACGCCATACATGTCGCTGTAGGAATAACGGCCAACATAGTTGATATTTTGAGTCGACAGAACTCAAGTGAATAATAAACTTTAAACGTCGTTTCTTTAAATTTCAGGTAAGATAGTATGATTTAAGTTAAACAATGTAATTATTAAAATATGTATATATTTCCAAAATAAACTTTAAATTTCAGAAGCAACATATGAGTTTGTTTAAAATTTACAATTTCTAATAAAACTAGAGATATTGTCTTATAACATATATATCTAAAGATTTAAAAAAAATTGATAGTAATAAACGGAAAAAATTATATATAAATGCAAATATTGTTCTATATGCATTGTAACGTAACGTTAGCACTTACCATATATATATATATATATATATATATATATATATATATATATATATATATATATATATATATATATATCCAACTATACTTTTGCCAACGATTGTCACTGGTGAACTACTTTAAATAAGTAAACTTAAAATAGAAATGAAGGATGTTTTAAACCCCGTATTAAATATTTCCAGTAGTTCCTTTTCACATATTTCTATATTTTCTCTAATCATATAACAAAACGGAATTGGGTTTACAAAACTCAGAATATTTGAAATACTGAATGTGTTGTGTTGTAAATGGCAAGCCACCCTTAGCAAGTGGGTAGAGGGTAGGGGTAGTTGGTATGCATAGCGATCGGCAAATATTTCCACGACAGGATCTTTTGACACTCTGACTCCTGGTGTGTGTTGTGACAAATGAAGTACACACAGAGAAATGAAAAATTGGGAAAATACAGAAAAACATAAAGATGTTAAGAACACTTGCTTCAATCAAAATATGTCAACATTCACGAAAGGGGGTTAAGAATAAAAAAAAACAGAAATGTGAATAGAACAGTTTATTTATTTAAAATAAGATCATTTTTCTGAATTTTATTATATGATTTATACATGCGTTCGCTCCCAAAACCAATCTACCTACTTCTTGAAATATTCAAATTTATCAAAAATGTGTTTAAAACGATGGGGGGAAAACTAAACCGAAATAGTAACCATGTAGTACTAATAGTGCTGCGTCTGTTTCTTTACGATAAATATATAAAAAAAAGAATAGACAGTCGTTTTTCCAGTGCGCTAAGGCCTAGCCACCACAGAATAATAATTCTGTTTAGAAAAAAACGCGAATTCTTTAGGTTTTACTATAGGTTTTAATTCTCCTCAGAAAATATCTGTAGGCAGGGGCGGCCTTAGCCATTGCGAGGCCCGGGCAGCAGAACTTTGCGAGGCCCAGGGGCGGCAGATCTTAGCGAGACACTTGTTCTTTGTATAATTTATGTATGTATATCTTTGTATATATTTTTGATGATAATTGACGAGAAAAAAAATTTTATATTGGAAGATTTATAAAAGTTAACAAGCACAAAGACGACAAATAATAATGATGTTAAACTAAGGCCTTAAAAGATATACGCAGTGATTCTAGTGGGATTTCTAAAGAGTGAGGCGCGAGAATCAAATACATATATAGCTGTGAATTTTTCTACTTGGGTTGTTACGCCAGAATGCGAGGCCCCTACAAGAGCGAGGCCCCGGGCGATTGCCCTGCTTGCCACCCCCAAAGGCCGCGTTTGTAGATTTCTACACAAATCACCGTGGCACAGATTTATTATTTACTATATTGTATTGTATTTATTTTATTCTTTCGCTTTAAATCAATAAATTACATATCATTGTGGTTTATTAAAATATAACATATAAAACTCTTTTGATCTTTCACATCAACAGTTCAGTTTCACATATACAGTCAGTATATAGTCCACTGCTTCTCTCTTCCTGCTGTTTCTACTCTGCCCTTCCTTTTCTTTCCTCGCTCTCTCTAACTATATCCGCCACTAAGTGCTTATCTTTAATAACTGCACAATCTACTTTTCACTTTTTACTCTTTTCACATGAATACTTAATGTGCTCAAGTGTTTCTATCTCTCTCCCGCACACCCAGCAGATCTTTTCCTCTCTATTTTCGCAATATGCTGCCTAAACCATTGCCTTCTTCTCTCTGCCTCCTCTGCCACCATTCTGTGGTTGTTTTCCTTATATTCTTTTTCTAGAACATATAGATGAATGTGGACACACGCACCACGGAATGAATGCCGCAAACTCATATGCTGTTGTCGGCACATCCCTTTGGAAGCAGTATGCATTCTGAAGCTACCTCTATTTGAACATCTATTAACAAGGCAGGATATATAAATACAACAGTATAAAATCAGTTCTTGGCCGAGGCAAGTACTGCATAAACACTGAGTTAGTATACAAAATTAAAACTCAGTAGAAAAAAACCGCGCGGTATTATGCCGTAGTGGGATCTAAGCCTAACACAAAATATTTGAAGAAAAAATAGACACTAGATTAAATACTGTTACTTAACTTAACTTGCAGTTAACACTACGAAATAAGTTCTTTGACAAAAGTAATTAAAATATATGTATTTAATACTTGATGGAAAACTACACATAATTAATAAAATGAATGACATACGTGACGTATTAACTAAGTTAATATGTCATTTAAGTCAGTTAAAATCTCAACAAATATATAAACAAACATTTATTTAGTCTGGAGAGATCACGGCATGGCCCTTCGGTCGTTGGGCGTCGGTCGTCGGTCGTCGCGACGCTATTTAAAGCAAAGACAAAATACAGACCCATCCTCCTTGATTCCCTTTCCTTTTCACCACTCAAAGATCGCAGTGTGTTTTGGAAAATAAGAAAAATAAATGTATAAATTACCGAAGCAGATATCTGCAGCTGTCGTGTATAAATAGAATCTATTCTTTATAAATATGTCAGTTCGATAGAATATTAGTGCATATTCTGTATGCACTCCCACGCTACACACTAAACAAGATGCATTTTATTGCAGCAGAAGAATGAGTGATTTGCATAATATTTGTTTATATTAACTGTGGTTCTAAAATGTGTGTTACTGACGGCGCAGTGGGTTCGGGTTCAATTCCACATCAGCGCTATATTTTCAGGTTTGTTTATTATAAAATGAATGTAAAGAAATTATATTTCTTTAGTTGATACAAAGCTCGTCTCTCGGTAAAAGAATGACCGTTCAGTGAAATCATATACTAATGAACGCCATAGGTGTCGCTGTAGGAATAACGGACAATACAGTTGATATTTGAAGTCGACAGAACTCACATTTTTAGTTAGTGCATATTATATATATAAGGTTATAATAAAATTAGATAGAAAGGAATTGACAATTTATGGTAAATAATAAACTTTAAATGTCGTTTTATAAGACAATATCTCCACTTTAAATTTCAGAAGCAACAGATGGGTTTGTTTAAAATTTAAAATTCCTAATAAAACTGGAGATATTGTCAATAAGGAGATATTGGTAATATATATGACGCTTTGACGTATGACGTTTTTTGTAGAAAGACATTAAATTAAATAAACAAATCCGATTCCGAAACTCCGATTCTGACTTCGGTTCCGATAAAACCACCTTCATAACATCCCTACTATAGACCTTATTTAGTGTACACTCATAAAAAGATTCTGTGTAAAATCCAACATTTACCGCAGCGGATATACTCGTATTTTATATCTTATCAACGTATGGTTGGCCCACGCGGCGAAGTATTCAGTAGTGGAACAAGACAATGTTAATTCACTAAAGTGGCGGAAAACATATTCCTGCGAAAAACAACATCTTATGATTCGTCATGATGATCGCTTTCTATTGATATAACCCGAAAAAATAACAGAGTCTTATAATAACATTACGAGTGCTTCGTTACAAATAGTTCGAGCTCTCGAAAAGAATATTTTATAAATATTACGGTTTGAACGGAATACGAAAATAATCATTTTAAGTCTCGGCTTAGGTGGGAGATTTTAACGAAAATCATTCATTCCAACATTGGACACTGGATGGTTCGGACGAAGTTCGGACATGATCCAAATGTCATGCACTGCTGCACGAATCGTTCAACATTGGAAGGTTTTATACTTGAAAGATTATTTATTTACTTGAAAGCTTTTGTTAAACAGTGTTAGTGTCAATAATATCAATAAATTAATAAAATAAATAAATCATTCGGATTGAACATTCATTCCACTGTGTCGCAGGAAACTTGTCATGTCATGACTCACACGTTGGAGGCAAACATTAGCATCAAACGTTCACCGCATCGTTTGGTACCGGCTTAAGCGTGACTATTAAACAAAATGGGAAATGAGGAAAAAGGAAACAGATACTGGGAAAGTAGTCAGGAAAGAATGTGTAGAGTGTGGGGAACGGAGGACGAAACACTGGAGCACATTAAGTTTGATTGTAAGGAAAAAGTAGGGAGTGAGATGAATATTGGGCACATCTTAAAAGGGGGCAAGGAAGGAAACAGATGGATGGCAGAAATAATTAGAAGAAGGAAGGCTGAAGCTTTTTAAATCTTTTTAAGGCAGAAGAATGTAATGCCGAAAGTAAAGGGAAGAGGTGGATGGTGGAGATAGAGAAAAAAAACTAGGAAAGAGAAGGAATGGCAGAGTAGAAACAGGAGGGACAGTAGCAGGAGGAGCGAAGCAAGAGGAGCAAAGCTGTAGCAGTAGCAATTTTGTTTTTATTTTTATAAGGAATGTTATTTTTTCGTTTGAAAAAAAATAAGAATGTTTAGATTTAATAAGGATCAAAATTGAATTAAGCACAAGAACATGTATATAAATGAGTTAAGGCACAAGAATGTAGTGCCAAATGTCAAAAACATTAAAAATAAAATAATAATAATAATAAATAAGATTGTAAGGTCATGAACTGTAATCTGTAGTCAGAAAGACAACATTAACATTAATATTCAGAAATCATTGTGTGCAGGCGCCGTACTCTATATTTGAACCTGCGCGGATGATCGTGTGTGGACTCAACAATCCAACTAACACTAATAGTATTGAATCGATAAAATGTATTCAATAACCAACATTAAAATCTAATCAGGTAGATTAGGGATATTATTCTATACAACTCCAAAGAGCATCTAAAAATAACTACATGATAAACGCCCCCCCCCCCTCATTCGCAAGTCGCCGGATCCCACATTGAAGACCTCGACGGGTGAAGAGAAAGGGGTAGAGGAGGAGGAATAGGTTGTGGCCCGGTCTACTCTTATCACACAATTTATTGACGAGTTTTTTAATAACTAGAAGGTTCATGTTGAGCGAAGACATCAAAGATAATTGAATCTAATACTATCCCATAGGGTAATATTGAAAAAATAATATTATAATAAGAAAAAGGTAACACGAGCAAGAGGTTACTCGAATAAAGATGGAAGGAATGTAAGATGGAAATATTGAATTGTTTTAGATAAAAGAAAATAATTTGTTTTTATATAATAAAGTTTATAATGAAAATTCGATTATATCTTAACTTGCATTATTATAATATTAAATACATTTACGATCTATTGTAAACAGGGGCGACTGTACCTTAAGTGCACTCGTGCGATGCACTAACAAATATTTATAACTTGAAAAATAAAGAATCACAAAATATCATATAATAGCACAATTACATATTGACTTTATACTTAGGATGTTGCAAGGAATCAACTTAATCTTTATATAGCAATATTACTACTACTAGAGTTTACCCCCGTCGCAATGCGACTTCTTTTTGCCGTGTATGATTTGAATCCAATAAAATAATTCGGAATTACATTTCATATTTAATTCTATTTTTAAATTGAAATAATAAACTCGCACACATATACATTGACCAACTTTTTTTCAAATTTTGGGATTTTTTTTTCGATTCGTAAATAAGTTACCAAGATTAGCCTATATACAAAATTTCAACTTTTTCAATTTTTACTCTCGGAAAATACTGCCCCCGTGCCACCAAATAAAATTTAATTTAATTTATTTAAATTTAATTTAATTTTGAATTTTTTTTTAATAACATGTTTTATTATTAAGTATTCCAAAATTTGAGTTTTCTCAAAGTTTCCTACCTTGCCCTCTAATTTTCTCAACGGGCCCTATTCCAATTTTTTAATTTATAAATTTCAAGTAATGTTAGAATTGAACACCGTAATACGCATACCAAATTTCAACTTTCTATCTTTTACGAATTAAAAGTTATAGAGCAAAAAGTAAAAAATTTTTTTTTAGTTTTTCCAAAATTCCAGGAAGTTCAGGGGAAAATTCGTGGACGCCAAAAGTCTTAGAATTTTTTTCTCTACAAAATAGCAAACTTTCAAAAACATTGACGGAGCCGTTTTCATTCTACCATACGAATTTCAGCAACAAACAAACATATAAATATACACTTGGAACATTATTATACTTAGGATGTTGCAAGGAATCAACTTAATCTTTATGTAGCAATATAACTACTATGGAATAAGCGATACATCGCCTAGTGCGTGAGACAGAAGATACTCAGCGCAAACTATATGAAGAATCTGGCGTTGACTGTGCGTCGCACGAGAATGTATATTACCGAAGCTTGCTGAAATAACACGACATGAGCCGGCCGCACTTGTGACGCGTCAGTTATTGTAAGATTATTTTTGATTACGTAATTAGAGACGGTATTTGACTTTTTATAGTTTAGTCGTTTATGAATCGTTACTGTGACTGTGACTGCATTACTGTGACTGTGATAAGCGTAAAAATAAGTATTAACTTTAATATTGATTATATTAAAAACAATAATAAAACTTTTAATAATAGAGTGGACATAAAATCAGGTGGACCGCCAAGGCCATTTCTTAATTTAAAATAAGAGTGTAAATTCTCTATAAGTTAGTAAAGTAATTCTCTATAAGCTAGTAAAATGCACTACCAGATCTCGTAGCCAGCAGCCGCCTCTGATTATAAGTATATTTATTTCTAATGCTTGCTACTAGGCTATACGTTCTTCCACATTAAATCATTAATTATATTTCAATAAATTGACTTAAAAATATTCTAGATTCTAATCAAACTTAAACTAATGACATCTCTTTCCTTCTTTTCCTCGTGTTACTTTGTCTGTCTTCTACTTAACTATTCTAAACTGCACGTTTATCCTTTTCCTCTCCCTCTCTCTTCTTCGTTTTTCTCTGTATCTCCACCATCCATCTTCTTCCTTCTCTGGCCCTTCTTAATAACTCCTCTATATTCTTTTCACCAAACCAAACATTCTACATGTCTATTATGCCATCTTGTCCCTTTTCAGCAGCTATTTCCCTGACATCCTTACTTTCTTTACTGTTCCCACAATTAAAAATCTATACAATTAATTAAAAATAATGGCACCTTGTAGATCCTCCAATAATGAGATTTAGATTAGGCCCGCACTGCAAAAAAACACAGTGTGATATTTTACCACAATTCTGTAACACATGGAAATTCGAACCGAAAATTCTGCAATTTAAGGCCTGTCGCACACTGCAAGCGTATTTAATCGACGACGAATTTGGGCGTAAATCAGTGGCTTGGTTGAGCGGATAGAACTCCTACTCAAGCCTACTCCTGTGTTCCTTGCATGTGTTGTTTCACAATATGAATTCGCTTGGTTAAAATTCGCTGAAATTTGGTTCCAGTATGAGAGCTATGTTACGCCCGTATTCGGATGGCTTTGTCGCTTGCAGTGTATAAGGGTTCATTACATTTACAGGGTTCGGATAGGTAAAGCGTAGTAGCCTGTATACGTTAGGCAGTGTGCGACAAGCGTAATGCAAATTTCTACGATCTAACTACTTCACTCACCGAGAGAACAAAAAGAATATTTAAAAAATTAACTTTTTCGCTAATTTCAATAACAGCTTATAGGAGGAGTTACTACATTATAGTCTTTAAGCTTATAAAAGCTATGTCTCTAATTATCTACGTATTCATAATGTCTACCCATCGATATCAATATCATGTAGTTTGCAAAATATCCGGCGATTCCACTACATTTATGTATACGAGTATATTATATACGTATATATATAATTTAACAAGAACTCTTAACTCAATCATAGTAATTTACTTTTCTCTTCTAATTCCTTGAATAGAGTTTCAGAAGCTTCATTAAGACTGCTATGCTTTAATTCTCTTAAAGGGTATTTGAGTTAAAGTATTCTGAAAAGGTTTATCACAACTTTCAAGTGAACAACTGAAGAGTTAAACAGAGAACACTCATTCACTCACTGACTCATTGTTTAGCTTTAGTTTAGAAGCCAATGAACAAGTTTCATTTCGTTGCCACGCAATTTGTTTTATTGTAAATCGATTTAAATTTATTTATTAATGATAAAAGATATGTTACAGTTTAAATTGTGGTACTCTTCACTATTACACGGTGCGAGTGACCGTGCGAGTTTGTCAGGACAGTTACTACAGTACAGCTACTCGCACGGTGTGTGAATAGATATTTTGAGTCGAAAAAATCGAGTCGATTTCTTTAATCGATTTTAATCCCGTCTCAAACATTCGAAAATCGAGATCCGATTATTTTTTTGTAAGAATGCAACTATACAATATATTCATTATTTATTATAAGCTGGCCATGAAATATTGGGAATTATAATTATTTTATTCTATAATAAATAAAGTTCATGATTTTATTGATTAATCAAAAATCACTCTTCATTTATTCTTCAATTATAAGAAAGGCTTGTATTTTTTTTACAGACTTAAAATATCGTTTCCTTTTTTTTCGGTTAGTGTCTTTTTTTATATAAAAACTCAAAAAGAATCGAAAAATCGATTTTTGAGAAATCGATCGAAAATCGATTCTTTTCTGAATCGATTTTTTAGACTTCGATTCGTATCGATTAAAAAATCGATCTTTTTTAGGAAGAATCGCCTTCCCTAGCTCACATACGACTTTTGGTATATATATGCTCTAAGGACAGTATACAGAGACAATAGCTCTACTGTCTACTGTCAGGTCATGTCGCACCATGTGTCCATTCCATAAATAATTAAGTTGTAGTATGCTTTAACACAAGGCAGTAATAATACAATATTAATAAGAAAACAATATAAATTCACTTATTGCCTAGCTTTATGTCAAAGCACAGTATTATTTCATTTAAATTAATTTCTAATTAATATCGTAGACGTACATAGTAATAATTAATTAAATTTTCTGTCTGGAATTAGTTAGGAACGACAAATAAATGCGAAGTTGAGTTCAAAGTTCCGATATTTTAGTTTCACGATTCTGTACTTTATTTTTCTTATATTAGATTTATACACGTATTTCCCGTAGACTGAAAAGTCTTCAGCTGCAATGAGGCGATTTTTCTATTAACTTTTGGTGAAGTTTGCTTCGTGAATATTAAAGGAGAGTACAAAGTTCTGTAAGAGGATTTCCAAGAATCGAGTAAGTACGAGTCTAGAGTAGTTAAAGGGACGGAAAGTTGACGGAAATGGGAAGGTTTAAGAATGCAGAAGGCTTAATTGTGCTACAGGGATGTTGGGTTTAATTTAGATCCTGGATTACTAACATACGGACAATGTGTTTAGATTAAGTAAATTAGTAATCTTAATTATGTCTACTAAACTATTTATTTAATTTAAAATTCAAGCAATTACCGGAATGGTATTTCCAGAATAGTTTATTAAATTATTTATTATCAAACAAAGAAATATACCGTTTGGATTGCAGTAGAAATTAATTTCTTTGTGATTTTTTTAGGGGTATCACAGATTTTTAATGCTTCTATTTCTTCATTACACAGTAAACATTTTGGAGTTACTTTGCCATCATAGATGCGTATAATTTGTTTTTTATGAATGAGTTCATTTACAGTTCAGTTTCTAACAGTCGTTCATATGAAATGTCTTTTTTACCGGCTACAAATGGCGAAACTATTTCACCTGTCGGAATACAAATGAAAATAAAGTTAATGGGAACTATAATTGAAGTGCAATAGTGATAGAAACATTACAAAACAGGACACTTCACCAAATTGTTTACTGGGTAAGGGTCATCAATTAATTCATTCACGCGCAAAGAAAGAAGAGGTGTACAAATTATGACAAGACGTGACAAAGAGGGTATAGGAATCTCCGTGACATCACATGCAATCTAAAATTCATCTTTAAGAATAAGGCCTAGGAAATAATAATGCAACCAATTATTTTCAAATTAGTGACGCCACAATAGGTGGAAAGTGGTTCATAATGTGTGACGTGATGGCACAAAAAGGAGGGTGATAATAGCCTTGAAATTTGTGTGACGTAATGTATGGACGACCCCTTGTTACAAAGCCTTTCCTATAAGTCTTTTTTAACTTGTTAATTCAGTAAGTCACAATGAAAAGGTCTGCAACTTTGACCTGATTATTTGCTATGACCTCTCAGAAATTTAATGTTATGATGTCTTGCAAGGCTTTAAAGCTCCGTAAGATATCAATTGGTGTCGTAATATATCTTTTTGTCATTTAAAATATAACAAAATTTGCAATTTTAACAATGGCTTTGTCACAGGAGTAAAGCCTCATTCCCACTCACTGTTTTGATATTTAATTTACTTATATTTAATAATGTAATCTAGATTTCAGGTTTTCGTTTAAGCATTCCTCTTCATATTTGTGTTTTAATTTAAGTTTAGTTAATTTAGTTGGTGCGTTTGCATCGTTAGTAATATAATTTTGACAGTTCGACATAATTGTATGTGAAATAATTAAAATTGCTATTTTTAATAACAATTACTAATAGAAATTGTTTTCACTTCTATATTTTTCAAAAACTGACATTAAACTTCTTTTAAAAGTAAGTCCTACTGCATTTTGACAGATTGTAATAGTTTGAAGGTTATAATATAATATAGTGTTTCTTAATTTAATATTTTTAATTTAAGATATTGAACCTTGTAAGGTTCTAAAAAACTAAGAAAACTTAAAAAATAAATTAAATTAAAAATGGTACTATGAATGACTACGCGTATTGTCATATGCTAAACAATTTAAATTAAATACAAAATACAAAATAAAATTAAAGCAGTGAGTGGGAATGATACTTAATACATTCATATATACAATTGATTTCTATTTTGAAATTGGACGTCAAGTAATGTGCTTCGGAAATTCCATCATTTCTACCATTTACCTAAACGTTATGTGAGACAAGACTTTGTGTCTTGCTAAACTGTTAAGAGATCATTAGGAAATAATCTTAAAACATTTAAAATATTCTATAAACTCAGCTTTATAATAAATTTAAGGAAATTTTTAAACAAGATAAAAAACATCAAAGTTTTTTGCAGATTATACGCTAATGATTTCCGTCTTTACCACCCTTTTTCATTTTCTTCTTCGATATTCTTTATAATATTTAATCATTTTCCTTTTGTGTTTTCGGCTTAGATTCAATAGCCTCAAATATTAAATTTATTTAATCAAAGAGCTGGTGGAATTAATTATACAGACTACAAGATATTTGAGACCTATATTTACTCGTACAAACTTCAAAGTCTTTTTAGCGTGGTTAATTTTACATAGGCATTATTCTTGAATAATGTCATGATATTAAAATAGCAGATTTTATCGACAGTTTTTACTCGGGCTTGTAAACTAAATCAATAACAGCTTTTATAATTTATCATGTTTCAGAATATTTTTGTATTATGTGTTAGACATGGGCGTCCGCAGATAGGGTAACAGAAGGGTCTACACTACTGTCTAACTATTAAACTTATCTACCCGATAATATCTAAAGGGATCAATTGCCTCGTTTGCTTTTCACTGCCCTGGAATAACCCTTAGACTTATTAAGGTAAAACTTAGGACCCCGGTCTGAGAGAGTACCCAATTTAATAAATTGACTATATAGAATAAAATTAGTCATGGGTAAAGTAAGTATTCTTATCATTTTACTTTCACTCTAGTTAGCTTGCTACAAGCTAATTCAAAGGTTCATTTTCTACTTATGATATAGAAATTACTTTGCAGAACCAGGGCCGTCTTTAACCTATTGGAGGCCCTGGGCATGTTAGGATAATGGGGCCCCTATGACTTTGACAGAACACTATTTTGTTATAATAGACAAAGAAACTAGATAAACAAGGTTAAATATTTATTTTTATTAACAATCACATGAAACGAATAGATAAATGTAATATAGTCCACAAAAGTAACTCTTTTAACATTTACAGATTAGTGCTTAAAAATCTATGTTATTTGAAGAGGAACCCTTCTAGATTTCAGATGGGCAAAATCGTTAATCACTTCTTCAAAATCTATGCTTTTTAGCACATCAGATTCTATGGACATCAGCGACAAATTGGTTAATCTCTCTTGAAGCATTGTACTTCTTAATTCATTTTTAATTCTTTTTAATTTGGAGAAGGAGCGTTCTCCACTGCAGTTAGTTACCATCATGCTTTAAAAGATTCTCAATGCGATTTCTACATTTGGAAATGTGTCTTCAATTTTGTTTTTTTTCAAAAGTTGATATATTTTTAATATACAATCCTTATTTTCACTGTCATCAATTTTCAAGTATTCTGTTAAATGCAAACATTCTATTTCTAACTCTTTCTCATTAACATCTTCATAATAAAATTCAGCAAATTCTTTGCAACTTTGTCTCAACTCTTCAGAATTGAGAGTTTTCAAGCGAAAAAATAAATCAAAACGTTTACTGATATTCTTATACGAATTTAATCGCTGTTTAGACGTCGAAAAAAAATTCTCAAGGACATCCACACAATTTGTTCATGGAAACTCAAGGTATTAAGAAGGAGGATTTGGATCCATCATACCACACTTATTTAGTACGAAAAGAATCGTCATGTTGCGAATGCCTTCTCTGTCTATATTGCGAATGGATATTTGACAAATTATTGTTTTTATGTAGAATATACGGAAGTAATAATGAAGAAGTCTTCATTTATAATAAAAAAACCTCAATGTGAGCTGAAGTTCTCAAAAAAACAAATCTATCAGATCACAAATTCCATTGTTTTATTAAAATTCATTGTAAATAAATAAAATATGTACATATTATTAGCATTTATATTAGACTGGGCCAAAAAAAATCAAGTATTTTTTTTTTAAAGGTACATTGAAAATCTTATTCGGGATGTCAAAAAATTTTTTTGTGAAAGTTTGACCCCTTAAAATCAAAATTAACAGGTCTATCATCGCAATTTTAGATTTTTATTCTTCTTTCAAATTCTGTTTTAAGAACTTCTAAACCATCAAGCTAAAAAAATTGAACTATATTTATGCTTATAGGAAATTAAATGCTCTACAAAAAATGATGAGTGTACTACTGATGATTTTTCTTTAAAATGGGTATGTGCTTAGTATACCATTATATATTTAAATTTATCTAAGCATGCTGAAGTCGGAAAGCCTAATTTTTGGGCGAGAGTAGAGTAGCTTCGCGCATTTACGAGTAAAAGCGAGTAAGTTGGTATTTTAGTCAGTAATTTAGGTTCGATTTCTTCGAATCAAATAAGTTTTTTGGTAATAAATATTGGTTATCGTTTGATGATCTGACAGGAACTAGGAACTTTGTATTTGATCTGAGGGGGGCCCTATCGATCGCGGGGCCCTGGGCACTTGCCCAAAGTGCCCAATGGGAAAGAGGGGTCTGTGCAGAACAAGTTACATACTTGCCAGCATACTTAAAGCTAATTAAAATGATAAATTTCGTCACATTTTTACCTGAGATATTCGGAAAATCGGTAGTAAGGATCTTCAATAAAGTTTTTAGTCAAGGCATTTTTATTTGATTTCTATAGATTATTACAATTTATCCTGTTTAGAGGACATTCAGGTATGTAAAAATTAAGTTGGTGTGCCCATCGATTCATCCCTCAATTTCAATAGATCCTAGAATCTGATTAATTGGCTAATAGGTCCCGAGGTACTTTCCTTTTTAGTCTGCGTCCTACCAAAATATTGGCCATAGGACAGCTGACCAAATTGTTTGGATGTGCAAGTATTCTCTCTTCATTAACTGTGAGTATATCCAGATTATGTTATTAGGTACAAACCATGGTGCATTCGTGGCAATTCTTAGCATTTTAGATTGGAATCTTTGGATTATTTCAATATTAGAGATAGATGCAGTATCTCATAGTTGAATACCATTTGACCATATTAGTTTAAGTATGGCTTTGTAAAGCAGGAGTTTGTTTTCAGTGCTCAGTTGTGACTTACGTCCTATCAGCCAGTACATCTTCCGCTGTTGTAGGCCTTCTTTCAACTAAGCCTTCTGTCTAAGTATATTCGAAGGTACCTCACATGGTCAGCTTGCGGTATATTGACATAACTTAATGGAGCTCTACATATACAAAGCAATAGCATAAAAACTGCCCACATAGTAGGAGATCGTCTGATATAGAACTATCACTTTAATTTCTTTAAGCAACTTACGAAACATACTCATGACATAAGCTATACACGTGAACAAACACTATCAAAATGTTCAAATAAAGTCGTATTTTCTTGTTTCTTTACTTTCTAGATTAATAAAATATTAACAGCATACTGTTTACTGTAATTTTAATGAGAACGAAAGTACGTAATTAAGGGTAAAGGTGGAGGGTGGAGGGTTGGTCTTCCCGAGGGAGCTCCTTTCATAACCCTATATTTAGGTCATTATATAAATCACAAATTTTGTTGGTCACGCTTGTTTTGTTTGTACTATTGAGTCTATGAGGTTTATCATTATTTTAATAAATTTCATATTTCCCAGGTGACAAAATATGACATGTTGTTATTCTAGTATGACAGCCAATCAAAAATTACTCAGGTATATGTACCAGAGCATTAGTAACGATAGAACTTTTAAGAATGAGTATTTTGACCTGTCCTAAACAAGACCACTCCTTATAGTTAGTCTATGACTGAGATCGTTAAAGCAGCGACACTGTGCTGTTAATGGGCTATTACATTATTAAGAAACCGTACTGAACCCCACATACTAATCTAGGTTAATGCAATTAAATATGGAGCTACCTCTCATTTTAGTATAGTCGTATTATATTCGATGATGGCCAGATAAATAAGCTTGTAAATTTTTAAATTTACGATTGAAATGAAATTTAATATATGGATATTGCTTTTTATTTTTTCAGTTTAATTTCAGTTTTGCCTTTAAGTAAGCTAAGAAATAAGTAAAAAGAAAAATAAACTGGATATATTTTTTTTCACAATCTTCGTAATATATTACTTCATGGGATACACAACCAGCTGTTAGTAGTAAATGACGTATCACACACATTCTCGTATGCATCTCTGTTGTATAAAAGAGATGGCAAATCGTTGGATGTGAGATACCATGACAAAATTACTTTTTTAAATTAGTAATATCTTTTAAAATATAAGGAGTTGTTAATTGGTTATTTAAGGTTCTGGTAGCCAACTTTATTACCATATAGTTCCATTTTATAGAGATAGGTCAATAGAAGAACCCCAGCTTACTAAACTATATTTCGTACCAGTTGGACCGGTCACATTTTAGATGGGTTCTTGTCAGGCACTCGTTTAGATTGTGATCGTGGTAGTATGCCTATGAGGGTATTTTCCGTGGACATTGCACCCATCGTGCCAATGGTGAACAGTGTTCGGTTCACTTCCATATACTTCCTTCCCCTTCCGAACGAACACACTTCAGTGATCATAATAATTTGGAATGTTTTCCCCCCAGCTCATACCTTAACTTCAGCTTCCTCGTACACATGCAGATGCAATTTCTGCTCAAACTTCGCAAGTTTAGGGTATTAATAGACTGGCATCGCACACCTCTAGGAGTAGAGGAAGACTGAATTGAGATTTACTGCGCACAGTGTAGTATATACCTTGCACTCCGTATTCCGGACTCGACGTTGATTTCTTCTCTCGGATATCGTTCATACCTTGATAAGACATATAATGGGCTACTACTACTTGTAAAAACAAAACAAGATCATGTTTTATTTTATTTTAAAACAGTTCTGTTTTTTGAAAAGAGACTGTTCACACTGAACAGACTGGTTCTGTTTTTAGTGTTTTTCTGTGTGTCCCATAAAAATTATAAACATGATAAACAACAACTGACATGCGCAAATGTTTACAAAAAACAAAACCAAGTAGACTAAATAACAACAACAAACGTGTTTTTCTTTGATCTTACCGACTCCATATGGGAATGTGTTTTGTTTACTAAACAGTTTTTAAAGACAAAAATGTTTTAGGAACTGTTTCTTTGGTGTAAACATTGGTATTTTAGTTCAGAAAAACAAGTATTTGTTCAGAAAAACAAGTTTATGTTCGTGTCTTATTGAACTGTCTCTGTGGTGTGAAACCAGCATTAAGGAACAATTGAACCTTTTGCATAGTGCTACTCCGGAAATATCATCATTGTGCCATGTGTAACAAACTCAACCACTGCGCTTACAATTTGTCTTCTAGCAAAAGAAGAAAATGTCAAATATTTAACAGAACATATCACCTCTATTTATATTTACGGCGCACATTTCTCTGTCCATTCCACCTGCTCTGTGGGGACCTAAAAACATGAATACAGATTTACTTTGCAAAGCTGAGGGATGCGGTTTCAAGGAGCTGTACATTTTTTTACTCTTTGGAATACAAAGTGTATGATATTATATTCGTGCCAGAGAGTAATAGAGTATATCTATACATTATATTCTACCCTTCGAAGTCGGAGTCGGAGTTATAACGTATTATAACCGGTATTATAACCTACTCCTTGTGACGTCATGAACAATCAGAAATTAGCTAGCGGTTGTCTATTAGGATAACACGAGCACTAGTTACTGTTATTGTAACGTTATAGATTAACGTCTATAGATTAGATTAGGAAACACCAGTTCAACTACTAACAAAAATCTCGTCAGGAAACATGGCAAATTGATGTCTACTGTTAGATCTTGTTATGGCAACGGCAATATAAGAAGCCTAGATTCTATCTCCATCAAAAGAAATACAGTTTGGCATGTTTTCATTTTTGTGTTTAACATAATTTAAAATATAATTTTAGAATTATGAATTTAGAATATTTAGAGTATTTTTGAGTTTATTTCTTTGCCAGTCATAAAATAAATTTATTATATCTCCAGAAATCGAACCCGGACATAGCTGATTGTTAGAGGCTACGACTTCCACCCAGGGGATTAATTAAAAATTGATGTTGTTTCTTCACAGCTTAAAATTAGAATAATTTCATCTTTTATAATATGGAATGGCTCTAAGTTTAAAAATAGAAATTAAGTGCTTTAAAGAATGTACCTCAACAACAAACCAAACTATAATTTGTCTGAATTTAAAACAGAATTGAATTGAATCTGAATGGTTTGTACCATTATTTCTTAAAACTGTAACTAGTACAATTTTTCATGCAGACTACCGAAAGACATAATTCTCTAGGCACATGCTGCACAAAACAGATACACATATTTTTCTCTTTTTGACCACTTTTCTTTAGGTAAATAAGCAACACAAAATATAATACACGACATCAAGTAATGCTAACGAGACATTTGTTAAAACATTTGTCGATGTGCCGAGAATGAACATGCTTATTGGTTCACCTCCCGTTTCCTTTGACTTGTGTCAAAAGACTGCTCATCAACTGAGGCAAGCCAACGCGAGACAGTCCAAAACAAGGCGAGAACTACAGTACACACTCGATCTCGCTTGTCTCGACGAATAGCCCAGTCATTATAGTAAGTTCACCTCGGAATTCGAGATACCCAGCTGTAAGTCTGTAAATACTTGTATATTGACACCCTAAAGTTGTCTCAAAACCTACATATGGTAGGGTGTATAAACCATATGTAGGTTTTGAGACAACTTTATGGTGTCAATATACAAGTATTTACAGACTAAAGCCTGCTGCATATGTAACGTGTTTTAACCCGGACGGAACGGGACGACAATATCGTTTCATATAAAATGTATAGGAAAGTGCATACATCACGGGTGCACGGACGGGACGGGGACGTGGCGTTGAAAGAACGGGAAAAAATATCGTCGACGACGATGTTTAGCACGTCCCGCCCCGTGCGAGGCCCGTTCCGTATGTGGTTCCGCTGCGTATGCATAGCCTTCTGCACACGGGACGTGTTTTAAGTAGTGATGTGTGTTGCGTCTTTATCAATTGGACATATTGAATAAATAAATAAATAATAATAATAAAAATATTATAAATAAAATGGACGACGAAAAATTAGTGAGATCAAATTCATGTTTATACAGTTTGGCAGATCCAAATTATTTAGATGTGAAACATAAAAATTATCTGTGGCGTAAAATTGCATTAGAATTATCGCTCACTGAAAACGTTTGTAAATTTTATTTAATTCATTAATTGCATCATATACACTCATAATTTTTGCAATAGATCTTAATATGTAACAATTACAGTTTAACTTTTTTATGTTAAAATCAAAAATAAAGTAGACTGTCATGTTTTACAATGTCGATATTTATTACATCAATATAATCAAGTATTATGACTTTTTAATATGACAGAAAGAGATAAAGCACATTTTGGTTAAAATTAGTTTGCATTTTAGTTTGGGTTACTTATTTTATTCATTAGGCATGTTAAAATTTATCTTTGCCTATTAACAACACTAGCACGTTACTTTCGAGTCACTGTCACGGTGCGTATGCACTCGGTGGGTATAAAATCCCGTACGTGTTTACCTAATACCACGTTCCGTCCGGGTTAAAACACGTTACGTGTGCAGTAGGCTTTACAGCTGGGTATCTCGAATTCCGAGATTCTTACCTAATTTAAGCTTAAATGACTGGGCCAAAAGTGATCTGTCCGCATAACAACATTGACAATGTAGATATAGGCACCATAGAATTGAACAATAAAGTTATTGAATTTGAAAAAAAAAAACGATTTTTCCATTTCTTTATAGATTGTTTTTATACATAAATTTACATTATAAAACAGACAACATTATTCTATACACAATACGTTAAAAGAAATATTATACTTTGTAAAATTTGCATAAAAACCCCGAACAAACAGAAACCGTTATATTTACAAGGACCATTTAAATAATTCAACATCCTGTAATGGTCATACTCGTTCTCTTACTCGTGCTATAACATAAACAGTCCAACACCATTCTAAGTCTAACACCATTTTTCCGTGTTGGGTATTACTTTTACTTTTATGATATATCTTTTACGAGCTGGAAAAAAAAACATTGTTTCATGAAACAATAAAAATATTTCAATTTTCTAAAAATATTAGCAGTCTAAATTGTCAAATCTTAAAGTGGTATATTTCTTTAACAAGCAAACAGCATGGGAAAATGTTCAGATGCTGTCCAAATTTATGACGATATATATATATATATATATATATATATATATATATATATATATATATATATATATATATATATATATATATATATATATGTATATATTTAAATATATATAGTATCTTTGAATTTAAAAAAAAATCGATTATTTTACTCGGAAAATTTCAATGCAATTATTTTCGAAGTTATGTAACTTCCAAAAAAGGTTCTTACTCTGTATAAAGTGCTTAACTTATTAAAGTTAAAGTTAACTTATTAAAGTTAAACTTAAAACTGGGTTTTTAAAGTCGGTGACCAAGATTTCTCGGAAACAGCTGAACCGATTAGTCTCAAATTTTAACACAAGCTTCTTAAGTATATTTTTTAGTAACTAATTGAAGCTTATTACTCCCCGATAAATATATTTTTTAATAAACAATTTAAGGCTAAAAATTTAGTCAAAAATCGATTTTTTTTTTTGAGAAGAAGCCATTTTGTCAAAACAAATTATTTTGCTTATTCCTTGGATTAATTATAAGAATATACATTACTTTATCGAAATCCGTTTGATTTTTACACTTTAGATGCAGTCCAGAGACATCGTGGACACCACAAAATGCCTTTTTTGAGAGAGAGCTTTCAAAATTATTATTTTACAATTACAAAAATGTTAAAACATAGTTAAAGCTAACCATAATATGTGTACAAATGTTTACATTAATAATTTTAAAATCGCTTTTTTTTGGCCCTTAACTTTAATATGTGCCCTTTAAGGGGTTACATGGGTTTCGTGTGTTAAAAATTTTTTTTTTTTTTTTTTTGGCTTATTAATTTCTACAACATCTCAAGAATATTATACTAAATTTTCAAGTCGATCCGAATAATAGTTTCGGAGATACAGCCTTTGGAAGGTGTGCGCTCCAAGTCAGTTTCATTGTTACTCAAAAGTTTAAACGCGTTTTTCTGGGAACCGTGTTTTCAAAGTCGGTTGTCAAATTTTCTCGAAAACTACTCAACCGATCTTGATGAAATTTTACACAGGTGTTTGAGATACAATTTACTCGTGCTTGACGGAAGGATTTTTTTTTTTTTCAATTGCAACTATTTTAAAAAAAACAAAATGTCAAGCAAATTTACCTAAATTTTCATTTTTTTGTAAAAATGTCTGCCAAAATTCCAATTTTTTTTTTTTTTTTTTTTTTTTCCGTCAAGCACGAGTTTATGGTCTTACCTAAAACACTTATTTTTGTTTTTTCATTTTAGATAATCCTGTCACGAGTTATGCTGACAACGCATAACTCGTGACAGACGGACGCACCTTTTTTTCGAGGCGTCACCGGAAATGACGTCACAATAGAAGAGTTTTAATTTTTTTTTTTTGAAAATTTCAGAAATTATTCTTTAAATATGTATCTATAAGACAGAAAAAAGTTTGAATTAAATAATTAATTTTTTACATAGAAAAAAAAATATTGAAAATAGGCCTTTTTTTACCCGACGAAACCCATGTAACCCCTTAACTGATTCAATACTGAAATAACTCATAAATGCAATCAAACAAAATTATAATACAGAAAACCTTGTTCAAAATCGGAATACTGGTCGCAATCGGAATACTTGCAACTCGAATATTGCTTTCGTTGTTATCTCAAAACTTAATATTTAACTTGTTTCTGTAATGAACTGAACGTTTGATATTAAGAATTTTATTGACATTAGTTGTTTCGCAGTACTTTTACATACATTCATTTTTACAATTTCGAATATTTGAATAATGGGTCTTTGAGAAATTGCAATAAACTAAATTTTGGTAATTTTTTAAGCCAGCCTGCCCCATTAACAATAACAATCCCTGTCCGGTTAACGATAATATTTAACCATTTAGAACCCCTCATCCTCCCCCCATATGCTTCTTGATTCAACACCATACAATTTTTATTGTACTATATTTTTTGTAAAGAAAAAAACTTTGACGGTTTAAAAAGTTGAACCCTGCTTATGCTGAGCTTCCGGTCAGCACGTGGTTTTAAGCGCGTCCTTTAAATCCCTTCGCCTTCACTCTAAAGGCTTTTATAACCGGAAACCGTCAACGTCTAAATAAACGTCACTTTTTGTTGGGGTTTGACCCTTTGAATTAATGTTTGTCATTTGAATCAGTTCGCTGGTTTACGTTTTCTTTTTTTGCTTTTTGTTTTGGTTTCATTTGTTTATATTATTTTATATTAGAGTTATTTATATCAATACTCGTATGTATGTTAACATTACAGAGTAAATTACCAGAATTCCTAGATCTACGTCATTTTAGCAAAGCTGGAGTAAAGAACGTATGCGTGCTTGCTAGCTTGAAAGTGAGATCCTTATACAGATAGCAGGTGCAAATGGTATAATGACTGATTTTTATATATTGAAAGACCTATCCCGTGGGCCATAACTTCCGTCAGATGTCATAAAAATTCTTAAGCGGTTATATACAGTCAGGAGGGTCAAAAAAGCGATTTTTTAAGAATTTTTCCTGAGAAGACTTTTAAATGTATTAATGTAAAAAATTGAACACGTATTATGGTAACTTGTAACTGTAATTTAACATATTTGTATTTGTAAAAATAATAATTTTAAAGCTGCTATAGCTAATCTCCAGGAGCACGTCTCAAAAAAGGCATCTTGCAGTGAGCATGATATCTCTGGACTGGATCATGTAAAATGTGAAAACCAAACGGATTTCGTTAAAGAAATGTATAATCTAGTAATTAATTGAAGAAATAAGCAAAATAATTTTTCTTTACAAAATGACAGCTTCTCAAAAAGGAATCGATTTTTGACTAAAATTTTTGCCTTAAATTGTTTATAAAAATATAAAGGTGTAAAGGGTATTCATCGGTGAGAAAAAACCTTCAATAAATTTCTAAAAACTATATTTAACAAGCTTGTGTTAAAATTTGAGAATGATCGGTTCAACCGTTTCTGAGAAATCTTAGATACCGACTTTAAAAACACAATTTTCAGAAAAACCATTTAAAGTTTCAAAAACATTTTACATAGAGTAAAAAAAAATTCTTTCAACATACATAAGCTCGAAAATAATGGCCGGATTGACTTGAAATTTTCTGTGTGTGTACTTACGAAAATGAAATTAAAAAAATCGATTTAACCTCTATATATATAACCTCTTAAAAGTCTTAAAGAAATTAGTAATACCTAAAAGAATCTCTCCCAGTTCAAAAATTGAATTGTAAACCGATTAAAAGTAAAAAAGGAATGGAAAACATAATATTAAAAAAGAAAACGTCTGAAAGATGGACTGTCGACGTATTGTGTATTATATAAAAAAATCAAGTTCTTTACTAAAAAATAAATCAGAATTTGCCTATATTCCCAGCAAATCTCGTCTTAGTCGAGCAGTGGTTACCGTTATAATGAATGTAGGTCTAGATCTCTTATAACTAATATCTAACAAAGCCCCTTCGAGTGGTAAGCGTTTCTAATAGAAACAAATGCTTACACACCATCAATCTAATATATTCATTATAATAATTCATCGATTTCATTATATAGCATTTTTGAATGAATGAATATTGGCCAGCTATTAAAGGGAGGCAGTGAAGGAAAGAGGTGGATGGCGGAAATAGAAAAAAGGAAAGAAAAAACAGGACAATAAATAAGCTCGTAGCTGGGTTGCATAAGGAACATGAAGAGAGAGAAAGTACTAAAAGAGGCAGTGAAGGAAAGCAGGAGAAAGAAAGAAGTAGCGAGGAAACAGTTAAACTTCAGTCCAGAAAAATAGAGGATTTGCGGAAAGGAGATAAGAACAAGAGGTGGATGACGGAGATAGAGACAATAATAAAATAGTAAAGAAAGAGAGTCAAGAAGAAATAGTAAAGTAAGAGAGTCAAGATGAAATAGTAAAGATAGAGTGTTTATGCCTGTAATAGACATAAGTGGAGAAGTGAAAACGAAGAGGGAAGGCAGGAAGGATAGTGACAAGATAATAGAAGGTTTGTCGAGAGGAGACAAGGAAGACAAGAGGTGATAGATGAAGATACAGGCAATAAGGAAGGAGAAGCAGGAAACGGTGGGAATAAAGGAGGAGTAGGGGACATGAAGAGAGAGGATCAAGAAAAGAAGAAACAGAAAGTACTATTCGAAGTAGTAATAGTCTAGAATAGTTTAAGTTTAGTTTTAACTTTGAATTTATATGAAACGCATTAAGAAATATAATAATGTAGATTGTAAAGCCGAAAGGCACACAATTAATATAATAAATATTATATAATAATTGAATGCGCGTTTACAACAAAGCAAACGTAGAACAGTTGTTTGAAATCTTAGATCATATATACAGGGTGTCCCAATATTCAATGTGGTCCTGCTCATGACCACACGAGAAAAAAAGAAAAAAAAAATATCTCATTTTGTTTAGAAATTACAAAAACAAATAAAAATAAATATATAAGAATATAAAATGAATGAAAAACTGGTTGAACTATATGTTTTAATTCATTCAACAATAAAAAACCTTTTTGGGTATAGTAAAAGTGATAACTATCAACAACAACAATTTATGAAATTTGGTTCTTGTTTTGAAATAGTATGCATAATTTTTTTTTATTGCTAGTTTTCCTGGAGTATTATACCATTTTGGAATTCCGAAGAGTTGCGCCAATTTTAAAAAAAAACTTGCCATAGCAGTGTTCATACTTTTTTTACGCATTAAGAAATATAATAATGTAGATTGTAAAGCCGAAAGGCACACAATTAATATAATAAAAATATAGCATTTTTGAAATAATATCGGAAAACTATTCATTAATTCTTAAATTATCTAAACTGCAAGTGGTATCCTACCCACGGTTACATTATATATTCAACCGTATAAAGTTAGGGTTTCTAGTTCTGAATCTCAACGATTTGTATGTTTTGTGTGTATGTGGAAGAGTTGGAGGGGTGAAGAGGGGATCTACTGTTCCACAAGGGTACTATATGCTTTGGATTTGTGTGTGCTAAGCTAAGCGGCATTCCCTTGCGAGTTTTTACCTTTAATAATAGATGAAGTTGACATTGTTCGAATTAGAACAACGTTTGTTACGTAATAAAAGATATCTCTCATACATAAATGAATCATGTGAGAGAGCTACGAATGTGTTTTATATGTATTTAATAAAACGTATTCTGTTTTAAGGTAGATTACTAGTTTTGGGTGAACTTTAGTAACCTAATTTAATTAAAAACTTATATTCTAAGTTAAATCTCTAGACGATACTCGTAGATAATGAAACTTATGAATACTGTGATAGGTATTACATAAGAGCACTAGAAACTACAAATCAGTAGTGGGACTTACACTACTATTTTTAAACGACGCCCATTTTTAAATTTCTGTACTTAATATTATAGACTTACGGTATCGTACGTAGTTAAATTAAAAAGAATTTTCAAATACACAATATACTATCCGCGACTTTTAAATTAGCAGTGTGTGTGTATATTTATGAAAAGAAATTAAATTTCTTTAGTTGGTCAGTAAAACAGTGACCGTTTAGTGAAAACATATACTTATGAACGCCATAGATGACGTTGTAGAAATAACGGCCAACACAGTTGAACACAGAACTCGCTGTTAGTTAATTAGTGCTTATTGTTAGGTTATAATAAAATTAGATAAAAAGAAATTTACAATTTAAATAATAAACCTTAAATGTCGTTTCTTTAAATTTCAGGTATGATTTAAGTTAAACAATGTAATTATTATAATATGTATCTAAATTACTAAAATAAACTTTAAATTTCAGAAGCAACACATGAGTTTAATTAAAAAATTAATATTCCTAATAAAACTGGAGATATTGTCTTCTATATATTTTTTTTTTTTTTTAATATTTATTTTATTTGTGCATCAACTTTTAAAAGTTATCAGCACTTAAAAAAACATATACAAATATTTATAATAAATAATTCGTAATTCATAATTCATTTATAAATAAATTTAAAATAAAGAAATTAAGTTTGTTTTGTTTATAAACTCAATAAGGTTTTTCAAATTTTCTTTGCTTTTATATACGAGTATCAATCTATATTCTTGAGGCATATTATATTTTTGTCTTAACGACGAGTATTTTGTGTAATGGAAAATAATATGCTTTACCGTTAGTAAGTTATTGCATTGTTCACATATTGGTTGTGGTTCATTTTTAAATAAGTAGGTATGAGTATAATTTATATGTCCTATCATGAGTCTACATATTACTACTTCCAGCCTTCTATTTATTCCGTCTGGTAATTCTTGTTTGCAAATTAATGGCTTTACTTCCCTTAATTTGTTATCACTTTCTTCACTCCATTCTTTTTGCCATGTCTTATATTTTATATGATTCAATGTATTACAGAATTACGGATTCCCGAATTACAGGCTCCTTAGTCAAGAAAATTGACGTCTCAAGCTTTTTTTCGACCAATTTTTTACAGTGTACTTTTAAAAAATTGTCTAATGTTAAAAGACGCTCCTATAATGTTACAAAAGAGAAGTGTAAAAGCTAATTACATAGATCCAACGATAACGATAAGTCTATTAATCAGCAGTCACAGCTAATACAAAATATTTATACTCATGTACAGGATTAAATTATATAGGATTTTATTCCAGTTTAAATGGAAGCTATTTACAAAGTTTCTATCCTTCCTATGGAATAATTGATTATTGTTTTGAATACATTATTCAGTAGTGTACCACTGCAGACTCCGTTTTGTTGTGGATGACCGTTTGGACAATAGCTATCATTGTATTTACTAATTAAAGTATATGCAACAGAGTTATAACTTGCTACTTTCTCGAGAAATATAAATATGATGAAATAGTAACAGTGACGTAACAAAGCAGCCAAGTGAAGGAGAGCAGTCAAGTTCGAGGAGAAAATGAGTAACGCTGAAGGCGAAATCCTAGGGAAAATTAGGGAGGAGAGTAGAAAGAAGGGTGGTGGATGAGCCACGAGAAAGAGAAAGGAATATTTTGAAAGGAATGGAAAGGCGACAGAAGAAGGCACAAGTATGGAAGAGGAGCTAAGGAGAAGAGGGAGATACAACAACAGGAAAGAATGGAAAAATTGAAAAGAGCAAATATAATGAAAGATACAAGAGAATTTGGGAGAGAGAGATACCAGAATATATAAGAGAAGAAGACACAAGATACATGAGAAGAATCGCAAGATTCAGATTGGGAAACGAAGAGAAAGCAAACAAATACTTGGCAAATAGAGAGAAAAGGGTGTACGGAACGGAGAAATATACTAAGCGTTGGAGCACACTAAGTTTTCATGTGAGAAAAAGGTAAAAAGCGAAAAGAATATTGTGCAGTTATTAAAGGGAGGCAGTGAAGGGAAGCGATGGATGGTGGAAATAGATAAAAGGAGCGAGGAAAAAGAAGGATTGGCAGAGTAGAAACAGGAGGAAGAGTAACAGAAAGAGTGAAACAGTAGGGGTTTAAATTTATATGTTTTGTTATTATTTTTCTTTTTTCTTTTGGAACGAGTGAAAATGGTTAGATATAATAAGGATCACAAATTTAATTAAGCACAAGGCAGAAATAAAAAAATAAAAAAAAAAAATTCAGTAACAGTGGGTAACCGAGTCTAATCAACGCGGGGATCTTCTTTATAGCTACCACGCAAAATCAATTCTATCTAGTCATAATAGAACTTTGGTTATAGGGGCCTCTGTTGGATCGGGGCATGTGGTGGAACACACCCTCGGTACGCTTCTGCGTAATAAACTATTCAAGTTGTAGCTTGCAGCTTAGTATTCATAAAATGTTTTAACACCTCGGTTATTTGTCTAGTGTAGTAGGTGCTGGATACGAGCTGCTTGAAGACCTATTGACATTTAAACGAACGGCACGACAACGGCAAAGGCTAAGGCAGCGTTATTTTGATTTTGATTAGTAGAGCTTTAACTTTACGAGAGCTGAGAGCTGAGATCTGAGAGGTGAGAACCATCATGAGCACATGCTAAAGCGTATGGTTTTATGCCCCATATATTTTATGATGCATTTTTATGTTACTAGTACAAAATGTAGTAAAATAATTTAAACTAGTTGACATATATAGATCAAAGATATACTTTTATACGAATAGGTATATCTAAATAAAAAAAGTGGGTTATGATTCAATGATTCTTAAAGAAAATGTTTCTTTTTGAATTTTTCTAATAGTTGTAAAGTTTCAACTTTAAAGATTCGATAAAAAAAAATTCTTTAGTGACATCTTTGATCAAAATATTCAATTTTCTTTCTATTTCTTTTTATGTCAGTGCACATATCCGATATTAGGTTTCAGTTACCCTTGAAATCTCATGTTCAGGTTATTCAAAACCATTTCCACTTCCGTTGAAAACGATAACCCTAAATAGAAACAAGATCAGAGACTTCAACTTTTTGAAGTTTCTTTTGTTTGAGAAATATCAAGTCTTTACCTTTAAATGTAAGTTGGGTATACGAGTAGAAATCAATCATTCTGAAGACTAGAGAAAAATGTAAAATTTCATCAAAATAAACATGTCTTATGCCGGTTTCACACCAGAGAGACAGTTAATTAAAACACGGACAAAAACTGTTTCTTCTGAACAAAAACACCAATTTTTACACCAAAGAGACAGTTCTTAAAACATTTTTGTCTTTAAAAATTGTTTTAGTAAACAAAACATATTCCCATCTGCAGTAGGTAAGGTCAAAGGAAAACACGTTTGTTGTTGTTTTTTGGTCTGCTTGGTTTGAATACACAGTTTTGCTTTTTGTGAACATTTGCGTTTGTCAGTTGTTTATCATGTTTATAATTTTTATGGAACACACAGAAAAGCACTACAATCAAAACCAGTCTGTTCAGTGTGAAGAGTCTGTTTTCGAAAAACAGAACTGTTTTTAAATAAAACGAAACATATTTTTGTTTTGTTTTTTTGACAACAAACAAAATTGGTCTCTCTGCTGTGAAACCGGCATTACACATGTACCTTTGTGTGACGAAGGTTTATGCGTCTTGTTGTCTATTACTCGTATAATTTAAATGCGGTATTGTTTAGTAGGAGTAGCATATTTCTGAGAGCCAACGACTCAAGCGAACACGTTCATGGCGTTTATGGCGTTTATGGCATGCTGGTAGACATCATCATAAATCATCAGCGTAAAATCGCTGTGTTGTGATGCAGTTCGTGTCAAGTTTATTTGGCATTGAATAACTAAACGCGCGTTTACAACAAAGCAAACGTAGAACAGTTATTTGAAATCTTAGAGTATATATACAGGGTGTCCCAATATTCAACGATAAGCGGACACCAGCTCAAGCTACACAAGAAAAAAAAAAAATTATCTCATTTTGTTTAGGAATTTCAAGAAAAAAAAATTTTTTTTTTCGAATATTGAAACACCTTAAGATGTTTTTAACTACCATGACCACAATTTTTTAAATATTTCTGATTTCTTTTTTATCGGAAACCTAAATAGCACTGCTATCCACCACAACCATTAAAAATCCCAGAATGCCAGTAGTTTTTACACAAAAATCAATCGAAATTATTTTTTTCCCTAAAATTTTTAAAGATTTTTACTTTCTGTCCACTTTAACTCATCGTGGTGTAAAAAAAAAGTATGAACACTACTATGGCAAGTTTTTTTAAAAATTGGTGCAAGTCTTCAGGATTCCAAAAAAGGTATAATACTCCAGGAAAACTAGCAATATAAGAAAATTATGCATACTATTTCTAAACAAGAACCATATTTCATAAATTGTTGTTGTTGATAGTTATCACTTTTACAATACCCAAAAGAGGTTTTTTATTGTTGAATGAATTAAAACAAATGGTACAAACAATTTTTCATTCATTTTATAAATTTATTGCATTATTTACATTACAGTAAATGTTCAAATTGTTTCTCACCGGCATTAATACAGGTCGCCTTAAAAAAGATTGTCTTTTTCCGACGTGGACTGTGGACAATGGACTGAAAGTAAAAATCTTTAAAAATTTTAGGGAAAGAAATAATTTTGATTGATTTTTGTGTAAAAACTACTAGCATTCTGGGATTTTTAATGTTTGTGGTGGATAGCAGTGCTATTTAGGTTGCCGATACAAAAAACAAATCAGAAATATTTGAAAAATTGTGGTCATGGTAGTTAAAAACATCTTAAGTTGTTTCAATTTTCCAAAAAATTTTTAATTTTTTTTCTAATTCCTAAACAAAATGAGATAAATTTTTTTTTCTTGTGTAGTCATGAGCAGGGCTATCCTCTGGTGCCCGCTTATCGTTGAATATTGGGACACCCTGTATATATGGAGAGTGAATAGCCTATATTTCCTATAGATTAAAGGTGTGTCCAAAATGTGTGCGAGAGAGAAAAGTATATGTTCCTATTTGTTTTCTAGGTGGATGTGTCGAAAGTGACAGCTGTCTAGATATAAAAAATATTAATATTCTATTAAGATATAATAAATATTACATATGTAAAGAAATTATATTTCTTCAGTTGGTACAAAGCTCGTCTGTCGGTAAAACAGTGACCGTTCAGTGAAAACATAGACGCATGAACGCCATGGATGTCGCTGTAGGAATAACGGCCAACACAGTTGATATTTGGAGTGGACAGAACAATATTCTACATCAATATAATGTCATATTTAACAACTGTCACGTATTATATATAGACAGCTCTGACTTGACAACTGTCACTTTCTACGCATGCGCATAGAGAAATAACTTGTATAATACGAAGTCTGCGTCAAACGCCAGCGACAAGACAGCTGTTTATCGTAAATTCATCTCTTTCGGATTCAGTTCCTCTCGCTTCTGTAAACAAATCAGCATAGCCGAAACATGTTAAGGGTAACAATAGAGCAACGAATTGATGTGAAATTTCAAATGAAACTTGGAAAAACCGCTACTGAAATTTATTAAAAGAAGTGTACGGCAATGAATGTAGTTTAAGCGTTTTCAAGTTGGCCGAGATGATTCACGCCCAGGTCAAAAACGTATGACTATTTTGGATATCGGATATGAAAATGTGATTGTCGGGTAAATATTCGTGCGATTGCTGAACTCCGTGAAAGAATAAGGAAAAAACGACCGGAATTGTGGAAGGACAAGTCATAAGTTCTCCACCATGACAAAGCGCGGGCTCATTCCGCATTGTATGTTAAGATTTGAGTCCGTTGAAACCGTGAAAAAGAAAGCAGAACGCATCCTGAAGAAGCTGACAGAAGAAGATCAGCTGTTTCGAACCCGAAGACACAGTAATGTGTCATTAAATATCAATACTCCCACTCTCAGTCACTATGTCGTCAAACAATTATTGTTTTCGATTAAGCAAAATAAACAATTCATCTTTGTTCAAAATTTCGGTAAATATTTTTATTTTGGTAATTGTTTTCAGTTCTTGTTTTTCAAAACATGCAGTTGACAGAGAAACTAATATTTTTTATGCACTGCAATATAATTTATAGGCATAAACAATAACATATTTATCTAAATCTATTGTTATTTATTAAATCAACTATAATATTCCAATACTAATGTAATGATCAATTCATAAAAAGGCAAGTACTACAACTCCTTCAAAGTAACAGAAAATAAATTGACATTGAGTTGAACATCAACATATGACACGTTGGTTGTTTCCCTCAAACTCATTTTGTGACAATGAGTGCGAGTGAAACATGAAATATATATTGCACGATAAGTTAGCTTTGGTCTGAACAACAAACCCTACGGTATTCACAGCTATGCAACCTCATTAACACATTGTTCATAATCTATGAATATGTAACTTGTACGTTTAGGTACTTAGAAAAGTATTGTTCTAAGTGACACTAGTAAATATAGTTAAGTGCCACATACCCACACAAACATACACACATACATGTTTATATTTGTAAACGTATATGAGTGATACAAACGATTGTCTCCATGTTTCCCTCCTTCTACTGTGACTAAACTAACTGCTATTCAGATTGTACCCCTCATCATGCTCGTCAACGATCGAAACATGTATACGTAACTGTACGGGAGTTTATATAAAGTATTCCAGGGGCTGGCAACAGTTCGCACATTCTAAAATAAACGATACAGCTGGCGAATATTGTCAAAAAAAATTATTGTAAGATAGAGATATGTTATACTAACCTAAGTGGATGTTATTACCCAAGGCATTCCTCACATCCAACGTTCCAACGTTGGACACTTGATGGTTGGACGCATCGTGTGGTCGATGCCATGTCAATCTTCCAATATTTAACTCACACGTTGGAGGCAAACATTTGAATTCGAAACATGAAAGGTTCACTGCATTGTTTGGTACCGGCTTAAACCGTATAGGGTTCTAGCCCGACAAACGTTCTAACGTATAGTATATCTCAAATGTTTATACTAGGGATGTAACGAATGTTTGATTTCCTACATTGCGAATGCGAATAGTGACTTTTTAAATATGGCGCCAAAAGTAAGCAATTATTATCTCACATTTTGATCGTTTAATGGGCTTGTGTCCTATGTTTTAATTTCTATAAAAGCGTACTATATATTGACAAAGTGGGTTACTAGAACCTCAAATGTTAAATTATTTTTTAATAACTCATTATAGGTTGGGAGATATTAACAATTAAAAAAGTCATTTTGTCTCTTTAATTATTAAAGGGATTCAACGCTGTACACATTCCAAGTGCATGTGACATCACAATCCTTGTGTAAGATTACCAACCTTACAGCTCATAAATCTCTGCTATATGTATTTATATATCAAAATATCAAATATTATTTACAGCTATTTCAAGGAACAATAAAATTCCAATATTATATCTGCCTTAGCAGGGTTAAATAAAATAAAAACTTATTATTCTTTGATTTGACTTGATTATTTGACTACCAAAAGCTACAGAACATTACCACAGCACTGACCTACTCAACAAATAACTAAAGTTAAAATGCATTTAACGTCATAAAAATATGGCCGACCATTTCTTGCGCTAAAACTACAATTCAAACTTTTAATTGCTATATCTCCGTCAATATTTAGATATTTAATAAAATAAACACGCCAATACACATTTATTGACATCAATTTCAATCAACAATTGAAAAATAAACCACTAAAAAATGAGGACAAAAGCCGATTACTAAATGCTTTACTTAGTAATATAACATAAATCATAACATATCATTTGTGTTCTCAGTAAAGATGTCATTTAAAGTACTTTAGTGTAATTAAAAATTTGGTAATTTACTAAGCTCAAAAGTGCGTTTAAAAAGTTGAAAGTTTATTTTGGTTATTCTATAATTGTTATTTTATATTGCAAGTTTAAGTAGTAAATAAATAAAAATTTTGTAAACCGAATCAGTTGCATTGTTATTTTATAAATTATTTTCACTTTTTTTGCCAAATACATTCGCATAATCTATTGCGAATGCGAATATTCGTTACATCTCTAGTTTATACTATAGATGTTACTGATAAATGGCTAATGGGCGAAAGGTTGTCGACATCTGTGACACATTCTACACGATATCGTATATCGTAACAACACGTGGTAATGACAATTATTGCTTACTGTATACAAACATTATTAAATACGTTTCAGTGAAAAATTATTACTAACTGGTGGGTGGTTGTTACCATAATATTATGTTAAAAAACATATGTTTCAACATTTGTATAGTAATTCGTCACAAAATTACATAAATATTATATAGTAAATATTTAACATATACTTGAAAATGAATGAGTAATCATATATTAAAATAACTTACAAGAGATGGACTTTTCAGTTCTTGAGATAGAGGAAGTTTTACATATGGAAAAGTTGGCCACTTACCTAGAACAAAAGAGAGAAAAATTATATAAAATCCTTATTAATATAATGCTATATATTTATATACAGTTATAAACATAGAGGTATAAGAATAGAGTATGCAAGAGGCTGAATACTGCGATAAAGGCAAAGAGAGAGATAGACTGCGCCTCTTTGTTTGTTTACTTCCATCCTCACCGCCAATCAGCCAAGTCAGCAGCAGCGGTTCGGCTAGAAAGAGACAGATAGGACACTCGACAGCTATCTCCCTCTTTGCCTTCATCGCTTCCTCTTACACGCAGCCGTACAATTCGTGCACTCTATTATTATATCTCTATTGTTATAAAGGATATCATTGTTTAATTATCCTGAAAATTTGAAATCGATTGAACGTTTCGGGATCGAAATATCGAATTTAATAAAGATAATAATAAAAATAATCGAATCACTTAACAACCAAATTTAGAACATGTAGGTCAACGTATGGTCTGAATATCGAAGGCGAAACATTAATGCTCTCGGTCAATTTGTCGTTTAAATTTTTTATGTGAAATCGTTATTTTAAGGAGGTTAACGTAAATTATGAAAACGTTGTGAAATTTGGAGGGTCGATACAAATAGTTAAAATACATGCTGTCTCAAAATTTTAGAGACCTAGGGTTCATAGTTTTCTTTTTATACATGATTAAATATAGTCATTTTCCATACAAATCATAATTTTTAGCTCAATTTCACCACATAATATAACTTTTAACTATAAAAAAATGGTAACACGGCTATCAAAAACTAGGTGGATATGAAATAATCTTTTCTGTAACTATTGCAAAAAGAAAATTATCAAAAAGACACCTATTTACAAAAATATTTAAATAAAATCAGTAAGAAACAATAAATGTAGGTAAATAAGCCGGCAATGCTGCAAATACCAATTTGAGCGGAAAATTCAAAATCGGAATAAATGTTATATAAAATATAACAATTTATTGGTCAAAGAACCAAATCACGCATGCGTTAACACACGTAAATTTACAGCGTTGCCAAATTTTTTATTAATTTTTCAAAACATTTAATTTGAATTTAAATTGAATTAATATAAATTTGATATAAATTATAGGATCTTTAATTTATTAAACTATTATATGCATAAAAAAATCATTTTAATAAGCAAAAAGCAGTTTAATAGGGAATTGAAAAATTTATTTTCAAAGGTACAGTCCCAATATTTGCTCGTCCCTCATGTACTTTGTATTTTGCATTTCGTATTACCGAGAGATAAACTTTTTGCATTGACGGTACGTCCTGTACCTCCTTAAGATATTTCATTTATACAAAAAAGTTTATTGACAAAAATGTATTTTACATTTGTTAACAAATAGTGTCCACTTGGCTGATATACCTTTCGAGTTAATTTCTGCTTCTCTTTTTATTCTCACATTAAATTCAATTAAAACTAGTAATAACAGAGCTTTTGACTGCAGTAGCATTAGTTCATAGCGGAAATCCACCTTTGTCAACAAAATATCATTGGATTTTTCATTTCAGTTGAACCTTGTGCTCCTAGCTTTTTCGCAGTTTGGAGACGTTAATGAATAGGATCGACAATTAAAATACTTTTGTTTCGTCAGTTATAACTCCGTTTAATTAATGTATTAAGAAAATGTTGAAAATATAATAAATTTCATGAAAAATATGTCACTGTTCGATATAACGTGCAAGTCTTCAAATTCCATTAGGAATATTATTTCCTTTCAGAACGATATGCATCATTAGACATGTAAAACAAACTGATAGACTAAAGGCGGCTTCTGACGATGCGTTGAAGGTTTGATTCAAATTTTTTGAAACCACTTTTGACGCTGGTCAAAAGACCGACAACAGCCCGAACTTCTTCCAAAGTGAACGTTGAATACCTTGAGTATATTGTTGTATGTCAAAGTATACAGTGGCGCTCGTGAAGGTTTAAAGTAAGACCAAGGAGGAGGGGGCACACACACTCTCATAATATTATATATCTATTAAGCCGGCTCCAAATGATGCGCTGAACGTTTATTCAAATGTTTGCCTCCAACGTGTGAGTCAAATATTAGAAGATTGATATGGCAAGTTTCCTGCTACACAGTGGAACGAATGTTTGATCCGAATGATTTATTTATTTTATTAATTTGTTGATATTATTGGTACTGACACTGTTTAACGAATACTTTAAAGTAAATAAAGAAACTTTCAAGTATAAAACCTTCCTTTGTTGGAATATTCCTGCAGTAGTGCAAGACATGTCGATCAAATGTGTAGTGGGCGTAGTAAAATTCCTTTTGACGCTGATTAAAAGATCGACAACAGCCCAATCTTCTTCCAACATGAACGTTGGACACACTTAGTTCCAGCATCGACCACACTATGCGTCCAACATTGGAAGGTGATAGTAGCATCAATTGGAGCCGGCTTAACTCTCATTGAAACATGAACACGCTGTCTTTAATAAGAAGTTAGTAACACTTCGTGTGACATTCTGGTTCTTGATTTTGGTGTCAACAAAAGAATATAAAAGTGTGGAAACAGCGAATTCAGCGCTTTATTGGGTTAGCAACCAATTCTCTATATACATACGAGTACACCTATATGAATACAAAAAACAATTTTGGTTTAGAAAGGATTTGTATTTATTAAACAATGTCACAAAGCATTATAAAAAAATGAATATACTTGATAACAATTTCAAAAGTACTAGGGTTTAGTATAATGATATCCCGAGAGAATACGGATAAGTAACATTATGACCACATTGTGTTAGAAAGAGAAAGAGATAGATAGATTCTCTTTGTCACGTTTTCACGGTTCACAGTTTTGGATAGGTTTTTCCTTTTCAAACAAATTTAATATGTGTGTATGTGTGCACTATACATGTATATGTATATTCAAAAAGCAACTTTTATGTACTTTATTAACCATATTTACATATGACAGTCTCTTTAGACAGTATATGAGATAATTTTATATTTATAATATTTACACAATTAAATTACCATATTATGTTAGTTAATTAATGATTATGCCAACATGGAGGAAGCTAAATAATGTGTGAACCGGTTGTCATGAGACTGGTGAAAAGATGGGGGACAGGGGGGTGTCTGTGATGATGCTTAACGAGAGAACATGGAACCCTCATTTTAATATAAATCGTCTGACAAATATATGAGAACACTTTCAATTTTTAGACAAAAAAAAAGGAATGTTAATTATAAAATATTCTAATTTATATAAAAAAAAGTGAGAGTAAAATCACTCTTATTCTAATTAAATCTAACAGTGTCATTTAAATAATAGTCTCTCATGATGTAGAAAATTGCTTCAGAACCTTTATAGATTAGATTTATACGTATTTTACTTATTAGATTTATAATAGTTTATAACAAGTGTAAATATCCAATACTGTTCATGCTGAACGTATATATATTACAAAAAATGTTGTTTGACGGATTGCAATTAGTGGAAAGTATGTAAATGAACCCAATGTCAATTGTAACTATTTAAAAAGTTAATTGTTATTTTCACCGTTCTAGAGTTCAGATAACATGTTCTAAGACTTAAAGGCCTAATACACATTGATCGAAAAAACAATCATAAAAAGAATAACTTTAATGATGCAACCAAAAACATCTTTTACTATCATTAAATATGGTAAACATTTGTGAATATATTTATATAAATGTTTATTAAAAAATAATAAAACATGGTAAAAATTTAAGGTGTTTCGTGGAACAAGTTTTCCGGGAGGTTTACCAACTGTTGCCATCAGGAATCGTCAGAAATAAATATTTTCTTGTAAAAAAATGTAATGCCAATCGTATAGTGTAGTATAGGGAGATATTCTTAAGAACATTTTTGTGTGATTTACGTTTAAAAGTATTTGTATAATTTTTTTTGTTTAATTAAAAGGGTCAAAAATTGAATCTTGTTGCACAGACAAGGCTGTAATATGCCTGAGGAATACACGCAGATATTTGAAAGCAGGGAAAGTTTAAAAAACCTTATTAACTTTATCAATAAAACTAATTCAATCTCTCTATTTTAAATACCTATACTCGTGTCTATAAGTTGTAAATTATACATTGTAAATATATATATATTGTGCCATATAAGTGCTAATTGAATTGAAAATTGATCACTCAAATAAATATTTAAAAAAAAGTTAATTCAATCGCAAAAGTGCTATGCTAAACGATAGACAGTAGTACAAAGCAGAGTAGTTTCTCGTAGTGTCAGTTTCTCACCAGAGAGTTTTGTTTTATTTTAAGACAGTTCTGTTTTTCGAAAACAGACTGTTCACACTGGTACAGACTGGTATTGTTATTAGTGTTTTTCTGTGTGTCCTATAAAAATTATAAACATGATAAACAATAACTGACAAGCGGAAAAAACAACAACAAACGTCTTTTTCTTTGATCTTCCCGACTCCAGATGGGAATGTGTTTTGTTTACTAAAACAGTTTTTAAAGACAAAAATGTTTTAAGAACTGTCTCTTTTCTGTAAACATTGGTGTTCTTATTCAGAAAAACAAGTAATTGTTCGTGTTTTATTGAACTGACTCTCTGGTGTGAAATCGGCATTAAGATATCGAGACGACAGTTCGAAGAAAAGTTATAATTCAGGTATATCCTTAACCTTTTATCTTTCTTTCTATATACTTTGCTTCCTACGCCCTAAAATTGCCTCTATACCTTATACATACTTATAAAGTCGCTCTAAAATTACTTCTCATCTGTCATCAAATGATAAAAAACCTAGATACGTTTCACACCACGTCAAGAGTTGTATAAAACTATTAATGTCCAAACATGTTTGTCGTTTTGTATGTCGATGCTCGGCTCGTGTTCGCAATGATCGCAAAGACGAACGTCGAGATTCCAGCACGCCTACTACCAACAATATTCATCGCACCCAATCTACGTTCGAGGTTATTCGACCGTGTACTGGGCCTTTAACACCGCTGTGAGAAAGATTGTACACTAACAGTAATATACCGGTAGGTAAATTTTAACACGTGCAAATGTACAGTTTGTTTTCTATAACTTAATTCATTATAAATTGGAATGTAATCATTCTACTACTAAATACGGTTGAATGTAATTGTACAGGCTGACATTCCAGCTACCAAATCTGATACCTAAACTGCTTGACATTCCAAACAGGTAATAATTAGCGGGTGCAAAGTCAGTGGCGGCGTAATGAAAGTAATAGTATGAACTCGTTTCTTTAAAAATACACAAACTCTGTTTTGATAGATTATCGCCATGTAACACCAGAAATAGTGCTAGATAAACGTTGTCCTCATGATCTATTGATTGCTACATGCTACTCGATTGGAGCAAAGTAACATCCCAGGTCCTCCAGACATGCATTGTTTTAGCAAAAATAAAACTTTGAAAATAAATAGTGTAATATGTAGTTAAGAACGTGTGCGTACTTGCTAGCTTGAAAGTGGGGATCCTTTACAGGTAGCAAAAGGTACGTAAGAACCTCACTCAATTGCGTGAAAGTATGACGGTTAGTTTTACAAAATATTATTCAGAATACTCCCGTGGGCGCTAACTTCCACCAGACGCATTTCCTGTTTCCATTTTTTATTTATTTATATTAATGTACAACATATTAAGTTTATTGTGTAAAAATTTGAAGTCGATTGAAGTAAAATTGTCGGAGATATAGAGTTTTAAGTCTTCATCTCTCTGATCTGCATTTGTATTTCCTTGAAACTTTTAAGCGCGTTTTTATCACACATAGCTTTTTCAGAGTCGGTGTCCTCTCAAAATCTACTGCACCGATCCTTTTAAAATTTTGCACACTTTTTCTTTACATTAATGCCGAGGTAACGTTGTCGAGTGTTTTTAATTTTTAATTTTAAAGTATTTTAAAATAACAAAGTTTCTGATTTTTTCATGGAATATTGGTATTTTAACTTTTAAGTGCTGCAAAAAATTGAAAAATGAATTTTAAAAAAAGTCGACAGGGTTACCTGCAGGAACTTATCAACTAACGAACTCAATTTGGTTATTCGATTTCAGAAAATCCAGTTATGAGTTGTGAGTGGCACTGCAATAAAACTTTATTTCGTGTCGTTTGCGGAGATTCGCTGTCAATGCCTCATTTCTTAATATTTTTTTATGAAAATTTCACAAAGTATTCTTCAACTGATATTTTATCATGTAGTAATTATAGAAATAATTACATATTAACCGTGTCGTCAAAAACATTATCGAAAATATGCTTTCGAGCTGTCTAGCACTTGTCGTCAAATACAACTGAGAATCTATGGAAATATCTTCATCGGTGCCTAACTTAAATTCACAACTTTGAAGGTATTTTTTAAGATGTCTAGCACAAGTTCAGGCATACGGGAGGGGCCTATCAACAGTGAATGTACTACATATTACAGTATATCTTTTACAGATTCCTTTTTATCCAAAAAGTTACTGGAATTCCATTTGTAAACACAAGATACCTCAGGATCGCCGGTTACCACCATTTTCGACAGGCACGTGATCCGCTACTGGATATAGCTGCGTTGCTATACACATATTAGACCCAGTAAATGGCCCAGAGTTTGATAACCAACGCAGTGATGTGCGTGCGAGACTGTCATATCACTAACTACTATATATTTACTAATCTCATTTCGTTTTATACTATAACAAATATCTAAAAATACATTTCATTCATAACTTAAATAAATAATTTAATATCTTGCATGTGTTTCAGCAATTAATTACTATAAATACTATGTTAATTATATAAGTTTTCGTACTATTTTAAACTAATGTTAAATTTCAACAAATATATTCTATATTTTAAATAAATGTATTATAGGATCTAACAAATTATATCTACTTATAAGGTAATTAGGTCAAATACGTAAAACAGCAATTTATTCAATGCGTTTGAAAACATAATCTCAAACAGAGATCATAGTGAAACTCTAACAGGCATTAAAAACAATTTGTTGCAGTCATCGCACAAATAAAACAGTAATATGTGTTAATAAATGCATGCAATATTCATATTTGTATATCAATATTTTGCTTTTATTTTTAATTAATGTTAGATTTAAGATTTCTTTGTCTTAATTCATTTATATTTTATGCCTAGTTGTTTTTATATACACTGCTCTCTGTGAGCAAACGATACTATTTCTTATGTAGTAAACATCCTTTGTTTATTCACATTTCTAGGGAACGACACTACGCATTTGGTCCTAATTCGTTCTTATCGCTTCAACACTCAAACCTACAGCACGCTTAACCTTTTGGTGCATATACATATAATAATTATTACACATATTTTTATTTATAACTTAAACCGCGAGTTAAATTTACTTAGTGTCGTAACTAGTATTCTTATTAACTAAAATATTTAATCAATTTATATGTAATTCAATAGTGTAGTTTAAAATAAATGTAATCTAAAAAAGTTCTGATGTTTTGCTGTGTCGTTTGATATGAATAAAAAATTGCTATTAATTACTTAAGAGCCAAAAGGTCCTTCATAACAAAATTGTGCGGCCCACTAAGCTATTGAAAGGAACTGAGCGATATTTGCCGTTCGAGAACTTGGATACCGTCGACAGATCGCAGATACGCCTTAGCAGCTTATAGATCTCTATAAGGTCCAAACTCCACAACCAATATGCCTGAAGAATATAAGCAAATATTTGAAAGCGCAAAAAGTTTTAAAAATCTTATTGACTTTATCAATGAATCTAATTTATAATACCCTATATTTTAGATACTCATTCAATACGTATTTATAGATTTCAAATTATGTATTACAAATGTTTATAAATTGATTTAAGTGATAATAACTATCGAAAGTTGATGCACTCAAATAAATATTAAAAAAAAAAACGATTTATTAGTTACATTATTTAAGAAATTAAGTTTTTTTTATTGACATCCCAGAATATTGCAATCCATAGATATTTTGTAAGTCACATAACATTATAACAGCATAAAAGGAATATATACAATGATACATCCTCATACGGTATTAGTCCTTCCAAGTGAAGATGAGAATGTACACTGGAATATTTTTGTCTGCTGGTGAAAAAATGAGGTTAAGTAAGGTTAAGAATGGTTCCATTTCCTCAAGTATCATGTGGTTTAACGCCATTAGTTTTATAAAGAAATATAAAATTACAGATATATGCAGATTAACTACAAATACACTTCAAAAATGATTGAAAACTATCGAATTGTTTTGATAAATTTGTGATAGCTACTTGAGAATATAATTAAAGTAAATTTAAGGCCTGTCGCACACTGCAACCGTATTTAAGCAAATTTTCAGCGGACGTATACTTCTACTACGCTTTACCTATCCGAACCCTGTAAATTAATGAATGAACTCGCACACTTCAAACGACAAAGCAGTCTGAATACGGGTGTTACGTATCTCTCATACTGGAACCATATATCAGCGAATTTTAAGTAAGCGAATTCATGCTACAACGTTAACCTATCCGAACCTTGTAAATGCAATCAGCCGGCTCAGACTGGAAAGGAATGCAATAGTCTCTTTCATAACAGTGGTGTATCGATAACAAATAAAGTAGAAGTTTGTTCTCATGATAAATTATGTTAGTACAAAACAACGCCAATACACCCTACAGTACACAAGTTTGACTTGGCGTACTGTTGTATCCAGTACGGGGTATGTATGTATTGTGACACAAAGAATACAGCCGGTGATTTACGCCCGAATTCGCCGTCGCTTAAATAGACTTGCTGTGAGTGACAGCCAAAAATATACTTAATGAAGCCCGTTTCTCTCCGAAAGTTTAAAAATCCCTGGTTTAATCGATGCCTACACACAAACTTACATCATTTTCTGTACAGTATCTAACTGATCGATTTATAGGTTGAACACCCCTGGCATAAAGTAAACATTGATTTTTACAATCAGATAGTCATTTGTACGGCGATGGACATGAATTACTATGTTTGTTGATTTTAGTTCTTTTTTTTTGATAACGAAAACGCAATGAACATATAATTTATTTTTATTTTTTCTGATATGTTTTCAGTCGATTTAGATAATTGAATTGTTAAATATTTCCGAAATAAAGTAAATTTAGAAATTAAGTATTAAGTTATTATTACAATATCATTAACCAACATGTTTTTACACTTTTATTATATACAAAATTCATTTCCTAGTTTTTGTACAATTTGTAACGGAAATAAAAGTTTGTCGTTTTTATTTTTTATTTGAAAACTCTTTTAATGTCACTCAAATAATTTTCAAACAAAGTTATGTATAGATATAGTTACAGGAACAGATACATTTAAAGTTGGAGTTATGGAGGGTATTTTATCTCTTTCTGGCAATAGTTTATCTCAGTCAATAAAAAGAGAGGTTTTTGTTAGTCCTTCCTTTTATTTATTTATTATTCCTTATTTTACATAGCCCTGCAACACAATTTGACAACTGGCCAACAATAAATGCTAGTCTTAAATTAACACTATTATTGCAAGGTAAAATACTGTCCGAGTAGAAATTGAGGTCATCATTTAGACATCAATTGAAATACTTGATGCGCTAATGATGACCTCAAAGATAGTTTGCTTCAATGGTATTTAGCGTATCAATATGACATTTTACGAATTTGGTTACTTTGGCAGATTTAAAACATTGATAACCTATTGAAGCGCTATTTTAACATACTTCTGATGTACTATTTATGCACTAAATTGAAACGCAATTGATACCCTAAAGTCGTCGTGTCCGAGGAATAACAAAGAAAATGAGAACCTAGATGTCCTAATGATGCGCTAAATGTCGACTCGAGTCTACTCACAGTTTCGAGACAAGATTGTCTTTAAACATTCTACAGAATCGTCTTAAAACATATGGAAATTTACACAAATATGCTACTGTTATCACCTATTATTTCATGACGTCACAACGTTTCTACGGCAAAGTCAAGACTCTCAAAATACAATATATATTAAGGCACCTCAGACTGCAAGAATGCTTACTGATATACGAACACAGAACATATATCCAGGTCGTGATATCCAAAAAATAAATGACTCATTAAATCATCTTAATCAATCAATAAAACCACAAGAATAATATATATAATAAAAATTTAGAAAGTAGAAATTTCTGTATGTGGTATCAATGTTGTGATTTTATTAGTTAACCTTATTTTTACAATATAAAATTAATTGCTGTATTTTAGTTTCCATTATTTATGCAGACATCTGTTCGGAATATTTTACTTAATTTAAATCAAATTTAAAACTGTCATAAATGGACCTCAGTAATAACTCTTCTGGTAATTCTTACGAGTATCAGGGCTTAATATTATTCAGCTGTGAGCGTTAAGTGTGTACATATGCTATATATACATTTTGTGCTAATTTATAATTTATATTTGATTTATATCTAAACTTAAATATTGTTTCATAAATATAGACTAGTTTGAGTTTATGTTATCGATCTTGTTTTCACTTGTCTGTAGGTTCAGTTTGGCATGCGTTCAATTATGTATTTTATTTTATTTAGAATAAGAATGTAGTATATGAATTTAGAATATAAACTTAGAATTATGAATTTAGAATAAAATATAGTTTTGAATTTAGAATTGTTGTTTTAAATGTCAAAAGCATTCTTGGACATGTTCTCACTGTATTTATTTAAAGTAATATCCTGGTTCTTATGTGTAAGTGCCATAAGGCTTATTTTACAATTTATGGTTTTAAAACGCAGTAAATGATGTTTACTTGCTAACTGATTGCAGTAAGAATGCTCTTCGTTACATTTAATAGAGTGCAATCTCAGATTTATAGTCATTCTCAGTCGCCAGTCGTAAAGGGCTTCCCTTCACCCTCCACCTAACCCCCTTATGCATTAAAAACCGCAGTAATGAAACCTAATGCCGGTTTCACACCAGAGAGACAGTTTTGAAAACAATTTTGTTGTCAAAAAAGCAAAACGAACACATGTTTTGTTTTATTTTAAAACAGTTCTGGTTTTCGAAAACAGACTGTTCACACTGAACAGAGTGGTTTTGTTTTTAGAGATTTTCTGTGTGTTCTATAATAATTAAAAACATGATAACCAACAACTGACAAGCGGAAATGTTCACAAAAAACAAAACTGCGTGTTCAGACCAAGCAGACTAAAAAGCAACAACAAACGTGTTTTACTTTGATCTTTCCGACTCCAGATGGGAATGGGTTTTGTTTACTAAAACAAGTTTTCACAGATAAAAATGTTTTAAGAACTGTCTCTTTGGTGTAAACATTGGTGTTTTTGTTCGTGTTTTATTGAACTGTCTCTTTGGTATAAAACCAGCATAACACTTACGGGTCTATGAACACAACACTAACACTAGTACACTCTGTCAAATACTTATGAATTCAAGTGGGATGAGAAGGACAAGTAGACCATACTAACCTACATTTATATATACAGGTTGATAAATGTACACAAAAAAGGGTGGTTGGTTGAAAATTGGATAATTAATATTCAACTATGATAGAAAATCGATTCCCTGCGATCTCCAATCACAAAGAATGGTAAACACTACGCTGTATGGTACCTAAGTCGCTACCACTATTTACTTACTACTGAAATAGGGCAACGAAAATAAGAAAGGCCTCACGAAAACTAAATAATTTACTAGAATGATATATATTTTTCTATTTATATTAAAAAATAAGTGGGAAAATTAGGTGTTGTTTATATTGATAAAGGCTGGGTATATTTACTTTACCAGTAGATAATGTAAAAGGTTAATAACAGATATAGAAAAAACATCAAGAACTATTTGGGTGCTAACCCAGTTAAATAAGAATTTAACCTCGGAATGGAAGGTAACAAGCTGAAAACTTGTATAAAACATTGTGTTGATATTGATATAAGCTTTCTTAAATAGTATCTCGTGTATGCAAGCCGTTCTTTTGTAGATATCTTGTTTCCTATGCTATGAATGACATTTATAGTAATTAGTAAAGTTGTAGAGCATAAAATTATCTACAACTACAATTATGTGCATTTTTTCGGAATGGGAAGAGCGTTAAATGTATAAGATAAGGTCTGTCGCACTATGCAACCGTATTTCAGCGAATATTGGCCGGACGTATACGCGCTATTACGCTTTACCTATCTGAACCCTGTAAATGTAATGAACCCTCGCATACCGCAAACGGTACCGGGCCGTCCGAATACAGGCATTATGTAGCTTTCATACTAGAAGCGAATATCAGCGAATTTTAAGCAAGCGAATATATGGAAGGGATCAAACGAATACACTGGAAAGAATATGAAAGAGAATGAAAGAACAGTGGTGTATTGATAAAAATTAATGTAAATTTTGTTAGTACAAAGCAACAAACCCTACAGTAGACAAGTTTGATTTGACGTACTGTTGTATCGGTACGTGGTATGTATGTATTGTGACACTACATATGTAAAGACACAGAAGTCGGTTTGCTTTAAGAGTTTTAGCCGCTCAACTGTCGCTTAAATACGCTTGCAGTGTGTGACAGGTCTTATGCTAACACGGGATTTATTAGTAGAGAGAAAGTACAGGTTAAAACCGCACTCTCTGATAGAGATAAACAGAAATTTGGTACAGTGAAAGAGTTTAATGATTAGCTAACAGTTTTATAAAGCATTCAAAATGGCGGCCACCATGATTTTATAATTGTTATATCTAAGGAATCGCTTTTATTATTATTTTCTAACAGTAACTTCGTCCAGTTGATACGTTCATATCGTATCTTAATAAGTTATACATCACAAAAAAGGTAATTTCTATCTCTACAGAATGGGATACGGTTGCTCATCTAAAAAACCTTCCAATAGAGGTTGCTAAGTGTTAAAGATGCATAAGAGCGAGAGAGAGCGACGGAAATGCATCACACCGATCATCAGACAAGAACGCAGTGTGTCATCTATTTGAACATTAATTTTACTTTATTAGTAGCCTGTTTACACCTGTTTGGCAAGAGGTTGAGGCTAAATGAGACAGGGCAACACAAACTTTCCAAGTTCTAAGAGATATTCGTAAAGTAGAGCCACATACGAGGAAAGTTTGATAATTCACAATACACACACACACACAATACACAATAAATTATATTTTTTGCAGCTTTATTTATCAACATAGTCTCCTTTAAGCTCGATACATTCAGTTCAATGTTTTTAAAAAAAATTTATTCCTTCCAAATAGTAGGTTTTCTCAAGGCATTCAAAATAGGCGTTTGTTTTAGTTGTTTCAGGGATGACCTCTTTGTTATACCCAAATCTCTTATCGCCTATTTATTAAGTTTTGGAAACAGGAAATAGTCGCGGGGGGCTAAATGTTAAGAATACACGACCTAACTACTTCAGACCACTGATTAATATGAGAATCAAGTACTAAAGTCATATTCGCCGAGCAATGATTATATAATTGTTTTTAACATCAATCTGTTGTCAGTGTTACACTATAAAAAAAAGATCAATAAAATGCTTTAGATCACTCTATCGTAGGCTAAGAATGCATTACGAAAAAGAAAATCACGGAAATAAATCCGTAGTTCTGTAATACATTGAATCATAATAATAATAATAGTTATAAACAAAACCTTCCTTTGTTCGAAGATTCTGTAGTGCAAGACATGTCGATCAAATGTGTAGTGGGGGTAGTAAAACTCCTTTTGACGCTGATTAAAAAACCGACAACAGCCCAATCTTCTTCCAACATGAACGTTGGACACATGACATTGGACAAACTTAGTTCTAGCATCCGTCACACAAAGTGTCCAACGAAGGATGGTGTTCGTAGCATCGTTTGGATGCGGCTGGATGGGTTAGCAGGTCATAGCCCAATTTATGGATTTTTCCCATAACGACTACACACGCAATCGCAATTGTGACATCCATCGCGTGGATAGCTGCTTTCAATGGATGTCAAACACAAATTAAATAACGCAGCTTGCACAAAAATTGACAGTAGTCTATTAATTGACAGGAGATGCACGGGAAATTCAAAAAGTTATTGAATTATCAAAAAACCCTTGTACAATTGACAATATACTGTAAAATTGGGCATAAAAGATGGGCTACTGACAAACCAGCGGCAACAGCTATTTAACTAAAATTCTTTTCCGTTAATATTAAAAAAATGTACTCTTCTGAATGGAGCAACAATCATTTAAAAATTTGCAACGATATAGTTTTAATAACAATTTAAAAAAAGAACCATCAGATGGCCCATGAATGAATCCATTTTACAGACGATTAAGTAATGACAAATTACATGTACATTATTTGTTAAAACTTTGTTAAAATTTTAGTAATTAATCAAACTTTTAAAATAAAATTAAAAGGTAAATAAAAAACAATGAAAAAAGTTATACTTAAAAAAATGAATAATAAAATAAAAGTACAGTCATTTGAAAATAATTTAAAAAAAACAAGTTTAAAATATGACGCGCCTTCATATGAACAAGTCATGTAAATAATGTGTCCGTTCGTACGTAGTTTGCGGTTTACCGTTTGCTGCACCAGAACATGCTTTTAAAATACTTGGGGTTAGAAATCGAATGAAATTCTAGTACATTTGTGGAAATGCGATACAAGTGGTTCAATTTGTGTTTAATTCCTAGACGTTATAGACAATGCAAAGTACATCCAATGCAAATTCAATACGTGTAATAACTACACTCTTAACTTTATAAATTTTAGTTCTAAAGCAAATTGTACAACCAGGGGCTTTAGAACAATGGTCGTGATCGAACATATATGATTTATATGAGTGAAACATTTTACGAATCACTTTTAAAAGTGATTATTTCTGTGAGACAGTGAGTATTTCTGAACTATAATAATAATTAATAATAAAGTTTAGTAATAGTACAGGAATACTGTTTTAAAAGTGATTCGTAAAATGTTGCACTCATTTAAATCAGATCTGTTCGATTACCCAGTAATGGGCTTGTCTCCTCATTTTTTAGTGGTCGATTTTTCAATTTTTGATTGAAATTGATGTGAATAAATGTGTATTCGCGTGTCTATTTTATTAAATATCTAAATGTTGACGGAGATATAGCAATTAAAAATTGGAATTGTAGTTTTAGCGCTAGAAATGGTCGGCCATATTTTTATGACGTGAAATGCATTTTAACGTCAGTTATTTGTTGAGTAGGTTAGTGCTGTGGTAATGTTTCGTAGCTGTTGGTAGTCAAATAATAAAGTCAAGTCAAAGAATAATAAGTTTTTATATTATTTAACCCTGCTAAGTCAGACATGATATTGAAATTTTATTGTTCCTTGAAATAGCTGTAAATAATATGTGATATTGTGATATATAAATACATATAGCAGAGATTTATGAGCTGTATGGTTGGTGGCGGTTATGATGTCACATGCATTTGGAATGTGTACAACGTTGAATCCCTTTAATAATTAAAGACACAAAATCACTTTTTTAATTGTTAATATCTCCTAACATATAAGGAGGTATTAAAAAATAATTGAACATTTGAAGTTCTAGTAACTCACTTTATCAATATATAGTACACTTTTATAGAAATGAAGACATAGGACACAAGCCCATTAAAAAAAATGAAGATCCAGGTATATTAATTTCCTTAATATATAAAGTGCATTTTCATGGAATTGTTTAACAAATTTAGACAAAAATTCATATTAAAAAAATATGTATAACCAGTTTTCAATTTTAATACACATTTGTCTATTAAACTTCTATTAAAATTAAGAACATTTTTAACAGTGTTGGTGAGTAGACATATACTCGTTTCAACTGTAATGTTATAATTTTTTACCGATACGTGCTGCGATCGCGTACCGGTCGTTACGTATTATTATCGTACTGCTTAGCACCGATGAAAGAAGTGCATAGAGTGTGTTATCACATCACGTCGGTGAAATACGCAGTCGATTCGGATTAGTGGAGTAAATCAAAATTAATTCGGTGTTAAATTGAACTTTAAATTACATGGCTAATCGGAACGTTTAAGCAATTATTTAAGTGATAATAGACTGTAGAAGTATTAAGTAAATGTAATTTAATGTAAAGAAAATGTAAAAGTAATGAAATTATTTTTTTATAAATATGTAAACTAATATGTCTCTTAGGTAATTACAAAATTTCAGCTGTAACTTATTCTTATTTTCTTCAAAATTGCAATTTAGTGAAACCATGTACAATGACAGTTTGGTTCTATATCTTATGTGCCCTTAAACTATTGAAGTAACTTAAAACTTAAGAATACTGAATAAATCAGCTCACTAATTAATTTTAGTTGGCACAAACAAACGACCAGCGTATATAAAATAAGCAGCACATACTCGCCGCATTGAATAAGGAAGTAAATTATTAACTGGATACCGGACCAAGATACAAGATCCAGTGCAGCTCTGTTTGAATGTAAAAGTGTGTTATAACTTATAACTGCACATCCGGAAGATGAACAAGACAAGACAAGCAGCAAACACCAGACAGATTTCACATCAATACTTTTCATCTGTCTGTCTTCAATTTCTAGTATTAAATTCCATTTGTTGATAGCTACTAGTAGTGTGATTGCTCAGACTGTCGTGTGCTAAGAGCAAGAGGAGCAGGAGGAGCGGCAGAGTGGAGAGCAACACAACGCCGTGTTGAAATGGCTAGAAATGGGACACAGAAAAAATCGCACTCCGTATTGTATGTTGCGAGTGAGTATATTGTTGTATGTCAAAGTATACAGTGGCGCTCGTGAAGGTTTAAAGTAAGACCAAGGGAGAGGGGGCACACTCACTCTCATAATATTATATATCTATTAGGCCGGCTCCAAATGATGCGCTGAACGTTTATTCAAATGTTTGCCTCCAGCGTGTGAGTCAAATATTAGAAGATTGACATGGCAAGTTTCCTGCTACACGGTGGGACAAATTTTTGATCCGAATGATTTATTTATTTTATTAATTTGTTGATATTATTGACACTGACACTGTTTAACAAAATCTTTCAAGTATAAAACCTTTCTTCGTTGGGCGATTTGTGCAGACGTGCATGGTATGTGGATCAAGTGTGTGGTGGGGGTAAAAAAATCCCTTTTGACGCGTGTCAAATGATCGACAACAGCCCGACCTTCTTCCAATACGAACGTTGAACACATGACATTGGACAGCATCTTAGGATGGTTTCATTGGACACACGAAGTATCCAATGTAGAAAGGTGTTCGTAGCATCGTTTGGATGCGGCTTTACTTTAATGTCTAGCCGTCTAGAGATGTGGGTACATCTTTACTCTTTCCAATCTGTATCTGTAAAACAACTTCAGACTGCAAGGTACACGGTTCACACAAATTACCTTATCACAAGCTAATTTCAAACTTTATTTTCTACTTTTTATACAGATATTGTTTTGCAATCCAAAAGTCACACTTGCTACCTTACTACTACTTAATTAAAGTGTTACGTTGCTTTATAGTTTCTACCTTAAACTTAAGCCTCATTCCTACTCAATATTTTGATATTAAATTTACATTTTTATTTAATATTTTAATCTAGATTTTAGGCTTTCAGAATAAGTATTACTGGTCTCACCGTGTTTTAATTTGAGTTTAATTTAATTTAGTTAGTGCGCATGAGTCGTTAGTAATATAAATTTTAACAGTTCGACAAAATTGCTGTTTATTTACTTTTGGCAAGCTGACATTGAACTTTTAAAAATAAATCCTATTACATTTTGACAAATTATCACATTTTTGAGGTCATAACATAATATAGTTTTTTTATTTAGTATTTTTAATTTAGAAATATTGAACCTTGAAAGCTTCTAAAAAATACGTCAACACGTCAATCAAATTCTAAATTCAAAATGGTGCAGGGAATGGGTACGCATATTCCCTTGTGTTAAGCAGTTTAAATTCAATACAAAATTAAAAATAAAATTAAAACAGTGAGTGGGAATGATACTTTAGAAATAAGACATTGTCTAACAGTATCGACAATGTCACTTAGGAAACATACAAATAAAAATTGTAAATATTTTTTAAATAATTTGTTCAGTATTGCGTGGATCGAAGCAAACATAGTTATTATATAGTTTTTAATTTAAATGGTTTTCAACACCGGTTTTATTGAATTGATATTGTTTTAACACTGTTTAACACTGAGAAAATAAATTTTTGTCTATTGATATCTACGGCCTCTTCATTGTACATTGTTTCAAAGTTAAATTATTTGTTAGTTTTAAGTTTTCGTTCTAAAATAAGAGTTGTAAGTATACGTTCATACGGTAAACGTTTAAAATATATTGTATTAAGCTTACATTCGTTATTTTCTTCACAAATAAATCCCTACCCCCAGATAAAGATTTAAAAAATAAAAAAAATATAATTAAATTAAATAAAAAATCAAATAATAAATTCGCGCACGATTAAGTTCTTACACTTATAGTCACATATAAAAAACCAAACGGTTTTTATAAAACTTAGAATAATTTAAGAAGAACACATTTTTTAATTTGAATGTGCCCTTTTATTACAGCTGCCACTGCTCTCACAATGCACATATCAACAGTTAATACACCGGTTTACGAGAGATTCAAATAAAACTGGATTGTCGTGGTTAATGTGTCACAACTTCGCGAGTGATAGACAGTATCACAATACGAGTATCACGTGCTAAAACAACAAACGTCAAACAAACCAGAAGAGAAATGTTGAGTGCCGACAAGTTTCGGTCGTTAATCGTCCAGATATTCTACAATTGTATAACGCTGTTTATTAGACGGCACAGACACTGGTCGAGAGAAATGGGCTTGTTGTGTCCTATGTCTTAATTTCTATAAAACTGTACTATATATTGATAAAGTGGGTTACTAGAACCTCAAATGTTAAATTATTTTTTAATAACTCCTTATATGTTAAGAGATATTAACAATTAAAAAAGTCATTTTGTCTCTTTAATTATTAAAGGAAATCAACGTTGTACACATTCCAAGTGCATGTGACATCACAATCCTTGTGTAAGGTTACCAACCTTACAGATCATAAATCTCTGCTATATGTATTTATATATCAAAATATCAAATATTATTTACAGCTATTTCAGAGAACAATAAAATTTCAATATTATGTCTGCCTTAGCAGGATTAAATAATATAAAAACTTATTATTCTTTGACTTGACTTGATTATTTGACTACCAACAGCTACGAAACATTACCCCAGCATTTCACGTCATAAAAATATGGCCGACCATTTCTAGCGCTAAAACTACAATTCAAATTTTTAATTGCTATATCTCCGTCAACATTTAGATATTTAATAAAATAGACACGCCAATACACATTTATTAACATCAATTTCAATCAACAATTGAAAATTCGACCTCTAAAAAATGAGGACACAAGCCTATTGTATAACGCTGTTTATTAGACCGCACAGACAGTGGTCGAGAGAAATTATTATTAACGTGTTACTGTGTATTCGGGTTCGATCCTTCGGACCAGAGCTATATTTTCTGGGTACGGCCATACCATGTTGAACTGAATCCACCAGATTTTGGTTAATCTGGTAAGTTAAGTACCAGTAGGCCCGGTTATGGTTTAAATGGGTGGTATGTGATTGAGTGTCAATCCGTTGACATTGCACCCCTCGTGATATCAGCGAACAGTGTTCGGTTCACAACTATAACTTCGTTTACCCCAGGACGAAAACACTTCAGTGATATCCCAAAATTAGTTTGAGATGTATCATCTCCCCATGCTACATACCTAAGTTCCGTCTTCCTTGTACACATGCGAATGCAATTTCTGCTCAATATTCTGCGAGTTATGACCAATAAAAGCTGGTATGGCAAAGGTCTAGGAGTAGAGGAAAGTCAAATTTGATTACTGCACAGTCTGACTGTATACAGTCAGCTATATTTGGATGATTTGAATGGGTGAGCTAGGATTCAACCGTACAGAGTGTTACTGTGGTGGTATGCGAATCAGGGTAAATTCATTGACATTGCACCCCTCGTGCCATCGGCGGACAGTGTTCGGTTCACCACTATAACTTCCTTTCCCCCACAGGACGAACACACTTTAATCATCAATATTAGTTTGGGACGTATCTCCCCATACTATATGCTTAAAGTTTCGCCGGACCAGAGCTATATTTTCAGGGTTTTATTGCTATTAAAGTAAAATTGATCCTGTGCTCACATAATCATAAAAACTTATTAGGCAACGGTGTAGTTCTCACATATGACGAAACGAAACCACAAAAAACTGCCGATATTAAAGAAAATTGGGATTGGCCAACGGAAATAAATAAATAAATCTTTATGCTGTTAAGTCATCCAAATACCTACTTATTATTATACACTTTTGTTCAATTATTATTTATAAGAATAAAGTTGTATATCTTCACTTCCATGTACTAAAATATTTGGACTTCTGCATGTAAAATGAACATACTTATAACAAGGCCCCTTTATTTTCAAACTCTGTTCTAAAGTTCTCCTAAAAAACTAAACTGTTTCTACTTGGGAATAGTTTTCTAAATTATACTCTTTAATAACATCAAACTTTAAAACACAACTGAATTAACATATTAAATGTAGCGGATACACCCCGCCCCCCTTTCTGTTCCCTCTCGCCACGTAGTGACTTGCCTTGTAGTTGCCTTATCCTTTCTTTGTACGTATAATAACGTGAAAATTAAACTCCATTTGTTATTGTTGCATATTTCTCTTTGTCTCTTGACAGATAGCTCTTTTTTCTTCTTTTATCTTGACTGTTTAATTCTGCTGCAAGATAATTTTTTGGTGAAAATGTCTATTATTAATGTCTTAATGTCAAAAATTAGTTCTGTACATCTACTCTTAGTTGGATTTAAAGTTAAGGGGGGTATGAAGTGGGGATATGTTTGAAGGGCAGTGGTTCTTAATATTTTTCAAGTCACGTTCATAAAAAAATTAAACAGTGCACAATTAATGCTAAGAACTGATCAGATAATTTTAGTACTCTTCAGATTTACAAAGTACGATCGTTTACACGATCCAATTCGATTTCAAATTTGTTTGCGATTCGATTGTGTCTCATTCCTTAGTTTGACAGTTAAACAACTAAACTTTGCAGACTTTCAAGAAAACTGATGGTAAGTGATCGGCCGTATCGCTTGTTTATACATCAGATATTTTATTAACTGTATGGTTTATAAGATCTGATTGACAAAAATCATATGGAATTTGAAGAAAATATATATATATATATATATATATATATATATATATATATATATATATATATATATATATATATATATATATGTATAAAACGTTATACGCGCCTTTATATTTATTGGTACAACATTTAAATCGTAGCACGGCATTTCCTGGAACATTATGTGAAGGCAGGAGACATGCTACAAAACCATTCATGTTATGTAGAATTTCTATTTCCATTTCTATTTATGCATTTCCTTTTCTGCAACAGATGTCAAGATGTTTTTGTTTCCTGCATAAGATGGTAAATATTCTTTTTATTAAATTTGTCAAAAAAAAAGAAAGAAACCCTACCGATAGTAAAAAAAAAATACTTTAAATAAAGTAAAATGTTTTATAAATTTACTAGCTGTCCCGGCCACGCGTTGCTGTGACTAACGTTTTTGTCATATTACATTACATAGCGCCATCTATTGAATATTTACTCAATCTAGTCAACAGATGTCGCCATCTTTTAAAATCGTTTAATTTGCAATAAGATAATATTGCAATCATAAATTGAGATGTAAGCTATCCTATCTTTCAAGTTGGATCAAACTGCACACGGTGTACAAATTTGATTAAAATCGGTTAAGTAGTTTAGGAGTCCATCGCGGACAAACATGTGACACGTAATTTTTATATATTAAGATAAGAGATGAAGTAATTTCAAATGAAATTTTACTTTTTTGTACGAATGGGCTCGTGTCCTGAATTTTTAGTGGTCGATTTTTCAATTGTTGATTAAAATTGATGTTAATAAATTTGTATTGGCGTGTTTATTTAATTAAATATCTAAATGTTGACGGAGATATAGCAATTAAAAATTTGAATTATAATTTTAGCGCTATAGATGTCAGCCATTAGCAAGACGTGAAAATGTATTGTATAGGACAGTTATTTGTTGATTAGGTGAGTGCTGTGGTAATGATTTGTAGCTGTTGGTAGTCGAAATAATCAAGTCAAGTCGAAGAATAATAAGTTTTTATTTTATTTAACCCTGCTAAGGCATACATTATATTGAAATTTTATTGTTCTCTGAAATAGCTGTAAATAATATTTGATATTTTGATATATAAATACATTTAGCAGAGATTTATGATCTGTAAGGTTGGTAAACTTACACAAGGATTGTGATGTCACATGCACTTGGAATGTGTACAACGTTGAATCCCTTTAATAATTAAAGAGACAAAATTACTTTTTTAATTGTTAATATCTCTTAACATATAAGGAGTTATTAAAAAATAATTGAACATTTGAGGTTCTAGTAACCCACTTTATCAATATATAGTACACTTTTATAGAAATTAAGACATAGGACACAAGCCCATTGTATGTCTCGGCGAGACATTTGTCAAAACAGTTATCGATGTGCGGAGAATGAACATGGTTGTTGGTCTTACCTCTCGTTTCCTTTGACTTGTGTCGGAGGCGAGGCGAGAGTGAACTGTCGGCATTATATAGAAACAATTATGTTACATTTGACTGCTATCTAATATGTATAAACACAAATTCTTTATAAAATAAATACTTTTGAAAAACAAGCATTCAAAAGAATACAATAAGTATGTGGCTACTCGTAATATTGTATGAATAGTTGTTGAAAACCATATTTAATTAACGCGGTTTATTCCGTCACGACGATTACAAGCAACGTTACACATTTATGAATACTTTATATCAGTTATTCTCAAACTGTTGCATGTATCTGCAGTACCGGGCGATTGCTTCAAGAATTGATAAAATACGCTGCAAAATGTTTATAACAACAAATCGAAGTTACTGCTATTGTCAATACAGACCACATCTCTTTAAATTTGATACCATCGACATTTTCAACGTGGTTGCTTTGAAGAGCATACTTAGGCCTGTCGCAGTATGGCGCCGTATTTAAGCGACGGCGAATTCGGACGTAAGGCCTGTCTCAGTATGGCACCGTATTTAAGCGAATTTCTGCCGGACGTATACGGGCTACTACGCTTTACCTATCCGAACCCTGTAAATGTAATGAGAACTCTCTGGACCTCTCAGACTGCAAGCTACAAAGCCGTCCGAATAGGGGCGGCACTACCTCGCACATTAGAACCGTATAAGGGCTGTCTCAGTATGGCACCGTATTTAAGCGAATTTCTGCCGGACGTATACGGGCTACTACGCTTTACCTATCCGAACCCTGTAAATGTAATAAGAACTCACTGGACCTCTCAGACTGCACGGTACAAAGCCGTCCGAATACGGGCGGCACTACCTCGCACATTAGAACCGTATAAAGGCGAATTTTATCCAAGCGTTACCACTACTACAACGATATTCTATCCAAACCTTTGTAAATTCAAACAGCCGCCTCAGACTGGAGGGGATACCTAAGATCGCTTGTTGTTACGCTACAATACGGATCTTTTCGGTTCTATCGGCGACATCGCTTGTGACGAGTATGTTCAGCATGCTTCAGTTTATGTTTGTATTTCAGTGAATCATGGACACCATGGAATCATGAACCATGGAATCAACTAATTCTTTGAATTAAAGAAAGAGAGATTAAATTCACGCCAACCAGAACTCAGATATATAATAAATGCTAAAGTCCCTTTAATACCAGTAGTGTATCGATAAAAGTTAAAGTTTGCTCTCATGATAAATTATATAAGTGCTAAAGAACTCCAATACACCCCCTAATACACGACTACAAACATCTGTGACATACATAGGCGGTTTGCTTTGTAGCTCATCCAATCCGTCGATTTACGTCCGAATACGCCGTCGCTTAAATACGGTCCCATACTGAGACAGGCCTAAATCGGCGGGTTGGATGAGCGACAAAGCAAACCGCCTATTAGTGCAGGCGCTATAGGTAGTTGAGTATGGAAAATGTGAGGACCGGCAACTATGGGATGTGAATCTATAATCTTTTTTATTAATATATATAATTATATATATATATATATATATATATATATATATATATATATATATATATATATATATATATATATATATATATATATATATATATATATATATATCTTATATATATTTTATTAGGAATTGTAAATTTTTAATCAAACTTATGTGTTACTTCTGAAATCGAAGTTTATTTTATTAATTTACATACACATACTTGAAATCAAAGAAACGTCATTTAAAGTTTATTATTTAAATTGTCAATTACTTTTTATCTAATTTTTTTATAACTTAACAATATGCACAGTGAGTTGTGTCAACTCCAAATAACAACTGTGTTGGCCCTTATTCTTACAACGTCATCTATGGCGTTCATGCGTGTATGTTTTCACTGAACGGTCACTATTTTACCGACAGACGAGCTTTGTACCAACTAAAGAAATATAATTTCTTTACACATATATGGGTCCACGACACCACAAAAACTGCTACCTTAGTAGAAAGTTATCGGTAATAGGACTCAGCTGAATAAATAAATAGAGTTTTCCGGATCAACTTTAGGAAATTTTTTTTTACAGAAAATGATATAAATATGACTCCACACGAAATCAATACAGTTCTTAATTTAGCAAAAGGCATTATAGACCGTAAGTGTGTATGCAAAATGTGAGGACCGAATTCCACCAATGGATTTAAGTTAAGAAAAGGTCAAAAATTAATAATGTGGATCTTGCCGGTCAAATATTTGGTCAATTTTTTTTTACCCCTCTACTCTTATTTGTAAAGCAAATGTATTGAGTACAATCTATAAAATCATTTTAATGATTATTTCAGTAATAATTTATACTTTTTTCTTGCAGCAAAATCTCCCAAAAGCTTGCAGAAAAATCTCCCATGTTTGTGACAATCTTCCATTTTCTAACAATTTTTGGAGCAAATTATCATCACGTAAATAGCCACTAGGTATAAGTTCTGTTTTTAAAACACACTGAATACCTAAGCGCGCTATGCTTATACAGTTAGCTCGGAGAAAGGATGTGAAGGGAGCGGGAAGGGACCATCACAGCTGGTGGCAAGATGTGTTTTGTTATTATTTGAGGTCTCAGGTATAAGAATACGACCATAGTTGCCTCCTCACATTTTGCATACTCAACTACCTATAGCGCCTGCACTATTATGCATTTTGATATTGTTTTAACTACCTAATACAAAAGTTTTGTTAATAATTGTTACAAAGGGCATACCAGACAACAGATAATAGTTGTAGTCACGTTTTTATATTAATATTTATATACATTTATAAATCTATGAAAGAAATAATTTTTAGATGTTCTTTCAACGACACTGTAGCCGACAGCAAGTATGCCTGACAACAGTCTTACGTGTCTTGGGTTCGCTCCCCGAACCAGGGCTATATTTTCTGAGTGAAAAGATGACGCTGACTAAGCTGGTGTCTACGTTCTGTATATATAAATAAACATATAAATATTTTTAAATATTGACAATTGAATAAAGATAGAGTTTAATAAACTGTCTATTGCATTTGATTATTTTTTGGAATTTAAGGTAAATTCAGTAGTGACAATCGTAGTCGGTTTTTAAGTACACTTTTTTCGAAGGCTTTTATATTCTACCAGATTAAATACAATCACTGTTGAGAAATATGGCAACGCCTTCGTATATAGTAATGTACGTATTGTGTAATTCATAATATAGTAACATATATACTTCGCATGTGCTTCCAAAATCAAACATATAAAGACAATAATTTGATAACGATCTCGAATCCAAATTTAGCGTATGATTAGAACATCTAGGTTCTCATTTCTTTTGTTATTGTTTGGATACGACGATTTTAGAGTATCAATAGCGCTTCTAGGGTCACAATTGAAAGCCTATATATTATAGGTATGGTACACATACGTGCGACATCCAACATTTGTTGTAAAAAGTTGTATAACTAGTGCGACATGCAACTTAATACGTCTCTGTTAACTCGTGATTACCCTTGTCAAACACAGTTTGAAAAAGTATATTGTTCAGGTCTATTTCATTTGTCCATTTAAACACCATATTCAATTACTTTTATTTATTTACTAAACACAACTAGAAAAACGTCAACGCATACTGAGGTTATATTCGACCCTTTTGATCATATTCAAAACCGTAATTTCTTTAGATGTTCCGATTTAGCTTTGAAACATTTTTGTTTCATAAAAATTCTACCTTGAATTTTAAAAAATAGCATAAGTAAGGGTTTCATTAGTGTCGCATGTTTAGTCGCACTAGTCTGTACGTTAAAAGTACAACACATTTAGTACACTCATGTCTAAATAATGTCTAGTTATGAATGAAAATATATAAATGTTGGAGGTCGCATGTTTATGTCGCACCAGTCTGTATGAGGCAAGTTTTAAATAAAATATGAACTGTTGAAATATTTTGAAATTCACTCGCAGTAAAACAAAATAGTTAATGAAGCGTAAAGTTCGTAGATAACGGAGTGGTGAGTATGTGTTACCTGTATCCTGATCCGGTAAGGGATGCATCCGAACTAAATGTCTGGTCAAGTTTCCAGACGCTACCCTCCATTTAAAACCAACCAATGTAGAAGGAAGGATCAGGAATTCAAACGGAAAAGCAAGGATAATATAGAGGGGTAAGATAATAGAGAACTGTTACAAAAGTACTTCAGTTTATGGTAGAGAATTTTGTTGGAGCTACATTAAACGACTAATCGAATTTGGCGAATAATTTGGCGATTGATTTGAATCTACTAAAACAGAATTGAAAATATAACTGGTAAGTTTTGTTATTATTTGAAATACATATAAAAGGTTTGATTCAAACGCTCGTTTTTTTCGAAATGGGCTTGTACTTGAACCATATCTTAATTTCTATAAAACTGTAATATATATTGATAAAGTTGGCTACCAGAACCACAAATGTGCAAATATTTGTTAATAACTCCTTAGGAGATATAGATATATAGACAGGTGGAGTGGCTTCGTCATTTGTAGCCAATAAAATAGACATTTTATATGAACGACTGTGAGACTCTGAACTGTAAATGAACTCTTTCATAACGAACAAATCATACGCATCTTCAATATGACGGCAAAGTGACTCCAAAATGTTTTCTGGGATATTGCGAAGGTTACGAACAAAGTTGCAAAAAAAATCTCGATTACTTATTTATTCTGTGACGTATTATGCATCACTAAAACATGCAGCAAAATTAAAATTCATATTTGATATAGCCAATATACATATATTAAAATTTATTTCAATCGAAAAGAAAAAAGCCCATTTGAAAGTGTCCACTGCTGTAGAATTATATCAATGTAATAATATACCAGCAATATCATTAAAGACAAAAATACGTTTAAAAAAATGTCTCTTTTAAACGATACGCAATCAAGACTTTATAATGTCATAAAAAGCAACTGAAATAAAGAAACCTTTAAAAAGTCGTAATTTCAGATGATCAAGTACGCATCAAGATAAAAAAAAGTAAATGCTTGTATAAAGCCGACTGTTTGGGTAGGCTGGGGGCAGGGTAGGTAGGTAAGGCAGGGAAGGGACGCACGTCGACACGGATAGAAGAGAAAATACAGTATTTTTTATGTGGTTTTTTATTTTATTTTTTCAGTTTGAATTAGAAAGGGGAAAGGGAAGTTAATGACATACCAACTAATACCCGCAAAGACCTCCAAAAAGCCGATGTGACGAACACATGACTACACTTGAAAATTGTTATATAACTGTGTTATATATGTATGTATATACAAGGTGTTAGATACATCGTACACTGATGATAATCTGGAGAAATTAATGAAATATGATGTGGTCACTGTGGTACAAAGAAAATGAAGCACCTTAATTTTAAACGAGAGAAAGTATCGGCAGTAACGATGCATATTTCATACTTGGCAGAAAATGTGTTAAATCATAAGATTATCAAATTTTTTACGAGAAAAAAGCACGGCCAATATTTTTATTATGGCATTAAATGTAAACCCAGTAAACAAGTTGGTGACGTGTCCTATTTTGTGACGTTACTATCTCTATTGCACTTCAATTATAGTTCGCATCAACTTTACCTTCATTTGTATTCCGACAGGTCATTTATAGCAAATAAAATAGACAGTACGAGGAGAAAATGAATAACGCTGAAAGTGAAATCTTAAGGAAAATTAGAAAGGAGAGTAGGAAGGAAGGTGAAAGAGGAGGCCCGAAAAAGAGAACGAAGTATTACGAAAGGAAAGGAATGGCGACAGAGGAGACAGAGAGAAGAAAACTTAAGTGTGGAAGAGGAGCTAAGGAGAAAAGACAGAGAGATACAGCAACAGGAAAGAAGTGAAAAAATTGAGAAGAGCAATTACAACACAAGATATAAAAGTATTTGGGAGAGAGAGAGATACCACAATACTTAAAAAAAGATACAAAAGACATGACAAGGTTTGCCAGATTTAAATTGGGAAACAAGGAGAAAGGAAACAGATACTGGGCAAATAGCGAGGAAAGGATATGTGAGGTGTGCGAAATGGAGATAGAAACATTGGAGCACATTAAGATTTCATGTGAGAAAAGAGTAAAAAGTGAAAAGAATATTGTGCAGTTATTAAAGGGAGACAGTGAAGGGAAGAGGTAGATGGCGGAGATAGAAACAGGAGGAAGAGTAGCACGAGGAACGAAGCAAGAGCAGTAGCAGTTTTGTTTTTATTTTTATAAGGATAAATTTATATATATTTTTTTCGTTTGGAAGGAGTGAGAATGTTTAGATTTAATTAAGAACAAAATTGAAACAAACACAATGACATGTAAATAAATGAGTTAAGGAACAAGAATGTAGTGCCAAATGGCAAAAACATTAAAAAATAAAATAAAATAATAAAATGTGAACGACTGTGAGAAACTGAACTGTAGATGAACTCTTTCATGACAAAAAAAACATTTGCATCTTCAATATGATGGCAAAGTGACTCCAAAATCTTTACTGAGAAGATGCATGACATCACAGTATCTAACACCCTGTATTTCTAGGGTAGCTGATTGCTAGAAAGTAACAACAAGCAGGGATTAAATCGCCATTAGATGATAAAATAAACCCAATAGCAACTTTCCGTAATAGGGTCGTGTCTAATTTCTGTTTTAGGTACTTTTACAATAACAAAACTTTTTCAGTTACGCATTTACAAAATGTCTATTTCAATTTCAATACGCGCCGCGCTCTTTGTTTTACTTAGAAAAGTTTCTAATCCTTCGAAGATTTTAAAACAGAAATACGTGTAATCTAAAAGTTTTGAAAACTTTATAATGTCAAAAACAATGTTTCTTAAATAAAATTAATGTAAACATAATCTGGTTTTCAAACAAAATTTAAAGATTTCTTCATTTGTTTTAGCTTTTCTTTAATTTATATAGAAATTAAACTTAATATTAATATTATCTATAGACGCTTCAGTTGTATAAGCGCTCCAAAATGTAGAAGAAAAATAATAAGAAGAACTCAAGTTAGGTACTTAAATTGTTAAATGTTTAGCGTATTTCACGGAATGATCTCAGGTAAAATAATCACCGAAATGAGATAAATTGAGCCTATTGAAAACAGTTGATATTTTCAAATAGCTAAACCAAAGTTTTAATGTAATTTAAAAGTTTTAAAAATGTTAATTATTTATTTAAGAGGGTCTTCTAACTTCCTCTTAAAGGTCTAAACACAGTGAGATGGACCTTCACCGCACTGCGTCGTCTTTTTAACATATGTTACTAATTGCCTTCTTTCAAGATCAAATATTAAGGTATTTTATTAGTAGAGGGGATACATTTACCGTACAAGGCGATACACCAAATGAAAGATCTACATATATATTTTCTGTATATGATATAAGAGAATAGTATACTTTACTAGATATGTGTATTGTGTATTTCTAAATATGTGTGTATTCATATCTATATGACCAAAAGGCGGGCTTTAGATCTCTGGGTCGTCTTATATAACTTATATATTTTTCTTAAATTTATTAAATATATTATTCATTTTTTTACATATTTCACATTTTATAATTTTATTTTACAAATTTCTAAATATTTAAATAATTCACTAATTAATTTTGAATTACTTAACAAAAATTTAGTATTAACAGGAAAAGTTTTAACCACTAACCACCATCTAATATTTCACTATTGAATTTTGATCTTTCTAAACTATAATTTATGCATTCAAATATAATATGATCCAAAGTTCCTTCTTCACCACATTGACATCTATCGTCGGATTTAATATCAATTTTGTACAGGTGAGCTGGAGTTTTACAATGATTACTTTTGATTCTGATTATAGTTGATATAATTTTGCGGGACTCATTTCTAAACCATCGTTTCTTACTTAAATTTGGATGTAACATATAATAATCTCTTCCTTTTAACTGACTTTTGTTAATGAAATCTTGGTTTCTCAAATTGAGGTTTAATTTTTTTATTATATGTTTTCACTGTGAAGTAATACTCTTAGTAAAAAGTTATTCCCGACAATGCATACAAAATTTTATTTTTTTTTAAATAATTTGAATAAATATTAACTTTTATATTGACAGCTTACAGTCACTGTAATGTTAGTACGAGTATACTAGATCAGACTTGATCCGACTAGACTTCGATAAACTTCTATAGCAGTTCAATCTTATAGCAGCAAATTAATTTTAAATTTAAAAAATCAATTATCATATTATTCCATTGAACTGAAGGCGTAGGTTTTTACATAAATTTAATTATAAAATTTACAAGTTCGTTATAAATTAAGTAAATATTAATACAACTTCTAGACTTGTTTACAAATGATCTAAAATAAAATAAATATTAAAGTACAAAATAAATTTACTTTGCAATTTAAATTTAAAAGTAACATAAAATAAAACCTTGAAATTAAATGAAGTTATGATGATATTGTTGTTTCATTTATTTTGGAAGCAACTTGCACCGATGTGACCTTTGTACTTTGGTCATAAGCAGTGGCGGACTAGGTGAGCGACAACAAGTGGGTCGCTGATAAGCCGGAGGTAATAGTAAGTGAAATAGTGGAGACTGTATATAAATAAATTCATTTTCTAAAATTTGTTTCCCAGAATCCATTATTTTTAACCAAATCTATTCTTTCTCATAGTATTACTATCCACTAAATGTAACTGTTATGTAAAATAATAAGTTCAATAATTCGTTTATTATTAACGAAACAAATTAGTAGAAAATTTTTCATCATTATTCAATTGAATTGAATTGAATGTCAATGAATTTTTTTTTTATTCGCAACATGATAGAAGTTTTGGTAATTATTCGATATAGCTCAACGTTTTGTTTTGAATCTTATAAAAAAACTATTGCACTTTAGTATAATTTTTTATGCTTTTATTATAGTGAAAACATGACAAATAACACGAAATATACCTTATACAATTTTTTTTTTATTAAAAAATAGACAGAATTTATGATTAAAGTTGACTAATAAATGTGAAATATGACGCGATTTTTACTTATATATGGAACATTGTCATTTCTAACCTTAAATTTGAAAATTTACTTTAACCATTAATATTGTGTATTTCTAAATAAAAAGAGGTATATTGTATATTACGTAGTGATTTGTGCATGTTTTTAGTATACAACAAACGCCATAAAACATACAAAAATGAAGTAGTTTTTTAATGAAATTCAAAACAAAAGGTGTAGCTATATTGAATAATTTCCGAAGTATTTTAATGTTTAGTCATTTTTAACCCTTTAATTAGTAAAGTTATAAAAATATACAAAAGATTCAAATCACACTTATGTCACATTCTTATCTTACTCTTCTCTTCTATTATTTGCCATCTCTGTTATACAACAGAGTGTAAAAGAGATGCATAATGAAACGTCACATAGACACTTTCAGCTGTTTAAGGCACAGTTTTCATATTATCAAAGTGATATACAAGGAAAAATAAAAGCGATTACATATTATTTCGCAAACTGTAATGCAAAGCTAGTGAAGTAAAAACATATGGTAAACAATTAAGCGGTAAAATGAAATTCAAATTATAAAAAGCTATATCTTCGTCAATTTTTGGATATGTAATAAAATAGAAACGTAAATTAATATATATTAACCTATAACAATACCAAATTTAAAAAAACTACCCTAAAACTTCGTTGTTATTCATAGAATTTTAACATACACAGAAGTTAGAAGTTGGTAGGTACCTAGCAGATGCGGTAGATTATCATTACACGGTAGTACAAGTGTATGTGCCTTTGCGTATTGTATTGTCATCTCCAACATCGTTTTCAACGCACGTATGACCTTTGTGTCGGTAAAAAGGAAAGCACTACTCCCGCTAAATCATTCATACAGATCTTGTCCAATCTTGTCTGAACCAGTCTGAGGTTATATTTAAATTAACACATTTTGCATTGTGGTGTTTTGTATGCATAATTTTTTTAAATTAACGTAATTTCTAATATAAGTTTATGCATCTAAACACGGATAAAGAAATGTTACTTCTCAAAACAATAAACAAAGTGTTGTAAATATGTATGGGTATTAACATATTTTGATTTTACAATATTTTAGAAGTGTCAAACACGAATTTTAAAATGCGATAAATCCAAGGTTGTTGCTTAATGTATAGGTATATAATTGAAGTGATGTGCTCTTACAGTAAATTACAATAATCAAAATATCTCCTGTTACATTATCCCTGCCATTTATATTACTATATATGCTAATTTTTTGTGTTTCTATATTTTTTTCTGGTACTGCGAACGTGATGCATTTTCATAAGGAAGAAACGTACGTAATATGACATGTGAAGAGTCTGAAATGAAATAGGATCAAACATCTTTGTTTTAACAAGAATTTATAAGGTCAGTTATCAAAACATAAGATGTATATGTTACAAGCAGCATGCCTTATGTTCTAATATTCAGATTTCAGACAATTGCAACATAATCGTTTGTGTTTCCGAATCTAAAGTAGTAAAATAATACTTAATTACTGAAACAGGAACATTAGACTTTTTTTTACGAATTTATCAACGCTATTTTCGTCCATCATACCACTAGACTAATAAACGCGCTAAACAGTGACTGACTGTGGAAGCACTTGTCTCCTTGGAATCTCTCATCAATTTCCTCACCCCATATCAGACAGTTTTGTTTAATGACGTACCCATTCAGTTTTCAGTGCCTCGTCGTTGAAGATGATGTTTTTGGAAAACCTAGTTTGTTGTTCTGAGATCCAATTGACAAAGTTTCGATGTTATAAGCGGTCTACTGGCTTTAATTATTGTGTTAATTGAATCTTGTAAGCCTTCTACGCAAAATCTTTATGCAAAATACGCCATCTCAATTGTAATTTGCGTTGTTATTATCACAAACTATATCATTACGATCTTGCGTCGATTACTAGGTAAGGTTTTTTCGTCTTGCTATTTCGTTTGAAGGCTTTAATTATTAAAACTGAATTACAGATATCTCATATTTTTAGACAAGAGTGTAAATCATCAAAGGGACTAACTAAAACATGGAATTACTACTCCAGACTAGAGATATACACATATAGTATGACAAACATAAATAATCAAAGTAAGAATCTTATTACATTACAGTTTTCTTATTGAATAAAGTAACCTTTACCATTATGTATGAAATATTATACAACTCGAATGAAATTACAATAATCAATTCAATTCCAAAGTCAGACATATACTTTATTCCGATAAGGGTTCAATAGACGTTACTAGTTGAAGTTGTTCAACGAGTTGTGTGATCGTGATGTTGGAAAATGTCTTTAGATTTGATAAAAAGAACATCATAGAGAAAGAATTTAATCTTAAGTATACTTCAGTGTAATGAAAATCGTATTTATTTTTAGGTTTGCATGGAGTTCTATGGATGCAACATTCTAATTCAATACTGAGTGGATAGAAAAGTATTACTTAGAGATATTCTAGTGGAATGGACATTAAACATAAATATATTGTAAGATGCCTGAATTAGAACATGTTATACTTTGCTGTTTGTGATATCGATACTCCACAGAAATTGCTTATGGAAGGTAAATATGTCAATTTCAAGTTAATTTCGATATGAAAAAGCAAAATTAGTTTTCCTAATACGTCCAAAGTTGTTTTATTTTATGTTGGAACATTTACTTCGTTATATTGACACGTCTAAATATCTGATTAAAATTAGTACATGCTTTTAAGTATAACAGACTGCCTTGCTTTCTGTGATTTCAATTGCAAATGGTATAATTTTGTTATGTTTAATTCAAATTATAGATAACTAAAATGATGCGACCCTTCCAAGTAATATACACTTCTGCTAGTTTTTTTTTTGGACTTATTTCTGTTATATATACCGAGCGACCATAGTAATCTATTGATACTGAACTTATGTTTTTCTGATATAACTAAAAACTTAGACAACCAAAATATTTCTACACATTTTTATGACACTATAATGCAATAAACTAATTATAAAGCACACTAAAAATACGCCAGTACATCGCAATGCCAAGGATGTGCAGAATTTCTGCATAATTGAAGTTTCACAGTTTTATATTTTATTAATTTTCTACATTATGAGATTTTTTTTTTTTTGGGTAGAATTCCTATAATTTTTTATCCGTATAATATATATCACATAGTCACATAGGGTTGTAGTACACACCACGTTTTTTCTATATTCTATAACATATTAGGGTGTCGAGGTTCGAGGAAGAGATGGGAAGCGTCTGCCATTCCGGGAGTCGGTGTCGAAGTAATGCAATGAAAAGTATGGAACATTATGGTGCTTTGGAAAGAAATACAGAGACAAAAATGACTCCATGCTAGCTGGAAGGTAATCAATCAAATTTCGTATCAGTTTTTGAAAGAGACGTTACTGCCGCACGTTCTTGCTCAATTTTCGTATTATATTTATCGACGTTGATATGTAAAAAAGTCACCGACATGTGAGTGGTCTATTCTAGGGGGAACTATATTTTTTAACACAATAGAGCGCTGATTAACTGGTTATAAGCTTGTGAAACGACAATTCAGTTTCATTGAAAAGAAATAACACCGTGAAAAAATATGGAGTTTTTGAAATATAAAATGAGTTTATGGGTTGTGCTGAGTTTGCTATGGACTTGTCTTGGTCGTTAAACTAATACGACTGGATTTTGACATTTATAAAGGGTATAAATTTCAATCTTAGCTGGAATTAAGTGAAACAGTGACGACTGACGAGCTACTCAAGTGTTTATGATGACTTATGGTCTTTTGGAATGGAGAAAAAAAGTATTAACTGAATTATTTGAGACTAAATTAAGAAAATCTAAATGTATAAAATAAAGCAAACTCGGATAGTTTCTCACTAAAATTAAAACATACATTACTATATATACTAAAGCAGTAAATGGGAAACCTTATATTTAAAATATAGCCAAAACTTGTAGAGAAAAACAATTTTATTGTCGTACAAAATTTTATCTTTTGGATGAACGAATTCCTTAATATCTACCCAATGCAATTTTATCTTATGCGCCAGCTGTGGAAATCTACAACTCTCAAGTACAGATATATTCACGTTCTATAGGAAAATTAAACCATTTTTATAATCAATTTGTAATTTACAAAAATCTTGTACTTATTACAACCATATCTAATTTATCTAATTTGCTTTTTATAGACTAGAGCACTAGGAAGTACAATTATAACAAAAAATCCTGAGCGCATGGCAAGGAGAGAAAACCATGTGCATAATCTGTGTCGTAATTATTCATAATGAACTTAATGTTCAACTGAAGAAAACAGGAAGTGCAGGGCGGGGCGCTTAAATTACTGACAACTACTACTAAATTATTTGCGTGTCATAAACGTGGTGCACATGTAGTTTCACCAGGTATACTAGCTGCATGACATTTATAATTTAATACCAGTCAACTAATATCAAATATATTTATTTATATTAAATAATTACTAAATCAATTTAAAATCAATACATAAACATATTCTTGTAAAATTAATAATATATTTATTAGGAAAATATAAAGGCAATATACTATAGAGCACATAATTTTTTTATTAATTGTTTTATTAAACCTAAAATAAGTTATAATACTAAAACCTATAAAGAAGAAACTATGAGATAAAATAAAGCACAAATGAAGGATATTACGTTGTAAAATATCCTGCAGGGATATAGAAAATAGATAGTGAGATAATTGGAAGTAAGATTAATTGAAATCTTATTTATATCTAAAGATATTGATCTTACTAGCATATAAGATAAAGCAATTCTCATTTCTTGAGGAAGTAATATCAGTGTAAGGAAGTTTCCTTTGTAACCCAAACAAAGTGTAAGATAAGTGTAAGGAGTTTAAGACTTGTTGGCACATTGTATATAGAGGATTCCATGTTAAAATGAACAAAACTTTACTTTTACATTTCCTTATAGACGCTTTACTTTACTGTAAAGGAGTAAAGGAGTAAAATATCACTTAATTTCTTTTTCGAAATATATTTCAGGATAATTTTTGTTGAATGACCGAGACATGGTTTCGAATTTATTACCATTAATATATGAGATCATTGGTGATAGAACTAGTATGTTAGCAAAGAATGAAATTTGGGAATTTGTTACCTAACGAAAATTTAGTCTAGTCATCATCACCGACTCGACCATAAGCCCACGCTAGTTTTAGGTAAAGTTTTCTTGACGAACTTTCCAACTACCTCCAGCGAGTATCCGAGTGTTTAGCACTAAATTACGAAAGCAACGAAAGAAACAATTTTGTGATCGTAGCAACCACATCGATTTTAAGTAATAATTTCAATATTCGATGGTCTTTTAATTCTCAATTGATCTAGTACTCTCTTTTATTTTATAAATCTAGATAACTTGTCATAATATTGTTTTTAAAATCAAAAAGAAGTCAGATTTCTCGTACGATCGAGTAATGACGAATTGCTAATATTGGATAAATGTGCATTGAATCTCATAATTTATCTAAGGTGATTTTATTATATTTTATTACTTTTATCAATATTTATCCTCACTATTAAGTATAAGATAATAAGTAACTAGAATTAGATAATAGTGTAGTATTTGCAAGTTGTTCTTAAAACTAATATTTTATTTGTCCTTATCGATACAATTTTTACTGAAAACATCATCATCAGTGATGATAATACATTTGACAATAGATACTTTTTGTGTTATATTTGAACATTTCGGAACATTACGACGTTATATTGGCGTAGGCCTCAAGTAATGGCCTGAGGCTGCCCGAGCCCCGGAGAGGGTTGTTTTGTTGGTTTACATGATTCAGATAAACTGTGACGATACCACGAAACGGACAAAGTTGAAGTGTTGAACCTCTATCGTACGGATAAATCTTAACTACACCGTTTTATTATTATGTCTACATGTACTCGTACAATGGTTGTTGTTTTACTCTTAACAATTCCAAAATTTAGAACAACTTAATCTACTATTTTGATTTAGGATATTTACACACATCGTTTTGTATGTGAGGAAAATTACTACAGTATTGAAAATAATTTCTAATTCTTTTTTACTAAAAGCATCGAAAATGGTGTATTCTTACATCTTAAGAACTTTCATATTGATTCATTTAAAATAAATAAATAGATCTTATGCATAATGGCTATTTTCTTCTATTTCTACCCAGATAGAAAATTGTAGATCCAGTGCAGTTTCACAAATTGCTAGCTGGCCACAAGCTAAATATTCAAGGTTCATTATCTACATCTCTTTCTAGAAATTGTGTTACAATAAAGTTTCACACTTGATAGTTTACCACAAGCAAATAACATTACATTTTTACCTGTGAAGACGGATTTTGCATATAAGGTTTCTATTTTGTTTAAATAAAAAGTTCTCCACAATATTATGAAGTGAGGAAATGCAAAAGAAGAATTTATTCTATTATTTTCAATTAAATCTACGTAGGGTCAATTTTTAATCAGTTAACTCTGGTTTATAACAAGCGTGATTACAGTACTTCGTCCGTACTCATTTATATTAGATTTGGATATAACTGTAGTTTAACAGTCTATTAAAATATCGCTCCTTAATAAGCTAAAATTAATTCAAAATAAAAAAGCATTAGTTAGTTCGAAATATTTTATTTCAAATAAATTTTCTCAATTATAACAACGCCATTTTTTTTAACGTTTTCTATTTCTTATCATCCAATTTATCAATTGTCTGTGGTACATACGTAGAAGTTGGAGCCGTCTTACTAACAGACGTTGAAGTAGCTGTTACCTTCAGCAATCCCATTGGATTATCCTGTAAGTTGGAACACGTGTCAAACAATGTTGGTTGTAAGTTTGTTTCAGTAACGGGTGGCTCCTCGTCTATGTTTACGGTTCTCCTAAATTTCAATTGTGGCAGAGTTCGCCTTCTGGTGAAGGGATCATTGATTGCTTTCTCGCGATCGGGTACTTCTGCAAGCAACTCCATGTTGAATCGTCGATTTCGGTTATTCATGTACATTACGTTTTTGAACGTATTTGTACCTTGGGAATCATACTCACTGGTTATTTTATTAATGTCTTCAATCTGCCGACTTATATCTTCGGCCAGCTCAGTGTCGCAAGAGTTCATCGCCGCTTCCTTCTCCAAAATCAATTGGGTTTTCATCATCGCATAGTTTACTGGATGAGTGCGAAACTTAGCTTTTTCGCGTATCATTCTAGTAACGTCGGCATCAGTCACCTGATAATTTCGAGCCTGCTGAATTTCAATAGCTTTTTGCTTAATTGCTTCCAAAGTTGGAGTTGGAGCTTGTTTAAGCGTACAATAAGTTTTCCATTCTTCAAATTCAGTATCAGTTATATCTCTATTGGAAACATACTCCATTCTAAACGATTTAGTTGAATCTCCATGTCGGATACGTAGCCCCTTATTGGTGGTGACTTTACCGAGTCTGTATACCTTAGCTGCTCCGACGACTTCTACAACTTCTCCCAATGTATATACCTCCCCTCTACGGGTTTCGCGGTGAACTTTCACAACGCAACCTGAAACGAGTTTGTCGAAACATGGTAAATAAACTACTTGCTCTAATATATCCCGCGACAGGCGAATTCTATTTAAGTCATTTACGGTAATTAGAATTGGTCCAGGTAGCGAAATGGTTTGTTCTACTTTCTGTGAAGATTGAAATAAAGTAGTGGCGGTACTTTTTGCTGTTCTGCGTTTTTTCTTGGCTTCCTTTTTTAATGTGATCTCAGATAAAGCAGTTGTCTTATCCATATTCTGTGCCTGAGTGACCATTGTTTTCAGTGCGGTAGATGTCTCTTCCTTCTTTTTATTGATATCATTCTTCTTTTCGACACTTTGTCGAGATGCCCTTGATCGCTGTATTAACGGTTTTGGTATGACAACCTGCACTTTACTTTTAACATGCTTTAATGAAGACCTTTCGATAATATCTTTCAGTTTACTTTCAGAATATTTATCAGGTTGAGAGACTTCAGATTTCTTAACAGTGTGCTCTTCCGAGTTCCTTCTTTCTTCTTTTTCATTTTGCGTTCTCCTTTCAGTTTTTCTCTCAGATTGCACCTTATGATCCACGTTCCTTGTGGATTTCATGAACTCACGGTCGGTTTTCACATCGGGTCGCTTAACTTGTTCGACTTTTGAGTGATGCTTTGTAGACCTTTCCCTTTCATATCGTTTTGCAGACGATTTGTATTCGTCTCTATGTTTGCGAGAGTCCGAATGTTTGCGCTTCACTGCATCATTACGTTCACCTAATAAAAGCGCACCTTTTTAAATAAATTATTCCAAATATGAATGATAAACCGTTTTAATTAGCAATTTAACTATAATCTTACCAGTTCTGTGTCTTCTTTTAGAATTATATTCACGGTCGGTTTTCCTGGCGTCACCAGTATGGCGGTCATGGCGATCATGGCGGTCATGACGGTCATGCCGGTCATGCCGGTCATGGCGGCTGGAGTGCCCTTTACTATAATCGGCACGGGAGTTTCTGTTGCTCATGATTTTAGTAAAAAAACTATTGATAATACCTTCAATACTCTGCCAACAAACAACAACTGCAATCTTCTTGGGGAATTTTGCAACTTTTAACGAATACTTTTATTAACAATTTATTACATTAACGAAATATGCTCTCCTTACTTACTTGCTATAGCTAGCTGTAGAGTACAACAGATTCTGTATTCTATTGTGAAGTTATCAGTTTTATAATTCTATTTTGCTTTATTAACTGCTCTAATTATGAATGTCTTGTAATAATTTGAACGATCTCTACGTTCAAAACTATTTCATGATGAGATAAAGAAAAATATTCTGTTATTTAAAAGCTTCAGATCTACTGAAATAACAGTCTATATTTATTTACTAAAATATTTTGCTTTAGTAATTTAACATAAGTATTTTGATTTAGAATTTGATCAGTTTGAACTGTATCCGGTTATATCTGCTACCATTTCAGTAGGTTCACAAACTATTTGTTAAATTTCAAATAATAGAACGTACACACAAAATAGAACACACAAAAACCAAACGTTTGAAATGACGAATGAAAAAAAAGTTTTAAGAATACTATCATGTTTCTTTTTCAATAAATACTTCTGTAAATACAGAATAAAATCAATCAATCAATCAAACTTTCCATGAGAATTTCTTTTAGTCCGCAAAGAGATTTTCTCTACTATCTATTATAACTACTTTGCTTTTAAATTGTATTAAACAATCAAAACAAAATAAATTATCAAATCAAAATCGTTGTTTAAAATGTTATCACAACAGAATAATTGATTTCAATCTCTAATAGTATCAATAAATAACACAATATTGTGGAAACATAATTTCCTTCTTAAAATGTGCCCATTAATAAATAAATATTTCATCTTACATTTTTAGTCTAAATATATACACAAACAAAATAAAAACATCTCAATGTTTTTGAAATATTGAAATATATTTGAGTTTTGTAATCGTATTTAGAGATTTTAATCTCTAACTGTGTTTATACATCATATACTCGTACTTCAGTATAAGCCTTTAGCAAAATAATATATAAATAAAAAATATATTCACAAAAAATAAAAAAAGAAGGGTAAGGTCTCATGAAAATACTACGGGTATATATATACCCTATATTTAGTACGAATATATATATAGGAGGACACATACACGTGCACAAATACACAAATAAGGAAAGCACACACAATACAAACGAATATGTAACGGGCTTATGCTCCTATTTATTTAACGAAACAAGCTTATATTTGTATAAAATTGTGCTACTGACAGTTATTAGCTTTGCTTATAAAAATATTACATTTCGTTTCGTTTTTTATATTGCTTGACATTTAAAAGATATATTTAAATATTAATAAAATCAATAATATAGATAAATACTTTTCAATGGAATGTCATTTCCCGTAGAAAGTCAATTTATCTGATACGTTTAGATATCGTCAACAGAAAATACTTTTAACATTATGAAACCACAAATTATCTTTTCGTATAACTGTACTATGTTTTTTTGTATTCCTAAAAAGTTTGGAGAATTTTTTTTCAAAGTAAAAGTGAGTAGATTCCTAAATTTGTTAGTAGATATCGATGAAAAGATATTATCAATGGAAGAAGAATTAAATTTAACTTTTAAAAATGCAGAAAAACCTGTTGTAGAGGCTGAGGATTTTGGAAAATTGAAACAGAAGTTTACCCTTTTTAGGAATTCAAAAAAGGAACGCTAGGCGGCTACTTAGACGGATAATAAAAGAACATTCTCGGTGTCTGCAAATTTTTGCAACAAACTTAGATCTTCATTGGGGGATAAGTCTCTAAATGCTTTGGTATTTCTTAAATATCAGTATATAAGAGCTAGTAAAGTAAAATAAATTATATAATAGATGAATTAAGATTATTACTTGAAAATTATATGCATTTTATATTCTTCTGTTTCAGAAGCCCTACACGTCACGTCTTACATAGCGTACGACTACGCTGCTGTGCAAACGTATGTACAAAACAATCTGTGTCAATAAATTAAATTTAAAGATCTTATTGATCGAGGTTATTGGACCGAGCTTGATTCTCTACGGTTGAAATAATTTCGAGACGACTTCTTTTGCAATGGAATTTATCACAAATTTGGAAATCTTGGTTGCTTTTTGGGAAACTCACCTTCTCATCGACTAGATGGACTTAAGTAAGAATAGAGAAAAATTAAGACGCTGCATGCTATTGAAAGTGTGGCACAACCATTTTTGGAAAATAATGTAGGTACTGAATGCAGAAAGTTGAATTACGATTTATTTCTGTCAGCATGAACAGTTAAAACATATTATTTAGTGAAGTGAACTCCATGTAGATACATCAAAATCAGTTATCATTTCTTCCACAAATTTGACAAACTAACTGCAAAAAGTTTATATAATTTATCTATTACCAGGTATCCAATGATTAGGGAAGGTACAAAGAATGGACCCAAACAAAACGGACAAGAAACTCCTGGAAGGGAACTCATGGAATACGAGGAAGACCCACTGCGAGATGGACAGAGCAAGTGGAGGTGGAGTAACGCTGAATAGGAAGGAATGCAGGAAAGTCTTGAAGGAGACCAAGGCTCTACAAGAACGATAACGCCGTGACGATGATGTCTATCAATTGCAATTGGTTATTTTCGCTATTATTTCCATAGTTGTTAACTATAGTTATTAAGTTAGTTACCTTAATTTCAGAGAGAAGACTCAATATCTACCACACCATTGAATCAGAGAAAGCACTTACCTGGAACAAAGAAAAAAAAACATTGGTATTCTACAAGTTGTAAGTATTTAATTACTAAACATCTCAAAATGAAATTTTGCAAAATATTAAATAAAAAATTACCATTATTTCCTAAATTTAATTTACCTAAAATGTAATTAAAATGTTATGTAAATACGAAACATATAAAAAATAATTACAATAATTAAATTAGCAAATATTCTCGCAATGTTATTCGTTTTATTTTATCTACCACAGAGCTACACAAAATGTTGATATTTGTTTACCAACTAATTAGGGCTTTTAATTCAATTAATCTGTTAAGTTGCCAAACCTTTGAGTTATCCTCATCAAATTAAAGTAGGGAACATTTCTTGATATCAATTATATAGAAATTAAAATGTTTTGTGAAAACTAACTAATTGAACAGGGATAAATTGTAAAGGGTGTCCCGCGGGAAGTTTAAATTATCGTTACTCTCTTATTAGCGCGATTAGGGGCGTAGGAGAAATAGCGAATGTTAGTAACAATGACTCACTGGTCAGAAGCGCATCGCGCGTTTGCAGTAGAGCAATATTTAAAGTGTGGTTGATGAATCGTTGATTTCGTCATGCTTTCTGTTCCCACTTTGATAGTCGTGGGTACAAAGATTCCGTCAAGAAGAGACAATGGTTAATAGGACGCACCCTGGACCATCCCCGTCAGCAGCCAGAACGTGTGGTACAAGAAATCATTGGAAATCCAAGAAAATCAGTGAGAAAGATTGCCACCTCTACAGGCATTAAGAAGTCAAGATGTATATGATTTTGAAAAAAAAATTAAAACTTCATCCCTATAAAGTGCAAATCGTCCAAAAACTAAACGAAAGCGATTATGTTTTTAGAGGAACGTACGCCCGAACGATGTAGGAACGTTTCCGGACCCCCAGAACGCTTGGAAACATTAGTTAGCGATGGAGATCATTTTCACATCAGAGGCTACCTTAATAAACAAAATATGCGTTATTGGAACCCCGACAATCGAACCCCGAACGGCATCAAAAGAGTTTGCATTGCCCTAAAACGATAGTATGGTGCACCATTTCTGGTCATGGAATAATCGGTCCATATTTTTCAATGAGAGAGAAACTGTCAATTCTTCGGTATACTGACGTATGATTGATGAGTTTTTGGTACCGCAATTGCAAGTGTTTCACGGACGCAACAATAGAACTCAGTATCAGCAAGATGGGGCAACTCCACATACTGCCAGGGTCTCAATGTTGAGGTTAAAAGAAATTTTCCTTAAGTATATACCATAATAATTCCCGTACCATAACTGCTCTACAAGAAAATATCTGCGTGAAATCGCTGCTATCACACCAGCGCTTTGTTCGCGCGTACTTGCCAATGTGAGGGTTCGCTTAGTTAGGTGTATTACGAGAAATGGATGCCACTTAGAGGGCATTATTTTTAAAAAGTGAAATCCGCAGACCCTGATTATGTTTCTAAAATATAATAAATATTTAAAAGTTATTACTTTATTTTCGCAGTACACCCTTTACTTATATTACTTTATTAAATTGTTTAATTATTTTTAGGAATTTTTGGAATACCCAGAAAACTATGACATTGGAAAGCTCCCACGAAAATGGAAAAACTTTGAATTGCCTCGTAGTGAAACCCGAGATGATTTCACAAATATCTAGTATCTAGTAGAGTCTAGTATTTAGATCAATATAATACTCGTTATATTTTCATATATCAGTAGTTTATATAACTGTGTGCAACCGTTTCACTAAGCTTGTATATTATTGTATATATGAATAAATGTATATGTTCCTATTATATCTAAATCCTAGATGACAGTGGTACTTAATCATATATGCGGAATATCAGAGTCATAAATAAAACAGAAGTATGAAATTGACACCAAAATATTTTGTACAAAGCATTTATTAAATCGTATTTCATGATAGAGCTTTATCTGTGCTTTGTGAGAGCTTTCACCATAACGTAATAGAAATAGAGATGGAAGAAATGTTTATAAAAGTGTTAGTTAATGTATTTAAAAACACAGATGATCTTAAATTGCGTTTATTGTAGTTTTTTTATTGGAAATTTTGACACTTTATTTAAATGATGTACATTACTTTCCTAATATAATTTATAAATCGAAAAGTTGATGAATAAATTGTTATTTACTGTTTGAAACCGCTTTTACGCGACGAACTTACGTTCGATACATTTCTATATTTTATAAGCCATGAATAAATTCCCTCATGTATTATGTAAATATTGGCAGATCGAAGTTTTACGATTAAATTTATATTTTCTATGTATTTTAAATTAAAATGACATACTTGTATATTTCCATAATATTTTTTAAATATATAACATCGTTGATCCATCAAAAAAATTCATCGTTTAAAAATACAGCTAGAGCCGTCGTATGAGGGCATTGCAAGGCCCCAGGCCTAAGGCGTAGTGCAGCGATTGTTGCTGTATGTTGTTCGCTTTAGTAGACTACGTCGTTGTCGCTGTGTCGCACAATCGCTTCCCTGAGCGGAGCTTCTTCGTAGTCAAACACAGCTCCGCATATGTAGTACGTAATTTATTTGGTATTCTAATCAGATACTCGTATTTTGTTTCGTGAATAAGAAAAACTGGAAGTTTGTTGAAGAAAGATGAAATATTTAAATTTTTGTTTATTAGATTTTATTTAAAAATCGTCAGTTTCTGAAATTTTTGTATACATTATATATGTAAACATGTCTCGTAATATACAATATACGCAACCCCTAGTCTAATTTTGATGAGGCAGAGAGGCAACTCAAACTTCTCATCCAAACTTTACTCGATTATCGTTATTGTAAATGACTAAAAATATTTCTAGGATGAACTTAAATGTTTCTTTTGTGATATTATATCTTTAAAAATTGTATAAAAGATTCATAAGTTGTTAAAAAGTACAAAAAACTCTTCACTTCAAAAAACACTTCTCACAAAAATGTCTCATAAGAGACAATAGTTTATGTTACTGTCTCATTTTTGTTGGTAATAGTTAAACGGTAAGTACTTTGCGTATTATTTGAAATCGCGTTAAAGGAAATAATATGGAAATATCGTTATTCATACATCTAGACAGTAAATTATCATTTATTATTATTGTTTGTTTTTTTTTAATTTAATTTATTTAACGTCGGCCTATTTCTAATGCTGAGTCCTATCCCGGACGACCTGCTACTTTGTTGACAGTTTTTGTGGCGTCGTGCTCTCATATATGTGCACTACACAGCAGCTAATAAGTTTATGATCAGTGGCGGCTTTAGGAGGTGACGAGCAGGTTTAAAGCAAAATATTTACTATCAATTTACATAAACTACAATAAGAACAAGGGCCTCGCAAAGATCTGCCAATGGCTAAGTCAGTGCTTATGATTATGTACATAATCGATGTAATTTTGTTAAACCATATCCAGAAGATATAGCGCAGGTCGGGGATTGAACTTGAAGACACAGCAGTCTTTGATTCTCCTCTACTCCTAGAGTTTTGCGAACCCAGCCTATGTTGGCCATAAACTCGCTAAATATTAAGCAGAAATTGCATCTGCATGTGTACAAGGAAGACGGAAATTAAGAATGTCCATTCCAAAGCATGGCTTTCGCCCCGTTCGGCGCCCTGTCCATTAGACCACACGGCCTTGTTAATTAATAATTACATAACTGATTTGAGAAAAGCTTCTTATAAATGCTCATCAACGCTTTACAATAAACAAACTCTAATTATAGAAGTAGTATAGAAGTTAAAACATTTGACAAATTGTAAATCTGATGATTTTAAAAAGTGCAGTTCATTTGAAAATTCAATTATTCTATTTTAATATGTTTGAATAAATATATGAAATTAATTAATAATTAAGAAGACCGTGCAAAAAAAGACCACTTTTTACGAAAGCACACCCAAGCTCTACCCAATAAACTCTATTTAATTATTGAAATGAATATTACTTGCGTTGGGGTTAAACTACGTGACAAATTTTAATTCTGTTGATTTCAAAAAGTGCGGTTTATTTGAATTTGTTTGAATAAATATATGAACTGAATATATGAATTAACAAGGCCGTGTGGTCTAATGGATATGGCGCCGGACAAGGCGAATTTATCGTCGAGGTGTCTGGAGATAGTAGGTTCGATTCCTACCACGGTACTTTTTTGCATTTTCTTTGCTTCTTTTTCTATTTTGGATCGACCAAACCATCTTTAACAAACCAATCCTTATATTATTTATTTTTATTGTTTTTGCCAATAAGCACTACATTATTCTGCCTTAAATCATTAAATTACATATTATTGTGCTTAATTATTTTTGTGATAATATATCTCTCTAACCATTCTCACTCCTTCCAAAAGAAAAAAGAAAAATAAAAACAAAACATATAAATTTAAACCCCTACTGCTTCGCTCTTTACTTTACTTTTATTATTACTTTTCCATGACTGAATTATAAACAATAGTAAATAATGTTTATGATATATTGTGCAGTTTTGAATTAATTTTTCTCTACTGATAACGTGAGCTTTGAGTTACAGTGAACATGTAGAAATAATCCCCAACTTTTGTTATAAAAAATGTCTCAAAGTTCTACGAAAATATATTGTGTATGTCTTTTGTAATATAAAAGTGAAGAAAAACCAAAAAATATATGAAGACATATTAATTAGATGCAAAAAAGAATTAATGACAACTATAACAAAAATAAACGCGGCTGGAATCGAACCTTCTACCTTCAGCTACGTAATAGCATCTGTCGTCTTATCATTTGGACCACGAGGTCTTGTTATTCATAATTGATTTACTAATATTATACAAGCTTTTTATAAAAACTCAACCAAATACTACCAAAGAAAAACTCTATTTCATTTTGTAATAAATATTGCTTGTGTTGAAGATAACCAATTGATTAAAATTGAAAAATAAATTCTAATTCTGATAATTTAGAGAAGTGTGCTTACTTGAAAAGACTACTCATCTCTTTGGATAAGCTTGCATAAATATATTAACTTAATTAATATTTTATAAGGCTGTGTGGTGTACTGAATAAGACACTAGATGCGATTACGAAGATGGAGATATAGTAGGTTCAATTCTTGTCGCGGTCATGTTTGTTGTGGTTATGTTTATTTTTTTGCTTCATGTATAGGTTTTAAATATTTTCTGTTATTTCTTCACTTTTTTGTTACAAAAGATATACCACAGATAGAAATTATCTTGTAGTGTAAGTTTTACAACTGCTTGCTTTCCACAACCTAGCAAGTGTTACATTTTCTACCAGGGACGCAATATATTATTTTAGACCTTAAAGAGTAAATAATATGAAAGAGCAAAAGTTGGCAATAAATTCTACACAGTCTCTGTGAACTAAAGCTCAACAAAAAAGGTCTTTGGAGAATTCAAAGCTATTCTCAAATATATTTATAAACATTACTTAATTACTTAATATTGTTTTATATTAAATCATAGAAAAGCAAAATTTAATTTCATAATTTAATTGTTTTCATTCGTGATAAGTTTTGTTGTGCATGAATTAATAATTTACAAAGCCGGGCATCTTTTAAAAATCTTAATAAAGATTGGCTTGTTAATTGATAATGGCTTAATCAATAAAAAATAGGGAAAAAAAGTTAAGAATCTGCAAAAAAATACCGTGGTAGGAATCGAACCTACTATCTCCAGACACCTCGACGATTAATTCGCCTTGTCCGGCGCCATATCCATTAGACCACACGGCCTTGTTAATTCATATATTCAGTTCATATATTTATTGAAACATACTCAAATGAACCGCACTTTTTGAAATCAACAGAATTAAAATTTGTCACGTAGTTTAACCCCAACGCAAGTAATATTCATTTCAATAATTAAATAGAGTTTATTGGGTAGAGCTTGGGTGTGCTTTCGTAAAAAGTGGACCTTTTTGCAGCATCATTTCCTTTACTTTTTCATCTACTAAGCAATTCTTAAATTATTAAACATCACAAAATAAATTATTAAACGTGTTCTAGAAATAGTGATACCGATAGGTATTTCATTAACCTAGCTCTCTCTCTCTCTCTCTTTATATAACTTAAAGCTCGGCTGCGAATTTACTTAATTTTAGATTTTTCGGAGAGATCCCAAGAATTATTTATTACATATTTAAATATTTTGGTAGAATTAACCACAGTGCCATCTCTAATAAAAAATTTAAATTTTCAACAAAAATTTTCATGTATTGTGAACTTGGTTAAGTTTCTATTAAACCATAAAAAATATAATAATTCATAATATTTTATTGATAAATATCTTTAAAAATACAGCGAAACAATTTAAAATAAAAAGAAAATCAAAATATATATATGATTAAAAGTGAGGGGTTGAAAAAATAAAAATTTTATAAAAAAGTGATCGGAGGCCAGACTCGAACAAATTCACACGACACACACAGAAACCTAATACAAAGCCATTCACACAAATCAGTTCATTCACACAAATCCACACATAAACCACATGGGCCATCCGATCACTTACTATAAAGAGTTAATTAAGATATAAGTAGGATCTTATTGAAATAATAATATTTGAAAAAGTTGAAAATTTGAAAAGTAGTTACAACATAGTCACTTAAGCAGCATTACTATTTATGTTAAATGAATTCTAAAATGAAAAATGTATTCGTGTTAATACGTTGTCTATTGACCTTTTGCTATTTGTATTCTTAATATTTGCATATGGTCCTTCAATAAGACCGGTCATTTTAAATTAAGAGAAAAACGCATTATTTCTATGAAAAGTGGTGATATTTTTTTTACATCTGAAATAAGTAAGAAACTCTGAGGTAAGTAATGAAATACAATATCTGTCAAAGACAACACAGTTGGGTGAGAGCATTGATGCTTGACTCTGACTACTGTGTTCTCGGGTTCGATCCCCGGGAAAAAGTTATATTTTCTGGGTTTGATAAAATAAGATTTAATTGGTTGTGTGCAACCATAGAAAAATTACAAAATTTCAGATTCCAAAAAGAAAAATTCGTGAACAACAATAGAAAAAGGAAAAAAAGAAAGGAAAAGAAGAAGAAAACAATATTCTTAAGAGCAAAAGTTGGCAATAAATTCTACACGTTCACTGTGAACTAAGGCCTGTCTCAGTATGGGACCGTATTTAAGCGACGGCGTATTCGGACGTAAATCGGCGGATTGGATGAGCTACAAAGCAAACCGCCTATGTATGTCACAGATGTCTGTAGACGTGTATTAGGGGGTGTATTGGAGTTCTTTAGCACTTATATAATTTATCATGAGAGCAAACTTTAACTTTAATCTTTAACTTTTAGTTATCGATATACTACTGGTATTAAAGGGACTTTAGCATTTATTATATATCTGAGTTCTGGTTGGCGTGAATTTAATCTCTCTTTCTTGAATTCAAAGAATTAATTTTTCGGTGTCCATGATTCACTGAAATACAAACATAAACTGAAGCATGCTGAACATACTCGTCACAAGCGATGTCGCCGATAGAACCGAAAAGATCCGTATTGCAGCGTAACAACAAGCGATCTTAGGTATCCCCTTCAGTCTGAGGCGGCTGTTTGCATTTACAAAGGTTCGGATAGGATATCGTTGCCTTTATACGGTTCGAATGTGCGACGTAGTGCCGCCCGTATTCGAACGGCTTTGTAGCTTGCAGTCTGAGAGGTCCAGAGAGTTCTCATTACATTTACAGGGTTCGGATAGGTAAAGCGTAGTTGCCCGTATACGTCCGGCAGAAATTCGCTTAAATACGGTGCCATACTGAGACAGGTCTAAAGCTCAACAAAAAAGCTCTTTGAAGAATTCAAAGCTATTTTCAAATACATCTATAAACATTACCTATTATTGTTCTATAAATAATCATAGAAAAGCAAAATTTATTATCATAATTTAATTGTGTATTGTTGTGCATGAATTAATAATTTACAAAGCAGGGCATCTTTTAAAAATTGGCTTGTTAATAATGGCTTAATCAATAAGAAATAGGGAAAAAAAGTTAAGAATCTGCAAAAAAGTACCGTGGTAGGAATCGAACCTACTATCTCCAGACACCTCGACGAGAAATTCGCCTTGTCTGGCGCCATATCCATTAGACCACACGGCCTTGTTAATTCATATATTCAGTTCATATATTTATTCAAACATATTCAAATGAACCGCACTTTTTGAAATCATCAGAATTAAAATTTGTCACGTAGTTTAACCCCAACGCAAGTAATATTCATTTCAATAATTAAATAGACTTTATTGGGTAGAGTTTGGGTGTGCTTTCGTAAAAAGTGGACCTTTTTGCAGCTTCGTTTCTTTTACTTTTTATCAACTTAGCAATCTTTGAATGATTAAACATCACAAAATAAATTATTAAATGTGCTCTAGAAATAGTGATACCGATAGATATTTCATTAAAATAACTATCTCTCTCTCTCCCTCTCTTTATATAACTTAAAGCTCGGCTGCGAATTTACGATTTTCGATTTTTCGGAGAGATCCCAAGAATTATTTATTTTATATTTATATATTTAAATATTTTGATTGAACTTAACCACAGTGCCATCTCTAATAAAAAAATTAAATTTTCAACAAAAATTTTCATGTATTGTGAACTTGGTTAAGTTTCTATTAGACCATAAAAAATATAATAATTCATAATATTTTATTGATAAATATCTTTAAAAATATAGCGAAACAATTTAAAATAAAAAGAAAATCAAAATATATATATGATTAAAAGTGAGGGGTTGAAAAAATAAAAATTTTATAAAAAAGTGATCGGAGGCCAGACTCGAACAAATTCACACGACACACACAGAAACCTAATACAAAGCCATTCACACAAATCAGTTCATTCACACAAATCCACACATAAACCACATGGGCCATCCGATCACTTGTTATAAAGAGTTAATTAAGATATAAGTAGGATCTTATAGAAATAATAATATTTGAAAAAGTTGAAAATTTGAAAAGCAGTTACAACATAGTCACTTAAGCAGCATTACTATTTATGTTAAATGAATTCTAAAATGAAAAATGTATTCGTGTTAATACGTTGTCTATTGACCTTTTGCTATTTGTATTCTTAATATTTGCATATGGTCCTTCAATAAGACCGGTCATTTTAAATTAAGAGAAAAACGCATTATTTCTATGAAAAGTGGTGATATTTTTATTTAAATCTGTAGTAAGTAAGATCATAGTCAAGGCAATTCGAGATGCTGAAATAGGAAAAGAATGAGGATCTTCAACATTGAATGAGGAGGTGATTGATGAAGCACCAATGGAGTACTTTGAAATGGAATAAGGAAAGAAGCTGATACATAGAAAAAAAAGAATTATATTATATTGTATAAGTTATATGTTATAAGAAAAATGTATATAAAATGTAATATTGATTTAAAAAGTGATAATAACTACTAATAGTTGATGCACTGAAAAATAAATATTAAAAAAAAAAAATATCTGTCAAATGTCACCAAATATTGCGTATATCTTACATCAAAGGCTAATTTCTGTAACAAATAAAATTAATTAATATTTACGATTAGACAGTGATTGATTTAATATTTAAGTTTTATTGAAGAAAAACTATGTCTTTCACATCAGGGAATGATATATATATATATATATATATATATATATATATATATATATATATATATATATATATATATATAAATTAATATATTTTCCGTCACACAACTGCATTATCTCGGTAATATCCTCCAAATATAATCACACATCTAAGCAGTGGTGCACTATACTAGTACTAAACTTAATAGGAAGACGTCGGAAATAATACGATGTTAAATATTAGAAAAAGGGAACACATTCTAATTGAATTTGATAATATCCACCAATGTAGAAATGTAGCGCTAGAATTAGCTTGCAACAAGTTGATTCTTGAATACTATATTACAATTCTCTGTAAACGGTAGAATATGAACCTTGAAATCAGCTTGTAACAAGCTTGAAGATGACCACAGATATTACAACTGGTTACAGCATTCTGCTCACATGAGCTAACGATATATATTAGTTATAGCTACTTTCATTGTAGTGTCTTTCTGTAGACAATGGCCAACACAGTTGATATTTGGAGCTGACAGATAAAAGGAGATAAAAAGGAATGAACAATTTAAATAATGAACTTAAATGTCGTTTCTTTGATTTCAGGTATTATTTAAATTAAACAGTGTAATTCATATAATGTGTATGTAAATTACTAAAATAAAAGTCTTTGATTTCAGAAGCAGCACATAAGCTTGAATAAAAATTTACAATTCCTAATAAAATGTCTTATATATATTTCTGATAGTTATTATTTTTTTCCTTTCGGCGATACAATCTTCATTACGATTCATCTTAATCAAACCTTCTTAAATAATGAACTAAACTAATCTATACAAGATAATAATTAACACATTTTCCTCAGTTACATTGTATTATTACCGTTGCAATGTTCAACATATTTACGACATCTTTGTTTTTCCAGGTTAACAACTTTTTATATGTTGTTAAAAATAAGTTTCCAAAAGAAAATCGAAGGTTTTCTTATTAAATATTAAACACAGGTAATGTCAGCTGTGTGTGGTGGGGACAGGTGAGTATTGTTATTGATTGAACCTATTATTAGAAACTAGAATCTTTAACTAGCCTAGAATACAAAATGAAAATCAGCTTCAAATATATATTGGAACTTATAGTGCAGTCTACTTCTAATATAAATTGACTTTAATTTCAAAAAAAAATATTTAGGCAGTATTTTTATACAAAGCGGCTTCAGCGGCTTAGTGGTTAGTGCTGATACCTCCAATAGTCATGATAGTAGGTTTGACTTAACATATGGAAATTCGAAAAGATAACTTTTACTTGTTGTTATTAATATTAGTGTTAAAGAATTCGAATTGCCATAGGTTTGATTTCACACAAAGTAAAGCCAAACAAAGATTAATCACTGCCTCAATGACAATCGGTTATAGGGTACCGACTTCTTATCTATCATTTTAACTTATTGAAAAAATAACAAAAGAACCAGTGATAATAAAACTAAAAGAAATGAAATTGTTTTGAATTGTAAAATATTTCTAAAAAACCTTATCCTTTTTTAAAATTTTAAAAGTAAAGTAAATAATGAATGTAAACAAAAAAAAATATGACGATTGAAACAATAACGAAATACAAAAGTAAATCTGTGTTAGAACCAGGGGCGGCTTTAGCCATTGCGAGGCCCTGGGCGACAGAACTTTGCGAGGCCTCGCGTTGGCAAATCTTTGCGAGACCCCGGGGCGGCAGATTTTTGCGATGCACTTGTTCTTTGTATAATTTATATGAATTGTAAGTAAGTATTTTTGATGATAATTGACGAGAAATAAAATTTTATATTGGAAGTTTTATAAAAGTTAACAACCACAAAGACGACAAATATTAATGATGATAAACTAAGGTACATGAATCCCTTAAAATATATACACAGAGATTCTAGTGGGATTTCAAAAAAGCGAGGCGCGATATTTAAATACATATATAGTAATCAATTTTTTTACTTGGGCATTTGCACGGGAACGCGAGGCCCGCGAGTGGAAGGCCTCGGGCGGTTGCCCTGCTTTCTACCCCGTAAGGCCGCCTCTGGTTAGAACTATCGGACCTACAACAAAATCTCCGGATGCCAAACACGCTGATAAATAATGAATTAATTAATTTTTTTATATTACAAATTTATAGCAAAGTACAAATACAGTGCTGCTCCGGCTTTAGCTAATTGGCTTTTACATATTACCCACATATAATGTAAAAGAAACTATGCACCTAAATAACAATCCGCACAATTCACCTGAAAGTTTAGAAAATAACAGATTTTCTTTGTAGAAGTATCTACAATTTATTTATCAATAAAAGTTAGGGAATCGCTACTCAGTAAACATTAAATAGTAGCATTTATACTTTTTTTTAACAACTGTCTAGTATTACGTCAGCATATAAAGCAGTCAACGCATTGAAATTATTGGATGAAATGTGGAAGAAAAAGAAGCAGAAGGGAAATCGTATACTGCGCAGAAAACATCTTACTCATATAAATGTACTAGCTGTCTCGGCCACGCGTTGCTGTGCCTAACGTAGCGCCATCTATTGAATATTTACTCAATCTAGTCAACAGATTTCGATTTACTCAACAGAATATTTACTCAATCTAGTCAACAGATGTCGCCATCATCGTCGCCCGATGTCATATGTCATATACAGATAATTAATAGACAAATAATTAGCAATAAGATAAATAAATTGAGATGTAAGCTATCCTATCTTTCAAGTTGGGTCAAACTGCACACGGTGTACAAATTTCATTAAAATCGGTTAAGTAGTTTAGGAGTCCATCGCGGAGAGATGCAGTGACACGTAATTTATATATATTAAGAAGATTACAGCCCGGCATCGAGCGCATTTCAACCCAAAAAGTAACTCGACCTCAAAATACATGACACCATAGGTAAAAATGGCATTGCAGTGCAGTTGCTAGCTTGTCACAAGCTTATTAAAGTGTTACATTGTATTATATTTTCTGTGTGGGACATTTCAAAATTGAAGAAGGTTTTAGGAAGCCCTAAGACGCTTAATCATAGATACATGCATGCATGCATTGGTTTAATTGATCAGAATTGTTTTTATTTTCAATGACACCATTTTTTGTTTCACTCATTTTATTGTAGTGTGAGTGAAACACAAAGCATCTGGAAATATGTAGCACCAGTGGAAATGCTACTTTAGATTCATGGCGACTGACGACTGGCGGCCATATGCATAATGTGACATGTCAAATCATGTAGTGATTGTTATTGATATATTGCTGTGTGAATGGTAATGGGGTAATGTCATTCAGTGTATTTAGATTATTTAAGTTTAATTTTATTTGTAAGAACATATGTTAAAACTATAATCAGAAGAAAGGTAATTATTGGATATAGCTACACCTTTTGTTTTGAATCTTATAAAAAAAAACAATTGCACTTTCGTATATTTTATGATGCTTTTATTATAGTGAAAATATGTACAAATCACACATAATATACCTTATACAATTTTTTTATTAAGAAATAGACAGAATTTATGCTTAAAGTTGACTAATAAATGTGAAATATAACGTCATTTTTACTTATATATTTTATTTCTAACCTCAAATTTGAAAATTTAACTTTAACCATTAATATTGTGTATTTATAAATAAAAAGAGGTATAATGTATATTACGTAGAGATTTGTGCATGTTTTGAGTATACAACAAACGCTATAAAACATACAAAAATGCAGTAGTTTTTTAATAAGATTCAAAACAAAAGGTGTAGCTATATCGAATAATTACCTAATTTTATTTCTTAGGACATAAAACTATAATCAGAAGAAATATCTCAAAACAAAGAATTATCTTAAAGATTATAGTCGTATGTAAAAAGGACGGAAATATTGCTTCATATATTTTAACCCACTGTAATAAATACGTAGAAAACAAGGAGCTTGTATTTGCTATGAACAAAAAGATATACAGATCTTATTACGGTACTGTTTACGCCTTAGACTGAAGCCTAGAACCCAATGAGGGCTTCTAACCTAAAATATTGATATAGAATTTGGCGTAAGAACAACAGTTTAAACCAGACTAAACATTATCAAAATATTTATTTGATTTATTTAATGTCTGCCAATTTCAGACCACGTCGGCAGTTTTTTGGGTGTTGAAGCCTCTTATATGTATACTACACAACTACTTAATAAGTTGATAATTTTGTAAGGACATAATTAAATGAGCTTGAATGTTTAACTCGACAACGCAATAGCTGTCATTAGCTGTCGTCAAGCATCGACGCTCTCGGCTACTGGGTGCCTTCTTTGAATGAAGATTCTGATCAGGTATGTAATTAAATAATAAGATATCATCTGCCTATTTGCAATAAGAAAATGAATATCTTTTTAGGAGATGCAATAAAGCTGCAACAAACACATGAAACGTACGATATGAAACAAAATTTATAAATACTAGTATTACTACGTTATAACACTCATAGGAAGGAGGAACATATCTGTTACAAAGTTATCGATTTGTGAAATCCTGGCATGGTAATTATTGTTGTTGATATATATTAATTTCATATTAAAGACGAGTGAACAACAGGTTACAGCCTTAAAGGGGTATTCATAGGTATAAGGCGATATAATAATACAACTAAGAAATCTATCTCAGAAGAATTAAAAGTGTTTATTGCCTTAATTAACATTTAAGCCTAGGTACACACTCTAAATTACTTTGCTGTTAGATAGACTTATTTTTGATACAAAAAATATCACTTTTTGAAAAGTTAAAGTTAAAGTTTCTCTTTTTTGATATTTATTTGAGTGCATCAACTATTGATAGTTATTAGTACTTAAACCAATGTATTACATTTTATTTGAATTCTATAGATTATTACAATCTGTCCTGTTTAGAGGACAGTCAGTGATAAGCCAAACGACTTATCCCTCACTTTCAATAGATCCTAGATTCTGATAATTTTTTTTGAATATTTATTTACTTATTTGCCTTGACTTTCTTTCGTCATAGCCACCATCAAACATTTTTTATACATCTTTTATAATTTATAATTCAATTTTACAAATTTCTAAATATTTCAATAATTAACTAATTAATTTTGAATCACTTAACAAAAATTTAGTATTAACAGGAAAAGTTTTAATCACATCTAATATATTACTATTCAATTTTGATCTTTCTAAACTATAATTTATGCATTCAAATATAATATGATCCAAAGTTCCAGATTCTGATTAGTTAGTCTGCGTACTACCAAATCATTGGACATTAGACAGCTGACTAAATTGTTTAAATATTCAAGTATTCTCTCTTTGTTTGCTTTGATTCTAAGCACTATTTCTTCATTAACTGTGGGTATATCCAAATCCCGATGGATTATGTTATTAGGTACAAACCATAGTGCATTCGTGACAACCTTAGCATTTTATACATTATACAATTTTTTTCTATTTTTTATCATTCTATTTCAAATTCTTTCATTGTTGCTTCTTTAATAACTTTAGTATCTATCTTCCTATCTGTTTCAATTTCAACATTAACTACATCACGATCTGATACAGGAATCGCTTCCACCACGATGTCCCTTTTTGCATTTCCTGATTATTTCTTCTATTAGCATTTTTCTATACTATTATGTATTACTTTTCCACATGTCTACCATGTATACTGCTAATTACGTCATCCCAGTGCACAACTTCTATTCTTTCCACTATATTCATCTCTTCTTATAAAGCTGTTTCTTCATTCTTCTATTTTCCGTTACTTTTTCTCCTTCTATTTTCTTTTTCGAATTTTCCTTTTGTGATCATGTTTTTCTTTCATATTCATGATTGTACATAACTAATTAAATCTGAGTCCCGAAGACATAGTAGTCAGTTAGTAAGTATCAATGCTATCGCCACTGTGTCGTCGAGTTAAAGGTTGAACAAACAAATACTAAACAATTTTGTCTTGTCGAGACATTGATATCGAGATAGTTTTGTGGCCAGTATGTGCGTAAACTTAAATTTCTTTTTTGTAATTATAGTGCAGACGCCAAAAGACATTCCGTCTGTAAAACCCATTGAATACATTCTGATTGATGATTTGAGTCAAGAAAGACTTCCAAAAATTATATCGTGTGGTGAATGGAAGTAAACTTTAGTTTGTCAAATTTTCTGAAGTTGAGACCTTTCAAAATCATACAATGTTATTGAGAGCTCTTAAATAGTTAAGGTAATATACAGGGTGTTTGGTAGCAAGGTGCAAATCCTGAAGGGGATGATAGTTGACACCACTTAGAACATTTTGAGCCATACATGTTTTAGCCGAAGTGTTATTATTTATGTTTTACTGCTATTTTTATGTTGTTTTTATAAAAACACTTCAGCTTAAATGATACCTTAAAAGAAAGGCCAATAACCGAATATGTTTTTAAAAAGGTTTGTCAAAGTTATTTTATTTATTTTTCTAAATACCATAAACCGCCCAGTTTCTTTTTAATTTTAAAAGTTTTTACAACTTTAAAAGCGTCTAGTAATTTTTTTAAATAAAGCAGATCCTTGAAACTTGATTTATTAGATTAGGTACACATCTGACAAACCCCAAAAAATTAAACAATAAACATACCAACTTAAATCGGGCCACTGTTGACATTTAACTAACAGAAATTATGTTTTTATAAAAATAACATAACAATAGCAGTAAAAAATTAATAAGAAGACTTCGGCTAAGACATGTATGGCTCAAAATGTTCTAAATGGTGTCAACAATCATCCCCTTAAGACTTTGCACCTTGCTACCAAACACCCTGTATATATAAAAAGCTTTGGATAAACTTACGTAGTCCAATTTTGTCAGAAACAATCATTTGAAAAAGCGATTGTAAATCCCTTATATAATATTTATGTTACCTAGTTAAAGTTATTTTCCTATTTATTTATCAATAATGTCAAGGTGTCAAGGTTAAAATGAGAAATAAATCAGTTCGACGAAACAAAACCCAGAATATTTAGTTAGAATGACCTATTATTAAAAACGAATACTGTTAGTACTTATTAGGAATAATTAAACTTAATGTCGATAAGGAATATTTACGTTTTGAAATATAAACGATGTGACGCGTGACACGTGACGCGTACTGGTTCTGTATTAATGTGTTGCTGGTGCGGTGTACCGTGTTTAATTCAACTCCTATAAATGGTATTTATTTGAGGCATTAGGATGTTCGAGGTCCTACTGTAACAACCAGTACATATAATTATATGCTAAACATAAACATTTTGAATTCCTTATATTTAATTGTTAATTATAATCTCGAAAATAAAGTATAAAAATTTCTTAGTAGTATTAAAAAGACCGCTAACAATTTCTAAGTATTCCCACTTGCTGCTTCTTATTTGTGCAGAAAGTGTTAATTCCTGAATTGCCTGAATTCAAACTTTATAAAACATTTGTCGTTGTCGGTTACGTATTTAATTAAAGCGTCGCCGTCGTTAAGGATTCCAGCACGTGAACAGGGAACACATCGACTGTAACCAGTGGCGCGGCGCGGCGCGGTTGATAAAGAGTTAGACCAGCAGTTCTCAATCTTTTTACTTCGAGCCCCCCTGCATAATCCAGCTGTAAGCCGGGCCCCTCTACATGTAAGCGTACTATATATTATAAGGGAGTCACATTTTAGTGACATTTTATAGTCACTTTTTATTTAGTTAAGTTTTGCACATTCTATGCATACTCTAATGGGGCAATATGTTTAATCGTAATCAAACAACAAATTCTATACATAATTATTATTTGTAACAAAGCAATAATATTATAAAGAACTTCAGTGTGAAGGATGTGCTTGTTTTTTTTCTGCGCATAGTTTCTTGAAACGCGGCGGCGTCAGTTCTGATAACGCTACTCTGAGTTCCTTGGTCACATTCAGTCTTGAGCGATATTTACTCTTCATGGTAGCTAGAGCAGAAAACCCAGTTTCACAAGAATAAGTGGTGGCGAATGGAGTGAGTATTTTCAATGCCCTTTCACTCAAAATTGGACATTTTTTTTATACACCAATCCAGAAGGATGTGAGAGAAGATCCTTCAAACTTCATTTCAACCCCAGTGTCACCTTGGAGGTCAATGAGATTATCTTTTTCCTTCATGTTGAGGGTTTTGAATCCATGCCAACCTATTAAAGTTTTCATTTAAATATTTTTCAAAACGAGATTTGACGATTTCTAAGTGTCTAAGAAAGCATTTCTTTGCATTGGTTGGAATAGTTTTGAGATCCACTTCTCCAATCATAATTTTAAAATAAGGAAATAGCTTCATATTGTCACTTTGCAGACCGCCCTCGTACAAACTTAGCTTCATTAAAAAGCTTTTCACTTTTTCAGTCCATTGCAGAAGGTTTGCATCTTTTTTCTGTATTTTCTGATAAACTAAATAAAATAAACGTTGACTAAAAATTATACACTTGTTGTAATTTTCAAAATAAAAAGTTTGTTTTATTATTTTGTAAGTAAATTTAATTAATTTTTCAACCAAGCTTTGGGCCCCCCTTGAGTCTTCATTGCGCCCCCCTTGGGGGTCGCGCCCACACTTTGAGAACCGCTGAGTTAGACAATATAAATATACTAGCTTTTACCCCCGTCGCAAGCGACGTCTGTTTTTTGTGTGTGGCTTGAATTTCATGTCAAAATTTAATTCCATTTGTAAACTGAAATAATAAATAAATTCGTCCTATATTAATTTTACATATTATAATAATTAATTTTTCATTCAAACTAACAAAGGAAATATATTTTTTATATCAAAATAAAAAATATTTTCAATTCATGCGTTATTTGATCAACTTTTTTTCAAAATTTGGGATTTTTTTTTTCGATTCGTAAATAAGTTACCAAGGTTAGCCTATATACAAAATTTCAACTTTCTAGCACAATTTTTACACTCGGGAATTACTGCTCCCAAATAAAATTTTGAAATTTTGAATTTTTCTTTTATTAATAATATACTTAATTATTCTAGAATCCAGAATATGAACTAACTCCAAAGTTTTCTACCGGGTCCCCGAATTTCTTCAACCCCCCCTTTTTCAATTTTTGAATTTCTAATTTTTGAGAAATGTCAGCATAAAATACCTTAATACACATGCAAAATTTCAACTTTCTATCTTTTACGAATTAAAACTAATACAGCAAAAAAGGCTCACTTTTTTTCCAAAATTACGGGTTTTCAGGAAATTCAGGGAAAATTCCGGGGACGCCAAAAGTTTTAAAAAATTTTTCTCTACGAAACAAGCAATTTTCAAAAACATTGATGGAGCCGTTTGCGCGCTGCCATACAAAATTCAGTATTAAACATATAAGAATAGAAATATACAGTTGGAACATTATAATATAGGATATATATATATATATATATATATATATATATATATATTTATATATATAGGTACAGCTTTGTTTATATAAATATTTTAATGCATATCTATTTTCAAAATTGTATCTTCTGAAATATATATTCATTGCTAAATATTATTTAATCCACAAATTGTTCCGCTAAAGACAATATACACAATAACAAATAAATTGTAAATAAAACCAATTAATTCAGTTCTATTGATTTTAAAAAGATATTTATTCCAATAAACAATCAACAAATTCCTATTGTTATGAACAATTCAAAATTTAACAATTTGTTTTTTTAATAATATTGATAAATTCCTCATTTTTGAAACAGTGCCTGGCTTCATCCTAAAAAAAATTTAATAAATCAATTTTTCAATCGTATAGTTTTAAAATCACATATTTTAAAACTATTTATAGCTAATAAAATTTATGATTCTATATTTATTATTGTCCCTTTTGTATTATAAAAGCCTATCTTCAAAGCGGTCTTTGGGTTACCTCTATAAGACTTAACAAAAATCATAATGTAACCTTAGATTTACAATAATTATCTATCAGTTTTTGTCCAATTTAAGCACGAATATATACAAAGGAGAAATAATATTTTTTGTTAATGAAAACTGTTACTTCCACTAGATACGTCACTGCTTTTAACAAGAGTATATTCAAACTGAGGCTGTCGAGGAAAATGCTTGACAAATATCAAGATGGTTAAAGAAAATCAACGGTTATACGCACAGTTTCAGCTTCAACCATATAATCATTCAGCGTGTATCAATGGAATCATCAACAAGAAGAACTTATTAGCTAACTATCTGAGTAGATGAGTAGCTGGGAAATTAACAGACAAACATCAGGTACTAAAAGTTGGTAAATACAGGTACTACAACTCATGTCTTGAAAACAGTTAGACTACAGATTCGTAAGCCGCGTCCGAACAGCGATCATTACGATGCGTTAGGTGAAATTATAAATGTACACTAAATAGAATTTAATTTAGACTAAAATCGTAACATATTTAACACTTAATTAAATTCCGTATAAAAGATAAGGAGGATCATTCATCATCATAGATTATAATGTTCCAAGTGTATAATTATATGTTTATTTGTTTATATGTTTACGCGATTCGTATGGTGGCTTGAAAACGGCAGCGCGCATTTTCTTGAAAATCGTCTATATCGCGCATTCTAAGACTTTTGGCGTACTCGAATTTTTCCCTTATTTTCTTGGAAACCCGTAATTTTGAAAAAATTAAAAAAATTGTTTTTACTTTTTCCTGTATAACTTTTAATTCGTAAAAGATAGAAAGTTGAAATTTGGCATGTGTACTACGATGTTCAATGCTAACATTTTTTGAAAATAAGAAATAGAAAAATTGGAAAAGTTGGAAAAGACGGGCGTAACGTTTTGTCTTTTACGAATTAAAAGTTACAGAGGAAAAAGTAAATTATTTTTTTTTAGTTTTTCCAAAATTATGGGTTTTTAGGAAATTCAGGGGATAATCCGAGGACGCCAAAAGTTTTAGAATTTTTTTCTCTACGAAATAGACAATTTTCAAGAAAATGCGTATAGTCGTTTTCGAGCCACCATACAAATCGTAGATGCATATAAACAAATAAACATATAAACTTTCGTTGGAACATTATAATATAGGATAAAAATTTGAAATACATAATGTACATTTATAAATACGAGTATTTGTATTTAAATTAACGAGATTCAATTAGATTTATTGATAAAATCAATCACATTTTACAGGCTTTCTTTGCTTCTAAATATTTGCTTATAATTTTCGGCAATATTACAGTTATGTTTTTGCGATGAGTACTTAAAGCATCAAATATATTCTTTACTGTTAGTGAGCTATTACGTTGTTCGGATTGGATGTGATGCACTTTTTAATAAGCATGTACGGGTAAGATTAGTGTGACCTATTACGAGTCTACATATTACTACTTCCAGCATTCTATTTAGCCGACCGGTAAATCTTGTATAGAAAGATATGATTTTTATTTCCAAGGACATTAAATTTGGAATTTGGTTTTCTCGATACTACATTTTTAAAATTTATGACTTAACTGCGGTTGCTTCTGCAAAAAAATGAAATCAATTATTTGCTAAATGTTTAATTAAAAATTCTATTTAATCAAATATTAAACATGCTTTATTTTTTTTTTTTTTTTTTTTATTTCTCCTATTGTTTCAGCAATCTGCCTAAGTAGGCAATAACCTTCAAAAGCTTTATGAGAGGATATTTTCAGACCTACTTCGAGTATATGTCTAATTAATCAATCTCTATGGTAGCTTACAAACTTGATCCAAATAAATAAGTAGTTGAAATGACTCCTATTTATAAGCGTATTCATATATTGAGATGTCTGCTCATTTACAAACAAGCTTCGTGGCTGGAAGATAAATTTAGCTAAATATTAAATGTTAACTATAAATGATGCTCCGACTTTAACACCACCCTGCAATATTAGATAACGAGTAGCTCAATGAGGATTGGGTAATAGCGCTAGGTTCAGTCAATACTTGCAGTTTTGTCGAAATAAATTAATATTTAATTCTTTTATTATTTTACTCAAATTCTTCTTTTGTAAACATTTACTTATTTTATTTGAATTTATAACATTATGTTTAAAAGAAGACAAAAACTTTTGTAATATTTCAAAATTACTATTTCGTTAGTTTTAAATGCATTCATTGTTCAATTGAACATAAAGAATAAAGGAAAAGAATATTGTAATTCTAATTCTTATATTAATTTATTCGTGTCTGATTTTAATTTGTTAATTATTTCATATAAATCTTGTGCAACATATTTCATATTAATATTTTTCTAAAAACTTTATCTTTCGTTTAAAGGTGCGTAAAAATTTATTAAATATATTGTATGTAACTGTGCTATGATTTAACTTTATCTGTGACGTCACTGCTATTTCCGGTAACTCGTTATTTTGAAAGAAAACACTCAGTTTTCCTATCATCTTTTTCATTTAATATTTGTTCGAGTTCATGAATTTCAGATAGTTATTAGTACTGCAGTAATGCGTACATTTACAAATACATTAAAGACAAAGATAACATTTAATCAGATTGTACAATAAGATTTAGATAGAAAATTAATTGTTGAAACATGTTGATGGTTCAGTCATTAAGGGGTACATTTCCGAATTTTGACTTATGAGATAAAGATGAAAACAATATTCGAGTTGCATTCATTCCAGCGATGTTCAATCTTAGTTCATGTTTAAGGTATTAAATCAGATAAGAAATAAGATTTACATATTAGTGAATACCTAAGCGGCCTATTTTATAACCTGACGTCTGTTAACTTCTGACTTCTGATTTTTCAAAACCCTACAGTATACAAATTAGGCTATTTAGGCGAGTTGCAAGGTATAGGATACATTTTGCTCTTTATTTAAGATCTTCTGATAGTTTTGTGTAAACTTTCATAGCTTAGTTTAGAAAATATAGGCCTTCAAAAAATCATCAGACGTAAGCAGCCTAAAATTATTGTACTTTAGGTATATCGGTGATTTTTGGTAATCTCTTTTCATAATAATATTTTAGTGACAACGTTTAAGCTAGGATCGCGCTGATATGGAAAACTTTAGAAAAATAAGTTTAATTCTTATAATACAATCAAATTATTTTCATAGCCATGACACCTCACCACAGGGAGAGAGCTGATTATATACAAAGGGCATATATAGTCAAACATGTTGAAAATTTAGAAGTGCGAGAAGATGACTTTGTATTTTTCGTAAAACCAGGTAATAATATTTCAAGTTATAAGTATTTATATAGGTTTTCATTTAGAGCAATATAACTATAAGATATAAAAAATCAACTGTTTGAGAGATAAACCTATAATTGAATGACTCATTAGATAGTTGACCTGTAATTTAATAGAGTCCTAGTATGGTTAATCTCCTAAATCTAAAATGGCATTGATTCGTTCTGTTGTTCTTCTTTCTTCTTCTAATTCGAAGAAAAAAAAACAAAATTCAAACCCAAAAGAACCTCTTCAGCATAAACTATGCTTTCTTAAATATCTTTTACATTGTGCGGTTGACAATTATGTTTTATTTTCACACAGATATTGAAATCAGTTTCAACTAAACTAGGTGTATTTGAATTCGTTGTTGAATTTTCTATTTATCTAGCCTTCAATGAAGAGGTAAATAAATATGAACAAATTTAAATGTTATTACTTATCTAAGGTATCATATATTATCATTATCATATTGAAATAACCACGTCATCTTATTGGCAGTACTTATTTATGCCACTTCCTTCTCATTTTTTGAATCTGTCCACTATTAAAAAATCATTCTTAATTCATGTTTCAGGGGTTGTATTGCCAAAACCAGCAATAGAAGGTATTGAAATATTGTTAGACTATTGAACATTCCTTAAGCATTACCATTTTAAAATATACTAAAAATCATTTTCAGTAGACGATGAATATGAATTTAAGATACCGAAAAAAATTATGACAGATATATGTTATAATTTATATAAAGAAATTCGAGTTGATAAGAGGGGAACTCCCATGATCATGCAATACTATGCAGAGACAGACTTAGTAACAGCTGTAGGTAATAAATTTGTAATACCTTCTTGTCTCGTTCCTTCATTATTTGCAGCATTTATTCTTACATTTTTCTTATAACAGTGTCATACACTGAATGATTTATTCATCCTGTGTCCATACTTTCGTTATCCTACTACATTCTTCTTTCTCTTCCATTCTCCTATTTAGTTCTTCCATCTTTCTTTATTAATTCCTTTCAATTCCTCTCTTTCATTTCCGGTATCTTCGTTTCTTATATTTTGCATCTCTCAGATATCACACGTTTCGCAATTCACAGTTAAATGGTTACAATGAAATCAAGATGATGTACTCGTATTTGCAGAGCGATTGAAAATAAGATTTTTAAAACCAAATTTTTTGATAAAGTTGCTATAAAAATGAGTCATGTTACTTAACAAAATCCTCATTCAATTGGAGTCAGATTTTGAGAATTGAGAAAGGTTATTTATTGAGAAATTAGTAAAAAAAAACAAATTTAAACATAAGTTTTAAATAATTTTCTTTTAGACATAATTAAAAAATTAAAAACAATAAAGAAAACAAGAAATCACTTGTTTTCGATTGTTAATCGATTGAAACCATTTTTGTGGGATGTAGAAAAAGAAAAGGTGACTTACATTTAAAGTTTCTAAAAGAATTCAATATACGAGAATTCATTTATTTGTGTACAAAGATACGCCGGAAATACATTGAGAAGATAAGAGAAGAGTTTAACATTATCATGAGTTTGATTTCTAATAAGTACAAACTCTTCAGATAGCAGGTTCCATGGTTATAAAAATATTTTCAATTCATATTTTGCAGAACAAAAGGCAAGAGGGTATTTAATCCTTACACCTAATGTAGGATTTCGACTAGTGACTGAGAATTTGGATCATCAACGGAAGCAAAGTCCGATTCCATATAATGAAAATAGAATTAGTAAGTTAATGTTTTAAAGTTTGTAAAACGGTTTTACGTATTTTTGGTTATCTACTTTTACTAATTAGTTTGTGGTTTAATACATTTTTTACTATAACTATAATAACATTACGAGGATCACTCAAATATAAACCGGAATATTTCAAAAGGCGGACGTGAATGTGATGGCCGTCTGCATATCTATCCATTCTTCTTCTACCGATTCCCCGGCGCGGTGCGCTGCTAACATCACTATGTGAATCAAATGAACAAAATTCCGGTTTATATTTGATTGGTCCTCCGAATTTGGTAAAAGTTTAATAAAATCTTTAATTAATTAAGAAATATGATACAACCTATTATTTTTACAGAGCCGCTTGATGGAATGAAACCATTTAATCAAATAATACCTTCATTTGACTATAATATGGAGGAACAGGGAAAGATCATCGGACAGATAGATACTGAACAAGAACTTTATGCGTTACCATATTTCGATTTGCCTGGAATTCAAATTCGATATGCCGATTTGTTTCCTATAATAGGTGAAGATATGAATCCACGTCCAATATCACGATTTGTGGGTCCATTTCTACTGCACAGATTTGGCAGAGAATCTGCGATACAACAGAAAGATGTAAATATTTTCATACATTATATCATGAGAGATTCAAAAGGAAAGCCGTATATGGAGAGTCCAGAGACTAAATACGATGGACGAATTTACTGTTTTAATCCCACACCACCGCTCAAGGTTAATTTAGATTATGTGGAGACATGGTTTCGCATTATCGATCGTTATCACAACGAGGAGTTATACAAAAAACCACCTGTGGAAAATTATACGAAAATGCCTGAGACTGTTTTAAATTGTCCAGAACCCAAAGTTATGCCAGAACCACAAAGTTTAGCGGATCTTTTGGAAGAATTGAATAATTTCCTGGGCAAAGAACCAGACTTATACGAGTCATACAATATGATATTAGAAGACTTCGCCAGTTTATTGCCAGAGCCGCAACCGTTCCGCAACCGTTAGTACGAACTGACTCAGATAGTTTCATTTAATTTTATTATTGTTTTATTATACTTGATTGCATATAACCAAGATCATTTTCTGGATGGACTAAATAATATGAACACCATGTAATATAGTACATGTTGTTACATGTTGACAACACTGCTTACATGTAATGCCGGTACCAAACGATGTTACGAACACCTTCCAACGTTGGACGCTTGATAGTGTGATCGATGCTGGAACTAAGTGTGTCCAACGTTCACGTTGAAAGATGTTCGGGCTGTTGTCGGTCTTTAGATATGCGTCAAAAAGGATTTTTCTACTTCCACCATACACTTGATCCACATGTCATGCACTGCTGCACGAATCATCCAACAAAGGAAGGTTTTATACTTGAAGGATTCTTTATTTACTTGAAAGTTTTGTAAATAAATTTGACGCACAAACATTTGACGTTGGAGGCAAGCATTTGAATCAAACGTTCACCGCATCGCTTGGTACCGGCACTGTACGAATCTATTCCACAAAGAATTGCAGCTGTTATTGAAGCAAATTGTGGTCCAAAATCTTATTAATTAATAAATATTGTGTACATGACAAGTGTTCATATTATTTGTCTGTTGACAAATTGAAAAAATATAAACTAAATATTTGATTTTGTAGCAGGGACGGATGAAACAGATGAAACGGATGAATCGGATGAAACGGCCGGACCTATCCCAAAGAGAATGTGTGAATCACTATGCGAAGAAGCAGAAAATTTTGGAATAATCAAAGGATAAAGCATGAACGAAACAAAGCAGTAACAAAAAGCATCTGATATGAAGTAAATTTCTGAATTATTTGTATATCTAATTAAATTTATTGTAGTTAACTGAAAATTATATTTAAATTATATTTATAAATTTATTAATAATTTTATTTTTTTTATTTTAAGACAATATTAAAATGTCTATATAAATACATATCAGGTACTTCACAGAAAAATATAATAATTAAAAATAAAAACCAAGAAAATTATTAATTAGTATGAGTACAGTTATGGAACCAGAGAAAAATTGAAAATTCACAAAATGACGCGCTTTTAAAATTTACGTTCTAAAATTATTATAGTTCCAACGATAGCTATTGATGTTGTGAATAACATATTAACGATTTCAGACGATTCGGTTGAATAGATTTTTTTTGTACAACATCATGCTGAAAAAAGTAGGTTTGAGATAAATGAGATTAAAGTTTCAAGTATGAAGAATATTGCTATATGGTATATGCTATGACTATATGACTATTGATATATGCTAAAATGGCTGTAGAAACTAAAATATTGTCAATATCATTACAAAAATTTAACAGTATATTCTTAAAAGACTATAATTTCGAAATATCAAAGAAAACAAATCGAATTTTTGAAAATTCTAGACCATCTTAAACAGTTAATTACATTTTATTAAATTACCTCAAAATTAGTCATAGATTATAATTAAAGAACGTTATCATGGAATGCTCATTCCTGTCATCAGCAGTGATTCTAAATTCATTATATCACAAATTATATAATTAGTTTAATGTTTATCAACAAACTCCTTACGTGCTCTCAAAACAAAAGAAAACATCAAATATTGTCAACATAAGGTACCAGTATTATGAAATGAGTAAGAGAATTGAAAAATAATTTTTTTTTTTTTTTTTTATTGCTAAATATTATTACAATCTGTCCTGCCTATAGGACATTCAGTGATAGGATTGTTAAAAAGAATAAATAAAATGTCTTGCGCAGGATATGCCCATCGACTCATCCCTCAATTTTAATAGATCCTAGATTCTATTTATTTATAGATTTATAGATCTGCTAGTAGGTCCTGAGGTAACTTCTTTTTCAGTCTGCGTACTGCGGAAATATTGGACATTAGGCAGCTGGCCAAATTGTTTGGATGTTCCATTATTCTCTCCTTGTATACTTTGGTTCTAAGCACTATTTCTTCTTTTAGTGTAGGTATATCCAGGTCTCGATGAATTATGTGATTTGGTATAAACCATGATGCATTCGTGACAATCCTTAGCATTTTGGACTGACATCTTTGGATTATCTCAATATTTGAAGTAGATGCAGTACCCCATAGTTGCATACCATATGACCATACCGGTTTAAGTATGGTTTTGTAGAGCAGGAGTTTGATTTATGTGCTAAGTTGTGACTTCCGTCCTATCAGCCAGTACATCTTCCGCAGTTGTAGACCTAGTTGCTTTCTTTTAGTAAATATGTGCTTCTTCCAAGTAAGCCTCCTATCTAGGTGTATTCCCAGGTACCTCACATGGTCAGCCTGCGGTATATTGACATTGTTTAAAGCGATACTTGGGCAGTTTCCCTGTCTAGTTGTGAATGTGACATGTATTGATTTTGATTCGCTGGCCTTGATTCTCCAGTCCTTCATCCATGAAGAAAGTTTGCCTAGATTTTTCTGTAGCATAGTCGAGGCATTAGCTAAAATTAAATATTAAATTGTTTTTAATATAAGCAATTCGACTACTAAAATATTTTGCATTTATTATTTATTAGCAAGCGATTCAAATTCAGTTCTTTGAATAGAGTTTATCTCTATACATAATTCACAAGCGATGTGGTTTCCTTTAAATTTAATTTTCCTAACGTCGCCCTAATTCCGATGTTGAATCATATCACCGACGATCTCCTACTATGTTGATAGTTTTTGTGGACCGTAGTCTGAAATTTGCGCTCTAAACCGCTGCCTAATAAGTTTTTGATTAAGTAGGTACATAATAAATTTCATTTGATAACAACCACACTCTAAAATATAACTCTGACCGAAGATCCAACCCGAAGACACAGCCTCGCTCACGGTGTCGTTCAGTGTTGTTTGTAGCTCTGGTTCAAATTACAACAAACTATATATTTTCATATATGATGACGTATTTTCATTTTAAGAAATTAATTACTGCTGTAGATAAAAAAAACTATTCTAATAAACACATTCCAATACCTTAAGTCACTTTAGTAAACAGATATCTGAGTCTTGCATCATTAGTGGTACGCCACTGACCTCTAAAGGCGCACATGCTATAGAGTGATCTCGATTTTTTTATGTAACAATAGTCTCTTTATATGGGATCCTTTTGGTAACTGATGTTCTCGTCTCTGATCCGTATCTACGGTCAAAATATGAAATAATATTGAAAGAAACAGACGACTAACGCAGTTAACAACGCAATCAGGCAAAGAACGAGGTCGCAGGTCGCATTGTGACTTGCAGCTAAACGCGTCTAAACGTATAAGGTACAAACGTACAAACATTATCCGTAAGTAAAATAAGTAATAGTTAATTACAATGTAAATATATAATTTATATCTAAATTTCCTTACAATTGTTTAATATTACAGGTTACATCCAAAACAAAACCAAACAATCTAACGAAGCTATGGACGTAGTAATGGAGGTGGACAAAAATTCATGCGATGCACAAGCCTCGAGTGGTATACATTTCTTTGTTTAAATCTAATCTAAAAAAAATGTCATGCTTTTAAATGTAAAAAAAATTAGAACAACTTTTTAGACAGTTGTATTTTCAGTCTACACATGAACCGTAATGTACAATTTGTGTTTTACCATGTGTAGGGCAGACATTTCTTTCTATATTTACATGTTATAGAAAATAAGTTGGTACATTTCTTATTTTGGAACTTGTACAAAAACTACTACATTTTGTCCAAAACATGTCCAAATCACCAAAGTAATATTCATTATACAACTTTTCATTTAGAAATAGATATGTAAATAGATATAATATGATTTAAGTCGAAATTTCAAATTTGAGGTTAAAAATAATATGTCAATATGCCATTTTCAAATGGTGTCACACATATTGATCAACTTTAATCACGAATATTGTCTATTTCTTAATTAAAAGTAGTATAATGATTATTACGTAATGTTTTGTACATCTTTTGACTATTAAAAGCGTCCTAAAACATACGAATATGCAGTAGCTTTTTTACAAATCTTTAAACAAAAAATATACGTGTATCGAATAATTTTCATAAATTGTAATTGTAACATTGCGTGACACAAGTTAATCAATTTAAAGTAACTCAATAAATCAATTTGTGAAATAATGTGACAAGCACCAAAGTATTATAAACACAAAATAATTATAAATGTATATCACATATTTTGAATTACCTTATTTAAATAATAATATTATTACCATGTTAAATTTAAATAGTGCACGATGAAATAAATACGCTTAACATAAACTGTTGCTGAATTTAACAATCCTTATCAAAAAAATATATAGGTACATAGAATAGTATTAGTTAATACGGCCCGGATTTATACGCAATAGTAGCCCTTAATCAATATGAAAGTAATATGTTAAATGCATGGAAGTCTTATTTATTATTCGGTAATTTAGTCGGAATTCTTTTTAAGTTATTTACTGATGTATTTGTAGATAATATGCAATGCAAAAAGTAAACAACTAACACATCTTTTAACTTTAAAGAAACATAACTTAGTACGCAAACCGAAATATATTTAGACAGTATATTTTGGCGAAATTTTCTTTAGATATTATGTGAACCAGAAATACTATCATCATAAACATATAATATGTTATTATCATCTTAAAAATATCTACTAAGAACAAAATCAACGCGATTCTAAGCATAAATATTGTTATTTCAGTGACTAACAAACGCACCGAGTCGGACATGGAAATTGATTCCGAGGATCCAGTTCCTCCCGCTAAGAAACTTCGTGGGTTGTTTGCTTTGAAACCTGCATTTACTGACCATTCCCGTGAAATACAAGAACCAGTTGTAACCACCTCAACTCCACCGCTGCCTAGTTTTTCATCGGCTTTCAATCCTCTTCGCAATGGCCCCTTGTTACGCCCTCCCTTACTACCGACGACTACTTGGCAGAATCGTAGCACCATTGATTACAGAGATCCTCATCTTGCTCCTGGTTATATTTGCCACGGTTCGATTGGTAGACATCGCTGTCGTTTCGATAAACCATCTCAGCATCAAGGGTAATTCATAAGAAATCCTTGAAGCCTGGCATAACGTTGTCAAAATTATGCACAACACGGTAATATGTTCCATATGGCTTAATCTATATACACTCTTGAATTATTTCTTTTTTGCATGTGTACTTGAAATTTATCAAAAAATAAACAAGAGACTTTATACTGTTTTTCTTTTCAAGTTTTCAAAAAATCACAAGCATTGATTCTTTACCTTGTGTTTTGTGATTCATACATTTTTTTACTGCATTTAGGTATGTTTTATGGCGTTACTAAAAACATATACAAATAACTACATAATATTCATTTAACCACTTTTTATTACCTAATGGATAATATTAAGAGTTGAGAGATTACTGTTGAAATTTCAAATTTGAGACTAGAAATAAGATGATATTGTTCCATATATAAGCGGCGTCATATTTCACATTTATTGATCAACTTTAACCATTATTACTGCCAATTTTTTAATATAAAGAGGTATAATAAATATTACGTAGTGATTTGTACATGTTTTAAGTATACAACAAACTTCATAAAATATACAAAAATGTTCAAGTATTTTTATAAATTAGAAAATAAAAGGTGGAGGTACATCGAATAATTACCTTCATTTTAACACGGTCGAAATAGAATAGGATAAATTCGTTTGTCCGGCATGCACATTAGCCATGGGTAAATACTTGCAATTTGGGTTTTTATCCTATTGACAATTGCCTAGATCCCTATCAACGGAGAGTACTCTAAATCAACAATTAAACAAATTTACACTAAATTAAATGGAGTCTGTGATAAATTTTAGTTGATAAACATTTTGCAGAAAGGTAAATACTTAAAAATTGAAACCCAGGAACCCTCAAAATATGCAACAAATAACAAAATTTTGGTAATTATTCGATATAGCTACACCTTTTGTTTTGAATCTCATTAAAAAACTACTGCATTTTTGTATGTTTTATAACGCTTCTTGTATGCTCAATAGTCGCAATATACTCGTACATTATACTGGTTAAAGTTAAATTTTCAAATTTGAGATGACAAATGAAATGACAATGTTCCATATATTAGTAAAAATAGCGTCATATTTCACATTTATTAGTCAACTTTAAGCATAAATTCTGTCTATTTTTTAAAAAAAAATTGCATATGGTATATTGCGTGTGATTTGTAAATATTTTCACTATAATAAAAGCATCATAAAATATACGAAAGTGCAATAGTTTTTTTATAAGATTCAAAACAAAAGGTGTACCTATATCGAATAATTACCGAAATTTTGAAATATACAATATAGAAAAGAAAAAAAAAAAATTAAGTCTTGCAAATTTCTTTGACATTTTGTATTTATTTGTATCTGATTTTCTAAGGATTTGTTTCTCTGATTATTTCGATAAATATTCATTCGACAATTTTACGAACTGTTATTTAAAATAATTGACAAAAGGAAGCAAATTGACAAAGGAAATATGTGTTGGAAATGATATACATATTCAAATATCTTTGCAAAAATATTTTCTAATTAAGTAAGATACATTACTATTCATTTTAATTTTAAAATAAGACAGGGTAAGCCACCGATTAATAAAAAATAATCGAAAAAAGAAGATTGACAATATGGAAGGAAACTGAGCTCAAATTCTTAGAACATATAAAAATAGGCAGTTGTCAACCACGTATCGTGTAACGCTTTCAAACGCTTTATTATCAAAACATCGTGTTTGAGGATTTCCACGAAACAGGAATTCCTTCGGTAAGTAATTTGTATTTAACTGTGTACTTTTTTCTTTAAATAATAACTATTCCTGCGCTGTGCGGTAGCTATTGGCTGGTTGGCTGGTTGGTTGCTTGCTTGGTTGGTAGTAATGCGTATTCATATTTCACTATATGGTAATGTTTTTACTTTTATCAGTGCGGTACTTGTAGGCCGCGCCTGTGAAGTCTGATGCCTGTACAGCATGCATAGTGCTTCCCTTTCTAACACGCGGCTGTGTGTAAACATCAGACACGTTGCGACTAACCTGTTGAGAAGTGATGATCTAGAAAAGTCATACGCTACTACTCTAGAAGCGTAAGCCGATTAGACGACTTACCGTGTTTCTGAGTATGTATGATTTATAAACATTTCTACCAATGCACTAAATATTCTTGAAATATATATTTCATTAGTTTGGCGCTGTTTGTTCAGTTAAGACGCTTCCTAGGAGCTTAAGGTTTTTGCTGATTCCTCAAAGAGAATAAGTCTAATTCAGGTAATAATAAATATATTTAAATATAAAGTATATAATAGCTTGTGAAGTTATGACAGTGTTTTTTTTTTAAGATTTAATTTTGAATTGTTAAAAATGTGTGTTTAATACAGTGTACCATATACCATGTTTGTCATAATAAGCAATTAAAAAACGTATTTGATTGAATTGATATGCAAATGGAATTATAACAATATGTCAAAATGAAAATATTGTTGTTATTTTAACAATTTTAAAAGCGGTCGTAATGTTACAATGCAACATAGAAATCATTGAAGCGATAACAATTCAGTGTCTTTCAAAAAGGGCTGAATAGTTATTTGAACAAAGACTGAAAATGTTTATCACTGATCTAGTTGTCTAAATACCTTGTAAATTCGATATTTTTGTGTATAAAAAAGTTAATTTTGGAAATAAAAAATTGTTATAAAAACTGATACATTTATGAAAATTCATATTTATAGATTCAATATAGATTAGTTAAGATGTAAGATTACCAGGTTTTTTATTTTATTACGTGTTGATATATTTAAATTATATGAAAACAAACTCATTGTACAGGTGTCAACACGACTTGAGATTTCCCGGGATTCAGAATGTACTACCTCCGCCATAGAATGTATTGAACATATGAGCGCAATAAAAAAATTCCATTTATTTCACGATAATTGATCATAATATTATCATAATATCATTAAATTTCTAAAATAGTGATTATCTTACAGATACGCATCATGGCTGATGAGACAAAGTTGGATGAAATTGAAGCAATGGATGTTGATCTGGCGCTGCTGAACCCAATTGTTGATGCAGCTTCAACTTCTGGGACTAATAACGGTGTGTGAGAAGATATGAAGCAGATAAATATTATCCATAATATGTTCACTCTATGGTAAATGCTTTCAAATGTTTGTTTGCAGGTTCCAAGAAGCGAAACGTTACGGCATTAGAGGAAGAAGAGTTAAATCCTTTAAATCAGCCATTTAAGAAACGTCACCACAGCTTCAACGCTAAGAAAAGTGTTCGTGAAGTAGCATCAAGACCAGGGGGCTTCAGGATCGCCCCACATGGCGTGCGGCTCCTCAGCAGAACCCGCAGTCTCGATAGCGTTCTCCCAGATGGAGACTCTAAAGACAACGAGATGCTAATTGAGATGAAGGACGCTCAGATGAATACTGACTATGGAGTAAGTCAAGCTAAACTTGAAATGTGGAAGCTTTACATCCCACCGATCACCGTGTTTGAAAATCTTCAGCTCCAACATAAGTGAAATGTTGCAGAAATCTGTTTTTGCAATTGTTGCATTTTTATACATTAGTAATATTATTCTCTTATTTTGTTATACGTTATTTTCAAGTAAAATAACGTTATTTACATTTTTGTTATACTCTTTTGTTTAATTTATAAGTACTCTCTCAAATTGAATTCATATATTTAAGTTAAGAAATGGTTTACAATAAAACCAATATTGTTGTTGTATTTTATGTTGTATCTTCTATATTAAAACAATGTTATTACTTGACACAATAAACGAAAAAGAAAAGAAATCTTCTTTGTATTTTTAGTTTTTATATATTTAAATATACTCGTACACATAGATATAAAATTCGATTTACTATTATTTGTAGTTAGATAATCATAAAAGTAAAGAAAATATATAATTCTTGATGCGCCAAAATCTGGTTGAGCTCCTACAGTTCGACGAAACTTGAAAAATTTTGGTTACACATCGTCCATAAAAAATTGGCATTTGTAAATTCACTAAATAAACAATTTGATGGAAAGATTTTTATGTTTATGTTTACAAAATGGAATTAACAAAGCAGCTGTAAGAAATCTACGTTGACTAGTTGATAACAATTAGTCATTTCATAGCAATATTTGATTTGGATAAATAATTGTTATAAAGATAATTCAAAATAAAATGTTTCATAAGAAATACTTCGCATAACAATAATGAGTCATCTGTAACGCTGTAACGAGAATTATACGTAAATAAATATTTTAAAAAATGAAGATACAATTCAAAAATTTAATAAATAATTCTAGCCAATGTTTTATTTTCTTACATTTTAATATATAATGTATATACTTGTGTATATATGTATACAGTAATATTCTTTCTAAATATCTACTTTCATTACATTAAGATATATCTGATTACACTTTTGCAAGTGAATATTTAATGCACAGTAGTATGTGTGTGTGCATGTAAATTAAATCGTTGTTATAAAATCTTAATTATTTGCTTAATTGTTTCTTTGACCTCTAAATGACTAGACACTTATTTGTGAATGTAGAGGTCGCTAATCTAGCGGATATTATTAAACGGTTATAAGATTATCCCAGAAATGTAATACGAGATTATTAATTTATGAAAATTAATTTAGGCAGAATATGTAATGCAATGTGATACTTTAAATACCTGCGGCAAGCTAATGAGTGAAAAACTACAATGCAAGACAATTGTTATATGAGAAGTTTTAAATAAACCTTGAAATTAGCTTGTGGAACGCTAACCAAGTGTAGATCTGCACTGCAAGACAATTTCTACATAAAAAGTTTGAAATAAACCTTGTAATTAGCTTGTGGAATGCTAACCAAGTGTATATCTGCATTGCTAGACAATTTCTATATGAGAAGTTTTAAATAAACCTTGGAATGAGCTTGTAGAAAACTAACCAAGTGTAAATGTGCACTGTAAGATAATTTATATATAAGAAGTTTTAAATAAACCTTGGCATTCGCTTGTGAAAAGCTGCCTAAGCTTGAGTTACTAGCAACTGTCATTCGAATATTAAGCTTACAGTAATAACAACTGCTCTAATTGCATAAATTGGTGGAGATAATATTAAGGCAAAAAATACTCTGTGAACTTAGGAAGTAATTCAAACCAAACGAAGCGTTGTATGTTAAAATATTTTTATTGTACTTCGTACTTTGCGATATGCGTATTACTTACAAGACATTAAAACAGAAAAATAATATAGATTTAATGTTTATAAATATGAAAAATATTTATAATAAAATACCAAAACATTACTCAACTAACAGCGTTGAGTTTAAAATAATAATAAACAATATAATGTACTCTGTTTAGTAATGTAACTGAAGTATTATGAAGTTTATGATTAAATTGAATTTTATCATTTCTGTGATTCTGCATAAAAGATTGTGATAATATTTTGGATGCAGAACATCTGTGTTGCATGTTTTAGCATATGGTACGAGCATTGTTGTTAGAAGATATACAGAATCTTTTATTTATCAAATAATAACATTTGGATAGTTTATGTTTTGCAGGTGTTCGGTGTTCAGAGCTTCTTGCAACCACACGGCACAGGGGCGCACTAAAGACTAGCGCCCTAATCATATTAAAAAATGAGCCTTACGCATACTTGTCGTAAAATTAATAGGTATCATCAATTATCGTCCCAGTTATTCTTATAGTCTTTATAAAAATTAGAACAGTGATAGATAGTAGTATAAAGCTTGAATTGTAGAATTTTTATCCATTTCGATGAACCAAGATTTTTATTTTACTTCTTTTAAAAAAAAAAAAAAAAATTCAAAATATTCAAATTTATGAAAAAGACTTTTCATATAGCTATATTTATTTGTTTTTGTAGTTCATTTATTTAACCTTGGTCTATTCCCAATGCTGAGCTTTATCATCCAAACTATGTTGGTAGTTTTTATGGTGTCCCTGCGTTCTCTTACTAATTCTTTTGGATTAAGATCAATTTAACTCTGATAACAACTATACTCGACAAATATATCGCTTGTCCGGGGATCGAACCTGAAGACACAGTAGTCTGCTACTAAGCAACAATACTATCGGCCACTGTGCCTTCTATATTTATTTTAATTATTTTGAATGAAATGAAGCAGAGAAGGGAAGGAAACGGAAGAAATGCGTATATAAATGTGTGATGACGTTAGTGTGACTACTGTTGACGTCATCAGCATTAACACTATTGAAATACGTATGGTGGCTGGCAGAACGCATTTATACGAGTGAACATAAAGATACCGCTTCCATTCTTTCAAATGATTTAGTGCTTTCCATGCTGATAACTGAACGCATACCATAAATCCAACTTGCGCTATTGTTTATTTAACTTCGCACAAAAATGAAGTTGTTACTTATGAAAGTGCAGGGTGTCTCGAAAGAGACAACAGTAACATATACTGTGTAATTTTTGTTGTTAATAGTTAATAGATAAGTACTTTCCGTATTATTTGAAATCACGTTAAGGGGTTAGGGGTAGTCAGAATTTTCAAAAAATCGATTTTTTTTTTTGCATTTTCTCAAAGTATAATATTTTAAAAATATTGTGTGAAAATTTGAAGTGAATCCGACAAATTCTTTTCGAGTTATTTAACAATGACCAAAGGACGCTCGGGTGCTACGTGGCATTCGAGAGCAGGTAGCTCTCATCGGTATGCAGAAAGAATGGATGCTGCACGTATCAAAGTAGCAGATAAGCGCGCTAATGATAACACCCGAGAAGGTCGATATTTTGGAAGCTGCTATGACGGCTGAAGAGCTATTATATGGTCCAGGAATAGATGACTCAGTGTAAGTTATTAAATAATTCTTATAATTCGACATAAATCCATAGCAAAACTTTAAATGCGTTTTTCTGAAAACTATGTTTTCTGAACTGGTGATCACTGAAACTTAAAAACTACTCGGTAGATTTCAATAAAATTTCTTGTACTTTCGAAATACATTAAAAACTCGTGCCTGATCGAAGGATTTCTTTTTTTTTCAAAAATTTCGATTTTTTTTTAACAATAAACTGTCGGTTTTTTTCTCGAAAATTTGAAAAAAATTTCCTGAGGCCGCTATTTTGTTAATTTCGAAAAAAAAAAAAAAGCTTCGATCAGGCACAAGATTATCTATTAATAAAACTAATTTTTCTTGTCCGATTGATTTTAGATGAATCTCCAAGGACTTATGATGATCACCGCAAAGGACTTCGGGAGGAACGGGCTCTACAAAAACAGCGATAACTTTTTGAATTATTAATTTTTTTTTTTGAAATTTTCGTGAAGTCAAATCGAAACGTGTTCTAATAAAGATATGTTTTTATTTTTGTCAAATAAAGTAATTAACTACAAAAAAAAAAATATTGAAAATCATCATTTTTTCAGGCCTCTGAGTACCCCTAACCCCTTAAAGGAAATAACAAGGAAATATATCATTTTTTTTCTCCTAATTTAATTTATTTAACGTCGGCCTATTTCCTATGCTGAATCCTATCACAGACGACCTGCTACTTTATTGACAGTTTTTGTGGCGTCGTGTTATATCTGTGTACTACATTGCAGTTGATAAGTTTATGATCAGTAGCGGCCTTAGAGGGTGGCTAGCAGGGACCCCGCACCATCGCGCAACAACCTAAGTAGAAAAAGTCATTGCTATATATGTATTTGACTCGCGCGCTACATTTATAAACATTTACAATACATAATTTACAACTTATAGATACGAGTATGAATACTCAAAATGAAGAGATTAAAATAGTTTTATTCATAGAGTTATTAAGGTTTTCAGACTGTCCCTGCTTTCAAATATCTGCCTGTATTCCTGAGATGAGTACATTGAGCATTGAATAATATTATGCTTTACCGTTAATGGGCTTGTACATTGTTCACATCTTGGTTGTAGTTCTCTTTTAATAAGAAGGTATGAGTTAGATTTGTATGACCTATCATGAGTCTACATGTTACTATTTCCAGCCTTCTCTTTAGTCCGACCGGTAAGTCTTGTTTGCAAATTGATGGCTTCACTCCCCTTAATTTATTATCACCATAATGCCATACCACCAATGCCATAAACAATTTATTACATTCTTAATTTTGTTCTTTAAGTCGCTTCTTCCGAAATGCGCCCTGAATTAATTAATCTCTTATGCATAATTATCAACTTGTTCGTTAAAATTTAAAATTTTATTAATTAATTTATAAATATTAAAATGAACGCCATACCATAATCCTTAGATAACTATTTTTGCCAAATGATCGTTTGTAATTTGCTTTTACATTATATATATATATATATATATATATATATATATATATATATATATATATATATATATATATATATATATATATATATATATATTTCTTTAAAGAGGCAGAGATTTATTAAAAAAATACCGTACTTTAACTCTTCTTTGTTGTGGCATGACCAATTTTTAATGAATAGGAAAATAATAAAAACTAGGTTTTTCGCTCTTTTGTACATTAATTTCTTTTAGTTTCCCATATTTTCATATTCAGACTACACTTGAGTCTGATCGACCTCAATAAGGGAGTTTCTACTTTATATATTTTTTAATTTTAATTTATTTAACATCTTGTTTCCGTCATTCCAAAGTTTTCTGCCATTGGGCGGCATAAAAATAATAAAATTACATTCTCAAGGAGCAGTCATACTGAGCCAACAGAAAAATCCTGTTATGTAAGGCACATGAGGCGACTGATTACAAACCCGAGCCGTGTCTCGTGACTCTATAGAAGTTTTAACCAAAGCATATTTTAAAAGGGGATTTTATTGTGTCGTATTTGTAAGTATGTATGTATTTAAATACTTTTGAATAGTAGTTGTGCACATCTCTGTTCATGATGTCACCATCAAAAGCATGCAACCAAGGATGCCCTGCGATCGAGAAACAGAGTCGCTGAATATTTGCTCAAAACCAGTTTAAGTTCAACACTCACTAAACGTTCACTTTCTCACTAACAACACAGTTCCATTACCATTCGGTTCGGGCAGATTCGGGGCTAAGGTTCGCAATCAGCCGCCTCATGTGCGTACAATAAAAAAAAAATGGTCTTATGTAGTGCCCGCTTTTGCCGTTGAAGAGTATTTCTACGTATATAGGGCATTAATAAATATACATATTTAAATTTTCAAGATGATCGTAAGAAATGTGATTTTCTTAACAAATTGTGTAGCTTTATTCTGAAACACCCTGTACATAAGTTGAGCATGTGTATGAAAATCCACAAGTCCCCATGTGGGCTTATCCTTCCCGCCTTTACTAATGTTTAAATCCCCACCAATCAAAGTTCAATATGTGTATTTAACCTGTATGTGTAAGTAACTTTATTTAAGAAACACTATACTGCTTATACTGTTCTCTCTCAGAAACATAAGCCAATGCAATAACGTAGGTCGTAACTAGTGACATGTGATATTAAATAATCTTTTCTTCTGTGTTATGGTTTTTTTCTGTTACTGTGATGTGTTACCCAAATCATACACGATTTCAAGCAGTTCCGATATCTAGGGCTGATTTTAATTGAATTTAAACTTAAAATAAGGTAAATCGCATTTTTATAATAATTTTTAAATTAACAAATGATTTAATCAAATATAATATATGATACTTCCTGTAAAAATGTAATATTATATAGTGTTCATTAACAAAACACTTTAAAAAATATTATTTTAAACAAAATATTTGTATTTGATTAAATTTAGTCGTAGTAAAAATATAGTAGTAGCACTTAAATTGAATCACGTCATGTAGAATGTAATTTAAGGCCATTCGAAGTAATTATGGGAAAAACAAAAAAAACAATTTGTGTGACACTGTAATATTTAAGGCAAATTATTTCTGAATGTTTATCCTAAAGCAAGTATAGAAAAGCAAAAAATGAAGGGAGTTGGACTTTGATCACTTTCTGCATAACGCATGAACCAATTTAAATAAAATGGTAATTTGAGAACTGTGATTTTTTAGTACTTAGTTAAATTTTTAATTTTGAAATAATTTATGTGGGTTTTTGAAAAAATATGTTTAAACTCAAGACTTGCTTTACTTATGAAACACTAAATTAAGCTTCTTGCATAAGGTTCATTGTTGCATGAAATATACCCTACTAATACTCTTAATACAGACACTACTATAAATTAGAACCGTATGATTACTTACCGTAAATATTAATAAACAAACACGCTTTCAAAGAATAAACATCGTAGATTTGTGACTTGAACATAGTAACATTAAAGTTGAAACAGTATATGAGTCGCTCAGAAGCCAATGCGGCAACAAAAAAATACATCGAAAAATTTAATGTTTCTTTAACACATTGGTAACGTAATAGTATAATTATTAGCTATATCACAAGCTATATATAGAGGTAGAAAAAATTTTAATAATTAAAAATACTCTTATTTAATCTATTGAAATTTACAAAAATTGGAAAATATAAACAATGAACATTGTTTGCATTGGCGTTTGAGCGATGATATGTTATATTATTATACAATTATTCCCACATCAAAATGTATAGGACTTTTCAAAAAACTTTGGAAAAGTTTCGGGCCTATACAAGAAATCAATTTTCTTCTAACCCTAAGTTTGTAGCAAAATATTAAATATTATTTAATTAAGTTCAATTCGGTCAAACTCAAATTTACAGCAGTCATTTATATTTTTTGCAGACCGCTTTAGAGAATTTCCATTTTAGAGAATCCCTTCATAGCCGCTTTACAGAACAAAGTGTCAGTAATCGCCGGAAATAATAGTACGTATAATTTTTTGGGAATTTAGTTAAACACTAAAATAAGTTACAATTAGTTTTAGTTCTTATTTTTTTCCTGAACGCCATTATTAAATATCTGTTATACCTTTGCAGAATAATATTTTTTGTATTTTGTTTTTTTCAGTTTCTCTGCTGCTAACAGAAGACTCAGAAATGCCGAAGGATCGAAATGGAACCCACCTATTTCTCGAACAAGAAATTGATAACGGCATCTATGAGGAAGCAATCGGAGGTTGCGATGTACCAGATGCCTGGGTCAGAGAATTCATGGATAAGTACGATTACGAAAAGGAAGACGTAATCGAAACCAGCGTCATTTTCGAAACTGATTCAGATCAATATGCTGAAGCCGACAATGAGGAAGAAGAAGATGAAATTGAGAGCCTATTACTTAAAAACCGTATGAAGAAAACACAAGGTTTGCATAAGAAAAAATATGGACAATCGAAGGATCCGAGGAAGTTGAACAGACTGATTCACACGCGCATATTTCTTACGTCCCGTAAACAAATTATGCAGCAGACAATCATAATGAATTCGAGTGGACGACCCTCTGAGTTGGAGGAGACCATCATCGATTCCTCGATGGCTCATTTGTACACCACCACCGAAGAGAGTGATGGAAATGAGTTCCTGGTGTTGAGAGACACAGAAGCACCTCCAAATGATGCTGTTATACGCGACAGGGGCGAAAAACCTAAAAGCAAAATATAAAATACACATTTATTTTCAAGGTTGTTACTGATATGTTCCTAATATTTGTTGTAATAGATTTGTAGAGTTTGAATAAAAAATGTATAAGAATTATTTTTGTTTCCTTTGTTATTATTTTGTTAGACTAGAAACTTTTCGCGTCTACCTCGTATACGCGATATTATTTTAACGAATTACTTGCAGTAATTACCATTTCAATTAATTTTTAATTTGATTAGTTTATATTATTTCTTATCTTGAAAATTGGTATACACTCGTAATTATATTTTTAGTAATTTGTATTCAATCTTTATTTGACTGGAATATTGTTTTAAAATAAAAAATGAAACTCTTTATTGTGTAGAATAAATAGATTTATAATACGAGTATACAACTACAGTAATTACATTCGCACCAATGCCAGTATATGACAAAAACAGCCAAAATATGACAAAAAAGGTCAAATTCAAATTCTCATACTTAAATAATAGAATCAAATATTTAAATCTCCGAGTTGGTCTATTTGTCTGGCCATCAATAGAACCTGGCATATGGCAGGACACAAAATCTAAAGGTTTTTTGTTTGAGCGAAGGATTGAAGTACGAGAAATCACTGAAGATTAAGGTATGGGAGTACGAGTTGGGTAGTTGCCTTGAAATTTATAGTAAAGTAAGTGGAAGAGCAGACCATATGGCGAAAAAATTACTGGAGTCCATTCAAAGAAAGACATTCAAAATATATTTTAAAAAATATATTCAAATTATTATTAAAAAAAACTTTAAAAGGTATGAATACTATATATGTAACCATCCTATTATACTTATATAAGTTGAAACAAATTGAGTGTACATAAAATATAAAGGTTTTTTTCAAATGCTGCATAAGTGAAACCGTGTTGGTTTTTTGGTTACCAACATAAATATAATAAATATCTCTCAACAATTCTTAAAGTTGTTATCTTAAATACTCATACAAACCTAATACTTCTTTTGCATTTCAATCTATTCCTCCTATTAACTGATACAAATAATCTATTCAGAAACACGATTTCTGATTCATTAATTTAAGAGGTTTTAGGTACAGAATAAAAAGGAAACGAAAAAGAAAAAAAGGTAAAGGAAGACGAAGGACTAATCATTTGATTCTGGATAATATAACCGATATTTCCAAGGAAATACATGTATCGTTCTCTCAGTGGATAGTCTATAAGAAAAGTTTTATCATTTATGGAATTATTCACACTTTCCTCATCATTGTGCTGTCATAGTTGATAAGCAGTTTGACGGCTGATGATGTATTAAGGAGGAGAGAAAATAAATCATAAATATTTTTGGATTAATTCCTTTCTAGTGATTGTGGAATTATATAATACTCGTACAATATTTTGTAAACCAATTATTTTTTCTTTAATTACAATGCTGAGTCCTATCACAGACGATCTCCTACTATATTACCAAATTCTTGGGAGTCAAGGCCTTAAATATGTAGACCACACTATTGCGTATTAAATTCATGATGATGTCTGAACATAGTCAATGGGCTTGTGTCCTATGACTTAATTTCTATAAAAGTGTACTATATATTGATAAAGTAGGTTACTAGAACCTCAAATGTTCAATTATTTTTTAATAACTCCTTATATGTTAAGAGATATTAACAATTAAAAAAGTCATTTTGTCTCTTTAATTATTAAATGGATTCAACGTTTTGCACATTCCAAGTGCATGTGACATCACAATCCTTGTGTAAGGTTACCAACCTTACAGCTCATAAATCTCTGCTTTCTGTATTTATATATCAAAATATCAAATATTATTTACAGCTATTTCAAGGAACAATGAAATTTCAATATTATGTCTGCCTTAGCAGGGTTAAATAAAATTAAAACTTATTATTCTTTGATTTGATTTGATTATTTGACTACCAACAGCTACAGAACATTACCACAGCACTAACCTAATCAACAAATAACTGACGTTAAAATGCATTTCACGTCATACAAATATGGCCGACCATTTCTAGCGCTAAAACTATAATTCAAACTTTTAATTGCTATATCTCCGTCAATAATTAGATATTTAATAAAATAGACACGCTAATATACATTTATTAACATCAATTTCAATCAACAATTGAAAAATCGACCACTAAAAAATGAGGACACAAGCCCATTAAACTTCATAACAAACAAACGCAGAAAGCGTTGGTCCGGGGATTGAATCCCGAGACACAACAGTCTAGTGTGAAGTACCTAATAAACTAATTAATTAACAATCATTTAAAGCATTTGTAAATATTTTGATACGAAATCAAACGCCGGCGACGTTTACTGATCTGAACAGTGTTTGTAATTAAACTGCCAATCAATATTGTTATGCGAAACTACGAAAAATAAATTATATGTCTCCCGAAAAAGAGCAAAAACGGTACGAATACGTCCCACAATAAAACACATAAGCGGGACTAAGGTCTCACAGATTGGACAATCACACATCAGCGAAAACGGAAAGACTGGTCACTGTACGGGTGTATTACACATAGTTTGTGCAGTCCTGTTTCATAAGCTGGATTTCATCGATATGACGAAAACAGAAAAAAGTTGATTGTGATAAAATCGAATAAACTTATTGAAATCTATAAGTTATAAATAATGTATTGTAAATGTTTATAAATGTATATATTCTTTTAAGTGCTAATAATTTTTATAAATGTTTATAAATGTATATATTCTTTTAAGTGCTAATAATTTTTGAAAGTTGATGCACTCCAATAAATACAAAAAAAAAAACTCATTGAAATAAATAAAAATTATTAATTTAGTTACCTTAATGATTAAACAGGCATCAATTACTCTCAATCAATTAAATCGGAAGTACCACTTACCTAGAACAAAGAAAAACATTTTGTTAATATATTATTTATAATGATTTCATTAATTTACAAAAATCTTGTGTATAAACTTAATTATAACTGCATCTTAAATAATATTCAGAGCAAAGTAGTTTGGAGTTAAACGCAAAAGAAATATACTGTATAAATAAATATACGAGAGTTGTTTGTTAATTCAGTCATTCTTTTTTAAAGGGCTTTATTTCTCAATAAAAGATATTGATCAACATAATCTCCATTAAGCTCGATACAGTTAGTTCAGCGTTTTTCCAATATTTTTATTCTTTCCAAATAATAGATTTTCTCAAGGCCCTAAAAATAGGCGTTTGTTTCAGTGATTTCAGTTAGACCTCTTGTTAGACCTAAATCTCTTACCGCTCAGCCATTTCTTCAGGTTTGGAAACAGGAAATAGTCGCGAGGGGCTAAATCTGGAGAATATGCTCGATAGGGTAGCAGTTCGTAGCTGAATTTATGAACTTTTGCCAAGATGTAAAATTGTGAAATAAATGAAAAATTGTTTGTACCATTTGTTTTAATTCATTCAAAAATAAAAAACCTATTTTGGGTATTGTAAAAGTGATAACAATCAACAACAATAATTTATGAAATATGGTTCTTGTTTAGAAATAGTATGCATAATTTTTTTTTATTGCTAGTTCTCCTGGAGTATTATACCATTTTGGAATCCTGAAGAGCTGCGCCAATTTTTAAAGAAACTTGCCATAGTAGTGTTCATACTTTTTTTTTACACCACGATGAGTTAAAGTGGATAGAAAGTAGAAATCTTTAAAAATTTTAGGGAAAAAAATAATTTGAATTGATTTTTGTGTAAAAACTACTAGCATTCTGGGATTTTTAATAGTTGTGGTGGATAGCTGTGCTATTTAGGTAGCCGATACAAGAAAATACTCAGAAATATTTGAAAAATTGTGGTCATGGTAGTTAAAAACATTTTAAGGTGTTTCAATTTTCGAAAGATTTTTATTTTTTTTTGTAAATTCTAAATAAAATGAGATACATTTTTTTTTCTTTTTTTCTCGTGTAGTCATGAGCAGGACTACCCTCTGGTGCCCGCTTATCGTTGAATTTTGGGACACCCTGTATATATATATATATATATATATATATATATATATATATATATATATATTTTTTTTTTTTATTTATTTAGGCTTTGGCTTTATATATATATATTTAACTATTTAAATATTATATATTTTTATAGACATAGTTAATAAATCTAAGCATAACAAAACTCGTTTTTTATGAAAATTTTAGGATGGGTTATTCCCTTAATGAAGTCCACATATTTATAAGAACACGTACAAAAGATACGCTTCAGATTATCTAAGCCTCAACTAAAAACAGTTAGCTTTCCTGTATTTCCTTTAAAGTGCGTGCGAAATAGTTTAATTATCATATAAGTGATTAATTAAACAAAGTTTTGAATAAGTATGAAGCAAGAAATAACTATTCAACGAACCCCTAACTGTCTACCCCATTTGTACAATATCTAAGAATGGAAAGAGGGAGAGGGAGAGAGAGAATGTACGAATATATTACAAGAAACCTAGCAGTGTCAGCAAAACACTTTCCGAAACAAGTTTGTCAAACAAATTTTGATTCATTATCTTCTCCTTATATTCCTTCAATATTTGTTTAAGTTATTACGCAAGAGTTTTTTATAGGGTTGTAAGGCAAGGCATAAAGATTTTCATATAATAATAGTCAGGGTAACATTCATGTTTTTATATATGAAAAGAAGTTATATTTCGTTGGTTGGTAACACTGACCAGAGATATTACAACTGCATTCTGGTCAGGTGAGCTAACGGTGCCAACACATTTCATATTTGGAGTCGATAGAACTCATTGTGCATTATAATGTTAAATTATTATAAAATTAGATAAAAAGGAATTGACAATTTAAATAATAAACTTTCAATGTCGTATCTTTGATTTCAGGTAGGATAGTATGATTTAAGTTAAACAGCTTTCAGAAGCAACACATTAGTTTGTTTAAAAATTTACATTTCCTTAAATGTCTTATATATATTTGTGAAATAAAACAGCACAGGAAATTTATTAAAATTTAATTTAAATTTTTTTACTTATACTTATTCCAAGTGTTACAGGATTGCAGATTTACTTATTTTAATGTAATCAATCTCGCACACTGCAAGTGACAAAGCCGTCCGAATACGGGCGTTACGTAGCTCTCATATGCATATGAATACATGGAACGGAATGCAATAGTCTCTTTCATAACAGTGGTGTATTGATAAAAATTAAAGTAAAAGTTTGCTCTCATGATAAATTTTGTTAGTGGAAAAGAACTCCAATACACCCAACAATACATAAGTTTGACTTGGCGAACTTGCCGAATTCGCCGTCGCTTAAATACGGTTGCAGTGTGCGACAGACTTAATATATGTAGATTATTCTAATATTTAAAAATCGTTATCTATGAATTATCTAGAGCATTGATGCTTGACACTGACTTCTGCTTCTTTGGGTTCAATCCCCGGACCAAAGTTATATATTCCAGGATTGCTTGTTATTAAGCAAAAATTATTATGTACATATATAATCATAAGCTTATGAGATAGCGATGTAGACCTTATATATGAGGCCACGATACCACAAATATTGCCGACATAGTAAGAGGTCGTCAGTGAAAGGAGTCAACATCGGAAATATGTCGATGTTAAATAGATTAAATACATATTTAAAATCACTGTTTCCACAATGGCCCCTTAACTATAATATATCCAATATAACTTTTGACGAAGTTGATATAAAAACAACAAAGTTAAGTTCGCGAAAACTTAAACAATTTTTTGAACGCATTTAACAAGACCTACTTTAAAATTTACATAATGCTATTTAGTACCTTATTTTCGTGTAAATGTTTATTCTCGCTTAATAAGAACCGCTAAACGTTGTCAGTCTATAAAAAATGAGCAATACAACACTTGAATAATATGTACAGCTAGAGGCGTTGAGGCGTTAACAACGGGCTGCTATAGATTCTCAGAGTCAGGAACCAAAACTAATCAAAACTTGTAATCATTTGTTTTATTGATCATCTCTGCTCGTCTAGATGACCTCCTGCTATGTTGCCACTATTAGGCTGGGTTCACAAGACATTGTACTGCACGTTTTTTGCAGTCTAAATATTATCGAATAAACGTGGCGCATACATTTTATATATGTGTTAACTATTTTTGCAGTACAAACGTCTTGTGAATGGTTCTATATAAAATGTATACGTCTGTACTTATTCCATAATATTTATACTACAAAAAAACGTATAGTACAATGTCGTGTGAGCCCATGGTAGCTCACAAACAAAAACTATTTTTGCCGAATTTTCATAATACTTAAACAAAAGTTGATTTTGTTACTATTAGTATATGAAAACGCGCCGTATTTCCAATGCTAAGTCCTAACACAGTCGCCCTCCTACTATTTTGGAAGTATTTAAGAACCAAATTGCTACCTAATAAGTTTCCGATTTTGTATGCACATAATCAATTTTACTTGATAACAACCAAACCCAAATAATATAATTAAAAATAATACACATCAGTGTGGCTTCAAGCATCAATGCTCTCGACCACTGCCTCGTCGAATAAAAAAGTAAAAAGATAAAAAGATAATTTCATATTGACTGGAAAACAATTGTGACTAGGTACATTTCGCATGGTAACTAAAAAAAAGGTAATTTTAGAGAGGCTGAAAGCAAATGTTTCTAGAAGCTTAAAAATAGTAAATTTCAACGCATTTCCTACCGAAACTGACAGGTTAAGGTTATTTTTCTGGGATTATTTAGGTCGTCCGCACATGGGTCGACTGATTGTAAAAGCGAGCTCTGAATCTGCCCGAACATAATGACAATGCAACTGTGTTGTTAGTGAGAGAACGCAGTACCTGCTATGTTTCATTGAAGCACATTTGTTCATTTCCTCATTGAAGGAACTCCATTGACAATGATGACGATGGCTCAAAATAGGTTGTAATATGCCAGAGGAATACAGGTATATTTGAAAGCAGGTAAAGTATGAAAAACCTTATTGATTTTATTATTAAAACTAATTTAATCTCTTTATTGTAAGTACCCTTACTAGTATCTATAAATTGTAAATTACATTGTAAATGTTTATCCTGCTCTATTATAATGTTCCAACTGAAAGTTTATATGTTTACGCGATTCGTATGGTGGCTCGAAAACGACTCCGCGCATTTTCCTGAAAATTGTCTATTCCATAGTCCTCGGATTTTCCCTGACTTTCCTGGAAACCCGTAATTTTGGAAAAATAAATTTTTTTTTTACTTTTTGCTCTATAACTTTGAATTCGTAAAAGATAGAAAAATGAAATTTGGCATGTGTATTACGGTGTTCGATGGTAACATTTTTTGAAAATTAGAAATTAGAAATTGGAAACGGGGGCGTTGAGAATATTAGGTGACCCGGTAGGAAACTTTGGAGAACATTCAAATTGAAATTTTGTATTATTTAATAATGAAAAAAATAAAATATTAAAAAAAAAAAATTCAAAATTCAAAAATTTTATTTGGGGGCATGGGGGCCATTTTTGCCGAGTGTAAAAATTGGGTTAGAAAATTGAAATTTTATATATAGGCTAACTTTGGTACCTAATTTACAAATCCAAAAAAATTCCTAAATTTTGAAGAAAAGTTGGCCAATTAACGAATAAATTTAAAAAAAAAATTATTTTGTTAAAAAAAAAATTTCTTTAGTCAGTTTATATGAAAAATTATTTGTTTTTATATGTAAAATTTATATAGAACGAGTCAAATATTTCAATCCAAAAATGGAATTAAAATTGGAAATGAAATTCAATTCACACACAAAAGACAGTCGTCGCTTGCGACGGGGGTAAACTCTAGTAAATGTATATATTGTTTTAAGTGCTAATAAGTTTTGAAAGTTGATGCACTCAAATAAATATTTAAAAAAAAAAAAATTATGACGGATATGATACATTGCGTTATCGGTAAATGACAATGCTGTAATAGTGTAATAAACTAAATTTACATGTTTAAACTTGAGTTACGATATTAAAAGTTTTACTTGCGTCATTCAGACGAACATATGTATCAGACGAACATATGTATCAGACGAACATATGTATCAGACGCACTGCAACCCTCTGGTTATATAATTGTGATTTTGTTATAGATGTCTAATCAATAATACTCATACTTATCTTGAAATGCTTTTGAAACATTATTCATTGCACACGTTACGTTTTCAACAACGTGACTATCACGAACCCATCGCATAATGACGCACATTGCCAAAATATTTATTTGACAGGCATGTCATATACATTACTTCATTATTGTTTATGGATGCAAATGAACTGCAAAACTTGAGATTCGTGGAAATCTGAGATTTCCACGAATCTCAATATCAGACGTAACGATATAAATGACGTATTTCAACTGACGAATATACAGTTTCATATTTTTGAAATTATTTCATTTATTAAACATTGAAATCACGTTTTTCTTATGTTGTTGTTTTTCATGGTCTCGATTTCGTACATTTGATAGATATTATCACTGAGAGGCTAAAATGTTGACTCCTGAGAAAAACATCTATTAGCTATTTGGCCATATGAATACCCTCGGTGCATCGCTGTGACCTCAATCCGGATCCCTGACATCATGCAAGGGAACAGAGGTGCCTATTCTCAGAATACTGATGCATTGGCTTGGACCAGGATTTACGCACTTACACGTGGCTAAAGGCAACAGCCACGAGGAACACTTAGGGCGTCCGCACACGGGGCGACTGGTTGCAAACCTTATCCCCGAATCTGCCCGAACCGAATGAGAATGCAACTGTGTTGTTAGTGAGAGACGCATGTTTATACGAGTGAGAGAAAACACACTACACAAACGAAATGAAACTGGTAGTCGAGCCGTGTTTCATGACAATAGAATTTTTAACAATAGCACAACAGGGGATTTCTTTGTGTCGTATTTGCATGTATGTATATATTTAAATACTTTTGAATAGTATTTGTACACATCTCTGCTCATGATGTCACCATAAAAAGCATGCCCTGTGCTATACAAACAGAGTCGCCCAAAACATGCTCAAAACCAGTTTGAAATCAGTTTTATTTTATTCGAGCCGTGTGTTTTCTTTCACTGGTATACACGTGCAATCTCTCACTAACAACACAGTTCCATTCTCATTCGGTTCGGGCAGATTCGAGCCTAAGGTTTGCAATCAGTCGCCTCATGTGCGAACGCCCTTAGAGTTACACAAGACCACGGATTCGTCATGAGACCTTCGACACATACAGATCGGTTAAAGCCGGTATTAAACGATCGAACGAACACTTTCTAACGTTGAATAATGGAACTAAATGTGGCCAATGTCATATGTCCAACTTTCACGTTGGAAGAAGTTCGGGCTGTTGTCGGTCTTTTGACTTGCGTCAAAATGGATCTTTCTACCCCCTCCACGCACTTGGTCCACATGTCATGCACTACTGCATTTTACATATTCGATTGGAATTGATTATTATATAACTATTGACTTTTAATTGAGAGAATCCTAACAGCTTTAAGAAAAGTAACTTTTTAATTTATCAGGGTCGTGTAACCTGTTAAATGAAGTAAGTGAAAAGTTTGCTAAATGCTAAATATTTTTCTAAAGATTATCTGATTACGTAAGATGAATATTTCATTATATTGACGCGCCTGCAGCAGCAAAATCACACTATAAATCATCAGTTATTCATATATCCTTCCAAATCGCCAAAAGCGATACAGCGAGATATAAGTCATCCTACGGGTATGATCAAACAGGATCCAGCACCATGGGAGTGCGCACGTGGAATAAACAAGACACATATCCCACCTGAAAACTGACACTAGATGGAATAGAATCTCTGAGAAAAATTAAAATTATTGATAAAATTACGAGATCCTATATTATAATGTTCCAAGTGTATATTTATATGTATATTTGTTTATATGCTCCAGCGATTTGTATGGTGGCTTGAAAAGGGCTCCGCGCATTTTCCTTAAAAAGAAAAAATTCTAAGACTTTTGGCGTCCTCGGATTTTTCTCTGAATTTCCTGGAAACCCGTAGTTTTGGAAAAACTAAAAAAAAAAATTTACTTTTTGCTCTTTAACTTTTAAACTACTCATAAAAGCTCATAAAAGATAGAAAGTTGAAATTTTGCATGTGTATTACGGTTATCAATGCTAACATTTTTTGAAAATTAGAAATTAAAAAATTGAGAAAATTAGTAGACGCGGTAGGAAACTTTGGAGAAAACTCAAATTTTGGAATACATAATAATGAAATATGTTATTAAGAGAAAAAAAATTATTTGGGGTCACGGCGGCGGTTTTTGCCGAGGGTTAAAATAGGACTAGAAAGTTAAAATTTTATATATTGGCTAACTTTGGTACCTTATTTACAAATCGAAAAAAAAAATCCAAAATTTTGAAAAAAAGTTCAAGTAACGAATAAATTGAAAATATTTTATATTATGATGAAAACAATTATTTTTTTTTAGTTAGTTTATATGAAAAAGTATAAAGAAGTTTAATGTAATGAAGTTTATATGTAAAATTTATAAAGAATGAGTTAAATATTTCAAATTAAAAATGAAATTAAAATTTGACATGAAATTCAATTCATGCATAAAAGACAGTCGTCGCTTGCGACGGGGGTAAACTCTAGTAAAATTGCAGTTTCGTTGGTTATTATACACCCTACAGCACATTTTCTAAGGACGCTCATGTGCTGCATCCATATGTCATCACAGTGTCACAGTGGCAGAAGACAGAACAACGAATCAGACAAGCAATCAGATGATGTTTCTAATGTAATTCATTGAAATTACGATTCGGTTCACTCGGCTGAGATATTGGTAATGGTCGGGCTTTGGCTTTGGCCCCTTTTCGAATATATATAACATCTTGTTATTTTTGATTAAGCATATAAACATTACGTGTGAAAAAAAAACTTTTTTATAAGAATTTGTATAAAGTTTTTACGCTTTATCCGTGCCTTCTTTCATGTTATCACCGCTCACTCTTGTTTTAAAAAATATAAATATTATTAAAGTAGATATCACTGTCGTTTGTGAAATTTGGTTTGTCAAATAAAGTTTCGTAAAGATTATGAACAAACGCCTATAAAGGCTGTATTCTTTAAATGAATATTCTTAAAACAAAACGAAGTTTCACTCGGTCCTTGGCTGTGAATATAAATATGATTATAGACTAAAATAAAGCTCTATCTAAGCAAGAACGTATTGTGTATAATCTGTAGGGTTTTCCAATATAGGCGGGTCGATTTGTATCATCTCATATAAAACACCTTGATACAACTTATATGAATCTACAGGGCGTTTGTTTTATATGAGATGATACAAATCGATCTGCTGAATTTTTATTTAAAAAAACGGTACCATCGAGACAGAAAATACCGCTTGAGCACACTAATAAGTTGGCACATTGTGTTACAATTTATATGTGAGGGTTGGAAAATGAACCCTGGAATCGATACCAAAAAAGCATATTTTCGATAATGATTTTTGACGACACAGTTAATATATAATTATTTCTATAATAACTACATTATAAATTAACATTTAAAGTATACTTTGTGAAATTTTCATAAGTAAATGTCCAAAAAGGAGACATGAGGCTGCGAATCTCCACAAACGTCAGAAAAAAAAGTTCATTACTGGATTATCTAAATTAAAAAGCCAAAATGATTTTATTAGTTGATAAGTTTTTGCAGGTAACCCTATCGAGTTTTTTTATTATTGATTTTTCAATTTGTTATAGCACTTCGAATTCAAAATACCGTTAAAATTAATTAAAATTCGTTAAAATTTAAAAAAAAGCTCAACAGCACTACTTCGGCATGTAAAGAGAGGGTGTGCAATATTTCATAAGGATCGGTGCAGCAGATTTTGAGCTAAGTATGGTACCAACTCTAAAAAAGCTAAGTGTGAGAAAAACGCGTTTAAAAGTTTCAAAGACGAAACCAGACCAGAGGTGAAGACTTAAAACTCTATATCTTCGACAGTTTTACTCCAATCGACTTCAAATTTTCATACAATAAACTTAATATGTTGTCATCAATATAAATAAATGAAACCTTACCCCCTCCCCTTAAGGACTAATTTTAACTTGGAAATGTCCAGTATCTTTATGTGGAGTAAAACGAATATTGTTAATACATATTAAATGTTGTTAAATGTAATTCTGAATATAAGATTTTAACGAAGTTTTTTAATAGTGGACCACAGGGTTCAAAGAATATGAGGCCAACTGTTTCTGAAGCTAACGAAGAAATGATATGGCAATACTCGTATCTTTGACATTCCATTTCGTCAGAGAACCAGTAAGTGCGAAGTTGTTATCGTGTTATGAAGCAACAAACTTCTTAATGTAAAGCTAAGTACGTACGAGTATTAAGACTAAATTTAACATATTAAATAAATTTCACTTTCTATGTTAGTGCGTTTAGGATCATTATTAGAACCCTTAGAAGTGGATGGGAGGTGGGGATGGGATCTTCTCGTATTAAAGGGTTTTGATATGAGTACATTGATAATTGCATGTAGGTTTAGCACGTTTATACCGCTAAGAATTATAAACAGCAACTTTGAAAACAAGTACATCTTAAAGGAAGACTGTGCGAGTATACTCGTATATGCTTTCTTGATCAAATGAACAAAGTCAATGTATTATACGGTAGAGTCCGACTGAAACCGAATGTTGGCTTCGGTCTCAATTTTGGCCGAAATAGAAACCGAAACCATATAAGGTCATGTTTTTGTCACATTTTCATTTTGTATAGCACTCTCGTTAATGAACTAGAGTTAAAATTAAAACTAATAAGTATAAAGTACCCATAAGATTCCCACTCACTGCTTTAATTTAATTTCGTATTTTGTATTTAATTTAAATTGTTTAGCATATGGCAATACGCGTAGTATTTTTAATTTAATTTATTTTTTTAGTTCTTTTAGTTTTTTTAGAACCTTAAATTAAGAAAAACTATATTATATTATAACCTCCAAAGTGTGACAATCTGTCAAAATGCAGTAGAAATTATATTTAAAAAAAGTTTAATGCCAGTTTGTCAAAAATTAGGAAATAAAAACAATTTCTATTACTAATTGTTATAAAAAACAGCAATTTTAATTATTTCACCTTCAATTTTGTCCAACTGTCGAACTGTCAAAATTTATATTACTAAAGACGCATGCGCACCAACTAAATTAACTACACTCAAATTAAACCACGAATGTGACTAGGAATGCCTATTCTGAAAACTTGAAATCTAGATTAAAATATTAGATAAAAACAGTAAATTAAATATCAAAACAGAATGATGTACGAAAAAAATCGCAATGCGAAATCTCTTGAACTCAGTTTCGGTTTAAGTCGTAGTTTCGGCTGGATGGCAGCCTAAACCAAAACTAGTCCGAATCCGAAACCGAAAGTTTGATCGACACTGTTATACGGTAATTCTTTTTGCGGTTTCAACAAGTATGTTACATCTCACATTAGCTGTTATATATTAATGGTATGTTTTGTAGGTTTCCCTATTATGTGCTTTGATATACAGGGTGTCCCAAAATTCAAGTGTTGGTACCATTTGGTTTAATTCATTCGACAGTAAAAAACCTCTTTTGTGCATTGTAAAAGTGATAACTATCAACAACAACAATTTATGAAATATGGTTCTTGTTTAGAAATAGTGTGCATAATTTTTTTTTGTTGCTAGTTTTCCTGGAGTATTATACCATTTTAGAATCCTGAAGAGTTGCGCCAATTTTTAAAAAAACTTGCCATAGTAGTGTTCATACTTTTTTTTTACACCACGATGAGTTAAAGTGGACTGAAAGTAAAAATCTTTAAAAATTTTAGAGAAAAAAATAATTTCGATTGATTTTTGTGTAAAAACTACTAGCATTCTGGGATTTTTAATGGTTGTGGTAGATAGCAGTGCTACTTAGGTTGCCGATTTTTTTTTTTTGTAATTTCAAAACAAAATGATATAATTATTTTTTTTCTTTTTTTTTCGTGTTGTCATGAGCACGACCATCCTTTAGTGCCCGCTTATCGTTGAATTTTGGGACACCCTGTATTTGTTTATCATTTATCGAATTTTGGGACACCCTGAATTTGTTACGACTACGTGTTTTACATTATATTGGATGCAAGAGGCTGTCCGATGCCAGTCGTTAGACCATAAACCCGCGTGATTCGGTGCAGATATTTTATCTGTATGTATAACGAGGAGGTAGTACTAAAGTAGCTAACGCTGGGGACGATGTGTGTGTTCAACGGGATATATGTCGTTTGACAGACATATATGCTATACTTGCCATTGACATAGGAGAGTGCAATGTCAACGAAAACTCCCAATCACATACCACCTGACATAATCCAGAAGGGTGTCACAATTCGTAATAGTGTTAAGAGTCGACAATCTAACTACCTCGGCCACTCAGAGTATAATATACAGTATTAGTTTCTCAATATATTGTTTTACGAGTATACATCTACTTTTGAAAGGCTCTGTGTCTACTAATGGAAAATATAGCTCTTTGATGATTTTTTTTACAGAAACAAAAATATACGGCAAATTCTCGGAATATATAAATATAAAGAAATAGACGATATCCATAGTTCAAGTTATAGACAATACGGAGACTGTAGTGGGCGTCATCTTCTAACTAACTGCGTCCTTTAATAATGCGCCGCCTTCTACAACCATTCCTACGTAAGTCTACAACACCGGTACAATATTTACAGGTAAGGGACCATCCATAAATTACGTCACACGCGAAGGGGAGTGGGGTATAGAAATTGTGCCGACATGTGACAAGGGGTGTAAAGCCTTGTGACGTCACATGTAACATTCAAAAATGTATAGTTAAAAATAAATAGGTAATTGTGTGAGAAAATATAAAATTAATAATGAAAATATGTGACATAACAGCAAGCGGAAGGATGTAGTTTATGGATGGTCCCAAATTATATTTGTCTATAATACATTTTAAACGATGCTGCACAAAACATGATCCCGTGTTTCTACCACATGCCCAAAAACAGAAATAAAATTGCATAGTTGTAACAAGTTAAAAAGTGTGATAAGGAAAACCTCGAGTAAACAATAATAATACAGTTGCTAGACTCTGACTACTGTGTCCCCCGGGCCAAAGTTATATTTTCTGGGTTTGGTACAATCAAATTTAATTGGTTATGTGCAACCATAAAAATGAATTAATCATGAATATAGAAGAAAAATATCACAAAAGAAAAATTCGAAAAAGAAAATCTAGTTTTATCTAAGTTTATTATAACCTCACTATATGCACTTAACTGAATAACTAACTATAAACGTGAGTTCACTCCAAATATCAACTGTGTTGGCCGTTATTCCTACAGTAACATCTATTGCGTTCATGAGTTTATTTTTTCACTAAACGGTTACTGTTTTACCAACGGACGACCAACTTTCTTTACATATTGTTTTAAGAGCTAATAACTATCTAATTTTGACGCACTCAGATAAATATTAAAAAACGAAGTTCCGAAGCTGTCATCTTTTCCTTTTTGAATATAAACTTACTAACGTTAACCCCATAAGTCTCTAAATTGTTGTTTCGAGAAATCATCGTTTTCAGACATATTTCGCAGTATTGTTTACCAATGACCACTATATAAACCTTAAGCGAAAAAATAGATTTTTTTAAATGTACTCTGAATATATACTCGCAAATACAAAGCCAATAGAATTTTAACGTTTTAACGCCCCAAGATTTTCCAAAAGAAAACAAAGATTGTCACCTGCTATATCCTACATAATTTTTGGAACAATAGATGTCTAAGAGATTTATGTCTTCTACTCCGCAATAAGGAAGCACAACAAATAAAATCATAAAAGAAATGAGATTTGAATGAAATAAATAAGAAGTCAAAATTTATTAGATTTTTAAAAAGTAACAGACATTTATTTCTGTAAATGTATGATAGAAAGATTCTCTTATATAGTACATTCTTGCTTTATAAAATATATGACAATTTCCACATGCCACTCTCTCTCTCTCCCTCTTTCTATCTCCATCTTCTTCTTGAAGACATCGTGTATGGTTTTTCGGTAATGATGAATGACACGTTTATCAGTACGTGGGTTAATATGGACAAGAGTGACATGCAAATTTGACGATCTTACTACTATACTTTGATTTTACCAGTTTTAATATTATGGTGCTTCCTTTATACTCTGCCCTTATTTCATCGTTTTAGAGCTACCCACATATTTATCGCGATGGGCTTAAGTGTGGCCACAAAGTCTTTAAACCTGTACTCTATGTTCTATTACATAGCTGCTCTCACATTGGAACCGTATACACACGTGTAATATCCTCCTTCTGCACGAAAAAGCACGGCCGCATACAGCGATTTCCTACATTCGCGAATGCGAATGCGAATACCGACTTTTTAAACATGGCACCAAAAGTAAGCAATTTCTATCTCACATTTTGATCGTACATTGATTAGGGCTTCACATGAGCACGAGACTTTTCTCGTCGCGTATCGCTTCTCGTCTCGTAACGAGACGTTACAAGACGAGGCATTTCTGAAAACTTTTGAGACGATACCGAGACCTCATACGGCGAAACCCGAGAGTCTCCTTCAGGTCTGGTTGACGATATTTCAAAAAAAAATTGCTAGAAAAATAAACTAACAGCAACATAAACGTTCAACCTTTTTTATTACAAAAAAGGTTAGGTCGTACATTTACGAAATATAAAATCTGGTAAACAAACATCTGGTAAATATTTTATTTTATAATTTTGTCTTTTACAACATTTTGTAGCCGAACGGAAACGAATGTTTCAAGGAAAATAAATGTGAATATAAATTATTTACGATGCGATTGTTTGAAGACATTTTGCCGCAAAAATGTCGTTGAGTGTAGGTGTTAGTAGTGTCAAACTATAATTATTTTAAATAATTTTTTAATAAATCGCTATATTTTAGTATATGTTAACAATTAAAATAGTTTTTTTGTTTTCATTTTAATTAATAAAGGGATTCATCGTTATAGAAAATTCAAATACATGTGACGTAACATGTCGCACTATTAAGGAATAGATAGGTTTAGTTATTTGTTATATGTATACAACAGAGCGTAAAAGAGATAACATACATAACATGGAACTCTTATCCATACAAAAAATAGGTGACCTATCCCTTAATAGTGCAACATGGCACGTCATAAATATGGCCGACATTTGTAGCGCTAACACTACAATTCGAATTTTTAATATATCTCTGTCTATATTTAGATATTTAATAAAATAAAAACGCTAACTTACATTTATTAACATCAATTTCAATCACCAATTATAAAATCGACCCCTAAAAAATGAGGACACAAGCCCATTGGCTACTAGGGTAGCCATCTCTCTGACCAATGGAGAAAATGAAGGAAGGAAACTATGTAGGTAAATAAGGCACTCTATTTGTAGTTATATAAATCAGCAATAAACCTGTTATGAAGTGTTGCAGTTTATATTTCAGTGAATCTCGTGCATCCGGTCTCGGTGCATAATAATACTTTCTATAGTTGATGATTAAAAACGTTATTTAAAGTAGCGATCCTGGGGTAAAAATTGAACAAATCTTATCTAAAGATATATTACAATAGAATAATTATTTATAATATAAACAATTCAGTTAAGCCACTTAAATCTATTAATATAACATATAACAGGTAAAAAATCTGGTTGTGTAAAGTTCGCACTTTCTAGATTACCACAAGCTAATTCTAAGACTTTCCATATAAATCCAATATCCAATTTATTTGTATATTTTCTTTTTATTTAACAACGGCGTTTAAATGGATGACAGTCCAATCACCGACAATCTTTTACTAATTTTTACTCTCAACACAACAAACAAACTAAATGTCCGTGAACCGAACTCGTAAACATAGCAGCCTGGTATCAACGCCTCAATACTCTCAGCTACTATGCTACTTACCACAAATCTTAGTATTAAATTGTATAAAATAATGAAATTTTTTGTTTCAGTATTTGAGATATTATTTTCTTTAAAGAATTATTAATAAAAGGTCTCATTCAGTTTAAATAAATGTACAATAAAATATTCCATTTGTACAATAACATCATAAATATTATTTTTCATAATAAAATATGGAATTTTTATAAATCAACAACGCGATTCTATTTTCTTTATTACCATAAATAAAATTATAGTATCAAATTTAGTTTGAAAGGTGACACTCAGGTTGAGTGGTTCCATTGCTTGCACAACGCAGAACTGGCCAATGCGGCGTAATGCCGGTCTCACACCAGAGAGACAGTTTTGAAAACAGTTTCATTGTTAAGAAACAAAACAAAATCATGTTTTGTTTTAATTTAAAAGAGTTCTGTTTTTCGAAAACAGACTGTTCACACTGAACAGACTAGTTTTGTTTTTAGTGTCTTTCTGTGTGTCCCATAAAAATTATAAACATGATAAACAACAACTGACAAGCGCAAATGTCCGCAAAAAAGAAACCTGCAAGTTCAAACCAAGCAAACTAAAAACCAACAACAAACGTGATTTCCTTTGATCTTACCGACTCCAGATGGGTAAAACAGTTTTTAAAGACAAAAATGTTTTCAGAACTGTTTCTTTGATATAAACGTTGGTTCATAAAAACAAGTTTTTGTTCGTGTTTTATTGAACTGTCTCTGGTGTGAAACCGGCATAATAAATGTTTCCGACTTGGCTCAGTTACTCACTCTATTCAAGTCCTCGAAGTTATATAATTCAACCGCCTGCAATCACCAAATTGCAACCCTAATAACTCCTAAGTTAATAACGAATAAATTAAATATTATGTGTAATTTAAAATAGTATCAAGATAGAATTTTTTTATTTATATAGAAAGTGTTAAAATTTAATTAAGTCTTTAAAATCTGTCGCTATCTGTTAAAAAGCCGCGAGACTCTTCACGTTGTTTTGATATTTTTAACCTTCTATGCCCTTAGCACCCAGCAACCTGCATCAGTGTTTTTTTTTATGCATACTCCTTAGCAAAACAGTGGTGTCCAAAAATAACCTTCGTCTGTAGCTTTATTGATTTTTTCTAGGCTTTAGCGATATTTCTAAGAATAAACGTTTCTAAGAAAGAGTCATATTTCCATTATTAAGAAGATATTATTACGTGCGTATTAAAATAAAATCTGGACGGAAATGCATATTTCAAATATGTTCATGTAAATGTGGTTGTCAGAAAAGTTAATTACAATATTCAAATTCTTTGTCGGAAATAATGTTTGAAATGAAACGAACATCTTGAACTCTTGATGAGTTGTTAAACAAAATAAACTAATCAAATATGATATGGGCAGAGTTATTTAAAGAGTCTGCAGGACAGGTAATAAGAATAAATATACCAGATCGCGAATTCCACACAAAAATCTTCATAAATTTTGATTTTACATTTGTTTGAGTTTTTCATTTTTTGATCCTATATTATATTGTTCCAACTGAAAGTTTATTTGTTTATATGTTTACGCGATTCTTATGGTGACTCGAAAACGGCTACGCGCATTTTCTTGAAAATTGCCTATTTCGTAGAGAAAAAAATTCTAAGACTTTTGGCATCCTTGGATTTTTCCCTGAATTTCCTGGAAACCCGTTGTTTTGGAAAAACTTAAAAAAAAAAATTTACTTTTTGCTCTATAAGTTTTAATTCGTAAAAGATAGAAAGTTGAAATTTGGTATGTGTATTACGGTATTCAATTCTAACATTTTTTGAAAATTAAAAATTGAAAAATTGGAAATGGGGGCATTGAGAAAATTAGGGGGCCCGGTAAGAAACTTTGGATAAAACTCAAATTTTGGATTACTTAAAAATGAAATATATTATTAAAAAAAAAATTCAAAATTCAAAAATTTTATTTGGGAGCACGGGGGTGGATTTTACCGATGGTAAAATTTGTGCTAGAAAGTTGAAATATTTTATATAGGCTGACTTTGGTATCTAATTTACAAATCGAAAAAAAAATTCCCAAATTTTTTAAAAAAAGTTAGTCAAATAACGAATAAATTGAAAATATTTTATATTTTGTTGAAAAAAATATATTTTTATGTTAATTTATATGAAATATTATTTTATTATTGAACGAGTTTAATAGTTCAATTTGAAAAAATAATTAAAATTTGAAAGGAAATCACGAATTATTTTGTTGGAGTCAAATCATACACACTAAAAAGACGTCGCATTGTGACGGGGGTAAACTCTAGTTAGATACGAGTACTCGTATATATATCAACAAAAATGAATAAAATATTCTCATGACCCACAGCTGCAGAAAGAAATTACATCGGATTAGAAGATTTAGTGGCCTCGTATTAGTAATTATTACATAACTCTGAGGCAGCGGAATGAATACAAAAAAGGGGGTGATAACCCCCTGCTAAATCTGTTGCTAGGGATTTTGGAGAGTATACTTAATACAAAAAATAGTTCCTGCCATATTACATCAAGGAGTTGTAGAAATTACTTAATTAATGGTTTAGTACAAATTCCCATGACACAGAATTCTTGCACGTTGAAATATCGTTGTAGAAAATGATAAGTGTGAACAAAAATAATTCCATTACTTTAGGGATAAATTCGACATTACTACAAAAAATAATGAAACATATTAGTATTAAAAAAATATACATTTTTTACTACGTATAATTTTATACACTAAATAAAAATAATTCCGATAAATTTCGTATCAAATAAAACGAGACAGCTAAACAACTATACTGCGTCTACACATCTGTTTTTCTCTGTTCCTCTAATGTCGTACTTATGTATCTGTACTCTTCCCTCATTATTTTTGTAAATGGTTAATAGTGAAATATGAAATCATATTCCTGCTACGGTTAACGAAAAACGAGACGTAGCACTCATCCCCACCACTCACGTTAATCTCGCCATGTTAAGCTGGCAGAGCTTAATTTGTTTAAAGGCGAAATTTTTATAATAAAAATTTTATAGAGGAATTTAAACTTGGAATTTTTTTACTGTGTCATGTAAATTACATCGTCATTGTTTGTACTACAATCTACGTTGTTTAGAATACTTGCAAGGATTGCAAAAAACTTTAAGTTCCCACAATATGTCATATGCAAGTATTAAGGGTCTAACAACAATATTAATCATGACGTCACCCACCGCATCATGTTTATGGTGTCAACTGTTCCGACGATTATATTTATTCCACTAGTTCCCATTCGATCACTAAAGTTAAGTGACAATGGGTATAGGTATAGGCTTGAATGAATTACCGCCTGGAAGGTACGTGCTGTTCACATAGTCTTATATATATATTTACTAGAGTTTACCCCAGTCGCAAACGACGTCTTTTTAGTGTTCGTAATTTCATTCTAAATTTTAATTTCATTTTTAAATTGAAATATTCAACTCGTTCTATGCTATATTAATTTTAAATATAAAAACAAACAATTTTTCAAATAAACTGACTAAGAAATATATTTTTTTTATCAAAATAAAAAATATTTTCACTTTTTTCAAAATTCGAGATTTTTTTTTCGATTTGTAAATTAGGTACCAAAGTTAGCCTATATAAAAAATTTCAACTTTATACCACAATTTTTACCTTCGGCAAAAACCGCTCCCGTGCCCCCAAATAAAATTTTGAATTTTTCTTTAATACGATTTCAATTATTACACACTTAGCACCCCTTTCATAAAGCTTAGAATTTCTAAGTTTTGAAATATGTTTGCATGGAATAGTGTAATACACATACAAAATTTCACCTTTGTATCTTTTACGAATAAAATGTTATACAGCAAAAAAAGCCACTATTTTTTCAATTTTTCCAACAGGGAAAAATCCGATGACGTCAAAAAGTCTTAGAATGTTTTTCTCTACGAAATAGGAAATTTTTAAAAACTTCCCTGGAGCCGTTTTCGATCTACCATGCAAAATTCGAACCAAACATATAAGAATATAAAAATACACCTGGAACATTATAATATAGGATATACACGAAAATAAATCCGTGAAGCTTGCACTCGTATCAACAGGTTATTTTTGGCTTATAATTTATTCGACTACAAAGGGTTAAATTATTAATAAATAAATGTTTATATTTAACTTTAAAATGTAACAAAAAAATATGAAAAAATCATCTTGTAGTAACCCTGCAGGTGAGTTTATTTAAGTCGCAACACAATATGATGTTCCACCCCCGTACGTTAGAAGCAAGATTCCAGGAACAGAGAGTTTGTCCGAACAGTGTTAGTGGTGTCTGTCATAAACATGCTTGAACCGTAGAGAAGTCTTTGTCGTCACACTCGCTTGTGGTTATAGGGCGATATGTAACGACTAGTTACGAATCTAACAACAAGAAGGAGGGCTTTTCAGGGGAAGGAGAGTACATCAAATATACAGCTTTTATTTTTCTATTAACCTCCGTTTGATAAGCATATCTCGATCGAGACCGAGTTCCAGCATCTCTCTCTCCTTTCTCTCCTCTCCTTTCAATATTTTGTGAATATTCAAAAGGTAGCTTTTGTTCGGCCGGTGAACAGTATCAGTGTCTAGATAACGCATCAACAGTTTTAACAATATGTTTTAAAAACAGTAATTATATTAATTGAAAGATGTAATTTTACGCTAAAAAAGACAAATTGTGGAAAACTATAAATCTAATAATACACATGTGACATGACAGTACATATGTATTGTAAATAGTGTTTCTTAAATTGCGTTTTATAGTTTGAAAGAATTTTATTTGGTAAGTTTTTTTAATTTGGTAATATTTTTTATAACTAAAATAATATTTTTATGATTTTTTTCTAATTAATTATTTTTAAATTAAACAAAAATCAAATCGCTCTCTGATTTGTTATTTTAAAAATAATGATATATTTTTATTATCATTTTATACATTGTATCTAAAATAATTTAATTAATAATTCTGATCAATCTAAAATGGACTAATTTTGTATAACTACAATCGGAAATAAGTTTCAATGCATAAAAAACAAAAGGTTGTTTATTAATTAATTTTGATAGTTTTTAGAAAATGAAATAATTAATTATTATTTTTTTTAAATGTTTCATTGCCGTCGGCGTGGTATTTTTAATACTATGTTGACTTCTCCAAAAATTAAAAACTCACATAAATTCAACCGATGATGTATTACTAATGAACTGGACTATCGTAATATGATACGACATGTAAAATATGCAAGCAAGAAACTACATTTACGATAAAATGTAACATAATGCGATTCTGATTGTAAGAGCTATTATTCATTGTATAAACAATAATTAAATCATTATTTTGTTATTATGTTACACAAAGCAATATAATGCAATCGTATTTATTCTTTTCACGACACTATAGGGATACAAATATTTTTTTATTTTAACAATTATTTATATTTCGAAACTGATATAATTTCTAAATTTGGTTAGATTTTTATTTAGTAGCACCATTTTTCTCTGGCGTCTATTTTCGTCGGTTTCTATGTAACTAAGGCCATAATTGTCAATAATTTTTGGAGTACATTATTTAATTATGGCACTTATAATATTGGGTATAGTAAATTAAACCAAAAAATCACAAATCCCGGAAAATGTAACCCTGAACCGGGAATTAAACTCAAAGACCATATATATGTTTTTAGTAAAATAAATTTATTAAAAAATACAATATATATATCCTCCTACAATATCGGAAATATGGTGGATTTATATGATGTTTTGTGGGCTACCTTACTGTCTAATAACTTGATAATTATGTAGACATATACTCAATTTTACTTGATAACAACTAAACCGAAAAATATCGCTAGGAACCTATCAGTTTCATATCAAGTTTGAAGAGGTTGAGTGCACAGTGGCCGGGAGCGTTGATGCATAATGGCATACAACTGTGTCATCTGGTTCGATCCCCGGACCAGAGCTATATTTTTTGGGCTTGGTTGTATCAAAGATAATGTTGTGAAAGCTCACAAATATCATAAAATTAGAAGGCAGTGGTGTAACCCACATATACGAGTCATGACACTTAATATAAACTACCAGCAATAGTAGTCAGTTGTCGGTGATAAGACTCAACATCGAAAATAGACCGACGTTAAATAGATAAATTTAAGAAAAAAGTATGAACAGTCCGACCCCTACGTTGACTATTACATGATCATATATATAATATTTTGTGTAGATTGTTTGAGGAATGTCCACGAAAAGACAAATCAACAAAATGACAACCAAGAATAATTCGCAGCACCTATTTCTAATAGGATATACTATATAATGACAATAAACCAAAAACAGGGTTCTTCAATTCTAGTTTTGTCAAAGTCCTTCCACGAAGAATGTAAACCTCAGTTAAATGGCTATTTCTAAATCGAAAACTTCTATTATTTTAAATATTTTCTAACTATTTTTCATTTCTTTCAGGGAATTCTCCTTTTCTCAGCAGTCAAAAAAGAATAAAGCAGCAGGCAGTTTCCAGAAAGGAGGACACCCGGAATCAAATTTCAAACTCTTCAGTATTTTATAGAAGATGCCAAAAGACAGAAAACCAACCAAGAAAGAAAATGAATTCAAGGAAAAAGAACTTAGAAGACTTTATCTAATTCGTGAAATCGAAACTATAAAACTTGCTTTAAACGAAATCGAATTGAAATGCTTACAAGAAAGACATGCCCTTTTGGACAATATTATATTTATGCAGGACCTTATTAGGAAACTTACATTTTTACAAAAACAAACTTAAATTGGGCTTTAATACAAATGCTTAAAACAGCGATCGGTAAAATCTTTATTATTTAGATTGAACTTGACGTGATTTATTTTCTCATTGTAAATTAGTTGATCATTGAAAAAGAATAATTTTATATTCTATTGAAATAATCCTTAAAGTACAAGTAAACTCAAAACACTATTATTCATGCTTATATGATACGTTTATTAACATTTGATAAACTAAACATATCAGAAACATAAATATTTGAATGCAAACTGCAATGTCATTACTGTTATTCAATATTTCTATATCGGATGATGCAAATATCAATTTTTATTATGTTATTGCTATTGGCTCGTTTTTAACTTATTTAGACGTTGATATTAACGCCGTTGATTTATCTATTATAATAGACATTCTTTTATTTTATTTTCTTCCAATTGGATCATTTTTTAGCATTCTTAATTTTGTAATATTGAGCGCTTGGTTTGTTTTGTTGTATACCATATTTATTGTGAATGCTAACTTTGATTAGTTTAGGTTTCTTAAATGAACATCGACAATTTCTTTACTTTTTTTAAATATTTATTTGAGTGCGTCAACTTTCGAACGTTGTTGCTACTTAAGACAATATATATGGAATATTTATAAACATTTTTTTTCATTTGCGGTAGATCAACGAATTTTATAAAATGAGCAGAGTTATTACTGTGCTAAATAATATTAATTATTGATGAATATGCAAATGTTAATTACAAATCTAACTCTTTAGGTAGTTGCATGCTTTTGCAAAATAAAAATAATATAAATGTTCTCCTTTAAAGAGTTTTATTAAACATTACAATAAATTGAATACAATAAAAGAACAGCGAATAAAAAATACTTATACTAATTAGTATATATATACTTATACTATTATTTAGTAGATAGTACTGATGGTACGCCACTGAGTACACTACATATATAGTTTAAATACAAGAGTTCGGTGGTATATATAAATCTACGATACAATGAAAGGCAATGTCCCATTAATTTTCTAATAATGTATATAAGATCGAAATAGTTAAAGTTAACCATCATATCCTATAATTATACAGCTCTTATAACCAATTCCTTTTAAGCATAAGACGCTGCCGAACTCTCGTAATTTGAACTATATATACTTTACATAAACAAATATTATACTTTATATAAAATTTCAGTATTATATAAGATATGTTATATAACATTTTTATAAATATAACGTTTTAGTAAAAATTATATTTTACGCCACACAAAATGTTAGGTTACTTATGTGTAAAATATAAATTACAAATGAAATGTTACATAATGATATACATATATTATTAATTTATTTTATATTAAATTACAATTATTTTATTTAATATTCTATTTTATTAATTAGTGAGTATACCTATTAAAGTGGCCCTTTGCTATATGTAATTTTCCTAAAGTTAAATTATTGTTGCTTCTACATCTTTTTCCAACTGATAGGCGACCTTCAAAAGCTTTGGAAACTCTTTTTCTATTTGTAAAAGAAAAAATAATAATTTTGATACATTATATAACTCTACAGTTGATTTTTTTCTGATCTTTATTTTGTCAGCTGTGAGTACAATTTGAAGCAATTTTGTTTAAATATTGTCATCAAATATAAGAGAAATTTTTGAAACATTAAAGTCAATGAGGATCGCCTCGCAGTTGTACTACTAAGCTTAACTTTAAGAAAATTAACAAATAAAGACCACTTATACATAGTTTAGATATATTGTAATTCACAAAGCATTTACAAAATTGCTAATACATTACAAACATGAAGTTTGGAGTATGATTTGTAGAGTATATATTAGGGGTACTAATGTCTATTAAAAAATGGAATTGAAAAAAATATTTATTTATAAAAGTTATTACACTTGTGTTCATATTCGAAGACTGACTCAAATATCAACTACACTACCCAGTAAACAACTTGGTGAAGTGTCCCTTTCTGTGACGTTTCCATCACTATTGCACTTCAATTATAGTTCGCATCAACTTTATCTTCATTTGTATTCCGCAAGATGGAGTGGTGTCGCCATTTATAGCCGACAAGATAGACATTTCATATCGTATTTTTCATGAATTTTTTCATGACAAAAAAATCATACGCATGTTCTATATGATGGCGAAGTAACTCCAAAACGTTTACTGGGTAGTCTCTCTTATAACACAGTTACCTGAGTATGTTAACCTTTCCATACAACAGCTTTATAAAGAGTCGTGTGAAAATACCGTAATGTATACATACGACACAAGAAAAAATCACAGGGATTAGTAGAATAGTACTAGAACCCTAACTAGAACAACCTACGCTATATTCAAATTTAATAACTAGGAATACTTAACATAGCAGACATGAAATGCCCCTAAAATTAATGTTAAATATTATACCAAGGTAAAAAAAATTCTTAAAAGTACGATTTTAAATTTGCTAGCTATTAAAATCTAATTTTAAGATTCATTTTCCACCTGAGTATATTTTCCTAAATTATTTAAAGTATGCTATTATTTACTTTATCCAATTAGTTATGTTTGTATGCAAGTTAAGAATAATGTTATATTTAGAAAATATTAAAAATTAAAAAAAATTAACAATGAGCTTGTGAACCATTGATAAACTTGGCTACCAGGACTTCAAGTGTTCAATAATTTTAGGAACAATAGAAATAATAATTTTTTTCCCTTTTATTATAAAAAGGATCCAACATTATAGAAAATTCCAAGACATGTGACATCACGTTCGCTAAGTTGCTATCTCTTTTATCCAACGGAGTGTAAAAGAAGAACTTTTATACATAAAACAAATAACTGACCCTTAATAACTAATCCCTTAATAGTACGACATGTTACGTCATAAATATGGCTGACATCTGTACCGTTAAAATTATAATTCAAATTATTAATTACTATATCTCCGTCAACATTTTAGATATTTAGTAAAATAAAAACGTCAATATACATTTATTAATATCTATTTCAATCAACAATTTAAAAAACGTTCACAAGCTCATTATCAAATTTATTAGCTGTACTTACGTAGAATAGTCATAAGACTTTAACAATTTCATTTGCAAAACTTACAAATTACACTTACTTATAAACATCTATTAATGAATTATCACCACAGTTCCATATTATAAATAATTATTATATATTTAAAATAATTATATACACAAATATATTTCTATAAAGATTTATTAATAATAAATTTTTTAAAACGCATTACAAGAATTTCTCTGTGATGTTATGCCTTGATTCGGGTAGATGAAGTTACGAACTTTCGAAAACGAATGTATTGGAGCAATATGTTATCTTAAAAGATTCGTTAGCACTGCTGCAACATTTCTAGAATATTACCACTTATATTTCATTGTTATTAGTTGTATTTGTTATAAAAGTAAAACTAAGCACACAAGAAGAACTTTGTATACCTATTCAATTTCACTTTTATTGTATTGGTGCATTTAGGTCTTTTTATTAATTAAAGAGTATTCATTTTATATTAATCTTAAAATAACATGTTGAATATTGCACCAGTGGGAACGTACCTTCAAATTATAAATCATATCAGTTGTGTTGTAGCTGGGACTGTGATAACGGTAGATTAGGGTTAGGCAATGACATAGCCTATAGAATGACATCATATTATAAATTGTTTTAATTGTTTATATTTTTATTTTTAAGAGATAAATGAAGTTGTCCATATTATAACATATTTTTATGTAGTTTAAATAATTAGAAAAATAATAAATATATGTAACATTCAACTTTTGTTAAAAGAGGATTACATGATCAGATCAGATCTTCTATGTATTTGTTTCAGATTCTGTGTAGATCCTCTAAAATGTGAACTAAGGTTATGAATATGAAAAAATTAACAGACCATTCCGTCAGATTTAAAATCGAATCTAAATCTGATTGAAGGTCTGATCTGATCGTCTAACATGTTAATTAGGATAGTATGAAATATTAATTTTAACCTAACTTTAAGGAGGTACTTATATTATGCATTTACACTTACACATTGGCTATATGCATTTGCTATTTAGAAGAAAACTACACTAATCAATTCTAATAAAAGATAATTTAATATACCGACATAATAGGTCTAAAATGTTCCGTTCAAACCAGGGTAATATCTATTTTATTACACTGAGTGTGAGTGAAACACAACAAGTGCCGCATGTTGAAGTTGCACAGATTTTAACAAACCACAAATGTAAGCAAGTATCCACAGCATGTCATAGCATTTATCGTATCAAACATGGCAGAGAAGGGAAGCGGGGGGAAAATACGACTGCTACGGATCTATTAAGATAACAACTGAGATCGAGTGATTCTTTGAAGCAATCTCCTTGAAAATTTCGAAGATAACACATTTATACGAGTAACCATACTAATATCAGTAAAAAGGGTTCGCTCTAAACGCATGAAACGTGGAAGAAAAGGGAATTGCGAGCTAAGACGTACGTCTTAGTCGAATTCGCGTTTAGAGCGAACCATGCTGACCTGTGCACGTTTTAGCTTGTCAGAATCGTTGTTAAAATGCCAGCTGTGTAAGTGTAATAAAAATAATGTTTCCTATTGAGGAATTTTAAAAAGATTAAATTAAATTAACTGTATTACATGTTAGGGGAAGGTTCTGTCAGTAGTATTTATAAAGACAATACACAATACTTAACTAATTATTTATTTATGTATTTTTTTATTAAGTCACATTTAAATAATTTGTACATTTATTCAGAGTTTAAGGTGGTGATTTTCAACCAATGTTTCTGTAGCTATACCACAGAATTATGGAGAAATTCTGTTACCCCTTAAAATATCAGACTTATGACTTTGACTTTGTGTTTCTAGTATGATCACATGTAAAAGAAATACATGTTTTAGAATTTATTACATATTATTTAAATTTATTTGTTTTAATGATTTCCTTAAATAAATACAAATGGAATAACTATGGATTTGTACTTTTAACATCAATATATATTAAACTTTGTAAAACACACAGATACAATCATTTTTCTTTTAATTTAATTGACATTTAACATTTAATTAATCAATAAATATTATAGACGTAACTAGGTAAAGTAGTATGTGTATATCATAGTAAGTAGTTACAGCTCAGAAGAACTGCTGCTGCCATATTTAAACAGTTCTGCTTCTCTCCTTAACTGGTGGTGATAATTCTTCAAAACGAACTCCTTGGCAGCATTCATCGAGGAAAACTCCATTTCCAGGGTTCTCATTTGAAAAGCTACAGCACTTGCACGTAACTTTTCCAACATTTTGCTTTTTCGATCTTCCTCTATTTTATTTCTAAATCTAGCTTCCCTTGATGCAGCCCAGTTGGTCCTTTGAATGTCCACTTTCTCACATTTCTTTAATCTGGTCTCTTCAGATTCTCTTTGCTGATGAAGACCTTTAAGTTCTTCCGTAGTTGGTACAATTACATCATTCAACCACAATTGAGTGCAAGTCTTGTTAATTGTCTCTTTGGCATGGATCTCAGATTGGTCGCAACACTTTAATGCATTCTTATCTTCGTAATCGGATATTTTCTTTACCTTCTCTACGGTGAGGGGAGTATAAGTTAGTTCTGAAGTAGGTGCTTCTGCAGGTACCCCTAATTCACTTCTATTATCGCAAATAGTTTGCATATCTTGTATTATTTGATCTGGATAATGTTCCATCGCGAATAACATTTCCGATTCTTTTGTTCGAGACGCTTTTCTATTTTCTATAACAGACCTAAGTCGTTGTTTGCAAATACTCATGTCTTCCTTTCCAATACCCTCGGTATTTTTCTTATCGATAGCGCCAGTTATCAACAAACTAGTTTCAATCTGAGTCTGTACATCTCTTGTCTGTTTTCGCTCCTTTAAACAATTTATCCTGTTCTGTACATCTGCAGCAATAAGATGGTGATGATTGATAGTTTTAAATTGCACGTGTTCACCATCACTGTTGCAATCAGAGTCAGATTCTACATTCGCTGCAGTTGGAGGAACAACTGGAACGTTCGCTTTATTCATATCATCAATTTGATAATCATCGTCATATGTACAGAATCTTTCACAGACATCAGCATTATTTAATTTTCTGTAAGATGGAAAGAAATAATTACTTTGGTTATTATCATATAAACCATAATCAGCGAAAGGCGTGTCAGGTAGCTGATTGCAGAACTTATTCAGATTCAATTTAGATTGTGACATTGTTCCTTTAGATTTAAATAACTCGTTTTCTAATGCTGTAAATGCGTCTCCAGTCTCTAACAATGTCTCTTCACATATTTTTCGAATTTCGTCGGGACCTAGTAGCTGGTCATCCGGCATCGGTAAGATGTCCTCTACTTCGTTGGGCGGCAACTCGACAGGAGGCAACGCACCTTCATCGTGTACTTCTCTAATTTCTGAAGACGATTTACCATTACCAAATACGTTATATGTTTCCCACTTTTGGTCAGTGAACTCTATATTTGTACGCTTTGAATAAAGAGATTCACACAGACTATTCTTTCTTTTATCTAACCGAAAAGAAGCAATCCTTTCTCTATCTATGGAATTCGATTTATTTGCATTAACTTTATCATTTTGGTTGTTTCCTGCTAAGAGCTTTTCGTACATCGATGTCAAATATTTAACTGGTTCTCTTCTTGGAGTATTAATTGTTGCGTCAAATAATTGCGGGGATAGCCCAATAATGAAATTGTCACTCTTTGGAAGATCAGCCATGTTAGGTTTATCTTCTTCGTACTGAAAATGTTTCTGATATTCTTCATCAACAAAAGATTTAAGTTCATGGATACTCATACGTTTTCTTTGACCATTTTCTTGTTCTTGTGACATCTGTTGACATTCCCGGGAACTGGAAGTGTCCAACGTTGAGCTGCGATAGTTGGGAATTACAATTAATCGTATATGTATAAGATTTATTCATTTATTGGTTTGCAACTTAAAAATTAATTATTTGGTGAAACCAACTGAGTTAGATATAGCGAAACCAAAATTTGATAATGTGTTATTCTTACTCATAGAGAAAAGGACAAGAGAATAACTTTTATAAAATTTCAGAATCGGTACTTAAATAAAATTACGAGTATAGTCTGCTATTATTAGTTAATAAGAAGCAATAAATTAAAGTTACTTCCCTTTCTTCAATATTTTTAAACCATGTTTCAGATATTGGTACAACAACATTTGAGAACACACCTGCTTCATTTCTCAGAGACAACAAAACACCAAGGTTTGTAACAAAGAAAAAAAATATAGAAACACAGACAAAAAAAAAATACACAACAAAAAGAAAAAGAATAAAAAGCGTATCTGCACAATAATATACTATAAAAAATCTTATTACAAGAATACATTTTCGTATTTTAGTTCAATGAAAAGCAAAAATAGAAAATTCTTAGTAAAAATATATATATGGTAGTTGATTCGTTGGTCTATTTTTTGCTGAACAATAGAAAACAACATACTCTGTTTAATACAAAATCATTTTGTAGATAATTTCTTATATTTTTATATATATTTTTATATATATATATATATATATATATATATATATATATATATATATATATATATATATATATATATATGTATATATTCATGTCCACGTAGCAGTAATTTGTACAGCTTTATTCAATTGGTAGTTGCATCTAACATAATTGTATCCTAATAAGTTGTTTATTACCCTCAATGAATTACCAATAGTTATTGAAGACTAATTGTGAGAAATGTGAAATTTCAGATACTAAGATAATATTTATGAGTACCTTAAATTGTTGTATGAAATGTTACAAAATAAAAAACGAAAACATAAATTTGTTGATTGACATAGTTTTCATAGTTATTTTTTAAGATTTAGGGATTCCAGGACAGCATAAGTCTTAGAAATCTGTTCACTACGGAATATGCAATTTTCAGATACATTGAATGAACCGTTTCCGAGCCACCATACAAAATTCAGTCTCAACCATAAGTATAGATATCTGAAACATAATAATATACGAGTATGATGTTGATGATTATAACCAGGATATAAGGTATTAATAAGACCCGCCATCATCTAAGAAGTGAATCCGTTCGTCAGGGCACTTCTAAAATCGTTTATAGAATATTAAATAAGGACATAACCTCGCTTTTCAATAACACCTGAAATATTCTATAGAGCCTATTACCCTATAGATATTTATTTAGTACAAAACATGCGGAACGTTAGAAGTTACTGTAGAATTGTTTTCTACCAAGATTAAACTTAAAACCCTGATACTCAGGTAATTGGAAATGAATGTTGATTAAATATAAAGGCCACAATAAAACCAGAATAAGGGTGTAAAAGTTAATGTCGTTCCATAAAACCCCGAGGTTGCTAAAACTATATTTACATTTAAAATAAAACACCCGCAACAGTCCACTCGCTAATCGGATTTTCACCACAAACATCAGATTCGCTGAGATAACAAACCGTGCACCGCATCCCTTGTTGGTTATCCCCCCTTCCCCTTCCCCTCGTCCTCAACACCCTACAGCGTCACCATGACGCGCGTTGTTAGTACGTCACTTTATCCTTGTTTAGTTATCGAATAAGATCCACTTAAACTTAAATTGCGTGATTTTTTCAGTGGTCACCCTTTTACCGTATATAATCCCTAAACTTCCAACAGATAAAACCACTTCCCACTTTTAGATCAAAAGAAGTGGAAGTACTCGGATTTCTGGAGAGGTTTTGAACCATAGAGCCAGAGATCCAGAGATCGAGAGAACTAGGGAACCTTAGTCACTGTTCACTTTCTTATACTCGTATTATCTCTGGAGTAAAATGCTTAACGAAAGTCCTTTAGTTATCTTCACAGATGATATACTCATGCTCGCACGAGTGGCGTTGTGCCCCCGAAGAAGAAGAAGAATCACCGAACCGACGTGTAAGCAATAAAATGACTCAATTACAAGTACGTTCTAGTGTAGCAGAAAAATTGATCTACGTAAACCTTTTCTTGGTTATGGCAAGAAATGGTCCAATTAGTAAGAGGGGGCAGTTGGTTAAGAGAACTGGATGTCGTTCCTACGTTCGACACACAGGAGTCTCCATATTAATTATAGAAAACTTGTGTTTTAACAAATATCAACGCTAACTAAACGAAAAAAAGTAAATCAACAAAAAGACCAAAAAAATAGCATCATTTTGGAATAGATAATACACGTCCTTACGGACCTAAAAGGAAACATAAGGCAAACCAAATGAAAGAAGACTGTCCTTTTCCCAAGGGTTAGTAGACCTAGTTATAATACCAAGATGTCGTCACCATAGTAGGTTCAAGAATTACTAAGAATTACTAAAAAATGTTTTCATGTACCTGCCCAGAAAAGTAAGAAGTAAATAAAGTATTACTATTAACATACTTACTTAATTTATTAATAAAATATGTTATATATAATACCCAGTACGTAGGACCAAATGAATTACCTGGTTTGGTAGTATTCAAATTATTATAATACTTTTGTTGATATTAATTTATCATATTCTATATAGCGCCTACCATTACCGAGACGCAATATTAATAACGTATGCATTATTGCATGTTGTAAACTTTTTAAAGAATCACTGTTAGTTATAGAGGTAAATGATGTTGTCAAATACATTTCGTAACATTTCTATTACAAAGTCACATACAAAAATGATCAAAACTGTTCCTTCCTAGGAACCATTTGTGAACCTGTGCTTCATATAGTGCTTTAATAAGTGGTAATGAATAAGAGACCAGATCGAACAGGCCGATAGTGACCTCTTTTATAGATCTTTCTCCTTTCTGACATCAATCCTTTCACCTCCTTTCTTCACACATGTCTCACACAACTCATACAAGCAGAAGATATAAAAATATATGATACGCATTTAAAATAAAAGTGCATTTTTAAATAAATATATTTAAATAAAGTGCATCAATATACTGTAATAATCAGTATTATAATATGTGGTCCCCTTATAACGTTGTGAGCTCGAATGAGGTACACCTCTGATTAATATTGAAGCTAAGGTATGACTGAAAATTATTACTTTTATATAATAATTACTACGAAATAAGGGTTCTAGGTTTTATCAAAGTTCCAGGTCTGCAGGAAACACCGGCCCTATTTTGTATTATATTTTGTATCGTTTAACCTTAAACGATACTATTTCGTACCAACTTAAAAATAGAAGACTAAGAAATACTTTCATAATATTGTTTTAATGAGTTAAATTTGGTTACACCTAATTTATTAAACTTGAATATACATATAAAATGCATACACAAATTCTAACATTCTAGCTTTTTCAACTTCAATCTATTTTGCAATTTCCCTACAAACATTTTTTCGTATCGTAATAATGTCGAATAGCCTGATTATAATTTGAGTAAGATTTTTCGAAACACGTTCTAAGCCATAGGTAGAAAATATATTGGGGGTACGTTCAGGAAAAGGATTATGCCTTTTTGCTTCAGAAACTTTCGCCTTTGTTTTTGATCCAAAATGCCCTCGAAACGGATACTCTCTTTTTTTTTGTCCATAACTCACCCAATATCGCCCAAATGCCGATTCCTATACTAAGTCGAGTTCTAGAACATCATATTCGAATTTTATACGCTGCGGATCCAAATTGTTTGTAGTGTTATTGTATATTAAGCGATTGTTTTTTACTAAAAATAGTCCTCTAATATTTAACACTATTCAACATCGGAATTAAGGTGTATCTTTAAAGGTTCAGGAAATATAATCAAATATATACATTCCCCCTTAAGAATATTACGTAGTATAATATTTTAGGTCTGCTTCCAAACAGCTTTGTGATCACATCTTGTTTTTGTGTCCTGGAAAACGCAGTCAGCGTAAACCCACAACGTAACGAACGTAAAGCGAGCATATAAATCAAAATATTGTTTTTGTCTAATTGTACATTTAGTTAGACCTTCTGTGACTAAGTATAAACACAATATAGTCGTACCATATGCCGAGCCGAACCCAGCAATTCAATTTAGTTTTCTGTAACCTGGAGTTTATACAACTTCTGTTAAAGCAAAAAGTATTTTCACTGAAAGTTCTAATGTCGTTTTATGTTAAATATAATTTGTTATACAGGTTATAAAATAAATATGACATGGTCTATAAGTCTATCCGTTTAACAGGGTGTTTATAAATAAGCTATGGGACATTGTGGAAATTGAGATTATTTCAATTGGCTTATGTCTTAATTTTTATAAAAGTATCCTATATTATAATGTTCCAAGTGTATTATTTATTTTAGAAAATTCGAAGGCCCGGTAGGAAACTTTGGAGAAAACTCAAATTTTGGATTACTTAATAATAAAACATGTTATTAAACAAAAAAATTCAAAAATTTTATTTGGGGACACAGGGGCGGTTTTTGCCGAGAGTAATAATTGGGCTAGAAAGTTGAAATTTGATATATGGGCTAACTTTGGTACCTGATTTACGAATCGAAAAAAAAAATCCAAAATTTTGAAAAAAAGTTGGTCAAATAAGGAATAGGTTAAAAATATTTTATATTTTGTTGAAAAAAAAAAATTTTTTAGTTAATTCATATGAAAAATTATTTTATTATTGGCCGAGTTAAATATTTTAATTTGAAAATAGAATTAAAATTTGAAATTAAATTACGAATTATTTTGTTGGATTCAAATCATACACACTAAAAAGACGGGGGTAAGCTCTAGTGCTATATATTGATAAAGTGGGTTACTAAATCTTAAAATGTCCAAGAATGTTTTAAAAACTCGTTATATGCTATTGTTATATGTTAATATTATGTTTACCGTAACAGGGTTAAATAAAATAAAAACGTATTATTCTTTGACTTGACTTGATTATTTCGACTACCAATAGCTACAAAACATTACCACAGCACTGACCTACTCAACAAATAACTGACGTATAAATGCATTTTACGTCATACAAATGGCCGACCATCTCTAGCGCTAATACTACAATTCAAATTTTTAATTGCTATATCTCCGTCAACATTTAGATATTTAATAAAATAGACACGCCAATACACATTTATTAACATCAATTTCAATCAACAATTGAAAAATTGACACAAACGTAATGAAAATTTCACATTTTAACTGAAAAAAATCAGATAGGTTTCAATTTCGTTTTACCGCTTAATAACAAAGTCTGTAGAATATAATAAGTAATAGAATTAATTTATCATTGTATATCAAATGATTATATAAAAACTTCATGAGTTGTAGCTATAGCTGTTACGTTTGTTTCTGCATCTCTTTTACACTTCTCTTATTTAACAGCGATGGAAATGGTCATGTAGGAAATGACATCTATTAGGCAGTCATTTTTTGTAACTATTAATAAAGGTTGTTTTTTGATATATCGTCATATACCTTATGACCCCCTCTCCCACACTTGTCAGGTCTTGTCATACATTGTGGATAATAAAGTTTGAATCACTTACATATTACGCATACAGAATCATATCGTTTCGTATCGTAGTAATGTCAAATAGATAGATTAAAATTTAAGGAAGATTTTTCGAAGCACATTCTAAGCCACATGTAGAAAATATATTTGGGTACGTTCAGGAAAAGAAATTTCGTATTTTAAAGCTTAAGTTTATGGGATAAGGTAATTCATTTTTGCTTCTAAAACTTTCGCTCCGTTTTTGATGCAAAATGCCTTCGAAACGAATACTCTTTTTTTTTTGTTTATAATGCCGGTTTTACACCCAAGAGATAGTTTTGAAAACAGTGTTGTTTTCAAAAAACAAAACAAAAACATGTTTTGTTTTATTTTAAAACAGACTTTTCACATTGAACAGACTGGTTTAGTTTCTAGTGTTTTTCTATGTGTCCCATAAAAATTTAGTATCCCACAAATTATTGTGTTGGCGCTATATTTTTATTAAATTACTGGTCTTTTGTCTACTGCATTCTGCACTTATTTATAACTGCTAGCCAAATGATAAACAACAACTGACAAGCGCAAATGTTCACAAAAAACAAAACTGCGTGTTCAAACCAAGCAGACTAAAAAAACAACAACAAACGTATTTACCTTTTGTCTTACCGACTCCATATGGAAGTGTGTTTTGTTTACTAAACCAGTTTTTAAAGACAAAAATGTTTTAAAAACTGTTTCTTTAATGTTCAGAAAAACAGTTTTTGTTCGTGTTTTGTTGTTTTGTCTCTCTGGTGTAAAACCGGCATAAGTTAACTGTATATCGCTCAAATGTGGATTCCTATATTAGGTTGAGTTCTAGAATATATCGTATTCGAAATTTATACGCTTCTAATTCAAATTGTTTGTAGGGTTTGTACAGTAGTCATTAATACAATACGTACGTTTGGACCCTAGCTTCACTATAAATTATGAAAATTACATGTTAAAACGATAATGTCATGATCAGAGCTTAGCAGTTGTGTGTGTGTGTGTGTGAGTTCAGTACACGAAATGCGCCTAGATATAAGCAACAATAATATGACAGTTATGTGTACAAAACATGGAAACTCTGCATCGTGTTTTACAATACGAATACAAATACATTTTACATGTTACATGTATGACTATAAAGGTGTATGTATATGCAATTTAATAATATCCTACAAATATAAATATTTATTTAATTACTAAAATTAACGATACAATCATGCTACTGATTCATAGATGGAAGCACTTTATTGATTTATTCGAATCAATGAAGTAGTTCCCTATCTACTTATTGATAATATTGATTATTATTGTATTCTGTGATATATAAGAGACATCTAATTGTCTATAAGTAAAGCTCTCTACTTATTTTTATATTGGTTTGTGTATTGTATGAACGTGGATGTGATACAGGAATGATATTTAAAAAAGATATGAAAAAATGGCAGCCTTGAAAAAGACAGTCCTCAAGAAGGTTTTGAGATACATACGTAATAGGCTTGTGTCCTATGTCTTAATTTCTATAAAAGTGTACTATATATTGATAAAGTGGGTTACTAGAACCTGAAATGTTCAATTATTTTTTAATAACTCCTTATATTTCAGGAGATATTAACAATTAAAAAAGTCATTTTGCCTCTTTAATTATTAAAGGGATTCAGCACATTCCAAATGCATGTGACATCACAACCGGTACCAACCTTACAGCTCATAAATATCTGCAATATGTATTTATATATCAAAATATCAAATATTATTTACAGCTATTTCAAGAAACAATAAAATTGCAATATTATGTCTGCCTTAGCAGGGTTAAATAAAATAAAAACTTTGACTTGACTTGATATTTCGACTACCAACAGCTACAAAACATTACCACGGCACTGACCTACTCAACAAATAACTGACGTTAAAATGACGACCATTTGTAGCGCTAAAACTACAATTCAAATTTTTAATTGCTATATCTCCGTCAACATTTAGATATTTAATAAAATCGACAGGCCAATATACATTTATTAACATCAATTTCAATCGACTATTGAAAAATCGACCACTAAAAAATGAGGCCACAAGCCCATTCATGATAAGTTGCATGCAAAAATGACGGTGTTTTTAAATTTCCGCTACACATAGCTATATTTTCTGGGGTTGGTTAATTCGATAAAATAATTATATGCGTTATTCAACATATGTAAGGTTCCCGTAAAAAACTGCTAACATAGCAGGAGGTCTTCGATGATAGAACTCGGCATCAGAAATAAACTGCAGTTAAATAAATAAAATTATAGCTAATACTGCTAATATAAAATCGATATTTTTTTTTTAAATGGACTAATTTATTTTTTTTTTTCTAATATTGCTTTTCCTAATAAACTATTTATTTAATTGAAGAAATATTGTAGATAGATTAAAGCCTCATTCCCACTCACTGTTTTAATAAATAATTTACTTTTTTTATTTAATATTGTAATCCAGATTTTAGGTTTGCGTTTAAGCATTCCTTTTCACATTTGTGTTTTAATTTAAGTTTAGTTAATTTAGTTGGTGCATATGCATCGTTAGTAATATAAATTTGGACAAAATTGTATGTGAAATAATTAAAATTTAATAACTATTTTTAATAACAATTAATACTAGAAATTGTTTTCACTTCTATATTTTTCAAAAACTAACATTAAACTTGTTTTAAAAATAAATCCTGGCAGAATGTCACATTTTGGAGGTTATAATATAATATAGTTTTTCGTAATTTAATATTTTTAATTTAAAACATTGGACCTTGTAAGGTTCTAAACAAGCTAAGAAAACTTAAAAAATAAATTAAATTAAAAATGGTGCTGTGAATGACTACGCGTATGGCCATATGCTAAACAATTTAAATTAAATACAATTACAAAATTAAATCAAAGCAGTGAGTGGGAATGAAAGATTAAGAATTTTAAAACGTTAAAAATTCGTTGGTTATTTACGTTTATTTATATACTTTAATGAGTTTAAGAAATTTTGAGGTCACTTTGACATCATATTGAAGATGCGTTTGATTTTCCTGTCATAAAACAATTCAATTTGATTTCACACGTTCAAGGGAAATGCTAGTGATATGAACTACAAGTGACAAAATCACTTCACCTGGCATCACTACCACTAGCACAAATTAACCATTAAAGAATATCAGATATATATATATATATATATATATATATATATATATATATATATATATATATATATATATATATATATATCTTGTTTCTTCTATGATATTTTGGTGAAATGAATGTGGAATTTTATCTTTGCTGCTACTGCTTACAACATCGGCTGCTGCCTACCTGGAACATTAAAGAATAATGCAGATACTAAGGGTACTAATTTTTGACAGCTAACCAAATTCAGTAATTACATTAATTGCGAAATATAATTAATTATTATACAAAATAATTAATGTCATCTCTGTTGTACAGTGAAAAGTATTGTTGAATCTGTTCTTCATTTTGTTTTGTGCAAAGCTCCAAATCAGTTGTATCGAATATAATACCAAAATAAATAATGAATTACTGTTTACACAACTCACAATAGCTTTTACATCCAGAATCGCATTAAATTGTTATTTTCTCGCTTGTCTATGTTACATGTCCAATGCGTTTGATGCGAGCACTTAAAGGCTCACTCACACTGGAATAGGCTACTTCCGACTTTTTCAATAGAGTGTAGTCGCATTAACACACTTCATTATAAGAGAATGTTTCTAATTTAATATTTACAAATACACCCCTGTACCGTAAAAGTGTCTATTTTATACGATGAACACCTTTTGCACGGGTGTTGAAACGTACAATATCCGTATGAACTATAAAATAAACACGTATGAATTGAGGATTATTTCACAACAGTGGTGTGTTGATAAACATTCAAGTAGAAACTTCATCTTATGATAAAGTGCACTAATGCGAAACAACTTGAATACACCTTACAAAAAAGTCGGATTTTAATATGAGAGAGCGCTTATGACAAACGGCTATTTAAAACTGCGTTGCGGTGGTGGAATTTTGGCATCGCTCTTGATGATCGTTTCTTTCACGCCTTAGGCCTGTCGCACTATGGCAACGTATTTCAGAGATTTCAACGACCTAAAAATTCGTTGGTTATTTACGTTTATTTATATACTTTAATGAGTTTAAGAAATATAGACAAGAATCCCAGTAAACATTTTGAAGTCACTTTGACATCATATTGAAGATGCGTATTATTTTCTTGTCATAAAACAATTCAATTTGATTTCACTCGTTCAAGGGAAATGTCAGTGATATGAACTACAAGTGGCAAAATCACTCCACCTGGCATCACTACCACTAGCACAAATAAACCATTAAAGAATATCAGATCAGATCAGATTTTCTTGTGATCCTGCTCATGACCACCCACTGGTACCCGCTTATCCTTGAATATATATATTTATATAGCCGTTGAATATTGGGACACCCTGTATATATATATCTTGTTTCTTCAATGATATTTTAGTGAAATGAATGTTGAATTTTATCTTTAGTAAAATAAATATCTTCAAATGTAAGAGGCAACAACTATATTTTCATATTTGTTTTGTTGTAGATGTTTAGTTTGAAGAAATACCTTTTCTGAACTTGGTTGGCTTAGATTTTAGAAAGTGCAAATAGCACTGGTTATATTTCAACACACTTATATTACACACAATTAAATAATATAATACATATAAAGTACAAAAGATGATTATTCTTAATTTAATTTAGTTTGCTTTAATTTTGTTATTTCGGCTGTTTCTGGCTTGAGATCTGGTTAGGAGTGATTTAACAAGCAAAAGGACGTTTAAACCTTTTCAATATGAAACAAAAAAGAAGTAATTGAAGTAAATATTCATAACAATAGATAAAGAAATAACCAAATAATTAAAAATAATATAATATTCCTGAAAATCTAAAAAATACCGAAATATATTAAATTAAGGCGGGATTTTGTTTTACCAATATTCTTATGAAAGATTCTGTCAATTTTTCTTCATAGGCGAGATATATCTGTAATCTAATAATCACTTTTGTACTTAATATTAATTATTTTTATTCATCAAAAGTTTATTTATCACTATTTCCGCCAATATGTTGCATTCAGTTTTATTTTTGGATTTTGAAATTAGTCTATAATGATTATTTTTTGGGTTTACTTTTTATATCTTTGAGAAATACTTTTTAAAAGGAGAAGTCACTCAATTTCTTGGACCATTATTAATAATTTTACAAAACAACAATACAAGTTTATATACAAATAGAAATGAGCCATTTTTCTCAATTCCCCCTTTTTATTTCTTTTAATAAAAGAATTAATTTTAAATGTTATATTATTTTTATAAAGCTAATACGCATTACCACTAATCTTACAAACGTCAATTATCTGTAACAAATCCCGAACAAATCCTTGTTCCACTCTACCCCCGATTCCCCTATAGATATTGCCTAACCCCTAGCCCCTAGTCCCTGTCCCCCAACCCTATGTCGTGCGGTGGGAGTGTAGTGGATTGTTTAGCTTGCGGGTGCTAAACTCCACACCTCCTCTTCCGCCCTCAGCCAACACGAGGAGTAGGGGATAACAAAGTCTATGATATTTTGCCGAATGTCCTCCAACTACAATATACATTTTCGGCACAATCTATTTATATTGTTATACTTTGTTAATTTTATTATATTATCTTTTTTATCTTATCTGACTTTATTAGAGGCTATAGAGAGGAGGTATTAACTTACTTTAACTGATTATGCTTAATTGTAGCTAATTTGAGTAATTAATTGTAAATGTAATTAAATTGTTTACGATTTGTTTATAAATGCATTATATCTGCATTTGACGCTTATTTTTGTTAATAAATTGGTTAATATTATAATCCAAGATCACAGGGCCACCAGAAATCACTTATTTTCTGATGAACAAACAGTGTAAAATTGAGTAGTGTTAGTATGTTTCCAGGTATCAGGTAATCAAGGTACGTAATTCTGATGACTCCCACTTCTTCCACTTAAATTCAGATGACCTATTTTACGTATATGAAAGACAATATCGTTAAAAATCTGTCATCAATACTCGTAGACCCGTCCCGTCGACAGTATTACCTTGCAGACGCTTTAGAGCTCACAAAATTACTTAAACTCACTTATAGTCTGATGGTCCATTTTTATATATGTTAGCGAGACAACTGTTTTAAAACGTGAGACATATACCTTGATTATCTGGTACCTGGAAAATGCACGCCTTGTCAAGCTCAAGTAAATCAAATCATGCTTTACTGCAAACAGTGTAGTGTATAATTCGTACTCCGTCCGGCCCACGGACTATTTTGCCAACAAGTAGGAAATAAGTTATTTGGAGAATAAAATATATAGAATGCACCTACGCTACTTACAAATTACTTATTTGATATCAGGAGTTGACAGGAGATTATTGTTCCTTTAACGGTAAATTATATTCAATTTTTATTTTTATTTTGATTTCGACAATTTATTGTACTCATTGATGGTGATTTCAAAAACAATTTTTCCAACAAATTTCCAACCCTCTAAGCAATTCATTTTAGCAATGATGCTCACTTGATGACTAATTTTCCTGTTGCACTTATATGTTATTAATTACATTATAATTTTCTTTTTAATTCGGAGCCTGTGGAATATTTACCGGCTAATAAGACGGAATTCACAACTGAGCACTTAAAACAAACTCCTGCTTTTCAAAGCCATGCTTAAACCAATATGGTTATATGGTATTCAACTATGGGGTACTGCATCTACCTGTAATATTGAAATAACTCAAAAATTTCAATCTAAAATGCTAAGGATTGTCACGAATGCACCACGGTTTGTACCTAATAACATAATACATCGGGATCTGAATATACCCACAGTTAATGAAGAAATAGTGCTTAGAATCAAAGCCTACAAAGAGAGAATACTTGAACACAATTTGGCCAGCTGTCTAATGTCAAATAATTCGGTAGTATGCAGACTAAAAAAGCAAGTACCTCAGAACCTATTAACAACCTAATCAGATTTTAGAATCTATTGAAATTGAGGGGTGACTCGACGGGCACACCTCGCGCAAGACACAATTTACATACATATCACTGAATGTCTTCTAAACAGGACAGATTGTAATAATCTCTGGAAACCAAATAAAAAATTCGGGCCGCGTATAAGTTTAAGGAGCCTGATTTCGAATACAGTTAGCAACAAGACGCTGACGTCGCTTGCATATCGTATATATTCAATAACATTGAAGGTAAGTAAGCATAAATGATAAATCCCGACATGAAAAACGAATTATTTTCAATATTTACCAAGCATCTATATTATACTCGAACTTATTTCCAAACATTTCCTTGTAACTATTTTCCTTAAGCTTTTATTTTTTATTATTGTCGTTCTGTCCCTATGTATGGTAGGAGCGTAATGCTAAATGTGGTTCCCCCGTAATATTTTGAGATGTTTTTCTTAGTACACGTAGCGCGTCTGAAGTTTGACTTCAAACCGTCTTAAAATTAAGTATTGAATAAGCTAAAATATTCGGTAGATTGGTTTATTTCAACAACTCTACTCATTCAGCATCTGTGATTTTCACCAATGTGGTTCCGAAAAATAATTTCATTTGATATACCAGGATATAGCATATAAATGGAGATGATTTTTTTTTAAATTGGTTTTATTTCTTCGTGATACTCTCAATTGTTATGAAGGCGGAAGGGAGGAAGAAGGAAATATCTCACAGTAATATAAAAAAATATATTTTGCAGTCAATGGCACACGTACAAGTTTAGAATTTAATTTTATATCATATAAAAAGCATGATGATATATTTCTTTTTGCTGTAAATATTCAGCAGAATAATAATTTATTTAATATCATTCTATTTTTAATATTTTATTTGAAGTTATATGAATGTCAAATTTTATTATATAAAAATTAACCAGTGATGAATAATAAAATTCCTTAATCTACTAGTTACTTCCTGGGAATATTCAGCTACACCTATAAAATTTTATATTTAAATACTCAGTGCAGCATTAGCCTATGAAAGAGGTATCTAAGAATTTTTTTCGATCAATTCACTTTAAATGTGTATACTATGGTGATCCTATTTTCGTAATTTTCTGACTTTTCGAATTCCGTGGATTTGTAATGAATGGAAATGGAAGTGATTTTCACGTATATCTTGAAAATTGTTAGTCGCACGGTAAAAGTCATAGATGATAATATATGTATTTTTAATTGATCTACAACTTTTATATAATACTTTTTTGCAAACAATTTTCAAGGCTCTTTCAAGGAAATTTTACACCTCTTATTGTTTCATGCAATGGCATCAAATACGAGTAGCGGAATAAAAAATCACAAAAAAATATTGCGATAAAAGAGTAAATAAGGACCACTCTAGTATATACTTCACTCATATTTTGATTCGGAGATGTCTCACTAATGAACAAGTTTAGTGCCTTCTTACACTCATTTCGGGTACATATCAGTGGCGTAGCTAGTTATCAAAAGGCCCCAGTGCAAAAAGAAACTGGGGCCCTAACTAAACTGTTTAGGTTTTATCAAGTCAAAAGAAAATATATATATATATATAAATAAATACCTTAACAATACAGAACTACTAGCTTATCATCAGCTCTTTATCACTCTTATGCACTGAATGCCACAGCAAAACTACTTACTATGTGCATGAGTGTCTTGTGTGATCTTTAGTGATCGCCTAGGTTTTACAGGTGAAGAGTTCAGGACGTATACTTGGATTAATAATATTGGTATTAAGCAATAAAACAAAGTAAATCAAAATCACAACAATCAAAAGGTTTATGCACGTATGTAAGTAAAACAGTTTATTGTACATAAAACATTAATAGTATATTACACACCAAGGGAAGAAAGTAGGACATTTCAACCCTCGTGTAAAACGGACTCCGTTAAAATTTGCAAACAGGCGGGCTGGAATATCTTACTTTCTTCGCCGGCATGTATACTATTTTTCACCATATTTGTAACCGAAATTTTAAATTTCTGCCACTGTTTTGGGAGGTTTAAAAGTAATTCATAAAATGTTTCACTCATGTAAATCAAATCTGTTCGATTCGCAAAACTCAGGAATACGGGCACCGGTTATTACTGCATACCCCACAACAATGCTTAGCTGGTCTACCTTCGATAAATCTAAATCTAAACTGTTCTTTTTATAAAATGAAATAAAAACTGTGATTTCTCGTAAGCCTCAATGTTAAATTAAAAAATTCAAAGTTCAATATCTTTTTACTGGTTCTCTACAGTTTTTCTAAAATTTAACGAGATCATTATCTTATTATAATCTACTAATATGCCAAATTTTAGAAAATATTAAACGGTAACTCTCTGACCGACATTACTCCTTAAAGTCGTGTTGCAACCTACTTTATTTACATTCCAAAGGTGGGAGAATTTTTAGCTAGTACAATACGAGGTTTGCTGGTCAGGGTCCGAGGGCCCCCTGAGCTTGAGGGCACCGGTGCCCAGCACCGACTGGCCCATACCTAGCTGCGCCAGTGGTTCATATAGTAAACTTACTAAGTATTTCATAACCTAAATTAAATAGAATAACAACTACATGTTCATGAGGAAACAGTTAAACTTCAGTCCAGAAAAATAGAGGATTTTCGGAAAGGAGATAAGGACAAGAGGTAGATGACGGAGATAGAGACAATAATAACATAGTAAAGGTAGAGAGTCAAGAAGAAAGAGTAAAGTAAGAGAGTCAAGAGGAAATAGTAAAGATAGAGCGTCTATGCCTGTAATAGACATAAGTGGAGAAGTGAAAACGAAGAGAGAAGGCAGGAAGGATAGTGAAAAGATAATAGAGGGCAATAAGGAAGGAGAAGCAGGAAACGGTTTGCCGAGAGGAGACAAAGAAGATAAGAGGTGAGGAAATGGTGAGAATGAAGGAAGACTAGGGAAAATGAAGGAAGAGGGTCAAGAGAAGAAGAAAGAACTAAAGCCGAAAGGCGAACAATTAATATAATATATAATAATAACTACATGTTCTAAAGCTGATAACAAAGTATTGTATTTTATATACGAGAATATAAGACAGTACATTGCGATGAATTCGAATTACTATTTCTCAAATTATTTAACGTCACCTAATACCGAAGATCTTCTAATGTAAATTCCATCAACCAATGTGTCGGTATCTTTTTTATATATAAAAATTCAGCCTGTGTATGTGTGCGCTTGAAATTTTGACACAACCTTTGAACAGCATTCGAATACGCGCGTGTTTCCGATATCGAATTCATTTCTTTCGTTTTTTTCTGGTTGATCGTCGTCTGTTTTCGTCTGTGTTTGTGTCTATTACTTATTTTTCCAATTATTTCATATTAGACTAAGCCACAGCAATGCGTGGCCTGGTTTAGCTAGTACAAATATGTAACTTAAATGTACGATTTTTGGAGAGTTTGAGACGAGGTCATGTTCGCCTGAAGTTATTTTACTTCGGTTAAATTTGATTCAATAAGGCCGTGTGCGCACTAAGGCCGGGGCGACTGATTGTAAACCTTAGCCCCGAATCTGCTCGAACCGAATGAGAATGCAACTGTGATGTTAGTGAGAGAACGCGCGTGTATACGAGTGAGAGAAAACACACGGCACGAATGAAAGAAAACTGGTTTTACGCATGTTTTGGGCGACTATGTTTTTGACTATGGTTAATTGCACAAATGATGTACACAAATACTATTCAAAAGTATTTGAATACATACATACATATAAATAGGACACAACAAAATTCCCTATTATGCTATTGTTAAAAATTCAATAGAGTCACGAAACACGGCTCGACAGGGCCCGCTTTTTGTTTTCGTTGGAAACTTCGTTGCTCGGCTAGTTTGCAATCAGTCGACTCGTGTGCGGAGGACCTAAGTTCATATCAGTTAGGACTAAATGCAAGTTAATAAAAACAAATATCATGTTTCACTTATAATTCATTTAATAAAATTCTGTCTAAAATTTATTTTCCATGAAGTTGCGTAAAGCCTTATAGTACGAAAACATTAAATAAAAAAAAGAACATGTTTCTCCTGATCTTCTCTTTTAATGAAGTGAAGCCTTAATATTAGAAAGTAGGGGATAAAAAATTCAGTATTAAGCTATTAAGCAATATGTATGCCATTTAGAGAAAGCCGATAATGCTAAAATGCAGGAACTGCTACGAGTGGGGTAGATTAGGGATAATGTAATATTAATATTTAATAAGTATTTACAGAAATTAGTTCGTGACACAAATCGCGGTGAGCGCATTAAGGATTAAACAATTTCTTTTTTAATTTTCAAATTACAATGTAAGGATGTACTCATAGTAAATAATAAATCCCGATACTGAGTATAAAATATATATATATATATATATATATATATATATATATATATATATATATATATATATATACATATATATAGGTTCGTTATATCTGGTACATATCCCTCGTGGAAAAATTATTGTTTATTATATGTGTCATAATTAAATGACACTCTCAAAAATTGAGAAAACGGTATATACAAAGTCGGCTGCTACTGCTTAAAACATCGACTGCTGGCCATCTGGAACATTCAAGATTAATGCAGATACTAAGGGTACTAATTTTTGACAGCCTAACCAAATTCAGTAATTACAACAGTTGCGAAATATAATTAATTATTATACAAAATAATTAATGCCATCTCTGTTGTACAGTGAAAAGAATTGTTGAATCTGTTCTTCATTTTGTTTTGTGCATAGCTCCAATACTCACAATAGCTTTTACATCCAGCATCGCATTATATTGTTATTTTCTTGCTTGTCTATGTTACATGTCCAATGCGTTTGATGCTTAAATGCTCACTTACACTGGAATCGGCTACTTCCGACTTTTTCAATAGAGTGTAGTCGCATTAACACACTCCATTATAAGAGAAAGTTTCAAATTTAATATTTACAAATACACCCCTGTACCGCAAAAGTGTGTATTTTATACGATGAACACCTTTTGCACGGGTGTTGAAACGTACAATATCCGTATGAACTATAAAATAAACAAGGACGTATGAATTGAGGATTATTTCAACCCAGTGGTGTGTTGATAAACATTCAAGAAGAAACTTCATCTTATGATAAAGTGCACTAATGCGAAACAATTTGAATACATCCTACAAAAAAGTCGGATTTTAATATGAGAGAGCGCTTATGACAAACGGCTTTTTAAAACTGCGTTGCAGTGGTGGAATTTTGGCATCTCTCTTGATGATCGTTTCTTTCACGCCTTAGGCCTGTCGCACTATGGCAACGTATTTCAGCGATGGCGAATTTCCACTAAACAATTTGGTGAAGTGTCATATGTTGTGACGTTTCTTTCACTTCTTCTTCTTCTTTAAGAGCGTAACAACCTATTACAGGTGTTAGCTGCCTCAACAGCACGCCAACTCAATCCAAAGCAACCCTTTGCCACTTTTTTACTTTCAAAGTTTTGATGTCCTCGACTGTGTCGTCCATCTTGTTGGTGGTCGTCCTCGGGTACGGGATCGCGTAGGGTTGTTAAAGGTGTATATTCTAGTAAGGTTGCCTTCAGAGGATCTCCAGACGTGGCCGAGCCATCTCAGCTTGTTGCTTCGGATGACCTGTGCAACTTGAGGTTGTTTATAAAGTCCATATAATTCAATATCATACCTGGTTCGCCAGCATCCTTGTTCTTTAACAGGCCCGAATATAGTTCTTAATACTTTTCTTTCAAAAGTTTCCAGAGCTCGCTGGGTGTCTAGGTTTAATGTCCAGGTTTAGCTAGCATACAGCAGCACAGGTAGTATAAGTGCCTTGTATAGCCTCAGTTTATATTTTCGGCTGATAAATTTGGATCTTATTTGTTTCTTTAGTCCAAAGAAACATTTATTAGCTGATTTGATTCTGCTGTTAATTTCGGCATTCAGCTTGTTTTGATCGTGAATAATTCTATTACTATTGCACTTCAATTATAGTTTGCACCAACTTTATCTTCATTTGCATTCCGACAGATGAAGTGGTTTCTCCATTTGTAGCCGATAAAATAGTATGTAAGTAAATAGTAAATGAGTATGACAAAAAAGTCATACTCATCTTCAATATGAGGTCAAAGTGACTCCAAAATGTATACTGTGTTCGAACGTAAATCGGCGGCTTGGTTGGACGCCTACTCCTCTCGAAGCAAGCCGACTTCTGTGTCTTTGCATATGTGTGTCTCAATACATACATATCAAGTACCGATACGTCAGTACGCCAAGTCAAACTTATGTACTGTAGGGTGTATTGGAGTTGTTTAGGATTAACATAATTTATGATGAAAGCAAACTTTTACTTTAATTTTTATCAATACACCACTGTTCTTTGTTCTTGATTTTGTTTTGTGCTTCAATTCATTTATACTCGTACCAATTATATATAAATAATGTTTAAAATTATTGTTTACACAAATGATAATAGCTATTACTATTATTATCAGAAGGCATAGTTACTGAGAAGATGTATGCCGAATGCCAGGCTACTGCATCTTCGCAATCTATTTTCGTTGGGGATTTGTTGTTAATTCACTATGTGCTCACTTAACTATAAGTTAAGTTAAGTTAAGGCAGTGGTGTTGTTGTACATCATAAATATTGACATTTTCGGAAATAGGGCGACGTTAAATAAATCAAATTTATTTTACATTTTTTTACATATACTTCACATGTTTATAGCAAGTCTACATTTTTAAATATTATGAATATTAATATTGAATAAAGTGAATTGAATGAAGTCGTACAACAATCGTATGGTACAGTACAACTAATTAATTTCTCACATCACGCCTCTCCTTGTTTAGAGATGTGCTGCGTTCCATACACAACTCCCCCACCCCTCTAACCCCTTGTCCTAATTTTCCGAATAAAATATTCACTTAACGAAGGTGGAATTGTTCTGGCAGTACAATGCATTTATAAAGGACGTAAATAATTATTTACCGTTAAAATACCGACCGTGCTCCTAAATACTAAATATTAGATGTGAGATACAGCAGCAACCCTTTAACCTTAAGGGCGTTTAAGGGTAGACGTTGTATGTCTATAATGAAGTTAAATAACTTATCATTAGGGTTAGTTATTTATTAAAGCTAAATAATATAATGTTGAATTAGTATATGAGATATTCTACATGTCAAATACATCTGGAACTCTAACACTCAGTTATGCTTAGGTCCGGATTCGATTCCCGTTTGAGATCTGGTCAATCTGGTAAGTTAAGCACCAGTAGTGGAGAACCCGCTTAGATTGTGGCTGCGGTGGTATGCGAGTGAGGGAAATCCGTTAACATTGCACCCCTCGTGCCAGCGGTGAACAGTGTTCGGTTCACCACTTACTTCCTTTCCTCCCAGGACGAACACACTTCAGTGATCAATATTTAGTTTGGGATGTATCTCCTTTTACTACATACTTTAAGTTCTGTCTTTCGTGTACACATGCAGTTGCAATTTCTCCACAATACCTTGCGAGTTTATGGCCATTATAGGCTGGCATCGCAAACTCTAGGAGTAGAGGGAAATCAAATCATGATTTACTGCACACAGTGTACTTCGAAGATGGAATAAATTTATTTAATGACTGGCAAAGAAATAAATAACGAAATGATAAACAAACCAAACATAAAGAAATATATACCAACTATATACAAAGCAACTATATATAAAGCAACTACAATACAAGATATAAAAGGATTTGGGATAGTAATGTACCTCAGTACCTTATAGAAAAAGATATAAAACACATAAGAAGGACAGCAAGGTTTAGATTGGGAAATGAGGAAAAAGGAAACAGATACTGGGAAAGTAGTGAGGAAAGAAAGTGTAGGGTGTGCGGAACGGAAGACGAAACATTGGAGCACATTAAGTTTGAGTGTAAGGAAAATATAGTGAGCGAAAAGAATATTAGCCAGCTATTAAAGGGAGGCAGTGAAGGAAAGAGGTGGATGGCGGAAATAGTAAAAAGGAAAGGAAAAACAGGACAATAAATAAGCTTGTGGCTCGATTGCATAGGGAACATGAAGAGAGAGGAAGATACAGGCAATAAGGAATGAGAAGCAGGAAACGGTTTGCCGAGAGGAGACAAAGAGGACAAGAGGTGAGGAAACGGTGAGAATGAAGGAAGACTAGGGAAAATGAAGGAAGAGGGTCAAGAGAAGAAGAAGCAGAAAGTACTTTTGGAAATAAAAAGGTCTAGAATAGTTTAAGTTTAATTTCAAGTTGAAGTTCTATGAAATGCATTAAGAAGGTAGATTGTATAGCCGAAAGGCGATATATATATATATATATACCAACTATATAATAAGCAAATTTACAAAACACTCCAAAGTGCTTAACGTTTATCAGAAGATGGAGGTTCGAACTTGTCAATAAATAATTAGTAACTAATTCAAAGCTTCAGAGAACAGTTCGGAAAGTAACCACCGTTGTTGACTAGCGCTAATAGCAGTGTGCAATGGGAGCATTGTGCTGCCGCGCGTTTGCTCATAACTTCTCAAAATGTGTGTTAGTGAGTGCTACAATAGAAAATCGTGTCAAATACGAGGTACGTGATGTGATAAGATTTGACATTTGTTGTGAGTTATTTGCTGTAAACGACACAAACATTACTAGTGAAAGTGTTGTGTGTGATTCGATTTAATTGTTTAAAGATGGGCGAACCTTCTGGAGACACAAAATTGACAAAATGTCGGTTTTACACCTAAGAGACTGATTTGAAAACAGTTTTGTTTCCAAAAAACAAAACAAAATCATGTTTTGTTTTATTTTAAAACAGCTCTGGTTTTCGAAAACCAGAACTGTTCACATTGAACAAACTAGTTTTCATAAAAATGTCCGACGACAATAATTTTATAAATAAATGCTTTCTTTTTAATAAATGAATAAAAATAAAAATAATATATGAATAAACCAATTAGAAAAAAAAAGGATATTGGAAGAAATTGGGTCAGTTCTCTATTGAAAAGGAGAGTTTATTATGGCATAGAAGAATTATTGCATGATTTAAGGAACTTGACATTAAGTTAAATGGAGAATTGAGATCCTCCTTTCACAACTTTACAAGAATGTCAACAACTGACCTTGAAATGTTAATAAATTTAGTAGGACCCAAAATCGCCAAGAAATATACCATATTTCAAAAAATTGTTGAACCAAATAATACAAATGATAAACAACAACTGACAAGCGAAAATGTTCACAAAGAACAAAAGTGCGTGTTCAAACCAAGCAGACTAAAAATCAACAACAAACGTGTTTTCCTTTGATTTTACCGACTCCGTATGGAAATGTGTTTTGTTTACTAAAAAGAAATGTTTATTTTTTACAAAACATTGGTGTTTTTGTTCGTATTTTGTTGTTTTGTTTCTCTGGTGTAAACCCGACATTACTGGAAATTCAGTTCTCGGAGATAGATGGAGTTTTATGCGGAAGTAATTTGCAAGTCGAAGAAACGCTATGACAAGTACAGTTTTAAGAGGCACGCAATAAAATATTTGTGTCTGCGGGTCTCTTATTTACGACTTTTATATGCACCTATATTTTGTTACGAGAAAACATAGTAACTGTACGAACAGTCCTCGTTAAATATTAATTTTTGTGTGCTAGTTCTTCAATATCATTGGACGTACAATCGTTTTATATTTCTTGATCTCCTTGATGTATCTTTTGCTTGGAGTATAGTACATAATACCATATATACAATTAGTAATTAATCATATTTATAAACACAGAAAATAATCTATTCATTCGTTATTTTTACGAGAAATTTCAAAGTATTTTTATTAAAATTTCCTTTTCCTGTTCTCATCCTCTACAAAAGCACAAACCATATATTTTTTAATAAATTAAAGATTAGCTTTTAACTTAATAAAAAAAAAATACTTATAAGCGAAAGCGGCTATTTCCAACGAAGCGAAAAATGAAAGCGTCTTTGGTTAAGAAAGGGCCAAACTCAAGTCTCTCGTTAACTTAATTACTTACAATTAATTATTCATGTGTAAATGTAAATACAGTAGAACCTCTTCAAATAAAAAATTATTTTACTAATTACAGATTATACAGGAATATATATATATATATATATATATATATATATATATATATATATATATATATATATATATATATATATATATATACTCGTATATATGTATATATATAATAATAATAAAATTTGTAAAATAAAAGCAATATATTGTAAACTGAAAAAGAGTGGAGTGAACATAAAATTTGTATGGGTACCAGGTCATTCTAGAATTTTAGGCAATGAAACTGCAGATAAGTTAGCAAAAGAAGCATGTACTGACGGTAAATTAATAGATATAAAATCTTCCTTAAATGAAATGAAAATTATTATCAAGGAAAAGGCATATATGGACTGGCAAATAATATACAAGGAGGCAAGTGAAACCACAGGCAAAACATTCTACCTTTTCAACAATAAAATTAAAGATAACATGTGGAACAATAAAAATTTATCTAGAAAATTCATTTATACAATATGCCGACTAAGATCAGGTCAGTAAAGTCACATCTAGCAAAAATAAAAATAATACAATCTTCTAATTGCATCTGTGGAGAGGTAGGTACTATAGACCACATGGTACTAGGATGTAAATTCAAAAAACAGGAAGTCGACCACTTATGCAGTAATTTATGTAAACATACCATGATGCCAGTAAACGTATTAAGTCTAATATACGATATAAATAGTACCACTGCAAAATATGTGATTGAATTTATATTGAACAATGGAATTGATATATAAAATGCAAGGAAAATCTTCAAAGAACAAGAGTAATAAATATAGTAGATATAGTGTTATATGTATATTTAAAAATAATTTTTATGTATTATAAAATGTAATACTTGTTTATATAGCAAGAAGGCTGAATAAGCCAAAGCTTAATAAAAAAAATATATATATATATATATATATATATATATATATATATATATATATATATATATATATATATATATATATATATATATGTATATATATATATAAATTCAAAAAGTGGCGAACGCTAATATATATATTATGTATATATGAACGCTAATATACGCTAATATATATATATATGTATATATATATATAAATTCAAAAAGTGGCGAACGCTAATATATATATTAAAGCATTCCTATAACTAATTGCAAATAGATAAACACTATACCGATCGTCCAGTTCATTAATGAGACAACTAAAAGGACTAGAAAGGTTGTCTTGTGTGCTATCTTCATTTTAAATGCGGATAGAACCAAAACAGCGCTTCGCTTGGAACCGGTTGCTTTTTTGACAGAGCGTGCTAGCATCTACAGCCAAACTATGCTACGAACACTTTCCAACGTTGGACGCATCGTGTGGCCGATGCTTAAACTAAGTGTGTTTTGACCCGCGTCAAAAGGGATTTTTCTACCTCCACCACAACTTGATCCACATTTCATGTACTGCTACACGAATCGTTAAACATTGGAAGGTTTTATACTTGAAAGTTTCTTTATTTATCTGAAAGTTTTTGTTAAACAGTTTCATTGTCAATAACATCAACAAATCAATAAAATAAATAAATCAATCGGATCAAATATTCAATCGGATCAAACCGTATAGCAGGAAAATGTCAATCTTCCAATATTTGACTGACACGTTGAATGCAAACATTTGAATCACCGCATCATCTGGAAACGGCTTAAGACTAAGGCCTACTGTCCACGCAGCGTTACGTCATACGCACGGTCTCGTCATTTACCGCTTGTTGTACCCTTTCTTGCACTTAAACAAAAGGAGGCCACGGAGCTACAACGTCTAATTTGCTTAGTGGTAGGTAAGCAAGCGTCATGCAGCCTTGGCAGCAACATGTCATAGGTCTAGCGTACTGCACGATGCATAGACGTAAATCTATCAATTTTGCAGCAGTCAATTTTGTGCATATTATTGAACAATGGTTCTGATTGAAATACTGAATCATCTTCTTCTAACTCTCTTTACAGCAACAAACAATCTGCGGTTAATGTTCTTTTCGATGTATGGATGAAGCCAATACATTCTACGTCTGATTCGTCGTCTATTCAATAAAAGCGCTTGCTATAATCACATCTTCTTCATCACTTGACATTTTCACAATGAAGAAACGTGCTTTCTCAGATGCTGAATACGTCTGACTACATTTGCAGCTTGGCATGCAACCTACAAATGAAGCTGCGTGGGCAGTAGCCCTAAGCCTATCTAACGACGTTCGACAGCCGTCAGCTTTGGCATTACCAGCAGTGAAACCCAATATAATCTTTATACAAATAACGCTCGAAAATAAATATAAAATATAAATCAAGTAATTTAATACTTAAGCATTATTATGACATCCATCGTCCTAGTGGCTTCACGTTTAGTTTAGGTTTTACCCGGTTCCCTACACCGGAAGTTAGGATGCACATACACACGAAAGTTTTCCGTTATATAAGCTATATATTTCCAAACAAATATAAATAACTCAATGCTCAATGACAGTGTATTTTATCATTTGCATTAGGACAATGCATATGTTTCGCTTGAACTTGTAATTTGCATATCAATTGCATATAACATAAACCTGGTTATAATTATAAATCAGATTAATAATTTATATGTTAATGAATGAAAAGAATAAATTGCAAAACCCTATTTAGATGAAATGCAATTAACAGTAAAACGTAGCGCATAATAGCGCCAGAGGCAGTGGCGGAACTAGGCATTTAGGGGCACTGTGGCAATGTCTCAAATTGTGCTACCCGGCCAAATAATGAAACATATTTTTTTCTCATCGTTCATAAATTTGTTCACAATAAAACAAGAAGATATTCTATTGATGCATTCTATTCACTGTAAACTAAAATTACCATTTATTCAAATAAGATATTTTACGTTTTTGACTATTAATACAGTTACAATATTAAATTGAAATACGAGGGTAGTTTGATATTTCAGAGACTTTTTGAATTTCCTGCGCAACTCTTGTCAACTGCTATCTATTAGCAGACTATTAGCAAATTTTGAGCAAGCTACGTCATTGAATTTGTGTTTGACAGCAATTAAAAGTAGCTATCCGTGGGATTGATGCCGTGATTGAGTTAAAAGAAAAAATAAGCATAAAAAAAATTGGAAAACGCTGAGCTAAATGCATCGAGCTTAGAGGAGACTATATTAATAAATAAAGCGCTTTTTTGCTAAAAAAATCTTTTATTCAAAAATAAATCGCTTTTCTAAAAAAAAAAAAAAGTCACTGATATAACAAAAACTGATATATATAAAAAAAAAAAGTCACTGATATATCAAAAACACTACCCTCGTAAGCATTTTAAATGAAAAATATTAGACGAACAATCTTATACCTAATAACGTCATAGAAATTAATGATTTCATTTCGTTGACTTAATTCTTTACCCCCTATCTGGGGGTCACTTTACGTCGGGAGCACGAGGCCTTTAAAAAAAGTGTTTAAAAACATTAAAAATGTCAGGAACCTTTTTGTCGCTGTAAATGTTTAAGATCTGTCGCACACTGCAAGCGTATTTAAGCGAATTTTGACCGGACGTATACGCACTACTACGCTTTACCTATTCGAACCCTGTAAATGTAATGAACTCGCATACTGCAAACGCCAAAGCCGTCTGAATACGGATATTAGGTATCTCTCATATTGAAAACGTATATCAGCAATTTTTAACCAAGCGTATACATGCTACAACGCTAAACCTATCCAAACGTTGTAAATGCAATCAGCCGTCTCAGAGTGGAAGGGATATGGAAGAGAATGCAATAATCTTTTTCATAACAGTGGTGTATCGATAAAAATTAAAGTAAAAGTTTGCTCTTATGTTAAATTATGTCAGTGCAACACAACTCCAATACACCCTAGAGTAAACAAGTTTGACTTGGCGTACTGTCGTATAGGTACGTGATATGTATGTATTGTGACGCAACACATGCAAAGAACACAGGACTCGGCTTGTTCTGAGAGTTCTATCCGCGATTTACGTTACGTCCGAATTCGTCGTCGCTTAAAAACGCTTGCAGTGTGCGATGGGTCTAATGTTTATATGGAAATGAAGTGAAGTTGTTTCATTGTTCATACGGTGATTCAAGTTTCTGTTATTAGCAGAGAATTTGAGACGCTAATGAAGAACGAGTACCTTATTTACGAATATATATCAAAGACCAATTAAAGCGACACTAATTGGACACCTGAATCGGATCCTCTTCTTCCTCTTCTACGGTTCATCAATATGCTGATTGATGAAATGCAGAAGTGTGCGGTGTTCCTCTAATTTTTGTTTATTCCAATACGATTTCATATCGAGTTACACCTACACTACACAATATCAGATATGTATGAATGAATGCGACCTGTGATTCGGGGGAGAGTGGTGAATTCAGAGAATTCACGAAAGGGTTGTGGGTGGTGCTGGTGAATAGAGGCGGATGGATGCAGACAAACACACATCAGTTGACTAGTCAGCCGTATGAAACCATCACTAACAGTAACGCCAACACCACCACCAACCAATCTCCGCCTCCTTTTCGTTCCCCCAACCCATCAGTAGTAGTTCAATATTGCCAACGGTCGGACACAATACGGCCATCCGAAATCGAAATCCGAATCCAGATCTGAATATCAAGCACGCGGAATCAAGCACGAAACAAATGTGAAGTACGCCTGGTCGCCTGACGTCCAGGGGTTTTTGTATGGAGATTGCTAGCAAAGCACTGTGGAAATTCGATTTAAACAGACAACACTGTTTGAAAAGATAATTTTGTGAACCAAATCATAGAAATTAAATAGTATTTGTTACAATATTGAAAAGGTGGATTAAAATCATTGAAGACAAATGACTGGGGATTCTAAGAGAACATATATTAAGCTACAGTTTACCCCCGTCGCAAAGCAAATAATATAAGCAATATTAAATATTTTCAATTTATTCGTTATATTTTCAAAATTTGGGATTTTTTTTTCGATTTGTATATTTAGTACCGAAGTTAGCCCATATATAAAATTTCAACTTTCCTAATTTTTACTCTCGGCTAAAACCGCCCCTGTGCCCCAAAATAAAATTTTTGAATTTGAATTGAAGTAGTAGTAGTAGTAGTAGTAATCCAGACTCTCTACTCTAATTTTCTCAATGCTCCCTTTTCCAATTTCTCAATTTCTAATTTTCAAAAAAAATGTTAGCATTGAACACCGTAATACACATGCCAAATTTCAACTTTCTATCTTTTATGAATTATTTTTTTAGTTTTTCCAGAATTACGGGTTTACAGGTCTTAGAATTTTCTTCTCTACAAAATGGGCAATTTTCATAACGATGCAGGGAGCCGTTTTCGAGCCACCATACGAATCGCGGACACATATAAACAAACAAACATATAAACTTTCACTTGGACCATTATAATATAGAAAGTTTCGTGACGCAAAATGTTACCTTATGTTATGTAATATTTACGTTGTGTTTAACAGGAAGTTTATCCATATAAGTTCAATAAATGTCTAGAATAAAAGAAAATAATAGAAAAACAATTAAATATCAGAAGGATAAACCTCCCAATCATTAAAAAACGATAAACTAAGTTTTCTCATTAGATTCTAGAAAAGAACTGAAAATCATTTATACATACAAACATAATAGAAAAAAGGAAAGAAAAATCACCACGAAGTACGAAAAAAACTACATTCAATGGTATGGCAGCTAGAATCTCTGGCAGTCTGAAATACATACTGGGGGTACACTCACATTCAGAAGATCGTAAGAAAACGAAAAGGGATAGGAGACAAATTAGAAAATACACGAAACAAATACGATAAAGTACACCCTTGGCTTCTAGAGATGTGTCTACTTTGTAGATCTGTGTTTTATGTTACCACAAAAAACAAGAAGGGAGTAAACAAAAATCCTTAGAATTTATTCAAGATTCCTTTCGTTCATATGCGAGGACATGTCTATATAATTGTATGGGAAGATACAAATAGAAAGAGAAAGAATATTTCCATCAAATCAAATATTGCTAGACTATTTTTCTACCGTGTGAAAAAGTCAGACTTTCACCTGCGTGGTTCCCACAAATCAACAATGACCTATTTTCGCTTCCCTAAATCCTTGAAGAATAATGTGTGTTCTAATTATAAAAAATCTGATGACTGTAAGCTATAGATCGAAATATTTATTATTCAAAAATGAGTAATTGAAAAACTGTAAAAATAAAACAAATTATTTCACCACCAATAAAAATTTGATTTGATCGGATTTGAAATTCGAGCGAATTGTTGAAGTATCAATAATGACTATTGACATTCTGTTTTTCTGCATTTAAATGGGATAAAAATTGACTAGCCTTTGTTCTCTCCCAGAGTCCCAGTGCTGAACGTTGGTACTTGACAGTCTCGTTTCATTTTATTTGTTCCCTGTACAACGTCCGTTCCCGTTCTCCCTTGCTATGACAAATTCTATGACGTCTCTAGCATCGTGCATAATTAAGCAAACTATTATCAAAATAATCAATCTAGGTGGACAAATTCAACATAAGCCAGGAAAAGTGGAATTGTTTTCATTAACATTTAGATATAAAAATAACATTCTCAATTTAAAAAACATTATAACATAAGATGTAAATATGTATCAATGCAATTATTTCATGTTTATATGGTTAAGGAGGTACAGGACGTTAACGTAAATGATGAAAACATTGTGATATTTGGAGGGTCGATACAAATAGTTAAAATACATGCTGTCTCAAAATTTTAGAGACCTAGGGTTCATAGTTTTCTTTTTAGACATGATTAAAAATAGTCATTTTCCTTGCAAATCATAATTTTTAGCTCAATTTCACCACATAATATAACTTTTAACTATAAAAAAATGGTGACACAACTTTCAAAAACTAGGTGTATATAAAACAATCTTTTCTGTAACTATTGCAAAAAGAAAATTATCAAAAGGATACCTATTTACGAAAATATTTAAATAAAACCTTAAAGAAACAGTAAATGTAGGTTATAAGCCGGCAACGTTGCAAATGCCAATTTGAGCGGGAAATTCAAAATCGGAAAAAATGTTATATAAAATATAACAATTTTTTGGTCAAAGAACCAAATCACACATGCGTCAACACATGTAAATTTGCAGCGTTGCAAAATTTATTATTCCTTTTTCAAAATATTTAATTTGTATTTAAATTGAATTAATATAAATTTGATATTAATTATAGGTAATTTTTAATTTATTAAACTATTATATGCATAAAAAATCATTTTAACAAGCAAAAATCAGTTTAATAGGGAATTGAAAAATTCATTTTCAAAGGTACAGTCCCAATATTTGATCGTCCCTTATGTACTTCGTATTTTGCATTTCGTATTACCGAGAGATAAACTTTTTGCATTGGCGGTACGTCCTGTACCTCCTTAATTTGTTTCAAAAGTTAGTTATCGACAATTATCCGCTGCAGTCATTTACAAGGCTTGGGGATAGCTAGAATATACCGGCATTTACAATAACTTTACGACCCGTATTGCATATGCCTTAAGGTGACCAGCGATACCCCAGGATTGTATTTATTAATTGTTTCAACAATTACCACTAGGTCTGATTTAGGAAAAGTCTCTCTTTATGCCCAAATACAAATTTGAAATAAAAGATTTCAATCTGAGACATTTTCAATTATTATTTTAAAGAAGAGACAAAAAAGAAATGTTGTTTATGGTTTTGATTTATTAATAAAAGAAATAAAATAAACCTAAAAAATAAAATAAGAAGGAATCTAATCTATCCTTATCCTCAGGAATAATGTGGAGCAAAACGGTGCACTGGGAAGAAGACAGGTGCTAGATGAAAATAGATGACTTTCCAGACGCCGGAACAACAGAACAACGGAACAACGAAACACTCTTAGAAGAATTATAATAAAAAAAGATACAAAACACAAAGAACAAAATGAGAAGTGCAAATATACCACCACCGAGACCGCTACCGAGACCACGTCACGTCCACGTCCATGTCGACGTCTACTTTCGCGTTCGCGTTCGCGTTCGCGTCCCACATTCAATAAAAATCGTAATTGTAGCATGCAGCGGAACAGGAACATTACGATTCACGTAATGCAATTATTTCATCAACGGATAATTGGATTAACTTCTTGGTTTTATTGTTTTATAAACTAGGAGTCCTAGCCTTAGCCTTAGCCGTACCAATAGTTAGTGACTTACTGAGATAAAAAACAATGCAACGAGTGGAACACATCTTTTATTTTAAAACTAACGTATTTCAACGTTAAGTTGTTATACATTTATAGTTATTTTTTATTTACTTTATTTAATCTCGGGTTATCGTAACGTTCGAGGTTGATTCTAGCCTGACGATCGCTAGATATATGGAGAGAGAATGCTGACCTGAATCTGTGTCCAAAATGTGTGCGAGAGAGAAAGGTATATGTTCCTATTTGTTTTTTATGCGCATGTGTCGAAAGTGACAGTTGTGAAGTCAAAGCTGTTTAGATATAATACGTGACAGTTGTTAAATATGATATTATATTGATGTAGAATAATATAGATATGTATAAATATAAATAAAAACCATTATAATATATAAGAAAATTAAAATTTATTTTATTTGGATTTGAATTTTAAATGAATTAGTTTTAGAAATAAGTTTAGTGACGGCGTTAAGAATATTTTCTTTGATTCCACAAAATGCTAGCCACTGATTAAGATTTTCTTCTTGTTTGGGTAATCTGTTAATAAGAAAACAGATTTATTGCATTATTTGTTAGGTATAAAATATACTTTATTAATTCAGGACAACATTTAACCTCTAAGTCATCACAAAATTTTACGTTATCAATATTAATATTTACATGTACTTACGCATGATAAGAAATCGAATTTATATTTATATTTTATATTTAATTTATATTTAATATTTATTATATCTGACAGTTGTCACTTTCGACGCATGCGCATAGAGAACAAATAAGAACATATACCTTTTTCTCTCGCACATATTTTGGACACACTTTTAATCTATAGCAAATATAGGATGCTCTTCACTCTCCATATATATATGCTCTAAGGTTGATGAGCGATATTTTGACACCAGTGAAAAGAAACGAGAGGTAAGACCAATAGCCATATTCATTTTTGGCACATCAACAAATGTTTTGACAAATTAGTTACCGAAATTTTAAGAATGCTTGGTTGGTGTATTTCGAAATCAATCAAAATATTATATCATTCATATTGCAGACGAGATAAGATTTTTGTGTAGTACCATTAGAACCGAATTAATAAGAAGTGTCTACGAGCAGCGTCGACCGCATCACATTTATCATTCAAACATGAAAGAGAATGGAAACGGTACAGTGAGTTCTGTATATTGCCTTGCTTCAAAAAGCAACTCGACCTCAGAAAGTCGACAGCTGCTGTCTCAAAATATCTTTCGTCCTTCCAATTCCCCTGATTCTTTCTCTTACCTAAAACTAAATTGTCACGGGCCGAATTAATGTTAACGTGAAAGTAAACAATAAAAAATCAACGTTTGTTGTTGTTTCATTTAATTACTAATAAAATATAACGATTGGGCAACGATGTAATACACATATACGAAGCGTACATCATAAAATCTGCGAGTATGATCGAAAATCGTCGATAAAACAAATAATATCGGAAATAGGTTGATTTTAAAATAAATAAATAGTAAGATATTTTTAGTACGGTATTTCCTTTAGTAAGTAGAATGAAGTTTGTCAATCCTAAAAAATAATACGACGCTTCCGACATTAGTAATTCTAATTTGTTAGTTTTAAGTTTGACCTTATGTCTAATTAGTGAACTTCCTGTGGTATAGTACTTATAGGTTCATGCAGCGGGCGTGTTGAAACCTGTGTAAAACTTTGGCTGCGTACAGAGAATACATAATGAACAAATTTATAAGATGACACGTCCTACAATGTGTTAATGTAACAGTGATTCTCAAAGTGTTGCTTCCCAACAAGTAACTCAATTAATAAAATAATGTAAACTTACATATTATACAAAGACAATATGTATACTGAAATATAACAACTGTTCTTTGGGTTGTACTAAACTAGGCGTATTTTTTGTTTGATTTTAAAATGAAACGGCAAGGTGTTACAATTATTTGTTATGGTTTCAGTGTATTTGTATGGTAAACACGCTTACTATTTATAAACACACAATAATAATTCTTATTATAACTACGCATAAGGTCTAAAATATCTTCTTTGAAATTACTATAGGTCGAAACGACAATACAATAGTTGACAGGATTGAGAAATTTACACTAGGCTGTTAACGCGTTCGGATCAAATAGGTTTTTCGTTTAACTGATTATATCGAGCATCCAGTTCATTAGTCAGACACCTCCGAATATTGACTTTTAAGATAATGACGAAAATTTTGTTTCAGTTTACATTCAATATGTTTAATTACATTTTAAGGGCGACACGGGACTGATTCCAAACTACTCGCGCAACGAAGTTTTATTATGAAGTATGTGTGTATGTATTTAAATACTTTTGAAAAGTATTTGTGCAAATCTCTGCTCATGATGTTCACCATCAAAAGCATGCAATGTAATTGCCTGCGACACAGTCGCTCTAAACAAATTTCAAATCAGTTTTGTGTCATTCGAGCCGTATGCGTTCTCTCACTCAAAACACAGTTGCATTCTCATTCGGTTCGGGCAGATTCTGGACACGCGTCTGCAATCAATGGACAGCTTAATTCTGTTTGGTTGCATTAGTGAATCAGATAATGGATAATCTTTTACATATAACTGCATAAGTAACCTAAATTTTGATTTTTCAGAATTGTCTCACTAATAAACTGGATGATAGATATGCGAAATATCAGTGAAGTACACACGAAGTACACATTTTTTAGGGTATAAAACTTGTATCGAAAATGAAACGTTAAATAAAGTACTGTTGCATGAAGCATAGCGACTATATATCATTAACGAAGTACAGGACGTACCGGCAATGGAATTATGCATATAATAGTTTAATAAATGAAAAATTACCTATAATTAATATCAAATTTATATTAATTCAATTTAAATTCAAATTAAACATTTTGAAAAAGGAATAATAAATTTGGCAACGCAGTAAATTTACGTGTGTTAACGCATGCGTGATTTGGTTCTTCGACAAATAAATTGTTATATTTTATAAAATATATATTGAGATTTTAAATTTCCCGCTCAAATTGGCATATGCAACGTTGCCAGCTTATAACCTACATTTACTGTTTCTTACTGGTTTTTTAAAAATATTTTCGTATATAGGTATCCTTTTGATAATTTTCTTTTTGCAATAGTTACAGAAAAGATTCTTTTATATACACCTAGTTTTTGAAAGCCGTGTCACCATTTTTTTATAGTTAAAAGTTATATTATGTGGTGAAATTGAGCTAAAAATTATGATTTGTATGGAAGATGACTAGTTTTAATCATGTAGAAAAAGAAAACTATGAACTCCTAAGTCTCTAAAATTTTGAGACAGCATGTATTTTAACTATTTGTATCGACCCTCCAAATTTCAGGACGTTTTCAGCATTTACGTTTGCGTCCTATACCTCCTTAAGAAGAAATTAAAATATATAAAACCAACAAAGCTAATCAACATCATATAACAAATAAATTAGGCAAATATATAAATTTAAATAAAAGTCTGAAAACCCTTATTGACTTTATCATTAAAACTAATTTAATCTTTTTATTTTAAGTACCCATACTCGTGTCTATAAATAGTAAATGTTTAAAAATGTATATATTATTTTACGTGCTATTAACTGTTGAAAGTTGAAGCAAATATTAAAAATGATCAATGTAATTAATTATAAATGAAATATATAAAATTAAGTATCATTATAATATAACTTCCAAATGTGACATTCTGTCAAAATGCAGTAGAAATTATTTTTAAAACAAGTTTAGTGTCAGTTTGTCAAAAATTAAGAAATAACAATAATTTCTATTACTACTTGTTATTTAAAACAGCAATTTTAATTATTCCACATTCAATTTTGTCCAACTGTTGAACTGTCAAAATTTATAATTACTCACGGAAAGGAATGCCTATTCTTAAAAACTGAAATATAGATGAAAACAGAAATTAAATATCAAAACAGTGAGTGGGAATGAGGTTTTCAACACTATCACTTTTATAATTACCAATTTAGGATTTGGAACCGCTGCCGTTTGTTGACGCAACTGTTTTCTCAAATAATACAAAAAATATTTGGTCTTGCCTTGGTATTGTACACGCCGTGTACCATTATGTACATGTTTTCGTTTATGTAAGAAATTTTTTAATTTTAAATATAATTAGTCGAACGACAAGACGAACTAGAAGTATGTCACAGTCACTTCCTTGACGGCTTGACGCTGCATAAAGATATTTGACTTAATTAATTAATAATATATGATTTTGTAAAATATGTTAAATAGCTGGTATAAAGTAAATTAACCTCAAACGTAGAAATTTATTGTTAAAAACAATCAACTATTCTTTCGTGTATTTTATTTTATTTAATCAAATTTGACTTGATTGATTTTTTATGCCGATAGTTCACTCTCGACAATACAGCCGAGATCGAGTGCGTACAGTAGCTCTCGCCTCGTGTTGGCCTTTCTCGCGTGGTATCGGGTGTCTTGTCTCGACTGTACGGTCCTCCGCACATGAGGCAACTGATTACAAACCTTAGCCCCGAATCTGCCCGAACCGAATAAGAATGAAACTGTGTTGTTAGTGAGAAAAAGAACGTGTATACGATTGAAAGAAAACACACGGCACGAACGAAACTAAACTCGTTTTGAGCACGTTTTCAGCGACTCTGTTTCTTACTCTCGCCTCGTTTTGGCCTTTTTCGCGTGCTCGTGCCTCGGTTGATGACCGTTCTTTCGACACAAGTCAAAGGAAACGAGAGGTGAGACCAATGACCATGTTTATTCTCGGCACATCAACAAATGTCTTGACAAATGTCTCGCCGAGAGTGAACTAGAGTTTACTAAAAAACATTTATTTGTTTTAATTTATTTAAATTCACCATCTTAGATTAATTATTGTATGTGAACTTAACTTACGTATTTTTAATGTATCACTATATTTTCTTACAATTAGTAATACGATAAACACCATAACGCAGATACAACAAGATCTGAGATTTGAACTCAGACAAACTAATGTTAAGCGTTGAAACCTCGCTGCCTTAACGATCTCGGTCGCAGTACCGCCTGTATTGAATAGTAATAGGAGCATAGCCAATACAATAATGTTTAATGAAAGGTCATTAAACTACAAAAAATATAATTATTACACAAAAATTTCAAATTTGTACATTGTGAGAAAAAGATTGCTTATTCCGGATCTAGATATAACCAAGCTGTAAAAAATAAATGCAAATTGCATAAATAATTGCAAGAAGAGAAACAATAACTAACAGAAAATATTAATGCAGCGTTTACCAAGTGGATATAAAAAAAACACAAAACAAAAATATAAATAAAGATGCCAGTAAATCAATGAAATAGCAAACCCATGCAAAACAGTTGTGAATTTTGCAAATGTTAATTAGTTTGAAGTTCTTTTATTAGTTGTTTCGCTAATGAAATATCTAGTTCTCACAAAACTTTTTTATGTATAAAAATATCTTTTATTAAATATCAATTAGCAGGTAAGTTATGGATTTTGGGGAGCCACTAATTACGAGGACTATTCAAATATAAACCGGAATATTTGTTCATTTGACTCTCACCTGAAAATCGGTACCGAGACCATGGAGAATAGATAGCCATGCACACGGCCCTCACATTCATGTCCGTCACCTCAGGATCACTATGAGTGAAAAGAAAATACCACCGTCTGTTGCGTCATAATAAATAGTCGTGATAAAGTGCTAATCAAAGCCAAGACTTGGCTGTCAGCTGGAAAGGATTTGAGATTTAAAAGGTGTAGTACTGATAGACATGATCTAAGGACGGTAAATGCGGCCTACTACTGTAAGTTGCAAAATAAGGCAAACACTGCTTAAAGCAACAAACGACGTCGATAACCGATTCACTCTGCGTATGCGAGATCCTTATCTGCATATTCTTCGAGTATTTTTATCTTGCTGTATTTTGTATGAACCATTTATATGTGATAGTACTTTATTTATTTTGTACTGTTTATATATATTTTGTACTTGTATATTTGGTGCAAGTAATACCTTAAAACAATGTGCCTTATAATACCTTGCAGACGTTTTAAATCTGACAAAAAAATTACTTAAACTCACTTATAGTCTGATGGTCCATTTTTAAAACGTTTTACAAGAGGACGTAGGAGCGAGAGGGCATTATCCGTGTGCATGAGAGTGAGTGAGACATATAACGTGATTATCTGACCCTGGAAAATGGCCGCCTGGTCAAGCTAGCAGGTAGGCATACGATCATTGTACATACTAACACTACTCAATCTGGTGGCCCTGGGAGCTTGCTTATAATAAGTGAAGTAAGAGACACTTAAAATTAATATTGTATTAGATTAACTAGTGAATCAAAGATTACAACCAGTTAAGTTACATCAAAACAAGATTACCAACGCGTCGACGATTGATTTCGTTCCAATATTTGTGATCATCCATCGTTTATTTAACCTAATAAACTGGACTACGGTTACTTTTTCCGTCAACAACATCCTCATTTTGTAAGACTACAAAATCCAGCGCAATCCTGAAAAGACACTCAACCACCTAATTCTCCAAAGAGCCATCTCCTTTTATCAATGAAGTACTCAAAAAACTTCCCATCTCAAAATAAGGTGCTATTATTTGTACTTTTATAAACCACCAATGAATCTGTATTAAAACATTCCGGTTTATATTTGAATAATCATCTGATGTTATTACGAGAATGTACCATCATGATGACATATATACTTTTATTTAATTTATTTAACGTCGGCCTATTTCCGATGCTGAGTCCTATCACCGACGACCTCCTACAATGTTGGCAGTATTTATGGTGTCGTGGCCTCATATATGTGGGCTACACCACTGCCTTTATATTGTACGATTATGTTTGACCATAATCAATATAAGTTCATAATAACCAAACCCAGAAAATATATATCTGGTCCGGGGATCGAACCCGAAGACACAGCAGTCGGCGTCAAGCATCAATGCTCTCGCCCACTGTGTCGTCAAAATATATATACTTTTAATTTCGTGCAAATGAAATACAATTCGTTAACAATGTATTTGAATGAACGTTCCAATTAATTTAAATGGTACAACGTCATGTCTACTCGTATACAGGCTCATTCGCCAAATACAAATTAGAACTGAATAGAACACTTAAAAGGGAATTATTATCACAGAGAATAATCCGTTCAGTACGCACTGGAACAGAGTGCGTGCGTTTTCTGATTGTACGTATTGTCACCACTACATGCAACCTTTCCCAACCTTGTCAATGTTATCGGAGCATCACGCTGGAAGTCATGAAGCCGTGCGTTTACGTACGTTTATTTTAAACCAGCGACAAATTTTAAATCGCACTGTGATTGTGTGCGAGGACTTTTTCACAGCACATAGTCGTGCGACAAAGTATGCGCGTATTCAATTCCTTGTACGTTTCAATACCAGCCGGATCCGGGTTCAATATATTATAAACCCGACGGATTCGGGTTCCCGACCGTTCAGATATAAAAAACACCTAAATTTTTAAGTAATAATCGCAAATAATTTACTAATTAAGTTATTACATTTTTTTATTATTATTATTTACTGCTATAACTAATTTTGTACAATTAACCAATAGCTTATCTCTAATACTAATCTAAACAAAAGAATAACGTCGAGTGCTATCCAGTGATAATACTCGTTCATTCATACTAGTTCGAAAGGCTTCGTTCTCTTTAGCCTTCGCTGCAACCCGTCAGTGTCGAGCAACTGTACCACTTCATCATTTGCGTGTTGATGGAGTCGTTCCTTGTGCTTGTTAGCATGTTTTTTGATTTCTTCAGCAACTGTAGTGATTCCTAGATCCTTATGGATGTCTACGTTACGAACGTACCACGGCGCTAGTTATTACATAATAATTTTATTTTACTAGCTCTAATATACTGATATTTAGGAAATACCAAAGTATTTAGAGACTTATCCCTCAATAACGATCTAAGTTTGGTGCAAAAATTTGCAGACACCGAGAATGTTCTTTCATTATCCGTCGAAGTTGGTTTGACCGTGCATAGCGCGGCATAAAGTTTCTCTAGATTTAGGATACTTTTTTTTGTATTCCTAAAAAGGGCAAAGTCCTGCTTCAATTTTGTCTGTCAACGTGTTTGGTGGTCGTCTCGACATCGTAATAGTGTTATCCTGTTTAATATATAATCCTTTATGCTAATCCTATACTAAACTTTATGATTTATTTGTTTAGTAGCACTATCTATATATGATTTTATTTAGTATTACCATCATGTTAAATACATATTTTAAGGAATATAATTAAATATTTAAAAAATATTTTAATTTAAGGCATTGGGTTTTATTCAATATTGCCTTTACACCAGCAAAAGTGTTCGAACCCGGATCAATCGGGTTTTTTATCCGAATTTCGGGTTCGGGTTTATCACCACCCGAGCTCGGATCGGGTACAGAAACGCTAGTTTATATACAACAAAGTGTAGACGCCCCTGTGTCAACGCCTCAATGCTCCCGGCCACTGTGTCTTCGAAATATTGCTGATAAGAAGTGGTACAATGCTTAAAAACTTAATATGAAATGTAACATTATATGTATATATCCGGATGTTTTATATTAATAAAAAAATATATAAAAATTATACCGCGCATTCAAGTTGAGAGTGTAATATCCTCTCTTTTTGGCATGGCGGATGGTTATTTTAAGCCTATTTTTTCTCACATCTTATTTAATGGGCTCTTTCAAGCAACTGCACTTAGAAAAATAGAAATAAATATATCTCTCACAATAATATCTGGAAGTGTAAGGGAGAGGTGCGAGTGTCACCAAATTTAACCACATACATGTGTTAGAAAGAGATGAGAAATATAAAATACTGTAGTACTATAAGAGAATGATAGAAAAACATATACAAAAAAAAAAGAAAGAAATTGTACAAAACAAAAAAAAAAATAAAGAACTTATACAAAGGTATGTAAATATCATAAGACTTTTTACACGTTTCAGAAAAATAAATATAAAAATAAAAACTGCATATTTTAATATTTAAATCTTTGGCGGAGTCAAGCGGTTTTCTAGAAAAAAATATTAAATTAAAATGTCAAATGGAAAATGGAAAACAAATTGATAATAAAGCCGGGGCAAAGCGCAGGAGCACGAGCATATAAATCAGCTTCTATTTGTACCTAAACATAGGTGAAATTAGTGATCTATTAATTTTAAATGTTGTCTTGTGTCACAAAGGTTAATATGCGATATAACGTGAGCCTGAGCATTCACAGGGCTCTGTTCTTTGACGTTGTAAAAATATGGACGAAAACTTGGATCGCGCTGAAATCGTGGATTATCGAAATGTGAATTATGCTTGGACTTAAATGAAAATAATCTTATATAAATAATAAAAGACATCTGGTGGACCTGGTGTAAGAAATTTTTCAGTTTGTTTGCAGTTTAATTTAATTGAATACATGTCAAATATAATCAAAACATTTATTAGACAGCGATGTAGTTCGCATATATGTACACATGGCTACAGTTGCAGGAAATCGTCAGATATAGGAAACGTAACGAAATTAACCCTCCGCGTGAATACATGGTGGTCCTGCTCATGACTAGGACCACCCTCTGGTGCCCGCTTATCGTTGAATATTGGGACACCCTGTATATAATCTAAGAAATAATATACTAAATTACATAAAACATTTACTTTAACCATGAAAAAACTGTAAAACAATGAGCAAAAGGAACAAAAAAGTGCATTTACTAACATTGGAAAATACTAACGTCGTTTGTACGCTTTTTTTAAGAAACAGAGTCAGACGCTGCTGGAACCTTAAGTCCCTACCACTACTAGATTTGTTAGGGGGCATAGGTGTAGTATACTCATAAGAGAGAAATAGGAGTTTGAAATTTAAACTGTTCCTTAAAAGACCAAGTAGACACGCGAAGGGTTAACTCTATTTGACACTAAAACAGACTTGAGAATATCCGATCGCGGACTATGAACGACTGGGATATGTGCAACGCCGTACAGACCGTCAACGGTCTTCTGTTTATGGGTATTGTGGACAGAGCTTACATTTATACATAATATGTACTTTTATCTCGTTAAACACAGTGATGTATTGATAAATATTACAGAAAAACTTGTTCTCATGATAAAGCGTGATAATGCGAAACAATTCCAATACACCCTACTGACAACAGTCGCAAAATAAAATATTTACCAAGTTGTGTGAAGAGCATTTCAAATATAACAGTGTTCTTGTAGACATCGTCACCATAAAGTTTAGGTCAATGCTGACGCAAAATGATAATTTACATACAAACGATATTGTAATCAAGGATAATTGGTCCCAAAACAGTTTCAGGGTGGTTATAAGGTCAATACCTTTAAGGACGACCCTTCTAGAAGCGTTTGTCCGTTGATAATTAAAGTAATAATGTTTACTCATTGTAACAGTGATTATACTTAATAATTACCGAGGGGGCAGAACTTTGAATGGCTAACTGCTTTAGAATATTGTTCATAGCAGTGTGGATGTTACCGAAAGAATATCACCCGTGAAAAAATAATATTGTCTTAGTAATGGAAATAGAAATTTCACACTAAAACGAATTATAAGATGACAATTTTCACGGAAACGAAATTCCTTGAGTGTTGTTCGGTTTTACAGGAGTGTTGTTTGGAATAGGAAATGTTGGAAAAGATATACAAGAAAGAAAGGAAAGGATAGAGAAAACAGCGAAGTAGGAATGAGTCAAACGGAGAAGAAAAAGGTGGAATGAGAACAAAAAATCGAGAGTGTTTAAGTATGCCCAGTAAACATTTTGGAGTCACTTTGACATTATATTGAAAATGCGTATGATTTTTTTGTCATGAAAGAGTTCATTTACAGTACAGTTTCTTACAGTCATTCATATGAAATTTTATCAACTACAAATACCCCTCGCATTAGAAATGAAGATAAAGTTGATGCGAACTATAATTGAAAGACAATAGTGATAAAAAAATCACAAAAAAGGACACTTCATCAAATTGTTTACTGGTTGGTAACAGTAAAAAGTAAAAAGAGACATGGAGAAGGGCAAAATAGAAAGAAAGAATGGAAGGAAAAAGGCGGATGGCGAAAGTAAAATAAGAAGAAAGGTAAGGTGCAGGAAAATGAGTAATATAGAAACGATTTTTTGCAGCGGAAAAGGTCATTTGAAGCAGGCATTGGGGAGAAGAGGAAGAGAGAACATCTAGGATGTGTAACAAAGAGGAGGCACCGTTAGAACACGCTAGCGGAGTAAGTAAAGAAGAACTGTTTCAAAGAAAGAAAGAAGGAAGAAGTTGGATAGCATAGGTATGAAAAAAGAAAAGAACAGGAACTGGAACAGAAGGAAATATAGAATGGAGTGACACAAAAAGATATATCGACAAGGAGAGTAAGAGAAGGAAGCAGAGGAGACTTAGGGAAGGACTGAAGAATTCAAAGGAGAAGTGATAGTATAAATATATCCAGTAAACATTTTGGAGTCACTTCACCATCATATTGAAGATATGTATGACTTTTTTGTCATGAAAGAGTTCAGTTTCTCAAAGTCGTTCATATGAAATATCTATTTTATTGGCTACAAATGGCGAAACCACTCCATCTATCAGAATATAAGTGAAAATAAAGTTGATGCGAACTGTAATTGAAATGAAATATGTTATAGTAAGAACAAAAACTGAAAAATGAAATGTAATGGATATTGTAACGCTGAATGGCATGGTATACATATTACAACATAGCCTGGAAGTAATCAGATTTATGATGTATGATATTATAAAGAATAGAACCGCGGACCGCACTTTCCACAACACTTAATAGGATCATGTTTGTTGTATGTTTTATAATAAATATTCAACAAGATATTTTTCGTTTTAGGCACGTTTCGAAGTTATGAACAAAATGAGTCTTTGTCATGATATCAATATTTTTTTAAATTAAAATAGCACAACAAGAAAATAAAATATATCTAAAGTAAATATTGATTACGCTGTATACGTGACAGGATTAGTGTTGAACAACAATGGCTATGGCTAGAGAGCTCGGCATCCATATATCCATATCCACATCCACATCCACATCCACATCGATAAACCGGATGCTGACAATGACAACAGTTCGAACTTTTCAAACTGTTAGAGCAGCGACCCGCGCCGCGACGTGCTAAGCCTAATAACAAACGCATGTTAAATCATTTAACCACGAGCATATAAGTTTATGCAAAATAATTAGCCGTGCTCGCTTATTTGAATAATTTGGTGTGCTCCATCTTGAAAAAATGACTGTTAAGGAGGTACAGGACGTTAACGTAAATGATGAAAACGTTTTGAAATTTGGAGGGTCGATACAAATAGTTAAAATAAATGCTGTCTCAAAATTTTAGAGGAGTTCTAGGGTTCATAATTTTCTTTTTATACATGATTAAAAATAGTCATTTTCCATACAAATCATAAGTTTTAGCTCAATTTCACCACATAATATAACTTTTAATTATAAAAAAATGGTGACACGGCTTTCAAAAACTAGGTGTACATAAAAGAATCTTTTCTGTAACTATTGCAAAAAGAAAATTATCAAAAGGATACCTATTTACGAAAATATTTAAATAAAACCTTAAAGAAACAATAAATGTAGGTTATAAGCCGGCAACGTTGCAAATGCCAATTTGAGCGGAAAATTCAAAATCGGAATAAATGTTATATAAAATATAACAATTTATTGGTCAAAGAACCAAATCACGCATGCGTCAACACAAGTAATTTGATATTAATTACAGGTAATTTTTAATTTATTAAACTATTATATGCATAAAAAATCATTTTAACAAGCAAAAAGCAGTTTAATAGGGAATTGAAAAATTCATATTCAAAGGTACAGTCCCAATGTTTGCTCGTCCCTCATGTACTTCGTATTTTGCATTTCGTATTACGGAGAGATAAACTTTTTGCATTTGTACGTCCTGTACAGTTTTTAGCAATATCTCCTTAGCTATGGGTCCTACGATAAAAGTTGTTTTATCAACCTGATGGAGGTTACAATTTGCTACAATTTGTGTATACAACATTATTTTGCATATGTGATAGATATTGAGCTGCACTGCTGTGAAGTAGAGCACTTCACTTAAAATTAGTAATGATTCAAAAAAGCGGATCGGCCGGATTAAACACATAGTACTGTAATTTTAATTGTTATTAAATGTTATGATGAGAAAAGTGTTGTGTTATTTTTACTTAGAATTTTGAGTAACTTTAGAAAATATTGTACTATTCAAAGATAGAAAAATTGCCTTTGCTGATCTTGAACCACAAGAATTTGTAAAAGAGCAATTAATAAAGTATCTACAAAGCGAATGTTATAACTTCTGAATTGAAAAGTACTGATTTCTTTTCCAAAAATGTACAACAACTCAGGTAGAAATGATCTTGCAGTGCAGCTTCACGTTTGTTAGTTTACCACAACCTTATTCTAAGATTCATTATCTAAAGTTTTACACTTGTTCGCTTGCCATAAGGTAATTCTAATTACTGTATCATACTTGCTAGCTTACTACACGCTAATTAAATTGATACATTTTTTACCGTGAGCAGATTTTGCGCCATATCTAAACTTAAATGTGACATTTACATTCCGGTGCCAGCCGGATATGAAGAGAAATGAAAAGCAAAAGATGAGCCTCCGAGTACAAGAATATCTGTTACAAATTGAATATTTTTTTATTTTATTATTTGTATCACACTGATGCTGTAATAACCGAAACCCGATGTATGATGTACAGTCAACAAAATAAATTTTAATTATGTTTTAAATGAAACAAACCATGTCAGACTATACTCGTACAACTATAATTAAAGTGTGAAAAAGTTGAATTCGTCATGGCAACGACATCGCAGCTTCAGATGTCTGATGTCTCAGATGTTCTGTATCAGTGTCAGCAGTCTGTGTACGTATGCGTGTACCGCTGTTAGTTTTTAGTGGAACTAGTAACACTAAGCTGAGAGTGATGATTGCAAGTAGATGTACTCTACTCCAAAATTGTTATTTTAAGATTATTTTGATGTACTTTAGTTAATAAGTACGTTTTATTTATTTAACGTCAACTTATATCCGATACTAATCCTATCACCGACGACCTCCTACTATGTAAGTGATTTTTAATATGATGAACTTAAGCCACTTTTTCAATTGTGAGTTAGCATAACTGTACCTTAACCAAACAAAAGACCTAGAATATAATTTCGTTAGTTGACTGTTGGTTTTTGAAAAAACTAAAATTAAAAAGCCCATTTCAGTTAAGTTAAACTTCAGTTATGGCATAACAGTACTAATGTTGCGCTGATCTTGGAAATGTTACGTGAAAACATAGCAATTTGACTTCAACTTCTCAATGCTCTAGGGCGCTGGGTTATCAAAATTCATTTTACTCAAAGAATGAAACAGTAACGCTATTTCTTAAATGTAAGGCATATGACTTTAACATATGGCTTAAAGAAGCTTAGGGGGTTGTGGTCTAGAATTAAATTTTTTTTTTTTTGTTACTGTTAAATTTTTGTAAGGATATTGACAATATTTTCGTTCCTACAGCCGTTTTAGCATATATCAATAGCCATATAGCCATAGCATATACCATATAGCAATATCCATACTTAAAACTTTAATCTCATTTATCTCAAAACTATTTTTTTCAGCATGATGTTGTAGAAAAAAAAAGAATCATCTGAAATTTTAATATGTTATTCACAACATTAATAGCTATCGTTGGAACTATATTCATTTTGTTATTTCAATAATTTCTTAATAACTGGTAAAAAAAACCCGGTTTTTAGAACATCAATTTCAAAAGTGTGCCATTTTGTCAATTTTCAATTTTTTTTTCTTTAGTCCCGACCATAACTGTACTCATACTAATTAATAATTTTCTTGGTTTTTATTTTTTAGATAAATAGAATTGCGAAAGGCAGCAACCAATTTTTTGACAGGGTCTACTTCAATATAATAATTAACATTTTTTATGAATTTCAAAGAGTATTTTTGGATTATCTACATACAAATAAGTGTAATAATAGGCCTAAAAAGTAAAAATATCGTTTTTCATTAATTTTATTACAAAAAAACAGGCATCAAAATATCTTAAATTTTCAAGCTGTAGACCACCGCTTTACGTTTATTTAATTTATTTTATTATTGGTCTATTTATATTTTTATAAATCCTTAATAAATCTGTATTCAAATATTCCGGATTATATGTGATAACACTCAAAAATTTCTAAATATATAAGGACATAGTCAAATAAATTTTATAACGACCCAGAAAATATAACGCTCTTCAGGTATCAAACCTAAACACTCAGAAATCTGCCGTCAGGTCTCAGTCAGTCTGTATAGGTTAAATTTTAATAAAGAAATTTTTTTTCTTGTTCGATAGCAAAAACCAGTTTATTTTTAATGAAAAACAAAAAATCTGATATTGAGTCACTGGTTTCAGCATATGGTGTATGTACAAATTTCTGGTACCACACTAACGAAAATTTTAACAAAAGATTTGCATCCCTGCAAAACCTCTTTTATTCGTTATAGCTGCATTTTCACAGTAAGAGCCATTCTATATAAGACCAGAAAATTTTCAAAAAACGCTCGTACATTGTTATTCATTCATTGTCTACAAGATTTTATTGTTCTCCGCTTATTTTTCATTTCTTTTCATTCTAAGCGTTGGACTCGTACCACACATGACTCACATTATTTTTGAAGAGGTTCTACGAATACGTTTTTCTCTTTTTTTAATTTATTTTAAATATCTTTAAATTAATGTTAAATTTTATTCTAAATATAAACGACCTTGCTTAATTTTTTTTAGTCATATTTGAAATTGTAATAGTATGTACCAAACTTAACCATGCGTGAAGCATTTGAATACGACAAGAAGGATAGGCGATATTAACCGAATATTCTAGAAATGGTAATAGACAATAGGCAATTGCAATATTTAAGAAATACAATCTCGTGACAATATTGCTGTCTTATCTTCTTGTAAATAGAATCTTCCTTGTTATCATTCTCTAATACACAAATTGGAATAGCTCTGTCTAGCATGTACAATATTATTAATTACATTACATACATTAATTAGTATACTAAATATAAACAAATACCTGTTTCATATTAGATATTAATAACATAATTCATTCAAAAGATTTCATTTATAACAACACTTGTTCAAGCTAGTATAGTACAAAGACCAATTACATACTGCTAGCTTGAGCAATAACTGGTTATTTACGAATATATTTATTTTAATTAATAATGTAAACAAAGAACCAAAAACTATTTTCAAAGTCAGATGCAAAACAACAGAAAACTATAGACAGTTTTTTTAATTTTTAGTTAAGCGATGAGAAAACAAAATAGAAGACCTTAAATGTTTTTTCTTTATTTAATTTATTTAACGTCAGCCTATTTCCAACGATTTCGTACTATGTTGGCTTCAGTGGCGTAGCGTGCCTTAGACGGGCCCTGTATCAAAATCTATTGGGGGCCCAAATGATAGGTAAAGATTTTTCACAAAAGGAACAAAAACGCTCGCATTGAATTAAAATAAATATATATTGGATATACGTTATTATTTACAATTAATACTTGTAAGAACTAAGCTAGGCAAACAATTCAAATCAAATGTACACTTTTCTTGCCGTTTGTTCGGCGAACTTATTTATTAAATTATTCATAGCCGAAGACGATTTCAGTTTTTCTAAATTTTCTGCCTTTATAGACAAGAGTGATATGTCTGATAGCCTTTCATGTCCTATAACTTTTACCTTATTATCCTTAGATAATTTCGAAAAACTTCTTTCAGCTGTTGCAGTTGTAACCGGAAGAGCCAAGAATAGAAAGCATGTTGTTATTACCTTCGGAAAACTGGATGCAAAGCTATTGAATTTTATCAGCAATAATTCCATGAGTTCCTTAATGGAATGAATTTTCTGAATTTCAGATTTTAAGCATGTTTTCAAAGCAATTCATTGTTCATAAAGATCAACTGACATGTCTTTACTGTATTTAGCAGACAGTTGTCCGGTATACTTTTTTATTCATATTACGAGATACGGCAGTAGATGTACGGCACTGGTTGGCTTATAGTTGTGTAATAAATTTACGATTTTAACAACCAAACCCAGAAAATATAACACTGATCCGAGGATCGAACTCGAAGACACATCAGTCTAGCATCAGAGTACGAGTCATACACTACACTGTGTGCAGTAAAGCATGATTTGATTTCCCTCTACTCCTAGAGTTTTGTAATGCCAGCCTCTATATTGGTCATAAACTCGCGAAGTATTGTGCAGAAATTGCATCTGCATGTGTACATGGAAGATGGAACTAAAGGTATGTAGCATGGGGACCAAAAAATATTGATCACTGAAGTGTGTGTGAAGGAAGTACAGTGGTGAACCGAACACTGTTCGCCGTGGCACGAGGAGTACAATGTCAACGGATTTACCCTCATTCGCATACCACCACAATCACAATCTGAACGGGTAGCCTAGCTCACCCATCCAAACCGTGACCGGCCGGTTCTGGTGCGTTCAACATGGCCGTTGATCAGTCTAGCATCCACTGTGTCGTCCATTAATTGTAAATAAATCGAAATATTTTAAGAGATATTAATAATTAAATAGTCCTTTTTGACCCACAGATGGTTTCCAAAGGGAAAAAACACTGTTCTAGAAGATTTGACGCAATCTGCGAAGTAATACGCAGCGCCTAAGACCGTCCGCACATGAGGCGACTGGTTGCAAACCTTAGCCTCGAATCTGTCCGAACCGAATGAGAATGCAACTATGTTGTTAGTGAGAGAATGCACGTGTATACGAATGAAAGAACACACACGGCACGAACGAAACTAAAGTGGTTTTGAGCGACAATGTTTCTTGGTCGCAGAGCAATTATGCCTGGTTGCATACTTTTGATGGTGACATCATGAGTAGAGATGTGCACAAATACTATTAAAAGTATTTAAATGCATACATACATATATACAAATACGACACAATAAAAAAATTCTACAGAGTCACGAAACACGGCTCGACTAGTTTGCAATCAGACGAATCGTGTGCGGGGTGCCTAAGATGACAATGAAACAGAAAATGTTTTTCTAGTAAAAAGCAATTGCACTATTTTTTTAATTATCAGAATATTGTAATTGAATGAAACAAATAAAATTGTTTGTAAAAAACGTAAATCACAAATAAGAAGTTTTTAGTATTCATATAAAAACCGCGAACTAACAAAGATAAGAAATAAGAATTTCGTAAGTGCTTAGAAAATAAATATAATAGGCAAAAAAAAAAGATGTTTTAAATTTTTAACCAGTTATTCACATTAATTAATAGTTTTGCATCTGAATTTGAAATGTGGTACTTTTCAATGATAATTTATTATTTAGATACCTATTACTTTCTGCGTTACTAAATCGTTGACAGGTTATTTGGAAGTAAATAAAACATAAATATGCGCTGGACAGAGCTATTCCTCGTATTTACAAGGTAAAGTAAACCAGGTCCATTCTATGATAACTCTTATCTCCAGAACTTACTTGCAATAATAAAGACGCCCATTGTTAGTGCAGTGGACAGTCCAACCTGTCTTCAGTGATTTCTGAACGACACCCAATGCCGTCTTCGTATCCGAGGTATCTGCGACCACAGCAGCTGCTCCTTCAGATCCAGAAGCAGATGCCGACGCGGCCGCAGATAAGGATGCTGACTGTAGTAGCATCTTCTCAAATTTACGCTCTGCAAATAAAAGAGATTACATGTTAAAATCACTGAATAATAAAATAATTTCGAGATAATAATCAATTAAAACAATCTGGTCGGGTATAAGTGTGAATGTCAGTGAGCGGCCTGCGAACTTCCGGTAAATGATGCCGAACAACAAATCTTATGAATGGGCGTGTGTTAAGCAAACAATAGCTTTTTATTTCTGTTAGTTCTTGTGTTAGTATTATAAAAATGAAATAAGTTCTCATTATAAGTTAAGGAGGTATAGGACGTTAACGTAAATGATGAAATCGTTGTGAAATTTGGAGGGTCGATACAAATAGTTAAAATACATGCTGTCCCAAAATTTTAGAGACCTAGGGTTCATAGTTTTCTTTTTATACATGATTAAAAATAGTCATTTTCCATACAAATCATAATTTTTAGCTCAATTTCATCACATAATGTTATATACTCCGTATATAACTTTTAACTATAAAATCCTTTTTCAAAATATTTAATTTGTATTTAAATTGAATTAATATAAATTTGATATTAATTATAGGTAATTTTTAATTTATTAAACTATTATATGCATAAAAAATCATTTTAACAAGCAAAAAGCAGTTTAATAGGAAATTGAAAAATTCATTTCAAAGGTACAGTCCCAATATTTGCTCGTCCCTCATGTACTTCGTATTTTGCATTTCGTATTACCGAGAGATAAACTTTTTGCATTGACGGTACGTCCTGTACCTCCTTAATGACGACATAATGAAATATTTGGGTGGTGTACCAGGGTTCTCCACTAAATGAATTGCCTTAAAAACTGGAGGCAACTAAGAAATAGACCTAGACTGCACAAATGTTCTTTCCATCGCACTTTTCACAAAGATGTTTACTACCCTTTCGATGGAATAATTATAAATATAAAAATTAATAATACAATATATTTAAAATTAATTAACATATATTTATTGAATTAATTCAACGTCGGCCTACTTCCAATGCTGAGTCCTATCATCGACGACCTTCTACTATGTTACCAACACCATTGCCTAATAAGATTTTGTAATTATGTGAGCACATAACCAAATTATCTTTGATAACTCTACCAGAAACCTTTACCTGTGTCTACCCAGAAAATATTGCACTGGTTCGGGAATCGAACTATCCTATATATAACTAACTATAAAGGGAAGAGGCGGAGATAGAGAAATGGAGTGAGAAAGAGAAGGAATGGCATAGTAGAAGCAGGAGGAAGAGTAGCAGCAGGAGGAAGAGTAGCAGGAGGAGTGAAAGAGTAGCAGGAGGAGTGAAAGAGTAGCAATAGCAGTTTTGTTTTTATTTTTTCTTTTGGAAGGAGTGAGAATGTTTAGATATAATAAGAATCAAGAATGAATTAAGCACAATGATATCTAATTTAATTAGTTAAGGCAGAAAAATGTAGTATAAATAAAAATATATAACTAACTGTCATTTTTTTATTAAAAGAACTATATTATATTTAAATAATTTGTTTTAAAAATTATCTAAATCATTCTTAACGACACCTAAATTTTAGCAGTTAATTTTTAATGAACAATAACATATAATATAAACAATAATTAATTTAAATATTATATTCCATTTTGTTGACTAATCGTACTTAATGAATACTAATTTAATTTGCAACTAATATATTAATTTATCACGCGATCATTAACGAAATAAGAATAGCTACGTTTGAATTCGATAAAATACAACTTTTTTTGATCATTTATAATTGTTTTTATTATTATGGTCCATGTTTTTTATACAATTTATGTCTACGTAGCTAATCACTGAGATACAACAAGTAACTACTGGTCTGAATTTGACAAATTTAAAAATTAACTGCTCAAATTGGCTGATGTTGAACAAATATGTCCAATAAAGTAACCTAATAATTTGAAATATAGTATTTTGAAAAAAATTTCATTCAGTGACTTATATTTATCATATCATCAATCACTGCTCGCCAAGAACGAGATTTGGGAATAATTTTACTCCGGATAATTTTATTTATCCGAGTCCCGACTGGGGAAATATATATAAAACTAGCTGTCCCGGCCACGCGTTGCTTTTTGTCATATTACATTACATAGCGCCATCTATTGAATATTTACTCAATCTAGTCAACAGAATATTTACTCAATCTAGTCAACAGATGTCGCCATCTTTTAAAATCAGATAATTAATAATAAATAAGCTATCCTATCTTTCAAGTTGGATCAAACTGCAAACGGTGTACAAATTTGATTAAAATCGGTTAAGTAGTTTAGGAGTCCATCGGGAACAAACACCGGACAAACAACGTGACACGTAATTTATATATATTAAGATATACCCGCTAATCACGGTCTTGTTATTTAAGGTTTATCTAACACAAAAAAGTTGTTGGTTATGAACACGATTTTATCTAATATGCATTGTTTTGCGACCTATTTTTACTGCTTTTTGAGAAGTAAATCTATCTTTTCGCGCATTACCATGTTCTTAAAACTTCTTAAAGAGGTCACGTAAACAATTTTATGTTCTTTACACCTTTAATGCTCTCTGAATTATTTATTCGTATTTTAAATACGACTAGGTTGTGCTTAAGAAAAGATATTATATAAATGTAATGTAACATTCATATTTTATGTTTAGTGGGTTGAGTTGACCTTTACTAAGAAACATTACATATTAAGATTCCATTTTATCCTGTGCGAATTTGTAAATTTTATTTATCCTAGATTTCATTTTCTCCAGTCTAAATTTATCTTAAATTCCATTAGTATAACATCCCCTAAACCCAATTTTAATTCCGCTATGAGTAAGAGCAAGAGGGCATTATCCGTGCGCATTAGAGTGAGTGAGACATAAACCTTGATTACATGATACCTGGAAAATGGCCACCTGGTCAAGTTAGCAGGTAGGCATATGATCATTGTACATACTAACACTAAGTGAAGTAGAAAATAAGTGACATCTGCCGGTTCTGGGATCTTGGACTATTAGTAGTTACGGCACCAAAAAAATTAAAAGTCGTCATTCAAAAGTACGGTTTCGTACAACACGATATTTTATAGAAGTGTATTTACCGTGTTATATGTGGATTACATCACCTGTATAATATATTTAACCTAGAATTGTAGATTAAGGAATCTACTTAATCAAAATCAATAGACACGAAGTAGTACATGAAGAACTATTTTAAAATAGTTCGCTGTACGAGTATGTAGACGTTTAATGAAACTTTTGAAGCAGGCTGGTCAGTAAATATAGATTAAGTAGTGAATAATGAATTTGAATATTGATCAAAGTATAATTGAACTTTAGAATAAGAAAATTAGGTCAAAGTCCACATAGAAATACAAGTAGTTATTACTATAAGTACGAGAATACAGTATACGGACATTTTAGATCAATTGAATCTTTTATTTGACCTTCTGTTTGTTTCGGATTGTATAATAGGGAAGTTGTGCAAGATTACAGGCATACTCGTGTTTGTGTGACATTGTATTCTGTTTGATTATTTAAACATTAAAAAAACCTGTTGTTATTTAAATAGTTACAAAACATCGAGACAGATTATATTCGTATTACTTAACGAATTATACTACGAGTTGACTGTATGGTATCTGTTTTACATTTAATAAATACAAGGTTTTTCAATTATTACTTACATGAAGTTACAATTTGTGATGCGGGAACTATGCAAATCAGATCTTAAAATGATACCTCTTATTGAAACCTCAAACTCTTAGATTCATTAATATTTAAAAGCTACTACTGTTTACCCTCTTCACAAGCGACGTCTGTCTTTTGTATGTGAATTGAATTTCACGAGATATCATTTCACATTTTAATTTAATTTTTAAATTGTAATATTTAACTCGTTCTGTATTAATTTTATATATAACAACAAATATTTTTTCATATAAACTGACTAAAAAAATATATTTTTTTCAATAAAATATTTTTGATTTGTAAATTAGGTATCAGAGTTAGCCTATATACAAAATTTCAACTTTCTAGCACATTTACGTCCGGCAAAATAATCAATTATTACACAATTTAAAATTTGAGTTTTTTAATTTACAAATTTCTAATTTTCTAAATTTCTAAGTGCCCCTTTTATTGATTTTTGAATTTTGAAATATGTTCGCATAAAATTGCGTAATACACATGCAAAATTTTATCATGTACTATATCTTTCACGAATTAAAAGTTATACAGGAAAGAGTGATTATTTCTTTACCAGTTTTTCTAAAATTACGGGTATTCAACTACAAATCCGAGAACACCAAAAGTCTTAGAATTTTTTCTCTACGAAATAAGAAATTTTCAAAAACATCACAGGAGCCGTTTTGGAGCCACCATACAAAATTCAGTACCAAACACATAAACAAGTCTTGATAGGATATTAGTAACATTATCTGTATACTTTAAAGTATCATTCTCACCTACTGTTTTAGTTTTATTGTTTAGTTATAAGAATATGATAGCATAGCGTAATAAGCGTTTTATGTTTAGTTTTATAACTATGCATAATCCGAACCTTCTAAAACATAATACGTAACAGGACAGTGTTTCTTTTTATCGAATTCATATATAACCCACAATCTGTTAAATGAAAATGAATGCTCGGCTTGTGAAAAATTAAGAAATATTAATAATTAATATTCAATAAAGTATATTTCCAAAGTACGAGATATGCGCACTAAGTACATTTAAAATTAAACCTTAAAAATAAAATACTCTCTTTCTGTGACTACAATTTATGTTAAAACATAAAATTAATATAGTAATTTCACTGTGAGAAACATACAGTAAAATCTACTATGTGAACATAGCACCAGAGTGCTATAATAGTAATATGATAAAATTTTCTATGGCATCAAATAAGAATTACTATGTCCACAGCAATTTTTATATTTTACATAGGTTTATGTCAAAACTCGTAGCAACGTTCACATAGTAATTTTTTCATTGTATTTTTTACAGTGTGGGAATGGAATTCCAAACAGATTTGTAGGCATTATTTTGCTATAAAATCTCAAAAATTGTAGATGTCCCAGTAGGATTACTCTTAAGCTTAGTTGAAATACTTCTCCCTCTCCTCAATGGCTATGATACTATCTTCCATTATCGTACTCTGCCTCTCTTTCACTCTCTATCTGTTTCGTTTTCTGCGGTAAAGTGCATTTATGGTTTACTCGTGTTTCGTATTTACTGAGGATTATTGACTGCTGATTAAACGCGTTGGTGACATACTGCAAACACACGTTTGTATGCGTTTCGAGTCCTAATTTGTATTTTCTCTATATAAATTGTTAATACGTTCAATCCTAATGTGTACGAAATAAAACCATGCGAGTATTTGTAGATTGAATAATTATTCAATTGTTTAATGATAAAATAATTTTACACTTTTTAATAACTAGATAAGCTCACAACCAATATCAAATTATACAATGTTACATAAAATTATTATAAACCAATTTACAAAAAATAATGTGAACTTCTTAAAACTATTATAAACAAAATTACACAAAATAACATAAACTTCTTAACTCTATGGTAGTCTACATAATTTTGTGAAAATAATATAAAACAAATTAATTACTATCCTAAATATAACAGAAACCATAATTATCAATGTAGCATACATTATCATTTGCATAATGTACACAACAATCATCAACTCAATAGTTACAATGTTATTGAAACAATTATCTTTTAACAATTCCAACAGTACAGATGTTTGTTTTACATCAATGTTGTAAACATTGCAATTAATATCTGATGGAAGTATTGTATTTGAATCAAAAATTTTATTTGTTGCTTGTTTGATTCGCACCAGCAACACTGCGCTAATAATCTCAAGCTGGGGTATTGTAAGTACCTTACTTGATGGAGCTACACTGGACTTGTAGCAAATTAAATTTGTTTTTATTTTAATATTTATAAAAATAATATTGTGTTTTAAACCTAATGTCATAATACTGGTTGATCTGTTTAATAATGTTTTATAAACCTCCAATAATGAAGGATTGTGTCTAAATCTTTTTTCCAACACATTAAATCTTTGCGGGGCAACTGAGAAAGAATCCTCCAATTCTATTTTATTTACTAGGCTGAGTAATGGCAAATCAACAGTTAAATTATTTTTAAGTGCTACTGAATTTTGAAATTTATGTTCAGCCTTTAAGTAATCCTCAGAAAACTTATCTGATTCCTCTGGGACTTTCTCAGTTGTCCAAGATTGTTCCATAACATTCTCAAGGTTTGTATATTCACAAATAGCAAGATTACATACAATATTATTATGTGAATACTTATTTTTATTATACAATTTTCTTGGAACCACATTTCCTTTATTATTATTGTCATGTGACATATTTTTATAATCTAAACTATACTCAATTGCAATTGCACGTCTTTCTAAAAATGAAATAAATTCTGCCATAGTAGGCAGTTCTTCTAAATTTCTTTCCATGTGGAAAGTGCGGTTAGTAACGATATCTAATTTTCTACTTAAGGCCGAGATTAAAATCATATCCCACTTGTCTACAGGCTCATCAAGATTTTTTAACGCTTGTAATTGCTGTTTTACTTGACATAAAAAAGCCCTTATATCGACTGCAGTACCTTTCTGCATGTTGGGAATATCAAGTATTATATTAATGTGATAAAAGATTAATCTTGCCTTATTTTCATACCGCGCTAACAATAAATCAATAGCCTCTTTGTATGAACTGTTCACAAGCGGCAGATTTATAATTATTGAGAGAGCCTCATCAACGAGATACTTTCTCAAATAAAAAAGTCTTTGAACATCGGACAATGATGCATTATTGTGAACCACTGCTTGGAAGAGCTCATAAAAGGGCTTAAACCTGGTTATATCCTTGCCATCGAAGGTTGGAATTTCCACCGCTGGGAGCTTCAATGGAACTAATTCAGGCCTATTAACTTCTTTTAACTTATTGATGCTAGCATTTAATTTTGCAATAATGTTAAAATACTTCTCTTCAACTTCTTCAATGTCTTCCTCATCTTGATCATCAATTTCTAAAATGCTGTACTGCGTGAGCTCGTACGATTGGAATGTAGTCATCATCTTTTCTTTTTTCACCTGCAGCACCTCCACTGTAGCGGAGTCGAGAGCCCTTGGGTCGCTGACGTAATTGTCCATCCGTGATATTGCACTTTTTGCAGCCGTCCGCGCCGATCTAAGCCTTTTCAATCCCTCCATCTTGCTTAGGTGATAGATTCGTACTTATATGATAGATGAAACGTGGATGACAAACTAATCCAGGTTAATCCAGCAACATGAGAAGTTTTTAATAGATTGGTACTTGCAGATAGTAATAATAACTTTGTACCTTCATGAGTAAAGAAGTATTTTACTCTCCTCCAGCATCCATGTATCCTCTTCCGTAATGAATAATTTTTCTTAAAATATAAACGTGTAGTAATCCAAATTATATGCGAATCCGCTTAAATCAAACGTTGCATTACCCAATCAATGGCAATTGATGACTTGCCAGGCCGCCATAGGGTAAATGTAACAAAATAGCTTGCACTTGTGCTGGTTACTATACAGATGTAACCTCAAAACACCACGAAATCACACGCGGGTACCAATGGCTTGTAAGGCCAGTTTTTTTTTTGTAGGAATTAAAACCTTCTTGAAATATAATTGTAAAATAACCAGCTTCGCTTGTAAGGCTTCTGGAAATGTAATTGTAAAATATCCAGCTTCGCTTGTAAGGCTTCTGGAAATGTAATTGTAAAATATCCAAATCCTCCGTGAATCCGCCAAAATAGAGCGTCCCATTTACCCAATCAATGGCAATCGCCAAGGGGCAAATGTAATAAAACGCCAAAAATACAATGAAAAACACACGCGGTTAATAAACTCGAAGGATCGGCTTTGTAAGACTCGAAGGACCAGCTTCGCATGTACGAAATAAAACCATGCGAGTATTTGTAGATTGAATAATTATTCAATTGTTTAATGATAAAATAATTTTACACTTTTTAATAACTTTGAACCAACATTCTTATAATAACAAGATGGTTGGGAATTATGATCTTGACAGTGTAGAAGCCCAAAACACAACTGACACGAATGCCATATCGCTGTAGCGTACAGCAGTCGTCGTATTGTAGTCATGCGCATTACTTCTATTAGAGACAACAATACATTATAATGTTGGAATGCCAACAGAGACATCTTCTTATGTTCTGTACTAATTTTGTACTGAACATAATGTATTACTCAACGTGCTTATTACCTGAATTCATGAAATACTATACGAGGCACAAACATAACACAAATGGGGTATGTTCCAGGTCACATTAACCAAGTATTTTCTAAACCAGTGAATTATTTATGCAATTACCATTGAGAAAGAAAAATATTTAACACAAATGAATATATATTATAAAAAAATTTAAAGAAATTAACTTTATAGAATACACATCTGTTTTTAATGGGACAAGGATCAAGCCGGAACCACTTCACGAAAATTTGACTGTGTCTTCAAAGATTAACCGTGCCCGCGGAGGTCAAAATATTCTAGGGGCTATTCATAAATTACGTCACACAAATTTCCAGCAATTCCAATCCCCCCCCCCTCTCCCTGACCTTGTCACATTTTGCGGACTAATCCTCCTCTCCCTTCCCACCGGTGTGATGTCACATTTTCTAATACTCTATTGCCCTTAGAATAAATGATCTTTTATTTTTTTGCTTAGATCTCATGGAAATTTATCCCTTTTGAAAAGAAAAAAATAAAATTATATAGCCCGTAGTGAAAATATTCTAAAATTTTATATTTTCAACAAAATTACCTTTTTTACAATTTTTTAATATATTTTATTCTGCATGTAACGTCACAACGCTTCTACCCCTACCGCCCCATATTGTCACTTTTTTTACTCTTCTAACAGCCCCCATCCACTTCGTGTGACGTAATTTTTACATGCCACCCAGAGACACCTCATTTAATTTTTGTTAGATTTTCATCTAAGATATAAGTGATCGATATTATGACAGTGTGCTCCTTAATGCCGGTTCCACACCAGAGAGACAGTTTTGAAAACAACTTTGTTGTCAAAAAACAAAACAAAAACATATTTTGTTATATTTTAAAACAGTTTTTTTTTCGAAAATAGACTGTTCACACTGAACAGTCACTGAACAACACTGAATAAAAATTATAAACACTATAAACAACAACTGACAAGCGCAAATGTTCACAAAAAACAAAACTGCGTGTTCAAACCAAGCAGATTAAAAAACAACAACAAACGTGTTTCCTTTGATTTTCCCGATTCCAGATGGGAATGTGTTTTGTTTACTAAAACAGCAACAAAAGACAAAAATGTGTTAAGAACTGTCTCTTTGCTGTAAACATTGGTGTTTTTGTTCGTGTTTGATTAAATTGTCTCTCTGTTGTGAATCTGGGCTAAGAAAGAGTGATAAGTTCAGTGTGTTTTATAACACTTATTATTAGAAAACCTCTTATTTATACCGCATAGAACTTAACTCAATAAAAAGTATTTAATTACATCAATTAATTAAGGTGCTTAATTACTAGTTCCGTATTTATTTCACGTTGCTTATAAAACACTCAATTTAATATTGATTTAGCTTTTTACACCATCGAACAACTTTAAGCTAAGCTTAACTTAGTAACAGCGAAACGTAGCTCTCAAATTACATTCGATTACCAGGTACTTAAGTACTTGAAATATTTTAAATTAGTGCTGAAACATGATGAGAGCATATCTTGTTGAGAAATGTACTTGAAAAGAACTGGTTTAAACATACGGGTACTCGGGCAATGGTGAGGTCTTGCCTTGTCCTTGCCTTTCCGTTTAGGTGCAGAGGTACACCGAGCAACACGGAATGACAATATCAAAAGTCTTGAGGGCCTCCTAATGTCTGAGGGAGGATGTACTTTTTTAATTCTTTCCAATTAGCACCGGTCTTGGATGGTCTTACAAGGAAATTAACGTACTTTGAGACGAATATACAGGGTAAAAATAATTAGAACAGATTAATTAGTGGCGTTTCTTTTAGGCCCACTGCACACGAGGCGACTGATTGCAAACCTTAGCCCCGAATCTGCCCGAACCGAATAAGAATACAACTGTGTTGTTAGTGAGAGAACGAACGTGTATACGAGTGAGAAAAAACACACGGCACGAACGGAGATCTAACAAAGAAAATTGTTATTTTAAGTGAATATGGCTCGGAAAACATCAAGCTTTCTATTAAAATAATAAAAATAGTATGTTTCCGAAAAAATAGCAAAAATAATTGACATATATATTAAAATATCATCACAATCATGCGTTACTTCCGCTGTTTCCGCTTGCACAGTTTTCACCGCATGAGTAACCGCGAATATTCGAAAGAAATTAGGTCTAAGTTTCATATATACATTTTTAATTAATTTTTTTTTGAATTTATAGTGTAATCATATATTACAATGTCCCAGGTTTATATTTATGATCTTATATTCTTATATGTTTGGTAGTGAATTTGGTATGGTGGCTCGAGAACAACTCCGTCAATGTTTATGAAAATTGCCTATTTCGGAGAGAAAAAAATTCCAAGTCTTTTGGCGGATTTTTTGGAAAAACTAAAAGAAAAAAGTGAGCGTTTTTTTGCTGTATTACTTTGCTGAATGTGTATTAAGGTATGCTGACATTTCGCAAAAATTAGAAATTCAAAAATTAAAAAGGAGAGGTTGAAGAAAATCGGGGGCTCGGTAGAGAACTTTGGAGAAAATTCATATTCTGGATTCTAGAATAATTAAGTATACTATTAATAAAAGAAAATTCAAAATTTCAAAATTTTATTTGGGTGCACGGGGGCAGTATTTACCGAGAGTAAAAATTGTGCTAGAAACTTGAAATTTTCTATATAGGCTAACCTTGGTAACTTATTTACGAATCGAAAAAAAAAATCCCAAATTTTGAAAAAAAGTTGGTCAAATAATGCATAAATTGAAAATATTTTTTATTTTGATAAAAAAAATATATTTTTTTAGTCAGTTTGTATGAAAAACTAATTGTTTTTATATGTAAAACTTATATAGAACGAGTTAAATATTTCAATTTAATAATGGAATAAAAATTAGAAAGAAGAATTAGTCGGTGGTAAACTCTAGTATTATCTATAAATTTTAAAATTATTGTTGTACGGAAACTATTTAAACTACGGTGGTACTAGGATTTCCTTAATCAAGCACATAGTTTTGAAAATATTATCTATAGATTATTGTGTATAGAAATTCAGCAATGGTTTTTTTTAATCTAGTGTACAACTGCAGACAGTGCATATATGGACTAGAAGCAGTAGTTCTTTCCGAGCAGCCACGACAACTAGGCAGGGGCACCTGTGAAGGAATGTCGCATGCTCCTTAACGGTGACAGGCCAGCAGAAAACGTGTATTGCACACAGTTTACTCTTCCTTATATAAATTCTTGATAGGATTCATTTACTAATGGCAGCACAAAAATGAATTGATTGCAATGAGATCAACATATCTAAAAACACGAAATTAACAATGACCAATAATAAAATTTTCTGCCTTCTTCTTAATTCTTACCAGAGATAACCGTCTGTTGAAATATAAAAAGAATATAACAGAGTAAAAATTAGAAAAGGTTTCTTGTTTTATTTATTTAATTTCCGATGCCGAGTATTATCACCGGCGATAGTGTTGACAGTTTCTTTTTTGTGGTGTTAGGCCTCATATATGTGTGATACACCGCTACCTGATACGCTTATGATTACGTTTGTACATAACCAATCACAGGAAACATTTGTATATTGCATATACATTCATGTATATTGCATATCTTATCTTATATATGCTGTTGTGATGTGAAACCTACACTGTGTATGTGCAAATTCATAGGTAGATGCATATTTAATCATTGCTGCATGTACATAATATGTACTGTCATGTTTATTCCTTTCTGTATATGCAATAGTTATAATAGGGTGTCCTAATATTCAACGATAAGCCGGCACCAGAGGGTGGTCTTGCTCATGACTACACAAGAAAAAAAGAAAAAAAGAAATTATCTCATTTTGTTTAGGCATTAGAAAAATTTTTTTTTTTTTTTTCGAAAATTGAAACATCTTAAGATGTTTTTAACTACCATGACCACATTTTTCAAATATTTCCGATTTTTTTTTGTATCGGAAACCTAAATAGCACTGCTATCCACCACAACCATTAAAAATCCCAGAATGCTAGTAGTTTTTATACAAAAATCAATCGAAATAATTTTTTTCCCTAAATTTTTAAAAGATTTTTACTTTCTGTCCACTTTAACTCTTCGTGGTTCGTGTTGTTGTTGATAGTTATCACTTTTACAATACCCAAAAGTGGTTTTTTATTGTTGAATGAATTAAAACAAATGGTACAAACAATTTTTCATACAGCAAAAATCATAATTCAAAAAACATTACAGTAAATGTTTAAATTGTTTCCCACCGGCATTAATACAAGAGATATTTTTTCACATTATGTAGCATATATGTAATTTTATGTGGAATTTAACTTGAGAACAATCTAACTCTGGTCCTAGAAATGAACCCGAAGACACAGCAGTCAACGTCAAGCTTCAATGCTCTGGCCCTCTGTGTCTTCCTGAATAGGTCTCACTAATATTTTTATGGTACGTAGTAAGTTTTACAAAACATAGCAAGAACTTTTGTTTCATTTCGAAAACAATGTAAATTAGATATTTGCTAACAGACAATCTTAAAGTAAGTCTCCAAGTTATATTCAAAGTTAATTTATTAATATGACAATATTAAATGAGGTTCTTTGCATTAGTATTAGTGAAACTTTGCTGCTTGTAATATCGTTGTGTTGATTCAATAAAACAACGATTTTACTTGGAACTGCGAATTAAACTCCCTTAGTTGAATGTCATGTATTAATACAATGAGCACGAGTAAATCAGTTTAGACTTTACAGAGAATTTAGAGGGACTTCTAAGCGGCTTACGTAGCTAAATTTTTTTAAGCAGGCTTAAAGTAGGCTTTCAGTAGCAAATAAGGAGACCTAATCATTTTGCGTTATAGTAGTGCTCTTTTAAACGTAGAACATAGAATGATATGTATGGGTATAATAAAATTACACAAGAATTAGAAATCAATATGTTTTTGATTGGATGCTATCCCATTGAAAGGCAACGCGTGTTTCATTTATTTGATTTATAATTTAAACCCGAAAAAGAGATTTACATCAACGGAATGTGAAGTTTTTGCCTTTGTAACTGAGCAACAGGATTTCTTTTAAATTATTAATTAATTTTAGCACAAAAACAATATATACACTTATAAACATTTGTTACGTATAATTAACATTTATAAATACGTGTATGTGTATTTAAATTAAGGGAATTAAATTAGATGTATTAATAAAGTATATCTGGTTTTTCAGACTTTCTTTGCCTTCAAATATCTGCTTATAGTCTTCAGCAATATTACAGTTTTGTCTTTGTGGTGAGTACTTGGAGCATAGAAGAATGATTACTTTACTGTTATGCCTGCAGTTCACTCTCGGCGAGACATTTGACAAAACATTTGTCGATGTGACGAGAATAAGCTATGTACCTATTGGTCTTACTTCTCGTTTCCTTTGATTTGTGTCAAAAGACCGCTCATCAATCGACGCAAGACAAAGCGAGGCGAGAGCTACAGTACACACTCGATCTCGGCGACCCGAGACGAGGCATCCGAGACCACGCGACAAAGGTCAACACGATGCAAGAGCTACTGTACAGACTTAGACCTATCCGAACATTGTAAATGCAACCAGCCGTCTCAGACTGGAAGAAAATGCAATATGATCTTTCATAACAGTGGTGTATCGATAAATATTAAAGTAAAAGTTTGCTCTCATGATAAATAACGTTAGTGCAAAAAAACTCCAATACACCCTGCAGTACACAAGTTTGACTTGGTGTACTGTCGTATCGGTACGCAGTATGTATGTATTGTTACACAACACATTCAAAGAACACAGGAGTCGGTTTGCTTTGAAAGTTCTAGTCGCTCAACCAAGCCGCCGATTTACGTTCGAATTCGCAGACGCTTAAATACGTTTGTAGTGTGCGACAGGTCTTATAGAAATAGTTGCTATACCAGAGTGTTGACAAAAAACAACAGATTAGGAAAAATATTTGCGACAAAATTGATCAAACCAACGGTAATGTGCTGAAATGAAATAATATCTATATTCCATAAATAATATCCTGCTAATTTGAATAGGTGCCCGAATTCGCCGTCGTTTAAATACACTTGCAGTGTGCGACAGGCCGTAATCTCGCCTGTCTCGATGAAGTACTGGCATTAGATATTAGTTTATTTTAAAAACGAAAAGATAAGCAATAACTATATTATGACAAATAAGAGAAATATAAAAAAATTGAGAAATTAATGACACCATTAAGAGCACGGCACAAAATAATTTTGTTTTTGTACATAACAGTAATTATCATTCAATTGCTTATCAACATACCTCTGCCATGCAATTCAAATATAAACTGCCATGAAATAAAATTTGAAATAGTTAAATGTAATTTTCAGTAATAATATTTTTCAATTTTTCATAGTGCATGTCTTATAAACCAGTCTGAAAACCGTTATCAGGAAAATGTCATGTTTTTATGTTGCATTGTTCCCTCCAGAAATACAGAAAGAAAAACTTATTTGATAATATCTACTATGATGACTGAAGAAACTGTATATACTTGAAGAAAAGTTGAATAAAAGAAAAACTGATATTAGCGAATGTACTGAGCTAGAGTTTTCGTTTGGGAAAACAGATTTCCCGCTGGAATTGTAGTTGTATATAGGCTTATCTATATACACTGTGAAAATGAATGATGGGAAATATTATTTATACACCTACTGACTTTTGTTTATTTACTTTTGTGGGAGATAACAGGATTATAAGGAACAATGGAATTTGAGGATTTTCCTCAATATTTGTAAGAAACAATGCTTTGAAGAAAATACATAAGTTGAAATTTAGGGTCTTATTCTGATTTGCAATTGGTAACGCTTATTGTAAGATAGTATGAATAAGAAAATGAACAACATTATGGTTTAGCGTGATGTGGAGAAACACATACATCTGTAACAAATTATACAATACAGAGAAATGACAAAACGATTCATTTCTGTGAACGATATGTTCATCTTTAGGCTGTATTGTCCAATTCATTAGTGAAACATCTTCGAGTATGGAATTTTGAGATAACGAAAGCAAAATTCGAGTTTCAAGGATTCCAGCAGTATTCGACAAGTTTATCTCCATCATAATGTTATCATTATAATCAGGTAGAGGGATTTCTTTAGTTGGTAACACTGACCAGATATATTACAACTGCATTCTGGTCAGATGAGCTAATGGTATATTAGATATAGCTACTTTCATTGAAGTGTATGTAGTGCAACGAGTCCGACTCCAACAAAGTAAGTTGATACAAAGCTCGTCTATCGGTGGAACAGTGACCATATACTCACGGACTCCATGGATAACGTTGTAAGGAATAACGGCCAACAGAATTGATATTTGGAGCCGACAGAACTCACTGTGCATAGTGTTAAGTTATTATAAAATTAGATAAAAAGGAATTGACAATTTAAATAATAAACTTTAAATGTCGTTTCTTTGATTTCAGAAGCAACACATAAGTTTGATTAGAAATTTACAATTCCTTATAATATTGTCTTATACATATAACTACACACTCAACTCAAATGTAGATTTGATCGGATATGGTTTACTAATGAGCTGTGCGATTAGCGAAACACACCTACGTACATATTTTACAAACTACAAATTATTGGAACAGGAGAACTGCAACAGGCGCACCTATTTGAGATTATTATATATAACAACCACCCTGTCCCAGCTACAACATCGTTGAAGCACAGCGTAGAGGAATAGAGTGCATATAACTTAAATTATAAATGTTCCGAGACGGATAGCCATCAGTTTAAATCTCATTAGACATGAGCATGTAGTAGTATTGGTTTTTGTTTATTAAACGGAACAAGCACTCAGACAAATTTAAACGAATAAAGAGTAAATACGGATATATTTTATGTTAGTGAATTGTCAGAAGTACCTTTATATGACAGATGCATTTATGTACGCTAGATTTTACAAACACAAAATCAATAGAAATGCACTCTACTTTGTCGAATGCAGCCATGCAAGCAAGGCAGGGAAGGAGGGCTAGAGGACATGTACTAGTTGCCGCTGCAGAATCTGAATATATTCAATGCTTGAGCCAAAACCAAAGCCGAACTTTTAGAAATGTATAGTTTGTTTTATAAAGAACAATGATAAATATGATATCAGATTAAAAATTACTACTAAGGGCGTCTGCACATGGGGCGACTGGTTGCAAACCTTAGCCCCGAATCTGCCCGAACCGAATGAGAATGCAACTGTGTTATTAGTGAGAGAACGAACGTGTATACGAGTGAGAAAAAACATACGACACGAATGAAAGAAAACTGGAAGAGATGTCAATTCGGATGTGACATCACAAGCAGACTTATTATCTCTATCTTATTTTTATAACTTTTAAAAATTGATCATTTGAAACACTGATAACCAACTTAATTAATATATAGTACAGTTTCATAGAAATTAAGTCATGCTTCAAAAGCTTATTAGAGAACATATTTTCCACTAGCCATTTTTCTCAAGAATTTTGTCATAATTGGTTTATTCAGAGCCCTGATGCAATCTTTAACAAATTTATACTAGATGGAATGGAATCTATGACATTGACATTATGACATTTAGTATCACATGAACAAATCTTATATAAATTGGGATACCATGAAAGATTATCGCGGCACTCTAATAAGACTACAATGATCTAATAAATTAAATTTGTTATAAATTAGCCGATTACCGTATAAGACAAAATGAAGTTCAATTCGTTTTTTCCATCATCATAAAGTAGGTTAATATCTAAGCATATTGCTGCTTTGAACCTTCAATTTAAATTTAGACCTGTCGCGCACTGCAAACGTATTTAAGCGAATTTTGACCGAACATATACGCTCTACTGTGCTTTACATGTCCGAACCCTGTAAATGTAATTAACCCTCGCACACTGAGAGCGACAAAGCCGTGCGAATACAAGCATTACGTAGGTCTCATACTGGAACCGGATATCAGTGAATTTTAACCAAACGAATACATGCTGCAACGCTAAACCTATCCGAACCTTGTAAATACAATCAGCCGTCTCAGACTGGAAGGGAATACAATAGTCTCTTTCATAACAGTGGTGCATCGATAAAAATTAAAGTAAAAGTTTACTCTCACGATAAATTATGTTAGTGCAAAACGGTACACAAGTTTGACTTGGCATACTGTCGTATCGTCACGTGGTATTTATGTAATGTGACACAACATATGCAAGGAACACAGGAGTTGGCTTACTCTGAGAGTTCTAGTCGCTCAACCAAGCCGCCGATTTACGTTCAAATTCGCCGTCGCTTCAATACGCTTGCAGTGTGCTACAAGCTTTATAGAAATATTCGCCACACTCAGGTGTTGACAAAAAAAACAGATTAGAAAAACCACTTCGGTAATGTGCTGAAATGAAATAAAACTATATTCCATAAATAATAACCCGCTAATTTGAATCGGCACTGAATTCATCGACTCCACGCGACGCTAGGTAACCAACTGGCGCTACGCCGACCAATTAGCCGAAGCCGAGATGAAATAAACTTCAAAGTTTACAATTTCTACGTAAATAACAATGAAGTCGAATCGACTCCCGAGCATTCACAGGAATTCTTAAGTTTTTATTATTAAAACTGCAGCAATCTTCGAAGAATTAACAATATTATAATAACAGGCTAGCCAAAGTTTTTCGTACTTTTCCCTGATATAGAAATTTTATTCGTATTACTTAAATATTTAAAGTTTTGATTATATTGCAAATTGCCAATAATTAAATCTGGTATTAAACTAAAAAAAGGACATGTTTATAACTAATTAAATTCTCGTTACTAAAACTAATTACTCGTTAATAAAAAGTAACCGTAATTGAGTAAGACAAAAATAAGCTAATGACTAGTATAACCCAGAACAAAATAACTTTTAATATTTAATAGATAAAATTATTGAAGATTTCTAAATTGATAATCAATAACTTGAATTTCTCTTTTTTTAAATAACTTTTCGTTCTGGATTTGTTAATTTTCAAACGTTTAGCTTTTTTTGACGCCAAATTTCGTGTTCCTTAGCTACATGTTTTCTTTTTAAATTTTTTGATTCATTTCATTTTGAATTTTAAATGAAATATAATATACTATATATGAAATAGTTGCCGCAATCAAATTCCCTGATATTTTTTAAATGTTCAAAAATTTCCTGAAATTCCCTGATATTTCCATGATATTTCCAGGTTGCATTAAATTCACTGATAATTCCCGGATTTCCAGGTTTTCCAGGTCTGTAGCCACCCTGAATAAAGTTAAGGGTATTCTAAAAATCTACAAAATATAACATGTTATTAATGTTCAGAACATTAACTGAACCCATTTTCATTAGTAGAACGTCGCAATCGATATTTAAAATACAGAGAAAACTAAAATTACTACTGATAACACGATCTTTTTAAAACACTATTCGCATAGCACGATGTAGTAGTACCAGTGTATCATGCTACACTGAGGTTCTCTGTTTTGTACTCCCATCAGATGATAACGAACATATTTCGTTATTAAGAAGTCATCGTGTACCGTAATTTCATCAGGGGTGGTTAATGTACCGTTTAATATTTCATTATACTTTTTACCCTACTGGGTCATTATGCTACTCTAAAGGTTGTATGATTTATAATTATTTAAAAAAGAGGGTCCTTTAATTTAAAGGACATAAAATGTATAGAAACACGATGAAACATTTTATATGTTTATTTTCTTTTTAAAGTTTATTTTATTTACGTCGATCTATACGAATCTGAGTTGTATAACTGACAACCTTCTACAATATTGGCAGAATTTATAGTATCATGGACTCATATAAGTAAATTCTAATATGACACTGACACAGTGTGCAGTAAATTTTAATCGATTTCCCTCTACTCCTAAAGGTTTGCGATACCAGCCTATATTGGCCATAAACTTTGGCGAACTTTGTGCAGAAATTGCATCTGCTTGTGTACATGGAAGGCGAAACTATTAGGTATGTAGTAAGAGAAGAACATCCTGAACTAATATGGATATCACTAAAGCGTATTCGTCCTGGAAGGAGAAGCTCAGTAAACATTTTGGAGTAAATTCTATTTCATTTATATTACTTTTCATGAGTTTTTTGTCATGAAAGCGTTTGTTTTCTATTCAGAGTTCATAGGGAATGCCTCCTTTATGAGCTACAGACGGCGCAACGACTGCTCACTGTTGACTAAAAGCGACTCCTGTGACAGGTAGGGAATCAATTTAAACTAAAATTGATTTTTTGTGTTGTTGCTCCAACTTGTAAAACATTAGAATTGAAATGTACGAGTGACTAGAATTTCACCTAGCCATTCCGTTTCACTAAATGTTTATTGGGAAGAAAGTATAGTGCAATGTACACTGATTTTTGGGGATCGAGCACGAGCACACCGCAGTCTGGCTTCAAGTACAAATGCTTCCGACTACTGTCGCATACACATATCTGCATATAATATCTGCATACACATATATAAATCCTAAAAACCGTCCATATTTTAATGTATTTGTAAAGTTTAGAATTTTCTGAAGTGTTCAAATGTTATCACAAAAATATCTCTAATAATTCTTTATTTTTAAAATACTTTTAAAAGATTTATAATCCATTAGCACCCTCAGTTATAAAAAGAACACGTAGATCTGGACCGCATTGATATGCTAAAATTATAAATTGTTTACGAAAATCACGTTGTGTCAGAGACATTCAAACCGTAAAATATGATCGTAGTCTTAGCAGAAGTAACGAATAAGAAAATCTACTTCTACGAAATAATATTCCTCAAAACGTGTTTTATTACGAATAAATGGAAAGATTGTCGGTACAGTAGCCGAGATCGTAAAAGTAACGTCAATTTCCTATTCTACGGGGCCATCCTTAAATTACGTCATACAAATTTTCTGCAATTCGGCGCTCCACACCCCTCTCTTTTGGTGTGATGTGAAACATTTTAATTAGTGATTTTTCTTAATACTATATTGTATTGTATCTTAGAATAAATTACCCTTTCTTTTTTTTTTTAGACTTCATGGAAATTTATAATTTTTTCATAAAAATACGGTTTTTTTTAATTTCTATTGCCCCTCGCGGAAATTTTATAGAATTTTATACTTTTTTACAAAATTATCTTCTTTTTTTACAACAAAAATTATATATTTTCCGCTGCATGTGACGTCACAGCGTTTTAAGCCCCTCCCATTTCCCCTCGCGTGTGACGTAATTTATGGATAGCCCCTATTATTTATTTAATATTAACTGGTTATTAACAGGCAGTATAGTATTTGAAATTATTTATAAAACTTATCCATGTGTTTACCATAATTACTATTAAATATAATTAAAAATTAAAAGCTGTTTATTATTCAATAATGGACAAATGGCGTGTAAATGTCACGAGCCATGTGCTAAGCCGTTAAGTACACAAAATGTCATGGACTACATGGATTACAACAATAATTTCACATTAAAAAGAATTCAGTTTATATACAAAATAATATAATTACTGTGGAGTGAATGGGTTAAAATAAAAAATAGGAGTAAGGGAGACGAAGGAAGTGGGAGTAGGAGATAGGTGGTTAAAATAGATAGAGAGATTGTGGAGAAACGCGGGAAACATAATTGAATTCCCGAGAGTCCAATTCAATTCGTATACTGGGAATTTCAAACAGCTTAATATTAACTTTAGAAAATCTGAAATATTACGAGTACATTAGATTTTAAAATCTGAGAAAATTTTAAATGTAATTTATTATCATTATCAAGATCTAATTTTAAATCAATCTTGAATATTTTGCTTGAATATTTAATGCAGGGAGGTCAATCACCGGACCGAACCGGTGTGATGTATTTAGGATTTAGGTATTTTTAGATACATATGCAGACATTGGTTATCGTGTACTACGATTCTACTAAATTAGCTGACAAATTTTCCTTTAACTTTTAAAATCCCTGCCTAATATACTCGTCTACATTCCCCTAAATTATAATGCTCCAAGTGTATGTTTATATTCTTATATGTTTGGTACTGAATTTTGTATGGTAGCTCGAAGACAGCTCCAGGTAAGTTTTTGAAAATTGCCTATTGCGTAGAGAAAAAAAATTTAAGACTTTTGGCGTCCCAGGATTTTCACTGAATTTCCTGGAAACCCGTAATTTTGGAAAAACTGGAAAAAAGTGGACTCTTATTTTGCTATATAACTTTTTATTCGTAGAAGACAGAAAAGTAAAAATTTGCATGTGCATTACGCTATTAAATGCGAACATATTTCAAAATTTAGAAATTCAAAATTTAAAAAAAGGGGCACCGAGAAAGTTACGGAACCCGGTAGGAAACTTTAGAGAAAGCTCAAATTTTGGATTGTGTAATAATTAAATATCATATTAAAAGAAAAATGTTTGAAATTCCAAAATTTTATTTGGGGGTACGGGGGCGATTTTTGCCGAGAAATTTTATATATGGGCTAACTTTGGAATCTAATTTATGAATCGAAAAAAAAACCCAAATTTGGAAAAAAAGTTGGTCATATTCCGAATAAATTGAAAATATTTTATATTTTGTTGAAAAAAATATATTTTTTTAGTCAGTTTATACGAAAAATTATTTGTATTTGTAATTTTTTATTGAATTCAAATCATACACATAAAACAGACGGGAGTAAACTCTAGTATATGTATACAATTCTTATCACCACAATGAACACTCTATGTGAACCTGTTTTAAAAACTAGAACTTTAGAAAATATAAAATAATATATCATTGTGGCAAGTATAGAAAAATAATTCTTTGCGTTCAATGCAACATTCAACGGTATTAGATTTATTGAATTTTGTATCATTACTTACTCCGCAGAAGTCCATGTTACTTTTAACTCGATCGAAGTACAAAAAGCTTTCCCAGATATCCTGGAAGATTAATTGTTTGCGATGGAGAACGGAGAAAATGATTGGTATCAGTTCCAGATATTTAGGGCGGAACTACTAATAGATCATGTGTTTTATTACCAGTAGTATATGTATTTATATATTGATCGTCAAGTTTATTAGTGAGACAATTACGAATATTGATTTTTGAAATAAAACTACTATTATTTGAATTGAATGCATTCCAGAATGATATTTGACAAGAACTGGACTATAGATATCCTATATTATAATGTTCCAAGTGTATATTTATTTGTTTATATGTTTACGCGATTCGTATGGTGGCTCGAAAACTGTTGCATCTTATTGAAAATTGTCTATTTCGTAGAGAAAATAATTCTAAGACTTTTGGCGTCCTCGGATTTTCCCCTGAATTTTCTGGAAATCTGTAATTTTGGAAAAACTAAAAAAAAAAATTTACTTTTTGTTCTATAACTTTTAATTCATAAAAGATAGAAAGTTCAAATTTGGCATGTGTATTACGGTGTTATACATGCTAACATTTTAAAAAAATTAGAAATAGAAAAATTGAAAAAGGGGGCGTTGAGAAAATTAGGGAGCGCGGTTTAAAGAAAACTCAAATTTTGGATTACATAATAATGAAATATGTTATTAAGAAAAAAAAATTCAAAATTCAAAAATTTTATTTAGGGTGGTTTTTGCTGAAGGTAAAAATAGGGCTAGAAAGTTGAAATTTTATATATGGGCTAACTTTGGTACCTAATTTACAGATCGAAAAAAAAATCCCAAATTTTGAAAAAAAGTTGGTCAAATAATGAACAAATTGAAAAAAATATATTTTTTTAGTCAATTTATATGAAAAATGATTTGTTGTTATATGTAAAATAAATATGGAACGAGTTTAATATTTCAATTTAAGTATGGAAATAAAATTTGAAATGAAAATTAATTCATACACAAAAAACAGTCGTTGCTTGCGACGGGGATAGACTCTAGTAGACATATAACGTTTTATTATTTTAAATTTAATTTATTTAACGTCAGTCTATTTCCGATGTCCTATCACCATGGTGTCATGCCTAATAAATTTTATGATTATGATAATCAAATTCATATTGTTAACAACTAAAACCAAATACAATACTGGCCCGGGGATCGAACTCCAAGAACAAATGCTTTCGGTCACAGGTCGTCTGTACATTTCCTTAAGGTCAAATCGATACAGAAAAAGTAGTTAATATATAATTATTCCTATACTACATACTACATAATAAAAAACATTTAAAGAATACTTTGTGACATAAATATAAAGAAATGAGGCATTGACAGCGAATCTCCGCAGACGTCTCAAAAAAAAGTTTCATTGCGGTTACACTCAAAACTTAACACTGAATTATCTAAATTTAAAAAGCCAAAATTATTTCATATGTCGAGTTTTTTTTATAATTTTTCAATTTTGTATAGCACTTAGAAGTCAAAATGCTAATTTTTCGTGAAAAAATTTGTTATTTTAAAATACGTTATATTTAAAAAAAAATAAGAAAAAAACAGGACGAAAGAAAGAGTATGCAAAATTTCAAAATGTCCGGTGCAGTAGATTTCCAACTAGAGAGAGCACCGACTCTGAAAAAATTAAGTGTGAGAAAAACGCGTTTAATAGTTTCCAAACAAGACAAAACCAGACCGGAGGTGAAGACTTAAAACTCTGTATCTCCAACAGTTTTACTCCAATCGACTTCAAATTTTCACACAATAAACTTAATATGTTGTACATTAATAAAAGTAAATTTGAAAAAATTGAAACCTAAACACAACGAAACCTAGTAATATTTAATCTAAAAATATTTCGATACTTTATAATTCTATAATAAACAAGTATTCTTATAATTTAAGTAATTGAATAAATTGGTTTATGAACGCGCTCTATTACACTCAATTGGTCTATGACCAACATAAACTAAACGTTTTCCACGAAAATGTCATGTCCTGAACAAAACATTCTTACCTTCTATTTTAATATGCATTCACCGTAAAAAATAGTTTCAACGGATTTAATACTCGTGTTCAATTTGATGTGGAACTTCCCATTTACAAAATCAATAAACTTAAGTAAGAAAATTATTTACAAGTGTAGAGGTCAGTGTTCTAGCCAGGATCGATATGGCATTGACATTCTATTATAACGGGCTGCGGGTTGAACTGATTGTTATTCTGTCTATTAATTGTTATAGTTATATAGTCATAGAATATAGAAACATAGTAGAAATAGAGAACCAAGACTATATTGGAATCTGGTGTATTCATTTCAACAAAAATATATTTTAGATTATAAAAAATGGAAATATATTATTTTTGTGAGCATATGTATATAATGTCGAGCTTTCGGTCTCCTCAATTTTGAAAACATATTGAATATTTTATTGTCCGTATTTATTTTATAATGAACTATTTCCTTTTCTTATAAAATTTTTAAACCAGTTAAAGCAGTTCCCACTCACTGTTTTGATATTTATTTTACTGTTTTTATTTAATATTGTAATCTAGATTTCAGGTTTTCGTTTAAGCATTCCTTTTCACATTTGTGTTTTTATTTAAATTTAGTTAATTTAGTTGGTGCGTATGCATCGTTAGTTAATTTGGACAATTCGACAAAATTTTATGTGAAATAATTAAAATTGCTATTTTTAATAACAATTAGTTAAAGAAATTGTTTTCACTTCTATATTTTTCAAAAATTGACATTAAACTTCTTTTAAAAGTAAATCCTACTGCATTTGTCAAATTTTGGATATTATAATATAATATAGTTTTTCCTAATTTAATATTTTTAATTTAAAACATTGGACCTAGTAAGGTTCTAAAACAACTAAGAAAACTTAAAAAATAAATTAAATTAAAAATGGTACTGTGAATGACTACGCGTATTGCCATATGCTAAACAATTTAAATTAAATACAAAATACAAAATTAAATTAAAGCAGTGAGTAGGAATTATACTTTATGCAAATACATTTTTGATAGAAAGAGAAAAGGGAAAATGAAAAATAAATTGATTATTTGTGAAATTTTAATTTTGAAATAATAAAAGTTTTTACTTCCGATTGATAAAATTTACACACGAATAAATTTGTATTTAAAGTTTTGTTTTTATATAAACAATAAAAATAATAAATAAACAAAACGAACGTTGGGTTTGTTCTCTCATTTTCTAAACTTGATTTTTTATAATTTTTATTGAAATACTAATATGCTAAAATATATTAAGAATCGACGGAGGTATAGCTATTTAAAATTTCAATATTAGTTTTGCCACTTAATATTTAACCAGATTTAGACGTCACATAATTAGTATGAAAGTTTGAATAATCAATTTAATTTCCTTTGTTGATCTTTTATGCATTGTTCGAGTGAGCTGTAAGTAGTAACTGCCCAGTAAACATTTTGAAGTCACTTCGCTATCATATTGAAGATGCGTATGACTTTTTTGTCATGAAAGAGTTCATTTACAGTTCAGTTTCTTACAGTCGTTCATATGAAATGTCTATTTTATCGGCTACATATAGCCAAATCACTCCATCTGTCAGAATACAAATGAAGATAAAGTTGATGAGAACTATAATGGGCTTGTGTCCTATGTCTTAATTTCTATAAAAGTGTGCTATATATTGATAAAGTGGGTTACTAGAACCTCAAATGTCCAATTATTTTGTAATAACTCCTTATATGTTAAGAGATATTAACAATTAAAAAAGCCATTTTGTCTTTTTAATTATTAATGGGATTCAACGTTGTACACATTCCAAGTGCATGTGACATCACAATCCTTGTGTAAGGTTACCAACCTTACAGCTCATAAATCTCTGCTATATGTATTTATATATCAAAATATCAAATATTATTTACAGCTATTTCAAGGAACAATCAAATTTCACTATTATGTCTGCCTTAGCAGGGTTAAATAAAATAAAAACTTATTATTCTTAATTTGACTTGATTATTTAACTACCAACAGCTACAGAACATTACCACAGCACTGACCTACTCAACAAATAACTGACGTGAAAATGCATTTCATATTTCATCACAAAAAGGGACACTACACCAAAATGTTTACTGGTGACATTTCACTTTTATACATTCTTTTACGCTGTGTTGTTTATACGAAACGGCAATTCACAAAAAAAAAGCAACATAGGAACCGGTCAAATGTCGAGAGACGTCAACTTATTTTTTGTAACTTTTGATCCTTTTAATGAATAATGAGACAACGGTGACTATTTTAATTGTTAATATCTCCTATAATATTGCGACTTATCAAAAAATAATTGGACATTTGAAGTCCTGATAGCCAAATTTATCAATGTTCGAGTATGCCAAGCATTCTAGATTCTTACATGTCTGAGATATCGATTCCCGAGAACAGAACCCCAGCTTCAATCATCTGATCAATATTTATCATCTAGTAAAATTAGTAATTGCTAAATAACACAGTAATAGCTAAGTAACTAAGTAAAATTAATAATAGATATAAAATCATAACCGATAATTAATTTAAATAAAAAACTAACTGACTTAACATTCGTATTACTGACGTATGAGTATTCAAATATTTACCTAAGTTTCACAAGTATTATTCGCAGGCGTCAATAACCGTAGCGTCACAATAAGTTGACATAAGAATACAGCAAAAGAATTGCGTAATAGTTATAGGGGATGTGCATAGACAGCGCTCAAGTAAAATTCATACAAATTCAATATTTCTGATTTCAATAGCTTAGGACTGTTTGTCCGAATGACATTTGGTGTTTTGAGTCAAAAAAAATTATCTTATGCCGTGGTATGGCACACAGAGAAAAAGTACAAAAGTTGTTACAGATTCTCATTTTTGTTGAGTGAACTCTTCGGGGAGAGGTTGAAATAATTATTACCTCTCCCCTATTAACGAAGAGTAAAAAAAACACTCACGTAAACTAAAAACTAAAATTTTAATATTAGTTAATATGAAAACTAATATTAACACAACATTCTTGTGAAGTAGTTGGGCGGCGACTTATACTTAAAAAAGTTTATAAGGGCGCTATAAGTCTATAATACTTATAATGAATTTTATCTTATTCGTTTCTATATACATTATAGAAAAACAAGTGATGCAGTGCTTTTTAGTTATACCCCATAACCTGTTTTAAGTATGAGTCGCCGCCGAACTCTCGTAATTTGAACTATAACACTTTTTCTCACAAAAAATTACTTATGCACGTATTTTACTAATAACTTTTTTACAATTCCGTTGATCATTAGACGGAATGTTTAATGGCGTCAAAAAGGCGTATGATTTTTTTGTCATAAAAGAGTTCATTTGTAGTTCAGTTTCTCACAGTCGTTCATATGAAATGTCTATTTTATCGCCTACAAATGGTGAAACCACTCCACCTGTCGGAATACAAATGAAGATAAAGTTTATGCGAACTATAATTGCAGTGCAATAGTGATAGAAACGTCACAAAAAGGGACACTTCTCCAAATTGTTTACTGGGTTTAATTGTTTGTTAAATCTAAGTTTGACGGTGTTGTATGTTAATAAATTTAGTATATTCGCATAGCCACAATAAACGTTCAGGTTTTGCACATTTGTTGAAAAAGGATAGCATATACTTTAAACATACTGTACAGAACGATATACTATACAAGTGTAACGGTGAAACATATATTTTACTTGTCTAACCACATCTCGTTTCTCTCTCACTTTGGAATAAATGAGATGAAAGTGAACTTAAAAAAAATATATCGATGTGTGAAAGAAACAGAAATACTTAATGAATGATGTTGGAAAAAGAAAAAATAACACAAAATCTGTGACAGGTAGAGAATCAATTTGAACTAAAAGCGACTTTTGTGTACCACTTTTGAACTATTAACGAACTTGCTAAGACTACATATATCAGATTTTATTTCACAAAATCTTGACAGGTAGGGAATAAATTTTAACTAAAATTGGTTTCTGTGTTGTTGCTTCGAACTTGTAAAGCGTTAGAATAAAATTGTACGAGTGACTCGAACTTCACCAAATAGGGCACTTCACCAAATTGTTTACTGGGAAGGGACTATAAATTTACTTGAATCTACAATTCAGTTATCATTTACAATTGTATTAATGTCAAAAAGATGTCTTGAAAAAGAACATAACGGTTAAAATTCTTTAAACGTACAACAGGAAATGTAAGTGGAAGGTAGTAGATTCGGTGACATCCGGTATTATCTATTTATTTTTAATTGCAATAATGACCCAGTGCTATTTTTCTTGAATTATCCATTAGTATTTTAGTAGATTTCGTAGTTACACAGGAGATATCTTCATAAATCATTCACTCAAGTACATCATTCGTTTTCGTTCTTCATTACATTTTAAAACATAGGCGGGTATTACCTCAAGTTGAAGAAGAGTTAATTTTTTTTTCAACTCAACAAATCTTAATGATGCAAAGAGCTATTATATAACTTAAATACTTAAATTTTTACCCTCCAATTTAAGTGTAATAAACTGGGTTCTATTTCATTTATCTCATATTAATACAAATTTAATGCTCCCGATTAAAAATGACTGACGAATGACTTTTAAAAGAGTATTACTGTACTATTCCTGAATTTTATTATTAATTATTATTATAGTTCAGAAATACTCTTTTAAAAGTGATTCGTAAAATGTTTCACTTATATAAATCATATCTGTTCGATCACGATCATTATTCGCAAGACTCAGGAATACGGGCATAGAGAGCAGTTTATTTCGAGTAATAATTTGTTCGTTCCCAACATCAATTCTTTCCAGTGATAATTTCAATTATGTTCTCGATTTATAAAAATATGAACTATTCGATACATTAGATTACTATTAGCTACATTTAAATAATAAATTCTAAAAACCTTAGCATCATTAAGTTTATACGTTAAATACAAAATAGTTTGATTCAAAATAAAATTCATTTAATCCAAGCACTTCTCTTGAAGTTGTTCTATAGAAAAAAGTTAGAACAGCAGACAATGTGCACGACAACTGCATACGAAGTAGATATAAATAAAAATACTGTAAAATGATAGTCCAGTCGTTTAAATGTAGATGGCAGGCTAAAGGTGCTGGTGCAATTAAGTGTTTATACACAGATAGACTTTTTAAATGCATGACAATTACTTATTACAAAATACATTTATTTATAGTAAAGTAAGTGTGTGTTTCTAACAAATATTATCTAGATAATCTTATAAACATTTATTTATCTAGATTTGTTAGAATTTGTTAATTGTGTAAAATGTGTATACCTACAATCTACATATTAGTGTATGGTACTAGTGCTAGTAGAAGTATAAATGTTTACGCTGAAATACAAAGTAAACGCATGTGGGAAAGTGAGGTCACTATTTATACGCCTCGGTTATGTCAACTAAATACGTAAAGTTAAAAAATAATGAACGCAAAAAGACAACAACAGACTCTCCCAAGTAATATTATGTAAATTCATTTAACTTACCTACATATCATAGTGACCATATCAAAAGAAAACCTCACAATCAACAAATTAAAATAAAATAATAAACACAAAAACAAAAAACACACACTTTTAAAAGTAAAAACACTTAAATAACACAAGAAATTAAAAACAATTATTAAGATAATAAGCACGTGATTAAAAATTAAATGAAAACAGAATATTGCGTAAATATAAATAATATTTATATTTAAATAAAAAATATAACAAATTGAATGAGTAATATTGTAGTTTAACACTTTCGAATTAAGTGTCAAACCCGTACAATCTAAAAATTTGTTTGTTTAAAACTTGGTAACATAACCTATCTCTCCCATAACATTTGCAAGACTGTGCTAGTCTGCCAGTGTCAGAGTGAGAATTCGAATACAGTGGCGAGAGTTCGGAGTGGAGTTAGCAAAACACTACAACGAGAAACGGGAATCTGAGCGTCGACCATTGAGCATGGAGCATGGAACAGACGTTCGTACATTGTCGTCGGTCGTCGTGTTACATCGAATGGAAAGCTATGAACGCTATGAGTGTATTTAGTACGGCTTATATTTACAATGTAAAACAACACAAGATCCTTATAACTTCATTGATAAAAATTATTTGAAATTCATGTTTACTATATTCGTATTGTGATTGAGAGACTTCTACATAATATCGTTGTTTTTTTATGCATGTATGGACTCCACACGTACTTGTACTTACGAGTGTATGAGTATATGCATTTATATTAAACACAATGCCTCATTATTTATTAATCATTGTTAAGCTATGAATATAATTAGTCACATTAGTTTCAAACATTTTGAGGAATTTACAAGTCAGTACGTTCTCCGTTCAGGAATAATTTTGCAAACTATATTTATATTTTGCACTTCCTTTTTGCACCTCCAAATTTTATCGTGTTGTATTCTTAAATATGTTGACCTGTATTTGAAAATAATTGCATTTCTAAAATATTGCTGCACTCTTGGGGGAAAAGGAATTGTGCAAAAACAGAAGCATAATAAGTACATATGGTTTGTGCATCATGTACATCAAGATAAGCTAAAGCTTAAAGCTCTGCTCCTAAAAACCATTTGTTGTTAAAGCAAAGCAGAAGAAAACGAAAAATATGTAACTATAAATTTCCGGTTTTGAATTTTATATTTTTATTTTTTTAACGTATCATTATAGCCTATTTCCGATATTGACCGACGACCTACTACTTAAGTTTACGGTATTTTGTGGTGTGGAGGGCCTCATACAGCGTTTCCCAAAATTCAACGATAAGCGGGCACCAGAGGGTGAACCTGCCCATGACTACTTGAGAAAAAAAAGTATCTCATTTTGACCTGAAATTACAAAAATAAATTAAAATCTTTCGAAAATTGAAAAAGCTTAAAATGTTTTTAACTACCATGACCACAATTTTTCAAATATTTCTGATTATGTTTTGTACCGGCAACTTAATCCCAGAATGCCTATAGTTTTTACATTAAAATCAATCCAAATTATTTTTTTCCCTAAGATTTTTAAAGGTTTTTACTTTCAATACACTTTAACTCATGGCAACACATGGAACACTACTACGGCAAAGTATTTTTTTAAAATTGGCGCAACTCTCGAGTAGTCATGAACAGGTCCACCCTCTGGTGCCCGCTTATCGTTGAATTTTGGGACACGTTGTATATGTGAAGTACATCACGCCTAATACGTTAATAATAATAATAATGTAACTAGCGGGGACCGAACCCGAAGACACAGCAGTCTAACATCAAGTATCAATGCTCATCTCGAAAAATATGTGATAACATAAACATATGTAAAAACATAATAGAATGTCATCGGTGATGTGGAATCAGCCATAAATTACGTCACAAATTTCATGTTTTATTAACATCCCCCCATTGTCACACATTGTGAAATCTGTAGTATTGTCTTTGTTTTTTGATCATGTTTATTTTCCATTTTTGGAAGACGGATTTTAGATAAGATGAAACATCACGAAAATCATGACTTCTCCATACATCCTGCGACATCTTATCACACTTTGGGGACCTCTTCCCCAAATGGAGTGGAAGTCCTACACTTGATATCGGAAACAGGTAAACGGTAAACAAATTAAACTAAAAGAAATATATGGAATGTTAATATAAAATAACTATTGAAGAAATAAACAAATATAAACGATACTAATGGCGGCACAGTGACTGAGAGCATTGATGCTTGTTGCCAGACTATTTAATCGTAGGAACAAATTTGTATTTCTACGTCTTGGAAAAGTGAATGTAATCGTTTTACTGCATATACACATGTTATACTGAAATACAGTAGACTTTACTGGTTCTTGAAATAGACAACTTTTTTTGGAAAATTCAGGAAAGAGGTCATTCATTAATTACGTCACACAGTAAGGAGGAAAGTCAGCAAAGTGTGACAAGCCGTGACTAGACGTGGGGAGAGTAATACTCTTCATGACGTCACTTTTAATATTTCGAAATATTTTTTTTTGTAAGGAGGCATTCATAAATTACGTCCCACAAATTTCATACTATTCTCACAACACCTCCTGTCCCATTGATGTGATATTTTTTTAGTATTTTTTTAATTTTTGGAAGAAACTTACTTCACCATTTATCACTGTCACTCTTTTTTATGGAGGTACTATATTTACTACTTTTTATATGTTAGACTGCATGTGACGTCACAAGGCTTAAGACTCCTCAACCCCCCTTGTCACTATTTATGAATCCCCTTTCCGTGTTATGTAATAAATGAATTTTCCATAAAGCGAACATCTCAAGAGGAGAAGGGGTTCACAATGTGTGACATGACGATACAAGAATGGGTAACGTAATTTATGGATGACGCTAAATGTTCACAATACTTGCCTAACTCTTAAAATACATTTGAAACTTTGAAATAGCTGAAAGGTTTACAACGATTACGTTATTCTTATATTGGTATTATAATTTATTATGATCTCAAACTAAAAAGTTGTATAATTAGGCAAGTACATTGTATTGTCTTATTATATAATTAGTACTTATTTCAGAATATAGCATTGTCCCTTTCACATAGTAGACAAATGCACAAATTCAGTACACACTTTCTAAGAGCTCCTACAATGTCCCACCGTTTACTTTTTGGCAATTAAATTTTACGTAAAGTGAAAGGCCAATACAGTTCGAATACGTTGGGTTGGTAACTGATCAGCCAACATGCTTGTGGTTGGCGTGCTCGATTTGACAATCACTGGCAACACCAAAATGTATATACATGTTTGACAAAACAGCAAGTTTGTATAGGGAAACAGGAGTCACCCAGTAAACATTTTAGAGTCACTTTGACATCATACTGAAGATGCATATGATTTTTTTGTCATTAAAAAGTTCATTTACAGTTCAGTTTCTCACAATCGTTCATTTGAAATGTCTATTTTATCGACTAGAAATGGCGAAACCACTCCACCTGTAGGAATAAAAATGAAGATAAAGTTGACGCGAACTATAATTGAAGTGCAATAGTGATAGAAACGTCACAAAAAAGGACAAAAAGGAAGAAAACTGTACAGCAACATATAAGGACCGTCTGGAACCACCATCGGTGCAGATCTTAGTAGTAGTAACAAATAAAAATAGAAAATTACGATGTACTTGTGGAAAAGACTAATGAAATTGAATATTCCGCTAACAAACAAAATATTATATTATTTACATTAAAAAAATGATTGAAAGTAACCTGTGAAGGTCACGTTAAGTGCTAGTTAACTGATGTTGGTCACGTATGAGGTCCTATTCATAACTTTCGGTTACTAATAATGTGATGTAAACCTTTTCTACTTTAAATTTCATAAGATTAAGAAATAAGAGTTCTAGCTGGGATACGAACTCATATCTCATATTGTACGGTAGTGCTCTTGCCACTGAGTTACCGGATGGTTCAACATGATTATAATATTTCTAAATCAAATTTAGATCTCTATTTTGGATCTTTTGTTAGCTTTAAGCGAATTTTTAAATCAATATATTTTCAAAAGACACTCTCGAAGATATTTAGCACTTTATTTAAGCCGGCTGATAGCTTTAGGTAAACTTAAGTAACCTACTTTTGAAAATATAGGCCTTTGCAAAATCGATTAGAGATAACTGAAGCCATTAATTACAGAATAGAAGTAAATTAATTTGTTTATTTAATTTGTGTAACATATATCTATTTCTGATGCTTAGTCACCGACGACTTCTAACTATGTACGCAGTATTCATGGTGCTGTGGCCTCGTATATGTACCACTACACAACGCCTACGTTTATAACTATATATTTCATATAATCTATTAAACTAAATCCAACGCTGGTTCGGGAATCGAACTCGAAAACATAGCAACCTGGGGTCAACGCTGAGGTAGAACAAGTAGAACTTTACCGTTTTTATATTACAAATATTATTACATATTACAATTGATTGAATGGCAACTACATAACACTTTATGTGATTATAATTTATTTTAAAAATCTTTTTAAATAGACATCTATGTTTTTGAATTGTTATGAGCCATCCGAAAAAAATACAACATAAAAAGACAATTGCAAGATATCATGGCAGACGATACGGTCAAAATTTGCAGCACTATGAGAGTTTCTCATCGAGACATACATCATGAAGTTATAAAAGAAAATCGATCGGTGAATATGACCTAACAAAAAGGAAAAAAGAAACCGTTATACAAATTAATAAAAAATGTCTTAGTGAGAATAATCACTTGACTGGATGAATCAGGCAATATCGGGTACACCCTGTATATTCTTAAAGGTTCATTTATGTGCTCGTAATTCGAGTTAGGATGACCATTTTACGAGTATGCTAGCAACGTTATATTCTTAGTGTTACAATATTTATCTGGCCATCAATAAAATCAGATTTTATATAAAGTGAACAAACAAGAAAAAAGAAACCAATCTCATATGGTGTTGAAACAAACTTTACATATAATACAGTGATGTAGTATTTACGTATATATTACCTCTAAACGTACTTTATGAATAAATTATAAGTTAGTACAATATAGGTGTTTACAGGGTTACTTCCATAGATATAAGAATAGAGTGCGCGAAGGGTACGGCCGCGTGTAAGAGGAAGCGATAAAGGCAAAGAGAGAGAGAGATAGCTGCGGAGTGTCCTATCGGGGTTTCTTTCTTTCTAACCGGACCGCTGTTGCCGACTTGACTGATTGGCGGTGAGGTAGGGGGCAAGCAAGCAAAAAGACACAGAGGGCACTCGGCAGCTATCTCTCTCTTCGCATATATCGCAGTATTCAGCCTCTTGTACAGTCTATTCCTATGGCTACTTCTAAGGGTTCTCTATTAAGGAACGAGACCTCTTCCGGTACATAGAGTATATTTGTAAAATTTCTTGAAAGTTAATTTACTTAATGTCGGTTTATTTACGATGCTGGGTCTCCTTCTATGCTGGCAGTTTGTATTCATTAGTGCGACAACTTCTTTTTAAGATAATAGCGAAAGAAATATTCGAGTTCTATGCATGTCAATAGTATTCGACATATTTATCAGCATTTTAATTTTGTTTGGGCGCACTTATGATTTATGTGAGTATTGAATCAGATAGAAGATACAATTTTACATATAACTGCCTACTCAACTCAAATTTAGATTTTTCGGAGATGTCTCACTAATGACCTTACAATCGATATGTGAATTCACTGTTACCTAATTTTTAAATTAGTTAATTAAAAAGGTAAAAGGTATTTGGGGGGGACATACAAAAGAGACTATGGATGTTCGACAGATTGATAACCAGTATGATGATGTATGGAACAGAGATATGGGGGTGGAAGGAGCAAGAGAAGATGGAAAGAATACATCGATACTAGGGCTGGACAGGTGCACGCCAGGATACATGGTCGTGGAGGAGCTAAAAAGGGACAAGGTAAGAATTAAAGCAGGTGAAAAGGCAATAAAATATGAGGAGAAAATGAGCAGTGCTGAATGCAAAATTTTAAAGAAAATAAGGGATGAAAGTATAAAGAAGGGGGGGGGGGAGGAGTATTTTGTAGTATTTTGTTTTATATATTTCCTAACATATAAGCAACAGCAATACAGCAACAGGAAAGAATGGGAAAAATCGAGAAAAGCAATTACAAAACAAGATATAAAAGGATTTGGGAAAGTAATATACCTCAGTACTTAATAGAAAAAGACATAAAAAGCATAAGAAGGACAGCAAGGTTTAGATTGTGAAATGAGGAAAAATGAAACACATACTTGGAATGTAGAGAGGAAAGAATGTGTAGAGTGTGCGGAACGGAGGACGAAACACTGGAGCACATTAAGTTTGATTGTAAGGAAAAAGTAGAAAGTGAGATATTGGGCAGCTCTTAAAAGGGGGCATGGAAGGGAACAGATGGATGGCAGAAATAACTAGAAGAAGGAAGGCAGAAGTTATTTAAATCTTTTGAAAATGTGCAAAACCATTTATTTTCTAGTAGATATTAGGAGAAAAAATATATATATATATTTAGGGATTAAAATGTATTGTACTAAGGCAGAAGAATGTAATGACGAAAGGTACAACATTAAATAAATAAATAATAATAATAATTAATTAATTAAAAGTTTTTATGATAGTATGAAAACATAATCAGTTAAATATAAGAACAACCAACCCCACCAAATATAACATTTTCCGGGGATCGAAATGGAAGATACTGTGCCTACAGGGCAACTGTGTCTTCATGACAACGTTTTCTCAATATCTATATCTGTCATACTTTTAAAATTGAAATATATGCGCACTAACTAATACTGATTCGTTATCATTGTAATACTTGAACATTATATTATGTTAAAGCGGAGTTCTTATGGAGCGATTTTAATAGTTCAGTAAATGCGTGTACAAACAAAAGTTGAATACTACCTGAATTTATTTTAGTACACTCATGAAATGCATGTCTTTAAATCTCTTTCAGGTAATATTTAACTTTTGTTCAACGCCCGTGAGAACGCGATTTCATTCAATCAATAAAGTTAAATAGCAATCAAACCCAAAAATATATAGCGTAGGTCTAGGAAACTAACCCGAAGATACAACAGTCTGGTATCAAGCATCAATGCTCTTGCAGCCTGTACCGTCCATTATCATTAACAAATTTTTGATATTGATAAAAGCCTCACCAAAGATTCTCATCTGAGGAACTGCAAATATTTCTAATCTATGTTTTATTAACACTACTAGCTACTTTCTATCTCCCCTGGTGCAAATTTACGGATGGATCCTCTTTGTTAAGTTTACTTTAAATTTTTCCTAATATATTTCTTACTCAACATATTACGAATATAATTTTTAAATTCTTATTTTTAATATAATATCTTCAATGATATCATGACTAATTAAACAATAATTGAATCTCAGAGGCTCTTATAGACATCATTATTAGTACGGCTATGTGTATGGAGATGGAGATGATTGAGGCAAATAAAATTCAATACTTTTATCTAAGTTGTGAACCATATTATTATATAGAAAATGTATTGTACGGAATAAAATAAGGTTTGTTGCTTTGCTTAAAACAGTGCGGAGGCTTACTAAACTGGCCGGCATATTTTAAATCTTGCGGTATAAGAAACGTTTCTCTTAAAAGTTGTTACGTTGAACTAGATGGCGGTAGTTGACATCAATAATTTTACTATTAGTTATAAAATTTAAAAATAAATACAGCACAAGCACTGTTGAAGTGTTCTGATATTTTATGCTAGACTTCTGTTATTTTGCGTTCGACCAGCACAATATTTTCTATGTTCGTTGTTAAATTCACTATTATTTTGCAGATACTAAAATAATTGCATAATAAAATATCAGTACGAATCGTTCCCAGGATCACATCGAAGGGTTAGGGTTTATGTCTTATATCTTAATTAATATAAAAGTGTACTATATATTAATAAACCGGGTTACTAGAACCTCAAATGTTCAATTATTCTTTAATAACTCCTTATATGTTAGGAAATATAAACAATTAAAAAAGTCATTTTGTCTCTGTAATTATTAAAGGGATTCAACGCTGTAGAACATTCCAAGACATGTGACCTCACGTCTCCTATGTTGCTATCACTTTTATACAGCAGAGAGTAAAAGAGATATATTTTTGACAGAACTCTGACAAGTTTACAGGTTACCAACCGATTTGCAGTTCAGCTTGACGATCATTGCCAACACGAGCCGAGTTGCGAATTGCGAATATGCAAGTATGTACAATGTATAGAGAAACTTTAAGCATTGGTCATTGATAGTTTAGTTCAACTCTTAACGTGGTGTGAAACGTATTTCAAGTTTTTATTATTTTATAGTAGTAGTAGTCTTGTGAATTTAATAATAATGTAATTTAGTGACAGTAAGAGGTTGTGGACCAACTTTTAAAGACTTTATAGCGAACAGGAGCCACTTTGAGACGTACGAAGCAAAGAGTACAGCAACAAGCATACACAAAAAAACTTACGAAGCATTTGTGTAAACTAAAAAGGAATTCCTATTTAACAATTAAAGCAATAAGTTTAACATCAACAAAAGATATTATTATTTTTTTTATATTTAATTTATTTAACGTCGGTTTAATCCTATCACCGACGACCTCCTTCAATGTTGGCAGTATCTGTGGTGTCATGGCCCCATATATAAACAACACCGCTGCCTAATAAGTGTACGATTATGTTTGCACATAATCCATATAAATTGATAACAACCAAAACCAAATATATATCTGGTCCGGAGATCGAACCCGAAGACACAACAGTTCACGTCAAGCATCAATGTTCTCGCTCATTGTGTCGTCACCAAGATATTACTTATATTATTCACAAAAATAGAATATAGTCAAAGTTACGATAGATCGGCGGTGACGTATGGCTAGGGAATGCCTGGATATAGATTTGATGAACGCATTTCTCTTGTTATACAGCAAAATATATTTTAGAACAACGTCATGTCACTGTCAAAAATCTTCGGTCGTGCTTTTTTATAATATCCCACCATATCAAAATCTTGTTTTCAACAGTCTTTATGCAATTTCTAAAATACGCCGCATTCACACTATTTAACGATTCTTGCCACATAAGTAAAACATTTTCATTTTTCAATCTATTTCTGTCAATGTTTTTGATATAAAATTCTTTTCAGTTGGCGTATACTAGGTCAATAGTATTGAAATCGCAGTGATAAGGTAAAATACGCAATACTTTACGATCATGTTCCTTTGCGATGTTGTGAATTTCATATACTTTTGATAGACGGTTTTGCTTAGCAGGACGCGAAAGTTCGGTTTTTAGCATTTCTGGTGTGGCTGAGATATTATTTTTTTGTAGATAAATAACCAAATCGTTTTTTGCCATGTTGTATTAGATAGGGGTTCCAATATTTTGTATAACAATATTATTTGGAATGTCTGTAAGGTTATCCATGGTCATTAATAATGGCTCTTGTAAATTGGGAATCAGTTGTTCTTTAAACCATTTCTTGAACAATTCGGCGTTCATATTGTCATGGTAATCCAATATCTGACACTTTGTTGAAAATATTAGTGGCGCATTTTCTACTGAAATTAGTTTGCAAATAATTAATATTTCAAAACACTTTTTAAGTGCATACAACTAAATATATTCTTACATTGAAAATTCTTCTCATAAATTAATCGCTTATTACGGTATAATTATGACATATTTAACAAATTCATCTGCATCTTCCGACTGAGCTTTGACAGGATTACGTGTTTTCTGTGGAGAAATGGGTACTCCAGAACCATCAGCAACTACACACTTGTTGACGCTCACAGTGATTTTTCTCCTATATACTACATGCTTCTGCTGTCCTCTACACGTATAGACAATGTTTGTACTGTAGGACTCCAATTGTCCAGACTAATTGGGGTTCAAGCCAATCCGGAATTGTAGTTCTATTGCGGCTTTAAGTAATATTTGAATAATTATCCAATATTTATGTTAAACTTTACCAATATTATAAATGTTAACGTCAATAATGTTGGTCCATCATTTTCAAAATATCGCAATGCTTTTCTTCAAAGATCTAAACATTTTCACACCTTATATGCTTATAATATTATAATATTTGACAGTTCGTTCTATTACAATAAATAAATTTGATAAATTTAAATTTGTTTACAAAATAAGCACAGACATACGTTTATACATTAGTCTATACTTAACATAGCAGACAACTGGTGAATTTTTTATCGTTTTCACTCCCATATATATTATAGTAATAAGAGTGAGACAATGCTTTTTTAATGTGTCGTAGCTTTATACAGCTGAACTTTTAAAAGTATGACTCATCGCCGATCTATCGTAACTTTGACTGTAGTTAGTTTTATTATGAGTATTATTAGATAACTAAGATTTTTGCATGTTAATTAATCTACTAAAGCCTCGTATGGTTCGGTCGTGTATAAAAAACCGCGAGCATGCTCGGTTCGGAGTCGAACCCAACATATTAAATTGTGTATAAGGGTTTTTAAGTTCAGTCACAATAGTACGGAAGATATTACCTATTAAAATAATACTGTTTGTCTTTTTAATTATTACTTTAACTACCTTCTATGCCATTGACTATTACTATCTCTTTTCTAAAGGGTTTTTCCAACAAGAACTTTGTTTTTTAAATAGAGGCAACACCAACAACATGACAGTTTTGACATTTAGTTTTTTGACATATCAGTAGTAGATGCTTTGGCAATTGTTAAAGTGAATTCAATTTCGCTCGAAAATCGCATTAAAATAATATTATTATTATTTTTTTTTTTTATGTTTTTGCCATTTGGCACTACATTCTTGTGCCTTAACTGATTTATTTACATATCATTGTGCTTAATTCAATTCAACATTCTCACTCCTTCCAAAAGAAAAAAAAAATTATCCTTGTAAAAATAAAAACAAAACTGCTACTGCTACTGCTTCGTTCCTCCTGGTACTCTCCCTCCTGTTTCTATCTCCGCCATCCACCTCTTCCTTTCACTGCTTTCCTTTAATAACTGCATAATATTTTTTTCGCTTTTACCTTTTTCTCATATGAAAACTTAATGTGCTCCAATGTTTCTATCTCCGTTCAGCACAACCTGCATATCCTTTCCTCGCTATATGCCCAGTATCTGTTTCCTTTCTCCTCCTTTCCCAATCTGAATCTGGTTGCTTCTCATGCTTTTTGTGTTTTTTTCTCTTAGCATTAAAATAATAAAAATCCATAAAATTCGTGATATTTTCGGTCAATATAATCGTCCTTCTGAGACTGCTATTAAACACTTGGTCGATAAATTTGAGTCGAAAGGCTCGGTACATAATGTACCAACATCAATCAGATCGTTCAAGCGAAAACATCGCAGCCGTGAGCCACAGTGTTGAAGAAGATCCGAATTTATCAATTCCTCGACGTTCTCAACAATTGGGGTTATCCAAAACGACTACATGGTGAATTTTGCGTAAGGATTTGGCTTTGAAGCCTTACAAGGTGCAACTGGGGAAAGAATTGAAGCCGACTGACCATTTACACTGCCGTAGATTCGCTCAATTCATTCAAGAATAACTCGCTTGTTTTTCTAGAAAAATTATACTTTTCATTTGGCTACAAGCAAAATTGCCGCATTTAGGCTTCTGAAAATACAAGAGAGATTATTGAGAAGCCTTTGCATGCTCAACGTGTCACTGTATGGTGCGCTATGTGGTCTGGAGGCGTGATTGGGCCGGTTTTTCGAAGATGCGACTAGGAAATGCGGTTATGGTCTAATGGATTACGCTATGGAGAGGTGCTAACGACTCAAATTTTGACCTATTATTGATGATATGGATATCACTGACGTGTGGTTTCAACAAGACGGTGTCACAAGTCACACAGTCACCGAAACAATGAATTTATTGCAAACCAAATTTCCTATCGCATAATTTCAAATTCATCTGTTAAAAACGTGATCGGGATCATGTGATTTAACACCACAGTGTTATATTTTGTGCCAATCGAACCATAAAATTCGTGACGCGATTTACGAAATAGACCCGCCATTTAGCAAAAAACTGATTGAAAATTCCTGGTGAACATTTGTCCAATATCATTTTTCACTCATAATTGCCAAACATTACTCTTTCTAATACCATAAAAATCTGTATCATTTTCAACTAAATTCCTTGTTTTATTTTGTTTTAAAAACAAAGTTCTTGTTGAAAAAACCGACACAACAGAGACAAAGTTAAAATTCGTTTATCAGTTATCAGTACATTAGCATTTAAAAATTCTGCGTGATATTTTGGGGATAATAATCTTATAGAAGGATGTATGATCCGTGCGTTTACAACTTCGGCATTTTGCTATTTCCTTTGATGTTATATTGTTATTTGATGTTATACTGTTACAGATATTAATCTCATTCAGCAGTAACTAAACAAGAAGAACATCATACTCGTACCGTTGAACAGGCCCGGATTTGAGGGAGGGCAGGCGGGCCACTGCCCCCAAAACAGAGATAAAAAGAAATATCCAAATTTTGACGGTCAGTAACTTTTTCGTTTTTTTCCAAACAGTGTTTTTTCGCATTTTTACTAACAATACTTGCACAAACATAATAATATTGTTCTTGAATATTAAAAACAATATATCCATATTTGTTCACTTCAATCCGTAAAACAGACTTTTCGTCAAAAAAAAGCTCGCAAAGTTCCATTCGTTAACGCGGTAATTTTTACCGCAAATACCTTTTTTAATAAATGGTTTTGACTAATTACTACATTCTTTGTTGAAATAATTTTATTTGTGGGCAATAAATTTTTGAAAGATTTGACGGAAAAAAATTGTTCCTTTTTTTCTGAAAATAAGTAGGGACCTTCGTTGCCCCAGGGCCTCCGTACCTCCAAATCCGGCCCTACCCCTGAAAAACTCGAGTATGTTCAACATAATATGTTCAAAGTAAATAGACGATTACACCGGATATGGAAAGTTTGTTCCTGCGAAGATGCTTTGCCTTTGATTTAAATGAGAATGGAAACTAAATCACTTAATTGTTATTGACAGATACAGTAATGACGAAGACGATTAATAGTATGAAATTAAATTTAGATTAAACTACACATCTTGAAAGCATCTTCTATTATTGAGAGCAACGGAAGTACCATATTATCAGTGGCGTAAGTAGGTAACTAAAGGCACCGGTGCAAAAAAAAACTGGGGCCCTAACTAAACTGTTTAGGTTTTATCAAGTCGTATATATATAAGAGTAATTCATAAAATGTTTCACTCATGTAAATCAGATCTGTTCGATCACGATTACTGCATACCTCACAACAATGGTCTATCTTCGATAAATCTAAATCTAAACTATTCTTTTTATAAAATGAAATAAAACCTGTGATTTCTCAAAAGCTTCAATGCAAAATAAAAAATTCAAAGTTCAATATATTTTTACTGGTTCTCTGCAGTTTTTCTAAAATTTAACGAGATCATTATCTTATTTTAATCTACTAATGCGCCAAATTTTAGAAAATTTGACGGTAACTCTCTGACCGGCAGTACTACGTGACCGGCAGTAGTCGTGTTGCAATCTATTTTATTTACATTCCAAAGCTGGGAGAAATTTTAGCTAGTACAATACGAGGTTCGCTGGTCAGAGTCAGAGAGCCCCGGTGCCCAGCACCGACTGGCCCATACCTAGCTACGCCAGCGCATATTATGGTACATATTCACAAAAGGAAATCTTAAAAATGGTTACTTTGGAAAAATCGTTTGTCAACGATAAGACTCAGCATCGGACGTTAAATAAATAATAGAACACTGCATATCGATTGAGATATACCGGTCAATAAAAATATCTTCATTTCAATAAATTATTTGATGAGTATTTTATATTTAGTGTACCTACCTACCAACGATCTCTCATAATTTACATTATACTAATATACCTTTAGATATGTGTTAAATTATTAATATTAAACCATATTATAATTTCACCAGCTCAATTCCCAGATACAAGGGCGCACACAGAACTTGTTTATTGGGGGTTTCTAATCCACAATGATTATTCTAATGCCGACTTCAGACGATGCGGTGAACGTTTGATTGAAATGTTTGTCTTCAATATGTAAGTCAAATATTAGAAGATTGACATGGCAAGTTTCCTGTTACAAGTTTCCTTTCAAGTAAATAAAGAAACTTTCAAATATATAACCTTCCTTTGTTGGACGATTCGTGCAGCAGTGCATGACATATGGATCAAGTGTGTGGAGGGGGTAGAAAAAACTCTTTTGACGCGAGTCGAAAGGCCGACAATAGCTCGAACTTCTTCCAACGTGAACATTACGACGCGCCCAACCATCAAACGTCCAACAACGTCCAAAGTGTTCATACCATTGTTTGGTACCGGCATAAGCCGAAGCATGCATTTCAACCAGATTTATTTTAGTAGGTACTTAGCCAAGAAATCAAATTTATCTAATGTAAATGTTGCGAGTCATCATAGCCAGCGGCGTCGAAAGTTTCCTGAGCTGAAGAGTAAAATTTTACAATAATTAGTAATGACTTGGAATCTTAAACCCAGGAATTATAACCACTCTCTCGTGTTTCAAACAAACTTATTTATTTAACGTTAGCCTATCTCCCACAGTAAACAATTTGGTGAAGTGACACTTCTATCACTATTGCATTTTAATTATATCTTCATTATTATTCCAAAAGGTGGAGTGGTTTTGGAATTTTCAGCCGATAAAATAGACATTTCTTATGAATGACTGTGAGAAACTAAAATGTAAATGAATTTTTTCATGACAGACAATTCATACGCCTCTTCAATATGATGTCAAAATCATTCCAAAATGTTTACTTAGCTAATGCTCAGTTCTTTCGCCGACAACCTCCTGACTTATAAGTTTTGAGAGCACATAATCAAATTATGTTTGATAACAAGCAAACCCAGAAAATATAGAACTTGCCTACGGATCCAACCTAATAGTCCAAGATCCCAGGGCCACCACACATCACTTATGTTCTTATGAACAAAATGTGTTATATTGAGTAGTGTTAGTATGTACAATGATCGTAGCTTTGCTAGCTTTACCAGGCGGTCATTTTCAAGGTTTCAGGTAATCTAGGTATATTTCTCAGTCACTCTCATGCGTACTCTCGCTCTTTCTCATAGCGGTAGTAATTACCTGTAATTACTTGTAATACTTTGTATTACCTTTCAGACGCTTTAAAGTTGTCAAAAAAATTACCTAAACTCACTTATAGTCTGACTGACTGTTCCCCTAGACCCAATTTTAATTCCACTATGAGTAGGAGCGAGAGAACATTATCCGTGCGCAAGAGAGTGAGTGAGACATATAGGGGTAGGCATACGGGTAGGCATACGGTCATTGTACATACTAACACTACTCAATCTTATACATTTTGTTCATCAGAAAATAAGTGATGTCTGGTGGCCCCGTTGGTGGATATTGTTCTATAAAGATACAGCGGAAGTGTCGTTCGAAAAACTTAAATAGCTTAATTAAGGTAAGCTTTCACATTTCCTGCAGCGATTACTACGGCTTTTACTGATATCTGTATGGTTAGTCGTACAAATCTCTTATAATCAGCATTGTCAATGAGGTAGCTTTGAAAACTAATTCCACAGTTGTGTCAGCAGCGTTGTTTTGATCTGTAGCGATCGTGTGTCCGCTCTCTTTTATATTTGGTATGATAAAACTGATGCGTTTGATGAGACCTTTATACATAATATCTAATAATGTCGGATATCCGTATGTACGCCTCTGTCTAAACATAAATCACTTAAAACATATCGTTGCTGAAGCTACAGACAGTAGCATGGGTATACTCGTACATTCTACAATACTATCGTATTTAATAATAATGCTGAAAGCTCAATTATACCACATTAATAATTAATTAACAACATAATATACAAAACCTCAGCCACACGCGTCAGTCATCAAGATATGAAAAAGGATTTAACGATACGATGTAATACAGGATATTCATTAATATAACCATATTATTAATAACTGAGTGAACTTTCCTCTAGGCCTTACAAATTAAATTATACCATTAGATCTTAAAATGTAATAACCTTAAATTTTCTGTTGGTGGCATGCCACGCCATGCTTCTTACTTGTATACCAACACAAGTAAATACTGAAAACAAATTTGGTAAACTGTAACAATAGTATTACGGACTTGGATAACTAGAACTCTAGAAGGGAGGTCACAGTAGCAGTAGCGATACGAATACGACGACTATATTAAATCTGAAAGATTTGCTTCGGCTTAGAATAATCATTGTTCGGGTAACATCGGTATAATTCGTCACTTGCGCAATGACGACATATGGAAAATTTATATAACTGTATAGATGCGTGTTTAATAATAATTACTCGTACATTTGTAGAAGTTGCTTGATTCGTATTAATATATACATTATCATTTTATATATATGTTATCACTCATAAATGAGGGTACCTACGATATCGTACAGGCATATAACATACATGTATATTATTATAATTATTATTAATTAGTTTACTCATTTCAAAAATTATATATCACTGCCTAACTTTGAAATACAATGTACAATTACACAACAATATAATACAATCTAAGGCTGTTTCACACTGTAATAGACTATTTGCGACCAGTGACGGCTGCTGGCTACGAGAACTGCCAGTGCACTTTACTAGCTTATAGAGAATTATTATTTAAATTTTTTTAATTTGTTAAAAAAAATATATTTTTTTAGTTAGTTTATATGAAAAATTATTTGTTTTTATATGCGAATTTTATATAGAACGAGTTAAATATTTCAATTTAAAAATGGAATTAAAATTTGAAATGAAATTCAATTCACACATAAATGGTATAGCAGTTTCCACGATACAGACAGATAGCGTTGCATATGTTTTTTTTTAGTATCAATTAAACATCGCGTGTGATGTATTTAGCAAATTTGGTTAGACTGACTTAAAACAGATCATTTCATTATACTTACCATTTTAAGGCGACGTATGTGTTCTGTAATGTCTCTGTAAAGAGGGACCCTGACAGAGAAGAGGGGTCCGAATTTTACATAATTTTTGTAAAGTGTCATTTAAGTATGACACTCCTAATTTTTAAATATATTACTTTAATTTCTTTTTATTGAGCCGTGTAGTTTACTAATATTATACTTGCGTTGTTCAGAACTGATATAACTATTTGTTATATCTGTTCTTTTATTATATATATATATATGTATAATTTATAGAAGTAATTGTAACTGCCTTATAATTATTATAAAGCCTCAATGAGTAGAAGGGTCTGGTCGTGAGACTGCCTGGAGCCGCCATATAGTCGATATATATTATTGTTATTATTATTGTTTGTTTATTGTTCGCCTTTCGGCTTTACAATCTACATTCTCAATACATTTCATATACTTCAAATTACAATTAAATTTACATTATTCTCCACCAGCTTATTTATTTTCCTGTTCTTCCTTTCCTTCTTACTATTTCCGCCATCCACCTCTTTCCTTCACTGCCTCCCTTTAGTAGCTGGCCAATATTCCTTTCGCTCGCTACTTTTTCCTTACACTCAAACTTAATGTGCTCCAGTGTTTCGTCCTCCGTTCCGCACATTCTACACTTTCTTTGACTTTGAAAGGAATGGAATGGCGATCGAGGAGGCAGAGAGGAGAAGAGAAGGTGGCGCAAGTGTGGAAGAGGAGCTAAGGAGAAGGGATAAGGAGATACAACAGCAGGAGAATGGGAAAAATAGAAAAAAGTAACTACAATAAAAGATATAAAAGGTTATGGGAAAATAATGTGCCTCAGTACCTTATAGAAAAAGACATAAAACACATAAGAAGAACAGCAAGGTTTAGATTGGGAAATGAGGAAAAAGGAAACAGATACTGGGAAAAGAGTGAGGAAAGATAGTCGATATATATATATATATATATATATATATATATATATATATAAATCCAGCTATCATTTTGACGTCCTTTTATTAACCCTACAATTTGGCGTCTACTAGAAGGAGTGGCACTAGACAAGAAATTGTTGAAGTATATAGCACTATTTATGTATTATGTTGTATGTATGGGTCAAAACTTCAAGATATTGTAAAATTAAAGTATTCAAAAAAACTTTTATTCAACCGACAGATTGACGTCCTTTCATATTGTGTGCAATTGGACTTCCATGCGCGTATATATTTTCATTCAATAGACAATTTGACGTCCTGCGACGTTGCCACTGTATTATGCATGAACTTGACCTGGATTTATCTTTGTTCTCAATTGAATAAGGTATTGCGGGTTATTCATATCTATTCAAAGCGTTTCTGATTCTTGTATGACGACCTAAACTTATCAATTTGTTTTTTCAATTCATCTATGTAAAAAAAAGATAGTTATAATGATAAAATAATTAGTGTTTTATTAAATTTAATTCAAAGTTATATTATAAAATAATATGGCAGTCCATTAAGGATAAAGTTATTTATTTAAATTATCTAGTTTAATCCCGCTGAACACAGTTTCGTGTATTGAATGTCTTACATAACAAATGTTATCTTACACTTAAACCTAATTTCAACGTTTGTGGTTGAGATTTCGATTTTTCTAATCAGGTAAACATTAAATACATGTTTAATATATATTTAATGATTACCTAATATACCACGTTTTGTGACTAATTTTAGAATTTTTTTAAAATAAGTTAGGTTAGATTAGCTCTTTACAAATTAACAAATTCATAAAATGTATTAAGAAGACCGATTACGATTATGTAATCTTAAAAACATCTCTTGAAGGATGAAGGGCTTCTATAAAATAAGACAGTTTTAGGCTAAATATTATTATATTTTAAGTCAATAGGTTTTAAGTAAAATGTTACATGAATAACATCTAAACGAGACAACCAAACTATTACAATATTTAACATAGCCGCACAAAGACTAGAAGACGATTTATTATTTGAACTAAGAACTTACTTAAATCCTAAAATTAATTACTATATTCAAACATCTGAAGATATATATAAAATATTAGTAAAACTTCATAAAAATTATATGCCTCAATACAAATTGTTTTTTTTTTTTTTAATTATAGATTTTTGGGCTTCGTAGGCACGTAGCCTTTTATCGCCCCTAATACTATTCTGTCTTTTCTTATATATTATACCCAGATAACAAGAATGATCGATTCATGGCTACTGCAGTTATAAATCTCGGTTTCTCAATCAAAAAAGCGGTGTTATATAAATACAAATTGTTTAGATGTATCAAAAATGTAATTTATGTAAATGAATTAAATGAAAGAATAAAATTGATTCATGATTATCACACAGATCTTACGAATCACAGAGGAACACCTGATTTAATAAAAAGACTAAAAGAAAAATATTATTGGTATAATATGGAAAAAGAAATTGAAGCTTACGTAGATACTTGTACTCTTTGTAAAACTAATAAATACAACAGAAAGCCATTAGATACTATTATGAATCTAACTGAAACACCCAGTAGGCCGTTTCAAGTATTACATATAGATACCTTTACCATCGATAAGCAAGATTTTCTAACAATGCTAGATCCATTAACAAAGTTTGCAATTGCAGAACCCATCAAAGCAAAGAATAACTTAGAAATAACTGAAGGAATTCTGAAACTATTTAAACATCACGGAATACCGCAAACAATAATTATGGATAATGGATTAGAATTTAAGAACCATCTAGTACAACAACTACTAAGGACACACAAAATAAATGTGCATTTTACGACACCAATTGGACACACAGGAAACAGTCCCGTCGAAAGGCTACATAGCACACTTATTGAAAACTATCGAATATTAAAAACACAACGTAAAGAAGATCCTACTAAAATAATGTTGATTTGTATTATAGCCTATAACAATACAATTCATTCTGTAACGGAACTAACTCCTATGGAAGCATTGTATGGCAGTCAACATCGAAGAAATATATTTGACCAAAATATCAACACTGAAATTGTTCAAGACAAAATAAAGGATTACCATAGTAATATGAAAATATTGCATGATAAAATACAAAATAATATTATCAAAAAAAAAAAAGAATGATACTATAAACAGAATAAACAACACTAAAAACTTAACCAAAATTAAAATAGGTGACTTAGTATATATAAAATTAAACAACAGATCGAAAAGTCAACCACTCAAACAAGGGCCATATATAATAACCAAATTGGATGACAAGCAAAGAGCTTATATAAAAAATACAACTACAAACAAAACATTAATTAGACACATTCGAGACTTAGAAAAAACTAAAACAAATCTTACTATTACAGAGGATAATGAATCTACGATTTAACAACAAATCCTATTTAAATAAAAGATATCCTATATCAAACTTGCAAAACACCTTTCCTTTCATCAAACAATAATCCTTTCTAAGAAATATTTATTATTGTCTAATGAGAACTATTTACAGAACAACGAATTTTAAAAATCTAGAATTTACCATCAAACTAGACAAATTCAATGATATTCAAAAAAAAAAAAAAAAAAAAACAATATCATGAATTAACATCTCGAAAAGAATCTAACATAGAAATATAAAACTATTATAAAAATACTAACTATTATTGTACTATGTTTAATTATAGCTATAAGCATTATAATATGTTAAAAAATAAGAAAAAAAAAAAAAAAAAAAAAAAAAAAAAAAAAAATTTACAATTATTAATAAACTAAACTCAGCATATAAATTAGGAAGAAAATCAATTCCAATAAATTAAAATACGATTTTCATTCTAAGGGTGGAGAAGTTAACATATGATTACGTAATACATTATATCATTGTTATGTTTATTTAATATATAGAAAATGAAATCATTATTTACATCTACTATGAATTGAAATATTAAATAAATATAACATCATGTTGACTCAAATAACAAATAACTTTTAACGTAATTGAATTTGAACATAAACAAAATAAGACCATTAAAAATAATTATAAATTAAAACCTTAAGTGGTTCTCAGAAATATAAACACCTGGCGACCGTTGTGACTTATCTAAAAAATGATTAAATAAACAAAAAGCCAGTATAAATACATTTGCTTGAGACCATTCCAGTCAATCTCTAGAATAACACCACTATAGCAGTACGTGTTATTTTGATTCAGTAATAGTCAATTTTTATTGCATACTATTGACATTGCCAATTAGATTTAAGAAACAAAAATTCAAAAGAACAAAATACAAAAGCAAAAGTATAAATTGCAAAAGAAAGAAATCAAAACTAAATTATGTTATGTTCAAATTCAATTACGTTAAAAGTTATTTGTTATTTTAGTCAACATGATGTTATATTTATTTAATATTTCAATTCATAGTAGATGTAAATAATGATTTCATTTCCTATATATTAAATAAACATAACAATGATATAATGTATTACGTAATCATATGTTAACTAGCGGACGCCATATGGCTAGCGTATGAATGCGATGGGTATTAGTAACATAGCTTTATTCAACACTACAAGTATTTCACACTCTGCAGTAGCAAACACAACACAATACTCTAGACGACACAGTGGGCGAGAGCATTGATGCTTGACGCCGACTGCTGTGTCTTCGGGTTCGATCCCCGGACCAGATATATATTTTCTGGGTTTGGTTATTGTGAACTTATATTGATTATGGTCATACATAATCGTACAGTTATTAGGCAGTGGTGTAGCCCACATATATGAGGCCACGACACCATAAATACTGCCAACATTGAAGGAGGTCGTCGGTGATAGGACTTAGCATCGGAAATAGGCCGACGTTAAATAAAATTAAAAAAAAAAACAACACAATACCACAGACGCTGTTGCCATATCTGCAGACGTCATTTACGCTGTTACATGAAAGTAAATATACACTCCGCGTATATAGAACTGCGCCAAATGCGGAAATTCCGTGAACTATAATTATACACTTTTTTTCATCCTACTATCAAAATGGCGTCCTCAGTTTTTTCAAAATATTTCAGCAAATATTTCATTGTGACGAAACAGAATTGGTTTTACCTTTAGCTATTAGTATAAGTTACATATTTTTTTCAATATTTGAGTCGTAGATGTTATGAGAATCTCTTAACATGCAATTGTAATTTGGCGTCCGGTATACGGACGTCCAATTGCGATGGACGCCAAATTAAATGTAAATTGTCAATTGATGGACGTCAAAATGATAGCTGGATATATATATATATATATATATATATATATATATATATATATATATATATACATTTTTAATCACATTCATACACATTCTGTAATTTTCCTTTTTCTTTCAACTCCTCTCTACGTGTCACATCATGTCACACATCTGAAATATGCTTAACCTCCTCTTCCTCCTCCTCCTAGTGAAAAACACATGATTACAACATTTTCGTCAAGAAAAATTAAAATATATAACACTTGTATATAAAAAGTGAAATATAAAGACACAGTGTATATTTTCTGAGTTTTGTTGTTAACAAGATTAATTAGAGTATGTGCTAATAATTATCCTTATGAGGCAGTGGTGTAATAACATATAAGAGGTCATGCCACCATAAAATACTGCCAATGAGATTGAAAACCGGAAATAACATTAAATAAATTTATAGACTGAAAGCAATAACCTCGTAAACCAAACAAACATTATTAAGCAGTATTTAATTTGCTTATGCATTGTCACTAATCTCAGTTAATTGAATAAAATTTAGTTCATAGGTCAATGACACAACGCTACGTGACGTTAAAGGGCACAAGGAGCACAAAGGGTATTCGACCATAATTTTTTATTTTTATTTCATTTTCTCAACACACATGTGTAAAGTTGACACGGTCGTTTTGTTGTTGTTTGTTGCCATGGTGAACAGAACCACTTGGTAGTCGGTAGTCGGTAGTCGGTAACCGGTAGTGGCGGCCACGACGGGTGACACGCGGAATCACTGTAGCCAGTTGTTCGACCGGTTGCGTCAATATACGTGGTAGGCGCTAGACAGTCAGAGAGTACTAGTAATACCAATACCACATACATTACTTGCGCCAGCTACGTTGCGTTGTAAGCATTTTAAAAGAAATGACAACACAGTGTTTTATCATTTATCAATAAAACAATGCGTCAACCAGATCTTTTGTATATTAGATATAGTGACATTTTAAATGTAAAGAGTATCTTGTATATTAAAGCAGCTAAATAATAAAGGTACTTTTGATAATATAACCTTATGCACTAGTAGCACAATATTTAACCAAACACAACACAAAAAACATAAGCATGTTTAAAGAAATATGTAAATAAATGAAATTACAAAGCCACCCTTATTACAAAGAAACACACCCCACCCTACTTCCACACCTCTTGAAAAAATATAGGGTTAAATATTAAATAAAATTTTATATGTAACACAGGGTTATGAATTAGTTCGAATTTTTAAAAAATCTTTTAAGCACTGAACTCATTAATAATTCTGGGTTATTAATGATATTTTTTTTCGTTTTCGTGCTCGTTTTTCGGTGTTCGCATTCGCTGCTAGCGAACTAGCCCCCATTGTAAATAATTTCATCACTCAGGAAGTATTATAAAGCTAATGCATTTTTTTGTTGTGGAAATATTATATATGTAAAATATATGTAAATTGATATAGATTTTTCATAATAAAAAGTGACAGTTTAAAAATATGGCTGTTAGCTATATGATTTATCTGTTTACACCTGTGATTTTTATTTGATTATTTATATTCTTTTGAATACATTACTACTTTTTAGAAAAAGTTTTGAAGGGAATATAAATTATTCTGATTTTTTTTAAATATGTGAGTGTTTGATAAAATATAAAGAGTGATTTTTATTTAAGGGTCTCATTTTGTTCTCATTAGTCATTGAATCTATATTTAAGTTCTTTATAATGGCGCCACGTGTACATAATAATTTATTTAGACATAGTAAGGTCATATTTACGTTAAGGCACCGAAAGTATACAGATTGTTTACACTACCTAGACTTAAGGTAGTTGTTAGATATAGGTAGACTTTCATAACTTTGCAATTATAAATATACGACGGTTGTTTGTTAATTCAGTGACTTTAAAAAAAAAAGGGTTTTAATAATTAACATAGTCTCCTTTAAGCTAAATACATTTAGTGCAGCGTTTTTTCCATTATTTTATTTGTTCCAATAATAGGTTTTCTCAAATCCCTCAAAATAGGCGTTTGTTTCAATGATTTCAGTGAAACAAACTTCTCTTTGTTAGACCCAAATGTCTTACCGCATTTTTTTAGGTTTGGAAACAGGAAATAGTCGCAGGGTCTAAATCTTGAGAATGTGCTGGATGGGGTAGCAGTTCGTAGCCCAATTTATGGATTTTTGTCATGATGACTACACACTCAATCGCAATCGCAGCATCCATCGCGCGGATAACTGGTTTCAATGGATGTCTAACTCATTTGCACAACCACTTTCTTATTTATATTGTCCCAGGTGTATGTTTATATTTTTGTTTTCTTAATTGTTTACGCGATTCATATGGTGGCTCGAAAACGGCTTCGTCAATGTTTCTAAAAATTTTCTATTTCGCATAGAAAAAGACTTTTGGCGTCCTCGAATATTTCCTTGAATTCTCTGGAAACCCGTAATTTTCGAAAAACAGTGAAAAAATAATCACTTTTTCCTGTATAACTTTTAATTCGTAAAAGATAGAAAGTTGAAATTTTACATTTGCAATTTTCATTCCAAAAATTAGAAATTCAAAAATGGGGGAAGTTTTTGCCGAGAGTAAAAATTGTGCTAGAAAGTTGAAATTATGTATATGGGCTAACCTTGGTAACTAATTTACAAATTGAAAAAAAACCCAAATTTTGGAAAAAGGTTGATCAAATAACGCATTGTATGACGACAATGTCTATAATCATATAAAGTTGACAACGCAGAGGTCGACAGCATTTATGCTTGAAGCCAGTCTACTGTGTCTTAGTATTTGTTTTGGTTGTTATCAAGTTAATTTGATTATGTACATACTTAATCATAAATTTAGTAAGCAGCAGTATTGTCAGCATAGATGAGGACAATACATTGTGTACATGCGTCACTAGTGTATCAATAATGTAGCAGTAGGAGACCATTAAACCTAAAGCCTTGTTGCGATCGTTCTATTTGTTAATATCACCGTACGGAGCTGCTTTCAGTAATTAGAAAATATTTTTCAAAATAAATTATACTTAAATTTGTTACTAACGCGTTTATTCTCTAAGTACGAGTATATCTGTCTGTGTTATATATGTTCTACTCAAAGTTAACCATATCACAACCAGGACTTGAAATGGATTTACAGTTAAAGCGCAAAGAGAAGGAAAATCTCGAAACATAATGTTTGATAGCCGTTAGTTATTTACCGAGATGATGGTACCCAAGAGGAACCATACACGCCCCACGCCCCACATCCCATATCCCACATCCCCTTTACCCTCCAACATCTCCCTTTACCAAGAATTCCACTTCAGTCAACTTCAGCATACTCGTACAACGCATAACGAGATCCCTTCTTTGTCTTTGTTGACGTTTTATTTTTTAGTCATTACTTTTAAAGTAACTTTAGCTGCTGGGGTTTTCCGAGGTCGAAGGTTAGCTGCTTAGCTCTGGTTAACTCTGGTTGACTTTGGTTAGATGGATATACAAATATTTATTCTTATATTTATCAGGTTATTTATTTTATAAGTGTTTTTGAATGTTACGTCAAATTATAATTACAATAATAAATAAAGGTTTTATTTAAAATTTATCAGATAATGTTGTCAAAATTAATTTGATTATGTGCTTTCATAATCAAAAAACTTATTATAAGGCAAGATGCCATAAATACTGCCAATATTGTAGGAGGTCGTTGGTGATAGGGGGATATCCATTTTGAAGTATTGTGACGTCACGTGCAGCATAAAATATAAAAAAAAAAATTGAAATAAAATATGGTTAGAAAGAAAGTTGATTTTGTGAAAAAATTCTAAAAAATAAAATATCTGTAATGGACTATGACAGCGGTTCTCAATTTTTTTACTTCGAGCCCCTCTGCATAATCCAGCTGTAAGCCGGCCCCCCCTACATGTAAGCGTACTATATATTATAAGGGATTTTACAGTCAATTTTTATTTGGTTAAGTTTTGCACATTCTATGCATACTCTAATGGGGCAATAGGTTTAATCGTAATCAAACAACAAATTCTATACAAACAATTACAATTTATTTAATTATTTTAGCTACTATAGTACATAATTGATATTTGTAATTCAAAGCAATAATAATTAAAAGAGCTTCTTGAAACGCGGTGTCAGTTCTGATAACGCTACTCTTAGTTCCTTGGTCACATCCAGTCTTGAGCGATATTTACTCTTCATGGCAGCTAGAGCAGAAAACTCAGTTTCACAAGAATAAGTGGTGGCGAATGAAGTGAGTATTTTCAATGCCCTTTCACTCAAAATTGGATATTCCTTTTGTACACCAATCCAGAAGCATGTGAGAGAAGATTTTTTAAACTTTATTTCAAGCCCAGTGTCACCTTGGAGGTCAATGAGGTTTTCTTTTTCCTTCATGTTGAGGGAGCACTCATCGACTGATGGTTTGAACGGGTTTTGAATCCATGCCAAACCATCCAAGGTCTCATTAAAATATTTTTTAAAACGAGATTTGAGGATTTCTAAGTAATTAAGAAAGCATTTCTTTGCATTGGTTGGAATAGTTTTGAGATCCATTTCTTCAATCTTAATTTTAAGATTAGGAAATAGCTCCAAATTGTCACTTTTCTGACCGCACTCGTACAAACTTAGCTTCATTACAAAGCTTTTCACCTTTTCAGTCCATTGCAGAAGGTTTGCATCTTTTTTCTGTATTTTCTGATAATTTAAAAAAATAAAATGTTCTGCACTCTTACGACGTTGACTAAAAATTACACACTTGTTGTAATTTTAAAAATAAAAAGTTTGCTTTATTATTTTGTAAATAAATTTAATTCATTTTTCAACCAAGCTTTGGGCCCCCCTTGGGGGTCGCGCCCCACACTTTGAGAACCGCTGGACTATGTATTTAAAAAAAGAAGGAAAATGTGACAAGGTGTTGTGTGACGTAATTTATGGATGGTTCCAATTTCAATTTAGTATTGGAAATAAATTAAATAAATAATATCTTTTGAACATAACAGTAATAATGTTAATTTCTGAAGGTAAAAGCTATTTGATAAAACTTTGTGGTTCATATAAATAAAATAACAAGGGAACGTCAAAAGTTTAAGTCAATTTATAAATTAACAAACATAAATTCCTTTTTACACTTTTAAAGTTTTTGATGTAACTTGAAACACAAATATCAAGAAGGGTATATACTCGTATTATTCCCGAATTTTAAATTATTCTGAGTTACTTGAATAATTCGAAATAGACACCAATATGAAGACAAGCAAAAACACAAAAAAAGGAAGAGCAAGTTTAAGCAGTTTGTGATTATTCCTATATACAGAAATACCTTAACCTCAAATTTATATGATCTTATTTATTAATGACGTCCTCAAAACTTTGGAATTATTCCTATGTAGAATATAATCCTAAATATAGGCTTGTTCGGAGTATATATATTAGTTATTTAATTCAATTAATGTCGATTTATTTCTGAGCTTTACTACCTAATAAGTTATGTTCATGTGAGCATATGATCAATTAAAGTTAATAACAACTACATCCAGAATTATAGCGCTGGTCCGCAGATCGAATCCGAAGACACATTAGTCTGACGTCAAGCAAACAAAATTTAGAAATATTATAAAATAAAAAGCAAATCTCAAAATTTCAGTTATGATAATTTAATGGTGTTTGTAAGGTTAAAACGATAAAAAGAAGCATCAATAATGTTTGTTGACGACACAGTTAGTATATAATTATTTTTATAATTACTACATGATAAAATAATATTTAAGGAATATTTTGTGAAATTTTCATAAATAAATATCAAGAAATGAGACATTGATACCGAATCTCCGCAAAAGTCAGAAGAAGCAGAGTGATTGCGGTGTCCCTCAGAACTCATTACTGGATTATCTGATATCAAAAAATCAAAATTATTTCATTAGTTCATAAGTTTATGCAGGTAACACTGTTCAGTTTTTTGTTGTTTATAGATTTTTCTATTTTTTACAGCACTTAGAAGTGAAAATATCGATATTTCATGAAGAAATTCAGAAAGTTTGTTATTTTAAAATACTTTAAAATTAAAAAAGGCAAAATTTGAAAAGGATCGGTGCAGTAAATTTTGAGCTAGAGAGGGCACCGACTTTGAACAAGCTAAGTATGAGAAAAACGCGTTTAAAAGTTTCAAAGAAAGACGAAACCAGACCGTAGAGAGGTTAAGACTTAAAACTCAATAACTCCGACAGTTTTACTGCAATCGAGTTCAAATTTTCACACAATAAACTTAATATGTTCTACATTAATATAAATAAAATAAAAAAAAGATGAAACCTTATCCCCCCTTAAGATACGTATGGATGGATCAGCATGAAAGTCATTGCAGGCATCGTAATAGTCATGATAGTCATTTATTTGCATCGGAGTTAGGTTTGCTTGCACGATCAACTTCCACGTTTTTTTTTTGTATTCCTTTCCTCTTCTGCCAATACGTAAGTAAGTAAGCCTCTAAAACCAAAATACCTAATTACGCTTTTAATGAATTTGTTTAATACTGATCTGTGAACGTATGTATATCAGAATTACTTGATTTGCCATTCCCGTCTCTGGGACGTATACGATACTGCGCAGTGAACGCATTTGTATGAATTGATATACAAAGAATACTTAATGACTTCCATGCTAAACTGTCAACGCATACCATTACCTTTCAACCATAGAATTATAGTCTATTTCATGAATAAAATTATTTAAAATGTGATAATTCATTCTGTCTAGACTAGCACTCTGCAAAATGAATAAAGTACCAGATCAGCGAACGCGGATTTACGATTTATGACCTGGCCTTACAGGTCACAGGGTCGATAGGTTGCCCCTTGGGTCACTTTTCATTAACGAATTATTTTGTTATTATGTTCGAAGTAAATTCATTTTATTCAATTAAAAAACCTTTAATATTTTAGAAGTTTTTTAATTTGTAAGTCAATTTCTTAAGCTCGAATAATCAGAGTCATGTTTGGTTTCTCTAAGTGACATTAACATCGTGTATTAAAATGTATTTTTGTGGGCTATTGTGGTCCGATGAATTAAGTTATGCTATACGAAACAACTCCTTTGTTCAGATAATCTAGATAATAGGTTCATGTCTTCGATTCTATGTATACAATATCGAATGGGATAGCTTAATTGAAAATAACCATGTACGAAATGGGAGATCTGAGTTCGCTCCCAGTTAAGAGAGAATATTTTATTTTTGTTACAGTTCCGTGCAATCATAAAAGTATTGAAAGCATTAAGAGACATGACCACCGCCAGTGGTTATGTTTTTGAAAAGCACACGCAGCCCATTATTTAAAAATCGGTGTTAAAGCCTCACAGTCCTTAATAACTTCAAAAGATTTCACTATTTTTTTAGGGAGATTTTACAATGTTATGTAACAATTTTATGTGTAATATTAAAATGGCTTTATATGTAATTATTTATCAAGGAATAAATTAGTTAACATTGTAATTTTATAACAAAGGGCTGACTTCATATAGCTAATGGGGGGTATAAGGTCAAATCGGTACAAATTTTCGATAATGTTTTTTGACGACAAAGTTAATATATAATTTTTCTATAATTACTACATGATAAATTGACATTTAAAGAATACCTTATGAAATTTTCATAAATAAATATCAAAAAATGGATTTCATCACTGGATTATCTGAAATCGAAAAACCAGTGTTTTCATTAGTTGATAAGTTTCTGCATGTAACCATGTCGAGTTTTTTTTGATGTTTCAATTTTTTATAGCACTTAGAAATCAAAATACCGATTTTTCATGAAAAAAATTAGAAACTTTGTCATTTTAAAATACGTTAAAATTAAAAAAATAGAATAAACTCGACAGCGTTACCTCGCCATTTTTGTCAAGAAAGAGTGTGCAAAATTTCAAAAAGACCGAAGCAGTAGATTTTTAGCTAAATAGGGCACCGACTCTGTGTGAGAAAAACGCATTTAAAACTTTGAAAGAAAGATGAAAACAGACCAGAAAGGTGAAGACTTAAAACTCTATATCTCCGACAGTTTTACTCCAATGGACTTCCAATTTTCACATAATAAACTTAATATGTTGTACATTAATATAAATAAATAAAAGAAAAATAAAAGAAAATTAAGGCCAAACCAAGTCTAAATCTAAAAAAAATTGTTAATGATAATTCATTAACATAGTAATCTATCAATCAAAAAAAATATATATATTGTTATAGCACACATTCCATACAACACAAAACTAACAGTGTCTCTTCAGTATCTTTGCTGACCAAGCACTCTAGAGATAGTAAAATAGTATATAAGTAATGTATTAGTCTTAATCTAATTAGTTCAAGTTTATGTATAATCTGCATCGTGCAGATAGTAATTAGCTGGCTCACCATTTGAGTTCATGTATAAACTGCATCGCGCAGTTAGTAATTGAATCAAATAAATATTATTTAAGTAAACTTAAAATAAATTGTTTTTTTTATTAAAGTCTAAATTACTCAAACTTTAATTGGCGCAGTCGGTAGGATATTAAGGAATTACAATCGCTGTAAATTTTTCCATTTTTATGGTTAACTTAATATTTCGAAACCTACAAAAATAAAGTTAAAGAATAAAGTGAACTTAATAAATAGTGGAGTGAAATAGAAACAGAAATTGAAGTGCTCCGAGACTCATCGACCCACTAGCAGCAGCATATGGACATGAAGATCTCGCAAGGCATCGCGGTGATAATCGTAATGTGAGTACTCATTCATATTTCCTTTCTATATTCACACTTCCCAAAAACAAAAATTATTATTATTTTTACAATAATATTTCCTGTTTAAAAAGGAGTATAAATCGTTTATACAGGCCTAAAACAGGTATTAAATTAAAAAAAAGGAGTATAAATCGCTTATACAGGCCTACCAAATATTAAAATAAAATATAAATTACGCAACGTAATACAATAATTAAATAATAATTTTCTAAAAAGGAATATAAATCGCTTATATAGGCCTAATGAAAATTAAAAATATTAAAAGTAATATTAAAATAATATTGAAATAAAATATTAATTACATAACGTAATAAATACTATAATGTAATATAATAAAATACTTGCAAATTAACTATATAATAATAATAATTTTTTAAAAATAAAATGTTTACAAAATAACTTTTCTTAAATAAAAGTTACACTATAAATCAAAATGGAGACATTCCATATTTATCTAAATTATGTAAAGGAATATAATGGAAACAATTCGCTGACGAATTTTATAGAAGATTGCGAAGTGATCATAGATAATTTTGCCATATTCCCCGGTAAAAATGAAGATAAAAAAGAAGCTATTAGGAATAACGGTCTATTGCTCTCAGCTATAAAAAGCAAGATTATTGGAGACGCAGCAAGTTTAATAAAGAATAAACATATTAATACATGGGAGAAATTAAAAACTATTTTAATAAATAGTTATACTAAAAACCGCAGCCATATCCCGGATACAACAACACTTAAACGAAAGCCTAATGAGAAAGTTATTACTTATTACTTTAGATGTTTAGAATCAGTTAACAACTTTAATGTTTTGAACACACTTCACAATAAAACATCTTTAAATATGAAAGCACTGGCAAAACATCATGATTCCCTGATGGTGAGAGATTTCATAAAGGAGCTAAACGATCCTCTTGGATGTAAATTAAGACGCCAAAATCCTAACACAATGGATGAGCTTCTAGAATTAATAATAGAAGATATGACGAACCACGAAATCCATACTAACGAGGAATATAACCACCCTCACCAACAACAAGTGAAGAACACACAAGATTTTCAAACAGAGCCGTCAACACAAAAACCGTGTGAAACAATAATCGAACAAACCATTGAGAATAAAGAAATAGACAATGTACGGACGGAACTACAAGAAGTAATCATAAACAACGAGAGTACAGAAATCAAAGTACAAAACCAAAATTCAGAAGAAAAACGGGACACAGAAACAAATGAAAATAAAAACGATATCAAATTACATAAAGAAATGGCGATCAATGTGCCCACAAATATTAAAATACAAAGCCAGAATAATTCAGAAGAAGTTCTGAATACAGAAGAAAAGGAAAAAGAACTTGAAGAGTTTACCAAAACAGAAGTAAAGAAAAAGACAATTGTTGAAGTAAAAATGAAGCAAAGAAAAGTAAGCGTCAAAGAAAACACAGAAAATCAGCAAAATATGAAACAAGAATCAGAGAATCAAAATTCACAACATTTCAAAATACAAAATCAACAAAAAGTTAAGCAACAATCAAAAAATCCAAACTTTCTAGATTTTAAAGTAAACAATCAACAAAAAATCAGACAAGTAGCAGAAAAGCAAACTATACAAGAACTCGAAATAGTGAAGCAACAAAACATCAACCAAGAAAAACCAGAAAAACAAAATATACAATATTCTGAAGTAAAAAAATTACACAATATAAAGCAAGGAAAAGCAGGAAATAATAAAAATCAAAATTTTAAAATAAAAAATAAAATTGAAAAGAAAAAAAGAAACAAAGCTAAATGCATACCAGAAAAACAAGAAGATTCAGAAAACGAGGCACACACTTTGTGGATAAATGATCACAGAAAAGAAATAATTCGTGGACAGAAGATTAGAAATTCGGCACAACTAAAGCAACTATATGGAACCAAACGAAATAAAAATAATAACTGGATAGATGAATATTTGACGAATATTATGACGAATAAAAATAATAAAACATATATTGACTTTACTTTAAAGAACTTCCTGATAAGATTAACTTCAAAAAGTCTTCAATACTTCCCGAAAAAATTAAAATTTCTACCCGAACCTTAACAATTCAAATACGCAATCGCAAGCAACCAGACCCACGTGACTATATAATATTTAACTCCGAAATTTAAAACTAAAAAGAATAAAACTCTAGAACGAACAACCAACCACCAACCACCTTAATAAAGAAAATTGTATGAACTATTAAAAGAATTATACAAAACAACCATTTAAATAAATTACTACAAATATTACGATAAACAATACATTTACAAAACACAACAGACAAAAAGAAAAAGGAAATGATGAAACGAATTGAGAATCATAAACAACCACCTTAATGCAGAAAATCGCATAAGCACTGGTTATCACCAGCAGTAAAACCCTATAAACATACAAATTAAGCGACATCAAGTAATAACTATTTCGATACAATTACCAACGCAGTTAAAATTATTAAAATTAATAAAAAGAGTAAATTATTTAAATTAAAATAAAGAAACACGACCTATTAATATCTACATTAACAAAAACTACATTTAAAAATAAAAGTCAATAAACCCATTGTAATGATAATACATATTAAATGTACAATAATTTAAAAGATAAACACCATCGGAAAATACAAAAACGAGCATAAAATAAAAAATGATATCAGACATCAAGAAACAAACGCAACGCACAAGGTCATTTACGAAAGATATACCCGTGTATTCTAATAAAATACGTGGAAACTGCAAGCAATTTGCAAGCAATGCAAATACCATGATTTGAACGCCGCTAAATTACACAAAAACAACTGTGAGAGCAAAATATAAGCGCATTCCACAAAACCAGAGTACCCGGTATCATAAAACATAAACATGACCTATCCAAGTCAAATGTGCTATTATAAGACGTAATGAAACCCTATACTCCAGTACAAAAGATAATGCTACATTAACAAACTAAGTCAGCATTTCTAATTCAGCTACTATGATAATCCATATACTAACACATTGGAAAACACAAAAATAAAATAGCAATTTTATCTGCATAAAGTTAAGGAAATAAATACAGACAGTACAATTCATTATCATGATTAAAGCTACTGTTAAAAATCCAAATGTAGACACAGTATACATGAACACTAACAAAAAACATAGCAATAGCGGAATAAAAACATGAAACCTTTTTTAAGTAAAAGAACCACCAGAGTAATAATCAGAATCAGCAAGTAATGAAGTAATAGACGTCACATACAAATTAATTTGCGAAAGATATACGTGGTCTAGTCTACGAAAAGATGTCGAAAATTTCATCAATAACTGCAGCACATGCAAACAGTGCAAATATAAAAGAAAACCAATTAGAGCACCGCTAAATAACACCGAAACACCTGAGAGACCACTTGAGAAATTACATATAGATACGTTTGGTATAGACAATACTATAATAGATGTATTTTCAAAATAACCACAGGCATACAAAATCGCCAATAGGTCATCCACAGAAATTGCCGATAAACTAATAACGTATTTCTCACACCACGGCATACCCAATCATATTACAAATAATATTAAAAAATATACAAATATAACTGAATTCTCAAATAATCTCATCAAAGAATTACAAGAATTATATAAAATTAAAATTCATATAACAACACCATACAGACATGAAAGTAATTCTCCAATAGAACCAGCACATTCCACGATACTAGAACTATATCGTATAGTGAAACATAAACATGATCTTACACCCGAATCAATCATGAAATATGCTATTATAGGATATAACGAAACCCCACATTTCAGTACAGCATACAAACCAAGTCAGTATTGCTTATGGATTATGACAAAAAGCTCATAGACTTATACATCCAAAATCATAAAAATAAAATCTCAACCCTATACTCAAAAATTAAAGAAATAAATGCAAATCGAAAAGAACAGGTCATTAATAAGAGAAATGCTACTGTTAAAGACCCAAACGTAAAACAAGGAGATATCGTATACCTCAACACTAAATCAAAACAGGGTAAAAGCCGAATAAAGAACACAGGACCCTTTAAAGTACTAGAAGTGTCCGATACTTATATAGCTAAAAAAGAAGATCTAAAAAATAAAAAATTAAGAGAAGCACATGTAGATAACCTAGTGAAAACCAAAATGGAAAACCCAACTTCAAACGAACTTAACGTAGAAGGAAGTAATGTACTATTCGAATGCACCACACTACCTATAGATAACATAAAAAAAAACCAAAATGAAAAACCCAACTCCAAATGAGTTTAATGAGAAAAGAATTAACGTCCTATTTGAACGCACTACGCTACCTGTCGTTAAATCTAAGACAGATTATACTCTACACCTAGTTCACGACAAATTTAACCCCAGAGACGAAAAACCAAGATACTACAACGGATTCGCAAAGTTAATAGCAAAAGACACACCCAATTTCGAATACATATTAAATAAAGCTAAAAGAACTAATAACCTCGTAGAGGGCCTATACAAACTCACGCGAGGCAGAACATTTGGACACACAATAAATCTTGTCTGCAATCAACAAAACTGCCTTGACAAACTTGCCAAATTTCTAAAAGAATTTGAAAATTCACCAACCGAATTAATAATACGAATGCCCCCTATAGCACAAGGACTTTTTAATAGAACAAAAGAAGAGGTCCTAAAAGTATTTAAACGGCATGGGCCCACAAAGCACAAATACATCATGCACTCAAAACCCGAAATACAAATGAATTATTTATTTATTAATTAATTATAAATAAATACATTAAAAACACGATCAAGTACTAAGAAATCCTGATTGTTGCAGGATCATCACCGCAATCAACACCAGCGATATTAACGAATGCCGAATTATTAAAATCACTGATAACCCAGGATTATATCCTGTGCAACTAGGAACAGCCCAAAACATCAAGGAATATTGGACTTTAGTCAAGAAAATAGATTTGGACCCCTTAATAAAATATTATAACCACGTACACTTGACTAGAGAAGATATTAAAACGAAATTAGAAAAAAAGAAATTTACAAGATATGGGCACAGCACTGCTGTAATGGACATCCTGGATATGGAAATAAGTAGAAAATTTAAACAAATTCTCCCAACTCGAAGAGAAAAAAGAGGCTTCATAGATGGCTTAGGTACTGTTTGGAAAGCAATCGGTGGAAACCTAGACGCTAACGACGGCGAGCGTATAAATTTAGCTCTGGAAACACTTGATAATAAACAAGAAACTCTAAATAAAGCTATATCTAAACAAATAAAATTAACGAACGATATACTCGATCAATTTAAATCGGCCCTACACACCATTGATTCTAATCAAGAAGAACTAGATAAACGTACCAAATTCCTAATGAACGATATCGATAAACTCCAACACCAAGTATTTAACATCTTTATAACAGAATCGATCGGACTTGTCAGTCAATCAATGCAATTACTTTTGCACCTACTAAGAACCATTGAAACTGACATAACATTCGCTAAACTGAACACGCTTAGTGGTTCAATCCTAGAACCTGATCACCTATTAGCAGAATTACAAGCAATAAAGGAACATGTTGATACAACCAAACATATCAAACTGCCTTACGATATTACATCAGAGAACATTCAACAATATGAAACTATTAGCAAAGTCAAAGCATACACCAATAAAAACTTAATCGTTTTTGTAATAAATATACCACTAGTAAACCCTAATATATTTACGTATTATAAACTATATCCAATCCCCATATCTTATAACAATAAATTCCAAATGATTATTCCCAGAACCCAATACACCATTGTGAATGAGTATAAACATGTAGATTTTAATGCACCCTGCAAAGAAATATATAACAATCAATTCCTATGCAAGCTTAGCGAACCACTCAACATCGAGGAAACCACCTGCGAGATAGAACTAATTCAAAACCAGCCAACCAGGAAATGTCAACCCTAAGTGATTTCTCTAACCGGTATCAAGATCCAGAACATCGAATTCAACACCTGGATGTTAATCACAAATGACGAAATCAGTGGCACCTTAACATGCAACAGCCAGCGTGACATACGTCTACAAGGAACGTATATAATACACCTTGCACGAGATTGTCAATTTTCTGTTTCAGATAATACTCTTCAATACATGGATATAGAAGAGAAAGTCGAAGCCTGGAACACCATTTCCCTGCCGAAAATACCAGAGATCCAAAACAAACACCTAAACATCTCTACCGTGACCAACCTAAAACACCTGGACCTGGGCAACGTAGACAAGCTACAGACCACCCTAGCCCTACTACCTGAAGACTTCGATGACAGAAAAATCCCAGACTATGTGCACATAATTAATTATACACTATTACCCATATTATTCATAATAATTACTATTGTAGTATATAAGATAATCAAATATTTTAGAAAAATAAAAATAATAAAAAATGAAAATGCACAAGAAATAGATAGCAAAAATATTGAAGAGTTGCAAAAACCTTTCGCTACATTTGAAGCATAAGATTTTATCTTATAGGGGAGGTGTTATAGCACACATTCCATACAACACAAAACTAACAGTGTCTCTTCAGTATCTTTGCTGACCAAGCACTCTAGAGATAGTAAAATAGTATATAAGTAATGTATTAGTCTTAATCTAATTAGTTCAAGTTTATGTATAATCTGCATCGTGCAGATAGTAATTAGCTGGCTCACCATTTGAGTTCATGTATAAACTGCATCGCGCAGTTAGTAATTGAATCAAATAAATATTATTTAAGTAAACTTAAAATAAATTGTTTTTTTTATTAAAGTCTAAATTACTCAAACTTTAATTATATACAAATGTTTCAAGTGTATACAAACAATGTCAAAATTCAGTATACTTTTCTTAAAATTTACCGAAATTTGAATGGAGAAATGTAGGGTGTATGTAAGGTAGTGATTCTTAAATGGTTATGCTCGACCCAGGTAGAAAATATATTATGCAATGTAACACTTTAATTCGCATGTTGTAAGCTATCAAGTGTGAAACTGCAATGCAAGACAGTTTTCTACTCAAGGAAAGTCAAACTTTTTTCCTACCTCATATTAGGTTTAGGCTTGAGTAACGAAGAAGTTAAGAGCCGCTGGTGAATAACCTTGAGAATATACATAAGTACATATTTTAGAGTATATTTTATAATAACTTTATAATTATTTCCACCTCAGCAAGCAAAAGGAGAAAAGGATCATGTTGATAACCCATTCCTACCATATATTTCAATACATGTACAATGTATAGAAATGTTTGTGTTTGTTTGTGCCTGTATGTTTGTATATTCATATATGTTTACTTGTGGTAGTTAATTAGCTTTTTTACGATGAGTTTGCTATATCTAACAACTAAATTGGGGTAAAGGACCTTTCATAGCCCTTGTGATGTATGATTATGTGCAATGAAATGATAAAGACAAACACAACGCCCTGATAACGCCTACCCGTCCCCAGCTTTAGGCTAGAGATAAACTACTTCGAAAACTTTAGATCAGAAGCTGGAGCCTAATACTAAAACTAAGCCTTTGAACTATTACAATAAATGTTATTGGATTTAATTGAATCGAGAATTAATTTTATTATAATGAACACAAAGCGAATATATGGTAATAGAAATTAATGGAAATTTGACTAGTACCAAGTAATGACAACAGCTGATGTTTGTTTGTAATTATTTTCTTTCGCACTAATTAGTAGATTTTTTGTTTAACAAGCGCCATAATTCCAGTTACTCTTCTGGATCTCGGAGATGTCTTCTTCGTGAGATTATTACGCGTCTTTGCACATACCTAAATATTTTTTTTCATTTATTAAATTTAATAACACCTCCTAGGCTTCCGCCCATATGTGCTGCTTTTTCCACTTATTCTATCCCCCTTAATTTTTTACATTTCAATTACATTAATATATAATTATATAGGAAAAAATAAAAGACGTACAAAGGAACATATTATATCTCATTTTATCTAATTTACTGTTCAATCTCATCCGCCGTGAGATTATCCCAATTCCCTTGCTCTAATTCCTCTCCTTCACTTCCTATTACTGTCTCTGCATCTCTTCTTCTTCTTACTTCAAAATTCTTCAATAGCATTTTTCTAGTTTTAAAAATCTCCTTCGCATACTCATTATAATATCGATACCTAATCTCTTCATTTACTAGATACTCTAGACTAGCATACTTTTAATATATGCATCAGTGTTTCCCATTCACCACATCTGCACCTATCATCACTCTCAACTCCAAGCTGGAGTAATTTTGCTTTAATAGATCCATGGCCGCATAAATACAGTCCAGGTTGAAACCACTTATTTTGCTTTACAAACTTGACATTCTTAATGTGGTGATAAGTTGTTCTTCCTTTTTCCGTTATATCCCATCTGTTCTGCCATGTAGTCATCAGTTTCTCATTCACTGCTTTTTTAACATTTACAATTCTTCTTCCATGGTCTACCTCATCCCCATCTATTGTTTCAGTAGTAATTCCGTCAAATGACATTCGCAAGTTTTTCCTGATATAATAGTTCATTCCTTTTTTAATTACTTGCAAGTCTATCGGCAACCTACCAGTTAGTACTTGTAGCGCATCTGTTAATCAATAATTCATCATTAATTCATCAAATCATTAATAATACAAATCGTTGGGCTGCATTTAAATGCCTTTTTATAATGGTTTTATTTGCTTTCTTAAACCAAGCAGCAAAAACTGAGAAACTGAGTTTGCACATACCTACAGAAACAAAGTAAGCATCCATCCATCAGAAAGAACCAACGACGACATGTTCGTTGTATTCGTTGATTACTTCAACCAAAACATATTGCCACATTGCTATAATATGCTTGTAAAATAATTTAAATGATAATGGAAACGTAATTCAGAAAGTAATAGGTTCTGGTTTAATCAATTTATGCAAATGAGTTTTCCATTATTGTGTCACATTACATATTAACTATATACCATACTCGTATATATAACCTAACCTACTTTGTGCCTAGGTGTTACCAGTCACTAGGACAGACCGACAGTTTTATTTGACTACACTGATGGTCGTGCTTTCACATTTGCGGCTGTTTTTCCTCCCTCTACGTTTCTCTACGTCTCTTACACCGAACTACCTCTACCCTCTACGTTACTCTACGTCTACGTCGACGTGGACACTTTGACAGCTTCATATGAATACATGTCGTGTCTAGTGACAGAGTTGTATTATTTTCATCGTATATCTTCTCTCATTTGTCTATGGTACAAAATATGTTCATATAAATGCTTTTATTAGTTTCACACGCGTATGTTTCTGTCTGTCATTGTATAATATATATATATATATATATATATACATGGGCGTCCGCACTATAATTTGAATGATACTAAATAGAACGAAATTTATGATAAAAGTATATTTAGTGACAAGAACTTATGAAAAATTAACACAAAGCAACAATTACATATTATAGAAATACATACCTCATAGAATAGATTGTCAGGTTCAAATTAGTAAATTTAAACTGGATAGAATAGGAATCCAATATACGATACAGAATATAACAAATTTACACAGTAACAAAAATATAGCCCAGTAAACAATTTGGTGAAGTGTCCTGTTTTGTGACGTTTCTATCACTATTGCACTTCAATTATAGTTCCCATTAACTTTATCTTCAATTGAATTCCGACAAATGGAGTGGTTTCGCAATTTGTAACCGATAAAATAGACATTTCATATGAACGACTGTGAGAAACTGAACTGTAAATGAACTTTTTCATGACAAAAAAATCATACACATCTTCAATATGATGTCAAAGTGACTCCAAAATGTTTTGCGCCACTATTTTGTAACTCTTTGACGCCATTAAATGTTCCGTCTAATGATCAACGGAATTGTAAAAAAGTTATTAGTGAAATACGTGCATAAGTAATTTTTTGTGAGAAAAAGTGTTATAGTTCAAATTACGAGAGTTCGGCGGCGACTCATACTTAAAACAGGTTATGGGGTATAAACTGTCGATATAACTAAAAAGCACTGACTCACTTATTTTTCTATAATGTATATAGAGAAACGAATAAGATAAAATTCATTATAGTATTATAGATTTATATTGCTCTTATAATCTCTTTTAAGTATAAGTCGCCGCCGAACTATCGCAATTTGAGGACTAAACCCAATTTTGCTTCACAAGAATTTTGTGTTAATATTAGTTCAAATATAAATAAATATTAAAATTTTAGTTTTTAGTTTACGTGAGTGTTTTTTTTACTCTTCGTTAATAGGGAGAGGTAATTATTTTAACCTCTCCCGAAGAGTTCACCCAACAAAAATGAGAATCTGTAACAAGTTTTGTACTTTTTCTCTGTGTGCCATACCACGGCATAAGATAATTTTTTTTCACTCAAAACACCAAATGTCATTCGGACAAACAGTCCTAAGCTATTGAAATCAGAAATCAGAAATCTGAAATAGTTTGAATTTTACTTGAGCGCTGTCTATGCACATCCCCTATAACTATTACGCAATTCTTTTGCTGTATTCTTACGTCAACTTATTGTGAAGCTACGGTTATTGACGCCTGCGAATAATACTTGTGAAACTTAGGTAAATATTTGAATACTCATACGTCAGTAATACGAATGTTAAGTCAGTTAGTTTTTTATTTAAATTAATTTTCGGTTATGATTTTATATCTATTATTAATTCTACTTAGTTACTTAGCTATTAGTGTGTTATTTAGTAATTACTAATTTTACTAGATGATAAATATTGATCGGATGATTGAAGCTGGGGTTCTGTTCTCGGGAATAGATATCTCAGACACGTAAGAATCTAGAATGTTTGGCATACTAGAACATTGATAAATTTGGCTATCAGGACTTCAAATGTCCAATTATTTTTTTGATAAGTCGCAATATTATAGGAGATATTAACAATTAAAATAGTCACCGTTGTCTCATTATTCATTAAAAGGATCAAAATTCTTTCATGACAAAAAAAATCATACGCATCTTCAATATGATGGCAAAGTAATTCAAAATTGTTCTCTGGGAGGGTGGAATAAAACAGTTTATCTTTTATGAAAGAAGCCCTTCTAAAATGTAATGAATAGTGTTTTCTGAGTAGAAACACATCTGAGATTGAACAAATATCGCTTAGAGTTTATATAAACTTTCCTAAATAGAAATGAGTTTCCACGAATTCTTAGGTGAAGTTTGTTTAAGTTGAATTTTCTGCGGCTGCCCATGTATACGAGTATAAGAGTATATTTACGAGTATATATCTCCATATATTACATGATTAAATTACTTTCTGTGAGTATACCAGCTGTCAATTGCTGGTCCCTATTTCACATCTACCTGGATGTGGCATTGTGGCATGATAATTCGTTTCGTAATTTTGGAAACCGGGAATCCGAGGATGACAGGATCGGGCGACGGCAATGTGTATATTTCTAATTTTAAACCAGAATATTTAAGGTTGTTTTTCATTTTACCCGAAATAAATTCAGTGAATTGTAGAATTTTGATTTCAATACAAAACATAATTAAACTTTTGTATAAATTAATATACATTGTGAAATTTGAATGTGATTCTGAAATGACTTTCTTTTTAAATTAATATATTCATGTTATGTACTTGTATATAAATGATATTATTAACTCTGTTATTTTCAGTTTTAATAGAAAACGTCAGTTGGGATTAATGTTAGGTTACCTGGTGGTAAATATTGGATTAAACTTTAAATAAGATCTCACACCCGTGTATGAACTTCCGTAAACTTAATTTGTGCTGGCATAATCGCATGTTTTTGCAAGAGGTCTTGATTTAACCTGCTAGAACTGGTTGAATATTGCTGTTAATAATATTAATTATCATTAGAGATGCATATAAAGAATGGTATAACATAAACAAACTGTTCCAGCTGTAACATGGCCAGTATGACAGCTAAACTTAACTATGCAATGACTTCTATTTTTCTAAGATCAAACAAGAAACATTGCGTCCTCATATTGCGTTGCCCTACTCGAATCGCGCGTAATTTGGTCATTTAAACAGTGTAAATGTATCAAACTTTTTCCTTTTCTATATACAAATTAATCATAATGGATAATAAAAATTTGAAAAAATTCCAAATATTAGTCATTCTATTTATTTAAATTTAAATTTTTATAATCGTCGAATCATGTAGCAGTCGAACAAAGCCAAGACAGCCGGGTGCAGCCGGGGAAAAACAAATGAAGTATTCATACATTCGACTTCTAAATTATTTAGTACGCTCGTTTTAGTAAAATTTATCCGTTTGTTTTATTTTCCAAATTAATCAAGTTTATTAAAAATGTTTTGTACGTGATAGCAATCATATACCAACCGGATTCTCACGTTATCTTCTTTAGATTAGCATTAAATATTAGGTAAGTATGAAATGTTTTATTGATGTCACATTTTGAACAAGGATATTTATAAATGATCCATCTTTTAGGTTCATTTGTTCAACTTCAGTAATGGCACATTATTATAAAGTCCTGAATGTCACTGCGGGTGCATCCCCAATAGAAATTCGTTCAGCGTACAGGAAGTTGGCGATGAAGTGGCATCCTGAGAGAAACCAGGACAAGCTGCTAACTAGTATGAGTGTGTTCAAGGAGCTGGCTGAGGCGTACGAAGTGTTATCAGACTTTGATTTACGAATGGACTATGATATTGAAGAAGGGCGAATCGAATTAGTACTAGAAAATGACGAAGAATGTCAATTTGAAAAATTTGACAAGGATACTTATGAATTCCAGGACCCATTCGAGACCCTCAAACATGCCTTCTCAGACCCCCTAATTCGAGGTCCATCAGTCTGTGGTGAAGGAGTATATCTTTATGATTACAACGACAGATCAGATGTATCCATGTGGCAATTCTCTGCTGCGTTCCTAACCATAGATGAAATAATGGAAGCAATCGAAATAGCGAAAGTATTTCCAATGTATGTCAATATGAATAAGGCAAACGGTATTAAGCAGTATAGCAGAAGAAGCTTGGTTAATGGACAAATTGTAGTTAAACAAAAAGTACATGAGGATGGCTTTGAAATACTTCTGACATTTATAGATGGGGTTTTACGTTCAAGAACTATTTTTGATAACCTCTTTTCTGTAACGTATACCTACTAAAATAAACTTAATTAAAGAGCTAGTCAAAAAGGATAATTAATAATGATTCAAAAAATATTTCATTTTCATGTTTTGTTAATTTTTTTAATTATGTTACTAATAATTAATAAAATCTGATAGCAACTTTCATTTGTCTTTTCATAATGAAGGTATGATTACTGTCCTAAATTGGTAACTGATATTAGAATAATGTAAATTATAGTATGTAGTATGTAGCAAAATTGAATCGCTGCAAATTTCCTGGTACTTATCCTGGAAAAGCATTTGAGAAAGTAATCGTATACTACCATGCGAAGATATTAGTTAAAAAATAAGGTAGATGCCTAAGGAGGCGAGCGTGAGGGTGTACACGTAACAATTAAGGGGGCGTCCATAAATTACGTGAGGTGTTTTTTTAAATTTTCTGTACCTCCCTCCCCCCCTGGTGAGATGTCGTGAGATTTTATTCAACCCCCTCCCCCATCCCCCAATCTCACGTGAGATTTTTCAAAATGTGGGTTTCTTACGTAAACGCGTTGGATTGTTATTGTAAAAAGAAAAAAAAAATTTGCTTCGTGCTTTTATTTACGACTAGTTAAGACTAGTAATCAATATTGCTGAGAGTTTAATTATAAGTGTAATAAAAATTTAACAATAGAATACTTAAATCGTCATTACTGTGATTAAAAAAAGAATATCTACTCTAATTCAGTCCATGGAGAATCATGCGCGGTCTCAAGAGAGACTATAACGCTTGGATAAAATTCGCCTTTATTCGGTTCTACTGTGCGAGGTAGTGCCGCCCGTATTCGGACGGCTTTGTAGCGTGCAGTCTGAGAGCTCCAGAGCGATCTCATTACATTTACATGGTTCGGATAGGTAAAGCGTAGTAGCCCGTATACGTCCGGCAGAAATTCGCTTAAATACGGTCCCATACTGAGACAGGCCTTAAGCATGTACAATCTAGATTAAATGGACCAAAATAGTATAATTTTTTTTTGTTTCAATCAGAAAAAAAATTGCGTGATATTTGCCGAGACCCCCTCTCTCTCCAACGGAAGATTAGATGAGATTTGACTCGACCCCCTCCCCCCCTTAAACATCTCACGTAATTTATGGACGCCCCCTAATATAATTTAAATATGGAACCATGTTTTAAAGTACCATAAGTTTACATAACACCAAAACTTAACATTAGATGATGTCACTTGTAAAATACTTATTCAAATTTTGAATGTATAACATTCGTGTAAAAACATCGTTTATGCTCTGTTCAATTTAATTCACTTCTTTGGTTTCACCTTTAGAAATAAATAACTCACATTGAATGTAAACACCAACGCAAGTAAACAACTCTTGTAAGACTCAATGTTTTTTCTAATATTTCTGTTTTTCTGTGGGAACAGAAGGTCATGTCTAACAATACTGTTATTGTGTTGTACTGTTGTCAACAGAAAAACAATTATTTTCAACCTTCAAATAATTTATCAATATTTTTGAATTCATTTGTGAATTTGAATTCATTCACCATCAAGATGGAGCGAGATTCTCACTTGTAGTTATAGATGTATCTATTTATAATTTCTATAATCTGTTTATTTCGGTTTTGTGGGAGCTAGTTTTTGATTCAACTCTTTGTCCCGATTTAAAAAAATCGCATTATGATTTATGGCTCTCGTTTCGGTTTTGGTGCATAGAGCAATCCGTGGCTATGAAGTATTTCTCGTGTCGATGTGACACTTCTTACTTCGATGGCGGATGTATTTGATATATCCTTTCGCCGGCATTAATTTTGTAGCGATTAATAGTTCTAATTTATTATTTTATTGATTTTGGTCTTATGGATAACTGTGTCCACTGCGCGCTTTCTGCTCACAAATGATTTATGTGGTGACACTTAACTCATGACCACTCGGTTTCTGTTTTTGGTAATATTTTAAAGTTTTGGTAAAAGAGTTACTATTTGCATTCACTACGCTGTATTTATATTTATACTAGAGTTTACCCCCGTCGTAAAGTGACGTCTTTTTAGTGTGTATGATTTGAATCCAACAAAATAATTCGTAAGTTCATTACAAATTATTACAATAAAATAATTTTTCATGTAAATTGACTAAAAAAATATATTTTTTTCAACAAAATATGAAATATTTTCAATTTATTCGTTATTTGACCAACTTGTTGTTACAAGTTACAAAGTTAGCCGATATACAAAATTTCAACTTTCTAGCCCAATTTTTACCCTTGGGAAAAATCCCCTCCGTATCCCCAAATAAAATTTTTTAATTTTTTTTTATAACATATTTAATTTTTACGCAATCCAATTCAATTTGAAGTTTGCTCCATAAGTTGAGTTGAGAAGTTGTTTCCAAAAGTTTTCTCCTTAGTTTCCTACCGGGCCCACTAATTTTCTCAACGCCCCATTCTTCAATTTTTCAATTTCTAATTTTCAATAAAAGTTAGCATTGAACACCGTAATACATATAAAGAATTTCAACTGTCTATCTTTTACGAATTAAAAGTATTAGAATAAAAAATAGAAAAATATTTTTTAGTTTTTCCATAATTACGGGTTTCTAGGAAATTCGAAATAAACAATTTCGAGCCACCATACAAATCGCGTAAACATATAAACAAATAAACATATAAACATTCCTTGGAACATTATAATATAGGATTTAGGGTTCAACGATGACTTTACTGGTGCTTGTTATGAGTCACGAGTATGAGCTAGAGCATTTACAATTTTTATTTAATGCCTAACTATGGCAGCTTTTGATTCTTGGTCTAGATTCTTATAAAAAAATATATATTTTATGGGATAACGTTCGGTCAAGAATATTAAATGCAATTATAATTCTTTCAAGAGTCTGACAAGCTAGTATAGCTTTTGTAAAGTATTGTGAATACTGACATAATAGACACGGGCTTAGTGCCCATTGAAGAAGAGGTATTTGTCATTGTTGCAGGAAACAAATAAATCCACTTGTCCCAACTTCTAAAATATCATCAAACAATAACGATACATACATATACATATAACATAATATTGTGGAAAATGACTTAGCCTCCCGATTTTTTACTCGTGTTTTGTTTTATTTGTAGTTGCATATATGAATGTCACAATACAAAATCAAATAGGTATTTTCACCTTTGATATTTATAAATTTATGAAAACATTAAAATGTAGCTGCTGTAATGTACTGCTGTTTTGTAGCTCGACCTTGCTCGAATAAGCTCTATACCATTTTATCTGCATTCTGTCTACGTACGAGAAAAGCTATAGAAAATATATGGGTAATTTAGCAAAACAAATAAAAGATGTTTCAACAAAACCAAGTTTATTTATGTAAAGTAGGCGTGAAAGCTGAACCCACACAAGCACAGGAGCACAACCGCGCACAACCGCACACAACCAAACATTACGTGAGGTTTTATTATTTTGCAACACTTAATGCACACATTTTACTAGGTTATGGTTAGGTATACATATTTAACAGTGGTGTAGTATCTATTACCAGGACGAAGTACTTTTATATTTTATTCATTTAAATCGATATATTTTTAGTTATAACAATGTTTTAAGCTAACAGCGTTTTAATTTTATTTTTAATTTAAATTGCCTAGTAAACATTTTAGAGTCACTTTGCTATCATATTGAAGATGCGTATGATTTTTTCATGAAAGTGTTGTCACAGTCGTTCATATGAAATGTCTACTTTATCGACTACAAATGGCGAAACCATCTCACCTGTATCACAAAGTTGATGCGAAACATAAATGAACTGCAATAATAATAGAAACGTCACAAATTAGGACACTTCACCAAATTGTTTACAGGATGCGTAGTGCGTAGATATGCGTAGTGATTTAGAATTTAATTTACGTTTTCTTTAGTTTTCTACAACCTTAAAAGGTCCAAAAAAAACTATATTATATTTTATATATTATATAAAACCTCCGACTGCTGTGTCTTCGGGTTCGATCCCCGGACCAGATATATATTTTCTGGGTTTGGTTATTATGAACTTATATTGATTATGGTCATACATAATCGTACACTATTTAGGCAGTGGTGTAGCCCACATATATGAGGCCACGACACCATAAATACTGCCAACATTGAAGGAGGTCGTCGGTGATAGGACTCAGCATCGGAAATAGGCCGACGTTAAATAAAAAAAAAAAAAAATTATATATAAAACCTCCAAAATGTGACAATCTGTCAAAACGCAGTAAGATTTATATTTAAAAGAAGTTTAATGTCAGTTTGTCAAAAACAAAGAAATAAAAACAATTTCTATTACTAATTGTTATTAAAAATAGCAATTTGAATTATTCCACATTCAATTTTGTGCAACTGTTGAACTGTTAAAATTTATAACATTAACGACGCATGGGCACCAACTAAATTAACTAAACTGAAATTAAAACACGAATCTAACAAGGAATACCTATTCTGGAAACTTGAAATCTAGATTAAAATATTAAATAAAAACGTAAATTAAATATCAAAACCGTAAGTGGGAATGAGACTTAATAGTTTGCAAAAATTAAGATATGCTGCACATGAGTACATTTAACGCTGTAAATAAATTAAAATAAATCAAGGTCCGGAAATCGTTCTCGAAGGCTGAAAACCGACGGCTTGGTTGAGCGGGTAGAACTCTCAAAGCAAGCCGACTCCTGTGTTCTTTGAATATGTTGTGTACATGCGTGTACAACCATGTACCTATACAACAGTGCGCCAAGTCAAACTTGTGTACTGTAGGGTGTATTGGAGTTGTTTTGCACTAACATAATTTATCAAGAGAGCAAACTTTTACTTTAATTTTTATCGATACACCACTAATATGAAAGAGACTATTGCATTCCGTTCCATATCCTTTCAATCTGAGAAGGCTGATTGCATGCTGTTGTAGCATGTATTCGTTTGGTTAAAATTCGCTGATATTCGCTTCCAGTATGAGAGCTACGTAACGCCCGTATTCAGACGGCTTTGTCGCTTGCAGTGTACGAGGTTCATTACATTTACAGGGTTCGGATAGGTAAAGCGCAGTAGCGCGTATATGTCTGGTCAAAATTAGCTTAAATCCGCTTGAATATTCTATCGATGTTCGTTGCTTTCTAATTGCAAAAGTAAGTTTTGATTATTTACTTGTACGCTTAAGGTCGAGGCGTTCAATGCGGCACTGGCGATACAGATATTCAACATTTGACTACATCACTGATATTTTACATGTACACACTTTCCGTTAAAATATTTTAAAACGTGTTTATATTTAATACCGACTTATATTTCCGTAATATTTTACATTTGAAGAAAAAAAACATTTTTCAAATAAGATTTTTCCTTTAATTCCGATAAAATTTCTGTGTGTATTCAATATTTTATTTCTTACTTGGAGACTAAAATTATTGTAGCATAACATTTTCACATTTCCACATTTCCACGAATAGGCTTTCACAGTTCAAGAAACCGGTGAACTGTTCTAACATCTTTGTTTGCGTTTTGTGAAGACAATCAAGATATTTTTTTTATTTCTGTTTGAATTTTTAATATTTACGTTTTATGAATTGTGTACAAAGGCCGGAAAAAATTAACAGGAATATTTAATATTTCTTTAAGATAAACACAGTACCGCTGTATCTTCGATTTCGATCCTAGGTGCAGCGCTACACTACTGGTTTTCGTTTTTATCAGGTTTAATTAATCACGTAATTATAAATTACAGTGATTTGGCTTACATATCTTTTTTTATTATTTTTTTTTATTATACATATTACTACGATTTCAATAACTAGGTGATCTCACATTAATTGTAACAAATTGTGTGCTTTTGTCGATTTGTTTATTTATATGGATGGTATATTTTATTATTATTTGGTGAGTTAATTCTTTCCCAGTCATGGAATACATTTATTCAAACTCCGGGAATCGAACCCGGACTCCCTCTGAGTACGAGTTATACACTGACAATCTCTGAGTACGAGTTATACACTACACTGTGTGCAGTAAATCATGATTTAGTTTTCCTCTACTTCTAGAGTTTTGCGATGCCTGCCTATACTGGCCATAAACTCACGAAATATTGTACCGAAATTGCATCTGCATATGTACACGGAAGACGAGCCATGTCGAGCCATGTATCGTGACTCTATAGAATTTTTAACAATAGCAAAACAGGGGATTATATTGTGTTATATTTGATTGTATGTATATATTTAAATACTTTTCAATAATATTCGTAAACATCTCTGTTGATGATGTCACCATCAAAAGCATGAAACCTACAATGCCTTGCGACCGAGAAATTGACGTACTGAACACGTACTGAAAACCAGTTTGAAATCAGTTTAGTTAACACGTTTATTCTCTCACTAACAACACAGTTGTAATCACATTCGGTTCGGGCAAATTCGGTACTAAGGTTTGCAACCAGCCGCGTCGTGTGCTGAGGGCCTTACTCTACTTCCACTACCGTCCCAACTTCAAAAATTGGTCAGAACAGTCCTAGTTATTCTACTTATCTCAACTTTATTATTTTAAAAATCATTTCCTGAATCGCAGTTTTTATTATTTGCCGTTTTCATATATCCTTTCCTATTAGTCGACTGCACTCTCTAACAAGCACGCTTACAACTAACTAAGTGAATTTCTTTGTTATGTAATTAACAAGCTGTTAAACGTAGGTTTAACAAACGCATTACTTTCATAATCCGATTATTTTACTTGATGTATTTATGTATAAGGGTACGCGTAGTACTCAACGTATTTCTCATATTCGTACAATAGGGGTAAAGCAAAATTATCAAACTGTCTTCCTGAGTCATTTGATGTATCAGCAAATTTAAATTATCCACGAACATTACACTAACCACAAAATACGTTAAAAGCTTTATACTCTTAGTCGTAAGTAGGTTTATGTATGCAAACAGATTTCGAGGTATTTAACCCTTATTACGGAGTTTGTTCACAAATATTTTGCATGTAAATGAAGTAGGGTTCATTTAGACCACAATCAAAAAACTAATTTGTGCTTGAACTAACTAACATTAATTTCAAATATAAACACACGTTATGTACGTTGTATGTAGTACGTCGTGGTTTTAAAATTAGGATAATAAAATAATAGATATAAATTAGGTACTCAAAGCTGAAGCCCTATTCCAGGAATGTCTAACCATTTTGTTAGCACTCGACGTGTATTGTATACTGTTGATTAATTAAGTACGTTTTGTTATAGTTCAAATTACAAGTCCGGCCAAACGATGCGGTAAATGTTTGATTCAAATATACCTCCAAAATTTTGTTCTACACGGTGAAACGAACGTTTGATCCGACTGATTTATTTATTTTATAAATTTGTTGAAATTATTAATTTAAAACTGACACTGTTTAACAAACACTCTCAAGTAAATAAATAAAACTTCAAGTATAAAACCTTCCTCTGTGGACGATTTGTGAAGCAGTGCATGACATGTGAATCAAGTCTGTGGTGGGGGTGAAAAATTCCATTGACGCGGGTCAAAATACCGCCGTCCTATGTCTTAATTTCAATAAAAGTGTACTATATATTGATAAAGTGGGTTACTAGAACCTCAAATGTTCAATTATTTTTTAGTAACTCCTTATATGTTAAGAGATATTAACAATTAAAAAAGTCATTTTGTCTCTTTAATTATTAAAGGGATTCAACGTTGTACACATTTCAAGTGCATGTGACATCACAATCCTTGTGTAAGGTTACCAACCATACAGCTCATAAATCTCTGCTGTATGTATTTATATATCAAATTTCAAATATTATTTACAGCTATTTCAAGTAACAATAAGATTTCAATATTATGTCTGCCTTAGCAGGGTTAAATAAAATAAAAACTTATTATTCCTTGATTTGACTTGATTATTTGACTACCAACATCTACAGAATATTACCACAGCACTGCATTTCACGTCATACAAATATGGCCGACCATTTCTAGCGCTAAAACTACAATTCTAACTTTTAATTGCTATATCTCCGTTAATATTTAGATATTTAATAAAATACACATTTATTAACATCAAGTTCAATCAACAATTGAAAAATCGACCACAAAAAAATGAGGACACAAGCCCATTCATAGGTGAAAACTTTTAATTTTTATTTAAGTGTTAAAAAGTGAACACAGATGATATAACATACAGTCGTTACTAATACATATTCGTATATATCGGTTGCATTAGAGGACATATTCCGAACAATGTTTTATTGAATAGAGTAGTTTGAAAATAATCCGCGTTTTCTCCTTAGCGGCCCTGAACGTAATCATGTGCGTCATTGTGGGTTTCTATCCGTAGCTCTAGTAGCTATCGTAGCTATCGTAGCTGTCGTAGCTATCGTAGACTCATATACTTCCAGGATTACATCTCATTTAGACAAGAGTTCCAAGATGCAGTGGATTAGGCAGAGAATTAGGTCAATGACTATTGGACAGTCACAGTGTTTTGTCAGTTGCTTTGCTACATTATATTTACTTTTATATGTACTAGTATAAAATAAATAAGTTTTCTTACATTAGAAATTATCTTTATGCTATATTTTATAATTATTATACGACTATTTTCATAAATAACGTCATAAGGTTTGCTCGGTTCCAACTGGGTTTTTGAGACGATTATCTGGTCCCCACACGAAAGGCCTCATATTCGTCATGTTCACATATAGATGTGATATACACATATACAGAAATAACAACTGATATAAGCAAATAAGAATTTAGTTTAGTTTTCACTCACTTCGTAAATGTATAATACTAGATCTCAAAAGAAGAGACGGAGTAACATAAGTTTAAAAGACGCTACGGTGAGGTGTCTGACCGTCGTATTGTGTTTAGACCTTTCGGCGACATGGTAGTTGAAAGCATGGACACATTAATATTTTGTAACTATATATATCACTAAATAAATATTTGCAAACAACATTAAGTTTGTTGTTATTTATCGCTAAATTTAAAGGCGTTCATTCGTTTCTTTAGAACCATAAAAATATATCAGATTAAATTTTAAAATTTTTCGCAAAGAATTTTACGTGACGATTGCTGAACTCATGTTCATCGCAAAAGTTAGTTAGAGAGAAATACTCGTAGCAGTCAGATTCAATACCGGCTACGAGGTCGACCGAATGTTTTACTGTTATTTCTCTTTACTACTCCTGTTAACCATGTAAGCCACGTCTTCTGTTATAATACTGACACCATTCCACACACTATATGTATATATACATATATTATTGGGTTATATATATATATATATATATATATATATATATATATATATATATATATATATATATATATATTACAAATAAAGAAACATGCAAGCATTAAGGAACTACAGGCATACCGTCAATGCAAAAAATGTATCCTTCATTAAAACGAAATACGATATATTGAAAATGATTTTTTCAATTCCCAATTAACTGCCTGTTGCCTGTTAAAATGATAGCCTCATAATTAAAATATTACCTATAATTAATGTCAAATTTATATTTATTCAATTCAAATTGAAATTAAATATCTGTTAAAAAGTATTAATAAATTTAGCAACGTTGTCAAAAGAAATGTATGATATATACATTTCTTGGAGTGTAATCTTGTTATAATATGAATTTTTCTCTGCATTTGCCATTTGCAACGTTGCCACATTTATTGTTTTTTATTGGTTTTATTCAATTATTTTCGTAAATACTCGTAGATACCGTTTTGATAATTTTCTTGTTTCGACATTTTCAAAAAAGATTTATAAAGTAATCTTTAAAAATCTATTATCTATTATCTATTTTGGACTGTGTCATCACTTATTCATAGTTAAAAGTTATGTTTTGTGGTGAAATTGAACTAAAAATTATGATATATATGGAAATTGGCTGTTTTTAATCATGTATAAAAAGAAAACTATAAACCGTAGTTCACTAAAGTTTTGAGACAGCATGTATTTTAACTATTTTTATCGATTCTCTAAATTTCATGACATTTTCAAGGTCCTCCTTAACTATGTGAATTATTCCATAAATAAAATATATCACGGTATATACTCTTGGAATATTATTGTATGTTCATTTCAACAAAATTGATTTTCTTCAAGAATTTCACTTATATTTAAGGTGATACACTATTTAAAATAGCTTTAGTATGATTTTTCATTGATGTACGTAACAGGAAATAATCATATTTGGTAGAATCCGGTTGAAATAAGGGTCATAAATCCGTGTGAATTAAGCGTTTCATCATGCTCAATTTCCACCCCTAGTTTTTGGTTGTTGGTTTCAGGGTGTAACGATCGTTCGTTCAAAGTCTTACTTATTAAAACTAGGGTTATTGAATTTTCTCTTCTATCTAATATTTGATCATCACGTTGATTATTAAAGGACGACGAAAGGATTAATGCTTGACCACGTGGACTTTAAGCATTGCCAGAGAATTACCAGGAATTACTGGGATGAGAAATGGAAATAATGAACAACTTTATATAACTGTCTACGTGGACATACGAGCGACTCATATAATATGGTACATACATATACTATGCCTTTGAGATCACCTCTCATTATAGTATATTCAGATTCCGACAATATATAGTCATGTTATATTCGATGATATCCAGAGGAATTCCAACAAGCGAGAAAGCTCATTGACAGTGCACTTGTGTACTAAGCTATTAGCTATATTGATTTTTTCTCTCGGTTATCGTTCATGACATGACACAATATACAATGTACCATATTACTTATGCTATTTTTTAAAATTCTAGATAGTACTTTTATGAAACAAAAATGTTTCAATCCTAAGCCGAAACATCTAAAGAAATTACGGTTTTGAATGTGATGTCGAACAAAAGGGTCAAGTACCTACTCAGCCTCCGGTATAATCTCATTGTGCGCTGACGCTTTTTTAGGTGTGTTTAGTAAATAAATAAAAATAATTGAAAATGGACAAATGAAATAGATCGGATTACGAGTTAGTAGAGACATTTTTAAATAACTGAGTTTTATTACTTTTTTGGAATTTTTCTTTTTTGGGGGGAAATTGAAGGAATTCGTTCGAAATATGGTTCCGACATATTAAGTTTAGGGCTTCACACTAGACGGGATAAGGCGAGACTTTCAAAAATCTCTCCTCGTTCTCGTTAGTTTTAAAAATAGGAAACGTTTTAGTCTCGGTCCTGTCCCGTAATCGTTTGTCTCGTCTCATCTCGTGTGAGAATTTACTCCTATCATCTCGCTTTTACGAGACAAAACGAGAAAAGTCTCGTGCTCGTGTCAAGCCCTAATTAAGTTTTATGTCGCACTATTGTGGACGTGTTGTACAACTTCTTACAACAAATGTTGGATGTCGCATGTTTAAGTCGCACGTATGTGTACTATACTTAATGGGCAACTAATACCCACAGCTTTATTATTTATAAACATATATACACAAAATATTTCTACACCTTCATTAAATTTTTCTTAGTATTTTTATTAGTAACTATTATATTATTTAAAATATTTAAATTTTCTTGGAAAATAAAAGAAAAAACTAAATCGTTCAAAGGCAAAGTATAACTTCTATAGTATATATACCTGTTACCAAAATGAAGATTTAAATTTTCTAAAGGGGAAACCTCTTAGAAAGGTAGGGGAAATACCTAGAACAGTTTTCATTTTTGACATTCCAAAGAAAACGTGATATAGCTTTTCAATTTTCTTTACTCAAAGAAGAGTTTACCGCTTTAGTATTACACAACATGATGTTACGTATATATAATTATGTATATTATAAAATGAAAATCTTTTTCATTCAATTAAACCGATTAATATATAGAAGTATTTACATTTTTAATTAATTTATTTTTTATACGTGAATAAAGCAGATAAAAGTAGATCTGCCATTTAAAATATCTGACAAAGGAACAAGTTTTTAATTACGAGTATTTCTCTGCCTGACTTGTCAAGCTGATCCGCAAAGAACAAATTTGTATTCGTTGCAATATTTAAAAGTCTGTGCTTTGTGTTTCTGCTTCTTTCATACTCGATGTCTCTTCTTAGCCTGAACTGAGTCCAAACTGAAACAAAGTTGTCTGAGACGATCGTATGTTAGATTTCAAATGTTTCCCATGAATCTTTGCCACATAACGGGTTTAGATATTTGAATAATTTTCTTTAGGGCGTCTTATATTTAGGATTTCCATAATTGCCAAGCATTGGTTAGCAATTGATAAAACATGAAAAAAGTAGGTATAGGCATTTTTTTTTTTTTTCATTTATTAAATTTAATAGCACCTCCTGGGCTTCCGCCCATATGTGCTGCTTTTTCCACTTATTATATCCCCCTTAATTTTACATTTCAATTACATTAATATATGTTTATATAGGAACAAATAAAATATGTACAAAGTAACTTATTATAACTCATTTTATCTAATTTACTGTTCAATCTCATTCGCCGTGAAATTATCCCAATTCCCTTGCTCTAATTCCTCTCCTTCACTTCCTATTATTGTCTCTGCATCTCTTCTTCTTCTTACTTCATCATTCTTCAATAGCATTTTCCTAGTTTCAAAAATCTCCTTCGCATACTCATTATAGTATCGATACCTAATCTCTTCAGTAGGTATAGGCAGGGGCGGCCTTAGCCATTTCGGGGCCCCGGGCAGCATATCTTGGCGAGGCCTCGGGCGGCAGAACTTTGCGAGACCCCAGTGCGGGTGATCTTTCCAAGGCACTTGTTCTTTGTATAATTTATGTAAATTGTATGTAAGTATTTTTGATGATAACTGACGAGAAATAAAATTTTACATTGAAAGTTTTATAAAAGTTAACAAGCACAAAGACGACCAATATTAATGATGACAAACTAAGGCAACTGAATACCTTAAAAGATATACACAGTGATTCTACTGGGATTTCTAAAGACCGAGGCGCAAAATTCAAATACATATATAGTAATGAATTTTTCTACTAGTGTTGTTAAATATCAACTGTGTTGGCCGTTATTCCTACATTTTTTCACTGAACGGTCACTGTTTTACCGATGGACGAGCTTTGTACTAACTAAACAAATATAATTTCTTTACATATATTACACGCTTTACATAGAAAACAAATTTTCTGTTATTGTTCGAAAAATCAAACGGTTAGTGTAAAATAAGATAAGTGCAGTAATTTAGAATTTTGTAGTAATTGTATTCCTTGTCAAATTCAATTAGTCACAAACTTGTTAGGCAGCGGTGTTGTTTATTTGTTGGGATATACCATATGTAGCGTACTTATGCGAGTGTATTCTACAGTGTATGAAACATAATTAATTTAGTTCACTTCGGGAATCTGTATAACGGTATTCCTGTGTGCAGTACCCTTAGGGACTCAGCATTGCTGTTTTCTTCGTTTTTCCTGTTTTTGTAGTGGGCTACTATTAGTGATCCTATAAGTAATTAAGCATGTAATGAATTTTTAATATAAAAAATAGAGAAAAGATAACAACAACATGTGCGACGGACTTACGCGACGGAGACGGAGATGGAGACGGAAGTTGACTAAAGATCTCATATTTTATGAAAGTCTTATTAATATTTTATCTTATTGTGATAAAAGCTCGACAATATTAGGAAATTAACTATTTACTTGAGGAAAATACGGTTGTCTATTCTATTTAACAAAAAAGAAAACCAGAACCAGATTCTTTTTATTTGTTCATCATTAAGCCGGGCAAAAGGAAGTAAATATTAGGATTGTGCAAGTGATTAGACTCAGACATTTTAAAGGAGGCTTGTATTTCATGTCTGTAAACATAATTATAGAATTCTCTGCAAAGGTGAATCTCCTATTCTCCGCGATCCTATTTCATAAGATTACAGCGCTCGCTCAGTCTCGTTGATTGTTAATGAGGCAAGCTATGTAAGGTTGTCTGTGCCCTTATTTTTTCCCAAATTTATTTATAGTCTTTACATATAGCAGGGAGGTCGGCTAAGTGGGGTAAATTACCAAAACCGGGGTAAAAATGAAAATATTTGGAGTAATTAAAGCTCAATACACATAAAAATAAAATATTCTACTTTTGATGAAATACAAAGGTAAATACATTAGTTCCACAATGAGATTTTTTTATCAATTTTATTTACTGTCTTTAATTGTTTCTAGCTCCCACGTGAAATCAATTGTTTGTCAAACAATTTCTTTTTCGAGACTTGAAATCTTGGAAGTGTCGATAGACAAAGCCTAAGAATTATTCCAAACCGATACATATTGAAGTGGGTCATAGGCCAAGTCATAACAGTTATCTGTCTCGCTCACACTTCGTAAAACGACTCTCTCCGCCTATGGTACGTTAGCGTCACTATCTGTCTTGCTCACACTTCGTAAAACGACTTTCTCCGTCTTACTCAAACTAAAATCATAAAGTTACGGCTTTTAGAAAGCCTTGGGTACACTATAATCATTTTTAAGTTAATAAGAAAAATTGGTTCAAATCTGGGTTACTTTGCAAAAGAAGAAATTGTCTAAAATTTAAGAAATATTCTAGCAAGTGTCATACTATTACTTGCAAAACTCGCATAGTACATTTTTTTGCACTACAGTCACCACTCAAAGGTAGCCGAAGAAATAATTTTGAATATTTGGTTGGACAAAAAGTGACAATTTCTTCCAAGCTGGAGGAGTTGGGTTTACATTTTAGCAAGAGTTTACAGAAACATTATTCAGAATCACCTAATAAATTTTTTTTTTTTTAAAGTTAAGATGAGAAAAAGTAGAGACTGTCACAGGGTGCAGATTTTCTTAATTTTTTTAAAATGGCAATAATTTTTAAAATATTTAACTTATATTTTCTTAAATATTTTTTTGTTAACTGTTATGACTTAGTCATCACCCACTTCCGGCTTGACGTCGACTTCAGGGACTCTCTGTATATATATATTTATATATAAGACAATGTCTCTAGTTTTATTAGGAATTGTAAATTTTAAATAATCTCATGTGTTGTTTCGTAAATTTAAAGTTTATTTTGGTAACTTACATACATATTTGAATAATTACATTGTTTAACTTAAATCATTCCTTTTTACCTAATTATAATTATAACCTCACAATTTGCACTTAAGTAAGTAACTAACTAAAAGCATGAGTTCTGTCGACTCCAAATATCAACTGTGTTGGCCGTTATTCCTACAAGGACATATATTGCGTTCATGAGCTTATGTTTTTACTGAACGATCACTGTTTTACCGACAGACGGGCTTTGTACTAACTAAAGAAATATAATTTTCTTACATAAACATATAATATCTTTAATCCATATTTTTTCATAAGAAATTGTAAATCGGACCAGTCCCGTATTAAGCCTTCACCGGAAGACTCTCTTTATGCATTTATTAAATACATATAACAAAATTGTAATATTTTAAAATTTAAAAATATATATTTTCAATTCTCTTTAGGTACCTCGCAAAATCAATGGTATGTAGAAGGTAGAATTAACCTTTCGGTATGTCTGGCGGAAGCGGTAAAATAAAAACGAATCGTATCTAGTCACAATTGCTTCGTCGGAATTATTTTGTCTTACTTGTCCATTGGTTAATCCGGGCCTGAATAAGATGACTAACAATAAGCATGTAAATCAAATAACTAGAGCAAACCATGGTTTACGTTCAGTTTTACATCCGTGTTCGACTGACACACCATAACGGAAATACGCCTCAAGTTATGAATTGATTTTACAAATTATGTCTATTTATTTTTATCATTTATAGTTCAAGAGCGTAAATGTCAGAAAAGCGCGAAATGGAAAAGAAATCAAATGGTTTATTTCTTTTTTTATTTTTCTTTAATAAATATTTAAATGGAAATACTAAATATAAAATCTCTGCCTAAGCTAGATATGGAATATTATTATATAAAATACATATTAATTATATAGAAATACATATAAATGTATACGCCTATATACATACATATATAATTGGTAGGATTACTTTGCCTTAATAGGATCTTTGTTTTTCTAATCTTTCCAATGACTTGAGAATCAAAAAATATTTTTTAAGGAATAATAATAATGGTTACGAGATGACTCTGTGGCTTGTTGCTAAAAAGGCCAATATCATTTTTAAAAGTATAAAATACGTAATCAGATTCCAAGCAAACATATTAGGGCTTCACACGAGCAATGGACTTTTCTAGTCTCGTCTCGAAAAATCAAAATGATACGAGACGAGACATTTCTGAAAACTATTGAGAGAGTACTGACTCAGTCTCAGTACTACTGAGACCATATACGGCGAGACCCGAGAGTCTCGTTTCTGGTCTCGTTGACGTTATTTGAAAAAAAAAATTGCGAGAAAAATAAACTAACAGCAACATAAACGTTCAAACTTTTTTTATTACAAAAAAGGTTAGGTCGTACATTTACGAAATATAAAATCTGGTAAACAAACATCTGTTAAATATTTTATTTTATAATTTTGTCTTTTACAACATTTTGTAACCGAACGGAAAGGAATGTTTTAAGGGGAAATAAATGTGAATATAAATTATTTACAATGCGATTGTTTGAAGACATTTTAGGCTTTAGTTGCCTCAAAAATGTCGTTGAGCGTAGGTGTTAGTAGTGTCAACCTGAAGAAAATGCCGAGATTAGATGAAAGTGATGATGCATTAAGTGAAATTCAGCTGTGTATAAAAAAATTCTTCAAAGTCTTTTTTTTTTTTCAATTTGATACAATTAATGGTAATATTGCTTAATATGCCTTAGTGTGTGAAGGATTTAGAATAAAAATAATAATTTGCAGAAATAGTATAACGAATTTCTTTGTTTAGGAACTATCTTAGGAGTAAATTCTCACAACAACGAGATGTGACGAGACGAGACGAGACAAACGATTACGAGACTATAACGATATCTATTTTCAAAACTAACGAAAAGGAGACGAGATTTGAAAACTCTCGCCTTATCTTGCCTCGTGTGAAGCCCTAAACATTTCTATATTTTAGCTAAAGTTGAAACAGGCATTCTTTACGTCAATTGAAGTTAAAATTTAAAGTTTATTTTGGTAACTTACATACATATTTGAATAATTACATTGTTTAACTTAAATCATTCCTTTTTACCTAATTATAATTATAACCTCACAATTTGCACTTAAGTAAGTAACTAACTAAAAGCATGAGTTCTGTCGACTCCAAATATCAACTGTGTTGGCCGTTATTCCTACAAGGACATATATTGCGTTCATGAGCTTATGTTTTTACTGAACGATCACTGTTTTACCGACAGACGGGCTTTGTACTAACTAAAGAAATATAATTTTCTTACATAAACATATAATATCTTTAATCCATATTTTTTCATAAGAAATTGTAAATCGGACCAGTCCCGTATTATCTTGCCTCGTGTGAAGCCCTAAACATTTCTATATTTTAGCTAAAGTTGAAACAGGCATTCTTTACGTCAATTGAAGTTAAAATTTTAGATAAGAACCCTGTAAACATTTTGGAGTCACTGACATCATATTGAAGATGCGTATGATTTTTTTGTCATGGAAAAGATCATTTCCAAGTTCAGTTTCTCACAGTCGTTCATATGAAATGTCTATTTTATCTGCTACAAATGGCGGAACCACTCCATCTGTCGAAATACAATTGAAGATAAAGTAGATGCGAACTATAATATTGAGATGCAATAGTTTTAGAAACGTCACAAAACAAAACACTTTACCAAATTGTTTACTGGGAACGTTAAATGTGATTCTTTCGAAATTCATCTCGGTCTAAAATTTGAAATTGGCCCTTTTAGCATCAAGCCACTGAATGATCGAGAATCGAGAAACTTAAAATCAAATCTTCTCAAATTTTCCAACCCACCATCTGTAAGTTTCTAGTAAACATTTTGGAGATCATATTGAAGATGCGTATGATTTTTTAATGAAAGAGTTCATTTACAGTTCAGTATCGTAAAGTCTACAATGGAGAAACCACTCCAGCTGCAGGAATATAATTAAAGTGCAATAGTGACTGAAACGTCACAAAACAGGACACTTCACCAAATTGTTTACTGGGTGGTTGTGGAGTATGAACCTTATAGAGATCTATAGGCTGGCTAGGGCGTATCTGCGATCTGTCGGCGGTATCCAAATTCTCGAACGGAAAATGTCGCTCAGTTCCTTTCAATAGCTTAGTGGGCGCACAATTTTGTTATGAAGGACCTTTTTACTATTAAGTAATTAATAGCAATTTTTTATTTATATCAAAAGACACAGCAAAACATCAGAACTTTTTTAGATTACATTTATTTTAAACTACACTATTGAATTACATATAAATTGATTAAATACTTTAGTTACTAAGAATACTAGTTACGACACTAGGTAAAAGTAACTCGCGGTTTAAGTTATAAAAAATATGTGTAATTATTATTTTATGTTTATGCACCAGAAGGTTAAGCGTGCTGTTGGTTTGAGTGTTGAAGCGATAAGAACGAATTAGGACCAAATACGTAGTGTCGAACTCTAGAGAAGTGAATCATATAAACAAAGGATGTTTACATAAGAAATATTATAGTTTGCCCACAGATAGCAGTATATATAAAAACAACTAGGCATGAAATATAAATTAATTAAGACAAAGAAATCTTAAATCTAATAAGCAAAATGTTGATATACAAATATGAATATTGCATGCATTTATTAACACTGGGTTATAACAAAAACTCAGTGTACAATCATATTGTAGTTGTGTTATTACTAGCAATTTACTAGCAAGTTTCATCCTAAATTTACAAACGATCTGGTAATAAACTTCGGAGCCGTACGAAGTAGTACGAGTATAATTAAGCGGTAAAGCACACGCCAACGTCTCCAAGGATTACCCTAAATATTTGATACACCTTTTTACTTCTGGTTTACGTCATCCATTCTTTATCACTGTGCCATAAACCCTTGGGATAGAGAGACAGCGTTAATTTGACCCGTATATTGTCTATTTTAGCTAATAAGGCTACATAAATATACAGTAAACATTTTGTCAGACGAACGTCACATTCTCATCTTTCATTCTGCAAAGTTCCTTTTTCTAATAAATTATAACAGCTATGCGAATGACATCTGTTGTGATTTTAATGAAATATTATTCACGTTGATTTATTTATCTGTTAAGTATATATGTTATAATTAAGTTTATATACGGGTCTTTTTATCTCTTGAAAACCGTGATCAGATGAGTTCTCACATCATGAAACTTTACACAAACGATGCTGAGACCAGGGGCCCTATTCCTGAATTTTGCGAGCAATGTTCGCAATCGAACAGATTCGATCGAAACAAGCGAAGTAAGATTCGATCACAATTCTAAACACTATTCCTGAATACGATCGAAACTAAAATTCTCCATTTGATTGAATATATTGTGTAGAACGTTTTGTAGACTAGCAAAATGCGCGAAATTTAAATTAATTTAAATATTTTTTGTAAGTTGGATATGATTATCTGGTTAAACTATTATTTCTACTGTTTTTCTGGATTTTAAAAGAAGCACATAGTACTATATCTTAGTATAGTACAAATTTAATATTGAATACAGAGTTTGCAGATATTCTCCTATTTATTAAATTTATAGAACTTTTAATCATTTAACAATTGAATTTTAAAAATTTTATGCATTAATAGAATATTTGAATACATTATATTTGTTAAATTACGATAGATTAAAAAAACAGCACTTATTTTAATATAGTATATTTAAGAATAAACACAATATACTATTTCTAATTTTATTAATAAATAAACAGTATATTCTATTCTTATAAATAAGATCTATTAATTAAGTGTTTTGGCTACGTCTAGTTTCTGATTCTAATGGTTGTATTTTTTTAACTGTATTTCATTTTCCATATAATTTAACTCCGTTTCTTGAAGCATAGGTAAATTATTTAAAGCCATACTTCTTAGAGATGTCATTTTTATTAAATTAATATAAAACGCAATAAAAAGTAATAGAAAAATGTTAGGTTACTTTCAACAAATATTTATTTTTTGGCATTTCTAGAAAAATAAAACAAACAACACAAATTTTACTAAATACTCTTGCCTGAAACAGTGATAACTAATAAAAATCACTAAAATTTACTGTTCGATCGTACATTCGCAAGCTAAATAGTCGAGGTGCAAATGTTCACTTTTTTGCTCGATTTCTCTGCTCGTAAATTTTCGTAAAATTTTCAGGAATAGCACTTTTGGGTAAATCGAGTGACTTTTACGGAAAGAAAAAGAGTTTATCGAATTCAATTAAAGTCAGAAATAGCGCCCCTGTAAGTTTATGTGTGATTATTTTTAAAATAAAACAAAATTGGGTTTTTGAAAAGTTCGAAGCCAATATTGCAGATATCCTTAAACTTGCCCCTCTCATATGACTGATATGTGTTATTTAAATTACAAATTTTATGGCTTTATGGTACAAGACAATAATAACATACCTTATGTAGGGAAAATTTCTTTAGCGATTAGCACAGATTTTGCAATAGAACTTTCTATATCCTACATAGTATTGGACTACTGAAATGTATATTATTAACAAAAAGACATATATTTGACAGTGGCTCCTTGGCACGTCATGTCACACAATGTTGATATCGCTCGGCCCCCCTGTTATGATGCCACTCAAAAAATTTTTGGTCTTGTTTTTTCCCTTGGAAGTACAGGAGTGTAAAAATAATTAAGGTACACACTGACATGATGTAATATGTAAGTGGAATGAAACCCCCATTTGTGTACTTTAAAATACAATAAACAGATCTTGATAAGTACCGCTTGTTTATTTTTTATGGTTACCCGAGTCGAAATTTTTTTTTTTTTTTAATATTTATTTTTAAGTGCATCAACTATTGGAAGTTATTAGCACTTTCGATCAATATTACATTTTTATATACATTTTTTTCTTATAAAACATAACTTGCACTATATATAATAATTACATTTCAATTATAAATTCTTATTTTTCTTTTCCGTTGCTCTTGTAACTCTTTCTGTTTTCTTGTATTTCCTTTTCGCATTTTTCTTTGTTATGACATTATCTAATGTTTCTTTTTTCAATACCATGTTTGAATCCGAGCTATCATCCTCATTATCTGACTCGATAATTGTAGTTTCAGTTGTCGTGCTCTCATTCTTTTTCCTTTTATTTTCTATTCTTGGGCCTGGTACTTTAAATATATCTTTTTCTTCGCCGATAGTATTTACCGCTTCAGCTTCTTTCCTTGCACTATTTTTCCCTTTTTCATTAAGCCAAGCGAAGTCATGTTCGTTGATAACACCTGATAATCTATTTCCTATTGTTTCTATATTGTTTTCAGTTATTGTCTTGTTTCCTGTTATAGATGCATAGCTGAGAGTTGTCCTTTTTCTGAGGTTCTATTTTTAAAGTGTATCTTTTTCCCCAATTTTCTTTTCTTATGTTAACTATTTTTCCATAATCTTGGAGTGCATGTTGTATGGTAATGTCTTCCATTTCATATTCAACATCGTGTAATTCTACTATCGTATACCTGTAAGCTCTTTCCAATATAACTTTGTATGTCTTGTTATCCGTTCCTATATATTCAATTTCTTCATATTTTTCTAGTAGTTCATCGATCTGGTCTGGATGGTCTGGTTTCTTTTAATTTCACTAACATTTTATTTCCATTGACTTGGATGGCCAACACATCATCTACATTTAGTTTTAACTTATTTCTTAGAAATAAATGCAATTCAGTGATTGCCATCCTATATACAACATTAACAAATTCCACTCTCATTGTGTTTTTTCTGTTTTGTTCCATTCTATTGTCTTATTTCACTTCACTTTAAATTTGAACTATTTATTTTTGTTTATAAAATAAACAACCATCAATGATTTCACATCAGTACTTCGCTTTACTGCGAGTCGAAATTTTAAACCTATCCTGATCCTAAAATAGATCTTTGCCCCTCTTGTAGTCCTGAGAACAGTAAAGTGAAGCTCGTCTCTTACTAAATATTAGTATATGACCCTCGCTTGATCCTAAATGAAATCATGATTCTCGTCTTATTTTAAGTCTGAGCTATTTTATTACTGCGCGAACCTCATTTAAACCTGAGATGGACAAAAAGAATGTTAAGAATTGTATTTATAATTGTACGACATGGATTTTATTGTTAAGAGACTATTGGTCCTCCCTATATTTACTTCCTTTTTCCCTGTTTAATGATGAATATTTGTCTCTGTGCAACTAAGTCTGACATTTGGCAAATGTGAATAAACAATTATGACTGGAATAAAATGAATTTGGGATGAGGTTGTTATGAAAGTAACATATTGATGATATATAGATATTGCATGTACAACGAATGGCTGTAACTCTTGTACGCTCTGATAAACACATTAATTAAAAATCGTTTTATTTATTGTAAACGTATTTTGTCTGATAATAAATATTACTAAACATGAAAATATAAAGGTTACAAAATCCTATCGTTGTTGTAATTTTTTCCCCGTTATTTATTTTTTATTTAATCAATGCGAGCTGTTTTTGATTATTCATAATGCGGGCTCGAGCTCCGAGGCTGCCTATGCTGCTGCTCTGATTCTGTGATCAGTAGACCACCAATGAACGGGCCCTAATTTATGTGTCGAGCGATTTAACCGAAGTCGGAATTGGGTACAATATTGTGGATAATCCATTGTAAAATAAAAACAAAGAATATTTTTGATATTTAATTAAAATTAATTTTAACTGAGTAATTTTAATATTTTTGTTTTTTTTTATACAAAATACAAAGAAATATTTATTTGAAAATTTCTATAAAGGTTTTGTTACATGAATAACATAAAATAAAATAAAATGAAATAAAATCGGTGATATATTGAGACAACTGTAATATACAATCAATGTTCTGAAAGTTTTTATTTGCTGTAACAGTTCTGGTTCTGGTTCTGCGTTCGTTCAGTATTTCCAGCATCTAGAGCATCTAGGTTCTAGATCTTTACGGAACAGTAGCATCTTGTGTAAGTCGTTACACATGTTGTGTATACATATGTATACACAGATATTTTTTGAACCATCATCTTTGCATAGTAAAGGAGCCGCTGCCAAAGTACGAGTAGCTGTCTTTTTGTACAAAATAACTTTTATTATTTTTTTAATTTAATTTATTTATCATCGGCCTATTTCGAATAACTGAATACCTCTTACAGGAAAACCAAGGCATGTAAGGGCGTCCGCACATGGGGCAACTGGTTGCAAACCTTAGCTCCGAATCTGCCTGAACCTTATGAGAATGCAATTGTGTTGTTAGTGAGAGAACGAACGTGTATACGAGTGAGATAAAACACACGGCACGAACTTAGCTAAACTGATTTCAAACTGGTTTTGAGCATATACTCAGCGGCTATATTTCTCGGTCGCAGGACATTGTTGGTGCATGCTTTTGATGATGATATCATCAACAGATATATTTACGAATACTATTGAAAAGACGTACAATCAAATATAACACAATAAAATTAACTATTATGCTATTGTTAAAAATTCTATAGAGTCACGAAACACGGCTCGACTACCAGTTTAGTTTCATTCGTGCCTTGTGTTTTCTCTCACTCATATACACGTTAGTTTTCTCACTAACAACACAGTTCCATTCACATTCAGTTCGGCCAGATTCGGAGCTAAGGTTTGCAACCAGTCGCCCCATGTGCGGAGGGCTTAATTGCAAAAAATTAAATATAAAGTGTGTTTCATTGTATAATACATAATTGCAAAAATGTTTAAATAAAACTAAATATTTAGGCAACATATTTTTTTTTGTGAGATGTTTCTTAGTTGTTATCAAAATCAACATTTTTGATTATCTTTTTATAAACAATAAATTTTTTGCATTATTTTTGTATATTATTTAACTTAATACTTATTTTTTACAATATTTATCTCTTAGTGCCTTATTCTGTAACTTTTCAAAAAGTCGACCTTATTTTTTCAGCGGTGGAAATATTTAACTTTTTCACCGCTCGATTAAAGTCGCTGTATTTAAAATATCTAAAGTGGTATTCTGTATGCAAAATTTTCCATCGCCCTTATAATATACAGAGGTGAAAAAGTATAGTGACGTCTTTTAAGACGTCATCAATTTTTAAAATATTTGACCAATCACGGCATTCAGAATATTCAAATATTTAAAAATTCAAACACTTGACATTTACGAATACATGTCAATTGACAAGCAACATAACCTCACTTTCTGATATATTTATATTTGTATATTCATATGACTATACATATACTGTGTATTAAAAAATTTGTACTGAAATTCAAATCATAATTCGAATTGTTTGACAGTTCTAAAAAATACAAAGATGGAAAATTTTAAAGTCACCGCTAAAGCCGACCTTATAATTTGGTCGATTTTTTTCCAGCGACAAAAATAAAATCGATGGAAATTTCTTACTGAATACCAAATAAAAAATCATCGCCTTTGTGTCGTCATTTTACAGCGATGAAATTTTTTCACCGGTGGAAATAATTTACAGAATAAGGCCCTTAATCCTAATTAGTACTTCTAAAAAATAACAAAAAATAATAATTCCAACGCTTTACAGCCACTGATATACGATTGCTCATAGTAATTTTTACATAGAGGACAAAAAAAATGAGGCAAATTTTAAACTGGCTCTTATTATTGTTATGTAAGATAGCCTAGGACTCATATAAGTTGTCAGAATTCGTTCCTCATATTATACATACTCACTTACTTCCAACGCCCGCTCTAATACTATGTTTACAGTTTTATGGTGTCGTGGCCTCTTATATGTACACCACACCGCTGCCTGATAAGTTCAAGATTATGTATGTACACAATCAACTTATTTTGATAACAACCAAACCTTGAAAATATAACTCTGATTCGGGGATAGAACCCGAAGACACAGCAGTCAACGTCAAGCATCAATGCTCTCATCCACTGTAGATTATATTAGTCCAATACATTTCACGACGTAAAAACTGCAGTTAAATATAGTTCTAGTTACAATTCAGAACACAGTTTATAAAGGAGTTCAGTACGCTATACTTTATCAGCCGCTTGAGACAACACAATGACTGATAGCGCAATGCTTAACACCAGATTGTTAAGTCTCCCGGTTCGAATTCAGAACCAGCGCTACCAGTTGTATTCAGCCGATTGTATGCTTATAGGTATATGAATATTATTATATATGTATTAAGCAGTGATACAGTCCATCTCAATGGGTTCTTGACTCCATAGAACTGCCAACATAGTGTGTGGTAGCCGGTGATAGAACTCAGCATTGGAAATATGCATACGCACGTCAAATAAAATAAATAAATAATATTTTAAAATTTTCGCTATAGGTTCAGAACAATATTAAATATTTGAACGAAAAGAAAAAATCACTTTTTTATCAAAATTTTCTTTTTGGGTTATTATGCATACTGCTTATAAAGGTACTATATTGTTTCATACGTGAAACTAACCGTCTTAATTTAGCGAACAATTTTGGACATGAAAAGCCATTCAAAAAATTATTTAAAAAAGAAATGTAACAAAGAATCAAGTTAATCAAGAAAATACTGGGGTTGGCGCTCGAAATGTTACCAATTAAAAAATTTTTCAATTTAGATTTTTATTATTTAAAAAAAGTTCAGTATATCGTAAAAACATTTAAAATTTAAAAAATATTATTGTTCGACGTAATACCTTTAGCGCGGATAATAGCATCGAGTCTGTCCGAGAAAACTTGACACGCTGCATGAATGTGGTCTGATGGTATTTTGTCCCATTTTGGCAATATTTAATGTATCGACAGTCTCATATTTTTAGTTGATCGTTTTGCATGTCCACCTCCATGGCGTTATTTGATGCTATACACGAACATTTTGTTTACATTAGGGATTCACTTGAGCACGAGACTTTTCTCGTCTCGTCTCGTAAAACGAGACATTTCTGAAAACTATTGAGACGGTACTGAGACCAGAGAGTCTCGTTGACGTTATTAAAAAAAAATTGCTAGAAAAATAAACTAACATCAACATAACGTTTTTATTACAAAAAAGGTTAGATCGTACATTTACGAAATATAAAATCTGGTAAACAAACATCTGTTAAATATTTTAATTAATAATTTTGTCTTTTACAACATTTTGTAGCCGAACAGGGAGAATAAATCTGAATATAAATTATTTACAATGCGATTGTTTGAAGATTGAGTGTAAGTGTTAACCTGAGAAAAAGGACCAGATTAGATGAAAGTGATGATGCATTAAGTGAAATTGAACCAGTTGATCAACTGTGTATAAAAAAAAATTCTTCAAAGTTTAAATTTTCCTTTTAAATTTGATACAATTAATAGTGAGAAAAAGGCGATATGCTTAGTGTGTGAAAAATTTAGAATAAAAAAAAAATTAGCAGAAATAATATGATGAATTACTTTGTTTAGGACTATCTTAGGAGTAATCTCATAATTACGAGATTTGACGAGACGAGACGAGACAAACGATTACGAACGAGACTGAAACGATACCTATTTTTTTTCTAAACTAACGGGAATGAGGCGGGATTTCTGAAACTCTCGCCTTATCTCGTCTCGTGTGTAACGCTAGTTTGCATGTAAATGTCCTAACTCATTAACAATGGCTGGTTGCGATTTTCTAGCCTAATACAAAGCAATGTTGCATATGAATTTCATTTCGATAACTTTTGTTAACTGCAACGTAAAGCGATATGTTTCTGTAGGCTTGTAAACAACATAACATATCGTCGATTGTCAAAAAATGAGCGCGCTGTCCTTCGCCGTTTGGTTGCTACAGCAACGTGAAACTGGTAACACTTCGAGAGCCGACCCCTGTAGATACAACATGTTACAACTCCACAACTAAAATTTCAAAACTTAGTTCTAAAAAGAGAATATCGTAACCTCTAGAGTGCCAAGATCTGTTTTCTGTTAACGAATTAGTAAATAAGTTATTCCTGATTTTCTTGACAACTGCTCACTCCCTAAGTAAAACTTGAACAGATCTCGGCGTGCAGGAGTACGACTATAATATCGCCTTGTTTATACTCTGGATACAGAAATATTCAGAACAGTTAAATTTGTGATTAATATTCTTTGTACTGTTTAATACGTAATACATTGTTATTCAGTTGTGTTACGTCATCGTTACGTCGCTACATAGCTTGGTCTATTGATATTATTAGACGTTATTTATAGCTTTTGTTTACACTTGCAGAACGCTTTATTTCGTTTAATATGTTCATCAAACTTTGTTTCTTGCGTGTCTTAGGGCCATATTCTGCAAAGTATTACCACCGGTGAAAAAATTTCATTTGTATATTCATATGACTATACATATTCTGTGTATTAAAAAATTTGTACTGAAATTCAAATTATAATTCGAATTGTTTGACAGCTCTAAAGAATACAGCGATAAAATTTTTTAAAGTCACCGCTGAAGGCGACCTTATAATTTGGTCGATTTTTTTCCAGCGACAAAAATAAAATCGAAGGAAATTTCTTATAGAATACCAAATAAAAAATCATCGCTTTAGTGACGTCAATTTACAGCGATGAAATTTTTTCACCGGTACCTATCCGAACCTTGTAAATGTAATGAACCTCCCTCACTGCAAGCGACAAAGCCATCCGAATATGGGGGAATTGAAACCAAGCGTATATGCTGAACCTATCCAAACCTTATTAATGCAATCAGCCTGGAGTGTCAGACTGGAAGGAATATGGAAGGGAATACAATAGTCTCTTTCATAACAGTGATGTATCGATAAAAATAAAAGTAAAAGTTCTCATGATAAATTATGTTAGTACAAAACAACTCCAATACCCCCTAGAGTACACAACTTTGACTTTGCGTACTGTCGTATTGGTACGTGGTATGTATGTATTGTAAATAACACAGGAGTCGGCCTGCTTTGAGAGTTCTAGTCGCTGATTTACGCCCAAATGAGCTTGTGTCCTATGTCTTAATTTCTATAAAAGTGTACTATATATTGATAAAGTGGATTACTAGAACCTCAAATGTTCAATTATTTTTTAATAACTCCTTATATGTTAAGAGATATTAACAATTAAAAAAGTCATTTTGTCTCTTTAATTATTAAAGGGATTTAACGTTGTACACATTCCAAGTGCATGTGACATCACAATCCTTGTGTAAGGTTACCAATCTTGCATCTCATAAATCTCTGCTATATGTATTTATATATCAAAGTATCAAATATTATTTACAGCTATTTCAAGGAGCAATCAAATTTCAATATTATGTCTGCCTTAGCAGGGTTAAATAAAATAAAAACTTATTATGCTTTGACTTGACTTAATTATTTGACTACCAACAGCTACAGAACATTACCACAGCACTGACCTACTCAACAAATAACTGATGTTAAAATGCATTTTTCGTCATACAAATATGGCCGACCATTTCTAGGGCTAAAACTACAATTCAAACTTTTAATTACTATATCTCCGTCAATATTTTAATATTTAATAAAATAGACACGCTAATACACATTTATTAACATCAATTTCAATCAACAATTGAAAAATCGACCACTAAAAAATGAAAACACAAGCCCATTCACCGCCGCTTAAATACGCTTGGAGTATGCAAGAGGCCTTACAATTCAAAACAGTCAATATCTATCTTTCTACCCTTAGAGAATGGTAATTATACATATGTAAAATATCGATGACGGATTTTAAGCATTACTCGAGATTTTATAAACATATATATGTATGTGTGTGTGTTCGAGAATCTAGAGTTTACATTACATTATGCAGGTCCCATTCAAAGCACCACCTCAGGTTATAATAAACAGTGCATAAATACAAGTTAAATTTAGATAATGCAACATATGATGTAACTATAGAGCTAGAGGCCGTAAGGCCAAAGGGTGTGGTGAGTGGTGTGTGGTGTATGGTGTGTGGTGTGGGTGAGATGGTGAAGATGAAGGAGATGGGATGAGTGATGTTGGTTTTGAGCAAGAGAGGAAGTGGAGGTGAGCAAATGTAAGAGTGGTGGTGTGACGGGCTGGATAATGTCTTTCGAGTTTTATATATGGTGGAATGGGATGCTGTATTCATAATAGTGGTTTCAAATGACTGTCGTATCAGAAGCTCATAGAGACCCTACGGAGAGATAGGATCTAACAAAAAATTACAAGTAGCTTTTCCAATAATATGACATATACGTATTTATAAAGAATATCATTTATAAAAGAAAAAACATATTCACCTTGTACATATACTTATATATAATATACTCGTATAATACATTTTGGGAATTGTACATTTTTAATCAAATTTATGTGTTGCTTCTGAAATCAAAGACTTTTATATTAGTAATTTACATACACATTATAATGATACACAATTACACTATTTAACTGTTTATTATTTAAGTTGTCAATTCCTTTTTATCTAATTATATAATAACTTAAAATTATGCACAGTGAGTTCTGTCAATTCCAAATATCAACTGTGTTGGCCGTTGGCACACACTACAATGAAAACAGTTGTAATATCAGTCGATCGAGTAGAGAAGTCATTCTTTCATTTCAACGCCTATTACTCCCCAGTAAACATTTTGGAGTAAATTCTACTTAATTTCTATTACGTATCATGAATTTTTTGTCTGGAACGTGTTCGTTTTCTATTCAGTCGTTCAAAGGAAAGGTCCTTTTTATGAGCTACAGACATTGCAACGACGGTTCACTGCTGAATTAAAAGCGGAGTAGGTTTATGATTTATGACCGGATAATAAAAATATACCCATGTGGGAAAGAAACAGAAATACTTAATGAATGATGTTGGAAAAAGAAAGAATATTATTATGAAAAACTAACACAAAATCTGTGACAGGTAGAGAACTTGTAAAGCGTTAGAATAGAATTGTACGAGTGACTCGAACTTCACCAAATAGGACACTTCACCAAATTGTTTACTGGGTCGTAGAATAGCTATAAAAGATTAAAGCAACACTCTTTAAAATAAATATAATTAGGTTTTGTTTAAGTAAAATATTACATAAATGTAAAGTAAGATATGTTCCTTAATTGTTAATGGTACTAAAGAGGTAATGTCTGACAACAACACCGCTGACTAATAAATCATAATATATGACGATTATTTTATTATTAAACGTGTTCAATACAGAACATAACAACAAAAAGGCGCCAGAATATAAAAATAAAAATATAATTTCTGAAGTCTAGTAAAACACAAGATAGCCGAAAGCGTTCGTGCTTGATTCTGACTATGTGCAGAGTCTGACGGCTGTGTTCCTGGGTTCGATTCCCGGGCAAGAAATATATTTTTATTTTTATATTCTGGCGCCTTTTTGTTGTTATGTTCTGTATTGAACAAAACGAGTTAAATATTTCAATTTGAAAATAGAATTAAATTTTGAAATGAAATTCGAATTATTTTATTGGATTCAAATCATACACACTAAAAACACGTCGCGGGGGTAAACTCTAGTAAATATATATATTTCACAGAAATATTTAAATTTAATTTTGAAACATCTAAAAATAATAATAAAACTATAATTTAAAAATTTGATGGTAGGATATAATAAGTAAAACTTGTAGAATAATTGTTGCAACAAGCGATTTTAAAGTAGTAGATTGAGGATATTTTAAGATTAATTAAATGCAGAATTTTTATTTTTATTTTTTTATCTATGTGATGTACGAGTATGGTATCTCTAAAAGAGCGACAATGCTTTTCTAATTTTAATATGACAAATTTGAAATGAAATTACAAATTGCTTTATTAAATTCAAATGATATACACTAAACAAAGTGCCATTTTCTTAATTCTCAGTTATGACATAACTCAAGTTTAGCATAATGAATGTTTATAATTCTATACTGTGAGTTAAATGTGGCTTTAGAGACAATCACTCAACAATTGACCAGGTGCACAGAATAGTTGACATAATTGAAGATATCTTAGAAAGAAAAAAAATATGTTCAAGCTTCTTTCTCGATGTGTCTCAAGTGTTTGACAAAATATGGATTGAGGGACTGCAATTTAAATTGCAACAAGATCTCCCGAAACATTTCTGTGAAATACTAAAATCCTATCTGGCAAACAGAATCTTCCGTGTTAAGTGTGGCAATGAATACTCAGTTTTTAAGAGCATCTGTGGAAGAGTACTGTAAGGTAATGTGCTTGGCCCAACACTGTACTTACTTGTCGTTAGATTTGGCTTCCAGCGACTACTGCCTGTTCGCAGACCTGAAAAAAATGCTCGCCAGTAAGAAATTTCGCACGAATGAAGAGGTTATCGCTGAAACTGAGGCCTATTTTGAGGCAAAAGATAAATCGTTCTACAAAAGTGGTATTGAAATGTTAGAGCGGCGCTGGAATGATTGCGTTGCTCTTGATGGAGATTACGTTGATGAATAAAGCTAATTTTGAACCAAAAAAACTGTGTTTTCTTTGTTAGGCCCGGGACTTTTCAGCCCATGTGCTACTCTATACAAGAAATATACCACAAGATGAGGATCAACCACCTTTGCGGATGATGAAGCCACAATAAAACTTCAAAAAGCAGTGGACAAGGTCAGCTCCAGGACAAAAATGTGGCGAATTAAACTTAATGAGTTTGAGACAAACCAAAAGAATACTAAAAATCCCTCATGCGAATGAAGGAAAATATCTAGGAATGACGCTTGATGCTAAGTTAAGGTGGGAAACGCATATCAAAAAGAAAAGACGCTCTGAACTAAACATTAAAAATAGGCTGCTCAAATATAAACAAGTGCTAAAGCGAGTGTGCAACTCTGGAGTTGCACCAAGAAATCGAACATTAAAGAAATACAAACGTTTCAAAATAAAGTTCTGCGAGCAATAGTTAATGCACCGTGGTATATCCGCAATGACGACATACATGGAGACCTGAAGATTAACACAGTCGAAGAAGAAATCAAAACTATAGCAAGGAAGCACGAGTTGAGACTTCGTAACCACGAAAACATCGCCGTGACGCAAATGTTCCTTGATAGTAATGATGTTCGAAGATTTCGCAGGACTAAACCCTCGAACCCATCCCGTGTAATGATTGAAATGTAAGCCACATTTATTTATATAATTTATATTTAACTTAATTATTACTAATTTTTAAAGAATACCATAGTAATTTCAGCTACAGAATATTGCAAAAATTTAAATTATACTATAGTTTTGCATTATAGTTATATAGTTTTGGTTATAGCATTTTGCTTGGTTAATCTATAGTTACGTTCGCATTAAAAAGTATTAACCAAGGTTTATAATAAACCTCAAACTGCACGGCCCTAACCCTGTCCGTGTAACGTTGTCTTACTTTTTGTATTTGTAACGATTATAAATGCAACATATCTTCAGTTGTGCTTCTCAGAAATGTAAGGAATAATATTTTGTATGGATTCCTTTAGAAGCTCAGTTATCTTAAAAATCTTTCCTCACATTTTACTGACCTCTACTATTTAAACCGCCTTAGGCTAGATCATTTTACTAAGTTGGAATGTAAACCACATTCCGTAAACAAATTCTCTTGGAATGGTTGTTTAACAATTTATGAGAGCTGGAGAAAAATTCAGAAGAAGGAAATAATTAAAATAGATATATAATTACATATTTAACAACGTTACAGTCAAAAATAATGGAATAGGTCATGTTTTCAATATGTCTCTTGGATTTTGTAGGTAGGTGAACATTATACTGTATTCTACTAATTAAATTATTCTCTAAATAATTGATATACTAATTAATGATATATTTATAAACAAAGCTTGAACATTTATCTGACTAGTTTAAATGGTTTTAATAGCTCAATCGTCTCAAAGTTATTAACCTTTTTAAATATGAAAACATGAATGCAAGTTCAAAGTTGCAAATCGATTGTAATTTTAGTACACTGTTGCCATCTATATCTAACTATATAACCATGAAGTAATGTTTCACATTAAATCACAGAGGGCAGTACTATTAACCATATATGAGGGTTGTACCATATATGAGTCGCAAAAAAAGGGGAGAAAAATTAATATTACCCATTTTGGACTTTCGTATATTTAACTACACGGCTTTCTTTGACCGATATGTTTAATATTTAAAGGAAAATAATTAAATGATTATTGAACTTATTATTAGGTACTAATTGCGAATACAAAAATACATGTTTTGGATAATTTTTATTTTGATACGGGTTCACCTACGCCTGTTGAAAAAGTGTCCAGAAATAAATTAAATCAAAAATTCAATCATTTGTTATGATGTGTGTTAGCAAAAGTCCAAATATAATTTTAAAAATATTTTATGTAAAGTACTTAACGCAGGAATGATTTTTAGTATAAATTAATCCTGAAATTTTCACCATTTTATTCCAGCGTTAAAAAATCCTGATACTTAATAAGTTAACATTACGAGATTAAAACGAACGAGTTAATTCGTTAATCCTTTAATAACTAAAAAGAATATTATTTACCCCATTAAACTGTACAAACATCGGAATATATCAAGAAATGGACTTAACCGCATTGGCTACTTAGCGACTAATTTATGCACCACACCGGTGCCTTATAAGCTACTCGTATAATAAAAAATATATAGTGCAGGTTTGGAGATAACAGTCTGGCGTCAAAGATAAACCTCTAGGTCACTGTACCCGAGTCGAAATGTTAGACCTATCCTGATCCTAAAATAGGTCTTTGACTCTTTTCATCCTGAAAACAGAAAAGTGAACCTCGTCTCAACCTAAACGTTATTATATGACCCTCGACTCATCCTAAATAAAATATACTGTATATACCGTTGGATATATTTTATTTGAATTTTAACCTAAGTAAATGATACAGAAATCTAATAATTTGATGTTACAAATTCAATAAACTCATTGATTTTATAAATATAATAAATACTTAATATAACAATTAAGAACAATAACCTCTCCATCATAATGTAAATTTACTTATATTCGACAAAAAAGAAAACATTTCCTATTTTTTTATAATGTACGAGTATTTTTTGTAACAGTTTCATAATATTATTAAAACTTTTTTGAATGAAAATTAAAAACCCAAGAAAGATTAACTAATTTTAAATTAAATTGTCAAAAAACTTTTAAATTGAGTAAAATTATTTATGATACGAGTATAATGATACAAGAATAATGTAGTAAACTAATTGTATTTATTTATTTAACGACGACTTGTATCTGATGCTGAGTCTGAGGTGGACTCATATATGTGTACAACACCACTGCCCCATAAATTTTGTGATTATGAGCACATAATCAAATTAATTTTTATAACAACCAAACACAGAAGATATGGGTCTTAGGGTCGAACCCGAAGACAATGCTCTCGGCCACTGTTCCATCTAAATCTAGTTATTTATTTATATAGGTAATGTTAATAATGTTATACATAACCTAGAATAACAGTATGAGAAACCTTATTGACTTTATCAATAAAACTAATTTAATTCCTTTCTTTGAAATACCCATACTCGTATCTATAAGATGTAAATGTATATATTGTTTTAAGTGCTAATCACTGTCAAAAGTTGATGCACTCAAATAAATATTTTTTAAAAAAACTAGAAGAGCAAGGTTTATTACTAACCTCTGTTAACTGAGAATTCCGTAAGGATATCATATTGATGTGTTTCCAAAGTTGAAAGAATGTAACTTATAAGAAAGTTTACCGCTAGCAAACTTTGTCCTGATTGTAAATAAATAAAGAATTTTGAAAGAATAAGAAAAAACAGTTAGACAATGAGAAGTTTTACAGCAGCAGAAAAAAATTGATAATAGCAAATATACAAGAATACAAGACGATTTGGGAGAAAGAGAGCTATAGGAATACAATCGCAAGATATAGATTAGGAAACGAAGAGAAAGGCAGCAGATACTGCGAAAATAGAGAGAAAGGACGTGCAAGGTGTGCGGGAGAGAGATAGAAACACTGAAGCACATTAGGTATTCATGTGAGAAAAGAGTAAAAAGTGAAAAGAAGATTGTCCTATTATTGAAGGGAGGCAGTGAAGAGAAGCAGTGAAGGCAAGCAGTGGATGGCGGAGATAGAGAGAAGGAGTGAGAAAAGAAAAGAAAGGGTGGAGTAGAAACAGGAGGGAAAATAGCAGGAAGAGAGAAGCAGTAAAGCCTCATTCCCACTCACTGTTTTAATATTTAATTTACTATTTTTATTTAATATTGTAATCTAGATTTCAGATTTTCGTTTAAGTATTCCTTTTCACATTTGTGTTTTAATTTGAGTTTAGTTAATTTAGTTGGTGCGTATGCATCGTTAGTAATATAAATTTAGACAGTTCGACAAAATTACAATTAACAACTAGTAATAGAAATTGATTTCACTTCTATATTATTCAAAAACTGACATAAAACTTCTTTTAAAAGTAAATCCTTCTGCATTTTGACAGATTTTCACATTTTTGAGGTTATAATATAATATAGTTTTTCTTAATTTAATATTTTTATTTTAAAACATTGGACCTTGTAAGGTTTTAAAAAAACTTTGAAAACTTAAAAAATAAATTAAATTAAAAATGGTACTGTGAATGACTACGCGTATTGCTAAACAATTTAAATTAAATACAAAATAAAATTAAAGTGGGAATGATACTTGAGGGTTTAAATTTATCTGTTTCGTTTCTTTTCTTTGTAGATAAGAATAAGTATTACAAATAAAATGTAATTAAGCACAATGTTATAAAAAAGTAGTTTTGTAATACTGCAAAAACATCTTCGGAACGATAATCTCACAAATACAGCATTATTCTAAGATACTCGCTGTACCATAATACCGCGTGTAATGACATTTCACATTTATACTAGATTATAAATTTAAGTGTCTCTTAGAGAATGAATACTAATGACGAAACTGAATGCTAAAGTGCCTCATATCGCCTCATACTCATATTATGGTATTCAGCATTAATCCTATGAAAATAACGAACATTCAAATGGTGGTCCTCCTCTGTAACGTCTGTGTAAACGATTGAACACATCGCAGGTTAGGATAAATCTTACTTGTGGATTAATATGAATATATCATGAGAAACCTTAAACCTTAAAACCTTAAGGGGATACAACATCATTTTAATTAATATTTATGTTATGTATAATATTCTGATGGTTTCATAAATGTAATAATTGAACGATTTTAGAGAACATTAAATTAGTTATAAGTAACACAAGTAGAATGTTTAATCATTTAATTGTTCAATGCACTTTATTGTTTATTTATTTAAATGATTTTATAATTATAATTACATACACTACCAGTTAAAACCGGCCACGCATTGCTGTGGCTCAGTCTAATATGGTACGAATGGGAAAGTAAATAAGAGATACAAACACAGATGACAATCAACCGGAAAGAAATAATTTGATATTCGCGTGTTTGAATGTAACGTTGTGTCAAAATTTCAAGTCATTCGACCAACTACTTTTCAAATTTTTATGTACGTAGATCGATTAATCGAAGAATCGATTTTTTGAGTAGAAAAAATAGATTTTTTTTAATCGATCTCTTTTTTTGGAAAAATGCAACTCTGCAATTATTTACGTTATTTATTATAAGTTTGGACACTAAATATTGGGAATTGTAATTATTTTATTCTATTGCAAATAACGTACATGATTTTATCGATTAATCAAAAATCACTCTTCACTTTTAATTATAAAAAAGGCTTGTATTTTTTAACAAATTTTATAAATATAAAATCGATAAAAGATTGTTTGTTTTTTTTGAGTTAGTATCTTTTTTTATATAAAATCTCAAAAAGAATCGAAAAATCGATTTTTGATAAATCGATGTTCTAGACTTCGATTTTTTTCTGAAACGATTCTTTAGACTTCTATTCAAAGATCTATATTTTTTAAGAAGAATCGTCATCCCTACTCTACAAGCGCATTTAAACGAATTTTGGTAGGACGTATCCGCGCTGCTATGCTTTACTTATGAACCCTGTAAATGTAATGAACCCTCGCACACTGTAAGCGACAAAGCCTTCCGAATACAGGTGTTATGTACCTCCAACTTGAAACTGAATTTCAGCGAATTTTAACCAAGCGAATTTTAACCAAGCGAATACATGTTACAACGATAAACCTATCCGAACCTTGTAAATGCCATCCAGTTCAGACTAAAAGGAAATAGTGGTGTATCGAAAAAAATTAAACTAAAGTTTGCTCTCATGATGAATTATGTTAGTGCAAAACAACTCCAATACACCCTACTGTACCCAAGTTTGACTTGGCGTACTGTTGTATAGGTACATGGTTTGTATGTATTGTGACACAACACATGCTAAGAAGTCAGGAGTCTGCTTGCTTTGAGAGTTCTAGTCACTCAACCAACCCGTCGATTTATGCCCGAATTCGCTGTCGCCTGAATCCGCTTGCATCAGGCCTGTCGCACTATGGGACCGTATTTAAGCGAATTTCTGCCGGACGTATACGGGCTACTACGCTTTACCTATCCGAACCATGTAAATGTAATGAGATCGCTTTGGAGCTCTCAGACTGCACGCTACAAAGCCGTCCGAATTCGGGCGGCACTACCTCGCACAGTAGAACCGAATAAAGGCGAATTTTATCCAAGCGTTACCACTACTACAACGATACCCTATATGAACCTTTGTAAATGCAAAAAGCCGCGTCAGACTGGAGGGGATACTTAAGATCGCCTTTTGTTACGCTGCAATACGGGTCAAATGAAATCTATCGGCGACATGGGTATGTTCTGCATGCAGCTTATGTTTGTATTTCAGTGAATCATGGGCACGGATGCCCATACCAATAGGATAGAACTAAATTTAAATTCACGCCCACCAGAACTCAGATATATAATAAATGCTAAAGTCCCTTTAATACCAGTAGTGTATCGATAAAAATTAAAGTTAAAGTTTGCTCTCATGATAAATTATATAAGTGTTAAAGAACTCCAGTACACCCCCTAATACACGACTACAGACATCTGTGACACACATAGGCGGTTTGCTTTGTAGCTCATTCAAACCGCCGATTTACGTCCGAATACGCCGTCGCTTAAATACGGTCCCATACTGAGACAGGCCTCAGTCCGCGTGCGAGATGCCTAAAGATGTTCGTACACGCTGTATCGTTAGCACTTATTTTTAGCTCAGACAACAACGAAGCAACAATACTTGTTTTAAGTTAAATACAAATTATTTTTTTATTGTATGTTATTAAAGAAATATATTAATGGCTAACTCTCTACGTAACAATAACTTTTGAAGACGTTTTATAGAAATTGCTTTCGTAATCGGTGCCGCTTCAACTAACCTTTAATTACTTGGCTTTAATTTGATGTTCAAACAAATGTAAATACAGACTGAAAGTTAAATATTTATAAATGAAATTGATACAGAGTAATTGTCTACAATAACAAGTTGATAAAAAAAAAACTAACTTAAATTTAAATTCATGAGTTGAAAGATCGAAATCATTACTGGTCGGTCCATCATTTAAATATTACTTAGATTTTATTAGCTTTATCTTCTTTACTTACGTATTATGTATATATAAATTGAAGATAATTAATATTTACGTCGGTGTCGATTCGGTTGAAAATAAGAATAAGTTACGGCTGAAATTTTGTAATTACCTAAGGGACATATTAGGTAACCTATTTATAAAAAAATAATTTCATTAAATAATGAGGTTTTTTAGATTTTTAAGCTTCTTATGAGATGCCGCACAGATATGGAACCGAACTGTCATTGTACATGGTTTCACTAAATTGCAATTTTTGAAGAAAATAAGAATAAGTTACGGCTGCAATTTTGTTATTACCTAAGAGACATATTAGTTAACCTATTTATAAAAAAATTATTTCATTAAATAATGAGGTTTTAGATGTTCGTTTGCGTTTTATTTTCCTATATTAAAACAGCAATATAAGACACTAATTGGTGAATTTATATATTATATAATAATATTTAAGTTACCTAATACTTCTACAGTCTATTATCACTTAAATATTTGCGACGACACAGTGGGCGAGAGCATTGATGCTTGACGCCGACTGCTGTGTCTTCGGGTTCGATCCCCGGACCAGATATATATTTTCTGGGTTTGGTTATTATGAACTTATATTGATTATGGTCATACATAATCGTACATTTATTAGGCAGTGGTGTAGCCCACATATATGAGGCCACAACACCATAAATACTGCCAACATTGAAGGAGGTCGTCGGTGATAGGACTCAGCATCGGAAATAGGCCGACGTTAAATAAAAAAAAAAAAAAAAATAAATAAATATTTGCTTAAATGTTCCGATTAGCCATGTAATTTAAAGTTCGATTTAACACCGAATTAATTTTGATTTCCCCCACTAGTCCGAATCGACTGCTATCGAATCGGCTGCGTACTGCACCGACGTTTAATATTTTGGTACTAATGAGAATACTTGCTTTATTATTTCATTATATTTGACACCAGATAATGATGTTTATTATGTGTTTGATAAGCGGCACAGTGGTCGTGAGCGTTGATACTTGGTGTCAGATTGCTGTGTTTTCGAGTTCGATCCCCCTACGAGGGCATTATATTTTCTGGGTTTGGTTGTTTATAATTAAACAAACTGAATCTAATTACCCTCCTTCCGGCTTCGATTCATCTGCCGGGTTTGGTTGTTATTAGACTTACTTTAATCTGCTCATACTTACAAAATTTATGAAACGGCGGTGTAGTTCACGTATAAATGTTGCCAACATCGTAGGTGATATAAACTAGTAAAAAAGCAGATTTTTAATAATGTTTTTTGACGACACAGATAATATATAATTATTTCTATAATTACTATATGATAAAATAACATTTAAAGAATACTTTCATAAATAAATATCAAGAAATGAGTTAATGGCAGCGAGCCTACGCAGACGTCACAAAAAAAAATTATAACTCATCACTGAATGGGCTTGTGTCCTCATTTTTTAGTGGCCGATTTTTAGTTATTAATTGAAATTGATGTTAATAAATGTGTATTGGCGTGTCTATTTTATTAAATATCTAAATGTTGACGGAGATATATTTGTATGACGTGAAATGCATTTTAACGTCAGTTATTTGTTGATTAGGTCAGTGCTGTGGTAATGTTCTGTAGCTGTTGGTAGTCAAATAATCAAGTCAAATCAAAAAATAATAAGTTTTTATTTTATTTAACCCTGCTAATGCAGACATAATATTGGAATTTTATTGTTCCTTGAAATAACTGTAAATAATATTTGATATTTTGATATATAAATACATATAGCAGAGATTTATGAGCTGTAAGGTTGGCATCGGTTGTGTATCATGCAATTGGAATTTGTACAACGTTGAATCCCTTTAATAATTAAAGGGAAAAAATGACTTTTTTAATTGTTAATATCTCTTAACATATAAGGAGTTATTAAAAAATAATTGGATATTTGAGGTTCTAGTAATCTAGTAATCTAGTTATCAATATATAGTACAGTTTTATAGAAATTAAGACATAGGACACCAGCCCATTATTTGGAATTAAAAAAACAAAATGATTTCGTGAGTTCATAAGTTGCTTCAGGTAACCCTGTCGATTTTTTAAAAATTATTTTCTCAATTTATTACAGCACTTAGAAGAGAAAAAATCAGAAACTCTGTTATTTTAAAATACTTTAAAATTAAGAAAAAGAAACCTCGACAGCACCAACTCGGCATTTATGTAATGAAAAAGTGTTCAAATTTTCAAAAAAATCGTTTCAGTATATTTTGAGTTAGAGAGGACAAGGGACTCTGGAAAAACTAAGTGTGAAAAAACGCGTTTAAAAGATTCAAAGAAAGACGAAACCAGACCAGAGAGGTGAAGACTTAAAACTCTGTATCCCCCACGGTTTTACTCCAATCGACTTCAAATTTTCACACAATAAACTTAATATATTCTACATTAATATAAATAAATTAAAAAAGTTGAAACCTTAAATAAATAAAATACATAATAAGTGTTTAAGCTAATATTCGCCCTTTTTAGCAGATTGTTTATAAAATCGTGGTTCACTACATCCGTACCCAGTACAGCCCTGGTGTACCAGTAATACTATCAACAACACAACGCGTTGCGACGTCATGTATCCCAGTACAGCCCTGGTGTACCAGTAATACTATCAACAACACAACGCGTTGCGACGTCATGTATCCCAGTACAGCCCTGGTGTACCAGTAATACTATCAACAACACAACGCGTTGCGACGTCATGTATCCCAGTACAGCCCTGGTGTACCAGTAATACTATCAACAACACAACGCGTTGCGACGTCATGTATCCCAGTACAGCCCTGGTGTACCAGTAATACTATCAACAACACAACGCGTTGCGACGTTGTGACGTCATGTAGCTCTAGTGATGTGGTTGTTCATTTGTATGCATTGCTTGTTGATCATTTGGAATTAGTTGTTCCGGTTTGATAACAATATCGATTGAATAATAGCCTTATCATTATGATGGTGGTAGTGCTAGTGCCACTAAAGTTATAATGAATACATAACATGAGCGTATACATGTAGAAAGTACACAGAGATATCATCAACAAATAACTAATTAATTAATAAATTGAATTTGTAATAAAATAGGGGAAACTAATTAAATTGTCTAAATTTCTCTCTAAAGTGAAAATAAATGAAATATTGTTATTTATACATACTGGAACAACATAGTAATTACCACAATAATTAAACATATACCTATATTGGTACATATTCGAAGCAGATGACACTTGCTATGTATTTTGTCATCGGCATCAGCGGCATTGAATTTGAGAACGTTGACGCACTGTCACTATGCTGAACCAGCGCTGCATTTTCCAGGAGTATCTCAATTTAATCACATTTCACAAAAATTATTTAACATATTATACATCGATGGTAGGACTAAGCATCGTATTCGACTAGTTTATCTGCATTATAATTTTATTTGGTTGCATTTATTAGATATCTGAGTATTGAATCAGATAGAAGATACAATTATTGTGTATAACTGCATACTTAATTACAAGTTCAATTTTTCCGAGCTGTCTCACTAATTAATATAGAGATAAATATACATTCTTAATAAAATATACATAATGCATATACAATTGGACCCGGGTCATGATAAAGTAACGACCCTCATATGTTGTTCGATTTTTAATAATTTAAATGTTCATCTGAACTTATTATGTACAGATATTTACATATACTCGTACATACATATAAACGTATAAAACAAAGCAACAAATGTATGATATAGCAGTTTCCACGATACAGCACAGATAGCGTTGCATATGTTCTTTTTTTAAAGTATCAATTAATTATCGCGTGTGATGTATTTAGCAAATTTGGTTAGACTGACTTAAAAAAACAGATTTCTATACCACTTTAATAAGGTGACTGTATATATTTTCCGTAATGTCTCTGTAAAGAGGGACCCTGATAGAGAAGAGGGGTCCGAATTTTACATAATTTTTGTAAAGTGTCATTTAAGTATGACACTCCTAATTATTAAATATATTATTTTAATTTTTTTTATTGAGCCGTGTAGTTTACTCGTATTATACTTGCGGTGTTTAGAACAGAAATAACTATTTGTGATCCTTTTATGAAAGAAAATAATCTTGCAGTGTAAGTGCTAGTTTGTTACAAGTTAATTCCAAACTTCAATATCTACCTTTCACATAAAATTATAAGGGGATTGCATGATTTAACTTGCTAGCGTGCTATAGGTAATTCAAGTTTTACACTTCTACAAAGGATTTATTTCAAAATTTTAAATGCATTAATATTTCTTCATTTATTATATAAAATAATTGTTTCTTCTCAAGTTAAAGAAAAACGACGGGCGCAAATTTGTATAATTTTTCGGTCGGGAGAGGCCACCGGTGTCAATATTAGTATGTCGCCTAGTAGGTGATAGGATTCAGCATCGGAAATATAACACATGGGCTGAAAAGTCCCGGGCCGAACAAAGAAAACACAGTTTTTTTGTTTCAAAATTAGCTTTAGTCATCAACGTAATCTCCATCAAGAGCAACGCAATCATTCCAGCGCCGCTCTAACATTTCAATACCACTTTTGTAGAACGATTTCAGCGATAACCTCTTCATTCGTGCAAAATTTCTTCCCGGCGAGCATTTTTTTCAGGTCTGCGAACAGGCAGTAGTGGCTGGGAGCCAAATCTGGCGAATACGGTGGATGTGGGAGCAATTCGAAGTTCAATTCATGTAGTTTTGCCATTGTTTTGATTGACTTGTGACACGGTGCGTTGTCTTGATGAAACAAAAAAAATTTCTTTGCCATATGCGGTCGTTTCTTTGCAATTTCGGCCTTCAAACGCTCCAATAACGCTATATAATATTCACTGTTAATGGTATTTCCTTTCTCAAGATAGTCGATGAATATTACACCACGCACATCCCAAAATACCGAGGCCATAACCTTTCCAGCCGATTGTTGTGCTTTCGGGCGCTTTGGACGAGGTTCACCAGTTGCTGTCCACTCAGATGACGATCGTTTTGATTCCGGAGTGAAGTGATGGATCCATGTTTCATCCATTGTCACATATCGACGCAAAAATTCCGGTTTGTTACGTTTAAACATGGCCAAACACTGCTCAGAATCATCAACACGTTGTCGTTTTTGGTCAACAGTAAGCAAACGCGGCACCCACTTTGAACAGAGCTTTCTCATAGTCAAATGCTCATGCAATATAAAGCCAACACGTTCTTTTGATATCTTTACGATGTCAGCTAACTCACGCAACTTCACTTTTCGATTATTCAAAACGATTTTGTGGATTTGTTTTATGTTTTCTGGTGTTACCGTCTCATTTGGACGTCCACTGCGTTCAGCATCATCTGTGTCTCTACGACCACGTTTGAAGTCAGCAAACCAACGTTTTATTGTTGTTTCTGATGAAGCGGAGTCCCCATAACACTTTTCAAGCCATTGCTTCGCTTGAACGGTATTTTTTCCCATCAAGAAGCAGTGTAAAATTAAAACACGAAATTGTTTTTGATCCATTGTTTTGAAAAGAAGAAAAGTAGCGTCACTCTTAGCACAATAACTCACAAACTAATGAATAGAATATCATGAAATTTTAACAGTTGTCTTTTGAAGGTTAGTATTAACTGAAAAAAGGTGACTGCAATAAAACTAGCGCTATCTATGTGTTATGTCCGGGACTTTTCAGCCCATGTGCTAGGATAGACAGTTCAAATAAAAAATATGATATTTGAAAAAAGTTCTTCTATCTAAAACTATTTATTATTAACTATTTGTTTAATTTTATTTAACGGTGGCCTATTCTTTGTTGTGAGTAATATTACCGGCAATCTCTTATTATGTTGGCAGTTTTTATGGTACCGAGGCCTCATATATGTATACATTAAGGTCGTCTGCACACGAGTCGACTAATTTCAAACTAGTCGAGCCGTGTTTCGTGACTCTATAAAATTTTTGACAATAGCAAAATAGGGAATTTTATTGTGTCGTATTTGTATGTATGTACGTATACTTAATTACTTTTAAATAGTAATTGTGGACATCTCTGCTCATGATGTCACCATCAAAAGGATGCAACCAAGCATGCTCTGCGACCGAGAAACATAGTCGCTGAAAACGTTCTTAAAACCAGTTTAGTTTCGTTCGTGCCGTGGTTTTCGCTCACTCGTATACACGATTGTTTTCTCACTAACAACACAGTTCCATTCTCATTCGGTTCGGGCAGATTCGGGGCTAAGGTTTGCAATCAGTCGCCTCATGTGCGGACGCCGTAAGCCTCCTTTTAACTTTTTGTTTATGTAAGAACATAATCAAATAATCTTAATAACAACCAAACCCAGAAAATATAGTGCTGATCCAGGGATCGAACTTGAAGATTTATTGTCAAGCATCAATGCTATCCTGTCTTTTTTTAATTTTAATTTTTATTATTATTTACCGTCTACCTATTTTACTTTTTTTAGTTTTTGTGATGCCTAGACTTCATATATGCATGTTGATTTATATTTCTGAAATATATATTCCTTATTATAAAAATTTTAAAACACAGGCTTCTTCGCAAAAGGACAGAAATCTAGTACAATTTAAAATGCAAAATTTCAAAAAGTCTACTACATAATTCAAAGAAATTTATTGTCTGCACATATTTCTGTAATCCATTAAAAAATCTCATTAAATTTGCATATACTAGTATCTAGCTACAGTAAACGATATAAAATGGGTACATATGTACCGGGGATACGGTGAAACGGGGTACCCATACTCGTATATGATTTGTTATCGAAATTTAGATTTTTGTTTATCTCCGTACAACCCTCTCTGGAGCTGGTGGATGGAGCGGAGTTTTGGAAGTGCCGTCGTGCCGTCGTGCCATCGTGCCATGTTTCAATGTTTACACATCGACCATACCCGACGCGGTACACAGTGCGCAATCTTGCAAATCGTACAGTCCCGACCCGACACCGACTCCCCATGGACCAAACGAATCCTAACACACATATAAATAATATGTATAATAAATGTTTCCTGATATTCATATATATTTGACAGAAATTCATTTTTAAATTTATGTTTATTTTTTGTTTGATATTACAGTCAGTTAAATAAAATTATTATTAGCTTTTTTTTTAAGTTATATTTTAGTGTATCAACTATTTTTTCTTTATTGTCTCTTGGCATAGAAGAACATAGTCCAACTTTTAGAAAATAGTATTACTTTCAAAGGCAGATTCACGCCTAGCTTCACTTCAAGCCTAAATTTATTTCAGATTCAGACGAAGTGTCTGTTCGATTATCGTATGTGTGACACTAAACTCTGAACAGCAGAAAGTATGGACTTCCGTAAAATCAATTGTATTTGCTTGGTTTGAAATTATTATTATAAAATTAAAATTATTTCAATTATATTATTTTCAAAATCAAATTTCAGCAAAAATAGCCAAAGTATTGGTTATTAATATAATAAATTCTTATCTAAAAATATCTTTATAAAAACGTATATTCCTTAAATAACGATATTTTGAAACCAATACTATCCTTAATGGCTTAAATTGTTTATTCTAGAAATGTACTAGTTATTAAAAACACGTCGGTCAATGTAATTTAAAGGAACATTAAACATAAAGTCACTATCAAATAACTATTGAGAGCAATTATACTTAACGCCAGACTGCCTCTTCGAGATCGTGTGTAAACTAGTGCTATATTTTATGCGTTTTGTTGTTGTAAAATAAATTTTGTTATGTGCTTTCATAATCATAAAACTGATGAGCCAGCGATGTAGCACAAATATGTTGGACCACGGCATCGTAAATACTGCTAACATACTAGGAGGTCGCACGTAGTAGTAGGACTTAGCTTTGGAAATAGATTGAAATTAAATAAATAAATAGTCCTATCACAGACATCAGCAATGTAATATAATTAAAAAGATGAATGCACTCAGCCTGTGTAATCTAATAACATGTATTTAATATTAGTAAATAACCAGTACGTAAAATATAGGTAAAAGAAACTTTAAAGTATATATACAGCATATAGAGTTGTTTAAAATGCGTTCTGGAAAATATAATAAGTTTGTGGATCACTTTATATGTACTTTTTCATTACACTATCTATTTTTAAATATTTTATAGTCTAAAAAAATTACTAAAATTAAACATAGAGTCCAAATATTGTGTAAAATTAATATTGTCAAACTGTGGCGAAATGAGGCAAACATATTGAGTCTACGATTTTTATACGAATTTTAACAAATAAATTATTAGTGTCGGATAGGTCCATGTCGAAATCCTCTTCTACTATTAAGAACAAATTTCTGTGTAAACTCCTCATTCTGAATTACATTTTCCAGTGTTTAAGATTTATAGACTAACAAATCATCTCTAGACACATATCAATAACATCTAAACATCTAATGATATTACCTTTCCCAACGCAGTATGCATTCAAACGAATTCCAGACAAACATTGAATGACCCTACTACTACTTACTAATTAAATTACCGTCGAATTTAAGCTTCCGCATTATTTTAACCTGTGTTTTTTATGTGCATTTATTTATTTAGTTATTGAGTCGTAAGCGCGTTGGTTATTTATTTATTTTGCCTAAGTCAGCCTAAGAGTTAATCTAAGACAGGAGTCAGTAGGCAAGTCTGTTGTGCTACGACAAATGTTCGACTATAAAGAAAACTGACCAATAACATATTACGTATTTCCTTTAAAATAAAAGTATAGCTTAAAAGCCTGTTTATTTTATTCATGAAGGTTAGAAACTTTTCCTTTGCTTACGTTCTTCTTGACCTCACATAATTTTTATAAAAGCAACGTTCATAATACATTCAAACAAAACAATCAAATGGAGTCCGAAATATTTGATGTGATGTTTGATTTTTTATTTTTAAAATATTCAAAAAAGATTGAAATAAATGAAACAGAACCAAAAATTCAAAGCTTTTTAGTTCTTTGATATTTTCTTATTTTATTATTTATACATTTTTGATACAATTCCTCTACATCATACTGTACAACAACTATTTCATTACTTGTCTCTTTCACACTAACAATACATGCATACTTATTCTTTCTCTTTCATTTTGGTTAAACCCGGCGCTTTGGTTAGTAGACGTTCCTAACCTCACTTCTTCAGAGATCATGTTACACGCGACAAGCTCAGGTGTACGTGGAGCAAAAATATTATAAAAAAATACAATAAGCTTTTTGTGTATATTATTACATAATTTTAATTTATTTAAAATATTCATTTTAATTAAAATTTATTAATTTATTTTCAGTGTTGTGATTTTTATAATTTATTTTTAAAAACTAAACTAATTTCATAAAATACAAATAAACTTTTGAAAATTTAAATTTTTATTGTTTTTATTTGTTATTAAACATTGATTTTTTTTAAATTTTAATAATGACATTGTGATGTTTAAAAGTCGTTTGATTGTTGCTGTAAACAATTAAGGTTCGTATTGTTATTTCATTGTTTATAAAGTTACATGAATTAGAAATAACTTTAAAATAGAATAAAGTTCGTTTCGTTGATTTTAAGCACATGTTTGCTGTACTCATATTTACAAAAGAGTTTTGTTCGTATGTATATAGAATCAGCAGCGGAGTTGCACGAACCTTCTAGATTTATACGTATGCTTATGTACATCGGCACAGTATTTTGTTGTTGAATAATATATAATAAGTTTGTGTCCATGCCACATGCCCCATGCCCCATGGTATGCAGAACGTTCTGGTGCTGGTATGGTGATGGTACTGGTATGTAATTGATGGAACGAACTGGTTTTATTTAATAAGGATGTTCGGATATTCGGATGTTCCATGTAAGGTTCCACGGTAGGGAAACACACCATAGATAAAGAACTTTCAAGTAGGCGTGTTTTATATGCTCCATGTGACATTACTGTTCGTCGTTGTTACCCCATTCCCTTACCCATACCCTATCTCCCTATTTCTGTCTCCTTGTCTTTGCTCTTGGGACAGCGAAACCAGAAAACAGATTTGTTATTAAGAGTATTATATACTTAAAATCCAATTAATCAAAATTATATATTCATAATGCCAAAGCTTGCGTAAATAAAAATAACTTTTACATCAAGTTTTAAACTTTGAACCTACGAATAATGTTGGAGGGTTCTTTAAGTAGATATTAATAAGAAACACAAAATAATAATAACGAGATTTCATTAAAATGATAACGAGGAAATTGTTAATTAGCAGGTTCATTAAGAAAATCTGTACCTGCTATAATTATTACACGACAGTGCAAACTGATACGGGATTCGTAATTAGTGAATTATGTTGTTTCTCTAATTAATGAGTCTATTGAAAAATTTAATTAATAGAAGTATTGCTTTCTATAGTTAAACTATAATAGGTACTTTGTTAGATTCATTCTTCTAATGTGTGCCAATAGGCTTCACATTCACCCAACATTAATCCATCTTAAAAATCAAAGACACCTCTTTATTCTTCTCCTAGTGTCTCCTAGTTTGTCCTCTTTCTCCTTCCTCTTCTCTGTAGTTCCGCTATCCACCTCTTCGTTTCCTTGCGTCCTTTCCACAATCCCTACTTTTAAATCTATTGTTCTTCTTCACGTATCTTCTTCCTTTCCCAGTTCTTTTCCTCCTTCTCTTACTTCCCCTTTGTTTATTTGTTCCCATCCTTTTTTGCGCCATTGTTATTTACTTGTTGCTTAAGACATTTACAATCACAATCTTGAAGACACTTAACTCTGTACGAAAATGTATTTAGGACGAACATTGTAAAGTGTCTCGCTACTTTGATTATTAATGATTATTTGTGTTATTTTATTTACCGTCAGTGGAGACGTCCTTCTATGGTGTGTTAGTAGATTCTGATGTATTTAGGATTAATGAACGAATGAGGCCATCCGCACATGGTTCGACTGATTGCAAACGCGAGCCCCAAATCTGCCAGAACCGAATGAGAATGCAACTGTCTTCTTAGTGAGAGAAGGCACAAGCTCAAATGAAAAAAAAAACTGATTTGAAATTGGTTTTGAGCGACGGTGTTTCTTGGTCGTAGAGCAATTACGTTGCATGCTATTGATAGCGACGCCATGAGCAGAGATGTGCACAAATTCTTTTCAAAAGTATTTAAATATATACAAATGCCTCAAAATACGACACAGTAAAATCCTTGACTATGATATTGTTAAAAAATTCTATAGAGTCACGAAATACGGCTCGACATGGCTCGTTTTTTGTTTTCGTTGACTAGTTTGCAATCAGTCAACCCGTGTGTAGACGGCATAAAGAAATATGTAACTTAAACCAAACGCAGATAAAGTAGCGCTGATTAGAAAATCGAACCTGAGAATACAGCAACGGGACTTCAACACCTGAAACTTGTTAACCACTGTGCCACGGCTTACCCAACAAAATTGAAATGAGTATTTTTCTAAATTTAATTTAACTAGCCTTAAGTACTTTAATTGTAACTTTAGTTTCTTTCTTCATTAAAAGGACAAAAGTTTATAAAAATCCATCTCTGTTATGCAACAGTGTCAAAAAGAGATGGCATATATATACAATGGGAACAACGGGTTTTACAGATCACAAATACAGATTTTATTTACTTTATTTAACGTGGGCATTTTCCATGTTTATTCATATTACCGATGTCCTTCTACTACACCACTACATAATCATTTTAACTTTAATAGCAATCAAAGTCAGAAAAGGTAGCGCTGCTTCGGGATCGAACCCGAAGACATAGCTATCTGGCTTCAGTCATACTACTGTGCCGTTCGTTACTCAATAAAACGTATGCAGCTAAACGCTGTCGGACCCTCTGTTGTTGTGTTATTCATTATTAAAAAAGTTTTCTCATTTAACATTTGTTTCTCATTTAAATAATAGATAAAAAATTATAAAAACAATCACGAAATGTTTTTTTTTTTATAATTTTATTTACCGCTTCTTTATTAAGGAATAAAGCAAACCATAATGAATTTAACATACATAATGAATACTTCTGATATAAAATTACGCGTAATTCTACATTTTAATTTTTCCGTTTCCATTATTTCCGCGTCTACGTTTTAACGTTGCTGACCCAGCCTTACCCGACAGTTTTACCCGTGTTCCGTGGACAAGAACGTGGTCGTCGGTTTGATTTACAGTTAAAAAAAGGGTCCGCAGACCTAATACATTTTAAGCCTTGCTAACATTGAATATAATAGATTTCTGATAACTACCTTCCTTCTTTAGAAATATACACCGCTACATGTATTATATATACAAAATGGTGGGGGGTGGACATCAATGTCAATGTAAAAGAATTAAGTCAGCAGTAATCGGTATTTGTTTGAGGGATTTTATTACTACTTTTTGTTTTTGTTTCTGTTAAAGTGAAACTTAATCCCTACACCCTGTAGACGCCCATGATCGCACCTTTCATGAATAATTGTATCTAGTGGATCTTGTACTTTTTCTTATGTGAAGACTTTTTAATTTCTTGTTTAGGCCGTCTGCACACGGGTTGACTGATTGCAAACTAGCCGCGCAACGAAGTTACGTGACTCTATAGAATTTTTAACAATAGCATAGTATGGAATTTTATTGTGTCGTATTTTGAGGTATTTGTATGTATGTATGTATTTAAATACTTTTGAATAGTATTTGTGCACATCTCTGCTCATGATGTCACCATCAAAAGCATGCAACGTAATTGCCCTTCGACTTAGAAACACGTTTTTTTCATTCGTGCTTGTGTGTTCTCTCACTCACAACAGAGTTCCATTCTCATTCGGTTAGGGCAGATTCGAAGCTCGCGTTTGCAATCAATCGATCAATTTGCGGACGGCCTAAGTAGTAAGGACTTCTCTCATACTGGAGCAAAATACTTGCGATGCCGTCTTTTAAAGGGGGTTTATCGGACTAATTTCTAATTAGCACATTTTATGATGGGATATAGTTTTTACTTTAATGTTCATCAATACATCATTCTTGTGAAACTAATAAAAGTTCTCTTTATATATTTCTATCGTCTTCCACTCTAATCACAATACGCTCTGAATGAATGAAATAGTAAATACAAAGAGGCTGCTTTCGTTCTCTACAAAGTAGTATGTTTTCAAGCAAGTTTGAAGACTCTTATGCCCGTCGCACACTGCAACCGTATTTCAGCGAATTTTGAGTAAACGTATATGCGCTACTATGCTTTACCTATCCGAATTCTGTAAATGTAATGAACGCTCGCACACTGCAAGCGACAAAGTCGTCCGAATAAGGGCGTTACGTAGTTTTCACACTGCTACATGCTACAACGCTAAACTTATCCACCCCTTGTAAATGCAATCACCCGTCTCATACTTAAAGGGATATGGTAGGGAATGCAATAGTCTTTTTCATAACAGTGGTGTATCGATAAAAATTAAAGTAAAAGTTTGCTCTCATGATAAATTATGTTAGTGCGAAGAACTCCAATACACCATACAGTACACGATTGACTTGGCGTAATGTATTATGACACAACACACAGAAGTCGGCTTGTTTTGAAAGTTAGGCTTCACTTAAATACTCTTGCAGTGTGCAACGGGCCTTATGATAATGTACTAATGCGACCATACATGCGATACATGCGACCATGCGACTACTGAAACAGTTGGAAGTTGCAAACCTCCTACTAAATAAAATAAACATTATCAACAATACAAATCAACCAAGGAATTAAAATCTACTTTCATTTGTGTAAAGGGGTGTGGTTTTATTGTTTATATTACCTAGGGGTACAACAACCCTCCAATACGACTCTGTACATAACCGGACTCTATTTGCTCCTAATAAATACTATTTTAGTGAGTTATGTAATATTAAAAAAATAGTGATAAAAGTTTTATTAGTTCCGTACCGGATGTTTGTGGTCTGTGTGTAGCATCCAACAACCGACAGCCAACAACCGACAACCCCTTGTCCTCGTCCTCGTCCACTGTGCTACGATGGTGCTACGACTACGGTTACGGTTACGGCTACGACACCGCTTGTTGTAGTCGTACAACAACATGCCATCATGAAGCGTTGACAATGACGTTCATTCAGTTGAGACGTTTCCTCTTGAACCTTCTAATTAAATTCTAATTCAAACCATAAATAGTAAGTAATTTGCTTCACATTTTAGAAAAGTTTTTATACAAAAAAGTATATGGTATATAATTGACATATATTGCATAGTAGACTTCATAAATATGATGAATATTGTTACAATTTTACTGGGCGTGTGTGCGTAGCAGTAGCCTTCTATGTATGTCCCGTAGTACGCCTGCGACTTTGGTTTCGATTAATTACCGAGCGGAGTAATTATTTTTACTATTTAGTCGCGTTGTAACTTATAAAATAATGAATAGCCACAATTAAAAATAATAAGAAGGATTTACACTTTTCACAGACTTTATTAATTCACACAAAACAATTACAATTATTTATAATAACTGTTTATTATTTCACTTAATTATTCATTGCCGATTTTGACAATTGCAGGAAATTTGTGTGACGTAATATATTGATTAAACATAAATGTTTTCTCTGTCTAATAATCTATATAATAATATCTACTTCAGCCTACTTGCCTATGTATTAAATTTACGCGCAAAATCAGAATTACAGGAAATTTGTGTGACGTAATTTATGCATAGCCTTTAAAAAAATTGATAAAACATAAATGTTTTCTCGGGTTACAACCACCTTCTAATAATCTTTATGATTTTCATGTATTGCAAAATTTATTTAATTTCCTTTCTTTTTTGGGCTTTAGCTATTTCAGCCTTCTTGCCTATGTATGAAATTTACTAAAAAAGGTTACATTAGCAAAATTTAAATGTCTTACACTTGGCAAGACTGATACTAGATCTAGGCAGGAAGTCACAACCTTTTGATACGGTCAAACCCAAAAAATTTAACCTGATAGCAATAAATTTTAAGTCAAAAATAAAATCGTAGCTTCCAAAACCAGTGTTTGCCTAATTACAATAGTTTCCATGCGCCGAGTTTTCTATTCTCCGTATAAACAATTCTAAAATAGCTCCATCAGCAATTTGAATCTTGCTGCTGTAGATATACGAGTATGGTAGAACTCACCATACGGGTATATCGGTGTACGGCCATACGTACAGACGGGCTTGTAATACGATTTAGTAACTAAAGTTAACATTAATGTTAACGTGAACCTTATCCTGCCAGTGAATATACTAGTACGGTATAACATATTTTTAATGTGAGCTAGGCTGGTACGAGTAGGAGTATGAATATGGTATATCGAGGCCTTCGCCTTCGCCTTCTATACAATAGAAAATCCTTAAAGGTATTCCACTATGAATATAAAGATTATCCTGGATCCTTATTCGCAGATAAGCATAAAAAATGATGCTAGAATCAGATAAGACCCAACTTAATGCGTAACCATGGTAGATGTTGCAACGAAGACAGTATGATCGAAGCTTAAAGCTCCAGTATAACTGGCGGGCTTTAGCAGGGTATAACGGAGACAAGTGGGTATATAAATTTATATCTATATGAGACTATATATATACCATATACTATATATATATATATATATATATATATATATATATATATATATATATATATATATATATATATATAATTTTATTCTTTAAAAATAAAAGCTATTCAAAATTAACAAATTATTTATTTTCTTACCCAACAAACAAATGTAATTAAGCATAAAAAAGTAAGGGTTGGTAGTTTTTAACTTATTTATTTAATTATAAATGATATACTTCTCTGGTACATGTTTTTTTTTTGTATTCGAAGTCAGCTTTTATAACTTCATTTTTAATGTACATAAAGCTCTTGCACGTAATTCAGACATTAAAATTTCTTTAAATTAAATATAAAGTTTTAACTAAATATTCAATACGTGTAAATATGAATGTATATATATATATATATATATATATATATATATATATATATATATATATTTTTATATATATTTATATATATATATTTATATATATATATATATATATATATATATATATATATATATATATATATATATATATATATATATATATATACATACGTATATATATATGTATGCTTCACTGTAACAGATCTCATTTTGTGTTAATTTCAACTTGCAATGTTTTAACGTGGGGACTAATATTGAATAGTGTGTCAGTAGAGGGTGTAATTTTATAATTTGTTTTACCTGAAAATGACCTCGCATGGGGGGGATCAAAAGCTGCCAGTATCTGATATTACAGTTAAGTTTTCTATGATAAAAGGTTTGTTTTATTGAACATACGAGTATACCTAGTAATTTGATGATATTAGCTTAAAAAAAAGATCAATAACCGAGTATATTTTTAAAAAGGTTTGAACGCTATTTTATTTATTTTTCTAAATGCCATAAACTACGCAGTTTTTTTTTAATTTTAAAAGTTATTACGACTTCAAAAGAGCCTTTTTTAAATAACACAGATGCTTGGAAGTTGGTTTATTAGGTTCAGTACACATCTGACAAACGCCAAAAAATAGAACAATTAACTAACCAACTTAAATTGGGGCACTGTTGGCATATAGTTTCACGGTTTGTTTGTTATCAAGTTTATTTTATTATATCATTACATGATAAATCATAAGTAGGCAGTGATGCAGTCTATAAATAAGAGGCGTCGATATTATAAAAACTGCCAACATAGTTGAAGGTTGTCGGTGATAAGATTCAGAAATAGACCGACGGTGTATAAAAATTAAATAAATAAAAATTGCATATATTTTTTAATTACCACAGATGATTTTAATTGGATAGTGTAATTAGACTAATGGTATTTACCCCAGTAAACATTTTAAGTCACTTTGCCATCAAATTGAAGATGCGTATGATTTTCTTGTCATGAAAGAGTTCATTTACATTTCAGTTTCTTCACAGTGAAATGTCTATTTTATCAACTACAAATGGCGAAACCACTTCACCTGTCGGAAAACGAATAAAGATAAAGTTGATGCGAACTATAATTGATACTGCGAACTATTGTTTACTGAGACTATTCACACAAATATTGGAGCTTATTTTATTCTTAAATAAAACAAGAATAAATTTACACGACAATATACATAACTTTTCAAATTTACACATAATAAATCTCCTGTTCTTATTTTAATTCAGTAATCAATTTCAATAACCTAGTATAACAAAAATATGAGTAAATAATTTTTCGAATTATTCCCTCTAAAAATGAAATTTATCATCTTGAGTGTATTAGTATAGGGTTTTATTCTATTATCCCCCAAATATTGACAGTGTATAATCACATTGTGGTCGTAGTAAAATATTCATGACGGGTGCGCTTCATGGTTGTATAACGGCAAGGCGCTAGGCGGCAAGGCTAGCAAAAAGGGAGGTAAGGCGGCTACGAAGCAGGGCGGCAAGACAACAAGACAGTCAGAGCCAGTAGTGTGAGTGTGAGACAAACTCACAAACGAGACAAGTAAGCCTTGATTAATTGTAGTGTGATGCTGCGGTACCAACCAACCACATCTCTGATTAAAATTCACAAGTGTCATTGTTTTACTAGAGGCAATTCTTGACACAATCAATACATTTACATATGTTCTTAAAGTTATGTAAAATTTATTTTATAAACCGTCAAAGGCAATACATCTAAAATTAGATATAGCATGGAGGTATTAACACTTGATTACGGTGTTCGGTAGTTTAAGTTTATCATCACAATATCTTGATTGTTGTTGCCTTCCAATTGATTATACTTATTATCTTTTTTGTTCTTCAAAATAAACGAGAACGTATAAACCGTGATCATCATTCATCGTTGCGGTGTAACAAAAAACACACCCCCTTTCTGCATCTTGAGGTACGGACATAAATCCTATATCCAACAAAATTTAAATCATTTAAGTTTATAAGATATTAGTGTTCACGTTAAAAATAAACATTATCGGTGACACTTTATTTTATTAACAAATCAGAGGACCTGAAGCCAATCGTTAAGATATATACAATAGATAGAAAAGAGTCTGTTACAAATGAATTTGAGATTTTACGAAAAGGTCTTGATGATCAAGACTATCTCAATAAGAAACTTGTCCAGTTTTGAAATTCTGATGGATTATCTTATTTATTTGAGTGCATCAACTTTAATAAGTTATTAAGCTGACAAAAATTGTGATGCTACGGACACCTTCCAACGTTGGATGATTGATGGTTGAAACTAAGTGTATCCAACGCTCATGTTGGAAGAAGTTTGGGCTGTTGTCGGTGTTTTGACCCGCGTCAAAAGTGATTTTTCAATCCCCACCACACACTTGATCCATATGTCATGCACTCCTACACGAATCATCCAACAAAGGAAGGTTTTATACTTAAAAGTTTCTTTCTTTACTTGAAAGTTTTTGTTAAACAGTGTCAAAAATATCAACAAATTAATAAAATAAATAAAACATTCGGATCACACATTCGTTCCACCGTGTAGCAGAAAACTTGCCATGTTAATCGTCTAATATTTGACTCAAACATTTGAATCAAACGATCACCATATCGTCTGGAGCTGGTATTAGCACTTAAAAGAATATATACATTTATAAACATTTACAATACATAATTTACAACTTATAGACACGAGTATGGATACCTAAAATAAAGAGATTAAATTAGTTTTATTGATAAAGTCAATAAGGTTTTTCAGACTTTCCCTGCCTATATTCCTCAGGCATATTACATTATCTCATATCGCCTTATCTATGAGAAACTTGAGCATCGAAGAATAATATGCTTTATCGTTAGTGGGATGTTACATTGTTCACATATTGGTTGTGGTTCTCTTTTGAATACGTGGGTATGAGTAAGATTTGTCGGATTATCTGTCATGGTTTTTTTTTTTGGATGGTTGCAAGTATTTTGCATTCAATTTTACATTATAGTGTAGGGTAATTAATTAATTTGGCAAATATAGCACTGGTACAATAATCAAACCAAAAGACACAGTTGTTTGACATCCATTAACCTTCACAATAACTACGTCGTCTATCAACGGGTTAGGTAGCCCAAAATCAATCGTTTATAAATTCATTGTTAAATTAGAATTCAGCAGCCCCCAAATTTGTCAATGACAGTGAAAATTACAAATGAGTTATTTTTAATTAGTGTTCTTTGATTTAGTGTACTGTACAGTTTTACTAAAATAATAAATTTCAGTATTTTCAATAAACTCCTATAAATTTCCCTTTGTAATATACCCGTGAAATTATCCACTACAGCACACATCTATTCTCTATGAGCTGGGGTCTGTGGGCGGGGGATTGGGGGTTGCGGGTTGGGGGTGTACTGGAGTATTTCGCGGAGTATATCGCGGTTGAATTTGATCTGGAATTATGTACTACATTGCCGCAGAAGATTACTCGCGTGTTGTGTGAATAATCCTGAATTCCTTTGTAGACAATATGCTTACTTGCCAATGTGCTCTACTCTCAACTTGTAGTTTCCCATGTGTGAGATTCGCTATTATGTTTGTATTACCATCAATTTCGCATTTCTCAAATACTAATAGTTAATATAATTAATGCTTTAAGAGAATTTTTTTTAAAGTTTAGTTCTTGACATTTCTATTTTGTAATAATTGCTATTTCTACATGAAACGCAATAAAAATTTTAAAATGTCTAGAAGTACTAATATATGGTAACTTGGTAAAAGAATTTTCTTCAATAACGAAGCTCACACATACATAACAAACATAATTGCCGAATTTGAGAAGAGAATAAGAAAAAATTAGTTAAATAATGTCCATTATAATGTCCGCTACGTTTTGTAACTTATTTTATTTTTCTTTAAATAAATCTATCTTTCTGCCGTTAACTTAATATCATAAAACTCCTTAAGTAAACCGTTTTTAAGATTATATAATCTTAAGCTCCATTCTTACTCACTGAGTTTTAGAGTTAATTTTAATTTAAGGTTTTAAACTAAAATGTAAGTCAGCTTGTGAAGTATAAAGAAATAAAATTAATTATAAAAATTAAGGTTATGTACAGTTAGAATTTTTTCAAAATCTATTTTTTTAATTTCATTTTCGTAATGTACATATATTTAAGTACACACACAGAAAATTTCAAGTCAATCCGGCGATTATTTTGGAAGTTATGTAAGTTTAAATTTTACTCTATATACAGTGCTTTCGAAACTTTAAACGCTTTTTTACTAAACGCAAAATTGTGTTTTTAAAGTCGATGACCAAGATTTCTCGGAAACGGCTGGACCGATTACTCTCAAATTTTAACACGAGCTTCTTAAGTATATTTTTTAGTAATTAGTCGAAGGTTTTTCCTCACCGAAAAATATTTTCTTTTTTATAAACAATTTAGGTCCAAAATTTTGATTCAAAAATCGGTTTTTTTTTTTGAGAAGCCGCCATTTTATCAAAAATAAATATTTTGCTTATTCCTTCGATTAAATTATACATTACTACAATTATATATAACATAATTATATAATTATACAATTAAAAAACCAAACGAATTTCGTTAAAGTAATGTATAATCTTTAACGAAATTCGTTTGGTTTTTTTATTTTGAATGATCCAGTCCAGAGATATTGTAGTCACATTATAGGAGATCAGCTATTGCAGCTTTCAAAACTATTATTTTTACAAATACAAAAATGTTAAAATACAGTTACAAGTTACCATAATATGTGTACAAATTTTTACATTAATATATTTACTATATACCATATAACCTCTTACATACAACAATTTATATTAAATAAAGATAGTATAGTCAAAATCACTATAGTTCGGCGACGACTTATACTTAAAAGAGGTTATAATACTTATACTTATAATACGATAATGAATTTTATCTTATTCGTTTCTATATATATTATATAAAAATAAGTGAGTCAGTGCTTTTTAGTTATATCGGCAGTTTATACTCCACAACTTGTTTTAAGTATGAGTCGCCACCGAACTCTCGTAATTAATGACGCATTAATGAGGCACTATACAAATAAAGATTTTACATAAATTAAAATTAAAAACAGTGAGTGGTAATGGGGCTTTAAGAACTCCTTTTTAAGGATTAAAAAGCAATAAAGTATTCTTATTTAACCCTTATATGCCTTGTGATTATAGTCGAGTTGTGAGTTATAATACAATTCCAAACCTAGCTGTGGAAGATATTTTAATGACGGTTCCATACATAATGCCAATAATATGAATAGGCTTGTGTCCTACGTCGTAATTTCTATAAAAGTGTACTATATATTGATAAAGTGGGTTACTAGAGCCTCAAATGTTCAATTATTTTTTAATAACTCAATTCTAATAATTAATAACTATTTTTAATAACTATTTTAATAATTTAATTCACAATTAAAAAAGTCATTTTGTCTCTTTAATTATTAAAGGGATTTAACGTTGTACACATTCCAAGTGCATGTGACATCACAATCCTTGTGTAAGGTTACCAACCTTACAGCTCATAAATCTCTGCTATATGTATTTATATATCAAAATATCAAATATTATTTACAGCTATTTCAAGGAACAATCAAATTTCAATATTATGTCTGCCTTAGCAGGGTTAAATAAAATAAAAACTTATTATTCTTTGCCTTGACTTGATTATTCGACTACCAACAGCTACAAAATATTACCACAGCACTGACCTACTCAACAAATGACTGACGTTAAAATGCATTTCACGTCATACAAATATGGCCGACCATTTCTAGAGCTAAAACTACAATTCAAACTTTTAATTGCTATATCTCCGTCAATATTTAGATATTTAATAAAATAGACACATCAATACACATTTATTAACATCAATTTCAATCAACAATTGAAAAATCGACCACTAAAAAATGAGGACACAAGCCCATTGAAGATCTTTCCTAGACCTATAATATTATTTGTTTTATTTACGTTCAAAGTTATATCGCTCTTAATAAAAAACACGATATTTATAAAAGCCAAAAAAAATATTTACAACTTTTTTGTTGCTTTTAGTTTAGTTTCTATCCTCCTGGTTGCTTGCCTAACCTTCTAATATACACTTGAAACCAGGAATAGGAGAGTAAGCATGGTAAGCACGGTAAAGAGGATGGCAGGCTGGCAGGCTCGCAGGACCAACAACACATTTCATACACCATCTCTACTTTTATCTCTATATTTTTTCCCCATAGTTGATTCTTGTTTCCGTAGTATAAAACTTTCTGAATAACCTTTCAAGTTCGCTAATTTATTATGTAACATTAATAAATAAATGTTTCACATATATCTCAAAAATTTGATCGAAATTTTATTTGATTTATTTTTGAATGAATTAATATATGGTAGTATTGTTTATGATATTTAATATTTTCTTTTATTAAATTTCTGGTAATATTCTGGGTAATTCTCGTAAGAGAACGAAAGGAATATTACGAGAGTAGTTTGATGATTCAGCGACTTTTCTTTTAAAAAGAGCACTTTATTTCTCAATAAAAGATATTTTTCGGCAAAAAAGAGCTTTATTTATTCTTTATACATAGTCTTCTTTATGCTCGATACGTTTAGTCCAGCATTTTTCCAATATTTTTATTCCTTCCAAATAATTGGTATCAAAGTAGGCGTTACTTTTTGTAATTTCAGTGACGACCTCTTTGTTAGACCCAAGTCGCTTACCGCTCAGCCATTTCTTTATGTTTGAAAACATGAACAGCAGTTCATAGCCCAATTTATAGCAAACGCGCGGATAGCTACATTCAATGGCTAGTTGTCTTCTTTCAATAAGTGTTAAACATAAAGTAAATGATGCAGCTTGTTCAAAATTTCACAGTAGTTTATTAATAGATGACATTTGATGGAAAACTAAAAAAGTCACTGAAAAATCAAACTACCCTCGTATTATAAAGTGAATCTTATGTATAAGATCGTATGAATGTGTAGGTTCATTTTGCAATAGCATTTGTTTGAATCCACGTAGGAACGCTGGAAATAGTAAAGCATCACTGGCGGATGCTCATAAAGCATTATGCAGCCTTTGATATTTAACAACGTTCTTTACCGATTAATAACTAGACAACGACAACATTGAGACCACTTCATATTTCTGACGTTTGCAGCTTGTCCTTTAGTAGAAGCGGTTAAACGAGGGCAGTTTGATAAGTCAGTGCTGTTCTAAATTTCCCGCACTGTAATTTTAAATGCAACTGCCATCTATTAATATACTACTGTCAAATTTTTCCATTGAAAGAAAACTGTGACAACCTCGTGAGTTTTAACGAAAATGAAAGAAAGTGAATTTCGTGTGCTGATTAAGCATTATTTTTTGCGTAAAAGGGGACTATGTTAATAAATAAAGCTCTTTTTGCCTAAGAAAATATCTTTTATTGGGAAATAAAGCGATTTTTCAAGAAAAAAGTCGTTGAATTATCAAACTACCCTCGCATATTTAACAAATTACATTTCTAAAATCCACTGCAGTTTGTTATAAAAATAAAACATCAATTAATAATAATAAACAGCTCGACCACCTCAAACCCCTGATTCTACTACCATTGTATTAAGTTCAAAGGTCAAAAGTTGCCGTTATTATATTTTACATCGCTATAACAATAACCAGAACAAATTAAAGTTACAAAGTACGACTATATACGATCTATAAAACACTACAAACTAGAAAATATATGTTTGATGGTCGGACAGACTTGTCAAAGGTCGAGTCACGTTATCTAAACTTTTATGCATCAACTTTTTATGTATTTATCGCATTGCTTCAGGGGGGACATCATTTAAAATGATAACAGACTGTTATCTGTCACCGCATGAAGAATAAACTGAACTATAAACGTTAACCACCATACGTGACTGAAATACAATACGCATTACGGCCGCCGGGCGTTCTTACGTTCTTACGTGCTTACAGCCTTACAAGACTTACCAACCTTACCGACCTTACCAGTCTTTCCAGCCCTTCAGGCCAACGTGGTTATACTATGAGGACTAGTGCAGGCAAAAGATGCCAAAAGTAGAATAAAAATATAAAAACGGAAATTTCTATAACTATGTTTTTTTTATGTATGTTTAATAATATTTAACGACTAATAAACAAGAACCCAATCATGCTTCTCTTAAAACTACAGCTATCCACTATTATTAAACCTAGTCTCCATTTTCCGCAAATTTCCTCCAGAAAATTTCCGCTAGCCTAAATTTATTTTTTTATTTTCGATAATACTACAACTAAGTATAGTTATACTTATCTAGTGGCTTACATTTCAATAATTACACGGTGTGGTAGATTGCTCCAATAGACAATTCAACAAGGTCCGAGGGTTTAATCCTGCGAGGCATTCGAACATCATTACTATCAAGCAACATTTACGTCACGGCGATGTTATCGTGGTTACGAAGTCTCAATTCGTGCTTTGTTGCTAGAGTTTTGATTTCTTCTCCGAGTGTGTTAATCTTCAGGTATCTATGTATGTCGTTATTACGAATATACCACGGTGCATTAACTATTCCTCGCAGAACTTTATTTTGGAACGTTTGTATTTCTTTAGTTTTTGCTTTCTTGGGGCAACCCCAGAGTTGCACTCCATACGTCCATACTGGCTTTACCACTTGTTTATATATGAGCAGCTTGTTTTCAATGTTTAGTTCAGAGCGTCGTTCAATTAGCCAATACATATTCCTGTATTTTATGTTATGTTCTTCCTTTTTCTTTTTGACATGCGTTTTCCACCTTAATTTAGCATCTAGCGTCATTCGTAGATATTTTGCTTCATTCGCATGAGGAATTGTGTTTGCGCTTATGAGTATGCGTAGATTAAATTAAATTAAATTTTTGGTGACAGAGAAATGTTGAGAAAGCTCCGACATCGTGATTTGACGACTTTTCGTAAATTTTCTTAGTGAGATCTTCATTCACATCATGAATGTTTGTTATTTCGTCTTTAAGCAATCGGACGCACAACACCTTTATTAATAATGTTTGTTATACGACATTTAATTCCCGATGAATGTCTGCTGCTGACAGAATTCATTTTGTGAAGCATTATAAGCAAACGCGCTCAAAAAGATCAACTTTTTAGTATAGCTTTTGAAGATCTTCCAACGACGGCCTCCAATACGTTATTTTGAAATGTACTTTTAAACGCATCCTATGTAGATTAATTATTAGAACTAGAACTAGATTTTGTGTCATATTTAAAACATAGCCCGAGGGTGTAAAATTCGCCCGATTACAAAGAAAAGAGGGTGAAAATGATTAACTAATCTCCATGGATACCTACTTAATCGAACAATCGATTATCATGTCTCAATATTGTGCATCATTGCCTGGACTACTCCTACATGACGCGTGGCAAGGAGTAATAACAACGGGCTGAATAACGTTACACGAGACGGGGTTGGATCAGTTGCGTTGTTCAGAAATGAAACAGTTTACTTGAAAATCAATATGGGGAAATGAGGTTAAAAGTTAAGCAAGTTTATTATTCAACAAGTAATGTTTCTATTATGAACTAATTCTCTTTGGGTGACGACAAGAGACAGGAGACGAGAGATGAGAGGACAAGACACAACAAGGACTAGGACAAGGACAAGGGGACAACAGGATAGTTTGAACATGGACATTGGACAGTGTTGTATTCATTTGGTTAACAATGGAATGTGTTTTAGGGATCCATATCAGCTTTTGTTAACTTAACCCATATGAACTTGTTGAGTTTTGCATAATACGGACCAATTAATTTTATAGTAGCTCTTGTTATCACACACTTAAAAACAAATACGGTTACTTTATAAACAGTGACGGCGAATCTTAACTCATAACTGCAGGGTATATAATACTATTATTATTATATAATTAGTTCAGGTTGTTTTTTAATTGTTGGTGATCTAGGCATTGAAAATTTAAGGTATTTTGAGGATTGTTTTTTTTATATAAAAAATAAATAAACTTTTTAGGCTTATTATTACACTTATTCTACATACAAAAAATTTTTTTGTAATTCAAAAAAATTGTTAATTATTTTAACAATTAAATTGCGCTGAAGCCCCATCAAAAATCTTGGACCTGGACGATGTTGTTAATTTTGGCTATTCTATTTATCAAAGCCAAATAAATTGATTTAAACCAAGAAAATTATTAATTAGTATCAGTATAGTTATGGTCAGGACTACAGAAAATAAAAATTGAAAATTGACAAAAGGGCGCACTTTTGCAATTGAAGTTCTAAAAACCGGGTTTTTTTTACCAGTTATTAAAAAAAAAAATACGAAATTATTGAATTAAAAAAATGATTATAGTTCAAACGATAGATATTTAATATATTGTGAATAACATATTAAAATTTCAGACGAATAGTTTTTTTTTTTCTACAACTACATGCCGAAAAAAGTAGGTTTGAGATAAATGAGATTAAAGTTTTAAGTATGGATATTACTATATGGTATATGCTATGGCTATATGGCTATTATATATGGTAAAACGGCTGTAGAAACGAAAATATTGTCAATATCCTTACAAAAATTTAACAGTATATTCTTGAAAGACTACACTTTCGAAATATCAAAATAAAAAAATCGATTTTTTGAAATTTTGAGACCGCCGTCTATGCTATAAACTGTATGCCTTAAAACATAAGGCATGTCTCAGTGAAAAACTCTTGTAGAGCTGTAATCTTGATATTCTCTTATTGATTATTTATGTAGTTATGCTATAAGTCGTTGGCGTTGTTTGGCACGCCACTGGTTAAAGGCTCATATAGTATGCCTATTTAGTTGTCTTTAACATTGTAAGACCTTACAAAGTGTTTCACAAGTTGAACTTATATTTTAAACTTTACATGGATATCTAAATAGAGTACATTTAGTAGTTTGTCGGTTAATTTGAAAACAAATTTTCAATTTTAGTTTATAATTAAATATATTCGTCACGAACTGAGTTATAAAATAGGATATTAAATTAACTTATACAATTTTGAATTTTTATGATATTTTTACTACTTTTTCTTGCATGGTCGTATTTCTTTATATCGTGATGTTGAAATGCGGGTTCGTCCATATAATAAAAAAAATAAAATATAGTTAAAATATAATCACATATTTCTTTCTCTTTCTCAAAAACATTTATAATTTACCATTCGTTTTTTCATTTGCACTGGCATTAAATTTTAAGTATACTTATTTGTGAAAATTGTCTTGCTGTGCGAGTTTCAAGCTTGCTAGCTGACTACAAGCTATTTCCAAGGTTCATATTATCACTTACACATTAAATATTTATAGCTGGGTGTTAATATCTCACATAGGAAGCATGAACCTTTATCCCCATAGAAAATATAAATTAAAAACACTTTTTAACTTTTAATTATTATTTTTTTTACAAAATAGGTAAAACTTTTAATTCAAATTTTTATTAGAAATAGTTAAACTCGATCTAAAATATTAAAAATTCCATTTCAGGAGTGTCAACACTAAATTTTCATTAGATGACCTCTCGAAAAGTCAGTGCTGGCTATGCGAGTACTAGGCAGTCTTACATTGCAGTATTCTTGTACCGCTAATGTGTTTCTTTTATTGATTGATTTCACCATTAGTAAACAGAAAAGCTTTTAAACGTTTCTACAAAAAACTTAAGTAAAATGTAGTTTAAAGAAGTTTTGTTTTTTAATAAAATATTTATTTGAAGGAGCGTAACCAATAAGCGGGGGAGGCGGGGGAGGAAGGGGAAGATAGTGTACAAAGTGTTGTTGGTATTAAAATCAATCAATCTGTTTTATTCACGGCGTATTCAACTACTGAGCCACTGAACTATAGCTGAAAAAGTACAATTTCGATTGAAAATAAAGTAAATGTTACTTTGCTTTTATTAGTTGCATGTTAATTTAGTAAAAGATGTACCGCTTGTAAAATATGTTTTAATTGCAAGACTAAACGATAGTGTTCTAATGCACGAGGCAAGTGTTCATCACTAAGAATCGATTTTTTAATAGTCAGTTAACAGTGGTTTATTAAACACCTTGAGCTTAATACCTTTGTATCTCAGCTGTAATTTTTTTTTTATATTTATTTTATTGCATCAACTATTGATAGTTATTAGCACCTAAACCAATATAAATTACATTTATCAACATTTTATAACACATAATCTATACTAAACAAACTAATCTTATGAAACAAAACTGTAGCTTAACATAACTGTAGCCTATAAAGCTAGGTTAGCTTTTCCGTGACTTACGTAACTGTGGTTGATCTTTGAAAAAATTAAAATTGAAAAACCCATTCTTTAGGTTAAAGTTCAGATACTCTGCAACTGACTATTCAAAAATCGACCCTCAGTAAGATAAATGGTCCAGTTCATTACCGAGACATATCCTTATATTGAGTTTTAGATGCGTCACAGTGTATTTAAGCGACGGCGAAATCGAGCATAATTCAAACTTGTGTACTGCAGGATGTATTGGAGTTATTTTGTGATAACATAATTTATAATAAGAGCAAACTTTTACTTCAACTTTTATCGATACCCTACATTCCCTACCATATCCCTTCCAGTATGAGACGGCCGACTGCATTTACAATGTTCCGATAGGTTTAGCGTTGTACCATGTATTCGCTTAGTTAAAAATTAACAGTATGCGACCTGCGTAACGTCCGTATTTAGTTGGCTTTGTCGCTTGCAGTGTGCGAGTTCAATACATTTACAAGGTTCGGATAGGTAAAGTGTAGTAGCGCGTATTCGTCCGGTCAAAATTCGCTTAAATAGGGTTTTAATTGTTTTGGTTGCATTTACGAGTTATCTGAATATGAAACCAGACAATGGATACAATTTTACATATAACTCTACTCAAATTTCGATTTTTGGTAGATGTCCCACTAATAAACTAGACGACGGATGTATCTTTTCAAATATTATACATCTTTAAAACTCAAGTACAAGCATCTTACGTTATATAAAACTAAGATTAATGATACAATTTGTGTACATAGAATAATAAGATGAAGTAGTAAATAGTCCACTGTCCCTTCGCTGTCCTAATTGACTGTACAAATTACTGTTAAAGAATAACCCTTAAAGTCGATGTTCTAAATCTACTGCGAGCAGGAAGCACAAGGCTGAGACACGTGTACCTCCACGTTCCTCGGTGTCATTAATAGTACATACACCTTTACCTTCCGTGCCTTAGTGCCTTCGTGCCTAGTAGCCCAGTAACCAGGTCCGCTCATAAGAACTTTAGGGGGCAAGTGTTTGTTTGCCGCACCTTACTGCAAATATATATGTACAACAGTTTATCCCCGTCGCAAACCGACGTCTTTTTAAAGTGTATGATTTGAATCCAACAAAATAATTAATAATTTCATTTCAAATTGAAATTTTAACTCGTTCAATAATAAAATAATTTTTCATACAAATTGACTAAAAAAGTATATTTTTTTAACAAAATATTTGATTTTTTTTTTCGATTTGTAAATTAGGTGCCACAGTTAGCCCATATATATAATTTCAACTTTCTAGCACAATTTTTACCCTCGGCAAAAATCGTTTAATAACATATTTTATTAGGTAATCAAAAATTTGAGGTTTCTCAAAAAGTCGATTTTTTTTCCAATTTTTCAATTTCTAATTTTCAAAAAATATTAGCATTGAACACCGTAATACACATGCCAAATTTCAACTTTCTATCTTTTACGAATTAAAAGTTATATAGCAAAAAGTAAAAAAACATTTTTTAGTTTTTCCAAAATAACGGGTTTCCAGTAAATTCAGGGAAAAATCCGAGGACACCAAACTTCAAAAGAATGTCTTTCTCTACAAAATACGAAGTTTTCAAAAACATCGATGGGACCCTTTTCGAGACACCATACTAATCGCGTAAACATGTTGCAATATTACTCAAAGTGTGTAATACTGTTGAAAAATAACTGAACTATGACTGGGAATCGAAATCCAATCTGTATCTAAGTGTGATAACGCTTTTCCATTAAGCTACCAGAGTCGTTGATAGTTTTCTGTTATTTTTATAGTTAATATGAGATATAGACTTATACTAAGAACCCCTTCTAGCAGGATGTCCATACACCCCCATTTTAAGACCAGAAATGTGCTGTGTTAAAGACAGCATTAATCAAACAAGTTGTACCAAATTGTATATATATATATAATTTTTTGCAAAATTTTGTACTATATTGTACACATAATTTGTATTGGTAAAATATCGCTTATAAATAATATAGTTGCTTTAGTAATAATTTTTACTATTATTTTATGTATAACTTTTAAGGATAATATATTCCTAAATTTACAAATACTAGAAATTATAGCTTTTAAATTAAACTAGCTATTAAGGAGGTACAAGACCTTTACGGAAATGATGAAAATGTCGTGAAATTTGGAGGATCGATAAAAATAGTTGAAATACATGCTGCTTCAAAATTTTGAACTTATATATGGGTTATGAGCCGGAACCTTGCAAATGGCAAATCCAGAGAAAATTACAAATTAAAGCAAGATTATACTCCAAGAAAAGAATAAATTTCTTTTCATAACGTTGCTAAATTTGTGATTACTTTTTTACAAATATTTAATTTAAATTTGAATTGAATTAATATAAATTTGACATTAATTATAGGTAATATTTTAATTATTAGGCTATTATATGCAAAAAAAAAATCATTTTAACAGGCAAGAAACCAATTATTTAATTACTTAATATTTGTTCGTCCCTCATATATTTCGTATTTCGTATTACCGAGAGATAAACTTTTTTCATTGATGGAATGGAGAAAAAATCTACTAAAGATTTAAAGAAATTCAGCAATCACTGGTAGTTAGTTCATTATAAATATAGAACGCCTAAACTAGCTCTAAGTCACTTCTGTGGCCTGTGGGACAATCTCTCTACAACCTCTGTAGACTAAGTACGATCAGCCCGGTCCTGTTAACAGCTGACATCGTGCTAGGGGTCAGAGGGCGGGAGTCGACGGATCTAGAAGGGGGTACTCCTTTTGTAAGATTTATGCTTTAAATAAATTAATGAGGTGTGCAATCGAGATACGGACCCCGAATCGAAGCTATTAGCTCCTTGTTTAGCTTTATACTTGTAGAAATATTGTTTTAGAGAGATAAAAAATAGCAAGATGTTTTTTTTTGGTATTTTTTATAAGTTGCTGAAAAATTTATTTGGTAAAAATGTTGTTAGTATAGTTATATATAGGTTAAATATAATTTAAGGGTCTAGGGTGGTCTAAAGCTCGAAAATTTAAGGTATTTTGAGGATTGTTTTTTATAATAAAAATAATGAAAAACAATTTTTTAATTTTTTAGGCTTATTATTACACTTATTCTACATACAAAAAAATCTTTTTTGAAATTTAAAAATATTATTAAATATGTTAAAAATATCGCTGAAGTAGACCTTGTCAAAAAATTGAACCTGGTCGGTGTTGCCGATTTTTCCTCTTCTATTTATCTGAATAATTAAAACCGAGAAAATTATTAATTAGTATGAGTACAGTTATGGTCGAAACTAAAGAAAAAAAAATAATTGAAAATTGACAAAATAACGCGCTTTTGAAATTGAAATTCTAAAAAGTAGTTTTGAAATAAATGAGATTAAAGTTTTATGTATACTATGGCTGTATGCTAAAACGGCTGTAGAAACGAAACTATTGGCTAAACTAAAACTCTATACTTTCGAAATATCAAAAAACACAAAAATCGATTTTTTTTAAATTCTAGACCATCCTTAAGCTTGTGTTTAGGAAAATGAGTTTCTGTATTATGGATCTACATGCATCTACATCAGGTAAATACTCAACTTAACTAAAAACTAAACTTATAACCCTTTTATACGCCTCGATTTCCCATGATTTCTCGAAAAGTAACAAATAGAAAAGTAAAAATGTGTGTGTAAACCTATGTAAATATTGTGATGTATAGTTTAAAAAAATAGGAAAACAGAATTGCTTTGCCTGCTTATAACTTTCCCATGAAAATTTTATCCAAAAAATATAATGGACGAAAATACTACATAAACTGATTTTCAATAGAGGAAATGGAAATCCAAAAAGCTTTCCTATTGCTTGAAATATTACCGCATACCGACAAAATGTTACCCGTTACACTGTTTTCCACATCTCGAAAAGTCTGTATCTTGAAACTTTGTATTCTTCTTCATTTAGGTATACCGAGAAAAAATTTCATTCGAATATCTCAACGCGTTTAGGAGCAGCATCTGATAGGTTAACTAAAACTTAAACCACGCCTCTTTTATCCAACGCATGCGCACAAGGCAACTTCATTAGGTTGCCCTGCGCGGTTATAGCCCTTATAAACGTCTATGCCACCAAACAGTAGATCACCGGATACAGTAGCTTTCAACAGTGTCTATCGGCAGTTACCTTTCATACTCCAAAGCGTCAGCATCTAAATTGGGTCTGCCTAACTACACTCAACAATTGTCAGCCTTGTAATAATCAGCAGCGCTTAACAAATACGATTTGTATAAGTTTAACCAGTTTTAACAAAACGTGAAACATAATAAAGTAGTTTTATTAAAGAAGTTCTCTAGCATTGTTATTGAATCCATCGCGTAAGTGCTGCCAGTATATATAGCTTGAAGAAGACAGAAAGTCAAGACATATTATCAAATGTTTTTCAAACTGGTAAGTTTAATATTACGAAAAAAACACTCAGAAATATTGTAATTCCTATTTAAATATGTCGTTTATCAAAGTGATACGGATCAGTGAACAAATTAGTTCAAAATAACGGAAAGGATAATTAGGAAAACAACAAAGAGATTCATATCCTTCTAATACAACATCAGGATATTATCAATATAAACGGTATTGTTATTTCTAACAACAAACCATAAGTCTTAGAACATAAAATGACCCTTTTGGAGTCCTGGAGTCCAAGGCAACGACGAACGAGAACGCGTCTGGACTCTGGATAATGAAGCGCAGAAGAAAAGCAATAAATGGATTTCAGTAGTCGTTTTCTTGTTATTACTTTATTGTCTGGTTTGTGGTGTAAGATGTTTTCGTGATACTTCAGTTTACTTTTACAACCACTGGGACCTACGTAACTTTTCACGGATATTCGCGACATTTTATCCAATAGTTTGAATTTCTAGATACCATATATTCTATGTAGTAAATATTGACATTTAACCCGGACAAAATAAACATTTGAATTAGCTATATTTCGCATAGAGCTGAAAGTTGGTACACACCTTTGGTACACTATTACAAATAAAAAACTAAAAGTCCTCACCGATCGCACATCTGCAAAAAAAGTTATTTATGATTAAAGGTCAACAAAAATGGTTTTTCCAATTTTTCCGGTAAACGGTAGGTTTTATCATAAAAATAGATCAGACCAAAGTTGTAGATTGTAGATGTAGATGTAGTTAACAAGGAACACACAAACCACAAAGCCACTATTGTGCTATTGTTAAAAATTCTATAGTCACGAAACACGGCTCAACTAGTTTGCAATCAGTCGACCCGTGTGCAAACGGCCTTAGTTGTAATATTCTTTGTACATAAAAAAAATGTTAATGTAATAATGATACGATTGTTAAGCTGTGTTAGCTATGCACTCGTAGTAGCATTGTCACCGGTGCGGCATATCTGTTGTCTAATTCTAAAACATAGTGTTCTACTCCATAGTTGCAGCTCCATTTACCGGGTAATTGCACGGATATCTGAACGAATACAATAATAATACGATTCAAACTTCACACAGCGCACTCTGATAACCCATAATAGCTGACATCACTGTTCCCTGTTCCCTGTCCCATGCTCCTGTACCTTTCCTACTCATCTGTTCATCTGTTCATCAGTGTGTTCACTCTGTTCAGTATTCAATATTCTTCACACAATGGCCAAATTGCATGGATGTTGGATGTTCTTTTATATTTTATTTCACTAGCATACTGAATATATAAAACTACAAATTGTGTCAATTTATCTATAATGCTTCTGATAAAGTTAAAAATGCTTCTTTCGTATTTTTATCTAAAGTATCACACAATATTTATTAGGTTGTGGTGTACCATGTATGTATGTGTGTACAAAGCTTTTACGTACACAAAAAGCTACATACCATACACGCTTGCTTAAATTATTAATGACATATGAGCGTCTTTAGGAAATTTGACAGGAGGAGTCAAAACTGATGTCTTGAACTTCATTCTGTCCAATGTCAATTTGTCATACAAGTTCATTATATCTTATGACATTTCCTGTTCAGAAAAATGTTATTTTTTGCTCTGCTCTAGTATTACTCAATAAAGTGAGGTACCTTGTATCGTATCTTGTAATATTCATTATTACATTAATATTCATCAATTCATTTATTACATACCTTATTTTACTTTACTAGATAAAGGTATAGTGATATTTAAGAAATACCAAAGCATTTATATTGGAAACTTATCTCCTAATGACGATCTAAGTTTGCTGCAAAAATTTGCAGACACCGAGAATGTTCTTTCATTATCCGTCTAAGCTTCTCTAGATGTACCGTTCTTTTTTTGTATTTCTAGACAGGATAAACTCCTGCTTCAATTTTCCAAAATACTCAGCCTCTATAAAAGCACTCACAATAGGTTTTTTTTAAATTAAATTAAATTATTTTTCCATTGTGATCTAAGTTTTCTGTAGAATTGACTGCTAAGTCCGCGAAAAGTCTACCCAGTAGCTGCATAGCTAAACTTTTAATGTTAACTGATAATTAAACCAATACTTACAATTGAATACGATGGTTGAACTAGCATGGTCGCTATTTATGCAAGTTTCCAACTCATTGGGAAAACCCAATGAAGTGCTTACTTGAGTCTTAAGAATTATTTTCATTTAAATAGCTACTTAAATTGCTTTAATCCTGTTAGTTCTTTTTATTGGTCTCGTGTCTGGTGGTCGTCTCGACATCATAATAGAACTATCCTTTTTAATATATAATACTTTATGCTAATCCTTTACTAAACTTTATGATTTATTTGTTTAGTAACGGTATTATCATATTAAATATATATATAGGTATATAAATAAATATTTAAGACATATTTTAAATTTTTGGGCTGTGTAATTCGAGCGGCGAGCATTGGGTTTTATTTAATTTTGCCTTATACCAGCAAAAGCATTCGCCCCGAATCCGTCCTGGGTTTGGGTTTATTGTCAATACCCGGCGGATTTGGGTCCGGGTGCGGTCGGGTCCTGAAGCCCAAATTTCTGCCTATCTGAAATTACCTGTTTAGCTCCCACGCGAAATCAATTGAATCTAGTAAGAATTGAACTGAGTTTTTGGGGGGCGTGTGGCGAACCACTCCATCTACATAAAGGCAAACATCTGTTGTTAATAGAAAACACCGTCAGATTTCTTCGGTGGGTAATCCTATATCTAAATACGGTTCTGGTTAGCAATAGACTTTATTTATTTCCAAATTTTCTAGAAGGGGTGCCAGGGTCATGATCCTCATGGTTTTCATGGTGTCAATACAGCTTCACGAGTGTAAGAGTATACTTACATACCATTGAATCCCATTGTTTATCTTTTCATTGTAGAATCCAAACATCAATGAGTTCTGCAACACTTGTACCTTTTGGGATTACAGGGAGAACGTGTTTTCGTTTCCCTTATCATGTACGAGTATCATACACACTTAAGTATTTTGTAAGCTAAACATTAATAGCTATTGTACAAGTACTCGTACACTCAGATTACTTATTATCTGTCTATATTGTTTTACATAATTAAACTCTAGCTCACTTAATTAGGTACGAGTATATAAAAAGCTACTTGTGTATACCATATATAAGCATGTATTAAAAAGCACTCAATTTTCGCTGACCCGTATTACGAGTATGTTGGGGATTATGTAGTCGAAGTAGTAGCCTGGGTGCATCCACTGCATCTATTGCATCACCGGGGTGGGGTGGTTGCGCTTCGCTGAGCGCCTGGACGCTCGTAGTGCAGTCACCAAGTGAGGGAGCAATCCTCGTACTCGTATGTAGTTCGCTAAGCTAGTTATAGATGGTTCAAGATCCCAGAGCCCCCAGACATAGAATTTTTAGAATAGAAGTCACTTAAGTACTATAGTAATCGAAATATTTTCTTCTTAAATGGAGTTAAGATATGTTTAGGACGTAAATTAACACAGCCTTTTTTTAAATGAACTAATTAATAAAATTAAATTACTTTTTTAAATTTTAACCTATTATTTATTTTCTATATTTCAACCAAAATTAACCAATACATTCTTTTTTTTTATAATAAACCAAATATATATATATTTTTTTTATATTTCGATTATGAAAATTACCTGTACATTAAGACGCCGAAGAAATCTCCCTTTGGTCTCACTCAATAAGCGCATAGATTCAGTGACCGCTATTACCCGCTAAGAATGACTACCATTACCCCAAAAATCGATAATGGTTTTTTTCATTAATTACTAAAAATGTAAAGAATTTTCATAAAAATTAACAAGCCCATAGGATAAAATAATATTTGGAAAATAATTGACATTTAGAAAGATATTCATTGGTATAAATCACTTTACCTTTCATCGAATTTTAAATTTTTTTATAACAAAACACATCCTTAGTTGTTCAACTCACTACGCGCTTGGCAAAATGGCGGTGCTTGGTAAATAAGTATACTCAGGCGTATACTAGACAGCCGTACTAGTAGCGTTAGCGAAATGTCTTTAGAAGTTTTAGATTTCGATGTGACCGGCATTGCCCACTGACCGCCATTCCCCCATCTTATCCTAATACTCGTATGTAGTATGAGCGTATGTGTATCTGCTAGCTTAAAAGTGGGGCCCTTTTATAGGTACCATTTGCAAAAGCTACGCAAAAGCCTGACTCACCTACGTGAAAGTATGATGACTGATTTTTATATATGTTTTACAGAATATTGTTAAAAACCAACATTCACTATTGCCAGAGGCCTCTCGTGAAATCTAACTTCCGCCAGACGCTTTAAAGCTCTTTAAAAAATTAAGTAAAAAAGAAGGCTGTTGTTCAATATTTGTGAATTTAAGTTAGGTACCGATTGAGACGTTGTTCACAGATACTCTGTAGCATTTCAAGACTTTTCTTTAAAATGTTAGAGAGCCGTGTCTGGCGGAAGTTCGGGTACACGGAAAAGGTCTGGCAATAGTGAATGTTGGCTTTTAACATTATCCTGTAAAATATATTTAAAAACCAGCCATTAAAGTTTCACGCAGATGAGTGAGGAAGCTAGCAAACACGCATTCGTTCTTAATTACATATTACACTATTTATTCTCAAAATTTCAGTTTTGTTAAAACGACGTAGGTCGAGGGGCTCTGGGATTTTACTCTAACAGAATTATAGCGTCGGTATAGGTAGTATCATAAAACGTGAATGTCCAACACTAGGAGTAACACGTCATATCCGAAGTGACTCGAGAATATGGGAATTGAAAAATAAAGATATAAAAAATTAAAAAACTTAATAAAAAATGAAACTGAAAATAATATAATATAAGTTTATAACGTTAATGTAAATAGAATTTTATATGACTTTCAAAAATAATTAAATATTGGTCTATAAAATATCGGAGAATATTTCTCCTAGGACACAAGAATCAGAAATTGGATTTGGACTTTGGAATGAATTTCTAATCACTTTTCTTGAAGATCAATAGTCCAAACGAAGAATCGCCTCTTTGTTTGGACCATTATTAATTACGTTACACGCAAATAGGTACACAATTGTGATAATAAGCAGAGTGACGTCACGTGCAATCCAAAATATTTAAGTAGTAGTAAATATTAAAACAGGATCACTGAAAAAGGGTGACACTAAAAATTAGTGATTCCAAAAATTTCTGTGAAAGCTAGAATAGAAAAAAGGGTAATTTCTTCCAAAAACTTAAAAAGTACTACCCTACGTTCCTTTTCAAATTTCACAACAAATATTTTGTATTAATTGAAAATGTGAGAAGCGGGATTTCAGAATAGATTGAAATTTGTGTGACGTAATTTATGGATGGGCCCATAGTATAACTTTGTCAAATCTTAACTTTAATGTTATCTACCATATTATCTTTTTATTGTCTTGTACGTATCTCTATTTTCTGGGGCATAAAGCCACCGCCTATACATAAATTCGCCAAAATAAAACTACATAAAAGAAATATAAGGATTTAAATTGTATTTTTAAATTATTTATAGCTTCTAAAGAGTTTGTAAGTCTATTTGTACTGTTCCCAGTACTTGATTTAATTATGCTGATGAAATTTTCTTTATTTTTCAGTTTTCGTCAAGACAATTTCGCTTTACAATGTTCCTGAAAATATACAGACACTCATATTTTATGTCAAATACAATATTCCTCGCCGCAATGCCGCTACTTCTGAGATTCATCCTGCCGGGTAAGTCAGTACACTAATAAATGTATCACAAAACAACGAACGATACATCCACGTCAGTCATCGCCATTCAGCGTCTGTCACCCACAACCCCATCCCCATCCCCCCATCACTGTCACCAACCACAGCTTCACAGCCCATAACTTCACTGTACGACGGGGCTCCGAGCTCTGTAGACTGTCACATTGATGTATTGTTCTCAGCTTGCAGTATTATTCTTTGTACATTACTTTAGATTATCTCCTACTGACTGATCTGATTTTGATTTAAATTAATGTGTTGGTTATTAATGAAAATTGTTATTGATTTTGTTGATTATTGTTCAAAAACTATTATGTAACTTAGAAATTAAGTCTCCGACTACCGTTAATTTAGGGGCATGTTATATACATAATTTTATCTACAAAAACACCAAAATGTGAGGGTCCATCCCGTCTTCTGTAGGAATGACCGCCATTTTAAATTAATTTTTTTATTTTAGATAACTCTTCCAAAAAATATCGATTTCTATAGATCTAAAGGTCCTACTGATATACGGAGATACCACCTATCAAGTAATAAAATCATTATATATTTTAAAATTGAAAATATCATAAAAAAAATGAGTTATGCGAATTTTAGTCCAAAATTATCTGTTTTTTTTAGTTTGTCTTACATATCTCAAAAACGGGCACATTGATGTACATTATATTTATAACTAGAGTTTATCCCCGTCGCAATGCGGGGGAGGTAAAAAAATTCTAAGACTTTTGGCGTCCTCGGATTTTTCCCTGAATTTCCTGGAAACCCGTAATTTTGGAAAAACTGGAAAAAAAGTGAGCCCTTTTTTGCTGTATTACTTTTAATTCGTAAAAAATAGAAAGTTGAAATTTTGCATGTGTATTAAGTTATTCAAAGCTTACATTTCTCAAAAATTAGAAATTCAAAAATTGAAAAAGGGGGGTTGAAGAAATTCGGGAGCCCGGTAGGGAACTTTGGAGAAAGTTCATTAGGGCAAAAAAAAAAAAAAGGGCAGTATTTGCCGAGAGTAAAAATTGTGCTAGAAAGTTGAAATTTTTTATATAGGCTAACGTAGCATATTCTGGATTCTAGAATAATTTAGTATACTATTAATAAAGAAAAATTTAAATTTTAAAAATTTTATTTGGGGGCACAAGGGCAGTATTTGCCGAGAGTAAAAATTGTGCTAGAAAGTTGAAATTTTTTATATAGGCTAACGTTGGTAACTTATTTACGAAGATCATAAGATCATAAATATACACCTGGGACATTATAAATAAGATGATGTATTGGCATAGATATATTATCTACAAAACAACACCAAAGTCATTGCTCTAAGTTGCATAATTCGAGAATTATTCGTTATGTAGCAACCTGCTACATTGAATAAGGCAGCAAAAGTTAAGGATTTATTGTGATAGTGAAAGATTAGGATAGAAGATCCAGTATATAGGCTCAGATACACAAAACTATCAACGCACAAGTCACAGATAAGATTCTATTCAGCTCGTGCAGTGAGAGCACATTTAGATGCAAGTTATCCGCCGTGAATAGGACGTGGTGGACACATAACTTGGCCACCACTCTCTTCAGATTTAATACCGCTAGATTATTTTTTATGGGAAGTAATGAAGCAAATGCCACAGTCTCAAACAGCTTGTCCAGAAAATAATGACGGTTGCAGTGAAATACGATCGAACACTTCCACGATTTCAACAGTTCCAGGGCAAGTGGCCATAAGAGTCTTCAAAACAAAGGCAGACATTTCAAACAATTTTTTAATTAAGGAAATAAGTGTACATAACATACTTAAAAATTAATTACAAGTTGTTTTATGTTTTTAATTTTGTCCATTTTAGAAAATTAACATTTAGGCTTACGTAAGGGTCATATTCAAACATCAATAACTTTCGAATTATGCAACTCAGAGCAATGATTTTGATGTCGTTTTGTAGATATTAACTCCGTATGCAAACACATTGGGAAAATGTTGCACATCAACGTCCCAGTTTTTGAGATATGTAAGAAAAACTAAAAGAAGCAGACAAATTTTATTAACTTACATTCGCTTAAATCATTTTGTTTATGACATATTTAATTTGAAAGCTTACAAAATAATTTATTACTTGATCGGTAGTACAATTACCTTTCAAATAATATTTTATTCATATCCATAGGACCTTTGGATGCAGAGAAATCGATAATTTTGGGCAGAGTCAGTTTTTGACGATAAAATTACGTGTAAATTAGCAGTAATCGTAGACAGGACACCTAACCCTGGTTGTACACGGATTCGAAATAACACGGTTCACAAAAAGTAGCAAGTAATCTTTTTTTGTTCGAATAATTTGTTTTAACACGAATTTCCAAAAACTAAATAAAATATTTCAAATTTTTGCGATGACTTACAAAAATATTTACCTTATATTTTGTAAATGTAATAAAGGAGTAAATATACCACAGCTTATGAGGGTCTGCTATAATTGATCAGGACTAAAAATGAGGATTACATTATGTTTGTTTCGGGATATTTATTTAGGATTAGATTTAATTTGTTGTCTGGATTTATTAATGATTTTAAGTATGGGAAACGTTCATTGTGGAATCGATCTCTAATGAAAGGAAACACTAGATAACTTTATTAATGACTTTTGTTACCTTTTTTATAAAAATATGAATGAAATTTGTAAACTTATTTTATAGAATTTATACATTACTAGTATCCCTGTCGCAAAGCGAAGTCCTTTTAGTATGTATGATTTGTATTCAATAATATAATTCGTATTTTCATTTCAAATTTTAATTCCATATTTAAATTGAAATGTTTAACTCGTTCAATAATAAAAAAATATATTTTTTTCAACAAAATATAAAATATTTTTTAAAATTTAAAATTTATGTATTATTTGACAAACTTTATTTTTTAAATTTGCGATTTTTTTTATTCGTAAATTAGGTACCGAAGTTGGTCCATATACAAAATTTCAACTTCTAGCACAATTTTTACAATCAGCAAAAACCGCCCACGGTTTCCCCATATAAAATTTTGGAACTTAAATTTTTTTTTTAATAATCTATTATTACATAATCCAAAATTTGAATTTTGAAACCGGACCCCACAATTTTTTCAACGCCCTTTTATTAATTTTTTAATTTCTAATTTTTGAAATATGTTAGCATTGAATACATTAATACACATACAAAATTTCAACTTTCTTTCAAAAGTGATTTTTTTTCTATAATTACGGGTTCCCAGGAAGTTCAAAAAAATTTGCCACAAGTCTTAGAATTTTTTTCTCTTCGCAATAGCCACTTGTCAAAAACATTCACGGAGCTGATTCCGTTTTACCATACGAATTTGAACAACATATAAGAAAAGAAGAATATAAACATACATTTGGAACATTATAATATAGGATGGGTTTCCATTATTAATATTTTGCACGGTTTTTAGAACAATAATTGTGTAACAAATTCTCAATTTTACCATATGCTGCATCTATTTCTTTACACAATTTTTTATACGCGGTCTTTGTTGGAACGCATCTACCGTGAAAAACGAGGTTTAGGTGTACTTCAAACCTTTGTGCTAGATTTTTGTAATGTATGTTGTTTATATGTTTCGCTTCACTTGAAACCACAGTAAACTGATGAAAAGAAATTGTCATTAGCTCTTCGATCCCTATAAGTCTCCTCTTGCGGCGCCACTGGTAACGGTATTACTTCAGAAAAGTGCAGATGAGACTCAACAAATGCATTTTTAATGTATATATTTTGCTAACAATTCTTCTCATCGTTACTACTTGATACTTCCTAGTTATATTAAGAGTGTGAGTAAAAGAGAAGCAGTTTTGGAGGGTTGGCAACCCAACTAGATCGCCGTCGTTATTGTAGACAACTTTGTGATCGCAGCACGTCTACATTTATAGTAGATGTGTAATACGTGATGGTTTTTTAGTATAATTTTCAAACTAAAAGCCCTAAAGAAGTTGCCAATAATACTGAAACTGTTTCTAACAGTATAGGACTATATTGTTTAATCAATATTAAAAAAAGAAGGAATATACTGTTCTTTAAACGTGTCTGTGAAACTACCAACACGTTTCTCTGGATATATCAATTTTGTAGAGGGATTCACCCATTTTATTGACAAGTCAATGTAGTGTTTGCTAACAACAATTTTGCCAGCAAAGGACAGGAATTAGCAATATCTATAACAAGTAATATTCCGTTACTTAATGTAACGTACAAACGTTACATTACGTTAACGTTACGTTAAACATGCGACATCCAGCATTTATATATTTTCATTCAGAAGTTGACATTATTAAACAAAGGTGTACTAAATGTGTTGTACTTTTAACATACATACTAGTGCGATATAAACATGCGACACTAATAATCTTATTAGCTATTTTTTTAAATTCTAGGTAGTATTATTATTTATATATTAATTGTGTATGCCTTTCGGCTTTACAATCTACAGTATTATATTTCTAATACATTTCATTCCTATATACATTCCAAACTTAAAACTAAACTTAAAATAAACTTAAAATCTTCTCGACTTTTACTACTTCCAAAAGTGCTTTCTGCTTCTTCTTCTTTTGACCCTCTCTATTATTCTCCACCAGCTTATTACCACCAGTTTATTCTCCTGTTTTTCCTTTCCTTCTTACTATTTCCGCCATCCACCAGTGAAGGAAAGACCTTCACTGCCTCCCTTTAATAGCTGGCCAATATTCCTTTCGCTTGCTACTTTTTCCTTACACTCAAACTTAATGTGCTCCAGTGTTTCGTCCTCCGCTCCACACATTCTACACTTTCTTTCCTCACTCTTTTCCCAGTATCTGTTTCCTTTTTCCTCATTTCCCAATCTAAACCTTGCTGTTCTTCTTATGTGTTTTATGTCTTTTTCTATAAGGTACTGAGGCACATTATTTTCCCATAACCTCTTATATCTTTTATTGTAGTTACTTTTTTCTATTTTTCCCATTCTCTCCTGCTGCTGTGTCTCCTTATCCCTTCTCCTTAGCTCCTCTGCCACACTTGCGCCACCTTCTCTTCTCCTCTCTGCCTCCTCGATCGCCATTCCATTCCTTTCAAAGTATTCTTTTCTCTTTTTTGGACCTCCTCCCCCCCCATTCTTTATGTAATCCTCTCTTATTTTCTTTAAGATTTTGCTTTCCGCTCTGTTCAATTTCTCCTCGTATTTTACCGCTCTTTCCCCTGTTTTAATTCGTATCTTATCCCTCTTTAGCTCCTCCATCACCATGTATCCTGGCGTGCACCTGTCCAGCCCTAGTACCCATTTCATGTATCTCACCTGTATTCTTTCCAACTTTTCTTGTTCCTTCCACCCCCAAACCTCTGCTCCATACGACATCATACTGGCTATCAGTCTCTCATATATCCATATTCTCTTTTGTATGTCCCCCCCAAATACCTTTTCCCCTAGTCCCCATACCCGTCGCATTGCTTGCTCTGCCTTCTTTGCCACCTCCCTTATATGCGCCTCTTAATTCTAGGTAGTATTTTTATGAAACAAAAATGTTTCAATCGTTTGGCGGTACTTGTAAAAGGATTGCGGTTTTTGATTGTGATCTCGAGCAAAAGGGTCGAGTATCTGCTCAGTCTTCCAGTATAATCTCAGTGTGTGTTGACGGTTTTTTTTAGTTGTGTTTAGTAAGGCCGTCGTTTCGTGAGTCTATATAATTTTTAGCAACAGCATAATAGGGGATTTTATTGTGTCGTATTGTGAGATATTTGTATGCATGTATGTATTTAAACACTTTTTGTATAGTATGTGTGCACATCTCTCCTCATGATGTCACCATCAAATACATGCAACGTAATTGCCCTGCGTCCAAGAAACATAGTCGCTCAAAGCCAATATCAAATCAGTTTAGTTTCGTTCGTGCCATGTGTGTTCTCTCACTCGTATACACGTGCGTTCTCATTTCGGTTCGGGCAGATTCGGGGCTAAGGTTTGCAATCAGTCGACCCATGTGCGGACGGCCTAAATAATTGAAAATAATTTAAAATGATGTTTAAATTGGAAAATGAAATTAAGTTTAATAAATTTGTCAAAAGAAGATACCGATAGACCCTTGTCTATTGTTAAAGAAGTGGATTTTAATACGTTTTTTTTTAACATATATAAACTTTTTTCTAAAGCAGGTTGAAGGAATTCGTTCAAAATATGAAAGCTTGAAATATGCATGTCGCACTAGTGTAGACGTGTTGTACAACAAATGTAGGATGTCGCATGTTTAAGTCGCACCAGTGTGTACGATACATAACTACACAAACTAAACTCGTAATATTGTTTGAATAATCACTGGTTCAGTTTTCTTAAAACTTTTTGTTCAAATTTTTATAATAAATTGTTCGTGTCTGAACTTTACAAGAGTCAAATCTCAATTGACAGCAAAAGGATACCCTTGCATTAAAAGCATCTCCGATGTGTTTCAAATAGATCAAGCTAATATACCCTCCTGAACAAAACGTTTCAATCTTCGTCATTTTATTAGACTATAAAACTTTTTTTAAATATCCTGCACACCTTATTATTGAATAACAAATCTAATTTAAATTGACTGTCTTTCATTATAAGGGGATAAGAAAAATGTCAAACAGAAAACATGTGTATTATTGTATAGCTTATAAATTATGCAACACAGGTGTTAGGAGATACCACCTAAAGTCGTAGCCTAATGCAATTCTATGTAGATTAGTTTGTCTTCTTTTCTTATATTCACATCTCTTTCTTGCTTTTATTTTCTACATTATTTAAATTCTCTATCTCTTTTTCTCTTATGGAGGTAGATGTGTGGGGGAGGGTATTTTGTGAGAACACTCGCCGTGAAACAACGTAAGGTATTTCACTTAGTATGCTTGTAATTTTTTTTATATTTAGAATTCACATTAAATAAAAAATCTCAGAAGTTTTTGGTACCATTAAAAAAGAAAAGATTTTAACATAAAGTCGAGGTTGAGTCGAGAATTGAGTTGTATGATGATAAAGTTTTAATCTGCTACTGGTTTTGGAAATTGCAACTCTTTAAATATGAAGCGGTGTCAATTGACAAACAAGTGATCAACGTTTCATTATCACAAGACTTAACTTATTACCTTAAGGAGATACAGGACGTTAACGTAAATGATGAACACGTTGTGAAATTTGAAGAGTCGATACAAATAGTTAAAATACATGCTGTTTCAAAATTTTAGAGACCTAGGGTTCATAGTTTTCTTTTTATACATGATTAAAAATAGTCATTTTCCATACAAATCATAATTTTTAGCTCAATTTCACCACATAATATAACTTTTAACTATAAAAAAATGGTGACACGGCTTTCAAAAACTAGGTGTATGTTTATAAAATAATCTTTTCTGTAACTATTGCCAAAAGAAAATTATCAAAAGGATACCTTTTTACTAAAATATTTAAATGAAACCTTTAAGAAACAGTAAATGTAGGTTATAAGTCGGCAACGTTGCAAATGCCAATTTGAGCGGGAAATTCAAAATCGGAATAAATGTTATATAAAATATAACAATTTATTTGTCAAAGAACCAAATCACGCATGCGTCAACGCACTTAAATTTACAGCGTTGCCAATTTTTTTATTAATTTTTCAAAATATTTGATTTGAATTTAAATTGAATTAATATAAATTTGATAATAATTATAAGTAATTTTTCATTTATTTAACTATTATATGCATAAAAATATCATTTTAACTAGCAAATAGCAGTTTAATAGGGAATTGAAAAATTCATTTTCAAAGATACAGTCCCAATATTTGCTCGTCCCTCATGTACTTCGTATTACCGAGAGATAAACTTTTTGCATTGACGGTACGTCTAGTACCTCCTTAAGAAAGTAAATACTTTTCAAACTGAATTCGTTGTCTAAATCTTGTTGTGTATCCGCGCAGAGCCCAGTTTCGTAAAAGAAATTGTGACTAGATATAAATTAAATGGAACTCTGTGTTTTTGTAACTGGAAGATTGAACAAGTATAATAGTGGACCTTCACTTAGGCCATCCGCACATGAGAATGCAACTGTGTTGTTAGTGAGACAACGCACGTGTATACGAGTGAGAGAACACACACGGCACGAACGAAACTAAACTGATTTGAAATTGGTTTTGGGCAGTTTTGAGCGACTGTGTTTCTTGATCGCAGGGCATGCTTGACTGCATGCTTTTGATGGTGACATCATGAGCAGAGATTTACACAAATACTACACAAAAGTATTTAAATATATACATACCTACAAATACGACACAATAAAATCCCCTATTATGCTATTGTTAAAAATTCTATAGAGTCACGAAACACGGCTCGATTAGTTTGCAATCAGACGACCCGTGTGCAGACGGGCTTAGTGTAAAATCTTTCGATACTGAAAAAACCGCTTTTAACGGCATCATACATTGATGTATCTGCATGGGTCTGCATTGTATGTTAGACAAGGACTAAATAAGGACTGTGTGTTATATATAAAATAACTTCTTTTATACTCTGTACTGATAATAAAAATGACAACAGACCTGAAACAATTCTGATCATCCTGATACAATAATGTCGCTAAAAGCATTTTTTCAGTATCGAAAAATTTTACGCTAAGTGAAGGTCCCCTGAAGTATACATTTAGTTTCTTTGGGAGTTCAAACCCAGAAAGTATAATACTACTACACACTTTTAAGCACTGGTGCGGCTAAGAATAGGACACACTAAGATAACATTTACAGAAAAGAGAACCTACACCTCAATGTAATATATGTAATTACTAAATAACAGTACAACACCTACTAATAATATGTATGTAAAACATACGAAGCCATAGGGAAAAAACACAACATCAAACACATACGACCCGGTCAAAATTGCAACACTACGAGCGTTTCTCATCGAGACAGACCTCATTAACTAGTTATAAAAGTACAACGATTGGTGAAGAAGAATAAAATTAACAAGGTAACAACACACTAACAGTAAAGCATATTATTCTTTATTGTTCTAAGTAATATATCGCACAGACAAAATTGTAATATGCCTGAGGACTATAAGCAGATATTTGAAAGGATCGATTCTTTCAATGAAACTAATTTAATCTTTATATTTTAAATACCCATACCCGTATTTATAAATTATATATTATGTATTTCAATTCTTTATAAATGTATATTTTGTTTTAAGTGCTAATAACTATCGAAAGTTGATGCACTTAATTTATGAAATTATATATAGTTAAAGAAAAAAGAAACTACATGCTTTGAATCTGAAAGCAAACACGCTGAAACCAACACCTCAACGATTTCGGCCAATATGTAGACTAAACACCGTGTATTATGCCTGTTTTAAAAGATAGTTCAATAAAACACGTACAAAAACTGTTTTTTTTCTGAACAAAAACATCAATGTTTACCTCAAAGAGACAGTTCTTAAAATATTTTGTCTTTAAAAACTGTTTTAGTAAACAAAACGCATTCTCATTTGGAGTCTGTAAGACCAAAGGAAAACACGTTTGTTATTGCTTTTTAGTCTGCTTGGTTTGAACACGCAGTTTTGTTTTTTGTGAACATTTGCGTTTGTCAGTTGTTGTTTATCATGTTTATAATTTTTAAAGGACACACAGAAAAACAGAACTGTTTTAAAATAAAACTGGTGTGAAACCGGCATTAGATAGAATAGATGTGTTCAGAATGTACTCTCCTATAGGCGTTTTTACTCGTAGTTCTCCGTTGACTTAGTATAAATATATGGCTAGTTTATGTAAACGATTTTGTTTTGATCATCAGAGAGGATACCGACAAATGTGATCTGATTTTCGTACGGTTACGTCAAACACTCTGACGTCATACTAGTACTAGTACGTACTATGTAAACATAATGATTTGTTTACACGATTCTCTGCACCATCATCGACTTCGGCACCGACATGGCACAGGCAGAGGCACAGGCATAAGCAGACACTGGACCAGTTACTAGATGTGTGTTTGGAAATGGTAAACCACAGAACTGAGCCTTAATCCTCCGTACAAAAGGATAATACCGAAAGTTTCGACATTGTAGAATGTAGAGATATACAAGTGTATGTGTGTAGGCAGTGCCGTATTTCATCTTTCAGAGGATCGAGGTCAACTTAAATGTAAGGCCCCCTAAACAACGAAGTAATTATTGTAAATATGCATATTTTAATACACGTTATAGTAAACCGAGTAGCGGATTTGTTAGTAACCATGAGAGTACTATCACGTAGGCCCTCCGCAGATGAGGCGACTGGTTGCAAACCTTAGCCCCGAATCTGCCCGAATCAAATGTAATTGCAACTGTGTTTTAGTGAGAGAACGAACGTGTATACGAGTGATATAAAACAAACGGCACGAACGTAACTAAAGTAATTTCAAACTGGTTTTAGTACGTTTGCCGCGAGTCATGTGTTTCATGTGGTTGCATGGTTTTGATGATGACATCATCAACAGAGATGTTTACGAATACTATTGAAAAGTATTTAAATACATATATACAATCAAATACGACATCATAATATCCCCTATTATGCTATTGTTAAAAATTCTATAGAGTCATGGAACACGGCTCGACTACCACTTTAGTTTCATTCGTGCATTATGTTTTCTCTCACTCGTATACACGTTCGTTCTCTCACTAAAAACACAGTTGCATTCTCATTCGGTTCGGGCAGATTCGGGGCTAAGGTTTAATAGTACCCTAATAGATGCTACCTCTTCCGCATCTTAGAGTAAAATTATTTGGAAGGGTGAAGGGAGTGAAGTGTAAACATTTTGAAGGGTACTCCCTTCACCCTTCCTGAAGATATAATATTCCAACAGGGATCGCCTAAACCAGTTTATTCCATGTCAACGAATTTTACTCTAAGTGATAGTACCCTGGTAACCGTGATTCACTGGTCGAGAGCGCATCGTGCGTTTGCAGTGGAGCAATATTTAAAGTATGGTGAATCGTTGATTCGAGCGCGTCGTGCTTTCTGTTCGCACTTTGATTCGGCGGTTAAATGATAGTCCGAGCACGCAGCTTATATGCTCGTGGGTACAAAGATTTCGACAAGATGGACAATGGCTAATAATAATAACAATGGCACTATAGACCGTCCTCGTCAACCTCAATGCCAGAACATGTGGTACAGGTGCATCAAGAAATCATTAAAAATCCAAAAAAATCAGTGAAAAAGATTGCCGCCTCTAAAGGCATTAAGAAGTCAACTGTGCAAATGATTTTGAAAAAAAAATTAAAACTTCATACATATAAAATGCAAATCGTCCAATAACTAAACGAAAGCGGTTATGTTTTAAGAGAAACTTCTAAACGATGTCGGAACGTTTTCGAAATTCCAGAACGCTTGGAAACATTGCTTAGCGATTAAGTGATCATTTCCACATCGGAGGTTAGGTAAAAAAAACAAAATATGCGTTACTGGAACCCCGAAAATCCAAAGGTTTGAGAGTTTGAGAAAAGAGTTTGCACTGCCCTAAAACGACAGTATGGTGCGCCATTTCTACTAATGGAATATTCGGCCCATATTTCTTCAATGAGAGAGGAACTGTCACTTCTTCGGTATACTGACGTATGATTGATGAGTTTTTGGGACCGCAATTGCAAGTGTTTCACGGACGCAACAATTGAACTCATTTACAGCAAGATGAGGCAACTCCACATACTACCAGGGTCTCAATGTTGAGGAAATTTTCCCTAGAAAACATACTCCACATACTCTGGCCACCTCGATCGCCGGATTTGACGCCGTATGGGGTTACCTTAAGACTAACGTGTACTGCAATAATACACGTACCATAACTGCTTTATAAAAAAATATCCGGCGTGAAATCGCTGATATCACCCCAGCGCTTTGTTCGCGCGTACTTGCCAATGTGAGGGTTCGCTTACAAGAGTGTATTACGAGAAATGGATGTCACTTAAAAGACATTATTTTTAGAAAGTGAAATCCGCAGACCCTAGTTATGTTTCTAAAATATAATAAATATTTAAAACTTATTAGTTTATTTTTTATTTAAATTCGAAATCGAAAAATTTCCACTGAACAGCCTTTACTTGCATTTACCCCCGTCGCAAAGTGACGACAGTTTTTTTTATTATAAATTGATATTTATTTCAAACTTTAATTACATTTTTAAATTGATATATTTAACTCGTTCAATATTAAAATATTATTCATATAAACTAACTATAAAAAAAATACATAAGATATAAAAGGATTTGGGAGAGAGAGATTGCTTAAAAGAAAAAGACACAAAAAACATGAGAAGGATTGCCAGATTTAGATTGGGAAACGAGGAGAAGGAAAACAGATACTGGGCAAATAGCGTGGAAAGGATGTGTACAGTGTTTGGAGTTTGAAACATTGGATCACATTAAGTTTTCTTGTCAGAAAAAAGTAATAAGCGAGAAGAATATTGTGCAGTTATTAAAGGAAGGCAGTGAAGGGAAGAGGTGGATGGCGGAAATAGGGAAAAGGAACGAGGAAAGAAAAGTAACGCCTGAACAGAAGTGATTTTAATCTGAAGTGACAAAGAAGACAAGAGGTGTAGGTTTTTTTCTTTTGGAATTGGAATATAATTAAATCTTTTGGAATGTAATTAAGCACAATGATATGTAATCTATGGATTTAAAGCGGATGAATGTAGTGCCTAATCGCAAAAACATTACAATCAATAATAATAATAATAATAATAAATGACAATAAAAAAAATATTTTTTCAAAATATACCGAAATAATATAAATAGAGCAACTTTTTCAAAATTGGGAATTTTGTTTCGATTTCTAAATTAGATACCGAAGTTAGCCTACATAAAAAATTTCAACTTTCTAACACAATTTTTACCCTCGGAAAAAACCAACCCAAATAAATTTTTGGGCATTCCAAAATTTAAACTTTTTCTAAAGATCCCTAGCGGGCCCCCCAATTTTCTCAACGCCTCTTTTATTAATTTTTGAAAGTTCAAAATGTGTTAACGTTGAATACCTTAATACACATGCAAAATTTGAACTTTCTAACATTTACGTATTAAAAGTTATACGGGAAAAAATGATTTTTTTTTTTCTTTTTTTCCAAAATTCAGGGAGAAATCCGAGGACGAAATAGCAAATTTTCAAAGACATTGATGAAGTCGTTTTCAATCTACCATACGAATTTCAGCAACAAGAAAACATATAAATACACTTGGAACATTATAATATAGGATGATTGATTTTTCGAAAATCTCATGCATTACTTAAGATATAAAATTCGTCTCAAATCAGTGTATACTGTATACGTTGTATGAGAATCGCGTTGTTTAATAACTCATTGCAAGATCACTGGTAACAGTTAAATTATTAAATAAGGAAACTGAGCGTAGAATTATATATGCACCTATTCAAACTACGCCCCTGTGTCCTGACTCGTGTTTAGGTAGATCCGGTAAACTACCCCTGGAAGCTAGACTCCAGACGGTGCTTTCGACATATAGTATTCATTAAATAATACATAAATTATAAACAATTATAAATGCTATTCAAATTCTTCAATCAGAATGATATTGTACAACGAAACTTGTTATAGTACAAACAGATTAGTTCTATTAATTTTAAATTTTATTCAAGTTTAATTTTAGTTAGAAAGTTAAACTTTAACAAGATAAAAAATGTTTGGAGTATTTTGTCTAGGGATCATAATTGTATGTACCTAATTGTGTGATAAAATGATTTAAAAGTTTAATTATGAAAAATATGTGTTATATACTCCTACAGACGAAGTTAATGTTTTTGCTGAGGATTTAAGTCAAGATTAAAAAAAATTCTTATGTTACATAAGCCATCGACAAAATAATGCTTGTGCCGTCTTAACCCTGCGTGTATACACTGGGTCTTTTAAGGAACAGTTGAAATTTCAAACTCCTATTTCACTCTTATGATTACAGAGCGCGCTTCACCTATGCCTCCTAAAAAATTTAGGTGGTGGTAGGAACTTAAGATTCCAGCTGCGTTCGGATCTGGCAGGTTACCGGCAAATGCAAGCCAGTGAAACTTGCCTCTAAAAGGGCTGACCCTAAAAGGGTTTACAGTTTTTTCATGATTAAAATAAATGTTTTGAGTAATTTAAAATATTATTTCTTAAATTATATATATATAGATTTTTTTTTATTAGTTCATCTTTTTACTACAATAAGTTTTTGAAGATGGGTGACAATTCAACGGTTGTGCACCGTAATTTTTTTTTAACACTAATTATTAATAACTAATTATAATTATTATTTCATAACTTTTGTATTTTCATCAGTAAAAACTTTTTTTGTCCGGAATAATCACCGTTCCGTTTATTATGACATGAATTGAATCCGTAAAATATTTCCCACTTTCAGGTGCACAAATAATTCAACTTTTTGGAGCCCACGTGAAAGACAATACATTCTTTCGAAAGTTTATAATCTAAGATAAAAAAATCTACAACCGTTTTTCTTAATATTTGTTAGTTATAAAGTTATGAATTTTTTAATAATATTCCGTTTTTTCCGCGTTTTTCACTATTCCTGAATTTTTATTAACAACGGTTTTAAACTTTGAACTTTGTCAACTTCTGGACCATTCAAGAAGTAATCCAGAATTTTTTCAGATTTTTTGAAAGCTTAGACTGTTCTCTTAAAGACCCAGTATACTCGACCCATGACTCGAAAAGTATAGTGTTCACACGGGGGGTTAAGAATCTATCCACGATAGCGTAGAAATAAAAAAAACTAAAAGAGAGAGCCTTTCAAGAAAATGCTGGCACTGACAATGTTAAATAAATGTTAAAATTTTACAAAAACTTTCAATTGACCATATCTCGAAAACCATGCGACTTTTACTAAGGTCATGTTAGGCTTATTCGAAGCAAGTCTACCTCCGGTGTCAGTTTGAAATACTACTTTTGAGACACCCTGTATTCATTCTACCAGTATTTGACAATTTTACTGCATTTATATGTTATGTTATGCGTATTTCGTCTGATTGTATTTATGAGTTATTTGAGTATTAAATCAGAAAGAGGGTAGAGTCTTATATACCCACAACTGCAAGTTTTAAAAGAAAACTAAAAATTGTGAACAAATTATATTACAATATAGGTGCACTAGTAGAATATAACTCGTTGAATATAATAGACAAATATAATAGAATAAGATGGTTGATTTTAAGAAATTAGACATTTAATGCCTGCGTATGTTTGTGAAGTCGATTAGTAGTCGGAAAACTAGTCGGTTGATTGACTTGAAATGTTGACACAATGTTGTATTCGAATAATACGCGCGTGTTTTCAACATTTGAATTCATTTCTTTCGTTTCTTTCCAGTGGATCATTGCTGTTTTTCAATTCATTTCATATCAGATTACGCCATAGCAATGCGTGGCTAGCTAGATACAAAAACATTTTCTTTCTATGATATTTGAAATGTATGATATCTTCTTAGTTATAAAATAAAAATATTACTACTTCAAGAATATTGATTTAATTATTTTCTTTTGTTTTGTTATATTTTCTTCTTCATATTTCTTTATTTATGAAAAAACAATCCGCTTCATACTGTAATAATAGAAAAACTGAGTTCTCGAGCTGCTACATTAAAACAAGAAAATGAAAATATTATATGCATTCAATCTCAAACAATTTTTTGCCGTTTCTTAAAAGTATGTTGGTGTAGTATTTTGTTTTATATAAAATGTACGAACTGTGCTGTGTTCTAATTTAATCCTAGCATAGTCTGAAGTCGTATAAAGAGGGGCGTAAAAGTGTTAAGATGATGACCTGAATTAATGACAGCCCTGACGTCAGACAATGCTGTGAATGTCTAAACTTACATAAGTTTTTGTTTGTATATAATAATACATATATATATATATATATATATATATATATATATATATATATATATATATATATAAATATATTTTCTTTCATAAAAAGTTCACAAATAGTTATTTCTGTTCTGAACACCGCAAGTATAATACGAGTAAACTACAAGACTCAATAAAAAAAAATTAAAATAATATATTTAATAATTAGGAGTGTCATACTTAAATGACACTTTACAAAAATTATGTAAAATTCGAACCCCTCTTCTCTGTCAGGGTCCCTCTTTACAGGGATATTACAGAAAACACACAGTCGCGTTAAAGTGGTATAGAAATCTGTTTTAAGTCAGTCTAACCAAATTTGCTAAATACATCACATGCGATAATTAATTGATACTTTAAAAAAAACATATGCAACGCTATCTGTACTGTATCGTGGAAACTGCTATACCATACATTTGTTGCTTTGTTTTATACGTTTATATGTATGTATATATAAATATGTGTACATAATAAGTTCAGATGAACATTTAAATTATTAAAAATCGAACAACATATTACGATCGTTACTTTATCATGACCCGGGTCCAATTGTATATGCATTATGTATATTTTAGTAAGAATGAATATTTATCTCTATATTAATTAGTGAGACAGCTCGGAAAAATTGAACTTATAATTGAGTATGCAGTTATACACAATAATGGGATTGTGTCCTCATTTTTTAGTGGTCGATTTTTCAATTGTTGATTGAAATTGATGTTAATAAATGTGTATTGGCGTGTCTATTTTATTAAATATCTAAATATTGACGAAGATATAGCAATTAAAAATTTGAATTGTAGTTTTAGCGCTAGAAATGGTCGCCCATATTTGTATGACATGAAATGCATTTTAACGTCAGTTATTTGTTGAGTAGGTCAGTGTTGTGGTAATGTTTTGTAGCTGTTGGTACTCAAATAATCAAGTCAAGTCAAAGAATAATAAGTTTTTACTTTATTTAACCCTGTTAAGGCAGACATAATATTGAAATTTTATTGTTCCTTAAAATAACTGTAAATAATATTTGATATTTTGATATATAAATACATATAGCAGAGATTTATGATCTGTAAGGTTGGTAACCTTACACAATGATTGTGATGTCACATGCACTTGGAGTTTGTACAACGTTGAATCCCTTTAATAATTAAAGAGACAAAATGACTTTTTTAATTGTTAATATCTCTCGAAATATAAGGAGTTATTAACAAATAATTGGACATTTGAGGTTCTAGTAACCCACTTTATCAATATATAGTACACTTTTATAGAAATTAAGACATAGGACACAAGCCCATTGTATCCTCTATCTGATTCAATACTCAGACATCTAATTAATGCAACCAAACAAAATTATAATGCAGATAAACTAGTCGACTACTACTGCAATATATACAACTGGAAAATGTCTTTCGACGTATTCTAAATACTCAATATTTGAAACTGTGTTACTAATGAACAGGATGATCGACATTTTCTTTTAAATTTTTCGAATATAATTGTTTTATTTTAGATGGTAACGACTTAATTTTACATGTATATTTCCTGTATATTACATGTATAATTTTTTCATGTATAATTCAAATATATATACAACGTGTCCCAAAATTCAACGATAAGCGGGCACCAGAGGGTGGACCTGCTCATGACTACTTGAGAAAAGAAAATGTATCTCATTAAAATCTTTCGTAAATTGACACCCCTTAAGTTGTTTTTAACTACCGTGACCACAATTCTTCAAATATTTCTCTTTTTTTTTTGTATGGGCAACCTATGTAGCACTACTATCCACCACAACCATTAAAAATCTCAGAATGCCTGCAGTTTTTACACAAAAATCAATCTAAATTATTTTTTTCTCTAAAATTTTGAAATATTTTTACTTTCAGTCCACTTTTACTTATCGTAGTGTAAAAAAAAAAGTATGAACACTGCTATGCAAGAAATATTTGAAAGTTGAAAGTGTCAATTTGCAAAAGATTGTAATTTTTCTTTGTAATTTCAACCCTCTGGTGCCCGCATATCGTTGAATTTTGGGACACGTTGTATAACTTTTTTCACTCACACACAACATACGCATTAAGTGTCACATATATGAATCACACCGCTGCTTAAATGACCTGCTAACATAAGACATGAATGCTGTCTTAAATACGGGTAACATTTTATAAGGCAATAGACTTTCCAATGCTTTGCGGCTCATCCGTTATTTGGATTTAATGAATGTTTCAAAATTCCGTAACTCTCTTGTGCGGGAGATGAACACCAAGGTTTTCCCTCCTCTCCATTCTCCCAATTCACCCCTTTATATATAATTTGAATAAAAATTAATTCCAAATGTACGGGTATTGTATAGTTAGGTAGTAATGCTTTCTATTGTACGAGTATCTAGAAGTTTAATGAGTTTAGAAGAACTAGAAACAAAGAAACAATTTCAAAGACAACCATAATACTCGTACACTCGTACATCTTGTAATTTAGTTGATGATTTTGAATGTAATTATAATATGTTAATATTATGTATTACTAAAAAGTTATTCACTTTGGCGCTCTAATTTCCATATATAAGAAAATTGGAAAATTCAGAAATTTATGAAATGAAATAATATGTGATACCGTATATAAGTATAAATGAAGTTACTAATAATGCATGTTAGAAATTTTGACTTTTTAGATTTTGATTCTGAATTTTTATCTAAATAGCTAAACCCGGCAACGCTTAGCTGAGGCTCAGTCTGATATGAAATAAATGGAAAAGTAAATAAAAGACACACACACAAAAACATTGACGACTATCAACTGTAGAGAAATGAAACATATGAATTCGATTTGCATATTCGGTGCAACGTTGTGTGAAAGTTTCATTTTGCACAACAAACTTAAATACGTGAAAATTTCCATTTAGATGCAACTGGCAGCTTAATAAACATATAATTATATTTTTCACATAGCCAATTGAACAAATAACATCCAAACCCGAAGACTCTACTGATCTTAAAAATATTTATTATTATATATATATATATATATACTATATACTATATAATTTTTCTCTATTATGAAATGCAATTAAGGCGTCTAGAAGCAAAGGGATGCGTAAGTAACAAATTTTGAAAATTTGAGGTAACCAGCGCAGAATTAAAGAAAATTTGTGTGATGTAATTTATGGATGGCCCCAAAGATGAAAAGGTGCAAATTTTGACATAGTGTTTAATATCAATGTTAATTAATATTCGTAAATAGATTAATTAACAAACGATCCATGAGAGCTTTTTATTTTAATATTCGCCGTTTCTGACACTTGAAAAGTTTTGGATTCAAACAAAGCAACACGTTTTATGCTACAAGCAAGAATGAACCTTAGTTAACTCGACTGGCCACAACAAAATACGTTAAAACGAAGGAAAACGCTCACATTACATCCAGCGAATCCACCACCTACTATATATAAAGAGTATCCAACGATACTTGTGTGCCAAAACCAACAAGAAAAGTTATAATTTTAGAGAACAGAAAATAAAGTAAAATGAATTATCTAGCAATAAGTTTCGCAACTCATAACTTGTTTTACAACAAGTAGAAGTAAGTAACTTTTCTTTTTAAGTTTCTTTTTAATCCCTAACAATACCTTGAGAATTATAAGATAAGGACTATTTATCATTGCTCAAAGAAAACCTAATTTATAGAAAATAAAATATATCGGTACCGTCAATCAATGTCACTTATTATGCCTATATGATTTCCATAGAGTCCCTTAAACCCTAAGGGCGTCCCCACACGGGGCGACTGGTTGCAAAACTTAGCCCCGAATCTGCCCGAACCGAATGAGAATGCAACTGTGTTGTTAGTGAGAGAACGCACGTGTATACAAGTTAGAGAAAACACACGGTACAGTAAACATTTTGGATTCACTTTGCCATCATATTGAAGATGCGTATGATTTTTTTGTCATGAAAGAGTTCATTTACAATTCAATTTCTCACAGTCTTTCATATAAAATGTCTATTTTATAGACTACAAATGGCGAAACCATTGTCGGAATACAAATGAAGATAAAGTTGATGCGAACCAAAATTGAAGTGAAACTGTGATAGAAATGTCACAAAAAGGGACACTTCACCAAATGGTTTACTGGGTAGTAACCTGGAGTAAGCTTTCCGAATAAAACTAATGACGAGTACTTATTATTTAACTTAAGAGCAAAGTGACACCAAAGTGCACAACACATACACAATAGCAAGTATTATTTGGAAAAGGAAGTGGAATTGTTACCGGAAGAACAATAAAAGTTTAAACTTATCTCTAAAAGGCACCTTGATATCTAGAAGTATATTAGTACTAAATCCCATTTTAGTGGTTCGAATTCACGCTTTATATTTGTAAGCTAAGGCCGTCCGCACATGGGTCGACTGATTGCAAATACGAGCCCCGAATCTGCCCGAACCGAATGAGAATGGAACTGTGTTGTTAGTGAGAGACCCACGTGCACACGACTGACAGAACGGACACAACACGAATGAAACTAAACTGATTTGAAATTGGTTTTGAGCGACTGTGTTTCTAGGTCACAGGGTAATTACTTTCCATGCTTTTGATGGTGAACATCATGAGCAGAGATGTGTACAAATACTTTTCAAAAGTATTTAAATACATACATACATACAAATACCTCACAATACGACACAATAAAATCCACACAATAATGAGTCACGAAACACGGCTGTACATGGCTCGTTTTTCGTTTTCGTTGGAAACTTCGAGTTTGCAATCAGTCGACCAGTATGGAGGCAATTTTTAAGTGTCTTCCTCCCTTCATTTGTGCCCAGAACCCCTTCAAATTTCAATCTAAATTCAAAACTGTGGAAATTGGTTTGAGTAAATAATTAACTCGTACAAATTATTGTTTTCTCATGAAATGTAACAAAATCCAAACGTATTAAAAGCAAATTTGTTACAATGAAGAAAAACTATTCAGTTTCAATCAGAATATCAGTTTCACGAAGGATACAGTTACCAGCTGTTTACTCCAAATATTATTCGAAAGGTTTACAACAACATAAAAGTATACTCCATTTGGAATACAACTCCAACAACTCCAACAAGAAAATATATTGTACGTACTCGTATAACGAACAACAACGTTGCTGCAGATTTGAAATTGGGGTTCGAAAATATAACACAGGTAATCAAAATGTGTATTTATAAATAACTATCTGTAAAGGAGTGGGGAAAGGGGGAAAGGGGGAAAGAGGTGTGTTTATTCCCCTTCACAATTAATGATGAATAAAAAATGTTTGCTTAGCAGTTTTACTATTACGAAATTTCATTCGTTTATTACATTTTTTTTAATGTTGGTCATTTTTCGATGCTATTTCCCAGTAAACATTTTGGAGCATTTTGGAGTCACTTTGACATCATATTAGAGATGCGTATGATTTTTTTTGTCATTAAAGAGTTCATTTATAGTTCAGTTTCTCACAATCGTTCATATGAAATGTCTGTTTTAGCGGCTACAGATGACGGAACCACTCCACCTGTCGGAATGAAGATAAAGTTGATGCGAACTATAATTGAAGTGAAATAGTGATAGAAACGTCACAAAAAGGGACACTGCACCAAATGTTTAATGGGTTCTGTCACTGACAATCTCTTATTATGTAGAGTATATGAAAGCATTATATATGTGAACTAGACCGCTACCTAATAAGTATGTGATTTAACATTTAGGTTTTCCAATTTATAAACAAAAAGTGATTCTCCTATTTAAATGGAAAACCTCCACTTAAACCAAAATCTAAATATCACTAAAATCTTCTAAATTGGCGCAAAAAATCAATTGTATCCAGTTACAACTGCATCTCATTGCGTAAGAGCTAAACAAAATTTAAAAAAGGTCACACGCGATAGAAGCCATTTTCTCTAAATTTCCTAAGTTAATAACTTCGGAATTAAATATACTGTTCTATATACAAATGCCCTGCTTTCCCCAAAAGTTTGCATAATTAACATATTTAAAGTTTTTGTAATAGCATTGTGCTAAAAAATATTCGCATTTAATCATTGGAAAGGTTTCAGTCACAAATTCATAATTATATGCAGAATTCAATAGAAAATATGCAGGTTATCCTAAACTAGACAATACTATTTATAATTCAATTAATCAAAATATGTATGAAATATTAATCCATTTCAAAAGTAAAAATATAAATTAGTTTTAATGTTTAAATAGTATCGCTTCGTTCAAAATATCCTGAGCGAACCACCACCAGTAAATTACATAAAAATACCTCACCTAAGTATTACAAGCATTATTTGAAACAAGGAAAATAAACCTGGTTAGAAGAATACATAATTTTCGCAAATAATTATCCGATTAAATATTTAATTACCTGTTTATTCAAGTTGCTGCGCCTCCTGCGTCTTCTTTTTTTGAATCACTCACATTTTTTAGTTTTTACGTAATATTAAATAATTTAACTCTATTTTAAATACTTTAAATGATGTTTTAATTTTTAATGCAATTAACTCGAAAGTCATAGTTAAAAAATTATTGAATTTAACTTGAACTTACACTTGAATTTAATACATTTTAGAACAATACTCTATTTCTAATACTCGCCTTTTTAACCTAACCTACACCTATTACTTAAAATAATTATAATATATATAACAAAAATAACGAAATATTTTTTAACTTGCAAAAATATTACTCCTAAAATATATAAATACATACATTTAACTGGAAAAGGTCATACATATTCAATCATACTCCTTAAAAATAATTAAATACTTTAAAAGTACAAAGTTTAAATGTAAAGTTATAAATAAACAAAATTATTCATTTTAAAGAAACTCATTGTATCTATTGTATTAAAAAAAAACTTAAGACCTTGAAATATATAAATGCAACACTTTGTAATAATCACAACACAATCCAAGCCCCAGTTTGTGCTAGAGAATACAGCGAACGAAAATCTATAGAACGAACACTGCGGCAAAGAAACATACTCAGTATACATACAAATTACATAATTTAATTAATTACAAGAGAAATTCCAAAACCAATATTATAAATACAAATTACTTACAATCGGTACTCTGCAAACTGCATCGAAGAATCCCTATAAAAATAAAGTTTATATTAAATATAGTATAACACCTTTCCACTTATATTTTTAATTATGAACAAAAAAATTATATTTTAATATTAAACAATATTATTACATTGATCGATATTTTAAATTTAGTTTGGCAAATGTTAAAAAATGAAATGGAATTATGTATAATAGTTTTTTAATTGCTTTAAAATACCTGTCAAGTTCTAACTTAAACGAACCAACCCGAACTAACACGAACTGAATTGAACACCTAATAATGTTACATTTAACAATTTGTATGCAAAATATTAGCACATTATATTTATTAAATAATTAAAACTATTTTATTATTAAAGTATATCTTATCAATACTAGAATTTTGTAATAATTTACACATTATTTAAGATTCAACATTACACTTTTAAATTTAATACATATGTAATTATATTAAAAATTCACCACCGATAAGAAATTGACACTACTCACGCACTGTTACCATGTTGATTAGTACGATGCTAAAAGACAACTAACTATAAAAAATTAATATATTTTAAAGTTCTTACACGTGCACTATTGCATAATAAAATAAAAGAATACAGCGGTACTTTTAAAGCTCTGTTTTTACAAACTTTAAAAGCTTTATATTTTAATTATGACCATTATATAATTAATATATTACATCATTATATTTTTTAATCTAGTTCAACACCGACGACCTCCTAATGATGTTGGCAGTTAAACATTATCAAAACCTATCATGCTGCCTAATAACTGATTATATGCAAACCAAATCATATGCTAATAAGTTAATGTTCACATTCTAGACAACTAACCATAATTTATAATTTATAAGAGTGACCATGTGTCAACAACTAATCTAGGTTGATATACTTAAATATAAAAACAAGTTTATAATTTTCCTTTATTTTCATTTTTTATTTAAAAGTACCGCTGTACTCAAGCTATGACTAATTTATTAGATTAAATACTTTATGGCGTTGTTGCCAATTCTACAAAATAAAAATTGCTGAGGTTAATGACCGGTGCGGAATGTGTTTTGTTGCAGGTGTTATTTGAATTAATATTTGTATATACTAAAAAGACAGATAAAATTATAATATTTCATTTTTTTTTTAAATAAAAATGAATTTGAGGGACGATGCACTGTTCCTTTCTATATTCTTTCTAATTTCTATAAGTCGGAATATATTTATTTAATTTTCATCATCGTAGGCATGTTTTCGATGTGTCCTATTACTAGCTGACCTCCTACTATGTTGGCAATAATTATAGTGTCGTGGTTTTATAATTATATATAAACAACTACACCACTACTTATAATATTTTTTGCATAGGAGCACATAATTAAACTCATAACAACTAAACCCTGAAAATATAGCGCTGCTCTGGGTATCAAACTCTGAGATACAGCAGCTTGATGTCGAGCACACATTCTCTCGGACACTATGCCTTCTATAAATATATTTAATTAGTATATCATAAGATTACGGCAAGCAACTTTTAGGGTTATTGAACACTAAAGACACTAGTGTCTGATATATTATAACCAGAAAACAGTACATTTGCACTAAATATTACGAAGAAGAAGAGAATTCATTAATAAATATAGATAACTACATTATATTATTTCAAAACATTATATTAGACGCAGACCTTTAGATTTAGATTTTTCAATTGTTGATTGAAATTGATGTTTAATAAATGAGAATTGGCGTGTCTATTTTATTAAATATCTAAATGTTGACGGAGATATAGCAATTAAAAATTTGAATTGTAGTTTTAGCGCTACAGATCTAGGCCATTTGTATGACGTGAAATGCATTGTATACGTCAGTTATTTGTTGAGTAGGTCAGTGCTGTGGTAATGTTTGGTAGTCGAAATAATCAAGTCAAGTCAAAGAATAATAAGTATTTATTTTATTTAATCCTGCCAAGGCAGACATAATATTGAAATTTTATTGTTCCTCGAAATAGCTATAAATAATATTTGACATTTTGATATATAAATACAAATAGCAGAGATTTATTAACTGTAAGGTTAGTAACCTGTAAACTTGTCAGAGTTCTGTCAATAATATATCTCTTTTACGCTCTGCTGCATAAAAGAGATAGCAGATAGCGGTTGTGAGGTCACGTACATTTGGAATGTTGTACAACGTTGAATCCCTTTAATAATTAAAGAGACAAAATGACTTTTTTAATTTTATTAAGAAATAATTGAACATTTGAGGTTCTAGTAACCCCCCTTATAAATATTTAGTACGCTTTTATAGAAATTAAGACATAGGACACAAGCCCATTGTAAGACATGTTATGATTTCATGTTCTTTGTTTTTCAGTTTCCGCAATAGACTGTTTCAAGTGCGTTTCCATGAATGGTGTAAATGTAGAATGCGATGATCCTTTCCACAATAATTACACCACAGATATTTTGGAGTCTCCATGTATGGGGGGAAGAAAAGGAAGGGATGGACTATTTCCGGCCACTTCTTGCATCAAAATCTCTGGAGTTTATGGTGAGTGCCTCTTCAATCTTCAATCTGATATAATCAACAACAATTATTATTGTTATTCAAGTAGAAAACAACTTGACTTCACATTACAATGACACAATGAATTGTTGTCAATGACACTGACATTGAGACTGACACTGACACTGACACGGACACTGACACTTCAATCCCAGTTCAACTTATGTTTTTGACTTGATTATGATACTTTTATATAAATGAAATGAATGTGTTGTTTTTAAGTTATCAAAACTCTTTACCAATGTCTGTTTCTCATTGTTCTTCTTCTTCCTCTTTGATCCTATTCTATGCTTTTTGAAGGGGAGAATTCTGTCGTATGGCGTTGTCAGAGGCTTCCAACGGTTTATTATGACTCATGTATTCTATTTAAAATCAGCACATAAACTGTTACAAGATTTCAAAAATGTTATATCAAAAATTATCGTTAGTCTCAGCTAGTTTATATTTTAAAACTCTTTAACAACTTGTAGAATGTGGTACTACCTTCACTCCAGTTTTAAACTCAGGCTGTACTAATTTATAAACTGACTATCATTCTAATTTCATACTCTGATAACAGACAATATCTAATTTTAAACTCAACATTGTATTATTTTTATTGTAAATTCATATTTCTAAATATATAAGGTAGGTTAACCAATTAACGCTCAACTAAGGGTTTTTCATTTAATATTTTAACAAAGGTTACCAGTGGAATGAAAACTACGAATATTTTTAATAAAGCATATATATTTCTATTAAAGAATCGAGTTTGGATTAACAAAATTGCTAAATTTACCAATTTATAATAAAAAAAACAAACTATATCAATGGGTGTTATTACGCACCATTGATCCAAATAACGCCCGGACTAAAATAATCAAAGAAATAACATTAAATGAAAGCATTTTCCAAAACAAATCGAAGCAATAAATATTTTTATTAAATATAATCAGTTGCATCCTCTAGGACAATTCAAATACATATCTTCCTTAGCCATACCCACACACAGTTCATGACACTTAGACATGGTACACAGCCATACCCACATACAGTTCATGATCATTTTTGGGCTCTTGCCGGATTCAGCATTTGAGAATGGATATTTCTGGCAGCCTTTTCAAAAATAATTTTAGCTACTTTCGCCAAGCCATTTCGTTTTCACTATTAAACTGACCATTGCACGTGCACTAAGGGCATTATTGGCCAGAACTTCACTATGTGTTCACACATCTATGCTAAATAATTTATCATAAAAGCAATGGATTTTTTTTAATAAATCTATACTAATATTATAAAGCGACAGAGTTTGTTTGTTTGAACGCGCTAATCTCCGAAACTACTGGTTCGAATTGAATAATTCTTTTTGTGTTGGATAGTCCAGTTATCGAGGAAGGCTATAGGCTATATAACATCACGCTACGACCAATAGGAGCAAAGATATAGTGGTAAATGTGTAAAAAACGGGAGAAATATTATAAAGCGACAGAGTTTGTTTGTTTGAACGCGCTAATCTCCGAAACAACTGGTTCGAATTGAATAATTCTTTTTGTGTTGGATAGTCCAGTTATCGAGGAAGGCTATAGGCTATATAACATCACGCTACGACCAATAGGAGCAAAGATATAGTGGTAAATGTGTAAAAAACGGGAGAAATTATTTCCTCTTTGAAGCCTTCCGTTGCAGATACACAAAAAATATGTATTAAGGAATAATAGCTCTTTTAATGATCTAAAAAACAGTCCGCGATAGTATATGTCTATCTTTTAAGATTAACTCACAAAACCCGTTTTTATGGCATTTCAACAAAAAACTTTAAAGATTACAATGATAAATAACTCCCAAACAAAACCAACTCGCTCTCTGCGCTGGCCGGCGCGGCGGGAGAGAGGCGGTGCTTGCGGGCAAGCCGAGAGGGGGGTGTAGCTCAACGAGATACCATGCCGCGCGGGTCACTCGCGCGGTCGGCTCCCTACTGAACGGTTGAATGCAGCGCTAATTTGTTTATGCGATATAATTATCATCGTAATATTACTTTTTAAACACAGTTTCATTTTGTAGTTGTTTTCTATATAGTAGGTACTTTATTTGTTTTAGGATAGTATTTAGTTACACAATAATAACACTTTTTTGTTTTTATGTAGATTATCTTAATATATATAAATTACGTGTCACTGTGTTGTTCGCTATGGACTCCTAAACTACTTAACCGATTTTAATGAAATTTGTACACCGTGTGCAGTTTGACCCAACTTGAAAGATGGGATAGCTTACATCTCAATTTATTTATCTTATTGCTAATTATTTGTCTATTAATTATCTGTATATGACATATGACATCGGGCGACGATGATGGCGACATCTGTTGACTAGATTGAGTAAATATTCTGTTGAGTAAATCGAAATCTGTTGACTAGATTGAGTAAATATTCAATAGATGGCGCTATGTAATGTAATATGACAAAAACGTTAGTCACAGCAACGCGTGGCCGGGACAGCTAGTTATGAAATATAAACACATTTACTTATGTTGAAGCTATGAAATAAAAAATTTGTGCACAACTATGCAAATACCTTACCCTTCAACTTATTACTAATAATAAAATCACAATGCGCGTCACTTCCACTTCCAAACGGAAACAGCAGCAAATGGGACAAATTTCTACACACCTAATCTTCTTCTATCCACCGTGTTTAGCGGATTCCAGCTTTTATGTGTATCTAGTTAGCGTCTGGTGGGCGTTATTTGGGTGGCCTACTTTATTCAAAAACTGTATCTCTACACTTTATTATTTACGTAATTTCCGGATTCCGCTGGTCGTTGTCGATTAGTGAAGACTAGACCCATCGGCTTCGGTATTTACAAATTAAACTTTACATTCACTTAACCCGTAGCACTATTTCCGCAGTTACATATGAATTGCTCGTAGACCACACGTTGTGCACCAATGACACAAGTCATTTATAGCAGTTGCTTTGTTTGAAGTGTATTAAATATGTGTAAGTGATTAGCACAGATTTAAACCTACCACATAATTTCATTAATAATTGTTCATATTTATTCAAATTATTGTTTGATACAGACCGCGCCCTACTATTCCCCTGCCCCTTGCCCTTGCCCCTGGACCGTGAATTCGGCACTCGTACCATTGTACGTTTTGACATAACCCGGTTTTGGCTGGCGCATTAGTAATTTCAAATATGCGTAGTGGATGCCATTATAACCATTACTCTACACTTTATCCCTCTCTCTCTCACTCTCTTTGTCTATCTATAAATAGATTTTAGGTTATAGACACAATGTGAAATACCTTTTTAGTGCGATTCACTACCTCTGTGTGGCAAATCGTTAAAACATTCATATTTCCAAATAGTATTTGTTTTTGTATTTGTATTTGTACAAGTACAAGTTCGTATGGTGGAGTAACCACATTGTGGCTGAACCACAAGAAGTAGGCTTTAGGGCGTCCGCACATGGAGCGACAGGTTGCTAACCTTAGCCCCGAATCTACCCGAAGCGAATGTGATTACAACTGTTGAACTGGAGATCGAACGTGTATGCGAGTGAGATAAAACACGAGGAAAGGCACACGAGTCGACTGATTGCAAACTAAACGAGAAACGAAACCATGTCGAGCCGTGTATCGTGACTCTATAGAATTTTTAACAATAGCAAAACAGGGGATTCAATTGTGTTATATTTGATTGTATGTATGTATTTAAATACTTTTCGTAAACATCTCTGTTGATATTATATTATCATCAAAAGCATGAAACCAACAATGCCCTGCGACCGAAAAATATAGTCGCTGAATGTATGCTCAAAATCAGTTTCAAATCAGTTTAGTTACATTCGTGCCGTGTATTTTATCTCACTCATAAAGACGTTCATTCTTTTACTAACAACACAGTTTTAATCACATTCGGTTTGGGCAGATTCGGGGCTAAGGTTTGCAATCAGTCGCGTCGTGTGCGGATGCCCTTAAGTTGCTTGCCGTAAATAATTATTTTGAAATGAATTTTGTGCTCCTCATACAGCTCCAGTGACTAAATAAATGGTTAATTTTGTAATATTTTCGTCACTACTCGGTTACACAGTTACTTTAAAAATTACCTGTTACGTAACATTTTTAGGTTAAACTCTTTTGCATATATGTAATGGTACTGTAACTGAATTATGTGAAACTTTGATAAATAACAAAACATATCGTTATGTCGGTTTCACACCAGAGAGACAGTTTTGTTGACTAAAACAATTATTTTAAACAGTTATTTTAAAACAGTTCTGTTTTTCGAAAAACTGAACAGACTGGTTTTGTTTCTAGTGTTTTTCTGTATGTGCCATAAAAGTTATAAATTTATAACTGTACAATAACTGACAAGCACAAATGTTCGCAAAAAACAAAACTCCGTGTTCAAACCAAGCAGACTAGAAAACAACAACAAACGTGTTTTCCTTTGATCTTACCGACTCCAGATGGAAATGTGTTTTGTTTACTAAAACAGCAACAAAAGACAAAAATGTTTTAAGAACTAACTCTTTGGTGTAAACATTGGTGTTTTTGTTCAGAAAAACAAGTTTTTGTTCCTATTTTATTGAACTGTCTCTCTGGTGTGAAACGGCATTAGATAATAAATACATGAGTTTATGTTTTGTGTTACCGGGAAAATTATGAATGATTAAATAATGATTTCAGTTTTCCTGTGTAGATGGTTTGTGTCCATGAATTTGTACTAAATCGTTCAGAACAACTAGGTCTACAATATTATTTTTTAATAACAACTACCGACCTACTATATCCGATACTAGTCCCCTCACTGACGACCTTCTGCTCTGATGGTGTCTGGTATATATGTGAACTCCACCGCTACCTAATAAATGTTTTACAAAGCGTACACGAATCTTAGTGAATCAACGGATTTTCGTTGTTTTACTAATCAAGTGAGAATAGAGTAACAGTAAATAAAAGCTGTTGAAAATAAAACCATAAAAGGTCCGTTATTTACAATTAACTTTTGTTACACAGATTCTGCGAAGTACGAGTAATTAATGTACTCGGACATTATTAAAAACGAGCTAACAAGGAGTTGACATCACATTTCTATGTACATACATATAAAAATGAACAGTAAACAAATTTTTTAAAGCACTAAAATTTTGCTGACATCGGTTCAAAACCGTATAATGTTTTTGCATCAATCACAACAGTTCTATCTCGATCTTTTTGACATGGGGATGCCTTACCGCCTGGTATAACTCCACTACGCTAACACGCTACACCACCACATGCCAGTGTATTGTTAAACAAGGCGACAATGAATAACCTTATAATTCACGTATGAATTAACTTCCCAAATAGAACATTAACGGGGTTTGGTTAGGGATACGAGTATGTTCAACGCACGCATGCAGCTATTTATTAGAGGGTAATTCTAACCTAGAAACAATTTAGCTATGGGTCATTTCACAAAATCCAAAGAACATAAAAAAGATATCTTGACAAAGAATTTACGCGTACTACAACTTTGTTGAGTAGAAAACATGGGTATTTTTTAGATTAAATTTGAAAAGAAACTGTTGGTCAAGAGCGTTGAGGCATTGGCATCAGACTGTTGTTTTCCATCTTAAACTTATTATATCACTCACTCCTGCACATTTCTATTAGCATAGACGGCCACACGTACAGGCAAAAAGATCACTTACCAAGCCTAGATATATGCTCTCAGAATGAAAGTAACAAATTTGCACTGGTTAGAGTAGAATGTTGTTGTTTTATTACCACCTATCAATATTTCTTCAGACGTCCATGCCAACTACCAATAATTTTAAATACAGACACACTGCTTATATCTATGAAGTCTAAATCACTACAATCAAAAGAACGCCTTCCAATTCACATAAGCAACCACTTCGACAGTAATAATTTGATATTTATTTTTGAATCCCTATGTACTATATATCAACATTTTCTTTTTTCGATAGTTGGCAATGACATTAATCTAACTTCTTAATTACAGAAACTACTCGCTTGGATAATAATATTTTCTGATTGACTTTTTACTGTATCGACATTAAAAGATTGAAAAAAATGTTTATAATATAAATTGCAATCTTATTTATGATATATTATTTAATTTTTTTAATATAAATTTTACATTTTTATTTTGACATTTTGTGACTGCCTTTAAATGAAGACAGACGGCTGTCAGATTTAAATAATCACTCACAGTAACCACTACCAAGCTTTTCTGCCTTAATAATCTTAGTTACAATACTGACTTAGCGTGAGCCAACACTAAGACCAAGTCAGTCTTTAGGCCGTTTTGTTTTTGTCGTCAAATAATAAACCAACACCATTTCCGAAGGTTGAATAAAAAAAAAAAGTAACGATTTTGTCCAAAGACAGTCTTGTTTCTAGTATACGTCTTAAGACAGGTTTGTCTCTAATGTAGCCTTTTAAAATATATCTAATCTGAGAAACAATTTAATACCTACCGGCTACTTTTTCAGCATGATATGTTAAAGTTGCAGTTTGATATTTATCAATACACCACTGGTGTGAAACAAATAACAGCGCATTTATATATTTGTATCGTTTTCCCTTTTCAACGATCCGCTGCGCATGAAATAATAAACACAAGGATAACTGCACATACTGTGTTCAACCTTCGATGTATGTATCCAAGCATGTTCCGGATATATACCACTCCGAGTAAAACATAGTGCAGTACTTTGATATACATAAGTATGAACCATATTTTAAATTCCGACGTATGAAATATAGACTTCTTCGATACAGTGGTATATTAATAAACACTAAAACTGAAACTTTGAAATATACTACACCCTACTGCAAAAGTAGTCTGTATAGTAGACAACTTTATCAAAAATGTGTTAATAGCTAGAGCTACAGATTAGATTAAAGTAAAATGCCAAAGCTATGAAGTACGATTTTATAACAACATGTCATTTAAAGTAATAAAAAGAAATATATGGTGCAAAATTGTGTTCTTTGTTTTCAGATGATTCGGGGGAGAGAATCACCGTTCGGGGTTGTGCTCTTGACAGCGGTACGTTGACAACTGACACTGAAATTATCCGCATGTCACACTGCGGAAGATTCTATTACGACAACAGGTTATTATCCCTTTCACTTTACATCACTGTCATCTTTTATGAACACAAAAATAATATGTTTTATGTGAATCCAGGTATGTGCACGGATGTCTTCAGAGCTGTAACGACGCCGACGCCTGTAACAAAGCCCCGCTGTACACCCTGCCAGGACACATGTTGGCTGCTACGATAATCTTCGTTGTTTTCAGCTAACGGTCAATCATATACCAGAATATACTCTAGAAAATAAGGCTTGATAGTAATTATATAGCGTCCAAAGCTGAATTGATTCTGTTCGGCAAAATATTTATCCGCTCTGGCATTTACACAATCATTTGTAGTCAGGTGCAAAGTGCGATAATGAAAGGTATTGTGGAGGCATTAACATGATGAAACTTAACAAAAGAAATTGAAATTGTCCAGATTTATGTATATAGAAAAAACGGAATCTGTTGAAACAGCAAAATAATGTATCGATTCGGCTGTAGAATGGATAAATCTGGATGGTTTCAATTATTTATTAAGTTATATAGTCTGATTGATCTATGCAAAGAGAGAGAACTTGTCCTCGAACTACTGTAAACCGAAACACGATTTCAGACCATCATATTTTTTCCACTATTTAGAATCCTTCCCGAATGATAGTAAGTAATTTAAATTAAATTGTGGACTATAATAAATAAATATGACGGTAGAATAGTTGCCTACCCGCTAGGCTCCAGTCTCCTCTTCTCCTAAAGCATTAAATCTCACCTTAGGTAATATAGCAATCAGACTGTACATGCAATACCTAAATTGGACGATGTATAATTATTATCATACTCTAAATGTGTCGTAATACTAGTCGTAATTAAAAATAATAACCGATGTAGTCTAATGACTTAGTGGCAAGGAGCTCTGCATTGCTTTGACTTCAGAAATCTAATAAATCGGAATAAATCATGGGACACTTTGTGTTATCACTACTTAATCAATCAATGCAGAGATATTTAATATATTCTAACGTAAAAACTAATAATTTATTTCAAAATCTATCTCAGTTTTTTGCTAAATATCTACTATCTTTGAAAATTATTGAAAATAATGCTAATAATTTATTTTATAAATAATGTTATTGTTTAATAAAATGTTTAGAATTATTACAAACTTATTTTAAGTTTTATAAAATATTTATAAAGAAAATAATTATTGAAACAGCTCTATAAAATATGTTGCAAAGTTTTAAATATAATATATTTTTAAAATCTAAATTAAATATATAAAGAAATTATCTTTATAATATAATTCTTAGATATATATAAGTGTTATTCTATTTCAATATAATATTTATAAGAAAAATTAAAACATATCTCAAAAATTAAAAATATACGAAATATAAAATTGCTATCTGGGTTGCTGATGGTTTATGATGTTTAGTTTAAATAAAATCGATTGAAACGTTTGAGATTTTTGAAATTTGAATGCTACCTGTTCTTAATCGTAATAAAGTGTTAAGTGACCTATTGCTTCTAACGCTAATAAATGTATTCTAACAAACTAGTTACTAATGGCCATAAAAATAAAACTACATTGTTTAAATGAAGCGGTTGTAATTGCTTTAAAAAGACAACTGCTTCGTTAAGTGTTTTTATCTAATACTAACAATACACCAAATGTAGGATTTATATAATAATGTAGAATGCTCAAAATAGTCTTGTTGTAAAATACAAAGACATGTCTTGAGTTTAAAGTTATTCTAAATTTACATAAAAAAATATAATACAACAAAATTATAATTTACCTATAATGACCTACGAGTATATCTACATTTTATAATATATAAATATGTCTCCTAATATAGTTAGGTAAAGGAATTGTGTATCCAATTATGTATAATAAATGAGCTTGATAAGAGAGTTAGGTAACAGTTCCTGTTGATATATTTTCTTATTTGGTTTTATATTTATATAAAAATCAATATCCGCATTTTATCTAAGACTCTAATCTTTATTAGATAAATGTTTCACCTTGGTGTGCCTCTTTGCTAACCTGAGGTGTAATAAAATATTTAAAATGATTAACAAATTATGATTTGTAATGATTAGCTTTTACTCTTAAATTGTACTACAACATTTTTCTGAATCTACAAATTGTTCGGTTAATGCAAGAAGTTACAAGTTTAGAGACAGCCTTGTTTTCAATACAAGACGGATCGTATGTATCTAAATTGTTCAATGCATAAGCAGCCAAAATTTAAATTTAAGACAGGAATTTTGTATTTGTTTTTGCGTTCGACTGTGCGATCCGTACAGTGAATTTCTAACCATCGAACCAATATAGAAATGTTTTAGCAGGAACTGTATCTTTAAACGTAATTAGGAATAATATCTACAAACTAATTATATATTAGAATAAAATTAAACAGCAACTCACGAATTAATAAACATTATTCAATACAACTAAATATTTGGGATATCAATAAATCTACTATGGTATTTTGATGAAATTTATATATTTTATTTGTATAAATAGCCTCCTTAACTCATAAATAAATGTAAAGAAAATATAAATCAAAATATCATATGTCCAGAAGAGTCAAAGAAATAAATATATTTAAAATATAAACATATATAATATATATTGATCCATCCACATATACCATTGTAATAATTAAAAAAAAAATTATATACTATAAGCCTAATTATTAATGACCGATATATTTAATTAATTAGTATTAATATATACACATATAATATTATATAAAATGTTGTCTTGGACCACTGATATTCTGTCAGATTATTGCACAAGTGCCTAGGAACCTAATTTACCGGAATTGGGCAGTTGACGCTTGATGGCTTAACAGCAGCACCTCGTTTCATGTCTGTCAGTACCACACAATTATTTTTGATTAATACGAGTTCAAAAGTTACTTTAAACATAGTCTTTTAATTTCAGACCCTGGAAATGTGAGGTTATGTTATTCCAAACAAATGTGTACTGTACAGTCATATCTCACACTTCAGGGTAAAATTAAATTGTTGAACAAATGATTTTTATGTTAAAATACAATTAAAACATATCAAGATTCAAAGATTGGGTAATCTGGGCATTTCCGGTGGGATGGACTACTCTTGTCTCTTTGGGTCAATAGGCGCTTTCAAAAAATAAGACCATTATTTAAAAACAGAACATTTCTAAAAAGAAAAAGGAATCTACTTTTTTACTTTTGAAGAAAAGGTGTTTTGTTTTTTAGTCACAGATGTTAATATTTTCTTGGTCCAATTTGTAATCCCAATTTGCCCCTACATATCAATTTATAGATATTACACCAAGCACGTATTAAATGTTTTAAAATTAAATGTGTATTTTAAGGATCTTAAATGAGTTAAGTGCATTGCATGATTTGTCTTAATGACTAGAGTGGTCGACTGCCTGGAACCACCATCGGTGCAGAGAACAAAATGTGGTAATGATGGCACTGTAGTGCATAAAAGGTTGTGAAAGGTGACCTAGGAAGCCATTCAAACCATTAGATAAATTTTAGCCCATACCTTTACATTAAACACGTTTCTGTAGCACGTGCATAACATTTACGTAGGTTTTGGGCGGGATTTCATTCAAATACTAACGGAAAGCTATAATTATTTTAGCAAGTGCCACATCTATAGTACATAGCTAACACTACAGAATGTGTCATTTGTTAGTAAACGAGTCCGCTGTCGTTAAAAAATAGATGAGACCAATTATGACTAGACAGAATTATGTTAATGCATTTAACGCAGATTTAAGAAGGCCTGTTAACATGTGTACAAATTCAATGTGTGTTTAAGTAAATGTAAGATGTAAGAGTAAATTTGTCGAAAGTTCCAGCTTTACTGCAGGTTTAATATTATTTGTTTAACAGCAGCTGATAGAAATTATGTAACTACACAGCTACCTGCTAGACACAAAACATAAAGATTACATAAAATATATTACGTAGACAACTATCAATATTTTAAGTATTATTTATGCAAAAAAATAATTATATTATTGTATTACTCTGTTTAGCGTGTGTTTATTAAATTCTTGTAACTATAAATTATAATTTTTATAATTATTTTATATATCAATACATATTGTACATATGTTGTGCAATTCAAATGCAGTCCCACCTAGTCTCAAAAGTAAATCCGGTGTCTAGGGAGTAGGTAATAAGCCAACTTTACCAAAATTCTAGCTAAAAAAAATTGGGTAGATTCATACATTCAACGTATTCAAGTATTTGTTCCTTTGAACCACACTTTTTATTTTCTTATATCTTTTACAATAATATGACAATCTAAATAATAGTTGGAAATCTGACAACTTAAAACTAATGCTAACGAAACTACCCAATTTATAACATGGTCATTCACGAATTTACAGCATATTTCTAATAATGTAGGTTGTATCACTTGCACAATTATTTTAACTGAGGATTCTAATTTAAATATCACAGTAAACATTTTGGAGTCACTTTGCCAACATATTGAAGATGCGTATGATGTTTTTGTCATGAAAGAGTTCATTTACAGTTAGTTTCTCACATTCGTTCATATGAAATGTCTATTTTATCAGCTACAAATGACGAAACCACTCCACCTGTGGGAATAAAAATGAAGATAAAGTTGGTGCGAACTATAATTGAAGTACAATAGTGATACAAACGTCACAACGCAGGACACTACACCAAAATGTCCATGAATTTTAAAAACCCTTTAAAAATCCTCAAAAATTAAGATATTTTAAATTAATTAACACAGTTCGTCTTCTTAAAGTTTAATGAATATAACTACATAAAAAAATTAGGAAATCAATAAATTTTTTCATTTGAAGAAAATGTCCATGAATTTTAAAAATTTGTCTATTTTATCAGCTACAATGACGAAACCACTCCACCTGTAGGAATACGATAAAGTTGATGCGAACTATAATTGAAGTGAAATAGTGATAGAAATGTCACAAAACAGAATATTACACCAAATGGTTTACTGGGATATATGTATATTCAAAATTATGTTTTACTTTATTTAATTTTAAGGCAGTATTAATTGTGAACAGTAAATATTGTGTAACAATACTATTATTATTATTTATGATAATATAAGATAATAAAGTATGCTGAAACAACTATTGTCTTTGTATCTGTTTTTGATTTGTTTTCCCTATTGTATGTTTCACATGGAGTAATCATAAATTTTCTTCTATATTCGAACCTCGATACCTTTCAACGTCTTGGCGCATAAAGGTAAGTATATGAGGTAGCCTGAAAAAAATATTTAATCTCCTTTTTAATAAAGATATAACGAATAGTGATTTGTACGGTCTCGGCCTAATTTGGTGAAATTTTGTTGGAATATTTTATATTGATTTTATTAAACTTCTACATTAAATTTTTTTTTTAATATATTTATTTAACGCTCTCACAGAATCAATTAAACATTGATAACAAGCAAACCCAGAAAATATAGCACTAGTCCGAGAATCGAACCCGAAGACACAGTTGTTTGGCATCCAGCATCAACTCTCTCGCTTACTGTGCCGTCTTATATTAAATTTGATCAATAGTTTCATTTTGATCAGAATGAATGACAAACTCTTAAATTTTAAATTTGTAATAATTTCTTATTGAAATGGATTCATTTTAAAGTAAATGTGTCTTTTTCATGATTTGGGCAAATACCGAAAAGAAAAGAGTCGTTCTAAATACCAAAAAATAGCAGAATATACGTTGTATCTGTAGTTTTTAGCTATATACTATAGTTGATTATCTTGCATTTCTAGCAATAGTTTACACATTAACTTCATTATGGGTGACTGCTACGCCTGATTTATAGGCACCACATACAACTTAAGCAAATAACATTTCAATTTCCCATGTTCTATTGTATTGTTTCCCGGGTTCAAATATATTTGTTTATTTATATTTTATTTAATGTCAGGCTAATTTATGCAGTATTTAGTACCGAGGCCTTTTATATGTGAGTATATTTGCCTATATATAAATATATGTCCGTGATCATATACATCAGAAACGGTATCGAACACTGTCTATAGTAGGAAGAAATCGTTGATAACAGGACTGGTATCAAATATAAGCGAGCGTAAAATAAATCATGAAATGCATATATATCTTTTAAATATTTATACTATCGCACGAAGTGTAAATAATTGGTTGTAGTTCCAGATCCAATACTAAATCTAAACCTTACGGTTTGAAGCTGTACTACTACATGCGAGCCATCTGTTCAACGATTTCTTGACCATTTCACTTAAATCAATTATATAATAGATGGAGCACTAACGATTAAATTTAGAGAAAATATATTTCAAAAAAATGGATTTAGATAGTTACAATTCTTCCATAATGAGGTAAAGATACTTTTAATTTGTAACTTATGTATTGTATGAAAACTAGCTATTCGCCTCGTTGCATGGCAAAGGCGAATTTATTAAAAAAAAAAAATTAATTACAAAATTTGAAATATGGGCTCACATTAAATATAAGAAAATATACCACACCAACATATTTTAGAGGTATGCTACGCCTGAATAGATGGCGACCTAAATAACAATTTTCTTAAGTTGTTCTTCAGCTTCAAGCTTAGTATTTTCATATGATACATAAGTTATGCCTTAAAAGTATCTTTTTCTTAATATATAAGAACTAGCTATTATACCATATTTCGTATAAGTTCAATCTTTAATAAGGTTATATTCATTGGATAAAATGAATTTAATGAATCGTTTAATAAATATAGAGTTAATGTATGTAGTTAATAATAATAGTATAATAAAAGAGTTTAATGAATATAACTGCATCAAAAAAAATTAGGAAATCAATAATTTATTTTTAAAGAAAAAGTCCTTGAATTTTAGAACCCCTTTAAAAATCCACAAAAATTAAGATATTTTAAATTAATTAACACAGTTTGTCTTCTTAAAAGTTATTGATTATAACTGTATAAAAAAAAATTAGGAAATCAATTTTTTTTTTTAAATGTCCATGAATATTAAGAATCTCTTATAAAATCCATAAAAATTAAGATATTTTAAATTTAGTAACACAGTTCGTCTTCTTAAAGTTTAATGAATATGACTGCATCAAAAGATTTCAAATATTTGAAAATATTATCTTAGAAAGAAACGTCCGTGAATTTAAAAAAATGTCTCATGAAACCCAGAGCTTTGAAGTGTAATGACTCAGTTCTTCATTTTAGAGCATTACGAACATAACAGCATCAAAACCATTTGAACAGAAAATAACTTTTCCTTCCTAAAACAAAGTCCATAAATTTAGAAGAGATTACAAAAAAGCCAGAAAAGTGTACATTTAACGTGTAGCGGATATAACCCTATTAAAAATTAGAATAATACGAAATATGATAATTAAAAAAATGTCCATGGCTCTAGAAGCTTCTCTTTCTATAATAAACATTTAATACACACTCTTTACCATGCAATGGGGTGAATAGCTAGTTCTTATATATTAAGATAAAGATGATTTAATTTATAACTTATGTATTATATGAAAGCCTGAAGAACAACTTAAAAAGGTGAAGTTATTTGAGTTGCCATCTATTCAGGCGTAGCATACCTCCATAAAGTAATGATTCTGATATATTTTCTTGTATTTCAATATATTTAATGTAGTCTATATATGATAATTAGTTCTATCATAGACAACCTCTCACTATGTTGGCAATTTTTGTGGTGTCGAGAATCCAGATATGTGTGCACTCTTTAATAAATTAATAAACTTGGTAACCGCTAATCCTTAAAATAATCGAATCCGAAGGCACAGCTATCTTACGTCCTGCATCAATGGTGTCAGCCCCTATACTATTACAGATTTACGTAGTTTATATTTTTACATAAAAATAATTGCTAAAATCATAAAAGATCAGGTTGGATTCTCGAACCAACGCTTTGATCGGTGATGTTCTAAACATAATCACATATTTATTAGACGATTTTATACTCCCCATATGTGAGACCACTGCATCAAAAACTGCTAAAATTTGTAGGAAGTTGTCTATAATAGGATAACTGGAAGGTAACATTTAATAAAAATTAATAAATAGAGAGGAAATGTGGAAAATGTAATGTTGTGTTTTGTGTTGCCCATTAAGCAGGCGCATTAGTTACCCATAAAACTATGTGCATATTTAAAACTATATTTAAATACAAGATTTTTCAGGGTAACTCATGTACTAAAGTATAATAGCCAAGATATCAAAAGGTATCGATGTTAGAATATCTAATAATATAAAGGAAACAAATCAAGTACAGAAACGAGACTTGTTGCCACAAAATCAAAAAAGAAAACATTTCTTTTACGTGCCACTGTATTTTAAAAGGTGTAAGCAAGTTAAAATAGTAAGTTAAATAAACAAAAAATATTACATCATACAAATTAAACAATATATAAAAGTGATATCTATGTATATACAATTATACATGCATAGGAATTGCTTGCGCCTGAATAGTTGTCTACACAAATAACCTTTCGTAGAAAATATTGTAACAGCAGTTATTCAAAAAGCTATAAACACACAAACACACTCCACATGATTGAAATCGAATAAACTCTCAGATAAGACATTAATTTAAACAATATTTAAAGTATCAAAAATAAATATTTTATTGGTTTTTTATTGCTATAAAATATTTATTACTTTTATCAAGCTAATATTAAACAGAAAATCCTACTTAAAATAATCTTGGCCTCTTATTCTCTTCCAGTTCCACTTTCTCTAAAGGCTTAACCATTATTCACCCTTCCCACACCCTGCAGCTCCAATACAGCTACCTCATTAAGATAATTTGAAAGAAATTTAAAAAACTTTAAATGGTACACATGTACCGAACGGTAAGATGATTACCTAAGATTACAACCAAATACTAATCAAATGATGGCAAATGAGATAACCGCCAAAGCAGGTGCAGGTCCTGAATGCTAGGAGTTCGTTGTTGGTAATACATTTTATGCAGTGGTATGAAAATATATGATTAATTGGACACATTAGTAAAATACTTACAAAAGTCCATTTTATTGTTATTTTTAGCCACTAGGGTTGCCAACTGATCTACAATTTTATATAGCCCCATGCGTGGAAATTGAAATCACAGTTTTATAACCAAATCCGTCTAAGTTTGATGTGTTTTATTTATTTTATTTATAATTTCTTTTTTGACGCCTACAAGTCTGTTAAACTAATCAGAAAACTAATGTTTTCATCCGGTGTTTCCCAAACGGTTGAACGGTTGACTATAAATCTAATGTGACAACTGATGTCCACCTCTGATACACATTGGAACATAAAGAGAACTATTCAATCAGAAAGGGAAGACCATTAATCATTGAGTATTGACGGGCAACGAATCTGCCTACCTCTGTTACATTAGCATAGAAGAACACACACAATATACAAAGAAGATAGCCTAGCCTGCCTGCGCCCTGCAGCCATAAGCAGCCATAACCAGTCGTTCGACTGGAATACTAGTACTATGTTTATGGATTTGCTCGTATTCTCAACTCACTTAGTTTTATTGAATTCTTTACCTCCAGAGTGCTACCGAATGCCGTAAACAATTTTAATGTTGCAATCAAAATGCTTTAAATACATAAATTAAGCAGTTTTATCAAATAACTATAGTTAAAATGTGTGTGGTCTCAAGAAATGTATCGACAACTTTAAATCTAGTATTTATATTAACGTAATTGTTGTAGTACTGCAATGTAGGTAGGTACGTTTTGTGATAATCCTATCTCTGTACTCGGGCCCTATTCCTGAGTCTTGCGAACCATGGTTGTGATCGAACAGATATGATTCATATGAGTGAAACATTTTACGAATCAATTTTTAAAAGAGTATATCTGAACTGTAATAATAATTAATAATGAAATTCAGGAATAGTACAGGAATACTCTTTTAAAAGTGATTCGTAAAATGTTTCACTCATGTAAATCAGATCTGTTCAATTACGATCATTGTTCGCAAGACTCAGGAATAGGGCCCCCAGGCCCGGAAATAACCAATAGTTAAATTAAATAAATATCAAAGGCCCGTAATTTTAAAATGGTCCGGATTCAAAGGGGGAAGTTGTGCCTAGATATATTTTATTTCAGCGAAAAGAAATTGTCACTACCCTACAAACAATTTGTCGTATCTTAGCAATCTCGTATCAGATGGCGGTTAGACTGTAGTTAGACAGTGTTCGGGAGGGCATATTATGTCTTACCACTACATAGACCATGTATATGTATTATAATCCACACAAACAAATAATAAATGGGGTGTGATTTATTTATACGATTTCAAAAATATTAGTTTCGTGTTAGCCGAAGATTTACGAAGATTCAGTATATTCAAGATAGCTGCAACTAATTTTTGATGTGAAGATCTCTGTCCGCATGTAAAGGCATATGCATCTAAGTCGTTATTGCTCGTGTTCTACTCGTGTACGGTCGTTTGTTGGTGTGGTTATGTTGAAATCTGAGTCAAAGCTCGGCAAACCTCGTTTGGAATGTATTAGAAAAGGCATCAGAGGAGGTACGGAGCGTTCCGGCCGGTTCAGACACGCTGTCCAAAGCTTCATGTAATGTCACACTAATGTCTAATAGGATTCCAATCATCATTCAGAGTGATACGATTGGCACCTAATTGGATTCCGATCAAATTGTCAAAATTGAGTAGATACAAATTATTTCGGTAGAATGCAATTGTGACTGAATACAATTGATTTTCGCGAAGACTAATTATGACTGGATACAATTATTAATTGCTAGTATCTATTAATTAAACATTGGGGGTCCTAATAAACAGTTTTATGAATATATTGCAAAATTGTATATAATTTAAGACTGAGGGCTCTACCTACTAGTCTCGTTGGTTCATAGGTTCAGAGGTTCAGAGGTTCAGAGGTTCAGAGGTTTGGGAATCAACAAAGAGCATTGCACATTGGATGCATTCTGTTGGCACGAGCCCAGTATCGAATTTTCGAATTCATTTATAATTTTTATGAGTGATGATATAAGTAGGAATAGAGATAGAAATAGGGACAGGGATAGGATGCTTACTGCTCTCTGCTTTATGAAAGTGTACGTCCGTATTGTGTTGGTATGTGTGAATTGCGGGGGTCTACAGTACTTCCTTTGAAACCACATTCAAATACTCATAGCAATATTGCTATTGCCGTTGCTGTTGCCGCTGCCGTACTGGTTACATAACGTAGTCGAACTATAATCACGTGACTTACAAATAAAGTTACTGTGACGCCATGCTTTATTGAAGCATATCCGAATATAGTGCCAAACCGAACCATTCCACACTTCACAACCAGCGCTGTACTCGAGGCGCGTTAATGATGGGCGTACATTTGAAACGAGACTGTTAGTTAGACTGAAAGCCTTTTCAAATAGCGTGATCTTAAACTTTCTAGAACAAAAACTAGATCTGGAGCGAAAAGTTCTCAGTGGAAGATATAACGATAGGTAGAGTAGGTGGCCACCAGCGGAACCAAGCTCAGAGAGGTGTTGGAGCTATCGGAGTTAATAGATTTTCTTTAAATAAATAAAGTTAATTAATTAAATTGTTTAAAATATAGGGACAAAAACAAGCAGATGTTTAAGAAGTAAAAAATCAAGACTGTAAAGCAGTCCGCACATGGGTCGATTGATTGCAAACCAGAGCCTTGAATCTGCTCGAATGCAGCTGTTTTGTTAGTGAGAAAAGGCACGTGTATACGAGTGAGAGAACACACACGGCATGAACGAAACTAAACTGACTTCAAACTGGTTTTGACCACGTTTTGAGCGACTGTTTTTCTCGGTCGAAGGGCAATTACATTGTATGCTATTGATGGTGACATATCATGAACAGAGACGTGCACAAATAGCATTCAAAATTATTTAAATACATACAAATACCTCATATTACGACACAGAAAAATTCCCTATTATGCCATTGTTAAAAATTCTATAGTCACGAAACACGGCTCGACATGGCTCGTTTTTCGTTTTCGTTGGAAACTTCGTTGCGGGAATAGTTTGCAATCAGTCGACCCGCGTGCAGACGGCCTTAGTTAGACAGAAAGCCTTTTCAAAGAGTGATCTTAAACTTTCTAAGACAAAAACTAGATCTGGAACGATAAGTTCTCAGTGGAAGATATAACGGTAGGCAGAGTAGGTGGCCCCCTGCGGCACCAAGGTCAGAGGGGTCTTAGAGCTATCGGAGTTAATAGATATTCTTTAAATAAATAAACATAATTAATCAAATTGTTTAGAATATAGGGACAAAAACAAACAGATGTTTAAGAAATAAAAATCAAGGTTGTAAGACTCATGTGTATGGTCTAAAATGGCCTTTGATTTGACTATTTGTAGAATGTTTATTGAATTGCCCTAAAGAAGGTAACAGTAAAATTAGTTTAAATTAAATATTCTTTAAGTTAACTTTATTTAGTTTGGAAAAACAGCTGTGTGGAAAATTAAAAGAAATCTAAAAGAATGGCATAGATATGAAACAATTTTATGATGAATTAAAACAGTTTTTGTACTTTGTAAAACAAGACAAAAACAATTTAGAAACACAGTATATAAGACGGCAAGAAAATTGTCAACATCTTATCCAAATTTATTCAATTTAAAAATTTATTACAGAATATTAAACAATACCTAAATTATATTCTATATTGCGTGTTTAATAAATCTCGTTATAATCAATCTCTATTTGCTTAAAGCATTATTCGAAGCATATAAAAGAAATGATATTTTGTGAGAGTGCCTCGTATAATTGTACCGCTCGTATAATTACTTCAACACTTCTTCGAGTGCACATATTATAAATAGTGTTAATGGTTATTATTTTGAAAAACACTGAACTTTTAAAATATCATAGGTAATAAAATAATAACGACAGTTTCAGTGACATTTCGCCCTTGAGATCTCATCCTCCGCTACTTCCCTCGATGGCGTTGAAGCCCCTCATACTCCCCTCCTACACCACCAATAATAATTCTCTAATATTGTAGATTGACCTTGGTTAACCAAACAATCCATTCTAGAATGTTTGTAACTTTATGTAGTATCTATTATTTTCTTTGGTATTTTTCTCGTATTGAAGAGACGCAATTCTCGTCGCTGCGCTGACGCAACGGCTACGGCAATGACAACAATATCAAACTCCAGCCTTTATGTGTTTCTTCTCTTTGCTATACTCATACATTCCAATACGTCGCCATTTCAGCGTTGGATAGACTGAACTGAACTCCATTTACAATACAGTGGAAAATTTTCAATCTTAGAAAATGAATGAAAAAAATGCGATTAATGATAATTTAGATTTATGAAAACAAAAACGATGGTTGTGGTAATTCCCCTTGCTTGGACGGTCTGTTCTATTTGTCAAGGGTAGGCTACTCGATACCCGATACCCGATACGCGATACCCAATACCCATTGTAGTTTTGATGGAACGAGTACACAAAAATCGTTGGGAATGATAATAACGATCATACCCTACGACTTAGACTGGATTATTTATTTCTTGCTGAATATTTTTATTGAATTCCAATAATATTTTTTTTATTAAAAGTTGAATTTCTTCTTTAATATAATATGGGTATTAAATTTCGAAGCGATGCCTGTTTAATCAAAATTAACTTTTGTAATATTATTGAGAACATAACGCGAGAACAATCAAAGTAGTGCGTGTAGTTTAGGTTAGAATGGTTGCATAAGGCACAGGCTTCAGATCGAGTAAGTAAGTCACAATTTGTCAAATGAAATAAATTCTTAGCTTATACCCTCTTTTACGTGACAGTAAAGTCTTGGAGAAACTTAAAAAAATGCTTAAATACTCTCTAGAATTCTGTTCCATACCAGTATATTCAAATTTATACATGATGAATAACATGCCCTATTATCCCATCCAGAAACAAGAATCTAATAACGGATTGGTACCACACCTTCTTCATAGTTATAAAAACCTGAAACAAAAGTACATTGTGAATTTATATGAAATGTAGCAGTCGTTGTTTGAAAGATGACACTAAACGGTGACACACAGTTTTGACATCCGTGACGCCATCTGATTTCAAACACTAATACTTATCAATTACCTCTAGTATATCACAGATGGATCGCAAATGAAATGAAATGAATATTTAGAATTTGTTTTATTTTTATACTCAAATCGTAGTATGACATGAAAACATTTTTAGTCATAATTTATACAGATGTTATTTTTGCTCCTACATTTTTTTTTTAATTAGTCAAAGTTATGTTCGAAATTAATTGAAATTTTAGTCTAATATTTTATTTTAATCACTAACAAAATTAATTGTACATTAACAATTATTCACAGGGTAAGATTAAAATATTTTTAATGGATTTAAAATATGTTTGACATTTTTAGAATACTAAACATTTTTTGCTAAATATATTTTACTTGGTATGTAAAATACATAAACAAATATTACAAAGGTGTACAGAAAATTTATGAAATGTTTTCGTTTCATTTATGTAAAATTTAAACAACTATTATGTAGCATTTTTGTTAAGTGATTCAAAATTAATTAGTGAATTATTTAAATATTTAGAAATTTATAAAATTGAATTATAAATTGTGAAATATGTATAAAAAATGTTTGATGGTGGCTATGACGAATAAAAGTCAAGGCAAATAAGTAAATAAATATAAAAAAAAATATACATTATGTAGCATTTTTCTACAAATTGAATACCATTGGTACTTTACATCAGATTTCTGTGTTCGGGTTCGGGTTTGGGTGTTATCAAGTTTATATGATTATGTTCAAACGAATGTATTTAAGACCTCGACACCATTTAAACAGCAAACATAGTAGGAGGTTGTGTGTGGTTTACACCTTTATATTTTTCTTTCCAGACAATGAGTGACTTCTATAGCATATTGGGCGTAAGCAGAAATGCATCTGAGTTAGAAATCCGTCAAGCATATCGCAAGTTGGCACTAAAGTATCATCCAGATAAAAACCCGAAATATGGAGCATCCGAAGTTCGCAAAAAATTTGAAGAAATTCAACAGGCGTATTGTACATTATCAGATATTGGAAAACGAAATCTGTACGACATTACGCACCCAGAAGAAAACAAACCCAAACACCAAAGGCCTAGTACGTCTTCAGAAGGTGTTCCAAAGAAACCAGCTGCATCTAAACGAAGCAAACCACAAAAACCAAAGCGAAGAGAATCTCCCAAGGAAAAACCTTATTTTTCTACACATACGAGTATATTTGAGTCATCATCCAGCGTTACCAGTTCCGATGCTGATAGCATAGATTTCTCCAATGATAAGAATTGCACCACTTTCAATTTCTTGCTCAGCGAGTTCTACAAAGGGTCGTACAATTATGACAGAAAGCCTCGCAGGTTTGAAGACATGGCGCGGAGCAGCAAGAGCAAATCGCGACATTCCAGACAGAACGGTAACGATTCTAGTGGAAGCCAATCGAATTCGAAGTCTAATAAGCCCAAGGAATCGTCTACGAACTTCTCGTACAAAAACGATGCAAGTCAGGATCGAGTAGTCGTGATGAAATCCAAAGAGGACGGACTTGATGTTGAACTTACTTACATCAATGGAAGACTCGCGTCGAAACTCGTTTTCTATGCCATTGGTCCAATGAGGCATTACTTTTAAACGTAGTACGCATAGTACAAAAACAGAAACAATTATTCAATTATGTTATTCATTATAAGAAACTATTCAAAATTCAAAAATATTTTCCTAATTACTTGTTTTATGATTTATTGTAATATTGACTAATAAAATTATGAGTTCATTTGTAAATAAATTGACATTGTCAACATTCCTGATATTTTTTAAATTATATTTTTATGTATTTAGCGGCTATTAACCAGAAAATGTATCTAGATACTATTTATGTATCTGAAATAATATGTATGTCTTAAAGAAAATCCTATGTTCCTGGAAATCTTAATTTTGGAAAAACTAAACAAAATTTGTTTAGTTTTTGCTCTATAACTTTTAATTCGTAAAAGATAGAAGCTTGAAATTTTGTAGCTGTATTAAAGATTAAATATGTTATAAAAAAAAAAATCAAAATTCAATAAAATTATTTGGGTTCATGGAGACGGTTTTTGCCGAGGGTAAAAATTGTGCTGGAAAGTTGAAATTTCGTATTTGGCCTAACTTTGGTATCTTATTTACAAATCGAAAAAAAAAATTCAAAATTTTGGAAAAAAGTTGGTCAAATAGCGAATAAATTCAAAATATTTTATATTTTGTTAAAAAGAAATATATCTTTTTAGTCAATTTATATGAAAAAATATTTTATTATTGAACGATTAAAATATTTCAATTTGTAAATAGAATTAAAATTTGAAATTAAATTGCGAAATATTTAGTTGGATTCAAATCATACACGGGGTAAACTCTGATACTGAGGCTCACACACACACACGTTTACACATTTAAGCGTTCCCAACTCAGCTTCATAAATATCCAGAATTCTCTCTGATTACAGTTAGTGTCTTAGACCTTTGATGTTACAATAAAATCACAACTGATATATCAGTGCTAAGCTAGTCAACCCAGCAAACATTTTGGAGTAAATTCTACTTAATTTCTATTACATATCATGAGTTTTTTGTCTGGAACGTTTTCGTTTTCTATTCAGTCGTTCATAGGAAAGGCCATTTTTATGACCTACAGACATCGCAACGACGGTTCACTGCTGAATTAAAAGCGACTCCGGTTTATGATTTATGACCGGAGTTATAAACTTGACACTAGCAGGGATGGCAGGGGTATAAAACTTAATGGAATTCTACTTTTTAGAGTCTGCAAAATTTAAATATTTAAATGAAGAAATAAATAGATGTAATCTTTAGTACGGATCGTGATTTTTTTAATGAATATTATTCATCTTCAACAATACTCGTTTTATTAGTTTTTTACATTGTTTTGGTGATTCAAAAATCCACGATCGGCAGGTCTGCGTTAGGTTTAAAACCTCTGTCTTAGCATCGCTGCTTAGAGTATTCGTTTAAACACATTATATTCGGAGATTGAGGGAAACAGCGTGTGCCTATTACCATTAAAGAAATATTTGTTGAAAAAAGATAGCATATACTTTAAACATACTGTACTGAACGAAATACTATACAAGTATACAAGTGTAACGGTGAAAAATATATTTTACTTGTCTAACCGCATCTCGTTTCTCTCTCACTTTGGAATGAAAATGAACTAAAAAAAATATATCCTAGTGTGAAAGAAACAACTGCTACTTAATGAATGATGTTGGAAAAAGAAAGAATATTATTATGAAAAAATTCTAACAGCTAATACAAAATCTGTGACAGGTAGAGAATCAATTTGAACTAAAAGCGACTTTTGTGTACCACTTTTGAACTATTAACGAACTTGGTAAGACTACATATATCAGATTTTATTTCACAAAATCTTAACAGGTTGGGAATAAATTTGAACTAAAATTGGTTTCTGTGTTGTTGCTTCGAACTTGTAAAGCGTTAGAATTGAATTGTACGAGTGACTCGAACGTCACTAAATAGGGCACTTTACCAAATTGTTTACTGGGAATCGATATATGGTAAGGTGAGGAAATGGTTAGAAATAGTGTACGAATTGCCACCAACCAATATATCAAAGGAATGGCAAATAACATTGTAAATTTACAACAAAACACAAACACCCAGGTAGATAATTGTCTTACAGTATAAGGTTCCACTTGTAGATAGTGTTATTTTAGCTTAGCATACAAGGTTACTCATGTACGCTCAGAACAAGGTTCCTGCTAAAACAAAATACATCACAAAACTTGAACGAGTAACTAAATTCGTATTATCTAATTTCTAACTAGTTTACTAAGCATATTGTGATATTTGTAAGGCCTGTTTTGTAAGTTTAGCATAAAGTTGCTGCTAGAATAAGATATAAGCGCTTTCTCAATTTATATTTATTACTGTATTATAATTTTGATTGAATCTTACTTAATTATTGTGAAAATACGTTTAGACGTAAATTCAGAATTTAGTTACAAGGGCTATTTCAACATTCTATTTAAGATGTATAGACTAGCTTAATCGAAAATAAATGACTGTCAATTTCAAGAACCAAATGAGACAGAAAATGATGCATTAACATTTTTAACCTTGACTCCAAAGCTTTTGAAAGATCTCTCTATACATACATACATACATATAGTCCAGTAATTTTCAATTTATTGTCTAACTACTCTCTGCTCAGTGTTCAGTGTTCAGTGCTCAGTGTCTTAGCAACCCCGATATGGTTTCAGATGAGTCATTGAGTCATAGTCAGCCAGACATCCTTGCTTGGCATTATGTCCTATCGTCCTACAGAATCCATATTAAACATATATCGTATATACACATATATTTTTCAATGCGGTGTTATTTTTCAATCGTTCCTTTTAAAACCAGTGATTTTATTTAAATAGGTTTGTAAATGAACAAAAATAGAAATAAATGCCAAGATCCAACCAGAAGCCAGACCAGACCAGTCACTGTCATTATAAAATATATTGACATTGGAAATTTTCAAATAATATATTGTCTCTATATTCCACATTTTCTCTTATAAAAAACATAAATACACAAAAATTGAAAACTTCTACATTTACAGAGGTAATTATTTATTTTATTGGCTTGTTAAAAAGCAGACGCAAAAGCAAACCCACGTGAATACTACTAACTACTAACATAATAGTAGTTAGTAGTATTTTTAATTTTATTCTTGTAGTTTGTCGAGTAATTTTCATTTAATTAAAGTGGTTTTATTTGACTAAAGTGGGATTTTATGAAAGGAGGAATCCATGAAATTTAAAATCGTACGTCGATGGTGCTTTCGTTTGATGTTCGCGTTGTGCAGGATATCATCGATATCGATATAGTCACAATGGATTAAGGGAACTGTGTCTTTATCACTTAGGGCCTTATTCTGTGAAGTATTTCCACTGGTGAAAAAATTTCATCGCTATAAAATGACGTCACAAAAGCGATAATTTTTTATTTGGTATTCTGTAAGAAATTTCCATTGATTTTATTTTTGTCGCTGGAAAAAGATCGACCAAATTATAAGGTCGCCTTCAGCGGTGACTTTAAAATTTTTCATCGCTGTATTTTTGAGAACTGTCAAACAATTTGAACAATAATTTGCTGTAGTTGAAGGATTCTACGAAAAAATAGAAAATAAGATAGTATTAATATGTATACATATATTTTTTATTTTTTTATTGACATCCCAGAATATTACAATCTATCCATAGATATAATAATATGTACGAGTATACATATGAATATATAAATATATCAGAAAGTGAGGTTATGTTGTTTGTCAATTATTGCTTCAGGTAAATGCTTTTTTTACATAAATTGTGCATAGCCATTTGAAATTCTATTTATAATAATAATTTCCCCACTGATTTTCCCGTTTTCCTTTTCGTAGATGCCATATTGACTTTTTTTAATAGATTTTGACATGTAGGAATTATATAAACAACTCTCATTTAAAATATTTTATATTCTTTCTATTTAATACTTTGTTGTGATTGGTCAAATATCATCCATACCAGTTTATACTCTTTCACCGCTGTACATTATAAAGGCGATGGAAAATTTTGCATACAGAATACCACTTTTGATATTTTAAATACAGCGACCTTATTCTATCGATGAAAAAATTACATATTTCCACCGCTGAAAAAATAATTCGATTCGTCGATTTTTTTAAAAGTTACAGAATAAGTCCCTTAATCGTTATCATTCAAGACCTCAAATATGTTTAGTGTTAGGCCCTCAGCACATGACGTGACTGGTTGCAAACCTTAGCCCCGAATCTGCCCGAACAGAATGTGATTGCCACTGTGTTGTTAGTGAGAGAACGAACATGTATTCGAGTGAGATAAAACACGCGGCACAAACGTAGCTAAACTGATTTCAAACTGGTTTTGAGCATATATTCAGCTACTATATTTCTCGGTCGCCGGGCATTGTTGGTGCATGCTTTTGATGATGATATCATCAACAGAGATGTTTACGAATACTATTGAAAAGTATTTAAATACATACATACAATCAAATATAACCCCCTGTTTTGCTATTGTTAAAAATTCTATAGAGTCACGATACACGGCTAAGGTTTGCAAAAAGTCGCCCCATGTGCGGAAGGCCTAAGAAAACTGTGCGTTTATCATTTAAAGACCTCAAATATGTGTAGTGTTATGGATCCTTTTATAACAAAAGCAATTTGAGTACAGAAACACAGTTTGGTGTGTTTGATAATATAATGTTGAATTTGAAACTGATGTTGTATGTACAGAGCTCGAAGCTCAATTCAGAAATATAAGAGTTCTGAGTTAAAAAAAGAATTAAGTAAATTACATAATGTACCTCCTTCTATAAGTTATAGGCACCTGAAATTAACTGCCCAGTAAACATTTTGGAGTCACTTTGCCATCATATTGAAGTTGCGTACGATTTTTTTATCATGAAAGAGTTCATTTACAGTCCAGTTTCTCATAGTTGTTCATATGAAATGTATATTTTATCGGCTACAAATGGCGAAACCACTCCACCTGTCGTATTACAAATGAATATAAAGTTGATGCGAACTATAATTGAAGCGCAATAGTGATGGGAACGTCACAAAAAGGGACACTTCACCAAATTGTTTACTGGGTGTCATTTTTATGAATATATAACGGAACCAGTATTGCATAATCAACTAAACGAAACAACTAAACTCAGATATCATTGATTCGGGAAGTGAACCTAAAAACACACCAGCCTGGCGTCAACGCCTCAACGCTCTTGACTATTAAGCCGTTTATAATTCTTCTTTTATACTGTTTACTTATTGTGCGTGACCAAACGCATGCGCATATACCAAAACTATTATAGTCAATTTCTTTTATTTATCATATTTAAAAATCAATATACATAACTTTTAATACATTTCAATATATATTTAATATATTCAGAAACATTCCTAAACCATAATAACACCTAACATTAAAAGGAGACCACCTATAATAGAACTAAAATCGAAAAGAAATTGAAGTTAAATCAAATAAAAATAAAGTTAAAAAAAAACTTTCATAAGCATTGATTCAAATAAAATGTATATATGATATTTTAAATTGACTGTACTTTAAAATAACAAACAAATCTTATTGGCCAATTGTTTTCATAATTGTAGTGCAGGTGCACTTATAATAAAAGCAAAAATATTCAAGTTCATACATGTTACGTTGAGATAAAATAAAATATTTTAAAATCGACAATGTTTTTTAAATATTATTAATTCCTTAAATACGAAGGTGTTGAATCGAGTCGTTACGTAATTGTTCGGAAATATCATCACCTCAGTCTTACATTGCTAATCAAAGAGGGTGGTATATTAAAATAATTGCAAAAAAGAAAATATTATAGAAAAATACTAAATCTTTAATTACAATGTAAATACTAGTTCTAGATGTGTTGAGAACTATTTTAATTAGTTTAAGTGTGTTTAAAGTACAATTAACTACCGGTTAATTAGTATTTTGATTAAAAACTAACAATAGTTTTCAGGTTATACTATTTCGCCTTGTGTCTGAATACATTGAACAGAGCCGTACTTTAGTAATCGGAGCAGTTCGGTTTGTTTCGTGCATTGTTGAATCAAACCCGAATCAAGTCAGGTATAATGTAACACATTCGTTATTTGAGAAAAAATTTGACGTTTATGATAAATATATTAAATTGATACTTTAATTAACTTTAATTATTAATTTGTTTCACTAAAGCTAGTGTAGTTATTAGGTAATAATATAAATACTAGGTAATATAAAAATATATATTAGGAGACATTAAAATATTATTAGTTAACCTAAAAAAAGTGAAGTGTCTTATTAGTGTTTTGTTAAGGTTTTCCAGAGATTCGTGATATCAATTTGGACGGAATTAGGTGAAACGAACGTAAGTGATTTACTTTTTTGTGATAATATTCTTATTATTTGTATCTACACCTTAGTTTACATGATTTACTTTTGTTGCAGAGTACTGCAATTGCAATTCAAGGTGTTTCGTTGTTTCATCCTGGTAAGTCATTTTGTGTTTTTAATTTAAGTATCTTGTTTACTTCGTTTAATTTTTGTATAATGAGCTTGTGACAATGTCCAATTGATGACTTACGACGATGAAAAAATTGATGATAATGTATGATCTGACACTTGTTTTTACGTAGTGATATTTTTATGACATCTGTTTGAGATCTATATCTTGGGGCGGATCATTTCAGAGCAGAATAACAAATAATTTAATTTTTCTTTTAGAATTTTCTCCTTATAGCTAAAGCTATAGCTTTTCTCCCTATAATCTAAACGTAATGCGTGAAGTTTCTATTTGTGTACGTAAAATATTTTACAAAAAACTAATAGGAATGTTAGCCATCACTTAATTTCTATAAAACAGAACTATATATATTGATAAAATTGGCTACCAGAACCTCAAATGTCCGATTATGTTTTAATAACTCCGTATATTTTAGGAGATATTAAGAATTAAAAAAGTTATTTTGTCTCTTTAATTATAAAAGCTGTCTAATGTCAAATAATTTCGTAGTACGCAGACTAAAAAAGAAAGTACCTCAGGACTTATTAACCAACTAATCTGAATCCAGGATCTATTGAAAGTGAGGGACGAGTTGTTGGGCATATTCCGTGCAAGACACTTTATTATTTTTACATACATACCTATCACTGAATGTCCTCCAAACAGGACAGGTTGTAATAATCTATAGAAATCAAATAAGAAAAAAATATTAAGGGATTCAACGTTATAGAACATTCCATTTTTTTATATGTATAACAGAGACGCATGTAAGTGTGTCTGTATGTGCTGGTTATTTACAACTAACAGCTCGGTTGTGTATCCCATGAAGTATTATATTGCAAAGGTTGTGAAAAAGGCAAAATAATCTCGATTGCTTATTTATTTTGTGACGTATTATGCATATCTAAATCATACGGTAAAACTGAAATTAAAATTTGATATAGCTAAAATTCTGTCGTTAGGTTTTTCGTTTATATCTTAAGTTTGTATTAGCGGGTAGGTTTTAATTAGAAGTGACACCAAATCAGAAATATTAATGCAGCGATCTTGTAATTATAAGACAAAAGAGAACCGCACCTTTCTCACAAAAATTGATTTTAAATTTAGAATAGTTTGAAATTAGCTTTCTAGGTTCTTAATTAGTTCACATTCTGATTTCTCAATGAATAAGAAAATGTATTGCATTAAACAGCACACGCGGCCGCCAAAAGTAGCACTGCATATTTTTTAATTACTTTATAAGTAATGTATGGTATAAGTAATGTGGGTGGGACCAGGGGGACGGGGGGGGGGGGGGCGGCGATACTCGGCATTGATTTCCTGTGATTTAGGTCAATTAGGCTGCTGATCTACTTTTCTTATGCATTTGACTGTACTTTTAACTTTTTTAAACTATTATGTTATAAATTATATATTGGTGAACGATATTATAAACAAATATATGTAAATATATAACAGTATACAGTTTTGTTATTGATAAACGTATGGATATTTTATGTATTACGGAAGGTTTTGTATAATATGATTAAGAAAGCGCAAGAACTGAATCAAGAGACTATGAATTTAAATAAATACTCGTACTTGGTATATGGTATCTATGGTGTTGGAACAAAAATAATAGAATAAAATGGTTGCTAGATCTAGGCCGACCCAGCAGTTGTGCTTCTGAAGATACTACGAGTATCAAATAATATAGATCAATGATATGCGAAGCTGTACTGACTACTGACTTGTCTTGTGACTATCTCGGCTACTATGCTACCCGCTTCTCGCTTCCCTCTTCCATCTTCCCCCTTCCGCTATGCCCGCACTGAATATTACATATTTATAAAATAAATACTATTGTCCAGGGCCGCGTTTATGGCAAGCCAGCCACGTGTCTGGAGTCCCCTAAAAATAAGAGCTCTGGTTTCCGGACCAGCACTGTATTAATTTGTTTTGTTTAATTGATTATATGCACATATGCAATGTATGATGAATACATTAGTCCGTGGCGTTTAAATATGTGAATAAGACAGCATTAAAATTGATTACATAAAGGGAGGCCGATAGAACTAACAAATATTGAACTTCGCGTCGTTTTTGTGTTTTCAATTTAAATATTCCTAAATATTAATTGAACTATTTGTTTGTTTAATTTGTTCAACGTTGTCCTGTTTCCGATCCTGACTCCAATGTTGGCATATACACAGCAAACCGAAATCAAGCGTAAATGATATCGGCCACTGTTTTGTCTTTGAAATTTTTAATTGTATTTAATAACATATAAGACAATATCTTCAGTTTTATTAGGAATTGTAAATTTTAAACAAACTCATATGTTGCTTCTGAAATTTAAAGTTTATTTTGGTAATTTACATAGATATGTTAATAATTATATTGTTTAACTTGAATCATACTATCATATCTGAAATTTAGAGAAATGACATTTAAAGTTTATTATTTACCATAAATTGTCAATTCCATTTTATCTAATTTTATTATAACCTAACAATATGCACTCACAAACTAACTAAACGTGAGTTCTGTCCAAATATTAACTGTGTTGGCTGTTATTCCTACAGCAACATCTATTATTTACAAAAATTATTTTATAGATTAGTTTTTCACTTGCTAGCTTACTACGAGCTAATTAACGTGTTACATTACCTTTATTTCTACCTGAGGTCATTCTTTTATACATGTAAGCGCATAAGGACTCCTGTTTTCAATTATAATTAGGGCACGAAAGCCTCTAAGCCGGCCCTGATTTGACCAAAGTTGATGTTCTAAATACGGATTATGTAGATATCACAAACTTTTATTTTAATTAAATTTAAAAAAATGAACGTTGTTTATAAGCAGATTGTGCTACATTCTGCGTGTTGAATTCTGCGATAAACACAAATTACGAATAAAATATTTATAGGTATAGTTGTATAGGTTGTACATTTCTTAGAAAGCAAAGTGTTACATTGTTGAACTAATAAAAAATATCGAGATTCGAGGAAACACAATAAAAAAGTAATGGGCATGTATATTATCATTTGACAGTTCCAGTCTCATTGTTTTCTAAAGACTATTTGTATGAAAATCACTAGAAAGTCTGATTATACAACGGCGAATGGCTTGAATTTAAAGTCGACTTTTATGATTTCTTCACATCTAAGCTAAATTATATATAATTTTCTTATAATAATTTTTCATAAGGACTAATTTTCAAACTGACTAAAAAAATATTTTTTTTATCAAAATAAAAAATATTTTTAATTTATGCGTTATTTGACCAACTTTTTTTCAAAGTTAGGGATTTTCTTTTCGATTAGTAAATAAGTTACCAAGGTTAGCCTATATAAATAATTTCAACTTTCTAGCACAATTTTTACTCTCAGCAAATACTGCCCCCGTGCCCCCAAATAAAATTTTGAATTTTTTTTTATTAATAATATACCTAATTATTCTAGTATCCAGAATATGAACTTTCTACAAAGTTCAACCCCCCCTTTTTCAATTTTTGAATTTCTAATTGAGAAATGTTTATATCTTTTACGGATTAAAAGCAATACAGCAAAAAGGGCTCACTTTTTTCAAGTTTTTCCAAAATTACGGGTTTCCAGGAAATTCAGGGAAAAATCTGGGGAATTTTTTTCTCTACAAAATTTTCAAAAACATTGACAGAGTCGTTTTCGAGCGACCATACGAATCGCGTAAACATATAAGAATATAAGAAAACAAACATACACCTCGGACATTATAATTAAGACTAGCGCTTCGCCCCGTCGCAAAGCGACGTGTATATAATATTTATGAATAAATAAAAGTTATTTACTAAATTGAAAATAATGCAAAATATTATTTTTAAGTAATTTTCGCTAAAATATATCCCTTTTTAAATTTATGTTTCCTTATTTTGTTATAATTCTTTCATTTACAGTAATAAAGCACTGTATTGACCGGTCACCAGTGCCCCCGCCCATAAGCCCTAATCATAACCTCTTCTATGCGCTCTTACGTTTCCAAACTTTTAATTTGATTCCTCTAAACTTCCGCCATGGAGCACCTTTTTCCTTCAGCACTCTGTATCGCTTCTTTCCTGACCATCGTCGGTCCTTAGAGTACTTTCACAGCGCTTCCGCTTTAGCACTATAATTAAATAATCCTTCGTTTCCTCCTCTCTGTGTAAAATTATTATTTACCCTAATGAAGCACAGTATTGAACAATGTCCACTGCCCCGCCCCTAAGTACCAACCATCACCGCTTGACTCCATGCTCTGTATCGTTCTCGCACTTTCATTTGTATTCCTCTGCACCTCTGCCACAATGCGCCCACTTGCAACACCACAGCACACCTGAGCATCATCGCTCATTACGGCACTTTCCTATCGCCCCGTTTTACCGCAATCATTAAATAATCTTGCGCTTTCACCCCCTGCGTACTAATCTCTTAGCAATTAGTTTTCAAAATTAATACTTTACTGGCAACCTACATATTAAATTTCACCCTTAGAAGTACATTAATTTTTAATAATTATTCGATAAGATAAATGCTTGATAAAATTAATTTTCACTCATTTCAATGTAAACCTACTAATTACATCAATTCATTTATGTTTTTAAGAAAGCCTAGCAGTTCGCTCCTAATAATCTCATCTCTAGGCCTTTTCCTTCCCGTTATTGCACTTTCGATTTAATCCCCATACCCCGCCACCCACACTTACAGCACCAAAGCACATATTCTGCAACACTGTTACCTCCCAGAGCCATTATAATCTATCGCCACTACTTCTAACACTACCGTTACTTAGTACTGAACCACAGCGCCACACTCTCTTCCAATCAGGCACTATTAATTCGATATAATAGCAATTCATTTACATGAATAAAACTGTACTGTAATCTTACATTCTATATTTCGTATTTATATTTACGTTATAATATTAGTCACCCCATTAATCCCCGCTCCTGAAATAAAATTGTCAAATTTTAGGAATAGCAATCTATTTTGCTCGTAGCAACTCTCTCTACCTTTATCTACCCCTACTTTTATAAAAGATCGAAATTTCAAAATTGAGTTCTTTGGCAAAGCTTTTTCACGCCCCCACTTCCTCAATTTCACGCCGCTACTAAGGTTAAATTTATTTTCGCAAATATGCACATGCATAGTTTCTATTTTTTCACTTTTTCTATTTTTTTATATTTGGGGCTGTTAACTATTTCCCCCCTATACCCCTCACTCCTGTTCGATTTCACAGCACAACAAACGCACCAAAAATCAATCCAATTCTACTACTGAATGTAATTTGAATATCTGACTTATAGAGAACTATTTAGCTTCTATTTAATATTCTACATGCAAAATATCATCGTTGTACCTCTATATTGTTCTTATATTCGGAACTCTAATGTTGCACTTAAGAAAATGTAGTTTTTTTTATATTTTCGTAATAATAATGTCAATCTATATCTGCATACTAAATTTCAGCTTTGTATTTAAATTTTAGCATTAGTACCCCCCACATACCACCGCTACTGAACAAGTTTGTCAAATTTTAGCACGAGGATCTATTTTATTTGTATCTAAGAATATATATTCAAAACTATAGCCTTTCAACTCCTTATATTTCAAATATCTGGTTTTTGGCCCCCAGCGCCCGCCGCCTCTGGAAAGTTGCAAATTTCTATAGTGTGTCTTTAATGACACTCTATATATGGCCCCCGTTCCAAATTTTAACGTTCTAGCTCTGTTGCGACATTGCCCCCAAAAAATCACGCCGCTACTGAATTAAAATTTTGGTAATCCAATTATTGGCAAACATGCACAATTAGTGTCTTAATACATATCCAAAGTTTTAATACTTCTTTTTCAATATTTCTGGCTTTTATTGTCTCAACTCCCGCCGCCACTGGAAATTTGGGGCTGTTTATTTTTTTTCATTAATTACTGTCTACAGCGAGCCTACATATTAAATTTGAACGTCCTAACTCTATTCTAACATTGCCCCCAGAAATTCGCGCCGCAACTGAACTCAAATTTCAAATTTCCAACTATCGGAAAATGTGCACAATTATGATCTCAATACACACACCAAATTTCAGTTTTCTATCTTTTCTAGTTCGTCAGATATTTGCAAAAGTATTTTTTCAAATTTTCCAGTTTTTCCAAAATTACGGGTTTCCAGGAAATTCAGGGAAAAATTCAGGGACGTAGAAAGTCTTAGAAATTCGTCCTTTATATAATATCAAAATTTAAAAAACTTTGTAGGCGCCGTTTAGAAGATACCATATACGATTTTGTTACCGGAGATATATATAACGCTCTATATAAATATCTATGAGTTCTTATGAGTTTTCCATGTTAAATTGGAACATTACGAACATTATAATAGTAAGACTAGCGCTTCGCCCCGTCGCAAAGCGACGTGTATTTAATATTTGTGAATAAATAAAAGTTATTTGATAAATTGAAAATAATGCAAAAAATTATTTTTAAGTAGTTTTCGCTAAAATATATTATTTTTTAAATTTATATTACCTTATTTTGTTGTAATTCCTTTATTTACAGTAATAAAGCACTGTATTGACCAGTCTCCAGTGCCCCCGCCCATAGGCTCCAATCTTCACCTCTTGGCTCCATGCTCTCTTACGTTTCCAAATTTTTAATTTGATTCCTCTAAACTTCCGCCATGGAGCGCCTCCAACTTTTAGCACTCTGCATCGCTTCTTCCCTGAGCATCGTCGGTCCTTAGAGTACTTTCACAGCGCCCCCGCTGCGTAAAATTATCATTTACCATAATGAAGCACAGTATTGAACAATGTCCACTGCTTTGCCCTTAAACACCAATCACCTCTTGGCTCCATGCTCTGTATCGTTCTCGCACTTTTAATTGTATTCATCTGCACCTTTGCCACAATGCGCCCACTTGCAATACTACAGGCTACGTGAGCATCATCGCTCATTAGGGTACTTTCCTATCCCACTCGTTTAGCGCAATCATCAAACAATCCTGCGCTTCCACCCCCTGCGTACTAATCTCTTAACAATTAGTTTTCAAAATTAATACTATACTGGCAACTTGCATACTAAATTTCCTAAGAAGCACTCGTAATCCTAAGGAGTACATTATTTTTTAATAATTATTCGATAAGATAAATTTCTGATTAAATTTCACTAATTTCAATGTAAACCTACTAATTACATCAATTCATTTATGTTTTTAAGAAAGCCTAGCAGTTCGCTCCTAATAATCTCATCTCTAGGCCTTTTCCTTCCCGTTATTGCACTTTCGATTTAATCCCCATAACCCGCCACCCACACTTTCAGCACCAAAGCACATATTCTGCAACACGGTTACCTCTCAGGGCCATAATAATCTATCGCCACTACTTCTAACACCACCGTTACTTAGTACTGAACCCCAGCGCCACACTCTCTTCCAATCAGGCACTATTAATTCGATATTATAGCAATTCATTTACATAAATAAAACTGTACTGTAATCTTACATTCTATATTTCGTATTTATATTTACGTTATAATATTAGTCACCCCATTAATCCCCGCTCCTGAAATAAAATTGTCAAATTTTAGGCATAGCAATCTATTTTGCTCGTAGCAACTCTCTCTATATTTATCTACCCCTACTTTTATAAATGATCGAAATTTCAAAATTGAGTTCTTTGGCAAAGCTTTTTCCCGCCCCCACTTCCCCAATTTCACGCCGCTACTAAGGTTAAATTTATTTTCGCAAATATGCACATGCATAGTTTCTATTTTTTCACTTTTTCTATTTTTTGATATTTGGGGCTGTAAAATATTTCCCCCCTATACCTCTCACTCCTGTTCGATTTCACAGCACAACAAACGCACCAAAAATCAATCCAATTCTACTACTGAATGTAATTTGAATATCTGACTTATACAGAACTATTTAGCTTCTATTTAATATTCTACATGCAAAATATTATCGTTGTACCTCTATATTGTTCTTATACTCGGTTTATCACCCCCCATTCTAGTGTTACACTTAAGAAAATGTAGTTTTTTTTATATTTTCGTTAATAATATGTCAATCTATATCTGCATACTAAATTTCAGCTTTGTATTTATATTTTAGCATTAGTACCTCCCACATACCTCCGCTACTGAACAAGTTTGTTAAATTTTAGCACGGGGATCTATTTTATTTGTATCTATGAACATATTTTTTTTAACTATAGCCCTTCATCTCTATATATTTCATATTTCTGGTTTTTTGCCCCCAGCGCCCGCCGCCTCTGGAAAGTTACAGTTTTCTATAGTTTGTCTTTAATGACACTCTATCTAAGGCACACGTTCCAAATATCAACGTTCTACCTCTGTTGCGACATTGCCCCCTAAAAATCACGCCGCCACTGAATTAAAATTTTTGTAATCCAATTATTGGCAAACATGCGCAATTAGTATCTCAATACATACCCAAAGTTTTAATACTTCTTTTTTAATATTTCTGGCTTTTATTGTCTCAACCCCCGCCGCCACTGGAAATTTAGAACTGTTTATTTTTTTTCATTATTTACTGTCTACAGCGAGCCGACATATTAAATTTGAACGTCCTAACTCTATTCTAACATTGCCCCCGGAAATTCGCGCCGCTACTGAACTCAAATTTCAAATTTCCAACTATTGACAGATGTGCACAATTATGATCTCAATACACATACCAAATTTCAGTTTTCTATCTTTTCTAGTTCGTCAGATATTAGCAAAAGTATTTTTTCGAATTTTTCAGTTTTTCCAGTATAAGTTTTTCCACGGAAATTCAGGGAAAAATTCAGGGACGTAGAAAATCTTAGAAATTCGTCCTTTACATCATATCAAAATTTAAAAAACTTTGTAGGCACCGTTTAGAAGATACCATATACGATTTTGTTACCGGAGATATATATAACGCTCTATATAAATATCTATGAGTTCTTATGAGTTTTCCATGTTAAATTGGAACATTACGAACATTATAATAGTAAGATGATATATATATATATATATATATATATATATATATATATATACAGGGTGTCCCAAAATTCAACGATAAGCCGGCACCAGAAGGTGGTCCTGCTCATGACTACACAAGAAAAAAAGTTTTTATCTCATTTTTTAAAAAGACATTTTTTTTTCGAAAATCGAAACACCTTAAGATGTTTTTAACTACCATGACCACAATTTTTCAAATATTTCTGATTTTTTTTTTGTATCAACAACCTAAATAGCACTGCTATCCCCCACAACCATTAAAAATCCCAGAATGCTAGTAGTTTTTACACAAAAATCAATCGAAATTATTTTTTTCCCTAAATTTTTTTAAGATTTTTACTTTCCTCTACTTTACTTTACTTTTACTTTACTGTTTTTTTCCCTAAGATTTTTACTTTCTGTCCACTTTAACACTTTACTATGGCAAGTTTTTTTAAAAATTGGCGCAAGTTTTTTTACACCACGATGAGTTAAAATGGACTGAAAGTAAAAAGGGCACGGGGGCGGATTTTGCCGAGGGTAAAAATTGAGCTAAAAAGTTGAAATTTTATATATGGGCTAACTTAGGTACCTAATTTACAAATCGAAAAAAAAATCTCAAATTTTGAAAAAAAGTTGGTCAAATAATCAGTTTATATGAAAAATTATTTGTTGTTATATGTAAAATAAATATGGAAAGAGTTTAATATTTCAATTTAAAAATGCAATTAAAATTTGAAATGAAATTCAATTCACACACAAAAGACAGTCGTCGCTTGCGACGGGGGTAAATTCTAGTATATATAAAAACTCACAGTTATACAGTACCCTAGATGTGTCCGCACATCGATATTTGTATTTGGGGATCCATATTTCAAAAAGCCTTTAGTTGATATACTTTTATTTTCTTTTCAAGTGTTTAAAACTGAAGCATTTATCTCATATCATCAATTAAATGTGAATTTAGAACAAAAATACTACATAAAGTTAATGGGGATACAAATGGGGAATCCAACCTGAATCTGAAACATTGTTATGACAAATTATGCTCAAAAGGTATTTGATTTTTATTGAATCACCCATATGTTTATTTATTTATTAATTTATTTATCATATTATTCTATCATGTTTTTTTAATGACATTGATTACATAATATCACAAGCATCTACTGCAAGATTACAATAAAATAATACAATTAAAGCACTGATCATACAGGATGTAATACTTTGTCCAGCAAGAAAAAATGAACCATTACGTATTGCTGTACTTTATATTTGAATGAATCAAACAAACACTTTTAAAATGTACATAAATTTATTTATCAAATCACCTTTTGTTGTTATGACGCCTTAGACATACAGGACGGCACTTTGTATCTGTTAAAAAGATTAGATCTTGTACAACACATGCAGCCGAGAGTAAGCTGAGAGTGACTCTGTGTTGACTTTGAAGATTAAGCTATTTCCGTGCGTCCCAACAAGTCTAAGAAAGTCCTTGGAAAACTGTACTTTTTAGAAACCACACTCACAATTTCAAGGGTGTTATTATATATAATTATAAAATGAACCTTAACCCTGCGTGTGTACGTACACTGGGTCTTTTAAGGAACAATTGAAATTTCAAACTCCTATTTCTCTCTCATGAGTACAGAGCACGCTTCACCAATGCCCCCTAAAAGATCTAGGTAGTGGTAGGGACTTAAGGTTCCAGCAGCGTCCGGATCTGGCAGTTTACCGGCAAAGGCAAGCCAATGAAACAGTGCAATTTTTTTTTGCTTTTTTCTTTTTAGCTTTATGTAATTGAATATATTACTTCTTAGATTATATAGCATATATATATATATATATATAGATTTTTTTTTATTAGTTCATCTTTTTACTACAATAAGTTTTTGAAGATGGGTAATCATTTAACGAGAAAACTAGAAAAGCGAAAACGATGTTCTCTTTGCATTTGGAAGGAAAACAAAAAACAATGTATTCTTGTGTATCGTACGGGGCGCCGGTTGACGATAATCATCGCAGACACTTTTGTCCCAGTTGCGCACCGCAAATTCTCTTTTTGACACTAATTATTATTAACTAAAAATAATTATTATTTCATAACTTTTGTATTTTCAGCAATAAAAACTTATTTTGTGCCGAAAAAACACCGTTCCGTTCATTATGACATGCCTGAATCCGTAAAATATTCCCCACTTTCAGGTGCACAAATATTTCAACTTTTTGGAGCTCGCCCCAAAGACACTACATTCCTTTGAAAGCTTATAGTCTAAGATAAAAAAGTCTACAACCGTTTTTTTTAATATTTCTTTGTTATAAAGTTATGAATTTTTATTAACAACGGTTTTAAACTTTGGACTTTTGAAACTTCTGCACCATGTAGTAAACACTTCAAGAAGTAATCCAGAATTTTTTCAGATTTTTTGAAAGTTTAGAAAACTCCACAAACTCAATTGTTCTCTCAAAGACCCAGTGTACACACTCGAAAATATAGTGTTCACACGGAGGGTTAAGTATACTTGCCTAGGATTCATGATTTATCATCTAGAAATAAACGTATCCTTATGCCAAATTACGTTTAATGTCGTGTAATATTTTAATACGATAAATTTTGAATCTTATGTCAAGTATGCTAAGGTTCATTGTATAATTCATAAGATCGTTCCTACGTAAGTTCGTTCAAAATTGCACAATGTAAATAAATTTGTTGAAAAAATACCTAAGAAAGAGACGTCTAAATCATATTTACGAGCAATTCATTCCCACTCACTGTTTTGATATTTAAATTTTTTATCTAATATTTTAATCTAGATTTCAGGTTTTCATAATAGGCATTCCTTGTCACAATTGTGTTTTAATTTGAGTTTAGTTAATTTAGTTGGTGCGCATGCGTCTTTAGTAATACAAATTTTGAAAGTTCGACAGTTGGACAAAATTGAAGGTGAAATAATTAAAATTGCTGTTTTTAATAACAATTAGTAATAGAAATTGTTTTTATGTCTTTATTTTTGTTTAGTTAGTAATAAAATTAGAAAGGAATTTTATGGTAAATAATAAACTTTAAATGTCAGGTATGATAGCATGATTTAAGTTAAACAATGTAATTATTAAAATATGTATATAAATTACCAAAATAAACTTTAAATTTCAGAAGCAACACATGAGTTTGTTTAAAATTTACAATTCCTAATAAAACTGGATATATTGTCTTGTAAACATATTCTAATGATGGTAAAGTTAAAGACAGAATAATTCCGGCAAACGTTAAACCTTCACATCTACTGATCTATTACTAGTAACATTAAAAACTAAAAACTCGTCGAAAGGTGACGTCATATGAAAATTAAAAGCCTAATTTGAGGAATTATTTCCTAAAAATTTAATTTTCATATGACGTCATATTGTCCTTTTGACCTGGAATTCTTCAAATGCGCAGTTTCATGCACAATATTACATTAAATTATGTCTATTATTTCCTATAAGCAAATTGTAATTAAATTCATATTGTAAATAATTATAAAAATAAAACAATAACAAACTGCGTCACTCAGCTCTCAGCACTCAGTATTTTGCATTCAGCATTCAGCAGTTGGTATGCCGTGTACTGTGGAATCAGGTTATTCCAACAATTTCTTTTGTTTTTATATATGTGCATAATCTTGTTACAAATATTTTTCATTGATAAGTACTCGAGCATTGTAATTTAAACATTGCATGAATTAAGCACGTACTCTTTTATAATGCTAACATTAGTTAGACACTCTAGTGTAGAAAATAGAAACTATTAAATACGCGGGCTATTCAAATATGAACTGGAATATGTTGTTCATTTTATCGTCATCGTGGGTCTGAAATTAAGGTTTTGTAGGGGTGGCAAGTTGAATGATAAAATAAATTATTTATGTGGCGTGGAAACAAAAAAAATTAAGTTAATTTCAGATGCAATATAACTAAATACTACCGATACCGGCGAAAGACAATGGGCTTGTGGCCTATGTCTTAATTTCTATAAAAGTGTACTATACTCGTATATTGATAAAGTGGGTTACGAGAACCTCAAATGTTCAATTATTTTTTAATAACTCCTTATATGTTAAGAGATATTAACAATTAAAAAAGTCATTTTGTCTCTTTAATTATTAAAGTGATTCAATGTTGTATACATTGCAAGTGACATCACAATCCTTGTGTAAGGTTACCAACCTTACAGCTCATAAATCTCTGCTATATGTATTTATATATCAAAATATCAAATATTATTTACAGCTATTTCAAGGAACAATAAAATTTCAATATTATGTCTGCCTTAGCAGGGTTAAATAAAGTAAAAACTTATTATTCTTTGACTTAACTTAATTAATTGAATACCAACAGCTACAGAACATTACCACAGCACTGACCTACTCACCAAATAACTGACGTTAAAATGCATTTCACGTCATACAAATATGGCCGACCATTTCTAGCACTAAAACTACAATTCAAACTTTTAATTGCTATATCTCCGTCAATATTTAAATATTTAATAAAATAGACACACTAATACACATTTATTAACATCAATTTCAATCAATAATAGAAAAATCGACCACTAAAAAATGAGGACACAAGCCCATTTGATTAGATACAATTGATTTCGGCTGAAGGTAATTCTGACCAGTGGCTGCTGCTGGCTACAGAACTGGTAGTGCTCTTTACTACTTTATAGAGAATTACTTTACTAACTTATAGAGAATTAAATAAAGAAATGGCATAAGCGGTCCAGCTGATTTTATGTATACTTAGTTGCAGAAGTGGCCTTTGGGGATGGCAAGCAGGGCCAGGGGCCTCGCATTCTCGCGCAACTACCCAAGTACAAAAATTCATCACTATATATGTATTTGAATCTCTCATCTCGTTCTTTAGAAATTCCACTAGAATCACTGCGTATATCTTTTAAGGCATTCATGTACCTTAGTTTATCATCATTAATATTTGTCGTCTTTGTGCTTGTTAACTTTTATAAAACTTTCAATATAAAATTTTATTTCTCGTCAATTATCTTAAAAAATACTTACTTACAATTCACAGAAATTATACAAAGAACAAGTGCTTCGCAAATATCTGCCGCCACGGGCCTCGCAATGGCTAACACCGCCCCTGCTTAGTTATGAAAAGTTTTATTATTGTTTTTGATATAATCAATATTAAAGTTAATACTAATTCACAGTCACAGTAACGATTCACAAACGACTAAAGTATAAAAAGTCAAATACCACCCCTAATTATATAAATAAAAATATTCTTACAATAACTGACGCGTCACGTGTCAGTAAGCCCCGGTAATCTTCATTCTCGTGCGCTGCCCGGTGAACACCGGATTCTTCATATAATTTGCACTGAGTTCTCACGCGCTAGATCATGTATCGCATATTCCATAGTAGGTATATTGAGCAGCTACGTGCGCTGTGGAGAGCGCACAGGGAATATTTCTTTGAGAGAAAATAAGTTTTAATTAATTCGGCATAGAGATTAAGTTGATTCCTTGCAACTTCCTAAGTATAAAGTCAGTATGTAATTGGGATATTAATAATATTTTGTGATTCTTTTTTCTTTTTCAAGTTAAAAATATTTGGTTGTTCAGTGCTCGAGTGCAGTTAAAGTGTGACTAGATCATGAAAAGTCATTTAACCTCGAGGTTAAAATTTGTTGAGTCATTTTTTTGGGTATTTGCGGATTCGCAATTTGTCTTTTCGCAGACCAGTCACAAATCTATTTCTTTTTGATTAAGTAAATCTTCTTTATGCGATACCCCAGCTTCAATTCCTTCAAACGACCTCTTCTTCTATTACCATCCAAGACAGCACTGAACTATATTAGCAGAAACTCTAAATCTTATTTTAAAATAAAATATCATTATCTAAAATATTGTATTATTATTAATGACAGAAACACTCTTGTTATTTAAAGAACTTGCTTGAATGAGTCAATAAAAAAGCAATTAGTTTTTAAGCATGATTAGACAGTAATCGTTTCATTATGTATTTAAAATAAGTAACTATTTTTATTTGTTTCCTCATCAAAGATAATTATAGTATAAATACAAAAAAATCAACTGTAAAATAAGATACTTATTTTACAATAAAATTTAATTTCAAAATAAATTAATTTTGTTTTAAATATCCTAAATCTGGGTAATGTATTCGTATTTTGCACGTCATGATCTTTTAAAAGGGGTGTGTGTCTGAAATAAGGGTTGTTTTATTTTCGCAGCTAAGCTAATGCATACTTGTTATTTCTGTTTAATTAAAAGTGTCAAGCTACGTGGAGACCTAATATACAAAATAGCCCAAAACGTAGAGTGTAGAAAATCAAACTCAAATTGTTAATTATTGTTATTTTTTTCGTATTTAAAATGCTAATAAAAATGATCAAGTATTAATCACACTTATGAAATTATTCTGATTCTTAATGTGCAGCGCTCTTAGACAGGGTGCGGCATTGGAACTTTTTAGGTCTGCCTCAGTATGGAACTGCATTTAAGCGAAGGCGAATTCGAACGTAAATCTGCTACTATTCTCAAAACAAGCCGACTTCTGCGTCTTTGCATGTGTGTGTCACAAAGCATAAACACCACATACCGATACGACAGTACGCCAAGTCAACTAGTGTACTGTAGGGGTTGTATTGGAGTCATTTACACTAACATAATTTATCGTGACTGTTTTTTCATTCTCTTTAAATGAATTCGTTTGGTCCCTTCCATGAATACGCTTAGTTGATATGAGAACTACGTAACTCCCGTATTCGGGCGGCTTTGCCGTTTGCAGTGTGCGAGATTCATTATATTTACAGGGTTCGGATAAGTAAAGAGTAGTAGCCCGTATACACCCGGCCAAAATTCTCTTAAATTCGGTTCCATAGTGAGACAGGCCTCATTTTAATTCATAAAACAAAAGGTATTAGAGTTATCATTTTCAAGGATTACTTTGAAAACATATTTAAATGTACCTATATGTATATAGAGTAAAAATGATAGAATCTCCATTACTTTCTGTTCTACGATTATTTTAAAATAAGGAAGATCCCGCGGCATACTGTGTATTGTTTAAAATGAACCTTATACATACTTGTCATAAGATTCATGTTCATAATGTATCGTCTAAAAGTAATATACTTTGTTACATATAAGGCTTTATGCGATTAGGCTTCTCTCACGAACCCGTGCATATACGTAACTTAATTTTAGACCAGCAGTTCAATTCAAACTAATTCTAATAAAAAGTCGGAGGTCGCAAGTGTTTGGTTGAAATGAGAATGAGAATATGGAGTCGTATACCAGGTATACATAAGGTTCATTTTACACTGGCATTCATTTTACTCCACATAAAACCGCTGAAAGTTAGAATGAGGCCTTAGGTCATTATATAAGAAATAACCAAAATTTTCTATAGATCCTCAATAACACTACATGTATATATATATACATATATATATATATATATATATATATATATCACAGAAGCAGAAACAGAAAGAGACAGAAATAAAAATATTCCTTCAACTCGTAATGTATATCTTGATATATGTTCATCTGAGTTTTAAATGGTTTCCAGCAATCCTTTTATTTTTCTGCTTTATCCTTAAAGTAGAGTAAAGTATATGAGTATAACCAAGTATGTATATATGTGTTGGTGCACACTACACTATTGTACACATATACGATAGCAGGATAGATAGAAAATTGATTAAAGCTCTTTAAAAGATGTATTCATCTTTCTGATTTCTAAATAAATATAATTTCGTATCATCGTCTCACAGTGAGTCAGTGACAATGCATTCTGATGCAGTCTGATGCAGTCTATTTTAAATATTAATCTTCACAGACATGATTAGACTTGTATGGCGTTATTAATCAGCATTCTACAAATAAATTATTTATTTTATGCATAAATCAGAATTATGCAAATCTAATTCTTGATTAATTAATATTTGATAGAAGTAATTTTATTTTACTGCTACGGTTTTATCAAAATTAACATTTCAAATGTCTTATTGTTCGATAATAGATAGTATTTAGTAGATTAGGGCGGGGGCACACTGTATTTACTACGGCCATAGCTCGTAGTGTGCTTATTGGTGCGATAACACTTCCAACACGATGAATTTGTACGTGTATGGTGTTGTTTCAATCCTTTTACGATGAAAATAAAATTATCTAAAGATAGATTTTTATTTATCGTTAAACTCACACTATGGTGTCAAAGCTTCATAACTGTCTTATAAATGTATGATTATATTTAGGGCTTCACACGAGACGAGATAAGGCGAGAGTTTCAAAAATCTCGCCTCGTTCTCGCTAGTTTAGAAATAGGTATCGTTTTAGTCTCGGTCTCGTCTCGTCACATGTCGTCGTTGTGAGAACTTACTCCTAAGATAGTCCTAAACAAAGTAATTCATTATATTATTTCGGCTAATTATTTTTTCTCACCATTAATTGTATTAAATTTTAAAAAATATTTAAACCTTGAAGAATTTTTTTTATACACAGTTGACCAACTGGTTCTTTTTGCATCACTTAATGCATCATCACTTTCATCTAATCTCGGTCTTTTTTTCATGTTGACACGACTAACATCTACAACATTTGAACGACATATTTGCGGCAACTTAAGCCTAAAATTTCTTCAAACATTCGCATTGTAAATAATTTCTATTCACATTTATTTATTGAGATATTTCGTAAATATATAACGTTCTCAAGAGTGGAATCGAGACTCTTGGGTCTCGCCGTATGTGGTCTCGGTACCGTCTCAATAGTTTTCAGAATGTCTCTTCTCTTATCGTCTCGGTTTTAGGAGACGAAAACCGAGACAGGACGAGAAAAGTCTCGTGCTCGAGTGAAGCCCTAATTATATTTGGCATTATTAATAAAGTAGTGACTCCCGCTGCTGGTATGGGAAAAGTAATAACCCTCATTAATAGACAGTACAGAAATAGACATACTATAAGGAAAAAGCGCAGTTAAAACCTTTTTGATTTATTTATCTACACCAAATATGGTGTATAATAGGTTCCAGAATGTACTTAACATTAATGTAATAGGTTAAGTCAAAGGGTGGCATCGATGGATGGCAAGCTCGCATGTCATATTTATATATATTCCCAAAATTTGATTAATGTTCTTCGAGGACAGATTATAGTAAATTATGTATATTGTAAAATAAAAAAAATAAAAAATCTTCATACGATCCGATTCGATTTCAAACTGTGCAAATTCTGTCCCTCTTCAGATTCGATAAAAGGACAGTTCGTCTGAATCTGATCGTATAAAAGGGGTATTAGATTTTACATTTGAAAATATATCAGATTTCTTATTGATGGACAATTATTTAGAAATGACAATAATTTTAATATATTCATAATTTCTTGTTGCATATTTTGCAACTTTAGTAAAAGGCGTCAAACTACTTTGAGTAATCTTTGAAGGCAACACAATATAATTTATAACCCGCTTGAGCAATTACTTTTCGTGTCTCCTGGTCTGAAAGACTTTAGAAATGTATTTAAATTATATATATATATATATATATATATATATATATATATATATATATATATATATATATATATATATATATATATATCTATATATATATTTACTTACAGAATATAAAAAACCGTTATTTTTACAATTCTAGGCAAAATGCCAAATTTCATAAATATCGGTTGACGGGTTTCTAAGAAAAATTGTTTGGTGTTTACTATAGACTCGTATTTTATACTCGTAGTATCATAATTTTTTGATTTTAGAATCCTAAATCTTTTTTAAATTAAATTTAATGTCACATATATTCATACATATGAATTTGTATACAATATTGTATAGAATCCGACATTGTGGAAACCAACATTACAAAAACTTTAGCACACAAAAAGGCGAATTGTTTTAATATTCTTTTTCGATATTTATACGTAATACAAAGTACTGCTTATTGATCAAAAAGGATTTCTAGATTTGTGAATATTCATCGTTGTATTCATTAATTGGATCTATCGTTAACAAAGGTATGCAACGCGTTTATGGACAACAAATGACATCGTCTTCCGATCGACAATCTCAGGTCTTTCAGAACAATCTTTCAATGGAGACTTGTGAACGCTTACCTATAAGCACAAATCTCAATCAGAATATTGGCAAATGTTAGCTAGGTTTTAGCTAATGGTAACTGAATACAATAACGTTTTCGATTTGGAAGTGCACAAAACTATAAATAGTCTAATATTTTCCCAGAAAGACATTATGAATATTTAGCCAATAGAAGTTTTGATAATTAATTTAGTGACTTAATTTAGTAAGCGCAGTTCATATAGAAATAGAAACGACTTAGGCAAGTGTATTTAAGCGAATTTTGAACGCGCTACTACGCTTTACTTATCCGAACCCTGTAAATGTAATGAACCTTCTCGCACACTGCAAGCGGTAAACTGCCCGAATACGGGCGTCACGTACGTCTCACATTGGAACCAAATTTTTGCGAATTTTAACCAAGTATTATTCTCGTAAATGCAAGCAGCCGGCTCAGACTGGTAGGGAAGGGGGACAGTGGTGTATCGATAAAGATTAAAATAAAAGTTTGCTCTCATGATATTGTGACACAACACATGCAAAAAACACAGGAGTCGGCTTGCTCTGAGAGGTCTAGTTCGTCGTCGCTTAAATACGCTTGCATAATGCGACTGGCCTTAGACAACTCAGTCATAAATAAATTATTACACATGCATAATATATTTATATTATCTAACACCCCAAAACACATGAAAATTTTGTATTTATCATTATTTTAGTACTATTCAAAATATACCCTTAAATATTTTGCAATAAAAGAAACTAGACTTGCCCCAGTTACAAAATAAGCGGTTTATTTATTAAAACCGACAACATCGATTTTGGACTGGCTAGAGTTTAATTTATTGAAACCGTTAATGTATTTAAAACAAAAAATGTTGAATATTTGTTCGCTTTTAACGTGAACATTTCGATACGAATACATAATGCTGGCTGTACCATATACTCGTATGCCAGATGACCCGTATGCTGCTGCTCGTACGTGACGAATAGTTCTACACGGTAGAATTTACTCAATAAATTTAAAGATTATCAAAATATTCAAGTATCCAACGTCTAAACAAATGTACAGGACTTTTCTCAAAGGTTAATAATGAAACAACTCACTCAACATCGTACATAAACAGGTAGAAAATTGTTTTTCAATGTTACTTTCATGCTAGCTTGCCACAAGCTAATTCCAAGTTTATTTTCTACTATAATGTATTTCTCATATTGAAATATGTATTGTTTTGCGAGCTTACTATAAGCTAATTAAAGTAATACATTGCGTTACATTTTCTACCTTGTTACTCGTATAACACAATTATTAACTAAGTGTCGGCACAATGGCCTAAGTGGTGCACAGGAGTTTAAATTTTGGACCATTTGTAATACAGCTGAAATAACACAATGGTTTTTACCTATTTTAAAATATTTTCTTAGACGAATCTCGATAAACATCTTTAAATATTATATAAAATAAACCTACTATAACCATATAATGAAAAAGTATTTGTATCCCAATAGAAATAGATTCCACAACCTATATGAGAACACTGTAGAAGCCCACTAACGGTAAAGCATATTATTCTTCGATGCTCAAGGTACTCGTCGCACAGACTAGGCTGTAATATGCCTGAGGAATACAGGCAGATATTTGAAAACAGTGAAAATCTGAAAAACCTTATTTACTTTATCAATGAAAATAATTTAATCTCTTTATTTTAAGAACCCATACTCGTATCTATAAGTTGTATATTATGTATTGTAAATGTTTATAAATGAATATATTGTATTAAGTGCTAATAACTGTTGAAAACTGATGCATTCAAATAAATATTTAAAAAAAAGAACTAAATTATTTCTACGAGAGTGATAAAAAAGAAAAAAAATGTCTTGAGAAGCGAAAAAGGAGACGTAGAATCTTGTCAGTGTTATAACGAACTTCAACCTTTTTGCACTTTTCTTCAAATGATAAAACATTTTTTTAACGTCGGCATATTTCCGATACTGAGTTTTATCGCCGATGATCTCTGATTATGTTAATAGTATTTATAGCATTGTGGCCTAAATACAGGATGTCCTATACAAATGTATACACTGTTTAACTGGTCATTTTATGTAGATTCATTTACAATTTAAATATTAATCAAACTATGTATACATTTTTTGGTACACCCTGCGAACTATACCGCTGCCTTGTAAGTTTTATGATTATGAGCACAGCAATCAGTGTCAATCATAAATGTTCGGGTCTCTCTTCAAATTTTTGTCAGATTTTCTTCAATTGAAACGAGGTGGTGTTTTTTCAACGATGATACTTTTATGGCCATTCTTATATTAGAACTATACGAATATTTCTCCATTTTTTTATCTCCATAGCTGTATAAAGATTTTCGTACTGCGTATTTCTTGACACGTAGAACTTAATATCAATAATACCAATGCGAATAAATCAGCAATTTCTTATTGCGCCCTACTTTCAAATTGTGTCATGTCGCCGATTGATTAAACTTTAAAATCTTACTCGTATTTAAAGATTCATCTAACGGTAAAGTTAATTGAAATGATTATGTAAACGTATGTTCAAAAAATTTGAATATGAAACATGTATTTGTTGTTAGTATGCCGTTTTAACTAATGCAGTTACATAAGATAATATTTTAAATAAAATTAGAATTTTAACGACCATTAACATCACCAACTCAAGTGAACCAATCGATAGAAATCCTGAAGAATCGAGTAATTATTTATTTATAAAACAAATTAATAATGAAATTAGATAAAATCGAAATTTATTATTAATTTAAATGAGAGTTTACTTGCGATTTATATTCTTTAATTATCTAGCAATTCAGCAATCCTGGGTGATGGTTCAGGAAGAGGGGAGGCTTTTGACTATTTTACTACATAAACTGTAAATGCGGTAATTATAATTTAATAGCTACTACATAACAGTTCATTCATTAATTTTCATGCAATTAGAAATACTTAACTAAGCGCAAGTGAATAGCGGTAAATAATATTTTTACCTCCATATTAATTATCCTAGATCCATAATTATTTGCACCTTTGAATTTGCTTGCTACAATTAAAAATAAACGATTAAAATATCACCTTTTCTAAGAGCGAATACATTTTTTGCTCAGTGAAATATTTCACACTGAATATTTTCAGTTTTTTTTTTAATTTTAACTGGGCGTTGAACATATATATCGCCTGGTTCTTAAAACGTGCCTAATTTATAAAATGTTAGTACAGTGAGTTATAATTAACATACCCCTTTACATAACTTGGATATCTTAATTCAAAAACTACGGAAATGTGGTTAGGAAAATGAAAGATACGTTTAACACAAGCCAACATGTTTCTCACTTACACAAAGTTGATGACTGTAATCAAATAACACCTGATTCATAGAATCTCGTTAAGTGACAATTACTTTACGATTAACCTGGCTGTAATTGGGATGGCTTAGTGACTGCTGTAATATAAAAATATGTATTTCAGGATACTACGTTTTAAATGATATTTTCCATAACCAATAAATGCGCTTAAATTGTAACGAAATCATTTAAAAAACTATAAGGCCATAAAATATCAGCATCACAGATACCAGATTGTAACAGTTACACATATCTTAGCATAAAAGTAACTATAATTTATTTGATGGTAAAATTTATATTCTTTTACATGAATACACATAGCACTCTTGCATTATATTGATTGTAAAATAAGAAAATATATATCAATGTTTCTTCGTCAATGTCTTCAAGAAATTTAAGGATATTTAATCTTGAAGCACTGTAGTGTAGTGTAGGACTACGTAAACTTATAAATTAAATAAAATAGCAGCAAATAAAAATGTCTTAAGAAGAAGCCATAACCATGATCTCCATAATCTCCATAATCTCCATGATCTCCATAATACAACCATAAACAGTTACATTTTGTAATTCTCGTTTTAATTTCAAGAATCTGCCTATCTGTGGACACTGGACACTGGACATACGTAGCCAGTCAGACATACGAGTATTCGAAAAGTGTATTAGTTTCGTATTTATTCGTAGTTGTACACTAAACACGGATGTTGATATGTTTCATATGTGTAGCCAACAATATATCTGTATTTTCTGAAATTAATAAACATCTATTCATTTGCACTGGTCTGATCTAGAGAGAGAGTAATGTATTTAACTGATTTGAATACTGTTGGTGTTTAAACTGGCCTCCTGCGTTGTTATGTGTGTAGTGTCCTACTATATTATTCATCATTATTGTCATTCTGCTAGTATATAAGCAGGACCGATTTTCTGATTAAGTTATATTGATCGCAATATTCTACTCATTCATTCGCCATGGACATCTCGCTACTGTTACATCTCGCTACATCCAGCACCATCTTCTTAATCTGCTGTTTGGTTTTACTGATAACATTTATACTAATCGAATATTTCCACGAGCAAAAGACAAACAAAAAGTTTTCCGGAGAATTGTCTTTACCGTTACCACCAGGACCTAAATCTTTGCCAATCATCGGCAACCTTCTCTCCATGGGCGGATACGACGTACCATTTAAAGCATTTAATGCGTTGAAGGAACAATATGGACCGGTTTATCGTTTGGATCTGGGCAGTGTTAAAAGCGTTGTTGTTAATGGGATTGACAACATTAAAGAAGTTCTTATCAATAAAGGAGCCCACTTTGATAGCAGACCAAACTTCGCCAGATACCATCAGCTCTTCAGTGGCAACAAAGAAAACTGTAAGTATTTTTAAATTATTTTATTTATTTTAACATAAGTGTATGTATAATTTGCATATTTTAAATAAACTTCGTATAACTTTTAGCTTTGGCATTCTGTGATTGGTCCGACGTACAGAAATCACGTAGGGAAATGCTTCGACCTCATACATTTCCCAGAAACTTTTCGCTACGTTTTCATAAACTGGACGAAATCATAACTGAGAATATGAATGAAATGTTGGCAGGAATATCAGCTAATAAATCACAACCTACACACATTAAACCAGTGATACTAAGCTCTTGTGCAAATATATTTATGGAATATTTCTGCTCGAAACGTTTTAATAGTGATGACAAAGGATTCATAAGAATGATTGACAACTTTGACAGCATCTTTAATGAAGTAAATCAAGGTTACATCGCAGATTACTTACCGTTTCTTTTACCACTGCAAAAGAATCATATGAAGACGATTCACAAATGGTCTCACGATATTCGTGACTTCGTAGTGAGTGATGTCATCGGGGATCGATTTGATGCGTGGACCACAGCTAAGGAACAAAACGATTATGTTGATTCTTTGATTTGTTATGTAAAGACTGAAGAACAGCCGGCAATGGATTGGGATACAGCTCTGTTTGCGTTGGAAGACATTATTGGTGGCCATTCTGCAGTAGGAAACCTCATGGTCAAAGTGCTGGGATACGTTGCTACTCATGCCGAAGTACAGAAAAGAGTTCAAGAGGAAATTAGAGCTGTTACATGTTCCGATGATGGCTTAGTAAGGCAGGTGGTTTTAGATGACCGTAAAGACATGCCGTACACACAAGCAGTGCTCCTGGAAGCTATTCGATTGATTGCATCACCTATTGTGCCGCACGTGGCAAACCGGGACAGCTCTATCGCAGGTAAACTAATTTACATACATTTGTATTATACATTACATTTATTTAAAACTTAAAGAATAGGTTACAATTGCCTAGCAACTACATCAAATAGAGTTTACTTAATTTATGAATTTGTGTATTTGATGATAGATACATTTTGGTCATCTAATAACATTTTAAAATCTCTATACCTATCTGGCTAACCTACCCAATTCAGTATATATCTCTTCAACCTTTCTAACTATGTTTTTTACATTGTTACAGGATTTGGAGTGAAAGAAGGAACCTTAATTTTCTTAAATAATTACCAACTTAACATGTCAGAAGAGCTGTGGAATACGCCCGAAAGTTTTCAACCAGAAAGATTTATTCGATCCGGAACTCTACTGAAACCTGATCATTTCCTTCCATTCGGCGGTGGACGACGCTCATGCATGGGTTATAAATTGGTTCAGTTGTTAGGATTCTCTATTATCGCTAATCTTCTACAAAAATATGACATTCTTCCGGTGCCAGGACATCAGTACAAAGTTCCTATTGGAAACCTAGCCATGCCGAAGGACACGTTTCAGTTTATATTCCAAAAACGATGAGCCAATTAGCGGAGACAATAAAGCAAGCTAAAACAAAGCAAGATAAAACGTATGATAAAGTAATGAGAGTTCAAATTAAATAGTGATTTGAATGCTTTACTTATCCGACAAATATATTTTCATAAAACACATAACATAAAACATGATTTGAATGAATGTTTAAAGAATATAGCGACTTTATGAGTAGTTAAGTATAAGACTTTCTTTTTGTCTTTTTGTTATTTTCACAATCATAATAGTAGTTTGCCTTATTGGATTGTAGTTTTACCCTGCCCTACCCTGTTTTATTATGTTACTCTGTTACTCGTACTAATCTGCTGGAGTGTGCTGTGATTGTTTTAATGTGGTATAGTATAATCGCCAAAGATAAAATGTATTTCCTATTAATTACATTATGCAAATTGAAATATTAGTCTATGACCCTAATTAAAAATGTTTAAACCAATTGAAATGTGTTTCATTTATTACAAAAGTTTGAAGTGACGAAGATGTTCATTGATTAACATGACTTTATTGGGGTAATCGCTATGGGCAATGGGCTATGGGCATGGTGCGTGTGGACGCCTGTAGTCCTGCCGTGCCGTGGTATACAGTGGTGTGGTCGTCGTATTTGTTATCATTTCGACATCGCGTTTCTTTTGTACTGACAATTGCTTGAAGTTAATAGCCCAACAGTCCCAGAGCACTAATTTTATGACACATGCGGGCATATAACTAGTGGGAGAAGTAGTTTGGGTGCATGAGGATGGCCTCCTGAAGCACCACCCTCTGCGGCGCTACATGGTGTGCGGTGTGCGATGGTGTGAGTTCTATATATCAAGTGTAGAGTCATCACGGAGACAAGATACAGCGATACAAAGACAGCGCACAAGTAGAACATAGAACATAGAACAGAGAACGGCCATTCGGAGACACTGCGATTTGGACAAAGCCCAGCTCGCTATGGATCTAGCGAAACATGAAAACTGTACCATGCTATGTGTTCAGGGATGTATTATAAAATTATTTCAAAAACTGATAATGGTACTGGTAGTGGTGTATTCAAAAGAATAAAAATTGTGTATGCGCAGAGATTTAAATGGAGTGGGGGCGTTTATATAGTGGGTCCATGAGTCCGTGAGTCCGCGAGTCGGCTTTAACGAACTGGTGCTGCGCATCAGTACTGGATGTTCTGCGACGGCACTGTGGAATGAATATCTGTGAGCCCTCAACGAACCAACGAACCACCGAACCACCGAACCACCGAACCAACGAACCACCGAGCCAACGAACTACATCAACGACTGGCGAGAATCGTACGCACTGCATTGAGCAGTAGTAGCTTAGCAGTAGCAATAGTGTATCTACCACCGGAGGGCCTGGATGCGGCCAGCGGCCCACTACTCATACTAATATAAAATCGCATCGCGAATAATCCCGCGACACTATTTCACACTCAGCCTTCAGTGATTGTGCCTGTCCTGTCAGTGCATGTGCTCGTGTTTTGTGCCTTTCCGTACCTGACTCGTACACACCGTACACACTGTACACCGTGAAGTTGACGGACAATAAGTTTATTTTATGTGACAGTTAAGTGCACCACAAGTACAACTTCAAAGTTTGACCGTTTTACCGTTTGACCGTTTGATCGTTGACAGTCGACAAATACCTCAGCCTCATTCATTCGACTCATTTATTTAAATATCGGCTGTCGGTGTGTTGTTTATTCGTAATTTATTAGTCGCTTGGGGTTGTTTAACTCGTATTAATTCGAAGTTCGAAGTTCATTAAAAGCGCGAAGTCAGTGTCCACAACAACAATCGCGGTCGCGTTATCAAATTGAACGGTAAAAGCGCAAAGCGCAAAGCGCAAAACGCGGATGTGTGCATTCATACTTTCGAAACTTTTAATGTTTAGATAATTTATATATTTAATTAGCATTTTTATGAACCTAAGTAAATGTAAATATTTATATAAAATATTTAATATATTTAGTGAATATTAAAATAAGAATAAGAAGAATTTTGATAACTCGTAACTCGCCGCCAGGCTCCGTGGGCACGTTGAGGATACCGTGGCGCCCACGAGATGCAGGAGGCCCACCGCCAACAACGCGGAGGGTCGCCTCGATAGTGCACCCTCGCGCCGTGTCCCTCATGGCGCCATCGTCCCGGTTCCCACAGCGCCTTCAGCAAATTATTTCTTCTACCTCTTTACTGAACCAATTAACCAAACAATTTCCAATTCCACCTCAACGTCTGAAACCGCGAAGGCCGCAAAGGCCGCGAAGGCTGCGAGGGCTGGAAGGGCTCGGCGCACTGTTTTGTGCGTTGTGGGCTGTGTGGGTGGCGGCCACGTGCATAATGGTAGTAGAAGCCGCCGCCGGTAGCGCCATGCAGAATAGCGCAAACACAGCGCTGCACAACGCCAACGTGGGTCAGACGCACATGCACACGCACACGCATACGTATACGCATACGAGGCATCATAAAATACGTGATCGAACACGTGAGCGAACGAACGACCCACAGGTAGAAAACATAACAGCCGAGGATGGCAGAAATGCAGAACTACGACCGTGTCCGAACTGTGTGAACGTGGAAAGGACATCTAAGCACATGGAGAAGACCCACTCTACCCAGAGTCCACCGCATGTCCAACACATGTCCAGTGATTCCATCCGGTTGGAAGTTATCAAACATCAAATATTATCGAAACTAGGATTGACAGCTAAACCCAATGTGACAACAGCTCTACCGCGAGACGTGGTCCTCAAAACCTTGTACAGGGCCGAAGAATCCCGCGAATTAGAAGAAGACATGACCGTCGCGGATGACAGCGTGTCCGGCGAGTCCGAGCGTCCCACCAGCGTCCGAGTACCAATGCAGACAAATCCCCCTGGTGAGCCGGATGACTACTATGGTAGAACCAGAGAAATAATAACATTTGCCGAACAGGGTAGGTGTTAGTGATACCATAAAAATTTATATCGGAGTTGATGTAAAATTTTATATTATCACATGTGTCAAATAGGCCAATAGGTAGTGGCTAAGTACCTGTAACTTCATAGCACTTAGCTACTCCTACCTGGGTATTTCTGTACCGCTATCAGTATATTTAATTTAGCCTATGTAGCATACTAGCATATAGCATGTGTATCGATATTTATGTCCTTAAAGAATGATTGAAAAGTATTGTACTTCTTGTACGGGGATGGGAATGTATCCACGAGAGATGGAGTCGGGGATTGGTCTAGACGCGTAATCACCACGGCTCCATGGGTAGTTGAGCAATGCGGATAACGGAACCTTACTCGCAGTTCGCACAGCATAAAACGCGCAGGTTCTCATACTCACATACAGACGTACAGACGTACATACACGCATACCATAGACACATTTACTCCATACTCCTAAAATATGGTATATGTAACGGTCATAACAATAAATTATTGGCCTCATTCTTGAATTTTCCATTTTGTTTGCATTTCAAATTTAATGTACAGTAATAATGTATGTATCCCCTATTTCATCATCCAACATAACTTTTCTGTAACCGTAATGTAATATTTACGTACACTTCATCAATTTCACAAGGTAATCTAATTAATTTCATAACAACTTGTTAGCGGTTGCTCCTAAACAGGTTGAGAATGACGTAGACGCTTGTAGATAACGTGGTCTTGACTCCTGTTGATAATCGCAGGGTATATTGCACGTTGGCCGATTAGTTACCTCCACCCCATCCCCCAACCCCTCTCCGCGGCCCGTAGTCGTAGCCCACCTCACAATCAACAGGTGGTGCCGTGGTGCGGTGGTGCGGGCGCAGCTAGACCACATGCCCTCAACGTGTCGTAAACGTGTCGGCTATTGAACACGCTCGAAATTGAAACCTAAAAAGAGATTTTATAATTACGAGTATTATTGAACTATTCTTTATATTTTCGACAATAATTAAAATAGAATATGCTTTTCGTATTTTTTACTTATTAAGAAAAGTGGTTAAAATTAAATGATTTTAAAGCAATAATCATTTTGACCACATTAAAGAGTCAAATTCTTCTTGCCAGATGTTTAATCAGGTCGAAACACTACAAAACGCCGCTCTAATATTATTTCTGGCGGTAGCGGGAGCAATAACTTTAAAAGGGGACCCAAAATGACTTCAAGTTTAATAATTCTCAGTAATTTTTCCGCTCTACTCGACCAATACTTTAAAACGATATTTTCTTATACGATTTTCTTATTTTCAAATCCGTTGAAAAACGAAGTCTAGTTTAGTAATAGGCAACCATTGTGCCACTAAGGTATTGAAACAGTTAAGGCGGTTCCTCAATATCTAAGGATAAATTTTACCATTTCAATTCATTATTTTGAAGAAGCTATTAATCTGTAAATAATGCATTAATATTTGAGACGACTTTTAAAGTTGATAACACTATCTTATGGATAATTTAGTCTTTAGCTTTATAAGATTTATTAGATTTCAATGAATTACTTAATATTTTTTATTTTTCTAATTTCGTATGGCATCACAGTCCACTTTTTATCACTACATTTATGTATACGTATTAACTAACACTATATTTTTATTTCATGTTAGTAAGTTATTTTTTTAACTCCACTCTAATTGATAATGTTTAACGATTTAATGTTTAATGTTTAATTTATAATAACAATTTCTAAGCCCATTCCTGCAGATGTGTAGTAATGAGAAACTATTAAGAAAAGGTACATTCTGTGGCACATGAGATTTATTTATTTAATTCATTTAATGCTAGAATATTTCCGATAGTAGTTCGATTACTAATTATCTACAGTGACAGTTTTACCCAGAAAATATAGTACTAAAATGGAAGTCCATCTCAAAAACACGTGTTCACGGATTCATGTATTTCTTATTATGAAAGTAGCCCATTTCTTGTCATTTTTTAAATCAATTTTATGTACACAATATATTCATAAATTAGGAATTAATAATCTGAATGACAAACCATTGAAAAATTATATTTTTATGGTACTCGTATTTAAATGCATAGTATATTTATATAAACCTGCTCATCAAAGTAAATATGAAGTAATGAAATAAAATCGAAATGCAATGTTTTTAAGAATATAAAAATACAGCGAGAACTAATATCTAAATTAAATATAGTTTGGTTACAGTTTTGACCTTCTTTTAGTTAAATACTTATATATTCAATTAATTAGTTAAACTATTATTATACGCGAGATATTTTTATTTACATATATATTTACTATAAATTCTCTTTAAAAATTAATATATATATATATATATATATATATATATATATATATATATATATATTAATCTCAATACTTTCTCACGACCAGACCCTTCTGCGCACACCACCGCGACCCTCCTACTCATTGAGGCTTTATAATAATTATAACAAAGTTATAAATACTTCACTTGCCCCAATGGCTGAGTATAGGCATAACGCTTCACCGCCATCCATTTTCAGGGCTAGTTGCTTCATTGTTCAAATCTCAAAACAACTATGTTGTAGCTGGGGCAGGGTGCTAGCGTCCACGTTTGCGACCATTGATAAACACTTTATATATATACAAAGATCTAAGGTACAAACACAAAACTTTCGCGGGAACATTTGGATTACGATATCTTTTCTATAAGAATATTGTTTTTTCCGCATATCTCCTATTCTTTCCAGTAACAATTCAACTTACCTTTTTATGGTTTGATTCTAATTTAGATGTATAATTATTTATATATCTTAGTTACTCGTTGGAAAAAGAAAATCGGTTTTATCTAGTTTAACAAAAATAAAATGGACGTAATTAAAAACTAAGTGATTCTTCCGATAAATTAGTCTTATTCAAAGACGAGTATAATAACGTCTTTAATTTTTTTAAATTTTAAGTATCGCTATTGTTGGAATAAACTATAAAAATATAATTTCCTCTAATTGTGATAACTATAAAACTTAATGCCATTTACGCTGTAAATCTATTTTTATTATCTCATTTTTTAATACATTTAACTTAATATGCCATATATATTCTACATGTACATTTACAATTACATAAGTACAGCACAACATGCACCGCAATACATGCTGCATCATTTAATGAACAAACGAAATGCACAGCGACCCGTTAGCTAAAGCTGGCTAAAACAATTAAAAAATTTATATCAGTATAACAGTCATATAAAAGAACAAATAATATAATTTAAATAGTTAAATATAGCATACTAGTATGTAACAGAGCAGCATCATTAATTATAACTGCTTTTAAATCAACATTTCAAGTGAATGAAAGAAGGGAGACGGGAGATGAGAGATGGGAGCATGGAAAGATGGAAGGATGAGGAGACGTATTTTTGGAGGATCTTTTTTTTGTCAATTGCTCACTTAATATAAAATTCACTAATTATGTTCGGTCTGTAAAATCTCATTGCGTCATAAGAAATATATATATATATATATATATATATATAAAGTAATGTTAGCACTGTATACTATATTTGAAATACATAGTATGTCATACAGCCCAACGACCAGTTATCCGGCATGTGTAAATGTAAGTATCCAGACCAGACACGATCGATTCTAGTGGCTCCACCGCGACGCCACTAAAAAACTAGGCGACGTCGCTCTCCCTTCAACCCTCTTTAACCGTACCCTTTTCTACGACCGTTTCTATTTCCCCCAAAACTAGAACTATTCGCTCACAACTATAAGTGAGTCATACGGGGTGGCCGCACTATAGTCTGGAGAGAGACATGAACCACCCCTCCTTTCCCAATGCTCTCAAACCATAGATTCTCTTTCCAAAACACCCTTAAAAGGGGCTCCCAACTACCCCAACAACTCTACAGCACAACCATATACTCTAGTGATCCCAGTTTTCTAAAAATGCCACATGGCAGGAGTTCCGGCGTCCAGTAGGGGTGGGTTGGTCGCCGCAGAATACGCAATGGCTATAAAACGGCTCCCTATGTCACCACAGCAGACACATTCAGTTTGGTTGCTGGTTGTTGGTTGTTGGATGTTGGATGTTGCTAGATAGTTGATACTACTTACAACCGACGACGACGACGACGTCGGAACAGAGACCATCGAATGTTCCATGGAACATTACGTCGTCACATATATTGTCTTGTTCTGATCTTGCTCTGAGCTCTGGGCTCGGGAACATGGCCATTATGTTATGCATATACTTATAAATAAATAAATATATATTTATACATATAGTACAAGTATAATCAGTTAAAAAAGAAGCGCAATATCGTTATAGTACTTCCCCAGTAATCTACTTGTGTCTGCCATCTTTAATTTATTTAGAAATTTTACATATTTCTTAAACGTTAACAATATTACAGATGCATGGAAAAATATGTTCACATATTTCTGTTTTTACTCTTTTTAATTTAATTTATTCAATCAAAATATGAACGGTCTTACCATGTTTTCTTTTAACCACTGAAGTTAAGTAACATCAGGTGGTGGGGACCACTTTGGAACTTTATGTGCAGTTGGCATATTAATAAATAATTAATAGCAGATTATTTTATAATTTTTAAGTAGTTGTCATCCAATAGTTCAATGCCAATCAATAGACTGAGTATCCAAAAAACTCGCATAATTTTAGGAAATTCGTGTAGTTAGTCAACATTTGCCAGTATTCCAATACAAGGTGGCACTTTCCAAAAGTTTATACTTTCTTAATAGGGAGACGTAAATCAAGATAATATTATAGAATCAATGATAACATTATAGCACGTGTACAAATACTGCTTAATTTGGAAACATTTGTTGCACCCAGAACCGCCAAATACAGGTAGTGCACGCACTCGACGGCAGATTACCTGACCCTGATTACCGAAACCCTGTTCTTACATAAATCATACACAACGGTATCAAATGAATTATCAGTAATCATAACACGCGTTACCACTCTCCAGGAACGGTTATATATATATATATATATATATATATATATATATATATATATATATATATATATATATATATATATATATATATGTCAGAATATGTCATATAGAACCGATTAAACAAAAAAAGACTAATTTGAGAATTGACCACCGCGGGTTGGTCTCAACGTTTCAACGCTCTCGTTGTCTCTAGGTGTCTCGTATAACGTTAAGGGTGAATGTTCAATATTTAAAGCTGCTTTCCTTTTAATGAATAAACTTTTACAGTTTAAGGACAATGTGACTTAATCTATCTTAATCTTTTGATCTGTCGTATACGAATATAATACATCTACTGCGATATAAACAATAATATTCTGCAGATTTCGTTTTCGATTTTCTTACGTTATATATTTTGAAATTATATTGCTTTTTTCATGTTTTTCAAAATACTTTTTTAGAATTATAGTGATTCATTGTTTCAAACTCTCCTAAGAATTTTTCCTTCAAATTCATTATTTATCATTAATAAGAGATAATATTTATATTTAAACAATAAACAAAACAAAAAATATTTTTTCACTCATGCTAACTTTGTTTATATATATTATTGTTTATAATTCTTTGATAAACTTAAATAGGAGATTGTTGCAACTGTGGCATGACTAATATTTTTAAATAAGGTAATAATAAATTCTTCATACTCCACTGCTTCTGCAGTCAACTGCAATTGGCGCTGGTACAGTTGGCGTTGCATAAAATTAAGATTTTCTGTTCAGGTCACATCCTGAATGGTCAAAAGCTGCTAGAGTTCTCCCTCTCTCGAGGAGCAGAACGATCTCCAGGGCAGAAGCTGAGTGTTAAGGGAGCAACGTTATGGGTACGAGTTGACTTCAGACCAAATCTTTCAAAGAAAGCAAGGCGACTTATATCAGACCGTAGTTTAATTATTTGGGTTTTTCGGGTGAATAGTTTTGAGAAAAATGCAACTCATTTAAGTTGCAAGGTAAGTTTGATTTTATTGCCAAAATAGAATCAATTACAGTGAATAATATTAATTTAATGATTTACCTGCAGGAATTTGACAAGCAGACTGAGATGAGTGCATCGCTGTCTGTGCAGATGTCAGACTTAGGCTGGCAGAAAATCGACATGACACCAACAATTCGGAACTGGTACTCCGAAGGCGACAACGCAGACAGACTTCGGCTGCTCGTAGATTGCTCCGGGTGCAGTGAGTTCGTTATCGTTCACTTGTTTCACAAAGTATCATCATCCAACTACTATGATGCCAGAGAAGAATCCAATAGAAATGAAGAAATAGATCCGAATCGTCCATTTCTGATCGTTCACACTGATCCCAGTGTTACAAAGAGGGTTCGAAGACGAGCCCTCGATTGTTCTGGGGCTCTAAAGGGCCAGTGCTGCAAGCAAAGGTTCTATGTCAGCTTCCAGGCTTTGGGCTGGGATGATTGGATTATAGCGCCCACCGGATACTTCGCAAATTACTGCAGGGGCGATTGTGGTTCCCATAGAACGCCCGAAACATTCCTAAGTTATTACACGCATGTTATTGAGGAATACCGAAAGATGGACAAACTCAGTGGCATGCAGCCTTGTTGTGCTCCGCTAAAGTTTTCTAGCATGTCGCTTATATATTTCGGTCCGGATTACAATATCATCAAACGTGATCTTCCTAAGATGGTGGTGGACGAATGCGGATGTCCGTAAGTCGCCACTGTCCCCGCCCTCGCCGCCACCAACTTGCTTGAAGTGATGCGCAATGCGCAATGCGAGCTTTCGCATTCGAATTGAAATATTCTCGATTTGAGTTAGATAGTTTAAATATTGACTAATGAAAAAATCTAGATCAATTTAAATGGTTTATAATTTCGCCGTGTGGCACTATAATAAAACAATTGTGATTTTAAGTTATTTAATAATTGGCCGTGAGTGATTGTACTCACTTAGCTTAGGTAGAAAATCGCAAACAATGTATGCGAGTCCATAAAAAAATTTATTAAAGAATCGACGACAACTTCAGACGAGTGACGACTTGTGACAATCTTCTGACCTACGCCAGTCTGACAAGTCGTGAAACCGACTCACCGACCCTTATTAAGCTTAGGACTAAGAGGTTAGTAACGAACGTAGGCTAAGCTGAAGGATTTTACGACATGATTGGACATTTGTCATGAGCTCAGACATTTACCGAATGAAAGAGATGTATTGATATTGATATTGATATTGATATTTATCTATGGAGTGCCATTATTTATTTGTCTAATTTTATAATCTGTGATTATTATTACTAAAGACTAGATGTAATTAATGAATTAATTGTTAATACGACTCTTGCCTAGCATGGACTCAAACCATTTCAATTTGAAGTTACTATCAGCTTAACAATTAATTAATGACAATAATTAGAGTCTATTAACAATAACTATGCCGTTACTTTTAATAATTAAAACTCTCATTGAATATAATCAGGAAAACTCCTAATGGAATATATTACGTTAAACAGTTTCAAAAAATCGCGTTCAAAATTTAATGGATAAAGATCTCATTTTAAAGCACTTTGTCACCTATAATCCTAAATTTAATTTTAAATTAACCTTACCTACCTTAACTACAAATAAATGTATCCTTCAAATCTTAATTATTGAAAAATTAATTTAAATTGTAAATATATACAAAAATGGTACCTTAAGACGTGGAGTTAGTCGCCATTAACGTGACTTATCGCGACTAAATACTAATCGGCCTTGGTATTGTTGATTTTGATCTATATTACAAAAGCTAAACAAAATTAATATTACAGTGTACCTTAGTGTTTGTAATATACAATAATATTTACAACTAATAAACAATTTTAATTATATTAAAAAGTTTTTACTTACTTTTAAATGAAATCTTGGTGACCATTCGATTCAATCTGCGCTCTTGTTACCGATACTGCCATCTATGATGTTAGGCGCTGACTGTTTAAAAGGCAAAAGCCAAGACACAAACAAGACTGCAGGTTACTGTTTTGAATGATACAGTAAGTCTTGATACAGCAAATGGAGACTAGATGATCGTAAAATCACATAATGTATTTATTACATTTCTAAAACTATAATTATAGTTTAACATATATAAAAATTATATTAAAATGGGAATTTCACAACTATCTCTAAATTTAAAAAATATATAAATATAAAAATTTATACTCAAAAAAAATTCAATTTATTTCGAAACAGCTGCGAATTCAAATGAATTCTCATAATTTTTTGATGTATAAAAATGAAAAAAGCTTTGTACAACTTGTCAACTTATCAATTTATCTTGCTGTTTAATGTATGCATTCATTATTATAAAGTTATACATTATAACTATGTCCTACTACTATTAAAATTATTATAAACATAAATATTATTATATTATATATTCTTGAAATGTGACTATTACTAAAAACAAAAAATTACATTTCATATACATAGTAAGTTTTCTCAAATTCTACTGCATGATCTTGATGATGAATTTGACTGTACTCTATATTCGTACTGTCTGATTATTTGATGAATCATAAAATAAACATAAATCATTCCATTTATTATGAATAAATCGATGACAATAAATAAAGAGCAAATATATTAATTGTAATAATAGTATTTATAACAAATTTGATAACATTAAATAAATAAATAATTTTTAATTAATACAAATTTAGCTTGTAAGTAAATTACATATAAATATAAACACAAACAAAGAAAAAAGGCAAAATATACTCTCTTACTATTTTCACCTATTAGATAGACAATAAATAAATTCCTTACATATGTATTTCATAAAATGAAACCTAATCATTAAAAACCATAAGAACCATAAGAAGTTAGAGGACAAATGGTTTAAATATGAATATGAATAATGTTATAGATAAAATAGAAACCATTCATCATATTTTTAAAATAAAAATAATAACAATTAAAAACATAAAACTTAAATCTTAAAACTTTTAATACTACAATACTTTATTAACATATTGATAAAACATAAAAAACTATTTTACTAATAGGCTAGTCCAACATGGCGCCATTACGAATAATGAGGTGCAAGAGTACACACACACGCACAAACGCCCAACACACCTATCTCAAAGTGCAAGGTGCAAGGTGCAAGGGGAAAGGTGCAAATGTACAATTTCATTTGTGGGAGTTTTGTGTTCGGGGAAATGCTCAGAAATGCTCTGAAATGCTTTTCTTGAATCAGAGAGCTCCAATGTGCTGATGATTTTTCTATACTTGCACATTACATATATTTATATATTATATATATATATATATATATATATATATATATATATATATATACATATATATATATATATATATATATATAAATATTATATATATATATATATATATATATATATATATATATATATACATATATGTATATATATAAAAGCTTACCATGTGTCCAAATTTTAATTCGTTATATCAATTATACAGTTGTCCTGCTTTCTAAATTATTTTTTAAAATAAAATTTTGGATACAAGTATAAATGCTTTCTATTTTTCCTCTGTTCTCATTGTTTCCATTTCCAAGTGTAAAAAAGGAGACGATTGATGATAATAATCGTCCAATAATTTGAGTACTAAATCCCAATAAAAGTGATGCCTTTCCTTTTGCTGTTTCCCTATGTTCAGTTCTATCAAGTAAATATTTCAATAATACATTTTTTCATAAACACATCGTATATTTTAAATGACTGTTATTTAGGTTATTAATTTAAAGATTAAGTCATTTTGAACAAGGCTTCAATGGAGCGGCGGAAACACCAGTGTTTGCTTATATAGGCAAACTAATACAAGTATTTATCCGTCCTGTCAAAAGCACAAATTTTTTTTATCTATTAAATATCATTTTCATATTTTGACAAAAATTAATCGTTGCCCAGTGAAGTCACTCGCTTTGTAAAATTTCGGTCAGTTGTTGACTTGAATTCTAATTCGCATCAAGTTTTTCGTCGCTTTAATTCTGAAGGGTGTAGTGGTTTTACCAATGGGCTTGTGAACTCATTTTTTAGGGGTCGCTTTTTTTAATTTTTGATTGAAATAAATAATTGAATTGAATGAAAATAATATATGTATATTGACGTTTTTATTTTTTTAAATATCGAAAAGTTGTCGGAGTTAAAGCTATATCAAATTTGAATTAGCGTTTGTTTTAGCCCTGCTAAACATAAGACTTCTTCACAGAAGAAATAATATAAAACTTCATGGGATACTCAACCCAACTAAAAGCATGACGTATCACACATACAAATTCGCTTGCCTGCATCTTGTATAGAAGAGATGACAAATTGTCGTATGTGACATACCATGCATTGGAACGTTCTATAACATTGAATCTGTTTAATAATTAAAGAGACAAAATGACTTTTTTAATTGTTAATATCTATTAAAATATAACGAGTTATTAAAAATTAATTGGACATTTGAGGTTCTGGTAGGTAACTTTATCAATGTATAGCTACGTTTTATAGAAATAAAGGCATGGTTCACAACTCCATTGTAGCCTGTAACAGAGACATTTCATATGAACAACTGAACTCTGAGCAAACTCTGTCATGGCATAGCATAGATTTTATTGGGTTGTGTTCATAATTACTACAAAAAGATGACGTCCAGAAAGACTAAAAAGCGGTTTTCATTGGCCGAGGTTCGGTTATCAACGCTCTACTGTTTCCAGGTCTATTTCTCAAGCATCTTTATGGTGTTATCGCACACAAAAATGAAGGTTCAACGCGCCTATCAGTATCAAAAGGATAGCAGCAATCTACATCAGCAACCTTTCTGTATTATATTTAGAAATATTATCTATTGAACAACATGCTTCTTTCACAATGTGCATGCCAATAAATCGAATAAAAAATTATCTATATAAATATTGCAGAATATGTAAATGAGTCATGCCTTGTTCATTTTATTAAATAACTATCTAAGAACAGCTGGTAAACATAAGAGTTCTCTCACACTGGAATCGAATACTTACGACCTTACACATTTTATTTTGAGATGATTTTTCTACTTCAATGCTTATCGATACACCACTTTATCAAAGTAGTATATGCTTAGTAACAAGAATTCCATAGAAAAATGCAGTTTCCGTTTTTTCAGAAAATCCCAACTTTTCGGGTATATTTTATTGAGACTATTACGAATATTTACACACAAAAATTAGCCAAATTGGTCCAGCCATTCGCAAGTGATGCGCTTACCAATGATCAGCATTTAATTTTTATTTATATAGAAGAAGATTTATTCGTAGTTGTATTTATTCGAACTGGCTTGGAAGCATACATCTTCGTACTGAGGCCGTCCCTTACACGGGTCGACTGATTGATGAACTAGTCGCGCAACGAAGTTTCCTACGAAAACGAAAAACGAGCCGTGTTTCGTGACTCTATAGAATTTTTAACAATAGCATAATAGGGGATTTTATTGTGTCAAAACACAGTCGCTCAAAACCAGTTTCAAATCAGTTTAGTTTAATTCGTGCCATGTGCGTTCTCTCACTCGTATACACTTGCGTTCTCTCACTAAAAGCACAGTTGCATTCTCATTCGGTTCGAGCAGTCGACCCATGTGCGGATGGCCTTAGTGTGCGCAGTCGTCTTCTGGATCACCTGGTTTGCGCTATACACTATTCTTGCGTACAAATGTTTTGTGTTGTTCCAAGACAGAACTTCAGACCACTCGTATTCAGTTTTTGATTTAGGCCTAGACCCCATTGAAGGATAATTACGCACGGTTTTTTCACGGAGTTTTAATTCTTTACACTAAAAGTTACCTAGCACAAACTGCGGATAAATTCGTCTGAGTGTGTATGCAGTACTTGACTCGGTTTTATTCTGTTTTATTTATATATCTTGTCATGTTAATGGATGTTCAAAGCGACAGACTGACACTGCTTCCAAAGAGATACGCCGACAATAGCATATGGTATTTGCAGAATTGATTCCGTAGTGCGTGTGTCCAACGTTATGTTTATATTCAACTCTATGTTTTACAAAAAGATATGGAAAAAACCTCTCTGTGCTGCGGTGATTTCTGTAGAAATCTACAAAAAAAATTCTGCGTAGAATTAACCAAATTTAACAAATCTATGGTGTGTGCATGTTCATATGATTCCATGTATTATAGAATTCGCGTTTTTTTCTCGCGAATTTTTCCCCAATGAGGTCTAGGCCTTAGGTCCAACAAGGGATGAGCTGCGTAGTCGTCTTTGTGTTTACTTTTTCATGCACAGCGGATCGGTGAGAGAGAAAAATGATGCAGGTATAAAACATGTACTTTTATTACCTTTAGTATACAGTGATGCATTAGAGGTATAATGTGAAACAATTTTAATAACCCTACTGACAAAGTTGACGTCACAAAAAATCGGCTCCAGTATTGATGTTATTATGATCAAAATCCAGGTCTTATGACAATATGTGCCTCTTTTTCTATTTTAGGTACAATTTTTCAGTATAACCTTTTCTTTTGTTCCGACTAAAACATTTCATACATGAATTTTGTCACGTGAAGTATAAATTTTTGATGCAAAACACCGAAGTTTTTAATAATATACTGTAAAACATATATTAAAAGCAGCCATCATACTTTCACGTAGGTGAGTGAGATTTTTACGTATCCTTTTCACTTGCTTCCTGTAAAAGGGCACTGATTTCAAGGTAACAAGTACACATACGTTCTTAACTATATATTACACTATTTATTCTCAAAATATCAGCTTTGCTAAAAGGACTCTTGGTCTAGAAGTGCTGAGGTTCAAATACTTGTTTTATTCTGTAAGAATTTTAAAACGCCTGGGAGACGGCAATGTGGACAGACCGTTTGTATTCACACTTGGGGAGCATGATTAAACTGCACAATGTACACATTTCAGAAAGAGATCTTTGGTTATTGCATTATCGTTATTAATAGACCGTCATTAAATAAAAATTTATTAAAAGAAACTAAATCGCTTTTTGTTATTTTGATTCTGTCGTAATAGAAATAATTTTTTTTATAAATATCATGATTGTTTTGAAATGCATTTCATGGATAATTTCCATAATCCAAAGCGTAGAATGAGGACAAAGGCTTCATTTTTAAAATACACTCGTACAACTGTACGAGTATGCTGCTTTATCAAGTTTTTATAAAGGTCAGTTACAAATCTATATTAATAAGAAAAATAATTAAAAAATTGTTTACTTTTAAAGTTGTGAATAATATTAAGATATAATAAAAATCAGTAATCGCTCAGGAATTTTAGGATTATCAATATGTCTTTATTTTGTAATTCCAATTTACGTGTTGTGTTTTATTTTGCTTCGATATCGCTAGAACAAAGACATATACGTGGTAAGTGCAAAAAAGGGACAATTCTCGGACAAAGTACAACATGTCTAAGACCTTCATTCTTTCATTCTTATGCAATTTTAAATGATCAATTCAGTACTTACCTAAGTGCAGAGGCGGCTCTAGCCCATGTAGCGCCCGGATGCAATCAATACCTTGGCGGCCCTCTAGTAGGCGCGCGATCAAAATGGAATACTTACAGTTATATTTTCACTAGTGAACGGAAATTCGGGTGCAAATGGTGGAATTTTAAATGATGTCGGGAATCAATAGGTACACGAGTAAATGAATGAAAGAAATGAATTCAATTTTCAAAAGCACGCACAAATTTCAAGTCAATCGGTCGATTACTTTTCTAGTTTTACAAACACAAACATACGCAGGCTGAATTTTTATATAAAAAGATGTGTCTTCTGTTTACTTAAGCCGTCCGCACATGAGTCGACTGATTGCAAACCTTAGCCCCGAATATGCCCGAACCGAATGAGAATGCAACTGTGTTGTTAGTGAGAAAACGCGCGTGTATACGAGTGAGAAAACACACACGGCACGAACGAAACTAAACTGATTTGATATTGGTTTTGAGCGACTGTGTTTCTTGGTCGCAGGGCATGCTTGGTTGCATGCTTTTTAGTATCCCGTTACTTCGATTGACCACGAGTAAGTCCGACTAACTCTAGGTTACCTTACTGAGTGTATTTTTTTAATTTTTGCAAGTTTGATTGGTATATAATCTGTAGACTGCATGTAACAATTGAACCTCTATTTGCTCAAGACCTAAGGACAAGTCCATACTTTTATACGCCAATGCCTATGAATTCCCATTTTGGAAGTTACTTAATATCGTCTGATAATTTCAGTAGCCTTAGTTTGTCCAACGTTAACGTTAAAGGGTATCCTTAAAAAGTAACTAAATAGGAGGCTTAGTAACAGAGTCTGATCAAATGCTTGTCTTTAGTTTAGTTCTACTCGTCACAGTCACATAACGTGAAGCACTACGTCAACATGTGGAGATGATAGACAGACTAAAGGTGAACTCATTTTCAAAAAACCGACTGACAACATGAAAATAATAAAAATTTAAGGTTAAATTCTAAAAGTGAACTGCGCTATAATTAGGTGTACACGAGGATCATTTTTACACTAACTAATGTTTACTAAATTGTATACTTTCTACGTAATATTACATTTATGTAATAACAGCAAATTTATAGATATTTTATATAGATATTTTCTTGATGATTTTGCTAATTTCAAGGTATTTCTGAAGGCTATTTACGAACAGCAGGCATACTATACTTTGCAAGTAATGCATAACGACACAATGATCGAGATCATTTATACTTAAACCAGAGTTATGTTTTCTGGGTTTAGATTAGATTAAGTAGATTAAGGTACAGACTTTTATGAAAAAATAAAATTATTGCGATATCTTTGCACATCTTTTTTTAATTCCAAAACGGTACTCACTTAAAAAACACGCCTCGTAATTCAAAATTATATCTAGTTCGCCAGCACCCTTGTTCTTTAACAGGCCCGAATATAGTTCTTAATACTTTTCTTTCAAAAGTTTCCAGAGCTCGCTGGGTGTCTAGGTTTAATGTCCAGGTTTCGCTAGCATACAGCAGCACAGGTAGTATAAGTGTCTTGTATAGGTCAGTTTAGATTTTCTGCTGATAAATTTGGACCTTAATTGTTTTTTTTAGTTCAAAGAAACATTTATTAGCTGATTTGATTCTGCTGTTAATTTCGGCATTCAGCTTGTTTTGATCGTGAATAACTGTTACGAGGTATTTGAATTCGCTAACCTTTTCAAAGGGATGACCGTTTGTGCAAAAAGGGGTGTAGTTTACAGTCGAAGACAGAACTTCCATAAACTTTGTTGATTGTTATTGAAGTAAATTGATTGTGTGCTTACATAATCATAGAACCATATTAGGCCGAACATGTAAACTGAAATCATTAAAACCACCAATATAGTAGGAGTTCGTCGATTGTAGGACTCAACATCTGAAATAGGCCGACGTTAAACAAATTAAATATATAAATGATTCGTAGGTTACGTAGCAGTATTATGGAAGTCCAAACTGTAATTCAAAATTACACAAAGAATATTTCATTCGGAATCTGTTGAAGAGACCTAATCTAATACGTGTTATATTGTTTGAATTTGTCTAAATTTAAACCAAGATGATTCAAACCCATGATCCTGTCCACATGTATGACGTGAAGAACACTGTGAATGGGACTTTTATCGCAGATAGTTGTAGGAATGGGCTTGTGTCCTATGTCTTAATTTCTGTAAAAGTGTACTATATATTGATAAAGTGGGTTACTAGAACCTCAAATGCCCTATTATTTTTTAATAACTCCTTATATGTTAAGAGATATTAGCAATTAAAACAGTCATTTTGTCTCTTTAATTATTAAAGGGATTCAACGTTGTAAACATTTCAAGTGCATGTGACATCACAATCCTTATGTAAGGTTGCCAACCTTACAGCTCATAAATCTCTGCTATATGTATTTATATATCAAAATATCAAATATTATTTACAGCTATTTCAAGGAACAATAAAATTTCAATATTATGTCTGCCTTAGCAGGGTTAAATAAAATAAAAACTTATTATTCTTTGACTTAACTTGATTATTTGACTACCAACAGCTACAGAACATTACCACAGCACTGACCTACTCAACAAATAACTAACGTTAAAATGCATTTCACGTCATACAAATATGGGCGACCATTTCTAGCGCTAACCCCTACAATTCAAACTTTTAATTGCTATATCTCCATCAATATTTAGATATTTAATAAAATAGACACGCCAATACACATTTATTAACATCAATTTCAATCAACAATTGAAAAAGCGACCACTAAAAAATAAGGACACAAGCCCATTTGTTTACAGCGCTACAAGCGGATTGTGCCGTTAAGGTCGTCACTTTTTTCATCAAGATTATTCTGTTGTTGTTTGTATATATTATATATATTAGTATAGTTTATATATATTATTTACTTAGATATGAGTAGCCCAGTTGCAAAACCCGACATCTCGATGTCAAGTGAAATTTGGGAAAATGGCAAAAACTCGTAGGTTTCAAACTGTACTATATGTTAGACTGATTTTGTCAGGTTTTGCTTGCAGGTTTTATTTTGTCAAATCTAGCATCATTTATATCATCATGCAAAAGAAGTACTACATTAATAAGCCCGTTTGCATCATTTTAGTAAGTGTTCTTTTGAATAGACTGAGCGAAATAAGAAATCAAAATTCATTCTATGGTTTGCTGAACGAGCACAGAGATCTAGTAAAGAGTGTGGAGTAACAACTGTTTGATGAGGTATCAGAAGATGAGAGAATTTCAGACCCGGAATCGTACTTCAAAGTCAATGTGTTTAGATATATTAATTTCTCAAACTAAATCAAAATTTCAGAGCCTCGGTGACCTAAGCAATATGTTCGAAGTATTACAACCGGAGAAACTCTTTTCAAAATCTTTTTCAAACGAAATAATAAAAAAGTATGCCGGAAAACTTTCTGCTAAATACAGTAAAAACATGTCAGTTGATCTTTACCTATTCTAATTCAGAAAATTAATTCCATTAAGGAAGTCATGGATTTATTGCTGATAAAATAATCAATAGCTTTGCATCTAGTTTTCCGGAGGTAATAACAGCATCTTGACCGTTTATCGGAATTAAAGCCAGGACTAGTCACTATTGTCTATAGATGCAGAAAATTTAGAAAAACTGAAATCGTCTTCAGCTACGAATGATTTAATAAATAATTTCGCCGAACAAAAGGCATGAAAAGCATGTATTTGATTTGAATTGTTTGGCTAGCTTAGTTCCTAGGAGTGGGCCCTCTAACACATTTTGATACAGGGCCCGTCTAAGGCCCGTTACTGGCTTATTAATAAAATTAGAGAATAAACTAGAATAAACAAAAAAATACTCTTATTATTAAACTAAATAGCAGGTTTTGTTACTGTATTATACATGATGACCATATTGTTAACACCGTTCGAACCAACTGTACTTGGTTTTGCATCCGTTCCACCTTATGTTTGGTTTTGTAACCATCCGATAAAAGATGCCTAGTTCTGCAATCGATCGATTTTTTTAATTTAACTTTTCTATTATTTAATGTCTGATTATATATATTAACACAAAATTATTGTCAAAATCATTTAATAATGCGATAAATAATTAAAAAAATTTAAATCTAGTGCATCAATTTAATTCAAATTTTACCAAAAATAATATATACAGATGCATCCATTGATTTAGAAAGAAATAAAGCAGGATTTGCTATATATGAAATAAATTTAAGATATTATAAATTTAAATTAAATAACAAAGTTTGCTCTTATACTGGTGAAAAATTAGCATTATTAAAAGCATTGGAAATTAATGAAAATATCAACAATAATAAAATTATAATAATAACGGATTCTTTAAGTGTTTTAAAAAATTTAAATTCTAAAGATAACAAATCAAATAATGATATTTTGACATGCAAAATTAAGGAGATGTATTTCAATATAATAAATAAGAATAATCCATAAAATTTATGTGGATACCAGGACATTGTGGAATAAGAAGAAACGAAATTGCGGATAAATTGGCAAAGGAATCAATAAATTTAGAAATTGAGATGAAAGTGAAATTACCTTCATATGAAATTTTTAATATAATCAAAAAATTAAACTTCAATTTGAGAAACACAGATTTCTTTAACAAAAGTCAGTTAAAAGGAAGAGATTATTATATGTTACATCGAAATTTAAGTAAGAAGAGATGGTTTAGAAATGAGTCCCTCAAAATTATATCAACTATAATCAGAATCAAAAGTAATCATTGCAAAACTCCAGCTCACCTGTACAAAATTAATATTAAATCTGACGATAGATGTCAATGTGGTGAAGAAGAAACTTTAGATCATATAACATTTGAATGCACAAATTATAGTTTAGAAAGATCAAAATTGAATAGTGATATATTAGATGTGATGTCTGTTAATACTAAATTTTTGTTAAGTGATTCAAAATTAATTAGTGAATTGTTGAAATATTTAGAAATTTGTAAAATTGAATTATAAATTATAAAAGATGTATAAAAAATGTTTGATGGTGGCTATGACGAAAGAAAGTCAAGGCAAATAAGTAAATAAATATAAAAAATAAATAATGTCTGATTTTTCACTCGTACACCTGATCATAGATGAATTGACGAGCTGAATCCATCAATACCAATAACTAGATTTTATTTTTTGTCAGATGTCGGGTTTCGCAACTGGGCTACTCATATCATTGAAGGTCGTATTCAGCAGCTTGTCAAATTGATTAGGACTAAACTAAGAAATAAAACACAAGTTTTGTCCTTACAATTAACATTTATTGCATCATATGTAATTTATGAATCGTGATTTTTAATACAAACGTCACCATAGAACAAAACAAACAAAAATATTTATTGTTAGATAGATTCCTATTCGGTAATACTAGTTGTATTATTTGTTTAAATAATGAAAGAGATCCACTCAATAAATGTAGCTTAAATAAAACGGTAACAATAAAACCAAAAAGATATGTATATGTAGGATTCAACAAGAGCTGTCATTGTGGTGACATTTGGCAGATATTGTGTTGCCTTATTAACCTCAGAGTTTGTACTTTAGATTAAAATAAAAATATCACCAAATTTCACGAAAATATTGCGTATTTCTATTGATTTAAAATGACCGGTCTTGTTGTGAAACCCTATATTTTACTAGTATTAAAAAATGTATTTGTATTTAGCAGTTGCAGAAAAATGCAGTTGCAAACAAGCCATTTGAATCATTGAATTACAATTTTTTTTAATTTTTTATAGTTTTCTATTAAAATAATAGTTTCACACAATTTTTATTAGTTATTTCAAAATATTTGAAAGCACATCTTAACCTATAAAAAGAGTTTATTTAATATGGAAAAATCAGAAAACTTAAAAAAGAACAAGTAGAGCTTATGATGTTTGAGACAAACTTATATAAAGATATGTTGCCAGAAAGAGAAAACAAAACAGTATAACACCATCTTTTGAAAGCACAATACCTATTAGAGACGAGTTTGTATTTCGAACGAGACAGGTCTACCACAACCATAGAATTTGATACAGTGCAATGCAATCTGAATCTGAATCTGAATCTGAATGTGTTTCTCATGAAACTCACTAAAATATGGTCCGACTTTTGGCATGAGATTAATTGACAACAAAAACAAATCACAAGGCTGTCGCTGTTGCTGCCGCAGCCTTTTAAACTGTTTTACAGATGGGAAATATACTCGTATTCCTTTCAAATATAAATTAACATAAGATTTAAATTAGGCGACACAGAGTGACATCTGGCAGCATGAAACAGAAGATCAAAACCGTTATTAATAACTACTGTAACGTAATAAAATCGGCAGGTAAAAAATGTGACCACTCAAAGCGTGTATTGTGCATTTTAAGCGAGATTCACGAAGTTAGGTATCTGTAAGAGCGAGTGAAGAGTGAGTGAATGCCTGTAAATAAGCTACAAGGTTGTTCTTTTGTTGTAAGATATTCAAACGACAGCTCTACTTCTAAGAAATCGAACAAGATACGAATCTGTGCATAATATAAATATAAATTCAAATCTCCAACACTAGGTTTATATATTTTAATTTTAATTAATTATTCAAACTACATTTTTAAATTACTTAAAATTAATTAAGGTCACGCGAATTTGACATTAAAATTATAGTTTAAAATCTAAAACATGCAAATTTTTAAATTTGTATATATAATCAGTCTCAAGCGGGTTCTAAACGACTAAACTTTTATCAAATATTAAGATAGTGCACTTACAAATTTAACAAGCTTGTCTTTTATATAAATAACTTTACCCTGTATATTTTAGGTTAATTTTATTTTGACAGTTCAACATAACCTCTTCAAATCTCGAAATTATAAATAACATTAACAAAAATGTCGAGCAACTATCATTAACTTTTTATTAACTTATTGAATATTTATAAACTAAATGATTGAGTAACAAATTTTAGCATTTAGATGCCGCTTTAGACAAAAGTATTTTTTAAATATAACATATTTATAAAAAATCAGTTTTATACAAATTTGTCAGCAAAATATAATATTATCTAAAGAATATAGAAACTAACTAGACGTATATCACAATGTCCGGTATCATCAGTGTTTACCCCTCCCGTTTAATCAAAAGGGGAGGTGTGGGGGGAGGGGATGTTTGGTGGACACACGAATACAAAACATCGTAACGTTACAAATGTTGCGAATGTTGCCTACACTGATGGTACAGGCGTTGCAATAGACGCTGGCTACAATGCAAGATCGTTAATCAGTGACCCTAATGACACCAAGATGCAAAACAATTATTTCACTGATTAAGCGAATATAAATTGCATCAAAACTTTCTACAAAATACAAACTAATTACTATAAAGTTACAATAATACAATAATTAAAAACTCGGATTCTAATATTAGTACAACACTTTTAAAATAAACTTACGATATTGTGAGGTTTTATTGCATTTTGAAAAATACCACACCCATTGGACACCCAGAGCAGTACTCATATAAGTAAAAACTTAAGTTTAATATCTAGAAGGTTCGCTTATTTCAATGAGAATTCTCAGTTGTCATTAATATAATTATCCGACGACTTTCCAACGATTAGTCGACGGATTGTTGATTGGATGGAGGAGCCTACCAGAAACATTTCTGTTGAGGAATGTAGTAAAAATGTGAAAATAAATTTGAACAGACAGAACAGAAGTTCATTTCAAAACTGTCGAACATCTTTCTTTTTGATTTAACACAATTTTTTCAACCACTCATTTATTTTGTCCCTTTCTAATACTACTAAAAGATGTAATTTTTGGGTGAGAGAACTTAGTCACCAATTGGCTAATTACTAAACCCATCGCACCATTAAAACCGTTTAAATGACAAAGTAATATCAATTATCAAATAGCTAAGTTTTAGAAAGGGAAATAATAAATAGAAAAAGTGAGTATCTACTTTTGAACAATTTCTGGCAGATTTCATCAGACGTCTCTAACTCCATAAATATGTATACAAACTCGTACCCGTCGAATATCCCGCTAAACAAAGTTATACGTTTATGTTCACATAAACGAATATTACAGTTTGCCAAAAGCTTTATATAATAAATATTACGTAGCATATTCATAACAAATTACGTTACCTATTACTAAAAAATACGTTAAGAAAAATGTAACATGCTTGTAAAATGTTGCAAAAATACTATATAATGTACTAGTAGGTTTCTTTACGTAAATCTTACCTTTGTGCTATGTAATATTTATGTTTAGCAGGATATTCATATATTTTAATCTACATACAAGGCAACGTTTGAAAAATTCATGTTATTCTAAATTTGAAAAACGTTTGTAATAAATAAACATGTATATATATATATATATATATATATATATACATATCGGTGCATTGTATATTAGTCTTATAAACTTAAATTAAAATTAACTTTTTATGACATTACTAAAACACTTCATATGTCTAAATTATTTTCATTTTTTTAATAAATCGATTTAATTTAATTAAGTATATTGAATATAGGTTAGTAAAAAATTAAAATTAATTCTAACTCCCCCAAATTACCAGTCTTAAAAGTACGTAATTGTATTGGATTTGTAATTGAGTACCTTATATTTTTTTGTTATGCTTGCTGCGCCACAATTTCCATGAACTACTGATATTACTTCTCACTGGAAAACTAAAGTTTAAAAACAAGCGATATTGTATCTTTAAAACAGTGACAACCAAATCAAAACACTTCTGCACAATCTCGGCTAGCAGTTGCAACTTAGGAGCAGCCGCAACGATCTACAACCATTCCGGGAAGGGTTCCGTAGACGATGTTGAAATCCTGGTCGAAATACAGCATATCCATTGAACTCATTTTCCTGGGAGCGCAGCACGGTCCTGCGGATCCTTTGGGTTCTGCTAGATGCACGATGTGGGTATGTGGATGGTCCTGCAGGAATACGTAGGGACATTCTCCGCTGCAGTAGTACGCTTCATATTCCTTTGGCGCTATGACCCAATCCCATCCGAAGTCTTCGAAGTTCACTATCAATGGATATCTGCAACACCTGACTTCCTCGCTGGTTTCATTGCAGTCGATACCCAGGCTACGCTTTCTGCGCCGTTTGCGACCGCTGAAGGTTTTCACTTTTATGAAAGGAATCTGCAATTTAAGAAAAAAATATAACATTATATACAGCTCTCTTGCGATATTCTTGCTGCACCTGTTTTTATAATTTGGTCGATGCCTCGTCTTACGTTCTATCTTTACTCACCAAACTTCCTCTTTGAACTTCATGGTCTAAGACCACCGCTCTCTTCCCGTTGGCGTCCACGACCTTGATTTCCGTGCCCATATTGTTCCTGGGAGTCCGGAACCAGTCGGCCACCATGGAAGTAACGTCCACATCCAGCCACGCGCCTCGGCCCAACGGCTTCATGATGGACTGCGTTACTATACTCTCCTTCGTCGGACTGTCACTCTTGCTGCTAACTTTCAGGATCTTCGACACTTCGATGGACACTGCTACTGTCACATTGGATGTAATCTGCTGACTTGGAAATTCTGTTCCTTTTATAAATATATGTAGAGTCGCTTCCTTAACTTCATTCTCCATTATTTTATCATTAAATTTAAAAAACTGGATGCTGTTTGATTGGCCCTTCCAACTATGACGTAATCTGGGTTCTGAAACAATAAATATTTATTTATATTTGAAAGCACTTGGACGTTAGAAGATATTAGCATGAAAAATATTAGCATATGAGTATGTACATAAATATAGCAGTAAAATTAAAACATAACAGAGACAGTGTGACAGTGTGACAATTCTACATGTCACTTAATCCGCACCAGTCATGTGGCTGTGTATTTATCCCGGGTTTTATCCCGAGAGAACAAATATGTTATCATGTTTCGCGCAGAGTCTGACTTATCTCCCTGACCACCTCCTGTGATATGTTTATTGTCACACACGATTAGCAAACTTCTATACAAGCGTCGTACATGACTGTTAATAATAACAAAAGTTGATATATACCTATTTATTTGCAAGCGCACCCAAGGCTATTTGTTAGTAGTTGCGTGTGCCCTTTTAGCAATTAGAATTAGTTGACCAGCATTTTACATTCTAAATAAAATTATAGTAATGTATTTACTAGGAAGAATTTTCAAGGGGAAGAGTTGGGTATGAGTGCTACTCGTAATTGTGAATTTGTATAATGACATAGTACGATGCCGTAAATAATTCCTTGAAAATGTGTATTCAAAAATGGAAGGATAGTTGCCTTGTTTCTTTCCCTCCATAGTATTGAAACTCAGACCGTCCCCACACGGGTCGTCTGATTGCAAACCTTAGCCCCGAATCTGCTCGAACCGAATGAGAATTGTGAAGAGAACAACTGTGTTGTTAGTGAGAAAACGCACTTGTATACGAGTGAGAGAAAACACACGGCACGAACGAAATTAAACTGGTTTTGTGCACGTTTTGAGCGACTCTGTTTCTCAGTCGCAGGGCATGCTTGGTTGCATGCTTTTGATGGTGACATCATGAGCAGAGATGTGCACAAATACTATTCAAAAGTATTTAAATACATACATACATACAAATACGACACATGAATTGGAGGTAAGACTAAATACGAGTATTTCGTTCCACATTAAGAATAATTTAAAGACACCTCTGAGTCTAGATATTGAACGGCACAGTGTTCGAGACCGTTACTTGACTTCATATCCTGCAACCTCGCTATATTCTCTGGGATTCGATTGGTGTGTGTTTATATGACATAAATATGAGGCCGTGACACCATAAAAATGTTCAGTATATTAGTACAAGAACATCGATGATTGCATTGTTATCGGAGTTAGCCTGACTTTAAACAAAATAAAATAAATCAATCAATAAATAATAATATTATCATGTTTATAAATTCTACATACAAGCAACGAACGAAAGCCTTTAAAAATATAGCCGTTTTGTTACTCGTAGTTTAATTTTTGTATTGTATTTATAGGTCTTGGTATCTAGGTATTCTGAGGTCTTGATAGACAACTTGATCAATAAATATCATTTTATAAAATTTAGGACTATATCATCTACCCAATTGTTTTAATAGTGAATGTTTATCATCAATTTGTAGGTTATTGTTTCTCTTTACCGAACTATAGAGTATTCATCTTATTATTTATACGAGTATATTATATATTTATTATATTAGTATTGATCTTCAATTTTCGACTTTATCAATAAATAAAGAAATAATAACTGTTTAAATTTTTTGAAATTAAATTTTTCAAAATCATAAAACCTTTTCCAGGATTATTGCTATAATATTTTAACGCTACCCATTTAATTAATATCCCTAAAATAACAAGCTTTATTTTAAAATATATTTATTACTTAATGCATTTAGTTTTAGTTATGAACAATATTGAAAAATCTGATTTGCGATTTACGCTGCAGTACTTTTATTCTTATTACATTTGTTGATAAATATTTTTAATTGAAGTGGCCTTAAACTGTATTATTCTAGTACCCCTGACGTCGTTGCTTCTTTATAGGTCATAAGTCTTGCTCCAACTCCGGATTAAACACTCGTTCATATATATTAATAACTTTTATCTTTTGCTGTTATTAATAACTGATTTATTGTGCTTTGACTAATCAAGTTAAGATTTTATTTTACATGATCTATTCATGTTATGATTTTTAATTGTAATAAATTTATTAATTATTTTATTGTAATAAATAAATGTATTTTATTTTAAAGAACAATCAATATAAACAATGTAAATGTTTGTTCAATTTATAATCGGTTCAAAGAGCTTATTATATCAAATTATATATATGTGTAATATAATATAATCTGTAACGGATAATATATATATCAATAATATATATCTGTAACGGAAGTCAGTTTTTTATTTTTTGACTCTATTTTATAAGGTGAGGAAAATGGTTGTTTTATTGAACATATACCTAGTAATTGATCCCGATTCCAAATCCTTACACCAAGAGATATATCTGTGGGTCAAAGGTACAATCATATGTGTGTTTTGTCCTCTACCGATAGGTATACAACATTTTGTCCTACATAAAAAATTGGAGGAATACGGTGCTTTTAAATAACACCAAGTCCACTTTTACTTAGAATAAAATAACTTCAAACTTCAATCTCCTCTCCTGTAAAGTATAGTAAATGGGACATAATGTTCTATACCTCCAATCCACAGGTATATACCCGATATCGATTTTATTTATGCTTGTATACCATATTTATAATATCAACACTTTATGTACGTAGTATCCGACGTTGGATTATACCTACTTCATGTAGATACTGATTTTACATTCTAATGTATAGCAGAGATAACAATTTATTAGATAAAAAAGTAAGTAAGGTCCAAATCTGCGATTTATACCACAGCGATTTTTTCCCCGTAATTTTGTAACACATGGAATCATATGAGCATGCACACACCGCAGATTTTTAATTTTCTTTGTGTTACAAAGCCGCCAGATAAAATCGCTGAAGTTTAAATCGCAGTGTGTTCAAGGCCTTCTACTTAAAAGAGGTTATAAGAGCGGTATAAATTTATAATACGATAATGAATTTTATCTTATTCGTTTCTATATACATTATAGAAAAATAAGTGAGTCAGTGCTTTTTAGTTATATCGGCAGTTTATACTCCACAACTTGTTTTAAGTATGAGTCGCCGCCGAACTCTCGTAATTTGAACTATAGATGAAATTAACTGAAGAATTTTATTTATTTAATTTTTATTCCTTTAATGATTAACTACATTTAATCAGAAAAACTGCAGAAATTCAGTTATGGTTCACAACGCAAAAGTCTTTTATTTTAATAAATTTTAGTTCATTTTATAGTCTAGTTGTTTCGTAAAATGTGTCTCTACACAAAGAGGTACTCCTGAGGTAGAAATACTTATGTACCGAAAAGTCCGTGTTGATTCTAGAATTATCTAGAAATGTAATTCTTTTTATTAAAAACTGCGAAATTCAACTCACATTCACGCAAAATATTTTATTTATTCTAAACTTTCTAAGATTATAAGGAATATAAGACCTAGTGAAAAGTTTATTCTCTAAATTTTTTACAAGGGCAATATTGTCAGTATCGCATAATTATTAAGGGAAGCAAAGTACCCATAATGCAACATTTTTGGAAGTGGTAGTATCATCAGCCATATGGTAATTATACATTTTCTGATTTTTCATCGTTTCTTAGTGATTTAATTTCGATAAAAACAAATTGACAAAAATGACACAGAGTGGCGTTCATGTCCATGTCCATGCCGCGACCGGTGCCTTTGACCTCGGATTGTTACCGGCTTTTAATGCACATACTCGTATACCGTCTATATAACGTGTATATTGTGTATGGTATACTGGCTGATGAGACTCCACACTCCACAACAAACGATTTAAGTATTCAATTAAAATAATACTAGTATCAACCAGTGCATGCGAGTGTCACGAACTCTTACAATCGTTATCCCCCACCCTCACTCTCACCCTTTCTCATAAACTGCATATCATGCCAACATAATAAACCACATGCATATATTAATATTTCATCATATTTTGATAGATTAAACATAAAAATAAAATTAACATTTTTACCCATTAATTATTAAAACACTACCTTCATGTATTCAACTGTTGTTATTCATACTCAGTTTATAAAATACTTAAATAAAATTCTTTTAATTACTTACGAGCTTAAAAGGATATTTTACAATTATTAGAATGCGTTTTTCTCTTCAGAATAATGAAGTGTATAGTGTACCAATAGGATCTGGCTGCTTTAGTTTTACCGTATTTCAAATAGATAGTCCAGAGACAAGGCTCGAATAACTTGGAAAAGTATCATTCATATCCAAAAGTTAAATATAATGCAACGAAATAATAATCGCCTGTCACAAGGGCCATTTCGATATTAAACTTTTTATTCGAAATACAAAACAGTCTGGTCCTAGTGATGCACCAGTTGTTATAGTGTCGACATTATTCTGTTATTATATATACAATGTTTAAGTAAATACAAAAATCCCAAAGTTATAAATATCTAGCAAAATACCTTCTTTACCGCTATAATTTCTTTTAGATTGTATTCAAGACGATCTTAAGAGAATACAACCCTAACAGATGAAAGCAGAAATTCCCGTCCGCTTGTCCATAACCACATCACCTTTAAAAATTGCATTCTTTATTTAAAAATTAAAAAATATAATTTTATATTTATTAGCAAAAATGAATTGCTTACCACAGCTTGGCAGTTTCTTTTCAAATTGTGATTTTCAGTTAAAGTATCAGATGAGTCTCTGTATTACTTTCTATTTCATTTTTCATGAAACACTGTATTTTTATTAAATAATTATATTTTGGTTCATTATAATTTACTTTATTTTTAATATACGTACCGATAAAATCTAGGAGCTTTTAAGGATATTGCCACTTTTCACAATTGTTAAAAAAAATATATTTTACAAAATATCGAGGACTTAAGGATCTTATCGAGGAAAAGATAAAATTAAGAAATACTTTTTGGATTGAAAAGTAAAATCCGTTCCTTTTCGTTTATGTAAGAATTCAATTTCTAGTTTCATTTAAAAATGCACGTAAAAGAGAGAGTCCCACGAGTTTATTTGAAAAAATGAGCCGATTGAGCCGACAATAAACGGTAATGAGGATTCTAACCATTACACTACTAAGACTTATAATCATTTAACGGCGGCCTATCTTCTTACTATCTCGGCAGTCTTTATGGTGTCGTAGCCTCATATATCTGAACTACACCACTCCTTAATAACTTTATGATAATGTGATCACATAACAAGGCCATATAATGTAAAGGTTAGCTCCTTGAATTTAGCAACAGGACCTCTCAAGACGTACGTAAAAGCTTGTCTATACATGTATGCACCAACAGCACATAATCCATTAAACCCAGAAAGTATAGCGCTGGTTCGAAGATCAAACTCGAAAACTCAGAAGTCTGTCGTTAATTACCATGCTTATATAATATTAACTACTTAATTAAATGTACTAAATTACAATACGTACTTCATATGAAAATATTTGTACAGCGCAACGATTATACGAGTGTTAAATATCAAAATGGCATACAAGGTCACAGATGTGTTGTATGCATGCACTAGTATTAGTGTGTGTGTGTGTGTGTGTATGGACATTGCATCAGCGTTAGCATTAGCAACAATCGAAAGTTCAAACTCTTTTTAAAACCGCACGGGACAAAACAGGGTCTTATTACAAAAGAAGTGATTTCATTACCCATACACTAGAACACATTAAAACGTTCAATTCGCAGACCAGCTCTATATTTTATCCTGGTTTGGGTGGCAACCCACTTATATGACGCTGGTATACAGTGGCGGCCTTAGGGAGTGGCAAGCAGGGCAACCGCCCGGGGCCTCGCTCTCTCGCACAACAACCCAAATAGAAAAAGTCATTATACAAATCTTCCAATATAAAATTTTACAACTCTAAATTTATTTATTTATAACTTTTGCATTTCTCGTCAATCATCATCAAGTTGTCACTTTGTGTAGTATCGTGGTCCATTATATGCACTACACAGCTGCCTAATAAGTTTATTGTGTTTATATGTGTTTATAAGTTTATTGTGGAATAAGAAAAGAATAGGAAATGAAATTGCGGATAAATTGGCAAAGGAATCAATAAATTTGGAAATTGATATAAAAGTGAAATTACCTTCATATGAAATTTTTAATATATTCAAAAAATAAACTTCAATTTGAGAAACCAAGAATTCATTAACAAAAGTCAGTTAAAAGGAAGAGATTATTATATGTTACATCCAAATTTAAGTAAGAAAAGATGGTTTAGAAGTGAGTGCCGCAAAATTATATCAATTATAATCAGAATCAAAAGTAATCATTGTAAAACTCCAGCTCACTTGTACAAAATTTATATTAAATCCGACGATAGATGTCAATGTGGTGAAGAAAGAACTTTGGATCATATTATATTTGAATGCATAAATTATAGTTTACAAAGATCAAAATTCAATAGTGAAATATTAGATGTGATTAAAACTTTTCCTGGTAATACTAAATTTTTGTTAAGTGATTCAAAATTAATTAATGAGTTATTTAAATATTTAGAAATTTGTAAAGAATTTGTTTTAGAATTATAAAATGTGAAATATGTATAAAAAATGTTTGATGGTGGCTATGACGAATAAAAGTCAAGGCAAATAAATAAATAAAAAAATAATAATACGTTTATGATTATGTATGTACATAATGAATTTAATTTGATAACAACCAAACTCAGAAAGTGTAGCGTCAAGCTCAATATTCTCTCATAATGTATAGTCGATTCTTCATGTTATCTGCAATGTTATGTCATAGGAAATTTAACATGAATTTGTGCAATAATTTTCTTCTACCGTAGCTGTAGCTGTGGCTGTGGCCTCTTAGGAAAGTAAGAAACAAAAGTCAATAAGAACGTTGCACCGCGATTAAGAAATACTGCGACATTTGTACTAACTTATCAACTACCCATTATCTTCGCTCGCTAAGATAAATGTTGTTTTGGCACCAGATGCATTTATGTACTTATGGACTGAGAGCCAATTAATTCATAAGGAAAATAAACATTTTATATAAATCGACTTTCCCAGAAAGGACATTATCTTAACAGTGTATGTGCTAGCTTGCTACAAGTCAATTCCAAACTTCAGTTTCTACTTAGGGTGTAGTTTCGTGTTAAAGTCTACAAGCCACTCCGTTGTACATCTCTACTACTCACTATTAATTACAGATATGTACTAATCCATCTATCCAACTGAATTTAAATTATTCGATTATCTTTTATAGTTTTATGAGATACAGCAAGACCATTAGAAACTTTATGAAGTTTTTAAAAAATAAATAATTCCTAAAATTAATTGACTTATGTTTGATATAAAATAATTAGTTATTTAGGGATTGTACTGAGGTTCCATTTGTTGAGAAAAATGAGAAAAACGGAATTTACTGGTCCTACTGTGGAGTCCTGTTTATTTATAAAAATGCATGTATGTTATATTCCTCAAAAGTCAATAAAACCCTGGTATTAAGTTATTTAATGGTTTCTACATAAATAATTCCTGAAAACATGTCTAACGTCAGAATTTACTCAGAATTTGAATTAACTATAATCGTCTTACTGCTTGTTAATCCAGCTATTGACATATCGAAACATATACTAAATAATTGTAAACGACAGACTGCTGAACCTTTGGGTTCGATTCCCGGAACCGCGCTATATTTTCTAGGCTTGGTTGTTACATCAGAATTAATTTGTTTATGTGCTGCTAATCATAAAAAATTTGAGGTAGCGAAACACGACAGCATAAATACTGGCAATATTGTAGGAGGTCGTCGGTGATAGAAGCCAGCATCGGAAATATACAGATGTTAATTAAATAAAAATAAATAAAACAATACAAATTATTAAAAGATGACGGACATGCTGTTCTATGGAACGCCTATTCGAAATGAACAAAAAAACGATTTTTTCCCCTATGCTCGTTTTCAGGTTTTTCTCTATTTCAGACGATTGCTGAGCATGCTACAATCTCCATTGTTGGGTAGCGTTCCAGAGAACGCTACCTTTAAAGTTATCCAAAAAAATAATACTTGGGTCGAAAAAAATACTTGTTCTTTTTATACAACTTTTTCCGAGCGCCAAGGTAGTCCAAACCCGTTAAAGCATCTTCTTAATTAATTCGAGTATGTGTAGTATACATAACAAAGAACAAGATAATTTTGATTTCGCAACTGTTTCTTAGCTTTGTAAGATACTTAGACAATTTGTCTAAACTGTGCAATGTAAAGTTTCCTAAAACCGTCTCTTAAACTCTAATTGAATTAAATGGATCCCCATGGCCATTTCACCGCAACCAGCAAGGTTTCGGCAGTCGTGTATTCGGTGGGGTTTGAGGTGGGAAGGTGGGAAGGTGGGGGGTTTGAGAGTCGAGGCCAGACAGTGTGATTGACTCATATAGCTTTTCAATGAAATGACTATGACCCACCCATCTAAACCGAGTGTTGTGTAGCCTGTAGCCAAGCCGGCGAGTGTTCAGTTTACGAGTGAGTATTAGTGTCAGCCAGCATATTTTTAACAGATGTAGACATTTGAGCACCCAAACAAATACTCTAGTGTCTGGAAATCTGTCTGCGACTTCCAATGACCTCAATTCCATAGGTACGCCTAATGCCTAATGCCTAATGCCAAACGCCTAGTTCACGTTATATTTAAACATTTTAAGTTGGTGTTCATTACATTCAGTTTAATTGCTCTTCGTGGAAATTGATGCGAATATATGCAGAAACGAAATCTAAATTTAATGTAATTGGAATATATATACAAAGAACAAAGAACAGCTTCTATTTGGGGAATATACAAGTATATGTAGGCTAATTAGACCAGTAGAAATAATTAAGCAAATATGTATATTTCTATATCAACATCAATTTATTTTCCATGCAATAACTCCAACAGAGCAGTTTTTTTGGACGCGGGAAATGATCTAAATATTGGTTTTGTGTAAAACTCCATTGAATTGGACAATTTCTATTTATTAGTGCAGAAATCAACTCATTTATAAACTATCATGGCAACGTTTGTAGATGATACGGCTATAATGGCGATAGCTAATAAATATGCCAGAAGCAACCAAAATTGTGCAAGAAGCCATGAACAACGTAAGTGCATAGTCAAGGAAATGGAGGATTGCATTAAACGAAACGAAATCGGTGCATGTTAATTTCACAAACAAAAGGACTAATTACATTCCGGTACTAATAAATGACCGAGTTATTCCGTATGCGAATACAGCAAAGTATCTAGGAATGACTTAAGATGCCAAACTTCGTTGGAAGGCTCACGTAAAGAAAAAGAGAGATGAACTGGGAATAAGATATAAGAAAATGTACTGGCCAATGGGACGCAAATCCATATTATCCATACATAACAAGCTAATGCTGTATAAGCAAATATTGAAATCAGTTTGGACATATGGAATCCAGGCTATGGGGCTGTACTAAGAAATGCAACATTATATGCATTCAGACTTTCCAAAATAAAGTTCTGAGGAACATAGTGAGTGTACCATGGTATGTCCGCAATAGCGATATACATAGGGATCTCAAAGTAACTACAGTAGCTGAAGAAATTACGAAAATAGCAAGAAAGCACGAGCAACGTCTCCAACACCATGTCAACGTGGAAGCGCTTCACCTGCTACATACGGATGGACTGACAACAAGATTAAACAGAACTAAGCCATTTGAGCTAGTATGATGACCGACAGAAAAAGAGTATCGACAATGGTTAATACTCTGACTTCAAAAATATTACCATTATTAAATTAAGTAGAAAAAGTGTTATTTGATAGTTTATATAAACTAGTATAACAATATAATAGGTATAAATAAAAAAAAATCTATTATTTAAAACATTTAACTAAAAAAATGTATAAACTGTTATAACTTTCAAGGTTGTTACATTGCAATTCAAAAGAATACAATGTAACGTACGCGTATGGAATATTTTGTCATAGTTGAAAGTCCAAAGTGGTAATTTGGTACCGTCTCAAAAGATTCAATAAGCGATAAACGATTATTAGATTAGGTCAAGACCTTTGATTTGGCAATTGACTAGGTCATAGTCTGAACAACTGGTTTGAGAATTGATGCCTCTATTTGAAACATCTTATTCGGAGATTCGGTAATTAATGTATGTAATGTATATAACGAATGCATCTTTTAAATGATCGGCTAAAAATACCCCAACAAATCAGTGTCTGGCTGATTTATTCAATAATTTAGTGTTTATTTTATTTTTTCGGTTTGAAATAACAAATAAACAGTTGTTATCCAATTTGAATATCAGAGTACAAACAAGAATTGTGTAATAACAAATATAATTAGTATTTTTAAATAATTATCAATTTATAATGAAATTTGACAAGACAATTAAAAGAAATGATGTTATTTTAAAAACACATTATAATTATGTATTGATATTTTTATCGGCATTGAATTACGGAATGTTTTTTTTAAACAGTTTTGTCATTTTTCTTAGTAAAACCATATTTAGAATATTGATAATAATTAACTGGAATCACGATTGTGTATTTAACAATTGTAAACATTTCCAAAGTTATTTCATCAAATTCTGCGATTATAGATCGAACTTTTGAAAATTCGAGTATATCATCTGACATTTTTTATGTCCTTCAACTTTTCGACATAGAAAATACCGAAAAGTAAATTACCCAATTAGAGAGGGTCGATAAAATAAAATTACTATATCGTCGTGGTAAAGATCGTTGGAGAAATGACTTAAGTTGCAATTTATATTTGTAATTGTATTACTTTTGGGGTGGTCAACAACTGCAATTGCTCGCCATGCACAAAATGTTTAGGCCGGCACTGCTAATATGAGTATTACAATTAAATATAAATCAAGTTCTAAGAAAATAACTGTATTCTACTCGAAATTGTTTCAGTCGTTCTTTCCTCTATATCTGAACACTTTATGCAAAATAAAGAAAGTAAAATACAGTCGTAAAGCACAGGAAAAAATAAAATGTTTTAGTCTCCATCATTTACTATATGGTACTATATGGTACTTGTACAGTAGATAATGCATCAAACAACACTGCGCGCCTAATTTGTTGCAGATTTATTCTGTCGTTCTGTCGTTCTGCCAACTGCTGCTTTCGCCTTTCAACTTTATTTTATTTCAAGCATTCTAGACCGATCCAATGAAAGATACATTAAAATAACTGACGAAAGATAAAACTCCTATATTTAAATAGAGAAATTAAAAAACAAGTAAAATAAAATAAAGTAGAGGAACATATGTTATATAGTTTTCGTGCCAGTAAGAATACAGTGGCAGCGGAGGTATGCAATAGAATGGGTGCTTGCTGCTAGTGGAAGTTCAGTGGTACCGCAGTGGACTTCTTTCAAAATAGTCATGCTTTTGCAAAACAAAGTTCATTTAGATTTATGATAGTGAAGTCTAGAATTATATTCATAGATCTGCTTATTTTAATCCAGTGTTACCAAATCTAGGGTCCGCGATTTCTTTCAATATCCAATAATCATATAACTTAAGAGACAGCACCGTGGAGTTCGATGCCCGAACCAGCGTTATATTTTCCAGTTTGGTTGTAATCAAGTTTAATTCAATATCTGCTCACATAAGCATTATTAGACACCTACAATACAAATTAGAAGCTATGATCAAATTCAAATTTGATATGACGGGTTCGAATTGCAGACCAACGTTGTATTTAGGTTGCAACGTATGCTTCGTTTATTGATTAACCAAAATATAATTAACCCATTTAATAGGCAGCAATGTAGTTAACATATTCATGTCTGTGAGATCTCACATTCTCGCGCAACAACCCAAGTAGAAAAATTCATTACTATATATGTATTTGAACCTTTTAGAAATGCCAGTAGAATCACTTGTATATCTTTTAAGGCATTCATGTACCTTAGTTTATCATCATTACTATTTGTCGGTTTTGTGCTTGTTAACTTTTATAACACTTCCAATATAAACTTTTATTTCTCGTCAATTATCATCAAAAATACTTACTTACAATTTACATAAATTATACAAATTACAAGAGCCTCGCAAAGATCTGCCGCCCCGAAGCCTCGCAAAGATCTGCCATCCCGGGGCCTCGCAAAGTTCTGCCGCCCGGGACCTCGCAAAGATCTGATGCCCAGGGCCTTGCAATGGCTAAGGCCGCCCTTAAATAATCATCCATGATGAGAGTAGCATCGGATATAAGTCGACTTTGTACCAAATTCCAAAAATAAAGATATGTAATAAAGAAAATATAACGTCTTTGATTATTGAATTAAAAACTAAGTTGAAAATCGTTTTTATTTTATAAGCTATAATTTTTCTTGCAATTTTCTCAGGTTTCAGAATTTTTTAAAGATCTATCTCTTTTATTTCAGATACTCGTAGTCAACCAGCTGTGTTAGCGGGGATCAAGTGGAATCCTACACACTACACAGTGCTGCAGCTTATATCAGTTGTAAGTATAATTTAAGGTAGTTATATAAAATGTATAATTCGCAAGTAAGTATTTTTCGCAAATGTCAATAATTGCAATGTTAAGATTTTCTAAAAAATTTCACTGAAAGCAACCACCTTCTAGGCTGGAATACTCTCATTTGTTTACCGCCAGGTATCAATAACCCCAAAACGAATTTCTCACGAATATCATTGCACGTTTCAAACACAAATGATGCACAAAATGATCTGTTTAATATCGAATATCCTTTCCGCCGCCTTTGGAGTTGCAGTAATACAAAAGCCATTAACATTACGAATGATAATGCATGACTACCATATATTCGCCAATAAAAAAGATCTACCCGTCTACTTTAACCTTGCAACACGGCGGGTAATTGTAATAAGTTGTCTGTTCCTACGCACAACGACTCGATTGGACTCGACCAACGAACAGATCTTACAATGGCAATGAGTGACAGTGACAGTGTCAATGCAAGGCGCAGTGGATGCTGGTGTACCATAGTTGCAGTCGTATTGCTTTGCTACTGATGCAGCAAAACCAAGGACGTGTTAATTTACTTGCCGATTTCATTATACTCGCGATCAGCCAATGTATGGTAATAAACTATTTCTAAATGAAAAGATAATAAAAAGATTGGACGGATTAAAAATATTACAAGTCATACATATCTCATATTGTTAGATTGCATTTAATTAAAAGCTTGTTTGGTTTTGCTAAAGAAACGTTTAGAGACCTTTGATTGGTATTGCTATACTAAAAAATATTAACGGAGCGCTAAGACAGAATGGGACAATAAGCAGTCTCAACTTTTTTTTGAGGAAACGGAAGAAACGGCTGTAAAACGTGGCATTCAGGAAATGTAACATTCGCGTGGCGTAGTCGGGTGATCGGGTAAAATCTACGTAAATATATTTACTTATAGAAGAATCAAACAGTATACAAATGTTTTTAATTTTTTTTTTATTTGATTACTAAAGATTATTACAATCTGTCCTGCTTAGAGGACATTCAGTGATAGGTATGTCAACGTAAAGTGTCTTGCGCGGGATGTGCCCATTGACTCATCCCTCAATTTTAATAGATCCTAGATTCTCTTTAGTTGGCTAATAGGTCCTGAGGTATTACTTTTTTTTATAGTCTGTGTACTGCGGAAATATTGGACATTAGACAGCTGGCCAAGTTGTCCAAACAAACAATTTGGCCAGCTGTCTAATACAAATGTAAAGGTTAAAATTGAAAACGGTGTATTTTGTTGGATAGATGATCTTGATGTCATGTCCTCCTTCACAAATTCCGTAATCGGCCAAAATCATCCAATGCCAACAAAGGGGTGTTTTGCACTCCTGTACATTCTCATACATATGTAATAACGATTTTTTTTTGCGACCGAATATACCTTCATTTATATAAATTGCAATTATTAGTTTCAGTATCCTGTTTACATCCTGTTTACAGTGGGTTCAGTTATTGTAAAATGAGGATTGCATTATACTGGAAGCCCCTCGCACCTCCACCTCGCACGTCTGTGGACCATACTAAATGCAACTCCAAAATAATCTGGTCAAAGGTTAACTGCACGGTGCTCTAAAACGTATATACCCTGACAGTTGAACTTTTGACAAGATAACTACCTAAATTGCCAATATCCTAATAAACTGCATTACACTACCAAACCAAGTAAAGCCGCGACTGGTACCGAATGCATATCCGGTACCTGTTATTGAGAAACTTATGAGACTAGCTTCAAAATATCGAGAATAGAAAACCAAGACAACAATTAAAAAAGAAATTATTAAATTCCGCCACAGCGACTTAACAATCTCCAAAACTATCTATGACTTAATTTAAAGATAAGAGTGCATCAAATTCTAAAGACTGCAACGACATTGGTATTTCTAAACTTAGCAACCTTGGTCGGTTACGGTTATTCTAAATTAAATTTTCCGATAACTGTGAGGTCAGCAATTGGCTCATAGTATCTTAAAAATATCACAACGTTATGCCGGTTTCACACCAGAGAAACAGTTCAATAAAACACGACCAAAAATTTGTTTTTCTGAACAAAAACACCTATGTTTACACCAAAGAGACAGTTCTTAAAACATTTTTGTCTTTAAAATCTGTTTTAGTATACAAAACACATTCCCATCTCGAGTCGATAAGATCAAAGGTAAACACGTTTGTTGTTGATATTTAGTGTGCTGGTTTAGTTACACGCAGTTTTGTTTGTTGGAACATTTGCGCTTGTCAGTTGTTGTTTATCATGTTTATAATTTTTATGGGAAACACAGAAAAATACTAAAAACAAAAACAGTATGTTTTCGAAAAACAGAACATGATTTTGTTTTGTTTTTTGACAACAAAACTGTTTTCAAAACTGTCTCTCTGATGTGAAACCCGCATTACACTAGATACAACAGCATGTAAACTGCTGCTCTCTCCTATTATACTTTACACAAAGACTCCATTCTTCTACGTGCTAATTGTTCACATAATTATAAAGATTCAAACGTAACATATTAATATTTAAAAAAGAAACAAATTTGTACTATCAAACAACTAACTACACTCCTGAGTAGAGAATTATCATTTTATTATTTTCAATTTCATTCTATTTAATGCCAAATTTATATCCTAGGATATTTACGAATTTTTTGGTAATTTTTTATTTACGCGTTATTTCAAAACTATCAATACTAAATTCGTTCTGATAAACATAAAAAAAACAATTAAAGAAAGGTAAATCAATTTTAAATATATAAATCATACGTAACGTGGAAATAAATGTGATTTATCACAAAAGTTCATAAAAAAATACTGAAGTTTTGTTTTCAAGTAAAATAGCAGAAAAAGGCTAATAGTTAGTACGATATGGTACATGTGTTCAGATTAATATTCTACAAGCATTTCTAGTAGTACTAAAACCATTAGAATGTGCTTTTATAGTGTGTGACAAATGCAGTCAGCAGTCATTCATAATAGCTCGGTGGCATCAGGCATAAGGCAAACGGCATCAGGCATCAGCCAGCGGTGAGCGGTGGCATGGCTTGTGTTGATCGTTATAACATAAACAGTAACAGTAATAATCAACAAAAGCAGATGTGCAAAGACGAGTGGATCTAACTAATTGTATTAAAGCAGAGCACTGCACACAAAACATTTGTTCTGAACAAATAGGCTCTGTCATATTATTTTATTAGATATTACGATGTGTAATGTCCAAATTAATGAATGAACTTGCCCAATTCGTGAGAGATAGGGAATTCTTTGTCCAATTCGTAAAATGGGCACAATGTTTGCCTAATTCGTCTAGTACGTAAATCAACATGTGTCTAATTTGTGAAAGAGACAAGACATAAAAATTAAAATTTATTAAGCAGACACTGTCAAGAAAAACTTTACAATTTGAATCCCTATTTTTAAATTTGGCTATTCACTTGTCTATTTCACGAATTAGGCATTTCCTATTTGCTATTATAAGAACTGGGTAAATTTCACTAGTTTGCCTATGTCCCTTTAATATGTTATTTTTAATTTCCCAAGCTCATCTTTAATGAGTCAAGATTTACGTACGTCCTACTGCGCCCTATCCTGCGTCGTATTCTAAGCTTACATCTGAAATACTATTTTGAACAAAGTTAAGCTACTATTAAAACTATCTAATACTAAGCGGCGTCGAAAGAAAGCTATAGAAATAGAGGTCTTAAATTCTTATTTGCAAAAAAAAAATGTTTTTAAACGTTTCATAAATATTACATACAACTAAAGTAATAATTTATGATATCCTTCTCATAATTTACATATTTGTAACATTTAAATTGCAAAAAAGAGACAATGTATGTGGGATTACCTGATTTTCAAGTAAATTACAAAATGTTATTTCATTCCAGTTTCTATCTGCACGTGCATGTTTCTCTACTTTTAACCTACGATATAATAAATTCATTGATTATTGAAAAAGTAGATACAAATAATGCAAGCAATTACTGTAGTAGTAGTCAGAGAGCCAGGAGGTATTTATTTTCAGTTACTTTATCAAGAAAATGATTAATGTTTTAATGTTAGAATTGTTGCAGCTTTACAAGGGGCACTTTCGTGTGACTCACTTCGAGGTAGCAAAAAGAAAGTAATAATAAAGTATATAACTGTATTCAGGTAAAAAATTAACTTACGGTGTAGTTTCATGCCTGCTGGCTCGCCCGCAAAATTCTAGTGTGCTACAAGCTTAATAAAGTGTTACATTTCTATCTGGGTATCTACCATGACATGCAACAAATAGATAAACAAGCTAATAGAATAAGGCAGTTTACATTTTAACGTGTTATTAATTTACTTATAACCACTACAATAATATAATATAATTATTTACATTCGGCCCGGGTTTCTAAGGTTTAAATATTGTGTGAATAAAATATGTCAAATCAAAAGTAGAATAGTAGAAGTCTAAACTAATAATAAAAGACGGCTACCTCCATCATGGCCTCATAGTCCTGAGCAGAGACCACCAAACTGTTCAACGGAACGGAGCTAGAATAGATTGCAACTCTAAATAAATATTGTAAAATTTCCTTGAGAAAATGCTCCAAGAAATAATCACTAGCTCTCTTTCTATAAGGTGACATTGTGCAACTGATGCAGCTGATAACTTTGAAGGAAAACCACCAGGGCGCGCGCGTGCTTAAGCTGTAAATACAATATTTGTAAAATGTAATATTGTAACCAGTTTAAATGTGAATCTAGTAGTAATTACGATGTTGTAAACAATATTTATGACTCGTCCATACACAAGATGTAAAAACACCACGTTTTCTAAATTACTGATACCAGAATTAAAATGGAACATTTTAAAATAATAATAATTCTAAAGATTCATTCATAAAGTAAAATTTCAACAAAAAACTCAATGACGAATAAATAATTAGCTATTTAAATCAATTGATGCTGTATTAATGGAATCAATGAACAATATTTTAATTATTCTATAGCAAATCAACTTTATTTTATGACTAAATTATCTATAATAATTGTTGATTAACTGAGATGTTTGCGTATTATAGTCCTGTCCTTGTCCAGAGAACTTTGTACGGTAGGGATCGTGATTTCTTGGACATCTTATTGTTAACCAATAGAAATCGCGAAGAAGAACAAAGGAAACGTTTGACGAATACCGGATATAGCTAGCAAAAAACCGTAAGCTGGAAAGTTGGATGAGCTATTTTAGTAATCACTTTTGGAAAATTATTTGTTTGACCTTTTTGCGGTTTCTTTCCAGTCATATGAAAATTAATTTTAGGAAAAATAAATAGAAATGAAGTAAAATCCGACATAAGCTTACAAGTTGTGTTTGTGCATTATGGTGCATACACGCATTATTGCACACTGGTGTCTATTGCACATACGGAACGTACAAAAGATCGTTCCAACAAGTTGCTAAGTAGGGGCCAATTTGATTTCATTTTTAAATATAATTGTGTGGGTTACACTTGGTGGGGTTTCATTAATTATGGTCTTTGTGTGTCATTAATATTAATAAAATACATTAATGCAACACTTTATTGCATTCATAAATTATTGGATTGTATTCTGCATTCTGTGTACACTATTGTGTATTGTACTGAACTGGTGTAGAGGTCAACAGTCAACAAACATTGGCTAACCTTTAATACATTTACTGCTTGGGAACTAAAACTAAAAACGCTCATGCGAAACCGTTTAATAAATGTAAACTAAATGTTACCTCACATACACGTACAGTAAAATCCCGCTTAAGGAGATCCTCGTGAAGTAGTAAAGAATGGAGAACTAAATATGTTCTACTTTAGTTAATAATTATTAAAAAAAATTAAATAAGAGTAGGTTATTGAAACTTTTAAGGAAATAATTAGTTCCAAAAAATAGTATTTTCACGTACAAATATATGGGGATTCATTGCCTTGTGTATTTGATTAAAATTTCATGTAAGTATCTAATGGAGAAAATTATTATTTCAATTGAATAAGGTTCAGAAAACATCAAGCTTTTGATGTGTGTGATGTTTGAAAAGACGATGTAAAATTTGGCAACGTCGCTTGCACAGTTTATCGCCGCATGAGTAACCGCGAATATTCGAAAGATATTCTAAGACAAGGTCAAAGTTTTCAGGTTATGTACTCTAGCGGTGTTGTCAAACGTGCCTAACCGTTTTAGAATACCTTTTTTTTTAAATTAAATTAATTTTATTTTTATAGTGTAATATTATCTATAAATTCTAAAATTATTTTCATATGCATGACAAAAGTAATAAGTACACTACGGAGGTACTAGGATCTCCTTAAAGGTCATTCAGTCCGAGCACGGTGTTGCCTCCCCCCTCATTTGTTAGTGAGACATCTTCGAGAAAACGAAATTTCAGTTGAATATACAGTTATATGTCAAATTGTTTAATACAGGTTGTTTAATACAAAATTATAATACAGGCAAACTGCTCGAATACCGCTGGAATGTTTGTAACTCGAATAACATATTGTTTTTGTCGGTATATCAAAACTAAATACTCGAAGATGACTCACTAATGAACTAGACGATCGATATGTATTGACGTAACATTTTGTTCTTAATATCAGGATATACTTTTTCGAACGACTACCGTTCTACCGTTAAACGTTCAAATATATGGTACACAAAAAGTTCCATCCGCGAACATGTTTGGACGAACAGTTTGTTCAATAAAAGTTGAATATTACTTACGTCTGCTTTTATACACAGGTGAAATGAGTGACTTTTATTGAACAAACTACAGTTGTTCAAAATCTGTTCGCCATGGATAGCGCCTTTTAGACATTAATGCCAATTCGAAATCACGAGGGGTGTTTCTTTTTCGATCTGTAAACTATATAGACGGATTTTATTTCCAAACAAGCGTCATATTTTCCGGGTTTGCTAGTTTTTTCCTTCCATTAATTATTTATTAAACAGACCACTGTGTCGAAATTCATTCATAATATTCGTTATATGTAAAGCAACGTACTGTAATGCAGAAGTACCATACTACGTCCGTGCAATTTTTGTTGGTCAGTTTATTGGCCTCTTCATCTAAAAGAATCCTTAAATGAAACATAAATTAAATATTCTATTTTCAGTTAATGAATGGTATTAAATGTATACTAAATGATTTCATTTACATAAAACGGAATCGGATAAAACGTTAATCAACTTTAACATACTGATTAAAATAGTATATTATGTCAATGAAGCTAATTAAAACTATATCAATATTCAAATTTATTATTATTGCTTTGCTTTGCTTTGTTAAAACAATTTATATTCTAATTTATAACGGATATAGTTCCTTTTTGCAATTAACGAAGATCAAAAAGGCCATTGAGCCTGTATATATTTCATCCTAATTATTTATAAATGTCATACACGCGTATACCGCTGGCTAATAAACTTATGATTATACCTTGACATATAGGTAATTAAACGAAACACCACTCAGGCATAGGTCAAATAAAACGATGGTCCGGGGATCGAAGCAAAATTTAAACAAATTTAACTTTCATACATTTTTATAAACATATGTTAAAAATTTGTTTAAATTTTGTATTCAAGCACGTCCATATCTGTAGATTGGTTAACTGGCTATGCAATATATAAGCAGCTGATTGGAATGTTCTTTAATTTCCGAATAATTAAAAACGATTTCAAATTAAAATGATTAATTACTATTTTAAAACACATGAAAATAAAGTTGTAAAATCCCAGATGCAAATACTATTTTTGTTTACAGTCTTTATTATGGTAATTATTAGCCATCTGTCAAAAAACAGGAGCGCAAAACAATATTGCCAAGGACTAAAAATATAAATTTAAATATGCTAAAAATAGATAAACACAAAATTAAAATAATTCGGGATTAATAAATGATAAATAGAAAAATTTCAAAAATCACCGTCGACCTTCTAGAAGGTTGTTAGTAGTTATGATATTGTGGCCTCATATATGTAAACTACACCGCTGTTTTATAAGTTTTATGATTACGAGCACATAATCAAATTAATTCTAATAACAACCAAATCCAAAAATATAGCGGAATACTGGAAACAGATGATATACCATATACGTCCCTCGTATGATGAAAGCATTTAAACATAAGATAACATAATAACAATAAGAGAAATATTTCGAAATTATTGATGTATTGTATAGTCATTGGTTTTGCAATTATAAAAACAAATTTCTTTGATACCACAATTTAGTAATTAAAAATATTGTCAAATTTTGTATTAGTAACAGTGTCAAAGATAACATTAACCTAGGCATTCCATGTCGATGTCGTTGCCGATTGCCGATTCTCATTGCTTCATTGCTTCGTCCTCCAATACCAAAGTTGTGTATATATCTCTCTTTCTCATACACATTCTGCCATTGCTTACTCTTCACTCCATGCTTGCCAGATGCACCCAATGGCCATGTGGTTTTACGCCTAAGCGATGACATGACGGCGCTGTATGTACATCGTAAACGGCAAACGCAAACGCAAAACGCAAAATGCAAAACGTTCTGTTCTTATGCAAAGTTATATGAACTTACTCAATTACTGTATCTATATGTATCCAATGGGTGATACGATAGTAACAAATAACAGGCATGGCCAAGAAAATTTATATTAGTCCCGATCCCGAATAAAGTCTTTTTTATAATGCAAAAAACACTACCAATCAAATTAATATATGATTGATTTACAATTTTAGAGTAAATTAAATTTATTTATTTTATGCTGTCGTAGAGTCTTATTACAACACCGCTGTTTGAAAATATTTTATGATTATGTGAGTCATAATCAAGTAATTTTGATAACAACCAAACCCAAAAATAAATCGCTAATCCACGAATCTAACCCGCTATTCTGCTCAGTATTACACAGTTTAAACTTGCATGTTCCAATTGTGTAATTTCATTCAAATTTGTTATAATACCAAATGGTAATTAATACATTTATAGTAATTATACATTACAAAACAAATACTGTAAATTTTGTAACAGTTTTTTAAACGCAAGGAGATATGTCAAATTTCGTTTTTATCGATGAGTTCTTTGTTTTAATATTCTAGTAGTAGTACAAGCAGTTCTTTCCTACTCTCTTATTCAGAGTGTGCAGGTGTTTTCAGCGAATTTAGAATCTATGTATATGTATACATACATATATAAAAGGAAGATAACATCTTTTATAAACCTTTTAGACCTTTTATAAAATTCAAATAAACAAAGGTGGCTTAAATAAAAAAATGTATAGATCTAAGATAAAATAAGTTGAGTAGCTCTGTTATAAAGATAAAGATATAAATATAGATAAATGCTACAAGTTATGGATATTAACTGAGCTTCTCTAAACTCCGAACGAAGTGTGATTCGAATTAAGCACATGTGACATATGCGGAACATGTGTTCGTTCGTTAATAATGTAAAGTATTGTATAGTGTCAAAGCCGCAACCACCGCAACCGCAACCACCACAACAAAAGACACACCAAACTATCGGTAATCACGCTTCCTAGTTACCTTGACCAAGAACTTTGAATGAGAGGCCCGATGCCCGATGCCCGATGCGAGATCTTGACTCATTACTGCAATGTCTATTTTATATTAACGTCTTAATGCATATGTATACAAGTGTATACATTATATTTAATATTAGAACGGATTCTTTATCTCTTAATCCGTTTATTGTAGCCAAATAATTAGCGGCTTCTATGACAATACATAATATATTGTCCCTTTAAAACACATAATTATTTAATATGGCTTCCATCGTTGTTTTATGCATTACAGTGTAGCGACTTAATTATGAGTAGTACACAGCATGCGTACGTAGACACTGCTCACTATGCAGTGTACCGGCCACCGACCACCGACCACCGGCAGCAGTGCAATGTCAAAGGATTAGTGCATTAATTCACGCAGAACATTTACAGCACCAGCAAACCAATACCAGCACCAGTGCATACAGACAAAACAGTGGATAGTACAATAGATAGGAGATAGCAGGCACAGGCGGCGACAATGACAGGCGGCAAGCGGAATACGCTGAATGCATACAACTGCAGTGCATAGGGAATTGGATCTGGGATGTGCAATTGCAACGACTTGCATGTACCCATATCCATATCCATATCCATATCCATATCCGTATCCGTATCCGATCCGTATGTAATACCGAATATGGAATCCCTATAAAGTCATCGATCCGTTCTATTCTTTGTTGATAAATTATATCCTCGGGATTTCCAATACACAATAGTACATCTTACTAATTAAAGTCATTAAATTACAATTAAAATAGAGTAATTAATATACTCGTATCTTGTACGCGATATCGGATCGATATAACAGTTTGCATATTCGTAAAACGCAACCGTATCATTAAAATATAAATGCACTGAGAAATAAATAATAGAAACAGCTGATCACACCGCCTAGACCGCCTAGACGGCCTAGACGGCATAGACGGCCAAACAGCCTAGACATGGAATATTAAAGTTTTAATTTTTTTAATAGGATCAATTTGACTTTTCACCTTTACAAACAATAAGTAGTAAACGATATGAGTGAATACTTACGATGCTGCGCGAAAGCAAGAACTAGATCTGTCCTTGAATGATAGTCATCGTCTTCCTCGATAACGACAGGCCCCGTTTGATAGCCGGCTGTGGGATCATCATTTTGAATATCACTGGAATCATCAATTCCCGTCGATCCCGTTGATCCTGACGATCCTTTTCGTCTCTCCTTGTAATAATCCATTAGGTTTGGTGGTAGTTTTGGTAACGTGCGACCCGTTGTATTAGGCGCGTGCTTGAATCCCAGTTTTGCCAATATGTGTTTCTTGATTGTATCCAGACTTAGTGACCTCATCTCATCTCGCATCCTGCAAGCCTGGCATCCCTTTGCTTCGGCTTGGGTGGAGGCTGTGTGACCCTCCTGGTTGTTCGAGTCAATGTGAATGTCATGGTTCCTATCGTAGGCCAGAGATCTCTTCCTCGCACTATTGTTTGAGGATTGATTTGTCGATATGTTTATCCCATTGTTTGCGTTTCCACAGGAAGAGCTCGGTATGTGACATAACATATGCATGAAGACAGCCGTGCAAAGAAAATACTGCAAAAATGAAAGGTGATAACCTCTGCTTCTTCTGTGTTGTGTTCTTGAGTTCATACTATTTGATTCGTCCAATGATTAAGTATCATAGGACCATAAACGTTCTACACCAAAATCATATGCTTGACAATCAGTTTTTTGATAATATTTATCACAATAAAGGTATATATCATAATTGTTAATATCTATTAATGTTTATTGCAATGGGTAACATAAGTGTTCCCTTCAAAATTTGAACTTAAATTGTATAATGCATTCTTCATTTCCACTCAAAATCGCAGCACATCACTTAAAACTTTTCTGTAGATCACTTCCATGCACAGTTATTCAGTAATTCAAAAATAAATAATATCACTTATTGCTCCGAAGGCATATCAACCGAAGTTAACTTTCAAAAAAATATATTTATTTTCAATATTCCGAAAAATGATAAAAGCCTGTAAGCTACTTCTGAAATGCTCAACTGTTAAGATTCGTTCAACGACTGTACAATTTTGATAAAATGCGCGCTAATGTACGTTCCAGGCAAACCACATGCACATACTAAGTTTACGGACAGATTATCACTCGGTATATATTGGGTCTGCAAGGGTGTGATTCGTCATTCGTCATTCGTCATTCCTCATTCCTCATTCCTCATTCCTCATTCAGATCTGCCTTTGCCTATGCCTTTGCATTGCCATTTGCCATTTGCCATCGCCTTGATATTAGCCTTTGTGCAATTACACAAATATATATTATATATAAAGTATATAATGAAATAATATATAATATACTACTCTAGCGCTACATCACTCTCCAAAATTCATTTAACAAATTGAACAAATAATACATAATATCCGAATATTCCCGAAATAACTTTTATTAATTGTTTTTTAAATGCAAGCTTGAGGGCTAATTAAACAACTTAAAATAAGTTCAGTTCCAATTCGTGTATTAGCAATTTTTTTTTTTTAAACTTTAGTTTGCTTTATTATTTATATCACGTTTATTATGTAATAAACTCAGTTATGTATATTTTACGTAAACTATTATTACATATTAATGCATAAATGTTTTTTTTAAATATTTTACAATTTTAATATATAAAGATTACCACTGATTTTTTTACGAAGTAAGATTAATTTTTTTATTTAGATACTTTTAATTAAATATCTTTCATTTGTATTAATTAATAATAATTATTTGTTTTATACCTAATTACTAATTTATTACATTAATAAGATTTTCTGGTTTCCAAATTCAGACAGAAATTAACTAATAATCATATAGCTAATAATAAAAGATAACGTCCCTCAAAAATCATTTATCACTGGAAATAATTGAATGTGAAACCAGACAAACTATTGACAGAAAGAAATTGTTATAAGAATAAATTGAAATTATTTCTGGATAATCTTAAAATTAATTAACTAATAGACGCATTTGCTCACCCTGTGGATCCCCATGACCACAAGAGTATAATGTCTTTATTTATAATAATTTTATCAGTACACTTGCTACAATTGACACCGGTATCACGTGGTGTACAGCTGTCGGTCGCCCTGTAGGCTGTAGTTCTTCCATTCTCGACCAACAGCAGATTAAATTGTGTTGTCGAAAGATTATGTTGTATAATGAAAGCATTGATCACTCGTCATTCAAGCTAAAAAATGTCTAACGAAGAGTTTGAATATTAAAAGATTTTTACAAAAATATATTCATGGTGTCTCATTGCAAACTTCATCAACAAACCTAAACAGAACCGAAAAATATGAACTATTGACTTCTGGTCATAGTTTAAATCATGAATTATCTTAAGTAGTAATTATGTAGTTCTCGGGTTGAAGCGTTAATGCCAGGCTGCTATATCTTCGAGTTCGATCACCGAACCAGCGTCTATATTTTTTGAGTTGGGGTGCTTGTTTTTTTATCTGAAAAACTTTTTTACCTGTGCTTTGTCGAGGGTTGGACGATGTTATTTTTAAATTATAGAAATTTTGAATTTTAATTTTACTTTAGCGTATAATTAAAAACATTGGCGACGAGGTAGTTAGAACGTATGCGAATTAGGTGTACCTTTAAAGTTTTACCATTAAAATACTAAATACTAGCCGCTCCGTCTTTGTAATACATATAGTTACAAAGAAAGCCTAAAGCCTAAATTTTCGGATTCACAAGGTCAACAAAGAACAGACAGATATTCGATTTTTGCCCTTTTTGTTAAAGGATTGTTAAACAGGGTGTCCATCAATTGCGTATATTAGATTTTCTTATATTAGTTGCAACGGATTCGAGTAAGATCGACGGTTATGACTGTGATACACGGATATGGTGTGAAACAAATGCTTATGCTAAGAAACGATAAGAATTTGCACGATGCAATATTAAATGAATAAATGCACTTTACTATAATATTAATTAAAAGTTGCTGAACCAACTCTAAATAGATTCAATGGACACCTTGTACGAAAAATATAAATAATTTGTGGTAAGAATGGAATTTAAAATAAAAGATTGTAAAAAATACATAAATCTTACACTCCTTTTTTTTATACAAATACTAAATACGATAATACGATAGGAATTAAAGTAGATACGATATGAGGATTTGGATTAATTTTTCCACTCTATTTCAAAGATTCACCATACAGTTTTCTTCATTTTTAAAATAACCTATTGTAGAAATAATTTACAGTAGGCGTTTCATCTTGGCGCCCCATGCGTCGCGTCTTTCGCATGCCTACTAAAATAGTACAAGACAACAGTGACGCCAGACTGCTGTGTCTTCGGGATGAATCCCCGAACAGGAGTTATATTTTCTAGGTTAGGTTGTTATGAAACTAAATTGATTATGTACATACCTATTCGTAAAATTATTAAGTAGTGGTTTAGCCCACTTATATGAGGCCACGACACCATAAATACTACCAACATAGTAGGAGGTCTTAGCATCAGAAACACCCCAAAGTTAAATAAACTACATAACAAAAAAACAGTAAGTTATATTTGACTTCTTCAGTGAACTGAAGTGAATCATATTCACTTACTTTAAAAAAATCGGTTATAAGTTGAATCAAATCTTTTACCCGGCCGTTGCCTTGCATCGGGGTAAAACGCCAGCACATTTTCTATTTATTACATACACACCATAAATAGAAAGTTCAATCAAGTACACAAAACATACCATTGAGTCAGACAAGCTGATATAATAATTTAATTTTCATACGGTATAACAATTATTCGAACTTATTGTACTAACGTATGGTTTATTGTATGTATTAAATATTTTTTCTCACAAAAATTTATTTTAAATAACAAATGATACCCGTATGGTGGTGGTATTGCAAATATAAAATAAATAATTGTGAGAAACATGGATATTGGGTTATTGGGTAATTTAGTCATTTATAGAGAAAAACAACAAGGGAAAGTGCAGCGTCATTCTCTCGCACACATCGATTATATATAACTGTCTCTTTTTACATTCAGGCGTGCACAAATATGATGGTACCATAACGTTCATTTCATTTAAAATCATTTCAATTTACTTGTTATACTAAATTATTTACAAAGCCTTCTGTAAATTTCAATCTTTATGAAATCTAATTAAAAACAATTTATTTAATCAGTTTAAGAGAATTTGCCATATAGTGATTGCTAAGAAACATTTGTTTAAGTTGAAATTACTGAGAAGGTACAGTTCGTTTTATGAATTTATGGTCTTACTATAAACTCTCATCCACACGAAAAGCTAAAGGCAAATGTCACTCATATCTACTTAGTCAATAGAGAACCACAACCAATCTGTACAATGGCAATGCCCACTAACAGTGAAACATATTATTTTTCAATGCTCTAAGTACTTATAACACAGACAAAACTCTAATATGTCTGAAGGTTATAAGCAAATATTTGAAAGCAGAGAAAGTATAAAAAACCTTATTGGAAAACCTTTATCAATGAATTTCATTTAATCTCTATATTTTAAATACCCATACTCATGTTTATAAATTAAAAATTATGTATAGCAAATATTTATAAATTTATATATTGTTTTCAGTGTTAATAACTAAGTGCTCGAAAGTTGAAGCACTTAAATAAATATTAAAAAAAACATATTCATGCTCGCAGGATACCACAAGTGTTTTCTTTGCAATAGTGTTGTTCGAGTATGTATATTCCTTAAGGTTTAAGCCATTGGTACACAAACACCCGGTGTTAATTGTAATCCGATGTTGACTACAGTTGTTTTTACTCCACAATTTACAGGGTGTTCTATAAGAGACAATACTTTTTTGTTCGAGCATTTTTTATGTTGAGGTAAACTCTGGTTTTTTATATTTTTCAATTGTTGATTGAAATTGGTGTTAATAAATGTGTATTGGCGTGTCTATTTTATTAAATATCTAAATTTTGAATGGAGATATAGCAATTAAAAATATGAATTGTAGTTTTAGCGTTAGAGATGGTCGGCCATTTGTATGACGTGAAATACATTTATACGTCAGTTATTTATTGAGTAGGTCAGTACTGTGGTAATGTTTTGTAGCTGTTGGTAGTCGAAATAATCAAGTCAAGTCAAAGAATAATAAGTTTTTATTTTATTAAACCCTGTTACGGCAGACATAATATTTAAATTTTATTATTCCTTGAAATAGTTGTAAATAATATTTGATACTTTAATATATAATTAAGGTTGGTAACCTATAAACTTGTCAGATTTCTGTCAAGAATATATCTCTTTTACGCTCTGTTGTATAAAGAGATAGCAACTAACGGTTGTGAGGTCACATGCATTTGGAATGTTGTGCAACGTTGAATCCCTTTAATAATTAAAGAGACAAAATGACTGAAGGAGTTATTAAAAAATAATTAAACATTTGAGGTTCTAGTAACTCACTTTATCAATATATAGTACACTTTTATAGAAATTAAGACATAGGACACAAGTGTTGATGTTAACAATTTATTAACGCGCGTATTATAATAATAGAGAATCATTATAAAGGAAATTGTTATATTAAATAAACGTTAAAAGAGTTATGTGTTGTTGCTGAAATATGGTGCAGATTTAAATTATCAGTGAGGTCTGAGGTCTGAGGTCACAGTTGTTATTCTTTCATTGCACAATACAATTATTAGGTTAAGCGCAAACTGAAGATAAAACTATCTTCATAACCGTAGAAACATACCGTTTATGTTTGCCTCTGTTTGTTAAATCTTTTGAATTGTGTTGTCTCTGTTTAAGATTAGTCTGCCTAAAGCAGTCTTGTTTTCAATGCAAATCTTCGTTAACCGAGATAACAAGAAATGGTACGTACAATGTTAGGAATGCCTTACCCATGTCAGATCTAGTTCGATTACCGTAGTATAGCAAAATTTCATGAATTTTCTTGTCCCAATAATGTCTAAAACGATAAACATTTGGAGGATGTAATATTAAATAAATAAATGCACGTTACTATAATATTAATTAAAATTTGACACCCTGTACGAGAAAGTCATTTTGTCTCTTTAATTATTAAAAGGATTCAACGTAGTGCACATTCCAAATGCATGTGACATCACAATCGCTGCGAACCTTAAAGCTCATAAATCTCTACTATATGTATTTATATATCAAAATATCAAATATTATTTACAGCTATTTCAAGGAACAATAAAATTTCAATATTATGTCTGCCGTAACAGGGTTAAATAAAATAAAAACTTATTATTCTTTGACTTGACTTGATTATTTCGACTACCAACATTTACAAAATATTACCACAGCACTGACCTACTCAATAAATAGCTAACGTTAAAATGCATTTCACGTCATACAAATATGGCCGACCATTTCTAGCGCTAAAATTCAAATTCAAATTTTTAATTGCTATATCTCCGTCAACATTTAGATATTTAATAAAATGACACGCCAATACACATTTATTAACATCATTTTCAATCAGCAATTGAAAAATCGACCCCTAAAAAATGACCTTTAACTAATAATAGGTGGTACTACCTGTAGTTCTTCATTCTAATGTTTAACTTAGAACTATTCTAACTTCTAAATTGACTATCGTTCCAGTTTCGTACTCTGAACAAACAGCATCAAATTCTAAATTCAACATTGTGTTTTTATTATAACTTCTAAATTTATATTCAAAATTCTTATTCTAAATTGAATAAAAAATTAAAATAAAAACACACTAAACTGTGTGTCTTTGAAGAAGAAAGATTACAATGCTACTGAAGTTACCAAGTAACACAAAAGTAAAACGTCGTCGTCCCAACCATCTCGGCTGCGCTTCCCTCGGCGATAAATTGTAGATTTGTTATACATTAATTTTACAATAAACTAACATCTTAGGCATATTGTGTCACTTTAGTGCGTAACAAAACTAATATGTAAAACGAGTATGTAGAGAATAATTCAAAATCTTTTTTTAAGCCTTTTAAATGTATTATTTTGACAAGGGAGTTTGAGAGAGACAACAAGTTGAGATTTCATAATAGGCTCTGGAAAGAAATAAAACCGAAATATATGCAGTATTTAAAATGGAATTGAACCTACGCTCAATATTGTCGATTGTTTCTCACCTAACACTGAGGACATAACATTATTTATTTATACATTTTTTAATTGAATATTTTAAAATGTTAATGAATATTTTTTTAAAATAAATCTTCTTTCTCTTTCTTCAACATTGCGTTGTGTTGGTATAAACAGGACACGACACTGATTATTTAGTTAGCTTGCATTTGGATATATTACCGGGTCATGACACCTTGCTAATCACTGTAACAGGTCGAGCTATTTCAATAATCAGTATTCCGGGTCGAAGATTTTTATGTTGAAAAGATTCAATTATATACTCGTATGTATACATATCTATACATGTACATAGGCATGTATAAAAGTATGAAATAATGTCTAGGTCCCACCTCAACAAAACATGACGTATGCAAAGTACGTTTATCTGTCAATTAAACTAAGGTTAAATTTAAAATTTATTTTAAATCGATAGTTCATCGATTTATTATATTATATTCAACCAATAGAACGATTAATCGTCATAAAATATCATTTAGTAGCGCAGTGTCCATAGAATATTTTGTAGAGATGAAACTTAGCATTTACTTTATATAATTTTCTAAATGGTGCCTTATCATTTAGTTCATGCAAATTTCTATATACCATTAATACAAAATCGCAAAATTTTGAGATAAACTCCTGACAGCGGCAACCAAATTGCCTCATTAGTATTGCAATAATTAGCAAATGACGAATCCATGACAAATCGAAATAAAATTAATCTCGGATTAATTTAAATTGATAAAGATTTTGGTTGTAATGTGGACATAGTGTATCAATAGGAGTTGACTATAATATTTTTTGAATAAAACGTAAAATAACGAAAATATTTATGTTTTTTTATTTTTTATTTGGGGGCGTCCATAAATTACGTGAGATGTTTAAGGGGGGGAGGGGGTCGAGTCAAATCTCATCTAATCTTCCGTTGGAGAGAGGGGGGGTCTCGGCAAATATCACGCAATTTTTTTTTCTGATTGAAACAAAAAGAAATTATACTATTTTGGTCCATTTAATCTAGATTGTACATGCTTAAGGCCTGTCTCAGTATGGGACGGTATTTAAGCGAATTTCTGCCGGACGTATATGGGCTACTACGCTTTACCTATCCGAACCATGTAAATGTAATGAGATCGCTCTGGAGCTCTCAGACTGCACGCTACAAAGCCGTCCGAATACGGGCGGCACTACCTCCCACATTAGAACCGAATAAAGACGAATTTTATCCAAGCGTTTAACCACTACTACTACAATGAAATCTATCGGCGACATGGGTAATACCCAGGTAATACCCAAGACGAGCTAATGAGTTACTGTGCGCAAGCGCCAACGGCTTGGAGTGGCTAGATCAGAACGAAGTTGAAGGAGCAGATGATTTTACTGAAAATCATATGGACATGTTGGTTCCAATAGTCTCTCTTGAGACCGCGCATGATTCTCCATGGACTGAATTAGAGTAGATATTCTTTTTTTAATCACAGTAATGACGATTTAAGTATTCTATTGTTAAATTTTTATTACAGTTAAATTTTATTACATTTATAATTAAACTCTCAGCAATATTGATTACTAGTCTTAACTAGTCGTAAATAAAAGCACGAAGCAAATTTTTTTTTCTTTCTACAATAACAATCCAACGCGTTTACGTAAGAAACCCACATTTTGAAAAATCTCACGTGAGATTGGGGGATGGGGGAGGGGGTTGAATAAAATCTCACGACATCTCACCAGGGGGGGAGGGAGCGACAGAAAATTTAAAAAAACACCTCACGTAATTTATGGACGCCCCCTTTTACATTTGGAAAAAAGGGATTACTTGTTGGATAAAATATTATTCAATTGGCCCGTCAACTTTTCTTATAAACCAGTGCCATGTTTTCACTATATGTGCATTTACATAAATCCAGCTTCGTTTCGCCAATCACTGAAATCATTTTAAAAATCTTAAACTCTAATTGTTCATTCACATAAGTTCGAGGGCTAAAACAAGAAATAACGAGAGGCGAGAAAATTATTTTGGTAATCGTTTCGGGTTTCGGGTTTCGTATCTTTAGTCACACTACTTTGCGGCAACTGGCGGCAAATTTATAAAGTAAACTCTTACTGATACCCCTTTTCTATTTATATAACTGCCGAATAATAAAGTTGTTGTTAAATTATTGTTTAATAAATTATTCAGATAAAACTGCATGTAAACAACGTTAGAGTAATAGCATAACCGAATTAAAGAAGGCGTTCAATATTATTTATTGAAAACTTTTAATGAAAATTATACAGATATCTACAGTGTTAGAATAGTTTTAAGTTTAATTTGGGAATGAGATGTAATCACGTGATTTAATATTGTAAAGTCTAACGACACACACATTAAATTAATAAATATAAATATACAGGGTATCCTGTCTCCGACTACCGTTACTTTAAGGGTGTTATGCACGTAATTTTATCAACAAAAACACCAACATCCCCCTTCCTGTAAGAATGGACGCCAATTTAAGTTTAATTTTTTATTTTTGTTGACTCTGCCAATTAATATTTAGGTTTACGTAAGGGTCATATTCAAACATCAATAACTCTCGAATTATGCAACTTGGGGCAATGATTTTGATGTCGTTTTGTAGATAATATCTCTGTATGTGAATATATTGGTAAAATATTGTACATCAATGAGTCAGTTTTTGAGATATGTAACAAAAACTAAAAGATACAGACAAATTTTAGACTAAAATTCGCATAAATCATTTTTTTTATGACATTTTTAATTTGAAAGTTTATAAAATGATTTTATTACTTCATAGGTGGTATAATTACCTTTCAAATATTTTTTTTCATACCTTTAAATCCAGAGAAATAAATATTTTTTGGAAGGGTCATCAAAAATAAAAAATTAAAATGGAACTAATTCCTAGAGAAGTTGGTGTTTTTGTTGATAAAATTACGTATATAACACGTCCTTAAAGTAATAGTAGTCGGAGACAGAACCCCCTGTATAGATAAAATAAGTATAAATATAATATTTAAAAAGCAAAAGCCTACAAATTTTATCTGCAATTATAAAAGATATATATTCCTATGTGACAAAAAGAAAAATTAATAAAAGAAAAATATGTTTCTGTGTTGGCAGACTTCAGTCGGCAGAATAATATAGGTTACCCCGTTTAGAGACAATTGTACTTGACATTATTTATAACAAACAGTACATATGCTGTGTACTCTGTATATATCTGTGTATAAGAGCTGGAACACACTACGATATAAATCGCAGCGATTTAAATCGCGTAGTTTTAATTCTGTATACCTAGCACACATTGCGATAAAAATCGCGCAGTCGGTTTATTTTTAATATGTTTATAGAGCGAGATCCCAAAACCGGCAGACATCACTTTTTTTCTGATAAACAAAATGTGTCAGATTGAGTAGTGTTAGTTTGTACAATGAGCGTATGGCGCGCGGATAATGCCCTCTCGCTCCTACTCATAGCGGAATTAAAATTGGGTCTAGGGGATGTCGAGCCACTTGGATCGATCTATCCTCTTGTAAAACGTTTTAAAACAGTTGTCTCGCTAACATATATAAAAATGGATCTTCAGAAAATAAGTAAGCGTAAGTAATTTTTTTGTCAGCTTTAAAGCGTCTGCAAGGTAATACAAGGTATTACAAGACAACAGTTTTAAAACGTTTTACAAAAGGACAGATTAATCCAAGAGGCCAAGCATCCCCTAGACCCAATTTTAACTCCACTATGAGTAGGAGCAAAAGGGCATTATCCGTGCGCATGAGAGTGAGGGAGACATAAACCTTGATTACATGATACCTGGAAAAGTTAGGAGGTAGGCATACGATCATTGTACATACTAACACTACTCAATTTTACACATTTTGTTCATCAGAAAATAAGTGATATCTGCCGGTCGTGAGATCTTGGACTATTATATACTACTCAGTTTATATGCAGTACTATATCTATATATATACTGTTGTATTTCGATATCTGTTGTATTATAACAATAACAAATAATACCTATTCAAAGAAATGCACCGTCAAAACATAATATCAACAATACTGTGTTCTGTATACAAATAGATGTGCCGCGATAAGGAAAAATCGCTATGTGCCGCAAGAAATCTGTAGCTGCGACAAAAGTCGCTCAGATTAAAAACCCGTGGCGTGTGCATGCTCATATAATTCCATGTGTTACAAATCAACGCGATTTAAATCGTAGTGTGTTCGGGGTCTAAAATACACAAATGCGGTGACAGATTATATTATTTTCTTTATTGCTTTTTTTACGAATGCGGACTTTCAAACAAAACTTTAAAACAATTAAAACAAAAATATAACATTATAGTATAGTTTTAATTTATTATACAATTATATGCTAATTATTATTTTGAATAACATGTTCCTTATACTAACCGACACTGGTAATAACAAAGTAAATAACATGAAATGAATAATATTTAATTACCAAAATATTAAATAATTATACTCCTAATTAATTTTAATCTTAACAGAACATTTGGCCTTGAAATTTATATAAAAATAAACAACAGTCTCAGTCAGAGTGTCTGATAAACAAATCATCAGTGAACTAGTTCAGGAGTGAATTGAAAAATGATTGCCATTGCATTAGCCGAGATCTGAGAACAATACAGAGTGTCCATAGTGTCGCGTCTGTAGTTGTTTAACGCGCAATACGAACAAGAATCCAATGGGCTTGTGTCCTCATTTCTTAGTGGTCGATTTTTCAATTGTTGATTGAAATTGATGTTAATAAATGTGTATTGGCGTGTCTATTTTATTTAATATCTAAATGTTGACGAAGATATAGCAATTAATATTTTAAATTGTAGGTTTAGCGCTAAAAATGGTTGGCCATATTTGTATGACGTGAAATGCATTTTAACGTCAACTATTTGTTGAGTAGGTCAGCGCTGTGGTAATGTTTTGCAGCTGTTGGTAGTCAAATAATCACGTCAAGTCAAAGAATAATAAGTGTTTATTTTATTTATAATATTTGATACTTTGATATATAAATACATATAGCAGAAATTTATGAGCTGTAAGGTTGGTAACCTTACACAAGGATTGTGATGTCACATGCACTTGGAATGTGTACAACGTTGAATCCCTTCCCTTTAATAATTAAAGAGACAAAATGACTTTTTTAATTGTTAATATCTCTTAACATATAAGGAGTTATTAAAAAATAATTGAACATTTGAGGTTCTAGTAACCCACTTTATCAATATATAGTACATTTTTATAAAAATTAAGACATAGGACACAAGCCTATTGTCGTAGGATACCCTCGAAGGTGACCACAAAGACAAATGTGCTCCTGTTGACCCATTCTGGTTAATGAATAAAATGTATGAGGTATGGAAGACGGAGAAAAAGAATCGTATCCAAGTGGCATCATTGGATTACTCGTATTCTCTCCTCGCTGCCAGTCACCCGTGCCAACCGTGTTTCAGTGTGAGCTGGTTCAAGAAGCAACTCTTGTCTTTATGTTTGTGTAAATGCAAATACCGTTGCATACGACTTCCTCTATGCTTCTCTTCTCTTCTCTTCTACGTTTCAAGCATGTCGCACTATGCAAGCGTATTAAGGCCCTCAGCACACGAGGCGACTGGTTGCAAACCTTAGCCCTGAATCTGCCCGAACTGAATGAGAATGGAACTATGTTGTTAGTGAGAGAACGAACGTGTATACGAGTGAGAGAAAACACACGGCACGAACGTAACTAAACTGATTTCAAACTAGTTTTGAGTATATTTTGGGCGACTGTGTCCCCAATTATGGAATCCCCTGTTATGCTATTGTTAAAAAATCTATAGAGTCACGGAATACGTTCGTGCCGTGAGTTTTCTCTCACTCGTATACACGTTCGTTCCTTCACTGACAACACAGTTCCATTTTCATTCGGTTTGGGCAAATTCGGGGCTAAGGTTTGCAACCAGTCGTCCCATGTGCGGAGGGCCTTAAGCGACGGCAAATTCGAGCAATCGGCGGCTTGGTTGAGTGGCCAAAACTCCTGTGTTCTTTGCATGTGTGTGTCACAATACATACACACCACGTACCGATACGACACTACGCCAAGTCAAATTTGTGTACTGTAGGGTGTATTGGAGCTGTTTTGCACTAATATAATTTATCATAAGAGCAAACTTTTACTTTAATTTTTAAAGATACACCACTGTTATGAAAGAGACTATAGTATTCCCTTAAATATCCCTTCCAGTCTAACTGATAGATTTAGCGTTGTAGCATGTATTCGCTTGGTTAGAATTCGCTGATGTACCCTTCCAGTATGAAAGCTACGTAACTCCCGTATTCGGACGGATTTGCCGCTTGCAGTGTGCGAGGTTCATTACATTTACAGGGTTCGGATAGGTAAAGCGTAGTACCGGAATGTGTTAACTGCTTTTCCTGCCGAATTAAGCTGTCCTTGCTCTCGTTCAAAAGTGAATCAGAAGAAGATTAAGGCCGTCTGCACACGGGTCGACTGATTGCAAACGCAAGCCCCGATTGAGAATGCAACTGTGTTGTTAGTGAGAGAACACACACGGCACGAGCGATTTGATATTGGTTTTGAGCACGTTTTGAGCGACTATGTTTCTTGGTTGCAGGGCAATTACGTTGCATGCTTTTTATGTTGACATCATGAGCAGGGATGTGCACAAATACTATTCAAAAGTATTTAAATACATACATACAAATACCTCATAATACGACACAATAAAATCTCCTATTATGCTATTGTTATAAATTCTATAGAGTCACGAAACACGGCTCGACATGGCTCGTTTTTCGTTTTCGTTGAAAACTTCGTTCGCGGCTAGTTTGCAATCAGTCGACCCGTGTGAAGACGGCCTTACAGAAAGAAACGCAATTTTGAAACAGAAATTTTTCTTCTATAGAAAGTATCTACTATATAACATTTTATGCATTAAGATAAATGCAGACATCTATAAATCACTCTGTGTCCCAAACCAATCTCTTGCATACTTTATTATAGTAAGAATAACGAAATGTAACTATACAATGCCCCCAATTCTAATGGCTCGGTGTTGAAAGGATGTTATAGTAAATTTCATCGAGGTAACATTGCTAATTTCGATCACGCTGTACATTCAGGATGATGTTCAAATGCAAATGACAGATAAAAAAGTGATAACATGAACGTTTTAGTCTATGCATCTTAAATTATCCCAGACTGATAGTCTATGCGTCATTGCCAATGATATTGCTCAGTAATATGATATGATAAATATATTCAAATTATAGATCTGGCGTATGCCGACATAAAATGAATCGCAGTAATTTTGAACCACATAATGAAGTTTATATTGGACTGCCGAGATCGTTGACATATCCAAGGGCTGTTTAATGTTGGTTGCATGTTATTATTGCATATAACTAATCATAGATTAATGCGGTGTAGCCGGGGTTAACGAGAGGGGAGGTTGCATTTTAGAGGTCTTCACATCATCCCTTACGGGCTAATTAACGATTTGCTTTTTTGGTCCCCCGAACAATTTTCTCTGAGTCTGTCGATATAGAGCTAGCACACATGTAGGACGTGGTAGTAGACTGTCCTAAGATATGCACTTGAAAACGGATCAGACTTGGTGACATACATATCTTTTTCAGTGTTAATAGCCCGGGAACTTTAAACTTTCACCTGACATCAGGGTCAGTAGTTCTAATTCTTGAATATGTTTTAAAGTTAGAGCTGTAAATAGTTATCCAACATGGATGACGAAGGCGCGTGCCGCCATCTTGAAAAAATGGCGGCTAAAAACAGTTTATTGCCAAAATCTCGTTACTAGTGCGTCCTATGATAAAAATAGTTATTAGCAATCTTATAGGGGACTCAATTCCCTACCAGTTTTGCGGACAATATTTTTGTGTGTATCTTACAGGGACGGAGCTACGGCACTGCAAAGAAAGTCACTTCAATGTAAATTTAAAAATATTTCAATTTAACTATTACTATATTAGACAGGAAAACTGCCCAGGTATCACATTAAACAATATGAATATACCGCAGGCTGACCATGTGAAGTACTTGGGTATACACTTAGACAGAAGGCTTACTTGGAAAAAGTATATATTTACAAAGATGTACTGACTGATAGGACGTAAGTCACAACCTACAGAAAACAAACTCCTGCTCTACAAATCCATACTTAATCCACCATGGTTTGTACCTAATCACATAATACATCGTGATCTGAATATACCCACAGTTAATGAAGAAATAATGCTTAGAACCAAAGCTTACAAAGAGAGAATACTTGAACATTCAAACAATTTGGCCAGCTGTCTAATGTCCAATAATTCGGTAGTACGCGAACTAAAAAAGAAAGTACCTCAGGACCTACTAACCAACTAATCAGAATATAGGATCTATTGAGGGATGAGTCGATGAGTCACTTTAATTACATACCTATCACTGAATGTCCAATTATCAGGACAGATAGTAATAATTTTTAGTAATCAAATTAAAAAAAACTATTACCATAAAAGTGTTTACTGTCCAGGCATTACTTACGCATTTTCACACCACCTTGATGTAGAATTATCGACGTGTTTTTTTCCCGTGGTTTTCCCAATAGGCCTAATCCACAGAAACAGTCGATTCGAAAAGAGTGATACCGTGCAGTGTCTTTTAGATTATGATAGATATTATTTAGCTCTGATAACTGAACTATAAATCAATGTCAATTCGAAAGACCCGACTATGAAAGGACCTTCAATTGAGTAATTTCAGGGAGCCTTTACTGCTAATTGCAAGGAATTTCCACGTCCACTGACCTAATGCGGCACTGTCCTTCTATTTTAAACCGTACATTTGGGGAACGATTCAGATTTACTTGCATTATAATATTTCATTGTGTTTGTCATAATGATTAGTGATTATTTCATGATTTGCACAGTAAAATAAATCGTGACTTCTTTCAAAAGTTCATAAAAACAGTTTAATTGCCTAATTGTATACTAAAAACAGTAAAATCGGGCCGTAATCGACGTCTTGTCAATGAATGGATTAATTCTGTGAACTCTAGGTATCACAGCACTCTGGGTAACGGGTACGGTATGAGGAGAGGGAGGAACTATGGGGCAGGGGTCTAAGTCTAGCAATTCAACAATCAAATTTATAAATATTTCCTTAGCAACTTATTTTTTTACGATGTCCTTAACCTATCAGTCTGACAAAAACAAATCAAACGCTGATTTCAAATTTAACCTTGGATACGAGTCAATTTTAAATATAAGATTTAGTGTCTATGGCCTACGTGATGTTTTGTTGAGGTTGGACCTAACACAATACAGATACAGGGTGTTAGATACATAAACGTCAATATTAAAAGGGTGATTTGCAAAGCAAGTGCCAAGTGTTACGGTTTTCGACATATCAGTGTTTGCCGACATTATTTCTTTTATATACAACTTCTAAACTCAACTTGTATATAAAACTAATCTTCATATAATAATTTTTAAGAGTAATATCAAATTATATAATAAAATACAGAGACAAAATATTTCTTATATAAAAAAATTTCTTTTGATCACTCACATTCACCAATCTCTTGAAAACCGTGATTGCACAATGTCAATCCTTAGAGCTGCTCCATCAGCAATATTGACATCAATGAATTTAACACCCTGTATCTATATATACGGAAATATTTACGTCTAGAAAAAAATAAAAAATATGTTATGTATAGCAGAGAGTAATAGCCTTTGCCTTATTGTTATTTGTTACAAATAATGCATCGTAGCTCGTATACGTAATGGATGTTGAAAACAATGATGTCAACTTCTTAACTTACTAGATTTGACCCCATTTTTATAGGTATAGATATATTTATAAGGTCTGCATCCCATTTATAGTTACAACTCTGATTTTTTTCATTGTCAATAAAACCATTGTAACTCGTCAACTAATGGTCGGAATGTTATGTGATTTGACGCATCTCGTTTGAAGGTTGGTCAATACGGACGCCATCAATATGTCATTCTATTGTCACATGACATCGTAATCATTTCGGTAAAAGAATAACTAACATTTCGTAGCATGACACAATAAAAACTGTCAACATACAAGGAGGTCTTCTGTGGTACAATACATATTTAGGGAATAAACCGAGGATAAATCCCCATTCCCGCTCAGTGTTTTTAGTTTTAATTTAAGGTTTTAACCTTAAATGTAATTTTGAACTTACTCGTTCTTTATAAATTGTTCTTTATAATAAACTGACTAAAAAATATATATTTTTTTCAACAAAATAAAATACATTTTCAATTTATTCGCTACGTGACCAACTTTTTTTCAAAATTTGGGATTTTTTCGATTTGGTAATTCGGTACCAAAGTTAGCCTATGTAAAAAATTTCAAGTTTATAGCACACTTTTTACCCTCCGCAAAAACTGCCCCCAAATAAAATTTTGAAATTTTGAATTTCTTTTTTTTAATATGATATTTAGTTATTACAGAATCCAAAATTTGAGCAAACTTTCCTACCGGGTACCCAAATTTTCTCGGCGCCCTTTTTATAAAATTTTGAAATATGTTTGCATTCAATAGCGTAATATACATGCAAAATTTCACTTTTCTATAAAAGAACCCACTATTTTTTCAGTTTTTCCAAAATTACGGGTTTCCAGAAAATTCAGAGAAAAATCCGGGGACGCCAAATGTCTTATAATTTTTTTCTCTACGATATAGGAAATTTTCAAAAACTTCCCTGGAGCCGTTTTCGAGCTACCATACAAAATTCAGTACCAAGCATATAAAGTTACACCTGGAACATTGTAATATAGGAGGATAAAGGATAAATTACTGTATTTAATATAATTATATTTCTTTATATTTTACAAGCTGAAATTACATTTTAGGTTAAAACCTTAAATTAATACTAAAACTCAGTGAGTGGGAATAGGGCTTAAGCATTCTCGCAATGGTCACCCTGTCCTTCACCATTAAACCCCTAAACCACAGAGGTAGTTTTGGCCATAGTCAACATACAGTTCGAGTTTTGTGAAGGGTTGTTTAGGTTGTTTGTAGTCTGCTACCGAGGTGTGTACATGCAATGTTTTTTTAAATTTAAAACATTGATAGCGAACTTTGTTTTCGTGTAATTTAATATTAAAATTGTTTTAGTATTCGTGCAGACAGTACAGAGGGAGAAGGGGGTCTATGTTGGTAAACGTATAACCAGGAAGGGGGCTGATTAGACACAGAATACTAGCTTTAACTTCAACGTCAATTTTAGACAACGGTAGAGACAAATAAAGTGTAAATAATTTAAATTTGCTATTCATTTTTTGTCAATCGAATTAATCACAAATTTCGTATATTCAAGTAAACTGTGTGGGAGTCCAGAAACGATTTCTGTCGCGCTAGAAATTCTCTACTTTTTATTTCCGCACAAATTTTCGTTCATTTAAATTCGACCAATTTTCGAGTTCTATCACCACCGTACTCCTATAGTGGAATCTTAGAGCATATATATATGGAGTGTGAATAGCTTATGTTTCCTATAGATTAAAAGTGTGGCCAAAATGTGTGCGAGAGAGAAAGGTATATGTTCCTATTTATTCTCTATGCGCATGTGTCGAAAGTGACAGCTGTCTAGAAATAATAAATATTAATATTCTATTAAGATATAATAAATAAAATATATGTAAAGAAATCATATTTCTTTAGTTGGTACAAACTCGTTTGTCGGTAAAACAGTGACCGTTCAGAGAAAACATATACTCATAACCGGCATAGATGTCGCTGATGGAATAACGGCCAGCACATGTGATATTTGGAGTGAACAGAACTAACAGAATAACTTTTAGTTATATTTATATATAGTTTATTTATATTTATACATATCTACATTATTCTACATCAATATAATGTCATATTTAACATCTGTCACGTATTATGTCTAGACAGCTCTGATTTGACAACTGTTACTTTCGACGCATGCGCATAGAGACTAAATAGGAACATATACCTTTCTCTCTCGCACACATTTTGGACACACTTTCAGGTCCAGCATTCCTTCTCCATATATATATATATACATATATGCTCTAAGAGTGGAACCTGTATTTATTTTTCAATCTATTTAGCTTGATATTAGTTAATATTCGATTAGCTTTCTTATAGCGTTTCACTCAAGTTTCACGGTTACGATACTAGATGGCAACATCGTCGTTTAAATATAAATTACTTATACGATATACATATTGTATATAGTAATAGTTGTTATTATTTAATTTAACAGACTTTCACTAGCCGTCTGCGCTGTAATTGTCTAGCAATTTTTTTATCAAGCAGAGGGCGAGGGGTATGAAATGATTGGTCAAATTGATATTTAGAGGACATTAAAAGTACAAACATCTAACCGTCATTCGGACGGTCAAAAAATTACTATGAATTAGTTAGTATTCTATTATTAAAAACAATCCTAGACAGAGAATGATTTTCTTGTATATATATATATATATATATATAGGGTCGGCGCAGGAACTTCCTTATTTCAAACGCGCGCCACACAGTGGCCATTAATCCTTGAAGAATGGGGTTGTGTGCGCCCGAATAAGCGTATCCTAACGTTTTTTGTACGGTGAACGAGAGAAGAGCGCTGTTTGTCGTGGCGACTTTCTTTTCCAACTGCCGTTCGATCATTGCAATCCATGAAACAATTTCATATCGTGCCTGCAGGTTTACGGACACTGGTAAAAGAAACCAGGACCTTCAAGAACCATCAGGACACCAGAACGATCAAGAACGGTCAAGAGCGATCTGCATGCAAATATACAGCTGCTCTTACAATTTTTGTTCGCACAGTGAGACAAATTCTTCCTGAAGACCCGAAATTTCTTTGATTGACACCGACAGTGGTACGAAAACTTTCCCGAACGTCTCATCTCTTTGATGGGCGATCTTAAGTGGCCAGCAAATTCGCCGGATTTAGTACTTTGCGATTATTTTGTATGGGGATATCTTAAATCCTTGGTGTATACCAATCGTACAGGGACCTTGGGTGAGCTGAAAAACAATATTCGTGCATAGACATGCTGGGCAAAGTCGATCGAAACTTCCGAGTATTACTCTCCAAATGTAATGACCAGGGGTTCACCTTCAAGATACCATGTTGAAAAAGTAATTAAAAGAAACTTTAAATGCACTGTATGTGTATGTAGTGAAAAGAGAATTAAAATGATATCTCACATACTTTTTGCTTTAAGATGAGTTAAAACAAGGAAGTTCCTGCGCCATACCCTGTTTTTGCAATCTTAAATATCTTGTTTGAGAAGCATTTGTTTAACAATCTGTAATTATAGATAATTTTTAACTTTTGCATCGTAGCAGACACTGAAGCCTTACATTTATTATGAAATTTAAAAGTTTGTCATAAGAGCGCCTGTAATCCGCAAACGCAACATTAATAACACTTACAATTTTATTGAATTAAGATCGACGTGCTTTATATGCTTTAATAGATGTGAACTTTGTATGCTTTAAAGTATGTCTGGTGTTTCTGACCTATAATATTTCGGTTCGTAACACTATTAATAAATTTCAGGCTAATATCTCGAATATAATATTTATTTCTGTACCTAATTTTGAGTAACTTTTATTAGAGAATGGGAAGGAGGAATTAGAAAACAAAGTAAAAGCAAAGAAAATAGTTGACGTGTTATTGTTACCGGTTTTAAGATTAGTTGAGAAGCAGAAGTTCTGATATATAGTTCAATGAGTAGTAGACTAAGGGCGTCCGCACATGGGGCGACTGATTACGAACGCGAGTCCCGAATCTGCCCGAACCAAATGAGAATGGAACTGTGGTATGAGTGTGAATGAAACAAAACTGATTTGAAATTAGTTTTGAGCGACTGTGTTTCTAGGTCGCAGACAATTACGTTGCATGCTTTTGATGGTGAACATCATGAGCAGAGATGTGCACACATACTTTTCAAAAGTATGTGTATATATACATACATACAAATATCTCACAATACGACACAATAAAATCCCCTATTATGCCATTGTTAAACATTCTATAGAACCACGAAACACGGCTCGACATGGCTCGTTTTTCGTCCCGTGTGGGGACGGCCTAAGGAAGATTCGATTTACTGTTCAAAATGAGTCCCTCGGTTACTTATTTTATTTGGTAGAGGAAAGATTTCTGCCAAATCTAACTAAATGAATTGTATTAAACAATAAAGCTCACATATATGAAGTGGGGATATAACGCAGGTTCGACTCCGATTCCGGAAAGTCGGAATTTCCGATTGCTATTACGCTTCCGACTCCGATTTCGGATCCGACACTATTAAATCGGAAGTTGTAATCGGAGGTCGATTGAAGTACAGCGATGGTCGCGATCAGCGTGTAGGTTCTATTAGCGATCCCAGTAAACATTTTGGAGTAAATTCTACTTAATTTCTATTACGTATCATGAATTTTTTGTCTGGAACGTGTTCGTTTTCTATTCAGTCGTTCAAAGGAAAGGTCCTTTTTATGAGCTACAGACATTGCAACGACGGTTCACTGCTGAATTAAAAGCGGAGTAGGTTTATGATTTATGACCGGATAATAAAAATATACCCATGTGGGAAAGAAACAGAAATACTTAATGAATGATGTTGGAAAAAGAAAGAATATTATTATGAAAAACTAACACAAAATCTGTGACAGGTAGAGAACTTGTAAAGCGTTAGAATAGAATTGTACGAGTGACTCGAACTTCACCAAATAGGACACTTCACCAAATTGTTTACTGGGATATGGCGATCTAAGTCTCTTTGGAAAGCTAAGTGTATTAGGTATTAACTAAAATTAAAGAGGCTGAATGATGTTAATATTTATTTGTTTTATTAGAACTGCCCTTAACAGTCTTAGCACTAACACTGCCTCCTCTGACTTCTGTTCCGATTCCGATTTCGACAAACCTTTATAAAATCCGATTCCAATAAAACCACCATCATAACATCCCTAATATTAGCATAGCTTCATATTCAAAACATACAAACAAAACAAAAACTTCCAACATCGGTGATAGGACTTAGCATCGGAAATAGACCGACGTTAAATGAATGAAATTAAAAAAAAAAGCTTAACGTTCTCTCCATTTTCATCTAAAATACTTTATCTTTATATTTATAACAAAGTGCAGCAAAATGTCACACGCCATGGTGTGTGAGCCCTTCAAAGTGATAAGTGACATATGGGTCGTATTTTTTTAACACAACGGTACGTATCAGATGTATTTTTTGCCCCTCTAATTCATTAGCGAAGCAAAAAAGAATATTTTATTTTTTTGTAGTCCTAATTTAAAAAAGTAAGTGCATAACTTTTCATAACATCTCATAAAGTGAGAAAATTGCCGTCATATTTGATGCTTTTGGATATGCAACGTATCATATATGTCGCGTAAGTGGTTCAATGACCCATCTGCGGTCGTTAATATAGAGTGGACTCTGCTCTGCTGTCCCGATGAACTGATGAACTGAATGTCATGGGATACTTGTGGTTCTCGGGCTTTTGTTATTGACCCCTTCTTTACTGTTAATTTAAATGTGCAACAAAATAACTTGGCCGGCCTCAACAATCAACACCAAACACAAAATATCGCCTCGCCTAACTAACGGACGACGACGACGTAACGACCGTTACAGTTTCAAGGACACGGACACTGGTAGTAGACAGTTCACTCTTCGGGTGTTCGGGTGTTCGGGTGTTCGACTCCTTGACTCCACAACTCGTTAATTCATTTATTTGTGCATTTGTGCATCGTGCATAATAGTGACAAGTAAATGTATTATGAGTTATGCAGTTAACAAACATTTAGAGATATGATAATATTAGCGTGCCGGCTTGCAAATTGTAATTAGGGACAAATGCGGTCCAACATTCTCACGCCAATTGTAATGCACATTAAATATTTAAGCAAAAATTCGAACAAAAATAATACACATTCCTTAAATACATTGCACACAAGCATTGCGCATATGGTACTCGTAATAAGGCGCGTCGTCAAAATGTATTGTCTTTTTATATATTTGAGTTTAATGTTGTTATGATGTCTAAGGTAGTTAGAAGACCACTCGCGTAAGGTCAGTTGTAACTGGATAAAATTAAGATTGGCAAAAAACCGTTCATTTGTAGTGGTGTAGTGGTGTAGTGGTTTCAGATTAAGGCGAAGAGAATGATAATTAAAAGTAAATAAATCGATACCATCGATACTAGAGCCCTACCAATTAATCCCAGAATCTCTTCAAAAGTAAGTACCTCCCTGCTTTGGGATTTCGAAAGTAACTGTTAAAGGAGTCAAACATCTTGTAAGGTTTTAATGCAAAAACATATGGACATGCTTGAATACGAGATATTTCCTGTTCTAAAACATGCAGTGAATTTATTAAACATCCTTTTGCTAACCAAGCAGACTCCAGCCACCTGTTCTAGTGATGTTGCAGTTCTCTTAGGTCTGCCTAACGCTAACGCTAACGTTAAGCCGGCCGTTCTGCAGCCGGCTTTACTCGTATGACTTAAAAAACAACAAAATTCATCGCTCTTTTATGAGTTTTAAACGCACGTGATAGGCAACATCCTGCAACATCCTGAATTGCACATGTTTAGAATTAAAGGAAATCCTTTTTGTTCGTTTTATGTAACAAAATTATTTGATAGCAATCAGGCATTCAGGCAGGCAATGTAAATTGTGTAAGTCATGGGAATATTATTCATTCTTAACATACCGCTCTTTTTTTGTATGGAGGGGCTTGTTCTTTATTTAAGGGTGCCATTTTGTTTTAAGCTGTGTATCCCCCGGGAAACAGGGGCCCCAAATGTATGTAAGCTAAAATTCACACTTAAACTCTTAAGCCGTACTTAGCTTACTTCTTAGGAGTATTAATTATAAGTAATAACGTATAATCAATATATAATTACTAGAGTTTACCCCCGTCGGAAGCGACGACTGTCTTTTGTGTGTAAATTGAATTTCATTTCAAATTTTAATTCCATTTTTAAATTGAAATGTTAAACTCGTTCCATACTTATTTTTACATATAACAACAAATAAGTTTTCATATCGTCTGATTAAAAAAATATTTTTTTTCCAAATTGTTCATTACTTGATCAACTTTTTTTTTAAATTTGAGATTTTATTTCGATTTGTAAATTAGGTACGAAAGTTAGCCCATATATAAACTTATTTTAACTTTCCAGCCCTATTTTTACACTCGGCAAAAACCGCCCCCGTTCCCCCAAATAAAAATTTTTGAATTTTGATTTTTTTTTCTTAATAACATATTTCATTATTATGTAATCCAAAATTTGAGATTTTCTCCAAAGTTTCCTACCGCGCCCACTAATTTTCTCAACCCTGTGCCCTCTCTTCTAATTTTTCGATTTCTAGTTTTCAAAAAATGTTAGCATTGAACATCGTAATACACATGCCAAATTTCAACTTTCTACCTTTTATGAATTAAAAGTAATAGAGCACACCGCACCGAGGATCCGAGGACACCAAAAGTCTTAAAAAAAAATTCTCTCCGAAATAGAAACTATAGACCATTTTTAAGAAAATGCGTGGAGTAGTTTTTGAGCTACCATACATAATTCGAACCAAAAATATAAGAAAATAAACATATAAACATACAATTGGAACATTATTATATAAGATTTTAATTCAATGTAAGCCTCTTTGTTCTTTTTGTGAAAAATCTTTACCCATCATTTGGGCCCCCAACAAATTTTGATATAGGGCCCGTCTAACACGCTACTTTACTGCTAGAGGGCGAATGTTTTGTACTTTCGGTTTGTCTGTATAATGTATTTATTTAAAGCATTGTAACCGAATTATGAAAATGTCCTTGAAACGGTTTAAGATAATAAGTTGACATACTTAGACGAGCATAATAATGTTCATTTGAGACAATACATCTTCTTCTTCGTACATCGGCATCGTACAAGAGGGTGAGAGACATTCGTTACTGGAATTGGATATGTCCGGAGTCCCGGCTCCCGGCTCCCGACGGGGCGGAACATCTTAAATAACGGATCATTTACACAACTTTCCCAGGGACTTAGTGAGTGCCATTATCTCTAATCTGCATGACATGCAACGCTCAGAAAAACCTCAGAAAAAGTGCATTTGTTAAGATATTTCTTTGGATGTCAAGATCCTATTGACCATCTAAGTAGCCCTCTAAGAAAATTCGTAACTACCAAAAAAATGATCATATTTGTACAGTACCGAATTTTCCATATAGCAGAAGTAGTAAATGCTACGAGCTCCGCGTCTAGAACAGAAAATTTTGCTTTATATATTTTTCTTCAGATCTAGCATTAGAGCAGCAAAGCCGCGTGAGATACTAGGTAATACCATCCTTAATCATTCTGGTGTTCACAATCACATCCGGTATTGTACTTACTTTTAAAACCTATTATTACTCTTTGACATTTGCGTTACTTAAAAAAAAAACTTTAAACTATAGTAAAACTGTATTATTTTTCCTAAAATAATGAAATAATGAAGTATAAACTGCAATGATATTGTAAGAGTAATGCAATCCGCCCAAGCACTCGCTGTAACAAGACGGCTACAAATATAATGAAATCTCAATAATCATTTTGGTAGAGACCCCGCGCTGGCTACTATTTAATATTTGCTGCCGGCCCGGGCTAGCTTAATCTGACACTGCATTTACATCCCTGCAACTCATGATCAGTTATAAATGAGAAAAAAATGATTTTATTGGATAAATCTTTTCTCGCTATTTAAAATGATTAGTAGTGAAAATGTGCAACGATAGAACTACAGAAATATCGCTTTTTGTTGGATGGATGCACGCCCCAAACGACCAACACATGGGTCCTATTTTGTAAGGGTTGTATTTCAGCAACGCAAGCTTGTACCTAGATATATAACATATTTTTGAACTTAATTAAGGTTAACGACATGCAGAACGGTCAAAGCATCAAACTGCCTGGAGGTGCCATCGGTGCAGATCTTGGTGATAGTAGAAAATGCTGTTCTTTTAACTGGGTCTTTAATCTACTCAGATAACAGTACTTTATGTATACATATATTGAATAATATCTACAACCATCAAGTATGTTAACACGATAATTCAGTAAAACTAATTTAGTACACAACGCTTGTTTTACCGCGGTATCTGGCGGTATCGCAATGAAGTAACTAGAATTATATCACAAGCGATGGTAATTTAGTCAAGGTCCAAACCATTTTTTTCCAATTTTTATAGATAACTATACTAGCTTATAATATGCTAATAGCATATATATTAAGCAAGATTTTATATTATAAATCTAATGATAAATTTATTTAAAAATAGTAAAAGTAATAAAAGAAAAGTACAATTTTCTTTACAGTAAATGTCATCTAAGTAACTGTAATGTTAATATTTTGGTTTGATTCTTAGATTATTTAGTTTATTTATATAATGGAACCTTTATGGGTTTATTTTTTACATTCTTACTATTATTATATAAAATTTAAATAAGCATACCGAAATGTAAGAAATAGTTTGTAAAATAATTGAAGTTGATAATTCAGATTTTCAAAATACCGATAAGTATTACGCTTAGACAGTTACACCATCTATAAAATGCACCAGTATTTAACGAACTACAAGCAACTACAACATCCTCCATTTTTATTGATTAGTAGACGTTCTTTCTTAATAACATTAAACAGATGAAACAATAATTTGAGAATAAAGATTCCATTATTTAAAGCTAAAGTTAGAATAGTTATCAAAATACAATTCAATTAATTAAGTTTCTTGTACAGTAGCATAAATTACGCACTAATTTATTTCTTGAACTGTCACGTGAAGTTAGATTCGAATTAAGTAAGCCACATAACTCTAAATTGATGTTCTCTGCAATAACTGTAAGTTATAGTATTAAAATTCTGCGTTGAATATTGTATTTACAAGTGCAGTTTTTCATGCTGAAAAACCGGCGCCAGTCGTATATCATTCGAAGAAAAGTTGCAGCCAAGACGTGCATTTTGTGCTATTTGAAGCGATTTTTTAAGGAGAGAGACTTTTTATAAAACGAAATAAATATTTGTACATTTAATATAATAAATTATTATTATTTTTGTACACAAATTGTCTAAAGTAACTATTTAAAAATTACATAGAATTAAAAGCCGTTAACAAAACATCTACTATTTTAAAGCATGAGACTATAATCCTATAAATGAATTAGAAAATGTTAAACTTTCAGTGTATTATTAAGGTATGCGTTCACTGAAACCCAAATCCCAAAAAGGTCACTTTACGTAGAAAAGCAGTAGTGGTAAATACTGAGGTTACTTAATTATCAAAAAAAAGTAGTTTCGAAAATAAATTATCAATGACACTCGTAAATAAAATAGAACCCTAAATTATAAAAGCCAGACCTCAACGCACCTGCCGTCCTTAATTTATGCATGCGTAAAATTTTAAAACTATTATTAATATGCTGATAAATGTTTATTCTATATGAAAGTTTCATTTCATACATGAATTTTATCTTTATAATTCGACATGAAATTAGATGTATTTTGTCTACATCTGACTCTCTGTGTGTCTATGGTTTAGACACTGTGCTGCTAGTATTGCTGCTGCTGTGCTCCGTTTCTAGTATTTAAAATGAAAGCGACGGAATACGGATCATTGTAAACAAAGGGTTCGAGGCTATTAGTGTATTGAAAGCAGTAATGAAGACCAATGTTATGTTCCAAAAATAGATGAAATGTCTGCCATCTTAGTTGAGATGTGAGCTATTAATGTGATTGTAGGAATAGAAAAGGTGTAACTCATTTTATTTTGTTTAGAGTGTTTTAAACGACATAAAACCAGTTTATAATTAGTGTAGTTCGAACTGTGAAATAAGACAATGTTATAAAAAACGTTTTTAAGTGTAAAATGAAAGTGTTTACATCTTTAATACAATCCCGCTTTACATTTGCTGTCAGATACAGGTAAAAAGCTAGGTATTTTAATACAATGGCTATAATTTGATATATTTGCTGTGAATTCATAAATCTTAATAAGCAATCATAATAGTTGCATATATGCCTAATTTGTACAATCCACCCAAGTTACATTTTCAGTTTTAATTTCTAAAATGTAACAGTCTCCATTGTTATAAAATATGTCTACTATGTTGTTTATAATTTATTGCAAGAAAATTCAACATAGGCCTTCTTGACAGACCGGCTTAATTGTTGCGCAAAAGTGCACTGCGCATTTGATAAGAAATTATACTCGCGGATGGGTCCCTGGCCTGGCTCATCATGTAATGGGAGTTAGCATTGTTTTTGCATTGAACTCTAAATAAAAACAATTCTGGAGTGCCATCTTGTTCACTTAATTGTTATAAATAATATTTTCATTTTAAATCGGCCATATTAAATTTACCTTTCTGCATAGGTAGATCTTAATTTATGTCATTAATTATTATAACGAGTTTATAAAAGTCTTGACATATGTATATTTGATTGTTGTTGTGCAGTGATTTTTAATGCCTGTAAAATTTTATTAGTAATATTGACGTTTCTTTAATTACTTTCAAAACAAATATGGTAAGAGTTTAATAACTTCAATTTAACTTTACATTCAATTATTGTTTCAACTAAAGCATTTATTATTTATTAATTCTAATTATAATTCTTCATGTTCTTTCTTGAAAAGTAATCTACCTGTAATGTATAATATATTTAGTTTTTGAAGGTTTTAGATATATGATAAACATAAAAATGAAACATTGCATATTTGACATTTTTTATAGTTAATAATATGTTTTTTTTTTAAATTTAAATATATATATAAAGACTGGTCGTATCCAAAGTAAATGCTTTTATGAATTTTGTAACAAATACCGCACTATCAATATGTTAAGAACGAACGTGCCATTATTGGTTTGAAAAGTTTTGATTTCAATTGTAAATTGTTAGGAATAAAACAGAATTAAAAATTATTAGATGCGAAATAATAAATAAGGGTAGTTATGGAAATAAATACATTTAAACTTATGGCGTCTTAACTCGTCTGCAAACTATTATTGCAAAATGATTTTCTCTTCAATAAGGTAATCTATATGTTTTATTTGAAAATAATGTCTTAAGTTTTTCACTTGAAATTGCAATTAAATAACATATTTCAATTAAGTCTGTAGTTTTTCAACTGGTAGTTCCGGATCTTCATTACCAAACGTAAGAGTCCTTGTGACATGGATATTTTTTGAAGATGAAGACATTTTTGATGCCAAAGGGTTAGATGATTTTTGGAAATAACTCCCACAATGTAAAAAACTATGGATTGAAGCTAGTTTTGTTACAAAACATATTCAATAAGTATGTAGTGTTATCTGCGTAAATGAAATATGTGTATATACATATTTCGAATTCAAAATCTTTGGATATGACTTGTTTTGAAACTAGACTTTCATATGTGGTTTTGTTGTATATACAGCTTAGTTGTTGTAAGTATCATTATAAAATTTGAAATAATATTTTTGAATATTATATATTTTCTAAATCATTGCTGTTTTAAAATTATATTTAAATTAATATTAATCATGAATTTTCCAGTTTTAAACATTTTGATGTTTTATTTATTTCTGTATGAGAAAATTCATATTAGAATATATTTTATCATATAATATAATATCGTTTTTCAATTAAAGTTTTCGAGCAAAACATTTCTGAATTACAATTTGTGCTGAATAGTATTATCTTTATTTTAAAATCTCTTATTGGAAAACACTAATTAATTATTTCAATATTTTCAGCCACAAAGTTTCAACCATCGTTTCTGAAGTATGTGTCGGAGGGTCACTCGGAGACCCCCAACATTCTCCAAAGTGGGGAGCATACATCGAGATTACAACAAGGAATTTCTCGTAGTTAACTACTCTTCGAGATACGTGTATCAACCTACGGAAACGAAGGTAAAACGCGAAATATAAATACTCAAAACAAAACGTCAAAAAGTGTCACTGATTTATGTATGATTCTTGTAAATGGACATCTATTAAAAACAGAAATAAACGGTTTTAAATATTAATATTAATGATATAAAGTGAACAAGAAATAATTGGACCAAGTTAATTTAATTTGCTTAGTATCAATAATACAATGTTGTCTGTTACGAGTAAAACCCAAGGTGGGACTTCAGCTCCCGTTGATGTTTCCCTTCAACCATTAAGCAGAGTACCTCAGGCTATAAGTAGTTTAGTTCAGCGAGGTCCTCCAATTAGACAGGCCGCGAAACCAAAAATTAAGTCGTACGATGTTCGTGATCGTAGTACTCCTGGACATTCCCCAGTTGGCATTTCTGGAATGAGATTGAAGAAGTTAACTTCCAAGGAGATTGCCACTACAAGTACCGTAACTGCAGCCTCAGCTGCTTGTTCTGTTTTGCCGGATACAGCTTTACAGGAAGCATATTCAAAAGACAGGGTCGTCCACAAAACAGTGTCTGGCATCAAAAAGATTACCGGTAAACCTATACATAAAATTGACCTTGAAAGAAAGGTTAAAAACAATGATACAACTGTTACTAGCACCATTATGACTCCGAAATTTACAATCGTCTCAAAGAGAAAGAAAAAGTTATGCACTGAGAAGAAAGATGATTCAGCAGCAAAAACTGATGAGGGAAATTTTCGCACAGAAGTTGTAATCGGAGATAATAATAATATTACCTCAGCTGCAAATAATCGGGATGGCGTAGAAGGTATTTCGAATGCTGTTGAAATGGATAAATATTCCGAAACTACGCCTTATCACGCAAAGAATGAAATGACTGCTAATTGTGTTGCTGAAAATGATGGTGCAATGTGTAATTATGATTTTGGCAACACAGAAATTTTTGAAGAGAGTGGAGCAACAGTTGAAGTGATCGGAAACATGACAGAAACCTATTCTCATTCTGCCGAAGAAATTCCAGTTGTAGAATATGATATAATGTCTACTGAATCAGTTCAAAATGAAATATCATACGAAATTAGTAGTAATGTGGATTCAAACGGTATTGGACAGGAATATTATATATGTTCAAACACATCTTTAGAAGACTCTGAGCCCTTAACAATTGTTTCAGAGAATTATGACAACATACCAACAACTAATGATGATGACATACGTATAAAAGCAGCTAAACGTCATTCGTCCGAAGTATATGCTGGTTATAAATCTGAAATAGATAATGCTGAAAAAATTTTAGAACACAATGGTGTTTCTGAAGAATTTATGCAGTCCACCGATGGTGATCTGATTAATTCTTGTGAACCAACACATCAGTCGAAGAAACAGAGTCAAAATCCTTATTTTGTAGGAAGTTTAGGATCAGAAGGAGTTCCACCTGGAAGTTTTCAGCCTTCCAAAGCAAATTTGGCTAATTTGCGTGGTACTAATTCACTTTATAAGGTTCAAAACTTAATTATTAACGATACAAAACAACCGGTAAATCAATTGGAATCAAGAGCTTATATAAATAGTCAGAAAAAGAGCGTTGCCACATACGGTGGAGTTTCTTCATTTCAGACACCACATACTTCAAAGAAGAACGAAGTAAATTATCAATACGGCAAACAACATGCTCCTAAGACAATATATGGAACAACAAAAACAGCACAAATACTTTCAAAGCCACCCCCGTTTAAATATGCTAGGTCAATGTCAAGTCGTAAAGATGTTGCTATAAATAAGAAAATTAAAAAATCGCGTACATATTTAAACACACCTCGAAATTCTACTCACATGACAAATCTTCATGAATCCCCAAAATCTTCAAGCCAGTCCCGAATCCAATCAACAATTTCAAAACTAGCAAAAAATCTTGCTGTGTCTAAAGATAGTAAATCAGATTGCACTTTATTATCATCTCAGGTTTCGGGATTGAAATTGAAAATATCAAAAATTTCAAAAAATCCAGTCGATAATACTAAATTTCATTCCCACTATGAAACTAGTGATACAAAAGAAAAGTACGCAAAACAAAACATGTCCCACAAAATGGTATCATGTCCATCTTGGGAAAAAAGACGACGTATTTCCAACTTTAAGTCAGCATTAGATGATAAAGATCAATTTATTGATTCATTAGAAGTTAATCAACCACTTTATGATGGTACTGATCCTGCCGAAAATATTAATGATAAAATTTCAATGCTGAATCAGTGTGAAGAAATTGACTCGTCGAAATTAGTTGCATCCAATGCGAAATCAATTGTTAGACGTCCTGTAGATGTGCGAAGATCCTTGTCATCATCTGCGGCAGATTTGACATCTACCGCATCATCTTCTTATGATCAACCTGGACAAAAATCAATTGATAAACCTTATGATGCAAGTAGAACATTATCACGTTCAGCAATGCGTTCTCAGTCCGGAGCAATTAAATCGGCGAAATATTCTCGTAGTAAGTCACTGCATGCAATAGGTGATCGTCAACCCAGTCGAACACAAGTGTCAGTTATACAACGCGGATCTCATTTTCCATATGATAATTACGAAATGTCTAAAGATCCATCTCATATGCGAAATACTTATACGTCTCGATCAGCGAGAGATGCATCGCTCACGCAACATATTGTTGAAGTACCTCCACAATCGTCACGATTAATGTCTTATACATCAGATGGCCCAACTAGTACTGTAGTAACAGAACAACATTTGCATAATGCGAATGATAATTTGCAAGTATCCCCCAATTCTGAAAAAAATGTTATTAGATTTTTAAGTAGCTTGCCGAATACTTCCCATCAAGACAAACAAACAGCGTCAAGTATTATGGAAACAGTAACATTGAAATCATCGCCAAGACCTATATCGCATACAACAGGAATAGGAACTTCTTTAGTTGATTCGTCAAAATATTCACCAACAAAGAAAATTAGGGGCTCTAAATCATATCGCAGAGTTGATTCTCCTATGCCTGACAATCAACGCATGATGTGAGTATGATATACTTTATTGTATTGTCAAATTATCTACAGAGCTGTCAATAATTCGCATTTAACTAAATGAAGAATTATATTTATTTATGTAACGTGTAATTTCAAAATGTATATTATTTTCAGCCCTGATCGTAGATCTCGTAAAGGTCATGATATTGACTATCATACCCATGAAGCCCGTGTAGAGCCGTTTAGAAGAGTTCGTCGATCTTATCAAAGTCTACATGCTGTCCTGCAGGACCACACCTACGGAGCTGCACCTCCGATGTCGTTGTCACCACCTGGATCTCCAGGCGTTGCGTCAACGAGTAAAGTAGAATTTGATATCCCGGATCCTAATAGAGAATATATTGACGACGGTACTCTATCAATAGTGACATAAATTGATATTTTTAAAATACATCTTTACAATTGTTTTTGTGTTTTTTTTTAGATGATGATGCGAATTCTGTTATAAGCTCAGAATCTCCAGTGCAAGACAGACCCTTTGATGAAGACGGGGAAGAAACAGAAACCGCTGCTGAAGAAGAGGATTATGACGGATATACCCGTTGCGTCTGTGAATTCCAACATGATGATGGATTTATGATTCAGTGTGACACTTGCGGGTAAGCAATTATAAGCTACGTCGCAGAATAAAAGTAATAGAAATTATAGAATCTGTAAAATTAACTTGCATGTAAAGAATAGCACACATTGTTTGTTCTTTCGTTTATTTATGAGTAGTTGGAATTAACAGATAACGTGGAGGTTTGAAGTGTCAACTATCAATAACAATTAACATTGTGTCGTCATGTTTAAAAGAATGTAAATAAACATTTTTTTTTCTATTTAACAATTTGTTTATAACATTAATTTTAAACATAATATTTTTTCATTGTGACATTTTTTGTTTTGGTCATACCATAATGGAATTTTTATACTTCTCTATCATTTAAAATTAGATATTATTTTGTATTCCGATGTTAACTCAAACATATTTACATAATACTACTTTCAGGTTAATAAAGTTTATTAGTGTAAGTTTTCTTTTGGTTAGCATTTTCTTAAATGAATTATATTATGTTTGTACGTATGTTTCTCTATCCGGATGGATTCGGATTATCTAACACATTACATATTGTGCTTCTATTATGTATATTGCGCAATTAACTATATGCTTAACTATAACTTATATGCAAACAAAAAATACAATTAATCAATTTTTTTTAACAAATATGAATTACGGGACAAAAGAAAAAATTACTGAATCTTTTTTCACCATTGTTGAAAATTCGTTTTTTAATTTATGAAAACAAATGCCACAAAGAATTTTAGAGTATATATTTACGACTTTCAGGATTAGAGTCTGCTATCGAGATCCTACTATACTACTAATATAGTATATATTCTAGAAGGAAATAGTAAAAATAATGCTGATACATTACCACTGACAAAATATATGTTTAATAATATATTCATTTCTAATTAAATTTCATTAATATATTTTAATTATTATTTTTAGTGTTTGGCAACATATTAGTTGTGTAGGTATAAAACCTACAGCAATTCCAAGTGGAGAATATTTTTGTAATTTCTGCGCACGAAAATATTGTGACGGATACCGTGCTCGAATTCTTCAAGGAAAAGTGGCCGAGAAATTGGCTGCAGGAGCATCTGTGGAACAAGCAAAAGAGGCAGCCTTAGCTCACGCTGACAGAGGTACCAAATATATAATTACTAACATATTTTATATTATTGCTTTCTATGCTATAGCTTAATTCGCAATTCAATTTCAGTATTGACTAAAATTAAGTTAATATTATGGATATTATATGCAATACTGACGTACATACAATAATTTGGTATAGCTTGCTTATAATTATTCTATTAACAGTGTGTGGACCTGTGGATAAACCAAAACCACGAAGAAAACGACGAGAAACTAGATCATATTCACCAATGGCTCGCACAAAACGAGTTCGCCGGGAGGCACCAGGCCGCTCGAAGAAACAAAGAGCGAAAAAGGACGTTATTGTTACCTCTTCTTCAGAGGTTACACCTACTGTTGTAACTGTTGCTGCATCTACTACTACTGATACTGCTGTTGCTTCTACTTCTACAACTATTGCTTCCGTTTCTACTTCTACAGCTGAAGCTCCTGTTGTTACAGTGGTTGCTCCTATTGCTACAGCTGCAGTTGTTGCTCCTCCGCCACCACCACCGCCTCCTCCACCACCACCTCTCATTAGACGTCCTACAGGTCGTCGAAAAGTATGTTGTTTTTCTTACGATAACAATAACATCATAATATCTTAAAACAATAGATACATATAATTATTTTTTTTAGCGGCAAAATGGTGTTCCGGAGGAACGTTTTGATATCGATGTCTTTGTAGATAATTATGAAAATGCTTTTACAAATCATTATTCTCCCGAGTTACGAGCTAAATTAATCAATACCAGCAGGAAAAATGAACTTGAAATGGAATCTTTTGTTCCACCTAAGGAACCCTTATGTCGCTCAGTTCCTCTTCATGAAGGACGTGTATGTTTTTGCATATAGCGTATTTTAAATAATATAATATTGTATTTAAATATATTATTTTGAAATAGATGTTGGTGTCAACCAAAGATCTAGATCCAGGAACACCAATCTCTGAACTTATGGGAAAATATATGGTATCCGTACAGCATAGAAATGCAACGGTACAATTAACAGGTATATATAACAATTCATTTTCTCTAGTCATTAGAAAATGAAATATATTTCAAGACAAAATTTTCTTTTTAGGGTCCTCGGCGCGTATGTATACTCAGAGACCCGGGCCATTTGTGTTCTTTTATAGGTTGCCCCAGGAAGCTGCTGATGTATGTATTGATTGTCGAACTTACGGAAATGAGGCCCGTTTCGCAAGAAGGTCCTGTAAACCTAATGCAGACGTACGTATTTTAAACAAAATTTCTATAAGTGATACATATTCATGAAATCCATTGACAATATCAACGTCTACATTTTTACTAATAATCAAATGTTCTGACATGCGTAAACCTTATATGGTGTTATTGTATATTTCTAGTTGGTACATTGGTTTGATAAAGGAATGCTACATATCTTTATTAATACTATTGAGCGAATACCGACTGGTCAAGAAATTACAGTGCGACACGAAATGGGTTGGCATGGTCTTGGCATAGGTCGTACTCCAACTAATCCTTGTGCGTGTGCAACGTTATCGGGATGCATTTTATTGCAACAATTTGGCCAGTTATTTAGAGAGCCAAGAATATTTGATGAAGCATATTTGTAAATATTTTGTTATGTTACTCGATTCTAAAACTATATCCTTTTTACATTTTGAACCTTATAATCTTGTATTGATTTTTTGTAGCGCTAGATCTCCTCCTCGCACACGCGCACGCTCGTCTTCAATTGAACCTAATACCTCTGCAGCAACATCAATCCTATCGCCGCGAATGAGAACTTATAGTAAAACAGTAGTAGAGGATCCAGTTGCTGATACTACCGTTAATGATACGGCATTGGATAAATCTGATAAAGCTAGCGAAATATCAAAAGTCTCTGAAGATAAATTAAATTCTGCAACCGATTCAGATATAGCTTCTTTAGAACCGCCAATAAATGTAGATGACACAGAGGAAGATAATGGGCCAAAAGGTAAACGTATAAATAAAAAGAAGAAAGAGAGTAAGAAAAAGAATACAAAAGAAAAGAAGGAACCAAAGGAAAAAAAGGAACCAAAAGAGAAAACAAAAGATAAACGCCTAACCAAGGGAAAAAAAGAACTTAAAGAAACTAAAACCAAGAAAGCATTAGAAAAAGAAGCAAAGCCAAAAAAAGAAGTTAAAGAGAAAAGAAATGCCAAAGAAAAAAGAAGCAAAGAAACTGAACTGGATATTGAGGAAAAACACATAGTTCCTGTAGTAACAGTTAAAGAGCGTAAGAAGACCACTGGTAAGCGAGGAGGACGCAAACCTTCTCAACCGAGAGGTAGAGCAGCGTTAAAAACAACTGTAGTAGATGTTTATCCCGAACCTGAAATACCTGATACTATTAAATCAGTTAACAATAATACAGAAACCGGAAGCGACTCTTTAACAAATATTGAATCACACGAAAGTGATAAACGTACTACTCTCGAAGATTCTCCGAAAGATGTAGTGTCTATTCAAAATCCAGAATTTGTTGTTCCGTCCACATCACAAAATTGTCAATATTCGGAATCAACAGTGATTCCGAAAATGGATACAGTTCAGTCAATAAAAGTTGATTTGTATTCAGACTCAATACCATCTCATTTGATAAACCCAGCGTTTTTATTTTTGGACAATATTGACACCAGTAAATTAGTAAGTAACGTTTCTTTATTTGATTGGTAGTTGGATTTGTGAAGAAAGTATCTTAGCTTTTAGAAACTAATAAAATCATATTAACTTTGGTTGGGGCTTTGTAGTTTGTTAAAATTATAAATTAGCATTTCTGGAAGACATGTATTTATTGTAATTAAATTATGGACTTTAGTAAAACTTTCATCTAATTTCTGTGCATGATTATATAGTAGATGATAACTATACCATTGTATGAGTACATAATTTAAGAATGAGAAGGAATCTTTGAATATCTTATAATTATATGATAAAGTGATATGTTGCTAACACACACAATAATAATATTGCATAAAAAAGGTTATCTTCTAACATTTGACTTATTTTATGTAAACTTTTTACGTAAACAAAATATAAATTTTGCATAATAATTTGTATTCACAAATTTGTATGTATACAATATATTTTTTATTTAAAATCATAAAGTGTGAACAAATGTGAGAAGTATGTCACATATTTCACATCTTAAATAAATTAAGTATACTTACAAAACTATAGTTGAAGTAGATTTTTTAGTTAATGTAAGTATTATTTTTTATTTGCAATTTACATATTGTAATATTTATTATTTGTTTATTTTAACCTCATCATTTTCACCTCCTCTCAACAATATATCTCTATTACAAAATTATAGAAGAGCTATTAATCAATATTGTTGTATAATAAAGTGAAATGCAATGAAACCAAACTAATATTATTCTTCTATTATCTTAACTATAAAGATTGACAAAGTACTATTAACAATTAATTTTAGGGCAACTGTTTCTGGTAAAAATATTTAAGAACTCTCATGTTATAAGATTTTAAGTTATTCAAGAATTCGTCATGTAGTCATACTTAATTTACTATGTCAGATTGCACATGATATGTGATAAAGGTTTTTATTTTATGCATATACATACTATATAACGTTAGTATAAATAGTACAAAGTAATAATAACTGAGGTTTGGTTAATTCGTTTTAAGGAGAAATTTTCGATGCTCCCCCTATTTTTTTTGAATGAATACCAATGTTTTTTAAGACCTAAATTAAATTATCAATAAATACAAATGCAACAGTTGTAGTGAATTTAAAACTTTAAATCAAAGAGCTAAGTTTCAATTTTACTTTCCATTTTTCTATAAAATGCACAATTTATAAACGGATTGCAATATTTTAAGTTACTACAGAGATTTCCCAAATCATTAAATAGTTTTAAGTGAAATGATGCTTTAAGTTATACGTTTACTTTATGCTACATTTTACTAAAAATTGCTTCTTTAAATTTAGGTTAAAACTAAATCTAAATCCGAACCCAAAGTTATTCCACAACCACATCCTAATCCTATACCAAATCAACCATCAACCAAGGCGCGACGTGGTCGTAAGCCGAAAGAAAACAAAGAGCAGTCAGTGTCGGCAGCTTTGCGAAGTAATCCATATTGCCGGGACTATGGATGTTACAAATTAAATGGCAACAATGAATTAGTTCCTATGGTCCATAATGTTATTCATTATTTTAAATACTATTGTTTTATTCACATTTATGCTTACAACAAAATATTTATTTCAGACTAGGGAAGAACGGAAAATTGTACAAGTGATGCGCGTATTTGCCAGAATAGAGCAAAATAGTTTTTGTAGGAAATTTATTGGACGTGGAAAAAGAACTACCACAAAGAAGACTAATAAGAAAAAGCGAAAGAAGAAACAATGTAAATCGAAATCGAAAGTTCCAACTACAGTTGCACATAGTGTTGAGGAAACAATTGATGAAGGAACTGAGAAAAAAACAAAAGCGGTTTCTAAACCTCGCAAACGTAAAGGTAGGGGCCGCTCCAAATCAAATACCGCAAAAGTTAATCAAAGAGAAGCAGTTACCCCTCAACCTGGATGCAGTGGAGTGAAGAAACGCAAAATATCTCCAAAAAAGAAAAATTTGAAATCCAGCACAAGTAGCTCAACTGTAACTCTTGCTCAGTTTAATGAAGCAGCGCATACTGAAGATGATATAAAAGTAGTAGACTCTGATGATAATCAAGTAAATACGGATGCGCCTTCAATAATTTTAAACTCTGAAGATTTGAAGATAAGTAACGATATTAGTATTACTAAGGTAGATAATTGTATCGAACCTTCTTCAAACTTCAAAATAGAGCCAGAACGTCTTGGATTAGCAGATGAAGCTGCTGGTATGCTTCTCGCGTTTTCCCAAGGAATTGCTAAACCAGAACACCAGGTACAAATGGAAAAATGTTGATTTATAATAAACATTGATTTATAATTTTATATATTAAATTAAATGATTTTGATTTGAAATTTATATTTTATTTTTTTGTTTAAATAAAGAATTACTAATAAATAAACTATTCAAAGAAAGTTATTTATAGCTTATGTAGGTAACAATATAAATAGTAATAGTAATTAGACATCATTATTACTCTTATATTCCAGATGTCGCCAAGATATTTATTTAGAAATATTTTATTTATTTTTTTTGTTCCATTATTTTCAGGCAAATACAGAATCAAAATTCCCATTCATGAGCACTTTATTTCAAATGGTAGTATACAATTTTTAGAGTATTATTTTAGTTATATTTTTTTTTTTTAGAGATTACTTTAAACAGGATATAACAAATATCGAATTATACAGCACATTATTTTTTTTTGCTCAATTATTTTATATTATTATTATATATATTATTATTTTATATTTTTTATACTTATTAATTATGATTATTGATTTTGTTAGTATCTTTTTTAAAGCAATCTATGTTCCATATTTAGATGAATGAAAATAGAAATCATTAATATTAAATTCAACTTTTAGGATTCACCAGGATTACAACTACAAAGCATGGCATCCGTGTGTGACCTAGTTGAAGCAGCTGTAGCTCCTTTGGAAACTAGTTTAAAAGTACCGAAAACTAAGAAAGTAGGTCCTTTTCTGAAATTTATTTTATTTATTTGGTTTTATTTACCTTATTTATAATTTGTATGTTTTTAGGTGATTATGAACGAGTGGTTGAATAAGGTTCCTGAATGTATTCAAAATAAAGTAGAACCACCAAATATGTCACCAGATATTATTGGTGAATCAGTCTTTAAACCAAATATTATTTCGCCAAACGAAAATAATAAATTGATTAATCAAGGTCTATCAAATCAATTTGATACTCCCAAACGCATTGCTTTACCTATGAAGTCTCCTGGATATGACTCGAATGATGGAAATAAAAGCCCTGTTGTCCATCATCATAATAATTCTGGAAGCGCCAAAAAGCGTTGGTTACATCAAGCCTTAAGTGAGGAATCAGATCTTACACCTACCAATGATGCTGTAGCCCCACTAAAGAAACGCAGGCTAGCCCGAGAGTCAATTTCCTCTGTAACAGCTTCGGATCCCATTGTATCTGATGTTGGAATAATAAAATTAGATACAGGAAATGCTGTAGAATCCCGCACAAGCTGTATAGAGAATCATATACCTGTTGGGAATAATCCTTCATTTGGCAATAATTTCCTGGCGAGCAGTATTAATGCTAATATTGCTGAAGTACCATTAAACTTGCAGAAAAATCAAAGACCATTTGAAACAGCTATAAATGCGAGTTTTTATGAACAAGAATTTAATGGTTACAATCGAAATTATAGTTTAAATCAGTCAAATATACTTAGCTATGAAGATTTGAATAATTTAAAACGTATAGATTCCAAACAGGAGCCTCTTGATTGTCGCGATCGGTCCAAAGATTTTGATTGGGAGTCTGTGGAGTCTGAATATTCAGACAAACCTCAGAATTTAAGTATTTACGGTGACAGAAATGACGATAACCCAGAGGGAAGATTACAAACAGTTTTAATTCATAGCATCCCCAGTACTTCAAATGGGGGTTACTTTGTCAAGTACCGATCTCCTACAGCTTCTCCTCAAGAAATTGAGTCATATTCTGCTTCTAGTTCTAGTTCAAATGATAAGTCCCCTGGCAAAATTGTAGTTTGTGATGAAATAGCTGATATTCAGAAGAAATTACATTCATTTCACACAGAAAATATTTTAGCACTAGAAACTAGGAACAGAAAACCAAAAATTAGAAGGAGGAAGAAAGTAACTTTGAAATTTGAATTATCAATGCTCGATGATCAAACAGTAGGTGTTGAAATGCTAAACAATGAAGATGCAGAAGATGATGATACTGAATCTAAGAAAGAGAGTTCAACTGAAGATAATGTTGAAAGCATGGGAGAAATTGAGTCACCTATAGAAAAATACAAGGATCATCTCATTGCACAAAATGCTCATGAAATGTGCGTAACTTCTGCACTAACACCACCTGATATTAATGTTGAACAAATTGATACACCTGAAGTACAAACCTATTCTGAAGTTTTAGAAAGTGAATATAGAGATCAACAACCTCGTCCATTTATTACCGTAAAGAAGACTGAATCACTCATGCCTGAAAAAAATGTGAATTTCCAGTTTCATCAAACTGTAAATGAGAGACCTCTAACACAGTTTCCCACATTTTTGCAACCAATAACTGAACAGTCATTCCATTCCTTTGAAACTATGATTAACCGCCAGGAGATTTATTCTCATTTACCACCATTAGCTCCTAGGCCTGTTTTGGGTCATATAGCCAGAGCTAGACTAGATTCAATACTAAACACAACAGATATATCGACAGATCCTATTTTCCAAAAAGCTATAATACCTGAAAGTAGTTCCCAAATTGGATATATCAATCAAGGAGAAGTGAGCTATGAGGCAGGATCAATTTTGGATATAATGTCAAATAATCCACGAAACTTAGCTCGACCATCTATGAATGATCCAAGGTTACAGCAACAAACGCAAACTAACATTGCAAAGAAAAAGGTATGGTAAAATATATACATATACATATAAATAAATATATATATTTATATATATATTTATATATTATATTAAATAAAATGTCAATTTATTATTCTTAATATTGTAGCTTTCACTAACGGAATATCGGGCAAGAAAAAAGACCGATGATCCAACCGGATCTTGTTCTACATCTCCTAGAGATTCTAAAGTAGTTTCTCCTGATTCAAATGACTCAGATGACGGAGAACCAATGGACCACGAAAATTGTGAGTCAACCTGTGAATATTAAATACTACATTTTGCTTTTAATTGTTTCTAAAATATTCAAAAAAAGGTTTATTTAAGTGTTAAGTATATTTTAATCATAACTAGCGTTGTTTACCCCGACGCAAAACGACGTCTGTTTTCTGTATATGATTTAAATTCAATTCGTAATTTCACTTCAAATTTTAATACCATTTTTTAATTGAAATATTTAAGTCGAATATAATAATGGAAAGGTCTTCAATATTAAAATAATTTTTCATATAAACTAACAAAAAATAAATATTTTTTTAATAAAATATAAAATACTTTCAACTTTATAAATTTATTGACGTTATTGCCAACCTTTTTTCAAAATTGGGCAATTTTTTTTTCGATTTGTAAATAAGGTAATATTTGTAAGGTAAGTTGGCCTATATACAACATTTGAACTTTGTAGCACAAATTTACTCTCTATAAGAACCGCCCCCGTGCCTCCAAATAAAATTTTTGATTTTTTTTTCTATAAATTAGATAATTATTACACAATCCGGGCTTGAATTTCTCTCTCTTGAATTTCTAATTTTCGGAATATTTATAAATTTTCTGTAAAATTTCAACTTTTTTTCGATTTTTTTTTCCCCAAAGTTAGGAGTTTCCAGGAAATTCATGAAAAATCCGACGGCGCCAAAACTTACAATTTTTTTCTTTACTAAATAACAAATTTTCAAACACTTCTCTGGAACCGTTTTCGATTTGCCATACAAATTTCAGCAACAGATAAACATACACCTGCTACATTATATTTTAATTATAATTACTCGTATATTGAAATAAATATATTAAATTATTAATTTAATATCTTACAGTTATATTCACACCGGAACCAACCTTAGTTGAACGAGAACTCGAAGCTCCACTAAATCCAATGCGACTTCGAGAGTTTGTGTTCCCATCCCTGGATCATAATGCTTTGCGGCAAAGAGGTAGCGCATTTTGTTTATTATATATTTTATTACATAATGTTGAGTAGATTCAAATAACTATCTGTTACTATTATAAATAATTATTACTAATAAAATATAATTATATACATCTTTAGAGAAGGGTTCTGTCCTAAACGTCTTTAGCATTAACGGGTTCAACTCATCCCAGTTTATATTATATATCAATTATCTTTTAAGTTGCTGATTATGAACGTCGTCTGGATACGATGAGTGGTATGAGTTCATCTGAAATGTTATCACCTATGGTCACGGAACTGCCTGGTACATCAACAGATATCGGTGCATCTAATTCACTAGGATTGATGTCAATGTTTCCAAGAATACAGATGTACCCAACACCACCACCACGCCAACAATTACCCGTGGAATTGCCATATGGAAATCCCCCACATGCTCACATTTTTAGAAGCCAATACCCACAACTTCCTATCAATGAAAGCCTCTTTGGGCGCACGCCTAGACCACTAGATCGTCTTGGAAATATCATGGAAGAAGGAAATAACAATTATTTGGATGAAGAAAAAGTGAACAGGTAATTTATTTTAATTATAACTTAATACATATAATCTGAAGATCATAAGTAATAATTTATGCTAAAAAAGTTGATCATAATACATACATAAACATATATATTTATATATATAGTAGATATATATATTAGATATATATATTAGATATATAGATATATATATAGATATAATATTGTTTGAGTATGGATAATATTACACATTTATGCAAACATTTTGAACAAAGCAAGCTGAATTTCGAACTAAGAATATTCAAATTACAGCAATTGGTAATTGAAATATTTATTAGGTTTAGTGCCCATCGGCGCAATTGCGCTAGATATTATTAAACGAATGAAAGAAAATAAAAATTCAATATCTCGGTATGACAAAATGTCTACTAAGCATTGTGCATTGTCTTAAGGGCCTAGGTCAATTAGATGCTGTACTTTTCGATTTTTAGCTGTTTTTCGATATTATTAATAGGCTGTTTACTATAAGTGTTACTTAATTATGTGTTTGCGTTTTAGATACTACAATTAATTTTAAAACTTTCGGCATCAATATGGTTCGGTGTACAAAGTGCACTCAATGATCAAAATGTGTCTTAAATAAACATTATTAAACCACTAAATGGTAACTAAAAATCGTGGATTCTATAAATTTGTATATAACAGTGCTGCAGTTGTAATGAAGAATGTATATAACTACATAAAACTTTTAATTATTTTTTTGTACGAAAGAAATAACAGTATGCTATTTTCATCTTAATGTAAAATAATACAATTATTTTTAATTAACCCTATTTTAGTTTTAAGTATATTTAACATAGTTTGTTTTAAATATTTAAGATAAAACTATATTTTTTTTCAATTATAAATGTAATGTATTATATATAACTATAATATATATATATATATATATATATATATATATATATATATTATTATCTATATATATTATGTTATATTTAAACATAAAGAGAATCGTTTAAGTTTATATATATCTTGTGAGCTGAATTTAGGAATCTCAGGTATTTTTATGTACAGAGGGCTACATAAGTTTAATTTGTAACCATATATACATAAAAAAATTTGACCGAACTGACTTGTGAAGTAAAATTAAAGAATTAAATGCTTGCACAGGGATGCTCTTTTTTACCTGCTTAGAAGTACTATTAAGAATGTTTCAGTACAGTTAAAAAGAAGTAAAACAAAAGTAGAAGCTGATCTTTGATATTTTAAAAAATCATATATATGTATATGTATATATAAATATATATACATATTATAAATTAGGATGTCAGTTGTTTTTTTTTTACTTTCGTAGCATTAGATCAAATTAAATATAAATTAATATTATAAATATATTAAAGTATAGTAAATGTTCAAGTAAATTTAAAATATTATACTCATTTTACTAATTTTTTCTTTACAACGATTTATAGGAAGTAGGTGTAATTATTTTTGTAACTCAAATTTTAAAAATCTGGCGTTTTCTACTACTCTATAAGTGTTGCAGTAATATTGACATGTCTTTTACATAATGAGATCACATTTATTATATAAGATTATATATATAAGGTCTATGAGTAATTAGTAAGAAGTTAATTGATGAAATTTTACAATTTATTTTCATAAATTTTCTTAAATGCTTATTCTTATATATATATATACATACATGTTGACATATATTATGTTCGACAAAAAGATGTTTGTGTTTTTTAATTGATTTAAAAATGGGTATCCTATTTTTCATTTTATTACTAAGATTTTCGTTTGTTTCGAATGTAGATTCTCCTTATTTCTAAGTAACATTGGTATACCTTTGTTTATATAATATTCAATGTTCCGGTCAAAATCTCTAGCTTATGAGCTCACAGATTGAAAATTGTAAATGTTCCGTTGTATATTTCTTGAAAATTCCAGCCTAATTTTTGGTTATTTTAATTATCTTATAAATAACTTATTTAAATTTTATTTATTATTACGGTTAAGTTTTAAATAAATGAAAATTTTTACACAATTTTATGAAAATATTTATTATAAAATCATTATTTATATTAATTAGTATTCCGATTTACAGAAAATGCCGAGTTATAAAGGCGCAAAAAAAAAAATGATTTTAGTATTGAATTGTACATTTTTATTACATGTATAATTATTTTATAAATAGTTTTAAATAACATTATGCGAGTGGAAAGCATCACAGATTAAGATAAATAAAACGAGAAACTGATTAGCTGTTGTTGGCTCGAAGCGTCAGAGTTTTTGACTAAAACTTTTCATGAAAGACTAAAAATCATTTAAATCATTATTTAGTTATATATTAAGTATTTCATATACTTTTTTCTTTATTTTGTTTTATATATTAATTTGAATGTTATATTTGACTATTAATCATACTTCAGCATAGGCAATTATAAATTGCAATATTATTTTAATTGTGACTTAAGAAATTTAGTGTTCTTAATAATATATTTGTATAGAAAAATGTAAAATAATAATACTTACGGTTGGAGCTACAGTGGCTGAGCTTTAAGATCCGATTAATAATTGTATTTCACGTACACACAGATACAGGATACGTACAGGATAGATATACCTCGAAATGATTTTGAGGAAAGGTAATAAATATCATAAATTGATAATTACTAGAGAAAAAGTTATACTTCATGTGATAAACTAAGCGTTATATTACGTCGGCAAGCTGTAGCTGTAGCACTGATTCATTTATACCCGATGCTTTAAAACCAATTTTTACTTTAATTTTATTTCAAACACTATGGGAGATACATCTTTGAAGATATAGTAGCTGACATGGTAGCATATAGAGCTGATTTAGTAACATTTTCAAAACCTTTCTCGGTTTGTAATTAAAATAAAGGGATAGTCTCACAGTATGGGTGTAAATGTACCACTGTATATTAATCAGCCATTGTGGTCTCTTCCGAAGTGTATTGTTTAAGTAATATATTTAAAATATGTATAATAAAATTGAGTTATATTGTAATAAAAAAAATATGAAAAAAGCATTAAGAAAATGTAAATAAAAATATTTTATAAAATTTACTGTGATTAAAAACACATGATTATAACGTAAGTAAAGAGCTATCGAATTATATTTGTTCGGCATATATACAGTGCAGTACAAATTATAAATAAATGCGGCAGAAACAGACGGTTTAAAATTAAATCAAAATTTTTATTTTAAATATTGAAGTATTATATTGGCAGAGCATTGTTTTGGTGCCTATTGTGCCAGCTGATCGGAGAATGATGAACGGTTACATTATTTGTCCATATATATTCATATATTAACTTCAAATATATATTGCTAGATTTTAGTATTAATGTGTAAGTAATTAAATAAATATTTCGCAAGTTATATAGTTTATTTCAAATAAGTAAATGTTTTAAAATAAATTCAACTTAAAAAATTAATGTCGTCTTTTATTGCTCATATAGGATAATGATTTATTTAACTTATATTTAAAGCACAAAAAAAAAAGAATACTTACATTACATAGTTAGTCTAATTGACAGCTGAGAATTTTAAATGAAGTAACCTTTAAATTTGTTAATATGCAGGCTAATTATATTCCTCAAATAATAGTCTAAACCTGAGATCACTAAAGTACGGCCCGCGGGCTGATGAAATGAAAATGAATGAAGACTACGATATGCAGAATAGGAAGTAATAGATCCGCAGATAATGACAGAAAAACGACGGGCCGAATTTTATAAATAATGAAAAATAAACATATTACGACAATTTAATAATTGACGGTTAAACAAAGTATAAGAAATATTAAAAATTTCAAAATATTCTTTACGCAACGATGCTTCCGGTAATAAAAAAAAAATGTCTGAAAGCGACATGTCATAACGATCGAGTGTGGGGAAGGGGGGGGGGGGCTAAGAGTCCGCCATTCCAATTAAAACAGTTTGGTATTAAAAATTTTATATAACTATTTTTTACAGGCTGAGTTTTTTTCAACTAATCATGTTCAAAGTTGTTCACGAAAATTACAATGCCAGTTTCGACGGTCCTCATAGTCGCCATACTGCCGTAAAGAAGCACATTTTAGGAAGCTTTTATCTTATTCTCAGACCTTTAAAATCAGGCTTCACAAGATTGAATTTATTTTATGGAAATGATAAATCTCAAGAATACAGAAACCATACAAGAGAAATTGCGAGCTACTAGTAGTTGTGACTTATTGAACCAATTTGACTCATTTTATACAGGATCCATGAATTTAAAATGTCTTGCTAGTCAACATTGTAAACCGAGAGACTGCAGTAGCGATGTTTATTGACGATTGAATAAAATTGAAAACTCAAATAAGATACAAAAGGTACTGTAGTAATTAATAAAATTAATATTCTATATCATTAGTAATATTATTATCCGACCTTGTAACAGAAACTGTTTCGGCAGAATGATTTACCGTTGTTTGTAGTTACTGTCCAAATTAACTTAACTGTTAAAGTATTTAGATAACTATCGGTACAGCAAACTACATCCTATATGTAGTACACTTTTACAAAGTCTAAGACAAGGATGACCAACGCAAAGACCGCTTGCCGCAACGCGGGCCACTTCCGTTACAGATTGGTTTGTCGTGTGGCTCGTCAAAGCTTAACTTTTTGATGCTTTAATATATATTTTTATTTGTTGTATAAAAAAGGCCATTGGTTTTGTTGCTCTTTGTTTCTATTATTTCCTTTAATTGTGTTGTTTTTCTGTAGGGTTGTTATTGTTATTATGTTCATTTTGTTAATAAAGAGAGTTCATGAGAAAAGCTACGGTACGCCACATGGTGCCGTCTAGATTAGGCATCCCTGATCTAAGATATGGTGGTAAAACCCATAGTTAAATGATTCTTCCTATAGATGGCTTTGCAGATATTATTTTTTTGTGGGACTTTTAACATGAAACAATAATTTATATGTGGCATGATTTTATGACTGCAATTTTAATTATTGATTATACGACATGGTCTCATATTACATTTTTATATTTCAAGTAAATAAAACTGGATTTGCGTTTCAGAACCAGTGCTTTGTAAAATTGGTAAGAGTTCTTACTAAGACTTTAGTTGGAATCTTAAATAAAAGATTTGAAAACAACCAAAATATACTAATCTGAATCACATATAACCATAATCGCTTCATTGTTTGTTCAATGTATATAGGGGATTGCCTGATACCGACGGCTTTTTTGTAATTGTATGATTTACAATTGTTGGTACTTTGTATTGTGCTTTGAAAATTAGCGCTCCCTATATAGTATAACATAAACGAAACGTAGAAAATATAACATTGATCTGGGAATCCCACCCGAAGACATAACAACCTGGTGTCTATGCCTATACACTTTCTGCCGCTGTCTCAATCAATAAAAATGTAATCAACTATGAATTATTTTTGTTCTGTAGAATGCAATATACTTCATCTAATGCTGAATACCAGAGTCAGTACAAGTAGTAGTTGATTTCAAATATAGATGGCTTTAGCATTATTTTTTACTTTACAGCTATTTTTATTTTAAAGTTTATTATATTTTAGAGCATAAAAATATTACTTATTTACTTTTTTTATAATAATTTTAATCCAGTTTTTCTTTTATTTCAATACAATTTTTATATAGCAATAGTTTTTTTATAATGTCATATATTTTATTATAAGTTAGAAAAAACATACATACTAATACATACATCTAATAAAAACGAAATAAAATGATATTAGATGGGTAATGCGATAACAGTCGGAATGTTAAAGGATCCTCTTTTAAAGTTATAAACGTTAGATGACGGTGACAGGTGAAATGAAATTTGAAACTTCTTATTTTAATATTTTATTTAAAAAAAAAAAAGTAAAATAAGGGGCACATACCGTTTCCAAGGAATAGAAAAAATTGTAACTAAACACCAACTGACTCCCGAACTACTCTTTCTTCTTCAATAGCTTCCATATAAAAAAAAAATTAAATACCGTAATAGTGTCTTCAACCTGCCAACGGCGGATCTCAAAAACTGACTTCAAATGGACAGCCTACCAGTGAGAGGAGCTGCATTGAGCTGCATGTTGTCTGCAGCATATTTTCGAAGGTTCGTTAACATTTTGAATAAAGTGCATTTCAAAACATCTGATTCGAAAAACAAATAATTGTTTGAGTAAAAAGTAAAAATGCGATAATAAAAAAACACCATCAAATTTTTCAGCTTATGATTGATGTCAAGCTGCTCTATATTTTTTGGGTTTGCTTGTTGCTTCTTTAACTTGCCAACACAGTAGGAGGTTATTAGTGATACGATTAATATAGGTCGGAAATTGGTCGCCATTAAATGAATTTAGTTTGTGCTTAATTTTTAAAATGTAAGTAAAGTTTATTAATGTATGACTATTATAGAATGAAGAGTAAAATTGATTTCTTAATGGGCTTGTGTCCTATGTCTTAATTTCTACAAAAGTGTACTATATATTGATAAAGTGGGTTACTAGAACCTCTAATGCTCAATTATTTTTTAATAACTCCTTATATGTTAAGAGATATTAACAATTAAAAAAGTCATTTTGTTTCTTTAATTATTAAAGGGATTCAAGGGAACGTTGTACACATTCCAAATGCATGTGACATCACAACCGCTGCCAACCTTACAGCTCATAAATCTCTGCTATATGTATTTATACATCAAAATATCAAATATTATTTACAGCTATTTCAAGGAACAATTAAATTTCAATATTAATAACAATAAGTAATAGGGTTAAATAAAATAAAAACTTATTATTCTTTGCCATGACTTGATTATTTGACTACCAACAGCTACAGAACATTACCACAGCTCAACAAATAACTGACGTTAAAATACATTTCACGTCATACAAATATGGCCGACCATTTCTAGCGCTAAAACTACAATTCAAACTTTTAATTTCTATATCTCCGTCAATATTTAGATATTTAATAGACACGCCAATACACATTTATTAACATCAATTTCAATCAACAATTGAAAAATCGACCACTAAAAAATGAGGACATTTAGCTATATTAATTCCCATTAGCTATATTAATTCAAACATAATTTATAATGGCTTCATTTATATAGAAATGATCATTTAGCGATGTAAATTTCGTATAGAGTTCAAACATGTGAATTCACTATTGATTCATTATAGAACTCTTTTTCGATCTGATTATACCAGCATATTTAAAGATTGTCTAAATTAGAAAGAATATAAAAATACCGAAAACTTAAACAGTAAATAATTTACAAAGTTTATTAATTTTATTACTTGTATTTATTTAAGTAATGTAATATTATTTCAACAATCCAATTACTCAAGAAAGACCCTTTTAATTTATTTTAAAATATTTGAATAATTTTAAATCTTGTACTTAACCTAAAAATGAAGTAGTAAAAAATAAAACTACTTAAGAAAAAGGTAATCCTCATCATTTCAAATGTATTTGTGGACAGTCGGTAGTCGGTAGTCGGTAGCGGTAAGATGAATTTGAAATAAACAACATATAATTAGCAAACAGTCGGTTTGAGTGCAAGTAAAAAGAAAGTCGCGTGGTAAGCCCAGATTAGCTCTGCAGACTAACAAAGTACTTAGTATCACTATTTAACATGTCCAGAGGGACAAAGCACAATGCACAAAAGCACACAGGTACAAGTACAATGGAGACGAATAAACGGTACGCAAAAGCATCGTAAGCATTCATATAGCACTTGAGTAATTGGTTATTATTTAAAGGACTTGTTTTCTTATTTATTTCTTAAAAAAGTAGTGACAAGTGATAGAAGAAATGCATTTTAAGACATGCACTGTAAGGACGTATTGTTAATTATATGAAAAGCTTATATTTAAATGTGCATTGTTTGGAATAGTGGTTTAGAATGTTTCTGATCCGGTTAAAGAGAGTTGCATACATTTAAGGATAATTTAACATAATAAAATTTACCTATTACATTATATTTTTTAGATTGACAGTGACAAATATATGTTTTCTGACGTTAATAAAACTTTTTATGCAAGATTACATAAAATTACATGTTATGTTAATGTATTAAGAGATTTTTTTGTCCTTTGCGTTTATTTGTAACTCGTACGTGAAAAATACGTCCTTTATTTTTTAAAGATAGTTTCCAATTATTTTTAGATCTCCCGAATTTATTTTTTGTGTGGCCTGGCGCAACCGGACCAAAAAGAATCTCTTTCTACTACTTGGTTATTTTCTCTTTTATGACTTGTTTTTAAGATGTTCTGCAAATGTATATTAATAGTTTTTATTTAATTTACTTAACGTCGGCCTATTTCCAATTCTGAGCTACCTCCTACTACATTGCAGTATTTGCGTTCATATATGTGAATTATACCGCTGCCTAATAAGTGTACGATTATGTATCTACACAATCCATGATAACAAGTATTTTAGTCAATGGGCTTGTGTCCTCATTTTTTAGTGGTCGATTTTTCAATTGTAGATTGAAATTGATGTTAATAAATGTGTATTGGCGTGCCTATTTTATTAAATATCTAAATGTTGACGTAGATATAGCAATTAAAAATTTGAATTGTAGTTTTAGCGCTAGAAATGGTCGGCCACATTTGTATGACGTGAAATGCATTTTAACGTCAGTTATTTGTTGAGTAGGTTAGTGCTGTGGTAATGTTTTGTAGCTGTTGGTAGTCGAAATGATCAAGTCAAGTCAAAGAATAATAAGTTTTTATTTTATTTAACCTTGTTACTTACTGTTATTAATATTGAAATTTTATTGTTCCTTGAAATAGCTGTAAATAATATTTGATATTTTGATATATAAATACATAGAGCAGAGATTTATGAGCTGTAAGGTTGGCAGCGGTTGTGATGTGACATGTATTTGGAATGTGTACAACGTTGAATCCCTTTGATAATTAAAGAGACAAAATGACTTTTTAATTGTTAATATCTCTTAACATATATGGAGTTATTAAAAAATAATTGGACATTTGAGGTTCTAGTAACCCACTTTATCAATATATAGTACAGTTTTATAGAAATTAAGATATAACACACAAGCCCATTTGTGATGCCTTATGTACCATAATATACTACATGTTAAAATATTTTCTTTTGCATTTTTTCAACCTTACACGACTATGGGAATTTCAGTTAGTTTTATATTTTAATAACATAAGAGCATATATTTTTTTAAAAGGAGTACGAAGACATCTAAGTCTAAGTCTAATCCTATCCCAAAATTTGATACGTTACTTAAACCGCCTAACCCAGCCCAGCCGAACACGGTCGGTAAATTTCTTTAGAGAAATGTGATCTAGAAAAGTAAAAAAATAAAAACACAAATACAAAAAGCGATAAAGCTAATCCACCTACAGAAATACAGAAACCGCTCCTAAACTTTTTAGATTTAGAACCACATAAAAAGAAATTTAAACTATACCTTTTCTATTGATACATTTTTAACAATTAATTAATGCGTTTTTATAAAATGTTTTCATTTTTAGATTTAAATTGAGACTGTATTTTTCTCATGAATTTTTTATGTTATCTAGGCATGTATTTAGACATTTCAAATTAACCCGGCGTGTTGTTACATTACTTTTATTTCCAGTCGTGCTTTTCGATTTAATTTCTGGGCGGATCCAATATATTAAGTGTGGGTAGTTATCATTTATTAGAAAGCGTTGAAGAATGCATATGATTGTCAACATTAGTAGCAGGCGAAGAAGTAGAGGAAAGGATAAAGAATATGCCAAGATTAAAAAAATTGAACGCAATTTGAAAAAACTTTTTTACATTGAATTTATTACATTCCCAGTAAACAATTTGGTGAAGTGTCCTATTTTGTGACATTCTATCTCTATTGCACTTCAATGGGCTTGTGTCCTCACTTTTTAGTGGTTGCTTTTCAATTGTTGATTGAAATTGATGTTAATAAATATGTATTGGCGTGTCTATTTTATTAAATATCTAAATATTGACGGAGATATAGTAATTATAAATTTGAATTTTAATTTTAGCGCTAGAAATGGTCGCCCATATTTGTATGACGTGAATGCATTTTAACGTCAGTTATTTGTTGAGTAGGTCAGTGCTTTGGTAATGTATTGTAGCTGTTGGTAGTCCAAATAATCAAGTCAAGTCAAAGAATAATAAGTTTTTATTTTATTTAACCCTGTTACGGCAGACATAATATTGGAATTTTATTGTTCCTTTAAATAGCTGTAAATAATATTTAGATATATAAATACATATAGCAGAGATTTATGAGCTGTAAGGTTGGTAACCTGTAAACTTGCCAGAGTTCTATCTTGAATAACGTTTGTTGTATAAAGCAAGATAGCAACTAGCAGCTGTGATGTCACATGCAGTTGGAATGTTGTCCAACGTTAAATCCCTTTAATAATTAAAGAGAAAAAATGACTTATTTAATTGTTAATATCTCCTAACATATAAGGAGTTATTAAAAAATAATTGGACGTTTGAAGTTCTTGTAACCAACTTTATCAATATATAGTACACTTTTATAGAAATTAAGACATTATGGACACAAGCCCATTTCAGTCCGCATTAACTTTATCTTCATTTGTATTCTGACAGATGGAGTGGTTTCGCCATTTGTAGCCCATAAAATAGACGTTTCATATGAATGGCTATGAGAAACTGAACTGTAAATGAACTTTTTCATGACAAAAAAGTCATGCGCATCTTCAATATGATGTCAAAGTGACTCCAAAATGTTCTCATTTTTCTCATTTACTTATTATTTCGAGCCATAGGTGTCCGCAGATGATTTAAGAGGGGAAAAAAACAACCAGATTCCATTCCATCCAGTATACATTTCTTTAGTTATATCTGATTGCCTCGTTGACCCGCTCGGGAACATTACAAACACACAGAGGAACAATTCGTTTATCACTATAGATCAGTCTTAACAATATGGCTCTAGTGTAACATGGCGAATAGATCTTTCAAAAGTGTTACAAAATAATCCGTTAAGAAAAGAAAATATTGCGTAAATATCTCCCTCTCTCCCACTAAAATGTATGCCAACTTTCACCCTGGCATCTCAAGACATTTGGCGGCTGCCGACAAAGCCGCATAAAAAATAATCGACAGCTTCTGTATTTGCAACGACTACATAGTAAAGTGTAATTTTATTTAAAAAACTAAGTACAACAAATGATTCATGCTTGAAGAAATCCGAGACCAAGCGTAGGATTGTGGCTGCACTTTGTTTTCTTTACCGGGTTTAAAGGAGGTCTTGTACTTTGTTGGGACTGGGAGTGAGACATAGACAATTTTTAAGAATTATTTAGAACAAAAGTATAAGGGTGGTCCAACACTAAAACCGACATTTTGCTACCTTTAACTTTTTCAGTGAGGTTTACTCGCATTAGCATACTTTATTGTAGGAGGAGTTTGTACTTCATTGTTTACCATTGCATCAAAGAAGTCTGTACCGCTTTAAGTTGTACAAGCAGTCGTGTATGTCCGAACTTGTTTGGAAACATACAACTTCGTACATAACGTGCGCAGGCGTCTTCGTGTTGACTATGTCTTGGACAGCGGATCGTTGAGAGGAAAAATCGTGTACATATAAAATATGCACTTAGATTCAGTACAGTAATGTATTCATAAACATTCAAGTCGAATTTACATCTCATGATAAAGTGAGTTAATGCGAAAGAACTCGAACACACTACCGAAAAAGTCGGCATTGTTAGTAGTCGGTTTCGGTGAGAGACGTGCCGGAAGATAGAATAAATAACATGTAAAAATATTTGATTATTATTAAAAAATTACAGAAAAGGGTGCGGAGTGACGAAAGAAATCGTTTACAATGACATGAGCACGTATTCTCAGTAATCATTCAGTGACTCAGGAGTCACTTCTCCATCGTATCGAAGATGCACATGACCTTTTTGTCATGATAGTTCATTTACATTTCAGTTTTTCACAGTCGTTCATATGAAATGTCTATTTTATCGGCTACAAATGGCGAAACCACTTAACCTGTCGGAATACAAATGAAGATAAAGTTGGTGCAAACTATAATTGAAGTGAAATGGTGATAGAAACGTCACAAAAAGGGACACTTCACCAAATTGTTTACTGGGTTGATGCCCCATAAATGATCTAAACCGAAAAAATCTACGAATTACTGCCATGAAAACAACAGAACGATCCAGATCTGCATATATAACGGTGGTTACAATCGACTACGAGGTGGTGCTTCAACTCTTATTTTATAATTAATAATATTGAACTTTTGATTTCAAGACAGGAAAGGACAATAAATCGATTAATTTAAATACGCTTAGACGACACAGTGGGCGAGAGCATTGATGCTTGCCTTCAGAATATTGTGTCTTCGGAATCATTTCCCGAACCGGAGTTATATTTTCTGGGTTTAGTTTAGTTATCAAATTATACTGATTATAAGGTAGGTTAACTGATTAACGCCCACCTAAGGGTTTTCATTTAATATTTCAACAAAGGTTACCAGTGGAATGAAAACTATGAATATTTTTAATAAAGCATATATATTTCTATTAGAGAATCGAGTTTGAATTAAAGAAATTGCTAAATTTACCAATTTATGATAAGAAAAAAGAAACTATGTCAGTAGGCGTTATTAGGCACCATTGATCCAAATAACGCCCGGACTAAAATAATCAAAGAAATAACATTAAATAAAAGCATATTCCAAAACAAATCGAAGCAATAAACATTTTAATTCAATTTAAACAGTTGCAGCCTCTAGGTCAATTGAAATACATATCTTCCTTAGCCATACCCACACACAGTTCATGATCATTTTTGGGCTCTTGCCGGATTCAGCATTTGAGCTTGGATATTTCGGGATGCCTTTTCAAAAATAATTTTAGCTACTTTCGGCAAGCCATTTCGTTTTCACTATTAAACTACCCACTGCAAGTATACTATGGGCGTTATTGAGCACAACTCCACTAGTTCCCACATTTATGCTAAATAATTTACTCTAAAAACAATGGATTTGTTTGAATAAATTATAAAATAAAAACACATTTACTTATGTGGAAGGTATTAAATAAAAAGTTTGTGCACAACTTTGCAAATAGCTTACCTTTCAACTTATTACCTAATAATAAAATCACAACGGGCGTCACTTCCACTTCTTATATTGCACCTGATTAAACTACCGCATAGCCAAAAACAGCAGCAAATGTAACACATGACTACACACCCTGTCTTCTTCTATTCACCGCGTTTAGCGGTTTCTAGCTTTTATGTGTATCTAGTTAGCGTCTTATTAAGGCCTGAGCGTTATTGGGATGACCTACCTTATACATACATAATCGTAAACTTATAAGGTAACGGTATTGTCAGTGGCGTAGCTAGGTAACCGAAGGCCCCGGTGCAAAAAGAAACTGGGGCCCTAACTAAACTGTTTAGGTTTTATCAAATCAAAATATATATATATATATATATATATATATATATATATATATATATATATATATATATATATATATATATATATATATATATATATATATATATATATATATATAAATACCTTAACAATACAGAACTACTAGCTTATCATCAGCTTTTTATCGTGCACTGAATGCCACAGCAAAATTACTTACTATGTGCATGAGTGTCTTGTGTGATCTTTAGTGATCGCCTAGGTTTTACAGGTGAAGAGTTGAGGACATATACTAGGATTAATAATATTGGTATTAAGCAATAAAACAAAGTAAATCAAAAGGTTTATGCACGTATGTATGAAAAACTCTTTATTGTGCATAAAACATTAATAGTATATTACACACCGAGGGAAGAAAGTAGGACATTTCAAACCGTGTGTAAAACTGACTCCGTTAAAATTGGCAAACACGCGGACTGGAATATCTTACTTTATTCGCTGGCATGTATACTATTTTTCACCATATTTGTAACTTTAATAATTTTAAATTTCTGCCACTGTTTTGGGAGGTTTAAAAGTAATTCATAAAATGTTTCACTCATGTAAATCAAATCTGTTCGATTCGCAAAACTCAGGAATACGGGCACCGGTTATTACTGCATACCCCACAAGAATGCTTAGCTGGTCTACCTTCGATAAATCTAAATCTAAACTGTTCTTTTTATAAAATGAAATAAAAACTGTGTTTTCTCATAAGCCTCAATGTTAAATTAAAAAATTCAAAGTTCAATATATTTTTACTGGTTCTCTACAGTTTTTCTAAAATTTAACGAGATCATTATCTTATTATAATCTACTAATATGTCAGTATGACATGTCATATGACAGTAGTACCTTAAAGTTGTTTTGCAACCTATTTTATTTACATTCCAAAGCTGGGAGAATTTTTAGCTAGTACAATACGAGGTTTGCTGGTCAGGGTCCGAGGGCCCCCTGAGCTTGAGGGCCGACTGGCCTATACCTAGCTGCGCCAGTGGGTATTGTCATCAACAATAAATGACACCGTAAATACTGTCAACATAGTAGGAGGTCGTCGGTGACGGGACGTTAAATAAATTAATAAAACATGAATCACTTTTACGCATCACTATCATCATATTTTTTAAGGAGTGTCATGAATGTTTATGTCCTATAACGATCTGCTACTGCATCTAAAATTTTAATTCATTTCGTATTCTATCTCTTGTTAGAATTGAAGTTCATAATTTCATTGTTACCCACAGAGGGCTAAGTTATATTTATAGAAATATTGCAATAAGTGTATTATTCGTTCTGTGTACAACAAAACGACCCGGTTAATACAATTTGTGATGGTTTAACCGCAACTATAAAATTTATACCCCTGCTAATCCAACCGAATCTTGTGTGTGTACCTCGTATAGTGTATTTCAAATATAACTCATTCGATCTTTACTCTGTTTCGTTTCTGTTGTATTCCAATATTTGTTAAACATCAAGATGTGAAAGGTGCAGATTAAAAGCAAAGAAGACTATTATGTTTTTCTAGATGAGTGCATCGAGTGGCTTACGATTAGTAGGGTCACCGTACACCGAACACCGAACACCGAACAACGAGCTACCTATTTCAAATGGTTTTGAGGATCCTTAAGAGTATATTTTTTGTCTGTACACAAAGAATATCATTATTATATCAAATATTAATATCTATCATAAAAAAATTGTTCGGTTGATATTTGATCTTAAACTATAGGATACAATTTATTGTTAAAAATGTTGGGTTAAGTCTGGTACAGACTAGTGTACCTTCAACAAGCGACATTCATTTAACCAGTGGCGTAGCTACCGCCGTATCAATAATACAGGGCCCCGTGTAAAAATTCTTTCTTCACTATTTGAAAACATTAATCCTGTTTTTAAAGCTCTACAGCATGCAATTAATGACTCATAGAAAGCTAGCATTTACTAAGTAATCTTTTGAATAGGCTGAGCGATATAAGAAATCAAAATAATTCCATGGTTTGCTGAACGAGTACAGAGGTCTAGCAAAAGAGTGGGGAGTAACAACTGTCTTCAAAAATAAAAGAAAGAAGATAACGAAGCGTTTTTTTAATGACCTATCAGAAGTTGAGAGAATTTCAGACCCGGAGTCAATGTGTATTATTGCTAAAGATTTAAGAGCCTCTGTGACCTAACTAAGGTGTTCGAAGTATTACAACCGGAGCAACTCTTATCTTTTTCAAACGAAATAATAAAAAAGTTGCCGGACAACTGTCTGCTAAGTACAGTAAAGACATGTCAGTTGATCTTTATGAACAATGAATTGCTTTGAAAACATGCTTAAAATCTGAAATTCAGAAAATTCATTCCATTAAGGCAGTCATGGAATTATTGCTGATAAAATTCAATAGCCTTGCATCCAGTTTTCCGGATGTAATAACAGCATGCTTTCTATTCTTGACCCTTCCGGTTACAAATTCAACAGCTGAAAGAAGTTTTTTGAAATTACAGCTGTTAAAAAATTATCTAAGGACAAGACAAGACTTGTCACTATTGTCTATAGAGGCAGAAAATTTAGAAAAACTGAAATCGTCTTCAGCTGTTAATGATTTAATAAATAAGTTCGCCGGACAAAAGGCAAGAAAGGTGTATATTTGATTTGAATTGTTTGGAATAACGTTTAATCAATATATAATTATTTTAATTCAATGCGAGCGTTTTTGTTCCTTTTGTGAAAAATCTTTACCTATCATTTGGGCCCCTGAACAAATTTTAATACATGTCCCGTCTAAGGTACGCTACGGCACTGCATTTAACTGTACTAAACGCATAAAACTCTTCGAAGAATCAGAGTATTTTTATTATTTTATTTGTTATATCCATTTACCGACTCTGGCCCGGTAAAACAAATTCCCTTGTAGACTAGAACGAAAATGTTATTTACATTTGCATTGAGTTTGAAGCTTCAAATAATTACATGAATAAAATATACTGTCCTATTTATCAACCCAAACCCAAATGTAAAGAATTATTCTGACTTGCATTACATTAGATACAAAGTGTTTTCGTGAATTCTTACGAACTACAATCGATGCCGATGTATTAAGTTGTATGTTTGACCGATGGGGACGTGTTGTACAACATCCATAAAAAGTGCAGGTAGAGAAATTTGAAGCGTCTCTTTAAAGAATTGGTTTTCCAGTTAGATTTATTTCCTATCTAAAATTTATTCTTTCCAGTTATAATTTACTAAATTGAAGTCGTATTTATTAGGCTCCGACTCCATATAGTTTTACTAGTACATTTTAATGTACCATAAAAGTATGTACGAGATAAATTTCACAATAATTCAAGTTTAAATGTGTGGGTGTGGTCCTTAATATGTTCAATTTACATATACAGAGATTAAACCATATTACATAGTTATGTTTCTGTATTAGTGCATGGTGGATTTGTAGGCTGCATTAAATACAAACATTGTAAAAAAGTAATTATCTCGGTTATTTGAAAACCAATTTTAATTTCAATTAATCCATTGAAATTGTTAAGCTTCAAGGTACATCGTTTATTCATATGTATTATTAAAATCAACCGCTGGAATATTTAAAACGAATACAATTGGTGCACTACAAGAAATATAACAAATAAAAAATAATTATTTGAATAATAATTTATGTACATATATTAGCAGAGATTCAAAGGAAGGTGGGATTCTTTGCTAAATTACTTTTAAAATAAACTATATATATTTTACGTTAAACATAAACTTATAATAGTAACAGCTTAAATCAACTATTTAAAATCTGGAAATAGTTATGTATATATTATTACAAAATGGATTTTACAATTAATATTTTTATTGAGTTTAACTTTATTTGGTTGTTTACCTTTCACCCTGACATTAGTATCTGTTAGTTGGTAGTTCTTACGATTGAAAACGTCTACTTGTTGAGTGGTTTGACTTATGCCGCTAATTAATATATTTTAAAATGGTTTATTATTATTTTTATATGTGTGCTGTCATTCGTTATTGCATAATAATACCTTTGACATAATATGCAATTATATGATTACAATATAAAACGTAACATTAATATTTGTGGTTATGGTGAATCTAAAGACAGCAAGTAACAAATTGAATAAAATGAGACAGTTTTCTTAAATTAAGAACATAAATTTGAATATTTAATTTCATTGTATTTTATAACCTTATTTTTTGGCAATTTAATTCATTTTACTTTTTACAATTTTATTTGTTTTGACAGTGCAACTTTAATTCTTGAAAAATGGCCATGGCAAATATGGAAATATAAATATTTATTGTGTTATCGTGTACCTTAGAATATTTTATCTATATAGTGAACTTAATAGTGTGCTTAAGATTTCTTAATACACAGTTATTTAAAAGTGTTCTTTAAATTTTCTTCAAGGTTTTGGTTTGGCAACATGTATGTTTATTTGCCTGTGATTGATTTCAAAACAATACAAATGGAGTACAAACCCGCTGCTGCTGTCAAATGGTGAGTTGCATTGCTTTTATTAAGGTTAATAATCATTGCCATGCATGGTGTATTCAATATCGTAATACTAATTTGATAAAGGTTTATCACTTTATAATAGAATCTGTATCAATATATAATATCTCATATTTACATATCATGTTACTCAACTATGTCTCTCGGCACTTGCGTTGTCAAACTACAAATGATAGTTTTTTTTTCTTAATTTAGCAACAGATGGCTTTGTGCTTAAAGGGTCATTGTTATTTCTATTATTATTAAAACTGTTATTTCTATTAAATTCTTCAAAACATGAAATACATAATCAGATTCCATGCAAACATATCTACGTTTTAGCGACAGGTAAAAGAGGCATTCTACTTTATGTTAATTTATATTAAAATTATTTTAGCTAAAAACTTTTATCGATCCCAAATTTGAAATTTTGACAATTGTTATTAGTATTAAGCCGCTGATATAATATCGTTGTCTAAATAGTGTCGCAGACTTTGACGTTGTGCTGTTCTTTATTTTCGATTTCTTTTTATTTTGAAATATATTTTAATATAGGTACAAGTATATTGGAGTTTTTATTTTTTTTAAATATATTAAAGTTGACGGAGTTATAGCTATATTCAATGCATATATGTCACAGAAGGAATAAGTAACTCAGTATATTTTTCCTTTTTCACAAACTTCGTAATATAATACTTCATGGAATACATAACCCTGTTGGTAGTAAATGACACACACACTCGTATGCGTCTCTGTTGTATAAGAGAGAAGGCAAATCGTCGTATGTGACGTATCATGCATTGTCATTTTCTATAACGTTGGATCCATTTAATAATTAAAGTTGCATAATACCCCTCTGAATTGTGTTAATACCTGCTAAAATATAGCGAGTTATTAAAGAATAATTGGATATTTGAGGTTCTGGTAGCCAACTTTATCAATGTTGTCCCATTCCATTTTATAGAAATGAAGTGATGGTTCACAAGCCTCAATACATAATGTTAGAAATAGAACAGAATTATATAGAGTAAAATCTAAATAAAATTTTAGTCTTATTTTATAGCTTTTCTAATTGCTAGTATAACAAAAAAAATCATGTCATAACAAATATTATAATTCTAATTAAGTCGCTTACTATTTTTCACCCTAAAATATAATTTTAGTCGAGTGTTTATACAGTGCAAGGGTTGTATTAGTATTATTCGATTGTCACTGTGCGGGGTTGTACCATATATGCGTGTAGGCGAATGTATGTGAATTGAGAAGGGGGAGAGATATGAAGGGTGCAGGGACACTGACCTTTGAGTTATGAATTATCATCTCTGACAGACGGCAAACGAACCAACTCTAAACACTTATCACATATTTTATTTATTTATTTATTTTGTTTGCAAACTACTCGTAACATTGTAATAATAATATTTACTTTGTTATTGAATCCGTAATTTATGATTTAATAAAAATTGAAAAAAATCAACCACCCTTATTAGTACTTGGCGAATGTTGGTTTATATAATTGATTGCAAAGATTTACGAGTAATTTGAATAATAGTGAGTCTTTTTGATGGGACCAGTCAAAGATGCGGGTTATTGCAGGTTGTGATTCTGGGCTTAAAATTTGTAGAGCCGTTCTTAGAGGCTATCCATAAATTACCTCACACAAATCTCATGCTATTCTGATCCCTACAATTCTCGTTACACCTCGTCACATTTGAGGGTAATTTTTTTTCGTGAAATGTTGAAATAGTACGTAGGGTATAGGGCTTCACACGAGACGAGATAAGGCGAGAGTTTCAAAAATTTCGCCTCGTTCTCTTTAGTTTAGAAAAATATAGGTATCTGTGGGTTAGGTTATTGTGAGAATTTACTCCTAAGATAGTCCTAAACAAAGTAATTCATTATATTATTTCGGCGAATTATTTTTTTTATTTTAAATTTTTCACAGACTAAGCATATCGCTTTTTTCTCACCATTAATTTTATCAAATTTAAAAAAAACTTTAAGCTTTGAAGAATTTTTTTTTATACACAGTTGATCAACTGATTCAATTTCACTTAATGATCCTCACTTTCATCTAATCTCGGCCTTTTTTAAGGGTTGACACTACCAACACCTACACTGAACGACATTTTTGCGGTAACTAAAGCCTAAAATGTGTTCAAAAAATCGCATTGTAAATAATTTCAATTCACATTTATTTTCCCTTAAAACATTCGTTTCCGTTCGGCTTCAAAATGTTGTAAAAGACAAAATTATAAAATAAAATATTTAACAGATGTTTGTTTACCAGATTTTATATTTCGTAAATTTACGACCTAACCTTTTTTGTAATAAAAAAAAGGTTGATATCACGTCAACGAGACTCTCGGGTCTCGCCATATCTGGTCTCAACACCATCTCAATAGTTTTCAGAAATGTCTCGTCTCGCTTTTACGAGAAAAGCCTCGTGCTCGTGTAGAGCTCTACTAGGGTAGTTAAGTCTTTGGAAGAAATGACCTTTTCTTTAGTTATCACGCAAATTTTTGGAAACATAAAGTGTCAGTTGACGCTGACTGCTGTGTCTTCGGGTTCGATCCCTGGGACAGAGTTACATTTTCTGGTTTTGGTTGTTATCAAGTTAAATTGATTATGTACATAATATATCATAATAAATAATACTAAATATACATAATAATAATAATAAAACATAATAAATCATACACTTCATACATCAGGCAGCGGTGGAGTCCACATATATGAAGCCACAACTGCACACAAACTGCCAATATAGTAGAATGTCGTCGATGGTAAGCATCGAAAATAGACTGATGTTAAATAATTTAAATAAATAAAGAAATAGACTTATCGCATAAACAATTAACCATAGTACATTTCTTAGTCTGTCTTCCCACAATCAGCTGCATTACGATAATCTAGCTTAGAACCGTTCTCAACTTGTAAACGAACAAAATCTGGGGCATAGATACAAGAATGTTCTTTGTTGACAGAGGTGGTGATGTACAATAGCTGAATTATGGTTCTTTAGTAGTAGTCCTACAGTTGCCAATTTAAGAAAAATATAACCTTGAATATAAACAAATGGTCCTTCGCATTCACTGCATTCACCGCATTCACGGCATGTTAACATCTTCATTGTGTCTTGTTGTTTTGTTGTGTGTACTATTTACTTACGGGTAAATGACGTTAATTTTGTCTGCAATGGACAATACAATATTTTGAATCCATAAAGTAACCCGCCGCCTTGTTACAATTATACACTTCAGCTTCCACAGAAAAATTAAGCTACTGTATCATACTCCCGTATACACAAGTGTCTATAGTTTGTTCAAACATTAAAAGGAACTATTTATTTCCTAAATAAATTGTTATAATGTTGAAATCATTAAAATGTATGGTATTTGCTACTTTCAACCCCACGAATAATTCAATCATTTAGTGGACAGATATTATAATTTTTGTGTTATATTTTTAAGAAAAGTAAAGTATCATTGTGTGTCACTGCTTTAATTTAATTTTGTATTTAATTTAAATTGTTTAGCATATAGCGTAGTCATTCACAGTACCATTTTTAATTTAATTTATTTTCTAAGTTTTCTTAGTTTTTTTTAGAACGCTACAAGGTCCAATGTTTTAAATTAAAACTATTAAATTAAGAAAAACTATATTATATTATAACCACCAAAATGTGACAATCTGCCAAAATATAGCAAAATTTAAATTTAAAAGAAGTTTAATGACAGTTTGTCAAAAATGATGAAATAAAAACAATTTCTATTACTAATTGTTATTAAAAACAGCAATTTTAATTATTTCAACTTCATTTTGGTCCAACTCAACTTCAATTTGGTCCCTCAGGGAAGTGTCTTAGGACCCACACTATACCTTCTGTATACTTCCGATTTGCCAACTACAACAGAAACTACCGTTGCTACGTTTGCAGACGATACTGCTATATTAGCATCACACACAGACCCAGTATTGGCATCACGGAATCTACAGACTAACCTTGATATGATTCAAGAATGGCTCAAGAAATGGCGAATAAAAGCAAACGAAAGTAAATCAACGCATGTAACATTTACCACGCGCAGAGAAACTTGTGTAATAAATAATTGTGTAATTCCACAATCCAATGACGCCAAATATCTCGGTATACATTTGGACAGAAGGCTTACCTGGCAAAAGCACATTTTTACAAAGCGTAAGCAGCTTGGTCTTAAAATCAGGAAAATGTATTGGATAATTGGTCGAAAGTCAAAACTCTCTCTGGACAACAAAGTACTTATATATAAAACCATTCTGAAACCCATCTGGACTTACGGAATTCAGCTTTGGGGCACTGCATGCAACTCCAATATAGCCATAATCCAGCGATTTCAAAACAAAGTACTACGACTCATTGTAGATGCACCATACTACGTCACTAACGAAGTCATCCAGAAAGACATCCCAATAGCATCCATCAAAGATGAAATATACATATCCAGCACAAAATATAGTGATAGATTAATCAACCATCCCAATGCGTTGGCGAATCAACTGAACATGTGTGACAACAGGGAACCCCGCAGATTAAGGCGATATCAACCAATAGACCTAACTTTAGGTCCGCGATAGGGAATAGTGTATAATGTATGATATATTATAATAGATTATTGTATATAAAAACAAGAGGGCATTCACTGGAATGTTTCTCTTACATGTCTTAATTAAATATGTAAGTTATCATGTAAGAAGCTTATTGTCTACTTAGGCAGATTGCTGAAACAATAGGAGAAATAAAAAAAAAAAAAAAAAAAAAAAATTTTGGTCCAACTGTCGAACTGTCAAAATTTATATTACTAACGATGCATACGCACCAACTAAATTAACTAAACTTAAATTAAAATACAAACGTGAAAAGGAATGTTTAAACGAGAACCTGAAATCTAGATTACAATATTAAAAAAAGATAGAAAATAAATATCAAAACAGTGAGTGGAAAGGAGGTTTAATAGATAAGCTGCCGTAGCAGTACTTTTGAAAATTTGATGTTTGATGTGTGTCCTACTTTCTTAATAATATCCTAGGTAGAAAATTGTCTTGCGTGCTACTTTCCCCCAAGTTTCCAAGGTTCATATAGAATATTGTCTTACTATGCAGTTTTACATTTCTACCTGGACTTTCCTATTTTTCAGTAAACTATTGAGTGAAATGACCTACTGATGACTTCCAATCTCCCTTTTATCGGCAGTTTCGTTCTTTTAGATGTTTTGTCGTGATCTCCATGATCTGCGAGACATTTTATTTGTTGGTTTTTGAAAATTATCCTACAGCATATATTATGTATTTCTTATCTCGTACAATTTGTTTTTGGTTGTGTTTAACTAATGCTGCACTTCATCTGCCAATTTCAACCTGAATTCTATCGAAGTCAAAGGTGTAAAGACGAAAGACGGAAAGACGTTCGGTTTAACAAGACATTTTAGCGGAATACTTAATTATAACATCGTAGTGATGGCATACCGTTTATTAGTCTCTTATTTATAGGTACTTCTATTGTATCATTACTTAGATCCTAAATTTAATTATTAATAGTGGTAACCTTGACACCACATTCTGCCTACATAATTCCAAATATAAATCTATCAATATACCTTATATAAATCTATGAAAATAAAATACTTTTAGAAATTGAACAAACTATTACTATTATTTTTATCTCTTCGGTATTTATTTAGGCAAAATTATTTGTTTTATATTTTACCTTTACCAAAAAAAAAAAAACTTCTATTCAGTCTTCTCTCCCTTTGAACGTCTTAAAATATTTTAATACGTTTTGTTAAATCCTTTTGACGGCATATGCCGCTCACGGATAAGCCATCTTCTTTCTACATGGGATTGTTTGGCTTTAAGTATAAGCCACAGATCTTTTAAGATATGGTAACTGATACAGTTACGTAATATTATATATACATACTCGTATGTATTTTATATATATATATATATATATGGGAGTAATAACATGCTATTCTAGTGTGCCCATGTTTTAGGACAAATATAAACGGAGCAGATTTGTAAAAACAGTAAATTCGATAATCATAATTGCAATTTTTTTAATGAAACACTTTCTTTCTTTTGTAATATAGGCGAGTGTAAGATTCTTAGTGGGTATTGTATTCAGTACTATCTAGTCACAATGTCTATAATCTCCAATTCCTTTGTAACTATTCAATGCAGGTGCCCTTCATTTTGCAGCTTTTATTTTTGGGACGCCACTGATCAATTTAGAGGTGATTATTTCATATAAATATTAACTGTACTCAATAAAACACGAAACCCCTGCAATGAATTTGGGGTGATGAATCGGGGCGGGGATCATCATGCCTTAAATAAACATTTTTATTATAACATTTACGTTACCATGACAATAAGCTCGCCGGCCGCCATCTTGAATCCATTGTTATCTTAGTATCTGTTCTTTGTGTTATGTAACTATTATTTCAGTGGGTTTATGCAGTTATTGTTGTTTAAAAAAGAAACACTGCAACAATAAAATTTTACAGTACCCTGAATAAATAAAATCTATTTGCAATTAATGTGCGTATACACAAAAGTGAAAAAAAATTTGAAGTTTACGCACCCATAAACCACAATGAAAATAAGATGTATTTTGGTTCGTGTGCGCTAGTGGGGCGTGAGCTCTTTCAAATTGCACAATGTGAGGTGCTAATGTGCCAGCGGCTAGAATCCAGAGAAGAGTGCCGCTCCTTCTCAGCAAATCCCTAGGAATTGCAACGCAAATTGAATAAAAAAATGATAGATACGTAGATAGAGTAATTTGAAGAAAAGTATATTTCTGTAGGGATAGTGCTTAGAGTCTTGCTGACTGGGTCCAATACAGAGGTGGATCTAGAAATGTTCTGCCTTCCCACAAAATATTATTTTGGGCCCCCGAACATTTTTTTTCCAGATTTTGAATTTGCAAAATTTCTAATTATGCGCGTTTCATTAATAATTTTAGCATATACGAATATTGCTTAAAGGAATATACTATAATGTCGTTCTTTCACTGTAAAATTTCTTAAATAATTTTGTAAGATCTTTTATTTCGAGATCTTTCCGTTGTTGCTACAGCAACTGGTATAGGTAAAATTAAAAATAAATCTGTAACAACATTTGCAAACTTGAAGAAAGTGTGGCATATTTAACTGTTAATAGATTCACAAATTTTTTTATATTCGAAATTTCAACAATATCTTTCCTTAACATGGCAGACATCATTTAAAACTCCATTGCAAAGTTATCTGTTAAAAGCCAACTGGGCAATTTGACAGAGGCGTCCCTACAGATTTAAATTTTTTTCGATAATTTTATAGAATTGAAACTTTTTATTGGTTTTTAAAACTAATAAGCATTTAATTTAAATTAGGGATAGTTTTAGTAAAATCGAAAAAAAATAATTTTGGGCATCTGCCGATGTCGGGACTGATTCAATACTTCTTTTTTGCGTTTTTCAAGTCTTATCCTAAATTCTATTGTTCATCCATTTTCCACAATTTGGGGCCATTATGGTCCATTGCAAAGTTGTGGAGAATGACATTTATCACTTTTCTGATTGATTGGAAATATATGTAATATATGATTTAATATATGATCGTATAAATTCAGTCCCACCTTACAAGACACATGATTACATTTAACCATAACATCTTATTTTGTAATAAGATATATTTTTATTTTACTAAATTCAGTTATTATTTACATTTCTTTCCTTTACATATTTATTTCTCTTTCTATTTTGTTTTCTTCTAAGCATTAGTTGATACAATTCGACAGAATTCTCTCAGACCCTAACCTAATAAGTATTTAAATTTAATATCCAGTAATTATAACCTAATCAATTATCCAGTTATGTCACATGTTATGTCCAGTTGTTCTTCGATTAATTAAAATATATTTATTTGTGTCTGTGAAGTGAAGTTTATAGAAGTAAATAAACGCATTTTATATAAAATGACAAAATCTATTTTCCTGCAACACACTGTCCACTACAAATCAACGTTTCATCGCTTCGATCCGAAATGCACCATTTTCGGTCGCTTCAAGACGGATTTTGTAACAATTCACTACCTTAAATTTTATTCTTTCTCGATGGCCACCCTGTGTAACGTGAGAGAATGAATTATGAAGAAACCGATTAATATATTAATTAATAAATAATATATACAGTGATATCAAATCAAGATATCTCTAGCAGCCCTGTAGGCAGCGATCTCATTTCAAAGATAGGAATTTTAGTTTCAATAATAATAAAGAAGAAAGAAGTAAATTTAAAAAAAAAATAGATTTCGAAATAGACTGTTTTAGTGTTCGGCGTTTACGGATCTTGACAGAACGATCCGGAGGTCTTTGAATCATGGGTGACACGTTGTCAACTGTCAAGTGTCAAGTGTCAACCTGTCAGTAGGAAGCGAAGGCTAATGACATGGGTTCAGACCGCTGGAATGCAGGGCGCACAACCGTGGACCGTCCAGACCAAAGAAAACGCTGTATTTGATGAACACTTCATAAAGGCTAAGGTGCATCCCGTGTATCTTGCATCTGTTGGTTAATTGCATCATTCTTAAAAGAAATAAAGAACAGATTAACCTAAAAAATTGAACTTACTAAGTTAACAGTATGGTACTTAACCAGTTTATCGCATAGCAATCAATTCAGTCTAGAAATTAATTATATCTATCTAAAAAGAATTGGAATTGGACTTTTCCGAAAAAAGTGAAATCTAATTTCGACTGGGTAGTTAAGATAGAAAAATTACTTCTTATAACTTTACGTTTTTAAAATAAGACTAAATATTTTATCTGTTGTTTTGTTATATTAATAGTCAGTGTCCCGTTTCTTAATTCGAATCAGTAACGTAGCTACCGCCGTACCAGCCGTATTAATGATACGGGGCGCGAATAAATAATATATAATATAACATAAAATGTGAATAAAAAAGGATGCCGGAAAACTGCCTGCTACAGTAAAGAAATGTCAGTTGATCTTTATGAACAATTCAGAAAATTCATTCCATTAAGGAACTAATGGAATTATTACTAATAAAATTCAATAGCCTTGCATCCAGTTTTCCGGAGGTAATAACAGCATGCTTTCTATTCTTGGCTCTTCCGGTTACAACTGCAACAGCTGAAAGAAGTTTTTCGAAATTAAAACTGAAAAAAAATATCTAGTGATAATAAAGTAAAAGTTATGGGACAGGAATGGCTATCAGATTTATCACGATTGTCTATAGAGGCAGAAGATTTAGAAAAACTGAAATCGTCTTCAGCTATGAATGGTTTAATAAATAAGTTCGCCGAACAAACGGCAAGAAAAGTGTATATTTGATTTGATTTGTTTGGCTAGCTTAATTCCTAGAAGTATTAACGTATAATCAATATATATTTATTTTAATTCAATGCGAGCGTTTTTGTTCGTTTTGTGAAAAATCTTTACCCATCATTTGGGCCCCTTCACAAATTTTGATAAAGGGCACGCTACGGCACTGTTTCGAATAGACTTTAACGAAAGTTCAAAATATTACGTATCGGTTTTAAATAAAACAGTTTAATTCAATTAAAAAAAAATAGTTTACTTTAATAAATTCTTTATTAAACAATAAAATTAATTAGAAATATCAGCACGGTAACCGAGATCTTTGAGGCTAGTTTCAGGCTACCATGCTTTCAAGTTCGAATCTCGGACTAGCACTTACAATGGGCTTGTATCCTATGTCTTAATTTCGATAAAAGTGTACTATATATTGATAAAGTGGGTTACTAGAACCTCAAATGTGCAATTATTTTTTAATAACTCCTTATATGTAAGGAGATATTAACAATTAAAAAAGTCATTTTGTCTCTTTAATTATTAAAGGGATTCAACGTTGTACACATTCCGAATGCATGTGACATCACAATCCTTGTGTCAATATTCAGATATTTAATAAAATAGACACGCCAATACACATTTATTAACATCAATTTCAATCAACAATTGAAAAATCGACCACTAAAAAATGAGGACACAAGGCCATTTACTGCTTGGTTAATAAACTGAAGTTAAAATAGTGTAAAACAAGGGCAACATTTTTTAACAACGTTTCCAGTGTAGATTTGTAACAGATCCTATTCTATCTAGAGTAAATAACACGTTGGTATCCCCTCGTTACGGACGTCTATGTATTGAACGAATACATAAAACTTCGCTAATTGTTTTATCTCTTTGCCTTTGATATGATCTTCGTCTGCAATGACTGCACTGGATGCACTGAATGCACTGACTGCACTGAATGCACTCGCTGCAGTCGGCAATAACTCGTCGTAATTTGATACGCGTACGCTTGCCTTTCTAATTTGTTCAATTTGTTTTTTATTCGTAGAACAATTTGCCGCTAAACATAGCTCTACAGTTGTTTTGATTTAACAAATTATACATTTTATTTACATAGAATTAATAACATTATAATTAGTGTGTATATAAGATTACAAAAACAGATACGATGTTTATAAATTTACATTGTTTGAAATGTTGAATAATTTATTTTATAATAATTTAATTAGGGAGCGACTTTGATGATTTTCAACAGGGTTGTATTATGTCGGTTAAGGGCCAGTTGAAAAAATATCATTTTTGATACAGATACAAGGTGGTAGTTACGATTTGGTAGTAGATATCTCTAACAACACTGCTTGCATGGGTCAAAGGGTTGTTGCCCTAGTCCTCATAAGTTAAAGGGCGCCGAGATCGTTGAGATGACGTCGGTAAACGTAGCTAACAATGTTCGTTAACAAAGCTTGAGAATTTATTTCAGAGAAACCGTATTCAAATAACGACGTCTCAGCGATCCCGTCCGTGGCCAGTGGCGGATTGGGTGCTGTAGCCACTTGCCATATGTCCGGATTGTCCGGATTTGGCAGCCATGTCCGGATTTTTGTCCGGACTCGTAATTACTGCTAATCGACTACAGACTACAATCCTCCCCTCCACCGCCAGTACTACACGCTGCACTTCTAGTTCAGTACAAGTTCAAAGTATTTTTATTGATATATGGATTTTTAGTACATTTGTAATACATTTCTTATGTCTAATTTAAAAAACCTAACTGGAGCTATCATTATTTTAAATTTGAAGTGTCCATTTGTAAAATGCAGTCAGATAAGGAGTAATTTTGATTTGTATGTGCAAAAAAGGGAAAAGCAGTTCTTTTAAATGGTCTTAAAACTCACATATACAACTTATAACTTATGCCTGGTGTGAATTTTCCTAAAGTATTATTGTTATTATTTTCATAGTTGTTAATTCTACTATAGAAGTTTTTTGTAAGCTTAATTACAAAATCTTTTATAGTTTCTATATTAGTTTCTTCATGTATAGATGCATTCGTTAGGTATTTAAAATTTTCATCTCGTTCTGCTCTAATCGCTAGACTGATACATTTATTTTGCACAATTTGCAGTTTGTTATTATTATTATTAGTGATTGTATTCCATACTGGTGCAGCATATGTAGTAATGGGTCTTATTACTAATTTATATTGTAGTAATTTGTTGTCCACATGAAGTTGGCTGTTCGGTTCAATAATATTACGCTGCACTTATGGCTGGATCACACATACTCAACACTCGGTCGAGTACTCGGTACACGTGATTCAAAGAGTACCCATTTTTTAAATCTGAACCAAATTCGAAAACCAAAATTATAGGTACGGTTTGTAAGAGCATTTCAACATCAAGCATAAAGGCAGCGCTGATATTGAGCATCACCTACAATCCGATAAACGCAAAAATGCTTTAAAAACGGGACAGATGGCTTCGATTGCACATATCTTTAAGAAGCAAGAACCAACCTCAGAGGATCTTCAATGCGTGGCTAAGGAATTAGTTTTTGAATACCATTTCAATGCTTCAGACTTCACATCTAAATTAATAGCAAAACTATATGATTTAAAGTTTAGTGCAGGTGAAACTAAGTTAGAAGCGTTGGTTGTACGTATGATTGGGCCATACATTTTCTCCGAAGTTTTAGAAGAACTGAAAGTTGCGCAATTTGTATCCATTATTATCGATGCCTCCAATAGAAAAGACCTAAAATCAGGCCCGGATTTGAGGGAGGGGAGATACGGCTACTACACCGGGACCTCTATAAGAGAGGGGCCCTTACAATAGAGATAAAAGCAATAAATTTTTGAAAGACTTGACGGAAAAAAATTGTTCCTTTTATTCTGAAAATAATGAGGGGCCTCCGCTCCATCGTTGTCCCACGACCTCCATACCTCCAAATCCGGCCCTGCCTAAAATTAATACCGACAATTGAATGAAAATACCGAAAAAGAAACAGCGACCGTCCGGACTTGATTCTAAAAAATTATGGCAACTCTTCATAGTATATCCATAATCCATATCGTTACCCGGCACTGTAAATAGCATGAATAGTTTTAAGTGGTCGTACTCCAATCCAAATAGTTATTATTTTAAAATAAAATTATAAAGTATTTAGCATATAAAAGATAGAAACTTGATATTAATAGCAGGGGGTGGTAAACGGAGGGAGTATATGGTAAGTAACAATTCAGTGCTTCATTTCCATCGCGGAACCGTGGGCCCCGGAAGCTCAGCGCCCTATAATCCTAGAACTCCGGAACCCCACGCCAAACTTGTAACTCGTGATTTCAGAGTCGAGTATATTCAAGTGTTACAGTAAGGGGTGAAAGTGAGGGTGAGGGGTTTAGAATTATGTATTTTAATAGGGGTGAGCGCGAAATATTGCATTTTGTTGAATTGTCGATCAAGTGAGTGACACATTTTAATAATTTGATTGATGTTTGTTATTTATGTTATTACTCTGTGGATACACTGCACTCCCACTCTGTGTATTTGTATGTATTTGTATTTACGAGTATGATGAGAACTTATGTTTCAAGTGTTTGAAACACTTCTAACTTTCATTCAAGTATTTCCAAAACGTATACACACAACGCAAATATTGATGGTTTAACGGAATACTGGCAAACAAACAAATAAATGTCAGAAAATGATCAAGTTGTGTCGTCATTAGAACGCGTTGGCGATATAGTAATATGATTCAGTCAGTGGTGTTAGTGTCTTCCTTATAAGGAGACCCTCGTTAATGGGCATAGTCGACTTATTGAATTTAACAAATTATGAATGTCAATATAGTTTCGATGGGAACACCATAGACCATAGATAAAGCACTCTAGATAAAAAGATGTATTTTATATGTTTACTCACATTTTGAATCTGTGTAGACGATATAAATACCAAAAGACAAAGAGTACAATAGAAAACAAGAAAAACAATAGTACAAAATTTAAGTCATGCAAGTATTTTGTCCATTTAAACCCCCTGCAATTGTTCTATTGCAAAAGAAATTTTAATAAAACTAGAGTGTACCCCCGTCGCAAGCGACGACTGTCTTTTGGGTGTGAATTGAATTTCTAACTAAAACAATATATTTTTTTGCACATAATATAAAATATTTTCAATTTATTCGGAATTTGACCAACTTTTTTTCGATTCATAAATTAGGTACCAAACTTAACCCATATACAAAATTTTAACTTTTTAGTACAATTTTTACTCTTGGTAAAAACCCCCGTGTTCCCAAACAAATTATTTTCTTTAATATGATATTTAGTTATTACACAATCCAAAATTTGAGCTTTCTGCAAAGTTTCCTACCGGGCCCTATAATTTTCTTGACGCCCCTTTTTTTAAATTTTGAATTTCTAAACATCGAAATATTGTTGTTTAAATAGCGTAATAGACATGCACAATTTCATCTCTCTATCTTTTACGAACAAAAAGTTAAACAGCAAAAAAGAGCCCATTTTTTTTCAAGAAATTCAGGAAAAAATCTGGGGACGCCAAAATTTCTCTACGAAATAGGCAATTTTAAAAAACATGGACGGAGCCGTTTTCGAGCTACCATACAAAATTAATTACCAAACATATAAGAATGAAAGAATATAAGAATAGAAATATGCACCTGGAACATTATAATGTATAAAGTAAGATAAACGGCTCAATCGGTGCCGAATTGACAGAGTTCTAATATACTCTATATTCATCAGAAAATGCAGATCATCAAGTTAGCTCAGACTTGCCAACCGTCCTACTGTGATAAATGCTGTTAACGTTTCTCCGCCTCTGTCTTTCTTTGAAATGAGAAATAGAACCAATTGTACTGTCCTTTGTTCTGTTGCCTCGGTAAATAGCGGATAGCGGATAGTGGATGGCGAATAGCGGATAGCGGATAGTGGATGGCGAAGAACCGAACTAAGGCAACTTTATATTTAAAAACATTTGATGACACACAATAACTTCTTTGTAAAATGGTTTTTGATAATCTTGAATAAAAAATTTCATCTTGGAACTTATGAGATAAGACTTATAGTATCACTTGAATTAGCTTGTTTTAAGCTAGCAAGTGTCAAACTGGTAGGTTACAAGACAATTTTCCATTTGAGTAAAAAATAAACCTTGAAATTAGCTTTTGGCAAGATAGTAAGTTTAAAATGCACTGCAAGACTATTTTCTACCTGTGTGTTATTTAAATTGTTTCATTTTTTTAGTTTTTTGACCAATGTTCTTCTCTGTCATCTAAACAAATGGCAATAAAAAAAGACGAAAGAAGAAAGATTGAGGTTCTGGGTTAGTTTATCATACAATAATTCATCGTAATGCAATTTTCTGACGGAAAGAAAATAGGTGTGAGAGGAGAAAGAGGATGAGTTGAGTGGGCTATGCGATGAAATGCATCACTTCCGCAATGAATTTGTAGAGATCTTGTATATGATTTTAGATTTTATCCACATTATAATAGGTAGATTATACGAATTTCAGAGCATCAGGTTTGTATGGTTAGGAATGATGTATTTGTGAATGGAAACCAAGATATTCGGAACGAAAAATTCAAGTCTCACGCTGCCTATAATGAAATTTATTATTTTCTAAAAAAAATTTGGTAGAATTAAAATTAGGTTGCCAACAGTCGTTTTTTTACGACATCTGATTCAGTCGTCCAATGAGCTTTATCCTTCCTTCATTTTTTTCTGCGGATATTTTTTATACTGTATATTTATCTATAGCACTGCTATGGTATATTCATTTTCATTAAGAAAATGTACCTTTTTATTATTTCACAAAGTTACAAGTTTTATTGCCTCACCAGAAATTCAATTGCACCCAGTAAATTTTCTACTTTTACGTGAGTGAAACCCTTTCTTGAGGTGTCACATCTTTAATTCCATTCTTTCCAGTCACAAATACATAAACCTTGCATAATCTCAGTTATATTCATTCACAATTTGTAAAGCTCGAAGCCATAAGCTTTAACTTATTCGGCTAAAGTTGAAACTTACGGGCTGGCAATAACTTCATTTTAATTATGTAAAAGTTTACATAAATAATACGTAAAACTTATTGTAATATGTATATTACAATATTTGTCACAGAACACATTTACCATTGTCATACATTGTCACCATTCACAAAATACTTCAGATGATAGATCCATTGTCTTTGTGATGCTGCGGCTGCGGTATCCACGTCGTTTGTGCGTTTGCCGCGGGCACTAAGGACCCCTTTGTAAGCTTTATTTTATATATAAGATGCAAGGTACTAGGGAGTTTACACCAGCCACGGCAGCTACAGCAGCACGTCGGAGGAAATGGCGCCCTGGTTATTCCAATGGCATGTACGCCACGCCTATACTGGAGTCACGCCCCCCTATATAATAAAAATACTCACTGGGTATATGACTACTCATATCAGACGCTGGCGGTGGCGCGGGCGCACGCGTCTACACGCAGGTAAATCGTAAACTAACGATGAAAGCACGAAGCGCGACGCTACCGCGAACGCGAACCTCGAACTGTGTTGTGTTTTGTTAGCGCCCGCAGTTCGCGGACGTGGATCTAGGCTCCATGCCGTTTGCTCTTTGTTGTGGTTTCAATAACCATGTCACTTTCAAAAATGCACTTTCTCGTTGAACACAAATTTGTTATTTATTAGATTATAAAGCATTTTATGCAGCGCCAGATTGAACTATAAAAAGGCTGAACAATTTAATTGGGCCTTGAAAATCGATTTACTGAAAAATATTTGTTTTTTACTTTTTCAGTTTACATGGGTGTCCGCAAAGAAATTGATATTGGGGTGGAAAAGTAACAGATTATTTGTAATTAGTGTAAATTTATCACAAATGTCTCTACCTACAGACGCCCATGGCTGAAATCATATTATAAACAATTAATATTGATAGTAATTGAATATGATTTGGAGAAGAATTTAATGTTTATTTATTTATATTCATCAGTACATTTTAATCTACACTTGGTAGCTATTATGTTAGTGGTGTCGTGGCCTCATATACCGTTGCCATATGAGTTTACAATTATGTATGTAATCAACCAAGCAACCAAACACAGAAAATATAATTCTGGTCCCATGATTGAACCCGAATAAACAGCAGTCAGCGTCAAGTATCAGTGCTCTCGCCTACTGCGTTGACCGACAATTGTTATTCATTTATTTAACGCCGGTCTACTATTGATATTATTTGAATAACAAATAAAATTAAAAAAAACTGTATTTTTGGTTTCATCCGGAATTATATTCTTGTAAATGATTGTATATAATTCTAGTGAGCCGAGCCTCCTTTCTATCGGGCAAGCTGCTATTTCTAGCTAATCCGCCATTGTTCATATTGCTCATTATTACAAAGTGTCGATAGTACGACTACTATAGAAGATACCTACAATCAGTGCCGTACTGAGACTAATAGGTGCCACAATATCAATTTTATGTAGACCTCCACTCTATATGAAATTACCAATTTTTTTTAGCTCTACGCAAATTCAAGTCATGATTGAACCAAGTTTTTGAGAGCAGATCATATCAAAAGTTGTTCGGTAGAGAAGACACATTGGACGGCTGAAAGGCTATATTAATTGGGCCAGGTATTTTGAGAGTTCTTTAGATTAATTGATTATATGTCAAATATTACATTTAAAAAGTAGCACATATATTATGTCTGCGATATGAGTAGTATCAGAAAAGTAAAAAATTAATTAATTAAGTTTCGGATATCACATACGATGCTGCAAAATGAAAGGAGATGAAAACGAGATAAAATCACGCAGTCATCCGAACAATTATTTTTAGCACTTTTACTGAGTAGAAAGAAAATGACTTTTCTTTATTCAGTGACAGTTTACTCAGGGCGACATACGGTAATTTATTGTTGGTTGAACTTTTTCAGGAGTCTATTTCTATCTTTAATTCAAATTAATTGTAGTAGTCACATTACTATTTCCTCCTTCAGTTGGTTCGACCTCCATTAATTATTAGATTTTTTTGCGACCCCTGTTGGGCTGCCACTGGAATCATGCACCGAAACGTCGTTATTTCAACGACCCCGCTCTGCCCTCATTTGTTATTTCTTATCATACATTTGTGACACGAACAACTAAAATAACACTATCGTCAGGGAAAAGAATTAATAGTGTAATGATAAATCTATTTTTAAATAAACATTTAGAAGTCGAAAGTAATTTTAGTGTTAAAATGTTACGCTTCATACATACAGCTAAGTATATGTGTGTGTGGTTTAAATTTTTTGATATTTGGTTTTATCCCTACTTTTAAATTCTTTTATAAAAAATAAAATATTATAAATAGATAAAGAAAAAATAAATACTGTAAACAAGTTTAGATAGTCACGCCCTTTTTAAAGCCATAACCACGCCTCCTACAACTACTGTGAATGACTTGAAACCTTGGGCGTTCGGTTATCTTTTAGTAAAGAGGGGTAAACCAACGCTACGCAACAATACATCCACAACGAACATCGAACATCCAAACATACCGCCCGCCTATAGTGAAACATTCTCAGTATTCAAACAGTTTATAGCAGGATCAGACAAGTTAACTTGCTCATGACTTGAGATCATATGGTGCGCTACTAATATTCTATTCACGTATCAAAACATTCGTTTGACGTTTAACGTTACGTTAGCAATACGTTATCTACCAGTTTGTTTGATAGTTAAGAAACATTCGAACGGATTTAACCAAACAGTTTTAGGGTTATGTTTGGTTATGTGACAGTTATAAAATTTGTAATCAAATGTCAAAATTTGTTTATAATTAATAAATCACGTGACTTTTGTGATAGTTATAAACTTGAACTTAAATTGAAGGACTCTTAAACAGTGTTTTGTGTTTGAAATTAACGTGTATTTTTAGTTCAGTGTGTTAAGAAACTTAAAAAGTTATAAATATTGTTTCATTTTAAAATAATAACCTGTTTTATTAAAATTAATGAGCACGACTTCTTTAAATAAGGTAAAATGATATTTTAACTATGCGTAGACCATTACACAATGTTTTTATTTTCCGTAATATCAGTAAAATTGTATTGGAAATAACGCTGTTTTGGTCTACATTGCACTTATCCTATGATACTGTTTAAATCATAAACAAACATTCAAATTCTTCACTTATTGTTTATACATGCATACATAGTGGCGGATAAAATTAATTTAACTTAGCTTTATAGCTTTTGGCTCCCTGTAAAATAAGAATCTATATATATATATATATTGGGTATATTATGTGAATATACCTGTGAATGACAGGTAAACAACTGCAACTGACATTTTGCAAATTATACTGAACACCTGAAATCAACTTGTATTTACATTTCCTTTTTCATTTCTAATGTTTTTAGAATTTATTAAAAAGAATTTTTTTTAGTAATTTCCAAATATCGTATTTTTTGTAATAGAATAATATGCGTCAGTTTACCACTAAATTTATAAGTACTATAAAAGTAAATTAACATTAGGTATTCAGGCTTTCGATCATAACACAAAAACTAAATACTATAAAATATAAAATTAAAATATTAACTATCTGCAATGTTGGAACGTTATTTTAGCTTTAACCATAAAAATAGTGATTTTCAATTATTAAAGAAATTGTCTACCTTTAGAACACTTTTCAATGTTAATGTGCTTTATAATATTATTAGTAATAAAATATTTGAACATCTGAAGTGTTGATTAACATATAATACGTTTCTGAAAACATTTGATTATTACCAATATTAGATACTGTAATACGCCTACTTAATTAATCTTGTTAATAAAAAAACGAAGCCGATGACACAGCCGTGTACGTATCAATGTTCTCAGCCATTCATCACTGATGATTTGGTTCACTCATAATTTCGAATCTAGCACTTTTAAATTCTATTGTATTAAAATAGATCTTGAAAGAGCTCTGACTATCAGTGTCTGTAATGTCCAATTATGTTAAAATTAGTCACATAATGTATAATAGTTTTAGCCTTCTGTACTATATGATCAGCGGCGTAAGTAGGTTATGGCAATCCTGGCACTGCCCCGGGACCTCCGAGGTATTGGAGCCCCCAAGACAGGGGGTAAGAAATGATGTCGTAATATTTCATTCAGTTTACAGTGAAAAATCTTACTCTGTTATGGGGAAAAAAATTATGAAATTTATTTATAAATCAGGATAACTGAACTTGACTGTTACCTGTTATCAGTTTTGCCATAGTTAGCTCGCTAGTTAGTTAAATTGTTAATAACTCGTATTCCATGAATTATTAATAAATATCCATATCTTTACATTGTTTTAAACAAGACCATAACATTAAACGTTCAATTTTTTTCTAAAAATATGGTCCTTTGAATTCATGACTTAAAATGATGACCGGAAAATGAGAACATAATTTGGCATTCCATGTACGCACCTAAAGAATATTATTTGATACAAATGTGTAAATATGTTTATATTACATTTTAGATATAGCTAATTTTCTTTTTATAAAGAATAAATAAAAGTATGAAACTACCTAATTGAGCAAGCTTGTTATAGCAACTAGTCTCATGACTTGTTCTATTCTTCTTTTGGTTAGTTATTGTCAATGCATGAAGTGTTTTCAATGTCAAATATTAAATATTTACCTTCTCATCTATCTAAGATCCTATGTTAATATTATGAATGGAGTCAGCCGTTTGTACAGGACTTCTTATAATGTGCAAACTTTATTTTGATTAATTTCATACTAATTTCAGTAATTTTGTTTGCGCATTTAACTTAATCATATACAGATGCACAGAAAATTCTTTTTAGTTAGTTTAAATCGAATAAATGAACAGTTCCAAATATTTGATATTTTGACAATTTTGCTGAATTACGCAGTTGTAATTTAAATGATGACAAAAACATTAAACACATTGGCGTCCGCAAGTAGAGTCAACTGAGTCAGGTATTCTGCGAATCGAAGTAAACGCAATGTAGAAAGGCATCTATGATAAATAACAGATAGAATAGAATATGTGACAAATGTCCGCTTGATAAAATGGCATTTATTTGTCTTGCTACTCCTTGTTAAATTCTCTGCGGTTACCAATGATTATGTATATTCGAATAAAACAAAATGATATCAGAAGTTTAAAGAACACCAAAGTTTATAGAAATTTTCCAAAGTTCATACTTTTTGTTTAGAAAAACTTGAACATACAAGATAATTTCACCTATTTATATAGTTTATTTCATTTTATTGTTATATATGTAACTATTTTGAGCTTATTCTGCATAAATCTGCTATTTTGTTGAATTGACTAACCTTTGGGACAAAGTAGTCTTGAAACATTCATTGGTTTGAAAAATAATTTATTTTTTATTGGGCTTGTTTGCTGCTGATATCTTCTGAATGAGATGCTATCAATTTTAAAAATCAATGGATTCTAAAATGTATAAATTACGTCGAACGTTAGTTTAATTATACGACAATATAAAACCCAAATATCAATTACTATGAACTAATAAAATGATTCGTCGTGCATTTGCAGTTATATGAGTGTGTGTGGGTGTGGGTGTACTTGTAGTATACAAAGATATACCACCACTCGAGTATAGAGTAGACTATAGCTTCTATAAATCCAACAATTATTGTAAATTGAAAACAAACGCAATGGCCCGAGTCATAATGTTATTATGTCCACACGACGATGCTTATACGCGATTATGATATCAAGCCGTCGAATATAAATCAGTTGGAGCTTGAAAGTGTTCAGAGATCAAGACTTATACCGACGCGTGGCGTTTTGACACTGTGCACGACCTCGCGAGGGGTCACAAGGGGGCGAACTTGAATCTGGCTCCCAACTTGATATCACAATAAATACAGCACAAAATAATCGAATACTTATAAAAAAATGATCGCGTATGATATGTGCTATTAATAAAATACACAATGCATTGTACTATTGTTGGAAATTAACTGGTAGCGACGCGTGCTTCGTCAGGAAGTGGCACGCGCCGGCTTGGATGTTCAATTTGAATCGGCAGCAGTTGACCGGGTCCCCGGGACCCCGGCACCCGAGTACCCGAGTTCCCGAGTTCCCGGATCTTGAAATATCTCATTTGAAACGTCATAACAGAAACTATTATATCATCGAGGAAGCGAATGACATGGATACGTACACATTTATAAATGTTTCGTTATTGTACTAGTACGAGTATTTATCATTTCTGAAGGCGTATTGTATTTTGCATTGTGTTAAGTATTAAGCTTTAATAACTGGAGAACGTAATACAGATAAAAAGTCGACGAGTTATAGAAATGATTTGAATCTTAATTATTTAACAATGGGGTTTTGTTAGGAGAAACTTATGCTATTAGGCCTAACGCGTGGATTTTTTTTGCTTTATTAAAACAACGGATTTGTCTAAGTACTGCCCTCGAATACTCACACGAGGATCCTGTCATATCAATTTATATTTAAGTTGGATAATTATACATACTTTTGTCTAAATGTGAGTGAAAGTTCTTATAACCTAGTACCTTACAGCCTTTGAAGTCACTGCTATTGTCATCAAATGTATTTTTAAATACATAAATAAAGTTATTTAATATATTATTAATCTACTAATACATGCAGGCAAATAAACTAACCACCAACTATTATTATTGTTTGACATTAAATTGTGTCAATTCCAAAATTTCTATTTAAACAATGAACCTAACGTAACGTAAAAATGTAAATATTTTCAATGAAAATCTATAATACATAGTTATTGTAGTGCTATCTTAATTGGTAATGTAAACATTACATAATGAAAGAACTTTTTGCAAATTATCTAGTATTTAGTAAAATTTATGATCATTTATCGATTTAAATCTAGTGTACTACAATGTATCAACATCCGTAGACTGATGTTGTGATCATGCGATTATCAGTTGCATAATTTGCTCACGCAGTCACAATACAATGGAATATTAAATGCAGTTTGTACATTTTATTTACATATGCATTATTTTATATCATAAATTTACATATTTAACTCTATAACACAATAATACTTTTCTTTATTTTGTTTAATTTATCTCACAAATTATTTAATAGTTTATAGAAGAAATAAATGTAATATAATAAAACATTGATTTGCAAGATTTTTAGTTCTAGCTCATGACGTACGTGATACGTCATTATACTGTGAATTTGCACTGCGCTTAACTTTGTTTTAAAAATAAGTTGTTTGTTTGAAGTTTGGTGGTGTGTATACAAGTTGTGTATCCCAAAAGTTTGATAACTTCAACATATCAATCAATAAATTTTAATTTTCATAATATCCTATAAATGGGTTAAATAATCTACTAGTTAATTGGGCTTATTTCCTATTACCGACGACCTTCTAAAATACTTGCAGTATTTATGGTGTTGTGGCCTCACATATATGAGCCATATAACTTTTATAATTATGAGAGCACGATCAAATTAATTTTAATAACAGCCAAACTTAGAAAATATAGCGCTGTTTCTAGCATCGACCTCGAAGACGATTGCGTCGTTTTGATATATTTGTGCTTATTTTGTAATAATAATAAGAAATATAATTTCTCAAAATCTGTTTTAAGTAGAATTGCATTTTATAAAAGTAAAGTTGAATAAAACATTCAGAGCAGTCCACTCTGATGTGTGATGTACCATTTTACCGTTTTACTCCCACCCCATCCACATTGTGGTTATACTGATTTATGCACGCGTTATAATTCCTGTAAAGTCCATGAGAAATCTGTGTTTATTCAGTTTGAGACTGTCTTGCATATATACATGACATAACATCGACTTCAACTGAATCTTCTACGCTTGAACTTGTTTGGATAAGAAAGAATCATTGATCACTTTACAGATGAAGTTTAATGCTTTTTGAACTTGGATTTATGAAAATAGGAAAGGTTAATCAAAACATTTTAGTGACCTCGAATGTGGACTGCAGATCAATTTTATCTAAAATATAGGTCTTACAATTAGGAGAAGAATAATTAAAATATTACTAGACGTAGCAAAGTAGACAGGTCAAACTTAATAAACACAGATTTCGCGCAGATATAGTGTATCATGTCATAACTTTTTCGGAGTGAGTATTTTTCCTCTTATTACTATTAATGTATGTAATGTAATATAATATGTATTTATATTTATATATATATATATATATATATATATATATATATATATATATATATATATATATATATCTTTATATATATAAAACAGAATAGTAAACGCAGATGCTCATTTATGCCTCTCAGCTCTCTTGCCTAATGCAGTACCCACTGCTGCAGCGAGTCATGTATGATACTCAAGCATTGAGATTTTAATTCAACAGGACCGAATTAGGCGTCAACTTATAAAACAAAACTTTACTATTTATGAATTTATCTAAAATTTTTGGTGTGGGAAAAGGGCTGTGTTTTCATTAACTTTTTAATACATTTTTACAGTGCCGGATGATTTTACGTAGCTTTCGTAACTTTAGGGCCGGTTCGACACGAATGCTGGAGATGAGGTTGCACGATGCGTCAAATGAGAATTAGGTTTAGCTGTATATATTTACTGAGTAATATTTCGTTTTTACTATCGTTTAATTAGTTATGGTATTCAAGGTCGGTCAGAGATTGGGGCGCCAAACTGCAAAAAGGGGTACTGTAAATAGTACGACGAATCTTTACAACAGAGTAAATAAGTGTCCCAAATCATTATATCGCATCTATAATAAATTTCTCTCGAACCGGCACTGCTCTTGATGATTTACTGTTCATAAAAAAGCGTCTTAAAGAAGATAATTTTTATTATGTATTATATTTATCTAACATCTTTTGAAGGGCTTTATAGTATTTTAACAATAGGCCGTTACATTCTTTTTAACTTCAAAATGTTACTTGTTATAAATTTTATATATTGTCATAGTTATTTCGTACTTTCCTTGTACTAATAAATGAAAAATGTTGTAGAAAAATGTTGCATTTGCAGTGAAGACGTTAAATTTACGCCTTATTATTCCACAAATTCAACAAGTTAGAAAACGCAGATAACCATTGTTGTTTAAAAGGGTAAAGTCAAAGAATCAAAGTTATCGTTAACAATTGTATAAATTGTACAAAAATGTTGAAAAGTTTTCCAAGAAAAGTTGAAGTCAATACAAATTTAAATGCTTATCTAACCTTAAATTTTAGTGTTAAGTGACTTACGGTATAATTCATATTTGATCTTTATCTCGTATTGGTTTAGACAATTCACGAGAGGTAGGGAGTCCATGGGGGTCGGTGTATTATCAGTTTAAGCCGATACTAAGCTGAAATATATTATTAAGTATGATTAGTGCACCATACGCATTCTCACTTGAAAACTACTAATCTCTGTTAAAACACAGTGGGATAAAGAATTTCTATACAAATATATAAGTATCCAATAAAGTTAAGCTATTTTTGCTTAATTTATCTTTGAAATATGCAGGGAATAACTTAACTTTAATTAAAAACCTATTTTTATCTAATTTAAACAAATAACATTACAAGTAAAATAATTTCATTTCAGTTTTAGATAAATATTTAGATATGGATATTTCTTTTTCATATTTATTTTAAAAAAAACAATGGGCTTGTGTCCTATGCCTTAATTTCTATAAAGTGTACAGTATATTGATAAAGTGGGTTACTAAAACCTCAAATGTTCAATTATTTTTTAATAACTCCTTCAGTCATTTTGTCTCTTTAATTATTAAAGGGATTTAACGTTGTATAACATTCCAAAGGCATGTGACCTCACAACCGCTAGCTGCTATCTCTTTTATACAACAGAGATATATTCTTGACAGAACTCTGACAAGTTTATAGGTTACCAACCTTACAGCTCATAAATCTCTGCTATATGTATTTATATATCAAAATATTAAATATTATTTTCAGCTATTTCAAGGAACAATAAAATTTCAATATTATGTCTGCCTTAGCTGGGTTAAATAAAATAAAAACTTATTATTCTTTGACTTGACTTGATTATTTGACTACCAACAGCTACAAAACATTACCACAGCACTGACCTACTCAACAAATAACTGACGTTAAAATGCATTTTACGTCATACAAATATGGCCGATCATTTCTAGCGCTAAAACTACAATTCAAACTTTTAATTGCTATATCTCCGTCAACATTTAGATATTTAATAAAATAGACACGCCAATACACATTTAATAACATCAATTTCAATCAACAATTGAAAAATCGACCACTGAAAAATGAGGACACAAGCCCATTGTACAAGAGTCATACGTTAAAATTTGATTGTGATTTTTTAATTACTTGATTTGTTTCTTCGCAAATTATGGTATCGAAGCTTCTTATGATTTATACACAACTACTTAAATACATGAAGATGTGGCTTTGTTTAATCTAGTGATCTAGTATTGCTTATTGATTATTACCGGTGTGATACTGGGCACTGAAGCACCAATGTCTTAACAAATGCATCGTGGATAAGTCATATTTAATCGTGCTATGACTTTCGCACAGTGGGTGTTAATATTGAAAATGACAGGAAAGTGACATGACCAGAAATCAATAATGTTGAACGACGTTAATTACCTGTGAAATTATCAGAATTGAAATACTGAGAGATCGACGGGACTTATGCTTAAAATGAGTGAGACAGTGCTATTTCATTAAGCATGAGTCACCATCGATCTCTTAGTTATTTTATAAACAATATATATTTAAAACTTTGACGACAGGTTGCTGTGGTTCCAGTCGCGGCGCTATATTTTTTCGATGTGGTTGTTATATTGTTACATTTATTATATTCTAACTACAATTATAGGTTTATTAGGCAGCGGTGTTGTTCATAATATATGACTTCTAAACACCATGATACTGTTGTCGGTATAGTCTAACGTAAATAAAATGCCTCCTGCAAAATATGTTTAATGTAATGCCGCACATCTTTCATAAACATATTTTTAAAATTTCTAATAGGTTTATATAAGTTTGTTTCAATAGAATAAAAGAATACGGTAAAAAAAAATATACACAAAAGTAATTACATAAAAAAAAGAACATGAAAATAAATGTAATGTACAATGTACTTGTGTTTGTTAGTCTAGTGGTGGGAGTGTAATACGTCCCTGATGTAAACACATCGTTCGTTTGAAGAGAGTGACGCTGCCTATTCCGCGATGGCTTTGATCTCTGCATACAACTGAAGTCATTGCTTTTCAACATAATATCTATACATACATACATATATAGCACAAGTTGGTTTTAATCATCATGTCTATAAGTTTTTTTTTACTTTTATTTGAATGCATGTATATGGTATACAGAAATATATAGTATATGGTTCCACATCTACGAGTAAATACGTAAGCTATATAGAGATACAAGATTCATATGTGTATGCATATATAGTAGGGTCTTAAGGATCGTTCCCACTGGTGCAACATTTACCTGCAAGACCAACGTTTACCGTATCATCCTTTAAATCGTATTAATAATAATGGGCTTGTTAAAATTTTGAAAAGGGGGGCGTTGCGGTTGTTTATAACTGCAGACTTTCCATGATACTTTGGAAACGTTATAATATGTTTTTGATTGCGGTGTAGAACCTTTTTTGAAACTAGTTTTGAGGATCAGTGCAACATATCGTACGACTATATCTACCCTTTGATGGAATAACTTAAGAAATGTGTTTTGTTCTTTTAAGAGTATATTTTTCAATTCGTAGAAGCATATTCAATATAATTTTAAATATTCAGTTTCTAAAATTTAACTTTGATTGATTTATTGTTGACTTTTAAAACGCTCTTTCCAAAGTTTGCTGAATACAAAGGCCAGCTGATTGTCTTATCTTGGGGTGGTTCTTCTGCCTAAAGGTGTTCGAATATTTTCTAGTAATAAAACTTAGTTATTTTTAAACTACATCTAGAAATTTAAAAGCATTTGTATTTGTATTTTAGAAGTTGACGACCACGGTCGTGTTTCTGTATGGTGGCAACATTCTTTTTGAGAAATGGTATGATAAAATTGTTTAATATACTGCATGGCGTATTGAAAACGAATATAATAAATATATATATTATTATAAATATAATAAATTTAGGCGGTACAGCGTTGCATGTTGACACCAGAGTACTGTTTCTTCGCATTCGATTTCTGGTTTGTTTTATCTGATTATTTGTATTATATAACGACAAACGAATTAGGCATCATGGGTATGGTTCATACATATGAGGCCTCAACACCATAGAACCTAGTTACATGACAGGAGATCAACGGTAATATATTTAGTAAATATAAAAAATAAATCGACGTCAAAAGAAATAAATATGTGATGTGTTTTTGTACTTCAATTTGCGGAGTGGTTAGAAACAAGTTGAGCCGTATAATTTTATATCTTACTGAATGGGCTTGTGTCCTCATTTTTTAGTGGTCGATTTTTCAATTGTTGATTGAAATTGATGTTATTAAATGTGTATTGGCGAGTCTATTTTATTAAATATCTAAATGTTGACGGAGATATAGCAATTAAAAGTTTGAATTGTAGTTTTAGCGCTAGAAATGGTCGGCCATATTTGTATGACGTGAAATGCATTTTAACGTCAGTTATTTGTTGAGTAGGTCAGTGCTGTGGTAATCTTCTGTAGCTGTTGGTAGTCGAATAATCAAGTCAAATCAAAGAATAATAAGTTTTTATTTTATTTAACCCTGCTAAGGGAGACATAATATTGGAATTTGAGTGATCCTTGAAATAGCTGTAAATAATATTTGATATTTTGATATATATATATATTCATAATGCAGAGATTTATGAGCTGTAAGGTTGGTAACCTTACACAAGGATTGTGATGTCACATGCACTTGGAATATGTACAACGTTGAATCCCTTTAATAATTAAAGAGACAAAATGACTTTTTTAATTGTTAATATCTCTTAACATATAAGGAGTTATTAAAAAATAATTGAACATTTGAGGTTCTAGTAACCCACTTTATCAATATATAGTTCATTTTTGTAGAAATTAAGACATAGGACACAAGCCCATTTTATATCTTTTTCGTTCCTAAAATGATTGAGGTTGTGCTTTTTTATTGTATCGTAGATGTATACGGCTGAACTTCTTTTGAATATTAGTCACTGACAATCTCTTATAATTTGAACTAAAACTTATTTGGTTGATGATGGGGATCCATACTTGTGGTTAAATATAGGGTGTGTTAGAAATGATGGTACTATTTTCAATTTAAATATATTTTTAATTAAAGAACAAACTAGAACAATAATAGTTAAAGTCTCATCCACATCCAAGCATCCTTACAGGTAAATGCAGCCTTAAATATCCGTAAATAATGTTTTTAAACATTTTCAATTAAACCCTTATTCTGATTTGCAATTTACGCCCCGCTTATGTGTGGTGAAATGAATATTATTATAAAAAGAATTTTATTTTATCATAATTTTCGTTTCATCCCACTTCCATTAAAGTTATTCTATACTTTTTATAAGATTCATAAATATCCTTATTAATATTAGACGTTTTTAAATGTTATGTTAAATAGAAACTTTGATTGTAATTATAAAATTTGGAAAACTTTAGCTACCAATAACATTGCACTGATAGAAAGTTACTATTACCAATAGTGAAATAAATCGCGACGCATTAGAAAGTGATTTCTATTTAGAACGACGCTTCTTTGAGGCGGACTTTGTTCTCGTTCAAGCACAGCCCTGACATTGTGCACTTTGAACGCAGAGCGCCCCGACGCTAACCTCGACGTCGACGTCGACATCGACATCGACATATAACGTTGAATATAAGTGGAGTTTTTTGACTTTGTATATTTAAACTTTATTCGAGTGATACTTTTACAGCTCAAGCGAGTACAGTGAGTACTCTCCCACACCCCCATTCATCGAAGCCGCAACCACCTCTCTCCCTAATCATTCATTATTTGTGCTGTGCTTGTGCGTTTGATCTTTGCTACAAAAGAGTTGTCAAAATATTATTTAATTCAAAATCTATGCTTAATTATAATCCTTTAATTTTGTTATTCGTATAAGTACGTTTTTGTCTAATTTTCTATTGATACGATATTTTTGTTTCATGTTAGATTTAATAATGGAGGTCTTCTCATTAATTTGAAATGGGTGCTTTGAACTTTTCACAATTCTCCACTTGCCCACAAAACAGTTTCTTCTATATCTGCATGAACATTGGCGTCCACAACGTGGGGCAAACAAAGCACAATCCCCACCCTTCTTCCAATTGGGTTTTGTACTTTGTCTTAAATTCTATAAAATTGTATTTCATTTTATATATTTTAGTAACAATATTATAAGTTATATTACCAACAAGTGTACAGTTTAATAAAACATAAAAATTAAAGAGACAACTACGTCATTTGTTTTATAGTAAATATTTTATTAGTTTAATTTAAGCTATCATCGACGACTTTTATTATGTTTCTTGGTAAATGTTTACCATTTTATTACCTAATCTAAGTGCACTACATCGTAGTCTAATAAGTTTTCTTCACAGTCATGTAAACACATAATCAAATTAATTTTAATAATAACCAAACCCAGAAAATATAGCACTGGTCCGAGGATCGAACCCAGAGACACAGCAGATTTGTGTCAAACTTAAATTCTCTCACCCACTGTGTCGTTATCTATGTTCAACATTAAAACAGGATTATAGCTAATGATTGTGAGTAAGCAAATATTTATTTCTATAAATTTAAGTGTTATAGTTTATAACTTAATCGTTATTTACTAATGTTAAAATACTTCCACCACAGACACAGAGTAAAGTGATGCAAAACGTAGTAAAATTACGTCAGAGAGCATTTGTTCACGATAAAATAATTTCAAGTTTTAAATAGTTATATCTTCGTCAATTTTTTAATTTAAACAAAATAAGGATAACTGTACTTTGTTTTTATTTAGCGTTGGCCTGTTACTGATGTAGTCCTGTCACAGACGACCTCCTACTATGTTGTTATGGATTTGTAATTATTTACGTCCCACGTTATTGATTAAATATTACATTTCAGAATATATAACGCCGATCCAAACTGGAAGGCACCCCCACATCCCACAGATTCAATTTATCAAAATATCTTATATATTTTAAATGACTGTTATGCTGTACTACACCATTGATCCCCACTACGTCCCTGGTTTCAAATGCTACCGATTTTCCGAGGTAGGTTAATTCACTTACTCCGCGCTTTCATCTACCATACACCATACACCATATATCATATGCCACATTGGTAACGCTCTGGTACAAGCGCAGCATCCCATCCGTACTTATCCATTTTCATTGAGATGTTCCTAACCTTTCAGTTGAGTTTCTATTCATTTAATACATACATACACTTATGTGCGGCTTTGCATAACGGCTGTTAGCCTGTGCTGTGAAGATGACATTAAAAGAAGTTCAAAAGTAACAAAGCTAATTAAGTAAGCTACAAACCCTTAACTAAAAACCTGTAACTAATATATTTATATTTTTTATATATAGAAATATGTATATATAATATTACAGTTATTATAAGAAATAATATTTTTTCTTTTAAATTATAAGAACTCTTTTTTCTGGATTTAATTGTACCTGCAACAACATTTAGTTAAAATATGTTTTTAATGGATAAAAAGTGATTTTATAAAGCATACTTACTACATATACATATGCTGCCGGTATTCATGCTCGTATATATGTATTCTGTTTGTAAGAGTTCAAGTTTTCCATTATGTAAATGGATTTCTGTATTCCAATTAGAATTGCTCGTGTAAACTTTAGGAAGGAAAACTTTTCATTTTAGTAGTTCATTTGCTTTGACTTTGAAGTTATGACGCTATTATGTTACATTACATTTTTGTTCAAGTTTTTTTTTATGATAAATTTTAACAATTATTTTATCTCTATCTAAGAGGACATTTTTTAAATATAAAACTGCACTGTATTCTAAGCTTACTAAATTATAACTGGATATAATTGAGTTTAAATTGTGTTAGGAAACTTAAGGTGAAACATTACTTCATGGTTATATAGTTAGATATAGATGGCGACAGTGTACTAAAATGACAATCGATTTACAAATTTTTACTAGCAGTTTATGTTTTCAAATATAAAAACATTAATAACTTTGCACACGACTGAGCTATTTAAACCATATAAACTTTAGGAGTCAGATAAATGTTCAAACTTTGTTTTTAAATAGATCATTAATTAGTATATCAATTATTTAGAAACATGTAGCGTGTTGAAAATTAAATTTTTATTTTCTGTTAATATTTTTATACCTGCATTCAAGGATATTATTATTTTACTATATTTATTTCACTTTATTTACCATTTGTACTACGATTTTATAATATTATTAAAATTAAAGCACAGTGGTCGAGACCACTTTTGCTTGACGTCAGATTTTTGATCAGCGACATATTTTCTGGACTTGTTTGTTACTAAAATTAGATTGACTTTTGAGGCAGCGGTGTTGTTACATATATGAGGTGACGATAACATAAATACTGTTAACACAGCAAGAAGGCGTCGCTGATAGGAATTAGTCGGAAATACCCCAACGTTAAATATAATTAAATTTAAAAAAGAAATAAACAAATCATTTTTATCTTTACAGTTACTATAGTATGTTTTTCAAATTCCTAACATTTCTCACAACTCTCATTGTTCGAGAAACCTTTTTTAGCTCTCATCCCAAACATATATATGTATGTTGCTCTTAGTTTGGTGCTTAGAGCTCTATCTTTGGACTTTGTGCAGTAAATATTACCTGTGATTTCATCTGTGCAGTAAATATTACCTGTGAATCCATACATCACTAACGAGGCACTTTGCAGTCACCCTGTACAATCCAAGCACGAGTACGAGTATCTCTTTATCCAGTTATTAATGAATCAGCGTATAGTCCACAGTCCACAGTCCGCAGCCCGCAGCCCGCAGTCGGTACTCGCCTCTGATATTAATTCATTTCAGAATCAATATCTGGCATGCGGTCGGTTTTTTTTACAATGTTAAATAATAGTAACTAACTACTGAAATACCAGATTTTATCATGATTACAGTTCTCTAACTGTCTCACGGTGAATTATATAAAGAGACGTAACCTTTTGAACCTTTAGAAATATCTTTATATATACATGTACACTATATATGTATATATACAGAAATAAAATTAGATTCATTTTTTTAGAAGCAATCAATCATATATTAAAAATAATATAATAAAAAATCTATATGTATATTTAATATTGTGGCTATACTATATTGTTAAATTCAATTATGGGCTGTATTAATTCTATTTGAATTGTGCTAGTGACTGTACATCAATGATTAAAGGAAGCCGAAATCATGATCAATTTAACAAATATCAAAATAATAAATATGATTTATTTTATGTTATGTCGAATATCAATTTACAATTGTGTTTTGTTGTGTTTGTGTTTCATCATGTGCCTATGTTTGTGCATCGATATTTTCCCGTACTCGTAGTATTTTAATTGAAATCTTCGATTCATGGTACTCTGACTTTGACTCTGACGATTGACGACCCCTCTGAGCTCTGACTTAGCAAACAAATTAATCATAGGTAAAGAGTACAATTTATTAACTGGAGCTTTTTTTCCTGGTAACAAGCCAGCATGGCCTGTCTCTGAATTTGTAGATGTGGGTTCAATGAAGAACACATCTCTACAGTAAATCGTAAGAAATTATGCCACTGACATCTTTTGTGCCTTTAATGAATTATCCGAAGTATGTAATTTATTTTTAGCTAATTATTGTATTGGATATTTTACTATTAGCGCTATTTGGCCTTATCTAGCTGGTATTTAGCTATTCCGTATGCGAATACAGCAAAGTATCTAGGAATGACTTTAGATGCCAAATTTCGTTGGAAAGCTCACGTAAAGAAAATGAGGAATGAACTGGGAATAAGATATAAGAAAATGTACTAGCTAATGGGACGCAAATCCACATTATCCATACATAACAAGCTGATGCTGTATAAGCAAATATTAAAACCAGTTTGGACATATGGAATTCACCATAGAATAGGGCTGTACTAAGAAATGCAACATCATATGCATTCAGACTTTCCAAAATAAAGTTCTGAGGAACATAGTGAATGTACCATGGTATGTCCGCAATAGCGATATGCATAGGGATCTCAAAGTAACTACAGTAGCTGAAGAAATTACGAAAATAGCAAGAAAGCACGATAACGTCTCCAACACCATGTCAACGTGGAAGCGTTTCACCTGCTGCACTCGGATGGACTGACAAGAAGATTAAAGAGAACTAAGCCATTTGAGCTAGTATGATGACCAACAGAAAAAGAGTATCGACAATGGTTAATACTCTGACTTCAAAAATATTACCATTATTAAATTAACTAAAAAAATGTTATTAGATAGTTTATATAAACTAGTTATAACAATATAATAGGTATTATAAAAAAAAAGTCTCAGTGCAACGCTGTTACTTCAATGCGGTCCTGACTATGTCATCATGCAAGAGAACAGAGGTGCCTATTGTTCCTTATGTGACTTCCGATACATACTGATCGGTTAAGAGACCTGACATTATACATATTCGACTGGAATTGATTATTAATAATTATATAATTATTGACTTTTAATTGAGAGAACCTTAATATTACAGCTTTTTTAACAGAGCCGTCTATTTATACAGCACGGTCTAATATTTCAAAAACTATATTGTAAAACACTTATAATTAACCACCACGCCACCTAAGACGAAAAAAAGTTATTTTTATTTACTTAATTTCTTTATCTGTTATCTTATTGATTAAACTTTTTAATATATTTAATACAATAGCAAGATTCTCATGTTAACAAATGTTTTTAATAAAATAGAAAAGAAATGCTGTAATGAATCTGTACTGCAGGATTTAAAAACAGATCAATCAACTTAGAAAAGTCGAACAACTCGAACCATTCGTTTGGGTGGTCCTTTGTAAAGATAGAGATACTTTTTCTACGATATATAAAAATATAGTTTCATTTTTATATTTTCAAATTTCTGTATTTTAGAAATAAGCTAGGTTTTTTGTGTGTACAGAGTGTCCAACTGGAAGCTTCAAATTTCAATCAAACATAAAACAAATAGGAATTGTATTTTATACCTATTACGCGAGTATTATTTTTTAAATTTGCAATTATCTATGCAACTGCTTATGTGTTTGGGTCTGGGTGTTTTTAGATTCGAATTAATATAATTCTATTTTTATACTCTTTTTGCTTGTTTTCAATAATAACTACCATTGTTTTATGATCCTTTAGCTGGTCAATGCCGCCGATTTTTTATTCATGATGCACCCAGTGCCCCCGCAGTTTCACTGAAAGCACTGCGTTGGAAGCAATAGTGACTAGATGCAATTGACTTGTACAGAAGAAAATTATTAGTGGATACAACAAATTTCTCCCAGGAGGGTTAAAAAAAGTTCATGTAAGATTTGACGTGTCATTTCTTTTGTGTATTTTCATCTTTTCTCAACCGCGACTACAAAAAGTTAATACTGCTCTGACTGTAAAATATATAACCAGGGTCGGCTGTAAGTTTGGTCATTTAATTTGGATCTTGTTCGATGAAGAAAATAATCAAAGTATATAATGTAAATATATATATAATATATATATATTATATATATATATATATATATATATATATATATATATATATATATATATATATATAAATTATAAATTGTAACAGTGTTTTTTATTTACATTTTAACGGCACAGTGGCGAGAGAATGCATGCTTGATAACTTCTGCGTCTTCGGGTTCGATCTCAGTACTAATACTATATTTTTTGGATTGAATTGTTGAAAAAAATAGTTTAATTATGTGATGTCATAATCATAAAACGTATAACACAGCAGTGTGGTACATATATAAGTCCACGTCACCATAAATACTGACAACACTGTGGGAGGTCGTCGATAGCATCAGAAATGGACCGACGCTAAATAAATGAAATAAACAAATACATTTACAATAAATTCCTCCTTACATACAAAGCTCTATTTATAAATGTGTTAAAATCTTTTTTTGTCAATAACAATAACTGCCAATAACAGGAGTTGAGATTGGCTATATCACTCTATCTGTATTAGACTCGTTTCAAATAAACAACTGATAGAAACTCCTCAGTCTTCAGTCTTCAGTCTTCAGTCCTCAGATCTCAAGACATTGTTATGCAGGTAGATCCCGTAGACCACCCGTGGATTGAAATTGTTTTTAATCTTTTGTTATTTTTTTTTTATTTGTTTAAAAACAGAAAATTAAAACATACAAATTCCTTAAATACATTGATTTCTAGTTGGTGTGAAATTGATACTAAAATTATGTATATATATATATATAATAATATATAAGCTGTATTTCAATTTAATAACTAAAAATAATACCATAAAATTTGTGTGGATACCAGAACATTGTGGAATAAGAGGAAATGAAATTGCGGATAAATTGGCAAAGGAATCAATAAATTTGGAAATTGAGATGAAAGTGAAAATACCTTCATATGAAATTTTTAATATAATCAAAAAATTAAACTTCAATTTGAGCGATCAAGATTTCTTTACCAAAAGTCAGTTAAAAGGAAGAGATTATTATATGTTTCATCCAAATTTAAGTAAGAAAAGATGGTTCAGAAATGAGTCCCGCAAAATTAGTCAAGGCAAATAAATAAATAATGAAAAAAAAAAGAATAATTAATATTATAAAAAAAATTAGTAACAGTTATATGTGTTGGAATTTTGCAGATATGTACTTATTTTGAAAGAATTTATGAAAAGAGATTATTTTAAAGTAATTTTAAAGAGACATTATTGACCTTTTTCCAAATTTGAAATATGTACTTACTGTAATTACAGTACACGAAAGGATAATAATAAAAATAAAGTATGAGTACTGGGGAAGCACAAACCACTGACAATAAGTCACATGGAGTGAAGAGTGGGTGTGAAAGATGAAAACTATTAAAGTTTATCGAATTATCGTAATGCGATTGTAAGGGCGATAATCATCTGTCATCGTTTGACTGAAAAACAACTTAAGTACATATCAATATAATAGCGCATTGTTTTTTAAACACAATTGGATTTTAAATTTATAGGCTTGTTAGTTATAATACTAAATTAATAATAATAAAATATTCCCCTATCATTTTATTGCATTTAGAATCCTATAGGCATAGCAATCAGCGGTGGTGAACCTGTGGCACGCGTGAATCTCTCTACAAGATATGAGCTACTATGTCAATTTTTAAATTGTAGTTATTTCCATAATGAAAACCACTCACATTACAAGCTGAATAAACATTTTAGATACTCACCCATAAAACCGTTGTCCATCCCTGGTAAAACTCATCGTGCGATTCATGGTTTATCCCGACGGATTACGAAGTCCTATGTCCCGTCATTCCCGTCACCAACGAATGCACGCAGAATGAGTAGGGTGATGACAATTTGAAAGAAATTCTCTTGGAGTTTAGAGTTTGTTTGGTCCCAGCGATTAAGGCAGTTGACGCGATATGATGAGACATGTGGTTGGACTCCCATAAGGCATAAGCTATAACTATACAATATTTTAGAAATGTATTTTTTTGCCGTCATAATCATCTGTCTGAGCTTACTGAAAAATATTTTGACTGTGTATAAAGATATAGCAACCCAGATAGTTTATCGCAATGCAATTTATTCAGAAACTATTCATCGCAATGCCTTTTCTTACCCTTCCCTTTTACCTCCGCCTCATACAACCATCTCTCTATAGTTTGAAGTAGAATATAACCTGATCTCAGTATAAAACTTCAGAGGGTCTTTTAGCTATCGATTTTCTGAAAAAGATTCGTTTTTTCTGCTTCAAATTCTCCTATTTTACTTGTTACAATCACTTTTCTTCCACAGTCACAATTTATTATATTGGTGGCCTTTTTGATGTCGTGACTCTAAGCTTCAGCTAAGTGTTTGAAATTGCTTTAGATTTTGAAATATTGGTGGAAAACACATTACACCCAGACCGCCATATCTACAATAAATATCGAAGGCCCACATCCTAAGGCCGTCCGCACATGGATGAGAATGGAGCTGTGTTGTAAGTGAGAGAACGCACGTGTTTACGAGTGAGAAACGCACACGGCATTGGTTTTGAGCGACTGTGTTTCTAGGTCGCAGGCAATTACGTTGCATGCTTTTGATGATGAACATCATGTGCAGAGATGAGAACAAATACTTTTCAAAGGTATTTAAATACATACAAATACCTCATAATACGACACAATAAAATCCCCTATTATGCTATTGTTAAAAATTCTATAGAGTCACGAAACACGGCTCGACATGGCTCGTTTTCCGTTTTCTTTAGAAACTTGGAGTTTGCAATCAGTCGACCCGTGTGCAGACGACCTAAAAGTTAACCCAGGATTGCCTGCGCGCAGAGGCATGGCTAGATACGATTGATTGTACGTAAGAATTAAAAAACAGTAATTTCAGATACACTGGAAGGTAATTGTAACTAGATACAATTGATTTCGTGTGGAAGCTAAAACTGCCTCCTTATAGACTATCGCCAAGGTCCGCATTCTCTCATCCACTGCTGCTTCGTATAATCAAGCCCGGATTTGAGGGAGGGCAGGCGGGGCTGCCACAAGAGAGACCCCCCACAATAGAGATACAAGCAATAAATTTTTGAAAGACTTGACGGAATTTTTTTTTCCGTTTATTCGGAAAATAATTAGGGGCCTCCACACCTCTGAATGCGGCTCTGTTTATAATTCTAACAGGTTATGGGCACAGATATTCCGTACGACCGAAAGAGCTATCTAATTAATTTAAAAAATCTACACATTCGTTTTTTATCTCATTATCTACTCGTATTATTTGAATAATATTTAAACGCTCCTGGACTTTCACAACTTTTAATTTCATTTCATTTTTGACAGGTACACTGAGTATCTTTTTTTATTAAAAGTATTTTTATTTCTTTTTTAGCCCCCTTTACTCACACTCGGCACGCTGGGCGCTCTGCCCCACGGGGTTTCATCCGGCAAGACGCTGATCGGCACGGGGCTAGGAACGGCCTCCAGGGATCACCAGGGGGCCGAGAGCTTCTGGAAGATGCCTCATAAAGGTAAAGGATCTGTTAAACAATTTTTTTTTGTCAGATTTGTTTATATAATACTTGTTTATACTTGAATACTACCTGTACCCACACATACACTAACTGAATAAGTTTTGTTACGTTGATTAATGAAATTTGTTTAAGAGTTATATGAATAGTTAAGAGTAATGAAGAGTTATATTTCACACACGTTTATATTTCATTCTTTCAAATAACTGCTGTTTAATGAGAATTTGAGCCATTAATTTTGAAAGTGGGGCAAACCCATTCAAAAATAAGAATTAGGTCAATGTTAAGAATAGATAGAATTTAAAATGGTTTAACGTCGGACTATTTCTGCTGAGTCCTACACCTATTTATTTATTTATGGTGTCTTAAAATAAAGGGTTTTTTAGTCCCACTCTCCTCTTTTCACGTCTTGTCACACATTGTAGACTTCTTACTCTCTCTCTCCAACACACCTGGAATATATAGCGCTGGTCCAGAGATCAAGCCCAAAGTCTGATGTAAAGCATAAATACTCTTGGCCACTGTGCCGTATTCAATTTGTAATTATAATAATTCAGAGTCCCTAATATTTCGTCAATGGAAGTTTTGGTAATTAACAAAAGAAAAATAACTTGATTAATTTGTCAATTAATTATTTACCGTTAAAATTACGTATATAAAGTGCTCGATTATCCGATTATCAATTGTCTAGTGGCTCCGCGCTCCGAGAAAAACATTTTTTTTTTAAATTTGATGATTTGTCTTGTTTTTTTATATCTTTTATATTTTTTTATTTATTTATTTAATTATTTGCCTTGACTTTTATTCGTTAGAGCCACCATCAAACATTTTTTATACATATTTAACATTTTATAATTCTATTTTACAAATTTCTAAATATTTGACAAATTCACTAATTAATTTCAAATCACTTAACAAAAATTTATTATTAACAGGAAAAGTTATCTAATATTTCACTATTGAATTTTGATCTTTCTAAACTATAATTTATGCATTCAAATATAATATGATCCAAAGTTCCTTCTTCACCACATTGACATCTATCGTCGGATTTATTATTAATTTTGTACAGGTTCTAAACCATCTTTTCTTACTTAAATTTGGATGCAACATATAATAATTTCTTCCTTTTAACTTACTTTTGTTAATGAAATCTTGATTTCTCAAATTGCAGTTTAATTTTTTGATTATATTAAAAATTTCACATGAAGGTAATTTCACTTTCATCTCATTTTCCAAATTTATTGATTCCTTTGCCAATTTATCCGCAATTTCATTTATTCTTATTCCACAATATCCACATAAATGTTATGGTATTATTTTTAGTTATTAAATTGAAATACAGCTCCTTAATTTTGCATGTCAAAATATCATTATTTGATTTGTGATCATTAGAATTTTTATATATTTTGATATTAGAATTTTATATCACATCCTCCTATTTCAGTATATTTGGGAATGCATTTCAAATTATTATAAAGTAATATTTAAAATGTTAAAGGAGTTAATATTTAAACATATTGTACTTTACAAAAAGATTTAATAAAAAAGACGTATATTTTCATTTCATTTGCTTAAAATTGTTTGTACCATTTGTTTTAATTCATTCAACAATAAAAAACCTATTTTGGGTATTGTAAAACTGATAACTATCAACAACAATTTATGAAATTTGGTTCTTGTTTAGAAATAGTGTGCATAATTTCTTTTTATTGCTAGTTTTGCTGGAGTATTATACCATATTGAAATCCTAAAGAGTTGCGCCAATTTTTAAAAGAAACTTGCCATAGTAGTGCTTATACTTTTTTTTTTACACTACGATGAGTTAAAATGGACTGAAAGTAAAAATCTTTAAAAATTTTAGAGAAAAATTGATTCAAATTCGATTGATTTAAAAGTAAAAAGTACTAGCATTCTGGGATTTTTAATGGTTGTGGTGGATAGCAGTACTATTTACGTTGCCGGTACAAAAAAGGAAATCAGAAATATTTGAAAAATTGTGGTCATGGTAGTTAAAAACATATTAAGGTGTTTCAATTTTCGAAATTTTTTTATTTTATGTTCCAATTCCTAAACAAAATGAGATAATTTTTTTTTCTCTTTTTTTCTTGTGTAGTCATGAGCAGGACCACCCTCTGATGCCCGCTTATCGCTGAATATTGAGACACCCTGTATACTACATAATGTTCTCACCACTAACACAAAAACACTTTCATTTCCAGACCAGTATACACGACCCTGCATAAGTTCTTTAATTATTAAATAAACGTTTTTTAATTATACTCATATTTTTGAAGATGTTTAGGGTTTGACAGATGTGAATACGATAGATAAATTTATATTCCCAGCTCTCACTTAAGTGCAAATACGTTACGTTAAACGGTGGTCCATTTACTAAATAAAGTCTGCTTGGTTATGAATTTGTATCTGCAATCTGTGATAAATAATCTTAACAATGTGCAAAGTAAATGAAATATAGATTGAAGTACATTTCTCTGACAATATAACAGTACTTGTGTTCCACTTATATTTCATTTTCAATTTTTTTGTAATCCAATTCTCTTTTGGCAGATTAGGGCTTAGGAGATTTTCGTTTCCCCCTCGTCTAGTGAATCCGTACTCTTCGGATACTATACGTATTCATATACATTGTATTGTATATTGAAACAGAATTATATTGTAGTATATAAACTATAATAGCAAAGAACATATGTACTTTGTACTTTGTCTGTTTACTGCTTAGTGGTTAACGCATAACAATAGGTGTAGATTACAAAATAAAATTGCACGTTGTTAAACAGTGCCAAACCAATTCGTTTCAATTTGTTTGTGAATTGTAGCCCATTCCCCATTGACCCGACCCATTGTGTGTTACAAATATTGTTAATTAATTTGATTTTAATTTATACTTGTCTTGTTTGGCTAGATTTTTTGTTCGCTTTTGTTTTTTTGTGCATTTAGGAAGTTAAATTAAAAGGTTTTTTTAAATTTATTTTAATTATCGTCAGTATATTTACTCTACTAGTAAATTCTCAGGACCCAGAAATTATCTCATAACTTTGTTTTATATTCTACTGTTTACGGTCTATCATCGGCAAATAATCAATTAGAAAAAGAAAACATAACATAAAAAAAAATATTAGAGCATTACTCCGAGAATCGAATCCGAAACCACAGCTGCCTGACATCTACTTCTGATTTCTTTAAAAAGCCGGTGCAAGTAGTTCAATAATGTTTGCCTTATTTATGCTGTCGTGACGTTATATATGTGTACTACACCGTTGCTGTGTAACATAACATAATAAAATTAATTTTGGTAACATTCGAACTCAGAAAATATAGCGCTGGTACGGAAATTGATCTCGAACTTGACAACGCAATAGTTTAGAGTCAAGTATAAATTTTCTAATTTAAAATAACAATGAATGTAATATAATTTAAATATTATTACATGTGTAAAGAAATTATATTTCTTTAGTTGGTACAAATCTATCTTATTTTATTATAACCTGACAATGTGCACAAGTGAGTTTGTCAATTCCAAATATCAACTGTGTTGGCCGTTATTCCTATAACGTCATCTATGGCGTTTGATATCATACCTGAAATCAAAGAAACGACATTTAAAGTTTATTATTTACCATATATTGTCCATTCTTTGTAATCCAATTTTATTATAACTGCACAATATGCACTTAACTAACTAACTGATTAAAAACGTGGGTTCTGTTCGCTCCAAATATCAACTGCGTTGGCCGTTATTCCTATAACGTCATCTATGGCGTTTGATATCATACCTGAAATCAAAGAAACGACATTTAAAGTTTATTATTTACCATATATTGTCCATTCTTTGTAATCCAATTTTATTATAACTGCACAATATGCACTTAACTAACTAACTGATTAAAAACGTGGGTTCTGTTCGCTCCAAATATCAACTGCGTTGGCCGTTATTCCTATAACGTCATCTATGGCGTTCATGAGTATATGTTTTCACTAAACGGTCATTGTTCACCGACAGACGAGCTTTGTACCAACTGAAGAACCAATTTATTTATAATTATAGTATGTATAAATGTATGAACTGCCTCCCTCGTCTAAAAATGTTGGTTGCTAGGGGACAAAGGTCACAAAATGTTCAATAGACCCTTTGCTCTCAGTAAAGGTGATAACCTGAGTATTCCATCATTGGTATCAGGTTCTTTAGGCTGAAAACCTTTCTGCAAGCAATTTTTTGAAAAATATTTCAGTGTGACCGCTTTGTTTTAGCTCAATTCTATTCTTGACCTCTCTAACGGTAGTACATTGACTTGTAGTGTAGTTTCAAGCTTGCGACAAGCTTATTTCAAGGTTCATTTCCTTTTATATAAAAATTGTAACGCAGTGTGCAAGATTCAATTTGCTAGCGTGCTACAAGAGTTACCTCTGTACCGAGTTTTTTCCTCCCAGTCATAAATGTAACCACTTCAAATTCATTTTTTGTTTTGTCAAATATTGTTACAAAAACAACGGCCTCGTTCACAATATTTCACAGCACAAAAATAATGAACTTTCCTTAAAGTGGGTTCAGTTCATTATGCTCGCATTTAGTCACGCTTGCCTACTGTTCATCATTCTCTCGTTACGAGTACGTTAATATTCCGCAGTTTATATTTGTCAACTAACAACACTTTCTGTTTTGTTGTATACGAGCATAAACTATCAACAGTGACTTAATACATAATACAATAATAGTTTATCCCCTTAACGTGTGAAAATGAACAGAATTTTCTGACACATATTTGGTTCGGAGTTCGGGAGTTCGGGAGTTCGGATTGTGATTGTGTTGATTTCCCTATCTTTAAAAACCCCTTTACGTTTGGCTAGCTCCCCAACGTTCCGTATAAGAGAATTAATGTCATTTAGTTTTGTAGTGTTTCCGTCGAGTAACGTATCAGCATATGCCCCGGCCCCTGCTCCCGTCCCCGACAACGACACTACACTATCGTGGAATAGAGATGTAGATAAATCGCGAAAATATCGTTACTCGATACCTTAAATTCGATATATAATAAATCTGATATTTTAACTACTTGTTTGTTTAAGCACTCCTTTACACATTAGTGTTTTAATTTAAGTTTACTTAATTTAGTTGATGCGTATGCATCGTTAGTTATAGTGAAATAATTAAAATTGCTATTTTTAATAACAATTAGTAATAGAAATTGTTTTCACTTCTGTATTTTTTAAAAATTGACATTAAATTTCTTTTAAAAGTAAATCCTACTGCATTTTGACAGATTGTCACATTTTGATGGTTATAATATAATACAGTTTTTCTTAATTTAATATTTTTAATTTAAAACACAAAAAAAACAAAGAAATCATAAAAAAAAAATTAAATTAAAAATGGTACTGTGAATGACTACGCGTATTGCCATGTGCTAAACAATTTAAATTAAATACAAAATAAAATTAAAGCAGTGAGTGGGAATGATGCTTTATACCTATATAGTTTTGCCTCATGTTTTAGGTATACATTATACGTCACAGAAGAAGTAATTAATCGAGATTATTTTGCCTTTTTCACAACCTTCGCGATATATTACTTCATGGGAAACACAACCCAGTTCTTAGTAGTAAATGACGTATCATACACACACTCGTATGTGTCTCTGTTATATAAAAGAGATGACTAATCATCGGATGTGACGTACCATGCATTACAATTTTGTATAACGTTGAATTTCTTTAATAATTAAGGAGACAAAATGACGTTCTTTAATTGTTAATACCTCCTAAAATATGAGGAGTTATTGAAATATAATTAGATATTTGAGGTTCTGGTAGCCAACTTTGGTGACAAGCTAATTCAGTACTAAATGAAATAGCGTTGTAAAGAGGCTTTATATATTTCTATTCCGGCCACTTCATATATCGATATAGTTCGAAACATTTAGGTTTCGATGTGTTCACCGATTAATATATCGATATTTTAAAAAACTCCCTTCTCTAGTTCTGACATAGTAACTCCTCGACACCACATTTTTCAGTTACCCCCACCCACCCTCTCTTTGATGTCAGTGAGGGTTTCACAATTTTAACATTTCCCTTTTTATAATAGAATAGCGTCATATATTATATCTATGCAATCAAATTAGTTATGGTTTATAACACATCATTATTATGTAAGAATATTCTTGAAGTTAATTTAAAATAAATTTGCAAGTTTTGTGCCTGTCTTACATAATCTATAGTGTGTATAATTATACACAGGGTGTCCATAGGGAAAGTTTAAATGTTGATTGAAAATAAAACAAATAGTATTTTATGCCTTTGTTGATCTTTCGATCTTTTAGCTATAAGTACTTGAAGTTAATAGCTAAATCTAAAGATGTCTTTATGGGAGACAACATTACTTAATTTACGACTTATCATTACTCTATCTATCATCCGCTTAAATAAATTGATTGTTTTAATTGCGTAATAATAATTTTAGAACAATGTGTGAATTAATTGTTATTACTGTTTGAAATTATTCACATTAAATACATGTCAGCTTTTGTAACAGCATGGGCGTCCGACGTAATTTTTCCAGGAGGGGAAGTAAAGTAGGATTGTGTCATAACAAGATTATAATAAAAACTACCAATGTCAAATGAAATATTAAATTAAAATCACAAATTTGGGGTTGGCGGTAAAAGTCGCTCAAATTAGCTCAAATTAGACAATATTTTCTGTTTAATTTACAAAAATAATTAAAGACTGTATATAACTCTCACAGATTTATTTAACGGCGGCTTAGGGGTCATCCATAAATTACGTCACACAAATTTCATGATGTTCTAACTCCGCTGTCCCCATTGTTACGCTTTGTCACACGTTGCGTACCCCGTTTCCCCTGTTGTGACGTAACACATTTGAAAAAGCAAATTACTTTTCTGTCTTCTTTTGCCTTTTGGTCTTAATATTTTTTTAAAGTCTAAATTTAGAGTAGATGTAACATCACAAATCCAATGACTTCTCGTCCCCCTTGTCACATCTTCTCACACTTTGAAGACCCCTTCGCCCCTGGTTTGTGTGTGACGTAATTAATGGATGGCCCCTTTTTGTCTACGAAAAATTTATGATAATATAAATATTTAATCAATTCGACGAAACAATAACCAAATCGATCAAATCACACACACCTGTCAATTTGGCGCCAGCGTCTTTCGCCAGGACCACTGCGTTAGTATTTATATAGACAGATAAAACATATATTTTTCTATTTATAGATGTCTTTAACAAAAAGAAGTTTTTCGACTTTTCACACCGATTTCTGAAATGGAAACTGGCATTTCATTTAACTTTCTTAGCATATTGAATATATTTGAATTTCAATTTATTTGATACAAAAATATAATAGAAATACATTTTATGCATCAATGATTAAGATTTTTATTTAAAAACATTTTTTTTTGGTTATTTTGAATCAATGGTGTACACACACACACATAGATATATATAAAAAAAATATTTAAATAGAATATACGTTATATGTATAAACCCTCAACCCATGAAGAAATAAAGAAATATTTCCAGATTTCTGGCAAACATATTTCAATTTCAATACGCAAGTCTTCCACACATATTATTCTGCCCCCCTCCTTTCCTCTTCCCACTCTTTCCGCTTTAATATTTCTCCTTTTTTTAAAAAAATTGCAGGAATTCAAATATTCATTTCCACATGCTAGGGCTAGGGTGTATGGTGTATGGTGTATGGTGTGGTGGCCGCAAATGGCGCTAGCACCGTTCTTAATACAGAAATATGCCGGGTATTTTGCTAAGAGACAGCTGTTTCCGGTTGGTTGTTGCCATGGAAACAATATGTATATGGTATGCACAGTAGCTAAACCGAATTAATAGTAAATAGCATAGCGGCCATTAAATCTAGTTTAATTGGAAGAGAATATAATGTAAATTCGCTGAATGAACAACCCTTCTTCGAATTGGAGAATCCTTCTAAAGTTTCTCTAATCGCTTTTCATATAATTTCCCTAAACTGCCGTGTTGTAGTTGGGGCGGGGATCATTGCAACTGCAATAAATGAAAACTCACCACCAGGTCTAGGCAACGTAAAGAAAAGTAAGGCTGATCTCGCATTGGAAGAGACTACTTGTTTCGCATCACCATACTTTATCAGGAGAAGAAGTTTCTACTTCAATATTTCTCAGTACACCACTATATCGGAAACTAGAGTTTACCCCCGTTGCAAGGGACGACTGTCTTTTGTGTGTGAATTGAATTTCATTTTAAATTTAAATTTTAAATGTTAATTCCAATTTGGGATTTTTGTTTTTCGATTTGTAAACAAGGTACCAAAGTTAGCCCACATATAAAATTTCAACTTTTTAGTCCAATTTTTACACTCGGCAAAATCCGCCCCCGCGGCCAATAAAATTTTTGAATTTTGAATTTTTTTTGTTTAATAATATATTTCATTATTAAGTAATCCAAAATTTGAGTTTTCTCAAAAGTTTCCTATCGGTCCCCCTAATTATCTCAACGCCCCCTTTTCCAATTTTTCAATTTCTAATTTTCAAAAAGTATTAGCATTGAACACCGTAATACATATGTAAAATTTAAACTTTCTATCTTTTACGAATTAATAGTTATAGACCAAAAAGTAAAAATTTTTTTTTAGTTTTTTCAAAATTACGGATGTCCAAGAAATTCAGGAAAAAATCCGAAGACGCCAAAAGTCTTAGAATTTTTTTCTCTACGTAGTAGACAATTTGTAAGAAAATGCGCCGTTTTCGAACCACGATACGAATCGCGTAAACATATAAACATATAAACTTTCAGTTGGAACATTATAATATAGGATAATAAAAGTATGTATTATATATCTCTATCGTTTTCCACTCTCAATAATTCGCTGTTCATGATATCGTAAACACAAAGACCACAGTACTGCACAGTAATGTGACAGAACCTTCTTATCTTTTCATCAAATTCCATACGATTTTTGAAAAAGAAGAAGAGATCTCGGCACATTAACCGTCACCCAATAAGTTCGAATACGTGCAGCAGTTGTATACACGAAAGGTGGTACTTTTATCTACATATGTGTGAACTATATTATACGGACGTATTATATACGGAATATTTCACAACAGTGATAATCATTAAAATATAAGTTTCCTCTCATGACAAAGTGGGTATAGTAATAAGTCTATTTTCAGTGTAAGACCACCACAAAATTTATAAACAGTAGAAAATAATTCCTAATTCGTCACTGTATGTGTACGCATAGGCATGGTGTTAGTATTTAATGTTCTTATTTTAGGTATTTCACCCACTTGTTCATTTTAATCTTCACCATAGAGCCCTTTCTCCCTCTGGTAAGTCCCTAGGTATATAACAAATATTTTGTGCTCCCTTGTTATATACAAGTACTAACGTGTATTTAATATATTTTATATTTAACAATGTAGAAAGCAATAAAACTCGCAATAATTACAGGTGTCTCAATGAGCAATAACCGTGTAATCCTTCACACACACACGTGAGTGATCAGAAAAGGGCGTTGTCGAGCAACCACCTCCCTAAATCAAATTTGAGTGCCGTTTTGTGAAATAAGTGTCGACATTTAATAACGGGTAACGAGTATGCTATATACGTATACCTATACCATACATGTATGGTATACGACTGCATGTAGGTGTCATGTACTTATACGAACATGATCTTCATCCGTGCACGAGTGTGTTGTACGTAGATCGTACACGCACTGACAATGTTTAGCATTGTTCGGATAATTATTTATTAACTACCAAACTTCGCAGTACTTATTAAATATTGTTATGATGCATTTATGTATAATTGACGTTTAAACGTAATTACTGAATTTGTTTTTACAGGATGACTAGTTAAATTAGTGCTTGTGCACAAACGCTTGACATCGAACTTCTGTGTATTCGGGTTCAATCCTCGGACCAAAGTTCATATTTTCCATGTTTGGATATTATCAAATTAAATTGATTATGTATATGCATCATCGTAAACTTATTGGGTAGCAGTATGTGAGGTCATGACACCATAAATATTTCCAACATAGTAGGAGGTCGTCATTAACATCGGAAATAGACGTCAATTCAAATTAAATAAATAAATTAAGTCATTCGGATGTATGAATTTTTTTTTATTACGGTAATGTGATTATTATGCTTTACTTCAGGGGCTAACTACGAATCTCAGGCTCTTTTGTATGTAGTTTTGTAATTGTATTGTAATTGTAATTTTGTATTGTAAAAATTAAGAAGAGAAATTCTACGAAGAATACAGTATGCAGTATAGGAACCAAACGCATCCATAAAACAATGCTCTTTCACTACTGATTTTAAAAAAAATGAAAGCCTGTCATGTGGATTGTCTCTTTTTTAACAGTAAATTATATTCGAAGAAATGGATTTAGATCGTCAGCACATACTAAAGATATTAACATTTTGAGGTTGGAAAAATTGGTGTTTTAGCTTTTCTATGACCTCCAAAAAGTATGATTTGTCAAACTCCTTAAATCTTTGGTTTAAGTCAGCAATGATTTTTCATTTAATTTTTCGCTTCATGTTTGGAAACAAAATAAGGTCACAAAGGACTTAGTCTGGATATTTTCAGATAATTCATTTATATATGTATGTATATATATATATATATATATATATATATATATATATATATATATGTAGGTGTTGATATTTTTTACACCTGAGTAATCTTAATTAATGATGAAAATGAAATCTAGTGAAAACCGATCGATGTTCATTTTGCTCAGAAAACGAATACACAAATATTTTATATTATACTCGTATATTATTCCCCATTATAAACAAAATAAAGTCTTCACTGACACGTGCAAAAATTGCCTTGCACCGTACTAAGTGTACTGCTCGAACCTTCAACCCCAACCTCCAATCGCACAATGATTAGGGTGAGGTTTTTTTTTGTTGTTTGGGGCTGCGAGTATGACTTAGTGGTGACGAACGCTGAATGTTTTATACCCGTACAGACTGAAACATCAAAGTAAAATTCCAGATCCACCATGTTGAAGGACCAGTACGTACGACACGGCAACACGGCAATACTTATTGCTCCAATTATATTAATTGTATTTTTGTAATGAGTAGTAGTGACTGAATGAATTCATAATTATATTTAATATTCAGATTTAGTTAAATACAGTCTGAGTTTACTGTAGTTATAACTATACTAGAGTTTACCCCCGTCGCAAGCGACGACTGTCTTTTATTTGTGAATTAAATATCATTTCAAATTTTAATTCCATTTTTAAATTGAAATATTTAACTCGTGCTATATAAAATCAAATAATTGTTCATATAAACCGACTAAAAAAATATATTTTTTTTCAAGAAAATAAAAAATATTTTCAATTTATTCGTTATATTTTTTTCAAAATTTTCTTTTCGATTTGTAAATTAGGTACCAAACTTATATAATATATAACCTATATAAAAATTTCAATTTTTTAGCAAAATTTTTACTCTTGTCAAAATCCGCCTTCGTGGCCCAAATAAAATTTTGAAATTAATTTTTTTTTTTTTAATATTATATTCAATTATTACACAATTAAAATTTGAGCTTTCTCCAAAGTTTCTTACAGGTTTTGGATTATGTTCGTATTCAATAGCATAAAACTCATACAAAATTTCACCTTTCTCTGTTTTACGAATACAAAGTTATACAGCAAAAAAGAGCCCACTTTTTTCCAGTTTTTCCAAAACTCTTAGAATTTTTTTCTCTAAGAAATAGAAAATTTTCAAAAACTTCGCTGGAGCCGTTTTCGAGCTACCTTACAAAATTCAGTACCAAACATATAAGAATATAAGACTAAGAATATAAGAATATAAATATACACCTGGAACATTATAATATAGGATATTATATATAATCTGAAAATAGAAACGAATCGAAAAGAAAAACTGAAAAAATTAACGAAATCATATTACCGAAATTAACTGGAATGAAAAGAAAAACAAGAACAAAATTTTTCTCAAACGAGATAAATTAAATTTTATTTTTCAGTGAGCTTTTTCATCCTAAATTCATTTCTTTCCATTATCAGTTTGTGTTAACAGCATTGCGCCCTGAGATGATTACGTCGTGGATGATGCCTACTTACTGTCGCCGGAACTGAATATATACATAAGGATAAACCATTATTATTAAAACTTTACCAACTAGTCTTATAAAAACTTTTGTTTTCAGTTTTAGAATTTAACGGATTTTAAAATTATGAAATATAAATAATGCTAATGTAGATCTGCAGACTAGGAGACTGGCTTGACAGGGGTGAGACTAGTAGGAGGGATAGGGTTGGGGATTGAGGATTGAGGATTGAACACTGTGAAATGTCTTTCTGTTATTTATTATATTTAGTTCCGGAGTTTAACAAGTCTTGCGTCAAATAATAACCAGGCACGTGCACTTTAAAAAAACGGAAATCATATGCAAAATCGTAGAGCAGTTTAAAGGCAAATGCCGGTTCATAAATTATTATAATTATTGGGCGAGTTTGTAGCTAATATATACATATACTAGAGTTTATCCCCGTCGCAAGCGACGACTGTGTTTTATGTGTGAATTGAATTTAATTTCAAATTTCAATTCCATTTTTAAATTGAAATATTAAACTCGTTCCATATTTATTTTACATTATTTATTATTAACAAATAATTTTTCATATAAACTGATTAAAAAAATATATTTTTTCCAATTTGTTCATTATTTGACCATTTTTTTTTCGATTTGTAAATTCAACTTTCTAGCCCAATTTTTACTCTCGGCAAAACCGTCCCCAAATAAATTTTTTGAATTTTGATTTTTCTTTGTTTAATAATATATTTCATTAATAAGTAATCCAAAATTAGAGTTTTCTCCAAAGTTTCCTATCGGGCCTCCTACTTATCTCAACGCCCCCTTTTCCAATTTTTCAATTTCTTATTTTCCAAAAATGTTTGCATTGAATACCGTAATACGCATACCAAATTTCAACTTTCTATCTTTTACAAATTAAAAGTTATAGAGCAAAAAGTAAAAAAAATTATTAGTTTTTTCAAAACTACGAGTTTCCTGGAAATTCAGGAGAAAATCCGAGAAGGCCAAAAGTCTTAGAATTTTCGAGCCGTTTTCGAGTCACCATACAAATCGCTGGAGCATATAAACATATAAACTTTCACTTGGAACATTATAATATAGGATAATAAAAGTATGTATTTAAATCTAGGAACGATTTTAGGGCTCGTCTCGTAATAATGTATCTGATATTTGCGTCCTGTTTTCTGTCATCTGTGAACGCCCATGGCTGTCACAATCTACTGTATTTATTTGTTACGTAATCTATTATTATCCACCTTCCCACAACTTGCTGACCTTAACTTAGTTTGCTGTAGTTTGCGCTTCAAACAAAACGCATCTATAAATAAATAGTAGATATATAGAGCATCGCTTAGATATAAAACTGAAATAATAAGAGGAAGCAATATTTCCATTTATCTAGTAACGTTCAGTATCTAGATACTTTTGGCGTAGCTAATACTTCGAATTGATGAAAGGAGAACTGGTGTCCTAGGAAGACACAGCTACAGCTGATTGTTCATCAATCAAATATTTTGCATAATGTTTTATAAATATATGAATTCTGTATTAAAATTGTTAAGCTTAATGGAATATGTCAATATAATTTTTGTTTTTATTTTTTTTTAGTTGATTTACGAGCGATTGCAACTATACCGCAGACCTATGCGTCACTAGCCGGTATGTCCATTTACTAATACTAATATTTATAATAAAATTAAAAACAATAATAATTCATTATTTTCAATTAGCAATATACCGTAGATTTTTAGCATTTCAAGAATTATTTATACCTGATTTATTACCATTGATATGTATTGTATTTTATTTATTCAAATAGTTATTTTGTAAAATATTATATTTTTTAAATTGTCTATTGTTGCCTGATTTGTTTGTCCCATTTTTCTCTTCTTATTTTTCTAACTTTCTATTTTTATATTTGAGATTTTAGATTTGTTGGTTTTGTAATAATACATTATTTTTTAATTACGATAATAATAACTAAGGTCATATTCGCCGAGAAATAATAACTTATACGTATACGAACGATTTCTATGTTTATCTGCGTCTTATAAAGTTATTTTTCTTGTCTAATTTGAGGTATCAGAAGGCATTGCTTGCACTTTTTCAATGTTTGTAGCTTTTTCACAATTGTCTATTTCTACACATAATTTCCTTGGTACACTTCCATCCTAGATGTTGCAAGGATTCCGATAAGGTTCTAGGCAGGAATATCTCATTTTCTTATAAGGTGCTGATAGGGAATGAACGTGGCTACGTCACGAGGAACTTACCGGGGTCTACTTGATAGGATTCTGAGAGGGTTTTAGTCAGGAACCACGAAGGTTGTATAGAAAAAATCAGTATAAATTTATCACATATGCTCACATTAGTCCGCCTCGGGTTGGTACATGGAAACAAGTATATTAAAGTCCAGTCCATAGCAATGCAGCAATCAATGCCTCTTCTTAGGCATACCTCACTTCCTGATAAGAAGCTGATATGGAATGAACGTGGCTATCTCACGATGACCTTACCGGGTTCTACTTGATAGGATTCTGAGAGGATAACCTGATAGGGTTTTAGTCAGGAACCACGTAGGTTGTATGATAAAAATTAGTATAAATTTATCACAGATTTCATTCTGTTTAGTGTAATCCTCGCATTAGTCCGCCTCTGGTTGGTACATGGAAACAAGTATATTGAAGTCCAGTCCATAGCAATGCAGGATTGCAGCGTGCCTGTGCAGCCGAACCACAATCTACCTACTAATCCGCCATTAACAGTGGCGGTGAATTAATGCATTAGTATTCGTGTACGGTACATTATAGGATTTGGATTTTGGTTCTCTTACTATTACTCAGAGCATTATTATTAATGGCGCTTAATCGGTTTATATTCAATTCTGCATTAGTGATGTCAATACGTGAATATAGAATTAAATATTATCATTTATGATGCTCATTTGGATCAGTTGTGAACTTAGAGCATGTATATATGGAGTGTGAATAGCTTATGTTTCCTATAGATTAAAAGTGTGACCAAAGTGTGTGCGAGAGAGAAAGGTATATGTTCCTATTTATTCTCTATGTGCATGCTTCGAAAGTATAAGCTGTCTAGATATGATAAATATTAATATTCTATTAGGATATAATAATTAAAATATATGTAAAGAAATTATATTTCTTTAGTTGGTACAAAGCTCGTCTGTCGGTAAAACAGTGACTGTTCAGTGAATACATATACTCATGAACTCCATAGCTGTCGCTGTAGGGATAACGGCTAACCCAGTTGATATTTGAAGTGAATAGAACTCACGTTTTTACTTATATTTATATTTATTTAGAGTTTATTTATATTTATACATATCTACATTATTCTATATCAATATAATTTCATATTTAACAACTGTTACGTACTATATCTAGACAGCTCTAACTTGACAACTGTTACTTTCGCGTATAGAGAGCAAATAGGAACATATACCTTTCTCTCTTGCACACATTTTGGACACATTTTCAGGTCCAGCATTTACGCTCCATATATATATGCTCTAATATTGTGAATTGGTAAAAACAAAGGTGCCCGCTTGAAACAAACAACATGAAAGTGACATCAAAGGAAGGGGATAAGTAGCCCCGCTAGCCCCTTCCTCAGAATAGCCTTGTATTTCTATAAACATCTCATTTTACATTTAAAAAACCTTCCTGCTAACTAACCATAGATTTTATTTTATATTTGGCATTGATTTCAGATGCGTACTAGAAATATTTAAACTTGCAATCTATCGTAGTAAGAAATTATCGATGCATTAAAAAGTGAATTGATTGGTTATGATTAACAAGAATATTTTTGTTTGTTACAGAAGAGGAATTGATGCACAGCCATTCTGCGTTAAACCAGAGTGCCCTGTTTGGGTGTTCTGCTGCTGGTCATTCAGGTATTAATCAGCTGGGTGGGGTTTATGTTAATGGCCGACCATTGCCAGATTCCACAAGACAAAAAATTGTTGAACTAGCACACTCGGGTGCAAGGCCCTGTGATATATCGAGAATACTTCAAGTATCAAACGGATGCGTTAGTAAAATATTGGGGAGGTAATTATCATCTATCATCTATTATATCTAGTAGACATTGAATTATTAAGAAATATTACTTTTGTTTCCTCAGTCAATTTCTAATCAAATGAAATATATATGACATATATTTTCATTGTCAATGGTAGCATGCAATGTGTTTTTCTTGTAAGGGTAACGTAAATGCACGTAGAATCTTAGCGATAGAAACGGCAATTGTACATGATCAAATAACTGTGTAAACATAACCTAACATTTGCCAATGCTCCGAATGAGGTCGGTATGGCTAAAGCCGGTTCTAAACGATGCTACGAACACCTTCCAACGTTGACCAATGCTGGAACTAAGATCGTCTGCATACGGGTCGACTGATTGCAAACTCGCGAGCCATGTCGAGCCGTGTTTCGTGACTATAGAATTTTTAACAATAGTATAATAGGGGATTTTATTTGTGTCGTATTATGAGGTATTTGTCTGTATTGAAAAGTATTTGTGCAAATCTCTGCTCATGATGTCATCATCAAAAGTATGCAACGTAATTGCCCTGCGACCAAGAAACATAGTCGCTCGAAAAAAATTTCAAATCAGTTTAGTTTCATTCGTGCCGTGTGTGTTCTCTCACTAACAACACAGTTACACGAAAACACACGGCACGAATGAAACTAAACTGGTTTTGAGCACGTTTTCAGCGACTCTATTTCTTAGTCGCAGAGAATGGTTGGCTACTTGCTTTTTATGGTAAATACATACAAACATACAAAGACGACACAATTAAATCCCCTATTATGCTATTGTTAAAAATTCTATAGAGTCACGAAACACGGCTAGTCTAATTTGCAATCAGTCGACTCGTGTGCGGACGGCCTAAGTTTGTATAATCTCATGTGTCCAACGTTCATGTTGAAAGAAGTTCGGGCTGTTGTCGATCTTTCGAGCCGCGTCAAAAGTGATTTTTCTACTCCTACCTCGTACTTGATTCACATGTCATGCACTGCTGCACGAATCCACAACTAAGGAAGGTTTTATACTTACAGTTTTTGATAAACAGTGTCAGTGTCAATAATAAATAAATAAATCATTCACATCAAACATTTGTTCCACCGTGTAGTAGGAAATTTGCCATGTCAATCTTCCGATATTTGATTCACACGTTGAAGGCTTTTTGAATCAAACGTTCACCGCATCGTCTAGAGCCGGCTTAAGCAAACATATGAAGGACCACCAAACTAAATTTTCAATTCTGTAACTTCTATATTTTCTAATATTCCTAAAGTTTGGTTTCTGTGAAACACACTAACCTATAAATGTCTTACAAAATCAAATGTTTCATTCAACACTTTTTCGTGACAAATGTCTTATTCAATGTGACCTCAGTCTCTAATTAATGCCCGTTCAAATTCAATTATACTTCCATTTGTATTAAGGCGATGCGGTAACGCCGGCTCTGAACTTGTTATTCGATGTTAGTGGGTGCTTTTAAATAATGGCTTGAAACTAACAGAAAAACGTGATTAGTTTTGATTATTAATTAAGTTGTTAATTTTGTTTTTTTTTTCATTGTTTCAGATATTACGAAACGGGTTCAATAAAACCGCGAGCGATCGGCGGTTCAAAACCCCGCGTAGCCACAACGCCCGTTGTTAATAAAATCGCAGACTACAAAAGAGAGTGTCCGAGCATTTTTGCTTGGGAAATTAGAGATCGCTTATTATCGGAAGCGGTCTGTAACAACGATAACATTCCCAGTGTAAGTAACATTTTGCATATACCATACTTATTAAAATGACATTACTATATATTATTATTAAATAGCAATATTTGTGTATTATATTATTTCCATAAATTGAATTCTTACATATATAAAAATTTGTATCTTTTTTGTATAGAGAAATAATTTGTATGAAATTTATCTAGTACAGTATTCTCTATTATTATTATAATGTTTTTAGTTATTTCTGTAACATATTGGTCCACAGAAAATTTTATAGAGTGGGGCATTTAAATTTGTCCAAGTAGGGGCAAGCGTTTCGTTTGCGCTTACCAAATTCAAAGTTCAATTTTTAATGAAAACTAGTAGTAAGTAATCTAGAGTAAGTAATATATTTGTGTCAATTTCAGGCCCGCATGTAAGGGGGGGTCAAACCGGGGTACTTACCCCGGGCAGGCAATAATTTATGGGGGCGCTAAATTCTGAAAGGCACTGCGTACAGAATGTTTTAAATAAATGTATGTTTAGTTTGTTAAAAACTATTTTTTTGGGGAAATGAATTTTTTTTTGAAAAATTCGCCATATGTAGGAGAATGGGGGAGCCAATATCAAGTTCTTGCCAGGGTTCGAAAATATCGTAGATCCGTTGCTGATCAATTTAATACATTTCATTTAGTTATTTTAGTAGTAATATGTGACGTGCAAAAACTTTAAAAGCGTCCTGTTAAATATTTGGTAAAGTTAAGATAGTAATAGTTTATGGGCGTAGTAGAACCAAAAAATACTTCGAGGTGATTAGGTAGAAGTTTAACCTAAAAATTGGGTTAATTTTAATTTTGTTAAAGATCTACCATAGGGATTTTTCTCTGTTAAGGTATAGTGATGTTCAATTAGAATAAAAATAACAGCTGAGATACGAGTACAGAAGTATCAATCAAGGTTTATAGTAAACTTCAGTTTATGGCACAGTTAGGCTTTGAGAAATTCACTGCTAAAGTGGACTATCAATGAAATAATAGTATTTTAATTTCGTTATTTAGTGCTAATAATTCACACCGATGCCGATGATTGTATTAGAGGTACAGTAACTTCTTAATTATTTCTATCTACATAACTTTCACTGTAAAAGTAAGTAAATTGTCAAATGTCCTCCTGCTGTTAATGTTAAATTGTCCTCCTGCGGATAAATCAGTGAAGATTATTTAATAGCAGAAATAGAATGACCACATGTTATTGAAATTGAAATTTTGCTGCATAGAATTTGTATTGACAGCTTTCTGTTCATCTTAAACAATTACATATGAAAGGTATACTTTAAGTATAGGTGCATACGAACTCACAATCAGTACTCAGTACTTGGAATGTTTCCTTCTTAAAAACCATACTTAAAATTCTATTATTCATGCCTCCAAGGCAACAATGGTTACAGTATATATTTCAAAATATGTTTTTTTATTCGTCTGTCAACATCGGAGATCTACAAAGCTACGGGTGCTTTTTGGATATCGATATTTTAACTTATTGAAATGTTTCATTTTATTATAAGTGGACAAATACAATAGAATATATAATGCTAGTTGAAAAAATGTTTAAAATAGGGTACTTGAGAGACTATTATATAAATTGCAATGACAATATTTATGTATAAATAGTATGAAAATAAATAAATAAATATATTGTATGGATACACATGAGACCGCCTCCAGCAATATGTCCTGCTCCAGCTCTTAGTGCTTATAAAAATGAAATGGAATAGGTAGGAAGTAAACCGATAGATCGATACAATCTGGATATTTGTTCAAAACTAGTTGCAAAAGGTAAATTATATAACGAATTTCACGCATTATTTTAATAAAATATTAAAGACGGTAACACTGTTTTAAGAAATGATGAATAATTAAAATTTTGTAAACTATTCAACAATATTCCTAATAATTCCAATATTTCCTAATACATTTCATTCTTATATAAATTCAAACTTAGAACTAAACTTAAACTATTCTAGACATTTACTACTTCCAAAAGTACTTTCTGCTTATTCTTCTCTTGACCCTCTCTCTTCATGTTTCCCTACTCCTCCTTCATTCTCACCGTTTCCTGCTTCTCCTTCTTTCTTGCTTGTACCTCCGTGTCTCACCTCTCACCTCTTGCCATCCTTGCCCCCTTCTCTATCCAAAAAATTTAAGTCATTATATTTGCACGTGTAGTTTTCGAGATATAAACAGGACAAATCTTGCTATTTTCTATTGTATTATATTTTGTAAATTTCTGTCTGATATCTTGTCAACAGAGTTGGCGGTGTGCCCTAAGTTAAGTAAGAGTTTCAAGTAACCTTATCCTTTGATTCAATTGTATTTAGTCAGAATTTATTAAATTATTAATTGGAGGTCTCTAATCCATGGTTTATATTGTTTATCCGTAAATCCAGTATTTACCTTTTTTTGTCATACGTGGGTAGTTTATGGGAGAATTTCCATATTAAAGAAAAGAAAAGGAATATACCAGAATTTATAACATATTATTTTAAATAATTAAGGTTCATCAAATATACTCTTTTCTAGATTCAGATTCTACATTTATATGTTTTTAGACCTGTAGTGAAATTCTAAACTTTAGTTGACAATTAGTTTAATTCAGTTCAGTTTAAGTTCAAAGTATTTTTATGGATATATGAATTTTTCATACATTTGTTATACATTTCTTATGTCTATTTTAAATAAACCTAGGTAGAGCTATCATTATTTTAATTTTAAAGTTTCTGTTTATAAAATGGAGTTGGATAAGGAGTAATCTTGATTTGTATGTGCAAAAAAGGGAAAAGTGCTAAACTATCACGTACCTGGATTCTCTAATATATGAACAACTAAACTACATTGTTAGCGAATTAAGGGGTTATGTACAGTTGTATTTTTTAATATAATTTTTGTAAAGTACATATATTTAAGTATACACACAGTAAATTTCAAGCCAATCCGGCGATTATTTTTGAAGTTATATAAGTTTTTACTCTATGTAAACTGCTTTTACAACTTTAAATGCGTTTTTTTGAAAATCGTGTTTTTAAAGTCGGTGCCCGAGATATCTCGGAAACGGCTGAACCGATCAGCTTCTTAAGTATATTTTTTAATAATTAATCGAAGGATATTTTCACCGACAAATATTTTGGTTTTATAAACAATTTAAGGCCAAATTTTTAGCGAAAAATCGTTTTTTTGCAAAGCCGCCATTTTGTCAAATAAATTGACTATTGATTTTGTCTAAAAATTGGACATCAGCTATTGCATCTTTCAAAATTATTATTTTTACAAATACAAAAATGTTAAAATACAGTTAAAAGTTACCATTATATGTGTACAAATTTTTACATTAATAAATTTAAAAGTCTTCTCATGAAAAATTAATATTTTGCTTAATATTGGCAGAAGTAAACATTATCAATTACTTTTATGCCATATTAGTTTGAAAATCTGCAAAGAATTAACAACGATGTTGCAATACACTCGTATATATACATATAGGAATTTAAATAATTTAAGAAAGGCGAGTCATTACGGCGAACACTAATCCTTACCAATAAACTAAGGAAATCGCATTACTAAGTAACTATTTTTAACCTGCTTACTCAAACTTACGGGAAACTTATTTCAAAGCCTATACTAAGGTATGCATTTGAATAAGATCTGTACTAAATTTCAAAACGCTTTCTTACCAAAGAGTTCACGACTGAAGGGTATTTATGACTATAATTTATCAGTTACATTCGTTTTTTTAAGATAAATACACGTTATACGAGTATGTGAGGGAAAATAGGAAAATATTGCCACGTTTCTCGATTAAATAAACAATAGATTTAATAAAATCGTTGGTTGTTTAACTAAAGAATATTTATTCAGAGGGTGATTGTCGATTGGAGTAAAACATACAACATATAACATACAACGCACAATGGAGCTACGATCAGATGAACTTTAGGTATCGCAAATGATATAAAATACACTGGGTGTTGGGTACATTGATGCTAATCTTAAGAAGGATAATTGACCAGGGCAAAGAAATAACAATTGCAGCAGTTTGTTGAACACAAAACATACATATATCAGAATATCATTTATTAAAATAGATTATAAATTTCCACAATTTGAGAAATTTAATAAAAATGTTTTTATTTATTTTGGTAAAACATCTTATTGAAAGACAGTATGTAACAATCATCTGTTGTCTTTGACGTTTTTTATCTTTTTTTTAAGATTCATAACGATACACCTGATTAAGAAAGACATCTTCGAGACAGTAGAAAATTTTTAGTTAAACAAAATAAAAAATTAATTGTAAATGTACAGGCTCTTGTTAAACCCGAGTTCGAGGAATTAATTCTAACATATCTCTCGTCAGTGTTAATGACGCGCAATCGAATTATGTTTAAAAGCATCAGCTAATGACCCCGACTTTGAATTGGACTAGATATTCAATTATAACGCAATTCAAAATTTGAGCTTTCTCCAAAGTTTCCTACGTGACACCTTAATTTTCTCACCGCTTCTTTTATAAAATTTAAATTTCTAAATTTTAAATATGTTTGCATTCAATAGTGTAATACGTATGCAAAATTTCACCTTTATATCTTTTACGAATAAAAAGTTATACAGAAAAAAGTGCGCATTTCTTTTCAAGTTTTTCCAAAAGTACGGAATTAAAGGAAATTCAAGAGAAAATCAGAGGACGCTAAAGCTGTACAATTTTTTTCTCTACGAAATAGGAAATGTTCAAAAACCTCACTGGAGCCGCTTTCGAGTTACCATACAAAATTCAGTACCAAACATATAAGAATATAAACATACACTTGGAACAATATAATATGGGATTATATATATATATATATATATATATATATATATATATATATATATATATATATATATATATATATATATATATATATATATATATATATGTGTATATGTGTGTGAGCTCCAATATAATCTCTGTTTATAAATAGATATACATTAACTAAATATTATAAAACATTTTAAGTATACAGGAATTTGGTTACCTTTGGTAACCGTAACCGTGACCGTAACCGAACCAGTTGTAGCCCGTAGACCCATTGGCACGCAATCCTCTTACGCTTGATTGGTTAGACATAAAGCTTTACCATGCCCCCTACATATATATACACACATAAAAAATAAGGGGTGAGTTTGATAAAATGTCCTCACATTGCAACAAAAGCACTGCGATGTGTATACTCTATTCGTATACCTAACGGGAAGTACTAGCAAAGGGACAAGGAGAGGGGGGATGAGGGTATAACTCCTATGGGGATGCTTGTGGTAGATGATTCCATGGTAATGATATAGACCACTCATTAGCTATTACATGTTCAATAAAAATAAGAGGGCTATAGGTCTAGGGTCTAGGAGTAGGGGTAGAGGTATGGGGATGGGGATGGTGTCTAAACTGTAACTGACATCAAACAAAGACCCATGACTAATAAAGGCAAACATTAAATAAAGATACAATTTAAAGGATGAAAAGGTATTTTATTTAATGAAAAGGATAAGAATCATTGCGAAATAAATGTACAGATTTATTAATCACATTAGGATTAAGCAGGCAATGTAATATGTTAAATAAAATTTGTATCCCAGGGTATGATTTTATTTAATCAATGTTGGACTAATTCCGTTTGATCTCCAATCATTTTGGCAGTATTTATGGTGTCGTGGCACTCATATATGTGTGCTACACTGTTGTCTTATTATGCTTTTTATGATTATTGGACCCACAATCAAATAATTTTTGAGTACAACTAAACCCACTAAGCCCGAAGACACAGCAGTTTAACATTAATAAAAAAAAAACCACTGTGTCGTCAACATTTCGATTTTTATTTAAATATTTTGTTATAATTTTTAACATCGTATTTGCGTGATTTACCCAGAGTATTGAGACTGCTGTGTCTTCGAGTTCAATCTCCGAACCAGAGCTAAATTGTCTGGGCTTAGTTGTACTCAAAATAATTTACAAATGCACTCTCATAATCGTAAAAGTTAAAAAAACCAGTGTAATTCACATATATTAGGCCTCAACACTCTTAGAACCTGGCAACATAGCAGGAGATCGACGGTAATATATCTAGAATGTATTAGAAATAAGCCGATATTAAGAAAAATTATTAAACATATAAATAATATAACAATTCTTACGAATGCACTTATGGGTGATGGATAAATATTCCCAGTAAGTAATTAAAGAGGTGTTAGATGTGACGACAATATTTCCAATTCAAATACCTTTTTGTGTAAAAAGCAAAATAGAACAAGAAGTAATTTGGGCCTAAAAACAAGTTTTTTTTAAAAAATGGACCCCTTGCTAATTTCCGGGCGGTTTTCTCATATTTTGAGGTATTATGTGGCTTAGCGTTGATATATAGTTCAATCAAGAGCGTTCGGCGGTTACTTTTGCTTTGAGATTATAACAGCCGTATAAATCTATGCTGCAATAATGAATTTTATCTTATTCGTTCTTATATGGATTATAATAAGTATAGTGAGCTGTTCCTTTTCATTTTAGCGCATATTTAAGGCACAACTTATTTTAAGCATGAGTCGCCGTCGATCTCTAGTAATTTAAACTATAAATCTCTTTCTCTTTAAACTTTAGGACCTTTAATAATTTTAGTAGTGTCCGACCGAACTTTCGGTTTCGGGAAAAAAATGAGTTTCGGTTTCGGCTGCCATCAAACCGAAGCTACGTTCGGGATTAGAATAAATCTTACTAGAATTCTAGTCCATTTCTATCTTTGAGAAAGGTTGCACTGAAATTCTTGTCGACTCCATGACGAGTGTTTCTAGCGAAAAACTATTTAGTGCTGCTGGTCAAAGTTATTCAGACAGAAGAAGCAATTTGAGAGGCGAAAATGTAGAAAAATTATTGTTTCTCACTTATAATATAAGATTGTTTAATTAGGAATATTGATAATTATCAGTATCAGTCCATTAATTATTAATTGTTGTAGCTCAATGAAGCTCTTCACAGTTTTTTGTTTTGTTTTGTTCGAGACAAAAATATTTTTATTTTCATTCATCAAGTATTATTTACACTAAAAATATTTAGTTGTTATACTTAGTAGTTAGGTACTTTTTAATTTTGACTCTATTGTAGTTCATTAACAAGATTGCTATACAATATGAAAATGACCAAGAAGTTGATTTCCAATATCAGAGACTGAATGATTATTAATATGTAATTTAAAAATAAATACCGACTTCTTTTCCCACGAAAATATGACCTTATATGGAAGTTTCGGTTTAGAACCCGAAATTCGGTTAGTAAAAACTAATTTCGGTCGGACTCTAGATTTTGGTGGTGTAAATTATTATTATTTTCAAAACGTTCTATGACTTTTAAAGGATTTGCAACCCCTAGCTTTATAAGTATACCTCAAATGGAATTTTATTTAAATTAACGACTATTGCTTATTGCCTACTTAGGCAGATTGCTGAAACAATAGGAGAAATAAAAAAAAAAAAAAAAAAAATTAACGACTATAAATTATTTTACATTTCCGCTGAAGAATTTCAAAGGAGTAAATTATTATAGTTAATAAATGTATGAATGAATATACTCGTATTGTTGACAGAACGTGTAGCTTCAACGCGAGTGTACTAGCGCACTGTTTTGTTGAAGTGAAGTTTCCTTCTCTGTGTTCCATCGCTGCGTTGGCATTGGCATAACTGAGGAACAGGGAGGAACAAGGAGGGTCAGGGACGGTGTTGTGGTGACTTTTCACCCTCTTTGAGGTTTTGAGTTTATAATTTTATTCTGTAATAATATTCTTTGCATTAAAAGTTATTTTAAAACAGAAATTTGTTAATGGTTGTTAATATTAGAAATTTTTATAATTTCTTTCTAAGAGTTTTTAAAGTTGTTTAGTATCAAAAAGTTCTAATCAAAAATAAGTTAATATTTATATTTAGTTTATTTCTTTTAAGATACAAGGAAGGCAACAAAAAGTTTGCGGTTTTAGAAATAAAAATAAGAAGAAAAGTTATACGCTTCATGAACTAAAAGCAAATAAGAATTAGGAGCGTTTCTATTCTAATTTCGATATTGTTACAGTAATCAGATTTTAAGGGTCATTCACAAATTTCATGCTTCCCCCGCCCTCTTCACCACCCTTGTCACGTCTTGTCACACAGAGGAACCACTCCTGATGTGACGTCACATACTAAAATACATTATAAAATAAGATATATTATTTAGTCTTATTTTGGTTTTGGTCTTTTTTGTTTCCTTTTAAGTCGAATTTAATAGATGTAACATCACGAAGGTTATACTTCTCCTTCATTTCTTGTCCAATTATGGGGACCCCCCCCTCTTCTGAATGGCCCCTTACAAAGAATACAACAAAATTAGTCTTAACGGCTTAATGGAATGTTCATATAAATATGTAACTTTACGTTGCAAATGTAAAATAAATTATAATAATAGTTTATATAAGATATACATAACTGTATATTGTAAATGTCCTGTAACCGTATTGTAACTGTATATAACTGTAAATTAGTTTCGTGTTTGATCTCCAGACCAGAGCTATATTTTCTGGGTTTGGTAGTAGTCAAAGTTTAATTGATGATGTGAGAGCTCACAAATATCATAAACTTATTAGGCAGTGGTGTTGTGCACAAATACGAGACCACAATATCATAAAAAGTACCAACGAAGGTGGTCATTGATGATAGGACTCAGCATCGAAAAAAGGCCGACGTTAAATAAATAAATTAAAAAAAAAAAATTTAATATTATAAATTTTATATAAAAATTTTATATAGAATTTGTAAGTAATTTTTTTTAATTTGATTTCTATAAATTATTACATTATATCCTGTTTAGAGAACATTCAGTGATAGGTAGGTAAAACTAATAAAGTGTCTTGCGCGGGATTTGCCATCGACTCATGCCTCAATTTCAATAGATCCTAGAGTCTGATTAGTTGGTTAATATGTCCTGAGGTACTTTCTTTTTTAGTCTGCGTACTACCGAATTATTGGACATTAGACAGCTAGCCAAATTGTTTGGATGTTCAAGTATTCTCTCTGGTTGTGAAGTTTGGATCTTATAGAGATAAGCTGTATCCAAGTTCTCGAACGGCAAATGTCGCTCAGCTCCTTTCAATAGCTTAGTGGGCACACAATTTTGTTATGAAGGACCTTTGAGCTATTAACTAATTAATAGCAATTTTTTATTTATATCAAAAGACACAGCAAAACATCAGAACTTTTTTAGATTACATTTATTTTAAACTACACTATTAAATTACATATAAATTGATTAAATATTTTAGTTAATAAAAATAGTAGTTACGACACTAGGTAAATGTAACTCGCAGTTTAAGTTATAAACAAAAATATGTGTAATAATTATTATATGTATATGCACCAAAAGATTAAGCGTGCTGTAGGTTTGAGTGTTGAAGCGATAAGAACGAATTAGGACCAAATCCGTAGTGTCGAACCCTAGAGAAGTGAATCATATAAACAAAAGATGTTTACATAAGAAATATTATAGTTTGCCCACAGAGAGCAGTGTATATAAAACAACTTGGTATAAAATATAAATGAATTAAGACAAAGAAATCTTAAATATAACATTAATTAAAAATAAAAGCAAAATATTGATATACAAATATGAATATTGCATGCATTTATTAACACTCTCTTTGTAGGCTTTGGTTTTAAGCACTATTTTTCGTTAACTGTGGGTATATCCAGATCCCGATGTATTATGTTATTAGGTACAAACCATGGTGCTTTCGTGACAATCCTTAGCATTTTAGATTGGACTATAAGTAAATAAGATGAAAATTATACATTTAACTTATGTAAATTATAATATTCGTTTATGTCATATACGAGTTAACAAAATTGTGCTTAGTAGGTCTACATGGTTTTCTTGATGATGTACTGTATTGTACATGTATATTTTGCATTCATTTCCACGAGATCATGCTCCTCTATTTTCGTTGCGCCTCTGGGTTGTATACAAAGTATGCAAAAGGAATCGGTATAAACTAAAATATATATATATATATATATATATATATATATATATATATATATATATATATATATATATATATATATACGAGTATGTACAGTTTTGTATATAAATTTTATTTGCGTATATTCATCCTAAAATATATGTATAAAATATATTTGTAATCGTAGTGCGTGGTATATGGTTCTATGGAGTGTGGTGAACGGTACCCCCCCCCCCACCGCCCTCTCCAACTTTCCCTTCCTCCCGTACAGACACATAGCTACATAACTATACCCAACCATATTTTAATCTGAAAAACGGAAACTGTGTAGCAGTAAAATAATGTGCGGCACTAGTAACAGTGGGTGACCCTGTTACTCACTCCCACATAGCATTGAGGTGAGAGAGAGAGAGAGAGAGAATGGGGTGCCCTGATATACTGTGGGTGGCTTTTGTCAGTACAGCTAGGTTAGTGTTTTAGGTGGTAAATAGGGTGGCACAAAAAGATCTTGTTTCTGCGCATGAGTGCACACGCCCTCGCATTCAATATTTCAAAGACCCTTTCTCTTTTCCCATCCTACTATCTTTCACTACCCGTCAACATATTTATATATATATATATATATATATATATATATATATATATATATATATATATATATATATATATATATATATATATATATATATATACATATATATATGTAGGTAAGAAAGTATCATACTATTTGGATAAGAAAAATATTTGAGATTATAACTTTGTATAAGTGTGTGTACAATACACCCTGGCATGTACGAGTATAGGATTGTATGGTGACGAAATTGAACCGGGAAATAGCTTGAAATAGAAAGAGGAAGATTAAAAAAGCAACTGAGGAGATAACGAAACGCGGAGAAAATGGTGGTTCAACTTTTGTTAGGGTGAAAATAACTACATGGTTAATACATATACATAGATACATATATATAGATATACATATATATTTATAAACACATACTTGTATATTGGATGTTGATAGAGCTTAGGGTCTGTAGCTATGTTCAGGTCTATATACTTTTCGTAGGTTGAATCAGTGTTGCACGTAACAGCGCTTCTAAATCTATTAGGTTTAAAATTTAACCCTTAGAGTCATTGAGACGTTTTAAGCTTCACTGCATAAGTTAATATGTAAGTGATCTTTAATCTTGACCGCAAGAAACCGCAATCTTTAAGGTGAGAATTCGGCTTTGTATTATTTGTATCTGCGGGCAAACCTAAACACTATTGCTTCACTCTTTAACGTATATCTTTACTATCCCATCATTTCAGATATTACATAGACATTAAGGTTAAGGTTTCATATACAGTTCATGAGATATAAGCGATATTGGCTTCGAATCCAAACTGCAAGTATTAAAGTGCAGTATTCAATTAGGTATTATTCGATTCTTTTTGCATATTCTCAAAGTTTATTATCTGTAACTCCATAAAAAAGTGTCGCTTTTGATTTACCTTCAGATGCCAACAACACAAAGACGAATTCGGGCCTTAAGGTTTGGGTAAACTCCACCGTAAACGGTTCGAACACGTTGCATGCTAATTTGTATTCTTAGGCCGTCCGCACATGAGGCAACTGATTGCAAACCTTAGGTCCGAATCTGCCCGAACCGAATGAGAATGGAACTGTGATGTTAGTGAGAGAACGAACGTGTATACGAGTGAGAGAAAACACACGACACGGATGAAACTAAACTGGTTTTGAGCACGTTTTCAGCGACTGTGTTTCTCGGTCGCAGGGAATGGTTGGTTGCATACTTTTGATGGTGACATCATGATGTGCACAAATACTATTCAAAAGTATTTAAATACATAAAAATACGACACAATAAAATTCCCTGTTATGCTATTGTTAAAAATTCTATAGAGTCGACTAGTTTGTAATCAGTCGACTCGTGTGCGGAGGGCCTTATTCTCAAAATTGTGCAGTCCTTTCTCCGTTGAGGCCGTGCGGATATGTGCCTAAATTTAAAAAAAAAACTTCTAAACGGATAAAGGTATCTTACACAAAAACAATTTTATGTAAGTTCGTAGATCCTCTGAGAGCTTCCATCTGTCCTTCCCCTTTCTCCTCATCCTCCAACCAACGCGAAAAATTACGTTGCAAAGAATTGCTTTCGCGAAGAACGAAGTCCTCCAATTAGCCGCATTATTTATACCAGCCGTCGCTTGTTGATGCACGCGTCCAAGTTATTTCACATCGCACACTGTCAGCATTCTCTGACAACTCCGTTCTGCTGATTTCCTAAATTCCTCTCCTTCTACTTCTAGAAGGGACAGGGAATAGAGGGTTGGGAGAGGCAATATTGACTAACATGTACATTACGATGGTCTTTGACAGTCAACTCTTCACACGCTCTCTTAGTGTTTTTTCTCGTAGCTCTTAATCCTTAACGCTTTAAGACTAACTTTTTAAATGTTTAATTCACTTCTCGTTTCTTTCCAACGCCAGCGTTTACAACTATATGGTTATAGTTGTTTTTATCTAAAACAATTATTTAACTTCATTACTGGAGGTTTATGATTATGCATCGCATGTTAGTTAAACACAACAATAAACTCAGGAATTATAGATCTGTTCTGGGATTCGAACTCGAAGAAACAACAACGTGGAACCAAGCCTGAACGATCTTGCCCACTGTGCTGTCTGTTATCGTTATATCAACTCTAATGCAGTGCTGCAAAACGAAATAAAAATCATTACCTTTTATATAGTATTGTCTTGTTTCCCTATTCTCTAAAAAAGTGCTATAGACGGGCACCTCATGATATAAGAGTATGTGTTTTAGTCATTTTTAGGTGCATTTAGCCAAGATGGTTAATTAGATATAGACATTTTTTCGTAGGGTTTTGAATTTTTTTTATTTTCATTCCATCATTAACAGATTATGGTCCCTTTCTGGTAACGCGCATAAATTATGAAATTTGAGTGATATATTACTAAAATATCCATTCTTCTCATCTCTTCTCTCACTCCTTTCGTTTGTCCTTCTCTGTTACTCCGTTATCGTTAGGGCTTCGCACGAGCACGAGACTTTTCTCGTCTCTTGATTAAGGCGATACCCAGACCATAAACGGCGAGACCCGAGAGTCTAAGGAGGTTCAACCTTTTTTTATTACAAAAAAGGTTAGGTCGTAAATTTACGAAATATAAAATCTGGTAAACAAACATCTGTTAAATATTTTATTTTTTAATTTTGTCTTTTACAACATTTTGTAGCCGAACGGAAACGAATGTTTTAAGGCAAAATAAATGTGAATTTAAATTATTTACAATGCCATTGTTTGAAGACATTTTGCCGCAAAAATGTCGTTAAGTGTAGGTGTTAGTAGTGTCAACCTGACAAAAAGGCCGAGATTAGATGAAAGTGATGATGCATTAAGTGAAATTGAACCAGTTGATCAACTGCGTATAAAAAAAAATTCTTCAAAGTTTATTTATTTAAGGTAGTTAAACAAACATAACATAGTTTTGTCTTCTTTTTCGGGCATCGGCATATAGGAACGCACATTTAAGTTACGACAGTCCAGTCAGTACGAACCATATGAACATAGAAGAATGCTACAAGTCTGTCTTAAGACAAAGTTATTTCTATTTGTGCAATGTGCTCATATGTGTTGCCTTATCTTCCAACTGCAAGGACCCCAGTGCGCGGCTCACTAAATTTTACTCAGTATTGAGTAATTGGTGTTCCTAGTTGAATTATGCTTGAACTAAAATATTAAACAATTAATTATCTTTTGAAAGCAAGTACAGAAGAATAATGAAACGGTAGTACGTTTCGATTCGTTCAAACTAGCAGCAACCAGCCTGCAAACGATACACTAGGGATGGCGATCTGAGATCGATTAATCGGAGAATCGATTTTTTGAGTCGGAAAAATCGATTTTTTAAATCGATTTTAAACAATGAATCGATCTCAAACACGCGAAATTCGAGATTCGATTTTTTTTTTTTAAATGCAACTATACAATTATTTTTATAATTTATTATAAGCTTGGACATGAAATATTGGGAATTATAATTATTTTATTCTATAATAAATAGCCTACATGATTTTATTGATTAATCAAAAATCATTCTTAACTTATTCTTTAATTATACGAAAGGATTGTATTTTTTTTTTTACAAAGATAATAAAAATAAAATTGATAAAAGATCGTTTTCTTTTTTTTTAGGCTAGTTTCAAAAAATATCGAAAAATCGATCTTTAACTTCTGTTCGATCTTTTTCTGAATCGATTTTTTAGACTTTGATTCGAATCGATTAAAAAATCGATCTTTTTTATGAAGAACCGCCATTCCTACAGTACACCTCTACTGGCCTCACATTCCAATTGAATTTACTATCATGAATACCAGCGCTTACGAGATACGACTAACTGTTGTAGAACTTGTGGTTAATTTGGAAGCCTGCAACAAAACACGATTTTATCTATTTTAAAGAATAAAATAACAATAGATTTTTTTATATCATATTAATAATATGTATACGAATATAGGGATCCCTCTCATAATAATAATAATAACAAAAATAAATATTAACCTCAAATAATTGTAGAGCTTTTATAGACTAATTATAAATAGGGAGAGAGATTAGGGAGAGATGAGTTTAGCTGTTGGCAGAACAACACAGGGTAAGGGTAAGGGTAGGGTCCCCTTCACCCTCCATATCAAGTTATGGATCAACATATGCAGACAAAATAAAATTTCTATCCAATGGCGGGCCATGCGGTCAAACCCCTTTTTATTATTTTTCAATGTATAGGAATGAAAACCAACCTTATATACAAAAATAAATGATATAGGTTATTACATATATAAATGGTACACATACAAAACAAATGTACTAGTAGTAGAATATAGAACTGTGTTGTATCATATATGTATGTATGGTATGTATATAAAGAAGTATATATAAAACGGCAACGAGAGAAATTACATAAGGGTAAAATGTTACTACATTGATGGTATGTTAAGCGCGAAGGGGTGTTTCCGAACTGGTTTTCCGCTTTGCGAAATCTCTTATTATTCTCTATTAAATACTCGTACTATCTGGAGTTGGTTTTGATGTTTAGAATTCTTCATTCATTATGTACATATATTTATTGTATATACCATATATTATATGTATGCATATGATATATTTTCAGTAACTTTCAAGACCATGTTTTGAGCAGCAATTGTTAGTTATATTTGTTATAGACTATCTTACAAATAGTTAACAACATAAGTCTAAAAGGTTCTTTATTGCAGTGGCGTAGCTACCGTCGTATCTGCCGTATCAACGATACGGGGCCCCCTAGCTACAGAGGCCCCAAATGTGTGTAAGCAAAAATTCGTACAATGTTATCCACAATCTCACTTAAACTCTTAAGCCGCACTTAGCTTAGTTCCTTGGAGTATTAATTGTAAGTAACAAGGTATAATTATTTTAATTCAATGCGAGCGTTTTTGTTCTTTTTGTGAAAAATCTTTACCTATCACTTGGGCCCTCCAACAAACTTGATACGGGACCCGTCTAAGGCACGCTACGTTACTGCCTTATTGTTAATCTAGCTGCGTAACAATTTTGTAATGTTTGTAAGATATTTAAATTTACATGATTATAAATACGTTAACTGTTATTATTAAAGCCAACAATTACTGTTTATAAATTCTACTGTATTATTTATTTACAGTAGAATTTATCGTTGGAGGCTTCTAAACCCTAACGTTAATGACCTCATGATAAAATTGAAGGATCCCAAAATTTCGTTTTGCCCCGTGGCCCATTTTTGTAAGGCGTCATCGATAAATTACGTCATAATATTTTCTACATCTTTTCCTTGTCACGTCTTGTAATACGTTGTGTACATGCCCCTGTCCCCCCTGTTATGACGTCACTTATTCCAAAAGAAATATTTTGTTTTGGTCTTGTTTTATTTTTTTTGAAAGTTCAATTTAGATCAGATGTGACGTCACAAAACTTATTATTACTCCTCCATTTCATTGTCACAATTTGTGGATTTCCCTTCCCCTTTGCGTGTTCCGTATTTACCTTCATTTTTCTATGTAAACAGTAACTATATGTTTCTTAAAAAAGGGGATAGGTCAGAACTAGATCGTTTCAATTTAGTTGTTCTCAAAAATTATTTAAACATGTACTCTCAATATCATAAAAGTTACAAAGCAGCGGTGTAGCTCACATATATGAGGCCACATCACCACATAAACTATCAACATAGTAGAAAGTCGTCAGTGATGGGATACAACATCAAAAATAAAACTTATTTATTTCATATATTCATTACTAAAAAACAATACATATTTTGAGTAATCTTCCATTTTACAGTGTAAAATATGTACCCATACATCGATCTAAAAATAAACTAAATTAATCAAAGTTCGGGTACACATGATCCAAAAATTTGCAGCAAGCTCATAAAACATGCAAAATACAAATAAAGTTAAAATGAATTAAAGTACATACATAAACACAAGTTACATCATAATCGCTCATGTTTTGTGGGGTCGCTAGGCGGGTCGGGAGGGCGGTAGGGCGTGTGACGGAGGGAGGGTACTGAAGCATCGCTACTCATGGAGTCATGGACTGGGGTTTGTTTATTTCCATACTCTGTTCTTGTAAGGTTTCAGATTATTTAAAGTGTAAAGTCAAATACCTTATTTATGTTATATAATGTGAAATCATAATACGAGATTACTACATAGAAACACATGCTATTCTTTACATAATCGGCCATTTAGCAGACTTACCTGGATACAGACAAGCTTTTTGAAATAATAACGAGCTGATTCATGATAGGTCATACTAATCTTACTACATACTTACTTATTTAAAACAGAACCACAACCAATCTGTGAACAATGTAATTGCCCACTAACAGTGAAGCATATCATTCTTTGATGCTCCAAGTACTCTTCACAAATACAAAACTGTAATATTCCTGAAGACTATAAGCAGATATTTGAAAGCAATGAAAGTTTGAAATCACTGAATGACTTTATCAATACATTTAATTTAATCTCCTTAATTTAAATACAAAAACTCGTTTTTATTAATGTAAATTATGTATTACAAATGTTTATAAATGTATATATTGTTTTTAGTGCTAATAACTATCGAAAGTTAATGCACTCAAATAAATTATTAAGAAAATAGATAGGCTACTAATAACTAAACTTAAAGCCTCATTCCCACTCACTGTTTTGATATTTAATTTACTGTTTTTATCTAAAATTTTAATCTAAATTTCTGGTTTTCAGAATATGCATTCCTAGTCACATTCGTGTTTTAATTTGAGTTTAGTTAATTTAGTTATTGCGCATGCGTCTTTAGTAATATAAATTTTGACAATTCGATTGTTGGACAAAATTGAAGGTGAAATAATGAAAATTGCTGTTTTTAATAACAATTAGTAATAGATATTGTTTTTATTTCTTTATTTTTGACAAACTGACATTAAACTTCTTTTATAGATAAATTCTACTGCATTTTGACAGATTGTCACATTTTGGAGGTTATAATATAATATAATTTTTCTTAATTTAATATTTTCAATTATAAACATTGGACCTTGACGGTTCTAAAAAAACTAAGAGAACTTAAAAAATAAATTAAATTAAAAATGGTACTGTGAATGACTACGTGTATTGCCATATGCTAAACAATTTAAATTAAATACAAAATACAAAATTAAATTAAAGTAGTGAGTGGGAATGATACTTTATTATCTATATTTTAAATTAATTTAATTAGCTTGAATCAGATTTTGAAAACTGTTCAATAAGGATCAGTTGTTGAACTCATAAATATCGCAAAAATTAGTAAATATGGCTTAAATTAAAGAAAATTACTAGTATATCGTTTTGCCGATTGTCGCATTTTACTCTTATTTCTTTTTTACTGGTAATATTTACTAACTTTTGCGATAACTATAAGTTCAGCAACCAGCCCTGAGTGTATTAAATTTGTGGTGAAGTTTCAACTTGAGTATATTATAGTTTACTTTTCAACACACAATGGAAAATAATATATCAAAAGATTGATTAGATGTAAACGTTTTGTGCAGAAGTTATGTCGTCTGCACACGGATCGACTGATTGCAAACTAGTCGCACAACGAAGTTTCCAACGAAAACGAAAAACGAGCCATGTCGAGCCATGTTTCGTGATAGGTGATTTTATTATGTCGTATTATGAGGTATTTGTATGTATGTATATATTTCAATACTTTTAAATAGTATTTGTGCACATCTCTGCTCATGATGTCACTATCACAAGCATGCAACGTAATTGCCCTGCGACCAAGAAACATAGTCTCTCAAAACGTGCTCAAAACCAATATCAAATCAGTTTAGTTTCGTTCGTGCCGTGTGTGTATCTCACTCGTATACACGTGCGTTCTCTCACTAGCAACACAGTTGCATTCTTATTTGGTTTAAGCAGATTCGGGGCTAAGGTCTGCAACCAGTCGACTCATGTGCGGACGGCTTTAAGAAGCAATTTTCAAAACCAGGTGCACCAAGAGATGCGTCACTAATATGTCATAAATCATTTAACATTGGTACATAAAGAACGGAAATTCTATGATATATTTCGCAAATTTGATTTTTGCAAAATATCTTAACCCTTTCTACCGCAATTTGATTGCAGGCAATATTTTTCTGTGTACTCATTTTCCCACCGAATGCATTTCTTCATTTTTAGAGAAAGGATTAATATGTCAAGTGTATCTTTTATCTAGACGAGACAGGGGGCATTTACCCAATTCGCAGTTTTTTCGAAAATCGCCGAAAGCTTTCTGTGCACCAGTAGACAAGTCCGCCACTGCAAGTGGTATCCAACATCTTTGGAATGTACACCAAGCTGACACATTGCAAGATATTCATGATTTCTAAGAGGGAGAACAACTAAACTTTAAAGTCTAAGATCTAGGAATAGAAGGGCCCCATTAAATTTAGGACTCTACCCTACAAGACATCATAGTTGCCTGAGGATTTTTATATCTCGTCTGAGTTGTTGTTGGATTGTTAGATCCCCAATATTCCCTAGTATTTCGTAGAATTCCCGACATCCCTATCGAACTGGGGAACACCGTACTCCGAACACCGTACTCAGAGGATGCGGGGCGCGAGGCCGCATCTCTTACGCTTGGCCAAACACATTTTTGAATGAGTGCATTTAGGCGTGTTGCGCAATTCGAGGTCGGTCATATGTGAAATCAGTCGCAGATCGTCCAGCCGGCTGTTAGGGGATAGAAAAAATTTATATATATATATATATATATATATATATATATACATATACATACATATACATATACATAAATACATATAAAGAAAAAGGGAGAAATGAAGAAGAGAAAAGGGCGAGCAGCAGTTGGTACTGACGTTTTTTCTGTTATAGATTTAGATTTTCAGATTTTCTTTCTATGTGTTGGTTAATTTATATTGGTTGCTGGTTGCTTATAATGGGCATTTTGATGCAAGATAAAAGGTTAATAGAAACCTCAGAAAACGACAAAGCGACAAAACGGTAAACTGATATGAAAAGGTTACGTTTATCATTATGTATTGCAGTGTTAGATGCATCATTTAAAGAAGACAGATTAGAATTGGGTGCTTTTTTACTTGCAGGGGTTTCCTTTTTTATTTTGTTGTTCTAGCAAATGACTTTTAGGCTGGATTCACACGGCATTGTACTGCACGTTTTTTTGCAGTATAAACTTAATCGAATAAATAGTGGCGCATACATTTTATATTGAACCATTCACACGACGTTCGTACCGCAAAAAAACGTACACAGCTAAACACGTTTATCGAATATTCACCGGACTTGTCAAGCAAGTCAAATGAATTTTAAGACGACACAGTGGGCGAGAGCATTGATGCTTGACGCCGACTGCTGTGTCTTCGGGTTCGATCCCCGGACCAGATATAAATTTTCTGGGTTTGGTTATTATGAACTTATATTGATTATGGTCATACATAATCGTACACTTATTAGGCAGTGGTGTAGCCCACATATATGAGGCCACGACACCATAAATACTGCCAACATTGAAGGAGGTCGTCGGTGATAGGACTCAGCATCGGAAATAGGCCGACGTTAAATAAATTAAATAAAAAAAAAAAAAAAAACAAATGAATTTTAACGTGTTCGTCTTGCAGTGGCGCATAGTATTATACGGTATCTTTCACACGGCGTGACTTTTATCGAATAGTAACCGAACAAGTGTTTAGTGGTAAAGTATTATTTGCACGTGTTTCAAGTTTATTATTAGAAAATGTTCGACAAATCTTTTATAGATAATGATTTGTTAATTTCTTTGGTGGAAACCTTGTGTGATAAAACTATGCTAATTATATAAAAATCGCGTTGCAACTCCAGCGGCGTTACAGACAGTATTTAAACCAAGAATTTCAAATCAACAATAATTCCGCTACTATATATTCTAGCAGAACAAATCTGACAACAATATCTTCGCCTCACAGTCCGAGAACTCTATTGATTCGTCCTATTCAAACTACTCAGATATATAGTTGATTATAATGACTTTTAAATTGAATACATATTTTGAATAAATAAGTACAGGTATACCTATTTTAATGAAATTAATAAAACTTAAGTAATACCCATATCAAACAGTGTTTTTTTTATTTCTTTACTTACCTTAAACATATAGCAAATTTCATTTTTGTACATTTTTACTGTGAAAAACGTGCAGTATAATGCTATGTGAACCTAGCCTTAGTCGACTGTTGGACCACTATTTTTAGGTTTTAGGTTTGGTTGTTGTTTCGTTAATTTCAATAATAGGCGGCGGTGTAATACAATGTGAAATGAATTTAAATAATGACAGATGAATGTTTCTTTTATCAGTTTATCGCAAAGCAAATCATCGCTTTAGTTGTATTGGTATGTTCCTCACTGGTTGGAGACCGAAAGATATAGAGTTGGTCATCTATCCTTCACGCTCTCGGCTCGTTTCCATAAATAGTGAACAAATTTGTTTGCGTTTTATTAGGGGCATTAATCGACGATCGGCAACCGGCAACCAACAACCGACAACTGACAACTGACAACTGTCAGTTACAGTCGTAATTGCATAAATACGTAATGATGTCAAATACCATACATACCATCTCATCTGATTTCATTATTTAAATATAAATACAAAAATTCAATTCAATTTCAAAGAATGATAGAAAATTTAACTTTAAAAGTGAAGCCATGTGTATTACAAAATTGAATTGTATGAATACAAAAAATAGAAAAAAAAATTTTTCATTGAACAAACATAATAGAAAATTAATTAACAGATATTATCTGTAGACCACGATTTCACCGCACTGCACTCCCTCCCTTGTCCTCCCTCCCTCAACATGTGCTGAGTACATATGTCCTCAACATACTCGTATGTAAAGTTAATCAGAATTCAATATGAAAACCGCAAGTAGAAAATATTCTAGATTTTACAATTAGCGGTTCATAGTTCCAGTGCGGGAAATGGTGTACATGGCAGGAGGGAAAGCAAAGAGTAGAGGAGGGGTAATGAATCGACGTGGGGATTAAGAAATGAACGTTTCACGTCTTTAACAAAAAATATTACGAGTGTATCGGACATGTATTAATTAGCAAGCTGTTATGTTGCGATTACCGTCAAAAGTTCATTTTTAAAACTGGATGATAATTAAAATTGAGATTGTCTCTTAATTAACACGGACTAAATTCTCGATTAAAGCAAGTTGATTTAATCGCGCATGATTAAGATTAAGATTAATTGTTTATTTGAACAACATGAGCGTCCGCAGAAAACTTTCCAGGTTATCTTCGTGCGAGCGACTAGATTTTAATTCTGTCCTTATAAATTTGAGTAATCTTTAGGTGCAAACTTAAATTTTATTCCAACTGGGTCCGGACGGCTATGATAAACAATAATCTTGCAGAAGAGATAACAATCTCAACTGTCACAGTACTGTCAATATTTATACATTAAATTGTAAAGAGCAATTAATAATTTTACCGATATTTATCAATATAATTATTTATTCTTATTCTGTTTGGCGGTGGATGTCACGAAGTTGCGTCCGACGTGGGGGAGAGTAGTTTGTATTTTAAGTGAGATACAAATGTCAAAAATTTTATTGTTTATATGTGGAAAATAATCATAAGGAAGTGATGTTAACCCACATTCAAGGCTGCGATGTGTAGCGCTACTAACTAATCTATGCATTTGTATTTAAATTTAAATCTTGTTAAATTTGCTCCGAAAGTGATGCTTCATTCAGAGATACCTAGTAGATAGGATTTCGCTTCTGTTAATATTATCTTTTTCGAAAATATGGTAATGAAGACATTAGTATGAAATTAATATAATAGAAATTCAGTCAAAAATATATATTTTCTGTTGACGGCGCAGTCGCTAGGATCGTCAAGGCGTTGAGGCTTAGATGGAGTGTTCTCAAATTCAATTCACAGTTCTCTGACTTGGCTTGTTTTATCATTTAATACATTTAACAGGCAGTGGTGGTAAAGCAAATTAATTTACATAATCGATAATAGACACAGTATCGGAAATAAGTCCCGTTAATTTACTATTCGTTTAATATACAACTATGGGGTACTGCATCTACCTCTAATATTGAAATAAGCCAAAGATTCCAATCTAAAATACTAAGGATTGTCACTAATGCACCATGGATTGTATCCAATAACCAGTGCCGTAGCTACCGCTGTATCAGCCGTATCAATAATACGGGGCTCCCGGCCTACAGGGGGCCCAAACGTGTGTAAGCAAACATTCGTAAAATGTTATCCACAATCTCATTTAAATTCTTAGGCCGTACTTAGCTTAGTTCCTATGAGTATTTATTGTAAGTAATAACGTATAATCAATATATAATTATTTTAATTCAATGCGAGCGTTTTTGTTCCTTTTGTGAAGAATCTTTACCCATCATTTGGGCCCCCAACAAATTTTGATACAGGACCCGTCTAAGGTACGCTACGTTACTGCTAATAACATAATACATCGGGATCTGGATATACTAACAGTTAATGAAGAAAGAGTGCTTAGAATAAAAGCCTACAAAGAAAGAATACTTGAACATCTAAACAATTTGGCCAGCTGTCTAATGTCCAATAATTTCGTAGTACGCAGACTAAAAAAGAAAGTACCTCAGTACCTATTAACCAACTAATCAGAATCTAGGATCTATTGAAATTGAGGGATAAGTCGATGGACATATCGCGTGCAAGACACTTTATTATTTTTACATACAATCCTCCTCCAAAAGTCCTCGAAAAAGGACAGATTGTAATAATCTATAAAAATAAAAATTTAAATAAATAATTTCTATAATTATTTCGGATCTGTTTTTAATATTTATAAAAATATCTTTAATAAATGGTATTTATTTTCATGTTATCATTTTGTAGTTTAATGGCACTAGTGATGCAAGCCGTTTGTCAAATTTTCTTATGATGCATTAATAATAATAATATTTCTTATTGTGTTATGACTATTAAAAAAAAGTATATTAGTAGGTATTCGTTGAAAATGTTAAGTACCGCTAATCTAGAGGAAAACCACATGGCACGCTGAAAAGTTTATAGTTAGCTAAACACTTCTTTATGGTGACCTGTAAGGCGATATTTGTTTACAAGAAGAGTTAAATATTGAAATGGATTTATAATTGTTTACGATTAGTGATTAGGTGGGTTCCATTTCCACCACTGGTTACTTGCTAATCGTGTTGGACTTGATCCATACATGAGTGAACGTTTGTTGTGTACAAAATATAAAAAATAAAATACAAATCACCGACCTAAAACCAGTGTGGTTTAAAATTGAAACTCCAAAACGCTAAATTATTGTCATCAAGGGAGTATTGTTTCGCCGTGGGTCTGCACTGATGGGCTGACGGGGTGACGGGGTGATGGGGTAATCAGAACTAGGAGGAATGGGAATGGGTATGGGAAATGTAGAAGGATGGTGGAGACGCAGACGGTTTCACGAGAATTCGTTTTCCCCTTTAAAATGGGTGTACAATCTGTAGAACCACAGCGCGAACTATTGCTCGTGGAATTTCATTTGATTTTCCTTGTGGGCGTGAAAATTCTTTTACATCGTTTTATAGTTCGTGGCATAAAATAATTTTATTAGTTCAACACCCTGAAAAATGAAGCGAAGCCATTTCAACATTTTGAGGGAAATAATAAATTCTATACCGTACCGTGGAAATTCATTACAACTATGGGATGAATACTGAACAATAAACAATGCGTTCATATCGTAATGAACTCGTCCACTGTAGACAACAATCGAGCAACGGCATTCTGAATTCCACCAGTCGGTCATTCCGAATTCAATACAAAAGCTATTGAACAAAAACGAGATATTTATAAACAAATATCTAGCTTGCGTTTGAATTATTATTTTAAAGTAATTGTTACATTCGAAACGATTCGTCCAACATAGGACTTCACACGAGACGAGATAAGGCGAGAGTTTCAAAAAGTCTCGTCACATCTCGGTATTGTGAGAACTTACTCCTAAGATAGTCCTAAACAAAGTAATTCATTATATTATTTCGGCTAATTATTTTTTTTATTCCAAATTTTTCACGCACTAAGCATATCGCTTTTTTCTCACCATTAATTGTATCAAATTTAAAAGAAAATTTAATTTTTAAAGAATTTTTTGCTATACACAATTGATTAACTGATTCAATTTCACTTAATGCATCATCACTTTATCTAATTTCGGCCTTTTTGTCAGGTTGACACTACTAACACCTACACTCAACGATATTTTTGTGGAAAAATTCTCATTTTTCACATTTAATTGTTCACACTAAATGTTGTAAAAGACAAAATTATAAAATAAAATATTTAACAGATGTTTGTTTACCAGATTTTATGTAATAAAATATTTATGTAATAAAAAAAGGTTGAACGTTTATGTTACTGTTAGTTTATTTTTCTAGCAATTTTTTTTTAAATAACGTCAACGAGACCAGAAACGCGACTGTCTGGTCTCGCCGTATATGGTGTCGGTACCGTCTCAATAGTTTTCATAAATGTCTCGTCTCGTATATTCTCGCATATACGAGACGAGAAGAGAAAAGTCTTGTGGTCCTAGCACACCAACATTTCAATATAACTCGGGTTCAAAGGTAGCACTTAACAAAACAGTTTACACTTCTATAATTAACAGTGACTTTAAGCATTGCTAAAGTCATGTTGTTGAATATTTCTGCATGTCTTATAAAGTAAGTAGCAGATTAACGTTTAACTTACATAAACATAACATGGTGATGTACTTTCTCTTGACTAGCTCAATTCAAGAATACACATTCACAATTAAGGCTCTGTGTGTGTCTTCAGCGAAGCAATGTTAATTTTTATTGTTAATATATATTCCAGATGTGCTAAAATAAAACTGTTCAAACAAATAGTGAAGATTATAGGAATAACAATTAAAGGTTTTACATGAAATTACAAGGACTAATAAAAAATGAGGCGACGCCCACGTTTTGATTAAATCCGCATTGTCGTATGTTTGACAGTCTTACATTCTTAGTGCACATGCACCATCCTTTACAGTTACAGGACACGTTGGTGCATGTGTGTGCTTTGAGGGTGCGGGTGCGATGTGGATGGCATTAAAACACCCCTAAAAACTTTTCTAAACGATTAACGCTAATCAAGCGAAAGGAATTTATAAAAAACTTAATTTACAAACGGGTGTGTGTGTGTTACATGTGCAGAACAACAAATATATCGCTCTGACACAGGAAATATCAATCCCTCCAGTGGTGGCGGGAACGACAATGGAAGGGCGCGACTATATTATTTTATTTATTTTTTATATATTTAAAAAAAAAAACTGTATGAATTTATCTGTTAATTAAATATAAACTAATATATAATCTAAGAGTTGAGTGGTAAAGCTAATTACTTTTCTCTTAAGGTTTGAGCCGAACGCCGCATGAATCATATGAACGACACGCAGTTCCGATGTTGAACACAGTTAAGTTTGATACAAATTTACGATGCAAATTTACATACCTAATATTTATACAGAATTACCTAACTTTTTAAAACGCATTTCAGTACCAACCATAGAGATATAAGAATAGAGTGTGCGAAAGGTACGGTGGGGCGTAAGAGGAAGCGATAAAGGCAAAGAGAGTGATAGCTGCCGAGTGTCCTATCTGTTTCTCTCTAGTCGAACCGGTGCTGCTGGCTTGGTTATTTGGTGGTGTGGTAGAGGGTAAGCAAGCAAACAGACACAGTGCTCTGCTAGAAAGAGACAGAGAACTTTTGGCAGCTATCTCTCCCTCTTTGCCTCTATGGTACCAACACTCTCACCAAACAACAATTCTTTATGGATGTAAATTTCTCCTAGATTCTTCTTTTTACGGTTTTTATAGTAAAGTCATTTGCAAAACAGAGTCACACCAAATTTCACCTATTTCACCTTCCTCAGTGAAAGATTTGGTCTAGTTCGGCTGTATTCGTAAGGACAATTTGCAATGCAACAGATATAGCGAAATATCTCTGAACATGGGTTTAAAGATACTGAATAAGTCTGTATATTTTTACATAACTATAAATAAGGCTCTTAAGTATCAGTATGTATTATTCAGTAGAAAATGTTGTGTGTATATAGAAAAAGTAAAAACATGCAAATATCATTGAATAGGCGATAAATGTATACACCAAATATAATATATTCGTTTTAGCTTTTAACCAAAAAAGTTATAAATTGAATAAGCTGAACAGACACAAAGATACGAGCTGTATTATCCCGGCTCGTCGCGCCGTTCGCCGCGTTCCGTGGTCGCCCTCCCTGTCCCCGTCAGTGTCCCTGTCCACACACAACCATCACAACCTTCACAACCTTACCTAACTAGCATGACGTATTACCGAGTATTCTTCAGGAGTATTCGACTGGAAGAACTAACCGCCTCATAAAATATAAAGTTTAACTGACACATGGGCCAGCACAATATGCAGGAACAGATTAAATACATTTCTGACAAATGCATAACACTTCCCTATTGTATCCAAACCCTATTTTATCATTATGGGAGTTTGCCAACACTTTGTATTGACAAGTTCTCAACAGTAATATCATTTTTATTTACAGCTTTATATTACTTTTATATTATTATTACTGATAAATGGTTTAATGTTATTACACCGCTGTAATATTATTTCGGTATTAATTATATGTTCGTGGCATGCGTTCGGAAAATGCAATTAAATGTTAGGAAGATTTGTTTTTTACTGGTTTTTGTTGATGGTTTCGAACTTCTTTCATCTTATATTGATACTTTACATTAAATACAAATCTTGTGGGATGTCTCGTACCCATGACATGTGTTGCAATGAGTTTATCAAGTGTTGTTGAATGTTTCCATACTGTTAGCAGTGCCGTACCTGTTTTTTTCTAAATAAAACGCATTTCACACTACATGAGTCTCATTTCATCGACTCCTTCGGATACGCCCCTAAGCTTAGACCAGCACTGAGAACAGTAAATAATTTCTACAATCATTTGAACCATAAACAATGCATGCATTATCACAACCGGAAAGTTTCTGTAGGTCATCAGATATTGTCGTCAATTGTCCATAGTTTCTGCTCTATCTTGTCTTGCGGGTACATCCCCTCGCTAGAGGACGTGTTCCCGACGTCCGTTGTGTGCGTCCATGCAGCACGTCATCATTGTTGACCTACAGTGGTCACCATTTACGCTTAATGTATTTCCTCATTTTTCTCTAAGAGGATGACGTCCAACTGCGCATGACGCCCGTTTTATGGGTTTCGCTACGCTTTGTGGGTGCTTTGTGGTTTAGCTTCCCGAAATCTGGAATTCTGCATATGTAAAAAGCTGTAATATACGAGTATAAAAGTTCTGTATAGCGCTTCATACGAGACGAGATAAAGCGAGAGTTTCAAAAATTTCGTCTCGTTCTCCTTAGTTTAGAAAAAAATCGTTTTAATCTCGGTCTCGTCTCGTCACATGTCGTTGTTGTGAGAACTTACTCCTAAGATAGTCCTAAACAAAGTAATTCATTATATTATTTCGGTTAATTATTGTTTTTATTCTAAATTTTCATACACTAAGCATATTACCATTAATTGTATCAAATATGAAAAATATATTTAAACTTAGAAAAAAAATTTTTTATACACAGTTGATCAACCGGTTCAATTTAACTAAATGCATCATCACTTTCTCGGTCTTTTTTTAGGTTAACACTACTAACACCTCCCAGTAAACATTTTGGAGTCACTTTGACATCATATTGAAGATGCGTCATGATTTTTTTGTCATAAAAGATTTATAGTTCAGTTTCTCACAGTTTTTCATATAAAATGTCTACTTTATCGGCTACAGATGGCGAAATTACTCCACCTGTCGGAATACAAATGAAGATAAAGTTGATGCGAACTATAATTGAAGTGAAATAGTGATAGAAACGTCACTAAATAGGGCACTTCACCAAATTGTTTACTGGGCTACTCCCAACGACATTTTCCCCCAGCGGCAACTAAAACCTAAAATGTCTTCAAACAATCGCATTGTAAATAATTTATGTTCACATTTATTTATTACTTAAAATATTCGTTTCCGTTCGGCTACAAAATGTTGTAAAAGACAAAATTTTAAAATAAAATATTTAACAGATGTTTGTTTACCAGATTTTATATTTAGTAAATGTACAACCTAACCATTTTTGTAATAAAAAAAGGTTGAACGTTTACGTAGCTGTTAGTTTATTTTTCTAGAATTTTTTTTTTAAATAACGTCAACGAGACATGAAAAATGAGACTCTCGTGTACGCCGTGGTCTCGCTTTTACGAGACGAGAAAGGCTCGGGTTCGTGTGAAGCTCTAGTTCTGTACAAGTTTTACTAATTTCTCCACAAAAAATCAGAGATAGGTGTTATGCTTAATTGAAAAATTTTTTAGTTTTCTTCTAGAAGCACAAATTTCTTCATAATTGCTTCAAGTTCAAAATTTGTTCGTAAAAGTGGATTTAAAGAAAAGTAAAAAAAGAATCTGTGTATTATTTTCAAAACTTGACACAACATTATTTTTATTTTTTATTTGGTGTCGATCGAAGAATGGAGCCTTGTTACATCTATTACTGAAGTATACTCTATATAATAAATTAAATGTTTCCATTGACGTCTGAGCCATCTCTGTTACAATTACAACATCGGAATTTATTTGTCATCACGATGTTAATTATTTCAATACATAAAACGTCAAGAGGATCTGCCTCTCCCACACTTACCGTTTTCTCCGTTTTGGAGAAAGAGAAAATAATTAAGGTTTTTCTGTATAAATAATCTTAACTATATTAAGTAAATAAATAAAATTCATCTTGTATTTTAAAATGTAATTTAAATTGTGTTTAATAAGACGTAACATTTAGTAATTAACTTGATATAAATAATAATAATTAGCTACAACCGTACGCTGTACAAATAACACTAATTAAAAATATTTTTGTATACGCAGAATGATAATATAATTCATTTTATATACCGTTATTTTACAATTCAAAATGTTTTTTTTTATCTGAATGAATTTCTGTATACTCGTATTTTGTTTTGAGTAAAATAATTAGCGTAGGTACATTATAACGGAATCATAAAGATAGTAAAAAAACGTACTTGACTGCAAATAAAAACCCTGATATAGAAATCTACGAGGTTATTCAAATTACCATTAAGAGTTGTGAACTCTGCAAACGTAAGAGCTTGAAAGCTCGAAAGCTAGAAAGCTTGAAAGCTCGAAAGCTGAAACACTCATGTACAAAACGAATAAGAACATTTTGTGCTACATTTCTTATTAGCAAGTTGTTACAAAGCGAAAATATAAAAATAAAAATAATTATGAAAAAACATAATCAAGAATATTGCTTGAAGAGTATTTTAAAATAAAAACATTTTTTTAAATTGTTTTAATTACTGAAGCTTAAAATAATCTAATTACAGTTTAGTTTAAGGGGGTATTCTAGTTAAGAATTTTTTTAAAAGTTGTTTTTCTTATTATATACAAATGGGTTTAGGAACTACTCTTTTATGGTCGCATTTTTTTTTAAATTGTATTGATATATACTCGTATATGTTTTAACTATTTATTATATGTGGGGTGGAACGTATATTGTTGAAAAATGAAATGAAATATATCCAAAATATTATTTCAACCGTTCCACATGGCGACCAGGCTCGATGTAATGACGTCATTAATTTCGCTCACGCCAAGCTCAATACGACCCATCTGAAGAGTTGGGTCGTAGTGGTCGTTGTTGAGCATTTCGGCGCAATGTTTAAACATAACGCAAAACTTAAAGATGACGATGACAGAAAAAATTACTTTATATGATTCTGAAAGAGATATTTTATTGGATGTTATTTTATTATATAATTATGTTCAATAAAATTAATTTTAATTCATATTTGACTGCCATTTATACATTTTTCCTCATACCATAACCTAACTTAATAAATAAACAATGGTCATTATCATTTAGAATATATTTCTTTTATGAAAAATTTATTTTGTTTGTAGATATAGATTTTGCTACAGAGCTATTTAATCAACTATCGCAATCCTTATTTTCAACGCTCAAAACCATTCAAAACTTCCACTTGAGTGTATGCTTGCAAGTGGAACGGGAAAAACAGCGGTCTTGAGTGTGATTGTTGTGAACGCGTTATCATAATGTTCATTTTACCCCACAGAAAATTTCAAATCAGAATAGGTTACTTCATCGACACTATATCCCATGTTCATCCAAACTTGAACACACCACAATATTTTTTTACGTTAATAACAATTTCCTATCGGATTACAGGTGTCATCAATAAACAGGGTGTTACGAAATTTAGCATCTCAAAAAGAACAACAAGCTAGCGCACAAAGTGAATCTGTTTATGACAAACTACGGATGTTTAACGGTCAGGCACCCGGCTGGGCGTGGTATGGGAGTGCGCCCCCCTCACACCTCACGTTACCACCTACACCTACGGCACAACTAGCTGGACAAATTGGAAGAGACGAACTACAAAAAAGAGGTGAGATAATTGTGTTTGAATATCGTAACTCGTAGCTCCTAGCTCCTAGCTCGTAAAGTCGTCATTTGTATCGTGTTTTGTCGTGAATTGTGTAACGGAACTAAAGAAAGACAAAACCAAAAGCAAATTTAAAGGAACCCTATTGTTCATCCTGTGGTTCTAAACATTGGTTTTAAACTAGTAACAATCATAGACAAAAGTATTCATAGTACATTCCGTATAGGATAGTATTTCATTTTTTTTCGGCCACAATAAACATTTACAATCGTTTTATTATATTGAATCGCTTATTGTATTGAAAGATCTAAATTCAATAGTGAAATATTAGATGTGGTTAAAACTTTTCCTGTTAATACTAAATTTTTGTTTTCTAAACTGGGCAAACAATTTAAAAAACGGTCAACACTTTGCGTATTTATTCCTCCAAAATATATCCTTTTTTTTTCTAAATTTGCAGAACCGTTCTCGAGAGGTATATTAAAACAATGTCTTTATACTTTGTTGGCCTCTTGCATAACAACATATTTTCGTCGTGAAATTGCTTGTGAGATATAAAATTAATTATATTAAATATAATAATTTATATGAAATAAAGATACTAATTACTACAAAATAATGCATATTACTGACGCATGACGAATGATTACACAAGTTCAAAATTAAATTTTAAGGTTAAATCCTTAAATTAAAACTAAAATCAGTGAGAATAATGCTTAATTAATAACACTTTAAATAGCTTGTAGTAAGCTAGTAAGAGTGGAATTAACGTGTGGAAAACTAGCAAATGTAAAACATCAATTTTCTACAGGGCCGTCTTTAACCTATTGGAGGCCCTGGGCATGTTAGGATAATGGGGCGCCTATGACTTTGACAGAACACTATTTTGTTAGAATAGACAAATAAACTAGATAAACAAGGTTAAATATTTATTTTTATTAACAACATGAAACGAATAGATAAATGTAATATAGTCCACAAAAGTAACTCTTTTAACATTTACAGATTAGTGCTTAAAAATCTATGTTATTTGAAGAGGAACCCTTCTAGATTTCAGATGGGCAAAATCGTTAATCACTTCTTCAAAATCTATGCTTTTTAGCACATCAGATTCTATGGACATCAGCGACAAATTGGTTAATCTCTCTTGAAGCATTGTACTTCTTAATTCATTTTTAATTCTTTTTAATTTGGAGAAGGAGCGTTCTCCACTGCAGTTAGTTACCATCATGCTTAAAAAGATTCTCAATGCGATTTCTACATTTAGAAATGTGTCTTCAATTTTGTTTTCTTTCAAAAGTTGATATATTTTTAATATACAATCCTTATTTTCACTGTCATCAATTTTCAAGTAAATTTGTAATTTTCTGTTAAATGCAAACATTCTATTTCTACCTCTTTCTCATTAACATCTTCATATTCTTATACGAACTTAATCGCTGTTTAGACGTCGAAAAAAAATTCTCAAGGACATCCACACAATTTGTTCATGGAAACTCAAGGTATTAAGAAGGAGGATTTGGATCCATCATACCACACTTATTTAGTACGAAAAGAATCGTCATGTTGCGAATGCCTTCTCTGTCTATATTGCGAATGGATATTTGACAAATTATTGTTTTTATGTAGAATATACGGAAGTAATAATGAAGAAGTCTTCATTTTTAATAAAAAATCCTCAATGTGAACTGAAGTTCTCAAAAAAACAAATCTATCAGATCACAAATTCCATTGTTTTATTAAAATTCATTGTAAATAAATAAAATATGTACATATTATTAGCATTTATATTAGACTGGGCCAAAAAAAATCAAGTATTTTTTTTTAAAGGTACATTGAAAATCTTATTCGGGATGTCAAAAAAATTTTTTTGTGAAAGTTTGACCCCTTAAAATCAAAATTAACAGGTCTATCATCGCAATTTTAGATTTTTATTCTTCTTTCAAATTCTGTTTTAAGAACTTCTAAACCATCAAGCTAAAAAAATTGAACTATATTTATGCTTATAGGAAATTAAATGCTCTACAAAAAATGATGAGTGTACTACTGATGATTTTTCTTTAAAATGGGTATGTGCTTAGTATACCATTATATATTTAAATTGATCTAAGCATGCTGAAGTCGGAAAGCCTAATTTTTGGGCGAGAGTAGAATAGCTTCGCGCATTTAAAAGCGAGTAAGTTGGTATTTTAGTCAGTAATTTAGGTTCGATTTCTTCGAATCAAATAAGTTTTTTGGTAATAAATATTGGTTATCGTTTGATGATCTGACAGGAACTAGGAACTTTGTAATTGATCTGAGGGGGGCCCTATCGATCGCGGGGCCCTGGGCACTTGCCCAAAGTGCCCAATGGGAAAGAGGGGTCTGATTTTCTACCTGTATAGATGTTATCTTTTTTACATTTCAAAATTATAAAATAACGATACAAAAACGTTTAATATTTTAAAATGTTGGATCCAATTTAATCAATTCTTAATTAAAGATCGATTATAATTCATAATTTTTATTTGATGACAATTTTTAAAATTTAATGCGACTTTTTGAGATATCAAAGGTTATCCGTTATATTGAATTGAATTTTGAACAGGTGTTTCTGACATTACGAATTATATAACATAAATGCATCAGTGCATTAAGTTTTTGTGAACATTTCAAATATACAGGGTCTTGGGTACATTTATACCAGTGATGAGAAGATTAAAAAGAATAAATTTGCAAACAATTTGCGAACAATAGAATTAATTCCGCAGTGCGTGTGTCCACATTCAACTATATGTTCCATAAAACAGAAATAAAGGAAAAAACCTCTCTGTACTAGCAACTTTTCTATTATATTTTTTCCGTGTGGATTTATTCCTCAGTCGGCCTGCGACTTAAAGTAGAAACTTACTCTCGTGATAAAGTGTGGTAATGCACCTACACTCTACTAAAAAAGTCCAAAGTTGCAGTCAATCTCTTCCAGTGTGAGACCATCCATAATCCGTCTCTGCATTACATCGCGTATACTCGTATACATGCTAGTGTGTGTCCACACACACACACATATAAGTCTGCGTGTGTGTGATAACGGAATATTACAATAATCTTGTTACCTAATAATATTCTAGATAGAACACAAAACGAGCCCTACAGGAATATATATATGATGTTCATTCGTCCATTCCGTAATATCCAGAACCTATTGCATCCATGCATTTGCATTTACGTTTGCCTTTGGTACGCCATGTAATCCTGGCATGATTGCGTTTCATGCAAGGCTGGTGCATTGCGAAGATAATTATGTTTCTATGTGAGCTAGAGCTAGAGCTAGAGGTAGAGGTACAGTATTGGTTAAATCAGTGATACTCTATTTGTGCTAGAGACATTGAAATTAGAAACTGGTTCTATTAGAATTTCTATATAAAGTATGATTCCCACTCACTGTTTTAATTTTCTTTTTAATTTAAACTGTATAACATATGGAAGTATGCGTAGTCATTTCCTGCACAATTTTTTTTTTTTAAATTTCTTTTTAGTGCATTAACTTTTAAAAGTTATTAGCACTTAAAAAGCATATATACATTTATAAACATTTACAATATATAATTCGTAATTCATAATTCATAATTTACAACTTATAATGATATTTAAAATAAAGAGATTAAATTTGTTTTGTTTATAAACTGAATAAGGTTTTTCAGATTTTCCTTGCTTTTATATATCAGCCTATACTCCTGAGACATATTACATTCTTGTCTGAGCGACGAGTATTTTGAGCATTAGAAAATAATATTTACCGTTACCGTTAGAGGGCTCTTGCATTGTTCACATATTGGTTGTGGTTCTCTTTTAAATAAGTAGGTATCACTATAATTTGTATGACCTATCATGAGTCTACAAATTACTACTTCCAACCTTCTAATTATTCCGTCCGGTAATTCTTCTTTGCAAATTGATGGCTTCACTTCCCTTAATTTCTTATCACTTTCTTCACTCCATTCTATTTGCCATGAACAATTTATTATATTTTTTATTTTGTTCTTTGTCTGAAGTCTGAATATGTTATTGTTGTTTCTTGCGCCCTGAATGGATTGCTTCTTTATCATAATTATCAACTTATTTTAATTTAAAATTTTTAATTTAGAATTTAATTTACGTTTACTTTATTTTCTTATAACCTTACAAGGTTTTTATTCTTATAATAACCTCCAAAATGTGACAATTTGTCAAAATGCTGTAGAATTTATTTTTAAAAGAAGTTCAATGTCAGTTTAACAAAAATAAACGTAAATAATAAAAGTAAAAACAATTTCTATTACTAATTGTTATTGAAAACAGCAATTTTAATTATTCTACATTCAATTTTGTCCAACTGTCAAAATTTATATTACTAACGACTCATGCGCACTAACTAAATTAACTAAAATCAAATTAAAACACGAATGTGACAACGAATGCCTATATTGAAAACCTAAAATCTGTATTAAAATATTAAATAAAATCGTAAATTACATATCAAAACAGTGAGTGGGAGTGAGGCTTTATATATTTCCATTTGTATAAGATAAGATTTATTCATTTTGGAAGCATTTTGTATTTGGTAAACTTCAAGGCAAATGTATGTTAAAAATGTGATATTATCCACAAATGGACAACATTTTGCAAGGATTTCCACTAGTAATTAACAGATGACTGGTCAGGGCTGCTGTATCTATGGCCTTCCCATTCTGAGTAGGGCTTCACACGAGACGAGAGTTTCAAAAATCTCGTTTAGAAAAAAATAGGTATCGTATTAGTCTTGTCACATCTCGTCTCGTCACATCTCGTTATTGTGAGAACTTACTCCTAAGATAGTCCTAAACAAAGTAATTCATTATATTATTTCGGCTAATTATTTTTTTTATTCTAAATTTTTCACACACTAAGCATATCGCTTTTTTCTCAGCATTAATTGTGTCAAATGTAGAAGAATTTTTTTTATTTTTTATACACAGTTGATCAACTGGTTCAATTTCACTTAATGCATCATCACTTTCATCTAATCTCGGCCTTTTCCTCAGGTTAACATTACTAACACCTACGCTCAACGACATTTTTGCAGCAACTGAAGCTTAAAATGTCTTCAAACAATCGCATAGTAAAAAATTTATTTTCCCTTAAAACTTTCGTTTCTGTTCGGCTACAAAATGTTGTAAAAGACAATATTATAAAATAAAATATTTATCAGATGTTTGTTTACCAGATTTTATATTTTGTATAAAGGTTGAACGTTTATATTGCTTGTCAGTTTATTTCTCTCGGATTTTTTTTTTAAAAATATTGTCAACGAGACTCTTGGGTCTCGCCGTATGTGGTCTCGGTACCGTCTCAATAGTTTTCGAAAATGTCTGGTCACGTATCGTCTCGCTTTTACGAGACGAGAAGCGAGACAATACGAGAAAAGCCTCGTGCTCGTGTGAAGTCCTAGTTCTGACTAGGATACGGTACACGTGAGTTAAAGAACATACGATTGTACCGTTCTTAAATATAACTCACTTTTACACCACAAATTAAATTATGAATGAGATTTACAAGCTTTTCATCTATATTCTAAATTTATTGTCAGCATGTTTATTAAAATGAAAAGCATATACTATGTACGGTACCACCAGTACCATAGACCAAATCCGTTTGATCTCTATTTTGTATACATCTCAACCCGATATACATAATTATATTACAAATTTATGAATGTAATTCTATAGAAATACGTTTGAAAAATAGGTTTTAGCTATCGTATCATAATATATATAGGTTGTATGCGTATACACTCCAACTGAGCGCCCTTCAGCCCTAATTGAGTCGATCACAAAAGCCAAGTGGATGACTGACTTATTAGTACACCACCATTCCAATTTAACCATCTCTTCTATGATAGTATGTGTGACTCTGTGAATGTGTACACGGAGCAGTATCACACAAATCCAGCTTTACATTATGTACTAGTTACTAGTAGATTACCCGGTGTTGCTCGGTAGCAAATTATGTTAACTTTTTTAAGGATTGGCGGGAAGTTTTAAATAATATTTTAATTTATCATCAAATTTTACCTGATGATATTTTCATTACCAGAGATTTACGGGTAGTCAGGCAATGAACTAATAAATTTGATTGCAGTAAAGTTTAATAGGTAGGAGAAGGGGCTCTTTTAATTTTCAGCATTAGGCCTCGTCATAATTTAATCTGCCTCTGTATATAAATATACTTTTTTCATTATAAGCATGTTTGATCATGCACAAAACTAATAGATGGTTAAATTGAATCGCGTCCTAATAACTTATCCACTTGGCTTTGTGATAGACTCAACTAGAACTGAAGCATCCTCATATATAAATAATATATATATATATGTATATATATATATATATATATATATATATATATATATATATATATATATATATAAAACATTTTAAGAATTGTAAATTTTTAATTAAACTTATCTGTTACTTTTGAAATCAAAGACTTTTATTTTAGTTTATTTTACTGTTTAACTTAAATCATACTATCTTACCTGAAACCAATTTATAGTTTATTATTTATCAAGAAACGACATTTAAAGTTTATTATTTAAATTCCTTTTTATCTAATTTTATAATTACTTAACATTATGCACAGTGAGTTCTGTCAGCTTCAAATATCAATTGTGATGATCGTGGGCACACACTACAATGAAAGTAGCTATAACTAATATATACCGTTAGCTCACCTGGCCAGAATGCAGTTGTAATATAATTTCTTTTCATATGTACTATATTTCTAAAACTGAGAAAAATATAAACAGCACATTTATTTTTATGAAAGAAGCAGAAAAACATAAACTTTTCAATCAATTTTAATAAATATTTACAATGCAAACATAAAATTAGACTGCCGAAGCCGTTCGAAGTCGAAATCATATTTATTGAAACCTATGATTTTTACAATGAAAGAAAAAATTTCTTTACAATTCATATTAAATGTTTCTATCGTCCTATATATATGGCTGCCAAAAAGAAGGTTACTAGCGACACTGTGGGTTAGTGATCGCATGGTTCGTTTTTAGTTCACCAGGATCGCATCAACTCGTTTGCTATTTCTAACCTAACTTTTTGTAAAATTGTAAGTGTCAAACAAAAATGTTCTTACTATTGATGTAGCAAAGTTTTCATCATTGTCATTCATAGAACAATATTAAAAAGACCAGGAACTTTCATATAAACTTTGTCTTATATTATTGTATTATGCGCACTTTTCTGTGTTTCTGTCATTTTTGACAGATGGTTATGGGGCTTTGTTTCAATCGGCGTCATTTTCTGAATCAAGATCAAGAAGGGTTATGTCTTCAAGGCACGAAATTTTGAGACCAAATAATGTTTATTAGAAATGTGTTAATTCGGTGATAGAAGTAGAATTGAAAATAAAATGCAAGATAACACATTGGGCGAGAACATTGAGACTTGACGCTGACTGCTGTGTATTCGGATTCGATCACCGGACTGAGTTATATTTTTGGGCTTGGTTGATATTAGGCAGCACACAACAATAACTCGTTGACAGAAGTTATCATCGGAAATAGGCCGTTAAATAAATTAAACAAAAAAAGAAACTAATGAATTAAATTTGAAACAACTAAGAATCTAATAAGATTAATTGATCATTGCAATTAGTGTGGACCAGGTTCTTGCTTTTAAATGTGAATATTTAACACTTGTGTTGAACCTATACTAAACATCAATTTGGCTTCCTGTACAACATGATGCTCGGTACTATTTAAGACTAATCAAAGTTCAGTGAACTAAGAAAGAATATAATCCCTTTCACAGTAATTTATATAAATGCGGCACTGCTGAATTCAATACGCAAACCAATTTAACAATATTGAATTTCCTGACCAGTTGAGTCAAGCACTTTTGACTCTTTTCCCTATAGCAATCTCTTTCTCTTTTCTTCATTACCCCCTTTCGCTTTCCCTTTCTCTTTCATCACGGTGGCTACTACAAAGACTCGGTCACAATCAACAACTTTGTAAAGAACTGTTAAATATACCCTTAAGCTATGGCGCAAGTAAGCTCGACATCAACAACCCTCCCTCCCTTCTCCCTTCGTGCAATGCTGTGCTCTTGATTCCTGTCATTTTAAAGTTTAGATATATCCGATATATAAAATAATTAGTGTATTTGCATAAATAAAATTGTCGAGAGATTTACTGAAAAATATAATTGTAGGAAACAATTAAATACATGAACAGAAATAATTTCAAATCGTTTAGTTTCAGCTCATAATAACGGCAATCGTTTTATGTCAAGATGTGCTTCAAAATTGAAGCATTTGTTCGACAAATAACATTGTTCGATTTTTTATATTAATACATATTTATATTATTTTGTACTGCATTGTAATAAACATGAATTCCACCAGGTTGAGTTGAATTCATGAATATCCAGTGGCGCAAATTTGAATTTGAGGGCACCTTAATTCCAAATTCTAAACTCCAAATCACAAATCAATGTTATAAATCACGAGTATATTATACCTACAATACATTTCTATAATTTTCTACTGATAACTTCTTTGCGAAATCATAGATCTGATTGTTGGGGTCTCTTTGTTTACAGGGGCTCTAGGGCTCTAGACAATTGTCTATTTTCCCACAGGATACAGTTCCACTGTGGAATTTATTCAAAACTAAACCGTTTTGCACAAACTTTATTTTAAAGTAATATTTGAATTATACTAAACTAGAAAAAACACTATATAAAGCCTCATTCCCACTCACTCTTTTGATATTTAATTTACTGTTTTTATTTAATCTAGATTTCAGGTTTTCAGAATAGGTATTCCTAGTCACATTCGTGTTTTAATTTGAGTTTAGTTAATTTAGTGATGCGCATGCGTCGTTAGTAATATAAATGTTGACAGTTCGACAAAATGGAATAATTAAAACTGCTGTTTTTAATAGCAATTAGTAATAGAAATTGTTTTTAATTTTGTATTTTTAATATAAATTCTACTGCATTTTGACAGATTGTCACATTTTTGGAGGTTATAATATAATATAGTATTTCTTAATTCATTATTTTTAATTTAAAACATTGGATCTTGTAAGGTTCTAAAAAAAAAAAGAAAACTTAAAAAATAAATTAAATTAAAAATGGTACTGTGAATGACTATGCGTGTTGCCATATGCTAAATAATTTAAATTAAATACAAAATACAAAATTAAATTAAAGCTGTAAGTGTGGCAGTAAACTAGTAGCAGTAAAATATATTACAAATATTAAATTTAATGTGTTTAAAGTGTTTGTAATAATAAAATCGTATTTGTGCAATATGTCATGTCCCGTAGAAGCCACAATATGTTTTCTAAACTTTGTACAACCCTACATAGTCTACGACTATAGCTACGTAGCTACGGTGCTATGTTTCCGTTTCACCGCTAGGATCGCTGTGATCGCTGTGATCGCTGGATCGTTTGGGCCGTTCAAGCTGTTCACTACTATTCGGACTTCGTGGTATAATGTGAAGCATTTTGTACCGTTTTGTGCCAGCTTTCAGCCCTTAGGGGAGAGGCGAGATAAAATTTACCGCTAACACAATTACTCGCTAGAGGAATCGGTCGCGTGGAAGTTATGTTCATTTTGCAGCTCGGATCCAACTCCGCGTTCTCCAGCAGCCTAAATTATTTTATCTCAGGGTGCCGAATAGCCCAATTAGGGTGTATAACGTACGGCAACGACTCTAGCTCAATACGACTAGCTGAATGATACGAGAGTGCATAGCGGGTACAGTACGGTTAGCAGGTTATCACCACCTAGGGGAATGCGGGGTAGTGGGGTTGGGGGGATACTACGCTACGGCTTGTACTTGTTATGACTTGTTTTTTATACACACCACGTGAAGTTTGTTGCATATCAAGTTATCTATGACTCACCTCGTACATTGTTTTTATCTTAATTACAATTAGGTTTCACTTTTAGTTCTTTTTCTCATTAGTTTTTATAAATATTTTAACTATATGCCATTAATATGGTTAATTAACCTTTAAATGATTTTTTTATGATTCAGTGAAGTTCCTGCTGGTGCTTAAAACATATTTGAGCTTATATACATATAGTATGTATACATATACTATGCATTTACACGTTCGGAAACATGGGAACAACATTGTTCGGAAACAATGAACGGAAATTTGTTCATGAAAGCAGACACCCATAAATCATACGATGTTGTTAACTTTTGAAATTATTGCTTCATTTTCTAAAATGCATTTGTAGGTACCAGTTACAATTATTTAATTCCTGAGCCGGTTTTTCCATAACTTGGTTAATTATTTTGTTTCTCAACTCTTGCAATATACCTGGGTTACATTTCTTGTTAGTTAATGGCGTCTGCACATGGGAGCGACTGGTTGCAAACCTTAGCCCCGAATCTGTCCGAACCAAATAAAAATGGAACTGTGTTGTTAGTGAGAGAACGAGCGTGTATATGAGTGAGAGAAAACTAAACTGATTTCAAACTGGTTTTGAGAACGTTTGCATCGAGTCTATTTCTCGGTCGCAGGGCACGGAACAGAAATGTGCACGAATACTATTGAGAAGTATTTAAATACATACATGCAAACAAATACGACACAATAGAATCCAATGTTATGCTATTGTTAAAAATTCTATAGTCACGGAACACGGCTCGACTACCAGTTTAGTTTAATTCGTGCCGTGTCTTTTCTCTCACTCGTAAACACGTGCATTCTCTCACTAACAACACTGTTGCATTTACATTCGGTTCGGGCAGATTCGGGGCTACGATTTGCAACCAGTCGCCTCGTGTGCGGATTGCCTAACTGAGATTGGTCTTTGGCTAAGCTAGAATTCCATTTCCAATAGGGTTAGATGGGGTTATAAACCAAGTCTTCATTTCTGTAAAACTGTACTATATGCTAGTATACCCTTCTATCATTATTGTGATCTAAAGTTATATAAAATAAATATACTTGTGATAAATACACATCCGAATCCAACTCTCTTCTCTTTTACGAATCCCTACCGTACAAGAGAGTTTTCCAGTGTCAGTTACTACTAACAACTGGGCTTTATATTATGATTGTTGTGAACAAAGAAAAATAAGCTCCATTTCTTATGCATTACTGTGACATCATATGCAAACCCAACACAAGCGGCAAATCAGAAATTTAAATATTTAATAGGTATATCTCCGTCAACTGTCAACAATCAAAAACTAAAAAAGTTGGCAAACCTATTGTACTCTCTAGTGTTCAGTATATTGAAAAAAAATGAAGAAGCTATTATAGATTCATATCTATAGTTCCTGTTATAAATATGTAAATTTAATTAACATAAATATTGCACAAACTAATTAGCATAACAACTTTACGGTTTGTATTGTTTATTGCGTATTTTATTAGATTAATTCATTAATTATTTTTAATTAATAGTAGTTAGACAAATTATAATTAATTTTATTAAGTGAATCGTACACGAAAATGATAATTATAGAGCTGATACATATAAAAGTTGTATTAGCCTATTAAAGCCTATTGCTGATGCTGAGCCTATTGTTGAGCTGAAGCTTTTATGTGGCATGGCGTCATATATGTGGAGTATACCAATTATTAATTTTATGATTGTTTACATAATCAATTTAAATTTGGTAACAAACAAACCTAGAAATATAACTTTGGATCGAACCCGAAGACACAGCTGTCTGGCATCAAGCACCAACGCTCTGGACCACTGTGTCGTCCGTGTCATTTATTTATACACATATATACATCTTTAATTTAAAAATCAATATTACAAAAATATAGATATAAACAACTCGTATAACAAAAAAAGTTGGTTCAGATTTTGTTCATTCGTCTTCATCTAAAAGTACGACGCGACCCTTCTTTATTTTGCCGCCATCTACTCCCGAAGAACAGGGTGGTTTAATCTCTCCCCATCCCCATCCCCATTCCCCCCATAACTCCCTAACATTCTCCTCAACACCCTCCCTTAGGTTTAACACAAAGACCTCTTCATTCTCCAGTTTTCTACTCCTTGCGTCCTTGCTTCTCCCAAACCACCTAGCGGGCAGCTGTAGAATTACTCTTGACGGTTGGATGATTCCAATTTCATTTTATCTACCAGTTTTTCCTTTGTGTTTTTATTCTTTTCGATGTTTCGTGCCAATATAGGATAAAATATTGTTTTGTGTGTGTCGTAAAAGTTTCAAACAGAAAATATTATTATTAGAGTGAAATATATTTTCCCGTTCTTTCTGCACATTTTTTTGGGCTTCATTTTCTTATATATAATTGTAAGATATTTCTTTTATGTATTGGTTTATTCGTATATATTTTATATCTGTCTTATGTATTGTGAATTTAAGATTTGCAAACATCTTTATGCCCAGATTTAATAAGGATCTTGCTGAAATCCCGCCCAAGTTATAAACACAGGTTTAATAGGATTAAGTTATTATATTATTAGCCAGATTTGGTATTATTGTTAGAACTAAAATATATTTATTTATATATAGATATATACGAGACGGGGATGGTTTTAAAACTTAAGTTGAACTCGTGGAAATCGTTCTAGTACTTGCTAAACACAAAACATGAATGTTACTTAACAAACCCAGTCATATTTTATCTAACTAAAGATATTTTGTTATTATTTAATGATAAACAACATAAAGATTCTGTGTAAAATACTATTCGTGTTAGGCCGGTTCCAGACGATGCTGTGAACGTTTGACTCAAATGCTTACCTCTAACGTGTGAGTCAAATATTGGAAGATTGACATGGAAAGTTTCCTACTACACAGTGGAACGAATATTTGATCCGAATGATTTATTTATTTTATTAATGTGTTGATACTTCAAGTAAATAAAGAAACTTTCAAGTATAAAACTTCCTTTGTTGAACGATTCGTGCAGCAGTGCATGACATGTGGATCAAGTGTGTGGTGGGGGTAGAAAAATCTCTTTTGACGCGGGTCAAAAGACCGACAACAGCCCGAACTTTTTTCAACATGAACGTTCAACACATGACATTGGAAACACTTAGTTCCAACATCGGCTACACGATGCGTCAAACCATCAAGCATCCAACGTTGGAAGGTGCTCGTAGCATCGTTTAGCGCCGATTTTACCTTAAGGTCTAGACCCGATTGAGGAATAATTCCGTATACTAAAACTTACCTAGCATACTCTGTGGATAAATTCGACGCGGTCTTCTCAGTTTATATGTACTATTTAGTTCTACGAAGAACTGGATTTATACTGTTATATTTATTCATCTTGTCTTGTTAACGAATGTTCAAAAGATGCAGCAACATTTGTATATGCTTTCAAAGAGATGCACCGACAACAGCATATGGCTTTTGCGAAATTAATTCTTTAGTGCGTGTGTCCACATTCAACTATATGTTCCACAAAGTAATAATAAGGAAAAAAACCTCTCTGTGTCACAGATTTTTCTATAGCAATCCGCACGTTTGTTTTCCGCACGGAATTATTCCTTAATCGGGTCGTAGCCTTAATCAAGATTAGGACGTTATGCAAGATCTCATCAACTATTTATTATTCTTTCCAACTTTGTCTTCGAAATGTAATACAGTTTTTAGATAGTAAATGGCACATAAAACTGAAATTACAGTTCTCAAATAAATTAACATATAGTACGACGTTCAAAACTATTTGAAAAGTTAAAAGTTGGTTATTATTTCCTTTCTAGAAAAATATAATTTCAAATAAATGTCAAATTATTGACTGTGTATAAAGTATAAGCGTCTTATGGTTTTGCTCGGTGTAGGAAAATATATATATACAATTTTTACGCAACAAAAATTTTTGAATTTATTAAAATAAACTGCCATAAAACCGCGTGTGGATATTTTATGTAAATCTTAAATCAGCGGGGCACCAAGACCGAACAGCGAACGGAAAAACTTTAGTGGGATATGAAACTAAATACGGAGAACTTTAATTTATGACTTATCCGATAGAGAAAGCTTTTGTCTGTTCTACTGTTAGTCTCTTTCAGTAATCATAACAGCAGGCGGAGAACCGAAGAATTGGGGACACAGACTTTAGAAAAGTTTTAAATTTGAATCTAAAATTCGTATTTGAATATTGTTAAACAAAACAAAAGTAATAGTTTACGTGTTCTGATAAGATGATTGGTTTTTAAATTTCGATCCCGGGACCGTATTCCTGAGTCTTGCGAGCAATTGTCGTAAACAGATTTATATGAATGAAACATTTTACAAATCACTTTTAAAAGAATATTGCTGTACTATTCCTAAATTTTATTTTTAATTATTATAGTTCAGAAATACTCTTTTAAAAGTGATTCGTAAAATGTGTCACTCAGATAAATCATATCTGTTCCATTACGACCATTGTTCGCAAGACTCAGGAATACGGTCCCGGGATCGAAATTATGACTTGACAAGTACGAATACATGTCAATTGTTCAAGTCAATTGACAAGCAACATAACCTCACTTTCTGATATATTTATGTTTGTATATTCATATGACTATACATATACTGCGTATTAAAAAATTTGTACTAAAATTCAAATTATAAATCGAATTATTTGACAGTTATAAAAAATACAGCAATGGAAAATTTTAAAGTCACCGCTAAAGGCGACCTTATAATTTGGTCGGTTCCAGCGACAAAAATAAAATCGATGGAAATTTCTTACAGAATACCAAATAAAAAATCATCGCTTTTGTGACGTCATTTTACAGCGATGAAATTTTTTCACCGGTGGAAATACTTTACAGAATATGGCCCTTAACGTTTATTATTTAAATTGTTATTTCCTTTTTATCTAATTTTATAATAACTTATATCTTATAATGCACAGTGAGTTCTGTCAGCTCCAAATATCAACTGTGTTGGCCGTTATTCCTTACAACGGTACTCGTTGCACTACCGTTATATATACCGTTAGCTCACCTGACCAGAATGCAATTGTAATATCTCTGGTTAGTGTTACCAAGTAAAGAAATATAATTTCTTGACATACATTTATAAATATTTGTAATACATAATTATAGTCTATAAATACGAGTATTGGTATTTAAAATAAAGTGAATAAATTAGTTTCAATGATAAAGTCAATAAGGTTTTCAGACTTTCTTTGCTTTCAAATATCTGCTTATAGTCTTGAGGCATGTTACAGTTTTGTCTGTGCGTTGAGTCTAGGAACAATGAAGAATAATATGGTTTTCTGTAAGTGGGTTATTACATTGTTCACATATTAGTTGACTGTGCCATCTTTATTGCAATTTGCAATTTTAAATAAAGGGTGCCTTAATCGAATAGGTTTATTCATTAGTTTTTTTGTCGTAAAGGACCATAAAAAATATTAGTAATTTTTACAACTACAATTAAAGTTAAAAATAAATAGTTAATTAATATTATTGTAATTAATCTTGTAGGCATATTATATAATTTTGTTAAATTAAAAGAATTTTCATTTATATTTATAAATGAGGTTAAATTTATACTTTCTATATCAAAATTTATAAAATTAAAAATTCATAAATTTTGATCTAAAATAAAAAAAATTATAATTATAAATATAATTGAAAAAATTATTAAAAATATTTATTTAGATGAAAAAGAAAATATTTCATTTGAAGCTAATCTAGTTATATAAATAAATAGAATTAATATTCCTCCTAAAAATACTAATTTCTGTACTTTAGAATATTGACGTATTGATAAACATTTGTATACAAACCACATGTCGACTTGAATAAAATTGTATGCGATACAAGTGCAGTCTGACTCTGCACTCTGTACTGCTGTGCTTTGTGCTGTGTCTAATGTAATGTAACACAACAAACACTGTTCAAATCCAGGAAGCAGTGCTTTTGTCGTACTATTGGTTGCCTGAATTGCCTCTGTGCTTCCTACACCGCCTGCACTCCCGCACACTGCAACACCCCTAACGCGCTCTTGTCCACGCACATGTCGCAATTCTAGATTCTATATAACCAAATTAATTAGAATTGGTATAGCAAGCGGTAACGACCACGGCAACGGCAACGACCACGACCACGGTAACGGCAACGGCCCTATTTAGAACAAGGTCTTAAACGCAGTGAAATGGAAATGCTGTTGATCCAATATTATTATATATCGTTAACGAATAAGGATTGATGCTATTATATTCGTTATTGGATTTATTCTTTTTATTGATGTTACAATGAGATATGTATATAAATATATTTATATACACACATATCTAGCATTAAATTTGTTATATTCAATGTTGATTTATTGGCTTTCTCAAAATAAATTCGTTTAGGTTAATTAAATTCAATTACAATAACAAAGTTTGGAGATGAATTTAGCAATAGTATTACAGATCCTATTCTCACTAATTGCGAGTTATCTGGGGTTCGACTTTCTCATATTTTCCGTCAAAGTTAACCGATCGTTATATTGGGTAACTAAAACCAGACCTGGATTAACCTGTGGAATTTGCTAGGGCCATTCGACTGTGTATCGCATATGGCGTGACCCAAACTGATGAACCATTCTATGCATTCTCATTTTTACATTATACATTTAATTATATCCACTCTCAATTATTTTTAACTTTTTATTCTCAGGTAGAAAATGGTTGTAGTGCAAGAATTATCTAGCTTGCCACAAGCTAATGGGCTTGTGTCTTATGTCTTAATTTCTATAAAAGTGTACTATATATTGATAAAGTGGGTTACTAGAACCTCAAATGTTCAATAATTTTTTAATAACTCCTTATATGCTAAGAGATATTAACAATTAAAAAAGTCATTTTGTCTTTTTAATTATTAAAGGGATTCAACGTTGTACACATTCCAAGAGCATGTGACATCACAATCCTTGAGTAAGGTTACCAACCTTACAGATCATAAATCTCTGCTATATGTATTTATATATCAAAATATCAAATATTATTTACCGCTATTTTAAGGAACAATCAAATTTCAATATTATGTCTGCCTTGGCATTGTTAAATAAAATAAAAACTTATTATTCTTTGATTTGACTTGATCCAACAGCTACAGAACATTACCACAACACTGACCTACTCAACAAATAACTGACGTTAAAATGCATTTCACATCATACAAATATGACCGACCATTTCTAGCGCTAAAACTACAATTCAAACTTTTAATTGCTATATCTCCGTCAATATTTAGATATTTAATAAAATAGACACGCCAATACACATTTATTAACATCAATTTCAAACAACAATTGAAAAATCGACCACTAAAAAATGAGGACACAAATCCATTCCGAAGCTCATTGTTTACTTCTCATATTAAAATTGCAACACAGTAAGCATGAGTTACAATTCTTCCTGAGTTCGCTTTAGCGTCATTTTAACTTCATATATATCTGCTGTTAATTTGTTTTTTATTAATTTTCGTTATGGAAATCGTCGTGAAGTAGTAAAGAATGGAAAACTTGCTGAAACTTTGTAAATTTGTTCTACGATAGTCAGTAATTAATAAAAAAATTAAATATGGGTACGTTTCTGAAACTTTTAAAGAAAAAATTAATTTAAAAAAATGTAAATTTCACGTACAAGTATATGGTGATTCATTAACTTGTGCATTTAATTGAAAATTTCATGTAAGTATCTAATGAAGAAAATTATTATTTCAACGGCAACGATGACGGCAACGTCGCTTGCGCAGTTAGGCCCCGCATGAGTAACCGCGAATATTTAAAATGCATTAGGTCTAAGTTCTCCGGTTATGTACTCTAGCGGTTTTGTCAAATGTGCAAATGTGCATTTTGTTTAGTCAATAGAATGTTTATAAATTGTTAGTAATTATTATTCTTTTAAATTTATAATTTATATTGTAATTATTATCTATAAATTTTAAAATTACATTTCATATGCATGAAAAAAGTAATAAATAATATAATATTGTTACGGAAATTATTTACACTACGGTGGTACTAGAATCTCCTTAAATACACAAATTTATTAATTAGTGTACAGGTGTAACCAGTGCCGCATTTAGAGGTGTGGAGGCCCTGGGACAATGAAGGAACTGAGGCCTCTAATTAACAATACGATGTAACACCATTAACATAAATGCTCCTGTTACATAATTACATATTTTTCTTATAATAAATGGTTCTGTCTAAGATTTTTACACTTCTAATTAACTAGACGGATTGGATTCATGTTTCTGTTGCGGTAAGAGTTGTAAAGTAACACCATCCATCGCACGCCGCCTAGACCGCCTAGGTCGGCTAGACACGTGCCTATTTTGCTTGGGGTAAACGCCGCCCTGAGTGTTTTACTGGTATCGTTGAATAGCTGCATTCCCCTCGAGGTATACCAACTATTTGTAGGTATTTACATTTTAATGTGCTACATCGACGACACAGTGGGCGACAGCGTGGATACTTGACGCTGACTGTTGTGTCTTTTGTGGGTTCGGGATAAACTTACTAGGCAGCAGTATAGTTCACACTAGTCGTCCAAAATCAAAGTTGACTAGTTGGTGAAAAATAAAAAATTGAGTTAGATATACAATTGTGTTTCACTGACTGTACTCTAGATGATGGTAAATAGGGTTTTTTATTAAAAGAAATTATACATTATCGTAAATCGTTATCAAATATGCTATAAAGCACCAGCTTTTAACTTAATCTACCAAAATATTACGGAAACAAAGTGGGCTAGTTGTAATTTCCTTACTATTGAAAATCTCATAGTAAAAATGGCAATTGCAAACTACAGAAACAAACTTGGCTAGTTAGTTTGTCTTGTTCGGTTCTTCTTCGATTCTTCCTGATTTGTTTTTAAATTTTAAAATGAAATACACATTACATATTATTACATATTACACATTACATATTATTTTTTGTTGCTGTTCTAAAAAAAAAATTACATTTTGCTAAAATGAAATGTTTCTTCTTCTTTAAATTTTTAGAAAATGATTAAAAACTGCTTAGCTACATAACAGGATCAAAACAAGGCTAGTTGCAAACTTAAAATGCAAATTAGAGGCGTTTAATATAAATAACAGTCATTTTATTATGTTATAGGGATTATTTCTCTGCATTTTCTTGAAGTATATTTCAAAAATATTTTCTGAAAATTTCAAGTCAATCCGCTGAATAGTTTCTGACATATCTTACTAATGCAGAACCACATCACGAGATGTGCGCTCTTTAGATGTGAAGACTTGATGCTTGACTCTTACAAGCAAGATTATCACCCTTTACCTCCAATTGTTGTAGATGCCATAAAACCAATTTATGAAGATCTGAGTAATGATAATTTACTCTCTAGGTGTATCAGTGGATTCAATGAAAACAATACTGAAAGTCTCAATTAGCTAGTGTTTAAAAGGGGCCCAAAAAGTGTGCAGTAGCAATATTATTGTAAAAATTACTGCACATATTGCTTGAATGTTGTACACATTCATTATTACATATTATGAATGCACTTTTGGTTAATTGTGGACCCAACTCTCACCGGTATACAGAAAAAAATAGATTCTGAGATTATAACTGAGGCTGACACGAAAGACGAAAAACCAAACTTTTTGAGAACTTGTTTCTTTTCAGCAACAAATTGTGATATTCACAGAATAATTAAAAATACTCCTTTTATCATGCCTCTAAGTGCACCTCACCTCTTAACAGAATTACAAAAAAGTTTATCATTTATTGCGATAGATGTTTGAATAACATTTTGGGCCTTTTCTCAGTTTCACAAAAACATCAACTAGCCAACTTTGGTACTGGACAACTCATATATGAGACCACGACACTACAACAAACATAGTAAGAGGTCGTCGGTGATAGGATTAGTATTGGAAATAGGCCAACGTTAAATAAATTAAAAAAAAAAAAAAATTCCTCGGTAGGGCCCCTGAAAATTACTCGGCAAGCCCAAACTGAACATGACACAACTCGCTAAATGTTCAACCTTGATACAATACCTCTGGACATTAATTAAAAATAACGAGTATTAATTGATTATGGATTGTACATTGGTATTGCTATATTTCACATGATTAGGCAATACGTCACAAACATTAAAATTCGAAAAGCAGTAACGACGGCGTCGGGGACGGCAACGGCAACGGCAACGGCGACGCAGCGTAAGGTGATGGCCGTGGTGAATGGCCATGATTCCAACCAAACGAACCTCCGGCTCCGGTTTATGTTTTCGTCAGTGATTGATGACACAAAATGACTTGTCAAAATGTATTTTTATTTGTTGCTGGATGTCACGCACAAAGCTGTATTTTTGTATTTATTATGTGATATATAAAATGGTCGTTTCTATTTATTATTCAAAATAATTTACTCAATCATTACATAATGCGTCAGAGAATTTGAAGATATTTGCAACTAATATATCGCCAATAAGGGTTTCAATTTATAAACTTTGCCCCATTCAGTTTTAGTACATTATTAGAATGAATGCTATTTATTTGGGATTCTTGTTTTTTGGCTGGATTGCCATATCTCAACAAAGATTATAATTGTTTATTTGGTAATTATTTTGATGTCTAATTATGTAATATTCCGTAACATAATAGGAAATAGGGCTTCATACGAAACGAATTAAGGCGAGAATTTCAAAAATCTCGTCTCGTTCTCGTTACTTTAGAAAAAAATGGGTATCGTTTTAGTAATCGTTTGTATCGTCTCGCTTTTACGAAACGAGAAGCAAAGTCTCGAGCGAAGACGAAAAGTCTCGTGCTCGTGTGATGCCATAGTAATAAACAATTTATGATGTAAGAATCTATTGCTCCAAGTACAACAGAACGATTACTCTCTTACTTTGAAGATGGTGACGGAACGTGGATGCATTCCACTCTGAAATTTCTAATTTAAATCCAAATTTGACTTTTTACACGTTAAAACAAAACACGATTAAAGTAATCAAATGCAAAGGTGTGAAACCCCTGCTTTAATAATACAACATCATTCTCGTAGACCAAAATCAGATTTTAGATAAAATTGTTAGCTTTGTCTCTGTTTGTTCAAGCTTTTCAAATGGTGCTGTCTCTATCTTTGTCTAATTTTGATCTGAATCAACATAGGATTGGAAGCAAAATGAATTATATGAGACTTACAGGTATCGAATAATACATGTGTGTAGAGCCGGTCCTGAAGACTCGGGTTCTCTCTCAAAACACTTAACTTTGAAACGCAGTCATATTTCTTTGAACCCACCTAATCTACTTGCCAAAAGTCCATCACTCATTGGACTTTGTTCATTTTAAATACTCTAATTTTATGAATGTTGTTACTGCAAGCAAACAATGTGTATGAAAATTATAATTGAACACTTGTTTTCATACGAACTCCTGAAATTACTCGTGGTATGCAAATACAAGAACTCGAACAAATATATTATGAAAATATTTATTTTTCTATTTGTGTTAACATAGTTTTAATGATATTTAAAACAAATATAAGCTTTCAAAATAGTTTTTTTTTATTGTTAATTAATCACAATTTTGAAGAGTCCGTTCAGAAAATCTCAGCACGGTTAATAAAATCAATTTACAGATATTTCATAAAAGATGGCTAAACTAACTCTTATTGTATAGTGTAATAAGGTCCAATTTGCAATGCAGAAGTAATTTATTTTTATCCTGGGTTCACAGATAGGCATTTTGTCGGTATTTCTCAATTTTCGAGAAGAGAAAATTCAACTTGGATTTCTCGAGAATTTTTCGAGTTCAAATAATGCACGTGATATATGTGCCCAGCCCCGGCCCAAATATTTGTGATTTTTGACGCCCCTAAGTAACACAATCCTATATGGAAATTTGGCGTCCTTATAAAATAGAACTCATAGCCCCCTGGTCGGCCCTGGTGTGAGTTGATGCACAAATTATAATGTAGTAGCAGAGGTGTGCAAGTCAATCAATCACAAGTGTGGAAAGCCAAACACAGATTTACATCCAGTTAGATTCAATCTCACTATTTGTATACAGGGGACAGTAGTAGTTAAATCGTTTAACATTTTCTGTATTTGATACGAGTATTCATTATATGATAATATTTTAAGTGTCATTTTCTTTATAGCAGAATTATCACACGAAAGCACATCAGATGGAAATTCCGAACACAATTCCTCTGGAGATGAAGACAGCCAAATGAGATTACGACTGAAAAGAAAATTACAACGAAATCGAACATCATTCACAAACGAACAAATTGACAGCTTGGAAAAAGGTACAGTAACTTTTATTTTCAAACGTATAAACTTTGTTTAAGAATAACAAAAATCATATTTCTTTAAGAGTTTGCATTGGTTGTTACATAGTCTAAATCTTATCATTTAAAATTTGTAAGATTCCCGTCGAACACCCTGTATTACTTAACAAGACAATTTGTTGTTTGGGTTTAGCGTATGGTATAAGCACGTGTACCCTTGCCGTGGTAGATAAGTTCTTTAAGATGATTAAATTCTTATGAGATATTTTCCTTCGAAGAGCCTTCGGGCTTTAATCTTATCATCGAACTAATCACGTTTACGTTCGAACGTATATGTACGATATGTGTACGATTTTGATCAGATTTTGATCAGATTTTAATTACATTCTCAACTTTAATTTACATTACTTGTCTAATGTTGTTACTTTATTTAATTAATTTTATATTAATGAGATAAGAATCTTGTCATTTAATTGACAATAATATGAGCCGTTTAGTAGACGTTTAGCATATTTCAGTGACATGCATCCAGGGTCGAAACCGGTTCATTTATAGCTCGAGGGAAACTAACTAATCAATGTGGTTCAATTAAAGTTTATTTATTATGTATATTTTATATACATTTTACTTAAACAAATCTATAGTGTACATAACACTTTAACTCAAAATTTCATGCTTATTGCTCCTACAATTTTTTAATACTTTAATACTTTATATCATTTACGTAAAGAAATCTTATTTTGCTAAAGACGTTAGAAATAACTGTAAACTAATATTATATAAGGAGTTATCCATAACCTCCGTCACACAAATAATTTCATGATTTTGTTATATCGAATTTACCGTTGGAAACTTCATCCGGGGTTACTCCCAGTAAACATTTTGGTGAAGTGTCCCTTTTTGTGACGTTTCTATCACTATTGCACCTCAATTATAGTTCGCATCAAGTTTATCTTCATTTATATTCCAACAGGTGTAATGGTTTCGCCATTTGTAGCAGATAAAATAGACATTTCATATGAACGACTATGAGAATCTGAACTGTAAATGAACTCTTTCATGACAAGACAATCATACGCATCTTCAGTGTAATGGCAAAGTGACTCCAAAATGTTTACTGGGTTGGTACACTTGTGGTCGCTTTCCCCCACCTGTGCGTGTGGCGTAATTAATGGATGAATACTTCTTGTCTTATATCATTTATGTAATATTTATGTTACTTATTTAGCGGATATGATGTATAGTTTAGGTTACGAGAGTTCGCCGGCGACTCATGGTTAATATAGGTTGTGCCGTATAAATCTGCGATACAATGGAAAAGCACTTCCTCACACTTTCACTTTTTGTAGCACTTCCTCACATTTTTTTATAATGCATATTGTAACTAATAAAATAAATTTCACCATCATATCACCATTTATGCGACTTTTATAACCTCTTTCAGGCATAAGTCACCGCCGAACTCTCGCAGTTTCGACTATAATTCTTTTCATTGTTTTTTATGAAATGTGTTTACATATTTTAATCAGATTTTATTTTAATTTACATTACTTGCCTAATGTTGTTACTTTATTTAACGTAATTTGCGAAAAAATGTAGTTTTAAAAAAATTTGCTAACACGGATGTTTTAGAAAAACCCCTGTCTTCGGAAGGGCTTCACACGAGCACGAGACTTTTCTCGTCTCGTAAAAGCTACGATTACTATGTGACGAGTACGAGACTAAAACGATAACTATCTTTTTTTAAACTAACGAGAACGAGGCGAGATTTTTTAAATTCTCGCCTCATCTCGTCTCGTGTGAACCTCTAGTTTTCGGTATCCTCTGAGCCCAGCCTTGTGCTGTCATGTCAGATCATGTGCAGTTATTCCCATTTCCCAATATTTATCTTGCGACAATCCATCGCAATGCAATTGACTTCTTCTATTAATAGACATGGTCCAGATGGCAAATTTCTTTTACTTTCTATTGTTCTTTTACATATCAAGAACAGACTTGTAAGACTCAGTAACTCATATGTCACTTACAAACTTTCGTTCTTCTACGTCGAAAACAAACATTTAGGAAAAGTCATGAAATTTCATTCAAATCCATCACCAAGATGTCTACAAAACTTACGCTTTTGTAGCAGGATGATTGCAACGGTAGGGGGTAGAGGGCTCATCAAATGCAGACTTCTTTGTTTATTTGCGTTCTTTGCACTTGACTTAATAGATACTCGTATGTAAACATTAGAAAGTGACACTCTATGTTATTTTTACAGAATTTGAACGCACGCACTATCCAGATGTCTTTGCACGAGAGAGGCTGGCGGAAAAGATCGGCTTACCCGAGGCACGTATCCAGGTACTGATTATGGGTGCTATCTTTTAAGACAAAGTCAAATTTTAAAAATACCCTAATTCGACTTGTGACAATGTTTGCCAGTAAAACTACTGGGTAATTAATCGATTGATGCAGTTTAATTAAGTATTTATGACGAACGTCGGTTTGTATCTGCCTTGACAGCAAGTTTCAGGCGATTAGGTGTGAGTCTCGCTAGACCACCAGACTTTTATCTGGCTCGAACTCACTAATTAAACACACTAACTTCTACGACATATCAGAATCTCGTACAAGATGATAAACAATTACTGAAATTCGATTTTCTTAAAAGAAGCACCCAATTAATTGAAATATAGAATCTCTAACTGTGTCAGTATTCTGTTAAAAATTGTATGGAATTTTCTTTAATGAATTTGATTTTGTCTTGTTATACACTCTATTTGTCTTAATCCATTCAAATGTGATATACGTTACTTATATTTCTACAATAATATTTTACATGTTCATAGGAGATATTTTGTTACGTGAAAGAATTATTTTCATCTTGCTTGACAACACTGCTATATCGACTCCATAATATAGTGTGCAAATACGATCTTTGCCTTTTCTTAGAATTTCATTATTTGAATTTAAATTGATCAACACCTAAACTCTCTGTACACGTTTGCCTGTGCATAAGAAGTAAACAGTCGTAACTATAAAGTTATTGATTTTGAAGCTGTTTTAAGAACTGTTCTATCATTTTTCGTTCTCATATTTGATGAATTCCTGACTGTGATTTTTGAAGCTTTCTTAGTGTGGTTATTTTCTGGTTACCCAACCCCATATATACAGAAATACAACTTTACCAAATTGTTATTATTTTAATTATATATACTTGCTGATTTAATAAGAGCTTATTCTCGTACTTTATATATTAAAAACAAGCTTGGATCAGCTTTTACAAGTACTCTAGATATTATAAGTACATACAAATATATATTTTACAGGAAAACATATTATTTCTTTTCAAAATGAAAAGAAACAAAATTGTGATGTTACTCGCATTTGTTGTTTCCGTTTGAATTATATAAGCTTTTTTGTATTTGTGAATGCACGTGTATCCTAATGCTCGTAGTCCGTAGCTCTGGATCTCCGTAACCCCATGAAGCCGTAGCACCGTAGCGCTGTAGCGCTGTAGAGCGAGAGACCGTAGAGAACCAGCATGCATTTCGCAACAGTGACGTAGACACGTACATTGTATACATAGCTCGTGAAAAATACACTTTACAAAAACGTTTTAAGAATATTCGAGTATTATATACTATAAGGTTTGTTGTTTTATTTAAATATAAACCTTCAAAACGAAAATAGAAACAAATTTCCGATAAATCAACTTAATTACCGATAATATTTTACTAAATACGGAATCTCTAATAATAACGCATGGTGGGCGAGAGTATTGATGCTTGTAGAAAGACTGCTATATCTGGGTTCGATCACGGAACAATTGTTTATTATTTGATTTATTTTATTTATTTGATAATGTCTTCAGTGTTCATTGGTGATAGGACTCAACATCAAAAATAGGCCGACATTAAATAAATTTAAATAATAAATTCTAAAAATTATTTATTACTATTTTTATTGTAATGTTTTTACCATTACGCACTACATTCTTCCACCTTAAAGCAATAATTTACACTTTTTTTTTCTTAATTACATTTTGTGATCCCTATTATCTACCCATTCTCACTCCTTCCAAAGGAAAAAAGAAAACTCCAAACAAGACAGATAAATTTAAACCGCTCCTGCTTCTGTCTTCCTGCTACTCTCCCTCCTGTTTCTACTCTGTCATTCCTTCTCTCTATCTCCGCCATCCATCGCTTCCCTTCACTGCCTCTCTTTAATAACTGCACAATCTTCTTTTCACTTTTTACTCTTTTTTCACATGATTACTTAATGTGCTCCAGCGTTTCTATCTCTCCCCAACACACTCTATTTCCCAGTATCTGCTGCCTTTCTCTTCGTTTCCCAATCTAAATCTTGCGATTCTTCTTATGTTCCTTGTCTCTGGTTCCGGTATCTCTTTCTCCCAAATCCTGTTGTATCTTTTACTAGTTATTATTATATTATATTAATTGTGTGTCTCTCGGCTATACAATCTACATTCTTAATACATTTCATAGAACTTCAATTTGAAATTAAACTTAAACTATTCTAGACCTTTTTATTTCCAAAAGTACTTTCTGCTTCTTCTTCTCTTGATTCTCTCCTTTCATTTTCCCTAGTCCTCCTTCATTTTCATCGTTTCCTCACCTCTTGTCTTCTTTGTCTCCTACCCTAGATAAACCCTCTATTATATTTTCACTATACTTCTTCCCTTCTGTCTGCATTTTCACTTTTCCCGCCTTTTACGTCTTTCACTCTGTTTCTTTTGTCCGATATCTTTCATTATATTCGCTATTTTGAATTTTCCTTCCTTAGCTCCTCTTCTACATTTGTGCTTTCCTCTCTTCTTTTTCTCTAAATTCTAAAAGATTATTTTATGATTCTAGTACCAAAAGAGAAGATATCATTTTTGCATTTGTAAAATATAGCATGTGTTCATTATTATGCATCGGACTGTCTTTTATCCCTCTTTCCGCTGTCACTGCTCTCTTCAACATGCATGGCTAAATTTTTCATAAAACAAAACGCGAATCAGAAAATGAAAATCACGAAACGAACAACAACACTCGTTGTAACAAAATGTTTTTATGTTTATGCTTTTATTTTTATTTTTTAGTATTTTGTATGTACTGTATATATACATACACTTAAATATTATATACTTAGTACATACTGTATATATTAATCCATATATTTCGCGTATATAAATTAGATACTGCATTCTGTATGTACACGAAAGATGCTGCCTGTATATGTTTCACTTATATAAATAACATAGAAATGTAAGAGAATTATTACAACATATTTATCGCCGTGGCCGACCGACAGAATCAATTTACCTTGATAACAACCAAACCCATAAAAAGTAGCTCTTGTTCTGAGATCGAACCCGCCGACACAGCAGCTTAACTTCAAGTATCAGTGAGAATCAAACACCGCGACACGGTATTATCTTTTCCGAACTTACAGATAATTAGATGTTATTTTGTTATCTATTAATTTATTTTACGCTAGTGCATTTTCAATTCTGTAGAAGCCTAATGTGGAAAGGTCGTGGACTCTTAAGCTACTCTTGAGACGGGGTCGATTCTCAGATATAGAATCAATTAATCCCATAAATACCTCACCAAATAAAAACCAAAATTATAAATGAACAAGTATACCACTCAAAAACTAAACAAATCTTTTAAATTCGCACATTTATTATAAAGTGCAACCTCGATATATCGAATCTTAAAGGAAACGAAAACACTTCGATTTATCGAGGTGATTTCTGACTGACTTCGATATATAGAGATTCACACTACAACAGTTATACACTGCAATTAGAACAATTACATTATAATTATAAAATACTCTTACAGTAATAATAATAATACATTAACATTGATTTTTAAATATTTTGCAAATATGTAATCATTTTGTAAAAAAATTAGTGCATCTTCAAAAAAAATCTGCGTAAATGCGAAATGTCGAGGTTTATTCTGACCAGTCATTAGACATGGTAAAAATAACATGGGCGAGATAGGTAAACTCCAGTAGAATGGAAAAATTTCGATTTATTCGATTTGCGATTCGATTACGAGATATGACCTACTAGTTGAAATCGCTGTAACATTTGAAGAAAAAGTGCATAATAATATTTTGTATATAAACCGATAATCACCTCAACTTTATTTAAATATGCCAAATCTTCGTTAGTTGGAAGAATTACATCAAATGCTGATATCTCGAAAACCACTACAAAATAGACGATAAATTGCATTACGACAAACTAATCGGAAAACGGAAAATTAACATTGAATAACACTGAAGACAAGATTTATCTTTGTATTGACTTGAAAGATTGACAACGACCTGTCTTATGACAGAGTTTTGTCGTAAGTCTTCATATGTTATAAGATCAAAACAATAAAAAAAAGCATTATTTCGATAATGTTTTTTGACGACACAGTTAATATATAATTATTTCTATAATTACGAAATGATAAAATAACATTTGAAGAATACTTTGTGAAATTTTCATAAAGAAATATCAAGAAATGAGGCATTGACAGTGAATCTCCGCAGACATCACAAAAGAAAGTAACATTACGGCGCCACTCAAAACTCATCACTGGATTATCTGAAATCGAAAAACTAACATGATTTTATTAATAGATAACTTTCTGCAGGTAACCCTGTCGACTTTTTTTTATTGATTTTTCAATTTTTTACACCACTTGAAAGTCAAAATACCGATTTTTCATGAAGAAAATCAAAAACTTTGGTATTTTAAAATACGTTAAAATTAAATAAAACAATAAAGAAAGAGTTTGCAAAATTTCAAAAGGATCCGTCCAGTAGATTTTGAGCTAGAGAGGACACCGACTGTTAAAAAGCTAAGTGTGAGAAAATCGCGTTTAAAAGTTTCAAAGAAAGCCGAAACCACACCAGAGAGGTGAAGACTTAAAACTCTATATCTCCGACAGTTTTACTCCAATCGACTTCAAATTTTTACACAATAAATTTAATATGTTTTACATTAATATAAATATAAATAAATAAAAAAAAAATTGAAACCTTACCTCCCCCTTAAGAATGCAAACTTAGAATATTTATATTTATTATCTCCAAAGAAGCACATATGCATCATACTTTTTTACGTGTAACCTATAATATACTAATAAAACCAATTTGAAATTACCAAACGCGCTTGAGTAATCGTGAATGGTTTTCCAAAGAACAGACAAATAGAAAATGAATTCAAAAATGAAAATACATCTACAGTACATGAAAATACATGCATATGTACAGCAAGTTTACATGTGTATGTGTGTGTGTGTAATGTAACTACTCGTACAAATAACTCCATGGTTGGGCATTAACTTAAGTGGTTTGGTCGTGTACGAGCAGTGAGCATATTTAATGAAAATGCGAATTAAAAGTTTCTGTATCTTTTAGAATACATAAATTATATTATTACATTTATTCTATATACATGCTTGTACTTACTTATAAAGAATTTCAACACGTTACGTATATTTCTTTTTGAAATTTGAAAGAAAAATGAAATCGGTTTGACAGCTATTTAAAATTTGAAAACTTGTACTAAAAATTTTAAATAATTCATAATATAGTAGTGCAAGGATTTATATGCGAAAAAAATCGATAACATGGAAAAAAAATCGATAATATGCAAGGCAAAGGAATGTACTACTCAGTAAATTTTCGTTACAAAATTTTAATTATTATTATTCAGTTATCCTAGAAGAAATGCAATCTAATTGGTAGAATTAATATTGAAGAATGTAACGCCTAACTGCAAAGATGTTAAATAAATAAATACATATAAGATTGGAACATATTGTAAATATCGTATACAGGCAAGAAAGTTGAATAAGCTAAAGCCAAAAATAAATTGAACGTAACTGAAAATCATTGAAAAGAAAAATTAAAAGTAGTGCATTATATTGTGATAGTTATTTATGGTCGTTTTTTATTATACGAGTAATTATTTATTCAAATGTAAGCAAAATTACATTGTAATGTGTATTCCTATTGTAATAGTTACCACCGTTGAGAAAGTGGCGCCACTGTCTACAAAGTGAGTAAACGTCATGTATGTTTAATTTGCATGAATAGGTTCGAACATTTACATAAAACTTTAGTAACTTTTATAACTATACCTGTACTTAATTCTAATATAATATACTTGTGCTAATAAAGCAAATAATGACCTCAACGTTTCCGACATAGCACCTTTATATCCTCCTACAACGTTGCCAATATATATGATGTCTTGGCTTATAATATATATATATATATATATATATATATATATATATATATATATATATATATATATATACGTGCAATCAGAGCGGCTGTACTTTAAGTATACACAAAACAATTTTTTTTAAAATCACAAAATATCATATAATACCCCAATTACATACTCACTTTATACTTAGGAAGTTGCAAGGAATCAACTTAATCTCTATGCGAATTAATTAAAACTTATTTTCGCTCGAAGAAATATTTTCCGTGCGCTTTCCACAGCGTACGTAGCTGCTCAATATGGCAATATGGAATATGTGATACATCGCATAGCGCGTGAAACAGTAGATACTCAGTCTGGCAAACTATGTAAAGAATATAGCGTTGATCCGTGCACCGCACGAGAATGAATATTACCGGGGCTTGCTGAAATAACATGACATGACCATTAACCATTTCGTCGCTAATAAATCTCGTCGGATTGATTATGTATATAAAAAATAAAATTATTAATAATAAAATGTCGTTTTATTGCAACTTTAAGTCATAATTCTCTATATGGGAGTAAAGTGCACACTGTGTGCAATATATATTATATGTGTACTATACTACTGCCACATAAGTTGTATGATTATAAGAGCACATACTCAACTTCTTTTTATTTGAGTGCATCAACTTTCAACAGTTATTAGCACTTAAAACATTATATACGTTTATCAACATTTGCAATACATAATTTACAACTTATACTCGTATACTTAAAATAAAGAGATTAAATTAGTTTTATTGATAAAGTCAACTTAATTTCGATAATAACCAAACACAAAAATATAGTGGTGTAGTACAGATGAATAATATAATTACCAGAAAGGTAGTTTTGTGGAGAAAAGTTGCGTTAGTGGGGACGAGCCTTTACTTGTCATCAGTAAATCCGTCTATTATATGTATTCATTGCAAATGGACATTAGATCAATTTTATAAATAGCCATTTCATTCTCCAGAATACTTTAGCTCAAAAGCGGTATAAATAACTGAATTGTGCTCTTTATGCGCCAGCCCTCTCTCGCCCACCCTCGCAAAATAAAGGTTTGTAACTTTCTTTACTTTAGAAATGAGTTTGAGTTTGATATGCTCTTTTATCAGATTTGAAGAGGATGGGTTGGTGAGGGGGAGGGAGGGTGAGTGGTGGGCGCTTCAAACCACGGTACACGGTGTACGGTGTCGTCCAACCCTCCGACATATCTGTAAATGTTCTGAAAGGGCCATGAGGTCACAGTACTCGTACGCAGCCCCGGGAAACGATGCTCATATTAAAGTATCTATTACTTTAGTAGTTAAATCTTAAACATTCATTCATTATGTCAAATGCCTTCAAAAGGTCAATTACTTTTATACGGCAAACAAATAGAATAGTTGCAGGGTGCCACCCCTACCGGTACTACTGTAGCACAGCAACCCCCTATCCCTACATGAATGACCAATTCTAATTGAATACAAATACCTTCTTAGATAAAGGACTTCACGTATCTCTTTATGAGTCAAGGATTCTGAACTGTAAAACAGCCACAAATATTTTAAGGATTCGTTCCTTAAGTAAGGATAATGTTCCACTCTAAAAAGTTTTTGTTCAAGGTTTAATCTATTTAAGCCTTTTGTTAACCGTGTTCATATTTTGGCAGTTTTCGCGTTTTTAAAGACTTTTCCTCCCGTTCCATAACAGCGTGTTGTAGAAGCCTCACAGTGCATGGATTAGGCACACGAGGCACTGGTTGCAAAACTTAGCCCCGAATCGGCCCAACCGAATGAGAATGGAACTGTATTGTTAGTGAGAGAACGTTCATCCTTGGTTGCATGGTTTTGATGATGACATCAAATAAGAGATGTTCACGAACACTATTGAAATGTATTTAAATACATACATACAATCAAATAAGACACAATAGCATCCCCTGTTTTGCTATTGTTTAAAATTCTATAGAGTCACGATACACGGCTCGACTACCAGTTTAGTTTCATTCGTGCCTTGTGTTTTCTCTCACTCGTATACACGTTCGTTCTCTCACTAACAACACAGTTCCATTCTCATTCGGTTCGGGAAGATTCGGGGTAAGGCTTGCAACCAGCCGCCTCGTGTGCTGAGGGTCTTAGTCCGCCACTGGTTATAGAAGTCGTTAATCTACACCCATGTTCTTGTAATCAATTTTACTCGTACTCCGTCAGTAATTGTTTAATTTTACGTATTACGACGTACTCCTAACTGACATAAACATCTGTAGTACAATGAATAGCACACTGCGATTGAATTGCCGAATTACTTATATTATAACGTAAATATGTGTACAAGTATATCATCCTTCGTCCTACGTCCTTCGTCCTTCGTCCCCGACATTGAAATCAACAGCACTCCTTCTGCTCCGTTGCTCCTGCTGCTCCTGCAGATAATCTGGCGGCCACACTGCTGCAGCATGAGCATGACCCCTACTATTAATGTTTGCACACGATCAAGTACATTTCATACAAAACTTGAACATACAAGAAGGGGCCTTGCACACCCTACGCCCTACGCCCTACAACCTTGTTTACATCGCTCTTTATTGTAATAACTTCTTTTAACATGCGTGCAAACTGACATAAGCATAACAAAAACATAACCATGGTTATTTACATTTACATTGCATATTTATTTGCATAATTTTTATCGAAAGAGAAACAATCACGGTTTTATTAAGTAGACATTACACTCTCTATGTCTATTGATATTTAAATTTCATCGTTTTATGTCTTGTTTATATTGTGGCAATGATAGTCCAATATCCCAGAGCCCCCAGACCTACATCATTTTAGCAGAGATGAAAGTTTGAGAATAAATAGTGTGATATTTGGTTAGGAATGTATGCGTAGCAGGTGTAATGTCGGCAGTTCACTCTCGCCGAGACAGGCGAAATCGCTCTCACCTCGTTTTGGCCTACCTCTGTTGATGAGCGATATTTTGACACAAGCCAAAAGAAACGAGAGGTGACACCAATAGCCATGTTCATTCTCGGCACATCGACAAATGTCTTGACAAATGTCTCGCCGAGAGTACGTACAAATCTCACTCACTAAGGTGAAAGTATGACGGCTAGCTACAGATGGGTCCTAATTTCCACCAGGCGCTTTAAAGCTCTTAACAAAATTAGGTAAACTAATTTCAGATTTGCTACGTCTGATAATTCTTAAAAAAAACTTTTTGAACAGGGTCTTAACCATATTTTAGAATCTGGGGCCTTATTCCTGAGTCTTGCGAACTATGGTCGTGATTGAACATATATGTTTTATATGAGCGAAACATTTTACGAATCAATTTTAAAAGAGTATTTCTGAACTATAATAATATTTATTAATAAATTTCTAGAATAGTACAGGAATACTCTTTTCGTGGTCAAGTGATTCGTAAAGTGTTTCACTCATATAAATCAGATCTGTTCGATCAGGATCATTGCTTGCAATACTCAAGAATACGGGCACAGGTATTAAAGAAAAATCAGATCCAGGTATAATAATTTTCATAATATGTCATACCATGAATTGTTTAAAAAATTCAGACAAAAATGTATCTTAAAAAAATTAATAACCAATTCTTATTTGTCTATTAAATTTTAACAGTGTAGGTCTGTATGCTCTGGGATCTTACTCTATGATGTTTCAATGCTTTGCTAAGATTTCTTTGAATTCAATTCTGAGACCGTCAATAATGTTATGTCGTATACTTTAGCATAAGAGAAAGTTGCTACATTATTGTTTATCCCACTGAAAAAGTTGGCGTCGCAAGTAGTCTGTTGCAGTATGAGAGCAGCACAAGCCCCTTGCATCACGAACTGAAATCTAAACCGACTTTTCTCAAAGATATATAACAATTCAGTGAACTACACTGCTGCCTATTCAGTTTGTTTATATATTAGCCTAAAATACAACGCGAGGTTGGGATACGAAGCTGGAGACACAGCAGACTGGCGTCACGTCTCAGCTCCTGCGCCGTGGAAACTAATTCTGCTACTACGTTTTATTTATGTAGTATAAACGTACAAAACACATATAGTGCCATGGCAACAAGATAAACAAACTTTAATTAATACAATTACAAATGGTAATAACACAAGTACATGGAAATATTTCAGTAAGGCTGGCTTCGGGATTTGGGTAAAAATCAACAAAACGAAAAAGATACTGAAGGTCATATAATGTTATCAGAGATGCCAGATGCCAGATATAAATTCATCTCTCGGCAATCTGTTTCGTGTTGCTTACAATGTCATCTTCACCTATATAGAAGGAAGAACCCCTTCTACATTTTGGGCGCTACTGTTGGTTTTAGATCAATAACGGTCTGTAGCTAAAACATGCGTAGAAACATGGCGTGCTGCACCCCAAAGCCGAAGGACGTGGCAACAGAATCCCAACATCCAGCATCCAACATTCAACATTCACTTGAACGCACTTACAATCAAATAGAGAAATAAAGTAAGAACAATGATTGTATTTTAAATGGAAGAAACTGACTAAATGGTGAACTGACTCTCTGAGCAACTCGCCTCGCACACTGAACTAAAATTAAATCAAACTTCTATTGAATCATTCTTTGTTGGTGGGAATTTTTATAACTCTAAAATATAACAGGTCAACTTTTATAACCATTGTTTTAAGATCCTGAAAACTTGAGTGTGAACATTTGAATTTTTTTTCTACTTGGAATATCCCTATATTTATTTGAATGCATCAACTTTCAAAAGTAATTAGCACTTAAAACAATATATATATTTACTAGAGCGCTTACCTCCGTCGCAAGGCGACGTTTATTAAGTGTATATGCTTTGAATCCAACAAAATAATTTCAAATTGAAATATTTAACTCGTTCAATAATAAAATAATTTTTCATTTAAATTAACTAAAAAAAAATTTTTTTTCAACAAAATATAAAATATTTTCCATTTATTCGTAATTAGATCAGCTTTTTTTCAAAATTTGGGATTTTCTTTTTCGATTTATAAATTAGTTACCAAAGTTAGCCTAAATATACAATTTCTAGCCCAATTTTTACCCCCGGCAGAAACCGCTCCGTGCTCCCAAATAAAATTTTTGAATTTTGCATTTTTTTTTTTATAAGATATTTCATTATTAAGCAATGCAAAATTTGAGTTTTCTCCAAAGTTTCCTTCCGGGCCTCCTAATTTTCTCAACGCCCCCTTTTCTAATTATTCAATCTCTAATTTTCAAAAAATGTTAACATTGAACATCGTAGTACACATGCCAAATTTCAACTTTCTATCTTTTACGAATTAAAAGTTATAAAGCAAAAAGTAGAAAATTCTTTTTTAGATTTTCCAAAATTACGGGTTTACGGCTTTCAAGAAAATGCGCGGAGCCGTTTTACAATTCGCTGGAGTATATAAACAAATAAACTTTCACTTGGAACATTTTAATATAGGATAAACATTTGCAATACTTACGAGTATGGGTATCTAAAATAAAGAGATTAAAATTTGAATTTTTAAAATGAACTATGGCAGACCTGTTTTCCCATTTTCTCACGTGTGCATTTAAAAATGGTGTTGTGGCCTCATATATGTCATATCTCTGTCTAATACGTTTATAATTAAATGGACACATAATTAATTTAATAATAACCAAACTCTGAAAATATTATAGCTGGTCCGGTTATCGAACCTGAAGACACAACAAGTAGTCTGTAGACTTGGTTATTGAGTTTAGACTAGATAGAATGATTTTTGATAAATTTATACTGGATCGTTAAAAACATATCCATAAACTCTATATCCAAACTCGTTAAAAAAGTTATGTGGCATGTACTTAATATTGACTTCTAAACGTAAATGTTGCATAAAAATTACTTATGATTTATTATCTAGAATTTTGTATTATATCAATTTATGGAAATCTTAATTATAACTTTTCTAAGTATTTTCACAAGTCTTAACGCCATTTTCTATTTTTCTTATAGGTTTGGTTTAGTAATCGTCGCGCCAAATGGCGGCGTGAAGAAAAGCTGCGTACACAAAGACGAGCCGTGGAGCAAGTAGGAGGAAGCCCCCCTGCACCGCCGCCTCCTTCAGCACCTAGACTACCTCTTAACTCTGGTTTCAATAGCATGTATCCTTCGATTCCGCAACCCATAGCAACAATGGCTGAAACTTATAGGTAAGCAGTAAGCAGTAAGCTTTACAACTTACAATATTTCGTAGAAATGTAGCACCGCACACCGGCTTTTAACAGTTTAATGTACCAGACGTCAAACGACTGCACGTTACGAAACTCGCATAAAAGGCTTAGCAAAGATTAGTTGCTCATTTGAGTTTGGAAGGACTCGCTCAAAGCGTGCTCAAAGCGCAACGAAATGACAACTGGTCTTAAGAGATTCATTAGCCAACACTTCACTGCATTTACGAACTTTTAATTATTATTATTGTATTTTATTTATTTACTTTATTATTTAAATGAACGGAATTACTAATGCTAGCATATTTCATGGGATATATTCCCGCAAAGGGGCCACCCGTTAATTGCGCCACACTCAAACCAGGGAGAACTGCTCCCATAAGTGTGACAAGACGTGACATAGGGGAGGAGAATTAATCTAAAATCGACTCCAAAAATAAAATATGGTCAGGACCAAAAAGCGAAAATATTTTTTTTTAAATGTGTGACTTCACAACAGGAGGACGAGGTTTGCAATGTTTGACAATAGGGAGTGGGTGGAGGGGGGTTTAATAATTATAAAGTTTGTGTGACATGCATGTCACTTTAAATTCATGTAATATTTTATTTAAAGAAAACCTAGTAATCTAAATCAGGAAGAGTTTTATTTTAATATTTTATAGATATTCTAAAGAATCTTTGTATCTAAAAAGAATATCTTTAATATTCTAAAGTATCTATGTATATATTATAAAGTATCTCTAAAGTAATTCTGTACTTAATTAAAATTGTATGAAATATGGGAATATGCCTAAGCATTCCCTGCATTATTTATAATTTAGTCTTTAATTTATGTTTTCTTTGTTTTTTTAAAATCTTACAAAAATTAAAAATATTAAATTAAAAAAAACTATATTATATCATGACCTCCAAATGTGACAATCTGTAAAAATGCAGTAAGATTTATTTTTAAAAGAAGTTCAATGTCAGTTTTTCAAAAATATAGAATTAAACAATTTCTATTACTAATTGTTATTAAAAACAGCAACTTTAATTATCCCATTTTGTCCAACTGTCGAACTGTCAAAATTTATATTACAAGCGACGCATGCGCACCAACTAAATTAACTAAACTTAAAACACAAATGTGATCAAGAATGCCTATTTTAAAACATGAAATCATAAGACGCGCCGAACTTGGCTTCTGTGTCTCCCTAAATATTTATCCCTAATAATACAAAATATTTAAAATTATCGTGTTAGAGTAACACACACTTTTATTTTACCTTAAACTAAAAAAATATTCCGACTTTAAGCAGTAAGCAGGTATTTTATTTCGCAAATAATGTAGTGACAGCTATTCTTATCGTCTTGTGGTGGGAATGTTGAAAGGGAAGAGTGGGAGTAAGCGGGGTAAGATCCTCGTTGATCTTTCGGGTTATGTTTTGCCTTCTTCTTTACGCCAAACACGTATGAACTTTGACATGTACAGTCAATCTGTTCAAGTTGTCATCATAGTTTGGGTCTCACCAAATTCAACCATTTTAACAGAGAATTGATGTCTTGTCGTTAATATAACGAAAAAATAACGAATACGCGACGTACTGATTGGATCTTTACGTACATTTCGTTGTGTTGTTAATGTCACGGCTTCATTTTCAAGGGAGGATGAGAGAGATGCCCCCCCCCCCCCTCCTCATCATGTTAAATACGGACATAAAATCTGTATTCAACTATTTTAATCATTTATAGTTTTGAATTCTAAGGCGTAATCACGATAATGATAAATCTCGATTGGCGGGCCACATTTGATTAGAATTGAAGTTAAGATTCCGAAAATAGATGTCTAAGTCGGTTCTGGAATAAAACTAATATTTAATAACTAGTTAGACATTTCTGCTATTCATTCATTTGATTTTTACTAGGTTCACTATTTTTTCTAGTTAACACTGTTATTTCCTTTTGCGTTACTTCATTTGAGTGACGGGTTTAGGGTCAGTGTCACACTGTCACCAATACCTAGGTAAAAATGATGCCTGAAATGATTGAGCTTGTAGCAATTTTGAAATTTGGGATTTTGCAACTTTGGTCAATTTACGCAGTCCAACAACATCTCCTCGAATGCGGCCCCAGAGCGGTAGCTAAAATTGAAGTATAGCACTTTGACATCCCCATGGGTTTTACTCCTTCCCTCAGTCTCCGCCTCCGCCTGCGCCACCTACAGAAGATGCTTCTTGCGATTTTTTGTTGACGCTATCGTTTTCACTTTCAGTTCTATGACATCGTCACTAGGTTCCATGACTTCCAGTTGCCTTCAACAACGAGATGGCTATCCTTACATGTTTCCGGATCCGCTGCATACTTTGGGAGGGCCCTATGGACACCCTCGGGCTTCGTGTAATCCAGCTGCGGCTCACCAGCAGCCCCCGCCGAACCCCCATGCTGCGTACGGCACACCCGCTTCGGCAGCAACGAGCACGGGTTAGTATTGACTATTGATATATATATTTAAATTGGTTTTTCACTCAAATAACAGATTTTCAATGTAAACAGCTCTTGAACATATTTAGAGATTGGCAATTTCCATACGGGACGCGACGGGACGGGACGGGTTAAGTCCTTTTTCTATTAAGTCGTTTACCGGTTATTCTTGAGAGATAGGCAGCGAAGTAAGGGATGCAAATCCAGGTACAGAATAGGGTTATGATTGAAGGAGATTTTCAGAGGAAAATCCAAAAAGAGTAATGTAAGAGTAAACAGTTTAATAAATCTTAGGGCTTCACACGAGACGAGATAAGGCGAGAGTTTCAAAAATCTCGTAATCGTTTGTCTCGTCACATCTCGTTGCAGTGAGAATTTACTCCTAAGATAATCCTAAGATATTTCGGCTAATTTTTTTTTATTCTAAATTTTTCACACACTAAGCATATCGCTTTTTTCTAATCATTAATTGTATCAAATTTAAAAGAAAATTTAAACTTTGAAGAATTTTTTTTTATACACAGTTTATCAACTATTTCAATTTCACTTAATGCATCATCACTTTCATCTAATCTCGGCCTTTTCATCAGGCTAACACTACTAACATCTACACTCAACGACATTTTTGCGGCAAAATGTCTTCAAACAATCGCATTGTAAATAATTTATATTCACATTTAATTTATTTTAAAACATTCGTTTCCGTTCGGCTACAAAATGTTGTAAAAGACAAAATAATAAAATCAAATATTTAAAAGATGTTTGTTTACCAGACTTTATATTTCGTAAATTTACGACCTAACCTTCTTTGTAATAAAAAAAGGTTGAACCTTTATGTTGCTATTAGTTTATTTTTCTAGCAATTTTTTTTTTAAATAACGTCAACAAGACCAGAAGCGATCTCTCGGATCTCGCCGTATTTGCTCTGGGTCCTGTCTCAATAGTTTTCAGAAATGTCTCGTCTCGTAACATCTCGCTTTTACAAGACGAGAAGCGAGAAGAGATGAGAAAAGTTTCGTGCTCGTGTGAAGCCCTAATAAATATACAAATTATAAACGGAAGCCGAGACCATAGTCGCATTAGCGCTAACCGACTGTCTTCAAATCCAGTCTTCGATTCCCTGACCAGTGCTGTGTGCTGTGGCCTGCCCTAACACATACAAATTCTACATCATAAATTATTTTTCATAAATTTTAAATTTGTTACAGGTGTCATTTCAGCAGGGGTGTCCGTGCCCGTACAAATCCCAGCCCAGGTCCCCGAGCTCTCCGCCGCAAATTATTGGCCTCGACTCCAGTGATCTCAACTTTTTGGGCTGCCAGCGCGTCTTTTGGGCGCTCCGGTGAGCCCGCATTTTTCAAACACTCCAGAAAGTCTAGACGCCGCCTAAGAATGTGTCAATTAAAAATAAAAAAAATAAACAGATTTTTTATTCATAAGAAGACAATGATAAAAGTGAAAATAAATTTTATTAATTTATTTTATATTTAATAATTAGTAAAAGTTCTTGTAGTGGATACGAAGGAATACGTTTGTTAACTACCAATAAGAATTGTACATAGGACTTAGGACGACGACGATCGTATGGATGCGATCGATGCGGTCGATGCGGCCGATGCGGATCTCCGTCAGTAGAAAACTTGCAGTGTTAATGTGTTGTATATTTATTTCAAGTGAATTTTGCACTCCAATATATTTTTAATTTTCAATAAATTAAAACTGTATCTGGTACAGAGTGAATTATAAAACACCCTGTACTTTATGCACAACGTTATTGGGTTAATGCTGGAATATACAGGGTGTCTCTCACGTAAGATCAAAATGATACCTTTCCATAAAATCACCCTGTTTATAAAACATAATATTATAAATTGTTTGTCAAGGGGGGCAACTGTAACAGCGAATAGAGTTACGTTACAATGCCAAGTGTTCGCCATTAGACGGCTGTGAGAGCTGTATGCCAAACTACAATAATAAAAATAAAAGCAGGTCGAAAATTGCCCGGCAATCAATTTTTATTAAAAGTTACAAAAAAGCAGAACTTACAAAAATTTTATAAATCATAAACTAAGCCTACTAATATTTTACGAATATTTTTTCTATAATATTGTTTTCTATTTTTACATGCAAGTCACATTTTATTAGTGTCTATATTCTACATATCCTTTTTACTGGAATAATTATTTTTACTGGAGTAATTGTTATATAAGATTAACACACAATATTTATTAAAATGGTTTTATATAATTTCTTTATAAAAAAATTATTTCTAAAAAAATAAAACCAAAATTTAGCTAAAAAAATGTTTGCATACAATAATAATAATAGTTTATGTAAAATATACATTATATATATAAATAGTGTAATAAGTAGTTTTTCTTATAAAATATGATATTTTATGCAAAAAATACATAGATAACTATGTTTAGCTGGTTACATTATTTTGGTTATTTGGATTATTGGTTACCAGTTCCAGTCTTTAGTGCAATCATCTTCGTCTTTGAGACAATGTATGGTGCTCTAGCACCTGCTATTCATTTTGTTGTTGTTTGCTAAATAACAGTTGACTTTCTTGACAAACACATTCTGCAGCGCAGTCAATGCAACCGCCGCGCCGGTGCACAAACAGAAATGAGTTATTTAATTTATTGATTTTTAAATATAGTTTAGAATATTATGAATGTATAAAACTTATTTATAATAAACATAAAACGAATCAATAGTTATATATTTAATAAAAAAATGACCGACCCGGGTGACAGGGTTATCTGTAAAGCAGCAAAAAATTCTTGTATATATTAAAAAGACGTTCGAACTGTTTAAAAAACGATGTTTAATTTTGTGCCAAACACATTTAAAGGCGATAAAATCAGTATTGTTGAAAATAAATTTAGATGATCACCAAACATACGAATATGCATATATAATATAATAATACGTGTAAATATTAGCGTTCTTTTCGATAAGTTTAGAAAAATAAGTAAGGTTATGTTTTGTGTAATTGATGTAAAATAAGAACCCCCTCCTGCACAAGTTTCTTCCGACCTATAAGCAAAGGCGCATTAAGCCTTCTAAACGCCCTGACTCAATATCTTGTAAAATAAAAGAGAATGATATCAAATTGATATCTACAGCAGGACCGATTCAATTTTGCTGTTTCAGTGATGGCATAGTTGTTGCATGGTTTCAGGCGCATTGGTTATTTCGGCATTTATTCTCACCTGTCATCTAGCGCAAGTAATATTTTTACTGTTGAAGTGCTCTCCTAGTTTTCCAGATTTCTTGCAGCTAATATTATTGTGTTTTTTACATTTCTTAAATAAACACTTCAATGTTTTTTGCTTAATTAAGAAAAATATAGTGAAACCTCCGGCCATTTGCCAGCCGACTTAGACCAAGTGCGTTTAATTCGCCTCTGCTTATAAACTTCAGTTTGGACCTGGTACGGGGTGGGGTTGTAATCATAGTTTTGTATCTCGAATCCCGTGCTGTAAACGCTTGTACTTGTGTCCGTCTCCGATTTACGAATAGTTACCCTTTAAACACAAACGTAGCATTTATGTAACACATACATTTACACATGAATTATACATAAATACCACATAAGTGTGTTTCATGGGTACATTAACATGTTTTTTATTTGTAAGAAAACATAAAAGTAAAAAAACAATTGTACATTTGAATATGAACATAGGATTTTGATTGTTTAAATTTTAGTATGTAACATTCTCAATCATACGTATTTTAAAATATAAATATGAAAATAGGTGTCGTGACATATTTGTTGCTGTGATTATCTGAAGAACACGTCTGTTGAATTAATTAATAAAAGCGAGACTATTGTCCTGTACAATTCATTGTAATTATGATAATTCTTTATTTATTTCATTTTAGATTAATATTGTGATTTACACAGTTGAGGACAACAGCCGCTTTTAGGTTCGATCAGAAATTTAGAAATAAGTGTAGTTCTTAAATAAAGATACCAAGTATTACGGAAAACGAAATTTGTTTTATTCCATATTTGATTTAGTTGAATGAGGATGAGGATGAGGATGTTGTTGTCGTGTCGTAACTTTGAAGTATTTTCAATGCGTAAATTAAGTTGACATTAAATGTACTGTAAACGATTATATGTGGGCAGAGGGTTGACACTGTACTGCAATCCAGGGTTCTGCAATCAGAAGCCTGCGGGTCAGTACACTTCAGTGACTATCCTTTTCATGAAGTTATGTTTAAATTCAATAAATACATACTGAACCAATAAGCAAATAGGGTTTCATTCCCCTGAAGCGCGCGTAAAGGATTATCCAACAGCCCTTCATCACCCATTTTTCCCCCTTTTTAGTTTTCAAATAATGTTGAGTGTAACTAATATGTTCAAATTATATAAATCATTTTAATTCTGCATATCACGATAAAAACTGTAAATTACTTCAAAAGACACAGTGTTTTGTTCACAGTGCGGCCAATTCTAAATATTATTATGTTGAAGGGTGCAATCTATTGTTAAATGTAAGTATACTTAATTGAATAGTTAATACTTAAATCGAATTTGTTTCGATTTGCAAAAATATTGTATGAAAGTATTTTTACTTTTTTAAGTTATCAAGATTACATGAATAATTTCATTAATCTTAGAACGTCTTAGAAATTATTTTACAAAGCAAACTTGTTACGGTTTTAGATTTGTTAAACTTAAGTTGTAAAAATAAACCAAAGCCAGTGATTTTTATTTAAATCACAAAAGTCATAAAAATAAAATACAGATTTTTAATTGTTTACGACATTAGAAATTGGTTAATTTTATCAACTTAGTAAATTCTTTATATTTGACTAAGAATTTTATCTGATGATAATTATTATTTATAGTAATTAAACTTAATAGTTTAACAATCAAAATTGTTAAATGCGCTATCTATTAAACAGTAGATAAAACAAAAATTGTTCAAAGAACTTCAAAGATGTCTCTAGTAATCATAAGTTATAACACCTAATCTCCAGTTACTTAATATACACACGTTAATGTCTACGCATCTCAAAAACATTTACTTCAATTTCATTTTTGTTAAACTTGAATTGTCAATAACCTTCACTATTCATCTCTTTTACTTTTGTTATAATACGATTGTTATAATCGATATTCGTCACCGACAACATTCGACAACATCAGCAGAGAAACTGCACATCGCATGGACGTACAAAATGAAGAAAGAAATTATTTTATGTTTTAAAATATGAATTCCCTTATAAATAAAATACAGACAATACCATTAATAAATGTATAAATGTTTAATGACTGTATAAAGTATTTTGCTTCTTATTATATTTTACAGTAAACAGCATATCCATTATTTATTTAACTAAAAAAAATGTAATTAACATTAATCAATAATTAAAGAAAAAATATCTATAGTTTTAAATACTATAGCAAATAAGGATATAAACGCGCATGATTATGTGCAACCACTTGTACTTCTGTTCAAAACAAAACATGAAATCAGGAACCTTTGGCATGTTTCAAATTTAAAAGAAATAGAATTTCCATCTTTTATAATGAAATCTATATAACCTTCGTAAAAGCCAAAATTAAATTATTATAAACCAAGAGAATAATTTTCCTAAAATCCAGAAAATGTTGTATTTTTTCAAGTTTAAGAAAAATAGAATTTCCCCAGTTTTTATGATGAAACAAGAGTATAATCTTCTTAAAATCCAGAGAATTTCGTAATTTTCAACTCTAAGAAAAATAGATATTCCCCAGTTTTTATAATGAAACAAGAATATAACCTTCCTAAAATCCAGAAAATGTTGTATTTTTCAACTTTAAGAAAAATAGAATTTTCCCAGTTTTTATGATGAAACAAGAGTATAACCTTCTTAAAATCCAGATAATTTTGTATTTATCAACTTTAATAAAAATAGAATTTTCCCAGTTTTTATAATGAAATTAGAATATTTTAAACTTTTTAAAATCAGGAAAATAATACATTTTACATTTACAACTTTATAAAAATAATATAATATATATATATAATATATATAATAAATTATAATTTATTTTAGAAAATGTTTTATTTTGTTAAAAGTTAAACTTAATGCCATCTATTGAAAGAGATGAAACTTTAAACAATGTTTACCAGATATTAATAATAAGTATAAACTACAACGCCTGGTCCGCAGGTTACTATATATGCATACGTTAATATACTAACCCATGTTAAAACTTTGTATAAGTTGCAGATCGCATAGACTTACAAAATGAAGCAAGAAAATATTTTGTACATTTAAAAATGATAGAGATTGTATTTTTCACTTTTATGATAGACAGAATGTCCTTATTTAACCTTATTTAAATCCGAAATATGTTGTATTTTTTATTTTTAGAGAGAATAGATATCCTCAGTTTTTATGATGAAACAAGACTATAACCTTCTTAAAATCCAAAAAAATCTATACGAGATCCCAGGACTATAACCTTCTAAAAATTAGTAAGAGTATACAGCTTCTCAAATTCCAAAAAATGTTGTATTTTTAAAATACAACAAATAAAAAGTAGAAATAGAAAATATTCAAATTGTTAACACCTAAAACAACAAGTAAGATGTTTATATTTTATTCCTGATGCTACATTTCTCTAACAATGTTATCTGATTTTAATTTCTATTAATAATTTATTTTAGAAAGTTAATATTTAGCTAAAAGTTAAACCAAAATGCACCATCTATTAAACAGAAGACGAAACTGAAACAATTCAACAGTGTTTCACTAACACGCCTGATCTGTAGGTAACTATATATGCACACATAAATATACTATTCATGCTTAAAACGTTTACTACTAATTAATATTTGACAAACTTCAAACGATTAAACGGATGTTTCACAGATGGCACTATAAACTACAACGCCTGATACGCAGGTTACTATATATACACTCGCAAATATACTATTCGTGTTAAAAACATTTACTATGAATAATTTTTGGTTAAAACCTAAATTGTGATTCTCAATATTAATTAATAATATTTAATCACTTAACGCCTTATTATCAAAAGATCTTCCTAAAATATTGATTTGTTACTTATTCGCAGAAGTGTGGATTCGAGAGCGTCAACATAAAACATAAAGAAAATAGAATCTATAAAATATAAAATCCCTTAATGTAGTACAACGACTGCTATAAATATATATATATTTACATTTAATAAAGGAGACAGAAAGAATATTATACATTTATTTATTTACACATTTTGCCTAAATAGTTGCATATAGAATATTTATTTATTTCAAATAAATATTTAGTAACACCAATAAAAAATTATGTAATTAGTCAATTTTTATTATAGATATCATAAAATAAAAAGCAAAATACGTGATAATATTCATATATTTATAATAGTTTCACAATGATTTGACACAAAATAACACAAAAAGATTGAAGTTTATATTTTGCCGGTTTAATGTTTTGATGAATATATGCGTACAATTGTGTCTATTTAACAATAATTTACTATATTTATTCAATTTTAATGAACTATAATTAAAAATGATTTCATTATTAATTTATATGAAATCCATTAATTTTATTAATTATTTACTAATATAACTATTTGCTAATAAACCATGCACGTTTTGGCTATTTTATATGCAATTATTTTTTTAATTAAATGAAAAAAGCTTGTTACACATTTACCAAATTAAGTAATAACTAAATATTATTTTCTCTTAACTAAATATTTCCATTCGATTTACTTTAAGTATCTTATGTTAAACATAAATTATTTTACGATATACCTATAAATTCTAATTTATAACTAATTTTATTTCGAAACATAGTAACAAATTTAAACATTTAAAATAACCAAAACATATTTGATTAAATCTAAGTATAACATAGAAACATTGATAGCAATAAGTACGGAGATGCGTGTACTTGGACAGTGAACCCAGAGGTCAACGTACCAAGTATACGAATCCAGTACGTTTCTGTTACAATTAAATATTACATCCATGCATGCAATTAACATACACAAAATAACGTTCATTTATAAAGTAATAGTTTTATAAAAAAAATGAATTTTAATGAATAGAAAGTCTCAAAAGTATGCTTTTACTGATCAACTGCAAATATGTATATCACTTGCAGAATGTTGCAGATTGAAAAATCACTGCTTTCTGTACTTGTTCAAGACTGTAGCAAGACAAAGCTTAATAAACCGTACTTATTTTCCACAAAATGCACACTTTGTTTATAATATATTGTTATCCATGAAAACCCGCTAAACATGTTAACGAATATTTTACATTTTAAAAACTATTTTAATATTTTTTTTTTATTAATTCTGTAAAAATTTTATATAACAATTTTCTTTAGAATTTTTATTCAAATAACCTTTTCAAAATATATTGGTAAAAAAGTAATATTTAACATATCATTTACATTGAAAAGCCAATAATAATAGTTATATACATAAATAATAAAATGTAATATTTGTCTACGCAATTATAACGTAATATTTTTCTTACGTAAAATATAACGATTGTTCATGTTTAGCGGCTGATAAGTACCTAAATTATTTTATCAATATGTTTTTCATTTGTTCAAATTATAAATTATTTCATTTTTGTCTAAAAATGCAAAATAAATTGTATTTGATTTAAAACTCATAATTTAATTCTTTATTTCTATGAAAATTGACCCATCACAACACAACGCTAGGAAGGAATTTTACATACTTATGTTACTGGAATTTTCATCTACCCAGTAAACACAGGCGTAGCAGTTGTGTAACAGGTACGGTTAAACATAAATTATGCAAAAAAAATTCCATAATTTACTGCATAAAACCTGTGTTTAGTGGGTTCACATAAAATTATACATAAACGAGTTATATAACTACAGATTGAACATCTATTGTTTAGAACTAAACATAGTTAAATAAAGTTTCGAAAGAATCAGATCGAGCGATTTTTTTATTTTAAATATAAGAATTATAATTTAAACTATTTTAAAGAGAGGAGCAAATTAGTTTGTTTAGCCACTGTCTGTAACTCTATTCCCTGTGTGCGACCACAATGTTTAATAAGCGAGAGAGATAGAAAAACCTTTCTCTGTTTCAATCAATTATCGATTATGATTAATCTAAACAGCAGCGACAGACACGAATTAGAGTCTGTGACCTAAGTGGTGTTGGTACAAACAAAAATTATGAATTTTGAGAAGGTGAAGGTGAAGTGTCTTCCTCTTTCTAAAACATTAATAAATAGTGAATTCGTCATCACTTTAGTTTGATAGGCTACTCATGTATCATTTAAAATACTACAATATGAACACTATGTCTATATATTAGAAAAAATATATAAAAATAATACTAAACGTGGAAATATAAAACTAAAAAATAATTTAATAAGCATAGACGGATAATATACCATCTATAATATAGATGGTTTAGTGCAGGGGTCGGAGAACTAGGTAAATTTCCCCAAGTAAGATACAAATAAAAGATTTGCAGGATAAGGACTCAGTTCTTTAATTTCATAATCTACTGTTTTTTTCAAACGGATTCTGTAGAACTAAGAGAAATGACTTCACATGTATCATTGTAAACAAATATTTTGGGGTAATATTCAAAAAGTTCCACGACCCCTTTCTGTTCAGAGTTACTTAGTATACATTTAACTGACCTTATAAAAGATTAAAGGATTAAAATTTAGCAAATGCATTTCAAACTTTTATTTTTAAAGATTTACTAGCTTGTATTTACTTAGCATACAGTAAATTATAAGAATGTTTATTGCTAATTAAAAGTGCCCGTATATAAATATATATTAGATGTGTCATAACACAAAACACTTAGAAAAATTAACTTATTTATTTAAACTTTCATTATCTGTAATTTAAGTGAATAACCATTATATGTTTAAAAAAATGAAAACAGCATCCCCCTTGCTCCAAACACTAAGGAATGGATGGCCAGTAAGAGTAAAAACATGGAGATCTGCGTCTCGCTCATTTGTGCGTGTTGCACAATAAAACGGTTATTCATTAGGTAACAGATAAGGCTCCTTAGATAAAGTAAACTATTTCATGTGTAAATTACGTGTACACAATTGATTTATAAAATATTTTATTAATTGGAGCTATTTGAAAAACACTTTTCTACGTCGTTCTGTAAAGTCCATTTTAAGGCAAAATTAAAAAAGGTTTCATTTGTCAAACAATAAAACAATTCTCAAAATTAAAATTGTACGAGAAAAAATATGTGGAAGACTTGAAAATAATTAATTTACTTATATTTAAAACGTTTAGTTGTATGCGTTTGTTTTCAACAAAACCATAAACTTATTGCTTCTTAATAAGTTGAACTTATAAAATAGGTCAATAGATAAATCTATAAGTACAATTTTATTTCTGCCAAATTCAATAGAAGTATGTGATGGGATGACCACAACTTATTAACAACTTAGGGGCATTCTATTTCATTTATGGGTATTCATTTTTGAACGCAACTTTGAACAAATATTTTATTTGGTACGAACCACCATAAAATTCAATTTTATATAAGTAACTCAGTTAGATAAATAGGTTTAGATTAAACAATGGAATTTATCCGTAACATGATTTTGTATTTTGCTGAAAAAGTAAAAAAAAACTCTTAATTTTATTGGAAAGCAAATCTGCTGCCAAATTTACTGTTGCTTGTATAATATTTATCATTTCCTTTTACGTAACATTATTTTAATTTGTATATTATTTAAATAGATAACAAATTGTAAGAAAACAATTTCAACAAAATCGCAAAGTCTTTAAATAATATTTCATGTAGTTGGGCCACTAAATTTAGAACTATTATAATTAAATTACAGTTGTTTGCATTTTATTGAAATTTAGATAAACATTATTTAATTAAAATGACAACGCTTGCATTTTGACAAAACATATCACTTTTAAATCATAAATTCATATTCCATTTTGTTCCAAACAACAATTTACTTGTTTTTGATTAACAAGTGTTTTGATACATTTTTTTAATTAAAATGTACAATAGTTTGTTTACCACGCAGAACCATGGATAATAGCACACTCTTCGATGAATGTTATTAATATTTATAATGATATATTGAAATCCATTTCACACTTAAATAGATTTCGATGAACAAACAGTTAAGTTCAATCCATTGAATTATTTAGTAAAACACATGATCTTCAAGATATACATATTTGAAAATCAGTGCAGCAACTAATTATATTTCCTGTATATCTAAATGATTATTGCACATCGAGTTCCTGTGGGATACAAAATCATGCGTATTTTAAAATAACCAAGTTCTAACTTTTATAACAGTATATGTACATCTATTTTAAACTTCTTAAAAACAAATTAAACTAAAGTATTGTCACGGAACATATCGTGCTTATTGATTTATACAAAATGTCATGGTAATTTTATTAAATTAAAACTGCATATATAATATAGGTAAGAGTTATATGAAAAAAAAAATATTTACGTATCAGTAAGTACGGAAATACACTAAATTTATGACTGCAAAAGTAAGGTGAAATACAATATATATTACAATATTCCATCACTGTGTTGCATATTTTTGCAGTAATTGAGTGTATTTTTCGCCTTCGGAGTTCTCCATAATATTTCTGTTTCATCCATGAATAAGTTACAAGTGTATTAGATATAAAATACTTGAATTTTTCGTAGGATTAATATATTTCATAGCAGAATATTCTAAATATACTCTTCCACTCTGCTTAAAGTCTATAAACAACATTAGCATATAAAACCAATTTTACTCGATTTTATTTACCCAATTCTTATATTATAAAATATGTATTTGGTGTACCTTAATTTACGCAAGAATAAAATTTACGCATTTTAAAATCATTATTATAAAAAATTGTGATTTGAGAATATTCATAAATTTATCAAAATTTTGAAATAGACGATAATAAAAAGATAATGACTAAGATGAAATGCGTTAAGAATATTCTGTAATTAGCAGCTTCATTACATAAATTAAGCCACAGGTAATTGTTACAACAAATCTCATAATATAATTCATTAAAATTCACTGTAAAATATAAAATTACTAATTTTCATTCAGTTCAATTCAGATTCATTCAATATTTTATATAATCGGCGATAAAAATAACTAGCAAATGAAATACATCATAAAATTAAAGTAAATATTACTTATTTATTAATAGCTTTATATGTAATAGAAACAAACAAAATTATGAATTTCATATGAAAAAGACTTTCATATAAAGTCAAAAGTTTTATTATATATAAATGTTTAAATTGTGAATTAGGATTGCAGCTTTATTGTCAGTCTCGCAATTGAACTAAAGCAGAAAGCAACTTCTTTTCCATACATTCTGTTGCATAGAAGAAAAGTGGATGGACAATTAATTATCAGTAATCAGCAATTGTAAAAATATAATTTTCAGATTTCAGTGCAATAGCATGATTATAAACAATAAAAGTGCAAACCTAAAATATTTTTTCTTTTCTTTGTTTTTTTTTTATAATTTTCAGTCATAACTACAGATTACAATGTTTTTGTAAGATTTTATCACTTAATTTTTTACACGTAACTATTGAAATATATATTTTTTAAGTGTAATAAATAATATACTGACATTTCTAAATAATATCTGTTCTAAATTTCTTTCACTTTTTTTGAATTATTGATTTCTTAACGTATTTCTTTTTAAACACTTTTCATACATGAAATGCATATATTAAAGTAAGTGTGAGGAATTATTTTATGAAGAGCGACTAATTACTAATTAGTAAAAATGATTAAAATTTCATGAATTAGAACAAAAGCGAAACGAATCCAAAATTTCACCTCTCAATGACATGCAACATTAAGAAGTTGTGCGTTTAAGATTCAGACAAAATATTTGCATTGCATGATTTGTGTTTAAAAAAAAATACGCCTTTTTCGTCATTCGTTAAAATATTAAAATATATATTTATATAAATATTATATAGTAAAAAAATTATTTAGTTTTGTTGAAAACAACAAACATGTAAGAACGCGTCCACGCTTGATTTATTTAAATACTAACAGAAATATTTTATAAAACAAGTTTGCAAATAAAAAAATTTGCAATATATATATACATATTATTTCGTAATATATATTACGAAATATTATATATATTGCAAATTTTTTTATTATTAATAATTTATCATTATACCGCAACAAAAAAATACTGTTAAAGATATAAATTTAAAGCTTCAGAGACGAAAAAACATTTTCATTTTTTTTGAGTCATAATTTTAAAACTTACTGACCCCACTGATTAGTCGTTTGTGGGGGATACGGAGCATAAGCTCCGGAAGTTCCATATCCCGAACCAGTGTAATCTGGTGTAGGATACATTGGTCTAGTATTATATGGCGCCTGATTCATTGGCGCTGGTGAAAAATTACCGCCAAATTGTCCATAAGGAGGAATAGGTTGCCCAGCAAACCCAGGATATGGATTTAAATTTTGTCCAGGTATTGGATAATTTGGCACAGGATTTTGTCCCGGATAATTTTGTGGTGGGTAATTTTGTGGTGGACCATACGATTGATGTGAATTGGGAGCCGGTGGTGCTCCAGTTGTCATATTTGGCGCAGAAGTATTTTGGTTACCAGTGTAAGTCGAAGGTTGAGATGATGGCGTTGTCGGGTGTGGTGGATATGGATGAATTGGATATGATCCTGGCTGATTCACATCTGCACCAGGTACTGGAACCGGCAATGGCTCTGGACGATGAAATGCACTGTGTCCGTGGAACAATGGTGAATATGAAGGGTCGTAATTAGGATACATTGTTGATTCCGATGGAGGGGCACCCCAATTAGAAGGATATGAGTATCCACCTAAGAAAGAAAACAAAAATTACATTCTTGTTTTTAATTATAATTATTTCGTGTTTCGTACTTATTTCGTACATGACTTACCTGCATATGGAGGATAATGCTGCGAATGGGGAGGCTGCGGATGAGGCGGCTGTGATGGATGAGGATGCGGTGGCTGAGGATGCGACAGTTGTAAATGGGGTGGTTGAATCTGCCCATGCGGTGGTTGCGCCTGTGGCGGATGAGCCTGCACTGGTTGTTGGCCCTGTGGTGGTTGAACTTGAGGTGATTGACTTTGTGATTGTTGTATCTGTGGATGTAAAGTCTGAGAATTTGGTATTTGTGGATGTGGAGACTGAGACAGTTGTGGATGTGAGTGCATATTCAACTGGCTTTGTGGTGGTTGCGGCAGTATTGGAGTTTGTTGTACGTGAAGAGGATGCTGTGATATATTTGATGGTGGGATTACATTCGATTCGGTATTGTTTGTACAGTCAGTGAATTGCTGTTGTAATGACTCATTATTTGTTTCTTGAAGGCGTTGAGGATTTACCATAGTGTGAGAAGTATGTTTGGGGTAATTGTTTGCTATAGTAAATTCATTGCTGGTAAAATTATTTAATGAAGAGTCATTTTTATCATCTAAATTAATCACGTTTTTGCCTTCTTCTAATTGCGGTGTAGTATTTTCAATTGCATATCTGTCCATTGGTTTCTCATCTAAATTAGTTACTGTAGAACGCTTGGCAGTCAGTGATCCTGAAGAAGTACCGCTCTTATCTTCCAAAGTAGATTCTGTATCACTGTTATTGTATTTCATCTTTTTCGAATTACCATGTGTATCTTTTACAGAATCACGCTTTAAAGTCTCCATAGTGGGTGTATATGAAGACGTTATATTGGTTAAACTAGACTGAAAACGATTATTTGATTCATTACTTAAAGCAGTAGTTGATTTTTCTAATTGAGATAAACTGGACTCGCCTAAATGTACACCAGAACTCATAGGTGAATTTACACTTGTATTCGAAACTAATGTTTGTTTGTGACTAGATTTATGTCTATAGTTTTTTAAAGATGTTCTCTGTAAAGACGTAGTTGCAGGTTTGGGCCGCCTTTCTACAAGATTTGGGCGATACACTACTTTTTCACGCGGCAATACTGGTGCTGATTCAACAGGCATATTTGTAGAACTTTGCATTGACATTGTATCATCAACCACATTTACTACAGATGTGGGTCGCTTAATAGCCAAATCATCAGAAACATTAGCATTTGCATTTTCGACGGGGTAAGCATCCATGTTAGATGATTCATTTAGTGTTCCTTCTATAGTTGACACGGAATCTAAATCAAGTGTATGTGACGATTCTTCACATTTCATATTTATTGATGCACTTTCTTCAGAAGCAGAACTATGACTGGTTTCTGTAGCTATTATATCATCTTCTGGAGTTGAAGCCAATTGTGACATAGAGGGAATCGTAATATCTACTGGATTAGCTTGAGAATCACTATTTTCTAAAGCATTACATTTTTCACCCTGTTCCATTTCACCATCATCTATTTTAATACTGTTTGAACTGTCCCCATCTTTGGAACTGCTGGATCCTGCATTACTTGTTTCTTGTTCTGAATCTACAGGTGGAGGAACCTCTTTTGGTTTTGACACGTTAAGTATATTCCCGATTGATTTTGTTATACTTTTCACTTGTAATTTTCCCCGATTTAAATTATATGGTCTTGCAGTTCCGAGTTGTTTATCTGCACCTACATTACGAGACACTCCAGCTTTACCTTGTAAACTTAATTTAATATTATCCTTACGATTTAAAATTGGAACTGCACTACCCTTAGCTGTAACACCACCTTTTAGATTTATGCTCTGCTTTGTTGGTATGACAGTTATAGATGTATTATGTTTAAGATTTCCAGGCAAATTAGGTGCTGGTGATATTTTAGATACACCTGTTCGAACAACTCCTATAAGAAAATATATGATATAAAATTTAATATTAAATAAACAAGTTTAAAGGAAACAAAATATCACCTTTTTTAACTGCTCCCGGGGGACCATCTTTTGCAGCAGCATCTGTGCTTCCAGATTTATTACCCTGGCCAACTTTAAAAGCAGTACGAATAGCAATAATCTTTCCAGACTCCAACTGCATATAGATACCTTTAGGTGATTTTAATACCATAACTTTTTGTCCTGCTTTCAAGACGATGTTCGACTTCTCTACAGAGCTTGTTGGAATCACCACATCTAAAAACCATAATTCTAGGTAATAACATATCCTCGAGCATGACATGAAACTTATTACACATTTGTATAATTTTAAAAACAAACCTAATGGTAATGTCATTTCCTGTGCCGTCATGCCTTGACGTTGCCAGACTTCTGCAGGAATCCAACGCGTTGGTCGAGCGCCACCAGGTCGAGAAGTTCCTGACCGTTCACCATTATCGGCTTGCATTGGCCGAACCTTAATTGTAGATATGATTATTATTATATGATTACATTGATCAATATATATAATAAGAATATGTTTAATTGACTAAACAATATACCGATGCGACTGGTCTGTGAACGATAGCTCCATCGGGGGTTCGAACTGTGCGATACTGAAGTCCAGTACCAGAACTATAAGAATATGTTGGTCTAGTGGCAGCTTGCTTTTCTAACTCGTATCCCCTTTGAGCTAACCGTTTCTCAGCTTGTGACAATTTTTTCTCTTTTCTATCAATTAACAAACTCTCATGCTGGAAAGGTTCTTTACTCAAAGTATGAGAATGAGCTTCAACAACCTGTAAAATAAATCAATACACATTTGACAATTAATATAATTTTTTTATATATATATATATATATATTGTATACGTTATTTATGGCTAGCTTTATACCTTTTGCATAACAACATCAATATATTTATCCTTAGCATGCGAGAAGTCAGATACTGCAGCATCTTGTTCATCATCCCAGCAAAGATTTGTTACTTCCTTTAAAGACAAATGTGCATCTGGATTGCATTCATCTACGACACGATCAGCCATTCCTTGTTTGTTTATTTGTCTATCGTATATCTTCTTTTCAAGTGAATTATCCATAACTAATCTATAGACAAAACACGGTTTCTTCTGACCATATCTATAGACCCGACATACTGCCTGAGTATCATGACAGGGATTCCAACTTGCATCAAACACAATTACTCTGTTAGCTCCAACTAAATTAATTCCTAAGCTTCCAGCTCTCGTAGAAACTAGGAAAATATGTATATTGGGATTGGAATTAAATTCATTAATTAGTTTCTCACGTTCCAAAGCACTAGTAGATCCATCTAACCCTAAAAATTAAATAAAATGTAGTTATTTACTATGTATCATTAAATATTAAACATGTATTATTAATTGTTTAAAGAATTTTGCAATAATTTACAGTTGCAATATTTCTATTATTAACGCCTTCTAACCCAAAGTCGTCATTTATATTAGAACCTTATTAAAATTAAATTTTTAACATTTTACGCTTTTTAGTATTTCACAATGTACTTACTGTAATAATTCACATTTTTCGCCCACTTATTTTCTGTTCCAGGAACATTGTTTTTATGCAAAAAATCTTCAATTAAATTTAACGTAAATAAACTTTGGCTGAACACAAGTATTCTATCACCTAATTTGATACTTTCTTCCAGAATACAAAAAAAAATTTCCATTTTAGCAGAGTTTTCAATAACGCCAGCAGCATATCCTTTCAACAATTCAATTGCCCAGTCATACGGAATGCCCTCCTCTTTTGGAAGTTTAATAGATTGAGCATCCATTTCCTCAATTATTTTATCTTTATTCATATCTTCTGGAATACCCATTTCTTTTTCTTCAGTTTTTAGTTGATCTGCTACAACTGGCTCCTGTTTCTCTTTTGGAATAATTGGTTTTAACTCCAAAATTGTTTCGTCCTCCAATGGCTCTAATTTCACATCACCAAATTTACTATGATCAACTTCTTGTTTGACTTGTACTTTTTCAGGATTATACTGATTTTCATGCTCTAGGGTATTCCAAGTTTTATCTTCTTGTTTAATATTATCCATATATGGAAAACGATTATCATATTGATTTGGATTTCCATACATGTTATTTCCGTACTCTGGGTTCCAATTATTGTATTCCATACTAGGATAATAGTTATTATGATTCCAGTAATTTTGCTGACCACCATAATTCATGTTTTGAGAATACGGAGCATAGGCATCACTGTACTGTTGGTTAGGATTAACACTGTATTGATTATTTCTGTAATCATCCTTAATGTTTGTCGGTGGATAATAATTCTGTGAATAAGGTTGTTGATATGATTGATTGTTATGATAATTAAAATCAGTCACTGGTGGCTGTGAATAATCAGTTTGTAAAGGCTGACTTTCAGGTATTCCTTGCGGTGTATATTGCTGATTATTATCAGTAGGTTCCATGTGTTTTGGACTTGATGTTAAAATAGGTGGATTAACAACAGGTTGTTCTATTTCCATACTTGTGTTGGAATTTTCTGACACTACATTGCTACTATTTGGCGTAATAGTTGCAGCTGGTTTACTTCCAACGTTAGTATTACTGTTAGCAAACGGTTGAACTTGAGATGTATTTGCCTAAAAAAAAATATAAGTTTCAGTTTGTATTAAAAGTACTAAGTTAATTATAAGACAATAAGACATGCTCGATCATATCGAATAAAAAAGATATGATACAAAACTTAACAAAAAGTCACATTTTATATATATTTTTGACTACTATTTTTTATTTACTAAATACATTTATTTAAGAAGTTCCTCATCTGTATTATTTGTGTCACTTACACTAACTCCTTAACCTATACTGTTATGCAAATTTAAAATAAGTTAAAATTGATACATATTATCAGAAGAAAGGAATGAGTTAAACCAGCTCCAAGATAGATAGTTAAACAAATACCTTTCCCTTTTTCTCTTTTTTTGTGCCTTTAGGAGCATTTCTTCCACGGCCTTTTTTAGGTGCTGCAGGGGACACCGAAGTGCGAGAAGAACCGGCAACTGAGCTTGTTTCTGTTGTTGTTTCATCAAGATCTAAATCTATGTCGACTGCTGCAGCTTCTCTCTTACGAAGAAAGTGGAACAGAACATCAGGGTGATTCCATATCTATAAAAACAGACTTTAAAATATGGAAAAATGGCGTGAAAGATACACAAATTATTTTATAAAGTGTTTATCATCTCTTGACCTTATAAGTATGGATCGAAGATTACATAAAGTAACATAATTATCTTACATTTTGCAAGATTTATCTATATATGATTTTAACTACAGAGCTATTATGGAAAATGAAAAAATTTAAGTATCAAGTTATGACTTTTTAAAAGATATCCAAAACATATTAAAGCTCATCTTCTACCTTCTACATTCTATGAAATATTTTATCCATTACAAATATTATTTCTATAAAAAGAAAAAGATTTAGAATTAAAAATGGTTTGGAATTAAAAAGTTGGTTTTCTATAATCTAAAAGTCCTTTCTGTAATCTCCAGGAATCTTACGAATGATCCAAAAGTAAATAAACATTTTTTTCAATACAATAAAAAGAATGTTACCTTGCAACAAACTGCAAATGCTTTTAGTGGATTTGGAACAGCTTTAGTACGGACCACATCATTCATAAATGTATCATATAATTTGCGTTGAAAGGGTGTCATGCGAACAAGAAGCACATATTCTTCCTTTTGCGGTAATGATGTTTGCAAAACAGCATGTGATCTCCTGATGGTTCAAATTGTTTATTAAAATTATTATACTTAGTATGATGTATTAGCGATTCTAATTATTTTTATTTGTATTTTAACCGTTAACCAAGTTTTATTTGCTTTTATAGTTTGCATTAGAATTTACCCCCGTCGCAAGTGACGAATGTCTTTTATGGGTGAATTGAGTTTCAATTCAAATTTTAATTCCATCTTCAAATTAAAATATTTAACTCGTTCTATATTAATTTTACATATAATAACAAATATCCTATATTATAATGTTCCAATTGAAAGTTTATTTGTTTATATGCGACCGCGATTTGTATTGTGGCTTGAAAACGGCTCGGCGCATTTTCTTGAAAATTGTCTATTTTGTAGAGAAGAAAATTCTAAGGCTTTTGGCGTCCTCGGATTTTCCGCTGAATTTCCTGGAAACCCGTAATTTCGGAAAATCTAAAAAAAATAATTTGCTTTTGCTCTAAAACTAACTTTTAATTCGTAAAAGATAGAATGTTGAAATTTGGCATGTGTATTACGGTGTTAAAATGCTGAAATTTTTTGAAAATTAGAAATTGAAAAATTGGAAAAGGGGGCGTTGAGAATATTAGGGGGCCCGGTAAGAAACTTTGGAGAACACTCAAATTTTGGATTATTTAATAAAAAAATATGTTATTAAAAAAAAAATCAAAGTTCAAAAATTTTATTTCGGGGCACGGGGGTAGTTTTTGCCGGGGGTAAAAATTGGGCGAGAAAGCTGAAATTTTATATATGGGCTAACTTAGGTACCTAATTGACAAATCGAAAAAGAAAAACCCAAATTTTGAAAAAAGTTGATCAAATTCCGAATAAATTGAAAATATTTTATATTTTGTTGAAAAAAATATATTTTTTTAGTCAGTTTGTCATATGTAAACTTAATATAGAAAGAGTTTAATATTTCAATTTAAAAATGGAATTAAAATTTGAAATGAAATTCAATTTACATATAAAAACGTAATTTCTAGTTTTTCATATAAACTGACTAATCAAATTTTTTTTTTTTAACAAAATATAAAATATTTTCAATTTATTCGTTATTTGATCAATTTTTTCCAAAATTTGAAATTTTTTTTTTCGATTTGTAAATTAGATATCAAATATACAAAATTTTAACTTTCTAGCACAATTTTTACCCGCGGCAAAAACCGGCCCCGTGCGCGCAAATAAAATTTTTGAATTTTAATTTTTTTTAATATGATATTATTTATTACACAATCTAAAATTTGAGCTTTCTCCAAAGTTTCCCACCGGGCCCACCAAATTTCCCCGAGCCCCTTTTATACATTTTTTAATTTCTAAATTTTGAAATATGTTCGCATTAAATAGTATAATACACATGCAAAATTTCAACTTTCTATTTTTTACGAATTAAAAGTTATACAGGAAAAAGTGATAATTTTTTTTCCTGTTTTTCCAAAATTTCCAGGAAATTCAGGGAAAACTCCCAGAACGCCAAAAGTCTTAGAATTTTTTTCTATACGAAATAGAAAATTTTCAAAAACATCACCGGAGCCGTTTTCGTTTTACCATACGAATTTCAGCCACATATAAGAATATAAATATACACCTGGAACATTATAATAGTAAGATGATAGTTTCTGCATAACAGAATAAGTTGATTAATAACTTTTACAATAAGAATATTTTTGTCACGGAATTGCATAACCAATTATATAAAATTAGAAATATTTATGAAGTTTTAATTGTTTTTCCGAATCATTTATGTAATTAGATAAAATCAACACTACTAACCTTTGCACAAACCCAAGTAACAAAGAATGCAATACATGAGCACGATAACGCATTAGACGAATATCTTGAGGTGTAGAGTCAATACATTGCCCATTTTGAATTGGACGTTCAAACATATTCGCAAATTCCGTTTTAGTACCCAAATAATTTGGTCTCACAAAATCAACCATGCACCAGTATTCTTGTAGATTATTTTGTAATGGATAACCTACAAAAATATTTTGTCAATACAATAGTTAACAAAATAGTTGGTCTATATTATCTAACTTTGTACCTGTTAATACTATACGACGCTTCGAGCGAATTTGTTTTAGCGCTAAAGAAATGCTGGCATGAGAATTTTTTATTCGATGACCTTCATCACACACAACTAAATCTGGTCCTGGTTTTACTAAAGCCTCATGCATTTCTGAATAAAAATATATTAATATGAATTGAGACTAAAATAAAAGTAAAAGTAAATTGATGATGTCTTACCATCAAGCAATAACTTGTTTGCTTCTATATCTTCATTGTCCTCTTCTTCTTGCTTTGCGGATTGTTTTCCTCGTTTCTTTTTCTTTTTACACATTTTTTTCAAACTAAGCAAACGATATAATTCATATCCTATCAAAAGTACGCCACCATCTTTTCGCCAATCCTTTAAATTAAAATCATTGATATTGACATTATTGTTGTTTCATTTTTACTTTATTTAACGTTAGTCAATTTAAAAAAAAAGCCTAATTAATGTGTATAGCCGGCATCAAGCAATGCGATGAACGTTTCCAACGTGTGAGTCAAATATTGGAAGATTGATATGGCAAGTTTCCTGCTACACGGTGGAATCAATGCTTGATCCAAAAGATTTGTTTATTTTATTAATTTGTTGATACTATTGACACTGACACTGTTAAGTAACAAAAACTTTTTAAGTAAATAAATAAACTTTTAATTATAAAACCTTTCATTGCTTCGTACAGCAGTGCATGATATATGGATCAAGTGTGTGATGGGGGTAGAAAATCCCTTTTGACGCGTGTCAAAAGACCGACAACAGCTCGAACTTCTTCCAACGTGAACGTTGGACACAGTTAGTTCCAGCATCGGACACACTATGCGTCCAACTGTGAAACGTCCAACGTTGGAAGGTGTTCGTAGCATCGTTTGGTACCGGCAAAAGTCCATGAGCCGAAACAACTTGGGTCCGGGATTCGAACCCGACAGCTTAACAGCCTGATGTTAACATCTCAACCGCAAAATAAAAATATACTCTTTTTACAGTACCTGCACTACTTTTGCTCTAGCAGCTAATGTTTTGTGACTGTCATTAAGAACATGTAGATTAAAATTTCTAGGACGCACTTCGCCATGTATTTTCAAAGTACTTGCTTCTCCATCCAATGGTAGCCACATATTAAATTCTGCCATCTAAAAAAATACTTAATAAGTTTACAAAATTTCTGTAAAACTTTTTTTTAATCGTTGCTAATAAAATTTTCTATGCTTTACCCAATTTTGTAAAGTATTGATTGGCATTATGCAAAGAACCGTTTTTGAAGTTGTATGACGTAGAAAAATGTCACAAAAACACACTAATTGAAGAGTTTTCCCAAGACCCATAGAGTGAGCCAGGATACAACCAAATCCAGTTGAATAATTAAATCTTTCACTTGATTCAATAATGTTATCAAATAAAAATCGAACACCACCGATCTAAAGTAAAATAAAATGAATTTTTAAAATTTACACACCAGCAGAAGAGATATGTATGTATAAATAATAAACCTGGTGGGGTTTAATCACTCTTGCGATTTGAGGTGCTAGAAATATGTCAGATTCCCCTTCAGGATGTCCTATGTTAATTACAACTCTGCCCTGTTCGTCAGGACAATTGTACGCATCATTAACGTGCAAACCACTGTTCTGAGTATCTTCTTCAGGTTCTTCTTCTTGTTCTCCATCATCAGATAGTAATATACAATCATCATCTGATGAGCTATCAACAATTGTAACGACATCTGTAAACAAGGACGGTGCGAAGAAAGTAATACACACATTGATTGAATTACAGAAAGTAATAATGTATTAACATTCAATGTAACTCAGTTTTAATAATGTTCTTAAGCAGTTGCTTTAAGAATTACACGTCTACGAACATGAATAATATTTTAATAATTAAGATCGCATATAAGGCTTCAAATTTCTTTTTTTGTAAATAAGTATCTACCTTTCTTAACCTTTTTCGGGGCCGGGGCTTCTGTTTCACTACCACTTGTGTCATCAGTTTGGCTAGTGGGTTTAGGTGGCACTTTAACAGGTGCGATACTAACAGATGGTGTAATATGTGCTCCTAAATCGTAAATTAAAGATTAATAATAAATTTAATAAATAAAGTCTAATAACACATTGCTACATTATCGTACAGCTAGCTTTATTATACCTGACTTTCCAAGTCGAGCTTTATCCGGTTTTGCAAGACCTTTTCCAGGAATTTTCACCAAAACAGTTCCTGTTCCTGGAATTGATACTCTTTGCCCAACTGAGGACGCTTGTTTCAATACTGAAGTATTTCCTTGCAGCAATGATATAACACGAGTTTGTGTTTTGTTGTTTTGTCGGTTTAAAGCAATTTGTCTTTGAACTTCTCGTATTATTCTCTGTTGTTCTTGTACTCTTGCTAAACGTTCCATTTCCTGTTTCTGGGCAGATAAAGTTGCGGCATCCAATTGTTGGTCATCCATAACTTCTCGAATATTTCTCCGTAAGTTTCCAACTTTTCTTTCTGCAGAGCTTTGTCCATCCTGAATAAATGTTTTTCAAAATTTTATTAACTATTATAATAATTATAAAGGGTTTTTAGTACGAACATAAATGAAATACATAAATTAACAATGCAATTTATCTGAGTTTCACATTGAATACCATTTTTATTTATTATTCAATATTCATCTTCATAACATTTATTATGCACAGAATATTAATTAGTGAATTTGTACAATCTGTTGCTAAAAATAAGTAAGATTAACAGTATGTACGGAAAAAATTAATGAAATAGTATACATACATGGTGCAAAATACACCGTTTTAGTGCATAAAATAGTAAGACCAATTGTCGAGCTCTTAAACGAAATAAAACTAATTTAACAATTCATTTTCACGAACCTCATCTTCAATTCCGTCGCCAGGCTTTCTTGCAATTTCAACAGATACTTCATCTTCAGATTCATCATTTCTCTTTTGTGAAGATTCAGATCCTTTTTTGACCGGATTGACACTTATCTCTCCCATTTCTCTTAGCTTTTCTGTAATATCGAAATCTATATCATCAGGAGATGATTTTGGGAAATCTTTAGATTCTTCATCATTAATTAATTCATTTGAATCAATTAATTCACTTTGATCAACAATATCACTATCAATTATATCACTTTTATCCTGGCTGAATTCACTACTATCTATAATATCAGCTAACTCAACACTTTTATTTAAATCTAAGTTGTCAGTGTTAATTATGTCACTAATTGTTAACGCATGGGACGAACTCATTTGACTGGTTTCTGTCTCTTGGGATGATAATTTATCGTGATCACTGTTGTTACTCGTAGAACTGAAGAATTCTTGTTGGTCTCTCGCTTCTTCTTCAGTATTTGTATTACTAATTAATCTCTCATCTTCTCCATCAGCATTTGCAAGAACTTTCGATTCTTGGTGATCACTGTGTTCTTCAATGTCAGTTTCCTTACTTTGTATATCATCTAGTTCGTATCTGCGTTTTTGCACATATTTAGTGTTTTTCGTGTTTAATCTCAGCTGCATATCATCAGTTTTTGTCACATTTTTTGACGTCTCTGAGGATGAGTTGTCAGATTCTATTGATTTATCATCATCACTATCAAATTCAGAATCTGAATTCACCTGATTCATATCAGGTGCTTTCAGAGAACTAACAAACTGATCCATTTTGCTGTATCTTGCACTTTAGTATTATAAGTTTCCGTAGTTAAGACTGGTGCGAGCAAGTTATATTCTTACGTTTTCTCCATTTTAAACTGAAATTTGTATAGTTTGTTTTATTAATATAAACAATTATTTTATCTCAAATTGTAACAAAAAACAAATTCCTAAGTTAACCATAATAAAACCTAGGTACGTTTGTTTAGCATTTTTGTATAATGACAACAGACAGCAAATGAAAACTACAATTATTCCTACAGAGATTCCTGAAGCTGTTTTTAAAACTGTATCACAAATTGCCCAAAATTATAGCAAGTACTAGCAATATTTTTAAAAAAATATTGCATTTTTTTATATAATACAATACAGTATACTTATTTTAAAGGAAACTTATATTGTAATATGAGCTGTTTATCATTCATGAACATAAAGAAAACAAAAACGATTTAATCAATTATCTCATGCAAACTATTGATATTTACATATATGCCGGGTCAAGCTTTAGGAAGTATAGCAAACAACTAAAGACATAATATATCTGAAACCATCATACTTATAATACAAGCCCATGCTAAATTTTATGATACAATTTTAATACAATTATTTTTGAAGTTTTACAGAAATTAGACACAACCAAAAGTTAAAAACAAAGAAACATACTCTGTTGCTGTATTTGTAGAGTTGAAAGCATGTGGAAACTGATTCATATGAGTAAGCAACTGATAAAAACTATTAAAATACACATATAGTTTTCTAAATATTATTATTTTATATATTTATTAAATTAATTACTTTGGCAGCCATTACGGCGTTCCGACAAAATATTCCACAGCCTCATATGCTTCAGAAATTTACCCGTAGGTGGCAGAGTAATAAAGGCTTTACATATGCGGTTTAGCAATGTCATAGAAACAGATAGAAACCATTGACTCTATGCATAGAATGTTATACTTCCTTTCTAACTCTGTACTTTGCACGTAATTAAGTATTTAACAAATATCACAAGTGTTGAAATTCCAGTATAAATAGTAAATAATTTATACAAGGACCAGCCGTGTTGAAGTTCAGAGAATAATTTAGTTTCATGTTTCGCATTATTAATTATATTTAAATATAAGTATCACTTTCTATAAATTTACATCCAGTGAAAATTGCAGAGACAAACACGTCATTTATGTCAATGTATGTGTTCATCTCCGAACTGCAAACTGGTATGCATATAAGGAAAAGTCCATTTAAGGAAAAACTAAAATTTAAACTGGATATAATTTAAGTTGAAATAGGAGAAAGTCAGTTAGGTTAGAAATTTATCTAATAATTAAAAAGTGTAATGCACACTGGATTTTATTGAGTGTTTAAGTGTTATTTGATTATACTTACAATGTTTACTTTGTAAACTTTAACCAAAACACAATTGAAGGATTAAAGGAATTTAAGGATTTATATTTAACCAAAAAAGGTTTTTTTTAAATTCCCACCATTTTATAATGGAGTTTATTACCAGAAACTCAAATGTCTCATTATTTTTTATTAACTCCTTATGTTTTAGGAGACATTAACAATTAAAAAAGTCATTTCTTCCGTTTAATTATTAAACGGATCCAACATTATACAAAATTCCAATACATGGTATGTCACATGTAACAAATGTGCCATCTCTTTTATACAACGAAGACGTCGTTTACTACAGTTTACTGCTAGTAGCTGGTCGTGTATCCCATGATGTATTTTATTATTATGAAGGATTACCAACAAGAACAAATAATTTCGATTACTTATTTCTTGTAAAACAAGCGGCAAAACTAAAATTCAAATTTGATATAGTATACTTGGATATTTAAAATAATAAAAATGCAAATATACATATATTAACAATTATTTCGATCAAAAATTAAAAAAAGGCCCCTAAAAATGAGTGAATAAGCCCATTTTTAAGTAGCCAATCGATTTTATTCGAAGAATATTTATCTTTACACCTATAATATTTATATCTGTGGCAAATTTATACGTTAACTTTACTTAAAAGGACCTTAACCACAACACGGCTGGTTTGAAATTTGAACCTTGAAAAATCACAGCGAAATATTATAACGCGTTGCCTTAACAATCTCAGCCATTAAGTTTTAAACTACAATAAATATTTTGGTCAAATGCAACACAGTTTAAGGAATTTTTGAAAATTATTGAGATCAGTAACAAAAAGCAGGCACCAATAAATAATATCGCCTAACAATACATTGCAGTAAAAGGGATTAATAATGGGAGATAGGATATTACATATAGTAATAAATTACACACATTGGTTTTATGAAATATAAATTTATTTCAATGGCATATAAAACATTTACAACAAAAAATTGATAAAATATATTACTAATCCATCTCCTACTAAACTTAACATGGAATTGTTTCAATAAAATGAACATCGTTTGACTAAATACGTATGAAGACATAAATTAAATTTAATGTTTAAATTAGAAAGGTAATTTTTCTGTATTTATTCCATTATAAATTTGTAAAAAAATCTATTATCTTTGTTTATGATATCACTAATAATGCTATTAACCCTAATATTGAAGTGTAGAATACGGAATTAAGTAACGCTGCTGAACTAGGCGACCCGCGGACCTGCAACTGAAAATGTTAATATAATTATTTTATTTTATACATCCGTATGCATATCATACATACATATTTTATGCGCAAGCTAAATACTTTAAAACTATACAGTTTATATTTATTAAACTTACTTTTTTACAAGGAGTCATTTCGCGGACGAATTTAAACAAAGATTCAACAATATTTGCTGGAGTCGGTTCACTACATTTCTCCAATTCTTTAACAATACATGTCTCCAATTTTGCTACATCACTGTAATCACATAAATACAATTATAAATATATTTTGTTGTAAAAGATATAATTCTAATTCTATATATAATAATTGAAACGTACTCGCATTGTTCTGCCTTAAAAACCAACTCCGGCAGGTTATCAAGAGTCGGAACTTCATTAGTCATATGCTTGGACATAGTTCCGTTCAAACAATTTTGTATTTCTTCACTCTTTGATTCAAGACATTCGAAACCTCCTTCAGCAATGAATACTGGAAAAGAGTAATGTAAAGCGTTCTTTATTATCTTTAAACTAATGAAGATTAAAACATTTACTAAAAGTATATGTATAAAAAATGGCATTGTATTAACTGCAAAAATAATAAACATAAAATCCGAATTTAGCCCACTCAGAGTAAATAAATATATATAAAGAAAAAATTACCATAAAATAAACTAAAAGATTTATGAAACATAATGAAATGGGTCATATATACTTTAGTTCCACTTTTTATTTAATACTTACAGGCAATACGATCACCTTCCTTGAAACAGATAAATTTAGCCAAACTGTCCGTAATATTGTGAACAACTTTCTTGTTGTCGCGCTCTTCCTCATTTAAGCAGGGATCTAATGTGTCAGTGAAACTGCTTACACATTGTTTCATTTGTTCTGATCTTCCACAGTACCTGGAAGATTAATTAAATTCAATTAAATATAGGATTAATAATATTATGATGGCAAATTATGAATGTTTGACTTACTTTTTGAATACTTGATCCAAATCTCCAGTGGGTTTAAGGCGATCCATTTCCTTCTTGATTTCTTCGAAATTAATGAGGTTTTCTATACATGTCTTTAAAACTTCTTGAGCACCCTGAAAATATTAATTATATTGTAGTATATACGAATAAACGTATAACAAAAGTAAGGAAATCTATTGCGTAAGTAATCTTAATTTGCGTAGTGACTGACCTTTGCCTTGTCGTAGGCTTCCACTCCTCCAGATTGTTTGATACATTTTTCTTTAAAAAGTCTGTCTGCTTCTTCTAATGTTTCTCCAGCATCAGGTAAAGTAATATTATTACTTTCTAAAAAGTCCGGTGAAAGACCATTGATTTGGTGGGTTATATTACTGGCAATTCCATCAAGTTCAGGAATTGTATCAGCTGCAACTGTAAACAAATTGGGAGCATTAGAAAACAATACAAAATTATAGTATAAAATAATTAAAAAAGTGTAAAATAAAGTAACTCAAATTTGTACACATAAAATTACGACATCCATAGACGCAAAGTTTTATAAATTTAAAATTTATGGAAATTTTTATAGAAGAATAATATTTAATAATTATTTTTATAAATTATCAAAAGTTTAATAATTCTTCCAAAGATATTAAAAATAAATATTAATTGGATAAATAAATTAATTTTCTACCTGATTAATAATTAATTACTAATGTATACTAGTATACGAGTTTAATATTGGCTTAATGAGTTGCCCTAAAGCATATTTATTTAATGAAACATGTCATAAGCATTTCACTTATTCCTGTTCTGTTTATTGCATTTTAATAATTAATTTCTTTCCAATAATAGATATATCGTGCCTTTACGCAATGAAATTTACATAATTATATTTCTAGGTAAACGATTATTTGTAATTGAAACTTGAACCAACTAATTGAATAACGTAATTCAAAATTGGCGGATTATTTTCACCTAACTTTGTATCATCAAAAAATAGAAATTAAATTGTGACCAAAGTCTTAAGTTCTATAAAATTGTACTTTGTATTCATATGTTGTCAACTCAATTGTCCTATTAGTTCTTAATTAGTCACTATATCATAAAAGATAATACAATTATAAATTCAATACTACATCATTATTAAAGCAAGCTGACGTCACCAAAACGTTGTTTCACAACAGAGATGAGAATATGTTCATTATATAGACTTTATTATAAAATAATGTTCCTAATTATTAATTGAAGTTGAATTTCATTAACTGAATTAAAATATAACTTTCAGTTATTGATTCTGAACACAGGCTAGGAAAGTACGATGAATAGCATAACAGCCTCAATCGTTTTGGAAGGAATGAATCATCCCTATATTTGATGATTCATTAGCTCCCTAATCCAGTGGCTCCTAACCTATTCATAGTCCGGGTTACACTTGCGTGTTCGCCTATTCGTACCCTTTGCCGATTTTCAGATTCCTACGCTTTGATATGTTTTATTTACTGAAAACGTTCGAGGCCGTGTACGGATAAATGAATCCTTGCCCTGTGGAGTCGAATTATGTATGCAACCATGCGTATCATTCCACTAATATAGAACATTCGTACACGATCACGCATATGAGAACCTAGAAGTAGTTATAGTAGAATAACAAGTACTTTTGATTCTAATTTTGTTTTTGCAGAACAACAAATGCAACATGTGTGTGTAACAGTGTTTATTGTACGCGAGTTTTAGTGCTATACACCCTCTGTCCCATAATAAACCGGAACAGCGCAGAACACAAAGCACAATGTCTTAGTTTTTTGTGATTATGTTCTGTGAACCTTTCTTAACGATCTGTAAAAATTCCATGACATTACCTTCAGTATAAACGAAAATACAACACATATAGTGATAGCTGTTTTTGTGTGTCGGTCGAAAAATGTATAAAGAACAAAGATTAAATATTAAATTATGTTTTAGAAATGGTAAATCAGCTACAGAAACGCATGAAATGCTTAAAATTGCTTATGGTGATAATTATTTATTCAAAACACAAGTTGTTGAGTGGTATCGAAGATTCAAAGATGGTAGAGAAGATGGTAATGATGATGAACACTCAGGTCGACCATGTGAAGTCATTACTCAAGAAAACATGGAAAAAGTACGTGTTTTAGTAAAAGGTTGCAAGATATCTTTGGAAGCGATTCATGGAAGTGGAACTGGGTATATCTAAAACAATAATTGATCCTATTTTAACGGAAATGGGGTTGTGTCCTATGTCTTAACTTCTATAAAAGTGTACTATATATTGATAAAGTGGGTTACTAGAACCTCATATGTTCAAATATTTTTTAATAGCTCCTTATATGTTTGAACAATTAAAAAAGTCATTTTGTCTCTTTAATTATTAAAGGGATTCAACGTTGTACAACATTCCAATGCATGTGACCTCACAACCGCTAGTTGCCATCTCTTTTATAAAACAGAGCGTAAAAGAGATATATTCTTGACAGAACTCTGACAAGTTTACAGGTTACCAACCTTACAGCACATAAATCTCTGCTATATGTCTTTATATATCAAAATTTCATATATTATTTACATCTATTCCAAGGAACAATAAAATTTCAATATTATATCTGCCGTGACAGGGAGAGTTTCTTTTAACAGGTTCCATTGTTAATGCTAACTATCACCTTGGTGTCATAAAACGTTTGCTAAGTACAATTCATTCTGAATATCGAAAACCATAGAGTTTGCGATTACTGCACTGCAATAATTTAAAACTTGTTTATGTAAACAAAGACGGAAATATTACATACAATTTATATGTAAATTGTAATATTTGTTTATGTAAAATATATATAATTGTGTTTTTGAGAATCGTTCTGAATTGTAAGTTAGTTATTTCTTTCGTAATTATTAATGTAACATTAGTACTAACTTAAAATAAAAACAAGATTAAAAAACAATAACTTTTTAAATAGGTAGAATAACGAGTTCTGTATAATATTCCAACCGCTTTTTCATGAGTATATTTCCTAAACCCAACGAATCTTAAGGGTGACCTTGAAAACAGATTAATTTACATATATAGAACCAACTCAAAGTGACTTAGTCACTAAAAACTACATTACATTATTACACATTCTGTTCACAAGAATTTTTATATCGCAGAACATATTAGAAAATAACAGAAAATATTAATGTAACCAAAGGAAGCATTTACTAATGTTTGAATATAAATCTCATTATTTATTTAAATTTCCATTACTTTTGCAAACATTTAAATTAAGTATACTCATCTAAAACTTTGATAAAAAAAAATTTGGACTCCAGTCTTCGTTGTATTTTTCGTTTTTGTTTCTGAATACGAGAGGTTTTATTATTCATATTAAATATTAACCAAGTGTAAGTCGGACCACTCATGCTACATTCTCAAAGCACAGTTCATATATAAAATAAAATAAAAAATTTAATTATATTATTTATATGGTGAAACATAAAATCCTAACTAAAAGGCAAAAGTATAAATCACATTGCAAATCACAAAGATAAAATAATTATTACAGAATTACAGAGCGGGAAGTGGACACAAAAGTCCTCTATGACATGCGTGCCGCGTGCGTCATGTACTCTGGTCCGAGATAACTAAATGGACTTTGTATTTTTCCAGTTATTCATTATAAACTAATGAAGGTTATATCATTGAACAAAAATATGTACATAATTGTACATAAAGAAACAAATAAAGAAGCACTGGTTCAATATTATTGGACTTGGACATAGAATTTTAACTCTAATGTTAATACAGTGCCTATGTATCTAGTTACAAATGATTATATCTTGCCATACTCGTAATCAATAAACGAAAATGGAACCTAGTAATATTTCATCTAAACGTTAACGTCCTTATCTGCAAAGCAATCCTTCAAAAGGACTTCTTCAGAAGATTTATGATTCTATTAATTCGTAAAAAGGTAGGTTTATTTCTGTATACACAACGTTGTATACTACATAACATTGTTTACGTAATAGGTAATTTTGTTATGTTAGATAAATATTAAAATACACGTACTGCGTTTAACTGGAAACAATTGAACATTTTTATTCAATAATAATTTATTAATAATAAGAACAATATGTATTTATCTTTAGTATAAGTTTAGTATAGTGTTTTACGTATTTGCAATATAATATATGGTACAATACATATATCACAAATATATCTACAATATAGTCGTATGTAATATTGCATGGACAAGTTGAAATCGGCGTAAAAATTGTAAGACAAACAAAGATAAACATTTGGTATTACTGGTGAAACATGTAGCTATTTGCATTTTTAAACGACAATCAGTAATTAAAATTAGACAATCAGCAAAATCGACGTGTAGCAGGTGATAATTTAGATATGTTAATGTTAGTCAGGACGACTTTTGTTACTCACGCGAACTATAACAATAATAATAATAATGTGAATATTCATATCTTTTAAATAAGAAAATTAGTTAATTAGTAATTCGTAGTTTTATAATAATTTTTTTTTTTTTTTATTATTTATTTATTTATAGTGCATCAACTATTGAGTTATTAGCACTTAAACTAATATATATTACATTTTTATCAACATTTTATAGGACATAATCTATACAATTTATAATTTTCTATTTTATCAGCTTATTTCATTTATTCTATTTAAATTCTTCAATCTATGCTTCTTTCCATTATCCATCTTTTTCTATTTCAACTGCATCACGATCTGATACATCGCCTCCACTATGATGTCACCCATTGCATTCTCTGGTTCTTTCTTCTACTAGCATTTTTTCTTTGTCTAATATTGTATACTTCTACTCTTCTGTTCTTTCAACTATAATTCCTTTCTTTTTTTTCTTTTTTTTTTTATTAAGCAGTTTTCCTTCTTTTTTCGTTTTTATTCCTCTGTCTATTTTCTTTATCGATTATTTCTTTTTGTTATCGTGTTTTCTTTGTTCATATTCATGATTATGGTTGCACATAATCAATTAAATCTGATTGTTACCAAACCCAGATAATATAACACTGGCCCGGGAATCGAACCCGGAGACATAGTAGTCAGAGTCAAGCATCAATGCTCTCGACTACTTGTGTCGTCTATAATAAATTATTTAAATATTAAATAAATTTTTCTCTTCATTAAACATTATTGATACATACTACATCAATTTCGTTAAATGCATTTATAAAGTACGAGGGTATTTCGATAATTTAGTGACTTCCTTTTTAAAAAAGCTTTTATTTCTCAATCAAAGATATTTTTTTCAGCAAAAAGGGCTTTATTCATCAACATAGTCTCGTTTAAGCTCGATACATTTAGTCCAGCATTTTTCCAAAATTTGATGAGCAGTTGGGAGCTGCGCGGTAATTTCAAAGGGGCACCGAAGTATCAAATTAACCTCGTATTTACGTAACATTCCCACCAAAACGTATCTGTTTCACAACAATTTTCTTTTTAACAATTCAGAAAAAGTACAAGAATAAAAAAGGCGTTGATGGACACTGTAACAAAGTGTCCTGAAATTGAATTTAATGTAAAAAAAAACAAACGTTCTTTGTAATAAATACTATAAATTTAGAGGCCAACAGTCAAGATGCAATGAAGGTAATTTTTCTCGAATGAAAGTTGTAATCACTATAATTAAGAAACATTATATGCAAATATATGTAAGTGATTAAAAAATATTGCACATAAAATATGACGTTTCTTTTAAATGTAATAATCATAGAGATATAAGAATAGAGTACGCAAGAGGCTGAATACTGTAATAAAGGCAAAGAGAGAGATAGCTGCGAAAGTCCTCTGTGTCTCTTTCGAGCCGAGTACTGTGATTGCTGCCGCGCTAAGGAAAATATAGCTATACTAGAGCCATGTTGCGTCAGAGTGGGGGCTGTCGGTGTTTTTATTCATTTTAAAATTTACTGGATGCCACACTCACTATTACAGATATTTTTATTTTAACTATAGCATCTGCTTGCTTGTTTACCCCCTACCATACCGCCAATCAACCAAGCCGGCAGCAGCGGTTCGGCTAGAAAGAAACAGATAGGACTCTCGGTAGGCTACCTCTCTCTTTGCCTTTATCGCTTCCTCTTACACGCGGCCGTAGACTTTGCGTACTCTATTCTTATAGTTATTTTATAAGATTTGGAACAAAAAATCAAGGTAAGATTAAAACTGAAATTTGAAATTAAAAGAGTAAGTAGGAATAATGCTTTACGGTATAAAAATATGTTTAAATTTATTTAAAACGGTTAAATATTTATAGTTTTCTTTTTAATTTTATAGTTTAATTTTAAATTGCATTTTTTAGTGTGAAAGTCTTACAAAATGTAAAGTCTTAATGTTACATTTTTGGTCTGCATTTACAGTTATACACCCGTTTACCCTGTTGTCAACTATTAATAAAACGACTGATAAAAATCATTAATTATTACTTAAATAAAACCTTTAAATTCATTTCTGCAGCTTAGCTTATGAATACAAAATCTCTTCATTCAGAAAGTTTCAATCAATGTAAAATAGACGGAAAATATAACATAACTATAGTTTACCCCCGTCGCAAGAGACGACCATCTTTTGTGTGTGAATTGAATTTCATTTCAAATTTAAATATTAAACTCGTTCTATAACAAATAATTTTTCATATAAACTGACTAAAAAAATATATTTTTTTCAACAAAATAAAATATTTTCAATTTATTCGGAATTTGACCAACTTTCTAGCACAATTTTTACTCTCGGCAAAAACCGCCCCTGTAGCCCTCAAATAAAATTTTTGAATTTTGAAATTTTTTTTGTTAGTAAAATATTTCATTATTATGTAATCCAAAATTTGAGTTTTCTCCAAAGTTTCCCACCGTGCCTCCCAATTTTCTTAACGCCCCCTTTTCCAATTTTTCAATTTCTAATTTTCAAAAAGTGTTAGCATTGAACACCATAATACACATGCCTTATTTCAACTTTCTATCTTTTACGCATTAAAAGTTATAGAGCAAAAAGTAAAAAAAAAAATTGATTAGTTTTTCCAAAATTACGGGTTTCCAGGAAATTGGAGGACGCCAAAAGTCTTAGAATATTTTTCTCTACGATATAGACAATTTTCAAGAAAATGCGCGGAACCGTTTTCGAGCCACCATACGAATCGCGTAAACATATAAACAAATAAACAAACAAACAAATAAACATATAAACTTTCAGTTGGAACATTATAATTTAGGATCTAACCCAATATTGAACGTTGTCCTTTGATATCTACTAAGATCTGTAATAACTCATTCAAAGATAATATATATAATTATCCTTATTAATATACTTATTCATAATATTTAGTCCAACACTGCATTGTTTTACATACAATCTGTTTGATAATGACGTCACTAATCGACATGAGTGACTGATGACAATGTACTGCGTTCAAATGTTGAGTGCATATTACAGTATTTAGATATATTTTATCAATATGCACATATATAGAATTTATATGATTCAATCATTGTTGTAACCGTTACGTTTTATTTCTTATGTATAAATTTGCAACTAGTTCCAGTTACATATATCTTTTTATACTTAAGTAACTAAATACAACAGAAAAAGGGCATGTGAACCATGACTTTATTTCAATAAAATTGTACTATATATTAATTCAGTTGCCTATCACGATCTAAATCTACGTCAACTTTTGGATTCAGTTCAGTGTAGATAATATATCTAAGCATATATGAGTACAAAAGTGCTATACTCCATGACCTTCATATAAAATGACCTCCCCCCGCTTTTTAATTTGCATATAAAGGCAACATCTATAAGGGCAATGACAATTGTCAATTAAAATTGAATACATCTATTTATAATAAAAGCCCTATGAATTTTAACATTACGGATGACACACATATAAATCCGCCACTGTCCTGATTAAATTATGATGATTAATACCACATAGATGATAATATTGCTGAGTATTGTTCCACTACGATATTGTATCTTCAAGGGGCGTCAATTTCTAATCTAAAACTCCATTTACAAATGTTCAAAGTTTGCTTTTTCATATCAACTGAATAATTAATTTATGGTAACAAATATAGAATCTCTCAAAGATTGCTGATTGCACTTCAGTTATTGACAGGCAAAACTTTTTAAAACCAGGATTCGTATAACATTTTACTGTAAATATACATTACAATTTTATAAATAAATCTTGTAATCTAGCGTTCATAATATATCTTCAGATAAAAACAAACCTTTGTTCTTAACAATCACCTGATCAATCACTATCTACAATATAGACAAAACCATTAAGAAATTTTAATTTTTATTTCTGTACAACAAACTTATACATGAATTTTTTTTTCTCTTTCTTCATCAATCTTTGAACGGTTGTGACTAGAATTTTGCGCAGAGATTTACGAGTTTGCTAATATTGTCCTAATAGTGACTTCCAAAACCACAAGCGTTTGTTCGTCAGATATTGGTATTTAATACTGTTGAATTTTCATATATTATGGAAACAGTACGCAACAGCCCATGGCAATCACCCGTAACTTTTTAATTATCAAAAAATGAATCATTGTTTTCAATGTTAACAAATGTAAATATTACAACAAAAGGAACATCCACCAGACTTATTATTCTCCATAATGTTTCTATAAATTTAATAGTAATTATACTAATACTAATATTAATGTAATAGTGGAAGCTAATAAAAAATAAATTATATAATAAATAATTCCTGCCCTAGTCATTCATTGGAATCCAGCGCAAATTTTGAGGGTCAACTAGAGTCAAATTATCATCGAATATACATTTAAGTACTTATCAATAGATACGAGTATATAATACCATATTATATATATATATATAACACCATACCATATAGACTTTCTAATAGCAATAAAATAGGTCACAAAAAGGAATACATTGTTTACATAAACTTTTTTATATTCATGTAACTGTGTTTAGCTTTAGATCTGTGTGTGTCTATGAAAATTACTAACATTAGCAGGAAGTCATCGGTGAAAGGACTACTTATCGGACATACGCAGATGTTTAAATTAAATAAAAATAATGTACATAATATAATATAGAAAACACTGCCAGTCTATTTAAATATACTGAATAAATAGTTACGCTGCTTCTTCCTTAAAATATTTTATTTAAATGACATCTGGTAAAACAGATACTTTTTTCAAAAATACAAATACTAAAATACTAATATGTATATATAATTTCATATAGAATTCAATTTGAAAATTAAAAAAAAAATATTTCCAACAACCTGAAATGAACTTCTTCGGGAAAATTCAATTATAAAGTAGTAGATCAATTGTATTTTATATATTGATAATAAATTTTGGAAGTAATCTTTAAATAAATAATAATAATAAACCTAAAATATTCTACAGACTTTTCTTACTTATGACATTGAATTTAACTTTTGACCTATGTAAAGTCAATAAATAAATCGAATTAAAATTTAATTAACAGTACGTTTTATTATCATTTTAGTAAGTTATTTTAAATGTTACGCACAAACAGTACTTGATAAAGTACGTAATCTTTCGATTTAAATTAGTTTCTTACCTGTGGCAGCCAATGAGACAATGACAATAATTAAAAGCCGATTCATTATCACTCAAATTTTGGAAAAAAGTTCTATTTTTTTGCACAATAATTACTGAAAATGAATATTGTTGAATAATTTATATACTTTAATGAAAAGAGAAACTGTATAGAAGCAATATATTTAATAGGTTAACTATAAAAATTGTAATTAAATAATATTTAAGTTAATAATTCAATTATAAATTATACATATTTTTGATTTATGTCACTTTGTCAACGAACTATGAAACTGAACAATGCTGAACAACAATTAACTCTACAATGATTATATTTTCTCTCCTGAACACTAGCTGTCAAATGTGTGCAAATAAATGCTAATAGAGTTATCATACCCACAGATGGAGTCATACATTTTCTAATTTTTTCCAGATACTAGCGCCGCTTATTTACCTTTAAACGGAAATATTATGAACTATTATTACTCTAATCATACAAAATTTGTACGTTGAATTTAAAACAATAAGATTAGTTAAAAATTAAATAACTTGTATTGTCAAAATGTATTCCAAAGTTGATGTCAGTTTCACTTAATAATTCGGTTTTGTTTTGATAATAACGCTTGTTTGTTCAAAGATCTGTTATAAATGCCGCAACTCTCATTCACTTAAGTGTTTCTATTACAAAGACGAAAAAACATACATTACATTTTATGGTGTTGTAAATAAAAGAATGAATTTCACAAATAATTTTATTATTAATTAATTACAGTCAATGATTTATGTATAATGAAAATAATACAAGATAATACTCTCATAGGTTTGCGAAATACTATCGTATAGTACAATTAGTATTCTTGTTTTAATTTATTGATAATCTGTATTATATGAATTATAATGAAAACCAGATTATCAATCGCAATTGCAAACCTATCTAAACATAATACTTTAAACATTATTTGAAAATTAAAACAAAGCTAATATATACTACCATTTAGAGAATATATAACATTTACATTTGGTTGATTCTTTATTATTATGCGCAATTGATACGCTAAAACGATACTGTAATGTTTGAAATAGTAATTTGAATTCTATAAAGATATAATTGTGACATTTTCAAAATATTATTATCAACTGATATTTGTTTTAAATATGAACAATTCGAAATTAGCTAAAAAAAATGATGTATCACTATCAAAAAAATCTTGCTTTTTCTACATACTGCAATAGATAAAATATTATTACTAAATTCCTTTTACTATAGCAAATACTTACATACTACTAGATAATATTTCTATTAGTCGACACCCTGTATATTACAGAAATACGAACTAATAAACATAGCTTACTTTATTATTATAGACGTTATTCAATAATAATAGTACTCATGTATTTAAAAATGAAATTCAAATCATCAAAAGGTGCTCTAATATATTATTAATATTGAAATACTCAGACTTTTAAAAATGCAACGAAAACTCTTTTTTTTTTATTCAATTGAATTTTGCTTATTTTTATGAATAAACATAAAGCTAATAAGTTTTAAAATATTATAATTTTAATTTAAAGTGATGTATTAATTAATAGGGAATATAACATATAAGCCTACTACAATTTATTATATGCAAACATCCTATACATTATTTTAAATTTATTGTATTTATATAATACATAAAGTTACGACTTACATGCATAAAATTAAACTACAGCCTTAATTCTGATTTACAATTACAAACGTCTAGTGAAACATAAAGCTAATGTTGTTTTATGATCTGTGTAACTCTATGTTCACACATGCGTATTCGCCTGTTCGTGCTCTTCGTTGATTTTCATATTACTACGCTTTAATGTGTATCATTTATCGTTACTAGAGCGATATTTCTTGTGTTCGTCGTCGTGTGCACAACCACACGTATGCATACCACTAATATTAAGCATTCGTTCCCGAACACGCGCATGTGTGTGCACGTAGGGTAATAAGGCATATCAGAATTAGGAATTAACGTGTATAACAATTAGACGTAGATAAATGTAATTCAAAATGAGGGCATAATTCTAAACCTACTTACTCGTAACAAATCAAATAATGAATATACAAATATGAACGTGTAATATTTGATTATATACTCGTATGTACATGAATACATATTTTAATATAAAATCTGAAATATGATGATACATAATTTTTATATAAAATATTTTAGTAGATAAGGGTTAGTTCGGATTAAAATCTGACCCTAAATAAATGTGAATTATGATGAAGCGTCTCCACTGAAGTAACTTTTATGTACAATGTTTATGCATCATTAACACTCAATTTGTTGCTATGAACACCAAACGAAGATCCATAATGTACTTTACATTAGACAATTTGATAAGGATACAAAAACTAATCCCAAATTTCGTGCTGCGAAATTTTATAAAAAAAAAAGCAAATCGTAACTCTAATAATACAGTAAGTGGTATCTAAATAGATATCGTACATTTATTTATATTATTAATAAAATTACGATAGCCCAATTAATTTATCTATTATTATTAGGTAATTAAGGCTACAGACTATGACATTTTCCAGCGAGAATAAAACAGGAACAAATTAAAAGATCATAATAATCTTATTTAAAAATATATACAAATATGGTACGAAGTATTTTTATGTTTCAATAAAAATTAAAAACTTTGCTATATTGTTTTAAAAAAAAATTGTTCTTATTTAATTTGTTCGTGTTTCCATTAAATAAAATGATTTTAGAGTTCGGTAGTCAGGAGCCTTAATAACTATAATTACAGTACATACAAGACAAATGATTTTTAAAATTAATAGTAGGAATGTAATATTATTTTAATTGAACTATTTCTATATTCCGATTTAAAATTATGTATTTATATGTCAGCATCACAAATTTGACTGAAAATTTTTATTCAATAAAAAAAATTATAATCACAGTTAAACTATAAACATATTCACAATCCCTTTTTGAAAGAGACTTATAATAAAGTAAGTTAAATTAAATATAAATTTAAACTCGCTGCAGAAAAAGATTATTAAATTTTTCAATTTCAAAAAAAGTTTCCATTTCATGATAATATTCATATAATCATGAATATTAATTTATATTAATGTAAGGTAATAATTTTTACTGCTTATATTACAACACTAATACCTACTATTATTCTAGAACAAAGAAATTTTTTAAATTCGACATAGAACAACATGTACCACCAAAATAAAAAACAAATTATCCAAATATACAAATTTCTTTTGTAGTATAATTAGGATTTTCCGAAATATACTCTTTTAGAGAATGATGCGCAAAGGATTTACATTTTGTTGAAATACTAAAATAAATTCGTGATATTCGAAACTAATATGCAACGGAAGTCTTTGCATATCGAAAAATGCATATCTTTCTCTATTACAAGCCTATGTCAATTTTTCCGTGTAGGTGGTTGACATGATTTACATATTTCATAAAACAAAATACTAAATCGGAAATATTTTACAAGTCATATTATATACATATTTATACATCATGAACACTTAGCTAGAATACATCAACAGTCCACAGTTAAAATTCACAACTTTAATTTATCAAATTCAAATTCACAACATTAGTTTATCAAACACAAATTTACAAATTGAACTCATTTAAAATAAAATAAAATGAAAAATTACATTAATAAATCTTATAAATAACAATTTTTTAAAAACTTACCTGCATGAAAATTATGTTCATACTTAATGAACCAATACTTCAAGCCTTTGTAAGAAATACAAATGTAAATATTTTTCTTGTTTGCGTCAATTGATCAATCATAATGGATCATAAAGGTGAGATGCGCTTATTTTCTAGTGCAAGGAACCTTTTTATATTTCATGTGGGAAGAATCTCATGTTTTTAAATTTATAAGTAAAATTCAGCACCTTTCTGAAATTTTAGCTTTTACAGCTATTTCATTTAAAGGTTTTTATAATTTCATAAAATACCGATTTAAAATTAGGTTAAATTATACTAAAGTTTTACCATCTGTTTTAGGTAAACCATTATATTTAATATCTTGGCTTACTTGTTGCTCAGATTTTATATTTTCAAAAGGTTTGGACTCAATACTGAGATTTTTTTCGGAAGTATTATCCTTAGTTTGAATATCTTCATTTATCGGTACATGTGTCAATGGGTAAAATTTATCTCTATTAGAGTAACTCATTTCTACACGCTGAATTACAGGTTGATATTTAATCACAACTTCGTTCGAATTCGATACATTTGCTTGGTATTGCTTTGCAGTATTAATAACTGGTGATGGGTGCTGTATTGTAGGTTTCACTTTGGCCAAATGTGAAACTACCACGCCATTATTTTCTCTATTCATTTTGTAAATATTAGAAGATTGACCATTGGGAACAGATTGATAGATAGTTTGTTGAGGTATGACTTGTGTTTTAATGTTGCTTGTTGAAGTTGAAGGTGAAGCCACTCTTTGTACATTGTTCACTGCCATTCGCGCAATGGCACTGCTGGGATCACCTTTTTGAACAAATTTTTCATACTCAGTTAAAAAAGCATCTTGACGAGAATTATACGAGAATGGTATAATATTTTGATATACTTGAGAAGACTTCACAACAGGAGTCGTCTTCGGTGTAACTGTAGGTACACTCCATGCTGGTGGTTTGAGTTGAGGATGTGTAATCGCACTGTTATAAGGTGGAAAAGAGGTGTTTCGCGTCTTCTCTGTAACAGGCGTGTTACTTATTGTTGAAGATGATGGTATAGATGAATATGTTGATGGAGGTAACTGTATTCTTTTTTGAGGAACTTGATTTAACTCCGATCTTGAAGATTCTCTTGAATCAGATTCTGAAATTATTTATAAAATTATACTTCATTATAATTTGAAATATTTTTTGAATTAATACTATAATCGGATTGCAAACAGAAATTAACTAACAGATAAAGTATTTTATTGCTAATAATATTTAGAATGAACCAAAAGAGCATTTGTTAAACTATACCGCCAGAGTTTTAACAATGAACACCTGTAAATTTCATTATTATGCAGCTTTCCAGTCAAAATCCTTAAAATCAAAGTTTATAATTCGGAACTATCACATTACAACTCCTTATGTTAAATTAATACGGAAAGAAATTTAAAACCTGAAAATCAGTAATAATAAAAATCAAAATATAGACTACGAATGAAATAAAAATTTTAAAGGTATAAAACGATAAATTAACAATAATAATATATTGAATATTCATGAAAATTCAATGTTATTTGTATATAAAATATTTGCTCCTATTTATATAATATGAGGAACACAACTGCTTTAAATCTGCGACCATATTTGCATATAATTAAAATTTTACTGAAATAATAACTAAAATCACTAGCTTTGCAGTGTAGTAGCCTTGCTTTATCGATCACAGCTATAAAAGCCCATGTTAAAGTAAAAAACACGATGTATTATTTATAAAATCTAAAGAACCAAATCAACAGTATTGACATTAAATCTACGACATATCAGTCAATTAAGAAATTATATATTTTTCAACAAATATTACGTTAACATAAAAGATTTGTATAACAACTACACAATTAAAATTAATATTTACAAAAATTGAAAATGGTTCTTAATACAAATTATATTTACATAAATATTTATGTATTTTATAAATGTATAACAGTTCTATGTTTCGTTTTAGTCTCTAATTTAAAATATTCTCAAAGTTAAACGAAAATTTAAGTATCTTGAGATTTTGACTAAGAAAATTACATATATTATGCAAAATAATTACAAAAAGTCAAAAGTATGTATGAGAGTACGTGAGAATTATTAACGTAAAAACATACCACTTTTATGTGACTTATTATGTTGTTTATGCTTGCAGTTTTTGTGCTTGCATGTTCTACGTTTGCTTCCATCTTTATGATGGCTGCGCTGCTTATGTTTTTTCACAAATTTTGATTCAACTGTCGCTAAAAAAAAAAGTAAAAAAAACTGTTAAATATCAAGTTAAACTAAATAAATAATTTCGACATCAGAACTAATTTATGCGATGTAATAATGGTGCTATTGTTGTCTGTAATCGGTGGTGTAATAAATCGTAGGGTAAAATATTTAAAAAAGCAAAACTGAAAAAAATATATTAATAAATAACTCACGTGAATTAGATTGCTTTCCACCCATCATAGTTGTAGAAGCAAGAATTTGCATACTTTTGTTTTCTAAGATTGAAGGATCTGTTTTTCCCATGCATAGAAATGTTGCTTCATCTTGAACATTTTTAGCTTCGTTTGGAATAAAGGACGACTGCAACACTGGAGCTTTACGATTCTGAATATTGTTGTATGGTATATACGGTTCTGTTTCTTTTGACAAAACTGGTGGTGTATCATTAATATGCTTTATTGAAGTAGACTCCTTGTTTATTACTGTAGAAGTTGATGGAGTACATATTTGACTGCTTTTAAAATTTTGTTGAGTCACAATACCAAATGTTTTATTGTTTACTATTTCATTCTTACGAGGATATGTTTCCATTACTGGGGTTGATGGTTGTCCAAATAGCTTGGTTGGATTACGCATTGTCCATGAACAAGATGGACTACTGTAACCATCATCTCTGGACTTAGGAATCTCAACAGAATTTAAGGTAGGCTTCTTATCAACAGTTGGAAGAAGTTTAAGCCGTGAGGAAGTTGGTACTTCCGTATTTACAGAGGTGTTCTTGACTACAGGAGTTCTCGGCTTACGTTTTGGCTTCACAGATTCATTGCTTGCTTCTGAAGAACTTTTATTCTCTGTTAAACGAGGTACTCGACCACGTCTTCTAACTCCTGTATAAAAAATCGAAATTTAGGAACTGAACTTTAGAATTACATATAAAATAAATGTAATATTAAGCTATTAATATTGCTTTCTTAATTGCTTTGCTTTTGCTTTAATCTACTCACCGTTATTTCCTTGAGAATCACTTTCAGATTTAGCAGCTCTGGGTTTACGACCACGGCGACCAGGACCCTTCGTTTTACCTTTTGCTTTCTTTTGGTTAGTTACTGTCCATTCTTCGTCATCAGAATTGTTTTTTCGTTTACGAGTCTTTTTATTGAGTTCATCCCAATCAGTTTCGAAATCATCATATATGGAATCTTCATCGTCTATAAATAGTTCACGTTATAATTGAATATTATACACACATGCATTGATTGTATATATTATTAATAGGTACCCATATAATCCAAATCATTTTCTTCATCTCCTTCCCCTTCATCAGGTTCAGGTTTCATCATAGATAAAAATCTTTGATTTCCTTCCAAATGCATCGTATGAAAATCATTCATAGCTTCCTTGCGAGCCCTTTAATAGTGATACATTACTTTGTTTGATGTTTTAAAACAAATTAAACATTTAGCGAATAACATACAAAATTAAATTTCATGGAATTAACAATTGATTGAAATTGAATAATTTAAAATTGCTAACACATAATTACGGTAGGAAAGGTAGTTATATTTAAATTCAATGAACATTTTACTCAAAGTACTAAGACTACATATTAGTTTTTTCATAGAAATTAAATAAGTGCAAAATTTTGTAGATGTTAATTCGTTAATAATATATTTGTATAGTTATATTTTTTACCTATCTGTTACTCATTAAATAAATGCATATTGCACATATATTGCCTATTAGTTTAATATGGAACATTAATCTTGGATAAAAAATGTATTTACGCCAGAAAATGTAACCGGCGTTTAGCGAGTAATTTCTATAATAAAACTATAGATTGAATACTAAACATGAATAACCAATTCCGAACTACTGTGTATAGTATATACTATATATAGTGTTTCATTATTTTTATATGAACACATTGCAATGCCGTTATTATTCTGCATTGTTAGAAAAGAGCATATTATAATATAAAGGATCATAGTTAATTGAGGAATTGGGAAAAGGTAATTATAGTTCAATTATTTTTTAAACACATACCTTTCCAAGGCTAATCGGAACGACGGTGTTGAATGAATGTCTCGAAAGTGTGGTTTTTTACCATCCTCAAACCTAGGAAGAAAGGGAATAATTCTCATGTTGCGATATCATTAACAATTGTTGGATAACCAATAACATACAATAAACACGAACTATATTTTGGAAAAACAAAAAGTTCTAATTTAGAGAGACTATATGTACCATAAAATAGGTATTAATCAAAATCAGACTTTTAAGAAAAAGGATTAATAATATAAAAGAAATGTGATTTTAGATCTTCTAATTTATACATGCAATAATAGAAACACATATACATAACATAGAAATATAGTAAATTGTTAATCGTATGATATAATAGTTATATAATCGGTTACTTAAAAAATTATTAAATAAATACCCTCCAGCCTTTGGTTCTGGAAATGGTTCCTCAGGATGTGGTCCACAATCTTCTCCTGAGATCCAAGACTCATAACGGTCCGGTTGGAAACGTTTTACGAATGTTTCCATCGATATTTTTACTGTATCAGTTCTAAAATAATATATTAAAATAATATTGTCATAATGAATTATGCAATCATTGAAAAAATATATATAGAAAATTAATCAATTTTTTAATACCTGCAGGTGCAATGCGTAGCACGTTTGCCATATTCGACCCAACGTGGTGTTGCAAAATTAGTGGATTCGGCACAATTAAATCCATGATTAAACCCAGCGTGATAACCGAAAGGAAACGTTATCATGATCTCTCCTTCTTCTTGTGTTATCTAATATAAATTACAATGCAGATGTCAAATTTAAATAATAGTGCTATATCAAAATTATTTATTAAAATATTATTAAGAATGAAAGAAGGAAGAAGTATTCTTACAATGTCATAAGGAATGGAATTTGCTCTAAGAACAGAAGGGCTAATTAAGGTCATTTTATGGCGTAGATATGCAGGACACATTTTTTCCGCTTCAGGAAAATATTGAGCTGCCAACATTTCAAACCGACGAGCATGTTGAGGAGGAATAGCGTACCTGTAAAATATATGTAATTTATCATTTAAGATCAAATGAAATACATAATTACTAATCATTTTTATTTACCATGTTTTTGGGGCTCCAAAATGTAGATAGTTAATTGAATACAAATCCATATCTTCAGTATGCCAAGCGAATGTAGTTTTCCACATTCCGAAGTACAAATATGCAGTATTGACACCGTCAATGGATATTCCATAATCTTTATTAACATAATCGAGGATGGTGTCCAAATGATTTATATTCCAAGTCTATAATATTCCCATACAATAAAAATAATAAATTTAAAATTAAACAAATCTATCTTTCAAATATTGGCTTTCTAACCAACTCACCGTACATTCCGGATCAGTGAGACTACCATTAACATCAGCACCATAAATTGGGGGAACGTAGGTGAGGTTTTTCCAATATTTCCGTTCCAAATCTTCATAATCTCGGTGAGGAGGTGTTGTATATCTGAAATGGTCTTGATTTTTAAAATGTCAATTGAAAATAATAAAAAACAAAATATAAAATTAAATATTTGTTAATTGTTTGTAATATTTAATAATTCGTCTTGATATTTCTTTTAAATTATACCTGTCGGAAGTGGCAACTTCTTCAAATTGTTTTACACTCATTTGTCTCTTCTGAACATTTATTTGCTGATATAAACCTTGCTTTCCAGTTACGACCTGGCAAATGGGGGATGGGATTGGTATATCAAAATCGTTGATATTATATCCTCCTTTTCTGGGAACCCATTCCGAAGGAGGTATAATTTTGCAGACTCCAGCTTTATGAGCACCTGTTGCTTCTATAGAATCAATAAAATCTGCAAAATTTTGAAATTGCTCCCAGGTTGGACGAAATGTCTGTATAGGTGGAACTTTATATCCGCATGCTGATCCTCGACGTCGATCGCTTCTTCCATTATTTATTTTCCTAGCAGCATCATCGTTTTCAGTATATTCATCTTCACTTTCATCAGACGAATCATTGTCCTCTTGCGCTTCTGCAGCATTAGCTTTTTTAATCGGAGGAATGGAGGGTTTTACAAGATTCTTGCCTTTAACTCTGTTATATGTTCTATGTGGTTCTTCAAAATTAAAATTAGTTTTATCAGGTTGAAATTCCATGCTATCTTCTAATGAAACATCAATTAGAGGATCCAAACTCTCATCCGATGCTTCATTTCCTCTGATACTGTCATTTGATACACCACTGTCGGGTTTATCTTCATCAACAGGCAAACCAATCATTTCAACAGCACTTATGCTCTCTGTATCCGAAACTTCAGTACCAGATGAATCTTCACTTGGACTCAAGCTAGTGAACTCTCCACCCTCATCCGGAATGCCTTTACCTTCATAACACACCTCCATTGCGGTAGCTGATTTGGTCAAAGCATCTGAAAATATTTCAAAATTAAGAACTAATTTCTTTTTCTACAGTATTATAAACCAATTTATGGTAACAATATTAATTACAATTAGAACCACAATAATTATTTTAAATTAATAATACACGACAAAAATTTCAGGTGTATTTGCATTTTAGTTAATTGATTCATTTAATACTTCTTCGGTACAATAATCTAAAAATTATATATTGCATTTTGGAACCTTAGAAGGTTAAAGCCTTTTCCGAATTTTTTGTTTAGAAGTTCAATCAAAAAACTAGAAAATATTCATAAACCTATACATAGGTTTATTAATAAAAATTTATTCAATATATGATAATGATAATAATATTAATAAAATTTATTTAATATTCAATGATTCCAGCAAAAATCAAAATCGAGAAAAGCATCAAATGTTAATAAAAATATTATTCTATGCTTTTAATGTTTATTAAGCAACATTAGAACAAATTTTTGTTAATACATTCCAATACAGGAATTTAAAAATATTTTCATGTTCAGCAAATCAAGCGACCAATACTAAATTAATCATGAAAACAATGGTACTCGTAATAAACAATATTGTTTACATATTCACGTAATTGGATCGCATTTTTGCGAAATTATTTACTTTTTTAATCATGGATCTGACTCAGGACCATTTTTTGACGGAATCACGTATTCACTCGAGTTAATCGAAAAATACAAACAAGTTTAATGGACTTACAAAAGAAACAAAATACATTTCATTCTCATTCATTTTTTTTAATTTGATAGTTTTTGATTTTATTAATTGTAATTTAAAAATTATTTGAAATTATGTTCCCAAGTTGCGGGTGAGATTCTTACTTTGGTACTGTGTCTTGTGGTTCGGTTACAAGCACACCCTTCGCATCGTTACTTTACTTATTACAGCATTGAAACTAGATTACAAATCCTACCTTCAAGGCGAGGTAGAACAATAAAAACACAATTATTTTATGAAAACACAAAACAATTAATTTATGATCTACTATAATCAGAATATTCATTTTACTCACAAATAGAATACACAAACACCTGTGAAGGAAAAGATAGATGTCGCCAATGATATGGTTCAAGAGGTATATTTGAAAACATATAAGATAGTTTTATAAATTATTGAAACATTCAAAGAGACCGTGAAATTAAACTAAAAAGAAATTTTAAAATAAAAAAGTTTTTATGATTGATACACCACTGTTTAAATAATCTTGCAAACGATAATCTTCAATTTTGAAATATGCTTAATGAAAGTGGGAAGTGTTAAATTCGATACGAACATATTGCAAACATCATTTGAACAAGGACGGACAACCGGCGTATATTACGAGATCCGGTAAAACAGTGAATGTTTGTAAAATTACAACTGGAAAATTGAAAAAAAAAATTGGAAAAGTTTGAAAAAAAAGTCTTTTTTAATTTTGATCAAACATTTAATATAATTAGTTATTCGATTTAAATTCATTTGTATTCGAATGTATATTTTTGTAATAATATAAGTAACAAGTTTTAATCATAATTAAACTATAGAAGATTTTATGGAAGAGGGTAGAATTAGATGATGCCGCGGGGAAGCAAAGAGAGGTATTTAAGATATTTTATTTTGGTCAAATTATAAATCACAGTATCTATGAAAATCAATTAACTCATTTGTAAAATTTTACGTTCTCAAGATTTTCTATGGAACTTTATATTTAAAGCAGAAAGATTGAATTTTTGTAATATTAACGGGTTTCAGATCATAACACAACTTTTAGATATTTACCTAACATATATAAAATGATTGTAATAATTAAGATATACACATTTATAATTTTTATATCTAATTAATTTATTTGTGTGTTAAGTCAATATGTACTTTAGGCTCGTGTAGCTAAATATTTATACATTTTTTAGTTTGCAATGGACTGGTAAACTGTAAACATTTTGTATTATTAATTAATTATTGCAAAGAAATATATATTATTAGAAACGCAGGTGTACTTTTTATTTCTTTACAATTTAGTTAATATTGACTTTGTTAATTTATATTGGTTAATTCACTAAGCAGCGTCTGACATGACGGCTCCAACGCAAACAATTAGGGGGTTACAACATATAATGTAGAAAATAATAAATTGTTTATTCTAATGCATATTTTTATTTGAAATATAATTAATAAATTATATTACAGATATAATATATACGATAATTATATATATATATATATTATATACATATATATATATATATATAAATGGATATCAAGATGGCGACAAGGATTGTATTTTGACATAAAATGTATTTAGAATAATTAAAACAAACTTACCATGAGAAGCTGCGACCAGAGATTACTGAATATTTCAATTAATATTTAATAACAGAATTAAACATTTGATCTAATAACGATATTATCGGTGCACTTAAAATAAATAATAGTTAAATTTTACAGTACAACAAACCTATGGAAACAAATATTGCAAAAGTTAACTCGTAAAACTAATAACAATTGCTCGCTCGAACATGGACTGAAATGCTCCCCTCAATCAGAACGCCGAAAAGCCTTAAAATGTGAAACAGAAATATGTGTAAAGAGAGTAGAATGATATCCACTGTGTTTTGTGCGCAGGTCTAGGCATAGGTCGGCCACAGCGCGTATGTAATATGGCACGTACGCCACTTAATGCTATGAAAGTAGTAAAAATGGATGGAGTGAAACGAATTATGTTAAATATATAATTAAAATATAATTGAGCAATAGTATTGAAGAGTTTAATTATAAATAAATATTACATTGAAAACACTTTTTGCTATTTTTGTGAGCATTAAATATGGGTTATACAAACCAGAGATAATAATGCGTTCGTTTTATTCAAAAATGTTTTTAATTTGTTCAATTTAAAATTCAGTTATTAGTTTGTATTAAATATTTTATAATTTAAGCCGAAATATTTATGTTTAATATTATTTAATTACTATTATTTATTATTAATAATTATTTTATGCATCTCAAAGTATATTGTCTATTTATGCTTAACTTTCATGGCTTCTGAAAACACGAACATTTTAACAATTACGGCGCTAGTGTAGCTAAAATAATTAAAAGTATGTTTCTTGAATATTAATTTATGGAAAATAAATTTGTTTGGATTGTATCCTGAATAATATTTTTTTAAATTTCAATCGTTAGTGCTCACTCCATTACTGTTTTGCACTCCATTGTAGTTTGTATTTAATAATCTGTTTTAGTTAGTTTTAGGGACTTAGCACTACAACTAGCCACCTTGGACATTTTTATTTATATACTACAAAATACCCCAGAGACAAAATGTTTAGGCATATATTTCAACAGCAGTCAAGCATTGTCTCTTCAACGATCTCGCAAACAATAGCGATAATGTAATATAATCCATTATTAAACAGTTAACTTTTGAACTTTTCCGCGATCGAATCGCGAATCATTAAAAATCGCGGCAAAATTGTATTTTAAAGTTGTTGAGAGCGGTATGTTGAGTTATATAAAATGTGGGAATAATAATAATAATATATAGATTGCGGCAACTATAGATTGCGTCTGTTCAGTGTCCCTGCTTCGATCAACAAGTTTCTTCTCTTGAAAAAAAATATACACACAATAAAGTAAAATAACTTTACGATCAGGTCCAAATTTGGTCCCAATTTAGTATGCTATAAACAACTCAACTTACCAAAGAACTCTAAATTCGAAATTAAAGAATGGTAAAAGTAGACATAAAATAAACAACAATTATTTGTTTAATAACAACAGTTTATTGTGGCTAAATCATCGAACATTAAATATGGTAAGAAAATAACATTTCGATGTATAACAAAAAATTGGAATAAACAGCTTAAGCGATATACAGGCACGAGCAGAGGCAAATATCGTTCACATTGAAGTTGGTAACAAGATATCGAATCCTCGTGATTTCCACGTGTACACCAGAGATAATAGTGTACACGTCTGGTGGAGGGTTACCTACAGGCTACAATGCAACGAAGAAATGGAAACCAATGTTATAATGGAAGGCGCAATTAGAATTAATTGATTGATTAACAGACATAATGATTTATAAAACTGGTTTCTGTTGCCCAGTTCATAATTTGATCAGGTTATATTTTGAACAATCAAAGAACTGATCAATCGCTGAGCTTAATTATATTTCCTATATATACATATGCTTTAAACTAATTCCGTAAACACAAGCAGATGCATTTAGTAGTAAATGTATATATACGTAAATGCTACATAACTGTGTTTAGTAGGAAATTGTTTTATTTTATTGTTACTTCATCCCAAATAATTTCATTTTTTTTTACGTAAGTGATGCAATTCTAAAATATTTTTCAGTATCATTAATTCATATTCTAATTTTTGCTCCAGTCATGGACTAAAAAGAGAAATAAATTTATGAAGGAGTTAAATAACAGAAGAAATTATCTAGTATTGTTCATATTCAATTATAGTTTAAGTAAATTATCATCAAATCGATAAGAATAGGGTCCCAAACTATCGGTGCAAATGAGCTAAAAAAAGACATGATTCAATTATATCCAGTAACATTTTAATTAATTTAAATTATAACGATATGCAAAACCAGATGAACGCTATAAACTAAATAATGGACAAATTGAACTTAGAGTTCATGTACTCAAAGAGATTACAATTGTGTCCTAATAAGATTTATTTTAATCTTCTTTCCACTCAGTACTAATCTCTGTTATTAAACTTAAATTAGATTTAGCAACAACTGTCTAGTAACTGATTATAGTAAATTATCAGTATAGTAACAACGATTTAGAATCCTCTTGCTAAATACTTTAACATAAGAGAATATTTTAATTTATATAAATGTTTTTATGATTCATACAAATTTTATGGAGCGTTTTTATAAAAAAAAAAAAATTTCAGACTGATCAGATGTATCATTCATATAAACTAAATATATTTTTTTAAAATATTTCGTTTTATTAATGAAATGTAGCAAACATTAAGAAACTTAATTTTTTCCATTAGTGTTTAGCGGGTTCGTTTTTCTACGTCAAAACGCAGTTGTGTTAAATACAATGTGATTTTTACTTTTAATTCTACTTATACATTACCACTAAAATTTTAATTTTAAGGGTCAACTATAGAGTCAAAATGAGAAGGACATATTTCCTGTATCTACTACAACATAAAACAAAATCATTTAAAAATAATTATATCCTATATCATCTAAATATGTTAATTTTAGTAGCCGGCATTCAATTAATATCTATAAAACTTTGGCAAGTATTAAAAATTGTGCCATAAAAATAATATAGTGAAACTAACTTTAACAAATATTGTTTTTTTAAAAAAAGAAGCTTTTCAGGAAGTATTCCTAAGTCACATTTCTGATTCTGTTTGTCATATGTAGATCTGCCACTACTTGGGGTGTTGCCCTACGGATATTTTCATAAGACGCTATAAAAATTAGAAATTTCCTTTCGGCTACTTATCGCAAATTCAAAATTCCATACTATTGTGAACAAAACCTCAATTATAATATAACTTTTGCGTTCTATTCTATGTTTTTCTAAAGTATACTTTAATTAGTATCAAAAATGTTATATACGAGTACGTATGTATTGCGAAATGCGATAGAACACACTTGCATAGCAATTAATTTAAAAACTGTTCATCGCGAAGGGATAATATCAAGTCTGCACCGATGGCGGCTCCAAGCAGTTCACGACCAGACAGTACTATAAATAAGTTATAAATATGTCACTTTTCGCAACGGCATAGTAGGAAAACAGACAGAAAGAGAAAAGGGCTATGCGATCTATATTACTTCTGTGAAGAACTGTTATACTGTGCTGTTAACAAACCCAATAACGCTAATTAACATCTAAACGTATCTACTTCATAAATGCTATGTTTGTGTTTGCATGATAGTAATATTTACAAGAGATGCAACTATCTTAGAAGACATAGAAATAAAGTGACGTTGCCATTTTCAATATGGTGTCCTTGCACTTCAACGCACTTATTATATCTTAAATTTAACATTTCAATATCCTTAGAAAAATAGTTTAAAGTTTTATATGAAAATTGCTCATATGCTGCTTCCAGTACAGCCTTGACAAAATATGAAAATTAACAATATGCAGTCAGTACAGTCTTTTAAGTGTAATAAGTGTCTATAAGCGACTGGCGCAAATATGAGCTGTTCAAGTTCATTAAAAGATAGCACTACCGTCACTTTACTTATGTTTCCCCGCATCATAGTTAAGTTAGATACATACAAAATATCTTCCATGCTCAATTACATTTTTATAACAAGGTATTACTCAGTATTACTTATTTGCAATGAATAAAATATATTTCATTTATATGGTACACAACAACCCTATATCCCGGAGCCTATATCTCCAGGTATCTCCAGGTGTCTCCAGGTCACTAAGGCCAAGCTCAAGCAGGTGGTAACTCTATTCATATGACGTCGATTGTATTCAATTTTAAATTGACGCTTTTCGTAATAAAATTACGTTAAAAATCAATAAAAATTAAAGTAAATGAATGGCTACATTTAATTAAAAATAAATAAAACAAAAATCAATATAATCATAAGAAAACAATATATTTAAAACTCATACAGTCAATAAACATAGATAAAAATGTAGGGCGCAGAATCGATTTAATTCAATTATTCAATACATATGTACATTATATGTTAATGCCATTATGTTTGATATGCATGTTTCCTTCCAGAATTTAATAGATTGTGCAAACATTCTTAGTACATCACTCCAATAAAATAAAAAATGGCTACGGTTATGTCAATTCATGTCGGTTTACTATTTAAAGTATTTCTCTACTTTATTATCAATTTAGTAAAATTTTTAAGACAATCCTGTGCTTGGTTCAGTAGCCTAATCTTATTGTCATGAAATCATATCATAGAGTTTTGTAATCATTGAAGTTCCAACTCTATAATTAATTCATTCATTGATATGCTAATAAATGCATTAAAATATTATCTATTTAATGTAGAAGTAATTTTGAATAAAAAGAAACAGGACTGTTTTAAGAGAGTTGCACTTAGTAATGGTAATTCTAAAGGTACTTATAATTATGTATGTAATCAAAATATTATTCGTTTCTAACAGTCTTTTAATACCTAGGGAGTAATTCCCGTGTTGGGTGCGTGGCCCTTTGGCGCTTCCTTCGTAAAATAATATCACACTACGTAGCAATGCGTTTATCAGAGCACCCCAAAAACATAAACACGGGAGCACCCAACGCGCGAATCACAAAATATGGAACATAGTTGTACGTTGCACGGAGCCCTAGACCACTCTAAAGTTAAAGGGTAACAAGTACCTATAACAAACAATATATATTTAACAATATATTCTAAAACTAGAAAAGAATAAACGAAAAAAAAGTACTGTATGTGATAGGTGCTATGTAAGATGTGTGACTGTGGTGATTCAAAGAGAAACGTCACCACAAGCCGTATACATATAATGATACCAAACCTAGTACGCAAAACACATCACACAGTACGCTCAGGCTAAGCTCGCCCAGCTTTTGCTTGCTCGATTCACTTAACACTTGGCACGGTATTGGCTTTAAATCACGACTATCTCTTATTGCGAACCAATTCCCGTGCTGTGTACAGGTCAGCGAATAGTCAATATCAACGTAACATTATCTTTACTGTTCAAACACACAAGATAGTAGATCTGATAGTACCACATTGATTATTACTTAAAAAATAGCAACAAGCGCATCAAAAGTGTTAATAATCAGTACAATCAGCAGAACTTGCTGGAAATACTTCGTCTGCATTGATTGTGTCAGTCAAAGTGTACAAACATTAAACAAATGCAGTAATTACATCACACTGCAGCAAATTCCATTGTAAGGAGGCACGGGCCCTTCCCCTTTGAGCGGTACGGGATGGGGATGAACGCCGGCAGACAAATTCTGGTGATTTACATTCTTGCCATACACCGATTCATAGATCTCCAGCACGTCTTGCGCCTGCTCCACTAGGAAATTACATTTGTCATCAATCACAACCGGTGAAATTGATCTTATTACATGAGACTTTCTCAAGCGAGTGTGGTTTAGAAGAGAATCTGTAGTTACAATTTTGGGAGAAGATATTTCTGCTTCCCAGCACTCGTGAGACTTTTCTTGACTTATCAAATCATTTTTATCCTTAATTTTTTCATTACATTGCAGATCAAAATCCGATGTGGGTTTAGCAACCCTCTTGCGTTTGTCATCTTGAATATCGCTAAGATAGTCACTGTCCGTATCTACAGCATTGGATTTCACTCTAATGTCGTAGTCAAGGTCAGCTCCCGTATTTGTGGCTTTTTCATTGATTCTCTTATTTTTCTTAACAGATGATACACGCAAGGGGTTGCTTTTTAAGTTTTTTGAATTATCTAGACTTTCTTCCCCATCATTTTCTTCTCCATCATTTTCCGATTCTTCTGCATATGAAGAAGACCAGTCAGATTCTTCATCTTCACCTGGCTTTGATACTCCAATATGTAATCCAGCTGATGATATCCTTTGTCTAAGTTCTGAATCATCAGGAATTCGTAAAATGGGCTCCGGAGTTTTCTCCTTTTGCTTTGAGATTAACCATTCCGTTACAGCTTGAGTCATAGGATATTGTGCATTTGTGGCACTAACATAAGTACTAGTCTCTTCTAGTTCTGCATGTGCATCCACGGAGTCTAACGGTATCGAAGGGGAAACATTTAACTCGATCACCAAATGATCTTCCTCTTCAGTTACACATTCGTCTAAGTCGTTAACTTCATTTGCAGAATTAAATGTGTTCTGGCTAAGGTCAGTTTCTATGGCAGGAGATATGGTATCTGTCTCCATAATATGTATTTCATCAGTCTCTAAAGTATTATCAGCAATGAACTCTTCCAAAGTCTCAATATTGGTAGCGGAAACATGATCACATGTACTAGATTCATCGTATGTTTCGAAATCATATTTATTATCATCCGGCAAGTCTGGAATGATTTCCATAATAGTGTCAGTAGCTGGAGACAGATCGTTCATTTTAATTATAGACATTTCAGCGTCAGTATTGCAAGTTACACTAGTCGCTGTGTCATCACTAATACTGCCAACAACATTTGACGTAGTTGTATTTGAAGCAGGTTTCTTTCCTTTTGGTTTTTTTCGATTTTTTGGTTTTGTTTTTGTTTTAACCGATCCTTTTTTCAAGGCAGTTGCGGAAGGTTCAACGGGACACAGATCTTGTGATTTTACACTCAATTCACAACTGCTTTCCGATATTTTCAGCGTCTCGACTATATCCGTGCAAGTTGGGGATGAAATACTTTCGTCAGGGGTTAATTCAGGATCTGAATGTGATAACTCATGAAGAGAACATATTGAAGACTCCGGGGTTGGAGGTAAATAGGAGTTCTGATATTCCACGTGGGATAATTCCGTTTTTCCACGTTTGCCTTTTGAACGAGATTTTATTACAGTTCTCCATTCAGTGCCAACGGGTACAGCAGTTATCACGGGTAATGTTTCTTGAGATGACGAATTATCTCCAAGTGAATACTCTATGGGGATAACAGATTTTTCAGATGACGTGGTAAACTTTTCATATTCCGTTGTCAATGAAAGATCTTTCTTTTCTATATTTTCTAAATTTTCAGTCTCTAGCAATAATTTTATATTTCCCGTTTTATTTTCATCTGAATTTGGTAATAGGAACTTTTCAATTTGTTTTTCAAAGGCATTTTTCGGCTCATCACAAAAACCTTTCGGTACAAATTCATTAACATCAGCGTTCAAGTAGACTTTCAATTTTGGAATAAATTCCGAGCAGTTCGTATTAAGAACTGAGTTAAGTACTGGAGGTGCACTTTCTTCGTTTTCTTTGTGTGTGACATCATTTTCTGGGGGACCGGATAATAAACTGCTGCCACTACTAGCGCGCAGACTAATCGAAGAAACTGCATCGCTATCGCTAGAGTATTCATTTTCTGAACAGTCTGAAGCAGCAGCAGCCTGAAAAGTCATTTTTATTAATCGTTAGCCATGCTACTAATACGACAAACTATAAATGCTAGTCTCTTGATAAGTATTTCTTATTTTATGATGAATTCACTTTTTACTTACTCCATTTGTGGTAACATTTTTGCGTAATTTTCTCCTGCGTTTCTTCTTATACTTTTGTTTGCCATCTGGATCCACAGAGCTCATTGATAATCCATTTGCACATTGGATATTCATACCTAAATGAAATCATATATCATTATCGGGTTCACATTTCTATCATAGCAAAGATTTTTTTTATATTGAATGCATACCATTCATATTGTAAAGTTGGGGACCAAATACGTATCCTGGATACATATAGTGATGATTCTGAATGAATATATGGTCATTTGGGGGTTCCGTCACGTGGTTCAGCAATAGCCCGCTACAGCTGTCACCACTTTGTTGTGCGCCCTCACTGTCGATACCGTTTTCTTTTGATGATTGTTTTCCGGAATCATCTTGACTATTTTGTACCACTTCGTTATGAGGGCTGCTTGTTTCAGGCGTATTAGTCTGTAATATAAAGTAAAGTTTAATTATTCCTATAAAATAATTGACAGTAATTTATTTTAATTATAAATGTAGGTCTTTACTTGCTGTGAATCCACTGAATATCTTTTTTGATAAGGTGGTGGAACTTGTTGATAACAGATGCCTGGTGGGGGATAATATTCAATATGACTGCTATAGGGAGCGTACCCTCCATAAGGCATCATCATCATAGACCCGTAGCTATCAAAAGGAGGATAGGGTCCTAAAAATATTGATTCAATTGAATAAACAAGCCTAACAGTTGTATACTCGTATAGTTAATTGTTATAATTTATAGGCTGCGTTGCATACCGTTAGCGAAATAAACAATATTAGGATCAAATCCATTTAAGTATATGTAGCTGTCATCGATTTCATTCTTATCCCCATCACCAGATTCTAAAACAAATACCATAATAGATTTATTAGATGATCCTTCTTGATGTTTGGCAGGGTTTGAGAGGGTTTGAGGGGGTAAGAAAGAGAAACAAAAATGTTTACCAGCGTTCAGGAGATGTTCAGGGCTAGCAGACTGAGTGCTAGGCGTCGATGCAGAATTAGATGTCGTGGCTTCAGTGGAAAGACTTGCGCCTGGTAGAGGCTTGCGTCGGCTAAGGTAGCCTTTCTTGAATAGAACGTCTTGACGGGGCGTCGTTATACGTGTATATTCATCTAAATTATGCAAATTAAATTAAAAAAATGCAATCTGAGTGCTATACGTAGATGATAATGTAAGAAATTTGATATAAATGTTTAGCTGCATTCGCTACCCTACAAACAATGTTGACAAGATTCGTATAGGATTCGTATTAGATTCGAACGGATTGAACCGAATCGCATTAGAATCGTATTAGATTCGGACGAGATTTAGAGAAATTGTTTGTAGGGTAATAATATAACAATCTTTAAATACTATTTATTTTGTAATTAAACAATATGTAAAACCGGTTCTAAAATATTCTGGTTTTTTGGGTGAGATTTATTTTTAGAAATTCAAATTTACTCAACGAAAATATGAAATAGTAAGATCCAAACGCACTAGTTACGTAAATATTACGTAAATGCTATCGTATACGTTACGCACCTTCGTTGAAAGTGATCTTCGGCTGTGTGTCAGCGCTCGCGGAGCTGTGAGATCTGGGTGCGTGTCTTCTTGTTGGTGTGGAATGGCTCGAAAATAAACGAGAATTGTGTCCATGACGTCCACTGTGCCCACTGTGTCCATTGTGTGATTGGTGTGAATTCTGTCCATGATGGAACGATGGATAATTGAATTTTTTTGATGGGCCTTTAGATTGTCCCGCGGATTCTTCTTCGCTTGGAACCTCTAAAAAATAGAAATATAATATATACATAAATATGAATCATTTTAGTTATTATATAATTTAATAGTTCAATAAATAGGAGCAGAACATGTGACAAATGATGATATCCTAACCTCTAGTGTTACGAAATGCGTTCAAAACATTTTTTTTGGCAGTGATCTTACCCACGTGTTTATCACGCTCACATGTCTCTATCTCCCTGTCTTGATATCTACGCAAGAGCAGAGTATGAGACGCTGAGCCAATCACATGACTAACTCTGGTCCTACGTCTCCACTGCATCTTCCCGAAATACCCGAATTATCCCGCAACCAATCGTATGGTCGTATATCTAATTAATTCATACAATACAAACTTATTATGTTTTTAATCGCACAACATAACCTTCAAGCAAAATAATGTTGTTTGACCTTAAGCTTTTTTAATACTCGTAACACTGTTGCAATATTCTTATTACTTTTTATAATATTACAGTTAAATTTAAGTTTGTTATTTAAGTATTTTTCTTCTGCTCTTGTTATAGTTTATCATATATTTGTTAATATATATAATTATCACTTATTGTCTGCACCGGCACCACGTACTACTCAGGAACGTTCAACATAAATAAGTCGATGTTTATTTTAAACATTAGATTCTACATTCTACAGTTACACGGAAAAACGAGTTCGGCGGTGAATTGTAAATCTCATTTGTTTTATTAGAAGGCACAGAGCTGAAAATAGCTAACATTCCAAAAAATACAAGCATATCGCAAGCATTCATTTTCATGTACTATTTGAAATCCTTCGCGTTTGTATTTACATGTCTTCCAAGCTAATGATGTTGAGGCTTAACATTTCAACTGATTTTAAGTAAGGCATTTGCGCTCATTGCGTTCCACTGGAAATCAAACAAAATATACACTAGAAAGAATGGAATCGGAAGTTCGTCTCTCCTGTCGAACCACTGACGAATTACGCAATCGGATTCTATTTTTTAACAATTATCTGAATTGATGTTTATAGGCTAGATTACTGAATAGAATGAAGTTTCATTTCAGAAATTAACATTGTATAATATTATTTTTTTTGGATAAGCGTATTTGTATTTTTCTTTTTCAATAGATTATGTAAAGTATAAAATTTTTCAATGATATAAAAAAAATTGTGTTTTGGTAATGAGATGGTGGCTCGAAAACTGCTGCATCTCTTTTGAAATTGAGTATTTCGTAGAGAAAAACTTTCGAAAAGATTTTTACGTCCTCAAATATTTCGAGAAAGCCGTTATTATTGAAAAACTGAAAAATAATTCATGCTTATTTTACTTCATAACATTGTGTGAATCCATTGTGAATAGCAAGTTAATATTTTGAACATGTACTTTGCTATTGATTTTATAATATTTCATAACAGAGAAATTCAGGAATTGAAAAAGCAGTGTAGAAGGCACTTGGGGTTAAGGTAGAGAACTTTATAGACTTGCTTCAAATTAAACAAAATTTTATTAACAAAACCATGAATATTTTAAGTTTAAGAGATATTCAAATGCTGAGCGAAGTTTTGCGGAAGGTTCGGAGGTTCTTTATGATAATCGAATAGCAAATTATTTTACTCTAAACTAAATATCAATACTTTAACGCAGATCAAAAATTAAAAATCAGTATGTGGGTTCACGTTAGAATGCAATTAAGAAACTCCGGCATTAATTAAAAACTACGTTTTCTTTAAGCGGGCAAAGAGAAAGAGTAGCAACTACTTTTAAATCGAACAACACATATTATATACACGTTGCTCTGCGATGGGGCGTAGCGCCATAATTTATATAAATATTTAATATAAATTCACTTTATACAAATGTTACATTGGTCATGTAATATAGTATAATAAATCAATAAACAATGAAATAATAAACAGACCACATTTATCTTTAATAGTAATATGAATCACAATGTTTTAAAATAATCTTGATTATTATTATGCAATATCGGTGTTATTAAATAATTAAATATATGAAATTATTTAGTGCTGCACATCTTCACATGATGCCTTGCTTGAAAATTCATTCAGACTCAGACTCAGGTCGCCGTGGTCGTCGCCGTGATCGTGAGCACCGGCACCGGCTCCGGCTCCGTTGCCGGCAGCAACTCCAACTATTGACAATTTCTGCGCAAGTCTAGTTTCATACTCGTACGACAGTTGCTGTCAGTGATCTACAAACTACACTTGCAGAACACCGACCACCGACACCGACCCATAAAGATATGTTCAGTTACATGTTTTCAATATTCTCGAATCCATGTTTCTCTTCTGATCTACATATTCTTGTTATCTATTTTACAGTATTATAAAAATTATTTTTAAAATGACATAACTGTTGGAATTAGTAACATTTTAAAATATTCCTGTTGACATTAGATATTAACAGAGTCACTTTCATCATTGGAATAAAAGAAATACAAAACCATGGCGCCATCATTAAGAGTGTTCATTATAACAAGAGACAAGAGACAAGAGAGTTCTTAGTATGGTCGAGATAGTTAGGGCATTCATCGAGCTCCGAGATAGTCAATAATATACCGAAAGCACGAGTTCGATTCGAAAATTGTAATACAAATTATACTCGTATTTATCAAGCGATACAGTTAGGATCCGTAGTCCCGTAGATGATCGAGTTGATAATGTCACAATCTGATGCAACATAAAGCGAGTAACAAAGAGACAGTTTTTAACATTTTTGGTAATGAAAGTAAATAAACCAATTGTATTCCAATAAAACAAATCGCAAAAGTTTAGTATTTAAATTATGCAAATGAGAAATTATAATATAAACAGAGTTTACCCTCGTACTTTTTGGTGTGTATGATTTGAACCAAATTGAAATATTTAACTCGTTTATTATTAAAATAATTGTTCATATAAATTAACAAAAATATAAAATATTTTCAATTTATTCGTTATTTGACTTTTTTTCAAAATTTGGGAATTTTTTTTTCGATTTGTTAATTAGGTACCAAACTTGCCTATATAAAAAATTTCAACTTCCTATCTCAATTTTTACCCTCGTCAGAAATCGCCCCCGTGCCCCCAAATAAAGTTTTTGAATTTTTTTTTTGTAATAACATTTTATTATTAAGTAATCCGAAATTTGAGTTTTCTCCAAAGTTTCCTACCGGGCCCCCTAATTTTCTCAAGGCCCCCTTTTCCAATTTTTCAATTTCTAATTTTCAAAAAAAAGTTAGCATTGAACACCGTAGCATTTATTTTTTACATACCAAATTTCAACTTTCTATCTTTTACGAATTAAAAGTTATAGAGCAAAAAGTAATTTTTTTTTTTTAGTTTTTCCAAAACTACGGGTTTCCCGGTTTCAGGGGAAAATCCGAGGACGCCAATAGTCTTAGAATTTTTTTCTCTACGAAATAGGCAATTTTCAAGAAAATGCGCCGAGCCGTTTTCGAGCCACCGCATATAAACAAAGAAAAAATAAACATATAAATTTGCACTTGGAACATTATAATATAGGATTTTAAAAATTATTTTTAATTACATTCATCTTTTATTGTCTTACAATGAACTGGAATTGTATAATACTAAAAGACTACAAATATACAAATCTCATTGAGAAGTGGCCCCTTCCCAAATCCCCTTCAGAGCTACATGCACCTCCTGCCAAGTAATTTATATATACACTACATTTTTAAAAGGAAAGATCTCGGTCGATAGATACAATACGTTCACAATTATTTCAAGAATGATCTTGAGAAAATCGCAATGGTCCTTGTTATAGGAGTCAGTAGAAAATTTGGCAGATGAGGTCAAAGCTAGATTCGGAAATTAATCCGGAATTTCTTTTTCTTTAATACACAAGTAAAACGGTACACTACGAATAAGGGAAAATTCGTAGCATGAATTTTAAACTTGAAAGAAAAACAGGAATATAACCATAACCTAAATGTTAAACTGGGTAGAAAAAGTAACGTTGTAATTAGCTTGTAGTATATGAAAATTTTCTGTATGAGAAGTAGACAATGAACCTTGCAACTAGTTCGGGGAAGTAGCTTGGAACTAGCTTGTGAATGCACTACAAGACAAATTTCTACTTCGTGCCCTACACATGTGACTTGGAGTAACGTCTAAATTAGGATTTCAGAAATTAACATTGTATAATATTATTTTTTTATGAATAAGCGTATTTGTATATTTCTTTTTCAATAGATTATGTAAAGTATAAAATTTTTCAATGATATAAAAAAAATTGTGTTTTACAATAATCGTATTATTCAAAATTCTTTTAACAAACTACAATTATGAGAATTCGGTAATAAGATGGTGGCTTGAAAACTGCTGCATCTCTTTTGAAATTGAGTATTTCGTAGAGAAAAACTTTCGAAAAGATTTTTATGTCCTCGAACATTTCGAGAAAGCCGTTATTATTGAAAAACTGAAAAATAATTCATGCAAACCTTAGCCCTGAGTCTGCCCGAACCGAATGAGAATGCAACTGTGTTGTTAGACAGAGAACGAACGTGTATACGAGTGAGAGAAAACACAAGGCACGAATGAAACTGAACTAGTAGTTGAGCCGTTGATGAAGTCATCATCAAAAGCATGCAACCAACAATGCACTGCGACCGAGAAATTTACTCGCTGCAAACGTACTCAAAACCGGTTTGATATCATCTTACGTTCGTGCACTCGCGTACACGTTCGTTCTCTCACTAACAACACAGTTCCATTCTCATTCGGTTTGGGCAGATTCGGGGCTAAGGTTTGCAACCAGTCGCCTCGTGTGCGGAGGACCTAAATCGCACTGGATAATAAAATTGAATTTAAGACAAGACTAAAAAAGCAATAAATGCGCGGATTTTGTACGAAGACAACAGAGATAGTTCTTAATTCAAAGACAGATTGCCCAAGCGCCTCACTGTACTCCCGTGCAAGAACTACACATTCCTCTCATTGATTCACACAACTACTACTCAGAGCTATATAAGATTCTAAATTTAATTTTCTATTCAATAAAATTTCAATCATTAATTTATCATTTATAGTTAACGAGATATAAGACTTTTATCTTTATAGTGTTATTTGAGGTTTAATTTAAAATAATAAAATCTTTGGTATCGTTAAGAGCTAAGATCGTAGCCAAGAATCCAGGTGGTGAGCTGGTCTTTCAGTAACTCATATTCAAAGTGCGTTACTAACCAAGGACACTAGAGTTTCTATAGTAAAGTAGTATTATTAAATTTGAAGCCAGAATTCAATTTTAGGAAACCTGCGTGACAAGCAGACCGACGGCAACGGCAACGGCGACGACGACGACGACGACGACGACGACGACGACGACGACGACGACGACGACGACGACTACTACGACGAATGGAGTTCACTCACTACTCGAAAACTATTAATATCTGTATTTGAATATTCTTGTTAGAAGAATAAAAATAGTGTGGTATTTTTATCTGAAATAATGAAGCATCGATGAGCCCTGTGCATCACAACGAACGCTGCTGGGGTCCGTCGTAGTTTTAAGTTAAACTAATAACTACAGAACTACTCAACACTACACAACGAGTAATGCTCGTCATAAAGATATTGAAATGACGAAATAAACAACCGCTATACTCTCAAATTATACTGGCATATTATGTTATAATAATAAATTATAATTATAATAAATACTTTTCATATTGGCTGATACTATCTTTTTGTCAATATTGTTTGTAAGGTTAAACAACTATAAAAACAAATCAGGGCCGCCTCTTACATATAAGTAGTAGGCGCTAACTAGGGCCACTTAACAATTGAAATTCTGACTGGAAAGAATGGAATTTATAATGTGAGGTCTATTAACTTATTAACCTATGACCAGCAGCATACCATAGACTCAAACAAATTTATGGGGCGCTTTTATCCGTTTTGTTAAAAATTTCTATAATTCTACTTCTTATTCCGATTATGCATTTTTGATCTCTCGCCAAATTCAATTCTATCCAGTCACAATTTGTACAGTTCGTGCCGAGAATTATCGTAAGGGTTAATTCAGAGCTGAACATAAACTGATGTAAACCATTACAGTGTAACGATTACTGTAACAGCTCCACGTGGTTATGATAAGAGTGTTTGTACCTTCGTACCTTGGTCAATCTAGCCCAATGACTAGAAAGCATTTTTAATGAGATTCTAAAACGTTGAACAGTAATCAACAAACACACGATTCATATTTTAATGCCCTTTTTTTGTTTCACATTACAAACTGATTTAATTATTTGAAATGATTTTAAAGAAAATTTTGACTCAAAATAATACATTTAATACTCTTTTTACGCTATAAAAACAAAAGGCCTTTGTAATTATATTTATGTTCGTAATAACAATAATTAGAGAAACAAATAAAAAGTAATAACAGATAACTCTGTTATTTTAATAACCATAACATAATAGTACTCGTAAATATATATTTTAAATGATAATATATTAAATATGAAGTACTACTTACCTCCAATGGAAAGTGCCCGCCATCTTGTTTTCCTTTTTGTCCCTTTCTTTCCCATGTGGAATCAATTACCTTTCTCTTGCAATCATCAATATATTATGAAACAATATTGTCGCATGTGCTGGTCACACATCACGTGTTAAGGAAATCCAAAAATTAACTTGGCACATTTTTCGTTCAAATGATAACTAATTCGATCACACACAATGTTTAAATATTCGATGAATAACAGATTTAAGCGCCACTGTAAAAGAAAAATATATTATTAGTATTAATAAATAGCGTATTAATTGATTAGTTTAGAGATTTTGTTTATTAGGGTTCTGTGGTTTGTGAGTTAATGTTTTTCTAATTATTAATTTTTATTATGTTGCTGCACTCAACTCACATGGTTTACCGGTGTCTTGTGTAATACTAAATACTATTTTATCAGAAATGTAAAGGACTCCCAGGCTAGACCGAGGACCGAGACCGAGTTATCGCTGTTATGGCACTAAAAACAAGCCGCTCTCGAAAACATCGACTCGGCTCGACACAGTGTAAGGCACTTGCTCGAACCACAACTAGAAAACAACTCTCTTGTTCGATATGTTCCTTTCTTTTACAGAAAGTTTCAGTTCTTATTAAAGAAATTTAAGTTGATTCAACATGAATAAGGTAACTTAAGGATCACACCAATTATAATCTTGCTCACGGGCTTATGTACGGAGACAAAACTGTGCAATCGTTTAAAGCGTAAACCTTTGTATGTGTTATTCATGTCTAGCGATAAAAAAAAGTCTTCTCTACCCACCTCATCGTTGCACACTGACAATAATCACCAATTTAGAGACGGACATAAACTCTCTATCTAATAAGATTTATTAAATTTATTATTAAAGTTATTTATGATTTACAAGATGTAAACGCTAGAAATCTTGTCATTTTTCTAGTAACTAGAATATTCTATATCGTTTCTAATAAAGACATAACGTTGCTTCTCGTTTTGCGGTCCGCAACGATACTTTTTAGGTCTCTTTTATTTTGTTCTCACCTCACATTTAGTCACAATTTACTCAATGGGGCGAGGGCAATTGGGGCTCTTTCGAGGCTGTAAGGCCCGATACAGATGCCCTTCTTACAATCCCTTATTACAATGGATTTGATAATAAAAAAGGACTTGAACTGAATAGGCAAAAAAGAAGAGCAAATAATGATCACATTTCAAAATGAGCAACAACAAAAGTAGTCTAAATTTTGTTCTCCATCTGTTGAAAATTGAAGTTTCAATTGGGTAAATATTTTACATACAATATTTTAAATAAATTACACTGTTACATTACATTTACACTGTACAGTGTTACGGAAAAACCCGTACTAACATTCTAATGTAGTAATGCGTAATTTTTCTGTTTATTTATAATTCTATATTATTCTTTTCAAACTTTATATATACTTTTGTTTGTATAATAACTCAGATTCAGTTATCAAAATTGTTTTAAAAATAATTGTTTTATTATAAAATTGTTTTTCGAATATATTAAGTTCTACGTTTGTTTTATTTAATTTAAGTATATAAAACATTTATTATTATTAAAATAATAACTTTTTTCGAAACCAGCAGTTGCATCATGCACGTGTGTGAGGGGGGCGCTACAGTGACAGGGGAAAGGAGAGGGTATCTCAGAGAGCAAACATTTACCTAGGCTATCCATATACACTATACTTCGTACATGTTACGTCACAGTGAGATAGCTGTGGACATCACGTAAATTATTATTTAGTTTAAAAATTTATTTAATAAAAAATATTGTTTAATAGAGAAACTTATATCAGATTCAACATTAACTTATGACTCGGCCTTCACAGATTCTCATTCACAGTTAACGCAATGCAATGTAAACAAAAACATCGAACACTGAAGCTGACTGAAGCATCCATCACACTGCATCGACATCACGAGTTTTAGTACCAGTTTATTAATTCTATAATTTGCTGAGATAATCTTTGTAGCTGCTATTTTTATGTAATACTCGTACAATTATGACTTATTGTTAGTAACAGATAAATAAAATAAATCAAATGCTGGCTTTTATAGGTTATATCTTATGATCAGCTGGGAATATTTCTTACACAATTGATTATATTATGTTGATGATACCATATATAAGAACTTTATCGTAGTTTTATGTAATTTAAATAAAATAATTGTCCTTCAAAAAGACTGACGGCTATTTCTAGTAACTCTCTGAACACAGTTATGTATATTTTACTTAAAAACTATTACGAGTTATGTAAAAAAATGATGTAAAATTTTAGATTCATTTACGTCAAAAATACGATAAATATTGTGGAGAAGTATTTATAAAAAATAAAGATATACTGGTATGTATTTTTTGTAAAGTTTTTTTATGTAATATGTAGAATCTCGTACATGGTTTTAAACCATCAAGAACTAACTAATCGAAAGGGTGTTCAGAAATGTTAGAATGCGTATATAATTTCACGTTTAGAAATATTTGACGTTCTAAAATATAGTTCAAAATAAAAACCGGAGTTTTAGGGCAACTGATATTTTGAGTCTCTTTAAAACGGTTATGAATGAATTCTACTTATTGTTGCAAGTGACTATTGACAAGCCACCATTGATTTTGATTTTGATTACTGAATTAAACCCCCATAGTGCTTCTCGCATTTCGAAATTCTAACGAACATAAATATTACATAACCTAAAAGAAAAATTTAAATGAAGAAACCCTGTGATATTTCGCTCTGGTAGTACGTATACCAATTTAAATCCGAGTTTTTTTACGAACTATAACATGAAAATATAAATCAGGTTAAATTCAAAGTGACTCGTAATCAGAGAAACGAAATGCCATTGAACTGAAGTGCTGTTCACGGTAAGTCGAACTTTGTTTGGAACAACAAAGTGCGAAAAACACTACTAGCACTTCTGTACTTCGTTCGATTTAAATGATCTAACATGCTTCGAAGGATGGATTCAGTAAAACCGCTACTAGCACAAATATAGAAAAACCATAATGATAATCCATGCCAATGAAGCGGTTTCGGTTTTCTGGTTAAAGGAGAACCTACAGTACGTACGACGTTTATTGACAAATAAATTGAAAATACGTGACAGAATACAGTAATTAAATACAAGAGTGGTATACAGAAATAAAATTAGCAAGTGTAATTACTTAGTATCAACTAAATATTTTAATAGAAGTAACAAGAAACTGTAAATTTATACCTGCTAAAACTGCCTTCAACTTTTATAAGTTTCGTAGTTCGAATCCAGCAACCACAACTCACAATGAAACATAATTTTATAAAATCAAAAAGTTAATCTTCAATAAAAAATGTCGTAACAACTAAAATTTAGAAAGTTTAGAAAAAAAAGTGAAGTCATTAACCGATAATATGAAATCAAGTAATGTCAGCCATATTAAAATATAATTTGCCCAAGTAGATGAAATTCACTGAACTCTAATTTATATAAGAATAATAAGTGACCTTGGCAAGTTGCTGGTTATTTACGAAAGTACTTAAATATTTCAAATAGAATATACAATTTTAAAACCAGAACAAAGGAATTATTTTAAAAAATAATAAAATAATGTTTTCTGTTTGTAAATAGTTTTTGTGGAGTCCAAGTGCAAATCAATGCAATGGTATTTGTGCGGAGGTGTTGAAGTTAGATTGCCTTCGCTTTATCATGAATTGTTTTCATTTCCGATAATATATTTATATTTGCATACACGTTGCAATAACTATAATACAACAAATATTTTGATTAAACTATAGTTAGTTTAAACAAATAACTAAACAATATGCAGTTATAATAGATTAATAACGGAATACAAACATCTGGGACTAGTTACACCCGTATTTATACAGGAAACGGTAACCTTGAATATCACCAGATTTTCTAGTTGAAAAGTCGGAACATTTACTATAAAGAAAAGAAAACTACATTCCAGTATAATATGGCATGTTAAATGCTAAATGTACATAACTCAAAATGTTGATAATATATTATATGGTAATTAGACAAAATTAAACAATTTCAAAAATAAATAAGAAAGCAATCCAAATAAAAATTATATAATTTTCATAGTTTTTACAAATAATGAAATATTAGTAAATAAAAAAGTACCACAATAGAAAATAGAGGCTCTAGATATCCCAAATACGGCACTGTTGCTCGGTTCATAAATAGACAGTGCTTATCCTCCTTCCTCCTATATGATAATGTTCCAAGTGAAAGTTTATATGTTTATTTGTTTATATGTTTGCGCGATTTGTAAATTAATTTGAAAATAGTCTATTTCGTAGAGAAAAAAATTCTAAGACTTTTGGCGTCCTCGGATATTCCCCTGAATTTCCTGAAAACCCGTAATTTCGGAAAAACTAAAAAAAAAATTTTACTTTTTGCTCTGTAACTTTTAATTCGTAATAGATAGAACATGTGTATTACGGTGTTCAATGCTACCTTTTTTTGAAAATCAAAAATTAAAAAATTGGAAAAGGGTCCCAGAGAAAATTTGGTTGCCCGGTAGGAAACTTTGGAGAAAACTCAAAATTTGGATTATTTAATAATAAAGTAAGTTATTAAAAAAAAAAATTCAAAATTAAAAAAAATTGTTTGGGGGCACGGGGGCGGTTTTTGCCAAGAGTAAAAATTGGGTTAGAAAGTTGAAATTTTATGTATAGGCTAACTTTGACACCTAAATTACAAATCGAAAAAAAAAACGCATATTTTGATAAAAAGTTGGTCAAATAAAGAATAATATTAAAAAATATTTTATATTTTGTTGAAAAAAATATATTTTTTTAATCAATTTGTATGAAAAATTATTTTATTATTGAACGAGTTAAATATTTCAATTTGAAAACAGGATTGAAATTTTGTTGGATTCAAAACATACACACTAAAAAGACGTCGCTTTGCAACGGGGGTAAACTCTAGTATATAATAAAGTTCGTTAACTTAATTTGAAATATTTTTTGTATCTAATGACGGAGAAGGAAAACACATTTGATTTCTAACGAAATAAAAAAGTGAAGAATAAGGGTGTGGGGTAAACCGATGTCAAGGTTGACAAGAATGACGAAAGAGAGCAAAAAGAAAGTGTCATAGTCAAATTTTTAATGTCTCTCTAAGAATTTGGCTGAACTACATCTCCAAACTATTTAGCCACTAATCTAACAAACCCCCAAATGATACGTCATTGAATTAACAGAAAATTTACATAAAATACTTTATATAAACTATATTATTTTTTATGTAAAATAAACTGTCTTTATGTAAACATAAAGCAAGTTTGTGGATCATTGAGTAAGTAAGGAAACAAGCCAGAAATGGTAAGAAACTTTATTTTTCCAATTTATTGATTATTTTATTGTTTTGCATACTCTCTTGCATCGTAATACGTTTGCTCCATTGCATTGATTTCACATAAAATGCCAGAGTAGAGTTTTCCAACAGGGATTACATCCCTTATAAAGTTATATTTTACAGGTGAAACATTGAATATCCCTAAATAAAACGCAATTCTTACGCAAAACGAATAATTTTCGCAAAATTCTATAATATCTACATATATGAAAAAACCAATACGATTATGTAGATATGAATATTTCGTAAAATGGAATGTTTACGTTTTGTGTTTAGCGGGTAGCATATATTCAATAAGTGTATCTAAGTATACATACCTCTATAAAATAATAATGTTTCTAATATAGGTTCACAAATCATTTCAATAGTAAAAATAAAAACATGTATTACTAGTCACGTAATATAAAACGAAAATGCATGCAATATATTATCGTAACTTGCGAGCGATCAATTTACAAAACACTTCCGATTTGCAAAGTATGGTTGATTCTAAACATAGTAGCAAAGTTCACATGGTTATAAGTACATCTGCTAGAACACATCTCCGTTAACTTGAAGGTCATGACCTTTTGTTGGCTAACAAACGCGCCCTGCACCCTACTATATTTTAAACTTTACAATAATTTGTAATTTAATAATATTATCTGACGTAATGTACGAAATATTTACAAACTTCAAATTTGAAAACATAACCTATTTCAACGTTCGTAAATTTAGTGTTTGAAATAGTTTCTACTCTAACTAGTGTCTAGACTTGAGTATTGACAAGTGATATTTTTATTTTGAAAATAAATAGATTACTATAGAAGCAATGGTATTGTATATTACGTAGAGAAAGACGTCGTTTGATTACCCCTTGTCAGTGAGATCAATATTTCTCTATATAGTTACAACGTGCTGCGTTCCAGTGGCACAGTGCACCAGCTCCCAGCTACTGTAGCGGTAGTAACATAGGTGAATACACTCTTCATTACAAAAATATTTATAGCATTATACTATACTAAACAACTAGATACTAGATATTTTCCTACAAATAAAACAAGAATGAGGATATGCACGAAATATTTCATTCTTAAAAATAGGCGCGGTTTGAAATCAGATGTTTTCGTTGCTAATTAAAATATATACCACGTGGCAAATTATTTTTAAAAACACTGGCGTCTTCAGCGCCTGATATATAGATAAACAATTAAGTTCGAGAATTTTTGTTTCGGTCAGTCGACTGTATATTTAGTATTTCAACCGTTTGTACGAAACCGCCAGATGCCTGTCTCGTTACACTTACAAATAAATACTATTTCAAAACTTGGCGGTATTTAGTTATGAAGTTAATATTATATATTTTTTTATCATATTCATATAAGTATTACAAACTTAGAGATAAAAAAAACATACTGGAGCATAGTGTTTTATTTACTATTTCAAAATGTAGGTGCTTGAGAAATTCCGATAAAGTTTCGTTCTAAAATAGCATCTTGCGTTTTTGACAGATCATTTCCTTTTTCACTTAATTAACAATTAATATTCTAACTGGAAACGGGTATTATAGCTTCTTGGGACAATTTTCTTTATTCTTGTGGATGTGGGTTCTTAGGCAATTGTATGTTTCCCATGTATAAGTTTATCTGTTTTTTAATTCATTTTATTTCATATGCAGTGCCTTACTGGGCAGAGTGCTACCTTGCTTAATGGCAGATGGGATTCTGATGCAGAATATTGATACCAGGAAATGTCCTTTCTATTCTTTATAGAAAAGGATGTTTGGATTATGTGTGCCATTCCTTGTATACAATTTTAATGGCATACAACATAAGAATTCATGCTAAACAAAACAATTAAATATTGTATAGAAGAAAAATTTGATGCAAAAAATTTCACTAATAATTTACGAATTTCAGGTATTTTTACTTCTGAAAGGTATACTTTAAAATCTAGTGACATAACACTTTTACTAAAATAATATGTAAAATATACATACAATTTTTACTCTCATAGTTTAAAAGACCATTTTAGAAAATAATACCTAACATTTACGTCAAATGCTTAACTAAAACTTTTCGTAAATAAAACAGAAATTTATAATAAATAAGTTATAGACTCTAACATATATTTACATAAAATATACATAACTGTTTGCATAAATATCTATATTATTTCTTAAAATTGTTTGTTTATTTTTAGGAAAACAAACTTGCAATAAATACCCTAGTTGAACCATTGTAATGAATTGTTATTAGGTTTTCAACTATATTCAAATTGGCCACTACATGTACGAGCAATTCAAGCATTTCTTATATAACCCCCAAATTTGAGTTTCTTGATTAACTTTACTAAATTAACCGGAAGCAGTATGATAGAACTAATAGTTTCACATTTAACAAGTGATATTGTTGCTATAGGGTACTTCGAAATTTATTCAAAAAAGCACTTAGAGTAAATTAGAATAGATTTGAAAATAAAAATAAGCCTAAATGGAATAATAAGGTTACGTAAAATAAGTAGAGGGCGTTGTCATTAGAAAACTCTAGCAATATTTGAAAACATGTACTAGCATGTAAATGTAAAAATAGTGCTAACACATTATCTTCCACGTTGTGCTGTTTGTTTATGCTAAAAACTTAAGTATTGCATAATGCAATTTTAAATAAAAATATAAATAACAATTGTTATTAAAAACGATAAAAAGTCTATCTTAATTTAAATATATTGGATTGTAATGTATACACTGATATAATAAATATGTGTAAACCATTATTTGTTTCAAATAATATATTACGTATTATTAGAATATGTTTTATATAATAATTGCTTCATTGTATAAAGAGTAGATTGTAAATGCTTTGAATGCACTGTGATTATTACAAATTATGAGTTATAATTACATTAATTATTTTGTTATATTTACCTTTCGCCATTTAATTCATAATTTATCACTAAAGCATAACACAAAACGCTTCACACAAGAGGGTCGCTCGATTACTGATCTTACAGTGCTTACAGTGGTGAATGGTGAAAACGACGGCTAACGTCGTTGGACGTCGCCGCTGATCTGCGACTCTGACGCTTCTGAGTCGACTCCAATTCTGAGTTCCATTTTGGACTTTGGAATACAGATTTAAAAGATAGTCTATTTTTTTGTATTTCAATTAATTTTATTGAGATGAAATTCATATGCATATAATCTGTATTATAATCACATTCAATAACATAATACCATTTCAAATATAATATTTGTGAAATTTGAGTTAAAAAATGTGTGATCAGAACTGAAATCTATAACATCAAAGACTTCCGTATATGACTAAAAAATCAGTAAATTGAAGATCAAGACGCTCGGCCCTAAAATGACACTTATTTGTAATCATAAACATGTTCAAATATTTTCATTAATTTAAGATTTAGTACTAACAATCAATACTATTACTAAAACAAAATTTATTTGCTCACACAACTTACCATAAATGATAAGTTTAAAAAATGTAATATATTCGGTATAACGGTATTCGGTTTTGAAAATGGCGCCACTAGAGTTTATCTACCACACATTCATACTTACCAACATATGATTTGAAGTAGAAGTTATTTTGCATGAACGGACATGCACGTGGACTACCCTCTTCAGCCACTTGTCTCACATATCATCTAATTTTACATCATTTCCTAAAGATCTAAATTCTTTTAAATATTTACAAACATTAGAATAAATAATCTTTTGTGATTTCTTTAGTAATAGCAGTGCTGGATTAACCATATAGTAGAAGTTGCAAATGCTATTGACTCCGTCTAGAACAGAAAATATTCAACTTGTAAAATTTCAGTTTAAATATATTTCGTGCGTGGTTAATACCATCCTTAATCCTTTTGTTTTGTACTTACCTTTCGCACTTATTATTACTCTTTGACGTTTAACTATTATTTAAAAATTATTTTAAAAAAACTTTAAACCACAGTAAAAACTATTATTTTTCGATAATAACCTACACCTATAGAAATACACCTACATTACGAAAATACCACACGGTCTTAAGAAATTTCATGAAATTACAATAGTAATTTTGCTGGGTACTATTTAATATTTGCTACAGGTCCGCACTGGCTTAAGCACCACTGCGTGAAAACGATTCCAACGAGTAACTGTCTTGATACCTGTTAAACAAATCATAAACTATTCTATTATGTACTTCTGCTTAATAGATGGCGCATTTGGTTTAAATTAATGCTAATTCTTAAGGCTGAAGAGCAGGCAACCTAAATTACGTTTTTAAAATCAAGTTTGCATGTTATGCAATTTATGGATATTTTTCTCAAAAAGTTAATTTTTTTAATTTTTGACATTATTTAATGGAGTTACTTTATAACTGGTGATGATTTTAAAATAAACAATTTATTTAAATTAAAGAAGCTTGGTTTGTTTGCTATTATTAAAGCAGTGATATTTATTAATAATTATTAACAGATGGCACTAGTATCGTAAAAGAAAAATTACAAATATTAATTACTGAAAATAAGTATTTATTTCTGTATAATTAGCTGAAATTGAACAAGATATGTATTGTATTACGAAGTATACGAAATGTATAATAAACAAACTCAAATATTAAATAATTTCTTCAAATCAAAGACGTAGAGACGCCTGGTTTTTGGGTTACTATTAATACAATACATTATTATTGTGTTTTAACAGATGGCACTTCTGCTTACCAATAAGCTATACAGATAGTGCCTGATTTGCATATTACTATAGTAACAAATATTTTTATGAAGATGTTACCCTATTTGAGTCTTTAGTTTACTTTTGAAATCTTTAGATTTATGACTTTATTTTTTTAAGCGGCATAATTTGTTGCATAATATGTAACTTATTTTCAGTAACACCTACTTATTCGACAGTAAAACACTTCTTTGATTCATCTGAGCCTCAAATCTTTCAGCGTCAATTTAAACTCCTAAAATATTATAAAATTTAATTTTTTAACAAAAGCATAATGTAGTAATATTTACGTTGTTTTAAAGGCAAATTAGGGGCTAATTATTATATGAATTGAAGTGCCCTTATTTTATGGTAATGTCTATGACAAAAAAACCAATAAATCTAGAATTAAAAATATGTAAATAAAGACCTGAATGTATTCTTGGATTAATTTGTAATTAAACACTTATTTATTCAATAAATTTTTGAATGATTTATTTAGAATATTGCTTTTATGATTTCTATATAATTTAAATACAAACAATATTTATAATAGATTTTTATAATGAGTTCACATCTATGTACACTTTCTTAAGTGTATAAAGTTCAACCAGAATAATTTAATTATCATACAGTTACCCCGTTTTCTGATGGAAATGATATATTTTCCATTCAAAGGAATAGAATAATTGGTTAACTTTTAAGTATATTAGTCCTATTGAATCAGTGTGATATATACCTGATTTAACTGACTTCATAAAACGGTTATCACAGAAAACACACCAAAACCACTACAATCTCATGTTTGAACTATTCGGAAGCACAAAAGAAAATATTTATGAAAATTTAATTTTAGCTAGAAATGGTAGAGAAACTATGAAATACATCCAAAATAATATGAAGCTTATATTATCCATTTTCCAAGTTCAACTAACACATATATGGTATAGCCCCTAAGTCGTCAATTATAGGAGTAGTTTGATTAGGTCTGTGTTTGCTTGTGTCTGATGTATTGTAGAACTTTTTGTTATGATTTTAGATCCATTTTCAGTTACTGAACAAGGTAATGACATTCCTAATAATTCTTATCATTATTAACTTTGCTTAGAAAAGTTTAAAAACACAATTAAATAAGGAAAATAGTGGACTCGGATGTAAGCTTATATGTGCTAAATTTAATTCTTTTTTTTAATTAAATTTCACTAATAATTATAATAATAAAACTAAAAAAAACTAAACTACAAATCACTAACGTTTTACACAGGTTCTTTAATGCTGTAATTTTAGTCCCTTGAATTGGAATTATTGCATGATGTTTTAAGAACTAATGTATAACAAAAAAAATATATATTAAAAATAAAGTTATTATGTACTAATTAATTAGTCAAAAACAAACTGAAAATAATTTCTAATTTAAAAAAAAATATATTAAAATAACAAACTGTAAATTAGTTTCTTAACAAAAACATAATGCAATAATATTTACATTGTTTTAAGCATAATTTAGGGACTAATTATTATACGACACAACACGGTAAAAGTAATAACTGTTAAGTACTACATACAATTTGTTCTTACTAACGATTAATAACTGGATACTTGCAAAAATATATGTAACAAGTTATTATCCCTAGGTTGTAAAAGATTCTTCCATTTTACAATAATCATTTTTCTTTCATGAATTATTAAGTTTTGGTTTTCGGCTCTTGCTCAGACGGTGCTTTCTTTGCAAATTGCTTTGTAGATCGAATAAATAATATGCGATTATATTAAATTAACTATTGTAACAAAATATTACTTACATATAAATATATATATAAGAAGTAATACATATGCCATTGGTATTAATTAAAAATTCTTTTCATTTGCAAAAATTGTGTAGTAGTTATAAAACAATAAAAAATGTAATAAATTGTATGTGTTAACTATTTCAATAAGGTTTGCTGAATTTAAATCAATACCATTGGAAATTTGTGTTTTATTTCTTATATTTAATTTTAAACAGTATCAAATTTTTAACATTTGCATGTGACATTAGTAATTAGGATTCTTATTTTAATAATTTTTCTTTCATATAAAACTAACATTTGTAATTCTTATATATCTCTATTTCTTATTTATAAATAATAGTTTTCAATATTCGCTATCTGGCCCAATATTTTTTGTTCAATCAATAAATTTTGTAAAGACGACCTCTTATAAGAAAACATAATTTTTTTTTAAGAAATCTCAAATATATTTACAAAAATGGGTTTTAAATACATTTATTAAAAAAACTAAATTTTAAATATATGTGCTTAATTATGCATTACTGATAATTTTAAAAATAAGTGCTTGATTGAATTTTGAATTAGAATTATCCATTACATGGTTGGACATTTGCCTTGGATATCGTCGACCAGTCGTTTTCTATTAGATGAAGTTAAGAGGATCGTTAATTACAACAATTTATTCTTAATAAATAATTCATTATCAAGAAAGGCGATTTTTTTTTACAACAATTCAAAATTATTTTATATCGTATGAGATTAAGATAGTCAAGCTGAAATAAATTATCAATTAATACTATTAAATCTAAAAGTTGGATGAATTATAAATAAAATGAAAATGAACAAACCTGCGATATATTTTTAAAATTAAAAGGCTATCGCTGCATGTGTTGTTGCACATTCGCCTACAGTGACCCTGTACATAGCCATTTCGCTGATACCATGATAATGAACAAAAGCAGCGGCTATCACCAACACATGAAAGATTTGATGAGACTGGAACTAAAGTAAATATTTTATATTAATTAACATCTTCTATTTTATTTATTGCATTGTAAACTAAAGAAAAAGCTTTTTTACCCATATATCACATTTTCCGGGAAAGAAACGTTCTGGAACTCTTAAAGCATAAAACATAGCACCTAAGATATACAGAAGCCCTAAAACAAAATAATGGTATTAAAAAAATAATACTGAAGATAATATTTTATAGGTTGACTTATGAATAAATACAAATCTGTATATTTACCCATTAATACAAGCCAACCCAGACTAGCTTGACTTATTGTATTGAACCAGCCTTCCATTAGACCGTAGTGTACAGCAGGAATTACTCCCGAGAGTCCAAAGCCCATAAAGACGCCTTTAAAATACAATATATATATATATAATACAATATATACAAAAAATAAATATATTTATTATTTATTTTAGAATATATAAAGATATATTGTGTATTTACCAGCTCTAAGAGGTCGTAATTTAGGCTCAGAAAATCTATCCCATAATGAAACAACAATTGATGATATTCCTAAGATAACAACGACTGATAAATATATAACTTTAGGCTGATAGTGACAATAGAACCCGTAATAAAGCCAAGGAACAAAAGATCCCATTATGAGAAGAGCAATGCCACAATAATCTAACCTGTAAAAATATTCATGTTTTTAATATCAATTGAAATAAACAATAACAACGTTATACAGTTGCACTTCAATTGTTAAACTTACTTGGAAAATAATTTTCCAACAAACTCAGAATGGCAGCTTAGAGTATGAAATGCAAAGGAAAATCCAAGGCACACAATGGCTCCCGCGAAGAAAGCTCCAAATATTAATTTTTCTTGTAGCTGGATTTCTATTGATGGTCTGGACAGGAAATAAAGAGCTACGCCAATAAAAGCTACACAACCTATAATCGAAAAGATTTATTAAAACGCTATAACAAAAATGAAAACAGAAAAAATCGCATTTCTATAATATGTATATTATTGCAACCTATTTATAAAAAATACCTAATAAATGTGTCCATATATTTCCTGTTTCAGTATGAATTCGGAAAATTGATCTAAAGCATGCACCAAATGATGGTAGAGGTGGTCTATGGCCCATATGAAGATAATCATTATCTTGCAGCCATCGTGGCAAATTCCGGAAGTGACATACCTTCCAGGAAGCTTCCCATACCTGCAAATTTATTTTATATGAATGAGAGATGATTTGTAAATACAAGCAGAAAGCGGAAATATTATATTATAAAGCACTAAAAGGCCAGTAATAATTACGAATATTTCGAGCAACAAAATATTAATTACGGGACCACTTAGGAAACTGGATAAGTTACGGGATGCCTAAGGAAAGGATGAGGGTTACTCACACTAACCTTGCGTACGAATTCTTCTGCTTGTTCTGCAGCATTATGAGCTAGTGCACCCAAGTCAATTTCATCAGATAATACACCAGCTTTTAACACTTCTGTCATCTGTAACAACTTGTATTACTACTTGTTCTTGAACATTTTATTGTGACCACTGATCGTTACATAGTATATTTATTAAGTCTGAGTCCTATCTCAGACGACCTCTTACGACGTTGGCAGTATTTATGGTGTTGTGGCTTCTTATATGTTTACTACATTGTTGTCTTATAAGTATTATGAATGTGAGAGCAAATAATCAAATTAATTTTGATAACAACCAAACCCAGAAAAATATAAAAAAAAAAATATTTTTTTGTCTGGCATAAAGGATGCTCCCGGCCACTGTGCCGTCTTATTTAATTGTCACTGACATAGTATTAATTAAGTGATATATTCGTCTTCATTGAGCAGACAAAAAAAATTACAAGATATAATATAGAAATATTATAAGATATTTTTAAAATATATAATCAGATTTTGAATATAAGTTTAAAGCAATTTATTTGAAATAGAATGTACCTTGAAATTATTCGTGGGTAAACAACTACAGCATATGAATTAAATCAATTTGTTACGGTTTTGCAAACACACAACTAAATACATAACAATTAAAAAGTACAATTATTAATAACTGACACAGCTTTATCAAAATTAGATAAAACGCCTATTATCTGTAATAATCTAACAATTATAATTTTTTATAAAATACCTGCACTTAATAACGATAACTATACTTTAAGTATTTCAATTTAATATCTGAAATCTGCCTTTGTGTACGAGGACGTGTAAATGTTCATATTGTAATACATATAAATATATAACATAAATAAATTGAATAGATTTTTATCACAATTATTTGTTTAATACGAAAATTGAAAATATGATTATTTGTGGCATTAATATGTAAAATATTTATATCAGATTTTTCTAGATTATGAAAAATATAAAATTAGTGGAAATTTACCTCGGCATCCAGTAATAGCTGATCTTCTGGAGTTGAAGGAAGAGGGCATCCTGCACCATCTTCTTCTTCAACCAGTGAAACGACGTCATCATCTAATAAATCTTTTATTTCCGAACTAATACTTTCTCGATCTGGGTTCCATATTTGACGCCTTCTCAATGTGTTAGACAGGGTACCGTCTTCCGAGTCCGCGTCGGAATAATGCGACATGGTACCTATAATAAATAAATAAATAAATATATATCATATATATATATATATGATTATGTGAATTCCGCAAAATAAAAAAAAATACTACTAGTATTACTTGAAATGTTTATTGCTTTTTAAGAAAATGAGTTGATGAGTTATTGTATTTGTTAAACAAATGATATATACATTTTTTTATTTAAAAATGACAATACCGATAATTTCACAAAATCTCTATGGTCCACTCATCTTAGTTTATATATTATATAATATCAGAGTTTTATTGTAATAATCATTTCATAAGGATTAGACTTGATTTGAAGATTTGACTAGAAGTAAAGTTTTTATACATAAATTTCTGCAGTTCTGTCTAAGCTGACATTTATTTAGATTTTACCTTTATTTTGTTGATGAGACATTTAGTTTATTGTTTTATAGTAAATTTTTTGAGTACTTATATTTTTGTTATGAAATGTTGTGTTACAATTTGGTAAAAAGAAATGAATGTGATGAAAATGTGATAACTAGATTAAGTACCGTGTAAGAAATAAATTGGACAGTAATCGAATCATTTGATTCGAATCTCTAATAAATGTTAAAATGTAATGAAATCAATAAACTATGTTTTCTGAGAGTATATTTCATATTTGACTGAATTGTTTGAAATGTAAAGAATTAAGCTTATAAATTAATATGTTTCTCTATATTAAACCAACCAGCCTAAACCGAAAAACCTTCCTTTTATACTTGAATCTTAAAGAAAATGTCAAACATAAGCGAAGTCCGCAATTGCAATATTAATCAATGTCGAAGTCTGCATCTGCAATGATACATTGCTTTCTACAACCCAGTGCAAATTCAAAGTAGCACATTGCATTTTACCTAACTAAACAAAATTCCCTTCATTATTAAATTAGTTGGTAGATTAAAATACCTGGAGATTCTGGACACTTAAATGTATTTCATTCGAATCATTTCGAATAATAGCGTACCAGATAAAATAGTCTGCATTATAAACGGATGTTCAATTAACATTCAAACTATGTTTTATACAAGTATCTTGCAATAGTATTACCAAAACTATCTGTATGTATGGTTTCATATCTGATAACAAGTATATAATTAACAAATAAAAATACAAACGATTAAAGGTCGTATCATTTGACTTTGTGACGTATACAGCACGTCTATGATTCAATAAGTATAGTGAAAATTATGCGTAAATTAATTCAATTATGCCGTGATCATGTCACGCTGTAGCCAGCAATGTACAAACAGGAAACTCAATTGTATAAAAAACATACACACTTTTGCCAGACCTTATAGCGTTGGGTTTTTGAGTTCGAATGTTTATCGTCAGAGGCACCCTAATAATAATAATTTATTATTAATATAATATTATTATAGTAATTTTGGAAAGATGATCAAATAGTTCAACTGAAATAAAATTCACGGGATTGACCCTACTGTGGTGATACTGAAACAAATTTGCAAAAGTAAATTCTTTTATTAACGGGAAAGTTCTAGCCCAGATAATTCTGAAAATATGTATATTTTAGATGGATTATCAAAGGAAAAAGAGCGTAATAAGTTATAACACGTTACTAAATTCATTTTTTTCTTTTGAGGATACTTTTATCATTTTATTCGTTTTAAATGGACGTAACGCAAGCTATTAATTGTCGCGATGAAATTGATAAATATTTAAAAAGCAAGAAAAACATAGAAAATTACGTATTTCATTAAATATTGAGACAAAACCTTATACCAGATCAATAATATCCATATGTTTGTGTTATTCTAGTGCTTTTTGCATATGTTTCATTTCTGAATAAATTATTTATTATACGGCTATAATAATTTCATAAACAGAATTTATAGTTTCAGTGCACATTATCTAAATTACTTTTTACGGACTACTTCACAGTGATTCAGCACAGTGACGTGAAGTAAATAAAAAAGTTATTTTAAGTAAAATTGAATTCATTAACACGGTTAGCATGAAGTATCCATGTTGCGTCAACAATTCTTATTCAACAAGTGGATTTCAATTTCTAACAATTGGGAAATATAATAAAAATAGCATATAATAGTAAAAAAATATTATAAATTATAAGCTTTGTTCCATTTGTGATAAAGTTAAACGTGTAATATTTAAACGTCGTGTATTTCCGTATTAGTTTTGCATAGATATATGTTTGATGGGTATACTACATATAAATTATTATTATTTTAAAAAACGTATTATTCATTCGATTGTAAGCAAACGATTGTTAATTTTACTTCCTCGTATTTCATAAATACACAAAGCTCGTTTCGTAACTTACACAAAACACATGTTTTTCATTGTTTCACGAGCTTGATTTAAAATTTTCTACTAATCAATTACGTTTATATTTATTTCAAAACCAATTTAAACGAAATATATCATTAATAAAACTTCTTTATATACAAATATCGTAAATCAAATATTTTAAATAAAAAATACAGCATACACTAGATGAGATTTCAATTGTTGTAGTCATAAATTATTATAACTTATAAAAATGAGATTAAAATATTCGGTTGAAGTAAAAAGTTTATCTTAAATTAAAAACTTACTAGAATTTTATTAAAAAACACCAATAAAAAAAGTTGTCTCTATGCCAACTGACCGCGATTTGTTTTAGCACTAACTGGCAGGATAAAATATCGATACTACGCGATGATTACGATGCGTTCAGGAATTCAAATATTTATAATTGAACGTTTATAACTGTAAACTACAGATAGATATCGCCCGCATTATGTATGGGTGTATATCAATTGAACACTTCGATAAATTACTAAAAAAATATCATATTTGTAAGTTTCTTATGTCGTAGAAGACCACTATCTACAGTCGAAGCAACTACAGCACGGGTCGAACCGAGTACTTATCACTTAATAAGTTCTGAGTTTCGTCATAAAAAAAAACAGCTCATGTGTGCAGTGTACATGTGTGAAAAAATATTTGCACGAGAATTTTGTACAAGGTCAAATGATTCGTAATGAATTATGAAAAAATATAATACAATGGACATGATTAATTCCAAAGTACGAGTATTATTATCTATACCTATATCGATGTGTCTTTAATCCGATTAATGTGATAATGTCTATCACTACGTGTTATCGAGGTTTCACCACGTACAAATTTACAGAACTACAATTGGAGCTTAACAAATTATTTTAAAACGGATTTAAATGAAGATATCTCGGTCTGAATGATTCATAATACTTTTGCCCAATTTTGAGAAATATTATCGTAACGTATTACATATAACACGTGCTATCTTTAGTTATATAAGCAGTATCGTAACAATTTCGTATCAAGTACCATTTAAAATTCTAACAGCCCTCCATTGACTATATGTCAAAAGTATGTAGATATGTAATTAAACAACAATAAACTATAACACTAAAATCGTCAGCTTTCAGATTTTTCTAAATGTTTAATTTCACATTCTTAAGATAAATTGTTTTATTTAAAAATAACTAGTTCATTATCAACTTTACCCTTGGGATGTACTTTTGTTTCAAGTTACTCAAGAATAACAATAAGTTTAAGGTTTGATGTGTAGGTTTCATTAAGCCGATGAGTGGCATCGGGACGACGTTTTGTCTAGTTTTGTAATATTTTGAAAGTTATCTTTCTGTAAACCTTTTTTTTCTTTGCACTATCACAGGGCCGATCCGAGAAAAAATTATAGCAGATACGAGATAATGAGTTGGCCCCCATCTATGTTACCAAGAATTGCCATATTATTTCCGTCTCCCTTAGAACAGCCTACTGTGAATTTCATTTGCAGTGGGGCTTCGACCGGCACTACTCTTTCAAATCAAATATTTGTTTTGGATACAAATATTTATTGTCACAATACGTTTGAATGTATATGCGATTACAAATAATAAATATATAATGTAGAGGTTCTATTTGAGTTTATATAGAACACAACTGGTGATATAAACTAAAGTATGTGACAATAATAAATAAAAGATAATATAAAATAAATTATTAAAATTTTATAGATTAGTACGTGCTTTGAATAATAGAACGAATTAGATAGAAATTATAAAGTATTTGCACCTGAATGAATAATCTATTGCTCACAGAATAAAAAACTTTGCGTTTATAAGCACAAGAGCTTCCTAAATTTAAACAGACTTACTTACACCATGAAATATATTTCCAATATTCGAGGATTTGCATATTGAAATGAAGTAGGCTACAATAACAATAGTTCTAATGCAATAAAAACAAAAGCAAATATTTAACAACGATTTCAACAACAGCTTTCATCACACAAGTTGCACGTATCTTATCAGGCATAAGGTTTCTTCTAGTTACCAATACTTTCTATATCTTTGTGAAAATTATTTACTAAGTTGCTTGTGTCGCAGAATCCCTAGTAAAATCTTAAAGCTAACTAATGTTAAAAGAGTCCCCAGAAATAAAGGAATGAGTGATCCTCATGCAAATCAATTCATTCTTAAATACAAAAATTCATGCACAATCAATTGGTTACAGAAACTTTCCATTTATAAATAAATTACATTCTTCTATTTCAATAGTGACTTTTATTGACGCTTCACGATATTAATGTACGTAAATTATTAACAGCAGTAAAAGAAATAAAGGCATGTTACTATTGTTGCAAAAGTAACAAATTACTTTTAGTTAACTTGACCTCTTATATAATGGTATACAAAACTGATGTTACCCAAAAATGAGTTGTGTGAATGAATATTATGTAAAACACATGCGGTATGGATTTCACTAAAGAAATAGCAAAATCAACTTATAAAAAATAATCTATTTTTTAATAATGTAAATCTAAATTTTATTTACAGTGAGAGTAATCCTCAGACAACCAGTACCAACTGTCAGAATCGGGAATGGGTCGTTTAGACATTATTTCGGAAATCTACGCTAAAAACATAAATTTAATATGTCAAACGGTCAGCTGCAGGTTACAAGAAGAAAAACCTTCTGTATATTGCTCAGATTAAATCATTAAGTTGATTTAATAATAAATACACCAACGTTTTTATTCGTAGTAACAATAATATTAGTGCAGATTATTAATCTTTTAATATTGGTTTAGTTTTCTATTGGTTTACTATTGTCCACTTAAAATTTTATTTTGGCAAATATTAATGTAACATCAAGACACAATGCGAAATGCAATTTATACCATTTAACACTATATATTTTTAAACTTCTAACACCCACCTTATTATTTAATTAAAACAAAGAGAAACACTATTTCCAAAACTACATACAGTTATGTCAAATTGAAAATCGTAGCACTAATCGAATTTTTAACCTAAAAAATCGTTCACTTTTTATTTCAGTTTCTTATTGTTGAAACTTGCTTGCTTGAAATGATTAGGAAGTATATAATATTGTAATTAAAATTACAAAATTCCATACCTGGATTTGTTTGCCAATAGCAATGAATTATCTTGGTGCGTGGCACATAAACTGAAACTAAATTATTTTACAAATGGCTGACTGACCACTTGTACAGACTGTTACCAAAGTAGTGCTCGTAGTTCTGGTGCTAAACGTCTACTACCAGCGATAAGTAACTACCAACACCATTGCTTCTCGGCATCTTTTGATCTATGATCTTTATTTTGCTTTGTGGTTTTATTATCTTTAATTAATAAGAAATTCTTGTTGAATTTCATTTAGTTTAGAAAATGAATAAATAACACGTGACAATAATTGAGAAACATGTTCTAACTAATTGTAATTGAATATAAAATATTTGCAGATGGAGATACAAATACATAAATATAATATTTTGTTTTAAAATATCAGACAAGTATTTTTATGCAGATATTTGAGATCTAATAATTATAATTTTGTAATTATTTTTAGTTAAAAGTTATTTGTTTTAAACACTTTTGATTTTAACAAAAAAAAATATTACTATACATAAGTATACTTCAAAAAGCTAATGTATGGTATTTTTATATATTTATTATAAGTTTTTAATTTGATTTATAACTATCCAGTCGTTGTTCTATAAAACCATAAATTAAAGCAATGCTGCGCAATATTATATCAGATTGCGCGTACCACTGATAATACAATTTTATATTTGATAGTCAGTACGCGAATTTTTGAGTCTGATACAATACTGCGCAGCATTGTTTACGATTAAATTCTTGGATTAATATTTGTTATTTAATTTGAATTGCGCACTTCTACGATTTATATAAATTAGACTTTATTTTATTAGTTTACAGTGCACCGTATAATTAAACCATGAAAAATAGAAATCTGTAAAGCAAGATAAGGAAACTGCTATTAAAGTTTATAGAAAGATTATGGCTAGATTTGTTTGATTAATTAATGATTATTATTACAGAATTACACATTAAAATTAACCAATTAGTTTAGAAAGCAAATATTAATGTAATGTAATTTTAGTAAAAGAGATAGCAAAATATCTAGTGAACAACAGATGGCGTTAAAAAGAAAAATATCTGTACTAGCCGGTAAGAAGCTTGTCTAAATCTACAATAATAAGCGTAATAAGGATCCTACAAACCACCTAAAATTAACTATGGATAGTTGATTGGATATTTTTTACGACAATAACGTAAGATCTACACCCTTATATAAAAAATGTGATTCAACAGTATGTAATTTCATTTCCTATTGAAAGTAAAACAATATAACGACAATTCCTACTCCTTATTGAAAACATGCTGTTGGAGTATCTCTTATGGGAAATTTGAAGCACTGCTGCAACTCCAACGATCCATCTACATTGAGCCTCAAAACATCTTCAATAAACTGCCTTTCCATAAATGATCGGAAGATGTATTCTCTTAAATAAAGCAATTATTTGAAAATATTTCACGTGTAAAAATGGTCACAGTCTTATTTCTTAAAATTACTCATAGTACGTTAACTTGATTTCTATTTATCTGTAGGATATATTGAAAAAGTTGGCTATCAGACCTTAAAGTCCAAATATTTTTTAATAAGTCGCAACACAATAAAATATATACTTGAACGTTTAAACTGGTATATTTTGTTACATTAATCAGTCTTTAATCAAGGATAAATATTTATAAAAAATTCTTGTTACTTTCCTACCTTCTATGAATTACCCTCTTTGTTATACAACACAGATACAGAGAGTTATGCAGAGGAAAAGAGATGCCTAATGTAGCACCACATACTACTTACAGGTGTCTCGAGCAATGCATAAAATAAATTAAGGTGGTATACAAAAATAAATTTAATTGATTACTTATTATTCTACAGACTTTAATACTAAATTTGTAACGTCAAAAATTAATGTAAATTTGTGACGTCATTTAAAAAAAAATCATATTTTAAATTGCTATATCTCCGTTAATTTTGGATACTGAAAAGAATAAAAACTTCAATATACATATATGATGCTAATACAAGTTTAACCTAATTTAAAAGTAGAAATGGTGGCAAATGGGCTTGTGTCCTCATTTTTTAGTGGTCGATTTTTCAATTGATGATTGAAATTGATATTAATAAATGTGTATTGGCGTGTCTATTTTATTAATTATCTAAATGTTGACGGAGATATAGCAATTAAAAGTTTGAATTGTAGTTTTAGCGCTAGAAATGGTCGTCCATATTTGTATGACGTGAAATGCATTTTAAAGTCAGTTATTTGTTAAGTAGGTCAGGGCTGTGGTAATGTTTTGTGGCCGTTGGTAGTCTAAATATTCAGGTCAAGTCAAAAAATAATAAGTTTTTATTTTATTTAACCCTGTTACGGCAGACATAATATTGAAATTTTATTATTCCTTGAAATAGCTGTAAATAATATTTGATATTTTGATATATAAATGCGTATAGCAGAGATTTATGAGCTGTAAGGTTGGTAACCTGTAAACTTGTTAGAGTTATATCTTGAATATGCTATCTCTTTTACGCTCTGTTGTATAAAAGAGATACAACTAGCGGCTGTGATGTCACCTGCAGTTGGAATGTTGTCCAATGTTGAATTCCTTTAATAATTAAGAGAAAAAATGACTTTTTAAATTGTTAATATCTACCGAAATATAAGGAGTTATCTAAAAATAATTGGATATTTGAGGTTCTAGTAACCCACTTTATCAATATATAGTACAGTTTTATAGAAATTAAAACATAGGACACAAGCCTATTTATATAATTTAAAATATTGTATTTTACAACAAGATGTATCTTGATGACGTTAACAATAATTAATATAACAGTTTATTACCCACATAAGTATATGTACTTATAAAATAATTATACTTATTTAGATACAAAATACTTAAGATTATATTAATAAGCACGCAAAACAGTATTCTGTTGTACAGTATTTTATTTAATTCAATGTGAAATACCTATTACAAATTCCAAAGGGAATTACGTGGAAAACTTGAGAATAGAGCACAGATAAAGTAGTTATTGGAATTTCCAATTTCAAGTACTAAAAAACCAAAGTTGCAAAAATTAGCAATCTACCTAGATGCGTACATTGTTCACTCACCCATCTTCTAACATTCGATATACTACAAGAGGGCATCTACAACCAAAAGACAAACTACTCGAAAATAAATTTCCATAAGTCCCATATCACAATTAAAGAGTTGTGTGTTATTATAACTCGTTTGGCTTGATAAAGGAATTACAAAGCCTATACACTCAGGAAAACGATCATTTACTAGTCTACATTTTATCTTCCTTCGTCTTTCGATCATCGTTCTCAAAATCTTATTCAGCAAACGTGTGACCATCCAAACCAACTTTACGAAGTCTTTTGTTTTTCAATGTCACTTCAGAATTATAGTGGTATGGTTGTTGAGGCCCTAATCTATTTTCGTGTGTTAACAATAAAAATTATATCTGAATACAATAAAAATGTCAGTCATTATTGTAGAAGCTATAATTTAAGAGCAGATAGGATAGACAAGATAGCTTTTGTAACAGTCCCATATAGATTCATTAATTATTGATAATATAACTAACTATTTAGGAACCAGTGTAATGGTTCACATACAATGTATTTTTAATAGCTTAAGTCGCCGAACTGGCGGGAATATTAGTTAGATTAAGTATTGTTTTATCGATAGGACCATGTCGTATATTAGTGTTATACTCAAAACTGCTGACAAAGTATTTACAATAACTTTTAAGAGAAATATTAACTAACTTCTTTTGTGTGTATGGCACGTGTACTTTGAAATAATGTTTATATTAAAACCAAACTCAAAATCAAAGCCATGATGACGGAATAAGTTTAAATGAGGTCATCTTTTGAAACAAAGAGTTTGAATCTATATAAACCGAGTTTAAGAAAGGAGAGGGGGTCAGACCATCAGATCACACGTTCGGTTTAAGTCAGTTGCCATAGTCGTCCCAAAGATTATTAAAGTACTAAGATTTGTATTAATTAAGTTTTTGAATAATAAAGAATTAAGTGTTAATGATTCCCTTGTTTTAATTATAAAAGTACTTAGAGTTAAGAATCGCGTCGCGTTAATTAAAGTGATTGTCCAAAGCAGAGGAAGCTGCCTGCAGAGAAAGTACAAAAAGTAAGTAAAACCTAATATATTTATGTAATATAATTAGATGAGGTAATAAGTCCTGATAGTTATATATATACCTCCACAATTGGCTTAGGTCATCCGACTCAAGGAGATCCAGATCTCTAAAAGAATCTTCGCTTGAGACGATTGTAAAATCGCTCTCATAAAATAAGTAACTACCACCATATATAGATTAGAAGATATAAAGGGGTAGGGTTACATTTTGGTGTCAGAAGTGGGATCATTTAAAGAGAGGGGTCATTTAAAGAGAGGGGTCGTTTAAAAAGAGGTGCATTAAAAGAGAGATACGTTAAAATACGAAAATACGTGAGATACGAAATTTGTGGGGTGAATTAAAAGAAAAAGGGGTATTGAAAATTGTGAGATATGAAATTTGAGAGATATGTTAAAAGAGAGGTATTGAAGTTGTGGGGTCATTTAAAAGAAAAAGGGTATAGAAATTGTAAGGTATTTTAAAAGAGAGATATATTAAAAGAGAGATATTTAAAATTGTGGGATGTTTTAATAAAGGGATATTAAAAAGGCAGAAATTTGACTAATTGGAAAAAGGCATTAAGTGGAAAATTTAATTTGAGAAAATAAAGGGATAATCTTAGTAACTGGGAAAAAGAAATAAGAATAAGTTTTATTAATTGTGAAAAACGGAATAAATTGTAGTAACGGGGAAAAAGAAATATTATGAAAAAAGGAATAAATTGTAGTAACTGGGAAAAAGAAATATTATGAAAAAAGGAATAAATTGTAGTAACTGGGAAAAAGAAATATTGTGGAAAAAGGAATAAATTGTAGTAACTGGAAAAAAAGGATAAAATTGTATTAACTGGGATAAAGAAATATAGGTTATTAATTGCAACTAGCAACTGCATATTAATAATTAAAAAAGGAATATAGTTTATTAATTGCAACTAGCAACTGCAGATTAATAATTAGAAAAGAAAAGATATAAGAATAATTGTGACGATACAGTACATTAAAGCTTGACGCTGGTTTCTGTGTCTTCAGGTTCGATTCCTGAATCAGTTTATATTCATGTGTAATATATAGGGGTTTGGTAATTATCATCTTATATTGTTTATGGACATATATGTAGTGAACGTATGCCTCATATATGTAATAGAAATAGTATGCCTATAGAAAAAGAATAATTGGACAAGGAAAAGTTTAAATAGAAGATGAAAAGGAAATAATTTAGCAAGGGTCTAATAGATTTGTACAAGTTTATTAAAGAAAGTTTATTAAAGAAAAAGGAAAGAATTTAAAATGTCAAATAGTACTGCAGTTATGGATTTAAATTTCGGAGAAAGATATCAGTGTTGTATAACATTTAAGAGAGTAATAAATGTGTGTGATTTATTAGGGTCACATAGTAAAGGTTCAGTTGGTTATAGCTACAGAAATATAACAAAGATTATGATTACTACGAGTATGTAAAAGGAACAGATTTTGACTACGATGTTTATTTAGAGACCTAAAACGTAAATAAAGTAATTAATGAGTAATGATTGAATTTAACATGATTATTAGAAAAAAAGGGGAATATTTTGAAATGATTTTTGTAGAATGGTAATTAAATATAACAAGAAATAATAGGTTGATTTACGCGTATTAAAAATGGATAATTTAATAGATAGATTTAAAAAGTTGGAAGAAGGTTTACAGTTTTTACGGGAATTTGAAGAAAAAGATAGTATTACGTTATTTTTGAATCAGTTAGAGGGAATATCAGATGCTTTTAGTTGGAATAATAAAGAAAGGGTTTTTGCATTATCTGTAAAGTTGAACGCAAGGGTTCTAGAATTTCTACATATTGTTTTAACTCGAACAGAATTAAAAGATTATGAAAAAATTAAGATAGAATTACTTAACAAATATAATTGTCGAAGACCTGCAGAGTTAATGAAAGCAGAATTAGATTTTAATTCTTGTAAACAAAACCATGGAGAGTCTGTTTTTAGTTTTTCAGAAAGAGTAGCAGAATTAGCTAGAAAAACAATTAATATCAGTTTTGAACAAAGTAAACGAGAATTACAATTAATGGAATTACAGCATAAGATTTTAAACAGATTTATATTGGGCTTGCGTAACAGCTATTCTAGATTTGTTGATTTCGAAAATCCAAAAACATTGGTCGAAGCCTTAGCTTTAGCAGAATATATAGAGCTAAAAGAAAACCGAAGTACTTTAAGTAACAGATATGTACAAGACAGCGTAATTTTTGATAGATTTGATAATGTTGAAAACGAAGATACAAACTCTAAAAAGTTCAGTGTAGCATTAGACGAACTAAATGAAAGTTCAAAAGTAATTAAAATTGATAAAGATGACGTAAATACATCGATAGAATTATACAGTGACAGGACAGATTTGGTCCATAAAAAGGGTACGAAAGAATTAGTTACCGAAGAAAATAATTTACATGCAAATAATGATATTGAAGTAGAATTTGAACAAGATAGCATTGTTAACGGGTTAATAGAAACATGTTGGGATAGTAATGGCTTAAATAAGGATACGATAAAAGTAGATAAACTATGTGAGAATATACACGAAAGTATAATTGATAAAGAGTTAGAAAAAATAGATTCTAGCCGCGATGATAAAGTTTTATTAAGTGAGGGCACTATAAACGAAATAATTATTGATGAAAAGAGAATTGGAAAAAATGTAAAAGATGTAAGGGAATCTGTAACAGATAGAATAGTTGCGAATACTATTAGCTTAAGCCTAGAAGAAAATAAACATGTTGAGAGAGAAAATATTGCTATTGTTTTAAGAAAAAGAGAGTATAATTTGCAGGGTAAATTGATTGATTTATTAATGATGAGTAATTTTAAAAGATTAATTTTAGGAATTTTCGCACTTATGAAGTTAAGCATTTATTTCATGATTCTAATTAAGACGATGTTCAAGGAAACATTGGTAGTAAGCGTTAAACAGATTAATTTGCCGTTAGACATTAGAGAATAACAGAGGTATTTTAACCAGAAAAATCGGATAAAGATGATTGTTAATTGAACTAAAGTTGCATAGAATAGGAACATTTAAATGTTAGAATAGATCATAAGTATCATTTTATAAAGTAAAAATAAGAAATTTTGGAAATAGGAAGGATAATTTTAACAGTAAACGTATTCTAGGGTGTCAAGATAGTTTTGTTTAAGAGTTACACAGTTGAGCTATTAAAAAGATTATTTTTCTGAACAGAAAGTATTGTAGCATTGTTGTTATAGACGTATGATTTTAAAAAAAAAAGATTTGATATGAGTGCTAGCTAGAAATTAAAGAGAGTCGATTGTATTCGTGATTTGCTATGAGTTATTTATTGACTATGAGATATTTGAATACTGAAATAATGATGAAAATAAAGTATATGGAACTATTGAGTTATCGCCGAAAATGGAAATCGGTATGAACGGTTTAAAGGAAACCAAGAAGTATATGGAACTATTGAGTTATCGCCGAAAATGGAAATCGGTATGAACGGTTTAAAGGAAACCAAGAAGTATATGGAACTATTGAGTTATCGCCGAAAATGGAAATCGGTATGAACGGTTTATAGAAAACCCAGATGAACGGTTTAAAGGAAACCAAGAAATTGAATAAGAAAAAGTTATGAAGTACTAAAACGTGTACAATGAGCTACGGATAAGTAGATATTAATTGAATATGTAATAATGATTAGTTGCAAATCGACGTTGATGAAATAAAGAACACTCAAATTTGAATGAAGTAAAACAATTCGAAAAGAAATAAAGCATACGCTCAGTAAAATAAACATTAACATAATGAGTACAGATACAAGTAAAAGTAGACATTTTCACACTCTAGTAATATATTATGATACATTAAGATTTAGGTAGGTAGTAGATTAGGATTTTGATTTTGAGAAATTTAAGAAAAAAAAAAGTAAATAATGGGATAAAGTTAAAAGAAAACTTGATATTTAAATAGAATGGTAGAAAACGATACCAAAGGGTTAGGAAACAAAATAAATGAACAGCACAAATTGAATAATGTGTAAGAGTATAGAATTTGAATAAAAATATAAACTTTTGTAACAGATATAAATTAGTTAAGGTCAATTTGAAAAAGGGATTATTTTATCGTTAAATTAGTTGTTAAATGGGAACTAATATAGTACTTTAATATTTTACGAGTAAAAGAAACATAAAAACAGAAAGGTTATGAGTTGAGAAAATAAACATATAATTAGGGTCTAAAGTTATTTGTAACAGATGTATTGAAATTCGAGTCAGAAAGGTCATAGAAGAAATTAACACTTGAGGATATAAGTGAGCATAAAAAATTGAGTTTTAACACAGGGTTTAAGAACATAAATTAGATAAGGGTACAATAATTAAACAAGCTAGACCAGAAGTTACAGATGTACGAAACATGAGTAACAATAACGTTTAAAGAATAATTATTTTTATGTTTTTATTGAGATATACTAATGCTATATAATTTCAGATGACAAGATACATGATGAATACAGCAAACAGGATGAGATGACTTATTTGAAGATTTTATATCATAGAATATTGAATAAATTAAAATGTTTTTCTGTTCACAGATCGTTTTGGAAATTTTAATAGGGAAAGAAGAAGATTTGAAAATTGATAAGAGGTATTCATTGAAAATTTGAACACTTGTATTGTTAAAATTGCATTGAGATATAATATAGAGAAAAAGAAATTTTATTTTGTGAAACACATGTATTACTACATGCGAATATAAAAAGTTGTTTTAAATTCAAGAAACAAGTGTTGAAGTTTAATAATTATGTTTACCTTGGTTATAGTATTTGAGTAAAGTATCTAAAAAGTTAAGATTTTGTTGTTTAAAAAAATAATAAATAGATTTAAAAATAATTTTTGATATAACCATGTTTAGAATAATGTTTTGATTTGAAAAAAAATAAATATAATAAATTTGTTAAATGAAAAAATACAGTAAATGAGAATAAGTTCATTAAAACATTCGTTAATAAAAGTATAAACTAAAGTATGGAATATTGATTCTAAATTTAAGAGAAAAGTTAAATTTGTATTTGAATTAAAGGAAAAAATACGTTTACATTAAATTTCATTATTATGTAGAATTAACAGTAGTTTGTAAGAGATATGAAAATAATTTATGGCATAAATATTGCAAAGTTGGAAAACATGTATAGAACAATCAAAGAAAAAAAAGTAATAAGATATTGATGATATTTAAAAAAGAAACACATGCCGTAAGATATTTACATGTTATGTTTAAAATATAATAAAAATAACTAGAAATTAAGAGATGCTATGAAATAAATTCATATTTTGTAATGACTATAACTTCTAAGTAAAGTTAATCGAATTATTAGTAAAAGAGCTATACAAGAGCCAAATTTGTTATGTCAATTGTAAGAAATTATAGAAAAAGAAGACAGAAAATGAATTTATAATTAAGATAATTACGTAAGAGTATAAATTGCAGCATTTACAACAACGAGGAACTGAAGGATGAGACTAGTAGTTGATTTTCATAATGCGTAAGACTAAGGTAATAAGTGTGAATACTTGAACGAGTCAATGATCGAAGGTACGAGAGGAACTACCAGAATGCAAGACGTTATGAGATGAAGATTCCGATGAAATCGATGCAAATTGAAAAAGATGAAGAAAACAATACGAAAATGACGAAGTCCGTGAATAATCGAGAAGAAATTAAGGGTCTAAGTGAAGCGGTAATCACTTAAGAAGAAAACATATATGATGTGTGTATTAATCTACAAGTATTGTAAACAGAACGAGAATTTACAAATGTAATGGACCATTAAAAACTATCAGTATTGTTTATATGAGCTATGGAATATGAAGCCAGATGCAAAGCAGTAGGACAAGGCCGCATTCGAAAACAAATCGAGGGAGAGCGTATTCGAAACGAAGAAAAGTATTCACTTATTTATCAAAGTTATTCGCATATTGTTATGAAACTATGAGAATGAAATCACCTACATAAAGCAGATAAAGAAGAATTATTTTAATTATCAACGACGATATATTGATTTATTGATTTAAATTTTAAATTACATTTATTTTATTAAGGTTTCAATTATGAATGAATCTAGAAATACGGGAAAGACTAATAAAATTATAATCATTGGATTATAGATTTTAATTTAAAAACGGGAAGCAATGTAACAGTCCCATATAGATTCATTAATTATTGATAATATAACTAACTATTTAGGAACCAGTGTAATGGTTCACATACAATGTATTTTTAATAGCTTAAGTCGCCGAACTGGCGGGAATATTAGTTAGATTAAGTATTGTTTTATCGATAGGACCATGTCGTATATTAGTGTTATACTCAAAACTGCTGACAAAGTATTTACAATAACTTTTAAGAGAAATATTAACTAACTTCTTTTGTGTGTATGGCACGTGTACTTTGAAATAATGTTTATATTAAAACCAAACTCAAAATCAAAGCCATGATGACGGAATAAGTTTAAATGAGGTCATCTTTTGAAACAAAGAGTTTGAATCTATATAAACCGAGTTTAAGAAAGGAGAGGGGGTCAGACCATCAGATCACACGTTCGGTTTAAGTCAGTTGCCATAGTCGTCCCAAAGATTATTAAAGTACTAAGATTTGTATTAATTAAGTTTTTGAATAATAAAGAATTAAGTGTTAATGATTCCCTTGTTTTAATTATAAAAGTACTTAGAGTTAAGAATCGCGTCGCGTTAATTAAAGTGATTGTCCAAAGCAGAGGAAGCTGCCTGCAGAGAAAGTACAAAAAGTAAGTAAAACCTAATATATTTATGTAATATAATTAGATGAGGTAATAAGTCCTGATAGTTATATATATACCTCCACAATTGGCTTAGGTCATCCGACTCAAGGAGATCCAGATCTCTAAAAGAATCTTCGCTTGAGACGATTGTAAAATCGCTCTCATAAAATAAGTAACTACCACCATATATAGATTAGAAGATATAAAGGGGTAGGGTTACACTTTTGTGATTTTTAATCATAAAAAATTGAACCATATTAGACTTTGTTCAACATTACAGATAAAATAATTCTTTATCTGTCGTCTGGTTATTTTATACAAGTCGTAATCTGACTGCATCGCATGAGTATTGGTGTTGGTGCATTAACCAATAGAGTACGTGTCACCAGCCGTGTTTTAAAAGTGTTGTAATCAGAGGCGAACTGCGTTTCAAAAAATTATTGCTGGAAGATTAGGTGAGAAAAGTAAAGTAATTTTATCCAATCAATATACTAAGGCTGTGTTGACATTAGTTTTGATTTTATTCTTCCAGATTTATGATTTTAATTTAAAGTTATTGTATTTGTATGTAAAACTTAAGGCTTTAGGCTTTTGCATGGTGATTTATTGGCGAAAAAGCCGAATAGTAGTGATGCTAGCAGAGTGATGCAACGGAATAATTAGATTTATATTATTATTTTTCAGTTTGCAAACATTTCAGCTTACGAACATAGTCAAACAACGAATGAAGTTCGTAACCCAAAGTACCACTGTAATATATATTAATTACTTTCAGTTTCAATAGCTCATTTATCAGTCAGTGTGTATAAAATATTTAGCCATCTTATATTTTAGTCGGGTACGGTTTTGTCAGCGGTTTACTTACCATATTCAGGCCATCCAGGTCAGTTCGCCACTGGTTATAATCGTAAGATCAGAGTTAAAATAGTTCGAATCTACACGCCATGGGCGTGACTTAATTATGTACACAGTGTAATAACTAAATTTACTGCGGTAGTGCGGTCTGAAAGCCTGACATGGTTCATGCGCCTTTTGTAGTTTTCGGGGTTTAAGAACGTTGTTGTCTAGTTGCAAACGCTTTCTGTATAATTGATTTTAATGCAACATTGTTACAACTAAGCTGCAGCTTAATCTAGTCATTTACATATAAGAACAAATTATGATTCTTTGAAACCTGGTTCAATGACCGAATCAAAAATCTATATTCCCAGTAAACTTAACATGAAAGTAAAAGTCTGATGTAAACGTAATGTCATTGAAAGCTACACTCTTTAACGAGACATTAAATAAATATTTCCTGTTTGGAAAATACAAAATACTTTTTTCATTTTTGTTACTTCATAGTGTTAATCAGTAAATATTATTTTTTTTATATAAACTTAAACATCACAACACCAACATTGGCACCATCTATAATCTAAAAGTATCTGCACAATAGTATTAATAATTCTAATTTAAAATGATAGATATGCCTATTATTTTATTATCCTTCCTGTTACTCCCTGTTACTACACATCTGATTTTCGTTTACCTACATTTGTTTATCATATTTTCTTGTTCATTATTTGTTTTACTAGAAGACAATCACTCTACTGCATTCCTTACTGAAATATATATACATAAATATATATTATTTTACCTACTACCCCCACATGCGACATCCAACATTTATATATTTTAATTCATAAGTTGACATTATTTAGACATGAGTGTACTAAATGTGTTATACTTTTAACGTACGGACTATTGCGACATAAACATGCGACACTAATGAAACCCTTACATTTGCTATTTTTAAAAAAAAAATTTTTTTTTAAATAACATTTATATTGGTAACATAAAGAGTATTGTATTTTCTCAAAAGTATTTTTAAAATATGTATTTTGTATTTAAATACTAACATGAAATTTATTTTTTATTTTGTATTTGAAATAGAAAAATTTAAATGCTTCTGAAAAGCATTTGTGCACATCTCTGGTTTTTGCAATACATGTCGGGTTACTACATCCTTAAGCGGTTTAAACGGCTGTGTTATGTCCGAGACCTAAGTTATGGCTCTGTAGTGTTTCGTAGTTTTATAGTTATATGGTGTTTAGCGTAAATAATAAATTTCCACGCGCAACGGCGCAGCAGAACGTAGTATCTAAACAGTAAATATAAAAACAGCTGCGGCAATAATAGCCTGCCGTTGTGTCGAATTCTAGTAATACTTCTAGAATTGTGATGAACAGAAAAAAGTAACTAACAGCGAGAAATAGAGAATGATTTTACGATACAGCTAACAACTACCAACGCTAACGCTACATTAAGCTACAGACACACTCGCACTATTTGCAATAACAAATTGAATCACACACCACGCCACAGAGCTTAGAACACACAGCCACAGACGAGAGTCGCGGGCTGCCAGTTGCCAGTTGCCAGTTGCTTGTCGGCTGTTGGAACCGCGGCAGCGAGTTGTGTTATTTATTGTTCATTTAAAAGACTTCAATAAAATAAGTGAGTGAAAATAAAATTAGTTCTGTTTTTGTATGTACATACAATGTGTTTTTCATTACGTTCAAGGATTTACTTTTGTTGTTACTTCACAAATGTTTTAAGAACATGTTTGTTTTTTATTATATACATAAATATACACATATTTATTTCTATATTCTTGTATATATCACATATATACAAGGCCAGATCTACTATAACGCGGTAAATTCAGGCCTCAATTTTCAGGGTTCTATATATTTTCATTACTTTTGACCAGGGACTAACGAAATATCTTTGAAATTGTAGAACAAAAACGGAAACGTTACCGAAATTAATTTTTCCTTTGAGGATTGAAAACGAAATAAATAATTTCGGTGCCCGTTTTTAATCGTTCTTAACTAATGTAAAGATATTTACTATTGTTAATTCATTATTATTTTTAAACAAAATTAGTGTATCAGCCTTACAATTTGATAACCTTCAAAACCATTTGATAAAAAAGAAACGGTTTTAAATTTTGGTTCAAGAAAACAAAAACGTAATTCTATACGTAACATAAACGTAAAACGATAAAGAAAAGAACGAAATATTTGAAATTTTCAATCCCTGGCTTTAAGATCCATAATTTTCTTTGTTTGTACACGACTTTGTGGACATAGTTGACAACAACATAAAAGACTACTTAAGAAGGCTCGTGTAAGGAACGGGTAGAATATTGTCCCAAATAAAGTACCAAACGCTCCAGAGGTGTCCTTACTCTCAGTTAATTTTATGTTGGTATTGACTATAACTAAATTGCAATATCTACACATTGCTATCTTGCATTTTGTAAAATACTCGTACTTATAACAATTCGGAAAAATTTTCTAATAAATTCGCGTATTAAAAACACTGCAAAAGTAGTATGTCCTAAAAAGTGGTATGTGCTTTAATGCTTTTAAAAAACTATCACATCGGGTGTATCTTAAATAACCGACGTGTACTGCATTTAAAAACTTTAGTTATTTAGAGTTAATGACACTTTTACTACATTCTTTTTAACCTTTTTAAAATTATTTTTGCTATTAGAAATATTATTGACATTTTTTTATTATCTCTAATATACTAGCATCCCAAACCAAATGTGTTTTGTTCAGTAAGATGAAATGTCGTATTACTTATTTATTTATATCTTCATTCATATTGTAAGTATTTACGATAAGCTTAAAATTGCCGTCAAGGTTCGGGCTATACGAGAGGCTATACTTTAAAATAAGCATTTATTTTCCTTCACCTGTATATGATAACAAATTTTCTCCATGGGTATACGACAATAGAGTTATATTTTAATTTAACGCAAGTTTGTTCATATCTGTACCTACTAATACATCCGTCGTTGTTTAGTGATTCATACAGCAACCAGTTATCAAGAGGAATAAACAAAAAAATAACAAAGAGAATTACGAATATTATAAATAATTCTTTATTAATTATACACATTCTGTAGTGGACTACTAATATTTTTATGTAAAATAGATGACTCAGATAGGCATGCATGATGTGTTATTCTTCAAAAGTTATTCGATACGTCATTGCTAATCTATATTTGTAGGTAAGTTTATATTTGTTTAGTAGTTATGTTTATAATGGGAAACTAATACTTACGTTGATAAAAACTCTTTTCAGATATGAGCTGTTTATTTTGAAAGAGGGGCATGTCTATTTCTTGTAGTTAAAAATGTTTATAATGCATTATTAGGGATTTTGAGTTATTTTGACTATTGATTGCTTATGGATAAATATTCATAGTATGTTGCTGTCATTAATATTTATTTAATTTTTCAAAATAAACATCTCAATCGTGACACACTATTGTAGGGTATTAGTTAGGGATGGCGATTCTTTTTAAAAAAGATCGATTTTTCAATCGATTCGAATTGAAGTCTAAAGAATCGATTCAGAAAAAAATCTAGAAGTCTAGAAGATCGATTTCTCAAAAATCGATTCTTCGATTTTTTGAGTTATTATTTAAAAAAAAGCACTAACCCAAAAAATAAAAAAAAATTATAGATTTTATTTTTATTAAATTTGGTAAAAAATACAAGCCTTTCTTATAATTAAAGAATAAGTGAAGAGTGATTTTTGATTAATCAATAAAATCATGTACGTTATTTATTATAGAATAAAATAATTATCGTTCGCAATATTTTATGTCCAAGCTTATAATAAATAATTTAAATAATTATATAGTTACAAAAAGAAAATCGAATCTCGATTTTCGAGTGTCTGAGATTGATTCACGGGATTTCAGATCGCCATCCCTAGACAACAAGTATCTAGTAGGCGAAGTAACAGCAAGTGTTAAGACAAAGTAAGCAAGTGTTATTGATTAATTTTTTCAAAAAGTTTTGAATTATTCGAATTCGAGTTTCGAAAACTACAGCGATATTCACGTTTCTTAGGTGTCTTAGCATCTATTTTGTCACTTTTTTCCAAAAGTATTGTAGATACAATTTTGTTTAAAAGAAACACTCTGAAAAGATGTGTTATGTTGATTCTAAAGATCAAAATAAATGATTCTACAAATAATAAAAAATCGGTTTTAAGATTCTATTGTCAATAAACATAATTTTTTGTTTTGTTTTTAACATATAATTTTTAAATATTAATATTTTTATTTTAAATAAATAACAGACATTGTCATAAAAACAATTTAAAATAACGTGTTGTTCTGCTCCTTATATTAAATTCGTTTCTACTTCGAGTTCCTAATTGAAATATACATATGAATCCAATTTGACTAAAACAAAATAACTGAAGACTATTATCACGAAGAAGTTAAAATCGACTCAGACTCTAAAGAAAAAAAATTTGTTTGGTAAATAAACTGGTATTTTTTTGTAAATATTTACATGCATATTTTTAGGAAAACAACTTATAATAATATAATTTTTTATTATTTATATTGAAATTAATGCAATTGACTTTCAAAGTTTCGTCAGACTTGACTTTAGACAAATTTAATTTATGCAGAAAAACACATCATTTTTAATCGCTTTTTATAGATTATCATATAGACGTATTTATGATTTTTTTTTATTGATTTTGCATGTTTGACATTACATTTACTTTGTTAATAATTTTGTAAGTCAAATAGTAATGAAAATATTTTAAGCAAATAGCACAAAAATGTTTTATCTTTATTTAAAAACATGTATAAATATTAAATACCGATAGACATGAAAAAAACATAATACATAGTAATTATATTATCTGAAAATGTGTTTATGTCACCCAGTATACGATTATACATAGAAATAAAAAAGTCATTAAGATTATAAGCCATTTCGCTGAAATTTTTTTTTATTACCTTAATAAAACGTTATTGCGTTATTTCTAAAAATATTAAAAATTAATAAAACATTCTCACAACAAAATAATATGTTTATAATATATGGAAGTTTGTTTCTAATTTTCTCCTATGTAACAGATTCTTTGCATATTCAATATATACGTCAGTGATTCTCAACATATGATACGTGTCCTAACATATGTTACGCAATCTTCTTTTAAAGGCATTATTCAATGCCTTTAAATAATCGGGTACATTCCTTAGTACTAATTTTATAAAATTATCTCACATCGTCGCCCTGGTGTTCCATAAGCGGTCACAAGTCCAAAATACGTCCCAGTAAACATTTTGGAGTAAATTCTACTTAATTTCTATTACATATCATGAATTTTTTGTCTGGAACGTGTTCGTTTTCTATTCAGTCGTTCATAGGAAAGGCCCTTTTTATGAGCTACAGACATTGCAACGACGGTTCACTGCTGAATTAAGAGCGGAGTCGGTTTATGATTTATGACCGGAGTTATAAACTTGATACTAGCAGGGGTATAAAACTTAATGGAATTCTACTTTTTAGAGTCTGCAAAATATAAATATTTAAATGAAGAAATAAATAGATGTAATCTTTAGTACGGATCGTGATTTTTTTAATGAATATTATTCATCTTCAACAATACTCGTTATATTAGTTTTTTACATTGTTTTGGTGATTCAAAAATCCACGATCGGCAGGTCTGCGTTAGGTTTAAAACCTCTGTCTTACCATCGCTAGATGCTAACTTCGTTTATATACATTATATTCGGGGATTGAGGGAGATAGCGTCTGTCTATTACCAATAAAGAAATATTTGTTGAAAAAGGATAGCATATACTTTAAACTACTATACTGAACGAAATATTATACAAGTATACAAGTGTAACGGTGAAAAATGTATTTTACTTGTCTAACCGCATCTCGTTTCTCTCTCACTTTGGAATAAATGAGATGAAAGTGAACTTAAAAAAAATATATACATGTGGGAAAGAAACAGAAATACTTAATGAATGATGTTGGAAAAAGAAAGAATACTAGAAAGAATAACTAACACAAAATCTGTGACAGGTAGAGAACTTGTAAAGCGTTAGAATAGAATTGTACGAGTGACTCGAACTTCACCAAATAGGGCACTTCACCAAATTGTTTACTGGGGTTCCTCTACAAGAGAGCTGTAACCCATTGGTGTATGCAATATAATTCACAGAGATGTGCACAAATGTTTTTCAAAAGCATTTAAATACAAAATGCAAATATATAACTTGTTATTTTCCTATTTCAAATACAAAATAGAAAATAAATTTCATGTTAGTATTTAAATACAAAATAAGTATTTTAAAAATACTTTTGAGAAAATAGAATACTCTTTATGTTACTAATATAAATGCTATTTTTTAAATAATTATGGGAATTCTCTTTGATAAAGACCGACTTCATTTTGAAACATTTTTGTTTCATAAAAATACTACCTAGAATTTTTAAAAATAGCAAAGTAAGTGTTTTATTAGTGTCGCATGTTTATGTCGCACTAGTCTGTACGTTAAAAGTACCACACATTTGGTACACTCACTCATTTCTAAATAATGTCAACTTATGAATGAAAATATATAAATGCTGGATGTCGCATGTGGGGGTAATGGGGGGTATTAAGACTGGTTTTAAGTTTATATTCAAAAAATAATATTTACTGAATAACACTATGAAGTAACAAAAATGGAAAAAGTATTTTGTATTTTCCAAACAGGAAATAGGTTTGTAAAAGTTTTCAAATAAAATATAACATTCTATACTCTTAAAAGATATTTAAATACAAAATAGAAAAACGCAAATCTGTGATAATTCGACTTCAATTTGCCGCCCACTGAAGTTGTCACCTAGATTCGCGCTAGGTGTTTTGTGTATATTTTCATAAATAAGAGTGTCACACTCGCTACAGTTAACGCTTCGTAAATAAAATTTGTTGTTTGCGTTAAGAAAACAATATATGTCAACATTTATTATTATTTCATACAGTTATGAGAAAAAATATTTTCTTCTAAATTTCATTATTTTAAATTCTTGCATTATGTTTAATTATCTATATGTATACGAAAAAAAATGCAATATCTACTGTAAAAAGGATATAGCAAGAGCAACACTATTAAATAATGATATCAGTTGACATGATATGGCTTGACGTATGCTTGGCTCTTTTACTTGATAACATATTTTATACAGTTGAGATTCTGACTGAAAACAGTATCAATATAATTCACAGCTTTGTAGATGTAACGACTAATGACATCCCAGTAATTTATTAGTTGTCAACATAAAACGCTTTGAGAACCACTGCTATGTTCTACAGCATGCCCAGCTTCAAAGTGCGCTCAGCTGGTTCACCTGAAGTTACGACTGCGACGGTCTATAGAATAACAGAATACCTTAACAATGTACACATGTTCACTTTCTGTTTTACTTTACTTTCAGTACAACTTTGCTTTCAATGCATTCAACTTGCATTTTTGTTTGAGTTTATTTAATTTTGATTCCCGTACATAATATTGTATAATCATTCAGATGTAAAATAATTATGTTTATATTTTTTATTTATTTATAAGTGTCGTTGTATTTTAATATGTAGTATTCACGTATTTATTGTTTTATTCTAGTTTTTATTACAAAACATTTACATTTTTCATAGTACGAGCTCGTCCATTGTTTTGTTTCCATGGCAGCTGAACAGCAGCCTTCGCTAACGATTGTAAAGAGAATAACTAATTAATATCAGTTTTAATTTATGCAGCTTATTTAAATGGAAAGTACGCTTCGATTCATAATCATGGTAATTATTAAATATATATGTAAATAAATGTGCATGCATGCACACATATATGTTTATATACAGTGTAACTATCAAAAAAAGAGATGCCATTACTACAAAACGTGAAAAGTGGCTTGTAAGTAATCTCCATTGCCAGACTTGTCTCTATGCTCTTCATAAATCTGTCTAAATCGTCCATCTTCTAAATCATTTGTTAATGCTGGTCAGGATGTCGGCCTGCCAGAATATTACTAGATATTACTGGGATTCTTTTGTGACCTTTGTCTCACCTTAGACCCACTCGGTCAATGTTTTCCAACACATTTTGATAAATACAGACCTGAATTAATAATCAGGCTAAATAGACCCAGCCTCGTACGGGACCTCAACCAAGTAAAATGTGGCTCAAAAGGTCGAACCATTAAAAAAAAGAATTCAATTATATTTATAGTACTATAGTTAAAATTGCGAGTTCGATATGCTTAAAACAAATTGTACCGTATAAATCTCATTTATTTTTTATAATGTATATGAGAGTGAATAAATTAAAATTCAGCATTGCATCGCAGATTTTCCGTAGGCCTTTTTTATACGGGTTTAACTTATAACCTCTTTTAAGCATGAGTCGCCGCCGAATCCGTAATTTTGAACTACAATGAAGAAGTTGAACCATTTTTCCAAGTGTCCAATTATTGGTGTAGTTCCTATGTATTCTATGTTCCTATACCTTGTGTATCTACCAACCAAATGTATTTATTTCTTGTAATGTATTTCTTGTATGCTATGTAGATACATTACAAAACTGATTACGCTACTGTTTATTATTCCCCTACTCATTTGACAGAAATTAAATCGATAATTACAAAAGATTAACCCAAACTGATTGCCTTTGAGAAAAATCAATAAATTAATTAATTTTAATTTCAGTAAATTAGTACTTCATTTATCATTATTTAAAATACATGTCCTATCTATTATCACTTTATAAAATCCAATGGATAACTATTTTAATTGATGATGCTATTTCTAAAGTAGAAGGTTATTCTTTTTACTTCCTTTTAACGTTAATTCATACAAAAAAAATTAAATGCAATTACTAAACGAAAATGTGAAATACATTTTTGCAATTATTTTTTCAGGCGGTATTTTCAAACAGTATTTTCTCTAGTGTGCAATAGCTTTACTTCAAGTAGAGTAAAAATAAAAACCTTCAGGGTAATAATCATTTAGTAAACAAATAAATAAAATTTTTGAATGAAATTCTTTCATTACATAATAAGAGTTTTATTATTGTTGTTTACTATTTACTATTTTTAATTTTATGTATCTTATTTATTATTTTGTGTTTGGTTTTTAAGTTTATTTATTGCATATTGTATGTTCATTTTTTACATTTATAACAGTGTATTCTTTATACAAATGAAATCAACAAACTATTTTGAATATATAATTACATTCGAGCCACTCGGATTCTATAGAGCTTAAGAAAAAGGTTCTCTCTTTTAACTCGGGCAGGTAGTATCGTTAAAAACAAATATATTTTACATTAAAAGCAGTGCTTGCCTATCGCTAACAAAAACATCTTTCATAATATTGTGTAAATCAATAAAGTTTTATATTTCTAATTCTAATAATTAAATAATAATTTAATGCCTAAAGCAGACGTAGGACGTGGATCATTCTCCCTGTCCATTTTCAAAGTTATTTTTCGTGTACTCGATCATACGATCTGTGATAATGCACGTGTTCAGCGATTTAAAAAATATATAATTCAATAATTAATTTCGGTGATTAAGGATTCGATAATAAGAAAATAAATAAATATGTATACATAAAGTTTCATAATATGTTTGGGATTAATATGAGTTATGTTTTAAAGAATTTTTGGATTATTTATTGCTGATATTTAAAGTGGTCCTTGATCTTAATTATAATCACGTTTCCAATGCCACCGCGCCCGAGTTGCTCACCAGACCAAGAATCAAGCAATCAACATACTAACACATGTTATTAAACATACTGACGATTACTGAATACAAATAACAAAATACGCGTTTTTTATAGTCAAATAATTTAGATACTCGTAAAACTAATAAAATCGATCAAATTTAATGAAGTGCGTGCGACCAAGTAGCACTGTGCGATGCAACTTGTTTAATTTTATCGGGAGTGAAGCACTGGTCAACTTGCACTTGCAGGAGTAATTAAATATATAAATCATTAGAAAATACGACACGTGAGAAGTAATGAAAAACCATTAATCTTCTGATACTGCTAGCTCAACATAACCTCAAATATCTGGTAAATGCTAAACATAAAAAGGGAATTCCCAGACTTTACGTCTAAGATTTACAGTGATATTACAGTAATTGAATTCGGTACATCAGAAAAATTGGTTATTCCTCATTTCTTAGTATACGACGATGTCGACGTTTCAACACGAATCAATGGAAATTGATTACTAAGTACTGGTTATTTGCAGATATCTTATACAGTACGTTATCCCAGTAATCTACAAATAGCTCTTTCAAAGTTATACAATTTGAATCAGACAAATTACAGGAATGTAAGTGTAATAATACTTCATTTGTCCAAATAAAAATGTGAATCGTAAACTTTAGCCGTTTTCGGTTTAAATATTACAAGGCTTCGCGTAACATGTTATATGTATTTATTTGTGTTTATATTTTGTTTTTGACGTCTTCTAGGCCATTCGCTGTCCACGTCATTCTGGCAATCTTGTTATTGGATAGGTCAGTCATTTTTTGGAATTTTACCGATCTCTGAACCGCATTAAATGACTGTTAATTGATAATATTTTTTATAAAACTGAGACTAATTAAAAAATAATTGCATGTTTGAAGTTCTGATGAAAATAATATAAATATAGAGAATTCTATTACAGGCCCTATTGTACTTGGATACCGCAATGCAATGGTAAAAATATACTTGCCGAGTTTAAAGTCACTCAAGACTTTCTTAATATCGTTATTATTGTCTTCACTTTCTATCTTTCTACATCCAACAATTTGGCTAAATAGTATAATAGCATACATAAAAAAAAATCAAACAAAGGAACAAAAGAAATCATTTACTACTCGTAGTTCTCTGGTTTGCCTACGCAACAAAGCTCAGTCAGTACTGTCGGAAATAAGCAATCTCATTACTGGTGATCTGTGGCGGCCTGAGGGGTGGCGAGACGCAAGGGGAAGAGACCGGGAGTGCACCATCGTACCACTACACAGCGAGTTAGATTGCAAAACAGATGACGGGCCGGTCCAAGTCCATGGTTCATATCAGACGGTTCAAAATCCGCGATACACTAAATTAAATAATCATTCGAAAGTATTCCTATACTCGTATCTGATTAAAAACAGCTTGTTATTTAAACCACGTTTTTTTATATTTGCATAATCATTATTTACAATAAAAGAACAAAATTTGAATGATTTATAACGTAACAGTTTTGCGATACATTTTTATAGTTTCCTTAGTTTTATTGACATAAATTTAAACGAATCCAAAACTAAAATTATAAGCTCATGCCGCATGCGTACTTGATGGAGTTGACCTTCAATTTTACTGGCGGTGGAGAGATGTATGATGTATCGTATATTCGTATCGGGCCTCTGTAGCCGGGCTTATGCTTATATATACTCGTATGTTCTATGTTTTTGTTTGATAGCATCGTTATAAAATAATGAATTTTGCCTTGATGAAATCTATGAATAAATTAAATTCTATTTGCGAGAACAGTAATAATGATTTACGAGAATATTTTTATATTATAACCTACAACCTACATTCTTGATTATTGATAAACTTTTTTAATGTTTTTTATCGTGATCACCGACGTCATTGAAGGCTTATCAAAACATAAATCTAATCAGCCGATGTTTGTTAAATATCTGCCCAATATACTCGTATTTCATTTTTCTTTTCTACCTCTAGTAGCAAGGTTGGAGTTTTAGTGAAATAACATATTTTATAAATATACTGGTAGATTTGTGTAATATATAGCAATTACGCCGTATTGAATTTCTAAGTTCCAATTGTGATATAACGCTAACGCATACATACATATGTATAAATTATTTATTTTCGATATTTCATGCTCGGTAAGTACAACTATTAATAATATCACAATTCATACGAAACATATGTTTATTTCTTTAAAAGAATTTTTGTACCGACTGTTACTATGCATGTATGTTTCCTGAAGCTTGCAATAAATGGTCTAATTGTATTTAATTTTATTAAAAATGCAATTTTTTATGAATTTCTAACATATTTTATACAGATGTAATACATATTTTGTAACTTATTTTCTAATTAAATAATATATTACAATTTAAATGTTCAGTGAACACGGTTACCTAAATATTACGTTATTGTTACATTATTGAATACCACCAGATTGTTTTATAAATATTCGGTTCCGGACATCATTCCGTAATTTGTTTTTTATTCGCGCGCTAAATTCAAATATTCCCAGTTATTTCCGTCAGTTAATCAGTGTCGTGTCGTGATCGAGATGATTGCGACAACGTTCTTGCCACTCGTTACTTTTTGTCCTAATGTGTTTCTTTGTTCTCACGCCAAATAAAATTCTATCTAATCACAAGTTACGTTTTCTCTTCACGGCCACCAGTTGGCTGAAGTGTCTGGACTATATTAGATTCCTGATTCTAAATAACAGGCAAGGTGTTTCAACTGTCATTACATAAAATAAGACTAACAAGAGACAGTGCTGTCTGTAGCATACTATACTCCTACCAACATCTACAGTTAAAAATAATTCAATTTCAAGAATTTATGAAAATCTCAAATTATTTAAGGTAATAATGGTCCTTAAATATCGTAAACCTTTCTTAATGAAAAAATAATTATTGGTCTACGGAGAAGTAGTATCAGGTCATGGAATTATAAAAGTGAAAAGCAAATGGAAAAAAATACACAGCTCACACAAATATATAAATATAAATAAGAATAGCAAACTCATTCATGTATAATCTCTGTCACGATACAAATATGAAAAATAAAACCATTTATATATAATATACGAGTATATCTATCTTTGTTACTTCCGCGTTCCAACTCACTCGCTCTGACTGTGAGTTAAATAAGTTACATGTAGTTATAACATTATTAATTGCGCAATAACGTTGCCTTGCTTTCGATTCATCTTTCCTATTTATGTGCACAGCCGCTGAATAGTTCTAACTTGTGACACCGGCTTACGGTTGGTGCTCCTCATGCAACTCCAAACTTAACGGATTGCGAATTTAAGGATTGTACTTTATTAAAATAGCAAACGTCATAATGAAACTGCGAGACCTGTTCGAATTTGAATCTCACAAATGAGACGTGCCCATTTCTACTACTAGTGTTAGGTTGATGTTACTTGTAATGAGTGTATGAAGTTTATTACTTTGAACAAAACAACTGAAACACATTAAAACTTACTCAAAGTTATTGGCAATAGCTATGTTAGAGAAACGTTACACGTGCAACCTGCAACCTGCAACCAACAAACGCAAACAATATTGTTGTTAGAGAAGTTCACCACAAACAGCGAAATCAAAATACTAAATGTTACGTAAATAATATCTAAAATATACATAATAATGTTACCAATATTATCTGAAGGGTGAAAATGTTTCATCATAATTTTCAGAAAAACTTCACATAAGTATTACAAAAGTCTTTCCTATATTTTCCCGCATCCTATGATAAAAAGAAATAATTGTATCGAAAATTGAAGAAACATTGAAAAGATTTTCTATGTCATGTTCCTTGAAATTATCGATCAAAAAGATTCAGTCAATTGCTAAGTGCTATATTTTTAAATATTTCTAAAAATGAGATGGGGGTGATTCATTGTTAAGTTACATGTTAGTTGCATCGGTGCATAAAAATACTAGTGGCATACTGATGACAAGATATCTAATTTATTTATTCGACTTCCTACTATGTTGGCAGTATTTATGGTGTAGGGGCCTCATATATGTGTCACTACACCGCTGCCTAATAAGGCCGTCGGCACACGGGTCGACTGATTGCAAACTAGCCGCGAACGAAGTTTCCAACGAAAACGAAAAACGAGCCATGTCGAGCCGTGTTTCGTGACTGATAGGGGATTTTATTGTGTCGACAGGCGACCCATGTGCGGACGGACTAGGTGTACAATTATATATTTATATAATCAATTTAACTTAATAACAACTAAATCCAGAAAATGTTACTCTGGTCAAGAGATCGAACCCGAAGACACAATGCCCTCTGCCGATATGACGTCTTACTTTGATATCGCATGCTATTTATAAGATGTTTATTTATATTTGACACGGTATTTAATAAGTAAGATACACCCCAATTCGTCTGCACCTCAAAAAGCGTGTGATAAACTCAACCAGCGATTTACAAGAATTCTGACCACCAACTTACCACCTACTCGCAGATTCTGCATTCACATGCTAATAGCATCCTTTGTGCTACTTACTGGCGTGTGTATCAGCATCATTAAGTGTTTCTGATTGAGATAAGGATTAATTAAGTATTGTCTTAAAACAAGAAATAATAGACTCTATACATTTTAAGTAATTTCTTCATATTCTTATCTTAATAGCATTAATGCAAATGTTAAATAATCTTATTGTATTACATATATACATAATATTTACATATCTTCTATAGTAATTATTATAATTCAATTCATTTGAATGACAAAACATTATTTTATCAGTCTATAACTTTAAGAGTTTTAGGTTATGTTTCTATTTTTTCTAAGAAATTTTTTATGGACGTTCAATATGGGTATTAAAAACATAAAAAACAAGAATTACTTCTTATTACTATTCTAGCTACCAGAAGACAAAAGATTTTGTTTAAAAATTACCATGCTCTTATTTATTAAAAATAATAATAATAAATAAAAATATTGTAAGTGGCTATTCTAAATTTGCAAAGTACAAATTTCATCCATTATCTAAATATACTCGTACTCCAGTATCCAAAGGAATTAGAAACTAAACAGAATATACGGAGCCTTAACGTTGAAAATCGGTTTGTATTCTATTACGATGGACGAACTTTTACCGAATAAAAAAAGGTTTAAATCAGAAAAAAAATTAAATCTTAACGCCCAAAGCTAAGTTTTCGCCAAGCGTGCATAACGTTAGCAAACTCGATATATCCTCGATAGATGCGCTAATGACGCTAAGCAAAATAATGTTTTAGCTAACATTTGTCAGTGTTTCGCTTAAAGCCTTTTGCTAAACCAACATTACTGTGATGTTTCAACACAGACCAATGACAAATATTCACAAACCTACTGTTCTGTATAAATATTTGTTTTGTGGAGACACATTCAACAACAGAAGTTAGTAAATATTAACTAACATTTGGTGAAAATGTGTTTTTAAGAATTTGTTATTTTTTTAATACAGGGACTAATTCAAAATTAAACATTTGAGGTAGACTATCGAAACTTATATAACTTCCCTTTGCTAAATATTATTTCAAAATTCAATGTAACATTCTACTAGCTTAGTATTTTTATATTGTTGTTACAGCTACAAACCAACACATATTTTTCGTATATTTGTAGATAGATATAAATCAACTCTTCTGAAAGTTCAAACATAGTAAATTTAATTAATTTATTACTGTGAAATTACTTTATAAAAACACTAAACATCAAATCACGTGACATTTGTAATTTATTTCCATAAAAATATTATGATTCTCACATAACCTCCAAATATTTTTATATTTACTAAATGTATACTATTCGTACTTATACAGAAGTGAGAAAGAAATATGAATACTTAAGCGATTGCTCTTTAAATAGAAATCTTGTTTTAACGAACTCTTTAACACGGCTAATTACAGTACAAGGTAACATACTCCAGCATACTCAGTTTTTTAGAATCTGTTGATCTCAAGATCGTGAATATAAGGTCCGGTACAGATAATTGCGGCTCCAAGATACGACATCCAACATTTTTTCATAATATAGTACATTTCCTATATTATAATGTTCAAACTGAAAGTTTATATGTTTGTTTGTTTGTTTATATGCGACCGCGATTTGTATGGAGGCTCGAAAACGGCTACGCGCATTTTCTTGAAAATTGCTTATTTCGTAGAGAAAAAAATTCTAAGACTATTGGATCCTCGGATTTTTCCCTGAATTACTTTACTTTTTGCTCTATAACTTTTAATTCGCAAAAGGTAGAATGCTTAAATTTAACATGTGTACTACGGTGTTCAATGCTAATTTTTTTGAAAATTGGCGTTGAGAAAATTAGTTGGCCCGGTAAGAAACTTTGGAGAAAACTCAAATTTCGGATTACTTATTAATAAAATATGTTATTACTCTTATGTTAGTACTTTATTTGCCGAGAGTAAAAATTGTGCTAGAAAGTTAAAATTTTGTATATAGGTTAACTTTGGTAACTTATTTACGAATCGAAAAAAAAAATCCCAAATTTTTAAAAAAAGTTGGTCAAAAACGCATATATTTAAAATATTTTTTATTTTGTTAAAAAGAATATATATTTTTAGTCAGTTTATATGAAAAATTATTTGTTTTTATATGTAAAGTTTATATAGACCAGGTTAAATATTTCAATTTAAAAATGGAATTAAAATTTGAAATGAAATTAAAGCCACACACAAAAGACAGTCGTCGCTTACGACGGGGGTAAACTCAAGTATGTTTAAATAACGTCAACATCATCATTATGCATTAATGATTTTCTAACTTTTTGTTATTTGGTTTCTTTGGATGTTGCCAATTACTTAAAAAAACATTTAATTGTATATTACAATGTAATAATTTGGTAAGACGAGAAGTTACTTTGCGTTAAAATAATCAAAATATTGCAATCATACAAAAAATAATTAATGCGAAATAGTTAATATCTTAATAAAATTCATGAAAATATATATTTTAAAATATACCAAGCGGATAGTTTCCTGGTCCCTATTTCTTTTTGTTGAATATTATATCATTATATAAATTTAAAATTTCAAATATGTAAATGTTTGTCTCTTCAGGTTTTATGTCCCTTTAAACAACACTATTCTGTCGGCAACGCTCTTTCCCACTGTGACGTCACAGCTTTATGAATATATAATAGAATTTTGTAAAATTAAAGACTAAACTAACAACCTACTTGACTTGCAAACAATAAACTTAGAAGAAAGTCTATTCGATTGGAGAAGATCTTAAATTTAATTTTTAATCATAATCCAGGGGTGTGAAACCTGTAATTTCGTGATGTTTTTTATGACAATTTCTGTAATATATGGGTATAAGCATATGAATATGGAACTGACCTTCCATGGTAAAAAGGTTTCAAATCCCTCCCTGACATTACCTATTTTTTATTGATTTCATTAGATGATGAAATTTATCTTTGTTTATTTACTATTTTAAGCTTGTATGTCTACATCTAACCAGTTTTGGCTGTCGTGTGGGATTGTCTTATGGTCATGTCTTGACTCATTTTACACTTTCATGCAATAATTCTTTTAATAGCTTATTAGCATGGCGTTAGATGATTTTATTTAAAACTCTAATAATCACTCAATTGAAAACCGTTTTCGCATCTTCGTTCCTAAATTAACGGTTAGGAATTAACAGTTCAATAAAATATGATTGAACTGCCGGCCTTACCCGTAACGGGAAAGTGACAAATGGAACATGCCTTTTATGTCTACGAAACTTTTATAACTTTTAATTATAAGTGCATCAACCTGTGTTAGCTATTCTAACATACTCGTATGAAAAGCTTATATGGTATCGTTGCCTAAACCTAAGTTACATAAAAGAGTATGTATTTATAAAAACTTAATGAAACCTGATGAAATTTTCTTGTAAACAATTTTGACTCTTAAATAAATATAAGATTCAGGTAAAACAATTATGTACAAACATTATAATTGTTTAAAATACGACTACTTGTTTCTTTCCCACAATTGTCAGTCGACAAGTACTCAAATAACTACTTTCTTTAAAATTGAAATAGACATTAATTTTTCTGGAAGCACATATTTGAATATCTTAAGTATTGCGGTCAAAATAATATTTGCTAGGTTATGTAACATACTTATGTAAAAAAATGGTTTATTATACAACAGAAATACCTCGCTGTATAACGATCGTTATTTAACTTTTTTTAAACCGGATACTTTTTTAAACTTTTATTCAGCAATGCAATGCTTCATGAATTTTTTTATTTGATTTTGCAACAAACTAACCTCAACTTTCTTCAACGACAAAACGCAAATCTTAACAATAAATTAAGAAGGTGTTTTTAGACAAACTGTTTTCACTGTAGCCACAGTGCTTTACCAGCATTTACCAGATTCTATTGTCAGAAATTATTGACAATCTCTATATCTGGCAACGCTTTTGGTCGTTAGTTATCATTACAGTTAGAGAGTCCAGCTACTGTTTTGAGAAACTAAGATAATTACTATTATTTGGTATTTTCTCACTGTAACAACTAAATATAAGTCAATTTCAGAATACTTGGTACATAGCGTAAAAAATTGAACACGAATGTTATTTGTTTGCATGTTTATGTTTCACCGTTAGTTTGAAGAACATGTTTATAATACTTAGAACGTGCGTCTCCGTATAAAGTTTAAAAAACTGTTATAATAATAGAAAAAAATAAAGTTACGAAGTTGGAACAAAATATTTCTTTCTGAAATGTTTTTTATTCAATGACACTCGACACTTTAACTTGTTTTAAATGGTGACAATAACCCGGTAAAGCGCAATATTACATAGAATAAAATAAAATTAAGAAACATACTTTACGTAACATTTTTGCAAAAGTTTTATAAGCATGAGAGGTTTTTTCATTAAAACTGATGTAAAAATGTTACGAAATATTACGTTAAAGTGTTAAGTTAAAGTGATAAGAGTTCTGTTACCGACACACGATCCTCCCTGCTCAAACAAAACCTAGTAATATTTAATCTAAAAGAGTGTTATTTTATAGCTATTTTAAAAAGGGTGTTTCTTCAGATTGTATAAACCTTAGAAGGGAAATTATGTTATGTTAAATACACATAACATTGTTTAACGGGTAATGAGTATTGTATCTAGTTGTTATACAATTTTAAGACAGATGTATGCACTCATGTATTCGATGTCTGCAAGTGATTATATTTTGGATGTTTTTTTCCAAGGGAATTTAAAAAACAACCTAATTGACCATCGGAAAGTTTTCTTATATTTATATTTAGACCTAATTTACTTTAGTTTATTCCAATATTTTACCAATATTATAATGGCTCAAGTCAGTCGGAATACGTAATATTCCCATTATCGAAGCATGACGCTGACGCATACCTGATCGTTTATCCAAACGTTTATTTTGTGTAGTCTGTTTTGCTTTAAAGACGTCATCACATTGGCCTTCTAACGTCCGAGTACATGTTCTGAAGACATAATATCTAAAATCGTTTAAAATATGCGTCATAACTAACCTCCGTCCTGCGTTTATAGTGGATAGCGGATTTACAAGTACAAATAATTCATTGGATCGAAAAAATTATTTATATATTTAAATTACAGGTTACTACTTTTTAGCAACGTGCGTCAATTTAGATACAAAGACAAAATAAGCAATTTCTAAGAATATTTTGGAAAGGCAGGCAAAAATGGTTTGCCGTTGTTCTATTAAGAAATTCTTCTTTTTGTTTGTGTCAATTTTGTGGATACCCAAGACCCCAACAGGTCCGCATGTCGGCAAATATCTATCTTAACAATCCTATTGCGTATAAAGCTAGTATTTCGTATGATTTTAAATGATTGTAACTTTGAAGTGAATGCATGTGCGAGTCTATAAAGTAGTTTACTAAGAGTTGTTATTGAAAATGGATTTTTCTTTTACAGATTCACAAGGATAACAAGTATTTGAAAATGGGGCTAATGTAACTAAGTCTTCACGAATTAATGAGCCTTAATAACAAATACTTAGACTGATAGAAACAAATAACAAGAATCAAAATGCCGGTCGTAATATCTAAATTTAAGGACGAGTTCTTTAATAAGTATCAAGCCTTAAATGGATCCAACCATCTTCTATCCAAAGCCATTGTAGGTTCAGCTGTAGGTTTTTACGTATTAAAACTGGCTTATCCATACCTACGATCCAAAACGAAAGCAGCCCCTCCGAACACCTTGATAGAATCAGAAAATGTAACAGAAAATAATAACTACTATAACAAAAAATCCGTGAAATCGGATAGTGATAAAAAATGTGATAAAAATGTGAAACAACGTCTTCCAGGATTAAACAAAGAATTTGTTGAGCAACTAATAAAACTATTGATGATAATGGTTCCTGGACCGTTGTCGATGGAAGGCGGACTCCTAGGGATACACACTTTATGTCTAATTTCAAGAACATTTCTTAGCATCTATGTAGCCGCAATGGAAGGTGCTATTGTTAAGTTTATTGTTAGAAAAGATTTTAAAGGATTCCTATTAATGTTGTTGAAGTGGTTCGGAATTGCCATTCCAGCTACGTTCATTAATTCCATGATAAGATATTTGGAGAACAAATTAGCTCTGGCTTTTAGGTATGTTGTTTTGTTATTTCTTATCAGCAGTTCTATCCCATCCTCTAGGATCCCTAAACACTTTTCACAAATCACAAACTATCCTATCAACACAAGACTGAAACTTGATTGGAAAGAAAATAAGAATGAAATGTTTGTAGAGTAGTTTGGCAAGAAACTTCTTCTACTTTAAACATTTTTAGGCGCAAATACACATCATTAAAAGCCTCTTTATCCAGTGTCTGTAGGATATGTATCAAGTATGCAGTCCAATAGAAATACGTTTAAGGATAAAGTTTTAAATTTATGATAATATTATATAAGTATACTTACCACCAGAATTCATACCAATAATTATTTTCTGTATTATATTATTTTTCTGTTTTGTTTTTTAATCTGCTCTATTTTTTTCTTTTCCATTTTGCTTTGTTGTATTATAGTATTTACACATTTTTACATTTTTTCAGAACACGTCTTGTCAATCATTCATACAAGTTATATTTCAACAATCAAACATATTATCGGGTTTCCAACTTGGATGGCCGTATTGAAAATGCCGACCACAGGTTAGTACTATGAAGACAGACGTCCACAAGTCCGCATTGTACGCATTGAATGCATCATATAACACAAATCGCATGGACGATCCAATACGCACGTTGTTGATTAGCGAACGCACTGTATGACTAGCTATACAGGCAATACCAAAATTCGATAGATATGATTCGTCTGATGCATAAGTTGCGGATCTGTGAACACTAACCTTGAAAATCAGCCTATTTTGTTGAATGTTTTGGCAGTTCTCAAAACATTTCATAAATGTATTATTTTGGATTTAATTTCAGATTGACTGATGACATTTCTACATTTGCTAGTTCCGTTGCCCATTTGTACAGTCATATAACAAAACCATGTTTCGATTTAATGTTGATTGGATTAGCTCTAGCGCGATCTTCACAAAAAATGAAAGCCAATATAGTTACAGGTGGGTCCACAATATTTTAACGTAAATACCATACGCCTATCGACCACAAAATAGCAATATTTTTCTCACAAATATCTTGTAAACTAAAAATGGTAATCTTCTAATAATTTAAATTTTGTTGGATAAAGTATTTGTCAATATCTAAAGTGATGGATAGTGGGAGTATGAACCAGTGAGTTGTCGAGGCCCGAGGGACAGCAATTTTTTTTTATTCCCAGATACCAAAAACTGTAGTCTCCGTTTACTCAACAACCATTTACAATTGTAGGTCCACTCTTCGCCTGTACTGTAATATCTCTCACGGCACATATAATGCGAGTGGTTTCGCCTAAATTCGGACAGCTCGTTTCCGAGGAAGCTAATCGACATGGTTACCTAAGGCACATTCATTCAAGAATAATAACAAATGCAGAAGAAATTGCCTTCTACGGAGGCCACAAAGTAAATAATATTCAACAAAATTAAATTTAAAATATAATCATCAAACTCGTATAAAACAGGCGTTTATTTTTGCAGGTGGAGCTCACACAGTTACAAAATGCTTACAGCCGATTGGTGTCTCAGATGAATAAAATATTTTCACAAAAACTTTGGTTCGTTATGTTAGAACAATTTTTCATGAAATACGTCTGGTCTGGCACAGGGATGATAATGGTTTCCTTGCCCATATTAACTTCAGCAGCAGGTAGATATTTTGCAAAAACAATAAATCGACCTAAACCTTTTTTTTACACGGTAGATACGTTCCAAGGAAAACCGTGTGAAAAATACATTCCGCATGTGAAAAATAAAATCTTATTTTTAGTAAGTTCAGTTTTTACTAGTCACATCAGCTGTTATGAGATGCTCAGTTTAGTTTATCAAGTTGCTTATGTATTTATTGCATTACGTTAAATTTTAATGCAAGTTCCATATCGAGATCATTAGTAATAAAATGATGTTCTGTACTTGTAACAATTTTAAACCCTTACAAATTCAAAGTTGTTATAGTTAATGAATTTTAAAATCGTGTAAAAGAAGGTTTAGGTGTATAACTAACGTTCATTTGTAAATTAACTTTCATTTATTTCCAGCACCTAAGAATGATGGAGCCAACGACGGAGGTGTAAGTGAAAGGACACAATACTTGACAACAGCGAGAAATTTATTGATCTCCGCAGCAGATGCTATTGAACGACTAATGTCATCTTATAAAGTAAAATTTTATAATGCATAGATAATAATAAATTAGATATAAATTTACTCCTAACTGCTATGCAACAAAACTTACATTTACATTTATTATTATTTATTTTTTGAATTATAGGAAGTTGTTGCATTAGCAGGATATACTCATAGAGTTGCTGATATGTTACAAGTATTTGATGAAAATTCACATGGTATTTATAAAAAGAATTTTGTTGCAACCTCCAATGTAAATAGCTCTAATAACTGTGCATTAGAATTTAAAGATGGGCGACCAATAGCAAAAGGTAACTATCTAAGTATTATGCTGATAAATAATAGCGATATTTTATTTTTGATACTAGATGATTGAATCCAAATCTATTTACTCACTTGGTATTGAATTATACGCACTTTATTTTAGGTAAAATTATATACACAGACGAAAGAAAAATAGAACTGAAGGATGTGCCTGTGGTAACACCTAATTGTGATATTGTCTGCTCTCAATTAAGTCTTGTAATAGAACCAGGAATGCATCTTTTAATAACTGGTCCAAATGGATGTGGTAAATCAAGTTTATTCAGAATTTTAAGTGGCCTTTGGCCAATATACGCTGGCGAACTAAAACTACCAAAAATAATGAAGGAAGGAAAACCATGCATGTTCTACATTCCTCAGAGGTATATATTTTTTGAAAATTTCGTCTAAAAGATCTTTACTAAAGCGCTAAAGGATACTTTATTACCATTGAATCCTTAAAAAAGACTTCTCAAGTCTATAATCCTTTAAAACGGAAGTTTTGTGATTATTATTACTGTGACAATTTATTTTTCAAAAAGCAGTAAAATAGGTCCCAAAACGTTGTATTTTAAGTACCATTGTTTACGTAACAAATAACTTTTGTCATGTTTAATAAACCTTATATACACGTAATTGTGTTTAACAGGATTTCTTTTATTAATCTGTTCTATACATTTCAGACCGTACATGTCAATAGGAAGTTTGTTAGACCAAATTATTTATCCTGATACTCGAGAGGAAATGATAAATAAGAACTTTACGGAAGAAGAATTGGCAAAAATAATGAAATTGGTTGCATTGGAACATGTTGCCCAAAGGTAAAAATCTTAACTGTTAATTAATATCAGTTAGCATTATAAGACTGCCAGAAGTAAATCCGTTGTCAATAGGCTAAGATCTTATTTATTTTACAGACATAGTTTTGATGAAATACGGGATTGGAAGGATACTTTATCCGGGGGTGAGAAACAAAGGATGGCTATTGCCAGACTATTTTATCACAGGTAATAAAATAATATTTTACATAATAATATTTAAACCAAGGTCTAAATTTGACTTAATATTTGTATATAAAGATGATTTTAATCTTCAATCCTCAACAAGGACTTTTGTAATCCTTAAAAAGATCTTTTTCAGAAGTTTTATGATTGTAGTAATGGGCAAAAAGGTAAATTTAGTTTTCAAAAAACTGTAAATAGATCACACAAAACGTTGTATTTTAGGTAACATTGTTTACGTAAAAGGTAACTGTTGTTATGTTAGAAAATTTTTAAATTCACGTCATTATGTTTATCCAGTTGTATACCGATAATTATTTAAGAAAACTATTTTGTTTATAGACCGCAATACGCATTACTGGATGAATGCACTAGTGCAGTTTCCATCGACGTTGAAAGTTCGATTTATCAAACAGCGAAAGACATGGGAATAACCTTAATGACAATTACCCACCGTCCAACTTTATGGTAAGATAAATTTAGCCCAACAAATAAACTGCAACCGCAAAGTTTATAAGGAGAAAGAAATGAAGCGTATTACAAATTTATTTTGTCACCATTCACACCATATTTCAAATATTCATAATTTTGCAGGAAATTCCACACCCACATTTTAGAATTTGATGGTCAAGGTGGATGGACATTTGAAGAGCTAAATGAACATTCAAAACAACGTGTACCTAAACCACTTAATTAGTTTAATTAGAATAAAACAGCAAATATTATACCGTTTGCATTATACATATTCATATAAAATTAAAAATTAAATGTTTATTTATGTATATATTTATGTAATATGTTGATCTAAAAGTAGAGGGAGTTTAATAATTATTTAAATAAAAAAAGTTATATTATTTACTGTATTTTTTTTATGTTCAGCTATTTACATATCCACTAAGAGTGTTTTTCATACATACAATTTAAACATTGATTATATTTCTATAATCAAAACTAAATTCATTTTTAATATCATATTTCTTTAAATAAAAATACAATTAATTAAAAACAAATTGGATTCCAACTGATATTTAAACAATGAGTATATACCATATAAATGACCTGTTAAGTTGTATGCTTCAACAATAAATAGATACATAATTATTTAATTAGTTAAATAGTGCACTAAGTTTAATATCACGAAGTCATGAAATAAAAGTATGTCCGGAATGAAAAACTCCTCTAAGTCAGACTGTGAGTTTCCACTAAGTTCTTCCAATTTAAACATCATTTTGAAACTGTTTAGCAAGTTTGTTTTCGGATTACAAAACAGACCCAAAAATAAAAGAAAAAATAAATCAAAAGTTTGTTATAACGAGCTATTAATTAAAAGTTAACAATACTAATGTTTCATTTAAAATTTTGCAGTTTTTCTTATTTTATCTATGATTTTTATTGCTTTTATTGAATCTAGTGTTGCCCTTCTGCTGCAAGCTTCTTCTTCAAAGACTCTGGCATTTCTAGTGGTGGTGGACGTGGCATGCGGAAGTATACCTTGACACCATCGTAGATGAACCATTGAGCAGCTGTTAATGTACCAATCATGATGATCCTAGGTGTAAGACCCTTCCATAGACCTAAAACAATTCAGACAAATAATTATTTCAGTAAATTAAATATATCAAATAATAAAAAGTTAAATTCACATACCAGCGAATCCTAGATCCTTTGCTGCTTGCAGGGCAGTAGCTCCTTTAGCCTGGTTCAATTTAGATACAACTGTGTCAGCAGGATGTGAAACAATAGCGCAGAACACACCAGCAATGTAACCTATTACAAAACATTATTATATATTATAACATTCATCATAAATATATATATATAGCGTACATTAGACCATTAAAGTCTTGGTATTAAAAAAAAGTACCAGCTGCAAATGTAACGATGAGTTGTTCTCCTTTTGTGCAGTCAGCACGTGGTTTGGGTACTACATGTTTGTATAAGAGTTCCACAGTTTTTTCAAAGCAGGCGAATTTCATCATGGTGTATGGGATCTGCCTCATCCATAATGGTACAAGTCCTTTGTAGAATCCATTAAGACCTTCATCTTTGTAAATCTTTGGCATAGCTTCTCTCAGAGTGTTGGCAAATCCGGGCATTGTTTGAATTCGAACCTTCGCTGCTTCCCATGGAGCCAAAGCAATGTCGGCGAAGAATTCTGCAGACGCTGAAGCTGACAGATAAAGAGATGTACGCCATAAATAAGTATTTTCCTCTCCCAATAAATTTGAATAAAACACTTTGAAGATTTCATATAAACCGAATTTGCAAAGACCCTGAAAAATACGTTATAATTTTAGTTGAACATTTATAGTTTAAATTTTAGAAAAATTTTAATCCAGAAGTATAAAATAAATACCTGAAGGGAGTATCCAATAAATGTTGGTGCCCAACCCTTAGCAAGTCCACGAGCACCATCTTCTTTCAATGTAACCTAAAGATAAGTTTTTTACGTCAGAAATAACCACAATTTAAATGATTTCTGAAAAATATTAACTCAAAGTAGGCAAGTACCTACAGAGAAAGAATGAACTTACTCTAAAACCATTGAACACAGATTTGTATTTAGCGGGGTCTACTTGAATACGACACTTTACCAAATCAAGTGGCACAACCATGGTATGGGTCACACCTTAAAAATACAATTGGTAAACATCAGTAATGAAAAATTTATGTTTTTATTAGACATATCAATTTATAAAATTACCACAAGATATAATTCCACCAAGACCACATAAGGCAAAATATTGTCCAGATCCAAATTCACAGGAATCTGAAAAAATTAATAATAAGTTTTAAATAAATCCAGATAATACAAGTAAATATATCTATAAAAAACGGACCTCCTTCAGGTGAAGTTGCGGCAGCTGCAGCAATGGTTCTGCCAGGAACCAAGGATTGTGCTTGAGAGGACTCGCATTGTGCTGTACTAAGAGGCCCTCTGAATGGCGAGTTTTTCACAATTTCGGAAAATGAGCTGAACATTATGGTTTTCTTTTTTCCTTTAATTAAAAAAATATATATATAAAACATTAACTCTAATTATGCAACTCAATCCGTTCGCGTTTCCCGCGATTCTAACCACTGAATTATTGTCGTTAGATGGCACTATTTTCGCTTATCAATAATAATGTAAAACCACAAAATATTGAATTTTAATATTGAAGTTTCGTACCAACTTATTCATAAACTTTGCCAGATTCTTTTAAGATCTACATTTGAACAAATAAATCAAATAATCCATAAATACCATAGATTATCAGATAATGTTTGAGATAAAGATAAAGCAGAACTAATTTAATTTACAACTCCAGTATTTGTGCAATATGTATCCTTCAGAAATCGATAATGGCCGCTTTAAATAAAAGAGGGCAAAACTTTGATACTAACTACAGAGCACGTGCTTTATGTAATGGCGTCCTAGTTTTCATTGGGAACAACTGTCATCTAAGTTGAAGTTTATGTGATTGACAGGAACAAATGATGAAAAAAATGAAAAAATGTTTACGTAACATATTATACAACATATTTTCTAATTTTTAACAGAATAATATGAAGGGAGATATAGATTTTATAAATGTCTTTCAATTAATGGTAACATCTGCGATACACACTAACGTTATGTAAGAGATTGAACGAAAGCAAAACATATTTAAATGCTTAATAACTAAGAATGTACAAATAATAATTCATTTATACATGTTATATGGTAACCCGGTATCCTAGTTTATGTCTAAAAATAAAGGTTTGTTATATAACTAATATTTGTACTAATTGCGCAAAAGGTTTTCTACTTTGTTGAAGTTTTGGAGTAATGTTTCCATCACTCATCTCATTATATAACTATCCAATACTATCAATAAAGATATATTGTCAATTTATACAAGAAATGCTAATATTAATTAATTTGTTACATTTTCAAATTATGTAATGTTTAACAAATTATAATTAAAAATAAGGCGATATATATAGTTATGTGTTTAAATTAGTTAAAATATTAATTAAGTGACAAATTATCCAAATTTTGTGTAATATATTGTTTAAATAACTTATTGATTTTCACTAACCTCGTTAGTTTCTTTTAACACCGGCTTGCTTGCCGTCAGCACAATGACTGCAGCGATTGAATGGCGTATGCTAAACCCGCCCAGGCGACGTGGCAACATTGGAAGGCCATCACGTGCACGACGTTCGGTGTGGAATTTGATCAAATGCACTAAGCTGTGATTAACGGTTCAAACTTTTAACTCTAAGTTTATATTATATTATTCTAGTTTATATTATTATATATATCACAAGGTTTTATATTAAATTAAGGTTGAAGTTATTCATACTGTTTTTTGTACGAAACAACATATTCAATAATTGATTGCTAAATATCGTACAATAATTTCTTATTTCAAAATTGACAAAAATTTCTTGAATATAAATGAATAGTTCGACATTTTCTCGAATTTTTAGTAGTCAGCGTAGTATACAGAGCGTACAAAATCGTGCATAAGAAAGATAGTCCTGGTTAGGTATTCATCTTAACAATATTTTTACAATATGTACATAACATTATTATACAGAACAGCGCAGAACAGTAATTATTTTATTTTAATCTGAAATCTAGATATTCAAAACTTACCGCCAAACAGATTTGGTGCTACTAAAAGTGGTTGTTATTTTAGAATTTTATTTATTGCATAATAACTTAGTCGCTTATGTTAAGCGTATTTAAGTGTTACGTGTATTTAGCGTTTATCTAACATAAACAAAGCTACCAGTGTCTAGCATATAACGTTTTGTGAACTATTCGTAATTACACTTTTCCAAATTAATAGAATCATAAAACTTTTCAAAGGTTATACAATTTTAAGAATGGGCTTGTGTTTTCATTTTTTAGTGGTCGATTTTTGAATTGTTGATTGAAATTGATGTTAATAAATGTGTACCGACGTGTCTATTTTATTAAATATCTAAATGTTGACGGAGATATAGCAATTAAAAGTTTGAATTGTAGTTTTAGCGCTAGAAATGGTCGGCCATATTTGTATGACGTGAAATGCATTTTAAGGTCAGTTATTTGTTGAGTAGGTCAGTGCTGTGGTAATGTTCTGTAGGTGTTGGTAGTCAAATAATCAAGTCAAATCAAAGAATAATAAGTTTTTATTTTATTTAACCCTGCTAAGGCAGACATAATATAGGAATTTGAGTGTTCCTTGAAATAGCTGTAAATAATATTTGATATTTTGATATATAAATACGTATAGCAGAGATTTATGAGCTGTAAGGTTGGTAACCTTACACAAGGATTGACAAGTATTGTGATGTCACATGCACTTGGAATGTGTACAACGATGAATTCCTTTAATTATTAAAGACACAAAATGACTTTTTTAATTGTCAATATCTCTTAACATAGAAGGAGTTATTAAAAAATAATTTAACATTTGAGATTCTAGAACCCACTTTATCAATATATAGTCCAGTTTTGTAGAAATTAAGATATAGGACACAAGCTTATTATAAAGCTTCCATAAAATAATAAAATATCGCTTATTTAGAATAAATAGTTGTAGGTCTTATTTTAACAAAATATTACAAGAACTTAGAGTAATATCCATGTTCAGGGCATTAATAATGGGTCACACTTGCGCCAGGACTAATTTTGACTATATATAATTAACTTAGCCGAATGGAAATTGTGACTAGATACAATTGATGGGGCTATAAAATATAGGAAAAGGTCTTGCAAGAGTTAACGTGTCATTTTCTACCACATTTTTATCTTTTTTGGGCCGCTTACGCCAGACTTCCAAAAAGTTAAACCCACTCTGCCCATGTTTTGTGCTTAACGGGTATTACCGGCCTTTAACGTTGAATTATTTTAAGTAATATCATTAAAAGAAAAACAATTTAAAAAATACAAACTATTTTTATTTACAGCCGAAATAATTATAATTTACAAATTGTTTACTAAATGATTGACAATTTATTGAAATATTATGAAAAGTTATCCCTTATTTTAATACATATTTTTTAGTTATTCAATATAAAACCTTGAGGATTTTGAATTTAATTTTATCAACAACAGTAATTAAACTACATTTTTTTATAAATCTGGAAAGAATGTTATTATAATATGACTATCAGAACTGCAATTCTATCTATTTGTATCGAGTAGCGTGACTATGAAAACAATAGAGAATAAATAAGAAGTCTTCTTTTTGCTTATTACATTTTTGAATAACTTTTTATTTTGTGTGACTTTTGTTGAAAAAATAAAGAATATAATATTTTACGATTATCTGATATCTATATAAATACATTTCTTTCAGTTACTTTGATTCTTATTTAATTTACTATCTTACAAATTTCTTACATACTTAATCTAGAAGTTTTTCACACAACCATTTAAGTTCATTAAAATTATAGATGTAGAAAACATTGCCAGTATACTAAAATATCCATAAATAATATTTCAGAAAAATTCATCGATTTGCAGGAAATTTCATTGATTGGATAATTTTTATAAAATATCACTAAAGATTTTCGAAAGTTTAAAAACAACTCTTCTTATTTTATGTATATTATATAATAAATTTAAAAACAAATTTATTTCATTTTAAAGTATTGTTGGAAAAAGGAGGCGTACAAGCATGTACTGTAAAAACTAATAATACAAGAAATTACTTCGGTTGTTTAAAAATATATAAATTCAATCCATAAACATCCTCTAATAAATTATTCAATTGTTTAATTTAAGGATAGAAACATTTGAAAGCTTCTGTAATAACAGTCTCAGTTTGTACAAGTATCCTGTGCTCCTTGAAAAATTAAGAATTACAAGCTATATATACATACAAGTAAAATATTTACCATTTTTTTGTTTAATTCATATTTTTATGGCAATAGCAGTAATAAAAGAGTAACTTCAAAATAATCGAAGTATTTTTAACATCTACAAAATTAGCTAAATTGGATTGTTTCTGTTCTTATCATAATTTCTCCAAATTGGGGAATATAGACAAACATTGCTAAATTCATAAAAAAAAAGTACTGTACAAAAGTTATTTAAACATACTCGTTTTAAAGTTATACGATTAAACATATATTATTATAAATTTAAAGAAAACATTTATATACAATGTATAATAAAGATTTTGACCTTAATTAATAAATAAATATATACATTATTAATTATATCTGCTGTTAAATTCGAATACTGTCGAAATTCATATGGTATATAAAAAAAATTTACTATGACAAATACAAGTTTTAAAAAAATCTAAAATTAGAATTCTCAGTTTTACAAATAGATATTATTTTTAAATATACAATGTAACAGTAAAGTTCCGAATTGTTTTCATTTAAAAACTTATAATTTAATTATAAATAATTGCAACAAGACCATGTCTATTTAATTCAGACAATCGAGATATATTAGTCCTAAGACATTTATAATATTAACTTAATATTTACACTAGTCACGGATATATTATAAATTGCCAGTGTTTAACGCTTTGGTTTTTTTTTTGTAGAAACTCAAGTCATTCAAAAAAATCATATATAATAAATTTTCACTTCTTAACTAATAACACATAAACTAAAGCAATTATTTTAAATAAAAAGTAATTATTTTACATATTTCTAATCTCTAATATTAAATTCACAGCTCGTTTAAGTTTTTTAATTTCTTTAGTGGAGGTTGAACCCAATCTGTATCGTCTGTGCTATTATCATCACTAAGCACTGGTCCACTGTTGTTAGCAGACTCTGATTCTGTGTCAGACTCAGAACTAGATTCAGACTCCCTGTCTATATCACTAAAACTCCACTCATCTTCGTGGTCAAAACTAACTTCAGCTCCAGGAAAAATATATCTACTTGATTGGTGTAAATAGTATGTTCCAACTGGAAGAAGATCGGCCAATGTTCCACGACTAGCGTGTGGCGTCTTGGTTGTTGCGTCTGAACACATTACCATGCGGGGTTTAATCGATATACTGTCTACTGAATTTCCATCTCCAATTCCACTGTCTCTAGCTGAATCAATGGACAAGTGTCTCTCCTTTGAGGAGTGACTATCGATATTAACTGTGCCATTTTGTGATTCAACTGTATTTCGATTAATATTTATTTCCGTGGAATTTAATCTCAATAGTGGTTCGCAAATATCACTATCAGGAACAACTTGGTTATCTTCTAAATGTTGGACATCAGACGACCCAAGAACCTTTTTGATTTCTGTACTGATTAAATTACAAACAGTTCCATTATTGACGATTTGAACACCACAGTTGGAATCTGATCGAGTTTCTATACTACAATTGTTGTCCGATAAACAAAATCCGTTATCCGGTGTAGAATTTATAGACATTTGCAACAGAGGATTATTTTCCATATGCCCAGCTTGAAATGGGCTAATGCATATGTTTGATATTGTGCAATCATTATTAAGAGGTACAACGGTTGCTAGACTATCCTGTGAATCCGCACTAACATTTTTAGGATCTAAGATATTAAGACTGAAATGAGAACTATCAGCATTTTGTGATGTCCACAAATCAGATTTGTTAGGTGCAGCAACTAATAAATTCGTTTCCTTCAAAGATTCAGGCATCCAACAGACATCCTTCCAATCTCCACCCATCCTACGACACATAAAAACAACGTAATTACAACTCACAATTTAATATCTTTTTTATAAATATATAATTACTAACGCTACACCCCATGGCAAAATAGCCAGAGAAAATAGAGATCATACAATATTTAATTGTTTTCTTATTATTGTCGTTTATACGAAACCGTACTAGGTACATACTATGTTTTTTGTTTTCTATTTCTTTATCAATGTTTTCAATATATAGCTTAGAATATAGCTCCTGAATTTAAATTTCTAAATTTTGCAAATATTCACATCAAAATCCTAATACAGTTCAAATTAAAAAAATTTCTTTTGGTTCATGATAGGTGAAAATACAGTAAACATACAGTAAAATTTGTATACTTACATGTGACATAGCTGATTTATAATAACATCCGAATCGCCAAGAAGCTCTACATCAAAGTTGAGATGGTCCAGTGGTTCGCGGTTAATTAAAATTTGTGGAACATTAGAAGGTATTGAACTAGGTATTAACCCTACAGGTCTGACTTTTAAAGATGAACCAATTACAATAAGAAGATCGCATTTATCCTTATCTTCTGCCATTTTATTGTGAAATGCTTCTGGAAGACCTTCTCCAAAAAATACGATATCAGGTTTCATTATACCCCGCGTAACAAGTACTGCAAAGAATCATGAAAGAACAATGAAAAATAGAACAAAAATAAATTAAAAAAATATTTTTTATTAAATTTAATAGTAAGTTGGTATCTAACTACGTACTAGTGATTAACTTAGTAGACCGAAGGCACTGTTTTATAATTTCTTCGATCCAAGAAGTTTTTCATTATTAAAAATTATATTTCTTTAGTTTTTAGAGGTAATTAAAGTAAGCCTATTTCTGTTATTTATAGTTAACAGTTTATCCCATTCAGGTTGGCCGTGAGACCATGTGTTCTCCACTCTATGTGGGATTTTAAACGGCCGGCCTTAATAGATTAATGATATCAAAAGCTTTGGATATGTGAACCGCACCGCTGTCTAATAAATAATCTAAGAATTTCTATTGTTTGTATTGCATTATTTATGGTTCGGAGGCTCTGAAAGAATTGCTCCGATTCAATGTTTACTATTAAATATGTATTCATAAATACATACCTGAATAGTCAATATCGCTGGAATCTGTTTGTATATGGCAATTTGATTTGTCAGGCACGCATACCGGACATACAGGAATTTTCTGATTAAAAATATCTTCCCTAATTTCATCTGCTGTAACTTTGTGTTTGCATCTAGTACAGCTTGCAGTTGCAAACGATCCATGACATTCAATTACATTGTGAATGCCAGCAACTTGTTCCAACGTATCAATATTTTGTGAATAATTTCTTAGCAATTTACCCTGCGATTCCAAAAGTTTTATAAATCTATGACACGGTGATGGTTTAAACTGTCCAGGATATATTTCTCTGGCAAATTTAAAAAACGGTCGGGGATCATGATAAAAGTAATTTATATCAAACATGGAGTGAGGGTCAGGTAGATCTGGAAAATCTATTGCTAACCGAGCATAGATTCCATCACGAGATCTAAAATCTGGAATTCCGCAAGATACTGATACACCAGCACCTAAAAGAAAACAAATATATTAATAGATGAATTAAAAAAAATAAAACACAATAAAATTAAGACAGAAGCAATACCTGTGAGCACAATAATATTTCTAGAAGTTTTAAGTCGTTCAACCACATCCTCCAAAGTATTAATAGAACACAATTTATTGCGACGAGGTGGCTCCGTCAGCATATTTATAATTAACCGCCACAAACTCATATCGTCGATGTCAGAGTATCCTTTGTTGGTTTGAATAGCCAGCTGATTCAGCACGTCTCTAGGATTTGCTCCTGTTAACATTTGTTTCTGTACCTGTAATTGAACAACATAGAGTTAAATACGTTACACACTGTTACCTCGCATAACATTGGTGTTTAATCTTTTATTTAATAAATTATTACTGCCGAACTAAATTCAATATTTAATTAATTTCACACTGCTTAAAACATCAAGAGATTACATTTGCATGTTAAACAAACATTTGAATAATCATCTTAACATTCCATCCACAAGAGGAATGTTTTAAAAGTTGTTCTTCTTTTTCATATTTAGTAGATATTGCAGGTGGCTTATAAAACGTGATATTTTTCAAGTTAAATGAGTCATGGAAATTACAACAATTAAAAATATATGAATTCTTATCAATTCATTCATATTTTTTAAAAATTAAAGAAACTGAATGCAAAATTGAATAACTATACTAATAATGGATATGACAAAATAAGAAATAGTTACGGCTATTTCTATAACTAACACTTACTAATTATATAACTCTGTCAAAGAATTGATGTACTAAATTTAGTACACAAATCTGTATCAAAGCCTGCTTCAGTTTTATCCAGTAAATTTACTGCTAGATTATTTGGATGGCCATTCAGGTGTTGTTCTATATCTCACTGAATTTGAGAATATTGTTGTTTGTCTACACGCAAAAAACGCCCGTCTCTACCAAGACTTGAGACTAAAAATTTTAAAAACATGTAAAACGAAAAGAAAAATGTACTGTATACATTACCGAGGTCGTGATATATATGCATATAATATATCAACGGTGTTGGTAAATGTTCTTAATATAATAAAACAGAAACCGTTTTAAGTAACATGATGTTAGAAGTGGTTCTTTCAATTATTAAGCCGAAATCGAAATCAGTTCAACATCTTGCTTAGCCTTCAAATTAAAAAACCGATCCACACAAAGGGACACAAGCGTTTTATTATATTAGATTAGATTTTTATAATATTCTAAATACTATCATAGGTCTAATACTATATAACAAATCGAAATGTACGAAACTGATAGTTAAAAAATCTCTGAAAATTAAAAAGAAAATATAAATTATAAATTGATTAAAGTATAAAAAGAAACAGATATTTTATGTTTATACCATAGAATATTAAATATTTGAAATATTTATATACAAGAGAAAAAAAAAAACTTTTTACAAAAACTTTACAGTTTTTTTGACAACATATATATAAAAAGAATAAGTTATTATGTGAATGTAAAGAATACAACAAAGATACTTTTATTAAATAAAATATTAACTTTGGAAAAATGAAAGATTGTTTAAATTTAGAAAGAAAACTTTTGAGATAAACAGATTATAATAAATTATCTATAAATTACAGAAATAAAAAAAATCTTCTTGATTAGAATATCACGTTCAATCTACGATATTAAAGTATTTGCATACAGGTACAGCCCACCAAATTTTATTCGTAGAAGTGACAATTATCAGTAGTAAAAATTTCAATTTGTCTTGAGATGAATATCATTACAAACATTCGTTGTGAAAATATGAAGTTTCACACAAAATTAACGATATTTTAGTGTTTCATATATATAATGTAATATTTACCCAGCTCATGGGGCCAGCCATTGGCTTCCAATCTAATCCTGATATGTCAGATATGCCAGACATTTCACTTGCCGTGCTATCACTGCTGTTGCCATCTTCAGAATCTATACCATTCGATTTCCTTGAAGAATTACTTTGCACTGGATCTGGAGATGGATCATCATTTACCGTACGAAGATCCGTGAATCCGGAATCACAATTATCTTCATTATTATCTAAAATTTAATTTCGTAATCATTTTGTTACATTTATATTAAAATTATACAAATCATTGATAGTGGCTTTTTTATAATGACGTCCAAGATCCGCAGATCTTTTTTCACCATAAAATTGGTAATTCAACATGATTTTAAAATAATTCGCTACGAAGTAAATACTTATAGTTATTTACGTTATAATTAAGATAACATTTGTTATTAGACCTTAAAATATGTAATTATAAATTGTTAATAACTTAGAAAAATGTTACCCATTTATTTTTAAATTTTAAGACAACAAATAGAATACAATACTATTAATCACTATTGCCATGTGAATCTGACAGTTGTCATTGATTTAAAGACTACATATTTCCGTGTTTTATTATTATTAAAGTTTCAAAAGGTTTGTATTCATAACAAATAAAAAAATTATAAATTACTTTTAAATTTGGTTCCAATTTCTTTAATACTGGTAACACACTTTCAGCGCGCGGGTTGCCATATAAAAAATATAAATAGATGCTTAAAACGAAAATTTTGTGAATACATTTTTTTTAATATGTTCTATTCTTGAAAAGACTACTTCAATAATTTATATATAAATTCAATTATATATCACAAAATTATGAAACTATTGAAATGACCGCACCCAAATAAGTTATTGGGGCTCCGCCTACAAAATGGACGCCTGATACTTTTGTCCTTGATCACTTAAGGCGATCGCCATCTTAATTAAAAGTATCCGTACAAAAATTCTAACATATTGAAAATAAAATACCTTCAAATTCACCATTTCTTCCTTTATTTAAGGGAGAATAATTGATAAAATCTTGATTTAGACTTCGATTTGTCACATTTTCACAACTGTCAAGTCTTCTTCGTTTTATTGGTGAAGAAAACTCAGATAGGTCAGATCTAGACGCCATTGTCAACACGAATATAGAACAAAGTATCGAAAGCAGCTATTAGTTTCAGAAGTTATCGTTTCAAAAACCAAGATGATGGCACCACTATCGTCTGGGTCGATCCATAGACATCATAGATATTTATTTTCGATAAGGGCCACTTCAAAAGCTAAATAATGATGAACATTTGCAGATAGTTCCAGAGAAAATATTAATTCTTCTATTTAATAATAGAAATAATATTAATTCTTAACACTTCTATAATTTAATAACATAAGATAAATTAATTCTCTTTTCAAAAACAGAACACATTCAACATCTTATATCTCATTAATTAGATAGTTAAAAAACATTAACGTTCCTTAAAATACGCCTAAGACTTATACAAATTTACCGTTGTTAAAATGTTTTAATTAAGATAAATATTAATTATTTGTTTTAAACTCGTATTAATATCTCCTTATTATTCGTGCTAGTATATTACTAGATAACGAGGTAAATAATTGCTACTGGATAGAAATCAATTGAAGAAAACACAAAATTATAAATTAAATTATACATAATACATTGAAAGAAATGAAGTTTGAAAAAAATTCTGCAATTTGGATATATATATTTTTTTATTTAATTTATTTAACGTCGCTTTTCTTCTGATGCTAAGTCCTATAACCTGCTATGACCTAAGATTTCCTACCACCTCCTACTATGTTGGCAGTTTTTGTTGGGTCTGAGCTCATATATATTACACTGCTATCTAATATGTTTATGTTTATGTGTGTACATAATCAGTTTAATTTGATAACAACCAAACCCAGAAAAGTGGATATGATTTAAATGGTATATTCCTAATTTAAGAAATACTATTTGTACGTTTATTAACGTACGTGAAGTTAACTGTATTTGAAATATTGTCACGAAACATTGCCAGTGAAGTACAATGATACCACATGTAGCTGGTAAAAATATGTATATAAATGTTCTATGTTCGATTTGTCAATTTGGTTTATCTTCATTGCATTTTATGCCCTTTTCTGTTTTTGTCGTGAGTAAGTCTTTTGTAGTTTGTCTTAGAGCAGTTAAATTAATTTTTTGTGAATAGTTATTAATAGTCAATATGCCGAAAAATAAAGGTAAAATATAATGCAAAATTTTATATTATATTTGATATTCTTATATTCATACATATTTACTAAGATAAGTTTTAAACACTTTGTCAATGTGGATTTCAACATGTGTCAACTTTGTATAAATTCTTTTTATCAAAAATATTAATTATTAAAATACTAGAAAAAATGCTATGTTTTGTTATTATATAGTATGATGTATGAATTTTTAATATATGTTTGAAATTTATTACGTTCTATTTTAGTGCATTGGTGAAATTAATTATTTTCTAGGAAAGGGAGGAAAAAACAGAAGGCGAGGAAAAAATGAGAATGAAACTGAGAAAAGAGAATTAGTATTCAAGGAAGATGGTCAAGAGTATGCTCAAGTCACAAAAATGTTAGGTAATGGTCGCCTAGAAGCTATGTGTTTTGATGGTACTAAGCGACTATGTCATATTAGAGGAAAACTCCGAAAGAAAGTAAGTATTTCAATTAGTACATAAATTCTTTTTTTTTTTTTTAAATTTCGTTGCAATGATTTTTTTAATTATTTGACAGGTTTGGATAAATCAAGGTGATATTATTCTCATCGGTTTAAGAGATTATCAGGATGCTAAAGCTGATGTAATTTTAAAATATACGCCGGATGAAGCACGTAATCTAAAAACATATGGAGAATTCCCAGAAACGGTTAGAATTAATGACACCGTTACGTTTGTTGAAGATGGATTTGATGAGGATATTGAATTCGGAGATGAAATTAGTTCGGACGAATCAGCGGATCCTGTTGATGCTGTAAGTTAACACAACATTTTCTTTGTATATTACATCCGGAGAAACTACAACGCTTACTATTTTGAGTCTTCATAATACACATAGATGCACTTTTTTGATTAATTCTTTTCGATGAGTAGTAAAAGCTTCCATTCTAAATTGTGATTTTGTGAATTGAAAACTAGTCTTGGAAAGTAAAAATAAGGGAGCAATTTTATAATTTAAAGGATTCCTGTATCCTTATTTAATAAATCCTGACAAAAGATGCATAAAAATGACAATAATCGAACTTTTATTTATTTGCAGATCTGATGATTGACGTTTTAATCTCTTAATTAATAAATAATCAAACAATAACGATCATCTCACATTCTGGTGCCGGAATTGCAAACTTTATTGTTACACACCAATTTCAATCTAGATAGGTAAATTATATTTATAATTTCTATAAAAGTCTATTATATTCACAAATGTACCGTTGAATCTGTTTTATTTTTGGAAATTGTTTTGATATTCATTTTTATTAATGTATTATACATAAGTTATTGGAATAAAAGCTGAGCTTCTGTAATAAAGAATAATTTTGTAGTGTATTTATTAGATTTCAATGAATTTTGAAACAAATGTGTTTTAGTAGTTATTATAAATTAGTGTACGTATTGTATATTCACCTTACCATTGTCAGTAATTATAGTCGCCGTTTGTTTTTTTACTTTGTTATCAAAATTACAAGAATGTAATAAAGGAGTAAAGAAGACAACATGTTCTTTTATTTTTTGATAAATATTAACTTTTATAGTAGTTAAGTACTCGTAGTTCTACCGAATTAATGTGCTCTTAACGTTTGTGATTGACTAGAAGTATTTGGGTGATTCAAATATATATTGTGTATAATTATCAAATTAAAAGATCTTCAATGGAAAACATGCGATATCAATATCAAAGGAGCAGTGACTAAAAAAAGTCTAATCTTTATTTTCAGTTATTTATTTGTAGCATATTTTAGGCAATTACAGTAACACTGGGATATTTTTTATGTATTTTGCAGTTATATTGTTATTTCCATACTTCTCGAACCTTTATAATTTTTAAGACAAAACTTTGATAGTTACAAAATAGCAATAATATTCCTATCAAAATAATTGTAAGATTATAATCAATATATTAATTTTGAATGTTATATATTTGTCTATAAATTTGCTAATAAATAAGATTTATATATTATCTAATAAATAAAATAAAAACGACATACTTCTATTACAACCAAAACCAAATAGGTCCTCAAAGTTTGAACGCTTCATTTTCAAGCTTTTAAATATTTTTATAGATTGCAATTTCTTTATTGATTTGAAAATGCATAATAACCCAGTAGCTGCCAAAAGCAAAAAAAGTAAAGCAAAAACAATATTATAAATAATGCACCAATATTATGATTTATCTGTATTAGGCACTAAATTTAAGGCTAATAATGTTATATTCCAGCCTTTCCTATTTTACTCAGAAAACTCGTAATTATTCACTAATGCCAATATAGTTCAAACTGTTTGTCTCTATTATTATGTTCCAATAATATTAAGTTATTCAAAATAATCTGAGATAACTATTACTTTAAAGGTTATTAATTACCTTATAATTAAATTTAAATATTAGTAAGAATGAGTTTGAAAAAATTGAATGATTTACTATTTTTAAAATTAAATATGTTTGCATATATTTTGTTTTAATGATTCAAAGAACGTGGCCAAAGATAAAAACTAATATATGTATAATATATTTCAAAAGAGTGATTTGTGCAAAAAAAAAAAAATAGTTACATAAGTTGGTTTATATAAAAATTTCATTTTAAATTTGTCGATGAAATAATTATGGAGTCATTTGGTGTTTACTTCGGTTGTCGTTCGTCATTCATAAATTGGTCGACAATTTGCTGCATGGAATTTCTCAGATTATCATCTTCACTTCCAGGTGATAATACAGACTGGGTCATAGTGCAGGTGGTACGAACGATCCTTTTAAAATTAAGAAAAAAATCAATAAATGATGATACTTCGCTGAATGAAAAAATTATTTTCACGGTGGCGTGTTCACTCTCCCTAGTACCTTGCATTTGTTTCTGGATCGATCTCTTCAACAGTAGTTTCCGTATAAACCGGTTCGTTTGCTTGGCAAAAATCTGTTTCTACAGGAACGAACAAACAATAAAAAAATGTCAATGTTTAAACAATTTATTAGCTATCATAATAAATTTTCTACATATTCATTTTATATGCATAAATAAATAATTTAATATAAAAAAATAACCATGCCAAAACAGCAAAAACTCATTACTACAAAAAAAAAATCAAGCTATAGCAGCAAAAAGTAATTTTATAAGTATTATGCATATTAAAAGAGCATTTGTTAAGCATTATTAGTAATTTAGGACTGTAAAGAGAATTGGTCTCTCTCATTTTCTAATTCGAGTCCTATTGCATTAATTTCAACAAAGTTTAAAATTTGATATCCAACAAAATATGGCCAATAAAACATAATTTTTTGCATTAACAACATAAACTTTCGTTTGTACTTTAAATATTTAACTTTAAAGAAAATAATTGAATTCGATTTTTTTTAAATTTTCTTTTATATACCAAATTTTAGTATTCTTTGTTTGAAATGATGTATGGATACTTTTTGCTGGGTAATGCCGTACCCGTTCAAATGTTCTGATTTTGTTTTCTGGGCGTCAAATAGTCTTGCTTGAGCCTAAAGCGTAATAAATTGCAATAACTCCTGCACAGATGAGAGCAAACACAGGAGGGTACCATTGTCGACATGGTCCGTGGGGATCAGCAGAGCCAACATGCCATGGCCACCAACCCTTGCCAACCGTATTGAAAATGGCTGACAAGGAATCAAATATCAAGAAAAAAAGTCAAATTAGAGAAAATATACATTAAAACAAACAATAAATAAAACATCTAACAAATTTAAATTATGTAATGTTATGGTCATAAGAAATAACGAACATACTTAAATAAATGGCATGTAATGAAATATTTAAATAAAATAATATGAAACAATACATCTTTTATATTATTAAATCAAAAAAACGTGCAGTAGACTATGTACATAAAAAAAACTATGCAGCAAACTAGAAATGAAGCAGAAGCATGCAAAGTGCCGTGAGCCTAAAGAAAAAAGTTATTCGATATCCGCTGGAAATACGTGTATTTGCTTTTATACGTATATGCGTTTATGGTTAAGGAATGATAACAAATAGGAGATAAAAAAAACCTTTATTTTGGATATGGATATCATGCCGTATAAAAACCAAGAAACTAATTCGTTATTTTTGTGATTATGAATGAAATTTGAAATAAAAGTTACAAAACGATCACGATTTGAGTAATAATTTAACGCTTGATCATAATAATAATTATTTACAAATTTTAACTATAGATGAAAATAAATGACTTTTCCCGTAAACATAGTTACGTAGATTTAAGGTTTAAATCTTAAGATCTTTCGACTTAAGACTTTTAAAATAAAACGGTTTCAGGCAAATAGAAAATGTTACAAGCATGTAAAATAATTTCCATGTTTTGCGTTTAGCGGGTTAATACTTTCAATAAAAAGTAGGCCATGTGAAATAATTCTTAATAGAATTTCCATTTTTAATTAATAAAAACTTATTGCTAAAATATAAATTGCGTTTTGTGACGAAACGCAAGGTGATTCTCATGCACGAAAACTAATATTACATGTTTCCTTAAAAAGTTAACTATAACGCGTAAGAAAAAAATAAAAACAAATCATATATATGTTATATGTGCTTGAGTTAGTAATTTCAAAGCTAAGTACATGAGAGTTTATGGAAGTGTAAGTGAATTTTTCGTAAATTGATAAGCTTGAAAAAAAAAGTGTTCAAAGAATTCATAAGTTCTTAGTAAAGCTGTTTTTTTTAAATTTGATTTAGTCACATTTTCTACCTGGTTCGTCATCACTTAGTTCGGCACCAGCCTCATGCAGTGCAACATCAGAGCCACTAGATGATCCTAGTGTTTTATTTGGGCGTTTACTAAAAGAGCTGCGTCTTAAATTAACAGGCGAATCACTACTGTCACTCTCTGATTCACTGTTTACACTCATGATACTACTTCTTTCCTCAACGATCTCGCACATCAACTCACTGTCTCCCTCCATGGGTCTTAGACAACTGTCCAAAATAGGACTTTCTATTTCAGTTGTGCTATCATTTTTCAGTTGCGATAACATATTTTGCACTTCGTCACTGTTTCCGGTTATTATTTTCGTTGTTGTTGTAACAGTTTCATTTGTTATAGGATTTGATGTTACAGTTTTAACCGTTTTTGTTATATTGGAACTTTTAATTTCTTCTGGTGATATCCTAGCTAAATCAACATCATCTATTGGCAAATCCAAATTATCATAATCAGTTATTGTTGTAGTTATTGTAGTAATTTTATTAAAATTTTCTTCTACGGGTGTTACACTTTTAGATATGACATTAGTAGTTACACTATTTTTGTCTTTTTCATCTCCAAAATCCCATTCAATATCACCTACTTGAGGACGGGGGGAAGATTTTGTAATATCTCGAATAGGTTTAGAATGTTTTTTAATAGTTTTTACTTTATTTGGAGTAGAAGTTTTGGCAGCAATCGGTATTTTACTTTGAAATTCAACTGGTAGACTTGAAATGCTTATATCTTCGATATTTTCTGATGTATCATCCATTGATTGACCTTTATTGATTTAATGTTAATGAATACTATTCTAACAACACATAGGAGAAACTATACATTAAAACATAAGACAAATACAAATTTAACAAAAGCAAGCACAATAACGATAGACTGTGAGATATTTTATTTTATGTTCAAGAAATTAAAAATTGAAATACAATAATAATAGAAATCAAAATGAGAGAACCAACTTCGCGGTCTAATGTCTACTGTCTAGCTAAATTTAAAGATTATATCACAAGAAAAGAAAAAAAAATCTGTTGAATTATGTATCATTAAATATAATATTTACCTTTTATTGAATCGCCAAGTACACTAGATTTAGAAATATCTTCCTCGTCAGCTTTCCAGTTAATTCTTTCTGTAGCTTTATTTTCATCGGAGAGTGGTTCTTTGTCGTTAAATTCGGCAGGACTAGGAGGAGGGGTACTTGATTCTTTGTTAATTGATGTTTCTAAGTTATTAAAACGATCAGTAATTTCTTGAAGCAACTCTTCTTTTGTTGCTGATATTACTTCTGGAGACTCTTTTAATGATCTATTTTCGGGTATATGTGTTAAAAAGTCTTTTATGTCATCTACAATTTCTTTTTCATCTGCTGTATATTTGCTGCTTCCATTTATTATGTTGTTTACCTGCTCGTTATCTAAGAAAATTTTATATGACTATATTATACACATACTCGTCTTACGTAAAAACTATATTTTTACAAAAATACTAACATAAAACATTTGGTTCACTATCCGATTGGCTTTTATCTAAATCTTCAAGAGAATCGCCTTGTCTAATATTAGAATCTGCAAATATTGCAGCGTCCATTTTAATATTCCTTCGTAAAGATGCATCTCTAGAAGGTCCTAGCTCTTCCTTAAGATTATCAAATCCAGACTGATCTAGTTGTACTTTAGCAACGGCTTTTTCCATGTCATCAGTTACTAGTTCGACATTAAATATGCATTGCTCTACAATATCGGACCGATTGATTTTGTGTAATGCTTTTTCTAAATTATTACCTGAAAGTTTTTTAACTTTTAAAATTCGATCCTCATAAATACAATAACTATATAATAATGTGACACATAAACACATACCAGTAGCTTTGTTACCAGACTGCCGCAACCATAGTCTAAGCATGACCATTGCTTGTTGTGAAATATTATCAGGGTATTCAGATATTATTAAATTAATATCAGATTGTGGTACACCCAGTTCCAAAGCAAGAAGTTGCCAGTCAGATTCTAACAGATTACAAATATCTGATAATCTTATATCTGCACGGTGGATAGTATCTGGTCGACCTAGTACGACCAAACATAATTGTTAAATTCTTTAAATAGTATTAAGTTATGTGTAGCAAATGAATTGTAATATATATATATATATAATATATATATATAATAATAATAATAATATTACCAAAATGTAGAAACTTACATATACCACCATCTCTTAAGAAGCTGTAGTTTTTCTCTAATGCTAGTAAATCTAATTCAGAATGTTCAATATCTGGAATAACTTTTTCTGGAAGAACAATATTTAACGTACATAAAGGTGTTTGTGATGGATCACCTTTCGCAACTTTAGGTTCACTCATAAAGATAATTCTGCCAACACCATCTTCTTCACTATCCTTTATTCGCATGGTATAGGCTAACCGATTTTCCTTAAATGCCGTAAAGGCTAATTGCAATTGATCACCGGATTTCATAATAGGTACCAAATTACCAGCAAATTCCATGTATACAGTTTTTCCTTCTAATACTTCGATATCTCTACTCTTAGCTACTTCAGAAAAGTGTTCTTGATGTTCTAGTGTTTTATCTTCTCTATCATCTGTCATACAAAACACTCTTAATCGTGCTTCCATAGGATCAATACGTTTAGCGAATACAACGAATTTAGACATAAATGGAACGTGGGATGCCTGTGTATATAGTTCTGTAGCCATTTTTGTCGCATCACTAATATTTCTGCAATCCATTAACCAGAACCTAGCTGAAACTGTTGTAGTGAATGAAACACAGTCTTTCACGAATGTCAGTGGAGTGGAACCTGTTACATCTTCCCATATAGCACGATTTTGTCCTCCTGTTATGGAACACAACAATCTCAAAGTTGGAGCGTTGCCGGAGTATTGATTAATCATACCTGAAATATTATATTATTATATATCATTTAAACACAAAACGTAAACTTACGTAGAATTTAAGGTAATATTTTTTACATAATACTAAGTTTTATTATTAACCGAAGTCTAAAATAAATAAACCTTACAAATATGTAATTGCATTTGGTAGGTACATCCCGCCATGCAAAAAATATGGATGCTTGCAATATTTTACTTAAGCAAAACCTTGTAATATTTAATCTACGAGTAAAAGATTCTCAATATTACTTAAAATCAGATTATAAGGATACTTTATATCCGTTACAAAAAAGGACATCTCAAAATTATATAATCTTTAAAAAGATCTCCTTAATATACTAATGCAGTAAAATAGATCACAAAATATTGTATATTAGGTAACATTGTTTACGTAAGAAATAACTTATGTTAGATAGACCTTAAACTGAGGGGAATATTATTAGAAAATATCTTTCATTAAATTGTGTAATTTTACCTTGACTATGAGCTCTTGGTGCAGGCATACTTAACGTAATAGCCTTATGGAATTTTCGTCTTCGAGGCTCGACAGTGACAACAGGTGAAACAGCAACACCTCTGCCCAATAACTTAGCCGTTAAATCAGGGTCAATGGATTGTGCTTGTAAACCAACACGTATTTTCTTAGTTAGAGCATTTGCGGGGAAAACAGCTTGTACTTGAGGAACGGCTGAAGAAGATACAGTTCCACCTTCAGGCCCAATAGCATGAACCTCTTGACGAATTCTTGATACAACAGCAAAGTAATGAGGAAAATCATTTGTTAAAATTCGCGTAATTCGGTTTGTGTGCAAATCTTCTAGTTGATTCAATTCATCGCCTTCAAAACTATCATTGAGCACATCCTGAATAGCTTCTTCACTATCCTGAAGAGTGTGTTCCCGCCAAGTTTCTCCATTATCGCATCGTAAAATAACTATTTCACGTTCCTTTCCGCGCAGTGATGCAAAATGAGGAACTTCCAAAATAACAGGTCTGTATAGAAGTGAAAGTAAAAAATTAAATTTAAAAAATAATTAGTCAATTAAACGATAAACTATTTCATACCCTAAAAATTTTGCTCCAATGGGTCCCAATTCCAATACTCGGCTAGCCAATGCTTCACCTTCCATCAGTGGCGGTGGATGCGGTGTTCTTTGAGGTTTAACATATCGACAAGTAATTCTAGTTGGTTGTGCAGCTGATCTAGGTGGTACAATGACTCTAACTCCACTATGTCGACATCCTCGCATAGCGCCTCCCCGAGCATCGACCAGAAATGACACGAGAAAGCTGCCAGAACGCATATAATTTAAGTTCGCGTTTCATTTCATAAAAAAATTACAAATTGCTTTAATAAATGCATTCAAAAGTATAAATATATACAAATATATACACGTATGTACATTACGAACACGTTATACATAGTTTAATATTTGATGTTGAGACTACATGTTATTTCATATTTATTTAATTGTTGCAAGTTAACTTTTAATTTACCAATTCTTTATTTATGGTTTGACCATATCATAGACATATTACACAAATTGTTATGGTAAATCATTTTCACAATGGATTATCGTAATGCATGAATAACGTATTGTTATTTTTAAAATGATTTAATTGCAATATCTAACTAACTCTTTTCTGAATTTTAATTCGTCTACAAAAGTTGTTTCTTTTTATTCTTATGGAAGACTAGGAAAGATATCAAATTTTAAAATAAATATTTGCTATTTAATATAATTAGGAAGAGTAAATAAATAAATTATAAGAATATATATTTTACAAGAACACTTACTTTCTCCAATTTGGAATTCTGGTTATGGTGAACATTTTGAATAAAAAAGAAATAAAGGCAACGTGTTAGTATACATGATTTATAAATTTCAGATACTAAATAAATAAATGTAAATATATGCAAAAATAAGAGACAAACCAATTTATTTTAAATATTATTTAAATTATTAACCTTTTTTTAAAAATCCTAAATTCCAGTAGAGTTTATTGAAAGTTTAATTTTTAAATATTACCCGCTAAACACACAAAGTAAATTCATGTATTATTTAATGTATCAATTTTTTATCAATTATTTTTAAATTATATTTAAGCAGAATATAATTTTGTTAGTTAGTAAATAAATGAAAGAGAAAAATATATTAAAAATCTTTCAATGCCATAAGAAGTTTGAACCTGAAAAATTTTATGTAAAAAGTAAACTTTGTAAATATATGTAAATCTGTTTAGCGGGTATTTATTTATTTTTATTCTGAACTCCAAGACGCAGTAATATGTGTTTTAATTAAATACAAGCTTTTTATACATTAAATAAAAAATGTACAATTCTAACCTCGTATGAATGTTTAAAATATAGGTAAGGTCATTTAGTAAACAACTAACGAAAAAACTTGTAAACCACGCTAAAATAAAAATATGAAAATATCAATATTTTCACCAGTAGAGTAATAATTATTATGAAAAACATCATTTCTTAAGTATTACTTTTTTACTGTGAGATATAAGCGTATAATTGGTTTCTCATTTTTATTGTCGTATCATTTACTATGGTTGCATTTAGAAAACATACAAAAAACACTCACAAACATAAAATTGAAATTTAGTTAAAAAATATATAATGAAGTTTAAAAAAATTTCTGATCATAGTGCACTTTTGGTGAGATAGAAACAGCTATATTCGACATAACATTAATTTAAACTATACGTTTGATAAAACATATAATAATATATTCGTTTTGAATATATATGTATATAAGTATATATATACCAGGTGCAAAACAATGCTACTTATACGGTGTGCAGATATGTGTAATGTTTAAATATTACTTTTTAACTAAGTATGCAAAAATGCGAAATATAGTAGAAACACACAAAAAAAAAATATTTTGAAAACGTTATTGAAACATTGTGGTGTACCTTTCCCTACACATCGGTTGTTGCTTTTTCCTTCCGCCTATGGAAGCGATACTCGTCTCTAACGCGCTTAACGCAACACTATTATGTCAAAAACAACATGAAAAATAATAACATTGTTAACAAATTAAATTTATTTCATCTATATATATATATATACTATTTTATTTTTAATACGAAAGTGCAAAGATATAAACAACAATCAATCAGTGAAAAATATCAAATATAGATATAGTCAAGAATATAGATTTAGTCAAGAATTAGAAAGACATGCTTCTATATAATTTCAAGTTTGAAGAGTTACAACTCTATATCACATTAATGAACTGAATTTTAAACCATACATGCTTTGTTGTATTTTTAGCATTGTTGGATGACTTTCTCAGTCTCGTAACAACGCTGAGCCATGTATATTTCCATTTTATTTAATAAAAAAAAAATATTAGAAAAATATTGGTATAGATTAATTTCTAAGTCATGCCTAAACTAAATGTCTACAAATATTTGAATTCCACATATACCATATACATATATAATTTAAAGTATACCCAGTAAACCACTTGTATTTATTTCGAAGTTAAAATAATTTTAATCAAGCACTAAATGCTACCGAAAATATTTACCCATACTTGGTTTATTCATTAAATTCTTTAAAGCTGTGACTTTAACTGTCATGTCACTATTTGTCTAGAATTTCGTTTGACATAGGCACAAACCAATGCATTACACTCACTAGCAGGACAGTTTAGCAAATTGTTTACTGTGTAATAATTAAAATTAATTATTATTGCTCAACGTCGGTTTCTTTCTATTAATTTGCGACAATTGAGCTTCAATGAACGCTCAGCAATATTTATCTGTAACGCGCTATGGTTTAACGTAACATTTTTATATTAAAAACAGCAAATAAAATGTTGTTAACAAACAAAATTTACTTTTCACATATATTTTACTCACATATTTTATATTACGAAAGTGCAAAGATATAAGTACACAATTAATCGTGAAATACTGGTGCAAGTCACATGAAACAGACGGGCTTTACTTCCACTCTGAAAGAAGGTTTAAACTGTTCTCACGTGAAAAATTCTGGCGACTTAAGCCGGGCTCAAACCCGCTACCTGGAGTCTTGAATGCAGCAATATTAATCACTACGCCACTTAAGAATCTATAATTATTAGATTTTCATAAGTTTTTATTCATCAACTTTAAGTCACCTAATAAAGACCATTCTTGAATTTACCATCTTTTTAAAACTATTTTACTCACATTTTTAAATAATGAAAAAATAATATTTTTATGCAAGTTTCGAGAGATTAGTGTATTTCTTATATTTTTTGTTAGAGATATTTATTTTATTAGACCCACTACACCAATGATGTTGTGCGGGCCGAAAAGCAATTTTTGTTGAACATATATGGACAATATTGTACCAAGAGTGGTGGGACCTGAGGCGTTAATACTCGCAATTGCTGGTGCGCCATAAACTCTATTGAATTAATTATTTTGTACGCTGAATCCGGATTAGACCTTGTCTAATTCAGAACAACTTATTGGTTTAATAATTTTAATTCAATTAACATGAAAGAAATATAAAGTCTATGCGATTTGACTTTACGTGCTATTATGTACGAGTATGTCGTGCGGAATGATGACACAGCAGAACTGCGAAATCAAACTAAATTAATCCTAAATATAAATAAACACTTGCTAGAAATACTACCTTTGCTAGAAAATAATACAATACTAGTACAATAAGATCAACCATGTCTGTTGCTATATTGGTATTATTAATTTCACAGTAATAATAATCAATATCCCACTCAGGGCCTGCGCCCCTCGCCAAATTGTTGTGTTACACGGAATTAGGCCCACTTTTACTTGCGTACTTGGCGGAGACTTTATCGCCGTTCTCTCGCTACGCCACTGATCCCACTCACATATTTATTTAGCATTACGTCTAAATATTACATGAATTCTATTTTTGAGTTAATTAAGTTATTATTACATATTCAATAATTAGAAAGACTGCATGCAATGGAATGAAGTTGTTCTAATCTGTTTTTTCTTCAAAAGGACATTAAGTAAGTCATATTCCGTTACACAAAAAACATGGATGTTACCTGATGTCCACATAACATTTTATTTAAGCGAAACCTAATAGTATTTAAAGAAGATCTAAAGTACCTAAAAAGATCTAAATTTTTTCTTAAAATCGGATTATGAATATGAATTTTATTACGCAGTATGACATATATAAAGCAGTATAAACGTCACAAAATGTTGTTTACGAACTTTATTTATGTTAGATTAACGATAAATGCATGTAAATGTGTTTAGTGGGATATTAGATTATTTGAAAATAGGGTTTATAACCATCATCAAGTTATAATATAATTCTATACTTAATTTAAGTTGTAATTTATACCAGTATGGATATACAAACATGGCTGATTAAGTAGTTGCAATTTCAATTAGGAAAACAAAAAACTTACCCAGCATGGATTGGTTGTCGGGCAATATCTACATTATCCGGGGCACCTAAGGAACTTAATGGAGCGCTAGTTGTATATGTCTCTTTAACATATGTTGGATTAATTTGAACTTCGTTTACGTGGAATGGAACTGTAAATAATAATAAATTGAATAAAACTGCATCACATGAATAATACAAGGAAATGTATGATAAATATTTTACTGTTTGAATGCCTGTTGTCAGGTCTTTCGTCAGTGGTTGTGTCCAATCGCATGGAATCATCGCCAAGAGATTTCATGTCATCGACAGTCATATATCTGTACTGTTGTTGATCAGAAAGCATCGGGTCCTCTCCTGATTTAAAAAAAAACATACTACATATTCACAAAATATATTTCAAGCAAATTTATCATTATTATAAATAAAAAACTCATATAACTAAAATAAAAATAAATATTATAATGCTCTTTTGCTATTGTTGGTAACACATACTCACTAATATCTACTTGTAGCACTTGCCCAATATAAATTACCTAAGACTTTTTCTAGAAACTTTGTTAATAGAAACAACGGATGCGTAATATGTTCCAGGTCGATGTGTGTTTGTCTATCGATAAGCGTCCACAGGTCCGCACGATTCGCATCAAATCCAACGCATCTGGTTCGAGCTGTGTGGATCTCTGGATGCTTACCTTTACAACGCAATATACCTAAGGTCATAAATAACGTCGACCCGGAACATAATACATAATACGCACCCTGCATATATCACACAGGTTTTCTATTACCTTCTATTCACAAAGTAGAATTTATATGCAAAATATGCTAGCAAACCAGGTATTTGTAATGCTTGATGAAAAAAGTGCGAAAGACAATGTATTTTATTTGGGGAATTTCGTCTAAAACGTTTGTTGTCGTATTCTAAGTGAGTCATGCCTGAATTTCAGTATAAGCATTTTATGAAGCACAAATATAATCAAATTCGGACTGATCGAATCGAGTGAAAGTGCATTGCATCGGTCGTGGATTATAACAACAATAATTTTGTATTTTAGGTAAACGCAGGTGGTTTTCGTTTAAATATAGAGTGGATAACGAAAAAGCAGCATTTCACAATGGTTTTTGTAAACCATCCCATAATACCCCGTTCCTATTGGTGTTTTTTGTGGAAATACATTCCCAATCAAAATTAAATGTAACATTATGTAACAGAAAGAAAATGTTACGTAAATACTAATAATAATATATTTAGTGAGTTGTGATACATCTCATAAAAGCATTTATTATCAGTTACAAAAAAATAGCATTATGCCAATATAGTGATAAAGTATTCCAGTGGTGTTGCATTGTTAATGTGTTTATGGTAATAATTAAAAATAAGTGTAATGATAAAAGTATGATTATATATCTTAAATAAACAAAACTATAAAGCAAAATACAAAAATTATATGCATCTAAAACCGAGAAGACACTTATGCAAACATTTGTATAGACTTACGAGTATATTGCATTTGTCCTTGGTAATATGGGAGATAGACGTGTTGGGTATGACTTGGTTTGCCATAATCATTCATCGCCATTTGTAAGTTGTGTTCCCCATTTCCACCTATAGCCATTTAATGTAACAACCGCCTAGTTAAGTTATGTAATTAATTTGCAGATAAAACAATTCCACGAAGCAAAGATTCGACACTACTATTGCGATTGCTACTATTGGGGGGATACTATTGTTAAATATATGGATCAGATGCGCAGTTAGGAAATATAAGGTATGTTATTTTAATACTAGTAATAAATGACATTTTATGCGTGTTACCCATTCCTACAGTAATCTACATTGCATGTTTTCGATTTGTTATTAAATCGTTCGACGAAGCAACAAAAACGAGGATTTAAAAAAAGGTCATTCTCCACTAAGGTGTAGGTTACTAACAAAACTTAGTAAATGCTAAATTTAGGATTTAGTTAATCAATACAGCTTTTCTATATAAGAGTTGCGTTTGGTTTGGTTTGGATTGGATTTTGAGAATTTGTAAATTTTACTATAACCTAAAACTACTTTATAACAATCAGAAATGTTAATTGAAGAGAAATAGAAGACAGCATTATTATCATAATGTTATATGTACATATAGTTTCCATTACTTACACTATATTTGTTTTATCTTAATCAAATATTAGTTATTTAAATATATAGAAGTAATCAATCATACCTCCTTCATCTTCTGAATCTGACATGAAGGTTTCATGCATTGCTTCTGGAGCTACAACTTTATACTTCTCTTCCAACGTGGCAGTTACAGTTGTAATTATGTTAGTTTCCGTTACAACCTTTAGTGACTCTACAACGCTGATATAGCCCAATTTATTTGCAATTGATAATGCAGTTTGACCATTCTAGAATCAAGATATATATCAATAATATAAAAATGCTTAATAAAGTCATAGAATAGGATACATTATATATAAAGTTCTTACATTAGTAACTTCGTCAGGATTAGCTTTGTGTGACAATAGTAAGTTGATAATTAATGAGTGGCCTTGCTGGGCTGCTTGATGTAATGGTGTATAACCCAAGCTTGTTTTCGTATCTACTTCACTGCCATTCTCTAATAAATATCGGACCATATTAATTTGACCAAAATGACTTGCAACGTGCAATGGTGTGTATCCAGCCTTTGTTTTAGAATTAACATCAGCATCATTTTTTGTTAAAATTTCTGCAACATTTACTCTGTCTTCTTGAGAACAGAGATGTATTGGTGTAAGACCGTTTTTGGCTTGGCGATTAACTTCCGCTTGATGTTCAAGTAACAAGGATGTCATATCTGTGTGTCCTTCCTGGAAACAATAAGCGGAACCATCAGATTTGATTTTTAGTTAGTAAATAACATATTGCATATTTGTATAAAGGCAATAACCTGTGAACTTAAGTGAAGTGGTGTAAAGCCGGCTTTGCTTTCAGCATTTGCAGAGGCCCCATATTCTAGTAAAGTTGTAGCTATATCCATTTGGTTCTTCCGCGCAGCAATATGCAGTGGAGTATGACCATTTTTGGCGGTTACATGAGGAGAGGCACCCTTGTCTAATAAGAGTAACGCAACATTTTGATGATCGTAGTGACTGGCGACGTGAAGAGGTGTGACTCCATTTTTGCCTTGAGCATCAACTGGTGCCTCCCGTTGCAATAATAATTTTGCCACTTTAATGTTTCCATACTTAGAAGCCAAATGTAATGGTGTGAATCCTGAATTAATATTTTATTTTAAGAAAAAATCATTTAATATAAGGTATATTTGATTTAACTTGTTACTGACCTTTCTTTGTAGCAGCTGTTAGTGAAGCTCCGTTTTCTATCAAAACAGCGGCAACTTCTTCCTGTCCCTCTTTAGCTGCTATGTGAAGGGGAGTATATAAATCTTTAGTAGTTGCATCTGTTTGAGCACCATGTTGAAGGAGTAACATAACAATATCGATATTTCCTAGTCTAGATGCTACATGAAGAGGAGTTTGCTCCTCACGTGCTTTTGCATCAACTTGTGCACCATTTCTTAAAAGAATTCTAATGATATCTGTCTGGTTAGCTCTAGCAGCAAGATGTAACGGTGTTTCTCCGCGAACTGTAGGCACGTCCGGACTGGCTTCATGTTGTAACAAATAAATGACAATGTTCATACAACCCATGAAACTCGCTACGTGTAAAGGAGTTAAACCACTTTCAGTTGTTGCACTTATGCCTGCAAATACAATTCAATTTACCGTTAGATCTAATAAAACCAGAACAGATGGTGATGTAGCAAAACATATACATACTTGCACCGTGCTTTAACAATAATTCAACAACTTTGATTCTATTTTTTTTGCATGCGATATGTAGAGGTGTAAATCCATTGAGAGCACGGGCGTTTGCGTCAGCATTTCGATCCAATAACAACTTTGCAACACGAACATGACCACAGTGAGCCGCAACATGTAGAGCTGTCAAATAATCGACAGTAACTTCATCTACAGGTGCCCTATGATACAGAAGATTTCTGGCAGCATCTACATGTTCACCTTGCGCTGCCATATGTAGTGGCGCTAAACCATTCTAGAAAAGTTATAATAAATTACTGGTAGATTCAATAACAAAAAAGTATGATATACGACTGGACCTTACTTTAGTTTTAGATTGGATTGGTGCCCCATTGTCGAGTAGCATATCTACAACTTGGTCATGACCAGATCGAGCTGCGCAATGAAGTGGTGTGAGGCCATCCCGTGTTTTACTTTCAATATTTGCACCTTTTGCTATTAATAAGGAAACCATGTTAATTTTGCCCCACTTTGAGGCAACGTGAAGTGGTGTTATATTATGCTTAGCTGAGAAATTAATATCTGCTCCTTTTTCATATAGCAGATTAGCAATATTATCATTTCCATAATGTGCAGCGATATGCAATGGTGTAAATCCACTTTTAGATGTGACATCTGGATTATGTTCATTCTGATAAGGAAAAGAAATAACAATAATGTTTAGTCCTGGAAATTAGTTTTGCATAACGGACCCGAATATCATTAATAATTTTACGAGTATACCTCTAGTAATAAAGTAGCTGCTTTAACATCATCTTTCTTGGCTGCAATATGAAGTGCAGGAAGGCGAACTTTTCCCCGAGTATCACTTTCTAAAAGCACCGCTACCACCTTATCGTGTCCTTGTTGCATTGCTACAGCCAGGGGTGTAAACCCATCCTTATAATTAAATGAGATTAAATTTAATTATTCGTAAATTAGACAAAATATGCATAATTCGTTATGTTATTTTATTTCATTGTCACAGAAGTAGCAACCATATTACTTTAAAACAATTGCATGTGATTTTACAGATCCATCGAAACAAGAGAAGTATTAAAAAATGTGGTATCTATAAAAAATGCAGGCGTCGGAATCGTTCAACAAAAGAAATATATTTTGAATGGGATTTACCTCTGTGGCAAGTGTTTGATTTCCACCTTTCGCTAATAAATATCGAACACATGAGTCATGATTTTCTTGAGCTGCCATATAAAGTGGGGAAAACCCAGTTTGAGACTGTACGTTAATGGCAGCGCCATGCTGAACTAATAATTTGACCACATCTTCTTGACCAGCAAGAGATGCAATGTGTAAAGCTGTATTTCCTTTTTTAGTTGCCGCATCTACGGTCGCACCACGTTTTAGCAATTCTCGTACAATTTCTAAATGACCATCTTTGGATGCTAAATGCAACGCATTAAGCCCATTCTGACATGCCAAAAAAAAAAAATTAATTAATGTAACAAAATATACATTTTATTACTACATATTATATAATTTCAATATAAGCCCTTACTGCATTTGCTGTGTTTATATCCGTAACAATTCCCGATTCAAGAAATTCCAATAATTTTTCCAGTTGACCGGCTCGAGCTGCTCGTAAAAAAGAAGTGTTTGGATCCGTCTGAAATAAGAAAACCGGTTTATTTATAAAAAAAAAATATCAGAAAATTAAAAACTATTACAAACACATTACATAGATTACTTTTGTAAATCAGTTTTTAAAATAACTACTTATAATTAGAGCTTACTAATCAGTTAAATTTTAATGTGACACTAAAATATATCGCATGTTGCATAAATGGAATGACGACATTATTTAGCATATGTGGGAGGGGTCATAATAAAAACAATAACATAAAACTTAATAAACATATCCTCTTTTTATATTAATAATAATCATAATAAATGCTACTTGAAAAAAATCAAGACACATGGGTTTGTTTTCAGTGTCATTTTATATATTCATTTAAAAAATATATAATAAATAAAACAATCAAGTTTTTAAGGTTAAAGTGTAGTTAGAGTATGTAATGCGAACAAGCCCATTAACATTTAACTCGTTCCTATTAGCATGATATTAACTTGTTAGTGTTTCCTTGCAAGTCACCCTTTTGTTATACCTCCCTGTGCACACCCACCACATCAGGGGGTGTGTTATGTTTTATATAAAAATATAATTATGTTTTTACCGTGACACGTTCGTACATTCAAGGCTGATTTATATTTTTATATTCTATTTAGTGTGAGTTTTTGTAGCATCGTGAATATTTGAACACTTTGTGGTGGTTGCATTTTAATTTTATAAGGCGTTTTAAACTTCCTAACAAGCTAGAATCCAAATTAATTAGAAATTATGAATACATTTCATGAAATATGATTTTATCTTTAATATATATACATATATATGTATGTAGTGGTCCATAAAATAATATTACGAATATGTGATATAAACTTAAAATTATCGGAATAACTGCAGTTTAGCTTTTTAACTGAAGTTCTCAGATTCTAAGAAGGTAGTTTCAAGAAAAACTCCTTGAAAGTCTTGAAGAAGACCAAGGACACGCAACGCTATTGAAAAACGTTCTATTTTAGATGCAGGCGTTAAAATTTCTTCAAATTTATTTTATCTTTATTATTTTTCTTCAATCTACGACCCCTAATAAATTTGTTACTGATCATAATCAACAGGTCAAGAATGTTGTTCGAAGTTTTTAAAAGATGTACAATGACCAGAGCTAACAAATATTAATATTAAATATAGTTTTATAATTTAACCTTCATAAAACTCATGCGTGTGACAGCATCGAGCATCGAGCAACGAACAACACCAGCCACGACCGCGTTTGCGGTATGGAGCGGTATAGAGGATCGAACATAAACAGCAATGCTCTGATGTCATCTTTTTGTGTATGAATAATTATGCAAATTTATTGCAGTGCTGATTTACTACATTCAGTTCTTTTAACTATTTAGAATCATATTAATTCAAACACACAGGAAACCAGAAATTAAATTTAGAATGGACACAAAGCATTAAATGTTTGAAATGCAAAATGATTGTGAAATCAATTATTCCAGCACAATCATTTTAATTCAAATATCTTATCTCGAATTTACGTAGGAATTAATCGTTATCAGAACTAATCTTAGTGTATTATATAATTTTCTCTGATTGTTAAACTCTTTTAAACTTTTTGCATTACAGCCGAATATTCAGGACATCGCTGTTGGAGCGTTATAAATATTTGAGAGAATAAAACTTGCTTTGGTGGGTGACGTCATTTTCTTAACATTAACTTTTTTTAAATTTTGATTCAAAGCCATTAAAATACATGGTTAAATATTCCTTATCCATGAATACCTGTTATACCAGGGACTTCAGCAATGAAGGTTGATGCTGAATATTTGTGGTAAACTAAAACGGAACTGCTTACATTGAAAAATTAAAATGAACCTAATTGTTTGATTAGTTCATTGCGTTCATTAAGCTGAAACTGTTGTAAAGTTGATAATACTGTTTGTTAGAATGTTGCTTATTGGTGGGAATTTATTTTTATAATTTACGCTTGAAAGCTGTGATAGAATGCCATTTCTAGAAGAATATTAATTCGAGATGAACGAGATAATCTTCTTTTACTTTTTTTTTTGTCGTCATGTTTAACTCATTTTTATCTAATGTAAATTTACCAATAAATATTTCTTAACAATAACAAATATCATATAATTTCAAAGTAAAGAGCCTGTCTGATCGCGGGGTCCACGTCGGTTTTACACCAAAGAGACAGTTTTGAAAACAGTTTTGTTTTCAAAAAACAAAATAACAACATGTTTTATTTTATTTTAAAATAGTTCTGTTTTACGAAAACAGACTGTTTACAAACAGACTGGTTTTGTTTTTAATGTTTTTCTGTGTGTCCCATAAAAATTTCGTTTGCCATAAAATATTGTTTTGGTAATACATTTCTATTAAATTGCTGGTCTTATCTTTTGTCCACTCACAAAAAACAAAACAAACAGACTGAAAAACAACAACAAACGTGTTTTCCTTTGATCTTACCGACTCCATATGGGAATGTGTTTTGTTTACTAAAACAGTTTTTAAAGACAAAAATGTTTTAAAACTGTTCAGTTTTTACAAAACATTGGTGTTTTTGTTCGTGTTTTATTGTTTTGTCTCTCTGGTGTAAAATCGGCATAAGTCTAGGGATCAACAAAACGATGACTGCCCGGTCTCGACACTACAGAAACTCAGTAGCCCAGTAAACAATTTGGTGAAGTGCCCTATTTAGTGACGTTCGAGTCACTCGTACAATTCAATTCTAACGCTTTACAAGTTCTCTACCTATCACAGATTTTGTGTTAGTTAGAATTTTTTCATAATAATATTCTTTCTTTTTCCAACATCATTGATTAAGTAGCAGTTGTTTCTTTCACACTAGGATATATATTTGTTTAGTTCATTTTCATTCCAAAGTGAGAGAGAAACGAGATGCGGTTAGACAAGTAAAATATATTTTTCACCGTTACACTTGTATACTTGTATAGTATTTCGTTCAGTACAGTATGTTTAAAGTATATGCTATCCTTTTTAAACAAAAATCACGAACCGTACTAAAGATTACATCTATTTATTTCTTCATTTAAATATTTATATTTTGCAGACTCTAAAAAGTAGAATTCCATTAAGTTTTATACCCCTGCCATCCCTGCTAGTGTCAAGTTTATAACTCCGGTCATAAATCATAAACCGACTCCGCTTTTAATTCAGCAGTGAACCGTCGTTGCGATCTCTGTAGGTCATAAAAAGAGCCTTTCCTATGAACGACTGAATAGAAAACGAACACGTTTCAGACAAAAAACTCATGATATGTAATAGAAATTAAGTAGAATTTACTCCAAAATGTTTACTGAGAGTTTACCTTTGTACAACGAAACAAAGTTACAAAACAGTGGACTTAGGGCCCCAATAGTTTATGAAAATTCTACATTGTCTATAACACATCATATACAACTTTTCGGTCACCTCTTCCATGATAAAATCGACAAAACGAACAATTTATTTCCATGTATACGTCACATTGACGCCACAATGTCTAAACTAAACATAATGTGTCACTTGTAATCTTGTATTATTTTTGTGTAAATTATAACAACAAAAACATAGTTGAATCACAAACAACAATGATACAGGTATAATCCATCGGCAAATACATATGTATGTATGTGCATCTTTCTAACCATAGGATAAAAATAACTTTTGTATGACAAATTTATGTATATTTGAACTTTAATCTCTACGCAAAATATTATATTTTATTTGATAAAAAACAAGGAGTGAACATCAACGAGGGGCAGGCCGGCAGCACGGGATCCTGCAGTCATCTGTAGAAGTGAATATAACCTAATTATCATCTGGAGGTCACGGAATGGCGTCACCTGCTATCGCGTATAGAATAATATTATTATAGAACCAACATACCACAACATACCAACCAAACCGACCGCCATACATATATTTATATATATTACTCATTTTAAATTGTTTAATATTCTGTGACAAGTTTGATTTGTAGCCGGATTATATGAATTAGTTTAAGATAAATTAATTACATGGGACGCTGAGATAACGAGGTAGTTGCTACCGGTGACAGTACCTATAATGCCGAAATATATGGCATTATTTTATACTGAATATTACAGTATCGGTATGCTTTGTTAAATGATCAAGGTCAGGCATTGACACCAGACTGCTGTTAAAAACTCGAAGATATACAATTAGTTTCATTAATAGAGTATATATAAAATCTAACAAGATGAAAAGGCTCTCGGTATCTTTGAAAGAAAAATTTTAAGAAGTAGTTTTGAGTGAATCTTTATCGATGGCATACGGCATAAATGATCAAATTTAAACTTTACCATAGATACAGAGAAATAGATAGGCTGGCCGCATTATACGAATAAAGAATATTTTTGACTAAGCTCATTGGCACCCGAATAAGTGCTAGAGCGAAAAGCTAAATGAGTTGAATGCTTCGAAAAAGATTGACCACGAATAACTTTTTTAAAAAGGCAATGGCGCACCAATTGTGATCCCATATTATAATGTTCCAAGGGAAAGTTTATAAGTTTATATGTTTACGTGATTCGTATGGTGGCTCGAAAACGGCTCCACGCATTTTATTGAAAATTGTCTATATCGTAGAGAAAAAAATTCTAAGACTTTTGGCGTCTTCGAATTGTTCCTTGAATTTCCTGGAAGCCCGTAATTTTCGAAAAACTAAAACTTTTTTTTTTACTTTTTGTTCTATAACTTAAAAAACTCTCTTTTAAAAATTAGAAATTGAAAAATTAAAAAGGGGGGCCTTGAAAAAATTGACTCAAATTTTGGATTATGTAATAATTCATTACGATATTAAAAAAAACAATTCAAACTTTCAAAATTTTATTTGGGGGCACGGGGCAGTTTTTGCCGAGAGTAAAAATTGTGCTAGAAAGTTGAAATTTTATATATAGGCTAACCTTGGTAACTTATTTACGAATCGAAAAAAAAACCCACATTTTAAAAAAAAAGTTGGCGAAATAACGCAAAAATTGAAAATATTTTTTATTTTATTAAAAAAATATTTTTTTTTGGTCAGTTTAAATGAAAAATTATTTGTTGTTATATATAAAATTAATATAGAACGAGTTAAATATTTCAACTTAAAAATGGAATTAAAATTTAAAATGAATTTCATTTCACACACAAAAGACAGTCCTCGCTTGCGACGAGGGTGAACTCTAGTACTTATATATTAGACCTCAACAACGAAAATGCGTACACCGCGAACCGGCTGCCGATTTCTTATCTTATCTTAACTAAAGTGACCTTAGGTACAATGCAACTTCAGTTGTTTCCCGTGATAATTCGTAATCTTATTATGGCTCATAGACCAAACTTTCTTACTTGCTGCAAAATAACTAAAGTAACCTGTCTGCAAAAAATCTAAGTAAAAACAAGGCAAGTCGCTGTTGTCTGTATATCATCCAGTGTCAGTACTCTGTTATCAAGATAATGAAAATTAGAAGTTTTTTATACATATGTATATACCATCTGTTTGATCATTACGTTACATAATTACTAAATAAATTTAAATACTAATAATTTTAAAAGTGTTCCATTCATTTACGCTTTACCCTGCTTTTGCTATATTAATATTAATAAAAATAATTAAATTAGGTCAATGTAAGGTTGAGATATATTTTGACTGATAAAAACACGAATTGCCGTGTATGTATTATATACGAGGATATGAGTGTGCTGTGTGTGTGCAAGGAATAATGAATCTATTTTTTAATGTAATTAGTAACCAAACCATCAATCGACTCCAGCAATGTACGGTGTCGGTGATATACTCGTATATTTTTAAAGAGATCCATCAGTCTTCATATATCAGTATTTAATTCAATGCAGGCTTGGTCAACTGATGTGCTTATATTAATTAAGTCACGATAGAGTCGATCGATGTAGGGTGTACGGTGTAGGGTGTAGGGTGTAGGGAATCTGCTCGTCCATACTGTCATGTCAGACTTTGGACTTTACCGTTTTTGTTTTAGACTTATGGTGGTTTTGTTTATGGAAACTCCACATTTTAAAAGGGGAATATCATTAGTACATCATTAAATAAATTATTTTATATTTGTGTTTTTTTTGCCACACCTAGCAGCAAAATAAAGAATTGAATCATTAGTATCAGTTACAAAACGAATTCTAAGAATTTATAAATGTAAAAATAACTAGCTTTAGTCTGGTGTTGCTCGGTGATACGTAGGGTTGTTGTAAAATTGATGACACTTCAAAACAATTCAAATTATTTTACATTTTTCAGTACTGCATGTTACTGCATATACATGTTTCACTTTTAACTATTTTTATATTTCACACTTCAACTATTTACTTCCTCTGGACGCATAACAAACAAATTCCATTTACTCGCCGTATGTAAAATTTCATGCTCTATAATTTCTTTCATATGAAAATTTCACATCCGACTAACGGTTATTTAATAAAATGACATAATACAACAAATACTCACAGAAAATGTATTTCATTATTTAAATATTGCTTATACGAGAGATAGCTAGCTATTTACTCGAACAGAGATATTGTGTTGAATTCAATTTAATTGACAATTAATCAGCTTTTCGATATTACCTATTTACAACTCAGTACTGGCCGTTTTTTACTCCGTGACAGTGTCATTGCTTCGCTGTCTAATATTATTATTAGACAGTTTATAATCATACTAGAGTATACCTCCGTCGCATACCGCCACCTTTTTGATGAGTATGATTTAAATCCAATAAAATAATTCAAATTTTAATTCTATTTTCAAATTGAAATATTTAACTCGCTCAATAACAAAATAATTTTTCTAAAAAAAAAAAAATATATATTTTTCAACAAAATAAAACATATTTTGAATTTATTCGTTATTTGACCAACTTCTTTTTCAAAATTTGGGATTATTTTTTTCGATTTGTAAATTAGGAACTAAAGTTAGCCCATATACAAAATTTCTTTTTTTTGTAATAACATATACCATTATTAAGTAATCCAAAATTTGAGTTTTCTCCAAAGTTTCCTACCGAGCTCCCTAATTTTCTCAACGCCCTCTTTTCCAATTTATCAATTTCTAATTTTCAAAAAATATTAGCATTGAAAACCGTAATACACATGCAAAATTTCAACTTTCTATCCTTTATCAGTTGAAAATCCAAGGACGCCAAAAGTCTTAGAATTTTTTTCTCTACGAAAGAGACAATTTTCAAGAAAGTGCACGGAGCCGTTTTGAGCCACCATACGAATCGCGTAAACATATAAACAAATAAACATATAAATATACACTTGGAACATTATAATATAGGATATGCATCAATACCAGAAATCATACTAAAAACTTTCATTATTACTTAAATTACATATTTTAAGCATTTAGTAATCATCTATAGTGACTGTAAAACAACAGCTTAACAACAAATAAAAAATAATTCATGGTCCGTCCTGTCATGACCAGAGCAAGATGAACATGCTATATGTTTTATGTTTCACCCACACTCATTGTAACAAAATGACTGTAAGTGAAACATAAAATATATCGCATGTTGATGCTGTCCCAGTCTGGACGGACCATTATATTCCATGTTGTGTCCGAAGTGGTCGGCTGCGGCATTTAAAAATCATGTTCTTATTTATGAGTATGTCGCAATGGATACAAGTAAATGGAAATGGTAGAATTGCCCATAGCCATGTCTTGTCCCGTCAAAGCCACAAAACCTTGAGTGATGATATCATCGAGATTATTCATAAACTCAATAAAAACATATTATTAAACAATTCAACCAATTCTCAAAAAAGAATTTTTGTAATTAACTCTATAAAAAAACTGAATTACTTCCTGTAAATAATGTTTCTCAGTCTACTTTGAAGTCAGTTGAAGAAATTCATGTGAAAGGCTGTGTTAAAATGTGTGTTTTGCTAACAAATAAATGGAATCGAGTGAAAAAATTATATTTTTCTCTTAATTATTTTATTTGTCGGCAACCTCCTACTATCGTGGCAATAATAAAGCATTACAAGAAATATGCAAAATAAGTGTATTAGTATTTAATTATTTTTTATTATTTAAAGATATTTTAAATTAATATACTGAAGATGCTAAGATATAAAATTTCTATACAAAATCTTAAAAATAAAATTAATAAACTAAAAAGAAAAGTTTAATTTATTTTCTTAAATAAAAAGACATTTTAATTATAAATGGCATCGTTTCGGGTTTAAAACCCGTGCATTCAAATCTGACTGCACACTCAGACCATGTCGAAATAGTTAAAAATTCAAGTCCTGCTAATGACTATCTCAATTGCATTCTTAAAATAAAGAAGGGCTTACGAGGGATCAAGGCCCTTGCGTATATATTTAGATACAGTCTTCTCCACTCAACTGTTTTCTTAGAAAACGTCTGTTAACATTGTAGATTAGGCAGAGTGAATTAAAAATAGGAAGAATAAGAGGAATATAAATATGGCTACTATCTATAAATAAATAAATAAATAAATGGCTACAATAAATATTTTGTAATTCTTATCAAATTTACTAAAGAAATAATGACGGTAAAAAAAACTTGCAAATGCTGGGTGGGTACGTCTAAGAAACTACAACATTTCCGCTAAACACAAGAGGTAAATATTATATAAAATAATGGTAAAAGAAAATACAAATACTTTTCGTAGTATTTATGAAAAAACTTACGTAAAAAGAGTATATCGTATTTCCTAATACTACAGATATTTCCAAATTAGATTAAATTTTTCTTGCTTTTATTGCAGAAAACTAATTCTATATTACAGTGATAGTCAAACTCATAAGAATGCAGTTGCGCCTACCATAGGTTCGATATCACTGGCACAGGGTCATTACCACCTGTTCCAGTAATGAACATTTAAATTGTACGTTGTTTTTAGTAAATTATGGTACACTCTACAGATGATTATTTTTTAATTTCTTAGTGAAATTTTGAATTCATTTATTAGCATATCAACACTTCAGTAACTAAAATAGGGGGACCCTAAAGTCTAGATACAAAGAAACCTTCAAAACATCTGCTCCAAGGTTCATGCATGCAGCGTGCCTGTGTCTGTGCCTGTGCCTGTGCTCACCCTATGGCAACATTTAAAGCTGTTGTGCAGAGATATTATTGTTATTTTTTGTGTTATATAAGCAGACGTTTTACTAATAAATAATTACAATGAGTTTGTTATTTTCATAATAATTGTACTTATGACGTGAGATAGCTTTTTTTGTTTTAAATATCCAGATCTGTAGTCAGAAAATTTGACTTTGAATACAATTTATTTCATTTAACGTCAGTCTGTTTCTTACTTAGTTGCCAGTTTTTATGTTTTCAAAGAATCATATGTACTGTCTATATGCTAATATCATAAGTACTAACTATATGTAATGTTATACTTATGTTATAATATAATTATATTGACACAGCAACCTCATTGTGCCTTCCGATAGATTTTAATATATGACATTTATGAACAACACCCCTGTTTACAGTTATCAATCTATGATAATGGGCTTGTGTCCTATGTCTTAATTTCTATAAAACTGTACTATATATTGATAAAGTGGGTTACTAGAACCTCAAATGTTCAATTATTTTTTAATAACTCCTTATATGTTAAGAGATATTAACAGTTAAAAAAGTCATTTCCTCTCTTTAATTATTAAAGGTATTCAACGTTGTACACATTCCAAATGCATGTGACATCATATTACGCTACCAACCTTACAGCTCATAAATCTCTGCTACGTGTATTTATATATCAATATATCAAATAATATTTACAGATATTTCAAGGAACAATAAAATTTCAATATTATGTCTGCCTTAGCAGGGTTAAATAATATAAAAACTTATTATTCTTTGACTTGACTTGATTATTTGACTACCAACAGCTACGAAACATTACCACAGCACTGACCTACTCAACAAATAACTGACGTTAAAATGCATTTCACGTCATAAAAATATGACCGACCATTTCTAGCGCTAAAACTACAATTCAAACTTTTAATTGCTATATCTCCGTCAACATTTAGATATTTAATAAAATAGACACGCCAATACACATTTATTAACATCAATTTCAATCATCAATTGAAAAATCGACCTCTAAAAAATGAGGACACAAGCCTACCTATTGGATACCACCTACAGATTAAAGATAAAAAAAGAACATAAATCGCGCGGAGGTATACATCTCCGTTAATTATTAATATTTTTAGATTTAAGAAATACATTTAAGAAGCTGGAAAAATATACTAAAAGCTTGTTTAGACAGTAAAAAATACAGATTTACTTATCTGATTTCAATTTAAAGTATATATATTTTCATATATACAATTGAATTCAATGTCGCTTCGGGCAACACTTATTTAAGAAGTTTTAATACGTCACTAAATTACTGGAATATGACATTCTAAGAATATTTTTGATGTATGTACTCAATAGCAGTACCAGTACATTATACAGGCCTGTACTGTCTGTTGGTTTTTTGTTGCTATAATCACGGTGACGTAATACTCGTATTATTAAGTGTCGGTATGACATAGTTTATTATTTCTTTACAAAAACACATTGTGTACTGGCAGCAATATCAAGTATACTGTACAATGTCTGCTACTGTATATTTAGCTGTTTAACGAGTTCTGAAATATTATTCGCCTCTCATATCATATCGTATCATATCTTCTGGTCAATATCTTGAATTATCTTTCAATCAATTTGCATTTGATTTTGCATTTAAGTGAAGATGATCAATTGGTCAAATTATTTATGGAAGAATTTGTTTTAATTGCATTCATAAAATAATCATTCTCAGTCATGTTAATTCAGAAGGCGTCCTTGAACATTGCTAATTAGTACTGTTAATGGAAGTGTAGATTATTTATAAATAGAACTGTGTCATTTTATTCGTTTAATATATTTATGTAATCTTACACTCACACTCAAAATGAAAACAAAGTCCGTTTGATTTCAAAAAATAATTTTCTAATATTACAATCAATTATAAGAATTATATAATTTTATAATAGTTATAATATTATCACCGTTACCAAAATGATTACATCCAGTGACAATTGTCACAAAACCTCAATTCTTTTCCCTGACTTATTGATTACTAAACTCTACTATTATGGACAAAGTGTTGCTAGAGAATATTGAAAATCGTTATATCTGGCAAGAATTTTGTTAACAGTTAGAGAATTAAACCACTGACAGTTATACCCCTTTTTTAAATTTATTAATAAGTCGTCTTTGTGAATAGTGAATATATCTTCAAATTTGTTTTGCAAAAACTCAACCAAAAATATAAATATTTGTCAAGCTTAACTTTGTAATTTTCTCCTATGTTATCAATATTTATGGTGTCGCGGTTTCTTTTGCAATTAATTAAACGAAACCCAGAAAATAACGCTGATGTGGGAATCGAACTATTGCATGAAAGCCTTAGCGTTTGTGCCACTGTGTTTTAATTTTTCAATTTTTAATTTTCAAAAAATGTTAGCATTGAACACCGTAATACATATGTGAAATGTCAACTTTCTATCTTTTACGAATTAAAAGTTATAGACCAAAAAGTAAAATTTTTCTTTTTAGTTTTTCCAAATTACGGATTTCCAGGAAATTCAGGGAAAAAACCGAGGACGCCAAAAGTCTTAGAATTTTTTTCTGTACGAAATAGACAATTTTTAGGAAAATGCGCGAAGCATATAAACAAATAAACTTTCTACATATAACGAAGCATATAAACAAATAAACATTATAATATAGGATGATCTATGGTTAAATTCGTTAAGTCCGATAAACATTGCACTTGTTTCAATGGCTATTAATAGCTATTGCTTGTACACATCAATGTACTACAAATTTACTACAGTACTACGCTATATATATATGTGTGTGTGTAAATATGCATAAACATATATTTCAGAAACATTTACACCGCTTAAGCGGAATAACTTATTCACTATTATTTCCAAGTACGTTATAACCTTTCTTCCTAGATACTCGTAAATATGTTCAAGTTGCCTGTCTTGTGCCTGTGCCTCGGTCTCGGCCTCGGCCACGGTACACTTCCCTCGAGCGAGACAAAAACTCTTTAAAATGTTTTTCTGATGTCACAGCCATCTCAATGGTAGTTACCACCCACGCCTACATGTCTTATACAGCTAAGGACAATCTCCTCGTTCTTCAGGTTCTACGTTCTACCTTTCCCCTCACACTACCCCTTGTAAGCTACCACTGAACAAACATAATTTCTTAGTTTCTTAGGAAGTCATGCAAAAGGAAATTATAACAAGAATACCAAGTACCCGGCGTTGCTCGTGCTTGAACCCGATGAAATAATAACAGTAGAATAATACATAAAGATATATACATTTAAAAATAAATATTCATAAGATGACATAACCATAATAAAATATGTATACTCAACATTCTACTATCATAACATAATATCACAGATTTTGGTAGTTAAAATCGTTTAATGTCAGTGTCGAATAAGATGTTTCGCTAATATATATCCTCTATGTATAATTAGCAGAAGATCTCAAACTAGGGCCCGCGGAATCATGAAAGTTGAGATGAGACTGAAAAGGGTCACACGAAAAGAAATTCAATAAAAAGAGTAATTTAATTTAGTTAATATAGGCTGCCTGCCCTAAAAGTTACCGACCCCTCGATATATAGTAGGACTGTATATTTATTGTATGAGAATACAGTTTTGTAATTCTTTATTAAAATTCGAAAATGTTCGTCTACGTAAACACTGTCTAAATAATATACTCTATGATTACATTTGCACATCATAACAACTAACTTTATTACAATTAAAATCCAGTCCAGTAGTTGTGCTGATGACTCAACACTCATAACTAAGATTACTCACTTTTAAAATAAAAATATTGCAAGTAAATTCTTTCGATTTGTTTATTTTTAATTTCATACTGTGAACCATACAATGAATCCATGTCATCTGTATTTGTAAGATTGTTGTTTCGTATTTCTAACGGTTTTTCATTTTTTTATGAAAGGTGATAGCGCACTCGTGCATCAAGCTATTTCATGTTTAATGCCTTCTCCATGTTTATTTTTAATAATATATTTAAAATAATAAATATTATGAGTTCACTGTTAATCAACTTTTTCTAAAATATTTACGAAATATTTAAACAAGCGTAAAATCTCAATGTACTTTCTCAACACAATTTTTTTTTATAAACTACTGGAAAGTAATGGTTTTACAATGTAAGTGACTAATAGTAAATATAAACCATTTTAACCCAAATATCGGAATTAATACCTCTTCGAAATTTTCTAAGCTTACAACTTCCAAATTTAGTATTTTTATTTCATTGTTACATAATTTCATAGGCTCATAGATCTCCTTTTGTCATATGTATGCAGTTTAAATTGTTTAAGTAAAAAATAAGTCAATTTCATAAATGATCTAATAAGTAATCTTAAAAAAGAAATAGTCCCCATGGTGAAAATTAAAACTCCACGCCTCTGTACAATTGTCACACTTTCCCATGACAGTTTTATTATTATTATTATTGTCGTAGAGTTGTACTGATTACGTTGGAGTTACGACACAGTTTTCTTTTTAAGTTTATGTTTTATTGACATTTTGATTTTTAAAATATCTTGTCGGTAACAGAAAAGAGTATTTTTATTTAAAAACTCTACTAATTTTATCTGAAATATGTCATAATATTTGATTGACTTTTTACGATTAGGAATCTATATGTTTTATATTCATTATATTGATAAATCTAAAGGTGATTAAAATCAAATAAAAAGCCTTTAAATTGAATTTGATGAAAACGATACGTTTCAAACAAGGTGCAGTTACATATGTAAAAGGGTAACCTACATTTTTAGAGAGAAACTAATAAGGGTTCTAAATTTAAAGAGAAATTTAATACAAGCAATTAATAATATAAATAAAATACGCTAAACTTAATTTTAAATAACGGTTTAATTAACTCTTTTTCATAAATTATATTGTATATTTAATTATATTAAAAATTACTTGTTTTCCAGATCTAGGAAGAGTTTCCATATTAGCTCCATTAACTACGGGGGCCTTTTCTCCAGGATGACGGACAGTCCCGTTCTGCGTGCCTCCTAGTGCCATAATTAATTTTTAAACTTAAAATAATAAAAGAAATAACACTACGTCACTGTCAATTCTTATAAAACTATACATATAGAAAACACTTTCACGTTATTATAAATATAATCTTATAATCACGAATAAAACATGATGTTGTTTTTTTTTTGACAGATAAAAAATATTTCACAAATGACCCATTAAAACAGCGTTTGAGTGTCTCCTGACCTTACTGCAGGTATTATTTGTATTAAAAATAAGGTAATTTTGTATTATAATTGATTATTAATAAATTCCCACTTATTGTGTTAATGTTGTTGGTTGTATTAAAATAAACAAAGATCTCTTTTCACAAACGCTCTGCTCTTACGCGATGCTCAAAGACTGGAACAGACTGGAAGCGGTGAAACCGGCAAACGATTGGTCGCTATCCATTTATTCCTAAATCCAGTTTTACAATAGACTGTACCAGTGGCTTCCAACTCCAGTGAATTAAATAATTTGTAAGACTCTTGAACGTAATGATAACAAATATGACAAACAAAGTGAATTAATGAATTTATTTTGAAGTACCAATTATTGCAGTCTGGTACTTATGCTTATACTTAATAAAATATTATTAGTTATAAGAACAAAATATTATAATCTAAAATAATAAAACACTTATGAAAAATGTTTGCCTGAAACGTTTTCTGAGTTTGAACAACTCAAAAATTCTAATCAATTCTAATTGAAACCTTTTCCAATTTCTTTTTGAACACATTTCAGTTCTTAGCAAATTATATGTAGACTATAACTATATTTCTTCTTAAACTCTTTCTCTAGGTTCCATTAAGTTATATGGAAACTCTTCGCTAGAAATTATTATAGGGCTATTTTAAAATTCCTTTTGTCTAATTTTTGCATTTTCTGTCAGAATTCTATAGCATATTTCCGGTTCGAATTTCCTTTTTCTATTCCTTTACTATTTTCGATCAGTCAAGATTCACTTAGCCTAAGAGTTAATCCAGGGTTGGTGTACACCATTCTATCTCAGGTAATCTCATAATTTTCAAAAGTATTTAGTGTAATTTTCATCGGAGTTGCAAAGGTTCTACAACCCTGCCCTGCCATACAATGTGTTGTATAGTATATTGTAAATAATTACAACGGGCTTGCGAAAACCGAAGCACGATTAAGGAACGAATTCGTACGATCTCACATAACAGTTGCCTGACCAGCTTTTGCAACAATACTCAACAATATTGCGGATTAATTTGTTTATGTGGACAGGACAGCTTATGTTTATATGGTTATAGTTTAAACTGTAATAAATATTACATATTTATTTATATTATTATACATATATAAGGAAAATACGAATATATATTAAAAGTGTTTTCTAGTTAGCGAATGCAAAATTAATATTTTTACTAACATGACCTTTTAATACAATTTACATTTTAGAGATACTCGTTAATCCATACATAAAAGTAGGTCGTTGTATTGCCTTCTTTTTATGGAGTTGCATTTCATATTCGTTTTGTAGTTAGACGCCATCTCTTAGCGTCACTGGAGACTATGTGTCTATTATGATAGATGGCGCCAAAGAATTCAAATATGTTTTTGAAAGTATACAGTGGCGTGTATTCCAATCAGGTTTAACACTGTCACGACACTGACTAAGTTATATATAATAAGTTATTTAAAGCAGTTATGACTAGTTAAAGCTTGTATATAAAGATTGCCTAAGTGCAACCACCAAAACACGCCCCTTTGTTTCATTTGTTAATGCACAAAAAACTATAGTATTATCTGCATCTCTAAGGTTCGATTTTCAATTTTAAGTTAACTGAGGGTTATTAAAAACCTTAGTTGTTAATTTTGTGTGGCTTTTTCTAAATTTTGTTCCAGTCAAACAAAACTATATATTAACTGTTGGTCTATAACGAAACAAGAATTGAAAGACCTATTTCTGAAATTTAAACTTTAGTCATGCTAACTGAAGTTGACACAGAATCGAAAAAGCGGGCCTAAGTTATGCGTTAGATAGTATGCAACTTAGGTTGCAGTCCAAGCATGTAAGTGAAGGCGTACACATAATCACTATGGTTTTTAGTGATATATGAATGGAGCGGCGTCTCAGATAGCCGGCAGACTCGTTTGAATGATAAATGCGATGCGGTAATGCCGACCAGTGGACGCATCCACATCTGTTCAGGATATTCGGTGCTAGCAGTAAACCGTTTTCTTCTGTACTGTGGATTGGATGAAATTTTGTTTTTAATTCCACGAATAATATTGCATCTGATAACAATTTGTCATTGTATTTGTTCTATCGTTTTCCTAGTAGGGTAATAATCATTAAACTACGATCTATATTATTACATACGCTACTAATAATATTTACAGGAACTGGGTAATTGCCGGGATGTCAGGCATTTTTTAAATAAAGCATTATGATTTTTATCAGATGGTGTATTGCAAAAAACCATATAAAATTTCACGGTCAAATGTGATTTTTTATCGGGCTGGTAATTATATAATGATATAAATGATGAATATAGCATTAGCAGATATATAAGCAATTATTACAAATATTTTTCATTTCAATTTTAGTCGCGTCTGAAAATTCAAAAATTCAAAATGATTGGTAAAACTTTTGTTCAAAGTGTTTGTTTCTTATTAGTTTTAAATTCTGTATTTGCGAATGTAAGTAACCAATAGCCAAAAATTAATTAGCCGGTTTTTAAGTTTAAATGATTTATTCTTAATTACATTATGATTAATTAATTTTTAATTTAAACAACGTAGATTGCGTTCTTTATTTAGGTGTATTTTATTTTCTGACGTTACTAAGATGTTTATACAAGTGTATACTTTTTGAATGTTGCTTTTGTTTAATGACATTGTAAAAATAATATATTAAACTTCAGTAAACAATAGTTACATATGTAACGTTAGGTAAAAAGTATTACATTAAATAATACATAAATGTTCGTTTTGTGTTAACGGGTTAATTAATTTTATACACGGTAATTATTGCATATTATTCATAAGCAGAGGCAGCCTTAGGGATGACCAGCAGGGCAACCGCCCGGGACCTCGCTCTTGTAGGGGCCTCGCATTCTCGCGCAACAACCCAAGAAGAACAATTCATTACTAAATATGTATTTGAATCTCGCGCCTTGCTCTTTAGAAATCCCACTAAAATCACTGCGTATTCTTTTAAGGCATTCATGTACCGTAGTATATCAGTATTAATATTTGCCGTCTTTGTGCTTGTTAACTTTTATAAATCTTCCAATATCAAATTTTATATCTCGTCAATTATCATCAAAAATACTTTCTTACAATTTACATAAATTATACAAAGAACAAGTGCTTCGCAAAGATCTGCTGCCCGGGGCCTCGCAATGGCTAAGACCGCCCCTGTTCATAAGGTTATGCCTGTGACTACAAAAGGATTAAGCCTCATTCCCACTCACTATTTTAATATATAATTTACTGTTTTTATCTAATATTTTAATATAAATTTCAGGTTTTCAGAATAGTCATTCCTAGTTACATTCGTGTTTTAATTTGACTTTAGTTAATTTAGTTGGTGCGCATGCGTCTTTAGTATTATAAATTTTGACAGTTGGACAAAATTGAAGGTGAAATAATTAAAATTGCTGTTTTTAATAACAATTAGTAATAGAAATTGTTGTTATTTCTTTATTTTTGACAAACTGACATTGAACTTCTTTTAAATATAAATCCTACTGCATTTTTACAGATTGTTACATTTTAGAGGTTATAATATAATATAGTTTTTCTTAATTTAATATTTTTAATTTAAAACATTAGATAAGGTTCTAAAAGAACTTAATAAATTAATTAAATTAAAAATGGTATGCGTATTGCCATATGTTAAACAATTTAAATTAAATACAAAATTAAATTAAAGCAGTGAGTGATACTTTAAAGTAAAAAATCAGAAGTAATAAATTTATTTCATAGCATTACTTAGAAGGGGCTCTAAGACTGCTTTAGGACCCTACTATACTTATTTATTACACACATATTTTTTTACATTCGTAGCCTCTACAAAATCTTCGTTATTTCAATGATGAGCGGTTGAACATAAAGAGTTCGTATGATCAATTGCGTTCCAGACCAATGCCCTTAAGGAGAGGAGGGGAAGGGTTCAAACAGAAATTCATTGGTATTTATTCTATGTTTACTATCGTAAATTGTATAAATCGTAAAATGTTCAGATAAAGAATTCTTCTACTCGATTCATCTAGGTCAAGGTCAATACGATGACGTCAGTTACCATGAAGTTCTGTCTAATAAAAATGAAGTCGGGAAACAACAGAGAGAGGTTTACACCGGCGTTGGCGCAGGCGCAGTGGCAAGCTCAGGCAACGGCCATCGCGACAAGCGGTTCACTGACGTGTTCCAACGGGTGTTCGAAGAAGGTACTGCAGCCGCCGGGAATGTGTTCCAAGGAATGGGATTTAATACAACCAGTGTTCGAGAAGGAATAGGTCAGACAAGATTATGCATAAATATTATTTTATTTTAATGAACGTTTTGTATTCTACTTTCTTGGGTGTAAGATATACGAGGGTGTACCCAATTGAAACCGAACTTATTTTTTTTAAATTTATTTAATTAATACAATGTATTAATTAAGACAAGGTAGGATGAATAGAAAGGGACCGCGCATGGGTAGTGTGATTTTTGGTAAAAAGAATGGTGCACATACAGAGCTCTATCGTGGTGCAAAAACCCGATGCCCAACTGCCACAAATCAGGTCTCTTCCGACGCAAACTTTTGCGTCATTTTTCAAATCTTCCAAGCAGAAAGCCCGACAGCCTGAAAATAAAACAGCATTGCTTTTGATCACCATTGCCGATATTTCAGGATGATTTTGACATTCTGCGAGCAACTTAGAGCGAGGTTTGTCACCAATTGACATTTCTCTTCCTTTGCAATGAAAAAACCACTCAAACACCTGAGTTTTCCCAATAGCGTCAACCTTGTAGGCTGTTTTCAACATTTCAAGAATTTCCGAGCAAGAAGCAAAACTTTAGGGCCATTGTAAAAACGACGAGCACACACAACTACGGACACTGAAAATTCACCCAAGACAACAATGGGCTTGTGTCCTTATTTTTTAGCGAACGATTTTTAAATTGTTGATTGAAATTGATGTGAATAAATGTGTATTGGCGTGTCTATTTTATTAAATATCTAAATGTTGACGGAGATATAGCAATTAAAAATTTGAATTGTAGTTTTAGCGATAGAGATGTCGGCCATTTGTATGACGTGAAATGCATTTTAACGTCAGTTATTTGTTGAGTAGGTCAGTGCTGTGGTAATATTTTGTAGCTGTTGATAGTCGAAATAATCAAGTCAAGTCAAAGAATAATAAGTTTTTATTTTATTTAACCCTGTTACAGCAGACATAATATTGGAATTTTATTATTCCTTGAAATAGCTGTAAATAATATTTGATATTTTGATATATAAATACATATAGCAGACATTTATGAGCTGTAAGATTGGTAACCTGTAAACTTGTCAGAGTTTTGTCAAGAATATATCTCTTTTACGCTCTGTTGTATAAAATAAATAGCAACTAGCGTTTGTGATGTCACATGCATTTGGAATGTTGTACAACGTTGAATCCCTTTAATAATAAAAGAGACAAAATGACTTTTTTAATTGTTAATATCTTCTAACATATAAGAAGTTATTAAAAATTAATTGAACATTTGAGGTTCTAGTAACCCACTTTATCTATATACAGCACTCACTTTTATAGGAATTAAGACATAGGACAGAAGCCCATTGTTTAAACGGAACCTTCTTTAGTGACTGGTGGCGTGTGACAACGTTTAGATCAGTTTAGCTTGCTGACTCGGAAATGAAAGCGGTACAAACCAGTGGCGGATTTAAAGGTGTGAAAGCCCTGGGGCAACGAAGGAGCGGAGGCCCCTAATTATTTTCAGAATAAAAGGAACAATTTTCTTCCGTCAAGTCTTTCAAAAATTTAGTGCTTTGATTTCTATTGTAGAGGCCCCTTTCTTGTGGAGACCCGGAGGCAGTAGCCCCGCTTCTCCCTCAAATCCGGGCTTGGGTACAACGCGACGTTGCTAGAACTCCACCCCTACAACATCAGTCGGTTTCTTAGGTACCCTCTCGTAGCTTAATAACTTTTACAAATTTTTTGGAAAGAAGCTGTTAAAGTTAGCTGTTAGAATGATAATGTAAATTTTAGGAGTTTCATTTCTACATACAAAAAAGTACATTTCTTGGAGCCAGAAAAGTAAAATAACCTCCATTACATTCCAATATAAATACGAATTGTTTTTTATGTTTCTCTGCGCGTCTGTTTAGGATCTATTGGTCATTTCTATCTAAATTTGGAGTTGCTACGATATTCAATTAAACGAGTCGAGACACATATTGGAAATAGCAAACCTAGCTTTCATGTCAAACTTATTCACTTTTGTATATGAAAATATATTTCTTTAACGAATCCGAACGACAATTGAGACTGAATTGCAGAATATTTAGACACCCACGAAAAAGCAGAATAGACCAATAATCAATTTTCAGATAAATTTAAAAATGCGGCTGGTGAAATATTTAATAGCGGTATGCAGGCCGGAAGTACTGCAGTAGATGCGATGGGAGGTGCTGCAGAAGGTGCGCTTAATTTTGCTACAGGAAGTCGCCGTAAAAGGGAGATTCATTCTGTAGAAACGAAATTTTCCAACAATCTACATTTAGAGCCTGCTCAGCAAAGGCATGGGCATGGGCACGCCAAGTGTCGGGGAAATAATCAAGGCACTACGACGGAAGATCCGACAGCGGAGCTCTTTAGGCGTAAACGTGATGCTGATGATGCTCCTCAGAGAAACACCCAAGGATATGGACATAACCACAAAAGTGAAGATTCGGATGTGGAATCCCGTAGACCAAAACGACAAACTGATGAGACCAGCGATGTAAAGGAAATCAGGTTGAGAACGCATCCAAAATCCGGACCAAAAAACCAAGAATCTGAAATTTCGAGACAAAAACGAGAGAATGTTCAAGGTGAACTGAACGAGCTAGAAGATCTTGGAGCGGAAAAATCTGAATCAGGAGGTTTCTTTGAAAAAATTGCAACAACCTTCGTAAACATTTTCAAGCAATTTCTAAAATGGCTAAACGAATAAGAAAAATATATTTCACACTTTTATTTTTTGAGGACCCATAGTACAAATATTATTTTCAATATTTTATCATGTTGCACATTACTTGTCAAAAGTTTATTTTCAGACAAAAAAACTATGGATCAAATCTACCAAATATCTTGTATAAAAATTATTATGAATTGTGTTAACAAATTAAGAATTTTACTACTCTACCACTAGTACACGGTACACGGTACACCTGCACGATTACACAAACACTTACACGACAGACATGGTAGACATGGGCCACAAAGAACACGCCAACACGCGAGCACGCGAACACGACCTTCTTGAGGTAAAAATAAACACTTATTCTATTACAACAAAATCTTACACACAGGGTTAGACTAGGAAACACATTTACTAGTGGTAAATCGGATCTAGTCCAGCCCTGATTATACATTCCTCATTTTTCACTTTGCATTTGTCATTTACTTGAGCGCGCATCGCCACTCCATTTGGTTTTCTGTTCTTTAAAGCAGCAGAATGTCTTAAATTATAAGATCTGGGCATTTTCATCCTTTTATAGACGAGTAAATGCATACTTGAGATGTACGTCTTTGCATGCTTGAATTACCAAAGGGGAGGGGAACGTACAAAGAAAAACATCTCACAATTCTCTCTTGGGTGTATTCTTTATACAGCTGAGAAATTTTACGCAATAAGAATGTGTTTTCAAGAAAGTATTTAATAACATAAACAAGAACTTTTCAAAAAGTCTAAATTTCTTATGTAAATTTTAAAAGCATGATGACTATAGTCATGTAGAGGTCGTGCACTGGACTGGTCCAACATTCTGTTCGTTTGCTTTTTCTTATTTATATACATATATTCATTCTTTCAAAAATTTCTTAATAAAATCCGATAAAAGTACTGCGCAATTTAACATATAGTTTATGTAAGTCGCTACAGTTTGAGAACACATCCGCTTAATATCCGCTTGTACTGCAATGCAATTTATTTGTAATTTACACAGAGAACACAATGGTCCTACTGTAATTGAGTAATTACCTTACAACAACAATCGAAATGTTTGAATTTGTCAAGGTCACCTTGAACAATAACATGAATTCCAAACAATCGTAAAAACCTAATCTTGAATATAATTTAGTTTCCATTATTTCAGGCTCCATGAGAACTGCTAATACACTACCTCGAATTCCTAGTGCTGCAATCGTTCGTCGCAGAAGAGCAACCAATGACACGGAGTGGATATCCACAACTTCCACAACGACAATCGTTGCTGACGATGATGAAGATGATGATGACGAAGATTACGACTATGAACAAGAAGAATCTTTATTCGATAAATTTATTAAAGCCGTTCTATCAGTAATATCAAATATAATTCGTTTCTTTTCATGAGCACAATTCATTCACTTTAAATTATTAATCAAACTTTGTTAACACATGTACTATGTATATTATTATGATTATATATATATTTTATTATGAATATATTCTTATTTTGAGCAAACTAATAATTGAATTTTAAATATTTTAGTTTACAGTAATTATTTAATAAGTTATATATTTTGTTAAAACAGTAATTTCTATAAAATAATCCAATTTATACATATAGCAATATTTATATTACCTTATGCGACGCCTGATTTAATGACAACACAAATAACTCACATATATCTAGAAATTGTAACAGTAATATACAAGCACTCACTATAACAAGACAATTACAAATATAAAGAAATTACAATAATATTTTTGCTAAAGGCTTCTAATATTTAATATTTGCTACAGGCACGCGCTGACTTAATGCAGACGATTATTAATGGCCATAGCAGGTCTAATACCTGTTGAACAAAACATAAACTATTCCATTATGGCGGTATTCTACTGTAGAATTTTGAAAAAATCGAAAATTTTTTTTCTCATATTTTCAAAGTTTAGATATTCAAAAATATGTCATTAAAAGGATTTTTCAAAATTCCTATTATTTCATGAGATATAGCCATATAATAATATATAGTTATATGTATTATTATATGAGTTATAAAACTTTGAAAGCGTTTTTCTGGGAACTACTTTTTTCGAGCTGGCGGTAATGATATCTCAAGTTCTAATGAACTGATTCACTTCAAATTTGAAGAGGATGTTCCCTATATGTCGCTACATCGCGTGAACCACGCCCAAAACTATAACTTCTCATTTAGTATTTTTTTAAAATTCGGAATTGTTAAAAAAAGATGAAAAAAAATATTTTTTTTTTCAAACTGCCGCCATTTTGAGAAAAAAAATTTCTTTAGCTTATCCAAGGTTCATGCGATAGCGGCATCTATAATAATTAGGAATCCGTCTGTTTTTTATGTTTCAGAACACCAGGAGGGTTGGAATCATGCACGCCAGGACACCATCTTTTTTGTTGACCACTCACTTTGACTGCATATAACTTTGTCAATTTTAATTATTTTTTTTTTAAATTTTTTTTATGTAATAATAAAACATCAATAAACAAATAATAAAAAAATTGATTGTAAAAATATTTTTTGTTTGCTTCGTACAGCGCTTCAAAAACCGGGCGAAATTCATGCCTCTACAGTAGAATACCCCCTTATATACTACTGGTTAATAAATATCGCATAAGGTTTAAATAAATATATGAAATATTTTTAAGCCTGAAGAGCAGGCAACGTAAATTACGTTTTATAAAATCAAGTCAATGTTATCGTTGTTTAAAATCAAAGTTAATCAAGTTATGAATATTTTTTTATATTTTATATATTTTATAAGTAAATTTTTTTATATTTTTCAAATTTCGTTATGAATTGAGTTATGTCTTCTACACATATAATTGATGAGCTCTTCAATTACATTAAAAATATATACGCTTTTCCAGTTTTTATCAAACAATTTAAAATTCATGGCCTTTTTTTCTAATAATTTAAAAAAAAAATTTTTTTATATATTTTAAGTTTTTTGATGGGATTATGTCCGCTATATGTTAAATTGATGAACTCTGCAATTAAATTTAACTTATATATGTATTTCTAAATTCAATGCAACTTTTTAAAAAAAAAAATTTCTAAAACTTAAATTGTTAAATTAGTTTTAGTAAAAGTAAAAAGAAACTTAGTTGTTAATTTAGTTTTTTTATGCTGATTTTAATAAAAAAAAATCAGTTTTAAAAATCAGGAAGAGTTCTTCTTACTTTTCATAAAAATTGATCAAAATAGTTTCTTATTTTTATAACGGAAATTAACATAATTTTGAATGATTTCGAATTTGTAACTCATTTTTAGATGACTGTTTTTGTTTACGAAATATCAGCATATGAAAGCCGAAATGTAATCGATTTTAAAAAATATTTTCTTATTTCGCAATTAATAGGAAAAGCTACGTTAAAAAACCTTACTCATTATTTTTTAATACAACAATATAATATTTTTAAGAAAATGTCCATAATTTATATAAGGTGACATAAATGCCAGAAAATCGTAGATATTTAAAATGTAACGACGCAGTTCTTTATTTTATAGCATAACAAACTTAACTGCATAAAAAAAATTAAAAAAAACGTAAAAAAAAATTAGAAAAAAATATCCATAAAGTCATAAGCCAGAGAACGTAAAAAATAAAATTGGAATGAAGCAGCAATCCGTTATTTTAAATTATACATTATCTATGTATATATATATATGCTGCTATAGTATTAACGTGAGGATCAGGCGCTCCGAAACGTAATTCTTTAACAACTTTTATAAAATAATGGACCTTTGTTTCTAAAACCGAACTTTTATATATTTGAAATTTTTTTTAATATCTTATATCAGTTTTCAAATAATCAGTGTTTAAAATAAGCATTTTGAATTTATTATTGTTTACGTAAAAGCCAAAAAAGCACAAATATTTAAATTTTAGTAGTTCAGATAATAACTTCAGGTGTAGTGGGTATTAAAAAATTGCAAAAATAAACTTGAGGCTTAGAAAAACACATGACTTTTGAAGAAAGTTGTATAAATGCCAGATAAATCTAAATATTTTAAATTTAATTAAACAGTTCGATAAAAAATTGGACAAATTAAAAATATTATTTTTCAAAGATATGTCTATTAATATTATAAAAGCCTTTGCACTTAAGGCAAACAAATTATTCATTCCCATTCCTGAGAGTGTATTATAACAGTGTTATTTAGGTTGCATACTTTTTTGGTGCAAAGAAATCTAGTCGTCATCTATTGAACGAATAATAAACCATATATTTTAAGCTACTTGTCAAGAGATGTCGCTGTTAGAAGCTCAGAGCTTTGATAAAATATTTTAAATAGTTCAATTTCAAATAATAATTAAACACGACTTTATATATGTGTTATAATAACTACTTTTGTACTTGTGTACTTTTTGCTATATTTATAAGAAGATAAAAAATTAAATATGTACTTCTAAATTAATTTTTTTCTGATGAAAACTTTCCGTTTAATTTTTTTGAGCCAGTTATTAAAAGTGCTATTAAATCTTCGCTTCAAAAGTAAATTGTAAGTATTAATATAATAGTAAGTCATAAATAATATGTTTAATAAACATTCGCTTGCTTCTGTGCCTATGCGATGATCTAACTAAGAAGTTACAATAATCATGATACTTTAGCGCCTGAGCTGAATGCTACTACTAATACTCCAAAAATTTGTTATTCTTGACGGAAACATAATTAGAAAATAATACCAATTCCTTGGTTAAAGGTATGCGTTAATAAGTCCGCACGGCATGCATCGATTGCATCAGGCAAATGAATTCCAGTGTTATTTTTATGGATAGTCAGGCAAGTGCCTCACACCTTGCCACTCATCTGCCTCACATCTTGTTTCCATGAACTACTTTTGAAGATGAGTCTGTTTTTCTTAATATTCCTTTCCTCTTCTGCAATCCCTTTTCATTGCTCGTCTGCTGGGTACTAAAGTCAGAATGTTGAACATTTAATTTATTTAGCGATTATTTTGCACATGCTTTTATTGAATTGGTTCGATACAAACAGACAAATTGGAGACAAATGCTGATTTGTGAACACTTGTACCTGTATATTTTTGTATAGTACTAAACAAATGCAAATAATTGTATACAAGTGATACAAAGCATAACACAAAATAAAACTACAATAATAATATATATTTATGTATATATATAAATATTATGTTTTAATATGTGGTATCACTGAACTGCACTGAACTTTAGTTAAGTGCACTCCCTTCACCCTTCATTCCCTTCAAATGTTGAGTCGCCGAGCATCTTAGTTCACTAACCCAATGATGGCGACTTATGGCGCCTAAAGCGACATTGAGTCGCCGAGCATCTTAGTTCACTAACCCAACACTGGCGGACGGAGGGCGCCATAAGCGACATTGAAGAATTGTACACTAAGTGAGGATACCCTGACTTGTACGAGTATATCAGTAGCGTTCGATTTGCTGACACGAGACCCGTTCACCCGTACTCTCCATATACTAAGATGACGTAATGGGCAAGTTGCGTACGAACAGTGAACGCACGCGTTCAAGCAAGTGCAGTGATACATAGAATACTTAATACGATTCGTCCCATGACTTCGATGCGAACAAGTGAACACTTAACTTAATACGTGAAGACTTGCAAAATAATTCAAATTTAACATTTACTTTATGGTGTTTTTTATTAAAGAACAACTCGTTTGGACTTTCCTTCTTAACTTTCGGTACTATGCAGGTTTTTTGATTTTCAATTACAAACGAGTATATTATCCTAAAATATTTATTTATCGCGTTCTTCATTGAAAAAAGAAGATTTATTCTTGTTAACTTTCTTACTAAGAAACACCATTTTAATTATACTTTTTCACAAGTCTTTACAAAACATTGGAAAATTTACTATTTCATAGAAGAAATAATTTTACATTTTTATAATTTTTAAATAAAGCCAAAATAAAGTGTGACACTTTATTTTGACATACCTATCACAGAATGTCCTCTAAGCAGGACAGATAGTAATAATCTTTAGTAATCAAATAAAAAAAAAATTAACAAGTCTGAATTTTTCCTTCATCCAAAAAATAAAGAAAGTTGTATTAAAAATTTTAATTTTATACTTGATAAACAATAATTTTTTCAATAAAGAAATACTAAATTGATTCTTAAATTTAAATATAAGGAATTTTAGGAATATACTGAATAAGCTTTCGATGTTCATTAGTTATATACATACTCGTATATTCTATTTATAAAAGTTTTCATTTTTAGGTGTATATTTCTGGGAGTATACTAGATTGCAACGAAGAATAAGTTCTTTATCTTTCAACTTACGATATGGTAACACCATTGAACACCATGTGTCACTGACTTTAGTAAACGGGGCTTGGCAAACTGAATTAATTTCTTATCCGTGGTGTATATTTGCATTAACTTCAATTCGTACGTAAAGTTTGATTCTTAGTGACAAATATTTGAAAATTGTTCATTGTGTTTATTTGATTTATATCGAAAAGTTTCGTTCTACAAAATGATGGTACAGTACTCTAAATTAGGTTATGTGAATTATTTATAGTATCGTATTAATATCAATTCCAATTATAGTAATATTCAATAGATCAAGAAACTTTTATTTTAGTGTTATTTATTAAATCATTTTTTTTTTAAAGAATCCAAATGAAGATACTGAGTGGAATGATGTCTTACGAGCAAAAGGAATTATTCCTCCAAAGGAAGCTGAAATTTCAGAAGAGGCTATTGTTTCCATGCTTGAAGAAACTATAGAATCAAAAATAGAAAAAAGTAACAAATTAACTTTAAAATTTCATGTATGAGTACGATTTCAATGTTATTATTATTATTATGTATGTATAAACACTTATTTATTTACTTTATTAGTACTCATAATATTAACATTTTAATTCACTATTGATCAATGGTTTTTAATTTAATATCTTATATTGCAATTTACTTGCAGGTAGATATTAAACAGCAATCATTAGTGTGCCTTGATTATATGTATATAAATAATGGTTAGCGTCCACAGTTCAGCACGGAAAGCAGTGTCTTTGTGCCCGCTAACCTTTATACATCTAAAATTTCTTTCATTTTACCAACTATTGACCAGTTAAGTGCTAAAAATTCGCTACGTATAGTACGTAAGCATAACTGCTTCTTTTTGAATGAACAAAATTGATATTTACACGTGATTATGGTTATTTAAATTAGGTACACTTTAAGCTAACCACGGTCTTATCTTTAAAAAAATATAATCACAAACCGAAACCGAAAAATCACAAACATAACTTTTATAAATATATGAGTTTTAAAGTACATTAATGTTAAGTAAATATTACATAAATGTATGTTGCAGTTTGTTTATTATTACAACTGCTTCCAGACACGGAAATTCCATTTACTTCACAGATCGTTTAGTTATTTGTAACCTCCACTCATAACATTCAATACATAATAATATATACCGTCTTTTAATTCTCAGTGATTTGTTTTCAAAATAATTTTTATTTTAATTCTGTATTGTTTTAATAGGAAATAAAGAAATATCTGAGTTAGATTTGGACGGCCTAGATGAACTTGAGGATTCTGAAGATGAGGCAGTGCTTTTGGAATACCGAAAGCAAAGGATTGCTGAAATGAAAGAATTTGCAAATAAAGCTAAATATGGATCTTTGAGGGAAATATCAGGGCAGGATTATGTTACAGAAGTAAATAAAGCCGGAGAAGGTGTTTGGGTTGTTTTGCACCTGTACAAACAAGGGTAAATGCGAAATTTTATTATCGTAATATACTAAATTTACAATCACCACTTTTTTTTACCATTGTATTTTTTTCAGAATACCGCTTTGTTCTCTTTTAAATCAGTACTTAAATGAACTGGCGAGAAAGTTTCCAACTACAAAATTTTTAAAATCTATTGCTTCAACTTGTATTCCAAACTTTCCTGAGAAAAATTTACCTAGTGTGTTTATTTATTTTGAAGGCGATCTTAGAAAACAGTTGGTAGGACCGTTGGAATTTCGGGGACCTAACATTACAATTGAAGGTGTGTGTATATCCCTTTTTCTTAATTAAGCTTGTATATTTTTAAAAAAATTAATGACAAATTTGTTTTAGAATTGGAATTTATCATCGGAAAAACAAAAGCTATTCCTACGGATATAACTGAGGATCCTCGTCCTGCTATTAAAGATAAACTTTTCAGTGATTTAGCTGATTCTAATGATTGGTAATCATGGTATCATTTCAAAAAGCGTTGATGATTTTTCTTATGTACAAGAAATGTATACAGAAAGTATATTATTAATAATTTGTATATAAAAATATATTGTGAATAATATATCTGAATACAAATTTATTTATTTATTAATTGATTTTTATTTATGTTTAATGGCAACTTGTAGTTTGACGCTGAAAAATCTTTCGATAGACAAAGAAAAAAAAGGTTTCGAGATAGAATTAAATTTATTAAATAAAAAACATCATATATTTTTTCATTTTGATCTTTAATTGAGTTTATTGTTACCATCTATATATATATATCTATATATATAATTTGTATACATATATATATATATTTATTACTGTACGTGTTTTTTAAAGGAATATGTTTAACAAATATCTGTTTCTGAAAAAAACACATACCTTTCGAAATAAATTTGACCTTTTCGAGGGTTAGGTAAATTTGAATGTATGTACAGCCCTTTTTCTTTTAACGAGCAGTAGAGCATACATTACATTATTGTCACGTAATTTTTAAATTGTGTCAATAACGTTGATTGGTGTTTCATAAATTAATAAAATTGTTGATGACATTTGCTATAGTTCACTTTTATATACATATATATCAAATATGAATAGTTATGTTAGTATGTATGTAGCAAGTTGACTTTCAGATCGTTCTGAAAGGGACAACAAAGTCTCTGCATTTTCATTTATTTAATCTAAGGACAGAGGCACTCATCCAACTGGAACCTTTTCACCAAAATTTAAGGCAGATATTACACCTCGACAACATAATTATGAATATAAATAAACCAACAGAAAAATTGTAACTTAATTAAATGTATTAAAAGGAAAATATGTAACGTTCATATTTTCTAATATTCAATATGAATTGCACAAGTTTGGGGCAAAATTGAAGGTACGCATATATTAAAACTATAACCAAACATACCTAATTGTGATACTTAATTTAAATAATTAAATGACTTATAGTTCCATTGACCATTATTGATCATAAATTTTCAGTGATTTATTCGTTTACATAATAATGGAAGTAAGACAATAACAATCAACTTTCATAATTATTTATAATCCATTAAAATATAACATTTTGAAATCGGAAATTAAATGACATAATCATAACAAATTTTGTGATAAATATGCAGCTTATTTATTGAATATTATCATAGTTTAGGTTTACTTAGACTCAATGCATTCCGGTTTTGCTGATCCTTTTGAAGTTCCAGCTGTATTGTTATTTTGAAAGCCTGGTGGAAGTGGAATATATTTATGTTCCAAATTTGAGCTAAATCCGTTAGACGCAGTACTATTGTAGAAACTTTGTGGTTCCGAATTTAACCAAGATGTGTTTAAGTTTAAATTTGGTATATTTGGCATTCCCATGTTGTGATTAATTCCCAAATTAATATTTTGATGGTTGGATGAGATACTGTTCTGGCCTAGCATGGAAGATGACAGATTTAACATATTTCCAGAAGCTAGACTCGATGGTCTGGTTGATTGCACATGCCCCTGCATATGTCCTTGCTGTTGAGAGGGTTGTTGACAGAACTGGTTGCTGTGATGCGAAAACTGTGTTGCAGAATTTGGTTGAGATTGATGATTACTTGGGAACGAATGTAATCCTGAATGTAGTAACGCCTGTGGAGTAGGAATATACAATGGCTTCTGTCCAAGTGGATGTCCTATGAAAAGTCCTTCACGGCGATCATTATCCCGTTTTTCGTTATAAGAATTAGCATAGTTACGAGAAGTAATCATTATAGCTGGATCCATTGTTGTCCAATCAGAACACATGTTGTAATCTAATTAAGAAAAGTTCTTAGATTACAACTTAAATATGCATTTACAAATCATTTAAATAACACAACTGCGAATCATATATATATATCATAATATATATGTACATAGCGTGTGTATACATTAGCAGTCTCCAATGTTTATCAAAGATATTAGTATATACAGCACTGTTTACAATAACGAGAAGCACAACATCTGCACCTGGAACTTACTTTTTGCACACATTTGGCTAGTATGTTGTTGATTTTGCGAAGACTGCTGCGGCATTTGTTGCTGATGGCTAGGTTGCTGATGTAGCTGTTGCTGTAATTGCTGATGTTGTGTATAATTATTCATAGAAGTATTCCAATTATTACTGGGACCAGCCGTTGTGGAACTATTCATATGTGGAAGTATTTTGCTACCTACGTATTCAAATGTTATAAACAAAATAATGTTAAAAATAAAAATAGTACACATTGTACGTATAAAATCGAATTAATAATTGAATTTACCTTGAGCACGTGGAATACCGATTCCAAAGGCATTCATGTGATTGAAACCTGGAGGGGGTAAACGTGTTCGTTGGCTGATTCCTTCATTAAATTTGTTACCATTACTTAACCTGAATGAAATTATAATAAAGGCACAAGATTAGGAAATAATATAGTAATGTTTGATGTGTCTTAACTGTACAAATATTAACTGTGCATACCTATCTCTACCATGAGATTGTTGCTGTATAATTTCGTTTTCAATTAATTCTGCCAACGCTTTCTGAGTTTCATGGAATGGATCAAAACCTGAAATTAAAAAAAAAAAAAATAGTTACCACATTTCATGGATAAAGTAAATTGTGTCAAAACCCGTATTATTTACCTAAATCATCATCTACTGAAATATTACGGTTGTTCTGGTTATAATTTTGCTGCGTAGATAAATGCTGAAGGTTCTGTTGATTATACATAACATTATGTTGCCCAATGTGATCTATATATTTTGGTTCATTTAATCTTTGTGACTGTGTTACGGAACTTATCTGATTTCCCATTAAACCATTACAATATTCGGCATATTGGGAATTAACTCTATTATCAATATAACTGTTCCCAAGTTGTTGTGCATTTGACGACTGCGACTGTATGTTTTCATAACCATTGTTAGATTGAACATTGTTTGTGAATGGTAGATTTGTATTTGAAGTTACGTTTGATCTAGAACCCGATAAATTAAAATTGTCTACATTGTCGTATTTGCTTTTATATAAATCCGTTAAAAATTGACTCATTGAATTCGGATAAGGTGGTTCATACACTGGGCCATTTTCTAATAAGCTATGCTCTTCCACATCAGATTGTACTTCACTGTTGCTTCCCCCATTAGAATATTCCCCTGCAAATGATATAAAAAAATTAACAAACTTATAATTAAATATCTAAAATAAAGAGCTTTAAATTATACCATTTGCTTGTAAATTTTGAAAATCTTGTAAATGTGTATGAGTTATGCCATTTGTTAGAGATGGAGAAGTGATTAAGGAATCTCTTGTTTGAGACGGTCTCAATGGTATATTTCCTCCAATCCTTACGTCAGTGTGATCCCTTCCATTTGCCGTGGCAAACCCAAAAGCTGCTTGCCAATCTTCACTTGAATTTATTGGTGGCAATAAGTCCGTTAGTAATGATGAATTTAATGGATATTGGGGCATATTATGTACGAATAAACTACTGCGATTGTCATCATTCATTAATGTTTTTGAAGAATGCCTTTGCCTATGTTCACTATCTATTTCAGAATCTGCAGACAATTCAAAAAATGGTGATCTTGCAAGTGAATCAGGACTAATACTATGACTTCCTGCAGAGCTGCTTAACGCTTGATCCATGTTTAGATATTTCTTATAAGAGTGAGAAGTGGAAAAAAAGCTATTGTTGTCATCAAATATATTTAAACGAGATAATTGTGCTGCAAGAAAAATGTCAAAATAATTATTTAACATAATTATAAATTATTTAATAGTGTTGTGCAGTGTAATGTTTACCTGTTTGGTCAGTCAGTGTATTTGATTCTGATAAACTATTATCTCCAGCACTATTAGAATTATGCTCTCTAGAATATAAATTATTTTGACTATCCACTGATTTTGTCTTTTGCGAATCTGAGTCGTTTGTACTGTCACTACTCTCTGCATTTTGGGGTTCTGGCGAAGTATCTCCGCTGCTCAAACTTTGTGTAGACATGTTTATTTTATCAATGGCGATTTTGCCTCTGTTATTCTTTGAAGTATTTATGCCAGTGAGATGTGTATCACCCTTTAATTTATAATTTTGTTGTATACCTGAAGATGTTATCGTACTTGTTTTATTATTTGAGAGTTTATCTTTACTTTTATCCTTTTGTTTACTGCTTGTTTTATTTGTGTCATTTTTATCAGATTTATCCATTTTATTTTTAACTTCTTGTTTTACTGTAATAAAATTATTATTAAATAAATCTCGTTAAAAATATGGATATAGTAAAAAACAATGTTAATAATGTTAATTAAATTAGGTCCTAATCATCAAAAAACAGGAAGATTAGTAAGTAAAGAGTGTTATAAATATTCAAGTAACAAAAAAAAAACATTAGTTAAATTAAAATAATTAATACAATGAATGCCAGCTAAGTTAATTGTCGTACCTGATTCTTTTAGAGTATGTATAGTTTTCTTATCTTTGACTGTCGTATTTTGTTGTGGAGTTGATGAAAGACTTGGCCAAGCTTCTTTGCTTTGTGTAGGTAAAGAAGGTGGTGGAGCTGCAGTGGCTGCTGGCTGTGTCCTAAAATATTGTTTGGGTAATTAGAAAACTTCATTGAATTAATTAATATTATAATCTAAGCGATATTAGAAACTAACCGTTCCTGCTTGTTTTGACTTGTTGCCGTAGATTTTATCAGTGTATCGTGTAAAGTCTTCTCATATTCTTGATGTTTACCTTGATGCATTTCTTCTTTTGTAAAACTAGCCTCCTGGTCTGCTGAAAAATTGAATCTTTAAAATGAATCTCAAATCACAAAAACAAATTTGACCTCTTCCTGCATTCTACTTTTCACCGTAACCTATCGATTAATATTAAGTTGCTTCTTATATCCATTTAGACATCAAAGCTGTTGAATACTACATAATATACTGCAATTATTAAAAATTATGAAAAACAAGTTCTACTTACAACTAAAGAAATATAAAAATTGATTATGTTTATTATAATCAAGAATTATTACATATAATTTCGATACTACTAACTGTTTCTAACCTTTGTTAATATCCAAATTTCTAATTGCTTCAGCTTGAATCTTCAGATTCAATTAGAACTTACACGTTATGACATAAAATATTAAATTTTTCTCTTTTTCGAATACTCAAATATTCACAGTCTACACAAAATCAAATTATTAAGGGTGTTTGTCTCAGAAGTCGACGTCAAGCCGGAATTGGGTCATAGGCCAAGTCATAACAGTTATCACAAAAATATTTAACAAATTTAAGTTGAATATTATAAAAATTATTGGCATTTAAAAAAAATCGAGAAAATCTGCACCCTGTAACAGACAGTCTTTTCACTCCTGTTGCTACAAATTTTAACTTATAATATTTTTTTTTGTTTGATCCTGAATAATGTTTCTGTAAACTCTTGCCTAAAATGTAAAGCCAACTGCTCCAGATTGGAAGCCACTTTATGTCCAACCAAATATTCAAAATTAATACTTCGCCCAACTTTGAGTGACTGTACTGAAAAAAAAAGGACTATGCGAGTTTGGCAAGTAACAAAAAGTTGGCGCATTTAAAGAGGATTCCAAAATGATACGACACTTGCCAGATTATTTCTTAAATTGTGGACAATTTAATTTTCTTCTTTTGCGAGGTAACCCAGTTTTGAACAAATTTTTCTTACTTACTTAAAAATGATTATAGTGGCTTTCCTCAAGGCCATAACTTAATGATTTTACTTTGAGTGAAACGGAGAGAGTCGTTTTACGAAGTGCGAGCCGAGACGGATAGTGACGCTAACGTAACAGAGGCGGCGAGAGTCGTTTTACGAAGTGTGAGCGAGACAGATGGTCGGATGAGTCGACATTTAAAAAAGATAGTTACATTAACATGCATAACTTACACGAGTGGCACGTAGAAAACCCAAATTTGATAAAATGCGCCAACCAAATGGTCTGGAAAACGCGCTGGCCACGAGATTTGGATTTTCTACGTGCCACAGTTTATTTAAAGCCCATTGAAAATTTGGTTGGCGCATTTTATCAAATTTGAATTTTCTACATACCACTCGTGTAAGTTATGCATGTTAATGTAACCATCTTTTTTAAATGTCGACTCATCCGACTATAAAACTATCTGTCTCGCTCACACTTCGTAAGACGACTCTCACCGCCTCTGTTACGTTACCGTCACTATCCGTCTCGACTCACACTTCATAAAACAATTCTCTCCGTCTCACTCAAACTACGATCATAAAGTTATGGCCTTGAGGAAAGCCTTGGGTACACTACAATCATTTTTAAGTAAGTAAGAAAAATTTGTTCAAAACTAGGTTACTTTGCAAAAGAAGAAATTGTCCACAATTTCAGAAATAATCTGACAAGTGTACCATTTTGGAATCCTCAAAATTAAATGCGCCAACTTTTAGTGTTACTTGCCAAACTAGCATAGTCCTTTTTTTTCAGTACAGTCACTCAAAGTTGGACCAGTATTAATTTCGAATATTTGATTGGACAAAAAGTGGCAATTTCTTCCAAGCTGGAGCAGTTGGTTTTACATTTTAGGCAAGAGTTTACAGAAACATTATTCAGGATCAAACAAACAAAAAATATTATAAGTTAAAATTTGTAGCAACAGGAGTGAAAAGACAGTCACAGGGTGCAGATTTTCTCGAATTTTTTTAAATGCCAATAATTTTTAAAATATTCAACTTACATTTTTTTAAATATTTTTCTGGTAACTGTTATGACTTGGCCCAATTCCGGCTTGACGTCGACTTCGGGGACACCCTGTATATACTTGTTATCTACAATGAATAAATATATAAGACATGGAAAAGCAATAAATAGTAAAAGGTCAATTTAACTTACCAAATTCATGAAGATACATGCAGTCTTGCTTTGGACAGGGTAGGTTCTTCATAAAATGGCTACAATATTTAGTAGTTCCCAAACTAGTTTTAATGATTCTCCCATCCATTACTATATTATTGACAGACTGTATTGCTCTCAAGGCATCATTATTATGGGAATATGTAACATACGCTGAAGCAGAGGGCCCCTGGAATGAAATACATTACATTATTTTATTCTGAAGAAAATGAGTAGTAGTAGATACGTGTAGCTTGAACTTACCTGTGGCCCGGCATAAGCAGTACTTTGATTTATTACAACTTTCAAAATTCGTCCAAATTTCCCGAAATATTCATGCTTTTTTAATATCTGTAAATATTTATATGATTATATTAATGAATACATTGTGAATTACTTCATTGGTTTAAAAAAAATAGTTACTTCCGAATCTGCTAATCTCATTGGCAATCCAACAACGAACACTAGATTTTTTTGTACAACTCGAACATTTGCTAAATGTTTTCGACTTTCAGAAATTTTCTGCTTCCGCTGTTGATCTTGATGTCGCTTTTTTGCCTTTAATTCAGCAAGCTATAAAAATTTGCAATTAAAAATTGTTTAAATAATAATACATCTACATTGTAGCATACAAAAACACACACTCAACATATATATATATAGATTATATTTACCTGTTCTTGTGTCAAAGGCGTAAAATCAGCTGGATTTTCTGGATAAGCTTTACGACACGCTGGACATAGCCCATTTCCATCAGTACGAATTTTATGCCAACAAAATCGACATATCTGGAACGTAATAAACCTTTATACGTACAAGAATATGTATTTATGAAAATTTATGAAACTTGGAGATTACAGATTTCTTTAATGGTTTAAAAGCATATTTAAAACTTAATAGTGATATGATCAATAAATAAATAGAGCCCCTTAATATAAAAAAAATATTAATATTGTTCTCACGCTTAGCAGTCAAAATGAGTACAATTTCTGCAATTGTTATAAATAAGATTTGCCGTGTCTCTCCATGATTTGTTAGTCAATAAAAAAAAGAAAATCAAAACATAAAAATTAGAAAGACAATTATAGATTTATAACGAGGGAGTGCCTTCTCAACTATTATAGATAGCACTAGACAGACTTATATACAAATACTCGGTAGACCATGTACGCGACAAGTAAACATATATATAAATATAATAAGAACATGGGATGTTTAATATGGAATGTTCAATACAATAACTTTTAATAAAACTTTATTTTTATACATTATTATTATACAAGGTTACCTGATAAAAACAAGTACAGGCGAAAAACGTTAAATCATCCACTTCTAAGGGTTGAATACATAGTGGACATTCCTTTAGTTCTTCTCCTATCTGATTTAACACAGACATTTTCGATAAATTGGATAATTTCGTCACCTGGCAGATGTACAACGTAACTTTCAAACCTTAACTTTCAATATATGGTGGTGTCCAATATTTTTCCAAATTGTGATTCAAAATTCTTGTAACACTTCTATTATGAATTGCAATTATTCAAAATAATCGAACAGTAGCTATAATTCTGAAACAAATAAAAAATGGTTATTATTAAATGTTATAAGAATTGCTACAGTATATTTATTATTATACAAATATAATGTATATCGACAAAGAGCCACGAAAGTTCAGTCCATTTAAAAAATGTTGAAATAGTAACTTATTTTACCATATTGCTTTATTATATGAAAGTTTTCAATTATTTGTATTTTTCAGTGAAACAATGAGGTACAAATTTTACTTTAATGATTTTTAACCTATAATTTTTAACAACTCATGGAGAGTAATCTAACAGGTTATGAACCAAACCAGGTGGAGGTATATAACAAAAGATACATTTAGTATACAATTCTTACAAAATATTCACATACGAATAAATAAATAGTTAATGGAATCCTAAGCGTACTCATATACTATCCGTAAAGATTGATGACCGCAAATGACACTGACAAATTTTTTGATACTAGTTCATCGGAGCTTATATTTAAATTGGTTAAAACTGACAATTCCATGTCTTTAAAATAAAGCATGCACTGTACACTTAATCTTTGCACCTATTTTCAAACAATGGAAACTGACGTCAAAAAACAATCACTTTTTATCTCACGTCATAGTTTTTGGTTTAACTGTCAAGCAATATGCCAATTGCCATGTTGCAAATGCATCAATTTATGATCACAATTTCCGCATACACCCCATTATTAATAGCACAAAAATAAAGAATAATTATTTCAACATTATATACCCATTCCAATTAGATACTTAAAAGTAGTAACTTTTAGAAACTCGAACTAAATTAATAGCCCGTTATTTTATTAATTACGTACCCAGGATTTATGCAACTTAATTTTAAGACAAATGTCTGACTTAACAAAAAAAATAACAGAAAATATTCCACAGCATCAACCAAACAATTATTTCATAGAAATATATAACAAACTGATTCATATCACAATAACTCGCTGCAGTAATTAATATAAAACTGAATTTCCTAAAAATATGTCAAAAATCAATGTTTACTTACGTTTTCTAGTCACTAGAACGAAAGCCTATGAGTGAATTAATGTCGACCGTTTCCGGCTACAGCGCCACTGTCCAATTTACAATACACAAAAGCATCCGTTCATGTTCACAAACTATTTTATTATATTATAATATACTCCTATTTTACAAATTAGACCATGTTAATTTAATTTTTGTTTTAATACAACATACAAAATTTATACGGATTTATATACATTTATTGGTATGGCACTTATAGCCGGACTTCACTTAAGAGTTCTATGTTTATATGCATATATTAATCCATAGCATAATATTTTACCTGTTTATTGTTCCAATTTTACAGTACACTGGAAATTATAACTATATTTCTTATATATAATAATTGATTTTTAAATAAAGTAAGAGACATATGTTACGTATGCATTTTTTAAGATTGTAACTTTTCTAGTTAACTTAGGTGCGTACCCGTACAATCCGTATTATGTTAACCGTGTACAATAATGGAAACAATATGATCGGTTGTTCAGACAATCATGAGAAGCCAGTAATAAAAAATGACATAAATAAATACTCACTTTCTGAGTATCATATCACTACATAAGAATAATTATTTAAATATATATATGTTTTGCAATTGCTAATTGCAATTTAATATACAGCAATGGAAATTATTATAAATAAAATAAACTGGGATTGAGCAGTAGTTAAAAGTAGTTTACATAATCACACATAGATGGCAAAATAAATACAAGATGAAATGTACATTAATGAATCATGGAATTTTTAATTTAAATTCTCAGAATAATATTTGTCATTCATAATTAGAAGTATGCGTAGCTGAAAATCCTTCGGTAATTTTAAATATAATTAAACGTAAACCTTTTCTACGATATTTTAATGCCTTGCTTCTCAAAATTTTGTATCGTATAATTTTATGAAAATGTGTGTTATGATTTTTATTATTTCTGAAGAGTTGATTTTCTTTTAGAATTCGAAACATAAAATGAAATTATATTACTTCTGTCCATAGTTAAATTTTCACAATGCTTTGAAAAGTTTCTTATGCTTTCTCCGAGAAGCATCCCAAATTTTTATCCTTGGATTTAATAAAACAAAATTGGCACTGGAATGAATTAAAGTTGAGATGAAAAATTATTACTGAAAATTTGATGCATTTTCAACAGAGTCTTAAAATAATAAACAAGAAGATATATAATTGACAAAACTAAAGCATTTTTAATTAATCACACGAACATAACAAAAGTTACCTTTTACATTAACAATGTTACCTAAAATACAACGTTATTTGAATAACTTTACTACTTTTAGAATTATTATTTTATTTAATTATGTTTGACATACGCATTCGAAATAAGTTCAATTATTTATAAATTATTTTATTGTTTACCTAATATTTCCAATATCTCGGTTTGGCTGTGGTACTGATTGACGAGGGTCTATTACATATATTGGTCTCCTCTATCACCATTCCTTTCATAATACTCCTTTCTCTTTTCGGGCCTCCTCCCCACCCTCCTACTCTACTCTCCTCCCTATCAAACAAAATAATAATAAAAAAAATCAAAGGCTTATGTACACGACGTATGCGACCTTTTAATGCTCTAAATTATTGAAGAGTTTTCGGTTGGTCGCTTAAGTCTTAGATTTAAAGTGGACTGAATGATTTGTTAACTTGACACAGAAATATAATATTTCTTGTTACTACGAATAATTTGTTGTCTTATACTAGAACAATGGTTCTAATATCTATATCTATTGTATGGTGACGGTAAGTTTGAACTAGGCAATAATGCTATATACTAGGTTCTACGACAACGATGTATTCTACTAATTAAATTGATTGTATTGCAACGATATGTTTGGTCTATGTAATAATGCTATATACTAGGTTCTACGACAGCGATGGGTTCTACTAACTAAATTGATTGTATTGCAACGATAAGTTTGGTCTAGATAATAATGCTATATACCAGGTTCTACGACAGCGATGGGTTCTACTAACTAAATTGATTGTATTGCAACGATAAGTTTGGTCTAGATAATAATGCTATATACCAGGTTCTACGACAGCGATGGGTTCTACTAACTAAATTGATTGTATTGCAACGATAAGTTTGGTCTAGATAATAATGCTATATACCAGGTTCTACGACAGCGATGGGTTCTACTAACTAAATTGATTGTATTGCAACGATAAGTTTGGTCTAGATAATAATGCTATATACCAGGTTCTACGACAGCGATGGGTTCTACTAACTAAATTGATTGTATTGCAACGATAAGTTTGGTCTAGATAATAATGCTATATACCAGATTCTACGACAGCGATGGGTTCTACTAACTAAATTGATTGTATTGCGACGATAGGTTTGAACTAGGTAATAATGCTATAACATACTAGTTTCTACGGCAACGATGAGTTTTACTAACTAAATTTATTATAAGTTTGCTAATACGAGGTTATATTGAATATAATATATAATATACATCTGCGACAATGTTGATGATGGAATAATTCTAATTATCAAACGTAAACTATTATTTATTATAGCGAAGTGTTTGCCTTAAATCATTTGGGCGGTAACAATATTTGGAATAGCAGAATGCTTTTTACTAGAAACAATTAAGCAGCGGTTTGGTTATATTAACTATTTGTATTAAGTATTAGTTTATTTGTCATATTTTATATTCATTATATTATTAACATATGCAGATTGTTACGACTTTGAATGGTTACGTGATGCTTACGAAATTAGCTTGGACGGAAATTGTATTTTTATAATGTTTAAATAATAATATCACTCTGGAGTTACTTAATATTAATTATATCTTTTAACGAATATTTTGCTTAAACATTAGCAGCATATGTTATTTTTATTGAATTTAAAATTATTTTATTACGACTCCTTATAAGTAATTTGTAGATGACGGTAATTGTTACGGTAGACTCACATTACACACTTATTAACTAAATTTAACACATACGGACAACGCCAGTTGATACAATCAAAACATGATGATAAGTCTCTAATATCAGACTTCTAAAACTCATATCACAACTTCAGTATGTTTCTTTTGTCATTTCTTATAATTTTTTCCTTTGTTTTCTAATTCTCAATATCTAACAAAACTCTTCAATAATATAATAAATATTCAATATCCAACATCCAACATCAATCAACAAACAACAACAAACAACAACAACATCGAATTGGTAAAATAAATAGAATTATTTATTTACGAAAAAATTTGGAACACAAGAGAACTTACATACAAAATGAATCATATTTTATATGTGAGAGCTAATTTTGAAACATAAAATTGTATTGAAAAATTGTGAGAAAATTAAACTTTACTTTAAATTAAAAATTATTTTAAATAGTTCTATTTTAATTTTAATTTTTTAGGATTGTGTACTTAACAGCTTATATTTACTTAATTAGGAATGCTACTTATGTCCATTATAAGGTATGGGATTTATTTTAACCGTTATTGATAGTTTTGGGCAAACCTACGTACCCTGATTTAGAAAATATTAGACTTTAAAACATTATTACACAGTAACGAACGACAGTTACCAAGATTCCAAAATAAGGGCTTAGTTGCGGCTCAAATCTATAATTAACCGTATTGTAGATGTGAGTTGTTAATATAACATTGATTAAATGCAAATTTAGTCTTATAGTAATAATTGAGGACGCCTCAGTAACCGAGATAATTCATGCTTGACGCCAGACTGCTGTGTGATTATATGTTCATAATCATAAAACTTAAGAGGCAGCAGTGTGTTCACATACATGAGGTCATGACAACATGAATACCGCCAATATTATAGAAGAAGATATAGGTAGGACTCAGTATTGGAAATAGGGCGATGGTAAATAAATTAAATTAACAAAAAGTTATAATTGGCCGAGATGCATTGAATCATACATTTTGTAGATTTGCATACAGAATTTTTAGTTCATATTTTTCTCAAATCAGTTTCTTTAGATATTTTGAAATTGGTTATAGGACAGCGGAAGGGTGACAGCGGAGGCGGCCTTACGGGGTAGCAAGCAGGGCAACCGCCCGGAGTTTCACTCTTGTAGGTTACTCTTAGGTTGTTGCTCGCATTCTCGAGCAACAACCTAAGTAGAAAAATTCATCACTATATACGTATATGAATCTCGCGCGTCGCTCTTTAGAAATCCCACTAGAATCACTGTGCACATCTTTTAAGGCATTCATGTACCTTAGTTTATCAACATTAAGATTTGACGTCTTTGTGCTTGTTGAGTTAAGTTTTATAAAACTTCCAATATAAAATTTTATTTCTCGTCAATTATCATCAAAAATACTCACTTACAATTTACATAAATTATACAAAGAACAAGAGCCTCTCGGGGCCTCGCAAAGTTCTGCCGCCCGGGGCTTCGCAAAGATCTGCTGCCCAGGGCCTCGCAATGGCTAAAGCCGCATATCGTTTAGCATATGGTAATACTCGAAGTCATTCACAGCACCATTTTTAATTTAATTTATTTTTTAAGTTTTCTTAGTTTTTTTTAGAATCTTACAAGGTTCATTATTTAAAATTAAAAATATTAAATTAAGAAAAACTGTATTATATTATAACCTCCAAAATGTGACAATCTGTCAAAATGCAGTAGGATTTACTTTTAAAAGAAGTTTAGTGTCAAAAATAAAGAAATGAAAACAATTTCTATTACTAATTGTTATTAAAAACAGCAATTTTAATTATTTCACCTTTAATTTTGTCCAACTATCGAACTGTCAAAATTTATATTACTAAAGACGCATGTGCACCAACTAAAAACTAACCTCAAATTAAAACAAACACGTCACAAAGAATGAAAACCTGAAATCTAGATTAAAATATTAAATAAAAACTCTCATAACAATTGCTCAATATTGATGTACCATACATTTTCTTCTTTGATCTTGTGTCTCTTGTTCTGATGGGTTTGTCCCTACCCGAATATATGTGATTGTATGAATCCCTCTTCCTCTGGTTCAGTGTTCAATTCGCCCCATTATAGGAACAAAATGCGAAATATGCAGTCTCAAAAAGAAATTACTTATTCGTAATCAGTATTTACTTTGTATGTGAACCCCGTGCCCCCAAATAAAATGTTGATTCTTTTTTTTAATATGATATTCAATTATTTCAAAATCCAAAATTTGAGCTTTTTCCAAAGTTTCCTACCGGGCCCCTTTTGTAAAATTTTGAATTTCTAAATTGTGAAATATGTTATATGTTATATGCATTTAATAGCGTAATACACATGCAAAATTTAACTTTTCTATCTAGAATACAAAGTTATACAGCAAACTTTTTTTTTGTAAAATTACGGGTTTCCAGGAAATTCAGGGAAAAATCCGGGGAAGCCAAAAGTCTTACAATTTTTTCTCTACGAAATAGGAAATTTTCAAAAACTTCCCTGGAGCCGTTTTCGAGCTACCATACAAAATTCGAACCAAACATATAAACATATAAGAATATAAATATAAATATACACCTGCAACATTATAATATAGGATAGGAAGTTATAACACATCACGCAATAAGTGTGTAGGACAGTGGCGTAGCTACCGAGGGCTCAGGGGCTGTCGGACTCTGACCAGTAAACCTCGTATTGATCTAGCTAAAAATTCTCCCAGCTTTGGAATGTAAATAAAACAGATTGGAACACGACTTTAAGGTAGTACTGTCGGTCAGAGAGTTACTGTTTAAAATTTTCTAAAATTTGGCATATTAGTAGATTATGATGAAGCCAGTATGATGAATGGTGTACAAAAGCAGATTAAGGATATCCAGCCTAACGCGGAGTACATACATTGATTGCGCCACTCATAAATTAAATTTGGTGGTAAATGACAGAATAATAGCACGGTTTGATGGTATGAGTGCAGTCAAATATTCAAGTTTCTAACACCAACATTTTTAACTGGATGTAGATAAAGCAACTTTATTACAAAAGTGTGACCAATTGCAAAGTAAATATATAATAGGCCCCAGCTTTTAGCTTTAATTTCTTATTATGCATGGATTATTCACCAATTCTATAAATAAATATTGAGAAAATATAAAGTGCTAGAATGCAACCTAATAGAAGTATTTACAGCAATGTTACTGTTCCATACAATTCCTGTACTTCGGCAGAAGGTGAAAGATCATTTAGGAAATTAAAAATTATAAAATATATTTAAGGAATACTATAGGCCAAGCTCGATTCCGATATTTATCGCTAATAACAGTCGAAAACAAAGCCGCATCAAGTCAATGATATTTTTGCGAAAACTAATGCTAAAGCCTGCTGCATATGTAGCGTGTTTTAACCCGGACGGAACGGGACGACAATATCGTTTCATATAAAATGTATAGGAAAGTGCATACATAACGGGTGCACGGACGGGACGGGGACGTGGCGTTGAAGGAACGGGAAAAAATATCGTCGACGACGATGTTTAGCACGTCCCGTTCCGCGCGAGCCCCTAATACCACGTTCTGTCTCCGTCCCGTCCACGTCCCGTCCGGGTTAAAACACGCTACGTGTGCAGTAGGCTTAAGAAAAGATTGTAAACTAAATTGTTATTTTGTGACTTTCATATAATAACTGGAAGAGATCTCTTAAAGGGATAAGTTTGCCTTTGTGTATGACTTATCGTATATAAATTGTTTTTTCACCACACCATATCTGCACCGAAAGTTTCAGTTTCAACCTGCCCGCAAATCAGTGACAGAAATTTAAAATTTCGGTTACAAATATTTTGAAAAATAGTATACAAGCTAGCGAAGAAAGTAAGATATTCCAGTCTGCGGTTTACCACCCCCTAGCCTACGTCAATTTTATACACGGATTGAAGTGTCCTACTTTCTTCCCTCGGTGTGTAATATACTATTAATGTTTTATGTACAATAAAGTGTTTTACATACATACGTGCATAAACTATTTGATTTACTTTGTTTTATTGCTTAATACCAATATTATTAATCCAAGTATACGTTCCTAAACTCTTCACCTGTAGAACCTAGGCGATCACTACCAGTGCACGATAAAGAGCTGATGATAAACTAGTAGCTTTGTACCTTTAAAGTATTTATATCATCCTATATTATAATAATCCAGGTGTTTATATTATTGTAATCTTATATTCTTATATCCCAGTAAACATTTTGGAGTAAATTCGACTTAATTTCCATTACATATATGAGTTTTTTGTCTGGAACGTGTTCGTTTTCTATTCACTCGTTCATAGGAAATGGCCTATTTATGAGCTACAGACATTGCAACGACGGTTCACTGGTGAATTAAAAGCGGAGTCGGTTTATGATTTATGACCGGAGTTATAAATTATAATTTATGCCCTGCTGTGATTGGACAGAGAAATTACAATAAAATATGTTTATGTAAAATATGTAGTATGTAAAACATATGTTTGGTAGTGAATTTTGTATGGTAGCTCGAAAACGGCTCCAGCGAAGTTTTTGAAAGAGAAAAAAAGACTTTTGGCCGAATTTTTCCCTGAATTTCCTGGAAACCCGTAATTTTGGAAAAACTGGAAAAAAGTGGACTATTTTTTGCTGAATAACTTTGTGTTCGTAAAAGATAGAAAATTGAAATTTTGCATGTGTATTACGCTATTGAATGCAAACAAATTTCACAATTTAGAAATTCAAAATTTTATAAAAGGGGTGCCAAGAAAATTAGGGGGCCCGGTAGGAAACTTTGGAGAAAGCTCAAATTTTTGATTTTGTAATAATTTCATATCACATTAAAAAAAAAATCAAAATTTTATTTGAGGGCACAGGGGCGGTTCTTATTAGGCGGTTAAAATTTTACATATGGACTAACTTGGGTATAGTTCAAATTACTGTGTTCGGCGACGACTCATACTTAAAACAATAAATAAATAATAAATGGTATAAACTGCCAATATAACTGCACATAAAAGCACTGACTCACTTATTTTTATATAATGTGTATAGAAACGAATAAGATAAAATTCATTATAGTATCATGGATTTAAACCGCTCTTATAACCTCTTTTATGTATAAGTTTAAAATTTAAAAAAAAAATAGTTTGTCAAATAACGACTAAATTGAAAATATTTTTTATTTTGTGGAAAAAAAAATTGTTTTTATATTAAAAATTATTTGTTTTTTTTTTATGTAAAATTTATATAGAATAAATATTTCAATCTAAAAATGGAATTAAAATTTGCAAGGAAATTCAATCAACACATAAAAGACAGTCGTCGCTTGCGACGGGGGTAGACTCTAGTATATTTATATTTTGACTTGATGAAACCTCAACAGTTTAGTGAGGGCCCCATTATTTTTGCACCAGGGCCTTTTGTTACCTAGCAACGCCTCGGGTGTAGGATGATATATAATGCCAATATTGACAAATCAATATGATTTTTATTTAGTACCAACCTATAAACGATATGTGTCAAATTTTCATAACATTCCAGCCATTACTTTACGAGTTACGGTGATTTTAGTCACGCTACTTTTGTAATTTTCAAAACAATGGAAAAATCTGATCATCCTACGAACTTATTGAGTGATGTGATAGAACATGGTGCGGTGGCTGCGGTACTGTGTAATGTGTTTTGGTTTAGCGTTTAGGTATTATCAACGACTGCGCTTTAATTACCGTATGAGTATATGCAAAACTTTCAGGTGTTGGAGTTCACGTAGTGAGCAGTGAGCTGGGAGCTGGGAGCCTGTGGAAGCAGAAATAGACTGGCTACTGACTGGCGTTAAGTAGTGATAAATCCTCGTAAAAGAATGAACGATGAAAAGGTGTAATAAGGGCACGTGCCGAACTTTCAAATTCAAAAACTATTAAGAAGTATTTTAAATAAATATTATTATTATATTTATACTAGAGTTTATCTTTTATGTGTGAATTTCATTTCATTTCAAAGTTTAATTTCATTTTTAAATTGAAATATTAAACTCGTTCTATATAAATTTTACATATAAAAACAAATAATTTTTCATACAAACTGACAAAATATATTTTTTTTTATCAAAATAAAAAATATTTTCAATTTATTCGATATTTGACCAACTTTTTTTTTTTAAATTTGGGATTTTTTTTCTTGATTTGTAAATTAGGTACACAAGTTAGTTCATATGCAAAATTTCAACTTTCTAGCACAATTTTTAGCATTGGCAAGAACCGCCCATTTTCCAAAATTGTGGTTTTCCAGGAAATTCAGGGGAAAATCCGGAAGCGCCAAAAATTTTAGAATTTTTTTCTCTACGAAATAGGAAACCTTTCAAAAATACCGAGTATTTCTAATTATTTCGAAACGAAAAGTGAAAAAGAGCATGAAATTTTAAACTTTTTTTCAGAAGTCTGCCAAAAACCAAATTTTCAATATTTTGAAATGATTCTAGTTCATTCCATGCATTTTGATTCTCAAAAAATGCTTTAAAATAGGCCGTTACAGGGGAGAGCCCCCTTAAGTTTTAAAATAAGACAGTTTTAATTGTACGTTCAATCTGTAAACGTCTAAAATATATTTATTAAACTGACATCCGTTATTTTATTCAGAAATAAATCCTCCAAAATATATAATTAAAATAAATAAACAATCAATTAATAAATTCGCGTTCAATTAATTTCATAACCCTTATAGAAAACTAAATAGGTTGTTTATAAAACAAAACACTGTAATATAATTTTTTTTGTATGAATTGTTTGAATGGTTTCAGACCGAACTAATAATGTGAAACCTTGAATTTGGAAGTTGATGAAGGCGATACATTCAAATTTATGTAGGGTCCCATCAACTTCCTACAGTTGATGGTAAATAACGCGTTCAACTTCTCCCAATATCGAGTAATATTTACACAAGACAGAAAAAAATGTTTGATAAATTTACTCTTGTATATATAGCCCGGTCAAATTAAACCAAAAAATAAGAGTAAAATTACATAAATTCCCACCAAACTTTTTGAATCGTTATATCTCAGAAACGGTGGCTCGTAGAGAAAAAAGTATTAATAAATTTTTTGTAGATAATTTTATGATCTACAATTTTTGTCTGAGGTATTTTTATGATAAAACTTACCGTTTTGCTGAAAATCGCGAAAAACTCATTTCTTTGACCTTTGACCATGAATAAAATTTTTTCCTTACAGGGGAAAGATGGGGAGTTTTCAAATTTTGTTTTTAATGATATTTTAAACAATCTTACCGATTTTCAGCTTGGTGGGAATTTATGTAATTTCGAATGTCTAACTTGACCGGGCTAATATGTTCTCAGGATATATGATCAACCAAATTAAATTCTAGTAAAGTTCGGAAAGGCTGTAATGTCAATGGAGCTAGGGAACCATAATTTTCACATTCCAGTGCCGGTGGTTCGCTTGACTCTGGTGGTTTAATGGGGATACGTGACAAAGATGGTCTTTAGTTACGACGGAATTTCCAAATGACTGTATCTGCAGAAGTAGAGATCTTAAAACTATCAAAATATCAATAACTACCTAAAAATATGAAAGGACTTTTTGTCACCATAGATAAACATAAAAGTCAGTCCGTTATTGGATTGATAATCAAATTATAATGGCGGTTTCACACCAGAGAGACAGTCCCATAAAACTCGAACAAAAACTTGTTTTTCTGAATAAAAACACCAATGTTTACATCAATGAGACAGTTCTTAAAACATTTTTGTCTTTTGCTGTCTGTTTTGTATACAAAACACGTTCCCATCTGGAGTCGGTTAAAATCAAAGCACACATTTGTGTTGCTTCTAGTCTATTGGTTTGAACATGCAGTTTTATTTTCTGTAAACATTTGCACTTGCCGTCGGTAAAGTACGCAGTCGAGCCGGGCCACAAACCACTGAATACAGACTGTCAACTCTGAGCAAATCATTCGATCCTTTTTTAGGGGTATGAACGTTCCGGGACGTGAGAGGGGAAACACGAAATGGATATACTTTCATCCCTTTCTACCCAAATAACCATTTTGACGCCGTATTATAACCTAAAAATATTACTATTTTACATGCATTGACATGAGTATATCTGTGGAATATATGTGTACAGTTTGTGTATTTAATTGTTTGTGATTTATTTTGATATATTTTAATAAACATGCATTTTAATAAATCTTCTTCCGATTTGCATCTTATATTAACAAAGCAGTTAATAATATATAAGCACGGTATGCAAGCAAAGGACTTATATTTTATTACTTACTTATTTTTAATTTATTATTGTAATAATTTTTTATTTTTGTCCAATTAGTTATTTTATTTTTTCTCTATTATTATTATTCTTAATAAAATTGAACTGTCTTTCTGGTGTGAAACCGGTAACATGGGTCTGTTCAATGAGAATAGTCTGTTTTCGAAAAACAGAATTGTTTGAAAAAAGTAAAACACTTTTTGTTGTACAAATTGTTTAAAAAATTCTAAAACTTTTGTGTCCCCGGATTTTCCCCGAATTTCCTGGAAAACCACAATTTTGGAAAAACTGGAAAAATAGAGGGCCCATTTTGCTGTATAACTTTGTATTCGTAAAAGATTGAAAGGTGAAATTTTGCATGAGTATTACGCTATTGAATGCGAACATTGTTCAAAATTTAGAAATTCAAAATTTTATAAAAGGGGCGCCGAGAAAATTAGGAGAAAGCCAAAATTAAAAAAAAAATTCAAAATATCAAAATTTTATTTGGGGGCTAACTTGCAAATCAAGAAAAAAAAACCAAATTTTTAAAAAAAGTCGGTCAAATAACGAATAAATTGAAAATATTTTTTATTTTGATAAAAAAAATATATTGTATAAAAAAATATGTCAGTTTGTATGAAAAATTATTTGTTTTTATATGTAAAATTTATATAGAACGAGTTTAATATTTCAATTTAAAAATTTAATTAAAATTTGAAATGAAATTCAATTCACACATAAAAGATAATCGTCGCTTGTGACGGGGGTAAACTCTAGTATAAATATAATATAATAATAATATTTATTTAAAATACTTCTTAATTAGTTATTTTATTTTTTTCTTTATTATTATTATTCTTAATAAAATTGAACTGTCTTTCTGGTATGAAACCGGTAACATGGGTCTGTACAATGTGAATAGTCTGTTTTCGAAAAACAGAATTGTTTAAAAAAAGTGAAACACGTTTTTGCTTTGCTTTTTGAAAACAAACCAGTTTTTGAAACTGTCTCTCTGGTGTGAAACCGGCATAACGGAATAAAGTCCTGCATTACTTCTAACGTTACTTTGTTTTTACCTAAAATCATCCCCTTAAGTTGTTCGTGCTCCTCGAATTGCTGCAGGAAGCGATGTGCGTGAATCGTGAATCTGTTAGAGTGACTTGACTACGAACGGCATTGAACGGCATCCTCCGTGAATACACCACTGTTTCTGAACGCTGTTCTCCGTTCTCACAAGTCGCAGTCCGCGTTCAACACCCGACGTGGTGTGTTGCCTCTGCTGCTTCTGCGAGGGTCGTTCTCATTATTCTCGCTCTCGTTGAACTTCTCGTTTGGTTCTATTTTGTTCCGACTGTACAAATCCATCGAAAGCTGTGTTTATTATTAAAGAGTATAAAAAGACTCACGTGTTTCTTGTACAGTGTATACTGCATAGCTATAACTCTGTGTTTGGTTTCTTGTTATGTTCTTGAGTGCATATGTGAGGCTAAGTTAGTTTTAGCCTAACTTGTTTGTAAACATTTTTGAATTATTTGAGTCTCTCTGTTAGAATTATGAACTATATTTAAATAGTTGTTTATATTGTCAGCGTTTAAATTATGTTGATGTGTCAAGCTGATTCTATGGCCTGAGAAAGTTATAATTAGTGCCGTGCTGCTAAATAAACTATCTCTTAAAAGAACTTAAGAATGGCTTACATGGATTTTATTATTTTAAAGGTAATCATTTTTAACTTATATTTTATTAAGCTTGGACATGTTGTACGGGTACATACATATGCAGTAGCGTCTGAAGAGATTTTATCCTCGGGGTGCTAACTTTGTCGCTCTATGTGCCTCCTACGACTCAAAAACAAGTTTCAACTAATTTATTGTCATTGTAATAATAACAACATTAAACATATTAAATAACATTACAAAGGCTAATCGAATATCAACAGATATCATATGTTTTGTAATGAGGTACAATCACTTTTCTTATGACGGTTACAATTTTCAGATTCAAATCTTTGAAACGTTTATATGCATGCCATTCAGCATCCAAAATACACAGCTCGATGTTATTTAAAACAAGTTAAAACTTGTCCGCAAACATGATATAGAATAAAAAGGACATCTCATCCAAATCGTACGTTTATAAAACATATTTATACAATTTGAATTGTTTGAATGGGCTAATCCTTCAGCAATAACACTGAAGAGGATGGATCCAAAATGTTTCAGAATTAAAAAAAAATGAAATAGTGAAGCACAACCTTATTTCATATATATTGGGAAATTATTTCAGCGAAAATTTATGATTCTTTCATCTTGTTTGAAATGGTTTACTTCGAAGATCCCCCTGCACTTTACTTTGTCTGTGATTTGACAATTCGGACACTTGTAGTTAAAGTTTCCTTTTTTCCTCGTTTTGTTTTTATTAATTTTGTATTTATTAAAAAAATTAATTTTGTTTAATTAATGTATTTCAAATTTAAATTTTCATTGAAGTCAGATCATTATGTTTCCAGGTTCGATTTTAGGACCTGTGCCATGTTTTCTAAGTTTGTTTGTTCTTAAATTTCATTGACAATTAGTGTTTTAAGGTTTTTTATCTCGTATCACATTTTGTGTTATTTATTACCAACATATATTTTCCAATGACTTACGTTTGATGATATGCCACCTCCCGATATACGCCGCCCAGGTGGTACGCACCTTTTACCCCGGACGTTAAACACCCCGTAGCCCTGTATGTATAAATATTTCGAAACCAAACCATGTGCTTTAATTTTCAGGATATAAAAATGATAAATGGTTGTCATAAATTTACTTAAATCTGTTTTAATTTCCAAGCCCCAGCATTTGGCGTTTGCCGGTTGCCGGTTTGCAGTTTGCACACGTGTGGTGGTGAACTGTTTGAAATTTTTTAGCACTTTGTTATTGTCCGACGATCCTACGTGAGATACAATACGAGTACGATAGAGTAAAACATAATTATCAAGTCCGTGGCTCTCGAATTGCGAATTGCGAGTTGCGGTTCACATTCGCGATTCCAGAGAGAGAATATAATGCTATTTATTTATCCTATATATTATATTTATTGAATGCAGCTTGCCGTTTTATTTCAATAGATAATTAATGAAATGCGGTACAATGTTAATTTTAATTGTAATTATAGTATGTGAGGCGCTCAATCGTGCGCTATTGCAAACGTACATTTATAAATTGAATTATGATTTAAAAACTACACAGACACACACATTTTTACATATGGTAAAATTAAAGTAATTAAAAAATATTGAATAAAAGATAATAAAACAATTGTGTGGCATTTTAAATAATATTATATTCAGGTATTTATTTGATTTTTCAATAATACCGATTCATTGAGCTAGTTAGTTTACTAGTATATATCATTTAGAGTTCTACATACGTAATCTATTATTTAATGTTTTATCAATTTATAAAAAATGTAATAAATATAACATGTTAAAAATAAAATACAAGTTATAGTAGAGTTTAGAGAAATATTCCCACTTTTTTTGTTTCTACAAATCGATAAAAGCTGTCTAACGTTAAGAGCACACTTCTCTTGGAGGACTCTTCAAACATTTAATATGTGTGATATTTTGAAATTATATAAAACAGAAATTTGGGAATGTCTGCTTTTGCATATTTACACTTCCTACACAAAATTCCTTCTATGCATATATTACTTCTTTTTCATAAGTTCTTTCTGTAGCTATTCTTTAAGAAAGACATCAGGGCCGGTTTATCTAACGCACTTAAGAGAGCCTGAGAAACCTGAATTTTAATTTTTGCAATACGTATTTGTTTTATTACGGACCACCGGGATATTCCCGGTATCCCGTCGGGCAGGTTCATTCCAAAAAGCGGTAGGGCAAAGAACACCTCGTAAAGCAAAACAAAAACGCCCGGTCTAAGAATAATACATACAATTACCGTTACATTTTTTAACAATAACAAAAAAGACTACATTTCGTTTCTAAACTTGTTGAGGATTATAATCTTCCTATAATACGGATTTCAGTTTAGTACGGGTGCAATTCCTTGAGTTTCCGCAGCGATTAATAAATCCTATATTCCTCGTTTTCACACTAAATCTTATAGAAATAGATTTTAGTTATATACTCGTATGTGTTTTTTAACTAGAAATTTACTTTAAAGATCTAAAGCCAAATTCGTACGAATTTACTGAAAAAATATATACTCGTTTTTGGCTTATTTCCAAATTTTTTTGAATTATATTTTTCATAAAAAAGAAATCCAATTATATTTTAACAGAATGCATCCCAAAACTGATATTATTTTGAAAAATGGTAATATGTTAAAATAATTGAAATTTTATTAAAAATTTATGAATTTAAATGAATTGATTATTACACCGTGTGCTCTCTCTGTTTCACTCTTAACTTAGATATTGAGTAAAATTTATACTAGATAGTTAGCAATGATACAGTGATGCTTTAAGTTGACTGCTGCGTCTTTGGATTCGATCTTCGAACCAGAGTTATATTTTCATGGGTTTGGGTCATAGAGGTATAAGAATAGAGTGTGCAAGAGATTGAATAGCTGACGAGTGTCCTCTGTGTCTCTTTCTAGCCGAGCACTGCGTCTGCTTGTTTGCTTACCTCCTACTCCACCGCCAATCAGCCAAGCCAGCAGCAGTGGTTTGGCTAGAAAGGGACAGATAGGATACTCGGCAGCTCTCTCTTTTTTGTTTTGCTTTTATCACTTTCCCTTACACGCCCCCTTCCCCATAGTTTAGGTGCTATTAAGGTAATTGATTATGTACAATGTACATACATAATCATTAACTTATTAGGCAGCGGTATATTTCACATATGTCCACAAAAACTGTCAACATGGTAGGAGGTTATTGGTGATAGAACTCAGCATCGAAAATATGCCAACGTTAAAGAAATAAAATTAAAAAAATAGTTAGTTGGCATCTTTAACAAGTTTACACTGAAAATAATATAAACTAAGAGATTATCCATAAAAACGAGGCCTCTATTTTGTAACGCTTTAAGGGCATTTCTTAACATTAGACAGTTTTTCAAAGGTCTACACTTTCTAAATTAGTTTTTAGAAAATACATATAGGCTTTTCAAAAATCGCTTTAACTGACGCCTTTAAAAAGGTACGAAGATTTTATAAATTTACTGATAGATTTTATTGGTAGATCTCACTTTCCTTGTATAGCTTTGATAAAGAAGATATTAGACATAGCCGTACGCTAGAGACTAGACTGTCTCTAGATGGACTTGTGTTTGTTGAAATATGGTTGAGTCAACACCATTTGAAAAGATTGAAAGTTGAAAGTTGGAACTGAATACACGGTCTGTCCTAAAAAATACAGTTTTACCTTTACTGCACTACTACATCTTTAAATTATCGTAATAAATCTTCTATAAAAAATGCGTGAGTCCGAAAACTCAATTTTCTTTAAATTTAATTAATGGTAATAATAACATAAGTAAATGGTAGGGGTAATTAAATTAATGATTTTATTGTTGTATTGATTAGTAATTAAAAATAAAAACAAAATTGTTTTTAAAATAAAAAACAATTATGAATTTATACCATTACGCAAAACCCTACAATTTATTTTCAAACTCACATTAAATTGCTTTTGGTTTTCCTGTTGGTTCTGTTATAGGATTTTATTTTATTGCCAATATGAGTTGTTTCTGGCCCGTGACTGTTACTGTGACTGTGCTGTGACTGTGTGAGATGTGGATTTGAACGTACAATGGCAGTACCATAATATTATACGTCGTCTACCTTTATAAATGGATTATATCGCTCTGTGTTGTGTACTACAGTCCTACAGCTGCAACGAATTGGTCGAATTGGAATTCTAGGAGCAGTAACACAAAATGAGCTTAGTTTCTAACTTTTGAATACTACACCCTACACATAGAAAGTAATTACTGCATACAGGGGTGTAGCTGAGGCTGCATTAAGTCAATATTGTAAAAACTAAGAGAAAGAAACTTTATGAACATATTCTATATACGTGTACAAATGCAATAACATTTTACTGGTTTCTTGATTAGTGGGTTAATTTATATAACAGAGTAGCTGTTGAGTGGTAGTTAAAGGATCTGCACGGAAAACAATAGCATTTATTTTAACTCTTTAATTGTAAAAGAACTACTATAGATGAATAAACTACCTATTGGGAACTTAGGGAATTGATTATAATCTATAATATTATTGGTATTACATTATTTTGTGTGTGGGTATCTTATGAAGATTCATGCTAGCATGATTTGAGCCAGGGACTGCCTAAGTCGTAAACCTGTACCACACAGAGGCCTAAAGTTATGTTAAATTTAATGTAATAACATTTAACCTCTAGATACGCCACTGCTAGTGTATATTTTACCTTTTCATATTTATTGTCTTCAGTAATTAATTCATTATTAACTCAAACACATTTAATAATGTCATAAATTATTGTTCATTTTCCTTTCTACTTGCACGAACTACAGAAAGTAATTTCATTTGTTGGCATACTCGTAGCAAGGCTAGGTCTAGGTGTTGGGTTGAACCGGTTAAACGCCGAAGAGTAAATATGCCAGAGAAATTTATGGCTCTACCCAAAACTTGTCAAAGATATTGCAACAATAAAGTACCAAGAAACATTCATTTTAAACTTATATTGAAATTTAAACTCTTTAGGCAAATTATGAAATATTTTCTTATTAATAAAGTGAAGTAATTATATATAAATGTATAAAACAATAACAAACATTTTGGGAAAATATCTTAACATCTTTTGTAGTACTTTACGTTAAAGTTTAAGTGATAAATTCAACAGAATCCTAAATGGATTTTGGAAAGTTTACGCAAGTTTTATAAAGTAGGCAATGTAATTAAAATAATATAATTTGAACTTTATTCATCTAGATAACTTATTAAAAATTAATTAAGCGACCACTGTCTATAGACATCATAAATTACTGTTGTAGTTGCATCTTGTTGTGTGCAGGAAGTTGATTAAAAATCGTCTACATTTACTCTGAGTACTAGATTTCCCCTTAAAACAAAATACTGATCATAACTAACATAGTATCAATCACACGTCGGCATCGTCGTCATGTGATTTCCAAACTGCCCTCACCATGCAGTCTCACACATAGTTTAAAAACGCAAACATAAATCTCCATGTAGTAAAATGATTTAAGCTTTTGTGTGTTTTGAGCCGACTATACAACTTCTGTTCATGGAGAATGGATGGTACGAGGAGCCATGGTGGCCAGAAGGGGCCAGGAGGCAGGGGTGAGGTGTGAGACATCAGCATTACTGTATAACTATATCAGTACATCACGCATAAATGTTTGAGCGTCAGGCTAAATGAATCGTTCTGGAAACGGGGGATGACGGGGGTCTGGTGACGGAGAGGGACGTGGGGTCGGGGATGACATGTTGGGTGCACATCCACATCGCCATACTAAGTAGAACTGTGCAGTGAGGATAATATGTATTCTGCTATTATGTATTTATATACTTTTACCAGGGCAGGAGCGTATTTAGGGTTTTCTAAAACTCGGCTATTAGTTGTTATATCTGGTTTTGAATTTCTGTTTGCTATGAAATTTGATAAGAAAATGGATTGAGAGAGATATAAACTTTAGCGCTGTACCTATTTCTTTAACGTGTTCAATTGGTGTAGTCTCAATCTCATTACGACAAAAGCAAGTCTGTCTAAAAAGTAGTGTTGCCTCGAGTGTGCGCCAAGGCTTATTAGACTCTTACGATTAGATAATAGAAAATGTGGTTATTCTAATCCGTACACAGACGATTTTAATAAAGCAGCAGCGGCAAGTACCAACCAAAAGTTCTTTATATCATAACTTTTTAACATCGGATATAACTTTTGACAATCAGTTTTTAATATATCAGGGTTAAAAAGCAATTACGTCCGTCTCTAAACGGCAATAAATTTAGTAATTAAACAAACGCGTATTTAGACATCTGACAAAAGTCACATCACATTCCTAACAATAAGAAAACACATTCCGTTGTAGCGAAACAACTGTGTTAAAGAAGAAAAACTGATTGCTTGTGACATAGGGATGCGCGTGGGAGGGGGAGGGGCAGGGGTCTATATTGTATGACATCACACCACGGCGCCCCCTCGAGATACGTCCTTGTGTTATGTGTACGTACATCTTGTTTTAACTATGAATTTGTTCGTCCCGGCTGGTATGTGTGGGTGGAAATAGAAGCGGTGGGAGGGGGTGGGGTGATACTTCTAGTTCAATATTTAATGCATAGGGAGAACCATGCTATGATTATGTTATAATCAATCAAGTTAAGCGAAACTCTATTACACATGGGAGGAAGCGTATTCTGAAGTCTTATATAAACTCATTAATCTTAAGATTAACCCATAATTAAACGATATTTTCGTTTATAGTATAAGAGATATATGGTACATACATATGATATTTTTAGCACAAAATAACTGAAAACTAAAAGAGAAGTATCGATAACTGTATGAAATGAAAAATGAAAAGCACAATATCGATATTTCTTCAAATATCCGAGTACTACCAAGTATCTGAAATATGTATTTTTCGAAATAAACTTGTTCGTTTCCCTACTTTGACGTTAAGTTCAAATATGATTTTAATTAAAGTTAATAAAAGTTTTAATCAAAAGGTAGAAACTTTATATCATCGACGCGTGGGGTAATTCTTATTTGCAAAAAGTCATGAGTAAAGAAAAGAAACAAAAATAATGTTGTGGGATATACTCGTATTTATATAAAAAATGGCGGCAGCAAATGAGTTTGAAACGAGCCATGTTCTTGGAAGGTAGAGATGTTTAATAAGGGTCTATTTCTGAGAGACATGACTTGAAATCATGGGCTTGGCTTTTAGAAACAATCTATAAAGGAGCCTTAGCTCCTACACACGTACATGGTTTTACTACTGCGGACTGCCTGGACCTAGACCTGGACCATCCATTTACAGACCTTGATTAGGGTAGAGTATGTGCAGGTTTAATATAAACCTAACCTACAAAATTTCATTGTATAATCCACGATATGAGTTTCACTTATGTGTTTAGTAACACAAATATAACTTATAACAAAAGATAAACTCTACTTAACACTTAAAGCGGCGGCTATTTTGTTGGAAACTATACTTTAAACACCGCAACGCAACGCAACGCAACATTTACGAGTTTTGCAGGCATATGAATTTTTGCAAAACAAAATGAAATAACTCTTGTAGAACACAAGTTTCTATTCAAGAGATGTGTATATTCTTCTGCACAAACATATGAAAATGAATTTAGGCAGGTTCAGCGCTCTAAATGTTAACAAAAATGAGATTAATTGTAAAATAATTAAACAGTTATGAAAGGTTAAGAGGCTTTAACACCATCTCTCTACCGCTCCTTTCTCACGTATTGTTAATCATTGTTGACCCCCCCCCCCCACTGTTGTGGCGTCATATATTTAAATAGAAAATATATTTTTTTTTTGTTTTTTTTTTACTTTTCTATAGAAGTTCAATTTAAAATGAGATGCAACATCACGAAACATATGGCTTCCCGCTCTCTCTTACCACATCTTGTCACACTTTGGAGATCCTCTCTCTCTTTGCGTGTGACTTAAATAATGAATGGCCCCTTAAGTATAAGTGGATTTTCTTCATAAGTATAACTTACAATTCATATAAGGCATACAATTATCATTAAATGGAATAGTTGTAAATTTTGATGGAATCATTGTGTTTAGCTCATGTTTCAGTTTTGTAATATGCGAATAAAATATTCATAAATAAAATATGCCTGCCACCCCACTAAGCTTTAGATAATTAATATTGCTCCACTAATCTTTAATTTAAATTGATGGTCCTGCGCCCGTCCATTTAGGGTAATAATTGGAGTAATAATTATTTTGATATATGCGAACTCTGTTGTGTTTACTGTTTACTGTCCCCTTATAATTATGGGATGCGCATAAAACCGCAATGTAACACCATGTGTAGTTTTTCGCCAATTCTGTGTTTTATAAATTACTATATTGATTTTAAATAAGATATGTCTATCGTAAAGATATACTGTCAAAGAAATAGTAGCAAAATCAACACTTCTGATACCGAATAATCTCTCTCTGTGTCGATACATAACTATCGCAGCATCATATGGATGGCGTTGGGATGAGAGGTGAAGAGGAGGGTGCAGGCGGGGGCTTCCTCTCGGTTCAGCTGGTGCAGACCTTCAGGGTGCTGTCCTTGCTGTCGGTGCGAGTATTCATTCAAGAGGAAAGATTAGGAATGTCTGAAAACGTTACCTCGACTGCTATTTCACAATCGCATCATTTTTTATTTCTTTATATTTTCGTATTTTGTGTTTGATTTTCTCCATTCCACTGTCATTTTTTTCATATCCCCTTGAATTTTAGGTTATACACGTATTATATGATATACGGCGTATTTGGAATGAGTAAAATACATGGGTGCTATTATATAAATATATACAACTAAAAGAAAAAATATTTTTAGCGCTATGCTTGTGTTGTTTTGCCACATTCGAGGTAAAAAAGCGGAAAATAAGATTTTCAAACCTGCTGATGCATAGAATAAACGTGTAAGGCCAGTCTGGGGTTGGTTTTACAAGTCTGCACAATTCTGTTACTACTGTACACTTAAACTGTATAATTAATTACGTAAATAAAAACCGTCTGATAATTTCGTTAGCTATTTGCATAGAAAACGCGTTAAAATTATCTTACGATTACAAATACAACTTTATTAGTCCAGTAGAGGGAATCCAGTCGAATCCAGACGAATCGTGAAACCGTACATTGTAAACAATATTACAACAGAGTTTTAGTACAATTCTGGTTTTTTACGATCTTCTCGAGTCGATTACTTCGATGACACCGTAAAAGGACTTTTACGATTCTTTCTTTACACATGTTCGAATGCCGGGTATTTGTGCGATTATTTTTAAGTTAGTAACCGTTATACCATGGTGCAGTGCCCAAAAGGCCCAAAACCGAGTCAACATGCTGGATCAGCAAAAGTTAAATATTACTTGCATCTGTTTTAGTCACACATTTAGTGAGTGTACAAAAACAGATTCGTATATTAGGACAGTTTTGTATCAAGACACAAGACACCTCGTGTTGTGTGCGCTATGTCTAATGGGATTGTGAGCCCATTTTTTAGGGGTCGATTTTTTAATTGATGATTGAAATTGATTGGCGATTTTATTTTATTAAATATCTAAATGTTGACAGAGGTATTTCAATAAAAATTTGAATTGTAGTTTTAGCGCTACAGATGTCGGCCATATTTATGACGTAACATGTCGCACTATTAAGGGAGTTCATATAAAAGAGATGAAAACTTAGTGGACGCGACGTTTCGTGTTGGAATTTTCTATAAGGTTGAATCTCTTTAATAATTAAAGTGAAAAAATTACTATTCTAAAATATAAAAAAGTATTGGATATTTGAAGCACTTTATCTAGCCAACTTTATCAATATATTGTATAGTTTTATAGAAGTTAAGACATGGTTCACAAGCCCATTATCATACTTTTGAGTTATTTTTTCAATTAATTTTTTATTGTCTTATTTGCTTGCTTACTATAAGCTAATTCCTAGATTCATTTTCGTTATTATTTTTTCCTTTGTTAAAATTACGTTGGCTGGACAGTTTATATTAATTAGTAGGTTTTTTAAATCTGAATAAAGGATGTAAATTAAAACATTTCTTTAGATCGATTCGGACTTGTTTCTTTTATTCCTTTCGCGATACCCTTGCGTTTGGATCTATTTTTATTTCACCCTACTGTTCCTAAATCTCTAAAATGCTTGTATGTTACTTTTTTTTGTTAATTACTTGTATTGTTCTCACTTTGCATAAGCCTATTGTACTATCCCATAGTACATCCTTTTGTGTTACACCTTTCGTTACCCTGAAGTCATGGAGTTAGCACTACCAACGCCACCAACGCTCCCGACATCCCCGACGCCGACGCTACCACCGACGCCGCTCTCTGCAAATCCTTTGATCTGTTCTATTCATTAACATATTGGTGAAACAGGGAGCGAATCCTATCCTATCGAATCGTATCGTTCAACATTCAAAATGTGTGTTGAGTGATCCTCTATTTACGAGTAATACTACTTAATTGAAATCGAACTTTTTGAACTAAGATTATAGCCACAGGCTGGCAGGGAGGCAGACAAGCACATAATAGTCACACTAACTGTCTGTCTGTCTGGCTGGCTGTTCTAACTCGCATGCAAATTATCTTTTTTCTCTTTATTTCATTTTAAATGGATAACCCGAAACTTAAAAAGCTTTTGCCACAGAACTAGAATTTTTAATTAAAAAAAAACAAATTAACGTAGACGACAGAGCTTTACGGCTTAACAATTACTATGATCGGTCATGAAAAATTCAAGAAAATAGGATTTGGAGGAGTCTACATTTATACCCCTTCATTTTTGATGACACAAAGAAAAAGTTAAATTAATTTCTGTTAATTTTATGAATCAAGACTTTAAATTAATTGAACGTCATTTTACTTAAATGTTATTATGGTAATAACACTATATTAAATAGGGTAGTTTCCTTAGTCTTAAATTCTGATTGAAATTAAGACATCTTTCTCAATTTATCGGGACCTCAGGTGTTCAATTATTTTTTAAATATCATACCACTCAATAAGTTCGTAGGATGACATATAGATTGACAGCGCCACTATTGGCAAATCCAATATGAATTTTGGATAGTACTAACCTTCAAACGATACATGTCAAAATTTCATGACATTCTGCCCATTAGTTTACGAGTTACAGTAGTTTTAGTGATGATACTGTTGTAATTTTCAAAACAATGGAAAAAATCTGAATTACGCGTGTTGATGATAAATATTGCTTTTTAATGGAAAAAATTCAGTTCAAACAAAGCAACTATTTAAAAGTCATATGGATTTGTCAATAGTAGTGACATAGATAGAGTTAGAGATATTATTAATTAAAAAGTGATCACATAAATTAAAGGGACAGTGCGTAATTTTTAAAGTGCCCTGCAATTTAAAATGGTTTATGTTGAAGTTATTACATTAGTATGATGATGTAAAACAAAGAAATCCTAACAGGTATATAATATATAATGTATAGTGCAGATTCTGACGCATGCGCGTATACTAAAATTATATTGTTTCAAGTAATCAAGAGCGGCCGCAGGTGGGTCAAACGAAGCACTTGCATGCTGTATATGATAGATTGAAATCAATGACATATGTAGACTTTGACGCCTTGCTCACTTGCGTCACTTGCATTTTGGCAGTGCCACAGTACGATCTCGATTCGAGAATATTAAGTCGACCATTTTATATTTTGTCAGTTACTTATTTATCAATAAATTTAATGCTTCAAATTGAGATAGTTACTTTCAAGTAAGGTAACACATTATCACCAAAAATCATTGAAATAGAAAACTAAAGGCAACTAGAGTGTCAGGAATAATTAGGATTTACTAATTACAAATAAGCCGGGTATAATATTGGTATAATAGTATTTGTTAACAAATATAAGGACTGTATACAAAGCAAGATCTAACTCAAAGAACGATATTATAACGAATGTCGTCTGGCAGTGTCTTGGACCAGATGCAACACTTGGACCAGGGCCGTACACTCTTTCCAAGGTTATCCACGAGTCTGACTGCATCACTCTCTTCGAGTGGTCTCCAAAGCAGAGCTCCATACGCATTCCAGAGTTGTTTATGTTAAGATAAGACTGAAGCTAGAGTAGCACCAGGGTTGTACTTGAAATTTTAGAGCGCAATATCACTAAGAAGAGTAAATCGAAATTGAGATTAGGATGTAATTAACAAAATATTGTTAGTGAAAAGCAGAGCTATAGTATAGTATTGTATACTAAGCTTGCGCATTAGTATACTCATAAAACTTCTTATGCCGGTTTCACACCAGAGAGACAGTTCAATAAAACACGAACAAAAACTTGTTATTACAAAAATACCAATATTTACAGCAAAGAGACAGTTCTTAAAACATTTTTGTCTTTAAAAACTGTTTTAGTAAACAAAGCACATTCGCATCTGGAGTCGGTAAGATCAAAGGAAAATACGTTTGTTGTTGTTTTTTAGTCTGCTTGGTTTGAACACGCAGTTTTGTTTTTTGTGAACATTTGCGCTTGTCAGTTGTTGTTTATACTTTTTATGGGACACACAGAAAAACACTAAAAACAAAACCAGTCTGTTTTCGAAAAACAGAACTGCTTTAAAATAAAACAAAACATGTTTTTGTTTTGTTTTTTGACAACAAAACTGTTTTCAAAACTGTCTTTCTGGTGTGACGGATATTAAGGACTCCACGTAAACAATTTTACGTACTTTTCAACGCGATCTATTTGATCAATTCATTAGAAAGAATGAATTTGAAATGACATTATGTGTCTGTAAGCACTTCATATTAATTTCTTGATTCCCCATACAGACAAAAATAGAAACCCTACATCAAATATTTATTTCCTAATTATTATAAATTGATTATGTGCGCTTACATATTACAGTGTCATAAAAGTTGTTTCAAAATAACTTCTCTAATAAATTTCGAATGAATGTTTTGAATAACATTAGTTAATGAGATTATAATAATTATGATCCATATTAGTAACAGTTGTAAACGCCTAATTATATCAACAGAAGCATGTACCGCACAGCACCAGTACAGCACAACACAGCACAGCACCGCACGTCGTGCATACGAGTGTCATAAACATATCGTATGCTCAAGTAATAATAACATGGGCTCTCGTATTTTTGCTGAGTTATTCCGTACAAACAAATGCATGCATGTTTCAACCCACTGGGTACGGGAATATGGGAATACGGGCATGGCCCTCTCTTCTATACTGGCACAGTTCACTATTAAGCAGTGTCCCCACTACTTCTAAACCCAACACTTGCTTATTTGGGAGAACTCTTTATGATTTCGTATGTTTCGACTTTCTCTATCGATGCTTTATAGGCTTACACAAATATTTCTGTTAATTTGGACAACTTTCGAGGACATTGTTTTGCAGCAGGATTCACATTGTGCGAACTAAAGGGTTGCGAGTTACTTCAGTGAGGACGCTTTTTTTGTAGTAAGGTACAACCTCTTGGTGTTGCTCTAGTGGGGACATAGCATTACATCTACTAGTGTAGTGGCCCCTGGAACCGCGGGAAACGTTGGAACGTTCATGAGGGATCACAATTCACACTCCGACGCCAGTGAGCCCCCCTGCACTGCCCCCTATCCCTCTGCACTCCGCTGCGTTCCATGTAGGGTCTACTAGGGCCGTATGTACATTTGAATTGATCGAGTGGGGAACAAAGCACTTAAGATATAATAGCCAGAGTATTTTGTATTAGTATTCATGTTAATGCATCGCCTTGCTCCATAATATAAATAACAAATGGCGGTCGATGGTCGGCGGTCGGCAGTCGGTTCATTGATAAGAATATTAAAAAAATATATAGTCATCAAACCACTATTTGTTCTTTAAGACCGCTAGTTACAAAACCACTTAGAAGCGCTTCTTTGTGTCACTACTAATAAAAAATTTAGAAACATATTCAGATTTCAGTTAGGGATATTTAAAGAAATAGATAAAGTTGTATTTCGATGTCGATAGCGTGTAAATTGTTCTCTGATAGTATAAAATTCTTATTTGTTTTTATGTTCACATACTAAAGCAGATGATCTGACTTGACTCTGACTTTGCCTTTGCCTCTGCCTCTGCTTCTGCGTCTGCCTGGCACTAAAGAGTAGGCACCAGGGAGTAGAGTAAGCGTAGCACTTAAAGCAAATGGTTCGAACACCATATACATCTGTAGCCTGTAGCCTGTTACTGATTCTCTAAAAGAGCCGAAGCTAAAAACTTTGTAGATAACGACCGTTTAAGATAAGCAATTCAAGGAATATTGGCACTTATAAAATAATAACTATAAAGACGCGTTTCCATCAAGCAAGTAGCTGTTGCTTTGTGGAAAACATCACTAGATTGTAGCTAAGACAGGGTGTTGTTGGTATCATACCATCAATAATACTCGTATGCAAATATTAGTAACAGATAAATATTGATGCGTGTATAACTGGTAGCCGCAATTATTGTTTTTAATTACGGAAAAATATCGTTTCCAAATATTGTTCAAGATAAAATTTTAAGTTCAAAGAGACAAGATTTAAATATATATTTTAGTTCATGTCAATAGTTAGTTAGTTAATTAATAGTTAGTAAATGTGATTATGGTAAAAGGAAATAAAACACACACTCTAGCTTTCTTCGTTTTGCCATTTTGCTCTTACTGCGAAGGCAAATAACCATTTGATTATTTTTATAAAAACTTTTAACATTTTACTACTACATAACCTTAAATATTTATGACTTTAAATTTGTTTATGAGTTGACTGTTTTGTTTTTATATATAGTACGTGCATACAAAGTTATTTCGTCCCATGAGGGTTTTGTCCAAGCACGAACCCGTTGGCCAATTAAACATGAAGTATTCTACATTCGACAGTACATCAACTTTAAATTCATTGTCAGTCCACAGCTGATGCGCCAGTGCTAGTTACACTGCACTGTGTAATGTGTAGTGAAACGTGCGATGCACACATTATTCTGGAAAGCTGTGAGTTAAGTTTTATGTAATTTTAGTTGCCGCTGTTACAACTTTACGACAGGGAATTTTCCACCATATTTCACTTTGTCGTAAACCGTAATTTTGTACTGACTAAATGAACAAATCCCCATTAAGCACTGTATTGTTACGCAAGACAAATATTGTAGTTTCCATGAAGGTGTTATGAAAAATTTTAGGTCTAAAAAGGCCTGATAAAAATGGTCGAAGTTTTTTTTTTTTTTTTTTAAATTATATTAATTTTCTACAAATAATATTGGTGGCATTGTCCTGTTGAGTCCTTGTATATTTGCAGATAATATTACCCTATAATCAGTGCGTAGCGTGCCGTAGACATATCAAAATTTGTTGGGGGGTCCAAATGACAAAAACGCTCGCATTGGATTAATATAATGATATATTGCTATACGTTATTACTTACAATTAATACTCCTAAGAACGGCATAGGAGTTTAAGTGAGATTGTGGATCATTGATACGGCTGATACGGCGGTAGTTAGGCCCCTGCCTAAAATTGAATCCGGATCAACAGAAGGTCTGACATATCATTCATTTCTTTCAACATTGATATCGCCGTAACCAGTAGAGCATCCCCACTGATGCAATGTGCAATAAACGTAGAAATTGTTAATAAAAATTGTGATGCTGTACAAAAGTTGCACCAGTGGAGATGCTCCCTAACATCTTGTAAATAAATCTAATAATGCATGTGCAGGAGACTGCAATTAGCGTTATTTATGCTAAGTAATTACAAAACAATGATAACTCAGTTTCCAAGGAAAAGCAAATACTGATATCCACTATCACTAGGTGGTTTCAATTACTGACATATGAGAATATAAAAGAATTTTATTTATGCAGACACGAAGAGCTTGGTGAATGAAATTAAGGCTTTACATTATTTTATAATCTAAGTACTGGCTAAAAACTTTATGCAAATTAAATATTTCTTTGCTACATATGCTACATGGATTTTATTTTGCAAAATATTTTTCTAAAATAATTAACATCCTAGTTTCACAGATCTTACGATATATACTGGTGCTTTCTTAAAATATATTAAGTGTGTACTACTTTTATTCTTAAGATAGTTCATCAGTGACAATCGGAGGCAGAAGCAGAATCGGACATCAAGTAGGAGGACTTGACGTACACTCCATATGGCATAGTAATTTTTTTTTTTGAGATTTTCTTTTGGATTTGTAAATTAGATACCAAAGTTAGTTCGTAAATAAAATTTCAACTTTCTAGCCCTATTTTTACCCTCGGCAAAAACCGCCCCTGTGCCCCCAAATAAAATTTTTAAATTTTTTTTCTTAATAACATATTTCATTATTATGTATTCCAAAATTTGAGTTTTCTCCAAAGTTTCTTATCGGGCCTCCTAATTATTTCAACGCCCTTTTACCAATTTTTCAATATCTAATTTTCAAAAAATGTTTTCATTGGACACCGTTATACACATACCAAATTTCAACTTTCTATCTGTTAGGAATTAAAAGTTATAGAGCAAAAAGTAAAAAATTTTTTTTTAGTTTTTCCAAAACTACGGGTTTCCAGGAAGTTCAGGGAAAAATCGAGGACGCCAAAAGTCTTAGAATGTTTTTCTCTACGAAATAGGAAATTTTAAAGAAAATGCGCGGAGCTGTTTTCGAGCCACCATACAAATCACTGGAGCATATAAACAAATAAATAAACAAACATATAAACTTTCGCTTGGAACATTATGATATAGGAGGATACAAGCTAATTCAATTGTATCATACTGTTCTGAGATCTGGCAACGCTGTCGATGTACTTCATATGCTACCGCGCTTAGAGCATGACGACGTACATAGCTATTTCCGCTAAGTGGGGCAGTTTAAAGAAAATTTCAACTCTATCCATTATATCTTTTTCTCTAACCGGTCAAACAATCTAAAAAACAGTGAAAACTTTATCTTTAGAACCGTTATTGAGGTGTACGTTAAAACGAATAAATACAGGAACTTTAATTATTAACATCGTATGTAATTCTTCTAAAATTCTGTAGAAATGTGGTTTTACTGGTAAACTAGGCTAAGAGCGGACGGTGGTCTAGAGCCCGAAAATTTAAGGTATTTTGAGGATTGTTTTTTATAATTAAAATAATGAAAAACGATATTTTAACTTTTTAGGCCTATTCTATATACAAAAAATCTTTTTTGAAATTTAAAAATATTGTTAAATAAGATAGGTCACCCAAATAAGGCCCGGGCTTTAATAACGCACACCTGACGCTAACTAGATACACATAAAAGCTAGAAACCGCGAAACGCGGTGGATAGGAGAAGTACAGGGTGTGTAGTCATTTGTCACATTTGATTTACTCATTTATTTGTTTAATCAGGTCATAAGAAGTGGAAGTGACACGCGTTGTGATTTTATTATTAGGTAATAAGTTGAAGGGTAAGCCATTTGCAAAGTTGTGCACAAACTTTTTATTTACTAGCTTGAACATAAGTAAATGTGTTTATATTTCATAATTTATTAAAAAAAATCCATTGTTTTTAGGGTAAATTATGTAGCATAGATGTTTGAACACATAGTGAAGTTGTGCCCAATAACGCGCATAGTCTACGTGCAGTGGTCAGTTTAATAATGAAAACGAAATGGCGGTGTACCATGTCTAAGTATCATGAACTGTGTGTGGGTATGGCTAAGGAAAATATGTATTTCAATTGTCTTAGAGTCTGCAACTGATTATATCTAATAAAAATGTTTATTGCTTCGATTTGTTTTGGAAAATGCTTTCATTTAATGTTATTTCTTTGATTATTTTAGTCTGGGCGTTATTTGGATCAATGGTGCCTAATAACGCCCATTGGCATAGTTTTTTTTTTTATCATAAATTGGTAAATTTAGCAATTTTGTTAATCGATTCTTTAATAGAAATATATATGCTTTATTAAAAATATTCATAGTTTTCATTCCACTGGTAACCTTTGTTAAAATATTAAATGAAAAACCCTTAGGTGGGCGTTAACTGGTTAACCTACCTTATGTTAAAAATGACGCTGAAGTAGACTCTTTCTAAAAATTGGACCTGGACGGTGTTGTCGATTTTGACTCTTCTATTTATCTGAATAATAAAAACCAAGAAAATTATTAATTAGTATGAGTACAGTTATGTTCGGAAGTAGAGAAAAAAAAGAATAATTGAAAATTGATTAAATGGTCTGTTCTTGAAATTGAAATTCTAAAAACGTTTTTTTATCAGTTATTTAATGAAAAATATACGAAATTATTGAAATAAAAAAATGATTCTAGTTCCAACGATAACTATTAATGTTGTGAATTACATATTCAAATTTCAGATGATTCCGTTGAACAGTTTTTTTTTTCTACAACACCATGCCGAACAAGGTGAAGTTTTAAGTATGCTATGACTATATATGGCTATTGATATATACTAAAATGGCTGTAGAAACGAAAATATTGGCAATATACTTACAAAAATTTAACAATATATTCTTAAAAGACTATACTTTTGAACAATAAAAAAAACAAAAATCGATTTGGAAAATTCTGGACCACCGTCCCCCCTTAAGCGTAACGTAAGCTACTTTTAATGTTCTACCATAACGTTAAAACCATCACGAGCCGCCACTGATATACTCTTTGAATATTAAAACAATGAGCTGTTTAACTTATAGCTTAACATATTCGTTTTTATTTAACAATAGCATGGTACTACATGGTAATTTTTCAGAAAAGCATTTCTTTACAATGACAATTTGTATTTCAGAAACTGGTTCCAATTTATTGTACTTTTTTAAAACGTTTTTTTTTCACTTATACATTTTTTTTATTATAAATCAGCACACGCAAAAATGATCAATTTCTATTCGTATAAGTAGTTTATTTATTTAAATGTATCTCCTTTAAGAATACCAGAGAAAAGTAAACTTTTCATGATACTATAAAAAATAAAACGTGAATAAAATAAACCATCCAGAGCACCTGCCCCGCATACTGGCTATGGTGAGCTATGGTGAGCTATGGTGGGCCATGGTGGGCCATGGTGGGCTACGGCTACGGCTACGGGCTAAATGTCCTAGAACCCAGAATGTAAGGAGGGTGAAGAGCGGGAGGGTCGCACACTCGCACAGCCTGCCTCCTAATTCAAAAGTAATAAAACCCTTCCAGGTACATTGATATCTAAATTTCCCAATTTATGTTTTCAGCTTTTGGATTCAGCGTTTGTGGATTGGAGTTTTATTGTTCTATCGACATGAGCGGGGGCAGGGGCAGCAGTCAAGCATCAGACAGTCGTGTAATGCTGATGCTTCTCTTTTAAATGATTGACTCACATGATTTTTTTTTTGAAACCCTGCAAATATTTATCACTTACAATGGAACATTACAGTCCGCCACAGAAAGCATTACCATAATTTATTCCAAGCGGTTGTAAATTATTGATAAAGACATTATATGTTTAGTTATTTTTAAAAAAGCCTAAGCAGTGCCAATCTAGTACAAAGTTTTATATAATCAATCCACACATTTAAATAAACACTCGACTTATTTATAACCGCTGGGTGTTCTAAAAGGTTTGTTGCATCATTGGTTAGAGCAATCGCAGGTAAACACTTATATATAAAACTAGAGACCCCGTCGCAAGCGACGACTGTTTTGTGTATGAATTGAATTTCATTTCAAATTTTAATTCCATTTTTAAATTAAAATATTAAACTCGTTCCATATTTATTTTACATATAATAACAAATAATTTTTCATATAAACTGACTAAAAAAATATATTTTTTCAATTTATTCGTTATTTGACCAATTTTTTTTTCAAAATTTGGGATTTTTTCGATCTGTAAATTAGGTACCAAAGTTAGCCCATATATAAAATTTCAACTTTTTAGCCCTATTTTTACCCTCGGCAAAAACCGCCCCCGTGCTCCCAAATAAAAATTTTGAATTTTGAAATTTTTTTTCCTAAAATACATATTTTTTATTATTATGTAATCCAAAATTTGAGTTTTCTTTAAAGTTTCCTATCGCGCCCCCTAATTTTCTCAACGCCCCCTTTTCCAATTTTTCAATTTCTAATTTTTAAAAAATGTTAGCATTGAACATCGTAATACACATGCCAAATTCCTACTTTTTATCTTTTATGAATTAAAAGTTATAGAGCAAAAAGTCAAAAATTTTTTTTTAGTTTTTCCAAAATTCCAGGTTTCCAGGAAAATCCGAGGACGCCAAAAGTCTGAGAACTTTTTTCTCTACGAAGTAGATAATTTTCAATAGGATGCATGAAACAGTTTTCGAGCCACCATACGAATCGCGTAAACATATAAGAATATAAGAAAACAAACATACAGTTGGATCATTATAATATGAGGATTCTTTTAAAAAATTATTAAAAATCGATGAAGACATTTTTGTAAGTAGAGCGTGGTACAAATTCGGAAAATGTTTTGTGAAAACACTAATAACTTTGTAAAACCATGCTATCACTAACAAGTGAAGAACTTGTTTTGCCTGTTTACTTATTTCAGTACGGTCCTTCAAAAATGTTATCGTCTCGGAGTCTGTCTGTGGTTTATGATCCGGGTCATAGATATTAATAATGCTTGAAATAAGCTAATAATTATGTGTGCTAAGAACAGTGTCTTCTTTGTTAAGTCTCTTAAGAGCATCGTCTGTTTGCTGTTTCACTATCTTGAAATTGTTGAACTCGTTATTTGTATTTTGCATGGTGATTGTATGGAACAGACGAATACCATATAAACGAAGTATTTCTATAAATCTTTTGCATTATATAAAATAAAATATGTAAAACGAATAAAGAAAATAGTATAATTCAATATATAAAAGTTATAATGATGTATTTGAATGATAGATTTAAAATTATTATATTTTGGATTGGGGTTTAAGCTTTTTCAGAGATTTTATGACGGTACTACTAAAAACGACGAAAAACAGAATGTTTATCTAGCTCAAGAGAGTTTAAATCCCCAAAGGATATTACGATCGGTGGAGAATCAGAGGAATAGTCGAGACTCCAGACTACAAAAGTAGGGGAGCTTCGATTAGTACGGTAAATATATGTTGTATGTTTATATGCATATACCATACATAGACAGGTCTGTAAACTTTATACACACCATATATGTGTATATGTATACATAGTGTAAGACCTTATCGCGATGAAGAGGGGTAACTAAAAATTTTCAAATGCCTATATCTATTTGAAGATATTATTTGATAAAGTAACAAAAGAAAATCGCATTCGTCATAAGCATAACCCAGATCGTTAAAACTGGACGCTCGACTTACTATGCAGAGCTCAGGTTCGATTCCCAGGGCCGATAGGTATTTCGTGAATGGGTTTTCAACTACTGCTTTGTGGATATACATCTATTATGTATTTTGAGCATCTAAACATATAAAGCTTTTTTTAGGCTTTTGAAATAAAACAAAAAATAACAATTAATCAATTTTACGCCCCAAGAGAACATAACCCTACGTGGGGCGCAAACGCTGCAGCGCCGTTTACCAGTAAATATCTCCACCCCTGCACTGTCATAGTGCGAAATTTAGAGCCTGTCGCTTTACGGATCAGCAGTTTCAGAGAAGAAATATTTTCTCTTTTATAAAATATAAATATGATGATCATAATATATATTATATATTTTTTTACGTAAAAGGCTTTTTAACAGAAATTGCTCCAGGGCTCCTGACGGTTTAAATTCGGCAGTTCTTGTACAACAATCTTCTACAAATTCTGATTAAGACGACAGATTGTAGTTGCACCAATAGGAGCTGCTGAGCCGCAGCTGAGAATGGAGATATTTTCAAATGATATTTTTGAGGTTAACTTTATGTGGTACATATTTATATGGTGAACTTTTTAGTGTTTCTACTTGAACCTTATGTAATGTCAAGAGCCTTGGTGCTGGAGGGCTGTAGCCTGTACGAGTATAACACTTTAAGGCCCCGTCGGACGCTCATCTGAGTTTCAGCGGAGGGTGAAGCGTAAAAGAAAAGGAAACTATTTCAAGCAATAAAACTATAAAAAGAATGTTAGAATTAAATCAATTAGTTCATAACATTGATTGAAGATGTCAGCAAAAAGAACACGTGTACAACAGGATTCAATTTACATAACTGTTTAAATTCTTAGAAATAATAAACTCGTCATGCAGTTCAGATAGTTATTTATATAGTACTTATAAATTCTATCCGCTATAATTTTGTCACGTATTCCATTTTATCTAGTGCACATTTTACTAGATAGCCAAATTCAGGTCATGTGCAGAAAGAACACAGTTTTGTCCAACACCCTGTATGTAGAAACCTGTAGGAAAATATTTAAAAGAGACTAATTGATTTTTTATTACGTTCTACGAGTGTATGAATTTAGTATTTAATAAGCTGCAGCTAATTACGCAAGCCATGTAATTAAAATGAATTATCACTGAAACACGTGCAATAAATAAGTTTAAATTATAAAAATAAATTACGTTAAAATTATTCTCACTTGTGCAGCGGACAATGAGTGCTTCCAAGGGCTGCAGGAACACGGGAAGGGCACAAGAGCACAAGGGCTCACAGGAAGCGAGAAAGTTTCATAGAGAGAAAATGACTTGCACGAACCAACTTTATCTTGCTAGTTATAATCTTGTTAATCATAATATATTTTTAAAAAAAGTTTTTTTTTGTCACAAAATTTATTTAAAAAATATAATAAAAAATATAAAAGGTAATTTAGAGATAACAGAAGTAAAATTTTAATTAAATTTATATAAAAGTTTGTTTATTTAGAAGTACACCCAATAGTCCTTAATAATTTTACCCGTTTGGATAAAAAAAAGTTTTTTTTCTTTAAAATGCCCGAAGGTGTACTGAGCGCAAGTAGAGATACTCTCCTCCTCCACTTCTCGCCTCCTCGCCATTTGCTAACGGTTTGAATTGTACTCGTATTGCAAAAAGAAAAGTGAGTTAGCAAAGTATCAGCTCCGACAACACTGCCTCCAGTAACAAAGTTAATTAAGCGCAATTAAATTTATTTTCGTGTTATACAATCTATGATCAGTTATTAATTATGGAGAAGTCTTCATTTATATTCAGTGGTTGAAGTGAAAAAATATTTTTCTTTTAAATAAAAATGTCTGACAGTTCATTATTTGCTGCGCCTGCGATAGAGACATCAGATTCATTAGCAGATACCGTTGCTGAAATGATACTTATTGTCTTTTGTTAATTAGTAACGTATCAGCTGTCCTGAATGAAGAACAACAACAAAACAACATGACAGTGATGCTGATGACAATGCCGGCGAAATGTATTTGTCCGAAAATATTTCGTGATATTGCTTTATATCTGTAATGACAACTAAAATGATTACATTTTACGTGAATACAATCCACGAATGTTGTTCGGGTGACATATATGGGAATACATCTCTCCTTAACGGGGTGAGAGGGTTAAGGTTTCAATTTTTACAATTATTTTATATTAATGTACAACATATTAAGTTTATTGTGTGAAAATTTGAAGTCGATTGGATTAAAACTTTCGGAGATATAAAGTTTTAAATCTTCACCTCTCTGGTCTGGTTTTGTCTTTCTTTGAAACCTTTAAACGCGTTTTTTTTCACACTTAGCTTTTTCAGAGTCGGTGCCCTCTCGAGCTCAAAATCAACTCGATCATTTTGAAATTTTGCGCACTCTTTCTTTATATAATAACAAAGTTTCTGATTTTTACTACTTTGACTCTAAGTGTTGTAAAAAATTGAAAAATCAATAAAAAGAAAACTTGACCTGCCTGCAGAAACTTATCAACTACTGAAATCATTTTGGCTTTTTGATTTCAGATAATTCAGTGATGAGTTATGAGAGGCACCGTAATGAAACTTTTTTTATGGGACGTTTGCGGATATTTGCTGTCAATGGCTCATTTCTTGATATTTATTTATAAAAAGCTTACAAAGTTCTTTAAATGTTATTTTATCATGTAGTAATTATAGAAATAATTATATATTAACTGCGTTGTCAAAAAACATTTTCGAAAATTTGCTTCTTTTATATCGATCATGCATGATATCAGAAATCGACAATAACCCGAAGACACAGCTGTCTGACATCAGACATATATGGGTCTGTGCACTCTGCACAGCGTCGTTTCATGCTTATTCAATTTTATTAAAGATTTAGAATTTCTTGTTCTATTCTGTGGTAAAACATTTGAACTAACATTCATATTTAGAAAACACGAAAACTTTGCATAGAACCATATTTGATTAAATATGCACATTTGAACCTCTTTCTTCATTCTTTTCGAGATAGACTTTGGTGCATCTAACACCATATACAGTTCTATAAATAATAAAATTATATTTGAACGGCACAACTATAGAAGTACAAAACGAACTCAAAAAATCTCCTGCTGCATAAATAATAGTACGTGTTTAAATCTTATGAAAAGAATACGAAAGTAAAACGTCACGTGTCTGGCGGGTGCTTGATACCCGCTACCCGCAACCCGCTACCTGTACTTGATAAGGTGAGGTGAGGTGGTTCGGTCTGGGATGGTCCCAGTCTGTTGTTTGTTTTTTGGTGGTGTTGCGTCAACTTCGAGTCCTCCATTCGTTCCTTCTATTCTTTATTCCTGTTTTCAAATCGTACTTCCTATTTATATTTTGCTGGCTAAAGTAAACAGGATTTTTTGAATATTTAAATTAGCGTAATTAAATTACTAAAATATTCAAATCGCGTTAATTGACGGCGTCATTCATAATAACACTTTTTTCTGCTTGTTTTGAATATCTTTTAACGTTTTACACATTCAGGTAAAATTATATCTGGCATGTTAAGGAGCGTCTCGGCTGGTACAATATTGGTACAAAGTTCCTTTATATAGTGTAAATTACGGGAGTTCGTCGGCGACTCATTGTTAAAACAAGTTTTGCCGTATAAATCTGCGATACAATGAAAAAGCACTATTGTGTGCATATTGTAACTAATAAATTAAAAATCACCATTTATGCGACTCTTATAACCTCTTTCAGGCATAAGTCACTGCCGAACTCTCGCAATTTGAATTATAATTATTGCATTTATTGTAGTTGATTATCAAAAAAAAAAAAATTCAAGAATTCGTCATTGCTATCGTTATCGTTTTTTAGTTGTAACACAAGTGAAGAATGCAAGCGGCATTGTGTGTTTATTCGTATTGTCTCTTCGTATACTCGTTCAATTAGCCACCCGCCGCATTTCAGTGTGAGTTGGTTGATACCACTCTATGCGTCTTAGACGCACATAAATGATAATATTGAAGAGACAACCCATATAAATAATAGATACCTCTACCAGCGCTTAGGATGGGATCTATGACAAATGTACACTGAATAGAATGATCTATAAGCACTACATATACAGGGTGGCCACAGACCTGGAAAACCTGGAACTCCGGGAATATCATGGAAATATCAGGGAATTTTAGGAAATTTCAATAAATATCAGGTAATTTAATTCCGTCAACTATTTCATATATAGTATATTATATTTCATTTAAAATTCAAAACGAATTGAATCAGAAAATTTGTAGAAAATGAAAAAAATTTGGCGTCAAAAAAAGCAAAACTTTTAGCTTAAATTCAAGTTATTGATGATCAATTTAAAAATCTTCAATAATTTTATTTAATAAATATTAAGAGTTAATTAATTTGTTCTAGTTCATACTAGTCATTAGCTTATTTTTGTCTTACTCAATTTAAGTTACTTTTTATTAACGTGTAATAAATCGTATTTAACATAAATCAGAAAAATATATTTTTTTTTAGTTTGATAAAACCTTAAATATTTAAGTGATACGAATAAAATTTCTATATCAGGGAAAAGAACGAAAAACCTGAAATTATCAGGGAAATTTGGAATCATTTTTTTGTGGCCACCCTGATATATAAAAAAGTATTGAAACTTAGTTAACCGGGTCAGTGTAGTAGAAAATTAGTACAACAACTGTATGGGGGGTCAAGATGACCGGATCTTTAAATTTTCAAAGTTTTAAGGAAATTTAAGGATTTATCTGTTTAATGAGATGAATGAATTCTATATTTAAATTATAAATATTATAAATTGGTGCATTTATTATATTTTGGTGAAAACTTGTTATATATTCACGAAAAGACTATAAAATCTATAACGTGCGTTTGAAAACATCAAGAGTCATTATGACCCATCCTGACAGACGCCGGGTTAAGTAAAGAATTTAGAAATCGAAAATAGCTATGTTGTATTAGACTATACTATCACGCATTTATAAAAGAATAAATTTAAAAAGATTATAAAAACAGCTTTATATTATTTTCAAAGAGCCTTTTACAAATAATCCTTTTAAAATTTGAAGGTTACGTTGCGTTGTAAAACACTGAATGGAAAACGTAATTTAAATACCTACGGTGCATGTACGAAATATAACCTTGATGCAATGAATAAGTAGAAAGAGACATACTCGCCATATAGCAAATGCTACCTTGCAGATACTTGAAGGTATTTGAATTGATCGTTCGAGCTCAACAAAATGTTTAGAATCAAAATTGTGTGCTTTGTAGAAATCAATTTTAATATTTGAAATCATTTTTATGGAAAATAAAGATAAATGTCAAATTTTATTTATGAAGCAAACCCCATGTATCGACCGTTCAATGGGCTTGTGTCCTCATTTTTTAGTGGTCGATTTTTCAATTGTTGATTGCAATTGATGTTAATAAATGTGTATTGGTCTGTCTATTTTATTAAATATCTAAATGTTGACGGAGATATAGCAATTAAAAACTTGAATTGTAGTTTTAGCGCTAGAAATGGTCGGCCATATCTGTATGACGTGAAATGCATTTTAATGTCAGTTATTTGTTGAGTAGGTCAGTGCTGTGGTAATGTTTTGTAGCTGTTGGTAGTCAAATAATCAAGTCAAGTCAAAGAATAATAAGTTTTTACTTTATTTAACCCTGCTAAGGCAGACATAATATTGAAATTTTATTATTCCTTGAAATAGCTGTAAATAATATTTGATATTTTGATATATAAATACATATAGCAGAGATTTATGAGCTGTAAGGTTGGTGACCCTACACAAGGATTGTGATGTCACATGCACTTGGAATGTGTACAACGTTGAATCCCTTTAATAATTAAAGAGACAAAATGACTTTTTTAATTGTTAATATCTCTTAACATATAAGGAGTTATTAAAAAATAATTGAACATTTGAGGTTCTAATAACCCACTTTATCAATATACAGTACACTTTTATAGAAATTAAGACATAGCAGACAAGGCCATTTTCTGTGAACGCTCATGGTTACTCGCCTTTTCTTATAGTAGTACGTACTACGTATAACAGTCAGTGATGAATTTAGGTCTAGATGCTTAAGGCTCCGGCCTAGAGGCACCACAATTTCAGGGGCGACAAAATTTTAAAGGCGACTATAATTCAAAATTGAATAACTTTCCGTTGACAGTGAGAAAGATATTTAGGATCAAGGGGCAACTAAATTTATAAAAAAAAATTACTACTCCACAATTTAAGAAGGGCACTTTATGTTAACTTATATCCGCCAGTTTTAATTAACAGTGTGTTATGAAATTAATTTTATATCGATTTAGTAACGTAGTCATGTTTATTTTATATTATACTGCTAATAACCAACCCAGACTGACAAGAACAAAGCATATTTTCTTCTTCTGCCCTTGTCTTCGTCTACGCTACTGCATCCATTGTACGCAATCAGACGCAAATAGTATTGTTCTGACATAATCACAAAATATTTGAAAATGACGCGGCGCCTAAAACCCCGTAAAACGGATGTAGTATTCATGGTGCATTTGCATACAACACCACAATCTATTTATGTGAAAGTAAAATAATAAATCACGTAAAAATATATATGTATCATAAAAACAAAACTGACTGTCGTTCTCATACAGTACTCGTACTACTCGCACTCATAGCACTCATAGCCGAAGGAAAACAAATATTATATTACCGTATCATAGATTGTAGACTGTGGAGTGTGGAGGAATAGAGAACGAGAAGTATTGGTTTTATATGCGTCAAGTTTCAAAGTTTGATCTTTGTTATTTTGCATATCAAATCGGCATACTGAGATTTCTAGTTTGAGTTTTCTCCATACACGGATGTGTACATGTAGGTGTATATCTCGTTGTACCTCTTCTGTGCAAAAAGTTTGAGATGTCGAACAAGTTGGTTTTACTTTTGTGTGGCATGTATAGATGGTACCCTTACCCTCACCCGCACCCGTATAATATAAAAAGAACTGTTATATATGTTTATAACCAATATAAAATCTTTTTTTTATTCATATAAGAAAAACTTTGTAATATTATATTCAGTCTGTAATACAGCGGAAGACCTGTCTATTTTTGTGGAGTATAAAATATAGAATATATTCCCATTATTACACGGAGATTTTTGATAAACAATAAATTATAAGAGACTACCGAATTTTGTGACATTGAAACAGTTGTGACCAAAATGCGGTATTTATGTATTTTATTTAACGTCGACATACTTATCATTAGGGTATCATTGCCTTAATTTTTTAGAATCTAGTCCGGACGGTCTAGGTTTTCTTTGTTTTGTTATTTTCATTAAAATGTCGGTATTAGTTTTAGTTCTTTTCTATTGATGGATGGATACAAATTGCGCAAATTTCAGTTCTTCTAAAACTTCGGAGAAAATGTATGGCCTAATTACACCTAAAGTCAATGCGTCTAACTTGGTTTTACCTGCACTAATCTTCGAATCATATAGTTTTGCTATTAATTTAGATGTGCAGTCTAAAGCATTAAAATTAATGTCATGTTTAAACGCATGGTATGCAAAAACTAATTCATTAGCCACGCATTGAAGATCCTCTGAGGTTGGTTCTTGCTTCTTAAAGAAATTTGCAATCGAAGCCATCTGTCCTATTTTTAAAGCATTTTTGCGTTTATCGGATTGTCTGTGATGCTTAATATCAGCGCTGCCTATGCTCGATGTTGAAAATGCTAAGAGCAAACCGTACATATAATTTTGGTTTTCGAATTTGGTTCAGATTTTAAAAATGGGTACTGTTTGGATCACACGTATCGAATGCTCGGTATGTGTGATCCAGCCATAAGTCGCAACGTGTTGTACTGTCGGTGGAGAGGCGGATTGTAGTCGGTAGTCGATTAGCAGTGTGCGCGAATGTTATAAAAATCCGGACGTAATTACGAGTCCGGACAAAAATCCGAACTAAAGCCGGACGTATGGCAAGCCTACTTATCATTGACAACCTTTTTCTAAGCTTGTCCACGAATCGAATCTGAAAGCACACCAGCTGTGTACCACTGTGTAGTGTAATTTTAATTATGTTTTTATCAATTAGATACATTCCTATTTTTTAATAATTGTTATTATTTCTTATTATTTAGTTACCATACGCCCCGTTTATATGGAACCGTATTTCACTACTCAGTCCCTCACTATTTGTCTCGTTTTCTTGAGTATGGAAGAGAAATGGCTGAAGTTTTTTTGCAGATTTAAAGTAAATTGATCAGAAGTCAAGTCTTATAAAACTATGAGAATACGTATTTGTTCACAATGCAAATGTAGAGAGAATATTTTCCCTAATGTCAATTCAATGGTTGCACGAAAGAAATAGGTTGTCAGTGGAGACAATTAAAGCAATTTTGATTTGTCATTATAATTTAAAAATGACATGCGCAAAATTTTAAAATTATGTGAAAGAAGAAAATGATGAAAATGAATTAAAAAAATAAAATAAAATAAAAATAGGATTAGCCTTGCATCTTTCTTATTATTCTACGTATTCATTTCGCTTGTTTATTTGATTTTTTATCAGATTAAAATATACATAAATCACCTACCTACTTTTTAATGTTGTATTTAGTGTTCCGTATAAATTCTTGGCAATTATAACAACCCTAACAATATCCTTTCCTTTGACTTATTGTATATGACCGTCAATAGCTTAAAGATCTCGGTTACTGTGAGAATTCTGGATTTATAATTTTGTTTTATTTCATTTGAGACAATTTTTTCAAACTGTTCCTAACTTTTTTCAATGTAAAACTAAAACCATTGCATTTTAAACAAAGCGACATTTTAGACAGTTTCCGTAAACTCTTATTTATTCACTGACTTGTAGCATAATTTATACATAACACTTAGCAAATTTTACTGCGAACAAAGAATACTCCAACTTCTATCCCTGTAATTATTGAGAGGTAATCATTTCTCGCCAATTATCTGGAAAACATTTCATCATTTTCTTGTAACATAAGTAAAGACTAAGATTTTGTTTTTTGTAATATAAAAAGATATTTGAAAGAGAATAACAGTTTATGTTTATAAAAGAAGCATTCATGAAAGTGTGAATACTCGCATAAGAACATTATAATAATGTAGCTTGAACGTTCCAGTAGTGACACGACGACACACGACGGCTAGAGTGCATTTGTTTAGCCTGTGAATGTGCTATCCAGAACCCGACGACCACCGACCACCGACCACTGACACGACCACACCAACATGCCTGCCTGTTTGTCAAACAAACACGTAGAGGTAGACGAGTGTCATAGAACAGGGCTGGCGAACGTTTTAAAGTGTGAACAAAATTTACAAATAATATTTCTAGAGTTGCCGTTGTTAATCTCTTTTGAATGACTCGTTTAGATCCTACACCAAATTAGTTCAGTCGCAATTGACTGTAATTGTGAACATGACACCTAAAATTACAAACGTGGAAGTCGTAGTACGTTCACCACCCCTGGCATAAAACGTAGACGAAAGCTCGGCAACACTCGGTCTGCGAGTCTAATGAATACAATTTTTTTACGAGAAATTCTTTTTCCTTGTTCCTTACTCTTCCGCTAGTAATGATTGTGAAAAAATATCAACAAAACACACTATTTGAAAAAACTTTTATTCTTTTTGCGGAAAACTATAAGAATTATTATCCTTAGCGCTTGGTTGATTATGAAGTTACGTTTTTTTATAAGGAAATACGCGAAATTTACAACCTGTTTTTTGAGGACAATAGATAAGAGAAATGAGAAGGAACTTTGACGCAGTAAAAGCACGTGCAGTAACTAGACGGTATTTGTAGCCGACAACAATGTCCTAACATTGCTAAAGAAAATATAGTTTGGCGGTAACTCATGTTTAAAGCAAGCACAGTGAAATAGTATACGAGTATAGGAACGAATAAAATTTACCATTGTATCGTAGATGTGTACTAGGGATGCATCTTTTTTAATATTCGCATTCGCATTAGATTATGCGAATTTTTTGCGAATATATTTGGCAACGAAAAGTGAAAACTCTTAACTGTCTGGATCTCATAACACTACACCAGAAATAATATTAATAAAATTATATAGGAACATAAAATGCATCTAGTAATTTTATTAATACATGCTTATTTTCATGTTTTAAGTAAACGAGTTGTTCTGCTCTTAGATCAAGAACATCCTGTACATTTCAATATCTATTCTGTAATATGGTGTATAAATAAGGCGACCAGATGTCCCATTTTGAACGGAATCGTGCTGTATCTGAAACGTCGGTCTCATGTATGTTTGAAATGAAATGATGTCGTTACTTATAAAGTATTCTGTATTATAGTTAATCCTAAACGTACAAAGTAAACATAGATGTATTATATCTTAAATCAGAGAAATTCGTCTTGGCTAAGCGTTCTGTGACAACGTTCATTGTCTTTGTTTATTTACTTAAGAATATATAAAACTTTTTTTTTTCTTTTTTAAAGGTTTGCAAGTCCTGTCTTAAAGTATTCGGTGTCGGTACAACACTCGATAGAATTTTATTCGTGGTCACTTCTCGCTGCGGTCTATGACGCTACATTACTAAAAGTTGTGTTGGTGGGCGTGAAGAAAAACTATCTCTATAGAAACATGCAAATATTTAACAGTAGCTGTACTGTATACAGCGTGGAAAAATAGATCGTCTATGATAGTAAAGGTATGGTCCAGAGAGGGACGAGTGGTGAAGGAGGGATGGTGTAAGTGTGTGAACTAACTTGTGCTCGGAAAATCTTCTCAACTTTCAGTGTCATTCATCTGTTTACATTAAAATGATTGCACAGAGATTAAGATTTCTTTTCAGTTTTTAAAAATATATAAAAAGATTAATATTTTTTTAAATATTTAAAAGCGTGTATATTTTTTTATGGGATCACTTATATTCACCCTTACATATTAAAAAGAATCGGTTTAAAATTCTTTTTGTGGTGTCACGAATGGGTAATAAATTGATTGATTTTTCCAGGTAATAGTTATGATTGACATTTACAAAATGATAGATTAAAAATGTACTTACTTAATCCTGAACAGCGTACAAAGCAAATACAGTTAACGCACTCGTTTATGGAAATATTAATTCTTGTATTCTTATCAACAAACAAATAAGATAGTCAATAACTTTGAAATCATTAATTGCTTGGGACACATTCGTTTGTAGGACAGTGGCAGCAAGGGTTCTTCAATGTATTTGATTATGAGATAGTAGCATCTAAAAACTTCAATTTGTTTTATTTGACATATTTTCAAACTGGGAAGTAAAAAACAGTGCTGTATCGGAGGTTGGGCGACTGAAAGATTAGTCTTATTTGGTCAAATATGAAATGAAGAGAACAAAGGAAAATATATTATTTATTTGTTAAAATGTTAATATTTAAAAACCGCAAAATATCTTTAATTCTTATTGTAATGTTGGAAATGGAAGCCTAAATATACCACTTCATGTTTTGCCATTTTTTGTGTGCGTTTAAACTAATTTGATACCAATTATACATCTACAGGACATAAACGCAATTGCTTAAGATGAATTCGTTGTTTTATTGATTTGTAGAGGTAAACATAAAGCCCTGTCTCCTCCTCCCACATCTTTGCACACCCAAAATTTCAGATATAAAATCACATAAATAAAGATGTGCACAAATGCTTATATCGCATGTCGCAAGATGTTTATGTCGCACTAGTATGTACGTTAAAAGTACAACACATTTAGTACACACATGTCTAAATAATGTCAACCTATGAATGAAAATATAAATGTTGGATATCGCATGTGGGGGTAGTAGGTAAAATAATATATATTTATGTATATATATTTCAGTAAGGAATGTAGTGGAGCGATTGTCTTGTAGTAAAACAAATAATGAACGAGAAAATATGATAAACAAATTTAGGTAAACGAAAATCAGATGTCTTATGGTGGGGGTAATAGAAGGATAATAAAATAATAGGCACATCTATCATTTTAAATTAGAATTATTAAGACAATTGTGCAGATACTTTTAGATCATAGATAGTGCTAATGTTGGTGGCGATTTACGTTTATATTCAAAAAATAATATTTACTGGTTAACACTATGAAGTAACAAAAATTAAAAAAAGTATTTTGTATTTTCCAAATAGGAAATAGTTGGTAAGAGTTTTCAAATAAAATATTAAATTCTATACTCCTAAAAGATATTTAAATAGAAAATAGGTATTTACTATTTTGTATTTGCATTTTGAGTATATGTATTTGAAAAACGCACATCTCTGCACATAAATATACAGACACAAAACCTCTGTCCAACAAATTTTTTACCATACAATAATCATTTATAGTTTAAGAGATATAAACGAGTCATCCAGCCGTTTTCGCAGAGAGCACATTTAAAAACGTGTTCACTCCAAACCAGTATATTTTCCAGTTTATTTTTGTTATAAATTTTAATTAAGAAAGTAATAAGGAAACTAAAATGTTTACTTAGTTATACGTACTCGTAGCTGCCAACAACGAAAAGCAATTTGTTAGACTCAATCCCTCCATCCTCAGGCTACGATTTAAGGATTAAATATAAGATAAAAAATATTCGGGTAAAGTGGCTCTCACAGTCACAGGGACAATCTCAACGTCAGCATTAGACAATACTAACTCTAACTCCATCTACATTACGAGAAACAACAAACAATCTATCTCTAATTAGTAATAAAGCCGTATGTAATTAGTAATAAACCGTAAACCGTAACCCGTAAAGCATCACCCGACACCCGACAACTGAGCAGGGGACTTGATCGGCCAACTCATTTTGGGCTAGATTAGAATTACGCTTATTGATTCGCCCAAGGCCCTTTGCATTAGTAATGTAATATACATTGTTTTGAGTTTGAAGTACAACTGTGCTGTGAACAGTACAATACAAAGTACGGGTACACTGAAACGGACACGGACACGGACACCCAACTGACACCCTTTTGCGTCAATTTGACATTTAAGTGACATTCGTATTCCATTTGTTTTTGTTTTGTTAAAAAATATAAATCCACACTGAAATGTTATTATTTTGTTTGTGGAGTGTTTTTATGCGAAGTAATAGTGCGAAATAGTGCATACTATGATTTATACAAAAAGCGACTTCAAAAACCGGTTTTCAATTTTAATTAATCTAAAACAATGTAACTGGTGACCTCCTACAGTTCTAAGAAATCAAGGAGTCATATATGTGAATTACACGTACTATTATTTTTGGCTATATTTGTCTTGAATGAGATTATACTCATCCGGTTCACCCAGAAAATATAGCGCCAGTCCTTATTTGTCTCACTGAAGTTCTACGGTGGGAAGGAGCAAGAGAAGTTGAAAAGAATATTGGAGAGATACATTAAATGGATACTAAGGCTGGACAGGACTAAAAAGGGACAAGATAAGAATGGAAGCAGGAAGAAGAGCAGTAAAATATGAGGAGAAAATGAGTAGCGCTGAGAGTAAAATTTTAAGGAAAATAAGGAAGGAGAGTAAAAGGAGAATGTGTGTGTTACGAAAGGAATGAAATGGCGACAGAGGAGGCAGAGAGAAGAAGAGAAGGAAGCACAAGTGTGGAAGAGGAGTTAAGGAGAAGAGACAGGGAAATAGAGCAACAGGAAAGAATGGAAAAAAATGAGAAGAGCAATTACAACACAAGATGTAAAAGGATTTGGGAGAGAGAGATAACACAACACTTAAGAGAAAAAGGCACAAAAAACATGAGAAGGATTGCCAGATTTACATTGGGAAACAGATACTGGACAAATAGCGAGAAAGGTTGTGTAGAGTGTGCGGAACGGAGATTGAAACATTGGAGCACATTAAGTTTTCATGTCAGAAGAAAGTAATAAGCGAGAAGTGAAGGAACCAGGTGGATGACGGAAATAAAGAAACGGAACGAGGAAAGAGAAGGAACGCCAGAGCAGAAGTGATTTTAATCAGAAGTGATGTCTAATAAAACCATTCGGACACCTAGTTGCCATTACAAACCACAATGCGAATGGGGAGGGAATATTTTTCCCAATATCAACACAATGGTCGGACAAAAGAAACAGAGTGAAAGACGTAAAAGGCGGGAGAAGTGAAAATGAAGACAGAAGGGAAGAAGTATAGTGAAAATATAATAGAGGGTTTGTCGAGAAGAGACAAAGAAGACAAGAGGTGAGGAAACGGTGAGAATGAAGGAGGACTAAGGAAAATGAAGGGAGAGGGTCAAGAGAAGAAAAAGCAGAAAGTACTTTTGGAAATAGAAAGGTCTAGAATAGTTTTAAGTTTAATTTCAAGTTGAAGTTCTATGAAATGTATTAAGAATGTAGATTGTAAGGCCGAAAGACACACAATTAATATAATCTAATAATAATGATAATAATTTCTACGGTGAAGTAGCTCAGATCTCCTGACCCTATCGGTCACCATAATCCTCTCAATTTTACATTACCGCCAACAAAATTAATGGACTATCATTAATATATTGGTCGTGTAAAATATACAGAACGTTTAAATGTTATTATTTGTTCAGGTTTTATTTTCAATCCATCAAATTTATAGGTTATAACAAAAACAATGGTCGTTGCTGTAACGTAACCGAATGCTTTTATTGAAATGTATTATGATTGATATTGATTTGACATTAATTAATACACAACAATTAATTAGAAGAACACTTCATAAATATATATTCAAAACAGGAATATCCAATCAACGAGAAAACTGGAATAATTAAATGAAAGCTAATAATCTACGTTCCACATTATTACCATATGTTATCTCATGCATAAAAATACTAAAGCGTTGTGCAGAGAGTTAGGTGGCTGCCTATGTATGGAGGACAAGTGTGGGGGATGGGGGGTAGGGTGCAAACGACAGAGTACATGTGCACTCTGCACCAACACATGCACCAGACAGAGCGTGAAACTATAGGCTTAGTGAAAGTACAGTCGGGGAATAAAAATGCACGTGAAATATGATAACACATTTTTTAAGTCTGACCCGTTATTAAATCCACGTTTTATAATTATTTTAGCGAATATCAATGACAAGCTGTCACATTATTCTAATGGTCAAAACCAACCTTACAGGTCATAAATCTCTGCTATATGTATTTAAATATCAAAATATCAAATATTATTTACGACTATTTCAAGGAACAATAAAATTCCAATATTATGTCTGCATTAGCAGGTTTAAATAAAATAAAAACTTATTATTCTTTGATTTGACTTGATTATTTCGACTACCAACAGCTACAACACATTACCACAGCACTGACGAACACTTCACGTCATACAAATATGGCCGACCATTACTAGCACTATTTCTTAACTACAATTCAAATTTTTAATTGCTCCGTGTAATAATCTCCGTCAACATTTAGATATTTAATAAAATAGACACGTCAATACACATTTATTAACATCAAATTCAATCAACAATTTCAAAATCGAACACTAAAAAATGAGAACACAAGCCCATTATATCCAGCCATAATTTACTCAGTTGGGAACTCGTTAGGCTGTCTCTTTGTGATGCCCATATCTTTAGACCAATGGCGTAATCATGATCTTCACTACTATATAACTTTTTGCTGACCGCTTGTGATATTTTTCTGCAATGAATTCTGCTTGTTCAAATAATAACGGAATATGTTTTATGCTAGTGTGCGTCATAATTTCTTTCTAAATGATATTAACATACTACAATTTAAGGAAAACTGGCAAATTGGTTGAAAATGTTTCTGTTGGTAATAAAGTATCATATCACATAGCATAAAGTAAAGTGCAATGTACTCATCAAGAGTAGACCGTACACTATACTCGTACAGCTAGCTATGAGTGCAAGTGCAAATCCAAATGCAACTGCAATGGAACGTCTGAATTTGCATTGCTTTGCGATACTACTATAGCAGTTTGTAAGTTTGGCTCGACAAGAATTTTTTATAGGATTTGCTAGGTGTCTGAGCCCTCGGCACTAGACCTCGCACGGCGTGGCGAGGCGAGGCGAAGCGACACGCGGCACGGAGCACGGAGCACGGGGCACGGAGCACGGAACACGAAATGGTGCAACGATATGTGAATGTGAATGAGAATGACAATATACTAGTTCTTCCATTTGGTAATATTGATTACCAAATAAAACCTTAATAATATTTTGTATGAAAGGAAAAAATACGATAAAAGGAGTATAATATAACACAACGAAATAAAATTAATCGATTAGTTCTGAGGATATTGAATTTCAACAGTTTAAGAGCTAGTATATGAACTGGCTTAGTGCCAATAAGCGCCGGTAGGAGCGGTATTTGAGATGTCGGCTTTTTGAAATACAATATCCAAATAAATTTCATTATAGTTATATACTCGTATAGTCGTATCGAGTCGAGGGTAACAAGCAAAAGGAAAACAAGCTGTGAGCTGGGAAAATGAGGAAAATATGTATTTGCCAAACATTCTAAAACTAAGAAGAAAAATGGTTGATGCAATCGCTCAATTGATTACTTTATTCAACAAATTTTCTTCTCCCCTATTAAAATGAGATATAAGCAACGATGGATCTTGGTTTTTGATGATATTCTCGGTATTAAGTTAGTTATCATTGCTGAAATTGGCCCGGGAATCGAACCGGTTGATAGCAACTCTTCCAATCACTGCGGCGCTTAATAAAAACATGAACTAAATGTTTATGTTTCATATTTCTTCTTAATTATATTTGTCTGGTGGGTTTGGTAGGGGGAGTAGTGGGGAGTGTGGTTTGTGGGATATGGGAGTAGGGACAACATACAAGTGATTTGACTTAGTGTATATTAATTATCAATGAAGACCGAATAACTGTCAACATTAAGTGAGATTGATAATAACAATATTCAGTAACGAATTTTAGTCTAATTAGATGTAAGAGGCAACTAACCAACTGACTTTCAACATAATTTAATCAAGCTAGTCATTACGCCCCATCCTGTGAGTCCCCCTCACTCCCTCTCATCCTACGTGAGCTATGTGAGTCTCGTGAACATCATTTTGACCCTCTTTTCGTTTATACAAAGGGTTTCACCTCGTTTTACAAATTAATGGAATTGCACAATGAACGAACAACAGGAAATGGTTAAATGACTCCCAATTCTTCGAGTACATCTTCAACAGCGGCTGATGGTTGTACGGTTGTAAGGTTGACGATCGCTCCTCCCTTTATTTGACCCGCTCGGGACTGTTATCTATTGTTCCGTGCTCTTCATTACATTTCTATTTTTACTAATACAACAATATTATTACCCCTTCCTTTCAAATGGCCGTCATCATACTCATAATAATAGCACTGGTATTTTCATACCCCGTGCTCGTCCCCACCCGTTCCGGTATCTGGTATCTCACAGCTCACTGTCAGAGACTTTTCTTGAACGTGTTCTTAATACTGTTATTAATGCAATATTTATTTGTGAAGCTACAAAAGGCAAAGAATATAACATAATTAACTTCTTCATTAAACCAAATATTAGCTTTCAAGTAAAAACGACAATATGAAATATTTTAACGTAATGAAATTATTTGTAGATGCCAGGTCTTTTGAAACTTTTGTCTCCGTGCTTCGAGTACTTTTGTTGAAAATTGATATAATGTAAATCGTTGTATATGAAGTGTGTAGTAGTATCTTTTGAGATAGTCTTGTGGACACACAAAATATCTAAAGTTCACGCTAGAAGTTTTAACCTGTGAAAAATTCGAAATTCTACTCCCCTTTGAGAGGGAAATCAAAAGCGTCGCAGTCTCATGTCATTTACGACTAAAAAGTGCCCCGTACATTAAACTTAAAAGGAAATATAAGATCAAGTTCAATCTGTATGATCTCACGTCACTCTCATCCCAATTAATTACTATTGCTAATTGTTATGGCCATTGTCCTGAATATCTCGAACGGATATTTTTAACATTTTTTATTCAAATGGTAATTTGACAAATAATCTTTCGTAATCTTTAAGTAAATAAATGACACTGAATTTCCTTAATTATTCAATAAAAGTTTTTCACGGAAAACAAGTAAATTAGTTTATCTTTTCTTTTCTTTTCTTTATTAGAAGGGCAAAGATTATAAGCCGTCGCGGCGCGCTTACTGCGAGATGCTTTGAGGTATTATGAGGTTACATTTTTATTTAAAACACGGAATCGAATTACTGTTTTTGTAATTATATAAAAATTACAAAACAAAACTTTTTGGTTATACCGTATTGGTATATAGAAAAAGTTTGAAACCATAGAAGTTAGTATTCAAGTATTTTGAAATAAAAATAAGAAAATAACGAACTTCATCTTGAGAAATTACTTTGAGTTATGGTATTAATTAAACAGGTCGTTTGTAGTCAATGTAAATACATGGGTATATGGGTACATGGACCATGGGCGTCTGCGGGAGATGAAGAAACCGAGAGATTTCCACTTGCAGGTTATACAAACTTACGTAATTAAATTTGTTACAAGCTTTGCCTCTTTGAAATAAACTACGCACGCTTATGAGAAATACAAAGAATTAAATTTAAAATATCATTTGTTTTCATTGATTTTTTTTATTCTGAACAAAAACTTATTGTTTATAATTCTAAGGTTTATTTATTGTGCTGTGTAATAATATTGTTCTTAGCTATTTTGATGTTTTCATTTGTTTCATATTTTGTAGAAGTTTGTTTTTAAACTGCACGTGCAATGTCGACTACAAAGTCCAATTAGGAAAGCCAAATTCGTGCACTTGACAATAGTCCAGTCAACGGATGATCACAGTCGATACAAATTCACTTATTAGACAACAATAGTGAAGATATCTAGATTTAAATAAGTAATATACTTAAACATTATACTAATAAGCATAATCTTAATATTAAGCGACAAACAGAACGTAACATCTCCGAGTTATAAGGATTCCATTGAAGATAAAATATAAACTTATAATGTACTGTGCATAAACTAGCTTGATTTTAACGAACAGATATTAAAAAATTAAACTTTTATTAAAGTTGTACATAACTCTGAATAACGTTTTAAACTTTTAATAAAGTTAAACAATTACAAGTTGGTACTTACAACATCTGTAAGTTCATGATCTGAAGCTCCGTCGAGCAAGTAGATTACTTTTCAGTATTATTTTCACTCTTATTTGATTCTGAGAATTATAATTTCTTATTTGTGTTTTTTTAAATACGTACGAGTATTTAAAAGATCAACTGTGAGCTGCCAATTTTGCTTGCTGATTCTTTTTTTATTCGCTTTGTTCAATCGCAATGCCTCAACATTTAGACCTCGCTTTTTGCTCGTTCCTTTAAGTTAGTGTAAAGAAATGAATATTTTGTGTGAGTTTTTTTGAAGTGTATAAAACGCAATATTTTATTAAATGAATTTAAAATTATTTCTTACAAATAAATATAATAAAATGAATATCAAAAAATAATTTTATCTTATTCACAAATGATTTGAATCGTTGGGAATGTGCAATCGGGTTCGCGTTGAATGCAAATATAAAATATCTGTTTTACACAATAATAAAAACTCCGGGTGAATATTCACTCTGAAACCACCAGAGAGTAAAATCAATTGCAAAAATTAAAAGTTTTAAGTAAATGAAAGAAGTGTACCCTCACCCCTGACCTCAGCCCTGGTGTACACAGTTAGTTGTATTAAACAAATACATGTTGGATTACACGGCGTACACCATCACTCCCCTGCACTCCTCCGCACTCTCGCCACCCTTATCATCCCTGATGTAATTCGAAAAATGCGAGAAACTTCATTTTTGGGTAAAACGCAAGGTGAGGAGGCTTCCATTTTAAAATATTTTTTATGTACAATATCATTTAAAAGGAATATATATTTTTAATTAATTTTTTTAATAATATTTTGTATGGCTTCCTACGACCACAGTCAGTTTTTAATTTAAATATTACACGGAATATTGTTTTAATAAATTTTTGTTTATATATACACTAGAGTTTACCCCCGTCGCAAGCGACGACTGTCTTCTTTGTATGAATTGAATTTCATTTCAAATTTTGATTCCATTTTTAGATTGAAATATTTAACTCGTTCCATATTTATTTTACATATAAAAACAAATAATTTTTCATATAAACTGACTAAAAAAATATTTTTTTTTTCAATTTGTTCATTATTTGACCAACTTTTTTTCAAAATTTGGGACTTTTTTTTCGATTTGTAAATTTTGGTACCAAACTTAGCCCATATACAAAATTTCAACTTTCTAGTTCAATTTTTACTCTTGGCAAAAACCGCCTCCGTGCCCCCAAATAAAATTTTTGAATTTTGATTTTTTTTTCCTTAATATCATATCCAATCATTACACAATCCAAAATTTGAGTTTTCTCCAAAGTTTCCTACCGGGCCCACTAATTTTGTCAATGCGCCTGCCAATGTCAATTTTGTTAATTTTACAATTTCTAATTTTTAAAAAATGTTAGCATTGAACACCGTAATACATATGCAAAATGTCAACTTTTTATCTTTTCTGAATTAAAAGTTATAGACTAACAAGTAAATAATTTTTTTTTTAGTTTTTCCATAATTACTGATTTCCAGGAAATTCAGGAGAAAATCCGAGGACGCCAAAAGTCTTAGAATTCTTTTCTCTACGAAGTAGACAATTTTTAGGAAAATGCACGGAGCCGTTTTCAAGCCTCCATACGAATCGCGTAAATATATAAACAAATAAACTTTCATTTGGAACAATATAATATAGGAGATTTTTGATATGATCTAGTCTCCACAGCCTCGCATATATGTAGTGCACCGCTGCATAATTAATACATTAGTTTATAAAAGTATTTGCGAACTATGAATTGGAGTTTATTCAATATAAATTTAATATAAAACGAATTAAAAAAAGCTTGCGAAAAACTCGGGTGAAAGATTTTTTATTTTATAATAAAAGCAAACCTAATAGCAGTATATATATATATATATCTCGTATATATATACAGTATTATTTTTCCTTAGAAGAGACATCCATTGTAAAGTGTTATAAATTATTTGAAATGGCCTTAATTCCTTCAAACTATCGAAACTAATACTCATTTATTTCCATTTGTTTTCGTACGAGTGTTTCGTTCTCTAATGCCCAATAAATATCCATCGACATGCAGTCAGTTCTGCGGAATAGCATACCCTGGAGGTATATGCTGAAGACCGGGAGCATACCCCGTCTAGTTCTATCTCGGGTATTGGAAAGAAAGTGCTTGAAGAGTTAACAAGACTCCTCTAGCTCTCGTCTAGCTCTATCCAATCCGTTGGCACTGGCATTCCGTTCGACGGCGACGACGACGGCGGCGGTAGCGGTGGCGGCGACGGTTTCAGTTTGAAGCGTACTCATAGTTATCTGATTATCAGTTTCTTGTTCAACTACTACCATATTTACTCGTATACTAAGAGTATATATTTGTATTCAAAACCTCCTTTTATATATTCATTTATTGTCTATTATGATTTATATTTATATTTTCTTCTCTAATGATGGTGTCTATTTAAATGTATTATATTATATAAATTGTATAGATTCTGGTCTTTGTATACATCCGATTTCTTCACCTCTATACTTAACATATCATTAAAGGAATGAGGATAGGAGAGGAAGAGAGGCTAAGGAGGGCTAGTTTACATAAATGTGGAGCTTCATTACTAAGTCCAATATAAAATATTAGATGTTTTATTTAAATGCTATGGATGTCGACATAGTAGAGAGCTACTATGTATATAATTATAAGCGAAAAAATACCAAGCAATGAAAAGAACGTAACACGTAAAGGAGTGTCTCCATTAACCCAACATTCAATATACTTTAGAACAGTTTAACTAACTTTGGATAATGACCCTTACGGTCATTAATTCTTGTATTAAATTTGTGCCGTTTATTAAGTAACCACGTAATAAATTTTCATTATAATTTGCTCAACAGTGTAACTCTAATTTACTTTGTGTTGGATAATCCAATAACAAGCTGAAAATCTTGCAAAACCGTTTCTGATATTAAGAAGGAAATAGACACAATGAGTATGAGAGGGTACGGGTGTAAGGGCGGGGACGAGTGCGGGTACCATTGAATTATTAGCAATAAAGGGATTACACTCCGCTATGCCGAGTTCAATCTTGTTCCTTTTTAAGTCGTTATGAATAATAAGCTAACTTATAAGAAGTCAGCATCCCAACATGAACATCAGAAGATAATCAATTCAAAATAATCCTTGATATATTTTAATATTAAGCAGAAGCAGAACCAGAAGTAGAACCAGAAGTAGAAGCGGAGTATACAAGACTGTACTGATACTGACTATTGTATGTACAAAAGACTATATTTTCAAAATCGCAAGAGTGAGAGTCCTTGGCTCCTGTAGGATGTTGGGATGTCGGGATGTCGCACAGGACGTCGAAAGGGACTTTAGTGGTAGCCTTCTAGCCTTGTAGCCTGGTAGCGGTCTACGATGTGGGTGAATGAATGAACGGGAGGTCTCGTGCTCGTGCCCGTGCTCCTTCTTCAAGCTGCTTCATGCCTAAACACGACTACACTTTACTGAAAGGGGGAGTCGATGGACTGATGGTGAAGTAGTGGAGGTTTCCTCCCTATTTTGCGCAGCACTGCCATAAGACCCCTTAGCAAGAAGTGATCCAATCTTTGAGAATCGCATGATCACATCTTTTCGTCTGGTTAAGCAGCAATTCGATTCCATTCAATCCATGCCTTTAAAAATGTATCGAAGAAAAAACTTATTTATAACGTGCTGTATTAATAAGTTATTGATTTTTGAAAATAAAAATAATTTGTTAATTAACCAAAGTTTTATTTTGTTGGAGAATGTAAAGTTTTCCAGTAATTGTACTTGTATAATCCAGGGCATGGGGCATGGGGTATGGAGCGAGACGGGACCTTCATTTGCGGCATTAATAATTAAACAATTAGCAAACTTTGTACTTTCGGTGGAGGAACAACACCGGATTTCTCGGGATTGCTTTGGGAAAGAAGAGCGTATAATGACGGAAGTGTGAAATTTGGAAGAGCCTACTAAAGCGCAATTTGAAAGGGTACATGATGGGTACATTAACAATTGTGACGTCACAAATATGGCTGCTAAAAGACGAAGCGGCTCACTGGGAAGGCTGTTTACGTGATAAAAAGACTGAAGCTCTTCTAATATAATAATACTTCGCTGAAACATTTCCTCGAGATATTTTCTGATGTACCGTGAAACGAAAAAACAAGAACAATTCTTGAAGCACTTTTGTTTATTTTAGTTGTTCTACTTTCTTAATATTTCTTCGTAGTGATGTGTAAAATGTATATAAATTCAATTTACTATTTCTTGCAACTATTCTTTATTTGTACTTCTTCATTCTTCAGTGTACGAGAGTATAGTACCATAAATTGTATTTGATATATAGTAGGTACGAGTGCACTTCGACTCTGGCAGCTAGCTAGCGGGTGCACGAGCTTCTCGTGGGTGTGTACCATATTCTAGGTTTTAAATATTGGTTTCGGTTATTAGTGGCTTTACTAAGTCTTTGTAATTAAGTCAGGGGAAGGGGAAGTGAAATTTATTACATAGAAGTTTTGATATCACTTTGACACTGTTTTAGATTGACATGAACATAAATTATAGATGTCACAACGCTCGCGCTATCAGCTTCTCGCATTAAGACAGATACTAATTTGCTGTACTTTATTTCCAACATTAAATTTATAACCTAAATGTTCCTTTACTTACATTATCTTACAGTCGCTTTTCTAAGGGTTCAGACTTACTTTACTTACTTATTCGTATGATATAAACAATTAGTTCACAGCGATTTCTTTTTGAGTTCATTTCTCTAATAATTGTTCTGGGCTAAGTTATTGCTAGGCTATTGGTTATTACAAGCCAAGTTCGCCATACTACATGTTGCAAGCCCGATATTAATTAGATAACTATCACAGATAAAAAGTGTTGGGTGGGAGGTGCGCGAGGAAACCACGCGTATCATTTTGTTTTTGATCAAATCCCGCTGATTTTTTTAACTTAGTCAAATTCTAAACAAAATTGTACGCCTGTTGGTTTTATAAAAGACAAAATAAACGCAAATGAACAGTAATGAGATTTAGGAAAATAAACTAAAGAGAGACTAAAAAAATATAAATAGATTTCAAATATGTATAAGATACATTTTACAAATCGCAGAGATTCCTTCCTCGTAAATTCCATCGTAGTGGAGATATTTACAAGGGTGCAGACATTTGAATTCTATGCGCGTATCCTGTTCCATATGATCATGCAGAATGGATAGGAATGGCGCTGAGGGAGCAGGGGGAGTTTTGTCGGCTCATCGGTCCGTGTCTCCTCTCGCAGTGTTACAAAATAGAGCTCTGAGCCAAGCAAACAAGCAAGCAGCAGCCCCGATAGGCGACAGTCGACAGTAGACGGTGGACACACAACCAAGGGACATTATATATCGATCATCGGTGCGCGAAATTGAGCCAACACTCTGCTGCGGTCAAGAATGAGGGTTCTCGCCTGTCAAAACACCCCACGATACCCTTCAACGCCCTTCGGGAACTCTTTAACCCCTTCTTTTGTGTTCATCCACAGAGAGAAGGGTGCTTCTGTCCGCTCGCTGTCCACCGACGCCTGTCGTCGTTAGTGCCGCTAGTTCATTTATATACTTTTATGAGGACACGTTTGTCCAATGCATTGGTATGCTTTAAAACGGTTCACAATAAATCTAATTTAATTCATTTTATGGTTCACGGGGGTCTGCAGTAGATTGTGACCGTTATTTTTGAAGTTGACCCCTATTCTCCGTCTTGTCCTATTTCATTTTCGTTATTTCAAGTTAATTGAAGCAACGCGGATTACCAACTTGGATTGGGTACTCAAAATCTCTGATATAACCTACTAGTATATTAGAAAAGGGGGAGAGCAAAGGGAGCATGGTTGCACGGTCCGATAACAACGAGATTGCACATCTTTCAACCCTTCCGGCCGAGCTGTTCAAACACTCGACTGCACCACTTATTGTGTCGGGAAGAATAGATCTGTGAAATGGAATGATACGCTAGCTGCATCAACATCAATACAATAAACTGAAGAGGTTTATGCAGTCCCGCACTCTGACTTACTTAGCGCAGTCGGTGCATTACTCACAGTTACTTCCGATACTGGTTCTATCATCGACGGGTCCTAATAGGGCTCATATACCTCCTCCTAGAGTATAATTTTATAACGGCAATATAACCCTGGTCTGCAACAGAAAGTAATATATTCGTGGAGTAAGGAGACACATTCGTGCACTTTGTTTTGCAAGAGTTACACCCTGCCAGATCGTATCCACTGTGAGGCGACGATAAATATGTATTTTCTAAAACATTTCACATACGGAATTCATAGATTTATAAGAAACAAGAATCACATAGCAATATCAGTGTTGAACAGAATGTGTGGGCATTGACTTTACCCAAAATATATTAAAAATATTCTTGTTCCATCCAGCTCTGGGTGTTTAGGTGGCTTGGTGGCTTGGTGGCTTGGTGGCTTGCTATCTTGGAGCAGGGAGTATACAGCGTACTCTCATAGCAGCTCGTGCTGCTATAAGACACATAACTGATTTGACTGTTAAAGCCTTGACTGACAGTCCCTGTGAAAGTCGGATGATAACACTGAAAGCAATAAGATACCAGAAACCAGAAATATATAATGCTCTTACAAACATGACAACATGGTGCTAAAACTAGGGGTAGGAGAAATAGGGAGATACTGGAAATGCGAAAAATATATTGTATATTCATTTTAATTTCGTAGAAGTATAATTTGATATGAAGTTTTAAATTAAATTTATGTATTCAGTGAACTTATAGAAGAAATTCCAACCTAAGGAATTTTGACAGGTGAGAAACAAAGATGTTTTTGGAACATATACAAAGTTTTTGAATACCAAATATACACCCCGGACAGTCACTGTAGCAGGCTGTTGATTATTACGCGACATTATATTAGGCCTGTTCTTTTTGATTTGATGTAGAACGTTACAAAGCGCGTCTTGTATTTCTCTGGTGTTGGTAAACCTTGCTGTGGGTTTTCGTAATGTCATCACAAATCCCTGAGCATTTAAATGCTCTAAGATAGTGATAGCTTATGTTAATATTATGGGTTGGATGTGCGTCTCGGGTTTTATTAAAATTCAAGAAGACGGTAGTAAAAGAATACGTCATATTTATAGGAAATTCGCAAAAAATTTGCCGATAAAATTCCATTTTATCTTGTATAAATTCTATTTGATGTACAAACATCGCGGAGGAAACTAAAGGTGGAGAGGAGGAAGTGGAGGCTGTTGGCAAATGCAATGTTTCCGGCGGCATGTTAAATCAATTTAAGAAACGAACTAAGAGGTGAAAAAATGATTTAAAGATTCGCGTTAATTGTTTTTTAAGATAACATATCAAAAGTTACTACTATTTATTTAGAAAGTTGAATACAAACGGCTCAAATACCAAATGGGCCACATATGTATATCTTGAAAAGTATTTCTTTTAAGTAATTAGCATTAGTTATTAGAGATTTGTATCTCTATGTTAATTTATATAAAATAACAAGTATTGAGAAAATTGAAACATCCCCTAAATAAACATAAGAATTACATATTAAGAAAGTATTAAGTTGTATATCTATACGTATACATTCGAGAATGTACGACTATTGCACAAGTAAGATTACATTTATATAAATATACAAACTTTTGATCACAAATCCTTTGAATACAAATGGTAATAAGACATGAAAAACATTGTAGGTTGCAGGAAGTCAAAGTATGTAGTGATGAAAGCACCGGGGTAAGTAGCAGGAGTGGGGAGTGGGGATTGGGGAGTAGGGGTCTAGAGAACCAAGTGATTACGCTGAGATAGTAGTAGGAGGAGCAGGAGGAGGCATTAGGAGAAAAGCCATTGACACTGCTTTAGTAGATTGCGACCAAGATAGTCTTAACGGGTCGCCGGAAATGGAAAACTTGAAACTTATATATATATATATAAATATATATGTAGATATATATACCAACGCACACAGAGAGACAGATATATATCCAATGTCAAATTTTATTTAAGACAAAGTTTTATTATTCAAAATTCTGCAGATAATAGACTGTGTATAATTTTTTATTGATTTTTGAATAGTTTTTCATGAAATTCTTTTCCCCCGCTTACTTGAATATACTTGTTTATTTGCGATATATCTTTCTAAAATTTTATATGAACATACCGACAAATCTCAACAGAGGCCTTAGAGGTGGCAAGCAGGGCAGGCGTCCAGGGCCTCGCACTCTCGAGGAACTACCCAAATAGAAAAATTCGTTGTTGTATATGTATTTGATTCTCGCAAGCCTCGCGCTTTAAAAAACCCACTTGAATCCTTGCTTATATCTTTTAAGACACTCATGTACATTAGTTTATCATTATTAATATTTGTCGTCTTTGTGCTTTTATAAATCTTCTAATGTTATAAAATTTTAAAATTCTACATTTATTTATTTATAATTTTTGCATTTCTCGTCAATCATCATCAAAAATACTTGCTGTCAATTTACATAAATTACACAAAGAATAAGGGCCTTGCAAGGATCTGCCGCCCAGGGCCTCGCAAAGATCTGCCGCCCGGGGCCTCGGCAGTGGCAAAGGCCGCCCCTGAATCTCAATATTTATATGTTTTATTCTTATAAGAAAGAGTCTTACTTTTAGTGTCCGACCGAACATTCGGTTTCGACCTAGTTTCGGCAAACAAATGAGTTTCGGTTTCGGCTGCCATTCAGCCGTGTTTCGTAGACTTAGCTGCGAGCGACGAAGTGTCATTTTGCCATGTCTCATGTGCCGTGAATACTGATAATTAGCTCAATGAAGCTCTTCACTCTTAAATGAATAATTAGCTCAATGATAATTAGCTCAATGAAGCTCTTAAGTATCATTCCCACTCACTGCTTTAATTTTATTTTGTATTTAATTTAAATTGTTTAGCATATGGCAATACGCGTAGTCATTCATAGTACCATTTTTAATTTGATTTATTTTTTAAGTTTTCTTAGTATTTTAGAACCCTTACAAGGTCCAATGTTTTAAATTAAAAATATTAAATTAAGAACTATAAAAACTATACTATAAGTATATAAAAACTATATAAGAACTATAAAACTATATTATATTATAACCTCCAAAATGTGACAATCTGTCAAAATGCAGTAGAATTTATATTTAAAAGAAGTTTAATGTCAGTTTGTCAAAAATAACGAAATAAAAACAATTTCTATTACTATTTGTTATTAAAAACAGCAATTTTAATTATTTCACGTTCAATTTTGTCGAACTGTCAAAATTTATATTACTAAAGACGCATGAGCAACAACTAAATTAACTCACTCAAATTAAAACACGAATGTGCTTTATACTTAATAGTTACGTACTTTTTAATTTTAACTCTATTGTAGTTCATTAATATGACTGCTATACAAAATGAAAATGACCAAAGTTTAGAAGGAAATATTTTGTTCTTATAATGAAGGAGTATTTTTTTGTTATCTGTACCTAAACATATTTATTAGGTAAAAAGTATTTTTCTTTTATACCTTTTATTTTATGTTATTCACAAATAATATTAAAAAGAAACTGAATGATTAATATTAATATGTTATTTAAAAATAAATACTGACTGATTATGATTAACTATTTTATTAAGTTTCATTTCGGCCGTAAAAACTAGTTTCAGTCGGACTACTTATTTTAATTAGTTTACTATGAACTGTTAACGGGTTATTATAAGCCGAATCCGACCAATCGGAGCAGTTCGTACCTGTCAATTATATCAAATAAATTTGTAAAAACAACAACAAATTAACTGTTATGTAATGTAATGTAATTAGCTTACTGTCTACTTTTAGATTAGTATCTGAATTCCCTAATTTTATTGCCTAGTAATCTGAATGAACAAAATCTCGTAATTTTAAATTATTAAAAATTCCTACCATATTTTTTACTTCACGAGCGAATCCCGCTGCAGTTATGAAAAAAATTTGATGTGACGGATACTATCAAATTCACCTCGTGAATATGAGAGTGACATTTATTGGGTTATGTCACATTAACTTAATTATCAAACATTAATTAAACCATAATACAATCATTATTACAAAATTATTACAAAAAATAGCGGACCCGTTGGTTCAATACAGATTTACTACAAACAAACTTTTTCCGTTGTTGTTGCTATAAAAGTATTTTTCTTAATGTCCGATGACATAACCTCAAAAATAAGTTGGGTAATCCAGTGGCCTGCTTTCATTTAATAATGCAAATGTACACAATGCAGCATCCATAATTAATGTTTATGTTATTTAAAAAAATTAAAATCAATGTTAACTTTTTATTCATGAAGTAAAGTTTAGTTTTTTATATGGTTTTATTAGCAGAAAAGTTTCTTTTTATGTTTGTTGTGTGTTATGTGTTATGTGTGTGTGTGTACATAACTTTTTCAACGTCCTGTTTTCGGATATCAGTATAATTAACAATTGCTGAAACTGGGAAAGCTAACAAGTATTTTGCATGTTATTTCAAAACTAATCACAACTATGCCATCCCAAAGTTTGAAGTCACTTTGAATAGATTTGTTGTACTTGCTGTACAAGTTGTACAGAAAACCGAAAAGTGGAGAAACTTTTTGTTTCTGATATGAAATTTTGAGATTCAGGAAATAAATGTTATATGTTGGTTAACCACATCATTTTAACTAAACGGATTTTATAAGAGAATTCTGGTTAATGAATGCCATCTATGGAGGAGTTATTAAACTAATTTTAGTTTTCAACATTTATGAAATATTTTTAATTGTTGTTTTTTATAAATTAAATAACAAATGATAATAAGAAAGAAATACGTTCAACATTTTCTAATGGTGTTGTTTCTTTCTATCTCTCATGTTTAAATACGAACATAAACCCTGTATCTAACAAAACTTGAATCATTAGATCCTTTAGGTTTTTTTTTCTTGCTACAAATTTCGTAGAGCCTTCATGTACCGGACCGCATACGAAAACTTTGCATCCGGTAAGGTGGCAACCCTATTTAAAAAAAGGTAACCTAATCAAGTGGGTCCAGGTTATGTGAGTGTGACGTCACGTGTAAGAACCATTGGCGTTTATGTCGTGGAATGGGAACGGAGTCCTCCAACTCAGAGCTGAAGATTAAAACAAATAAAAGTCGTTCCGAAGCGACATTTAATCAGTACACTATTACAGTGAATAAGTTGAACAACCCTCCTCTTCCCCCGCACCCTCCCTCTACCTCTCTCATCGTTACGACCCGCCTTTTAGTTTGTAACCATCCTGTTAATTTCGCAAATTGTTTTCGTTCTTGAACAAAGAACATTACCGAGAATTATTGTGTCTTTGGAGTTGATGTTTAGTATAACGAATAACGCCTAACGCCTTACGCCTAGTGGATGCTGCTTAGTGCTTAGAGTTGTCAACCGTTGTGACAATTAGTGTTAGTGGAATGGCAGTGGCACGACTTGGGAATGAAAGTCATGAGAAAGCACACCGAGTAGGAAACCGTCGATAGTGGCTCTAGGCTCCAGTCTCCAGTCTCCATTCTCCATTCCCCAGACCCTAGTGTCAAGCGGGACAACTAAGCTTCTGTCTTTGAACTACTAAAAGCATAGTTTATCGTAATTTCTACATAATATAAATGTAACAATATAATAAGTTATATTACAGCTAATGCTTTTAGTTCAGGCTTATTTAAATTTAATTTGGTAACAGTAACACGACTTTAGAGATACGTTAATATTACGTTAGTTATGCTATACTCAAACATTATTATTAAGTTACGACACACAAGGATGTCTAATTAGGTTATGCTCGTATTCGTTATGCTTGTATGTTGTACCAAACTATTTAGAAGCATAATAGGTTTGTTTACAATAATTACATTATCTCCGCGAAGTAGTTTTTTCCTGTTTGATATCGTTTGTGCTCGTAAAAGCACAAGTACAAGATTTTCCAATAAGGGTTCTATATTTTATCTATTAATAAAACTAGATATATGAAGTCAACTCATGTTACATTTACCTTGTGTTGAAGTGAACAAATTATAGCACAATGTGAAGAGGCTAAGTATCTAGGCGTGCATTTAGATCGGTGCCTAACCTAGAAAACCTAGCACATCACTGAAAAACGTAAGCAGCTACATCTTAAGTGCAGAAAGTAACACTGGCTTATTGGACGCAAATCGCGTTTATGCAATAGCAGCAAACTAATGATTTATAAAACGATACTGAAACCTGTCTGGACTTACGGCATTGAACTTTGGGGAACATCTAGTGTTTCAAACATAGAAATACTAGAAAGATTTCAGTCAAGGACAGTAAGAACCATTATGAATATCCCGTGGTTCATAAGCAACAAAATCATCAACCATGACTTCGGCATTAAAACTGTGAAAGAAGACATTAACAAATTCAGCCAAAGATACCAGCACCGACTAAGCATCCAAACTATCTAGCTGTGAATTTACTAGATAAACATACGTCTGCCTTTAAAAGACTATAAAGACATAGTGTGTTAAAGCTACCACAACGTTTTTAATTGTCATTCATAGATACAGCCTTCACTGGACGACTATTTCTTATCTAGGTTGATTTTTATTTTTAGCCTAGATACTTATTGTAACAGATTGTAACGTGGCATATTATTACAAAATAAAAAAATGTGTTTTAAGACAGTCAAAATATGCTAACAAGTACGTACAAATCAGACCAGTTGGGACCAATTTTAGGAGTGTTTCTAATTACAAAAATAACATTAATCTTAAAAAATCGAAAAAAGATCTCATCTTTTAGAAAAACAAGAGCCAATACCTTGGTTGTCGACTGTAGAAGACCTAATTAATGTGGACATCGTGAGAATAACGTTTGCTTGTAAGTATCAGGAACAATATGTGAAGAACCATTATACATTATGGCATTTTAAGCACGTTTTTAAAGCGTTTTTAATATAGTTAGAATACTTGGAAAGGAATGGAATGGGCAGAGGAGGTGGAGAGAAAGAGGGCGGTAGAAAGAAGAGTAGAGAAGGAGCTAGGAATCAGAAAAAAACAGGTCCAACTGCAGGAAAGAATGTTCAAAATGGATAAAAGCAGATACAATGCCAGGTATAGAAAATTATGATTATGGAAAAGTGTGGTGGCAGAATATATGAGGGAAAGGAGAGTAACCTGAAGAGTGTTAGAAGAACCGCAAAATATAGATTGGAGAACGAAGAAAATGGAAGTAGATACTGGGTGGACTGAGAAGAAAAGAAGTCTAGGGTGTGCAAAGCAGAGGTGGAGACACTGGAGCACATAAAGGATGAGTGTGTGGACAGGGTGGGCAGCAGTAGGAAGGTGGAGCAGCTACTAAAAGGAGGAAAGGAAGGGAACAAATGAATGGCAGAAGTAATTAGAAGAAAACCAGAGGGTTTATGCCTGAACAGAGTGAGGTAAAAGGCAGGAAAGGAAAAATGAAGTCTGAAAGGAATAGAGAATAGTGCAGAGATAATAGAGGGTTTGTCGAGAGGGGTCAAGCAAGGCAAAAGGTGAGAGGCGGAGGTACAGACAAAGAGGAAGGAGAAGCAGGAAACGGTCAGAACGAAGGAGGTGTAGGGAACAGGAAGGGAGAGGGTAAATAGAAGGAGAAGCACAAAATACTGTGGGAAAGAGAAAGGTGTAGAATAGTTAAGATTAATTTTAAGTTCAAATTCTATGAAATGTTGTAAGAAATATTAATGTAGATTATAAATCCGAAAGGCAAACAATTAAAAATATAACAAAATAAAAAATATATAGTTAAAATAAAGAGGTTGCAAGAGCCGTGTAAATCTACGATACGATGATGAATTTCATCTAATTCGGAACAATATATAATATAAAAACATTTATGATCTTTTAATTGTATCATAGATTTAAAAGTCACAATTTGTTTTAAGCACCGCCGGGTAATTTGAACTATATACAACTAATTTTGGTTTCAGGTTGGATAAGTCCCAAGTAGAATATTGTCTTGCAAGCTAGTTAAATATTTTCATTTTCTACCTGAAATATGTACAAAAGAAATAATAAGTTAATACGCGAAACACAAACTTAAATCACACTGACATTGTATAAAAAACAAGTCACATTATATGTGACATCTGTTAAATATAACCTCACAAAAGTTTAATTGGAAAATCCTATTGTACAGTAAGACTGCTTATTCTACTAAGCAGGCAGGTGTTTACTATGTGTGTGTGCGTATGTTGTGTAAAGGAACAAACCTATTATTTCATTTGAATGTCGTAAAAGGGTTTATCGTCTTAAATGGCAACATAACCTATAACTTGTGCCATAAAACTGTAAATTAAATATTAGAATAATTATTATTCTGCGCTTTGCGTTTTATTTCTACTTTTAGATTTCGTCATGAATTAATTTCACGCTATACCAGCGGATGGGGATGTGGATGTGGAGAAGTAAGAAATTTACATAATGTAGTGAAATATATTAAATAATAAACACATATTTATATATGTATATATTTTTAATACAAATTGCTTTATTAATTTTATTACATGAATATTTTTTTCTTTAAAGTAATTCAATTTTTTTATAACTAAGCACTAACAGTCGAGCTATATCAGCAAATGGGCCATAAATGTACATAAATTTAATTGTATCCAGTCAATATTCTTATATCTTTAATTTTTTTGGTATCGTGTTCTGACATTTATCCTCTTCAATCATAACATAAATTATGAAGTATATTCTAGGAAAATTCTTAAGAAAAATTAATAAAAGTTAATGAAATCTTTATATATAAATACAATAATTATGGTTCTTATATAAAAGCATACTATGTTGATTCAAGGGAACAGTTACACAGAAAATTCTTTTAAAAAACTTGAATTGTATCTTGAATCATTTCTGAAGTTTTATTTATTTAACGTCGGCCTATTTCCGATGTTGAGTTGCATCACCGGCGTTCTCGTACAATGTTAGTAGTATTCATGGTGTCGCAGACTCATATATATGCGCCGCATCACTGCCTTATAAGTTTTATGATTATGAGAGCACATAATCAAAACAATTTCGTCAATCATAAACGCTCTCGACCACTGTGCCGTCAAACTTCTGTGGTAGTTTAATGAAAAATTAGAGAGAATTTCTTTTGCAATCAATTTAATAATGAACTTGTAATATCCCTTATGATTCAAACCATTCTAATGACGATTTTTCATTTTAGTGTAACCCCCTTACCGTCGCTCTTAATTACTATAATTTCCTTTAGTTCCGGGTTCCAAATCTTAGCTATAATTACTTCTGATTTGCTTCAAACGAATTATAATCTTGATCTCATTTACATTACACGTGAATCTGGTTCTGATTCGTAAGTTTACTTATAAAGACCCCCAAATAACTCGTAAATATAATTTGAAACATACTCGTACATATAATAAAGTCCTTTTAATAACAAGCAGGCTGCCTTTAATCTCTTTATCCATAAATGTAAACCACTCATAATTCAAATACCATTATAACTAACTATCTTCTGAAACTCGGTTAATTAAAATATGAACCAGGAAGGGGTAAGAGAGCAGAGGGTAACGAAAATCATCTCGATAACTCGATCCAAATATTAACTACTCTGAGAACATGTTAATTATCACGGCACTTTAATCGTTACACTTGCTTATTAAACAGATTGATGTAGACTTTCTGAATGAATGAATGAATGGTCACTGATTGCCTTTCTTAATTTGCTTTCAAGCCTTTACCTTTCTAAGCCCGTACGTCGTGTGCCGTGTGCCGTGTGCGGGGTGCCGGTCTTGTCAAAGGACCACTACTATTACTTATTCATTACTAGGATTAGTAATATGTTCTCATGGTAGAGTAAATAAACTTTAGACGAAATTATGCAGTTCCCCCCCCCCCCCCCCCACCCCATCAATTCTCCCAGATGTGATTTAGGCCTGGATCCACCTGCGGAATAATTCCGCGCGGTTTTAATACCATAAACTAACACGTGCGGAATTAAAATCGCAGTGAGTTTATTTATGTTTATATGATTCCATGTGTTACAGAATTCGCGTTTTTTTCCTCGCGCGGAATTATTCCTCAGCGGAATCTAGGTCTTCGATTGAGTATCGTGCGTACTAATCATTTAATGGCCTTGTGAATTAATTTTGTGAGAGCGTTTTTTAATTTTCGGTTGAAATAAATTTTAATATATGTATATTGGCGTTTTTATTTTCTTAAATATCCAAAAATTGACGGGAGTAAAGTATCATTCCCACTCACTGCTTTAATTAAATTTTGTATTTAATTTAAATTGTTTAGCATATGGCAATACGCGTAGCCATTCACAGTACCATTTTTAATTTAATTTATTTTTTAAGTTTTCTTAGTTTTTTTTAGAACCTTACAAGGTCCAATGTTTTAAATTAAAAATATTAAATTAAGAAAAACTATATCATACCTCCAAAATGTGACAATCTGTCAAAATGCAGTAGAATTTATATTTAAAAGAAGTTTAATGTCAGTTTGTCAAAAATAAAGAAATAAAAACAATTTCTATTACTAATTGTTATTAAAAATTGCAATTTTAATTATTTCACCTTCAATTTTGTCAATTAAATATCAAAACAGTGAGTGGGAATGAGGCTTTATAGCTATATCAAATTTTAATTTTAATTTTGTTGTAATATAATACTTCGTGGTATACACAACGCAGCTTTTAGTAGTAAATGATATAACGCACACACACTCGTATGCATCTCTGTTGTATAAAATAGATGTCAAATCGTCGGATGTGATGTACCATGCATAGGAATTTTCTCTAACGTTAGATCCCTATAATAATTGAAAAGACAAAATGCTTTTTTAATTGTTAATATCTCCTAAAATATACGGAGTTATTAAAATATAATTGGAAATTTGAGGTTCTGGTAGCAAACTTTATCAATATGTAGAACAGTTTTATAGAAACTAATTATGGGTCACAAGCCCATTAAAAATGGCCAAATTGGTTCTCTTTTGTCTGTATATGTTTTAATTGGGAATACATGAAATACGAGTATCAACGTAAACCATGCACTAGTGACCCAAAAATGGCATGATGTGTCGTTTTTCTCTCATAAACTATTATTAATAAATTTAATGTTAATTCTGTTGAATAAAGGATTATGTCCGAAAACGGGGACACTACAGCAGTTCGTTTACGGCAATTGTAAACGAAAACAGGAGTCTCTGTTAGCTTAAGAATTATAGTTTGTTTTTATAGGGTATTACAAAGCTTTTAAACCCAGAGTCGGTTCCATAAGCATGCGAGAGATAAAGGGGGTGCCCCTTTTATAATTTCTCTCGGAAATTATGGCCTTGTTAAAATCTAATTAAATTTATGAGTATGGTGTGCCTTTCTAATATTTGTAGATTTTCTATGTACGTACACTTTATAGAAACAGAAATATTTTACAGAAATATTTACTGCTTTATACAAAGTGTATTTTATATATAAATAATATATGTGTATCATTTAAAAAAAATGTTTTAGAAAATCTTTTATTATTTGTGAACTTGTAAAAGTCGAAAATTGTAAAAACACTCTTTTAAGATCCATATTCACAATTGGTTGTCTAAAAGCTTCAGTCGTACCCCTCCCACCACTTTACCAACCCCATTCTCCCTGCCCATTGCCCCAGGTCGTTCTGGAGCGCGTACAATTTAAAACTCACACCTAGTGCACACGTCGAGGCTTTCACTGAAGGTGATTCATTTGAAAGACTCAAATAAAAATCATTTGAAACAGGGTATGGGTCCAGGGGGCGAAGGGAGTGGTAGGTGTACCCACTAGTACCATTAGCCTACCCAAAAAGTTCCTAACGCTTTTTTGTAATAAAGCTCAATATTACATTTGAAAGTTTCTTTTAGTGAATTATATAGTTTTAATTTTATTCAATGGTTATTTACTATTTTGTATGATACACACAATCTCTACTAAAAAATTGATTTCATAGAATTAAACGTAAGGTAAAAAAAAGTTTTTCAGCTTTTTTACTTTACAATGAAAATATAGAATTACAGAAGAAATTTTATTACCGACAAAAGTTTTTATTATATTATTTTTCCTCCAATCAGCTTCAAACGATAGTTTGTTTGAAACTATTTTTAAACTTTGTGGTAGTCCGTAGTGACGGTCTACAGGGTGTTACGACAAGTTATACGGTTACAGTAATTACAAAGTCGGAAATAATTTTAACAGACTTTAACTATGTGATCAGACAAGCTGTTGCCTTCCTGTTGCCTTCAAAATATACAACAATTAACGTTTCGCACATAATTAATTGGATATAATGTATTAATCTGTTGGAGCGGTGACTTTGAGCAACGTATTTTATTTTCTAAATCACCTTCAATATTACAAATAACCTCATCATACTTAATAATTATCACCCTAACAGGAATTAAGAAAAACGTAATCGTTTTCATTAATAAATATATTTATTTTATACATTATATTTTATTAACCCAGTAAACATTTTGGACTCACTTTGACATCATATTCAAGATGCGTTTGATTCTTTTGTCATGAAACAATTTAATTTGATTTCACTCGTTCAAGGAAAATATCAGTGATATGAACTACAAATAATAAAATTACTTCACCTGGCCTCACTTCCGTACCAATATTGAATGAAGTTGCAAATAAACTATTAAAGTGTAACAGAGACAAATATATCTTGTTTCTTTTTTCTATGATATTCTGGTGAAATAAATGTGGAATTTTATCTCTACTAAAATAAACATTTTCAGATGTAAAAGAGGCAGCAACTATATCTCCATTTAAATGAAGTTGGAAAGAGAATTTTTTTTTCAAAGGTGATCTGAGTGAAAAATAATTTGTTTTATTTATTGGAACCTCACCTAGCAATGTCATTTCACCAAAATGCGTACTGGAAAGTATAACCTATTTATTAAATATATAAAATTGAATAATCTGATGAATTATTCAACCCCCTCGCTTCGGATTCGCTAAAACAGTGTTAAATGATCTTAATAAATTGCTAAACACATATAAAAATGTACTTACATTAGTATAGCACGAGAAACACACATATAAACAACACCAACAACAAAGAAATATAATTTTACAAAACTACACTTTGACTAAACACAATATTTTTACACTACTTATGTTAAGTCCAACTTTATACTAATCTGGCGTTCTGGTAATGCGAGGAACCAGTTCAAATAATTAACTTTAACTAAATTGTGACTATTTGAATGTAACGGTCAACTTTTAACTTTCTTCCTTTCTTTACGAAAGTTACGCCCTTGTGTGTATTGTAACAACCCATATTAGTTCTATTAGTCATACAATCATTTATTTGCGGACTCCGGAAAACTCATCGCGTTCAAATAATAATATTTATATATAATAATATTTTTAATATTTATTTTTAGTGCATCAACTTTTAAAAGTTATTAGCACTTAAAAGGCATATATACATTAACAAACATTTACAATACATAATTAGTAATTCATAATTTACAACTTATAAATTTAAATAAATTTATAAAGATCTCTTATTATTGATTGTTTCCAACATAAACACTTTCTTGCACTTTTACGAAATAGTGTCAACAAATAATTTCTTCCCATGGACATGATGCAGATGCCATATACAGACGATGCAGACCTTAAATATATTTCTTATACTCGTATGTATTAATATATAGTTTACCTGAAAATTGAAAACATTGCAAATGCGACTTCAAGCCAATATTCACTGTTCTGCCGTTTGTCTGAACGATTTAGGCCTGTCGCACACTGCAAGCGTATTTAAGCGACGGCGAATTCGTGCGTAAGGCCTGTCTCAGTATGGGACCGTATTTAAGCGACGGCGTGGACGGAGTGGATGAGCTACAAAGCAAACCGCATATGTGTGTCACAGACGTCTGTAGTCGTGTATTAGGGGGTGTATTGGAGTTCTTTAGCACTTATATAATTTATCATGAGAGCACACTTTAACTTTAATTTTTATCGATACACTACTGGTATTAAAGGGACTTTAGCATTTATTATATATCTGAGTTCTGGTGGGCGTGAATTTAAATTTAGTTCTATCGTATCGGTATCGGTGTCCATGATTCGCTGAAATACAAACATAAACTGCATGCAGAACATTGCGATGTCGCCGATAGATTTCATTTGAACCGTATTGCAGCGTAACAATAAGCGATCTTAGGTATCCCCTCCAGTCTGAGGCGGCTGTTTGCATTTACAAAGGTTCGGATAGGATATCGTTGTAGTATTGGTAACGCTTGGATAAAATTCGCCTTTATACGGTTCTAATGTGCAAAGTAGTGCCGCCCGTATTCGGACGGCTTTGTAGCGTGCAGTCTGAGAGCTCCAGAGAGATCTCATTACATTTACATGGTTCGGATAGGTAAAGCGTGGTAGCCCGTATACGTCCGGCAGAAATTCGCTTAAATACGGTGCCATACTGAGACAGGCCTAAATCGGCGGCTAGCTTGAGCTGCTATAACTCTCAGAGCAAGCCGACTTCTGTGTTCTTTGTATGTATTGTGTCACAATACATACATACGACAGTACGCCAAGCCAAACTTGTCTACTGTAGGGTGTATTGCACTAATATAAACTTCTTCTGATCTTCTTTCTCTGAAAATCTTTTACTTTAATTTTTATCGATGCACCACTTATGAAAGAGACTATTGCATTCCTTTCCATATCCATGTAGCATGAATACGCTTGGTTAAAATTCGCTGATATACGCTTACAGTGTGAGAACTACGTAACGCCCGTATTCGGACGGCTTTGTCGCTTCTGGTGTGCGAGGTTCATTACATTTACAGGGTTCGGATAGGTAAAGCGTAGTAGCGCGTATACGTCCGGTCAAAATTCGCTTAAATACACTTGCAGTGTGCAAGCAAATGTTTTTGATTTGAAATTGTTATCCTTTTTAACAGCCTCACAGAAAGCAGATGTAACAATGGTTACCAACATATTAATATTTGATGGCAAATTTATGAATGTATTCATAGATTCTAGGCACCCTGTGTAATCAGTTTATAGACAAAATACAGAAAATTGAGAAAAAAAGCCCTAAATAATCGCTATGAAAATTACAAAACTTTTATTTTATTTTATTACTGTGATAAATCTAAACTGAAAAAAAAACATAAAAATACTAATTTTAAATACTGAAACTTGACATAAAAAAATACATCAACCATTTTTTATTTTATAACTTCTGTTTAGACTTAAAAGTTTTCGAAATAAACGCATTTAAAATCAGTCCAATCTTTTCACGGATATCTTTGAATAATAAAATATTCCAATAATTCTAATTTGTTTTATTTTTTTATTTTTTGAAGAGCGTTTGTGAATATTAAAATTTTTATAATCAATCTGTCCGGTCACGGAGGGTGATCTTAAACAACTTAGCACTTATGGTGACAGAGTAAAGTGTCTCGTTATAATATGATAATTAGAAGGAATTAGCTTTTATTTATGGCCACTGTACCACTGTATTTTATTTTTCAGCTTTTTATTTAAATTATGGTGATTTACTATTTACCAATTATTATTAAATGAGAATTAAGACTTAGTCGTCACTGCACGCATAGCATTCAAAAGCATTTAAATACAAAATGCAAATACCTCGTTATTTTCTTATTTCAAATACAAAATAAAAAATAAATTTTATGTTAATATTTAAATACAAAATACGTATTTTAAAAATACGAGTACTTTTCAGAAAAATAGAATACTCTATATGTTACCAGTATAAATGTTATTTTTTTCAATAATTATGAGAATTCTCTTTGATAAAGACCGACTTTGTTTCATAAAAATACTACCTAGAATTTTTTAAAATAGCAAACGTAAGAGTTTTATTAGTGTCGCTTGTTTATGTCGCACTAGTCTGTACGTTAAAAGTACAACACATTTAGTACACTCATGTGTAAATAATGTAAACTTATGAATGAAAATATATAAATGTTGGATGTCGCATGTGGGGGTAGTAGGTAAAATAATATATATTTATGTATATATATTTAAATAAGGAATGTAGTGTAGTGATTGTCTTGTAGTAAAACAAATAATGAACGAGAAAATATGATAAACAAATTTAGGTAAACGAAAATCAGATGTCTTATGGTAGGAGTAACAGGAAGGATAATAAAATAATAGGCACATCTATCATTTTGAATTATAATATAATATAATTAAGATAATTGTGCAGATACTTTTAGATTATAGATGGTTCTAATATTGGTGGGGTTTTAAGTTTATATTAAAAAAATAATATTTACTGATGAAGTAACAAAAATGAAAAAAGTATTTTGTATTTTCCAAATAAGAAATAGGTTAGTAAAAGTTTTCAAATAAAATATAATATTCTATATTCAGTATTCTGTATCTGCATTTTGAGTATATGTATTTGAAAAACGCACATCTCTGGTTATACTCAGATGCGGTGAAGAGGTATTATCGGTGTATTTCAACGTTCGTAGCAACACTACTATATGGTTTTCTAAATCAAGTTTTTCAAAATAAAGTCCTGACAAGGCAGAATGCCTGTCAGCCTGTCAGGGTGTCAATCTTAACCAATAATAATTGATTCGAGCGCGTCAATTCGGGTGAATGTCCAACACGCACCAAAGATTGCGTGAAAGTAAGGGAAATCCATAACTTACGGCTATAATGTCACTAAAGCCCAGTCTTATATCACATTTATTTAGAAATGTTTTACGAAAATAAACTTCGTATTTTAACGTATCAAATAAAAAAACATTTTCACATGCGCTCTATACGAATTCTCACCGTAAATCGAACCCATATTACATATGTTAGCGAAGAATGGAATTCGGGAATTTGTTACCTAATCTACGAAATTGTAGACTCAATCTAGGTTAGATGCCATCACCGAATCGACCCTAAACCCAGGCTAGTTTTAGGTAAAGTTTTCTTGGAAAACATTACCACTGCTTCCAGCAAGCATCCGAGGAATCTCGAGAACTATCGAACGATGGCTTGTTTAGCACAAAATTGGGCAATCAACAGGAGAAACAGTTTTGTGATCGCAGCAATCACATCGATTTTAATTAATAATTTCAATATACGATGGTACTTAATTTTCAGGGGTTCTAGTATTCTGTTTGGTTTTATTTTCAATATGAGGATATCTTATCATAAGATTGTTTTTGTAAAACAAAAAGGAGTCAGGTCTCTCGTATGATCGAGTAAGATCTTAGAGCATATATATATATGGAGTGTGAATAGCATATGTTTCTTATAGATTAAAAGTGTGCGAGAGAGAAAGGTATATGTTCCTATTTGTTCTCTATACCCATGCGTCGAAAGAGACAGCTGTCTAGATATAATAAATATTAATATTTTATTAAGATATAATAAATAAAATATATGTAAAGAAATTATATTTCTTTAGTTGGTATAAAGCTCGTCTGTAAAAACAGTAACTCATACTCATGAACGCCATAGATTGCGCTGTATGGATAACGGGCAACACAGTTGATTATTTTTTTTGTGGACATAACTCACGTTTTTAATTATATTTATATATAATTTATTTATATTTATACATATCTACATTATTCTACATCAATATTATGTCATATTTAACAACTGTCACTTTCGACGCATGCGCATAGAGAACAAATAGGAACATATACCTCTCTCTCTCTCGGACACATTTAGAACACTTCACATAATTTGTCTGTCAATATTTAGCCTGGCTATCACATATATCACTTTTCTAATTACTAGACAATTGTTTATTATTATCATATTTTTTATTTTCCTTTTCAGGTTAATGGCACGGATGTAAGTAACTCTCCCCACGCCGAAGCGGTCCGCGCTTTTCTCTCAGCCAAAGATCCCATCGTTGTTGAAGTGAAACGAAGAATTTCAAACATTAAACATTCCTCTAGTATATCTTCAGTAACAAATGATGAAAACACAATTAAATCAGATTCTTCTGGTCGAACACCTGACAAACACTTAGTGTCCATCGGGGTCCAAACAGAACTCATGGCTTGCACCGGGTGGCTGGACGACTCCCCGATCAGCGAACATCACAACGGGTTCGATGACTGCCTGGCCCCAGAAATTGATTTAGAGGTTCGTTCAAATCATTTATAGTATAGTCGGTACGCATTCAAATTAAGCAGGATGAGGTTTGCTTTAAATTGTCCCAGACCTAAATAACCCAATCTCAGAAAGGCAGGTAACCATCACTACTTCCTATCAACATACTGAACATTTGCCAAATTTGAATATAAATTCAAATTTAGCACGTCTATATACGATGAAGGTCTATGATGTGATCACATGATCTTGTTAAAATGGAAATTAGCAATGATGAAGATATCGCACAGATGGCGTTGATGGTGAATGTTCTAAATCTATGTGTGAACCTATCAAAGTAAACCGGCAGGGAGGGCAACTGTGTGGATGGAATGGGAAGACAGGAATACGTGAAATGGGAAGGGGTGGGGGGAAGGGAATCAGGTAATAGACAGTCAGATACACATACAGCAACTGGGAGAGTCGTTCTGTCGTTCTGTCGTTCATGGCATAAATCATTATCTCTGCTGATACTTTTTTGCGACTTGATATCAGGCAATATCCGCGTTGAACTCCAGGAGTCCGTAATATTAAATTACAATAATCCCGCTCTCCTGAATTACGGTATTATGCTAATCATATTCGACGTATACATATGGTTGGGTTTCCTGCTTTTCTTTTATAAGTTTTCCCGCTTTTGTTAGGGGAACTCACATGACTTACAACATTGTAACATTTTGTTTTGTATCTAGATGCAGATCCAAATATAGATACAGGGTAATAGAAACATTTGTAAAATACAAAGTTATCTATGTACTATGTTACTATTTATTAAAAAACTAATGTAAATGTAAGTATTAGAGCTCGGATTTCTATGCAATAATAAACTTTAAATATGCACTTAATGCAACTAATATAATAATACTAAGTGCAATTTAATGTAACATGCGCTTATTTTTTGGAAATATGCAAGCGCAAGCAAAAAATAGAAATATGCAAGTAACATAAAGTCATTAACACCTAAAATAAAACAATTAAATGAATATGCAACAAAAATATATAAAAACGAGATAAATATGCATAATGCATATAAATGCGGGCTTTCATTTTTTATGTATTCAGTAATTTTTTGAAAATCCCTATCTCTGTCAACATTGTTGTTACTTAGCGGTACAAGTTACTTGTCAATAACATAAAGTAACTGAAGCTACTGATCTTCCTATATTATAATGTTCCAAGTGAAAGTTTATATGTTTATTTGTTTATATGTGTCCGCGATTTGTATGGTGGCTCGAAAACGGCTCCGCGTATTTTCTTGAAAATTGCCTATTTCGTCTATTGCTCAGACTTTTGGTGTCCTCGGATTTTCCCCTGATTTTCCTGGAAAACCGTACTTTAGGAAAAATTAAAAAATTATTTTTTACTTTTTGCTCTATAACTTTTAATTCGTAAAAGATAGAAAGTTGAAATTTGGTATGTGTATTACAGTATTCAATGCTAACTTTTTTTGAAAATTAGAAATTGGGGCAAATTGGGGAAATTAGAGTTGAGAAAATTATGGGGCCCGATAGGAAAACTCAAATTTTGGATTACTTAAAAATGAAATATATCATTAAAAAAAAAAATAAAAAATTCAATAAATTTATTTGCGAGCACGGGGGCGGTTTTTGCCGAGGGTAAAAATTGGACTTGAAAGTTGAAATTTTATATATGGGCTAACTTTGGTAATTTGAAAAAACGTTTGTCAAATAACGAATAAATTTAAAATATTTTATAATTTGTTGAAAAAAATATATTTTTTTAGTTAGTTTATGTGAAAAATTATTGTTATTATTGAACGAGTTAAATATGTTAATTTGAAATGAAATTGCGAATTATTTTGTTGCATTCAAATCATACACACTAAAAAGGGTAAACTAACTAACCTCTAGTTAATCTATAAATTCAAAACCTTTAAAGGCCATTCAAATCGTCTCTACATTTTATAGTATACTTGCACATATTTCATAAAAGTTATAACTAAAAAATCGCATAAATATGAAAAACCTTTTAAGCGCGTAACACAGAAGCCCTACTGCCGACTGCCGATTGTCGAATGTCGACTGGTTCCCAGAATGGAGAAATGATTGCTTATCGATTAAGTCCCTTTCCTTCAATCCTCGGTTGGAAGTCCATTGGATATCATTGTGTATGTTGGTTTAGAGTTAGACGATAGACGATAGCGGATAGCGGATAGAGGATAGACGATGACGAGAATGGTTTAAAAGCCTAGGGATTTATCTATCCTGAGGATTATATTCCCTAATAATAGAACTAGGAGAACTAGGGAGGATTGTGCGATAGTGTATACTTACCAATATAAGGGTGACAAAATGTTCTTATCTTGAGATGGAATCAGTTATTTATATAATCAAATTTTGGTCACAATTACATTTTTAGAGTTTTGTTTTGTTTTGTTATTTACTTCAATCTGACTTAATAATTTTTATCACGTCATGGTAAATAAAATTAGGGTTAACTTTGTTAACGATAAGACAATTTATAAACTAATTGTTATTGTTATAGTCGTAGTATAATTATCATAAAGGATACTTTGTTGAAATAGAAATCCGTTTATGGTCCAATCAACAGTTTATTTGGTCGCATGTTGATGTTGATGTTGCTCTGGTCTGGACGAACGGTAATTAAAAGTGGAACGTGGCAAAGACGATGTACGGATAATACATTCCGGTAAATCATCCAGACTTCAGATAAATACAGCCCCAACCCAAGGGAATTGAATTTACACCTAACATAGTCAATAACAAATCGGTCTTGGCTACGATTCAGTCTGAAGAGACATAAGGAGAAGGAAAGGGGGTGGGGTGGGGTGGAGTGCGATGGAAAGTAGGATGAATGTGTGTTCAAAATCTACATTAACATTACAAATAATATTATTTATCTTGGATACATTTTGAGATAGCAATTAACCTCAAAATACGGAAAATGAAATCGTTTTTTAACTCGTGTGAAAAAATAGAGTGTAAATGGAGAAGTGGTGAAAGGGGAGGAAAGGATATGACGTGAAACTCTTCCACAAGATACAAGAAAAAAAATTGCGGTTGTTAAATAAATCGACAGTAAATATTAACTTTTTTTTACATATGAATTGAATAATGTTAATTTAAATGAAAAAATAACTAGTTATTCGCAAAGCGCCGCGTATTTCATATAAATAAATGAAAAAATATATATTTTATAAGTTTAATATTAAATGTGTGATAAATCACACACATGTTGTAGAATCTTGACATTTTCATTTTATATAAAATGTTTTAAAAATATATATTAATTAAAACTAATTATATATACTTATAATTATTTTTCCGTATTTAAACACGTCTGAAATTAATTACCATTTCAAATTTTTTTTTTTAATTTCTAAGTTTAAAATTTTAGCTGTTCTATCATGGATTAAGAAAGCAAGTTAGTTTTTCTAGTAAATTTTAGGGAGCCGTAACTATTAGAACAATTTTCCGCATTCGCACACCTGTAAGTTGAATCTTTATACAGCGTGATAATTTCTATATGTGAGGTAGAAAATAAAATTAACTTGCAGCAAGCTAGCAAAATTAAAAATGCACTGCAAGACCATTTTCCATCTGGAATAGCAAATCAAATCAAATTGAATAAACATTCAATAGTGTTTTCGCACTGCCACTAAATGGGCTTGTGTCCTCATTTTTTAGTGGTCGATTTTTCAATTGTTAATTGAACTTGATGTTAATAAATGTGTATTGGCGTGTCTATTTTATTAAATATCTAAATGTTGACGAAGATATAGTAATTAAAAATTTGAATTGTAGTTTTGTGCTAGAGATGTCGGCCATTTGTATGACGTGAAATGAATTGGATACGTACGTCAGTTATTTGTTGATTAGGTCAGTGCTGTGGTAATGTTTTGTAGCTGTTGGTAGTCAGAATAATCAAGTCAAGTCGAAGAATAATAAGTTTTTATTTTATTTAATTCTGTTGCGGCAGACATAATATTGAAATTTTATTGTTCCTTGAAATAGCTGTAAATAATATTTAATATTTTGATATATAAATACATATAGCAGAGATTTATGAGCTGTAAGGTTGGTAACCTGTAAACTTGACAGAGTTCTGTCAAGAATATATTTCTTTTACGCTCTGTGGTATAAAAGAGATAGCAACATAGTTGACGTGAGGTCACATGTCTTGGAAATTTCTACAACGTTGAATTCCTTTAATAATTAAAGAGACAAAATGACTTTTTTAATTGATAATATCTCCTAACATATAAGAAGTTATTAAAAACTTTATCAATATATATAGTACACTTTTATAGAAATTAAAACATAGGACACAAGCCCATTGAAACGGCATATACCGACATTGTAAATACACTTGGAAGAATATAAAAATTATAGAATATAATGATATACAGTCTAGAGACCGGCTTAGCTACTAAAGATAATAAGGTTCGGCTACCCCCATCCCCATTTCGTTTTTACATCCCTACTTTTATTAAGTCTTCATAAAAGAAGACAAATTCATGTAACACTACATTCTAATGGTCTTTTAAAAAATAACAGGTATATATAATATTATCGTAAATAATGTCATTTTGTTTGTTCCTTTTTCCTTTATTGTATAATCAGAAAAAAGGGGGAATTAAACCACCCACACCCCAATGCTGTAGAACTCTGTAAAAACCCTACGTATTATACAGAGATGGTGGCAGTGGTAACGGTAGTGGTAGCGGTAGCGGTAGGCAATACCAATCCAAGCCCCAATTGTTACGCCATCATTAAATGGTTTTTGTCAGCAAAGTGCTTTTCTGGACGGAAACTTTGACAGTTATATGACATTTTCATTTCGATTTCACACATATTTATATTGAGTTAACGCCTAACAGAACCCCTCCATGTAACCCCTCGTATTTTGGGTTGGAGGATAAGATATTTTATATTGTCTATTCGAATGATATTCCATGTCAATTCGTTATGGGGTGGTTAAGCTGCTGTCACTAAATTTTTCTTACTTCTTATTTATGTAATACGATTTTTAGGTAGGTAATGTAATTAGTATTAACTTACCCTTACTTTGACGGTGATGATGGTCGGCTCCAATACACCGTATAGTACGAGTATATTGATTGCGTGACTCCTAGTTCTAATCCCTCTCTCCTACCTATAAGTAATAAAGGTTGGAATTGTGTCTTGCCGTCTTGCGTTAACACCTCCTCGATGAAGACCTCCTCTTGACCCGTTAGGGAGTTCAAAGGGACGCGACAGCAATAGGGATTTTACGACTCATACACTCACAACCTGATTATACTATCTAATCAACTTCTTTACTAGCTTAAGTAAATGAAAATAAATGCTTTTACTTAAAATCATCTGTACCGAATGCTTAAAATGCGTTACATGTGCAACGACTTTAAGAAACAATATGAAGTGTGGAGTATCAAAAGTATGACATTTACAAATGTCAAATTGTCTTTTCATATTTTGAAATTGTAGGAAAACACGTTCGCGATTAGTCGCGCATTTGCCACACAACGGCAAAAACATATCCAAAAAACAGAATGTCACCTTTAATTAATATATCACTTAAATGAAACGAAAATTTGATTCATTTAAATGTAACATTCACCTCACTTAAAACTAATAACACTTATTCAATTTAAATACAATATTTTATAAAACATAATTAGTGTTTCTCAGAATTGTTATCACAAATGTCACAATGAGAATATAAACAAATAAACATCATTCCCACATTTATAACCTAATTTATAACGCTTACCAACAATTGTTAATGGCTTCTAATTACAGTAGAATAACAATAATACCACTAAACTGTATTTCATAAAATTTACTTTAAACGTTTTCTTTAAAATTGTAAATCAACTTTTTGTTCTATTTAATATTGAGATTAAGAATTAAAAGAATTGTTTTTAATGTGCTATTAGGAGTATTACATTGCTTAAATATTTTGTGTGATTATGAGAAGGATAATAATACTTAAAATTAAAATATAAAAAAGACAATGTAAATGTGCCTTAGAGCACTATATTCTATATATGTATAATCATAACCTCTAAAGATGATATTGACAATCACATTCCCACCCCAGCTCTGACTTCTGCAAATAACTCCTCTTGTCGCTAGCAGAAAGTCACTGGCAATATATCCTTTATCTCAATCAGTCACGATTTTCTTCTCTTCTTTTTTTTTGTTTGCTCTACCTACATCAGTTAGGAGAACGTTATATTGTTGTTTCGTAAAGGAACCTATTTGGTGTTTATCTTAAATGGCGCCTTTAAATGAAACGGTACTTTGAAAGTGGTGCTTCTAAAAGAAAAAGCGCAAAAGAAGAAAATATATAAAACCTCCCAAAAGTACAACATTTCGCAGTTTCCGCTTGAAATACGCATCTACCTACAATGGGTATTCTTTTTTGGTGTATCTAAAATACTACCGTATTTACAAAATATTTACTTACGAAATACTACACTTACTTACTATTAGCAGTTATCATCTAATAAATGAAACAGTTTTGGATACAAATTTTATATAAACTTTTACGTAGAACTCATTTAAGGTAGGTCACACAAATAACGCCCGGACACATAAAAGCTAGAAACCGCTAAACGCGGTGGATAGGAGAAGACAGGGTGTGTAGTAATTTGTCACTTCTGCTGCTCTTTCCGACTATGCGTTAGTTTAATCAGGAGCAATATAAGAAATGGAAGTGACGCGCGTTGCGATTTTATTATTAGGTAATAAGTTGAAAGGTAAGCTATTTGCAAAATTGTGCACAAACTTTTTATTGAATAGCTTCAACATAACTAAATGTGTTTATATTTCATAATTTATTCCAAAAAATTTATTGCTTTTAGGATAAATTATTTAGCATAAATGTGGGAACATATAGTGGAGTTGTGCCCAATAACGCCCATAGTATACGTGCAGTAAAGTAGCTAAAATTATTTTTAAAAATACATCCCGAAATATCCAGGCTCAAATGCTGAATCCGGCAAGAGCTCAAAAATGATCATGAACTGCGTGTGGGTATGGCTAAGGAAGATATGTATTTCAATTGTCCTAGAGGTTGCAACTGATTATAGTTAATGAAAATGTTTATTGGTTCGATTTGTTTTGGAAAATTGTTTCAATTAATGTTATTTATTTGATTATTTTAGTCCGGGCGTTATTTGGATTAATGGTGCCTAATAACGCCCATTGACATAGTTTGTTTTTTTATCATAAATTGGTAAATTTACCAATTTTGTTAATCCAAACTCGATTCTTTAATAGAAATTTATATGCTTTATTAAAAATATTCATAGTTTTCATTCCATTGGTAACCTTTGTTGAAATATTAAATGAAAAACCCTTAGGTGGGCGTTAATTGGTTAAGCTACCTTATATAAAATATACATAATTGTTCTGTACATTACAGAATACTTTTACACTACACTATTTTCTGAATTGTTGAATTATTCAATCAAAACAGTTTTCCTGTGGAAAATATAGATTTTTGTTGTCGTACAGTATTGAAGCACGTGTATAATTAAGCAATGAAAATTAAAAAAAAAAAGTAAGCGTCGCGTTGCGTGATTAAAGCTTAAACAAAATATCAAATGTGAAATGTACTTCTCGTCACTTGTCGGTGTACAATGTACATAGGTTTGAGGGGGTGGGGGGTACATAGGGTGCACGCGTGTCAAGATCCCCTGATAACAAAACAGAACCAACAGAACTTGCTCCAAGTACACTCAAATTAACATTTATACGACAGTCTGTCAGGCCACCATTCACCACCTTCCAGCACCTATGTTACAGACGCGCAGATATACGATGCATGTACAGCAGGTGTTGTTAACCTTTTCAAAGTTTTGAACAATATCTATCTATTGATTATATGAACAAGTTGCAAAACATGAATTATATTAACAATTAAAATATCATAGCCGAGAGTATTCAAAGGTATCAGAGTGTCTAACATACTTCAAATAAAATAAAATTTGAAACACTACCATATAGATTATTACATAAAATTTATAGTTATAAACATAAATCTTTTGCATGAATAAAACTTCAGAGTTAGGCTGTCCGCACATGGGTTGGCTGATTGCAAACGCAAACCCCGAATCTGCCCGAACCGAATGAGAATGCAACTGTGTTGTTAGTGAGAGAACGCACGTGTATACGAGTGAGATAACACACACGGCACGAACGTAACTAAACTGATTTTAAACTGGTTTTCAGTACGTTTGCAGTGAGTCAATTTCTCGGTCGCAGGGCATTGTTGGTTACATGCTTTTGATGATGACATCATCAACAGAGATGTGCACAAATACTATTGAAACGTGTTTAAATACATACATACAAACAAATACGACACAAAAGAATCCCCTATTATGCTATTGTTAAAAATTCTATAGTCACGGAACACGGCTCGACTACCAGTTTAGTTTCATTCGTGCCTTGTGTTTTCTCTCACTCGTATACACGTTCGTTCTCTCACTAACAACACAGTTCCATTCTCATTCGGTTCGGGGCTAAGGTTTGCAACCAGTCGACTCGTGTGCAGACGGCCTTAGAGTTATTTTAGTTGCAACAAATTGTGGAGGAGTACAACAAATCTTTTCTGAGTTCTTTGAGTTGTTGCTCCGCTTGGTGGAGCTGGTATTTACGCGGAACATCGGTTAACAGCCGCTGATGTATAGAAAAAAGAGAAACATCAAACATAAGAAACATTTATTCGATTTTTAACAAACTTAATGAGTCGTTTTCCGGCGTTGAATTAGAATTCGCGGTGGGGTGAAGCTGAGGGTGCTATTACTGGTGCCGCTGATGAATCCATTGACCCACTTTACACACTCGGGTAGGTTAAATAAAATCTAACTAAACTTATACGATTTGCATATTTATTACATACAACAGGAAGCTTTAAACTTCGCCATTAGGCCGTTAGGTTGGCATCACTGCATGATGCCTTCTTTCCGGGTGGTTTTAATGTGTTTTGCATGTTAAGTTTTGTTCTATATTTTGAATTTTAATGTTTAAATGTTGCTTTATTAGGGTTTTCCCCTAATCAGAGTAATTTTAAATTGCATCATTTACTTCAATTGTATAAAAAATAAATAAGTTTCTATCATTTCGAAATACGCTATTTCCCTTTTAATTGAACAACTTAACTTTTAAGTTCAACAAGATTAACAAGAACAAAAACTTAATTTGACGCGTAGACGGAACTCCCGATTTTAGCTAAGAACCAACGTTTTCTAATGAATTCCCAAAAATAATATTTGGCAACGATTGTTCATAAATTGTTATTAAAATACTCGTATGACATACAAAATTATTTTTTATTATTTTTAAATAATATTTTAAATGGTTGCCAAGTACCACAACCGTTTTTCCGTCATAACTCTTACTAAAATAAATCAAATGTTCATGGACAAAACCCCAAAAGGTAATGAAATGTGTCGTATTATGAAAACCGCTAACCATAGACGTTTGCAAAGAGAAACAAACGAGACACTTGCAGCTCCTAAATATACAAAGTATCCCTAGATATAATACAATGTTCGTTTTCAGAAATTTACACTTTATACTTTCGCTCCTAGAAAATGTTTTCAGACGATTTTCTTAAACAATTGCGATTGTGTACTTGACGCAATCCACAAGGTTTGTCTAGTCATTTATACGAGTATAATGATTTGTAAATATTTCAGGAAGTCACATTGCGAAAATGCAGCTCCGACGAACGACTGGGGCTAACAGTGTGCTACAGTTCTGCTGCAGGATCAGGGTCTGAAGAAGCCGACGCCGGGACCCCGAGTACTGAGGTCTACATCAGCGACATCGTTCCCGAGAGTGTCGCTGGTAGGGACGGTCGACTTCGACAAGGAGACCAAATTTTACAGGTAATTTTGTAATTGTTAATTTGCGTTTACTGTGATAATGAATCAACTAAGTTTTGCAATAGTCAGTGAAGATCAAATGAAATTCAAGAGAGAGTTACATTTTAGTTTGAACGACAAGCCAACTTTCTCCATAATCTGTAAACATTTCTATCATGTCTATTTGTGTATTACAGGTGAACGGAAGAGACGTGGCTAACAAGGAAGAAACGGAATCACTGTTTGCTGAAAACAGAAATGCTGTTACGCTGCTTGTAAGTCGCTGTTTGTACCAGGTGAGAACCCCACATTGTTATTTCAGTTCTTACTACCAAGTAAGTGAACTAAAACCAAGAGGACTATAGGCACAAAGCAGGCACTTAACGACACTTCTGAATATGCAATATCTTAGTGCCACATATATTATATTATATTGGAACTCCGTTAATTCATAATTTCATTGTATACTCGGACAGATCTTGTATTAAAGTTCTTCTTATCTGTAGAACTTTTTCTTGTCCTACAATTATTGGTACTAACTAATTTAAAACAGAGCTTTTCTTTCCGTTAAAGGATGAAGACGAGTTAGAAGCGGGAGACTATTTTCCTGATCTACCTCCTGGGGACTATCGGAACATTGCCTACCAAAACAGTCTAATTGAACAATTAATACGTGAGCAGGCCATCGAACCTCCCTCAGCATTCCGTAGTGAGCCATCAGTACCACCTAAAGTGCCTTTGCATGCCTCTCCAGACCATTTGAAAAATCAGCCAGAGACGTTGAACATTAATATTAGGTCACATTTTGAATCTATGAATCACGAAATATCTCTCCTGGATCATAGAATGGAAAACGTCTTATTATGTAGAAATCACCAATTGAACTCCAATAATATCGATAGTCAAATGAGAGCTCAGATTGAAAATGTAAATCATGAGTTATGCTTACTAGACCAGAGAATGGAAAATATACATCTTGGCAAGAAAGGAGATAAACACCGTCCTCCACAAATAGCAGCGCCACTGGAATCCGATACGGAGCATATATACGAAACGATTCCCGAAACAGACCCTGAAATGGAACCAATATACTCATCGCCGTATGAAGCGTCTTTGGATGCGGCGCAACAGCAGCAAAATATAGTTGAGCAGTGGCTGAAGAATCAGGGCTGCAGTTGGCAAGGCAGAAAACATCCTAGCTCCACACCAAGTCCTAAAACTAATAGCAATTGGAATAAAACATCCAAGAGCAACTCAAGCGGAGAAGATCACGAAAACAGTTCAAGTGCTTATAACACTGGAGGTTCATGCAATAGCAATCCTTTAACTCTGGAGTTAAACTTCAATACCGATTCACGAGATAAAGACGTACACAGGTAAATATTATTCACTACGCTTGCGTACAACCGCAGTCAAACAATAGCCGATAAAAATTTGAGTAATTGAAAATATTTCAGATCTACGCTTGTTCTTTGTGCACCTCCACAAGTTGAAATTAATAATTTAGATGTCAAGATCGATCAAGCTACTGCTGATGCAGTTTGCAAATGTTCTCGACATAGAAAGGCTTGCAGTCCTCGACAAAGCCCAAAAAATACAGGATCCAAAATTACGAGCCCTATATCACCAACTGTCGTTACTTCCGGAACCGCAGCAAATGCAACTAACAGCGCTCCGCTTCCACCAACACCTGTTAATATGCAGATTTCAGGTAAATGACATGTATTATTTATCACGAATATCAGAAAATAATTTATAAGGCTTATATTAATTTTTATTAATGTTTTAAAATTGATTAGATTCAAAATATAACAGTAATACAGCAACGATTCATCACACACTATCTGCGGAGACAATGTACACGAACATGGCAAATCTTCAACAAACCATGATGCTACAACAACAATTATTTCGTCAAGCTCTAGTGCAAAATAGCACAGCCCGAGAAAATGTTCAACCTCCTCGCGTAACTTCAAACTTTACAGCCCCAAGTTTGAGTCAGTATCAGTTTGTTAGCAGCCAGCAAGTGAGTAATTGACTCAACTATTTTGACTATTTATATCAAGTAGATCGAATTCAAATGACACTATAATATTATTGGTAATGTTACAGATGTACACAACGTGCTTAGAACCAGTTCGCTTAGACGAGAGAATGGAATGGAAAGTCAAACGGCGACAAGATGGAACCCGGTATATCACTCGTCGTCCAGTACGAAACCGAATTTTACGCGATCGTGCTCTACGGATTAATGAAGAGCGTAGTGGCCTTACTACTGAAGACGACACAATGTCGGAAATAAAAGTAACATATTTAAATAAATACAAATTAATATATTTGCAGCATCAAAACTTATTTGAATAAACTCTTACAGATAGGCCGTTACTGGACAAAGGAAGAGCGTAAGAAACAAGTTGAACGTTCACGAGAAAGACGCCATCGTCAAGAATCTATAACAGCAGCAAAAAATCAACAATTAGAAGATAATCGTCAAGATAAGATTACACATTCACCCAGAACAAGTGGAGAAAAAACTAATACAACATCAGGAAAAAGACCAGGAATTAGTGAACCCCATAAAAAAACACTACGAAAAAAAAATAACAATGAAGAAGATTTTACTAGCGTGCAACAAACCGTACATGCAAATAAACTGCCTGGGGGTGGAAAAATGATGGGGTTACTATCTGTTACTACTGTGTAAATATTTGTGAAAAGAGTCATTATTTTTATAATTTGTTATATACATTTATATTTCTTTATATTATGTTAATAGTAATAAATGTATTAGCTTGAATCCATTCTTAGTTAAGTTGTATCATTTTTAAAAATGTTTATAAAACAATCGATAATCTATCACTAAAATTAATATTAACATTATTTGAACTATTTAATAATCTAATAAAACTTCGACAAAGTAGAGGATTGACTAATTGAAGAAAGTAATTAATAAACAAAAGTGGTTGTTTCACGAGGTCTTTTACTTCACTTTAACGATCTTTTAAAGTGGGCTATATTTTTCATATGCTATAGTAATTCCTCTTATCTGCTTCTAGTGGTATTTTACTGTAATTAAAAGTTCTCGATATATACTCATTGTTTTTCCTATATAATATTTTTAATATATTAAATCTATTTTAATTAACTATTAAATATAAACTTGCAGAATATAAAATATGTTAATTATTACATAATTGGAAATAAATATTCTACAATATTCCATAAAATGTATTTAGATAAATATTTGTGATTGCGTTCTTTCCTACTATAAAGTATATTTAATCATATCAATTCTTTTATATCCATTTATTTAAATAATTAAGCACAATTTTAAGATAATCTAAATAACTAAATATGGAAAAGCGCTTTTTGCATGAAAACCTTACTCTGAGCAATTTGAACAATTTTCTTTTTATATCATGCACGGAATTCGATTAGGCTCCTGGCAGAATTTATTCTACAAGAAAATTTGATGCCATCGTTCAAATTATCAGTCCTTAAAAAGTAGTCTTCTCTTGTTTCTTCGCATAAATTATATAACTAGTCGTAAAATGTTCGGATATTGGTCAACTAAATGTAATTTTGTAAGATTATAGCTACATATATATACGACTCCACAAAACCACGAAAAGATATTATCGGCTCATATCGATACATATTTTTCAAACAAGTAGCAAAAATGTATTAATAAATGTGTAAATCTAATGCAGTAAGCTTTGTTATTAAAAAGTAATACATTTCGTATTATTTCTACTTGTATTTAATAGGAATTTGTGGAACCCTACATAAATATAATAGTTTATTACGCAAGTAAGATACATTAATGTACACTAGTAAGAAAAATTAAATGTTGATAGCTATAACCAAATATGCCTTAGGGTGTGTAGGAACAACAATGTTAACTAAATATATATATATATATATATATATATATATATATATACATATATATATATATATATATATATATATATATATATACATATATATATATATATATATATATATATATATATATATACATATATATATATATATATATATATATATATATATATAAATATATATTTATTTATTTATTTATATATATAGAATACATTCAAAGATCAAAGAAATTGTTAAACTGAAATTGTTTAATGCTTGATCAGCGGATATAACTTCGATGTTTAATGCTTGATAAAAAGTATTTGATAATTTTAACTTAATATTAAAATGTTTTAAATAAATAACAAGCGGGATTCGTATGTAAGAAATAAAAATATCACTAATTTAGTGATATAGTTGTTCTTACAAGATAATTCATAATTATTTTCCAGCATTATCTTTTTACTAGGATTGGCACCTAATTTTTTTTTATAATATACTGTTATATACTTATAACGGAAATAAAAATCATAGTCAATGTAACCGTTTTCTATAATAGTAAAGCATTGTTTATAAATATTTGCTACACAACTATTATTAAGAAAAGCTATTCTTGAGTTTTTATTAATAGTATCAACGGGGTTGCTTAAATTTACCGTGAATTATGAATAAGTACCGTTAAAAATCTTAATTTTAATTATTAACTGTTATATTGTTATAAATATAAAAATAATTAAAATAACAAAATAAATTAATATGAAAATGTCTTTTTTTTTAATAAATAAAGATTAGTAGGAACCAGTGTTATAGAATGTAGCCATGATAAATATATAATATTATACACCAAATAATTGTCTTTGTTTTATTTTATAATATTCATTTCTGCATTATTAATAAGATTCTATTGAACATAAAATTTGCAATCATTTTCAAGGAAGTAGATGCTGCTAACTTCTTTGGCACAAATTGTTTCTGTGCTTGATTTAAAAAAAAAATCATTGATATTTACAATATATATTTTATTTTAAATACATGTCACATACTGCAATAAAATACATTCAACATATATGATTAATTCCATAAATAAACCGTACTTATTACCTAGATAATAAATAAGAAAATTTAATACTTTTGCAATATCAAATTCTAAATATAATTCAAAAAGTGGAATTATTCTCCATTCATTGTACTTGGCAAGTATTATTTAAAGTTTACTAAAGTAAATCTGGCTTAAGGGATTCATGGTAAATGCTAATATTAAAAACCAATGATGAAATTTGGTTATTTGCATTGCTTTAGTATATTTTTTAGTAATATAAATACAAAAATTGAATAAAAATCACAGGTAAAGACAGCCGTTTGATTTCTTGTTGCTTTCTGCTATTCAAACTCTCATTTTCCATTGACTTCTACATTTTAATGTTCATTGATAGCTAAACTCTGTAAAAATCACATTTCGCTATGTCGAACCTAAAGAGCCTCAGCAGGGTTTATACTCGTACATACACGGTTGTACGGTTTAAAGTTTAATTTGTTAGGTTTATCAACTAATAGATAGACATAAACCGATTACCTTCCCCTACCTGTCAGATCGGGGAACTCATTATTGTCAATGCCTTATTTATTGCGGCTTTAAATAGCTACCGGAAAGCAATATAGAAAATATAAAAAAAGACGGAATAACAATTCACATAATATAAATGTTGTTAACAATCTCCTAGAAAAATGAATTATCAGTAACAAATTACCCAAAAATCGGGGTTATAAATTATCTAACGCGCCAACAATATACAAAATTTTACATAAATAACAATTCAAAATATCGTTCAATTCCATCCCTAATACTTTTTAGATTATAAATAAAATTACTTTTTGTAATATCAAATACTAAATTAGTGAATCAATAGCACCTAGTATAATGTATACATATACCAATTTTCTAAAAAAGTTCTATCCTTCCTTATACTGAATTAAAAAAGGTAAGAAATGTTAAGTAGACAATATTAATATATATGTAGGTACATACATACATACAACCCCGTAAAATACAAAAATAACTTAGCACTTACATAGCAGATACCAATAACAAATCGGCTAAGTAAATTATAAAGGTTAATTTCGTATTAAATATTATTATCAATAAATATATATCATTTATGCACATCCTTCGTAATAGTCTATTATTCTTCGTATATTATAAGTATTATAATTTATTAAATTATGCATTTTATTATGAACATGGCCTAAATATTGCACATTCTTGTTCTTTTAATGAGTAAACCATCACATATTAGTGAGTGCGCTCACAGTAACAAATAATTAAAACTTGGAAAATTTTACACTCAGTAGTGAAAACTTACTTTGCAAATAGAATCTCGAATTCGGAATACTTTTGCTTATTATTTTTATGTTCTGGTTTTTTTGTCTAGTTAACTAATATTTTAATAGTCAGTAAATTCAAATAGTTTAGTGTCCTAATCTTTTCGTCAAAATGCAGCTCATTAGTTTATCCAGAAATTACTACCTGCAATTATCACTCCCCACACTCTCCCTTCGCAATCAATTTATATTCGAGCCAGAAAGCTAGCCATTCTTTCGAGTCTTATAGACCAAATCCATAACCCATGTCTCATACATATAGTTCTCTTGCGTTCAAGTAAAAAATAGAATTTTAGGAAGTTCGAAATGTTTCAAATCCATTAAGAGTACCGGAGCCAACCCAAACCTTTCCCATTTAATTATTTACTTAAATTTATGTATTAAATATAATGCAATAAAAATACCTTCAAACCAAGAAAATACTTTCATAGTCTGAAATATAAAAAAAATTATATGAACATATCTTTATATAGTTGTCATCATATTAAATAATTGTGTTTCCATCCAATTATTCTCCTAAGTTCCTCTTGAACACTTGAAGTAGTTGACAATGTGCACTGTTAAAAAAATGATATCAAAAACAATTAAAGGTTATACCAGCTTTAAATTGAATTTATTCTCATAAGATGAAGTATATAAATATCACAGTAAATAACTTTTACTCTACCGTATTCGAACTTCTGATTCTTCCAACATTTCACCATCACAATTCCACACACTATTTTTCGAGGATCCAGAAGCTGGAGGACGAAAATAAATCTCTTGAGTGCGGTAAACATCAACGAATGGTAAATCTAACTGTAAAACGAAATATTAATTAACATTTTGCATTACAATTTACGTTAAAAACAATGTATTCAGATATAAATACATAATTTCTAGAGAAGATATACTTACTATATTTTTATTTTTGTTAGATAACTTTAATAACAGTCTAATATTATTAAATATAGATGTATGTTTAACAAGAATTAGATCGACACATCCATCTCCAATATGACAAAATGGCGAGAATCCATTAGGACTTCTAGCACAAGCACATGAAATATTGGCTCCATTAACCATAAAAAAATTTCCCCTTACTGTAGTCCAGTTATCAACAGATTTATTCGTTAATGTTGCGTTTAGTTTATCTTTGCTTAACACATTGACACATCGTTCACAATCCTCAACACATTTTGGTCCAACTTTTGGATCACTTTCTGATCTTAAAAAAGTTATTTCTCCTTCATAACCTCTATTAGACATAAATTTTTTAAAACCTAAAATGAATTAATGATACAATTATATAAAACACATACATACAGAAAAAATACAAACAATTTAATTTTAAATACCGGAATAATCATATCTTTTGGGCCCACAACATCTATATCTTTCGCTATCTTTTGCGACATCACCAAGATAACCATATGACATAACACTAGCATAAAATCTTATTAGGCCAGTATTGTTGCTAACACTGGCAAGATCAAGTCCACTTGTTTGTCCTAATAAAATATGGATAACAGCAGTTTGAACATCTGTAGTTCCATGTAAACAATATGCAACTGTATCTGTGCTTCCCCCAGGAATAATTCCAACTGGAATTTTTGGTTGTGGAAATGATTCTGGTGTTTCACCATCAGTACCTATAAAATATTAAATTAATACATTAAAATATACTACAGACTTATTTAGTAAAGCATTTCTTTATATATTAGAAATATTTTATTATATCCCTACAAACAATATGGTTGGGAAGCGTATAAAATTGGAATACGATGACCTATTATCTGAATCGACATTAGGGCGATATAAGACTACACATTGAATTTTTAAATACGAAATTTCTTCTCCTGAACGTAACCAAATATATTTTCGAACTATGGCTTAGAACGTGCTCAAAAAATCTTACACAAAAGCTAATCAGACATATTAGACATTACTACGATACGAAAAATTGTTTGTAGGGATATAAGTAACTGATCTATGTATAATTATTACCTGCTTCTCTTAATGACCTAAGCATTAAACCATTAAAAACTTCTGCAAATGTGCCATCCCCTCCGACACAAGCAATAGCATCAAACGGATCTAAGCTGTGCGACATAACTACGTCACGAATTTGATCCTGCCGTTGAGAGATTATGACATTCGTGTCTATTCCGGCCAAAGAAAACAAAGGTTCACCATATTTTTCGAAGATCTTTAATGCGTTCTTTTTACCACCATACGGGTTGATGAACAAAAGTAAACGCTTTGGCCTATATGACATGTCTGAAATAAAAAGTGTATTTGTTATACATAAGAACGCATATTTTAGTGATATCAGGTATTCGAATTCCTATAACATAAGATAACAATAATAACAAAATCTATGAGGTCATGCTAGTTACATCTGCAAACGGGTTAAAACAAAAACTTTCAAACCACGTCCCTAATATACCTGCTTATAAAATTTCTTATCAAAGCAATATGACACTCTGAGGTGTTATTGGGTTTGTGTTACATTGGTCACAAGCACAACAAAAAAAGTGGTTTTATACCCACTGGAAGCTCCATGCTCCATGGAAGAAAGGTGTAGTTTACAATTCCTTCTCAATAATATCACCAAATACTCCTCACGAAATCATCTTACATTACAAAACTTTTTCGGCAGGCGTCGACTGTTGCCATGATAATTTATCAAGTAATCTACATTATCTTACTCTATACAGAAAAAAAAACAATAAATTAAAATTGTCATAAACTCTATAAATTTAAATACTCTATTTATATATACGCTATATAATTAGAAACAATGTATTATGTATAAAATGGCACAGTGGCCGAGAAGCATTCTGTTTGCTGCGAGACTACTGTGTCTTTGGGTTCAATCCCTGGACGAGTGCTTTATTTTCTGTATATAATCTTTGTATAAACACAAACATCACATTTATGTAAAGTATACGTTTGGATGTAAATAATATGTAGCATAATTTATATTGTTATTATTAGTAAATTGAAACCTACTACAATAAAATTATTTAATACAATATAATCTTAATCTTATTTTTATTTTTTTTTTTTAGAAAAAAACGAGATTAATTAGTGCCTCTTTTGATTCGCTGATTTCATTTCACGGTCTATTTCCAATAATAATTCCATATAAGTTGTGTAATATATTTATATATATATATATATATATATATATATATATATATATATATATATATTTATACATGTATATATATATATACATGTATATATATATACATGTATATATATATATATAAATATATATATATATATATATATATATATATATATATATATATATATACATGTATAAATATATTACACAACTTATAACAATTTATAAAAATGCTATAGTGTGCAATAAATATAAATATGAAATTGCTGACAAAGGATTTAATTTAGACCAAATGGCAAATCATGGTCATGAGTGATCAATAAAACGTTTTGTATACAAGATTTCTGATTAAATTTATTAATATGTGACCATAAATTACATATATAAAATACAATTTAACTTACTATCCAAATGTCCTTGAATTGTTTTAACCCATTCTGCTATTTTGCGGGAGTCTGCATGCTTCAAGGAAACACAATTGTGTCTCCACTTATTGTTAGAAGTTTGGCAAGCATAATGCACCGAAAAAGTAAGTGGGTCTGGTTTTTTGCTGGACAATAATTTGCTTTTATGCAAGAAGCTACTGTTGTTTTGTACATCGTGGTATTCAACAGATATGATATCTTTTAGGGGAAGTTTAACTCGAGCTGAAATGAAATACAATAAAAGTAATGCATAACATAACAAAATAAAAGTTTTTGAGTTGTAGTTTCGTCGGCCATGGGCCTGAAGTAAAAGCGGTTCCTAATATAACTAAATTTAGCCAATATTGTTTCAATATTTTAGGAATAGTTTTTTAATTAGATCTAAATATAAAATTCGGCCATCCCTGAACTACATAAAAATCAATATGTAACTTTTATGTAATAAATATGGCTATAAATAAAATAACTCTAATAATAAAAATAGAAGACTAAAAGAAGATGTACTTCAAATAAACTAAAAGCTCTGTTTTCATACAAATTGATTAAATAGTTGCGTTAGATTTATTTATATTTAATTTTATTTACTAAAATCAGTATATTTTTAGAACTAAGAACGAGAATTTCTATAGAAGTAGAAAGCACTACGACAAATATACATAACACTAATTTTGAAATTATATCTATAAAATCTACAAGTGACTATGTTGATCATTAAACTAATCATACTAAGACATTTATACCACAAAAATTATCAGAACATATTGATATAAAATTGCTAGTGCTACTAGTATTTATCAATATGAAATTAAGGTCACTTTCTTTCCGCTTTAAATGTTTATAAAAATAAAATAATACATGTATTACAAAAGAATACCTTCAGGTGTATTTTCAGGCTCCCAAGTAAGAAATCCATTATTTAAAAACACTCTACAACGATTTTTACGAATAACAAATGTATTTAATAAAACAGACTCCAAACAATTTGCCATCACTATTATTATTAAACAAATAAGATCAGAGGTGGATAAGATCTTAATAAAAAACGATATTATATTAGTATTGAATACATGTCAATATATAAGGTCAAATTTGACGTAATTGATGTAAACAGAAATATGTAATTAAAAAAATCAATTAGCTAAATTAAAATTGCATCGAATTTCTCATGTCACAATAATGTACTTTCACAGAGATTTGATTTAATTAACTTGATAATAACTTTAGGGTTAATAATTAAACAGATATATTTTATTTTATTAATTCATTTTATAAATAATTAACTCTTGATGCTCTTGACATGATATAACAATATATAACCAATTGTGTCGACCAGTGTCGACAAACCACTGACACAAGGTAAATGGACACTGAACTCTATTCCACAGTAAACACAATATAAACTCGGGAAAACGGGAAGAATGCCTTGATATAAAAATTATTTCAACTGATTTAAACATTATACATTTATTTTCACCTAGTAACATATAAAATAAGATGTGGATCTAGTGCAAAGTATATAAACGGGTCCCAAATCTTTTACTGATGTTCTCAGAAAACTATTTTTGACTCAACAGAAAATCAATTAAAATCAGTCAATATATTCCTTTTTCTCAGCTACTTTTATATTTTTTGGTCTTAGGTTGAATTCTTTTTTATCCAGTAATTGTTGCTGTAGTTGGTTCTGGAGCCTAAGTTATAAATTGCCTATACATTTTTGAGTAATGTATGTACCTATATAAAATCACGTTTTAAGTCGTGAATTTAACGGGAAGCAGATCTATGGGGGCCATTACAAATGTACTTTCGAGAGGCTATTTGTGATTTGTTTTCTAGTCTACCTAACCTGGTTATTTAATCATGAACATTTTATTTAAAAAAAAGTAGTTTATTTTAAAACTACAGTTTATTGAGTAACACATACTAAAATAGAGTATATGTATAAATTTTGTAAAAGTAAACATTTTATTTCATCAAGCTACAATTAAGACTAGATTATGTAAAGATACATTTTCAAATAAAAGTATTTATCTAAAAGAATAATCATATATCTGAAGTAAAGTGTAATTTAAAAAAATGAGAAATTTTTTATTATAAAACTTAGTAATTATTTTAGGCAACTATAAAACTATTAGAAGCTTAAGTTATATATAGATCATTGTTGTGCATGACTTGTTATTTAACCATAAGCTGGCTGACTAATAGACTATAAGCACAAAGCTATCATATATAATTATGAACTTATTTTCTATAATTTAATGTAATGCTATTGCGTTTTGAAGAATACTGCATAAAAGCTTATGTTTAAATGTCTTCGAAATGTGCAGATCACTATGTACATTAGAAATATTTTTAAATATTAAATAATTAGATCATCTTAATTAAATATAAATTATATATTAAAAACTTATTTTTCGAAGCTATCGCTTTAATTTTTTACGGTTATTGGAATAAAAGGACATATGAAAAAATCTTTTTACATATTCAACGATTTGTTGAAGAAAAGTTTCTTTATGAAAATATTTCCTGCTCCAATCCCATTGATTCAAGAAAAAGTCCCATTGGAGTTTTCTTCAATCCAATTACTTCCATTTTGTTGACTATTTTATTGCGAATGTTTCGCAGTCTCATTGAAGCATGGACAAATACCACTGAAAGAGAATAAATAATAATAAATATTCTGACTCATTTTATTATAATTAAATTTGATGCATCATCATGTACTTACCACAAAAAGGAAGGAGAATTCCAAATAAAAATACCAACAAAGAGCCAAACATATAAAATGCAAAATATGCAATGACTAATGTTATAGCAACCATAATATAGGGGTGATCTTTCTTGAAACGAGAAGTATTTGAATTTTCATTTAGGAAGAAGTACAACATAATAAGGGCCACAACAATCATTGTTCCAGCTAACATTTTAGCGGGTTGACAAATACCAACTAAGGTAAACATTGCGATTGCCATCAAAAAATAATTCGTTTGATAATAAAGTAAGTTGTTCACCACTCTGTTGCCCCATTTTTCCAAATCTTTGACATTTGGCAGCTGAAACCTCGCTGCTTCCAATAAAAAATCATCTAAACTTCTCAGAGGAGCCAATTCAAAATCTTGTTGCTTTACTTTATCCATCTTCATTTATTCGTATATAATTCTTCCAACCTTATTGCACATTTATTAAATAATGACTATTTTTAGAACTCTGGGATGCCTTTTCCACTACACTGTCACAACGCAAAAACGAAAGAGAAGTGAAAAATAGTTGTCACGTCGAAGTGACAATTCTAGTGCAAGATTTCTAGTGGTGTCAATACCTCATAAATAGTTATTCGAAAATAATATAAATTAAATCGGTAAATACTTGGTGGAAGTATAAATCCGAATGTTTAATTTTGATGTTTTAACATTGGATTATAAAAATTATTAAAGAAATTTAATTGAATTTAACTTGCGTGATCATTAAAAATCTATTACTGACATCTACCGTAATTATTACTAGTTGGAACATATCTAAAATAAGAACCAAACCATATAAATTATTTTCTGTAAATAGATTTTGTGGTTAAAATTTTCTTCGTGAATAAGTTGTTTATTTTTCTTCACTTGTTCATATATACTCTTTCACTAAATTACAATTATCTCATTGCATCGCTTAGCACACACCGCACTTTTTCTAGTACGCAGAGATGGTTGCCTAGTATATATATATACTTTTGTTAAGGTTATTATAATAACTTTTCCACTAGATGAGTTCAGAATGAGAACTAAGACTCTGTTGTTGTAAGTAATACAATATATAAGACTCACTTTTAATGTATTATCTCGCAAAACAAATATTTAACTTTTGAGCTATCTTAATGGTATTACGAAGAAAGTCTGACGAAGGGAGATTCCTAGTAAGATTTATTTAACATAAAAAAGTTTACCATTCACATATATTTTTTTAAGGTTAATGTAATGTAAGATTACATAACAAAAGTTATTTTTCGACATAATTTTATATTTTCTGAAGTTAATAAAGCTTTATATGAAAAATTATATATGTAATATATATTTAATTAATATAAAGTAAAAAAATGATAATGACTATGTAATAGAATTATGTTTAACTTCGGTAAATAATAAAACGTAAGGTTATGTAAAAAAAAATTACGTTAAATAATACATGAGTTTACGCTTTGTGTTTAGCGAGTTATGTTATGTCATTCTGTAAGAAAAAAAATGTTTATTCAGAATGTTTACGAAGAGCATACCACACTAAATAATAATTTTTAAAGAGTCGGCTTATGAAAGCATGAGACAAACATACAGTTTTAAGTATGAATTAATTAAATTATTAAATGAAAGAAAAATTTACGTTAAAAGATAACATTAGATAGCATTGTTTTAACAACTGCGTATGTTTGAATTATGTCAAGATTGTGAATATTAAAATAGAAATGGATATGCCATTCGTATACACAATGTATATGAATACTTTTAAAAAACTGAATGTGGAAAAATTTCCTTTTTATTTTATTTAACAGTACATTGTTATGGTAGATAAATACATGTTTATTTTATAGTTTAAGAAAAAAAAGAATCAATCGTATTAGGCTTTAAATATAAACGGAAACAATTAGATAATTTATAGAGGTATATTTGAAATAATTCCATTTAAGGTTCTTTATAGTAATTGACTGTCTGAATTATTCAACAAAAATTTATATACAATACGACTGATGCACCTTTTTCTTATTAAACTATTTAAGTGTAAAAGTAGCATTTTTTCAGTTTCACTGTATAGATGTTTATCTATACATATTATCATTACTATCAGGCTCTTTATGGCCATGTTTCTGGGTTATTGAGCGCAGCTGTATGTGGATAAATGTTGGGATGGATTTTTGTTTCTCCAGATTGTGCTAAATATGGAGTAATCGGAAATTAAAACAGTAACACAAACACTTTTGTATCGAAAATCTCCGCGCTAGGAAACGACTTAAATAAACTATATAAGGTCTTGTCTAGGGAATGACAGGCGAAAATCACAAATTTTACTATATCATTCGTTTGACATCATTTATTATATTACAAATATTTCCTCATAATAACTTAATATTTACACATAACATTACACCTCGGATTTGGACGAACTTCTTTCTTTCAATCTTTAATCAATATTAATTTAATAAAAAATATATATTCTTTTAACAAAAAAATTCGACGGTTTTAGACATTTTACTTTTAATTTCGAGGAAAAAAATTTAAGAAAACTAAAAATAAAGAAAAATACCTCTGGGTATTGAGTACTATTTACTATGAGATTGCGAAGTAAGATCTTTGTGTTAAGATGGCCTATTCCGGCCTTTTTTGCCGAATGGGAAGTGTAGTTTTCTACGACGCCGATTCAGTTCGTCATCAACAATTGAAGAATCCGTAGAGTAGGTTTCTTCATCCGGTATACCTTGACGATTTCGTTGAACAGGAAGTGCTGTTGAATTTGCATCGGCCGAAATAGGTTCAATAATATCCAAAGTAGTAAGATCAGCACTTAAAGACCTGGTCATTGTTGTGCTAGATTGAGAACTACTGCGTCTTGGTGGTGGTTGAGGAACCTTACTCTTAATGTCTGTCTGTTTCGGAGCAGTAGATAAAGGTTTCTTCATATTTGCTGACAGCGGTGGCTTTGGTTGAGCTGCTCGAGTAGGGCAAAGTACAGGAGTGCTTCTAGCTGACGCAAGTTGACCTGATGTTGGTGGCAATTCATCGTTTGACCAGCTAAAAAAAAATGGTTTAAATAAAGTTTAGTTTACAGGTTTAAAAATACAGGTGTATTTATTTAATATTAAAACACCCACTTTTCTCCAGCTCCAACAATAAATTGAGCTGTGGCAGCGTTGCTCGTGTTATTAGCAGCAGCTGGATTTGAACGAGAAGCTTCAGTGCAAATACTATCAGTTTCTTCACTACCTGAAGATTCTTCTGGCCAACCCAAGCTGTCCATGAAACCTGTTAGATCAAGTAAACGTTTATTGTGCTGTAAAAGAAACGATTTATGTTCAACAAATTTTTCAACATATTAGATTGTATGGCTGAATCAGTTTTGGAAATTATAAACATGAAGCAACATACGTAAATAAAACATTGAACATTTTCGACTAGCATTTTAATTCAATGATTTAATGACATTTGGTTTGCCTTTTAAGTATAGTTATAAAAATAAATATAGCGCAATTATAAAAGTAAATTAGTAGCAGCGAAGTTTTTAATTTAACATTCATATGTTAGTAAAATGAAGCTCACGCAATTCTAATAATGTACACAGTATCATTTCTACTTGGCACTGTCCATGCAAAAATAAAAGTAGAATTCCTTACCTCTTGAGTGTTCTAATGTAAATCAATTCCAACCAAACTAACCCAATGCAGCGGATACAAAAAAAACACAAAAATCAGATTTAATTTGTTATTTTAACAACTATTGATTAATTTAATAATAATTGTTATACGCTTATATTACATATTCGTAAAAAATAAAATATAAAAATTATTATAATGCGCTTCAAGGTAAGAGGATCGTAATTACTCACTACATACTAAAAATAAAATATATATTTATAAGGTAATAAAATTTATTTTCAGGACATCAATTTTATATTTTATTTTAAAAATAAACGTAATCAAACAATCCCATGCGCAAACGAAATTACTATGTCAATTTAAGGATAAAATTAAAAATTGCTAAAAAATTAATAATTTGCATTGAATGTTATGTGTAACAGCTGCAGATGAGTTATGTACGTATTCAATAAAAACATATTCTAAAATAGTTATATTCTTAAAGTTTTAATTTTAATAAATTATTTACATAAATCACTATTTTTGTACTATTAATCAATTAAGTTCAACACCATATTGCCTATTCTTCGTAAAAAGATCGCGCTACTTTCTTTCTGTCTTTTTGAAAAGTATAACTCGCAATAAATATTATTATTATTATTATATATTTATATGAAGAAAATGTGCATATTTAAAACTATAATCAACTATTTTATTTATACAAACTTCTAATATTTACACAACCCTTTCAAATGAGAACAATTTCTAGTTTCTGGAACAACATCCCCACTAAGTCACTAAGATAAAAATGAAATAATCTTTTTACAATGTAACAATCCTATAAAGAAATAACAAAATCTGCACGTAAAATGTCAATTACGTTCATACATACACAACAACATCTGCTAGGAATAGCTGTTAAAAACACTAAAAGCTTAATACAATATTAATTTACACTCCTAGAAACAGTTGAATTATTAAAAAAAAAAAATAATAAATATTTGCAAATTAAGTAACATTTTTAACTTCAGAATTAAGTAGCCGATAATGAAAATGATGAAATCTTTTTTTATTCTGTGAAAGCAATGAAAGTAATAAATTCTAATCTACATATATGTAGACTATATATGAATATATATATATAGTAAACAAGTATGGTGCATAAATTATTATTAATCCGAGATGTTGCCGTCGCTGATAATGTTGTTCTCATCAGTGCTCTTACCTTGACCGGGGCCAATGGATGCATCGTCATCTAGATCATCTTGACTACTGCTGATTCGACCTAGAAAAGAATATGCAGATATTAGTAAATTAGATTTAAAAAAAATTACGGGGTAAATTCAATAGCTTACCTCTTAAAGCTTTGTTGGAAGCATTTCGATATAAGATACCCTCAAGATAAGGTAAACCGTTATTATTTATTATGCTGAATCCACATAGTGATTCTATCTGTAATTAAAAAAAGAAACGTACATAATGTGTATATAATATTTCGAGCATGTATAACAAATTACTTACTTGCTTCCATCGTTGAACACGTTCCTGTAATTCATTCGTAACTTCTCCTAAAGCGTTTCTTGCCTCCACAATACTTCTATCAACCTCATCAATGCTTTTACCATGCGTAGAAACAAATGCACCGACTAAACTTGAGCGTTTTCTTCTTAGTTTCTCACACTACAAATAGAAATTATGAATTTATAATTTTAAAGAAGTCAGTATTTCTTTTATTAAATAATAATTACAGCTTCTCTGGCTTGTTGAAGTTGTTTTTCAGCATTTAATCTTTTCTTCATGTGAGATTTATTTTCAAGTTCATGTGTAAGCTGCAACCAAGCTTGTAAGCCTGGAGGAGGAGCCCAACAACGATCTTCCAGTTCACCTTCAGCTCGTGATAGTTCCATTCTTAGCATCTATAAAATAGAAAAATTAAAAACAATAATTTATTGTACATTTAAAAATGAAAAAAGAATGTAAAGCATACTTTAAATCATTTGCTTCAAAAAGACTTTAGATCAATATATTTGTAGTATATGATCTAAAACTAAGAAAAAAATGCAGCGGACATACTTCAATTTCTTGTTTTAATTGCTGTACTTCTAAATCTGAACAAGAAGTTGGTAATGAAGGTGCTTCTAGAAGACGACGTTCCAAGTTCAATTTTTCAGTAGCTACACTTTCTTGTTCAAGACGAGCACGTTCTAATTCCTGTTAACAATGAAAACTAGAAAATAAAAGCTCAAACGAATTCTCATACGTGTTACTTTCTTACATACTTTTTGTAAATCTTCTAGAGCCATTTCAGCCCGGTGCAGTCCTTCCATATCTTTAGCCATACGTTTAAGATGACGACGAGCACTTTTGTTTTGTTGATAAGCATACCAACAACCGCCAATAGCACTTACAAGTAATCCAACAAGCGTAAGGTCTTTCCATCTGTTACCTGAATCTTAAAACAAGTCATTTACAACATCGACGAATGTAATTAAATTATATTTGAACTGAACAAGTGAACAACGAAAGAATAAATGTATCTTTAATGAAAAAGTATGATCATTTTTCCATAATTACCTTTGGGTGGACCAAACAATACAACGTCCATCGCTTTCAAAGCAATTTTTTGTTTGTGAATCGGATCTTTTATGCCAAGAATATTACTAACATAATGCATATTGCTCACAGCTAATCTGTAAGCATAGGATTATATATTACTTGACTCGAATCGAATCAAACGACTTAAAAATAGGAAATAAAACCTTGGTAATGTTGCACCAGTTACTCGGTGTTGAATAAATGTGTTAACATATTGTGGTAATTCAACATTTTCTGCTAACCATTCCGAAGTCTGTTCTACAGTCCAATTATGAACCTGAAAATTATATAAATAAATCTCTTTACATACACATAACTTAAAATTATAATCACTATCCTGAATGTTTGAAACAACATTATCTATTATCTAAAACAAATTGAGCACTATAAATTAAAATGAAACTTTACATTTTATTTATTATTTACTTAATTTATGTGTTAATTGTTACAGAAATAAACAACTTACCTCAGATCGTAACCAGGCTTCCCATAGTTCTCGAACAGATATATGCATATCGTCGTTGTAATGGAAAGCTTTTTGACGCCTTTCGTATCCTGAATCATATTTTAATTCCTCTCTGAGAAACTAAAAACAATGATTAAAAAGAAGTTAAATTATAGAATGAAAACCATTATTTTGTTTTAATTAAATGTTGAAGAACCTACATCATCCGATTCTGTTAAGTCTACGTTGCCGTTATCGTCATCATCTAACTGCTTATGAAGAGTTTTAATAGCTTCCAACCCCAGCCTGTCATGAGAAGCCATCTGTAAGCACGCCAAATCATCGTGACAGGCCTCCGCCGAGCCTGATATGTAAACATTAATTACACAAAATTTTTGCTAATGCTTTGTGATAAAAATATAATATAATCTACCAGTGTAATTTCCTGAACAATTGTAACTGAATCATTTTATGTCAATTTTATTTTTAGCCGTCTAATAATACAATTTATTTCTAAAAGCATAAATTATATTCCGTGCAAAATTTAATTGTTATCAATAAAGAACAATAGATAATTAAATAAGTAATTATATTCAAACAAAAAGTAGAGGCTTTATGTGAGACTATCTATAAAATTACGTTCTATCCATCAATAATTTATATGATATGTAAGGTTAATTAATAATTACAACTATGACATTTGTATTTTTATATGGCAAGGGCCATTAAATCATATGACTTTCTTACATTTATACAGTTTAATTGTTTTATTTAAGAGTATCTACATGTCCACATGCAAATAATGACAGTATTACTTTAGTTTTAGAAATATATATGGTTTTCTATATGGCTATAATAATTATAAATTATATGTTTAAACATAAAGTTCATGTTTTGAAGGCAATGAAAGATGTATTTGATTCCAGTCGCAAAATAGTTTGACAGCTGTCTAAAATTGCATAAAGTATCATTAAAACAATTAACCTACTTGCTTCTTGATTCATAGATTGTGTCATTGCTTCACTTAAGGCCGAGTAGGAACTCTTAGAAGATTGTGGTGCATAAGGTTGGGAAGGTCCCCGACCTGAACGACTTCCTTCTGCATCATGAACATAATCACCAATAACTGAGCTACTAGTTGAAATGTAGAGAAGGAATAACACAATACTGACGTGCATTTCGCACCGTTTCTGCAGTTAAAATAAATCTATCCTTTAAATTATAACAAAGTGACACTACGACAAGACAAATAATACGAATATATAAAACATCACAAAATTTGTTACATATTATAAAAAATAAATATATATTGTTGCAAATTTATTAAACATATCTTGTAAAACTGCACTTCAAGGTTGTTTCTTTAGCCACTTATGTTTAGAGTTATAGACAACCTATATGATACTAATCACTAATTACTAATTAAACCGCGACTGAAACTATAATCACGAACTTCACATTACCATTTTTGCGTTATGGTGCGGCTCTCAGTGACAGCCATGAGCCGATGAGTGTATATGTATGCGTTTGTGTGTAAGTACAGTAAACATATGACAGTGTATGTAAGTGGTCTGTGGTGTTCTGGTAAAGCAAAGCAAGTGTTTCTTATATTTTGAATAGAGCGCCACGTGGTGACGTCATTTTTCCTCCAAGTTTAATTAACATATATGATCAAGAAATCTATATTATAATTTATATCTTAATTTTATATAAAGATTCAAGGTCTAATTTTACAAAACAAATATCTTGTATAATTACATCAGTAAACAAACAATAAATAAAATTTATATTTTATACATAAGTCTAATACAAATTGACTTAACCTCTTCAGGGACGATTTTTTTAGAGTGTAAAAAAATGATTTCTCATTTTGTTTGAGTATTTTTTATTCATTCCATATCAAAAAGAATTCATTCAACAAGAAAAAATCGGGAAAACAAATTGCACAAAGAAATGCACTTGGCATAGAGGTAAAATTATTGAAAAAATTTCATACATTCGGGGATGGCAACACCAACTAATTTAGAAACTAAAGGAGGCTCTTTTTGACATTATAGCAACACAGTTAAATGAATTTAAAATTATCTTGTTAATATGTACAACATAATTAAATAAATATTGTTTTCATTGATTTTAATTAACATAATTGTATGTATAATAAAAAAAATAGATAAACTAGTCTAACATTAAATTAGTAAGGATTCCAATCAATTACTGACAATATTCTAATATCTATAATCATTTATAAAACAGCCTCCTTTAATGTTAGATATACCCGAAGCGTACGCTGGCATAGGTTTTATGATGCTAGACCAACATTCACAAAAGTATAGCATAATTCAAATTACGAGAGTTCGGCGGCGACTCGTACTTAAAACAAGTTGTGGGGTATAAACTGCCGATATAATTCAAAAGCACTGACTCACTTATTTTTCTATAATGTACATAGAAACGAATAAGATAAAATTCAATATCGTATTATAGATTTATACCGCTCTTATAACCTCTTTTAAGAATAAGTCGTTACAATAAGTTATAGGGCATCGTTTGAATGTGTGAATATAAAAAACGTTTGCTTTTATTTATTACATCATATATTTATATCTTTTACTTGACATTTTGTAAGATAATATACGATTTTAAAATATAATTTAACTAGAATGACGGACTGACAGTTCCGTAAATTAAAAATTCTAATTTTCTAGGGGAATAGAAACTCGAACAAAATTAAAAATTATATTACAAAAATATTTTTACAAAAATAAAACATTCTTGTACTTTTCTCTATTCATAAGTTTTCTTCAAGTAATTTTTTTTTTTAATTGTATCTATATCCGTTTCATGCCACATTCTCGCAAGAGTAGCGTGTTCTATCAGAACTATGTGGTCTGTGGCAACAGATTCATTGGAATTTTGTCTTTTCTTAATGATTTATTCTTCTGCTTCTAATGGTTTTGCTCGTAACTTTTACTATTCTTCTTGTTTCTTCTGCATGATGTTTTACAAGCCAAGAAGTTACCACCAATATCTAAGCATTTAATTTAACTATACAGTTCAATCAGATGTAAAAATATACTCCTAATATTCTATAAATAAAACTAAGATAAACATTCTTCTTTAGGATTTTTCTGGTTCCTCGTTACTTAATATTTCTTTATTCAAACAATAAGAGGTTAAGAAAAGAAAAATAGGAAGTACCGAAAGAAGTGCTGCTTTTTTTAGAAGAGGGCGGTTGGCACCCCTAACTTTAGTGATAAGTTATGCACAATATAATAATTTTAACATTATAATAATTGTATTTGTCTTTCGAAACAATTACCAGCCTACTGGAATATCATTTTCTTTAATTATTTTTTTCAGCCACTTGGAAATGGGCTCAAAATATTCTAATAATGGCTCTGCTGAAATATCTTTACTTCCAGTAAGAATTTTCAAATCTTCTGACCAATGAGTACTAGCACCCAAATGAAGAACAAGCCTAAAAAATAGAAACAAATATTAGTATTACTTTTAGTATCAAGTATACTAAACGCGCTGTGGTTTAGAAGGTTCAAGGTGACTGCGGTTTATCTTATAACTCAGATAAGATGAATTCCGGGAAAACCAGAAGTAACGGAGGCAGTGGTTTTCTGTTTCACGGACCACCGGAAACAGATTGTATAATTTATAATTTGAAATAGTTTTGAAAACGATTTAGTGCCACCTCCATTTTGTCAGACTAATGGGCTTGTGCCTCATTTTTTAGTGGTGGATTTTTCAATTGTTGATTGAAATTGATGTTAATAAATGTGTATTGGCGTGTCTATTTTATTAAATATCTAAATGTTAAATGTTTGAATTGTATTTCTAGCGCTAGAAATGGTCGGCCATGTTTGTATGACGTGAAATGCATTTTAATGTCAGTTATTTGTTGAGTAGGTCAGTGCAGTGGTAATGTTTTGTAGCTGTTTTAGTCAAATAATCAAGTCAAGTCAAAGAATAATATGTTTTTATTTTATTTAACCCTGCTAAGGCAGACATAATATTGGAAATTGAGTGTTCCTTGAAATAGCTGTAAATAATATTTGATATTTTGATATATAAATACATATAGCAGAGATTTATGAGCTGTAAGGTTGGCAACGGTTGTGATGTCACATGGCATTCAATACCTTTAGTAATTAAAGAGACAAAATAACTTTTAATTGTTAATATCTTCTAACATATAAGGAGTTATTAAAAAATAATTGAACATTTGAGGTTCTAGTAACCCACTTTATCAATATATAATACACTTTTATAGAAATTAGGACATAGGACACAATCCAATTTTAATAAAGCACTACTTTTGGGGCTTACTTCAAGACCATGCCAGCTTTCTTGGATCCGTAAATATCACATCGATGAAGCATCATCGGCAGCTCGTTCCCAGTGTCAAATCTTCCGTAAAGACTTAAAGTGCACATGCCCCGAAAGATCTGGACTTGCAGGAAACTGCTCAAAAAGTACCTGCAACGATGCTTCAATTCAAATTACTTAATTCTTCTTTACAATAGCTTACACTGCTAAAATTTCTATATTGATTTTACAAAACCGATAATCAAGTTTATTTTTGATATTAAAATGTAAATATGTAGTATCGTCAATTTTCATTATCATCATTTCTAACATTCGCAAATGAAGTGATAATTCTAATTAACATTTATGTGTTAATTAAAGAGGTTGAGATTGTCAACCATCATATAATTAACATTTACAATTTGATTTCGTTAAATAACTTCAAATAAAAGTGTGATTCTACGTCTCTACAAACAATTTTTCTAAGAATCGTACGAATGTAATACGATTCTTATACGATTCTAATACGATTATTGTACGATTCTAATACTATTCTTGTCAAAATTATTTGTAGGGTTGTGAGAGGTAAAGTTTAGGGTTACCTTATATAAGGAGTATTATCAGGAATATGAAATTTAGCGCCGGCGTCAAAATATGTCTCACTTCTTACATTAGGCGGGTCAATTCCTTGATAAGTTTGCACTAGCTTCCAGAAATATTTATTGTAGTCTTTTTCTTTAATTTTACCATTGAATATATTCCATCGATATTTATCAACTAAATAGCTGAAAGGTATTTGTGGTAACTTTGATAAAATTTGTCTCAGCAGTAGAACTATATCGAAGTGTACATTTTCTGGCTTGTCGATCATTGTGTAGTTAATGCCACGTTTTTTGGTTAGCTTAACCGGAACTTCGGTTTGTGGGGTAAAGTATTGGTACAGGAATGAGTCATTAACGAGCTTCAGACGGTTCAAATGTTGAGGAGTCATAACTCCGAACATAATGGCGTCCCCAATACTTTCCTGGAACGCGGAGTTTGCTCCATCCTGTAAAATATTTAATTTTCTGTATATTTTATAGAATTGAACCCATACATTGTAACTTGTTTCCGACGGCGTTTAACATTTGACTTTAGAGCTCATACTATTAAAACAATAAATGAACACGGGGCTATCAAAATCCATTTATAAATTACTAGAAAAAAAAAATTGTTTTTAATTTATGCGTTATTTGACCAACTTTTTTCCAAAATTTGGGATTTTTTTTTTCGATTCGTAAATTAGTTACCAAGGTTAGCCTATTTACAAAATTTCAACTTTCTAGCACAATTTTTACTCTCGTCAAAAACTGCCCCCGAGTCCCCAAATAAAATTTTGAAATATTTAAAAAAAATTAGATACTCAATTATTACATAATCCAAAATTTGAACTTACTCCAAAGTTTTCGCAACCCTTTTTAATTTTTTAATTTCTAATTTTCGAAATAAGTTACATTAAACACCGTAATACACATACAAAATTTCAACTTTCTATCTTTTACGAATGAAAGTTATAGAGCAAAAAGTAAAAAAAAGTTCTTTTGTTTTTCCAATACTACAAGTTTCCAGGAAATTTAGGGGAAAATCCGATGACGCCAAAAGTCTTAGAATTTTTTTCTCTCTGAAATAGGAAATTTTCATAAAGATGCGTGAAACCGTTTTCGAGCCACCATATGAATCGCGTAAACATATAACAAATAAACATTATAATATAGGATAATTACTCTGAGTAGCACAGGAATCTTTTCATAATTGATATAATACTCAATATGGCCCAGCTCATGGTGGATTATATAAAAGTCCTCAAGTGTCAAGTCTGCGCACAAAAGAATTCTAGAAAGAAACGTAACCTCAGTTATTGTCATTTAAGAAAACTTATACTCCTTTATTCAAACTGTTAAATTTACAGAACCGATTACCTATAGTCATCGTTAACAAACATATTCGCTGCAGTGCCATGGCATTTCGTTGTTGCATTTTGTTTAGAAAAAGATGAATAATTCCAAAACTTCTCAGTCATTGCGCTTAATCCTAAAGATGTGTAAAAATCCTCTGCATGTTTTACCTAAATTAATGAAAAGTTAGCTTTGCGATATAAATATTTAATATGTTTTCTGATTTTGGAAGCAATGAATATATTTTCATTATAATAAACAAGTAATAACATTTTCATTTCTTTTAATGTATAATTAAAAAATATGTGCACTGCTCTTAATATGTTAGCATTAGGGATGTAACGAATGTTCGATTTCCAACATTGCAATGCGAATTTTCAACTCCAACGTAATACGAGTATAACACAGGGTTTTTCAAGAAGAACTTTGTTTTTTTGAATTGCCAAAACACCAACATCATGACAGTTTTGGCATTTAGTTTTTTGACATATCAGTAGTAGATGTTTAGGCAATTCCCAGTAAACATTTTGGTGTCACTTTGACATCATATTGGAGATGCGTATGACTTTTTTGTCATGAAAGAGTTCATTTATAGTTCAGTTTCTCACAATCGTTCATATGAAATGTCTGTTTTATCGGCTACAGATGACGGAATCACTCCACCTTTCGGAATACAAATGAAGATAAAGTTGATGCGAACTATAATTGAAGTGAAATAGTGATAGAAACGTCACAAAAAAGGACAATTCACTAAATGTTTACTGGGTTGTTACAATGAATGAGCTTGTGTCCTATGTCTTACTAGAACCTCAAATGTTCAATTATTTTTTAATAACTCCTTATATGTTAAGAGATATTAACAATTAAAAAAGTCACTTTTTCTCTTTAATTATTAAAGGGCTTCAACGTTGTACACATTCCAAATGCATGTGACATCACAACCGCTGCCAACCTTACAGCTCATAAATCTCTGCTATATGTACTTATATATCAAAATATCAAATTTTATTTACAGATATTTCAAGGAACAATAAAATTCCAATATTATGTGTGCCTTAGCCGGGTTAAATAAAATAAAAACTTATTATTCTTTGACTTGACTTGATCATTTCGGCTACCAACAGCTACAAAACATTACCACGGCACTGACGTACTCGACAAATAACTGACGCAAACTGACGTTAAAATGCATTTCACGTCATACAAATATGGCCGACCATTTCTAACGCTAAAACTGCAATTCAAATTTTTAATTGCTATATCTCCGTCAACATTTAGATATTTAATAAAATAGACATGTCAATACACATTTATTAACATCAATTTCAATAAACAATTGAAAAAGCGACCACTAAAAAATGAGGACACTAGCTCATTCAATTTCGCTCGAAAATCGCATTAAAATAATGAAAATCTACTATGAAAATGGTGCATCACGAATTTCACGAAAATCAGCTGTTAAGTGGCCAGCACGATCATGTGATTTAACACAACTGGATTATTTTTTGTGGGGTTATGTTAAAGACAGAGTACTATACGTAGAAAATCGAATCGATTGCAGCCTTAAAATTCAAAATCCGTGACGTGATTTACAAAATAGACCCGCCATTTTACCTAAAAGTGATTGAAAATTCTGTCAGCGTGGTCGTGATGGACATTTGTCCGATATCATTTTTCATTAATTGCCAAACCTTACTCTTTCTAATACAATAAAAATTTGAATCATTTTCATCTAAATTCCTTGTTTTGTTTTATTTTGTTTAAAAAGCTAAGTTCTTGTTGATAAATCACATATAAATCCTATTAGTTGTGTTCTCAGTAAGATATTATTTCAAATAGTTTAGTGTAATTAAAAATTTGGTAATTTACTTAAATTCATTGTGTGTTTAAAAAGTTCAAAATTTATTTTGATTATTATATAATTGTTATTTTATATTACAAGTTCAAGTAGTAACTAAAATAAAAATATTGTAAAACGAATCAGTTGCATTGTTATTTTATATTGGGCTTGTGTCCTATGTCTTAATTTCTATAAAAGTGTACTATATATATATATTTTTTTTTTTTTTTTTTTTATTTAGGCTTTGGCTTATTCAGCCTTCTTGCCATTGAATTTTATTTGTAAAATTATATAAAAAATTTACATATAAATTATAATTATTCTAATAAATACACATAAATTGATTCTTTTTAAAAAGTACTATATATTGATAAAGTGGATTACTAGAACCTCAAATGTTCAGTTATTTTTTAATAACTCCTTATATGTTAAGAGATATTAACAATTAAAAAAGTCATTTTGTCTCTTTAATTATTAAAGGGATTCAACGTTGTACACATTCCAAGTGCATGTGACATCACAATCCTTGTGTAAGGTTACCAACCTTACAGCTCATAAATCTCTGCTATATGTATTTATATATCAAAATATCAAATATTATTTATAGCTATTTTAAGGAACAATCAAATTTCAATATTGTGTCTGCCTTGGCAGGGTTACATAAAATAAAAACTTATTATTCTTTGATTTGACTTGATTATTTCGACTACCAACAGCTACAGAACATTACCACAGCACTGACCTATTCAACAAATAACTGACGTTAAAATGCATTTCACGTCATACAAATATGGCCGACCATTTCTAGCGCTAAAACTACAATTCAAACTTTTAATTGCTATATCTCCGTCAATATTTAGATATTTAATAAAATAGACACGCCAATACACATTTATTAACATCAATTTCAATAAACAATTGAAAAATCGACCACTAAAAAATGAGGACACAAGCCCATTATTTTCACTTTTCACTTATTTATTGCAAATGCGAATGCGAATATTCGTTACATCCCTAGTTAGCATATATTATCTACTATTTCGAATATTTCTAATTATAATAGCATCTTACCATTTGAACAGGAGTCCATTTAGTTTCTCTGATTCTTTCATCCAAGTTAATTGGACTATCTACTAGTATACTGTGCAGGCTCTCCCAGTTCTGACTCCACATATTACCTGAAAGGATTATTATTTTATAGATCATCTCCATTACAGCAACATCAACATGTCACTCACACTTATTGTCACAAAATGAGTTACGAGTGAAATAATAAAACATGCTGATGTTGCACAAACGGAGAGAGTCTATCAGTTTAAGCCTCTTAAATATATATAATCATAAGTACCCATTAAATGAGCTGGAATACGGCCCTTAATCTCTATGTTATACTTTTTTGAAAGAGCATATCGTATTACAGCATGCAACAATTTATACAGAGGCATTATATCTTCTAAAAGTTTTAAACTTATTTTATCTAGATCCTTTATCTCTAATTCTTCCCGCCAAATTTGTCCTATGTCTTGATATCCTAGAACAAAAATAATTTGATATTATTATGAATTCAATATTAAATATAAATATTCATATACGCACTGAACCATTTAGTTGAAAAAGAGCTAAGTGAAAAAGGAGGACAGATATATGCAATGTTCATCGACCTTAAAGCGGCGTTTGACATGGTCGACAGACAGAAATTGTGGAAGTACATGAGAAAGAAAAAAATAGATGAGGACATAATGGAATGTATTGAAGAAATTTACGAAGAAACAAGAATGAGAATAAGAGTAGGGGGTGAAGAATCAGAAGAATTCTGGACAGACAAGGGGTTGAGGCAAGGTTGTCCTCTGAGCCCCATTTTATTTGCGATATATACAGCAGACTTGGAGGGGGTAATGGAAAGAGGACAAAATGGGGGGGTGCTAATAGGAAGGCACTACAAGATATGGACTTTAGCATACGCTGACGATATAGTCCTGTTGGCAAAAAGGGAAGGAGAGCTGCAGGAGATGGCACACCGGCTAGGGAGGTATATAGACAGAAAAGGACTAGAGTTAAACGTGGAAAAGACAAAAATTATGGTATTTAAAAAAGGAGGTGGAAAAAGGAGACATAAAAGGTGGAAATACAAGACAGAGGACATTGAGGAAGTTGAAGAATTTAAATATCTGGGCTACACTTTTAAAAAGAATAATGGAGAAGAGGCGCATATAAGGGAGGTGGCAAAGAAGGCAGAGCAAGCAATGCGACGGGTATGGGGACTAGGGGAAAAGGTATTTGGGGGGGACATACAAAAGAGAATATGGATATATGAGAGACTGATAGCCAGTATGATGTCGTATGGAGCAGAGGTTTGGGGGTGGAAGGAACAAGAAAAGTTGGAAAGAATACAGGTGAGATACATGAAATGGGTACTAGGGCTGGACAGGTGCACGCCAGGATACATGGTGATGGAGGAGCTAAAGAGGGATAAGATACGAATTAAAACAGGGGAAAGAGCGGTAAAATACGAGGAGAAATTGAACAGAGCGGAAAGCAAAATCTTAAAGAAAATAAGAGAGGATTACATAAAGAATGGGGGGGGAGGAGGTCCAAAAAAGAGAAAAGAATACTTTGAAAGGAATGGAATGGCGATCGAGGAGGCAGAGAGGAGAAGAGAAGGTGGCGCAAGTGTGGCAGAGGAGCTAAGGAGAAGGGATAAGGAGACACAGCAGCAGGAGAGAATGGGAAAAATAGAAAAAAGTAACTACAATAAAAGATATAAGAGGTTATGGGAAAATAATGTGCCTCAGTACCTTATAGAAAAAGACATAAAACACATAAGAAGAACAGCAAGGTTTAGATTGGGAAATGAGGAAAAAGGAAACAGATACTGGGAAAAGAGTGAGGAAAGAAAGTGTAGAATGTGTGGAGCGGAGGACGAAACACTGGAGCACATTAAGTTTGAGTGTAAGGAAAAAGTAGCAAGCGAAAGGAATATTGGCCAGCTATTAAAGGGAGGCAGTGAAGGAAAGAGGTGGATGGCGGAAATAGTAAGAAGGAAAGGAAAAACAGGAGAAATAAACTGGGGGTAATAAGCTGGTGGAGAATAATAGAAAGGGTCAAAAGAAGAAGAAGCAGAAAGCACTTTTGGAAGTAGTAAAAGTCGAGAAGATTTTAAGTTTATTTTAAGTTTAGTTTTAAGTTTGGAATGTATATAGGAATGAAATGTATTAGAAATATAATACTGTAGATTGTAAAGCCGAAAGGCATACACAATTAATATATAAATACAATATAAATATTCATATATATGTAATGCTATGATAATAACAAAATATATTTTATTGTCATCTATTTCTATCACTAATGCCCTCTTACAGTATTAACAGATTTTGCGAGTCATCTATTAGCTAATAAAATATCAATGCTATTATATAACTATACACTGTCTGTTCAAAAAATAAGGAGAATTTTCATTTTTCTCAAAAAATATTTATTTATTCATCAATTTCTATTTTGTTCCCTTCAAAGTAGTCCCCCTCAGATATAATACACTTGTGCCAGCGTTTTTTCCAATCCTCGAAGCAGTTCTGATATGCACTTTTTGGTATGCTCTTGAGCTCTCTCAGCGATTCGGTTTGTATCTCCTCAATCGTCTCAAAACGCCGTCCTTTCATAGGTCTCTTCAATCTTGGGAACAGGAAAAAGTCGCAGGGGGCCAAATCTGGTGAATACGGTGGCTGAGGCATGATTACGGTGTTGTTTTTGGCCAAACAATTACGAACAAGCAATGACGAGTGAGCAGGTGCATTAACAAACTTCGCTGCCACACGCTTCATGCCCAAAATTTCCGAAAAAATTGCATGGCATGAGCCAACCGACATCCTCAGCAACTTCTCTAATAGTGATTCGACGATTCTCCATAACAATTTTCTTCACTTCCTCAACATTTTCATCGGTTGTTGATGTGCTGGGGCGTTCAGGGCGAGCGTCGTCATTCACATCTTCTCGACCTTCTGTGAAAAGCTTGTACCACTTGTAAACATTTTTTTGGCTAAAAGTAGACTCACCGTATGCCACTTTCAACATTTCAAGTGTTTTGGAGCACTTGATTCCATTTTTTACACAAAATTTAATGCAAACTCTTTGATCTATGTTTTTTCGATAGCAGAAAATCGCCGAACACGCAAAACACTTCTAACTTTTATGCCTCTCACAAACAAACTAAATGTGCTATATAGCTAAAACTGTGAACATATGTTCGAGACGAGTGTACCAACCTACCAAAATAAAAAAATCGATAATCGAATGTACGTAGCCCGCGGAATATTTGCCTCACCTTATTTTTTGAACAGACCTCGTATAATCATTATTCATTTAAAAGAAACACCTAGAAGTTGATCATCACATCTAGAAATTTTGTTTCTCTAAAACATACGTAACAAAATAAACAAACCATTATTGACGGCTCCTATGTTTTGAACTTGAACAAGCTTGGGATAAATTTCTCGAATCGGAGGACCAACAGCAGAGCGCCAGGCCTCCCAAGCCCAACGAAGAAGAGCCTCATGTTGCTCTACGGAGAGGTTTAATCTCTTGAAAATATCTGGATAATCTATTTAAAATATGAAATCATCATTTATTAATATATAAACATCTAATAATCTACAATAAAATATTTAAATATTGAACCACACTGTGGTTTAAATCTTGGATAAGAACGGAAGTAAAGTTTATATAGTTTAAGTTACGAGAGTGGGCTTGTGTCCTATGTCTCAATTTCTATAAAAGTGTACTATACATTGATAAAGTGGGTTACTAGAACCTCAAATGATCAATTATTTTTTATTAACTCCTTATATGTTAAGAGATATTAACAATTAAAAAGTCATTTTGTCTCTTTAATTATTAAAGGGATTCAACGTTGTACACATTCCAAGTGCATGTGACATCACAATCCTTGTGTAAGGTTACCAACCTTACTGATCATAAATCTCTCCTATAAGTATTTATATATCAAAATATCAAATATTATTTACAGCTATTTCAAGGAACAATCAAATTTCAATATTAGCAGTCTGCCTTAGCAGAGTTAAATAAAATAAAAACTTATTATTCTTTGATTTGACTTGATTATTTGACTACCAACAGCTACAGAACATTACCACAGCACTGACCTACTCAACAAATAAGTGACGTTAAAATGCATTTCACGTCTTACAAATATGGCCGACCATTTCTAGCGCTAAAACTACAATTCAAACTTTTAATTGCTATATCTCCGTCAATATTTAGATATTTAATAAAATAGACACGCCAATACACATTTATTAACATCAATTTCAATCAACAATTGAAAAATCGACCACTAAAAAATGAGGACACAAGCCCGTTCACCGGTGACTCATGGTTAAAACAGGTTGTGCTGCATAAATCTGCGATACAATGGAAAAGCACTTTCTCACACTTTTTTTTATAATGCATATTGTAACTAATAAAACAAAATTCACCATCGTAAGACTATTTATGCGGCTCTTATAACCTCTTTCAGGCATAAGCCACCGCCGAACTCTCGCAATTTCGACTATACTAATAATATATCTTACTTCCTGCCACTAGTCTCTCGAGGTCTGGCTCTCCACTAAAACAGATATAGGATGCCTTCTTCATTGATGTATTCGCAATCATTCGATTCTTTAACAATCCTTTTAAAACTTTGACGTAGTCCTGTTGCGTTTCTTGAGGGTGTTGAATAAATTGTAAATTGTTAAATAAATTATCAAAGTAATAATCCCATTTTTTAAGTACACCATTTTTCTTGAAAAAAGTATTTTCATAAAGATTTTCAATTTGAATATTTTCAGGAATGCAAACTTCTGTACTTGTATAAATTTCCTGTAGGTCATCGAGAATTCTTGACAGTTCACTGAAAAAAAAAAAAATATTAAAAAAAATATTACAGTAAGTTCGAAATATGATAATGGGCTTGTGTACTATGTCTCAATTTCTATAAAAGTGTACTATATATTGATAAAGTGGATTACTAGAACCCCAAATGTTCAATTATTTTTTAATAACTCCTTATATGTTAAGAGATATTAACAATTAGCAAAGTCATTTGTCTCTTTAATTATTAAAGGGATTCAACGTTGTACACATTCCAAGTGCATGTGACATCACATTGCTTGTGTAAGGTTACTAACCTTACAACTCATAAATCTCTGCTATATGAATATATATATACTAGCTTTTACCCCCGTCGCAAGCGACGTCTGTCTTTTGTGTGTGGCTTGAACTTCATGTAAAAATTTTAATTCCACCAGAGTTTACCCCCGTCGTAAAGCGTCTTTTTGGCGTGTATATTTGAATCCAATAAAATAATTCGTAATTACAATTCATATTTAACTCTACTATAGTTTACCCCCGTTGCAAAGCGACGTCTTTTTGGCGTGTATCATTTGAATCCATTAAAATAATTCGTAATTACATTTCATATTTAACTGTTCTATTTTTAAATTGAAATAATAAATAAACTCGCACATATACATTGACACATATAATAAATTGACTAAAAAAATATATTTTTTTTATCAAAATAAAAAATATTTTCAATTTATGCGTTATTAAACCAACTTTTTTTCAAAATTTGGGATTTTTTTTTTCGATTCGTAAATAAGTTACCAAGGTTAGCCTATATACAAAATTTCAACTTTCTACCACAATTTTTACTCTCGGCAAATACTGCCCCCGTGCCCCCCAACAAAATTTTAAAATTTTGAATTTTTTTTTATTAATAATATACTTAATTATTCCAGAATCCAAAATATGAACTATCTCCAAAGTTCCCTGCCGGGCCCCCGAATTTCTTCAACCCCCCCTTTTTTAATTTTTGAATTTCTAATTTTTGAGAAATGTCAGCATTAAACACCGTAATACACATGCAAAATTTCAACTTTCTATCTTTTACAAATTAAAAGTTATAGAGCAAAAAGTAAAAATTCTTTTTTTAGTTTTTCCAAAATTACGGGTTTCCTGGAAATTCAGGGAAAAATCCGGGGACGCCAAAAGTCTTAGAATTTTTTTTTCTACGAAATAGGAAATTTTCAAAAAGATCGCAGGAGCCGTTTCCATTCTACCATACGAATTTCAGCAACAAACATATAAATATACACTTGGAACATTATAATATATGACTAGCTTTTACCCCCGTCGCAAGCGACGTTTGTTTTTTGTGAGTGGCTTGAATTTCAAGTCAAAATTTAATTCCATTTTTAAATTGAAATAATAAATAAACTCGTCCTATATTGATTTAACATTTAATAACAATTAATTTTTCATACAAACTGACTAAGAAAATACATTTTTTAATTCAAAATAAAAAATATTTTCAAATTATGCGTTATTTGACCAACTTTTTTTCAAAATTTGGGATTTTTTTTTCGATTCGTAAATAAGTTACCAAGGTTAGCCTACATACAAAATTTTAATTTTCTAGCACAATTTTTACTCTCGGCAAATACTGCCCCCGTGCCCCCCAATAAAATTTTGAAATTTTAAAATTTTTTTATTGATAATATACTTAATTATTCTAGAATCCAGAATATGAACTTTCTCCAAAGTTCCCTAACGGGCCTTCAAATTTCTTCAACCCCCCCTTTTTCAATTTTTGAATTTCTAAATTTTGAGAAATGCCAGCATTGAATACCTTAATACACATGCAAAATTTCAACTTTCTATCTTTTACGAATTAAAAGTAATACAGCAAAAAAGGAATCACTTTTTTTCCAGATTTTCCAAAATTACGGGTTTCCAGGAAATTCAAGGAAAAATCCGGGGACGCCAAAAGTCTTAGAATTTTTTTCTCTACGAAATAGAAAATTTTCAAAAACATTGATAGAGCCGTTTTCGCGCTGCCATACAAAATTCAGTACCAAACATATAAGAATATAAGAATATAAACATATAAGAATAGATTCAAACAGTTGGAACATTATAATATAGGATGATGATGATGATAAGAATATAAGCAAACAAACATACACCTCGGATATTATAAATAAGATAGATAGAGTTTACTCCCGTCTTTTTGGCGTGTATGATTTGAATCCAATAAAATAATTCATAATTAAGTTTCATATTTAATTCTATTTTTAAATTGAAATAATAAATAAACTCGCACAATACATTGACACATATAAATTGACTAAAAAAATATATTTTTTTCAAGAAAATATAAAATATTTTCAATTTATTCGTTATTGGACCAACTTTTTTTCAATCGTTGTACCTCTATATTGTTCTTATACTCGGTTTATCACCCCCCACTCTAATGTTGCACTTAAGAAAATGTATTTTTTTTTAAATTTTCGTAATAAATATGTCAATCTGCAGATTGACGCAGATGCAGATATCTGCATACTAAATTTCAGGTTTTTATTTATATTTTAGCATTAGTACCTCCCACAAACCTCCGCTACTGAACGAGTTTGTCAAATTTTAGCACGGGGATCTATTTTGTTTGTATCTAAGAACATATATTCTAAACTATAGCCTTTCATATTTATATATTTTATATTCCTGGTTTTTGGCCCCCAGCGCCCGCCGCCACTGGAAATTTGCAATTTTGTTTAATTTTCCTTTAATTACTATCTATATAGGGCTCATGTTCCAAATTTCAACGTTCTAGCTCTATTGCGACATTGCCCCCAAAAAATCACGCCGCTACTGAATTAAAATTTTGGTAATCCAATTATTGGCAAATATGCGCAATTAGTGTCTCCATACATACCCTAAGTTTAAATACTACTTTTTCAATATTTCCATCTTTTACTGTCTCAACTCCCGCCGCCACTGGAAATTTAGGGCTGTTTATTTTTTTTCATTAATTACTGTCTACAGCGAGCCTATATATTAAATTTGAACATCCTAACTCTATTCTAACATTGCCCCCGGAAATTTGCGCCGCTACTGAACTCAAATTTCAAATTTCCAACTTTTGGCAAATGTGCACAATTATGATCTTAATACACATACTAAATTTCAGTTTTTCATCTTTTCTAGTTCGTCAGATATTTGCAAAAGTATTTTTTCAAATTTTCCAGTTTTTCCAAAATTACGGGTTTCCAGGAAATTCAGGGAAAAATCCGGGGACGCCAAAAGTCTTAGAATTTTTTTCTCTACGAAATAGCAAACTTTCAAAAACATTGACGGAGCCGTTTTCATTCTACCATACGAATTTCAGCAACAAACAAACATATAAACATATAAACATATAAATATACACCTGGGACATTATAATATACTAGCTTTTACCCCCGTCGCAAGCGACGTTTGTTTTTTGTGTGTGGCTTGAATTTGGAATACAGCAAAAAAGGGCTCACTTTTTTTCCAGTTTTTCCAAAATTACGGGTTTCCAGGAAATTCATAGAAAAATACAGAGACGCCAAAAGTTTTAGAATTTTTTCTCTTTAAAGTCTTTAAAGTCTCTTTTAAAGCCCAGAGTTTACCCCCGTCTTTTTGGCGTGTATGATATTGACGCAGATGCAGATATCTGCATACTAAATTTCAGGTTTTTATTTATATTTTAGCATTAGTACCTCCCACAAACCTCCGCTACTGAACGAGTTTGTCAAATTTTAGCACGGGGATCTATTTTGTTTGTATCTAAGAACATATATTCTAAACTATAGCCTTTCATCTCTATATATTTTATATTTCTGGTTTTTGGCCCCCAGCGCCCGCCGCCACTGGAAATTTGCAATTTTGTTTAATTTTCCTTTAATTACTATCTATATAGGGCCTATGTTCCAAATTTCAACGTTCTAGCTCTATTGCGACATTGCCCCCAAAAAATCACGCCGCTACTGAATTAAAATTTTGGTAATCCAATTATTGGCAAACATGCGCAATTAGTGTTTTAATACATACCCTAAGTTTAAATACTACTTTTTCAATATTTCCAGCTTTTACTGTCTCAACTCCCGCCGCCACTGGAAATTTAGGGCTGTTAATTTTTTTTCATTAATTACTGTCTACAGCGAGCCTACATATTAAATTTGAACATCCTAACTCTATTCTAACATTGCCCCCGGAAATTTGCGCCGCTACTGAACTCAAATTTCAAATTTCCAACTATCGGCAAATGTGCACAATTATGATCTCAATACACATACTAAATTTCAGTTTTTCATCTTTTCTAGTTCGTCAGATATTTGCAAAAGTATTTTTTCAAATTTTCCAGTTTTTCCAAAATTACGGGTTTCCAGGAAATTCAGGGAAAAATCCGGGGACGCCAAAAGTCTTAGAATTTTTTTCTCTACGAAATAGCAAACTTTCAAAAACATTGACGGAGCCGTTTTCATTCTACCATACGAATTTCAGCAACAAACAAACATATAAACATATAAACATATAAATATACACCTGGGACATTATAATATATAATGATATCAAAATATCAAATATTATTTACAGCTATTTCAAGGAATATTAAAATTTCAATATTATGTCTGCCTTAGCAGGGTTAAATAAAATAAAAACTTATTATTCTTTGATTTGACTTGATTATTCGACTGCCAACAGCTGCATAACATTACCACAGCACTGACCTACTCAACAAATAACTGACATTAAAATGCATTTCACGTCATACAAATATGACCGACCATTTCTAGCGCTAAAACTACAATTCAAACTTTTAATTGCTACATCTCCGTCAACATTTAGATATTTAATAAAATAGACACGCCAATACACGTTTATTAACATCAATTTCAATCAACAATTGAAAAATCGACCACTAAAAAATGAGGACACAAGCCCATTCTTAAAATGTTTATATTGCGTTTACAAACCATATTATTTTTATTACATTAGCAACGGTCCGAGTGCGTTTCGTGTTTCAGTCACATATAAAGTATCGTCCGTGTAAGACGATCATCGTCTTACACTGTGTAATTTCTCGTACAGAGAATGAGACATGTATGTAAATAGTAACTTACCCAGCTTCTTGCGGTGTCCACTTTGGTCCGCGGCACAGCAAATAAATCTGCCGGTACTCGAATACCGTTAAGTTGTGATGTACGTAACGACAGGCTTCGGAGCAAACTGTATTCCGCCATTCAGTTCGTAATGCGCCTAGCTTAGCGCCATCATTCACAGCTACGTCAGTTGGGTTGACGCTATTTGTAATAAAGTTCAATTATATAGACACAGAGAAAGGGGAGCCAAGCTAGAGTCCGATTAAGTCTTGTGCCCTAGACCAGCAAATTTGTTTGTTTCGAAAAAAAAAAAACAAAAGCATGTTTTGTTTTACTTTAAAACAGTTCTGTTTTTCGAAAACAGACTTTACATTGAACAGACTGGTTTTATTTCTAGTGTTTTTTGTATGTTCCATAAATTATTGTGTTGGCGATACATTTCTATTAAATTGCTGGTCTTATCTTTTGTTCAGTGCATTCTACACTTCTTTATAACTGCTCTTGGAACTAGTCGCTAGCTAAATGATAAACAACAAGTGACAAGCGCAACAACAAACGTGTTTTCCTTTGGGAACTCCAGATGGGAATGTGTTTTGTTTACTAAAACAGTTTTTAAAGAGAAGAATGTTTTAGAAACTGTTCAGTTTTTACAAAACATTGGTGTTTTTGTTCGTGTTTTATTGTTTTGTCTCTCTGGTGTAAAACCGACATTAGGATCTACAATTTTGTTATTGTCAATAATGACCAGCCCCGAATCTTGGATACTTTCGAGACGTAGTAAAAACTAGAAACTGTCACCCGAGTGTACCATTCTTTAAGTTTCTCTAATTTCTTTTAATAACTATTTTATTATTATAAATAATATTTTTTTAAATTTATTAATAAAAACAAAATAAAAGGATTTGGGAAAGTAATATACCTCAGTACTTAATAGAAAAATACATAAAAAACATAAGAAGGACAGCAAGGTTTAGATTGGAAAATGAGGAAAAAGGAAACAGATACTGGGAAAGTAGTGAGGAAAGAATGTGTAAAGTGTTCGGAACGGAGGACGAAACACTGGAGCACATTAAGTTTGATTGTAAGGAAAAAGTAGGGAGTGAGATGAATATTGGGCAGCTCTTAAAAGGGGGAACAGATGGGAAAGGAAGGGAACAGATGGATGGCAGAAATAATTAGAAGAAGGAAGGCTGAAGCTTTTTAAATCTTTTTAATGCAAAAGAATGTAATGCCGAAAGTGAAGGGAAGAGGTGGATGGCGGAGATAGAGAAAAAAAAAACTAGGAAAGAGAAGGAATGGCAGAGTAGAAACAGGAGGGACAGTAGCAGGAGAAGCGAAGCAGTAGCAGTTTTGTTTTTATTTTTATAAGGAATTTTATATATTTCTTTTTTTTCGTTTGAAAAAAATGAGAATGTTTAGATTTAATAAGGATCAAATTTGAATTAAGCATAATGACATGTATATAAATGAGTTAAGGCAGAAGAATGTAGTGCCAAATTGCAAGAAACATTAAAAATAAAATAATAATAATAAAAGCAAAATGCTCATGAGCGAATTTGTGTAAATCTAGCTAATAATCGGGAACGCTATGTCACTTGAAAATTGAATATGCCGCCCGGCGTAGAAGAACAGGATTCTGGGTAGTATTCTATTTTTTTATTCTTACCCAAAAGAACAACAGCATATATAAAAATGATAATAGACTAGATAATAATAGTGAAAGAAAAAGAATTGAAAACAGTTAAATAGGAAGCTTTCTAAATTGAAAATAATGAACTACCAGGGAAGTGGGGGGTCTAAAGAAAAGAAATGTGGGTGCAATGGGAGAAATATTGAAATAATGGTCATTCATCTTAACCTGAAAATAGAAATGTTAAGATGGATAAAATATCAGGCTCAAATTTATTTATTTTATATTATTTTCATGTTTTTCATTAAAATTTACTTTTTCTGTTTACATACACCTATACTCCTAATAGTTATGACAACTTACCTTAATTTCCAGGCTATGTCTGCCAGTTTTTGATTGAAAAGTAGTAGCTCTTCATTGACCCGGCCCAACCACTGAGCTATAGGAAGATTAATATGATCTGAAAATTTATATAAATCCCGCTAAACACCAAATGTAAATCCATGTATTATTTAGTATAATATTTTTAATCTAATGTTATGTTTACTAAAATATAACTTTAAGATGAACACAAAATCTTGCATAAATTGTTTTATTACATCAGAAATCGTAAATGTATGTCATAAGACTTTTTCTAACTTAATGCCTCGTAGGCATTGGTGAGACTTAAACATGCGACATCATAAGTTGATGTTATTTAGACATGAGTGTACTAAATGTGTTATAATTTTATCGTCCAGACTAGTGCGACTTCAACATGCGATAATAATAAAAACTATACTTATGTTATTCTTTAAAACTCTACACAGCCGAAACAAAACATCTACATGACAAGATTCCAAATCCAATATCAAAAGCAATGGGCTCGTGTCCTATGTCTTAATTTCTATAAAAGTGTACTGTATATTGATAAAGTGGGTTACTAGAACCTCAAATGTTCAATTATATTTTAATAACTCCTTATATGTTAAGAGATATTAACAATTAAAAAAGTCACTTTCTATCTTTAATTATTAAAAGGATTCTACGTTGTACACATTCCAAGTGCATGTGACATCACAATCCTTGTGTAAGGTTACCAACCTTACAGCTCATAAATCTCTACTATATGAATATATATATCAAAATATCATATATTATTTACAGCTATTTCAAGGAACAATCAAATTCCAATATTATGTTTGCCTTAGCAGAGTTAAATAAAATAAAAACTTATTATTCTTTGATTTGACTAGATTATTCGACTACCAACAGCTACAGAAGATTACCACAGCACTGACCTACTCAACAAATAACTGACGTTAAAATGCATTTCACGTCATAAAAATATGGCCGACCATTTTTAGCGCTGAAACTACAATTCAACCTTTTAATTGCTATATCTCCGTCAACATTTAGATATTTAATAAAATAAACACGCCAACGCACATTTATTAACATCAATTTCAACCAACAATTGAAAAATCGACCACTAAAAAATGAGGACACAAGCCCATTAAATAAATAAAATATTATCTCTGTTTTATGGTAAGTGTTCACAAAGTGACACTTTGTCCACCTACATGGAAAACAGCCATCGCATTGAATTTAATAAAAGAAGTGTTACCGCTGTATAGGATTCCAATGCGTTTCTTTGAAAAACAAACCCTATTGTTAAAGAACTGACTTTTATTTTTTTCTTCTAAACATACAAATCTCATGTAAATAAATATACACGCACTTGCGATTTTAAATTCACATGAAAAAAAATAGCACAAAAATGGATAGATTTTCATAGGTCATAAAATCGTGCAATAAATACAAACCAAGCAATAAATTATTGCATTTGTCTTACGTTCAGTCCTGGCAATTTCTTTTGACTTTATGGGCAGAATGGCGATGCACTTGTAAAGTAGGTTGCTGCCTTTGAGAAATATATGTTGGACCGCATGTCAATTTCTTCGTATTAGCTGATAATTCATAGGACATGTATTTCACAAGGCCCCTAACCGCCCAGGCCCTTGCAAATGCTGTGCCGATATGCCCATAATGTATCAAAAAGAATTTGCTAACACTGAATGTAAGATAAATACAATAATTTTTTATTCTATTTAAATAAATAAATTTATTCATTCTTCATTTTTATCAATGGACGCGAATTACTATATTGTTTTATATATTTTATATAAATATATTTTATACCTTTGTATATGAATTTTTTTTAAATATCGTGTGAAGAGACATGTAAAAAGGGAAAAAGGAACAATTATCATGTACAACAATTACAAAAATAAAAGGAAGAAGACATACCAATAAAAATTTAAAAGTTGGTTATGTTAAAGTTTTCGGAAACGTAAATTGCTTTTACGTAAAAAAGTTTATAAATCTGTTAAAATATTAAGAGAAAATAAAGTAATTTTGAAAGTTTTACCCACTGGGAAACAAAACCATTAAAGAAATCGATAACAAATAAAATTCAAACTACCAAGGGAAAATCTGCTTACTTGTTATAAATACAGTAAATGGGATGCCGAAAAACTGACCCACAGAAGATATGCTGTAAGACATCTTAGTGACAGCATATGTGAGATACATCGGAGAAAGGAAAGAAATTCTTTGCAATACAGTCGTCAGTGGGTGGAGGAAAGGGCATGGGTCGAGAAGGTGTTATCACTCATCTCGAGTTTGAGATGATATATGCAGGTGTAGAGAGGAAATAGCGCATCCAGACCACATAATTTTAGGCTGCAGCACAGACTATACTAATAGTAGTACGGAATAGTAAGACTACAGTATTACGGCAAGCCGCAGAAGGAATCTATGCAGGGCTATGATTGAAAGGGGGTTGGCTTTGCCAACAAATGCACAGGGCATTAACTTTAGATTTTAACCTTAAATTTAAGTTTTAGTTTTTGAAATCATGCGTCGTTCGTCAGTAATATATTTTATTTAAAAATAAAAATTAATATCATTATTTAATATACAGGGTGTCCGAATATTCAACGACAAGCGGGCACCAGAGGGTGGTTCTGCTCATGACTACACAAGAAAAAATGAAAACAAAAATTTCTCATTTTGTTCAGTAATTAGAAAAAAAAATATTTTTTTTTCGAAAATTGAAACACCTTAAGATGTTTTTAACTACCATGACCACACTTTTATAAATATTTCTGATTTTTTTTTGTATCGGCAACCTAAATAGCACTGCTAAATAATTTTTCTTGTGTAGTCATGAGCAGGACCACCCTCTGGTGCCCGCTTATCGTTGAATATTGGGACACCCTGTATATTATTATATTTAATATATTCATTTTATTTCTTTTAAGATTAACACATAAACTTATAACTAAAATTCAGCAAGAGGGAAGGGGGCTTCACTTTATTTGAAATCTGTAAAAATTTTAAAAAAAGGTAAATTAAAATATAAAGAATCTACACTATTAAAAACGGAGATGTATGAATTCAAATATACGACGAGTAGGATTTAAGAAATGTGAATAAATTTTTCTGAAACACATAAAGATTGTTGTATATAAAAATAATGTGAAGAACATAGTATAAATTGCATAAATAATACATAAATGTTATATTGTTGACTGTTACATTTTATGTCATAAAACAAAGAGTAAATCAAGTTGAAATGATTCTTTGTATGAGTTTCATTTTATTTAAGTAAAAAAAATTACAAATTGTAATACTCTTACTTAAGTATAATTACAAATAAATAAATTGAATGCTTGTAAATTCTTTTTGTTCGTAGTGGATAATATAAATAAGTAATATTAGTCAAATATTTTACTTACTGTGATAGCTGCTGTAACGCTCGTTATCACACAATAGAATTTCACAAAAATGTTCTTGAAAAATAAGTAAAATAATAAAAAGAACTTTCTTATACTTCATGTTTACGGCATTAGCCACATTGACACACAGTCGGTTGTCGGTTGGTTGGATCAGTTTTTTAATTCGGAAGGTGCAGTTGAATAGTACCGGATAAACGCGTTCTTGGGTTTTTATATGTTTTTGAGGAATCGACGGCTGCGCAAACCGAGCTTTGTTATTTAACAGGTAATAGAGATAGATAACATATTGTGTATTATGTAGATAACACAATTAATTTCACATATGTTGAACATTTAATCATAATTCCATTAATATGCATTTACATATATTAGTTTATATCAATGCAACGTAATTGATAACTAAACATTTCTCAATTTGGTACATACACTTTTGAATGTAAACAAGAGAATGAATATTTAAAAGATCAATTTAAAACATTTACTTTTGTAATACATACATACATAGTACGCACATACCCATACGTGTTGGAATTAAATAAAAATGATCATTTAAATAATTTTATCTGGAATATAAAACAATGAATGTCTATTTTAAAAAAACATTTTCTTTACTTTGCTAAATCTTGTCAAAATTGTTTTGCGTATAATAGAAAATAGTTGAGCGGACAAGAAGTTTTACATGCTGCTAATGGGAGGTGAGTAGGTCTTCTGAAAACCCGGGGTTTCAATACCCGCCGGATCCGGGTCCAATATTTTATAAAGCCGACAGATGCGGTTTCGGGTCGGATCCGAAATCAGAAAAATAAAAAATATTTAAATTTTCTAGTAATCATCGCAATTTTCATATTACTAGTTCGTGTTTCGTAGTCGTCTCGATATCATAATAGTATTATCCTTTTTAATATATAATCCTTTATGGAAATCCTATACTAAATTTTATGATTTATTTGTTTAGTAACCTTACTATCATATTAAATATATATAGGTATATAATTAAGTATTTAAGAAATATATTAAATTTTTGCTCGAAATATAATTCGAGTTTTGCCTTTACACCAGCTAAACATTTGGGCCTGGATTCCGGATTCGGGTTTATTGCCAATACTCGGCGGATCCTGGTCCGGGTTGGGTCGGATACAGAAGCAATTTCTTTCTAAATCTATCGGAAAGTTGTTTCTCGCTGGAACTACCTTAGGGTCTGTCGCACACAGCAACCATATTTCAGTGAATTTTGACTGGATCTATACACGCTACAACGCTTTACCTATCCGAACCTTGTAAACGTAATGAGCTCTCGCACACTGCAAGCGACAAAGCTGTCCGAGTACGGGCGTTACGTAGCTGTCATACTGGAACCGTATTTAAGCGAATTTTAACCAAGCGAATACAAGCTACAACGCTAAACAAATGCAAACAGATTTCTCAGACTGGAAGGGATATGGAAGAGAAAGCAATAGTCTCTTTCATAACAGTGGTGTATTGATAAAAATTAATGTAAAAGTTTGCTCTCATGATATATTATGTTAATACAAAACAACTCCAATACACCCTGCAGTACACAAGTTGACTTGGCGTACTGTCGTATCGGTACGTGGTATGTATGTATTGTGACACAACACATGCAAAGAAGGCAGGAGTGCGGCGGACCTAAAAAGTAAATAGAAGTGAAATTAGAAATACTGACTGGCTAAAGACAGAAAGTTTTGTTAGATACTAAGATTTTGAAAAATGCATCTATTTTTAAACGTAGTCGTTTTGACGATGGTTCTTAATAACTTTAGTTATCTAGAATGAATCCCCTGACCCTCTCAATAAATATTTCCACGCAGCCCCTATGTTTGTTGTACTTGTTTGTTTGTTTGCTTGTTGTGTAAGATTAGTACCCTTTACTCTTTACAGTCTTGCATATCTTTGATCAATTTCTTTGTTAAACAATTTGATCAAAATATAATTTAAGTTCTGTACGAATCTCTCTTTCTTTACTAACTATAAAATAAATAGGATTCGCGTAATGTAAAGAACTTCAAACAGGAAATTTACCTTCCAGGGACATCGCTTCAAATCTAATTGAATGCTGTTGTAGTCAGGTGGCTGCGAAATTCTCTTACCTTTGTGTTTGCAGTTTACCTTTGCGTTTGAGTTTGTATTTGCTTTGTTCACCGTGTTTAGTGAAATTAACGCAGATGTTGCGTTATCCTATTCCAGAGATGCACAACCTAAATGGATTTACGCTAGACTATATTTTCTGAATTTGGAGGTTATCAAATATTAATTGGTTATGACCGCACAATCGTAAGTTTATTAGGTAGCGGTGTAATTTCGAGTAATGTAATGTAATTTTTCGAGATTTTATTAATTACCTAATTAGAGCGTCAGCTATGAACTTAAAAGGGTTTTATTATTTTTAAAATAGCAACACTTGAAAAGAAAAAGCATATCATAATACTGCGAGTAGGCTGAAAATCTAAATTAATTGGTTTTGAACAAAAATAGAGCTTCACACGAGACGAGATAAGGCGAGAGTTTCAAAAATCTCGTCTCGTTCTCATTTGATTAGAAAAAGATAGATATCGTTTTAGTCTCGGTCGTCTCGTAATCGATTATCTCGTCACATATCGTTATTGTGAGAACTTACTCATAAGATAGTCCTAAACACAGTAATTCATTATATTATTTCGGCTAATTTTTTTTTTATTCTAAATTTTCACACACTAAGCATATTACCATTAATTGTATCAAATTTAAAAAAAAAATTAAACTTTGAAGAATTTTTTTTTTACACAGGTGATCAACTGGTTCAATTTCACTTAATCATCACGCATTATCACTTTAATCTAATCTCAGCCATTTTTTCAGGTTGACACTACTAACACCTACGCTCAACGACATTTTTGCGGCAATTAAAGCCTAATATGTCTTCAAACAATCGCATTGTAAATAATTTATATTCACATTTATTTTCTTTAAAACATTCCTTTCTTTCACCTTCAAAATGTTGTAAAATAATAAATTATAAAATAAAATATTTAACAGATGTTTGTTTACCAGATTTTATATTTCGTAAATGTACGACCTAACCTTTTTTCGTAATAAAAAAAGATTGAACGTTTATATATTGCTTGTTAGTTTATTTTTCTCGGAATTTTTTTTTAAAATATCGTCTACGAGACTCTCGCTGTATGTGGTCTCGGTACGGTCTCAATGCTCGTGTGAAGCCCTAAACAAAAACACAATATTTCTTTTATAAGTAACAAACAACAAAAAAGTAACGTTATATAAACGTTTTTGTTGATTTCGTTAATTAGGAAAAAAGTTAACATAATGTATGCCTTAAGCCCCATTCCCACTCACTATTTTTAGTTTTAATTTAAGGTTTTAACCTTAAATGTGATTTTGAACTTGTGAAATCATGGATAATGCGTCAGTAATATACATTATTTTCTAATAATTACTATCTTTATTTAATATAAATTATTGTACTTAATATAATTAATTTTATTTCTTTATATTTCACAAGCTGAAATTTATATTTTAGGTTAAAATCTTAAATTAACAATAAAACTCAGTGAGTGAGAATAGGGCCTTATAAAGGGTCAGGGTGTTTTCCAGTTACAGAACACAATGCAGATATTATACGGATGATTAATTGGCACATACATTAGTGTTTAAATTCTCAAAAATATATTTATGTTTTAAATAAAATAAGGATAATTATTAAAGGTATTAAATCATTAAACACAATGTTATTGGAAATAGAATCAATAGTGTCAGCAATATCAAGAATTTCTACATTTTATGCTAATTAATTGGTATCAATTGTACACATTATGCGAGAGCAGAACTGTTTAAAGTGCTCAACTGCTCAACTGTGCGAGGCCATGCTCTAGTTGGAACATTCAATGCTGAGCATATGTGTATCATGGTTTATGTGTTAGTATTGTAATTAAAAAACACTCAAAATATATATGAATTATTTTTAATTTGATATTTGAAATCTAAGATGCATACGCCAGGATAACTGTACGTGACTAGAGACATACGCTGCGCTAACTGCAATAAGTACACTATATCTGGGTTATTGCCAGCCCAGACGATGCGGTGAACATTTGATTAAAATGCTTGCCTCTCCAACGTGTGAGTCAAATATTAGTAGATTGACATGGCAAGTTTCCTACTACACGGTGGAACGAATTTGATCCGAATGATTTATTTATTTTATTGATTTGTTGATATTATTGACACTGACACTGTTTAACAAAAACTTTCAAGTAAATAAAGAAACTTTCAAGTATAAAACCTTTCTTTGTTGGACGATTCGTGTAGCAGTGCATGACATGTGGATTAAGTGTGTGGAAAATCCCTTTTGACGCGGGTCAAGAGACCGACAACAGCCCCAACTTCTTCCAACATGAACGTTGGACACATGACCTTAGACATACTTAGTTCCAGCATGGGCCACTCGATGCGTTCAACGCGAAAACCAGAGGACAACTATAATGACAACCAAAGGGACGCGCACATTGGTGGTGAAGACAACACTAGACTAATGATTTATTTGGTGATAATTAATAAATGTGATCACTGAAGGAAGTTTGATTTACTGATCCAATCAAACAATAAAAAAATCTATCCAGAAAGTCCATAACTACAACCTGCCGATTGAGGTTAGGGCATACTGTGAATGCCCTTCACACCTCTTTAAGCTAAACATAGTTCGGTCTTTTAATTGAAGTTGTGGATAAGAAGGAACCGTTGATCAAATGGTCTTAGGAAACAAACAAAAAAAGAAACTGACGCATTGGGAGAATTGTGGAAGTGCACAATGAGTTTGATGAATATAAAATTTCTAATTGGAGACAAGATAAACGTTACTCATAGAATATATTTTGCACACATGGAAAACCTGTTCAAAAAGAGATTAGTTTTTATCTCTATAGAACTGAAATATTGAAAATCCCGACGTAGAAATGGGCCTGTGTTCTCATTTTTTAGTGGTCGATTTTTCAATCGTTGATTGAAATTATATTAACAAATGTTTATTGGCGTGTCTATTTTATTAAATATCTAAATGTTGAAGGAGATATAGCAATTAAAAATTTGATTTGTAATTTTAGCGCTAGAAATGGTCGGCATTATTTGTATGACGTGAAATGCAATTTAACGTCAGTTATTTGTTGAGTAGGTCAGTGCGGTGGTAATGTTTTGTAGCTGTTGGTAGTCGAAATAATCAAGTCAAGTCAAAGAATAATAAGTTTTTATTTTATTTAACCCTGTTACGCCAGACATAATATTGGAATTTTATTGTTCCTTGAAATAGCTGTAAATAATATTTGATATATAAATGCATATAGCAGAGATTTATGAGTTGAAAGGTTGGTAACCTGTAAACTTCTGAGTTCTGTCAAGAATATATCTCTTTTACGCTCTGTTGTATAAAAGAGATAACAACCAGCGGTAGTGATGTCACGTGCAATTGGAATGTTGTACAACGTTGAATCCCTTTAATAATTAAAGAGACAAAATCATTTTTTTAATTGTTAATAACTCTTGAAATATAAGGAGTTATTAAAAAATAATTGGACATTTGAGGTTCTAGTAACACACTTTATCAATATATAGGACAATTTTATAGAAATTAAGACATAGAACACAAGCCCATTGTCTTGCAGTGTAAGTTTCGTAGTACATAAACCTACCATTGCGTATTGCTTATTATCGACTCCTACTAGAGGCGCTAGAATCAAATTTCTAATAGATTTCTATCAGAATCTTATAAGACGTTTTTTCACACAAGAATCTATTCAGATACTAAGAAAATATTAAAAGAATCTATAAAGATTCTTAATAAAATTGTTTGTACGATATGCTTAATTTCTATAGCAGAAATTATTAATGTAAGTCAAATTCGAAATAACACTTTTGATTTGCAAAATAAGAGAAATTCAAGGAACGAATTCAGGCAGACTTTGACAAATATATCTTGGAGATCTTGTTTGCCAGCTTATCAATTTGTCAACACTCAAGAAATTGTGAACCCACCATTGTCAGAGAAATGCCTCAGGTGTGCTTATTTTAAGATCATAGCAATCTCAATTTCAATTGTCTTTTGGAGTCGAAGAAAATCACTTGGTAGTGGAATGGGATGAGATCAAGCTTTAGTAAGCGCCAGCCCACGGCTATCGGATTCATCTTGGTTATACTGAAGGAATTCTATAATGAAAATGTTTAATTAAATTATGCATATAATAATTAAGTTATTATTAACTTCGAAGATATGTACAATAAATAAGTAAATGAAAGCTTTTTAATTAATCTTGTTGCTTGAATCAGTAGGAATAAATTATAAAAAATCCTTTACATATTTTCATTAGAACATTTCATTAAAGACTGGTAGATCGCGAGGTAGAACATGAGGCTTGAACATGATTTCAAAGAATAAACTCTTTTGATTAAAAAATTACAATAAATAATAAAGTTGCTCGCAGGTTTTCTGACAAGGGGCCTCCGACATACATACAGAAGATGGTTAATATCTTTAATGTACGAATATAGTTGAATATTCTAGGAAAACGTTTTTTCAGATTTTGTATTACCAAACATACATTTTTTTGTTAAGTTTTTTATTTTAAGAACCGAAGCAAATAGAAGGGCGATTAGATTCGAAGAGATAATGAGAAATTATGAAAGCGAGATTCTAACTAAAATAAGAAAGGAGAGTAGAAAGAAGGATGGAAAAGGAGGAACGACAAGGAGAAAGAAGTACTTTGAAAGGAACGAAATGGTGACAGAAGATGCAGAGAGATAAATATATACAGCAGCAGGAAAGAATGGAAAAAATTCATAATAGAGAATACAATGAAAGATACAAGAGAATTTGGGAGAGAGAGATACTGGAATATATACGAGAAAAAGAAATTAGGGAGGAGAGTATACAAGAGAGTGGGGAAGGAGGGCCGGAATGGCTTCAGAGGAGGCAGAAAAAAGAAGAGAAGAAGGCACAAGTATGGAAGAGGAGCTAAGGAGAAGAGACAGGGAGATACAACAACAAGAAGGAATGGAAAAAATTGAGAAGGGCAATCATAACAAAAGATATAAAAGGATTTGGGAGAAAAAGATACCACAATACTTAAGAGAAAAATACAAAGAATTGAGCAAATAGCGAGGAAAGGATTGCAGGGTGTGCGGAATGGAGATAGAAACATTGGAGCACATTAAGTTTTCATGTGAGAAAAAGGTAATAAGTGAAAAGAATATTGGGCAGTTATTAAAGTGAGGCAGTAAAGGGAAGAGGTGGATGGCGGAGATAGAGAAAAAGAACGAGTAAAGAGAAAGAATGGCAGAGTACAAACAGGAGGGAGAGTAATAGAAGAATCGAAGCAGTAGTAGTACTTATTATATATAATAAGGATCAAAATTGAATTAAGCACAATGATACGTAAATAAATGAGTTAAGGCAAAGGAATATAGCGCCAAATGGCAAAAACATTTTAAAAAAATGTACGAGAAAAAGAGACAAGGAACATAAGAAGGAAAGGGAAGAAATGGCAGAGTAGAAATAGGAGAGAGACAACAGCAGGAAGAGAGAAGTTTCTGAAAGAATAAGAATGGGTAGATAGAATAAGGATCACAAATAAAATATAATTAAGCACAATGATATGTAATTTAATGATCTACAGAGGAAGAATGTAGTGCCTAATAATAATAAAATAAAATAATAATAATAACACAATTTTCGAGTGAAATTTACTGAAGATGCGAGACGACGATTGGCGCTTTATATTTAATGTCTTCGCCCTTAGAATCGTTCGCTTAAGCCTCATGCTGGCCTTGGATGAAAAACAAAAGCAACAACACAATATCCCAGTAAACAATTTGGTGAAGTGCCCTATTTAGTGACATTCGAGTCACTCGTACAATTCAATTCTAACGCTTTACAAGTTCTCTACCTGTCACAGATTTTGTGTTAGTTGTTAGAATTTTTTCATAATAATATTCTTTCTTTTTCCAACATCATTCATTAAGTAGCAGTTGTTTCTTTCACACTAGGATATATTTTTTTTAGTTCATTTTCATTCCAAAGTGAGAGAGAAACGAGATGCGGTTAGACAAGTAAAATATACTTTTCACCGTTACACTTGTATAGTATTTTGTTCAGTACAGTATGTTTAAAGTATATGCTATCCTTTTTCAACAAATATTTCTTTAATGGTAATAGGCACACGCTGTCTCCCTCAATCTCCGAATATAATGTGTTTAAACGAATACTCTAACCAGCGATGCTAAGACAGAGGTTTTAAACCTAACGCAGACCTGCCGATCGTGGATTTTTGAATCACCAAAACAATGTAAAAAACTAATATAACGAGTATTGTTGAAGATGAATAATATTCATTAAAAAAATCACGATCCGTACTAAATATTACATCTATTTATTTCTTCATTTAAATATTTATATTTTGCAGACTCTAAAAAGTAGAATTCCATTAAGTTTTATACCCCTGCCATCCCTGCTAGTGTCAAGTTTATAACTCCGGTCATAAATCATAAACCGGAGTTGCTTTTAATTCAGCAGTGAACCGTCGTTGCGATCTCTGTAGGTCATAAAAAGGGCCTTTCCTATGAACGACTGAATAGAAAACGAACACGTTCCAGACAAAAAACTCATGATATGTAATAGAAATTAAGTAGAATTTACTCCAAAATGTTTACTGGGATTTAAATTCCTATAATCTGTTTTTGGTGTGAATAGAAACATTTTGGTTTTAGTTCCATTTTTAAAACCAATTCATTACATTATTTTAATTTATTTATAAATATAAATATTAATGTTGAAATTCTTTTCAAATGCTCTTCGTTTCTGGAACGATGTGACATTTTGATTATAACCTAAAAATGATTTGAATGTGTTTCTATTTAATCAGTTAAAAATAATCATTTCTCCCTCATGGAGTGTACAATGTACGTCAGAGAAGGTTTAACGTAATGAAGACAAAACATTGTTTTTGTTATTCCGCACTCGATTTCATTTCTTTTCTCTTAATTCTGTTGTCTCCGTAAAGTAAACTATTGGTCACGACCGAGTAAATGAAGGTATACATGACAGACAGCATGTCTCGGCTGCAGGCGGGCTGATTTTCTTAGGCGTTTTTCTCACTGAATAATTTTATTACTTTAATCTGTCATTGAAATTGATGTTGTACAGTGTGGTAAGAAGAAGTTGAAAATTTATTATAAATTAAAGGATGTGTCACATGTAATATTTATTGTCCATCAAATTAGATTTGCGACAAGCGCTGTAAATATGATATACATTTACTAAATAATTCTCTACTACTGATCTGCACCGATAGCGGTTCCAAGCAGTCTTACGATCAGACTCTTAGGGCCTCCGCATACGAGGCGACTGGTTGCAAACCTTAGCCCAGAATCTGCCTAAACCGAATGAGAATGGAACTGTGTTGTTAGTGAGAGAACGAACGTGTATACGAGTGAGATAAAACACACGGCACGAACGTAACTAAACTGATTTCAAACTGGTTTTGAGTACGTTTGCTGCGAGTCTATTTCTCGGTCGCAGTACATCCTTGGTTGCATGTGGTTGCATGGTTTTGATGATGACATCAAATATAATGTTTGAATAGAATAGTTGTTCACGAATACTATTAAAAAGTATTTAAATACATACATACAATCAAATACGACACAATAACATCCCCTGTTTTGCTATTGTTAAAAATTCTATAGTCACGATACACGGCTCGACTACCAGTTTAGTTTCATTCGTGCCTTGTGTTTTCTCTTGTGATTCGGGGCTAAGGTTTGCAACCAGTTGCCTCGTGTGCTGAGAGCTTTATACTCATTGAGGTTTTATAATAATTATAACGCAAGATATATCATAAGTGAAATATTCATTTGCTCCAACGCCTGAGTATAGGCATACTGCTTCAACGCCATTCATATTCAGGGCTAGTTGCTTCAACCCATTTCTCACATTGTCATATATGAATTTTGCTTATTTATTTAACGTATTTCCAATGGTTAGTCCTATTACCGACTATCTCTTACAATGTTGGCAGATAACATTGTTTGATAACATCCAAACCAAGAAAATATAGCGCTGGTCTGACATCAAGCATAAACGCTTTGGGTCGTCTGTGCCGTCTTCATCTGAATTTAAGAATAACGACAAATAGTTTCAATTTTACAACAGATACTACGAAAATATGTTTAATATAAGTAAAAGTATAATATATGTATATAAGTATATCCACTGTACACAATTTTGTGAATTTAAAGGGGCCTATTTTGTAACTGCTTACCTGACGTCTGTTAACTTCTGACGATTTTTCAAAGACCTGTATTTTCTAAACTAAGCTATGTAACTTTACACAAAACTATCACAAGACCTTAAATAAAAAGCAAAATGAATCCCATACCTTGAAACTGGCAAGTAGTCTAATTTGTATATTATAGGGCTTTGAAATATCGTTAGAAGGTAACAAACGTCAGGTAAGTAGTTACAAAATAGGCCCCTAAGTTTAACATAATATAAGTTATATTATATGTAAAAAATGTTACCCTAATATACAACATTTTAGGACCGATTTTTATACTTTTTGAGAAGTTCATCTTGCGGATAAACAGAATCATAAAACTTCTTAAGAAGACCTTTTTCAGAATTAAAAAATATTAAAATATCATTATACTCCCATTTTATGCAAAAATTTGGACCTTTTTAGAATAAATATTACTAGGACTCGGTAAGGTAACATTCATATTTTAGTGGGTTAGTTGCTGTTGTTACAGTAATCAAGAATATCAATTATATATATATTTCTTTGATACAGCTTCACTGTAACAGGAGTCATTTTGTGTTATTTCTGACTTGCAATGAGGGACCAATATTGATAAGTGAATATTGTGCCAGTAGAGAGTGTAATTTTATAATTTGTTTTACTTGAAGATGACCTCGCATGGGGGGTCGAGAGCTGCTAGTATCCTTTTACAATAAAGCTAAGTTATATGAAAAAAGGGTTGTTTTATTGAACATATACCTAGTAACTGAATGGCGATTCTATATATATATATATATATATATATATATATATATATATATATATATATATATATATATATATATATATATATAATAATTCTAGGTAAGGATTTTGGATGCATACATATATATAAACACATATATATGTATAGTATGTGTGTGAGTGTGTTTATACTAGATATAGTATATACCATAGAATATACTTATGTTTGTTCAACACCAACTAACCTTCAAACCTACAAGGTTTTCCCTGAAACCCCGAGTCTCAAGTTCCACTTTTAATTAAACAAATTATTTATTCTCCTCCCAATATCAATTACTTAAGATTAACGGAAAGATCACTTCTCCAACGGATTGTACAGTTAGTTCATTACCAGTGAACAGTGTACAGTGTACATATAGTTGAGGACAGGGGCGTGAAACATACACTGTTTTGTTTACTTTCGTTCAGATCAAAAACATATGTTTTTGCTTTTGGTCTTCATTATAAAAATCTGCTTTTATTTTTATGTACCATAAATAAATACCGGTTCCAATAAATTAATAAGTATTCTGGTAATATTTGTAATTAAACTTCATTATATTTAATTAAGCCCCATTCCCACTCACTGAGTTTTAGTTTTAATTTAAACTTTTAACCTAAAACGTAAGTTTCAGCTTGTGAAATATACGGAAATAACATTAATTACAAAAATTAAGTACAAATATTAAGTACAATAATTTATATTAAATAAAGATAGTAATTATTACAAAATAATGTATATTACTGACGCATAATGCATGATTTCACAAGTTCAAAATTACATTTAAGGTTAAAGCCTTAAATTAAAAATAAAAACAGTGAGTGGGAATGGGGCTTAATTTAAATATTTTAAAAATTAGTTTATAAGCTTGTCTCTATTAAACATTAATGTAATCAAAATTGAGGTTATGATTATACTCATTATGATAATCATACATTATTTCTTGGACTAATTTAGAAGTTTATCTGTAATATTCTTAAAGTGTTATATACTTAAGTAATGTGAATATTGCATTTTCATTCTTCACGTTGAACAAACGTCGTCGTTTCCATCGAATTATAATTAGCTAATAAGCTTTGTAAGTATACAACAAAAAAAATATTCGTATTTGAAGAAAAGTGACTCAACTTCGACGGACTATAGATAGTCTTATTCTTTGCAAACGTCTTACAACTTTACAATTTACAATTCTTCAAGATGGTTAGAATTGTGTGATTTGCAAAAAAAATCATATCTTTGCTAATACATCTTTTCGATTCCGACGCTATAGAAACTATAACGTTTCCGTTTCCGTTAAAAAAGAAATCTATGTTTAAAATGCATTGAACAAGTGTAAAAAATTAGAATAGATGAACTTGTTTTATTCTTATGCTGAACAATGCATTACCAATTTTGGCACAGTAATTCAATGCAGTCGTTAGAAATCTATCTTAGCACTAAAGTCGTCACTTCTTCAGTTCAAGTGTAGTTCGCTTCAACTCTTTCGACGCTTGAATTCAGACAGGGGAAGTGGTTTCGCTATTTATAGCGCATTACACAGACATTTAATACGACCGACTACGAGCAAAAATTCATAAATTTGAAAAAATATGATTTCGACTAGAGTCCAAATAGTTTACTAAGCACCTTCTGTACTGCCTCGAAGTTACAAAAATATGCATAAATAAATCCCATAATTTTTCAATTAAGGATTCCTTATGTATTAATTTATGTAATTAATATGTACGTAAAAAAACCATAATTATCGTTAAATGAAAATTCAGATTAAAAAATGATTAAACAATGAACGCATTACACTTGCTGATAAGGTATCGTACTACCCACATTGATTTCCACACCCCGCACTGTGCGGTGTGCGGTGTGCCGTGTGCGGTAGCGTGACGCTCTAGTAACCTCACCGCCCGCCAGTTGCGTTCATTAGGTCTGAGCTGTCATCCTACAAGTTTACTCTTTTCCTGACAGCACACCAGCTGTCAATGTATCAAACGCCAATTATCAACATGCATTAGACCGTAACGAGGTGAGTGATGGCGCCAGAGGCGGATTAAGCGGTAGGCGCGTAAAATGGTATGCTAGGGACCCTGTCATGTGTTTTACAGTATGCACAGGAAATTTGAATCGTCACTAGTTAGCGCTTAAAAGAGTTAGAATACGATACGATGATAAATTGTATCTTATTTAATCATAACATATATACATTACTAGCGTTTACCCCCTACTGTCTTTTATGTGTGAATTGAGTTCATTTCAAATTTTAACTCGTTATATGTCAATGTCACATATAACAACAAATCATTTTTCATATAAACTGACAAAATATAAAATATTTTCAATTTATTCGTTATTGGACAAATTTTTTTTTTCGTTTTGTAAATAAAATATCAAAGTTTCAAAGATAGCCCATATATATATATATACGATATTAATTTATTACGCAATCTAAAATTTAAGTTTTCTACAAAGTTTCCCATCGCACCCCCCAAATTTCACAGCACCCCTTTTATACATTTTTGAATTTAATTTATAATTTGAAATATGTTCGCGTAATACTATCTTTGATTAAAAGTTATACGGGAAAAAGAGATTATTTTTTTGCTGTTTTTCCAAAATTACGGGTTTCCAGGGAAAAATTCCAGGACACCAAAGACTTCTATTTCTCTACGAAATAGCAAACTTACAAAAGCATTGACGGAGCCGCTTTCAGTCTACCATACGAACCATACGGTACAACTTGTTTAACTTATGAGTCACTACCTAACTCTTGTAATTTGAACTATAGTTTAGTTTTATCAATACATATTCTCTTTATATCTTTATATATCTCCTAGGTGCTATACTAGACATTTTAAAAAAATAATTGGAGTAGTAGGATATTTATACTTTCATTGGAAAATACTTGTATCTCTGGTCTGCAGTTTACAATAACGAATGCTTTTTAAGTAGTAGCTATCCAGGCTGAGAATGTTTAATCCAGTTGCGTAAAAGAATGGGAGCCATGAGGTTACATAATTTCCAGTCTAAGTTTAAAGCTGTTTTCATAACCGAAAATGTAGAGAACTGTCAAAACTACGTGAAGAGCTCAATAAAAAGAAAAGATAGTTCCGTCTCAATGGGCTTGTATCCTATGTCTTAATTTCTATAAAAGTGTACTATATATTGATAAAGTGGGTTACTAGAACCTCAAATGTTCAATTATTTTTTAATAACTCCTTATATGTTAGGAGATATTAACAATTAAAAAAGTCATTTTGTCTCTTTAATTATTAAAGGGATTGAACGTTCTACACATTCCAAGTGCATGTGACATCACAATCCTTGTGTAAGGTTACCAATCTTACAGATCATAAATTTCTGCTATATGTATTTATATATCAAAATATCAAATATTATTTACAGCTATTTCAAGGAACAATCAAATTTCAATATTATGTCTGCCTTAGCAGGGTTAAATAAAATAAAAACTTATTATTCTTTGATTTGACTTGATTATTTTGACTACCAACAGCTAAAAACATTACCACAGCACTGACCTACTCAACAAATAACTGACGTTAAAATGCATTTCACGTCATACAAATATGGCCGACCATTTCTAGCGCTAAAATTACAATTCAAATTTTTAATCTCCGTCAATATTTAGATATTTAATAAAATAGACACGCCAATACACATTTATTAACATCAATTTCAATCAACAATTGAAAAATCGAACTCTAAAAAATGCACAAGCCCATTGCGTATTGTAATTAGGTTGTGAACCATAACTGATGTAGTTTGATATAAAACTACACTGCTTATTGATAAAGTTGGCTATCAGAACCTCAAATATGCAATTATTTTTATTCATTTTTTTTTTTTTTTTTTTTTATTTAACGTCGGCCTATTTCCGATGCTGAGTCCTATCACCGACGACCTCCTTCAATGTTGGCAGTATTTATGGTGTCGGGGCCTCATATATGTGGGCTACACCACTGCCTAATAACTGTATGATTATGTATGACCATAATCAATATAAGTTCATAATAACCAAACCCAGAAAATATATATCTGGTCCGGGGATCGAACCCGAAGACACAGCAGTCGGCGTCAAGCATCAATGCTCTCGCCCACTGTGTCGTCTATTTTTATTCAATTCGCAATATTATTTAAGTTATTAACTATTGAAATAGACAAAAATTAATAAGAAATTATTGAGTAGTTGATATCATTTCCTTTCTCCCTACAACCATTTAGCTAAATTTACCATCGCTGTTAAACAAGAGAAGTGTAAAAGAGATGCAGAATCAAGTGTCACGACGGAAGCAGTAGTTGCGGCAGTAGTTCCCATACAATTTTGAAATACTCCTAATGGCATGTTATACAATGATAAACGAATAAGATTACCTATCAAATTCATTTGAGTACTTAACGTCAAGAAAATGAAACGGCAAAACAAATTTAAACTGTAAATACTCGTAGATATATCTGCATCAATGTTTTGGATTTTTAATAAAATAAAAAGTCCAATACACATTAATTAACCTTTATTTCAATAAAGAATTAAAAACATGGATCCCTAAAAAATCAATTCACAACCCAATTGTATAAATTGTTAGATTACTAATCCAAGTAACCTAATAAGAATTATTTTATCTTTACAAAAGACATTCGAATATATACAAATACAAAAGAAACCATTAGTATAAATATCAGCAATATATAAATAATTTTTTATGCTTTTGATATTCAAAAATAGCTAATGCTTTTATATATTTTAATTTGGTGAGTCTAATATTTTATTTATTAAACTGTTTCTTTAGGTTAGCAGTGTGGTCAAATATTTTGAACTATAAAATGCTTGTTCCTGTATTATAATAGATATTCTCTATGACAGTAATATACCAAATAAACCTAATTAAAATATATTATTTAGGTGTATTATCAAATAAATGCATGCTAATGAGTTATATAGATTATACTTAATACGTTTGCATAATCTACTGTTCAGGTAAGTATATTCCTACAATGTTAGATGTACGAGAATGTCACAATTATGTAGCAGATGCATAAATGTTACATACAGCATTGGATCTAGAGAGGAGCAAGCCGAGGTCGCGTACTGCGCTGCAACTTAAGTGGGCGGCAAATTCAAATGTGACACATCGACACAAAATTCTCGAGTATTAGCGGGATTTTTACAAATTCGTTTGATTCGATTCAAAGAGCATTTTGTTTTTATTCAATTATTAAAAATGTGAATTAATTAAGAAATTATTTTGTATAATGAATGAACAAATATCAGGTTTGTGAACTCCTTTTTTAGAGACCGTTTTTTAAATTTTTGATTAAAATATATTTTAATATGTGTACGAGTATCTTGGCGTTTAGCTATATCAAATTTGAATTTGATTTATCATAGTTTTGCCACATGTTTTAGATATGAATAATACATCACAGAAGAAATAACTTATGGAGTTTATTTTTCCTTATTCATTCATTTATGATATGCATTCGTATCTCATAAATTATAAGGAGTTATTAAAAAATAATTGGACATTAGAGGTTCTGGTAGCCAACTTTATCCAAATATAGTTCCGTTTTATAAAAATAAAGTTATGGTTGACAAACCTATTATCAAAAATGCCGGAAATTTTAAGTTTTTGTTCCATCTCGAGAAAAACCCAAGATTTGGGGCTGATCGCACAACTGCGTTAAGTGTGTTGTTGTTACCGGTATTAGTAAATATTTAAATAATATAAATTTTCTGTTTTGAAATTACAGTATTGCGCTTATTCTCTGGATATTATTAGCTTCTATACCGCAAACAATTTCTATTGAAAATGAAAACTACAATCAAAACCAACGAGTGCCATCAGAACATTCTGCAGCTGGAAATGGCATTAATAAAATGGGCCAGCAAATTTATAGTAAAAACTTTTTTGATCCATATTTGGATAAGTCTGATAATTCTCTGCCACAATTGTCGAAAACGGATGGTCCATTTAATAATGAGGAATATAAGAATTTAATAGACCGTATTCACAACAATTGGTTTCCCGGCTCTGCGTTTTTAGAATCTCGAGGATATATGGCAGATAGATTTCTAAACGCACATCGCTTATCAAAAAATAGATATTCCAGATCTAGTCTGAATAGAAATCAATTAAAGTCCAAAGCATTTTTAAATTTTCAATTAGATTTAGAGAAACTTAAAAATCTAAATTTAAGAAGTAGAGAAATTATAAAAGGCGTATCTCAATCAAAGTTTGAATCATATTTATCTACAACTCCAAATCAACAAAAGATATCAGAGAAAAATAAAATTTTAGAGGAAAATGAAGTTCAAGAAATTTCTAAACGTTCTACAACTACTGGTCTATCTTTCTTATTAGGTAAAAGTAGTGTACATTCTCGGTCACAGGAAATGAATCCACATAAGGAAAATGTACAACTAATATTACATAAATTAGGAAGTATGAAACCACGGGAAGTTCCTTCAAATCTGAATGACGAATCAAATCAGATAAATATATTATCTTCTTTATTTATTCCACCAGTAGATATAAATTCAGATTTATTGACTTCAGAAAAAGTGAAAATTCTGACAACTGAGGATAGTTTTAGTTATAACCAATTTCTGCTCTCACCAGAACTTTCTCCAAGAAACGTCTCTGGCTTATCCTTACTCACAACAGCTATAAATTATAATCGAGTATTTTATCCTACTGAAGATATCAACAATATGCTTTACTCTTCTGCTACAGATAGTGATTCGTTTTTGCAGGATGCCAATAAGCTTCCACCAATCAATAACGTTACTATTCCAACTGACATTCCAAAAACTGAAGAATCCAGCTCAACGCTAAGTTTTACCACTAATTCCATTCCAACTAATACAATCAATTTATCGACTACTCAAGTAACAATTATTGCATTGGTAACAAATATAACTGAGTCACCCGCCAATTTTCAAAATAGTTCTTTAAGTTTAACCGTAGTTACTACGGAAAGTTTTCTACTTGCTAATACGACTTTAAATTTGAAACCTTCAGAACAAACAAACCTCACGAAACTAAACAATATTACCACATTTTCCACTACAATTGCCCTTAATATAAATGGCATAACTCAAAATCTGACAACACCTGACGGTTTGGAAGTTATACAAAAGGTAGAATTAACTGATATGCTTCAACCATCGACTACTCCAAACAATGAAACAGTGAATGTGACAAATTCTACTTCTGATATTGTTTCTAGTACCCCATCTAGTTCTAGTGCAGTCACTGATAGTCCTGAAGCGATAAACATTACAATGTCAACCTTTTCTCCTGAAAACATTAGTGAACTTACAATGACAACTGCAGTAAACGCAACCACCGCATTTCCTGTTGAAGTTACGATCGTAACTACCAGTTCTTCTAACAGCACACCATCATTAGATACTGTAAGTGTTTCCACCACGATAAATCCAGTTCCTAATGATACTATTGAAGAACAGAAACAACGAAAGTATGATAGCTTTCAAAATTTACTGCAATTTAAAGCCCATATGCATCACCGCGTAAGTGATATCGGCCGTAAAACTCGTAAACGTTTAAATTCAACAGAGATTCAAAATATAATTGATAACGCAAAAAACTTTGACAATGTGCAAACTTCAGTTACTTTCGCATCTTCTTCAAACGTTAACCAAGTGATCTTATCTAACACAACAATTGTTGATTTAAACTATTTCGCAGAACAAAATAGTAGCCAGTCTATTGCGCCAGATCTCTACAAAAGCAACTCAGAAATATTAACGTTGGATTTGGAAAACAAAAGTTTAATGAATCCATTTGCGGATGATAGATATTCCAATAAACTGACGTTGCAGGCTGCACAAGATATCACACAAAACAAACCAGAAAATGAGTGGCCACTAAACGAAATATTGCTTAGTACCAAAAATGACATTAAAAGACAGTCACCGAATATTGCTCAATATTATTATGAATATTATAATAATTTCCCCGATGAAGTAATAACAGACAAATCGTATATTAATCGTAAAAGGTTTACAAGGAATGAACTTGATTATAACGACAACAACGACAACATAAATTACCATCTCAATGTAAATGTGAACAGACTAATAAAAGATACGCTTGATACAATACAAAAGGAAAAACAAAATTATGAATATGATGATAATTACGACACAAACATTGATAATATATTCCTTAATAATAATAGCGATAGTTATGGTTTAACAATACCTTCACCCAGTAATATTCCTCAAAACATTATCTGGTCAGAATCGGTTTATGAACATAAAACTATCAATAGTTCCAAACCGAAAGAAACAACAAAACCTACAAAAAATATTACAACTACCCATGTTACCACACCTTTAAAAAAAGTTTCAAATGAATCACTGAACGTAACAAAAGTTATAACAACACCTCAAAAGAACTATTACTTAGAAACAAGTCCAGTACCCATTGATCTTCCACAGGAATGGAAGACTCAACCAAATGATGAATCACCAAACATAATTAAAATTAGGGTAACTTTCACGCCTTCGACACCGTCATCTTTCTTACTTCCGAATATATCTGATTTTGTGATGACATTTGATAGCAATTTATTAAAAGAACCATTTGTATTCAAATCACCTGGAGAAAGTGTTACTATACATTACTCATTTGATCCTGTTAAATTCGGAAATATGTATGAAACTTCAACAACGACATTTGATTTAGCGGAGCCAGAATTCCAGCCAGAAACTAACACATATGAATTATATGTTCCAAAAATTTCAAGTAATCTCCCGGAAGAAACACTATTAGTTAATTCAGAACAAATCTCGAACGATAAATTAGAAAATAATGATCAAATGCACTATGATATTCCGATGTATGATAACAAAAACAAGTTGTATTTTTTAAACCGTAATATTCAAAATTCTCAGTTAAAACCCAGTACTAGTACGTCATACAAAGTATATGAACTAATACCTATAAACAGTTCTATAGATGTAGTATTACTTTCAAACAATCAAGGAAATGTAGTGGATTCAAATGAAATAAAGCAGCAAAATATACATAACATACGACAGAATAGAGATTTCAAGGACAATAAAGTTACTTCTATAGGAAAAAGTGTACAACCAACATTCTCAAAAAACTTTAAAAGTCTTCAAGAACAAGCAAGAAGTTCGAATTTTCACTCACATTCTATTGCAACATTAAGACCATATGTTACACATAAAATAATAAAGAAGATCAACGTATCCAAGCAAATACAAACAACAGGAGGTAGTACCACACAACAGGCGTTTGCAAAAGTTGCCAACTTGAATAAGAATTGCAACGATAATATTGAAGACGCAAAAGAAGTTACAAATAGCTTTAGCAAGAGACTAATACCAACAGTAGCAGGAAAAAACCGAACAACTTTTCTATATCCTCTAAAAAACTACAACAACCCAGAAAGGTTGAATTGGTACCATAATATTGATACAGGACCCACATCAACTTATAACGTTAGTGTAGACGCAGAAGAAATTATGAAAACTTATAGCACAACAGTAATGCAAACATTAGTTACAAAAGAAACAACTACCACCGCTACTCCCCTAGAAAACTACAAAAGTCTCGAATGGTGGAACTGGTACTACAATAACAATACAAAATCAACGCCAACTTATAATGTTGTGGATGTAGAACAACTTTTGAAAACTTTAAGCACAACACAAGAAACAACTACCACCGATACTCCCCTAAAAAACTACAAGAGTCTCGAATGGTGGAACTGGTACTACAATAACAATACTAAATCCACGCCAACTTATAACTTTGAGAATGTAGAACAAGTTATGAAAACTTCAAGCACAATACCTATACCGGCAATAGGAGAGAAACAAACAACGAAATATGAATATTCCATAAAGACCACTAAAAAACCAACGGGGTGGGCTTGGGATTCAACTAAAACTGCAGAACAAACCCCAATTTTAGAATCAATTAATAAAACAACAGTAACTGTATCGTTAAGAAAATATAACCACAGATGGAAACTTCTCCCAACTCGAAGAAAACCGACAACATCAACATCAACATCAAGTGGTAACGAAGCAACAACTTTTGAATATATTGTAAGCACGAATAAGAAGCCAATGTGGTGGAACTGGAGTGCTTCTACAAGTTTGGATTCAAATCAATCCATAATTACAGGTTCTACGGAGCAAAGTTTGAATAGTCAAATTACAACAGCAACAATGCATAATCTTCCAGTTAATAAAATTTCAAACTCAATTTCATCAGATAACAATAAGACCACTATTGTTCAACCTGAAATTAATTCAATGGATCGCAGTAATATAAATTTGAAAAACACCACAACTACTCAAGGAAATGTTGAAACATCACCAAGTAAATATATTTCCAGTAACAATGAATCTTCCATTACAGAATCCAATATTAAAGCACTTTCAACATATCATAAATCAACCACCAATTTTGTACAAAAAACATTAGGAAGCGAAACAGCTTCAAGCAACATAATCTCTAAAGTAACAACATCAAATGTTGATACGGAGTTAATGAAATTACCACCTTCAAATTCCTTAGTAGAAGCTAATATTACAATTTCTGAGGACACCACAAATATTACAAGCAGTACAAATCAACAACCAATATCACATTTATTCAGTGATCAAAGTATATTCTCTAAATCTCATACAAAAACCAATTCATATAATAATCATGTTACCGTTAGTTTAGAAACTTCAACCACTTATCAAAGTTCAGAACCTTATTCAGAGGGCAGTAATATGACTACCGCATTGGATGAATCTTTTTCAAAGAATACTGCTCAAAACATTACAGTTGGAGTTATAAAGGAATCATTTACACCTCCAGACTTGATTGACAATACCAAAGATATAAACAATTTTTCCGTTAATGAATTAACTAATACTACTAATTTTCATACATCATTTCATACTGCAGTGCCTTTTAATAAACCTGTTCCAATAAATAAAAGTAGTGTATTACAAGTAAACACTCAACAAGAAAGCACATCTTTTACTACAAAAACAATTTCGAAATCATCAGATTTGATTTTAAATGAAAAGGTTGACAAAAATAAATTTTCTGAAACAACAAAACTTAAGCAAAGTAACAAACCAAATTTAGCGTCTATCACGGAATCAACTACTAATGAAGTAACTTTCAAAACTTCAGCACATCAGGGAATTGAAAAAGATCTTTATAAAACAACAGTACATAAAGAAGAAGAAGAGAAAAAAGCATCTGTTACCTTAACTTTAAATATTGAATCATCTGATAAAATGGATAATGCAAATATAAGTAAAGATAAGCAAGAAGAACACGTGATAAAAGCTACACAAATATCTTCAAATCCACTTTTAATTCCTGAAGCCTCCACAACTCCACAGATTTTCCAAGTATCTTCCGAAACAAAATTAAGTATGGGCAGTAGTCAATCGAAGACCAACATGTCAACGGAAAGTATGAAAACATCATCAGTTCCAACAACAAACATTCTCTCTACGCAATCTAATGACTTAAATGAATTGTTAAATGTATCATCACCACTATTTATGACAACTACATCAGTACAGTTAACTAAAATGCCTACAAGTACAGAAAATAATTCAAAGAGTCTGTCAAGAGAATCATTAGAAACAAAATCTACTTCCAAAAATTCAATTTTAAATGAAACAGCACTAAATAAAGAGCATCAAAAATCAACCTATGAAGTAACACCTAAACCTTATATTAATATAACAACCTTAACAAATGAAAAACTGAAATCAGTTGAAGTATCTCATTTCCAAACAGTAACAATGAGCGCAGAGAATCAAACAAATACATATAAAAAACCAAAAACAAATCAGAGCGTATTTGATACGAACCTATTTACATCAACAAAAATAGGAGCAGAATTACCACTGAGAAGTTCTACTATAAAAAGTAATAGTACAGAGAAAGATCATTGGGAATCCGACAACTTTAGTAAAACTTCGTCAGTCTTATTCTCCTCATCAATAAATATGCATATTACTAGTACAGATCCATCATCCTCAGTAGACCTTCTTTCAAAATACACAGAAGATAAGCAAGGTAGGATAAGGTCTAACAAAACAGATTCTATGCACACAGTGACACAAATGCCAAAGTCAAATACTACCATGACACCAACAAAACGTGAAAAAGAGTTAAAACATGAACAATTCAAAACTGTACAATCTAGTCAATTACATGGTTCATCTACTTCGTCAACATCTGTTTCTAATTATACCACAAGAACTACTTTACTAAAGTATCCTATAAGCACGTCTATGATTAACATAAATCAAACGCATACGTCAAATACAGCATTGAATGTAAAATCGTTACTACCAACAGCGCATGTTTCTACTGAGTTCACTACAAAATCAACTAAAAGTTTCGTAAAGGTTGATAATTCCACAAAAACAGAAAGTACTACCTCGACTACAATTTTAAAAACAATTTCGGAAGACTCAAATTTCTCGCAGCAATTCAACCAATCTGCAACTAAACGTATTCCATCAGATTCCAAAATGTCAATTCCCTTGAAAAGTAGCATACCAAAAGAACCTGTATCTACATTAGAATTGGCTACCTCCAAAGTTTTTAACTACACAACTCAGATAACCGCTTCCACAGAAGACGTTGAAAAGACTCCGACAAAAGAACTTAGTACAATTCATTCCGTTGTTGTTTCGGACAATAGCTTGACTAACTCTATCAGTGTATATTTCACATCTGTGCCAATAAATAAATCGAGTACTCTGAAGCAACTAGAAACATCAACTGTTGAACGTATGGAACCTATAACAATACAAAAACCTAGTGTAACCAACACTGCAATACCAGAAGAAATGGAAGAAATGAACGTTACTCGGAATGAAACACAATACGATCCTGATCAAGATGAGCCTACAGAACCAAATTATGATTTTCATAAAGTGTTGAATGATGATTTAAAGGACAATAATGACCAAAATAAAAGTACTAGTGAAAATATTTTGACGACTGATACTACGGTTTCAGCAATTGGTATGAATAATAATCTCGAAAATTTTACATCAGAGAAAAACATTTTAGATAAAGAAACAATTGCAAACTTCAGCAAAAGTACACAAGTAGAGAAAATACAATGCAATTATACAAATACCAATGAAAATTGTGTATGCGACGTAGAAGAAATTTTGCTTCAAATAGCGAATTTAAGCTCGCTAGAAAATTCTTCAAATTTCTTAAAGTCAATAAACACATTGACTTGTAATAATTACAATAAAGTAAAACCCAATGCGTTTATAATTACCAACGATTCAGTAGCAAGACATTCGGATAAAATTTTAAAGCGGCAACTACTTCACAACTATCAAAAAAGTAGATTTTCTGCAAATTTTATGGAAATAAGAAAAACATTAAGTAGTTCTATTAATCTTCAGTCTACAAATGATAACTTGTTTGCATTTCTTGGATCACAAATAGAAATAAATTGTGTACCTCTAAATGATATGTCTTTAATAGACAAAGAATCTTTGGTAGACAACGAAGAAATAACGTATACTTGGTATAAGGATAGCCTGCCCATAATAGGAACAAGAATTTTTGAGAATAATGGAGTGTTAGATATAACTAAAGTGGTTGGTTCTGACCAAGGTAATTTTTCTTGTTTTACAAATGCTAAAGTGGATGCTGAAACTCCAATTAGTTTTGAAGATTTATCTCAACAAAAATTTGATTATCAAGTCAATGTGGTTGATTTTCCAAAATATACCTATCTGCTACACATTGTATATAGAACTGAATATGATTGCCAAGATCAGGATTTGGAAGTTATCGGTATCTATTTACCAAACATAATTCAAAACTTTCTATGCGGCAAGAAAATAATTATTTGTAACGTTGATATTAGAAATTCAAGATGCGCCTACAATGAAGTGGTAAGTCTAAAAGTTTATGTTTACATAGCGGTCCTTAAGACTATGCAAATAAACCGATCTCCCTATTCCAAACAAACATTTCAGATGAACAAGAAGCTTCTCTCAGTGAACGTGTTGATTTACATCACGGACTCATCGAAAGCGCTTTCCCTACCAAATTACTACAACGTCAATACTAAATTTGCAGTTCATAATAAGGTTTCAATTCTCATCAACGAAAATCTACCAGCTGTCATGAATACGCCAGGTAATTGTAGCATACTCTTTCCTCTCATATGTTTACAAATTATTATGATTCATTTCTTTAAAAAGATCGAATCCATTTTTAAATACCGAGGAAGATTGTTCAGAAGATTTTAATGCCTACGGTTTAGTGCGTTTATGTGTTTGAAATTTCTTTGTAAACGTATGTTTAATTTCCATATCCCTAAACTAATTTTACAAAGGTTTTTAGTTTATTTTAGGTTGGCTTACAGACAGGCAGAATTCTACCCTGAAAAAATTCAGCACGGATTATCCAAACTTCAACTTCAAATCGGATGTTCGCCTGGATTTCATCTTAATACTTCCTATTGTGGTATGTGAATACCTTGCTTATATGTTCCATTTCAGATAGTGCGTATGTCGTTATTAACAAAGAATTCCAAATCATAGTCATAGTGGAAAAGACTATAGAACTTTTCTAAATGCAAAATGTATTAATTATTTTTTGTTTAACTCAAAAATTGCGGTATGAAATAATTAATAATAATTCTAACAGATATTTTTCAAATATATTTCTTTCACCTTAATATTTTACATATTTATTTAATATAATCAATATTTTCAGTTCCATGTCCTGTCGGACATTATAGCTCTGACTTTTCAGGAAAATGCCTTCCATGCTTACCAGGGACTTTCCAGCCTATGCTAGGTAGCAAAAGTTGTAATCTTTGTACACATCCTTTTCAACCAGGATGTTATTCAATGGTAACTTTCCTCAATAATTTTTGTTTATTCCTTTATCTTGGACGTTGGTACTTGACCAGTTATAAATCCAGTAATTTCAATTTTTTATATAAGATACATTCAGTAAATTTTATATTATTTATTTGCAGTTTACAAAACGGTATAGTTTTTTAATGCTAGTTTCCGCAGCCGTCATTGTGACAACATTTCTTACGCTTGGATTTACTTATTTTTACCTTAAAAGAAATAAGACTAATTATAAAAAATCAGTTTCTTACAAAAATACACACTATACAAGAATAAGAGTTCCGGAAATAGCTACGGATATGGAGAGAAAACCTTATAAAAGGAAAAAGAAATATGATAGAGTAAATTCTAAGGATCCCTATGATGATCTTTTAATAGATAAAACATACAGGTCTCACTTGGACCCCCCAAAAGAAAAGATCAAACGAAAATCTTCAATAATAGAACAACCAGTTCCCAGTTTTATACTTAAATCTAAGTATAGTAAATAATCATTTAATACAATATCTAATATTATTTATTTTTTAAACATTTACAAAGTTATTAATAAATTTATTTTATCTATATATGTTTCTTCTTTATAATCATTTATTATTATTATTATATAACGCTGCTGTTAATTTGAATGTATCTTGAATCATAAAATTACTGATTTCTAGGAGTATAAAAAAACATAAAATCTGGAAAAGAAATGATTTATTTTAAAGAATTAACACTTATTATGCTTTTTTATGATAACAAAAATAAAATGCACTTACTGTATTTGTACAATTTAACAAATAACCATTGGTCGTTAGAAATTTTTTGTCTTTTTTATTTTTGAAATAAGATCGAAATATACCCATCTTTAAATTACCCATTCCTTAAAGTCTATATCCTCCGAAGCGCATGTTATTTTATTTAATTCTGTTCAATCAAATGCTGAAATATAAAAGGTGTCTTTATTTGTGTCCGTTTGACATTTGTACAGTCCACTCCATAAAGTTTGTTCTATAAAGAAGAGCACATGTAGTGTAGCGGTTTTTACCCGATCTTATTAATTGCTAATTAAAGCGAGTAAGATTTTTAAATGACTAGATTTTGAAATGAAGCGGAAAATCATTCCAAAAAAGTTTACACAAAATAAAAATATTTAACGAGAGATGTATACTGTGAACCAGAGATGATACTGTTAACTTAACCAAACATTTTATTATCTCTGATCCATATATTTTTATTTGACCCATTTGACCTTGTGGAAATATAATTGATTATTATTGAATTTTTACTTCGTCAATTCTTGTACATATATTATCTGTTCTTGTATAATTTAAGACACTTTAAAATAAATTGTAGATTATACTAGGTTACGTCACATACTCAATTGTGTAATATAGAAACGGCACCGGATTAGATTTTCTCATACATATTCTAAATAAAATATAATGTTGTCCCGTGTTTCAATATTTAAAAACAAATTAAGTGCTGTAAGAGTACTACAAAAATGCATTCATATAGGTGAAGCAAATGTGATAGGAACAGAATGTGATACTAATTCACTGCAATACAAAGTAAGGTTAGGTTTATCTTTCAAGTATTTAGACACCTAATAAGACGATAACAATAATTCATGTGTAAAATATAATCGTAACAGATAACATACTATATTGTAACAATATTGTTATTTCATAATAAAACATTTACTCTTGAAATTTGTTATCAATGTTCTTATCAAGCCGTAACTCTAAACATTTTGAATTCGATTTCCCGACGGTTGGAAATACAGGTCTGGCACCAAGGGTACTTTTTTACTAGAGGGATGATGCCCGTAAAAGGGGTTGCCGCTAGGTGCGCTGTAAGCAATGCTATAGCGCACTCATAAAATGCGCACTGGCTTAAATCATTGATCTATATGAATGTAACATATCTAAATGCAAATAATGATCATATGAGTTTAATATTATTTTAAACTTTTCCTTGACATTAACACATGTTTACTAAACGTGACGGTAAGAATCGCCAGTAAAAATGTGTACTCGTACATTTAATATAAATTTAAAAAAAATGTATCTTGGCAGTGGTAATGTAAACGAAATCTAACAGACAAAACAGCATTACAAAACTTTAATTGTAGAGAATTTTTATTTTAATTAATTAAAAAACTTTTAAATAGCAAAGCAAGTCAAAGCAAATCTTAATCGTGGCAATATTTCGGCATTGAGTAAAAGAAAGAATTGCAAAACGCATCAACTAAATGAAAGTTCATTATGTAACACTACTAATTGCTTTAGTATATTTTTAGGAAAATTATGATCAGATGAAAACGCTAGTTGACGAATTGCAGTCGCTAACTAGTGAGGTTTTAAAAGGCGGCGGTGACAAAGCTATAGAACGACATACTTCAAAAGGAAAGTTATTGGCAAGACAGCGTGTTGATCTCTTGTTGGATAAAGGTTCGCCATTTCTGGAATTAAGTCCTTTGGCTGGTTTAAATTTATATGGGGACGAAGTTATCAATTCTGGTGGAATAGTTACTGGAATTGGAAGAGTACAGGGGTAATATTTATAAATTATATAAGATAAACTATTCAAACTTTAATAATTCATTAAGCGTATAGTCCAAGTAAGCGCATAATTTTAACATGTACATAATTTGAGCAAGCGCATAATTCAAACAAGAGCATGATATTAACAATAACTGCATTTATTACTATTATAATAATATTCAACACTTAATACATTTTAGAACTGAATGTGTAATAATAGCAAATGATGCAACTGTTAAAGGAGGTACATATTACCCAATTACTGTAAAGAAGCATTTACGAGCTCAAGAAATAGCACAGGTAATGACAATTATTATATGTTATTATAAAAAGAGATGGTATAAATAGGTTTATATTTATACAATTATTATCTTACAGGAAAATAATTTGCCTTGTATATACTTAGTTGATTCTGGCGGTGCAAATTTACCCAAACAAGATGAGGTATTTCCAGATAAATATCATTTTGGACGAATCTTTTATAATCAGGCTAACATGTCAGCAAGAAATATTGCTCAGGTAACAATTGATTTCACAAATTATTTAGTTAAAATTTAAAATAATCGTTTGTAATGAATATATAAAGCTTTAGCTTAATTTCATTTAATACGGTACGAACTTTCACATTTCTTATTGTTACTGACTATTGCTACTATGGAATAATATTCCATCAGTAAGCATTATTTAATATACCTGTTTATAATATTGATGGATGAATTACTAAAATGTTAGATTTGTTGCGTCAGATCAGGCGCAAATTTAGCATAGTTTATAACTTAGAATGGCGATAGAAGTAAGAAGGGTAGATAAAGCTTGTTGATTGGATATATAAACGCTGTAGAGCTCTTGTGTAACTCTTCTATTGCTTCAATCGAGTATAATGAAAACTAACACCCACTAATTCGCGAAAGGAAGTTGAGTTTAATATATAGCTTTTGTACTATAAATACTATAATTCCTTTCTGTATAAAGATTGCAGTTGTTATGGGTAGCTGCACAGCTGGTGGGGCTTATGTGCCTGCAATGGCCGATGAAAGTATCATAGTTCGAGGAAAAGGAACTATTTTTCTGGCTGGACCACCATTAGTAAAAGCCGCAACAGGGGAAGAGGTTTCTATCAAATTTTCTTTATATAGGTATGGGCAGCACCAATACCGTCCCAATTACATTCTGATTTACATTAATAGGTGTCAGCAGAGGACCTCGGAGGAGCTGATTTACATTGTCGTACCTCAGGCGTAACAGATCATTATGCTGTAGATGATGAACATGCCTTATATTTGGCAAGACAAGCCATATCCAACTTAAATCTTAATTCAACCAACCAATTTAATGAAAATCTTCAGTTACTTCCTCATCAGATAGATGCTTTGGATAACATTTTTGAGGAGCCTAAGTATGACATTAGAGATATTTATGGTATTGTCGGAGCAAATTTACAAAAATCATTTGATGTTCGTGAAATAATTGCAAGAATTTTTGATGGATCACGTTTTTCGGAGTTCAAGAAATTGTATGGTGATACTTTAGTTTGTGGATATGCTCGATTATATGGACAACTGGTTGGCGTAGTAGGAAATAATGGTGTTTTGTTTTCGGAAAGCGCTCTTAAAGGAGCTCATTTTGTGCAATTATGTGCACGAAGGAAGATACCTTTAATATTTTTACAAAATATTACAGGTAATTTAGTAAATAAATTACATTTCAGAAGATTAATATTAAATTATATCTTTATGAAAACAATGCAATCTTTAATGCAACATTGCAAAAATATGCAATCTTTATTTCTTTCTTTCTCATTTTTCACAGGATTTATGGTTGGTCGTGATGCTGAAGCTAATGGTATTGCTAAAAATGGCGCTAAAATGGTGACAGCTGTGGCTTGTGCTGATGTTCCAAAACTGACTTTATTAATTGGAGGGTCTTATGGTGCAGGAAATTATGGTGAATAACATATTTACATTTTTATTTAGTAATTCATTTGTACTAGATATTTAACTTAAAGAATTACCATTTATAACTACTTAGGTATGTGTGGGCGAGCCTATTCGCCAAGATTTTTGTACATGTGGCCCAATGCAAGAATTTCTGTAATGGGTAAGTGTATATATTACAATAAGCTTTTAATTCTAATAGAAATTTCTACCAAATATAGAACGTAAATTCATTTAGCGTCATTAATTAAAACAACATATTTTTGTTAGAAACAAATTCATAGGAAAGATAATTTTTTAAATGTAAAGTGATATTATATTAGTCTAAAAAATGGTAAATTATGTTATGTAATTAAACTTAAAATACATGTCATTGTATGCGAATTATGTATATATTACTATTTAACGTTCGACAAATCTTAGGTGGCTCTCAAGCTGCAGGTGTACTAAGTCAAATAGCAGAAGAACAACATAAAAGATCTGGAAAAACGCTGACACAAGAACAGAGTGATAAAATAAAAAATCCAATTATTGAAAAATTTGAAAGAGAAGGTTCGCCGTATTACAGTACAGCAAGGTGCTCTATACTAACAATATTATCTATTATCTAATTTACTCCAACTATTTTACTCTACAACCCTTTTTATTTTAGGCTTTGGGATGACGGAATAATTGACCCAGCAGCTACTCGAAAAGTATTAGGTTTATCTCTAAAAGCAAGTTCCTTCAAGCCTGTGAATGAAACTAAGTTTGGGATATTCAGAATGTAATAGGAATATCATCAATCATATGTCACAAATAATTTATGAAAACTACTCAGGTATATTTGTAGTTCAAATTGATTTTGCATTTACTTAGAAATTAGATATTTTGTTAAATTAAAAATAAATTGTATATTGTGTAATAAAAATTTAAACTACTTATGAAATTATAAAGTTCAAATATATATGAACTATGGCAAACAATTTTTGTACCTAATTAATTGTTTTCTCAAAGACTAAATATTCTTAAAGATCTTATTTTATTGTATATTTAAAAAGGCAATATATCAAATGTTTGTTTATAAACTAATTGTTTCATTAAAACCATTAAGAGAATTCAGAAGAAATTTGACAGTCAAACATGGACTGAAGATGATTTGATTGCATTTACAAAATGAATTTAGATCAATACAAAAATTTAATTATTTATAAAGGCAAGGTTAACCAATGTTCTATATTTTAGTTTAAAAAAATGATAACGATTTTATGGCAGTGAATGTCACAGCAACTTTATGTGTACATTGAAAATAGAAAGAGGAGATAATACTTTATAAAACAGTATAGTAACAGTCGCTGAAACAATGTGTTTAAAAAAATAGAAAAATCTAACAATGTCTTACAAGATATATATATAGTATTCTTTCGACAAAAAACAGAAAAATATATTACAACGACAAGTATATATAACAAATCTCTCTATAGAAGTTTCAATAGAAATTACAGTTATATTTCAGTATAAATGTTTATTATTTTATCAATTTATAAAAATATATTAGACTAGTATGCTTATGATTTATTGTTAATATTCATTTCTTATTGTTAATATTCATTATTTAATTTGCCTTACATTAGTTTTTTCATTGCTAACTTAATTTTGTTTATAATTTTTTATGTTGTTTATTTTTTATGCATGATATTAAGCATGGGAATAAAATACTTTGTTAATAAAATCAAACTTTCTTAGTTTATCATTTCATGACATAATATAAACAAAATTATATACTTTTATTTTTAATTGACTACAGCCGTTTTCTTATTCTCTTATGAAAATTTAAGCCACATATGTTTGGAATTTGTATGATATTTATTAAGTGTATTAAAATTAAACATAGTCTTAAGATTCGATTGACTGAAGGTGATTGCAAAAATAGAGAGACCAGGAAGTACAAACAACGATACATTATTATAATTTCTTAATATTGTCTCTTTTTTCGTAGCCAAAGTTTTGTTGTTTTTTTACAATTTTCGGTTCCTATAACGCGAGTTAATACTACTCGTAACGAAGTATATGACATATGCTCAAAAATTGCACTTTTTCCCATTATTGATATATTTTTATTAAATTTGATCACGAGTTACAACAATTAGGAATGCTTATTTAAATTATCTATTTGTGAACATAATAAGACCTAGTAATTTTATACCTACTCCGCAATAATTTAGAAAATGGTGTATTTCTCATGGAATAGAATTTTTAAATATATTTCCTTTATGCACTAGTACATTAAAGTGGTTACTTTATTAACATGAATATATTTAGTAATAATACTAATTATGTTTTATCTTATGGAGGTTGATTGGTAGTTGTGTTAGATCTAAGCAATATTTTAAATTATAAAAGCCACTATTTTGTGACACACTCAATTACATATTTAAGTACAATTTAAATATATAAAACCAAATTATTAAATGTAATAAATAATTTTAATATCAGTTTACAGATCATTGGAACTACGGTTCATAGTTAGAAAAATATTTTTGCCATTAATATACCATTTTCGTGAAAGTATACAACAAGATAATAATGAAGTTGCTTATTTATAATAAAATCATAATTTATTTAATATATTAAGTAAGCACTAATGAAATAAAATTTATAATTAATTTAAAACATATTCAATTTTCAGAATTAATATTTATCTAACAGTTCTATCGATAGCTAATGATTGCTATATTTTGTATTATGTAAATAACAAAACACTTCTAAACGAGGTTAAATTACATTTACGTATAATTTACGTTTGAAAAAATCTGTAACTTCAATTTTACCTAAATGTTACAAATCTCTGTAAACCGGAACTAAAATTATAATCAATTAATTATTTTATAGAAGTAATTTAAACATAGCAAAAATACAAATTTTGATAAAATTACTAACTAAGGAACTTGATGAGCTTGCCACATAAAGAATTTCCTCTTCTTTAACATTAACGATACTAGACCCTTGTGATGTTTCTTCTGTTGCTTTGATTACATATACATCTGCTCTGCTATTACGTGCAAGTTTTTGATTTGCTATTTTCAATTGTTTAATTTTTGTTTCTAATTCTGTATACGTACCTGAAAATTAATATCAACAATAAGATTAAACTTATTTATTTCGTATTATTAGTATTCTATTCATTATATACTCATAATTTACTATTAATTGTATTGTTTAATTAATGGAAGCAATTAGATTACCATTTTTTGTATCAACTCCATCTTCATAATTTACTTTAATGAAAGTGGTCATCGATATTTCATAAACCTTATTAGGATCCATTTGAGCGGGTGAAATTTCTCTTCTTTTTCTACCATAACCGATTTGTCCGTTGCTGCATTCGACCTTTAAATAAATAATTCCATAATAACTAATGTACAATAAACAATACGTTTTTCTACAATCGTTCCAATGACTTAAATGATAGGTCTCTGGAACACTTCGGTAGTTTTAATTTTGATTTGACTGTTTTTTTTTAGAGTTGCTAACTAAATATTTTATTATACTTACGCCTGTGCATTTATCCAAACAAACATTGACGGTTCCTTTAAATTGTACATAAGTGGATTCTGGGAATTTAAACGCTCGGAATTTTGCAGATAAGAAATCTCCATCTACTGTGTTAAAATTTTCAAAGAGATAGGGATCAATGGAGCAGCTGCAAAATAAAATTATTTTTAATAATATGGCTTCATGCGACTTCCAGCTATGTATTCCATGCTATTCATTCTATAAATTATAATATTAATTCTCACCCGTTAAATATAATTGTTTCTTCTTGAGATTTTGTGTCTGTGACTTGCATATAATTAACTAAGACTCCATACACTGGAGCTGACCCTTTATCTAAGAATATTTCCATTTGCAGTGGGGTACCGGGACTAACATTCAATTCTCCTGTGACGATGTTTCCTCCTTGACGAACTCCAACGCTGAGAATTGGCTCAGGGGCTCGCTCGATCAAACTCATTGTAATTTCTATATCTCTAGAAATGAGATATTATCTTAGTTATTATGACAGTATTCAAGACACATAATTGTACTACTAAATTAGTACTTCTTAAAAGATCTTCGAATTACAAATAATATATTCCCCCTTTTGATACGCCTTCTTTCTTCTTTTTGGGAAAACCAATGGAAGATATTACAGAAAACTTACTCTGGTTCTTGGAATCCTGCTGGGAGAACATTTCTCTTAGTGAGTGTGTGATTGCGTACCGGATCTTTGATACATTTCACGTTGATAGTATTTTTTTGATTTTCACTCTCAATTATTATTTTGTGGTAAAAAATTTGTTTACCCTGTAAACAAACAGAATTCAGTCAGTTAGATGTTTAATGTTAAACTGAAAGGAGGAATATTTTATTTACATTTAAAAAATGTATTACAATTATTCAAGCGCAGAGTCTGTACTATTAATTTATTCTAATTTGACGAGAATTCCTTTGTCACTACTCGACTTTTGTCTTTTTCTAAAAAAATAGAGAAAAGTAAAAAAAGAAAAAATATAATTTCCTTTTTTGCAATATCTTTCATGAAACAATAAAAATATTATATTGTGATGGATGCCGCCTCAAAGTGTGGTGTCCCATCAATCAAATTTTTTATCTGTGTATTGTTTATTAAAGTTATTGACTGTACAAGTTTACTGTAACGTGACGTCAGATTTAAACGACCAATCAAAAAACGTTTATGCCACGTGATTAAATTGTAAGTTTATTTTCAATTTTAATAATGACTTAACACAAGATGGTTAAAATTTGAATGTAAACCATTCCTTTTTATTACATTATGTATAATAATGTGTGGGGGGAGGGGTAAGGTTTCAATTTTTTTTTTATAAATTTATATTATTGTACAACATACTAAGTTTATTGTGTAAAAATTTGAAGTCGATTGGAGTAAAACTGTCGGAGATATAGAGTATTAAGTCTTCACCTCTCTGGTTTGTTTTCGTCTTACTTTGAAACTTGAAAAACGGTTTCTCACACTTAGCTTTTTCAGAGTCGGTGGCCTCTCTACCTCAAAATCTACTGGATCGATTCTTTTGAAATTTTGCACAGTCTTTCTTTACATAAATGCCGAGGTAACGCTGTCGAGTTTTTTTTAATTTTTTAATTTTAACGTATTTTAAAGTAACAAAGTTTCTGATTTTTTTCATGAAAAATCAATATTTTGACTTCTAAGTGCTGTAAAAAATTGAAAAATCAATAAAAAAAGAAAAACTCGACAGCGTTACCTGGAGAAACTTATCAACGAATGAAATCATTTTGGTTTTTCGATTTCAGAAAATTTAGTGATGGCACCGCAATGTTACTTTTTTTTGTGACGTCTGCGGAGATTCGCTGTCAATGCCTCATTTATTGATATTTATTTATGAAAATTTCACAAAGTATTCTTCAAATGTCATTTTATCATGTAATTATAGAATTATTTATATATTAACTGTGATGTCAAAAAAAATTATCATTTTGGCCTTAAGTAAAAGCTAAACCAAATAATAATAAGATCAATAGTAATTGGGCAAGAGGAAGAAGTAATGAAGGATAATAAATGTATATAAGAATTTCAAGAGAAACATTTTTAAAAAAATTTAGTTAATAAAAAATGAACCACAATAATTGGTAAGATTTCCTCAACCGAAAAGTTAAAGGCAATTGACAGAGCAAGATATTGAGATACAATAAAATGTGCAGTGAATACGGAATATCGAAACGTGAATCGTCTTGTGAAAACAATAACATTTCTGAATCAAGAAAAGAACTTAAATTATAAGTGATATTAAAAGTGATAAAAGTCAAAAAATCATTGCAGTTACAAAATTAAACAACGACACAGTTGGGCGAGAGCATTGATGCTTGACTACTGTGTCCCCGGGCCAGAGATATATTTTCTGGGTTTGGTAAAATCAGATTTAATTGGTTGTGTGCAACCATAGAAATGAATAAAGAAAAAAATGATTACAAAAAGAAAAAAATTCGTGAAGGAAAATAGAAAAAGTAAAGGGGAAAAAAAAGAAGAAAAAAAGAACAGCTTAGAAGAGATTGAATGGAATGGAGAACATCGTAGTTGAGGCGATTCCTGTGTCATATCGAGATGTTGAAATAGAAATAAGGATGAGGATGTTGAACTTTGGATGAGGAGGTGATTGGAGAAGCATCGATGGAGGAATTTGAAATGGAATAATAAAAGAACCTGATGTATGGAAAAAAGGAATTATTATATATTGTATAAGTTATGTGTTATAAATAAATGTATATAAAATGTAATATTGAATTAAAAGTGCTAATAACTTCCAATAGTTTTTTTTTTTTTTAATATTTATTTTTCAGTGCATCAACTATTAGTAGTTATTAGCACTTTTAAATCAATATTACATTTTATATACATTTTTCTTATAACATATAACTTATACAATATAATATAACTCTTTCTTTTTCTTTGTTTCAGCTTCTTTCCTTATTCCATTTCAAAGTACTCCATTGGTGCTTCATCAATCACCTCCTCATTCAACCTCAAGTTCCTCATTCTTTTCCTATTTCAGCATCTCGATATGATACAGCAATTGCCTTAACTATATGTTCCCATTTCCATCCAATCTCTTCTTCATCCTCTCTCTCCAAGCTGTTCTTTTTCTTCTTCTTTCATTTTCTTTTTTTCCTTTTTCTATTTTCGATCTCGAATTCTTCTTTTTTATGATCATTTTTTTTTCAATATTCATTTTTCTATGGTTGCACACAACCAATTAAATCTTATTTTATCAAACCCAGAATACATAACTCTGGCCCGGGGATCGAACCCGAGAACACAGTAGTCAGAGTCAAGCATCATTGCTCTCAACCAACTGTGTTGTTAACTTCCAATAGTTGATGCACTCCAAAATAAATATATAAAAAAAAAAATTAAACAACCAAAGAAATATATAAAAATAGAAATCAAAAACGAAAACAGAGTACTAAGAAAACATAAAACACAGTAAATATTATCGATAAAAAAATAACAGATAGTGCAAACAATTCTAGTTTTAAGTTTCAAAAATAGCAGAGTAATAAATAAGTATCATTTAACTTAACTTACCGATAATTTATTTATCATTCTGGTTACACCACACTCGTGGAAATTAATTAAAGACAGATCAAACACTGCCAGTCTGTTGTCTATCCGAGGCTTACATCTTTCATCGGGATAATGCTGCAAGTGGTCTAAATATAGTGTTGTTGGAGAAGCGTCGCCAAGAGCAATTTCAACCCGCATTGAATCCTCGGAACATTGAACCTTATGAGTTTCTGAAAACAAATGCGCTTTTAGTTTCATGATCGGTCTAAATGGGCTTGTGTCCTATGTCTTAATTTCTATAAAAGTGTACTATATATTGATAAAGTGGGTTACTAGAACCTCAAATGTTCAATTATTTTTTAATAACTCCTTATAAGTAAGGAGATATTAACAATTAAAAAAGTCATTTTGTCTCTTTAATTATTAAAGGGATTCAACGTTGTACACATTCCAAGTGCATGTGACATCACAATCCTTGTGTAAGGATTGTAACCTTACAGCTCATAAATCTCTGCTATATGTATTTATATATCAAAATATCAAATATTATTTACAGCTATTTCAAGAAACAATCAAATTTCAATATTATGTCTGACTTAGCAGGGTTAAATAAAATAAAAACTTATTATTCTTTGATTTGACTTGATTATTTGACTACCAACAGCTACAGAACATTTTCACAGCACTGACCTACTCAACAAATAACTGACGTTAAAATGCATTTCACGTCATACAAATATGACCGACCATTTCTAGCGCTAAAACTACAATTCAAACTTTTAATTGCTATATCTCCGTCAATATTTAGATATTTAATAAAATAGACACGCCAATACACATTTATTAACATCAATTTCAATCAACAATTGAAAAATCGACCACTAAAAATGAGGACACAAGCCCATCATAAAGATTTCGAGAAATATTTTTACAAAAGTTCTATTCAAGGTATATCATAATAAATTGAAAATAAATTGTTGTGTAACCCACATATATATGTATTACACCACTGCCTAATAACTTTATGACACTGTAGACATTATCAAATAAATTGGATAACAACCAAATCTAGAAAATATAGGGCTGGTCCAGAAATCGAACCCGAAGACACAGCAGTCTGGCATCATAAATGTTGTCGGTCACTGTGGCGTTGCTAATTACAGTTAATATTGGAATCCACTTCGGTAATATCACTAATTGTGAAAACAACTTGAATACGTTGCCTAACAACAATTGTCTTTGAAGTCTGATTATGAATCAGCATATCTTCAAATAACTAATACATATGTCAGGGTCAACCACAAAGGTAATGTGAACAAAATGGTTCGGCATCTTGAATTCAAAGAATCAGCTCCAGGCAGTTATAACATAACGGCTTATTCCAATCAAATATACAATTCAAATACACATCTACACTAAAATTTTGCCGTTTTTGTTTAAGTATATGAGTTCGCCTAAAACATCTTTTAAACTTGATTTTATTTAATTACTAATATTATATGTTTCAAAACTATAATTAAATTGATATCAAGAATCGGTAACTAAAACTTGGCAGACTTGAATTTGTAAGAACATCTGATGTTTCTACTTTTTGGCATAATCACTTTTATCAGAGGTGAACGGTAAACGGTAAACGGTGAACTTTAAATTAAATTTGTGTTTTATATACGTTTATAATATACATATATAATACTAGAATTTACCCCCGTCGCAAGCGACGTCTGTGTTTTGTGTATAAATTTAATTTCATTTCAAATTTTAATTCCATTTTAAAATTGAAATATTTAACTCGTTTTTAATATTTATCCCTTAAACCTAATTAGTACTCCTAAGAAATAAAATTCCAAAGCTTTACAGACACTAATATAGGATTTCTCATAGTAATTTTTACATGGAGAATAAAAAAAAGTGTGGCAAATTTTCAACTGGCAACATTCATATTATTGTTATATAAGACAGCTAGAACTCATATCAGTTGTCAGAATTCGTTCCTCATATTATGCATACTCACTTACCTCCAGCGCCCGGTCTAAAATAATTTTTCATATAAATTAACTTAAAAAAATATATCTTTTTAACAAAATAAAAAATATTTTCAATTTATTCGTTATATGACCAATTTTTTTTCAAAATTTGGGAATATTTTTTTCGATTTGTAAATTAGGTACCAAAGTTTTTTTCTATTTGTAAAATAAGTCCCATTATCGTTTAAAACCGCCCCTGTGGCCCCAAATAAAATTTTTGAATTTTTAATTTTTTTTATTATCATATTCAATTATTACACCATCTAAAATTTTCTCCAAAGTTTCCTACCGGGCCTCCTAATTTTCTTAACGCTCCCCTTTTTAATTTTTAAATTTCAAATTTAAAAAAAAAAAAATTTAATTGGGCACCGTAATACATGCGCAAAATTTCAACTTTCTATCTTTTACGAATTAAAAGTTATAGACCAAAAAGTAAAATTTTTTTTTTTTAGTTTTTCCAAAATTACGGATTTCCAGGCAATAAATTTTCTTCTCCACGAAATAGACAAGTTTCAGGAAAATACGCGGATCCCTTTTCGAGTTGCCATACAAATTTTGAAGGATAAGAATATAAATATACACCTGGAACATTATAATATAGGATATACAATGTTAGGTTTTTACGTATTTTTTTAATGAAATATTCGCGTTTTGTGTTTTTATGGATATTATATGCAAAAAATTTCTGATAGTATGTCAATCACGGCAGTATCAGTATGTATCTTGCACATACAGAGATACAACGGACAATGTGATCACCGTTCGTCCATTCGCCCGTTCACCCGTATACTCTCGCTCGTTCACCGTTCAGCATTCATCTGCCCTTCAGCCCGTTCAGATTGACTGTTTGTCATGGTACGTGCTCATAAAATCAGTAATCAGTTAAAGTGGCTCGGCTTTTTTATTTAAAGTATCTTTATATTTACATAACATATCTAACTAATTGAAAACAAATGCTAAACAAGAGGACAGACTCCTGTAGATGTAACGTACTGTAAATCTTAAAATAGATATTTTCAAAAAATTAGTCATTCTTATATGTATATGATTAATGACCAACATTTATGTAAATAAATAAGAAGGATGGTTCTTTAAATAATGAATACGTTGTTAGTACATCTAGAATCACACAAACTTTTCAAATAGAAAGGAATTACGCAATGTAACCATCGTTTGCCACAAGTACTGCTGCGATTTTAGGCCCAAAGCACGCCTTCAGCAACGCGGGTTGGTCCACAGAAATGCTACTTCAGTAGTGGAATGGACCAATGCCATATTAAACTGTCTTGACTTGTGAGTGACCTATCATGCTGCACACGTAATAATTCGACGGATTTAAATCTGGACTGTTGGGAGCCCAGAACTGTTTGCTCCAAAACATGTCCACGTCGTCCGATAACCAGTTTTGGACCAAATAACTCGTTGAGCCGGTATAGCGTCCTGGCGGAAGATCTATAACCTTCTGGCGGAGTCTCAACTCGACCCAAAACTGTCACTAATTTCCTGCGAGTGTGCCCTGATCGCTCTTCTGCGATGAGCTCTTGAGGCCTTTAGACAACTTCCGGGTTGTTTACTGATGGCTCCTTGAGTAACTCTTCTTCTATGGGATTGCGGAACCTTCTTCAGACTTCTCCAAAACATATATATTTACCGAAAACACCGAAAACTGTCTTTACAACATGTTATTTCGAGGTTATGTTCGATTATAACATCAACACCAAACACAACGCTTAAGTAACATAAGGCGGAAAATTCAAATCAAAATTAGTACGGATTTAGCTGAGACAACCTATATATAATATAGTATATAGTGTATATATATATATATATATATATATATATATATATATATATATATATATATATATATATACACTATATACTATATAAATATATTAACATTCACGGAAACGTAACTCTAGTGAAAAAACATAACAATATATAATTAAATCACCGGAGCACCAAGTGTAAAGTTTGAGTTTGTTAAACTGAAACTAAATGCAGTAAAATTATTAAACAGGTTATAACGTTGTTGAAAATAATACAATTATTATACTATGCTAAAAATTTCTGTAGACATTTTGATAAAACCATTTAAGAAAATTAATTTCATTTATTTGAAATAAATAATGATATTTTTTAATATATTAAATAAAACCCTAACATAACTTTCAAGTGATGACCTTTATACAAATTCGTAGATTCCATTACCTCTAACTTTGTAACTTTCTAACAGATTCTATTTTATTTGGGCCCTCTTTTCCTGCGGACCCATAGACTAAAGGTCCTTTGTGGGAGCCATGTTTATCTTATAGCAAATATAACAAATATTTTATTTATTATTTTCCTCCTCTTTTGCGTAGTTTTAAGTTTTTGCATAAAGTATTTTAGTAGTCCGGACTGTACTCAATTGTTATTATACTCAGGGCCGATTTCTCAGACAGGCCCGCGAGGCCATTGCCCAGGGTCCATATTAAAGAGAGAAACAAATAACTTTCTGTGCATAAAATATATGAATTGTAATAACAATTAAACTTTAATATCAACAATAATATTATTATAGTCAAAATCACGATAGATCGGCGGTGACTTATACTTAAAACAGCTTATGAATGAATTTTATCTTATTCGTTTCTATATACATTATAGAAAAATAAATGAGTCAGTGCATTTTAGTTATATCAGCAGTTTATACCCCACAACTTGTTTTAAATATGAGTCACCGCCGAACTCTCGTAACTTCAACCATACCAATATTTTACATATTTACAAAAAAAAAATATAATTATTTTCTATTTAATGCAATTGAATTCACACAGCGTATTATATACATAGAACCTATTAAAACTTAGAGGGGTCGCACACTACAGATACGACTGTTCGACTGTTAACAGTGGCTTTTGAAACATATGGACCGCAACAATATTGTCAGCGTTGTTCAATGTGGTCATGTGGTGTTGTCTCTATCTATCTACAATAAGGAAAACTTAAGACATTTTTAAGACAGTCGTGTGGTGTCAGATTGTAGGTGTGTTTAGTTTACTTATAAGAATTTTGTTACAGGGATGTAGCTTCTTTTCTCATAATATTCTCGTATTAACCACTGCATTGTGTACAAACAGGTTTCTATTATTTCTTTTCAATATCTTTTTATATCAATTTGCTAAATAAATAGGTTTATGTGCTTCTAAAATACATTTCTATTGTCATTTTAAAGGCTTATTTATTAGTACTTGTTCGTATAGATACAACAGAAGATTTATTATTCTAGAGCACGTACTAACTTGAAAAAAAAACACGAAATGTTTTTTATTCAATCACATAATCACCGTAAATATTGAGAAACTTTTTTCTTAAATTAAGTCACACGCGCTTTAAAGAGAGTACAGTTAACTAATGATAAACACTTTATTTTTATAATACTTCTACTTCATTTGTCACTTTTTGTTCTTTTGAATTTACTTAAGTAGCGATATTATTTTTTATTGTTCTTTTGAATTTAGTTACGCAGTGATCAATTTTTTATTATTGTTGAATAAGACCTTAAGATTAAGAATGCATAGTACGAGGCTTGTATAAAAAACACATTATCAATAAATGTTGTGCGTTGTACATATAAGTATGACACCATCAATTTGAAAGATGTCGTGTATATGTTCAAACCAAAGTAAGATGTAACTTAAAACTTCGACATCTTTTGTAGGTACTACGTATTCACATAGATATTTTTATATGTTTATAAAAAAAAGTAATAAAAGTCACGTCAATTAATTAACATTTGGGTCCACACTACAGAGCTATTGTTTATTTAATTGTTTTAAGCCTCAATCTCGTATACCATGTACGCAAATAATGTTTTCGTTCTGGTGTATAAAGGCTTATGCGAGTACCAACATCGATTTTTTTTCGATATTTCTTTTTTTTTTTTTTTTTTTTTAACGTCGTCCTATTTCCGATGCTGAGTCCTATCACCGACGACCTCCTTCAATGCTGGCAGTATTTATGGTGTCGTGGCCTCATATATGTGGGCTACACCACTGCCTAATAAATGTACGATTATGTATGACCATAATCAATATAAGTTCATAATAACCAAACCCAGAAAATATATATCTGGTCCGGGGATCGAACCCGAAGACACAGCAGTCGGCGTCAAGCATCAATGCTCTCGCCCACTGTGTCGTCTTTTGATATTTCGAAAGTATAGTCTTTTAAGAATATATTGTTAATTTTTTGTAAGAATATTGACAATATTTTCGTTTCTACACACGTATATATATAGCATATACCATATAGCAATATCCATACTTAAAACTTAAATCTCATTTATCTCAAACCTACTTTTTTCGGCATGATGTTGCAAAAAGAAAACAACTATTCTACCGAATCGTCTGAAATTTTAATATGTTATTCAAAACCATTATATTCATTTTTTTATTTCAATAATTTCGTATTTTTTTCATTAAATAACTGCTAAAAAAATCCTGTTTTCAGAAATTCAATTTCAAAACCGCAACATTTTGTCAATTTGACCGTAATCATAGTCATACTAATTAATAATTTTCTTAGTTGTTCTACTACGTATTCACATAGTTATTTAATATGTTTATAAATTATTTAATTGTTTTAAGCCTCAACCTCATATACCATATACGCAAATAATGTTTTCGTTCTAGTCTAGAAAGGCTTATACGCGTACCAACATCTTTTGGAAACATTTGAATATAATCAAAATATTCTGCTGCCTGGTTGACTTTTTAAAGATTGGATCTATATACATGACGGATTGGTTTGAAGCATAAACATTTAGAACACTCATGTCTAAAAAACGTCAACTTATGAAATAAAATATATAAATGTTAAACTCGCACGTGTTTGGACAACGCATTAGGTACCGTTTGCTTCACTGAGGAAATATTTGCTAATAACAGTAGGTTTGTATAGATTTGTCATTGGTCCATGTTTACTCTCTGCACAACAGAGAAATTCCAAGAAGAACACTTGTTCTTTGTGTCGTATATTTTTAATAATGCACGATTTATAATAATAATGATCTGTCTATAAAAAAATTCAGTAAAAATAATAAATTGTATTAAGGAAAATATTCTTAAAATGTTATAAAATATTTTGATCACTTTACTTTTGCATTTCAATGTTATTTCAATGACTCATTGTTATAGCTGGCTTTCTTAGTATCTTAGTACACCCATGCTTAATTCCGTAATAGGCAGCTTGTCTCTCGGCGGCTGCCCACAAGCACTCCAATAATGGAAGCCTATTTTTAGATTCCTTTCAAAACATATACATTCAACATAAATTCATATTTCTTTTTGTACTTATTTACATTCATAAATTGTCAGAGAACTCACTGATATTTCTCTATTGATCAGATATTTACTCAATACTGATATTCAAAATCCAAAATCCGTAAATACTGTATCTGCTAAATGTAAACTGTAAGTATTATATAAAATAACAATAAATGTTACGTAAATAAACACTACTGTTATTATTATTTCTGTAACATTTCTACAAGTACTTTATGTTTTATAAATAATAACTGTACCTTATATCATAAATTAAATAAAATATTTAAACTTAAAAATATGATTAATTTCGGCGCTACATTTTATTTAAAATTAAAACAAAGTATGAAGATTAATGGGCTTGTGTCCTATGTCTTAATTTCTCTAAAAGTGTATTATATATTGATAAAGTGGGTTACTAGAACCTCAAATGTTCAATTATTTTTTAATAACTCCTTATATGTTAAGAGATATTAACAATTAAAGAAGTCATTTTGTCTCTTTAATTATTAAAGGGATTCAATGTTGTACACATTCCAAATGCATGTGACATCACAACCGCTACCAATCTTACAGCTCATAAATCTCTGCTATATGTATTTATATATCAAAATATCAAATATTATTTACAGCTATTTCAAGGAAAAATAAAATTCCAATATTATGTCTGCCTTAGCAGAGTTAAATAAATTAAAAACTTATTATTCTTTGACTTGACTTGATTATTTCGACTACCAACAGCTACATAACATTACCACAGCACTGACCTACTCAACAAATAACTGACGTTAAAATGCATTTCACGTCATTCAAATATGGCCGACCATTTGTAGCGCTAAAACTACAATTCAAATTTTTAATTGCTATATCTCCGTCAACATTTAGATATTTAATAAAATAGACACGCCAATACACATTTATTAACATCAATTTCAATTAACAATTGAAAAATCGACCAATAAAAAATGAGGACACAAGCCCATTGTGTTCCATACTTTAGTTAGGTATTACGGTGCAATTAGTCAAATCTATAAAAATCTTCGCAGAGTTGTTAAGGATGAAATCCTGAACATCTGTGTAAAAATCCGCTAAAATTTTGTGTCACTACAGTTTGCAAAACACGTTCGCCATTTTGAATGTTTTACTTATACTCGTATATATAGTTTTTGCAATAGCGGCTAACTTATTAGAGCTAGAGAGTTTATGTCTCTTTTAAACTATTTGTCTTGCATAATACATTTACAAAGTATTTTCATAATGTACGAGTACTTGTATCTTTTAATTTATTTTCTGTCACGTCTGTCACAAACTCTTGATAAGTCCTTTAATATGATTTTTCTTTGGCACAATTATCAACTTGTTTGTTATGTAATATACCAAGTCAACCAACATGAGAACGACTTCTTATGTTTAGTTTTTATGTTAAACAATGAATGGCATAAGCATGTGCAGCATTAAATTGTATACAATTAACTTCAGCCTGCATAAGAATATGTAGACATATTGATTTTAAAAAGAAAAATACAATGAAGAACCAAAAACAATCAATGATGGTAGTTGGTTTAGAGCTTTCAGTAATTCACGAAAGGTCTTATGATTATAGTTATTTAAAAACGGCTCAGTGACTGAGAGCATTAACCCTGACACCAGACTACTACGTCTTCGGATTCAATCATCGTACGGACCAGTGCTATTTTCTGGGTTTGGTTTATATCTATATTTTAATTGATTAAGTAACCATAAAGACTGTCATCATTGCAGGAGGTCGTAATTGCTCATTTCGTAGAGAAAAAAATTCTAAGACTTTTGGCGTCCCCGGATTTTTCCTTGAATTTCCTGAAAACCTGTAATTTTGGAAAAACTGAGCTAATTTTTGCAATATTGGATTTTGTAATAATTGAATATCATATTAAAAAAAAAAATTGAAAACTACAAAATTTTATTTGGGGGCACGGGGGCGATTTTTGCCGATGGGTAGAAATTGTGCTAGAAAGTTGAAATTTTGTATATGGGCTAACTTGGGTACCTAACTTACGAAAAAAACATCCCAAATTTTGAAAAAAAGTTCGTCAAATAACGAATAAATTGAAAATATTCTATATTTTACAGTTTATATGAAAAATTATTTGTTTTTGCGCGTAAAATTTATATAGAACGAGTTAAATATTTCAATTTAAAAATGGAAATAAAATTTGAAATGACATTCAATTTACATATAAAAGACAGTCGTCGCTTGCGACGGGGGTAAACTCTATGTAAACATATAAACAAATAAACTTTCAGTTGGAACATTATAATATAGGATTTAAAAATGGTATTTTAAGATTTTAATAACAATAAATTTAATAACTGAACAATATATTGACTTGTACGTACAATGGTACATATTAGAACCCGTCTGCAGCAAAATATTAAAATTGATACAATGGTTATTTGCAATAACATCATTTATATTGATTATCGCTTCGTGACTTCTGACTTAGCATTTCATTTGCTTAGCCAGTCCCTGACACGAATGTAAAGAGTTTGTTAAAAAGCATAATAGGAAATGGAAGGGGGAATATGACACTGCATATGATTACATAGTTATGCTAAAGCCAAAAGAGGCAGAATAACTAGCAGTGAAAGTATACTATATATATCATGTGACCATAATATTATTTGATAGAGTAACAAAGTAATTTGCCAGATTTTCTTCATTGTACTTTTTAGTGGAATATCACGAATTTGCTGGGTTGAACATTTAGTACATTTAAGGGGCGGTGGTCTAGAATTTTCAAAAAATCGATTATTTTTTTTGATATTTCGAAAGTATTGTCTTTTAAGAATATATTTTTAAATTTTTGTAAGAATATTGACAATATTTTCGATTCTACACCCGTATATATATGGCCCAGTCATTTAAGCTTAAATTAGGTAAGAATCTCGGAATTCGAGATACCCAGCTGTAAGTCTGTAAATACTTGTATATTGACACCCAAAAGTTGTCTCAAAACCTACATATGGTTTTTTCACCCTACCATATGTAGGTTTTGAGACAACTTTAGGGTGTCAATATACAAGTATTTACAGACTTACAGCTGGGTATCTCGAATTCCGAGGTGAACTTACTATAATGACTGGGCTAATATAGCATTATCCATACTTAAAACTTAAATCCTATTTATCTCAAAACTACTTTTTTTGACATGATGTAGAAAAAAAAACTATTCTACCGAATCGTCCGAAATTTTAATATGTTATTCAAAACATCAATAGTAAAATTCATCAAATACATCAAATTTCGTAATTTTTTCATTAAATAGCTGATAAAAAAAACCGATTTTTAGAACTTCAATTTCAAAACCACGTCATTGTGTCTATTTTTAAATATTTTTTTTCTCTCTGGTCCCGACCATACTCATACTCATACTAATTAATCATTTTCTTAGTTATTATTTTTTAGATAAATAGAAGAGATAAAATCGGCAACATCGTCAAGGTCAAAGTTTTTGACAGCGCCGTTTTTAATATAATTAACAATTTTTTTACATTACAAGGTTTTTTCGTATGTAGAAGAAGAGTAATAATAAGCCTAAAAAGTTAAAATATCCCTTTACATTATTCTTATTATAAAAAACAATTCTCCAAATACCTTAAATTTGCACTAGACCACCCTTAAGTGAAACGAGTCGCGAATGAATGTGTTCGACTAATTCTGGACCACACATGCGTGTTCGAGTACAAGTGTTCAATAGTAGTGGTATGAATACGCATGGTTGCACACATAGTTCGTGTTCTCAGGGCAAAGATTCATGTATCCATATACGAACACGAACACGAACGTTTCTCTCCAGTAAATAAAGCGGTAAATAAAAAACATTAAACCATAAAACTAAACCAATCGGCAAAGAGTACGAATTGACGAACACGCATGTGTGGACATATAGTAAGATCTATTGTTTGAAGTACGATCTAAATATGTGCCAAATTTATACTGGATGTAATGAAATCTAAGAGTTATAAAAGCGCACGATAGACTTGAGTAAAGAGAAAAAGAATATCCGGATTTTCAAATCAGAAACGTTATGAATTCCAAAGAAAAGGTTTGATACACAGTGTTTGTACATTTTTACCGCTTTGCTTCTGCTGTGTGAACCACCTTAAAATTGAGTGTCGAGGCACAAATACTAAATCTATTTCCATTTGTATTCTATTTCCATTATGGTTATATATTAAAGAATGAAGACATAAATTATAAGTGACTAGTTGTATATCAAGATGCTCTGGCCAATAAGGAAGACAGTGAGTTAATAAGACAATAGTTCTATTTCATCTGCTTCTTGGCTGATACTACTTGTAGGTTAAATAAAATATAAACACAATATACAAATTTTACAGTAAATATTTTACCGTATATGATTATAATAAGTGTCTCTTAAAATATTTAACCTAAAAAATATATAATTATCCAAATAGACCTACTTTACAAAAAAACCTTTCAGAAGAGTGCCACATGTTATTTTTATATATAAAGAAAGACGCACAGTTAACACTGATTTTCTTAAAACAATTTTGCTTTTGTCGTATAACAAGTAGATAGAGACAATGCTAACAAATTTGCCTTAAGACAGACTTATCAGCGTACCGTCGTCTTAAGATAATATTTAAAAACATATTGACATATGCAGCATACTAGTTAAACAGAAATAAAAGACTTTCACATTAAACGAACTCGGCAACATTCGACTATTCATTAGAATTCCAACGCTAAGTTCCATAGCTAAGTGCAGCATTATAGTTTATTTTCCAATTACCAGTTTCGTTAATGTGCAACGTTCTTACGTCATATTATCATCGTCAAACAATACTATACTATTATTAGCAAATTAATTTGAATGAGCAATCATATTTTACAACAAGGATATATAAGTTATATAACCTGTAGCAGCTTGTTTGATTCTTTATTTCTTTATTTTATGAAGTCTAATAACACCCAGGCCACAGTAAAATCTCTGAAAATGAAGTTGTAGATTATGCAGCTGCAGCAAACCAGGATTCCATTTTAAAGAATGTAATATTTACATAATTATGTGTCATAAATTATCTTTAATTAGTTTTTGTAAATAAATGTCTTAGCATAATGTTGCTCAAGGTTTTATTATAAATTTCTTTACAGTCAGATAGTAAATTATTAAACAGTTAATGTATGTGGTGAGATATGGCGAAGAAATTCAAGAAAGTCACAAAAAAGTATTAAAATTCTTCAAAAGGACACCAGCGTCCACCAGCCTTCAGTCGATTTTGCATTGCGGTACTCTTTAGTGCCTCATACAATCGAGACGAGACATTTCTGAAAACTATTGAGACGGTACCGAGACCACATACGGAGAGACTCGAGAGTCTCGTTTCTGCTCTCGTTGACGTTATTTAAAAAAAAATGCGAGAAAAATAAACTACCCAGTAAACATTTTGGAGTCACTTTGACATCATATTGGAGATGCGTATGATTTTTTTGTTATGAAAGAGTTCATTTATAGTTCAGTTTCTCACAATTCTTCATATGAAATGTCTGTTTTATCGGCTACAGATGACAGAACCACTCCACCTGTCGGAATACAAATGAAGATAAAGTTGTTGCGAACTATAATTGAAGTGAAATAGTGATAAAAACGTCACAAAATAGGGCACTTCACCAAATGTTTACTGGGTAACAGCAACATAAACGTTCAACCGTTTCTTATTACAAAAAAAGGTTAGGTCGTACATTTACGAAATATAAAATCTAGTAAACAAACATCTATTAAATATTTTATTTCATAATTTAGTCTTTTACAACATTTTGTAGCCGAACGGAAACGAATGTTTTAAGGGAAAATAAATGTGAATATATATAGTTAAAGACATTTTAGCCTTTAGTTGTCGCAAAAATGTCATTGGGTGTAGGTGTTAGTAGTGTCAACCAGAAAAAAAGGCCAAGATTAGATGAATGTGATGATACAAATTGAACCAGAGATCAACTGTATAAAAAAAAATTCTTCAATGTTTAAATTTTTTTAAAAATGTGATACAATTAATGGTAATTTGCTTAGTGTGTGAAAAATATAGAATAAGAAAAATAATTAGCCGAAGTAATATATTGAATTATTTTGTTTATGACTATCTTAGGAGTAAGTTTCATTTTTTAATCCAATGTCATCTTATAAGGACTATACGTTTCTTTCCTTTCCTTCTTTGGTACTCGTTTTTGGCCTCTACTCGTGTCTACTATCAAGTTTAAATCCAGCGCGGATAGGTAGTGCAAAATAAAACCACTGATATAATCGTACATAATTTCAACCAATTTGACCAAGAAACGATTTATAGAAATTGGAGATAGTATAATGGTTCTTTTTAAGTCATGTAAAATTCACTCGCCAGGCACTAGGTGTGAATTTTACAAAAACAAATATTTTAGTATAAAATAAAGAAATATTGAATTTACATAAATGTAACATAAATAATAGGTTAAATATTAGATCTCTAGTGAACAATTTTACCATTATTTTTTGTAATATTTATGTTTTATGTTTTGCAAATATGGATGTTACATGACAAAGTAAACAACAGAGTAAAGACTGAAAAAACTTAAACAATGAACTTATGGATAATTAGATATTTTAATTAAAAGTCTTCCTTCAAGACTAGTCCTGGGTCAGGCCTAGATTTGAGGGAGGGCAGGCGGGGCTATTGCCCCGGGGCCTCCACAATAGAGATAAAAGCAATACATTTTTGAAAGACTTGACGGAAAAAAAATATTTCTTTTATTCTGAAAATAATTAGAGGCCTCCGCTCTTTCGTTGCCACAGGGCCTCCACAACTCCAAATCCGGCGCTGTCCTAGGTCATTGACTGACTCTAAATTTAGCTGTATCTAATATAAATTTGTGTAATGTTCAAGAGGTGTTAATATTTCAGGTTCCATATTTTATATATAACATTGTCAATGTGGCCAAAATTAAAAATGTAGACTTAATATTATGTATCCCCATTATCAAATATTCAATAATTTTTTAAATAAATATTTTAGATACTAATACTTAATTATTCAGAACTTATGGCATTTTAATTATTGTTAAGTAAGTGTTACACTCTGATTAATCCATTGATGTACACTTTCTTTTTCTAGATCGTCTTTAGAAACAAACTTTTTTTAATTCCTTTTCCTGTTGTATAAATAGCAAGTATATCAACAAAAAATGACGCCATTTCCTTCCAAGGGTTGCCTTTTGGATTTGAAACGAATTCTGACACATGCAATAGATTTATTTATTTAATTTATTTAACGTTGACCTATTTCCGTGCTATCACAGACAACCTTTCACTATGTTAGCATTCTTTATAATGTAGTAGTCTCCCAAGCCAATCCCAGAAAATATAGCGCTGGTCTGGGGATCGAACAGAGTACGAGTTATACACTACACTGTGTGTTGTAATCAGATTTGACTTTCCTCTACTCCTAGAGTCTTTGCGATACCAGCCTATATTGGCCATAAACTCGCTAAATAATCGCAGAAATGACATCTGCATGTGTACAAGGAAGTCGGAACTTTAGGTATGTAGCAAGGGGAGATACATCCCAAACTAATATGGATATCACGGAATTGTGTTCGTCCGGGCGGGTTAAAGGAAGTATAAAGATGAACTGAACACTGGTTGCCTTGGCACGAAGGAGTGCAATGTCAATGGAAATCCTCATTCGCGTACCACGACAATCACAATCTGTCCGGGCGCAATCCCGAAACACCCATCCAAACTGTGACTGGGTTCAACATGGTATGACCGTAAGCAGTCTGATATCATATATCAATGCTCTCGACCATTGTGTCTTCTGCTAATAATGTATCAATGCACTCTACTGAATAGATGTTCTAATGAATATGCAGACAACCGCGTTTCTATAGTACCACCGCTTATTGAAATTAATGAATAGTCAGTAGAGGGACATCGCAACCAGGGGCGCCGACATTATTTAATATTTCTTAACATATTTAATTTCTAAAATTCAAACATCAGTTTGTTAATTCATTAGTATATAAGTAGTATTTTCTTATTAACACTTTATAGGCAGGTGTAATGGAAAGATCTCATTAAAATTTCAAATTTCAAATTTTTTTTTATGTGTTTATATTAATGTACAATATTTTAAGTTTAATGTGTGAAAATTTGAAATCGATTGGAGTAAAACTGTCGGAGATATAGAGTTTTAAGTCTTCATCTGTCTGGTATGGTTTCGTCTTACTTTGAAACTTTTAAATGCGTTTTTCTCACACATAGCTTTTTCAGAGTCGCTGCCCTGTCTAGTTCAAAATCTACTAGACCGATTCTTTTGAAATTTTGCACATTCTTTCTTTACATAAATACCGAGGTAACGCTGTTGAGTTTTTTTTTTACCTGCAGAAACTTATCAACTAATGAAATTATTTTGGTTTTCCGATTTCAGAAAATCCAGTGCTGAGTTATGAGTGGTACCACAATGTTACTGTTACTTTTTTTGTGACGTCTGCGGAGATTCGCTGTCAATGGCTCATATCATTTATGAAAATTTCACAAAATATTCTTTAAATGTTATTTTATCATGTAGTAATTATAGAAATAATTATATATTAACTATGTCGTCAAAAAACATTATCGAAAATTTGCCTTTTTTATCGTTTTGACCTAAGCCCCCCCCCCCCCTCCTTTATATGATGTCAAAATGACAAAATGTTTACTGGAGGAATGCCTTATGGGGAGAGTGGGACGAGGGGTTCTGAAGAGCCTTACATGGAGCCCCGTAGTTTATAGATAATCCCTTAGTTACACTACTTCGAATTTACAGTGCTTTAAAACCGTGTTGCTGTTGGAGGCCAGTGTGTGCCCGATCCGTCACTGTTAACAGTTGATATCGAAAATATTAGTTTAATACTTGTTATTAAATACAAATTCATAAATCATATTGAACATTAAAGTTTATTTGAGGTTTTGAGTACAATGAAACTCGTAACCGCTGACCGGCATTGTAAATCATTAAACCTCCGTCTGCGGCCGCGAGAAAACAAGTAGTCAGAAAATATAATTTATAGTAAAAAATATGGTACATAATACAGTGTTATTAATGGAAAAAATCTATGCAGTAGTCGACATAGATGCCTTTGAGTGAATGGAAATCGATTCGGAAAATCAAATATTCTGTTACTTATGCGTACACATATCAGTATTAGCGGTATTCATTGAGTTCATGTTAGGTCGTTCCCACACGAGTCGACTGATTGCAAACTAGTCGCGCAACGAAAACGAAAAACGAGTCCTGTCGAGCCGTGTTTCGTGACCTTGTAGAATTTTTAACAATAGCATAATAGGGGATTTTATTGTGTCGTATTGTGAGGTATTTGTATGTATATATGTATTTAAATATTTTTTAAAAGAATTTGTGCACATCCCTGCTCATGATGTCACTATCAAAAGCATGCAACGTAGTTGCCTGCGACCTAGCAACACAGTCGCTCAAAACCAATTTCAAATCAGTTTTATTTCAATCGAGCCGTGAGCGTTATCTCACTCGTATACACGTGCATTCTCTCACTCAGAACACAGTTCCATTCTCATTCGGTTCGGGCAGATTCGGGGCTCGCGTTTGCAATCAATCGACCCATGTGCGGATGGCCTTAGAGCGACAAAAGATCGTATACAGTGAAAAATGCCAAATGATGCTGGAACAGAGTCGACCGAGTAAAATTCATTTGACACACCGCATTCGATGCTTGTAGTACGGAGATGTGGATGCACACTCTTAATTCGGTTTGAATTCCATTTTGGTCTGTTGACAATAACCTTAAATATCCATATAGAGTGTAAAGCTACAAAATTTTAAAATTATTTTAAATGACTTTTAAAAGAAATATTTCGCTTCTTATTGTGCCTATTTCAAATAGAATTCTCTACAAATTGTAGTCACATTCAACCTCTTCAAGAAGCATGAAGTCCTATTCATTTTAACACGAGATTTTCTTTGGACAAACGTATTATTCAAGAGTTCGATTTAAGTTTTGGTTTTAAGATTATTACATTAAATGATTTTTCTTTTTATTTTTAGTGCATATAACATATTCGAACTGTTAACCAAAATTTTAAAAGATCTTCTAAAGTGTTCATTGTAAACAGAATGAATCGCCGTAATAGAAAACAAATTAAAAAAAGAGAAGTCATCAATTCGCAAACAACATCAACTGGTTGTACTGAATAACACAACAGGAAATGGAAATAGTATTGTGCTCACTTACACAAAAATTACTCACTCGTACATATTTAAAAAAAGAACTTCAACAAGTTTGCAAAGAGTGCTTTGTGATTCGTGTTTGCTTGATGGCGGCATAAATCTTTTTATCATAAAAAACCGATACCATGGATAACAATTTTTTCTGTGCGCCTGGGAAAATTCTTCTAAATGAAATTGTACCAGAAGAAGTTGAGCTTGCGAAACGGTGTTAATTTTAAGAAGATAAAGTTAACAAATAAACAAAACAATCATAATACAAATTCACCTTATCATTAAGAAAGTGCATAATGTTGCAAAACAAAACCATGGAGAATATCACAACAAAAGTTAGTTTTAAATCAGAGACCTATCAAAAATGGGGTTTAAGTATCTTTAACAGTGGCGGATCAAGCTGCGTGAAAGTCCTGAATGACTTTTCATTTATCTTCATACAATTAAATTGTATCCAGTCGCAAATATTTCCTGGGGAGCCCGTGGGCGCGCAACTATTTCGCCCACCGCTTAATCCGCCACTGATTAAAATGAATTAACTAATTTTGTATAAAATTAAAAAACATTTTTTATAATTTTTTCAATCACAATAAGTATTAAGTATTATACTGTTAATTAACAGTAATTGATTAATTAAATGTCTACTACATTCATACATACCTTTAGCTTGACAACTGAGAAGAAGAATTCCAAAGAAATATAAAAACGAAAAAGTTCTCATTTTGAAGACACTCAAGAAGCACTTAATAATTAAAATAAAAAATCACAAAATTTAATTTAGGTGTTTATATCAAGAATAATAAATAAAAATAAAAGGATATTTGACTGTCACTTTTCTAACTTCAATCTGAACGATGAACAACGAACTATCTTAAGACTAAGGCATCCAATGTAAGACTCCTATTATAAAATACAGAAAACTGAAGACTAAAACCTTGACTGGAAAGTTGTGTTGAACGTTGAACGCTGAACATCGAAGGTGGGTATACACACTGACACACACATACACACAAATGCAACAAGTGTGAACGGAACTTCGTCTCACATGTGTGATGTATTTGCTGAAGTATGTGTGTTTGATTATTCACTATATGAATGTGTTTGTGGTGATTGTTGGCTAAGTATGGTGAGCGCAGGGTTTGAGTGGATCGCTAATTAAATCGTGTATTGAAAACAATTAATCATTATTTACATCAAATTTGAATTATTAAAATATGCTTTCAAGGCTCTTTTATACTTCTGATAGTTGTTGAATGTAATTACATTTTCTATTTAAAATCACTTCAATCAAAGGGTATTGTGACTTATAAGAACCACTAGTTATCTTTCAAAATTTAGTTTTTCATATGTTCTACTTTCATGCACAATACTGAAATGTTTTTAAGTTTTCCGCCGAGATCTCCTACAGTTACTAAAGTAACTAAAAAGTTCAAGAAGATAAATGTTCATATAAAAATTTATACGTACAAAATTTACTTAGGCCGTCTGCACATGAGGCGACTGATTGCCCTAGCCCCAAATCTGCCCGAACCGAATGAGAATGGAACTGTGTTGTTAGTGAGAGAACGGACGTGTATACGAACGAAACTAAACTGGTTTTGAGCACGTTTTCAACGACTGTGTTTCTCGGCCGCAGGGCATGCTCGGTTGTACGCTTTTGATGGTGACATAATGACCAGTGATGTGCACAAATACTATTCAAAAGTATTCTATAGAGTCACGAAACACGGCTCGAGTTGTTTGCAATCAGTCGACTCGTGTGCGGAGGGTCTTAATCTACAACTTATTCAGACTAGTTCGTAGACAATTTCTCTTTATGCCGCTTCTGATGTGCGATAGAAGTTTCCCAGTAAACATTCTGGAGTCATTTTGTCATCAAATTGAAGATGCATATGATTTTTTTGTCATAAAAGAGTTCATTTACAGTTTAGTTTTTCATAGTTTTTCATATTTTATCGCCTGCCCTTGCCACTCCACCTGTCAGTATACAAACGAAGATAAAGTTGATGCGAAATATAACTGAAGTGCAATAGTGATAGAAACGTCACAAAACAGGACACTTCACCAAATTGTTTACAGGGTTGTAGCAAAAATATATGCTAAATTTAATTTCTTTCATGCGTTCAAAATATATTTTATGATCAAGTATAATTCAATAGTTGTTTGTTCATAAATGGTACAATTTACAAATCTTCTTCAAATTATTAACTTTGTAATTTTACAATTTAAGCCCGGTAAGTCGGAGATAAATATTACATATGCAATAATATTATATTCGTAATAAATTTTCAACTGGTTAGAAACGACTATGGACTATGAGTGTGGTGTCTGCGACAGCCACATTGCTGGTAAAACTACTATTTTGGTCATCATTTAAAAGTGACTTCCAGTAACCGATAGTTAAATCGGTGAACGTACCACAGACAGAAGTACAGAAATACAGAAATACAGAAGTACAGGTAACAAACACAGAACATCGAAATTATAAAAACACGCTTGAACGCAATTTACATTTCATTGAAATTTTGTAGAGTTTGGAACAGTTAATAGCCATTTTTATAATTTTTACTTAACTAGCTATTTAATACAAACAAAAATCATTTGTAATTCAACACTTATTGTGAGCAGTGTATCAGAACGTGTATACAATCTTTGCAAATGATACCTGTCTTCTTTATTTTAATTATTATATTATTTCAGTATATTTGTATTTTAATTTTAATTTTGGTTACTGCAACCAGCAACCACCGGTATTTTAATGTTTTTTTATCAATACACCGCTGTACTGTAAAAGTATGTATTTCATACGTTCATAATATGGTTCATACGTATGTATAGCAAAGTGTCATACTACGTTCTTCTCGCAGCCGTGTATATCCGAACTTGCTTGGATGCATGCATCTTCCGATATAACGTGAACGATCTCTTTTGTGTTTACTATTTCATGAGTAGCGGATCAGTGAGAGTGTCAAACAACGTGAAACTAGTATTGATGAACATTAAAGTAGAAACTTCATCTAATAAAGATGAAGACTATAATAAAGATTACTAATGCGAAAAAACTCGAAAATGATTACCACTATTAAAAAGTAATTTTTTATTAAAAATTTCTTAAGCCAAATATTTCTCGAAAATTCCCGAGCAGAAATTCTACACGATCCGTATGAACGAATCCATCAAAAATAGGCTAGATATCTAAAGCATGGACCCTATTGTCTACAGCCTTTCATGGATCAAGATAATATAAATAGCCATTGTTCGTTACTAATTAAAAAGTATATTCTTGTAATGAAGAAAGTTAATTTAAAAGATAAGTAACAATTATCAGATATGTTTCGATAATTAGTATGAGAAATGGCTACAAATTTACCGTATTAGCGTACAATAACTGTTTTCTCGCATATTGTTACTCAATTTAAAAATAGAAAAAGAAAGAAAATTATATTCACAGGGAAGTAATAGAATTTAATAATGTTATTCATAAAATAAAATGTTATTATATTATAATTCAAATAATTATACCTCATTAGTTCGCATTGCGCCACTTATAAACACACGTCTCTTGTGATAATGGGGACACCATTGTTAATTAGAAAAAACACTTATTGTTAGATAAAGCACATGGAACTGCAGTGCGATGGAACGCAACTCATCACTAGCGCGGCCCTATTTCTTTTATATTATCTAGATCCTGAATGTTGAATTATTTTTTCACTAGGCGAAATAGTTCTCATCATAGAAAAAGAATCGGAATTTCCAAATCTGTTTATAAAACCGTTTATATTTAATTATATTAAACGTTTAATACAAGAGACAGATTTTTCCCAACGCTGCACTACTTTCCTTCCGTTATTCAAATATAATCAGTTATTCTAAAATAATTACTTAAATTACGATACATTTACTATTTTATAAATAAAGTATATATCTTATAAACCATTTCTTATAAGAAAATAATAATCAAAGTAGATAACCTGAAATGTAGAACACATTTAAAATTATTTAAATCATTTATTGCATTGTATTTTAATTTCTAATCAAATTTATTAAAATAATAAAGAAAGCAGGACATACATTTAAGCAAAATTCTAATTAAATACAATACTAAGAAAAACTTAATCCCGTGGAGAAAATGTAGTATAATAAAAATGTAATATTTTGAAGAGATTAAGTTTCATTACTTTGTATACTATTTATAGTAATTAAAACACAAATATACGGGACTGTAGGGACTTGCCCTATTAGCCTAAATTAGCCCAATACTGATTGCGTTGTAACAATTTTATGCTACTGATTATAGGATTGTTGACATTTCTACATGTCAACAACATGTTTCTGCTGTATGTGGAACACATTTATTAAATAATTAATTTAAATATTTAAATAAAATTAAAACAATGTATACACAATTACGTAACTGATTTTTGTATAATTAGGTTATAGAATAATCATTTAAAATTTATTTTAATACAAATTTCGTTTCTTATTGAATTCACCAAAGCCGATTGCTTTCAATAGCGAAGTAATCCTTTCCAACTTTAAAAAGTTCTCCAAATAAGCTACAAAACCATAATGCTGTAAACAAAATGTAAATCTTGTTAAATACTGTTAAAACCTTCCAAGCAAGTTTACTTTGCTTTAAAATGATTTGTAAATTGAACCATTGAATTGATTGCAGAATAAGTTCATCCAGGACCACAATAACAATTTCGCAAAATATAAAAATTCCAAACAAATCAGTGCGTCCCTGAAAAATATAATAATATATTATATTACAATTAAGAGCTAGATTTTCAATGTGTATGCGACCAAGCGCCTAATATGCATACTACATTAAATACATGTAACATTTAGCTTAAAGGAATCTAATAATATTTCATGTATAATAAAAAGATTTTTCTAAAATACTATAGACCAAAAATATAAGAATATATTATTTCTTTAATATAAGACACGTATAGTGAGTAGAGCGGCTTCAAGAACCATTACTAATCGAACCGGAAGAAAGAACTTTTAATTTCGAAAAATTTCAGCACTAACGAAAAAATTGTTCCTTATTAATATGAGTATGTAAGTGAATGTATCTACTTTTCAAGAGATGGCGCATTTGGTTTAAGTATGTACTAGTAATATTTTTTATGGTTAATTATTATTATTATTATTATTATTAAGGTTCAATGGGCTTGTGTCCTATGTCTTAATTTCTATAAAATTGTTCTATATATTGATAAAGTGGGTTACTAGAACATCAAATGTCCAATTATTTTTTAATAACTCCTTATATTTCAAGAGATATTAACAATTAAAAAAGTCACTTTGTCTCTTTAATTATTAAAAGGATTCAACGTTGTACAACATTTCAATTAAATGTGACATCACAACCGCTAGTTGCTATATCTTTTATACGACAGAGCGTAAAAGAGGTTACGAACCTTACAGCTGATAAATCTCTGGTATATGTATTTATATATCAAAATATAAAATATTATTTATAGCTATTTCAAGAAACTATAAAATTCCAATTTTATGTCTGCCGTAACAGGGTTAAATAAAATAAAAACTTATTATTCTTTGACTTGACTTGATTATTTCGACTACCAACAGCTACAAAACATTACCACAGCACTGACCTACTCAACAAATAACTGACGTTAAAATGCATTTCACGTCATACAAATATGGCCCATCATTTCTAGCGCTAAAACTACAATTCAAATTTGTAATTGCTATATCTCCGTCAACATTTAGATATTTAATAAAATAGATACGCCAATACACAGTTATTAACATCAATTTCAATCAATCGACTTGAAAAATCGACTACTAAAAAATGAGGACACAAGCCCATTGCTCGTTTCCAGTATCAGACCATCTACCACATTATAGTTTGTGGCAAAGAAAATAAATTTATACACGAATAAGATGGCATCACGAATATATGGTATGCTATGTTATTGATTAATGAAAGCAGTAATTTTCTTTAACGTGATACTTTTTAGACATCAAAACTTGGAACATTTAATCCTTATACTTATTGCTACATTAATGAGTAAAATGTACTGACCTTGAGTGCATGTGATAGTCCCAATGAATGAACATGTATCAGAGTAATACAAACAAATAATCTCATTTCTCGTGCTAATTTCTGCGGTTTTAAATAAAGCTTATATACCCTAAGTCTTCTGGATAGAAACAATGAATTTGCTCCACATAATAATGCGAAAAATTCAATAAATATCAACATCTGAAAAAATTATTAATTGAAAATATATATTTTTAATAAACCCCAAAACCGTTTATTTAACAGAGGTAGCAAACAGGAGGTACATTTAAATAAAATACATGCTGTACTTTATTTAACTGTGTACTTTGTAGTACGTAATTTTACGTTAATGTTTTAGTAAAAATTTAACCTTACCAAGGTTAAAGTTTGTATAACAATAAAAGGCTGCATCGCGTTGAAGAGTTTGTGGAGCCTACAGTTGAAATCACAAGGAATTTCCGGCATCGGCCATATTCGATATATTATGCTGTTAAATACAGATGCAATAGTATTTAAGAAAATGCCAAATGAAACCATAATGCTAATTTATAGTTGCAGAATTTATGAAACTGATATCTATTATGTATATTAAATAAATTTAATAATGATGAAACGTATGATGCGCGTTTGTTTTTTAAATTATTGATACCTAATGATTTTATTTTATTTTATTATTCTAAATGGTTCTGAAGTTAGTACTTTTTTACATAGAATTAAAATATATATTATTGGGTTATTAAGTCTTAATAAACGTTTATTCTTTTTCTTTTAATTGATTGTGTTTCCTTCTTTCCTTCTTGTTGTTTGGGCAACCATTTTCACAAAATGTACTCTAATGCATATCTGAGATAATAATGCGTTTCAGTAGCGAATACAGGTAAATGCAGGCTGTTGTAAATACCAGTATATTCAATACAAAGTTATTTCGCGACTTACAACGGAATTCTATTCCGAAACTTCGGTCGTAAGTTTAAATTAATTTTTGTTCACCTGCTTGACCTAAGTCTTTCTTTACAATCGTGAGGTAAAAGAAAAATGTATTTTTATTACATATTTTCTATGCAGAGTGTAACATACTGTTATATATGTAAAAATATTAATTGGAATAAATGTTTTATTTGTGCAATTATTTTTCATAAATATATCAACTTCATTCATGACTAACTTCATGTTGTAATGCAGCATAGACAAAAGAATATCTCCGGTGATCGCCGGTAATGACCAAGTAAAGTGACATTGAAAATTGAAATTGACAACATATTATTGACAACGTTGGCGGACAAGTGTAAGCAGGTCAGAATTAGATTATATTTAAAAATATAATAATTTTGATTAATTAAACAAACCTAATTATTTTCTAATAGTTATATATTGATTAATCATTTTATAAACGTAGCTTTGCATTATTTTGTGGGTTTCCATTAACCTAATTTAATGAAAGATGCAATCATTTTATCATAGTTTGTAGCATCTTATTTTACCTTTAAATATTATAAAATCATATAAAAAATATGTTCTCTGTCAATTTTGTTTTATGCTTTAATACTAACAATTAAAAATTGAAATTTTGTATATCTAAATAAACCATTTTATTTATAAAAAAATTGTATTTCAGTTTACGATGTTAAAACTGGGGGCATTTTTGTTCCTATTTTTATTATATATTGAACTTGGAGAAGGTGTCGATCGTACAAATTTCAAAACATGCGATCAAAGCAGTTTTTGCCGGTAGGAATGTTTGCACTTGTACAACTAATATAAAAGTGTTGTTATTGACAGTTCTTATTTGACACTTGTTGTTACTTATTATTGACACTTATATTATTTCAAGACGTTGCCGTAAAGTTCCCGTGGGACAATCCGCATTCCAATTGATACCAGAAACACAAAAGGTTCAAACAAACCATATAAGCGCTGATGTTATCAACCATGACAATGGAGTTCTATTTGTCTTCCAACTACATTCCCTAAAGGTAAAGTTTTAAGTTAGCTTTAATTAAATTGAAATGGAATATCAAATGACTCTTATTTATCTGTAGGATAATACCTTTAGAGTATATATGAATGAAAAAGATCCTTTAAAACCTAGATATCAAGTTGTAGATGCTCTGCAAAAAGAACCTGTACATATACCGTGAGTTATTTTTTTTGTACTTAAAGATTACTACGTTCATTTTGCATCGTAATAACTAATATTACGTAATAACTACTAATAAATTATAGATTGACTCGAGAATCGTTCAATGAAGAACAAACAATTGTTACATCAGGTAAAAACAAGGCAGTTATTAAGCACAATCCGATTGTTGTAGAATTTTATAGTGACAATATTCTGGTTACTGTTTTAAATGCGAAGGGGCTTCTGCGAATTGAACATTTAAGACATAAACCAGAATCTCCGTAAGTGTAAACTAATTTAATTATTAGCTTTCTTTGGTTAAGGTTTTAATTGGTCTTACAAATATTTTTTAGTTCTAAATCTCTAACTATTATGGACAAATTACGAAATTTTTTTAGTTCTGCTCCTGCTGAAGGTGAGGATCTCGAAGAAAATATTCCTGCAGTTGCAAATTCTATCGAGGTCAGTATCATTCAAAATTAGAGCGTGTAAAATAAGATAATATTTATCAGAAAATTTTTAAAGATGTCTTTTTTGATAGGATGAGGATCCTGGCTCATGGGAAGAGAATTTTAAAGGACACCATGACTCGAAACCATACGGCCCCGAAGCAGTTGCACTCGACTTCTCTTTCCCCGCCGCCGGAGTTTTGTTTGGTATTCCAGAGCATGCCGACAACTTTGCTCTTCGATCTACAGAAGGAGCCGATCCGTACCGTTTATACAACTTGGATGTCTTCGAATATGAACTTGACAACGGGATGGCGCTTTATGGATCAGTGCCAGTAATTTATGGACACGGGTTAGTTTTATGATCATGTATTCAATTCTTCAAATCAGTGTTATTTCAAATAATTTTTTTTAGTCCGGAGCGAAGTGTTGGAATTTATTGGCAAAATGCAGCTGAAACTTGGGTGGATATTTATGGAAATGCTGGCTCGAACGTTATGTCATCCATCGTTAATTTTGTGTCAGGTTTGTTTTAATAACATCCTATTTTAAAAATACTATGAAATGAATTAAACTTCATCAATTAACTACTAGGTACGCGACAAGCAACACCTTTGGGTTCGCATTTCATGTCTGAAAACGGAGTAATTGATGTTTTCATCATGCTCGGCCCCAAACCTCTTGATGTATTCCGCCAATATACGGAGCTCACTGGAACTGCACCACTGCCACCAGTAATTTTTATAAACAATTATAGTTTTCTTTTTGTATTTTTGTTTTGTATTGAAGTAATCTAACACTATTTTCAGTATTTTTCTCTGGCGTACCACCAATCTCGTTGGAATTATAACGATGAGCGTGATGTCATGGGAGTTCAGGATGGCTTTGATGAATATGACATTCCCCTTGATGTTATCTGGTTGGATATTGAGCACACAGATGGTAAAAAATATTTCACGTGGGACTCTGCTAGATTTCCCCATCCCTTAGATATGACTGCAAATCTTACCTCTCACGGTAGACGTTTGGTTGTAATTGTTGATCCTCACATAAAGAGGGACAGCAACTACTTCTTACATAATGATGCAACTGATAGGGGTTATTATGTTAAAAACAAGGATGGTGGTGATTATGAAGGTACGTTTTGAAATTTCTATTTGAATTCGTTTGATAATTTTAAATTGATATTATAAATTAAAAGCTGGTGAAACTTAATTGTATTTATTATTTTAAGGTTGGTGTTGGCCAGGAGCTGCTAGTTATTTGGACGTGCTAAATCCTGTTGTAGTGGAGTATTATTCAGACAGGTATCCGAATTTTTCTATTTTTTGTATTTCATTTTGTAATATAAATAAAAATAACTTTATTCTATCTTCAAATTTAGATACTTGTTGAGTAATTTTCCGGGAACTACTCTCGAAACATTCATTTGGAATGACATGAACGAACCATCCGTATTCAACGGACCAGAAGGTACAATGCTTAAAGATGCTGTCCAGCACGGTGGTTGGGAACATAGAACGGTTCATAATTTATATGGTTTATTACATGTATGTACAATGATATTACTAATATCAATAATAAAATGCTCTGTTATTTATACTAACATTTAATTATAGACAATGGGTACATATCAAGGCTTAATGAAGCGATCCGATTCCAAACTTAGACCTTTTATTTTAACCCGTGCCCATTTCTCTGGAACTCAACGGTAATAATACATTATTTTATTATTTTGTAGCTTTTAATTGTTAATCTATAAATGCATTTAAATTCTTAGATATGCTGCAGTTTGGACTGGTGACAATACAGCAGAATGGGGCCACCTTGCTATGTCGATTAAAATGTGTCTTTCACTCTCTGTCACAGGTCGGTCAATATGTTTTTTTATAGTAGATAATGTGTTAATAAAGCATAATGTAATTGATGATGAATAATATAATTGTGAATGTTATTTCTAGGTATTAGTTTCTGCGGCGCTGATGTTGGTGGATTTTTCGGTAATCCCGATGCTGAGCTTATGTTGCGTTGGTATCAAACTGGTGCTTTTCAACCGTTTTTCAGAGCACATTCACATATTGACACCAAGAGAAGAGAACCTTGGCTCTTCCCCGCAGATATTCGTAATAAAATTAGAGTGGCTGTTAGATTGCGATACTCTTATTTGCCGCAATGGTACTGTATGCTCCACTAATTGAAAATGTTATGTTTAGCTTCATATAACTTTATTGATTGAATATGTTTTCAGGTACACATTGTTTTACGAGCATGCAAGAAACGGAAGCCCTGTTATGAGGCCCTTGCTAACACACTACCCGGAGGATAAAGATGTATACAGTATCGATAATGAATATTTACTTGGTAACTATTTGCATTCTACAAAATACATTTCGCAATTCTGAATATCCTCTAAATACACTATTTTCCCCCGTAGGTGATTCGTTGTTAGTGCGGCCAGTTACCAAGCAGGGAGAGACCAACGTTGACATATATTTCCCAGGAACTGATGATATTTGGTATGATATTCATACATATAAAAAGCAAAATACTAAAGCTGGTGTTGTTAACATTCCTGTAGATTTAGATAAGGTAATTATTGATACTATTAAATTATTTATGTACACGAATTATACAATTTAACGTAAGATATATATCATTTATTTTTAAACAGATTCCCGTTTACCAACGTGGTGGTTCTATTGTCGCAAGAAAATTACGCGTCCGTCGGGCCTCCACTTTAATGCAGAATGATCCTTTTACTTTAGTGGTTTGCTTAGATTCAAAGGGACAAGCTAAAGGCACGTTGTACGTAGATGATGGAAAGACTTTTGATTATACAAATAAAAAATATGTCTACTTAGAATATGAATTTAAGAACAATAAGTTAACATACAAGTAAGTTTGAAATCAAATTATTTATGAGTTGTTTAATCTTTGTAACCTACAGAGTTTATTATTCTTATTGTAGAAACGTAGACAATACTTCATATAACACAATTGAATGGATTGAACGTGTTGTAATAGCTGGTATCACAAAACAACCACAAGAAGTAATTCTTCATCATAATAATAAGAAAACAATATTGGAGACGTCCTTTGAAGATGGTGTACTTACTATACGAAAACCCAGCGTTGGCATTATTGAAAATTGGCGGATTGAATTTAATAATTAATTTTGTCGTAATTCCAAAGAAATGTCAGTTCATTTTACTAAAAAACCATTTAAATTCTTAACGTAGAGAGTAGAGAATTCGATATTTATCATAATTACAAATAATTTAATTTGTAATTATAATAAATATCATTTAATTTTAATTTTTTTGTCATTAGATTTTCAGTCACCGACTGAAAGATAAAAATTTTGGTATGGTAAATGTGTAACTGTCTGTTAAGAACTTCAACGCCACAAATAGAACAATTTTTTTAAAAGAGCAAAGTCTTTTAGGGCATTTGTTTAAGCACTTTTTCAAATTTTTGTAACTATTCTAATAAATAGGATTACAAGTTTGTCCAAATTTTACTTCAGGAGGAACAATTTCTTTTATAATGCAAATTTTTTCTCTACTATTATTATTTTTCACTGAAAGTGCATTTTTTTAATTGTATACGTAATTTTATAAACTTTATTAGAAAACATTTTGAAATTGTATATGGTTGCCTTTATAATAAATGTTTTTAGTCACTACAATGTAGTTGTAATATTTAGAAATGGAAATGTGTGATCTAAAAAAAAAGTGTGTGAGTTACTGGCTAAAATACTCTATCTAGACAATAAACAATTAGCTTCCTTCTATTTGCATTAATCTAACATGCAAGCTGACTAGGACAACTACAAGGAGTTTTAAAGAACCGACCGACTTTATTTAGTTCATTTATACCACTCTACTCCTGGAATCCTATCCTATGACCTTCACTTGTCCTAAATGAGTAAAGATGCTCTTCTGAATTTGCGTCACGCCATTAAGAGCTTTGATTAATAACATTATCAAATGAGTGATAAGTATAGATATGGATACTCTTAGAATTTTGTTTTCAATTAATTCTTATAATACAAGATTTAATTATTATATTTTATATAAATATATATTTTATTATTTTAATTAATAGATAAGATCTTTGATAAACGTCTTAAGTTTACTAGCGGCATCTAGTAAAGAGTAGCTTAAATATAATTTCATTATACCTAGACATTCTGCAACCTAAGTTACATTATTAGGAACAATGCTTTGTAAATCTCTGAAACCTTAAAGTTTCGTTGCGTTGTTTTTTCGACAGAAGATTATAGAAACATATGATGCATTGATGCAGTTGATTTTGTCCAAACCTTCTTTAAATAAGTAAATACAATCAATTCAATTGTTTGACAAATACGGCAAAAAACGATCTAATATTTAAAAAATAACAAATCTAAAATAATTTACTAGGAATTTTATATTATCAACGCCTGATCTGTAGATAACTATATATGCACACATAAATATACTGTACATGCCAAAAATGTATACTCCAATTTAATTTTGGCTAAACTTGAACATATATTGTTTCTCAATAATATTTAAGTATTTATCTTTTACTTATTTGTCGAAATATAGAGTTGGTAGCGTCAGCCGAAAAAACAGTATGGACTGCATGGACTAATAAAATGAAAAGAGAAAATATATAATGTACATATTCTTGTATTACCTTTAATGTTACATTAATGACTTGTAATTAAATATAGAAATAGAAATTAAATCGGAATAAATTTATTTGGCATACAAACGGAAGAGTAGACACCATAAAAATTGCCGTTGCATTAAGTTTGCTGAATTCTTGCTCTACTTGAGTAGACTAAAAAATATGTAATACTTTTTTCCACTTAAGTATAATATTACAAACATCATATAGAATTGTTTTTATTTTTTATTATTAAAATACATTAACAAAAAAACATTTTTATAAATTTTAAATATAAAATAAAAAATGAAAGATTTCTGTCTCATTTTCTTTTTTATATAGTGAGATGAATAACAAGTATATTATTTGTGTTTATTTTTCAGTAGTCATTTTATATATTATATTATTTTATTTATTTTATATATATTTTTTGGTTTTAAACACAGAGTGTAATACGTAGATAAATAATTAAAACTAATTTAGTCTTAATTTCAATAAATTGGTTAGTACTTATTAGAAAAAATATTAAATCAATTAAGAATTAAATACATTTTCTAGGACAAATTGAAAAAGTATTAGATGAGAGTGCGCCATCCCTCATTTCAAGTTGCCAATAAAATGAATAAAAGAACATTAGGTTTTTATTTAAATTAATAAGTTTTTAAGTAGAATAATTTATCAAATAATATTGCGATGCAAAATTTTAAACGCTTTTGAATTTTAAAACAAAAGAAGTTTTTGAAAAAGCTCGAAAATTTAGTTGGAATGGTGCACTGTCTCTGAATCGCCTCACATCTAATCATCTGTGCCGTATTAAGAAATTCAAGTACTGTGAACTGAGTATGTATATTAGTATCTCTATTGTGAACCTGTGCTGTGCTTCTTTACTTTTTAATCCAAATGAGACCATTTATTTTGTTGTTACGCTAAATTTGATTGTATTTAGGCATTATACCATGTACTTCATAGTCTTAATGCGGCACTGAATACCATAAGAATGTTGCATTCATGTTTACTGGTTGTGAAATAAACATATTTTCAATTTAGCAGATATAAGTCATATCCAATTAGTGAAATTATTTAATACAATTTTTCGCTCAGATTCTTCGTACGTATATAATAAAACTTATAATAATGTTATATCATAAACTTATACATAACTCTCCTGTTTTTCATTTAACGAGAGTAATGAATCCATCAGTTTAGGTTTTAATAATTCTTCGGCATCTGCAGTACTCATGATACCATCACAGTGGCTTGCTATTTTTCTTAACGAACTTAAACATGCTATAATTACAGAATTATTCTGCGAAGTGTCTCTGCATAAGGACATCAAACTTGAAACTCCTTCTAGACGTACAACTTCCTTTGCAATTTCTCGTTCTACACATAGTCTTGATAATGTAATTGTACTATTTTCTAGAAGACGCCAAGCTGCAGCTTGTTCACTATCATTTATGTAATTCCTTCTGCCAATATCCAGAAAGTAAAATAATGAAGGTATACCCCCTGCAGTTGCTATGACTTTTCGACAGTCAGCAACACCGGCCAAGTTTGCTAATACTGTACTCGTTTGCTCCTGAAATAAAATTAAATCGTTATGTATGCATACCACATTTAAAATATTTTATTAAAATCATAACATAATCATGGCGCGGAAATATATATTATAAAGTAAGAGAAGGGGAAAAATATATTGTAAGAGAATATAGTACAGAATATAATTTTGGTAGAATTTGTACTAAATGTTATTAAAATAAAAAAACATTATGAAAAGTATTTAATGTTATTGTGGTTGCGTAGTTTTAAGGCGCAAGTGATGCCAATTCATTTTTTATCACATGCCTGTACATTATATTTTTAATAAAAGTTTTAACATTCAAACGTAAAAGTTCAGATTATTATATACATAAATAAAATAACAGGCAAATACTAATAATATCAAAAGTTAATAATCAAAATACTATATAAATTTTACCTGCAGGAAGATAGAAACTTTTGGGCCTCTCGTCTTTAAAGTTGCGATGAGTTTGGTAATTGCGTTTGACCAAATACCAATATCCACAGTAATATTGTTCAATTTACTTAAATTCGCTAAGGCAGCAGCACAGATTAATAGTGTTTGACAACATTCCGTAGTGCCTATTAAGCCTATAAATAAAAAAAGAAACAAATTAAATTAAATCTAAAAAACTACATCCAAATCTCTTCATCCGTAATGAACACTTACGAGTTATTGATCGGACGTATACTGGCATGCATGTTTTCATTTCTGAACAGGCAATTTGATCCTTTACTTCGTCCCATTGTAATGTTATTTGCGTCAGAACTGTAACCGCTTCTCTTATTTCCGGTTCCGATCGATTGCTGTCACTTACTACATCACTGATGACATCCATGCCACCAGACTGTTACAGAAAATATTTATTAACATCTTTAACAATTAAACGATAACATATTTTTTTTTATTATTCTTACCTCCATAAATTGAGCGATGGAATCTCTGTCTTGACACAGCATCGTCAAGACACGTAGTGCAGAGGCTCTGATACTACCACGTTTGACATCTACGCATAAATACAAGAGAGCACGAGGAATTCCGACAGTCGTTAAAAGGCCAGTTATTGCTTTCCCCCAAACGGATATCATAGAAGACAGACTGGATATCACTGCTTGCAGCATCATGTCAGATGAAGGCTCTTCAATCATCGTTAATATCACCTAAAATGAATGAATATTTATAAAAGTGTTCTATGTAATTGGTTTTTATCTTCATTACACTTGATTTTATTTGGAAACTTTTGTAAACTAAACAATTTTAAATTAAAATTTGGTTTTAGTTTAAACGTAAAATTCCTTTCTGTTATTACTGCTGCATATTTACAAGGCGTAATTAATGCCGTAAAAATTTTAACTAACCTTAAATATTTCTAATACGTTTATGTAATAGTTATATATAATAGAGATTTTGGGGATTACAGTTTTTTTAAATTTAAATAATTCATGTATATCTAAATAGGGGTTCTCACGAGGCGAGTTGAGTCGATCAGTAATTGTGTATTCAATAAAAAGTGAATATTACCTGAATCTGTTTTAGTACACTCATGAAATGTGTGTATCTACTCAATTCGCCTCATAAGAACGCGGCTTAAGTCATCAAGAAGGTGAAGAAAACAAATTAATTTGTTAAATCTTGGGGCAAAGACGATTTAAACTTAGTTTTTGACTTTTAGTTTAGTTTCAATCACTTACCTGTAAGTGCTGACAGGAAATCTCTTGAGTGAACTCGTCAAATAAGTTCTTCAGAACAGCAATATTTTGAATATTTTTTTCTTCTTGCATTGATTCAATAGTTGTTGTTAATTTTAAATTGTCACACATTTTTAATATTGCTGTTGTTTTCGATAAGTGCTCTAATTTATCGCCGACACAATTAGTTTCTGTAGAACGTTTCAAAACAAATTCAGAAATATTTCCCACTAGACTTTGAATCAGAGGTGGTAAATTTTTATCCGCTTTTTCTTTCAATTTTCTAAAATAATTTATTTGCATTATTATATAATCAAGATATATTAAACCATGTTGTCACGCAATTTTGAAAATATTTTCTGCAGGATACTTACTGTTCGATATTCCAAAACTCATTGTTGATGACAGCGGCATCGGTTCGAATTCTTCGGACCACATTAGATGCATTGGACGTCGTTACAGCTATCTTCCTATTTAGATCGGCGCTAAGTGCCTTATTTTGTAGCATCGTCATTGCTTCCGGTTCTACAAGACAGTGGATGTCAGCCAACCAGCATTGCACTGGTGCTGGTACTCGTTTTAGCCCTTTTGGAAGAACAGACGCTTTTGGTACAGCGCCACTAGATTTGCCCACAGATCTGTAATTCATAATTATTTACATGTTCTTGTTAAGTAAATGTGTCTTGATACACAAAATTCCTTTCTAACTAGTCTAACTATTATTCAACGATTTTTTTTTAAATTTTTACCTGTTAAAATTATGAAGTAGATTGACTCGGCGAAGTGAACTCTGCTTCTGTCGCACATGAGTTGGACTTTCTGGAACTTGGTGAGGGTAATACATTTTTGGAGTTGATGTGCAAGATGGATTCAATTCAGGATAAGGTATTATTTGTTGCAACTGCGAACTAATACTCTTATCGGATGCACGTGTTTTATCTTTTTGACTACTGTTTCTAGATTCGTGTCTTCTTTCAAAATGGCTTGGTAGTTCTAACTCATATGTTTCATTATTATAAGATTTTGTAAACTTCAATATACTTTTAGGTGTTTTTATTATTGCAGTCACTTCATCCATCGATGGTTTACTTTCATTGAACTGGTTTTCTGAAAGAGTACTCGACTTTTCAGCTATATTTTCCTTAGAGCTACTTCGACTTGGAAAACAGCCCATTAGGTGTCTGTTAATCTTTGGACTTCCTTTGCGTTTTGGCGTACTACAATTTTCCGGGGTGGATTGGTTTTCATTTTTGTGGCCATTACTTTCTTGAATAATCACTCTTCTTGGAGTTGCAGTTAAGAACGATGTACTTTGTTGGAAAGCACCCACCATAGGGGACGTGGTACTATAGTCCAGTTTATATATCTTATCCAAAAGACTTGGCGAAGAGTGGGACGCATTTTCTGGGGATAGTGATCCGTAGGACAGGTCTGGTGAATGATTCTGACGTCTTGGACTTGAAGGTCCTGAATCAGGAGACATTGAGCCGTAAGACTGGTCTGGCGAATAATCCGATTTGTTGTCCTTGATCGGACTTTGTGATGCGGATTTTGGTGACATGGATCCGTAAGACTGATCAGGGCTTTGCAAAGAATGATCTGTACTCTTCACGGGTGACATTAAAGCTATTGAAGAGAAAGAATGCTCAAGATAATTATTCATAACCGTACGCGTTGTAGGTGGGCTGCAAACTTTCATTTGCGATATGTCCATATACTCCAGTCTGTATCGTTCTACAGCATCTGCGGGCGATATTTGTGCATTTCTCAATTGTTCGTTTAGATGACAACTGACACTCTTTTTTGGAGAATATTTTTCTGTGTAATTATCGGCGAAGTTTTTATTTGGTGTTTCTATATTCTTTGGTATGGAATTCTCCGTTGCAGACATTTCTGTATTTCTTGATGAAGGTTGTGGTTGAGCTACTTGATTCCTTTGTTCTTGATTATTTTCCTTGCTTTGGGGTGATGTATCAGAATCAGAGAAACCTGAATCATGGCTTTTATGACTTAATGGACTTCCTTGACGTGGTGACCAGTGAGAAGAAGGAAGAGCGCCAGCTACATCTTGGGGTGTGAATGATTCGTCTTCCTGATAAGAGCCCCACCATACTTTACTTTGACATCGTTGAAATTGATACATTGTCTATAGAATGAAAGAGACAAAACATTTATTAGAATATTTTATAGTATATGGTAGATGTAATTGTGCAGTATAAATGTACTGGTCTCTTTCTGACTCATTGATAAATTCTCTTTCATTTTAAAGGCACAAGTCAGATTAAATATTAACAAATCTAAATAAATAAAACTGATATCAATAGATTTACTAATAATAGCTGTCTAAGTTGTCTGAGGCCATCCGTATCGCACGGTAGATTACACATTTTTGAACGTTTGATATGGGCAGCAGGCGGGCGACTAGTCCCTACACCCGCCCCCGCCCCATACAGGTACGCTACATATTTATGGCACGGGTGCACGATAAACGCACGGGTACACGCACAATGCACAAATAAATGGACGGATAATTTAAAAAACGACAAAAGTGTCAGCTGCACGCGTTTCCGCTAGTCCGTGACCATGGATGGTTTTGCGTCCTGGGGACATACAACCGTAAAGCACATACAATCCATCGCCATCCATCGAACATCGCCCACGTGGTGGTAGTATTAATGTTCCATTGGTGACAACGAAAGGAATGATCCTAGCAACACCAGTGCATAAAGTAACGGATAATTTTGTCGGTCCTAATAACAGTTATTAATTGTTATGGAATATTTCAGTAGTTATTTATAATGATCGACATTTTTGTTTAATAAATAATTAAGTAGAACAATACTGTTATATCAACATATTTTAAGCTTAGGCAGGTAATAAATAAATAAATAAAATCAACTTTTAAAAATATTTGCTATAGGATACAAGAAATGTAATAATATTTGGAGGCAAATAGAACAAGTAATATTTTGATAAATCAAATTGATTAATGCCAATGCTGATGTTAAAACTGTTGTCGATAGATCTTTTGGTCATTGTATCATACAAAAAATTATAATTTTGTTTTTTCGTGGCTGTTGATCTTTCGCATATGAACAATGCTTTTGGAAGTTCATTGCTAAGAAAATTAAAAAAGGAAACACTTTGTATGGTTTATATTAATGTATATGTATATATATGTAAATGCAGGGGCGGCCTTAGCCATTGCGAGGCCCCGGGCAACAGATCTTTGCGAGGCCACTGGCGTATAATTTTTGTAAATTGTAAATAAGTATTTTTGATGATAATAGACGAGACATAAAATTTTATATTGAAAGTTTTATAAAAGTTAATAAGCACAAAGATGACAAATATTAATGATGATAAACTAAGGTACATGAATGCCTTAAAAGATATACGCAGTGATTCTAGTTGGATTTCTAAAGAGCGAGGCGCGAGATTTATATACATACATATATAGTAAAGAATTTTTGTACTTGGGTTGTTGCGCGAGAATGCGAGACCCCTACAAGAGCGAGACTCCGGGCGGTTGCCCTGCTTGCTACCCCCAAAGGCCGCCTCTGTGTAAATGTATAGCAACAACAACAAATTATCTGAATTTCAATAAACAAAAAGAAACGAATATAATGATCCTTACAGCATTATCATTTGCAAAAAATGCTTACGCTCCTATTTGAAAAATTACTAAGTACACACACGTAAAAATTACGTTTCACATTTGTTGTAGGATTACATAACGTCAATAAAAATTTTTTTTTTTTTTTTAATGACAATGTAATAGAATTATGTTAAATAATTTCGGTAAATAATAAAATGTAATGTTATGTAACAAATATTACTTTAAACAATATAATAACTTACGTTTTGTGTTTAGCGGGCAATTGCAATTACGTTATTACTAAATGAAACTATTGTACTTAATAGAATTACTTGCTTTAATTAATTGTTTAGCTTCTTGTCAGGATTTATTATATTAAGATCTTTGAATTTCATTATTTGTCATACATAATATAAGTGTAAATACATATAATATAAGGTTTCCTATTTTGTATTACGTAGAAATCCTATCTTTGATACTTATAATACAAAACTATTACATAAGTAGTTCAAATGTTATGTACTGCACTTTTAAAGAGAAAATAACTTTGCATAAGGCACTGGTACAACATAATCTAACAATAAATCAATTATCATTACCTGAAAATAGATTTTTATATGAAACAATCATATTGCGAAAACATTTTTGATTAAACAGTCACACAATAACTCACAAATTCAATAATTTAAAATCACAATTAATACAACAATACACGGAATAAGGAAGTGTTCCGAAATAACAAATCAATAACACAAATCAAATGTAACGACTTTTTTCAATTTCAAAGCTACTGGAATACTACTAACTGAAATTATTTATTGAAAACTGCACATAAATACATATATTTAAAATAATTGCACTTCATATTAATAATCCAATTAGCATTTGATGACACACTTAGTAATTATTTATTAAATCTTTAACTATATATTTTTGTGTTAACTAATACTTGTGTTTGTTCTGAACAACAATTGTATACTAAGTTATAAAAGTTCATAAGCCACGATCGATGATACGAATTTGAATGTTAACATTGCACATCTGCTCTTTGATAATATGTTTCAGCCAATGGGTAAGTCGTACGTTCATCCCTATCCCCTCGTATGCACATGAGGGCAAGGGGAGAGGGACTAGAGTACCGTGTGCTATGTGTATGTGCACCCCTCATATGAACAATACCCATCGCGTACACGTATGAGATTTATATTGGTGAAATTCAAATACCTGGCGAACGTTACGCGTCTAGTGTAAACAAAACACACACACACACACATAGACATACACAACTAAGAATAACGACTTGGCGTCTGTGTGATTTACATGTTATTTGGGAGGAATATAAATGACTTAATTGTGTGTTTTGAATTGGAAGTCATTTTATTTTATTGTGTTTGAATATTTTTACACAGTTTATTTTCTAGCCTGTTCAAAAATTCAAAACATTAATAACGAATTATTAAATTACAGTTTTAATTAATAATATTTATTAATTACAAAAATTTCAATATACATGTGTAACAAAATTGATTGTTAAAACAGCGTTTTAGGGTTTGTTAGGCACAAAGTTAGAGCTTTGGATTGCAAAATATATTTGCAGTCTATGTTGTAAAACGATATAGAACATTTAACCACAAGTGAAAAATAAAGTCGATGCGAATTTCCACTCCATATTGCAAAGAATGAGCACAAAAATGTTTGACCCCCCCTAATCAGCGCTTATTTTCTGGGTTTGGTTGTTAGAAGTCTTATGCCGGTTTCACACCAGAGAGACAGTTCAATAAAAAATGAACAAAAACTTGTTTTTCTGAACAAAAACACCAATATTTAGACCAAAGAGACAGTTCTTATAACATTTGTGTCTTTTGTTACTGTTTTAGTAAGCAAAACACATTCCCATCTGGAGTTTTTTAATCTGCATGGTTTGAGCACACAGTTTTGTTTTTTATGAACATTTGCGCTTGTCAGTTGCTGTTTATCATGTTTATAATTGTTATAGGACACACTGGAAAACACTAAAAACAAAACCAGTCTGTTCAGTGTGAACAGTCTGAAACAGTGTGAAACCGGTATTAAATTCATAAAACTTATAAGGTAGCGTTGTGGTTCACAAATATGAGGCCAACACCATAATACTGTCAACATTGAAGACCGACGTTAAATAAAATTAAATAAATATAGTTCAAATTGCGAGAGTTCGGCGGCGACTTATAAATAAAAGAGGTTATAAGAGCGTTATAAATTTATAATACGATTATGAATTTTATTTTATACGTTTCTATATACATTATAGAAAAGTAATAAAGTAATGCTTTTTAGTTATATCGGCAGTTTATACCCCACAACTTTTTTTAAGTATGAGTCGCCGCCGAACTCTCGTAATTTGTATTATAATAAAGTTATTCTAAATTTAAGAACATAATTTCACTAATTTTAAAATAATTTGCCAGAAAATCTATCATGTATAATTGACATATTCATTTTTAGCAAAGATGAAATTATAATGTGAACTTTGTCTTACCTGAAAGTAATTTAAATGAACTGGTGGTTGTATTAGAAAACGAAGACCTGTTGCTGTGGTAAAGCTAACGATGTTAATTAAAAGGAATTAGACATAATATCTTTCCCGCTCAAAGAATTGTGGAAGTCGGCGTGATGTGAGTTACCAGTATGTACTCCAAGTATTCCACTGTGTTTTGAATGAATTAGACACCGAAGTGCACCGAAGACCGAACGTCGAAGACGACGCGTGCCATCACGACATACTCGTACTATAAGTTATGTCAATAAAAAATTCTATCATTCATTTATTGTTATCATTGCATAAATAACTTAGAAGGGCGGAAATGCTTGAGCAGTTATGACGATAAGATTTTGAAATCCCTGACGAACATTACTCTCTATTAGTTACAAGAAGAAGAAGAAGAAATGTTTAGTTTTTTTAAAAGACAGCTGTATTTATCCAATCTCTGAATTTGGCTCATATGCCTCTTATCTTAAACCTAAAAATTGTAGTATATTATTTTTTGATTAGTCACGATTAAGCTTACAGCTAATCGTCACATGCAAGATATTTATTGTTTATTAATTGCAACTAAAAATATGTTTGCAATTTGCAAGTTGATTGAATGTTGTGAATTTTATCGTGTTGATGTTATAATAATGAATTCTATTTAGAGGTGAACATTTTTTATGTAACTTGTAAGTATATTTTTAAAAATAAAATTTATTATTAGCTTACATTCTCGTAGAAAAATAATTCGCTTTAGATTGTTACTAATTTTCAAATTTAATTTACAATATATTTAATTTACTTACATTCGTTATAGAACGTTATAAAAAAGTTAAATGGAACATCTTTTCGAGTAAATGTAACTATAGTCCAAATCACGATAGTTCGGTGGCGACTTAGGGCATCCGCACATGGGGTGACTGGTTGCCCCTTAGTCCCGAATCTGCCCGAACCGAATGTGATTACAACTGTGTTGTTAGAAAAAGAACGAACGTGTTTACGAGTGAGATAAAACACACGGCATGAACGTAACTAAACTGATTTTAAACATTTTTTTGAGCATATATTCAGCGACTATATTTCTCGGTCGCAGGGCATTGTTGGTTTAAGAATACTACTGAAAAGTATTTAAATACATACATACAATCAAATATTCTATAGAGTCACGATACAGGGCTCGACATGCCTCGTGCTCGTTTTCGTTGAAAACTTCGTTTCGCGTTTAGTTTGCAATCAGCCGACTCGTGTGCCTTTCTCGTGTTTTATCAGTGCTTTTTAGTTATATCGACAGTTTATACCCCACAACTTGTTTTAAGTATAAGTTGCCGTCGAACTCTCGTAGTTTGAACTATACATGATGATATCAACCGTCTAGTTCATTAGTGAGATAACTTTCAGAAAATAGTATCTTCTATTAGATTTAAAACTCAGATAACTCATAAATGCAACGAAACAAAGTTATAATGCAAATAAACTTGAACATCGATAAAAAGTTTTAAACTCGAATATTCTTTCGTTGTTATCTCAATATTCAAAACTCAATATTCTGATGTCTCACTACTGCACAATCGATCCTATATTAAAATGTTCCAACTGTATGTTTATATTCTTATATTCTTATTTGTTTGGTACTGAATTTTGTATGGTAGCTCGAAAACGGCTCCGTCAATGTTTTTGAAAATTTTCTATTTCGTACAGAAAAAAATTGTAAAACTTTTGGCGTCCCCGTATTTTCCCCTGAATTTCCAGAAAACCCGTAATTTTAGAAAAAACTGGAAAAAAAAATCATATTCATCTTCAATATGATGGCAAAGTGACTCCAAAATGTTTACTGAGAACGATTTTTTTCCTTTTAGCACACAATAAGCTTAAGTGAGAGTTTCATTTTGTTTAGTTCGAAATATTGAATAACATTACCAAACTTAGTATTGTAACATATGTTGCAAAAATTATCGTGCATTCTTTTAAGTAATAATTAAACCATTCTCTTCTATTCGCTCAATTCACACTTAACGAACAATATAAATATAACTCATCTTGAATAAGTTAAATAAGAAAACAAACACCCTCTACAATTTCGGACTCCTGGAGCGTGACTACGTGTGCTCGACGGGTGCTGGCAATATCGCGCTAGACTACGCCGCAACTATAGCATAAAAAAAGTTTTTGTTAAAACATAATTAAACTGTAATGTTCACTAGACGGTATCTGGATATTATATTTGGTTAAAATCTCTAATCCCAAATGTCAGTTGAGTCTGGGAAACAGAAGATCTCACGAAATACAAGAACACCACATGGCCACGCCATTACAATTAAACGCTGATTTTACTTATAGATTGAATAAATGGAATCTGGTAATGTCATTTTGATGTAAAACCTCTTTAAAAAGTTATTGTACTAGTATGTACTACAGAGCGTTTCTAAGATATGTATATAATAACTTTTTTGTGTACTATGCTATAGTTTCATTGGAAATCTTGTAACTTTTGTAAGAGATTGGGGCATTGCTTTTAAGATATACCTAGTATTTAAAATTTGAACTAGAAACGGGAAACGAGGAGAAAGGAAACAGATACTGGGCAAATAGCGAGTAAAGGATGTGCAGGGTGTGTGGACCGGAGATAGAAACATTGGAGCACATTAAGTTTTCATATTAGAAAAAGGTAATAAGGGAAAAGAATATTGGGCAGTTATTAAAGGGAGGCTGTGAACGGAAGAGATGGATAGCGGAGATAGGGAAAAGGAACGAGGAAAGAGAAGGAAGGAAGGAATGGCAGAGTAGCACCAGGAGGGAGAGTAGCAGGAGGAGCGAAGCAGTAGCAGTTTTATTTTTATAAGGATATTTTTTTTTTCTTTTGGAAGGAGTGAGAATGTTTATATACTCGTATAATAAGGATCAAATTTGAATTAAGCACAATGATATGTAAATAAATGAGTTAAGGGACAATAATTTAGTGCCAAATGGCAAAAACATTAAAATAAAATAATAATAATAATAATAATTTTAAATACTAAAATTTGAACTGCTTTTACTATTTTAGCTTCAGTTCTCAGTTCTTACAATCTGCCTCGCGGCGACTTCGAATTCTCGATAAGCGCAGATTGAGCAAACGTCTAATGCAGACAATATGGTCTTTCGGTTACATTTTGTTCCATATTTGTTGTCGCTCGTCAGCCGTCATATACCACTATATATATATATATATATGGATTGCCTTTATGTTTAACCCTCTTTATTTAGTACTTTATCCTCCTTTATTATATTGTGTGAGTATTTCAGAAATTCTAAACATGTGGGTCGTCTGCTTGGTGAACCTAACATAATCCTAACTGTTGAATAACATCTTGACCACAAACCACTGAATACAGACTGTCAACTGTGAGCAAATCATTCGATATTTCTTGAGGGGTATGAACGTTCTGGGAGGTAAGAGGGGAGACACGAAATAGATATACTTTTATCTCTTTCATCCGAAACAACCATTTTGACGCCGTATTATAACCTACAAATATTACTATTTTACATGCTTTGACATGAGTCTATGTATACTCTGATATATATATATATATATATATAGATATATCTGATATATAGACTCTGGAGCATATGTATACAGTTTGTATATTTAAATGTTTGTGATTTATTTTGATATATTTTTATAAACATGTGTTTCAATAAATCTTTTTCCGATTTACATCTTATGTTAACAAAGCAGTTAATAATTACAAATATGTAGATGCCATAACTATAATTCTTACTACCAACTACTTATCTAGTATTAACTTAATTTTTATTTTCAGATTTGAAGTATTATACAAGCAAAGTACTTATATTTTATTAATTATTTATTTTTAATTTATTATTGTAATAATTTTTTGATTTTTGCCCAATTTATTATTTTATTTTTTCTCTATTAATATTATTAATAAAATTTAATATAAAAAATACAATAAACTATTTTATTTATGAATAATTTAATATATTAATTGAAGTGTAATTTGCGGGTTGCATGCTATAGACGCATCCTGTAATCCCCTGACGTCCCAAACCGTCGAACGTCTCACCAACAAATTATTAGGGCCTGAAGTTTGTTAACAGTGAGTTAACAGTCTATATTGTGTGGTTTGTTATTCTTAAAGTTCTCTCTCACTCCAGCATTTACTTGCGACGTCGGTTTTTTCAGTAGGGTGTATTTGATGTGTTTCGCATTAGTACACTTTATCATAAAGTGAAATTTCTGCTTTGATGTTTATCAATACACCACTGTTGTAAAAACTCCTCAGTTCATACTTCCGAGTTAATTTTATGCTTCTTACGTATATAGATCAAAATGCCGCCTTCCTTTGTAAAGGCACTGTATGTTTCCCAGCTTTGCTTGAATACGTGTAACAACCAGAAGGTAGCACCCTGATTCGGAGTCACTTTGACATCATATTGAAGATGCGTATGATTTTTTCGTCATGAAAGAGTTCATTTACAGTTCAGTTGCTCACAGTCGTTCATATGAAATGTCTATTTTATCGGCTACAAATGGCGAAACCACTCCATCTGTCGGAATACAAATGAAGATAAAGTTGACGCGAACTATAATTGAAGTGCAATACTGATAGAAACGTCACAAAATAAAACACTTCACCAAATTGTTTACTTGAATACGTTTAGGGTACACTGATGCATTGATCAAGATTGAAACGGAAACTGTCTCTCATGATAAAGTATGCTAATGCAAGTTACAAGTCGATCGTAGATTATTGAAATGTAAAAAATGTACAGTAAAAAATAAGAGTTCCACTTTCTTAGTAATTTTAAACTAGATAAAGTTTGAGAAACGCTATTTGTATAAGGGTGTAAAACTACCAGGTGGTTGTCACGTTATTTTTTATTTTCATTCCGCACAGAAAATTGTAAAGATAGGGGACGCGTGCCAAAGAGCAACGTGCCTTACTTCCTTAAGAAACAGTTTGAAGTGTGGGGCTGAGGAATAACGGAAATATCTTAAATTAGTAGTTTCATATATCCATCACACAAAGCAGATTTAAATGTAGGAATGACTCTTACATGTATATTTTTGACTGAATTTTAATTTCTATTGTAAAAAGGTGTCTTATGTGTGTTAAATTAATTCAAATTACCGCCACTATGGCCCAGGAATAGAACCCGAATGTCACTATATGCAGTGAAAAAAGGCCAAATGGGCTTGTGTCCTCATTTTTTAGTGGTCGATTTTTCAATTGTTGATTGAAATTGATATTAATAAATGTGTATTGGCGTGTCTATTTCATTAATAATAATAATCTAAATGTTGACGGAGATATAGCAATTAATAGTTTGAATTGTAGTATTAGCGCTAGAAATGGCCATATTTTTATGACGTGAAATGCATTTTAACGTCAGTTATTTGTTGAGTAGGTCAGTGCTGTGGTAATCTTCTGTAGCTGTTGGTAGTCGAATAATCAAGTCAAATCAAAGAATAATAAGTTTTTATTTTATTTAACCCTGCTAAGGCAGACAGAATATTGGAATTTGAGTGTTCCTTGAAATAGCTGTAAATAATATTTGATATTTTGATATATATATTCATATAGCAGAGATTTATGAGCTGTAAGGTTGGTAACCTTACGCAGTGATTGTGATGTCACATGCATTTGGAATGAGTACAACGTTGAATCCCTTTAATAATTAAAAAGACAAAATGACTTTTTTAATTGTTAATATCTCTTAACATATAAGGAGTTATTAAAAAATAATTGAACATTTGAGGTTCAATATATAGTATATATATAGTATAGTATATATAGTACACTTTTGTAGAAATTAAGACATAGGACACAAGCCCATTGCAAGCAGTATAGTTTGATATTTTTAATATTATTTATTTATTTAACCTCAATGGCGCAGCACATACACCCTGCCATTGCACCTTACCTGTCAGATCTGATTTGTAAACTTAGTAGTTGACCATGCTAAGGCTGCCGCACACTGCAAGCGTATTTAAGCGAATTTTGACCGGACGTATACGCGCTACTATGCTTTACCTATCCGAACACTGTAAAAGTAATGAACTCGCACACTGCAAGCGATAAAGCCGTCCGAATACGGGTGTTACATAGCCAATTTTAACCAATGGAGCAACATGCAATCAGCCGTCTCAGACTGGAAGGGATATGAAATAGAATGCATTAGTCTCTTTCAGAACTGTGGTGTATCGATAAAAATTAAAGTAAAACATAAAATTGATTTGGCGTACTGTCACATCGGTACGTGGTATGTATGTATTGTGATGCAATACATGCAAAGAACACAGCAGTCGGCTTGCTTTGAGAGTTCTAGCTAACCAACCAAGCCGGCATTTTCGTCCGAATTCGTTGTCGCTTAAAGACGCTTTCAGTGTGCGACAGGGTTTATGCCTTACGAATGCGTAATTATAATATTAGACATAATACAACTTTTCAATCTATTTCAAGTTGCATAATTTGTCTTAAATGTCTATCTAATTCAAATTCGCTGTTGTATATTTCAAAGTGTATGACATTAACACCAAATGTATTTGATTACGTATTAACATAAATTATAATATGTTAATAAATGTTGGAATTACAATACATTCATTCTTAAATTAAATTACTTAAACTTGTTTTGTTTTTGTTTATATAAAACTATTATATTAAATTCAATTGTTTTATGTCAATAAGAAATCAGAAATTGTAATTGAATAGAAATCAGATAGTGTAATTGAATTGTATCAGTTGTATCAGAAATTTAGTCTGAGGACTTTCTGTATAATTTCGGTCTGAGGACTTATTGATTAATAAAATATTTAATATATAACTGTGCATATAATATCTGCTTCAATAGGTTATGGGCCCAGGCAAAAATTAATATGACGACATCAGTGAGTGCTACAAGATTTGAGCTGTTGAGTAAGGACAATTATGAAGCCTGGAAAATTCATGTTGAGGCGCTATTGATCAAAAATGATTTGTGGGAATATGTCAGTGGTGAAAAACCGATTCCTGTTGCTGCGGAAAATAATCAAGAAGAAAGAAATGGATGGATAAAAATTGATCGTAAAGCTAAGTCAGAAGTAATATTAGCAATTAGTTCAACGGAATTGCAGCATGTCCGAGGTTGTAATACTTCTCATGAAGTTTGGCAAAAACTTGCCTCAGTTTATGCTTCCAAAGGACCTGCAAGAAAAGCTTTATTACTTAAGCAACTTATGCTTCACAAGATGTCTGAATGTGGTGATGTCAGGGATCATGTAAACAAGTTTTCGGATATAGTTGATCGACTTGGAGCTATGGATATTGAAGTGAATAAAGATTTATTGTCTGTAATGTTATTATATAGTCTACCAGATAGCTATGAAGGCTTTAAATGTGCTATGGAATCACGTGATGAACTCTTGGAGGTTGAAGCTCTTAAGGTTAAGATACTTGAGAAGAGTGAAATTGGTTCAAATTCAGTTGTTGAGTTAGCTGGAAATGTAAGGGCTGAAAATCAACCGAGTTACAAAAATATTTTTAAAGGATATTGTTTTAAATGTGGAAAACAAGGACATAAGTCTCCTGAATGTCCAACTCAATTGAAATCAAATTTCAGAAGAAATAGACCAGATAGACAGAATAGATACACACAAGAAAACCAATGTTCTCAAGCGGATGATGATACTTTTGCAGTATTTAATGTTGAATTTGCTGGTAGTGTTCCAAGTTGTCGACCTTGGATTCTTGATAGTGGCTGTACAACACATTTATGTGGTGATAAACAATTATTTAAGTCTTTAAATGAAGAAATTAGTGGGAAAATAAATTTGGTTAATCAAGCAAATAGTGAAATCAAAGGAAAAGGTACTGTTAATTTGTCGATTAGTAATGGTAAACAGCTGAGGTCAGTAGATTTTTCAAACACATTATTTGTACCAGATTTAAGGTCAAATCTAGTATCAGTTGCTAAAATTACTAATAAGGATCATGAAATTCTATTTAAAAAAGATTCAGCTGTAATTATGGATATGACTGGAAATGTTAAATTTGTTGCTGAAAGGCGTGGTGATCTCTATTATTTACAAGAAGGTAATGAAGAAGCTTGTATTGGAGAAGATAAAGCTAATTCTGAGTTATTGATGTGGCATTGTCGTATGGGTCATTTAAATGCTAAGGATTTATTTCGGGTGATTAATCAGAATACTACAAGTAAAGTAACCTCTGAACAATTGAAATGTTTGTCAAGATGTGAAGTGTGTCTACGAGGCAAGATGACAGGGTTACCGTTTTCAGGAAGTGAACGACAGAGTGAAGAACTTCTTGAAATAGTTCATACAGATATTGTTGGACCGTTTAGGACACAATCAGTGAATGGAGCAAAATATTTTATTACATTTATTGATGATTATTCTCGATGGTGTGAAGTATACTTTCTTAAACAGAAGAGTGGTGCACTAGAAGCTTTCAAAATGTATCAAAATCAAGCTGAACGTATGACAGGGAAGAAGATTAAGTATCTTCAAAGTGATAATGGTAAAGAGTATTGTAATACTGAGATGGATTCTTTCCTGCGTAATCAAGGTATTCAACGTCGATTAAGTGTTGTAAGAACACCTCAGCAAAATGGTGTTGCTGAACGTTTAAATCGAACATTAGTTGAAATGGGACGATGTTTATTACTTCAATCAAATTTATCGGATATGTTTTGGACTGATGCTGTAGCTACAGCATGTCATTTGAGAAACAGATGTCCTTCAAGAAGTATTAATGGAGATACTCCTTATCAGAGATGGTTCAACAGGGATAAAGTTCATTTAAATTATTTACGAGCATTTGGATCAACTGTATATGTCTTAGATAAAGATCCAACAAAAGGCAAATTATCTGATAGATCAATGAAAGGAATTTTTGTAGGTTATCCACGTGAATCAAAAGGATACAGAATTTGGTTACCAGAAAAGAGAAAATTTATTGTTGCTCGTGATGTGAAATTTATTGAAGATAATGTTACTACAGTTTTAAAGAACCAAGAGATTAAACAGCTGATTATTAATGATTTTGAAAACAAGGATAAACCATGGATTAAATTGATAACAGGATTTAAAAATAGTAATGAGACAGAAACTTTAGATGGAATTCCAGAAGAAAATTTAGAAGATAATGAAGAAAATGAAAATTCATCTGGTATTCAATCATCTATTCAAGAATCTCCTAGAAGAAACTCAAGAGAATATACTAGAGAAGAAAGAAGAGGACCAGGAAGACCAAAATTAATTAAAACAGGTTTGAAAGGACGTCCCAGAAAATTATTTTCAAAAGTTAATAATTGTGAAGTTAAAGGAAGGATTGAATCTGATTCTAATGAAGATGATAATGATAATGATAATATATTTGTTGGAGTAGCTGAAGTTAAATTGGAAGATGCTATTAATTCTCAAGAGTGTGCTGAGTGGAAGAGAGCAATTAAATCAGAAGTCATAAGTTTATTAAAAAATGATACTTGGAATATTGTAAAATTACCTGAAGGTCAAAGTGTTGTGGGAAGTCGAATGATTTTAACAAATAAATTTGGATCAGATGGGCTTATTGAAAAAAGAAAAGCTCGTATTGTTGCAAAAGGTTATAGTCAGAAATATGGTATTGATTATGATCAAACTTTTGCTCCAGTTGCAAGAATGGAATCAATGAGACTTTTAATTGCATTGTCTGTGGAATTAAAACTTGTAATAAGACAATTTGATGTTGTAACTGCCTATTTAAATGGAATATTAGAAGAAAATGTTTATATGGAAATACCGGATATGCTACATGAAATTTTGATGTGGATAATTGATGATAGTCAGGTGTCTGAAGAATTAAAAAATAAAGCTACAAAAATGTTAAAATGTATTGAAGAAGGAGGTGATGTTTGTAAATTAAATAAAGCTCTCTATGGTCTTAAACAAGCTGCTCGACAATGGAATGAAAAATTATCAAATAAGTTGGAAAGTATTGGACTAAAGTCAACAAAAAAGGAGAGTTGTTTGTATTATGCAAAACGTGGTAAAGATATTTTATTATTTCTAGTTTATGTTGATGATTTCTTAATTGCATCATCAGATGTTGATTGGATTGATGAAATTAAAATTAAACTACAAGAAGAATTTGAAATTAAGGATCTAGGTCTTGCAAAACAATGTTTGGGAATAGAAATTAATCAATCAGATCAATATATTTTTATTAATCAATCAAGATATATTATCAATTTACTTAAAAAATATGAAATGAATAATTGCAATCCAGTTAAAACGCCAGCAGAATTACAAAAGAAGAAAATATTTTATTCAACTGAAAAAGAAGAAATTAATAGTAAATTTTATAGAGAAGTTATTGGAGCACTAATGTATTTAGTGGTTGGAACTCGACCAGATATTGCAAATACTGTTTCAAGATTAGCTCAATTTGTAAACAAACCAAGTAAACAAGATTGGTTGGGAGTTAAGAGAATATTGAGATATTTAGCTGGTACAATAGAATTAGGAATACTTTATACTAAAGAAACAAAATCTATGATTGGATACTGTGATGCTGATTGGGGAGGTTGTCTTGAAGATCGAAGATCATATTCTGGATATGTATTTATGTTGGCAGGGGGTGCTGTGAGCTGGAAATCTCAAAAACAAAGAACTGTGGCACTTTCATCTACTGAATCAGAATATGTTAGTTTATCAGAAGCTGTAAAAGAAGCAATATATTTAAATGATTTATTGACTGAACTAGAGCAAGAAAAATTTTTGAAAATTAAAATATTAATTGACAATCGTGGAGCTGAACAACTGGCAATGAACTCGATTTATCATGCACGTACAAAACATATAGATATTCGTCATTATTTTGTTCGTGATGTAGTTGATGAAGGAATTATTAAATTACGTCATGTATCAACTAATGAAATGGTTGCGGATATTTTAACAAAAGCACTGCCAAGAGAGTTACATGAAAAATTCACTGAAGGATTGGGACTTCAAATTATTTAAATTGTTGAAATGAATGTCTTGAGGGGGTGTGTTGGAATTACAATACATTCATTCTTAAATTAAATTACTTAAACTTGTTTTGTTTTTGTTTATATAAAACTATTATATTAAATTCAATTGTTTTATGTCAATAAGAAATCAGAAATTGTAATTGAATAGAAATCAGATAGTGTAATTGAATTGTATCAGTTGTATCAGAAATTTAGTCTGAGGACTTTCTGTATAATTTCGGTCTGAGGACTTATTGATTAATAAAATATTTAATATATAACTGTGCATATAATATCTGCTTCAATAATAAACTTTTACATTTTATGTTAAAAAATATACATATAAAACGCAGCTTTCTTCCGATTTCTTTAAGGCCTTGAACACACTGCGATTTAAACCTCAGCGATTTTTTCCGCGTAGTTTTGTAACACATGGAATTATATGAGCATGCACACACCGCAGGTTTTTAATTTTCTTTGTGTTACAAAGCCGCCAGGAAAAATCGCTGAGGTTTAAATCGCAGTGTGTTCAAGGTCTTAAATCAAGCTACAACATTATTTAATATAGATCAAAAAGTGGAGATCTTGATCAAAAGTACCAGATGTTTTGTAAAGCGGAATCCAAGCAGATGTTGATTCTTGTTTACTCGGTGGCGAAGTCATCCTGTGCATCGCCCGTAGTAAATTAAATACAAGTAATTTGAAGGGACCTTGAAAGACTTTTAAATAGCTACTATTGGCTAAATATAATTCGATATTATTATAGCTGATAAACCCCTGATAATCACGCAACAATTCTTACCATTGATATTTGCATTCAAATAATTAAATAAAAATAAACAAAATACATATTTAAATTATTTAATCTACATGAATGCATTTGAAAAACATTTATAAATAAGTAATTTGTTATTATCAAGTGTTTTATTTTTAATTAAATTGCTAATCAAATATTTTATTATTGTTTAAAAGTAACATAAGTTAAAGAAAAGAACTATTCGTAAAATAAATAGCTTCTGCGTTTTATAGTTAGTTTATGATATATAATTGTTGTAAATTCTTGTAAATTAGTCTTCCATCGGTAGTTATAGAAAGAGAAATGTTCAGTTCTTCACAAAACTGTTTGAATTATACAAAATTAAATATTTTTAAGCTTCCTATATTATATCCTCCTCCTCCTATATTATAATGTTCCAAGTGAAAGCGATGTGTCAGCGATTTGTATGGTGGCTCGAAAACGGCTCCGCGTATTTTCTTGAAAATTGCTTATTTCGTAGAGAAAAACATTCTAAGACTTTTGGCGTCCTCGGATTTTCCCCTGAATTTCTTGGAAACCCGTAATTTTGGAAAAATAAAAAAAAAATGTTTACTTTTTGCTCTATTACTTTTAATTCGTAAAAGATAGAAAGTTGAAATTTGGCATGTGTATTACGGTGTTCAATGTTAACATTTTTTGAAAATTAGAAATTGAAAAATTGGAAAAGGAGGCGCTGAGAAAATTAGGGGACCCGGTAGGAAACTTTAGAGAAAACTCAAATTTTGGATTACTTAATAAAAAATATGTTATTAAAAAAAAAATTCAAAAATTTTATTTGGGGGCACGGGGGCGGTTTTTGCCGAGGGTAAAAATTGGGCTAGAAAGTTGAAATTTTAAATATGGGCTAACTTTGGCACCTAATTTACAAATCGAAAAAAAATCCCATATTTTGAAAAAAAGTTGGTCAAATAACGAATAAATTTAAAATATTTTATATTTTGTTAAAAAAAATATATTTCTTTAGTTAATTTGTATGAAAAATTATTTTATTATTGAACGAGTTAAATATTCCAATTTGAAAATAGAATTTAAATGAAATTTATTTTGTTGAATTCAAATCATACGCACTAAAAAGACGTCGCTTTAGTAAGGCGGGGGTAAGGTCTAGTATTTATTATATGGTTTTTTCATCTTTATGGAATATTTTTAAATGATGTCATAATCATTCTCAACAGATCGTTATTAACTGATATACGCTGGGGTAATACCCTAAATAATAGTTAAAAAACAGGTCATTTGAAAGAGTATACCATAGTTACTCATAATTTGAATTTTAATAATTTCCATGATTCATATTATGTAATTTAAAGTTCATGACTGTGTAATATGTTCTACAAACGTGTTGCGTTTAGTTGCTGCACCGAACAATAACAATGTGGTGCACGTGTTTTCAAAAACAATTGTCCATTGTTGAGGACCAAAAAGCTCATTCATATGAGGTCGCTGCCATCGCTGGCACTGGTCATTGGTTCAGGCAATACCATATGTCCTATCATTGGGCGGGTACGGGCAACTTTACCCAGATTAACTTTTATCATAGATCCAATATTTATTTAAAATTACTTATTACGTTATTGACTCATTGATATTGAGCACTTGTTTGCGAAATTTCAAATGGAATGTGTCTATCAAAAAAATAATCAAAGCAATTCCATAAGAAAACATACTTTTACAAAATTAAATAGAAAATTTAGATTAATTTTACATTTTAATTTACTAACAGGTATTTTTTATACAATTTTGACGTGGTATTTATCACTACACCACCAACTTGGCAACAACCAAACCCAGAATATATAGTATCGGTCCGGTGATCGAACCAGAAGATACAACAGTCAGTGTTCAAGCATTAATTCGTCGGTTTCACTTCATTCAATTTAAATCTATTGCATTCTTGTTATCTTTATAAAAGGATTGCTACTTGTAGTTGGTAAGGCCAATCATTTTACAAGAATGTTTTCATTATTCATCTCAAGTATGGAGTAGTCATGGAGTACGTGATTCATTGAATTGTTTCTTGAAAACTAAGTAGACGCACACACACACACACACACACACACACACACACACACACACACAACATACACCACATTCAACACCTATACTAGTATGCTATAGTTGTTCTTGGATATACGCATAAATGTAAATTTCTTTTATTGTGTTATTATTTTTTAAATGAATTTATAATAATGTTAAAACATCTAAACAACGGGCTTGTGTCCTATGTCTTAATTTCTATAAAAGTGTACTATATATTGATAAAGTGGGTTACTAGAAAATGTTCACTTATTTTTTAATAACTCCTTATATGTTAAGAGATATTAACAATTAAAAAAGTCATTTTGTCTCTTTAATTATTAAAGGGATTCAACATCACAATCCTTGTGTAAGGTTACCAACCTTACAGCTCATAAATCTCTGCTATATGTATTTATATATCAAAATATCAAATTTTATTTACAGCTATTTCAAGGAACAATCAAATTTCAATATTATGTCTGCCTTCCCAGTAAACAATTTGGTGAAGTGCCCTATTTAGTGACGTTTCTATCACTATTTCACTTCAATTATAGTTCGCATCAACTTTATCTTCATTTGTATTCCGACAGGTGGAGTAATTTCGCCATGAAAAAATGTGAGAAACTGAACTATAAATGAACTCTTTTATGACAAAAAAATCATGACGCATCTTCAATATGATGTCAAAGTGACTCCAAAATGTTTACTGGGTTAGCAGGGTTAAATAAAATAAAAACTTATTATTCTTTTGATTATTTGACTACCAACAGCTACAGAACATTACCACAGCACTGACCTACTCAACAAATAACTGACGTTAAAATGCATTTCACGTTATACAAATATGGCCGACCATTTCTAGCGCTAAAACTACAATTCAAACTTTTAATTGCTATATCTCCGTCAATATTTAGATATTTAATAAAATAAGCACGTCAATACACATTTATTAACATCAATTTCAATCAACAATTCAAAAATCGACCACTAAAAAATGAGGACACAAGCCCATTTTTAAGTTTATAATGTGTCACTTATAAACATAGTATATAGTATTGCTTAAGTATGATTTGTAGAATTAAGCCTCATTCCCACTCACTGTTTTGATATTTAATTTACTGTTTTTATTTAATATTAATTGTTTTTATTTCTTTTAAAAGTAAATCCTACTGCATTTTGACAGATTGCCACATTTTGGAGGTTACAATATAATATAGTTTTTCTTAATTTAATATTTTTAATTTATAACATTGGACCTTGTAAGGTTCTAAAAAAACTAAGAAAACTTAAAAAATAAATTAAATTAAAAATGGTACTGCGAATGACTACGCGTATTGCCATATGCTAAACAATTTAAATTAAATACAAAATACAAAATTAAATAAAAGCAGTAAGTGGGAATGATAGTTAACACCAGGGTCCTGTCTTGATTTGAGTCTGTTCGACGAGGGGCCCCAAATAATAATCTCGCATCTACAAATGAATTTGTCTCGGACCGGCTCTGGTGTTACTTCTTGTACGAGTACATACGCCTGTATGCATAACATCTTCATAACAAAAGGATATATACGAGTATATAGTAAAAGAATCTACTAACTCTGAGTCAATTAAAATGTAAAACCGGATGAACGAGAATGACAGAGCGACGAATCATGACTGCATCAATGATTAACGGACTAATTACACCTGGTTCATATCAAATGATTCACTTTTCCTGGAATTTACGGAAAGATATGTTTGCTATACTAGAGAGAGAACCCTGCTTCAAGGTCGATGTTGTTGATGTATCATATACCAAACATCCCGCCAAACAATTACTGAAATAAAAATACAAATAAGATGCTAGGTATTCACTGCGTGGTATTGTTAAATATACAGGCTGTGATTTCTATATCACAAGCTGTAATGCTGCGCAACATTACTTACGAGTAAGTACCTGTCATTAAATTTACTGCAAACACACAAATTGATACCACTGTTAAACGATAGCTACATTCCGAGGCGTCCTTCGTCTCTCGCCCCTCGCGTGGACATGAGCCCCGCTCACTGTACTTCTGTCTTGTCAGCGTTTGGTTATCGAACAGAGTGTTCATCAAGTAAAACTCCAAAAGAAATAATTAAAATGATAGACAACATAGTGGTCAGAATGGATAGAGTATAAAGCCTCATTCCCACTCACTGTTTTGATATTTACTTTACTATTTTCCTTTAATATTGTAATCTAAATTTCAGGTTCTCGTTTAAGCTTAGTAAGCGTTTTAATTTAAGTTTAGTTAATTTAGTTGGTGCGTATGCACCGTTAGTAATATAAATTTTGACAGTTCGACAAAATTGTATGTGAAATAATTAATATTGCTGTTTAATAACAATTAGTAATAGAAATTGTTTTCTATTCTATATTTTTCAAAAACTGACATTAAATTTCTTTTAAAAGTAAATCCTACTGCATTTTGACAGATTGTCACATTTTGGAGGTTATAATATAATATAGTTTTCCTATTATATTATAGTTTTAATATTTTTCATTTAAAACATTGGACCTTGTAAGGTTCTAAAAGAATTAAGAAATCTAGTGGGAATGATACTTAAGCGTCTACACATGATTCGGTTGTAATAGCGATATAAAATATACAGTTGCTCTTAGCTTGGTTGAAAAAGAGAGAAACTAATATTTGCCATATTTCTGTCCTAAGTTGTCATTTTACATTACCGAGACGCGAATAACAGCGAATTGGTTAAAGAAACAGACTTGCTAACACGTTGACCCAAGTACGCATCTGAATTGTTGAGCATGCAAGATAAGATAGCCTATTTGTTTTTACACATTCTATGTAACACGATAAGAAATCAAATTTACAAATTCCAATAAATAAACAGAACATATTTGTTATTTGCATTAAAATTTAATATACAGGGTGTCCCAATATTCAACGATAAGCCGGCACCAGAGGGTGGTCCTGCTCATGACTACACAAGAAAAAAAGAAGAAAAAAATTTATCTCATTTTGTTTAGGAATTAGAACAAAAAAATTTTTTTTTTCGAATATTGAAACATCTGAAGATGCTTTTAACTACCATGACCACAATTTTTCAAATATTTCTGATTTTCTTTTTGTATCCATCTTACTGATCATCCTCATACTGAAACAATCATTTTATTTTAGACTTTATAACTCGCTAAACACAGTTGCGTTTGTTGTCTTTAAAGTTTATGTAACATAACAAAAGTTAGCGTTACGTAAACAATATTACCTAATATACAACGTTTTGTGACCTATTATACAGTATTTAAAAAAAAAAAAAAAAAAAAAAGAAAGAAACCTTTGCACATTAGCATGCTGATAATACACACTTATAAACACATACTTACAAACACAGACATACTTATAAAACTTGTTAAGAACACCTTTTCAAAGATTTTAATATTTTTATTGAATAATATAACATCGAATTATGGGCTGGCAGAACATATTTGAAAATGGGCTTGTGTCCTATGTCTTAATTTCCTTAAAAGTGTACTATATATTGATAAAGTGGGTTACTAGAACCTCAAATGTTCAATTATTTTTTAATAACTCGCTATATATTAGGAGATATTAACAATTAAAAAAGTCATTTTGTCTCTTTAATTATTAAAGGGATTTAACGTTGTACAAAATTCCAAATGCATGAGACCTCACAACCGCTATGTTGTTTCTCTTTTATACAAGAGAGCGTAAAAGAGATATATTCTTGACAAAACTCTGACAAGTTTACAGGTTACCAACCTTACAGCTCATAAATCTCTGCTCTATGTATTTATATATCAAAATATCAAATATTAATTACAGCTATTTCGAGGAACAATAAATTCAATATTATGTCTGCCGTAACAGGGTTAAATAAAATAGAAACTTATTATTCTTTGACTTGACTTGATTATTTCGACTACCAACAGCTACAAAACATTACCACAGCAATGACCTACTCAACAAATAACTGACGTTAAAATGCATTTCACATCATGCAAATATGGCCGACCATTTCTAGCGCTAAAACTACAATTCAAACTTTTAATTGCTATATCGCTTTCAACATTCAGATATTTAATAAAATGGACACGCCAATACACATTTAATAACATCAATTTCAATCAACAATTGAAAAATCGACCACTAAAAAATGAGGACACAAGCCCATTGTAGGTCTGTTGTAAGTTGTAACATTGAAAATGAATTTCCCATGCATTTTGCTGAGTTATAAAAATATATGTATAAATGTTTATATATGTACAGATCTTAAGAATATAATCTAATTTAAACAAAATTTAATCTACTAAAGAAGTCATGTATTCCCAGAAAATAGTTATGGTTATGATTTGCAGGTGGCCTTCGTCTTAGATATGGGGCAAATGTGAAATTGAAACCAACAAAACCAACAGCATCTAAGGCTAAGTCTAAAGTATCTTTCTCACTCACTGATTACTGTTTTAATTAAAGTAAAAAATCATAAAACGATGGTCCAGTATATTAGTGAGACAACTCTGAAAACCGAAATTTAAGTTTAGTATGCAGTGTACAATTGTATCCTATTTTTGTTTTAATATTCATATAACTTATAAATCCAACTAAACAAAATGATATTGCAGATAAACTTGTCAAACACTTGTCACTACTAAAATGCATCCAACTCGAATATTTTTTTCGCCGTTTTCTTAAAACTTAATATTTGAAATTGTCTCACTAATAAATTGTACGATCGATCATACGTAATTTATTTATTATAGCATTTACATTTGAATTGCGTATTATTGTTTATACGAATACATATGTATATCAGTTATCCCACGAGGTATTTCGCAGTATTTTTTATTAAAACAGAATTTAAAAGAAATAAAAAACCTTGATGACTAAATTGTATCACTAAATTAAAATCACGTAACATTTTACTGCAGGAGGGAAAGAGATAGCAATATCCAATTACAAGTATCAATTGTGTACGCGAACAATTACTCACCGATTTGCTAATATTTATCTGATTTTAAAGGACAAAGGGTCACACAGAGCTGTATCGATTTACCCTTTAAATTGGCGACCACAATAGCCAGATTTCTTTCATTAAAATATCGTGAATTATAAAAAATAACTAACGCCGGTTTTACACAAGAGAGACAGTTCTTGAAACATTTTTGTCTTTAAAAACTGTTTTAGTAAACAAAACACATTCCCATCTGGAGTTGGTAAGATCAAAGGAAAACACGTTTGTTGGTGTTTTTAGTCTGCCTGGTTTGAAAATGCAGTTTTGTTTTTTGTGAACATTTGCCATTGTCAGTTGTTGTTTATCTTGTTAATAATTTTTATGGAACGCACTGAAAAACACTAAAAACAAAACCAGTCTGTTCAGTTTGAACATTCTGTTTTCGAAAAACGGAACTGTTTTAAAATAAAACAAAACATGTTTTTGTCAAAACTGTCTCTCTGGTGTGAAACCGGTATAATGTTTTAAATTTTGTTGGATAGTTACTTTAAGTCCGTATCTAAAATATTAGTGTAAAACAAACAACTGAATTTGAAGGTTAGATACAACAGTTTAGTTATATCCTGTCATACTGTAATATTGTTTGTGAAATATTAAGATATTAAAAAAGGAAAATGACATGAGCAGGTTCTACGCCGCCATGTCACCTGACCTTTCAATGACATCTTTTACTTTTTGTTTTACTGAGTGTCTTTCTTATTTCTGTAGTCAGTATATTTCCGTAATGACTTCATGATGTGATGTATGAAAGTGTGAAGTGTTTTCCCCCGGTAAAGTGAGGCCCTCACCTTAAAAAAGCACGTATTTTGTTCACAAGTGATCAAACAAACACGAGTGCTGGTCCACGATGATATAGTGGAGTGCTGGCGAACCGTTTTATGAACCCGTATCAAAAATATAGAAATAATACTAGTGGAATTGGTACTGTTCCACAAAATCCTTCTTTAGGTTCCACGCGAAATCAATTGTATCTAGTCAAATTTAGTTCTTACCCGAATCAATTCTAGCCATGATTGACTGATATAGTTCAGTATATTGCTTTAGTACCTGTTAATCTTTCAGAAGATATGGACTGTGGCTTTAGCAGGGACGTAACTAGGATGGGGCAATGACCCGAGGTCCACAAGACAGGGAGTAAAAAATAAATCAATGAAATCGAGTATTTCCATGGCCTTATTAGGCATAAGATTGTACTTCTGAAATTTTTCATTTCAAATATTTATTTTAATTTAATATTGTAACTGTATTAATAGTTATATCGACTGTAGAGTCAAAAATGTCAAATATCATCTTTGGATAAATGGTAATTTTAGTATAAAGTGAATAGAACGCATAAATCGAATATTTCACTGTATTGTTGGGAACAAATTTACGAAGGGTGGGAGCAACGTACTAGAAAAATATGTTTCATTATTTAGCCAGAGTGCACATTTTGCGTCTATGCCCCGGGGCCCATAAATATCTACTTACGCTCTTGGCCTTAAGGATTATAGTAATCCTGCAAATGAAAACGCCAAAGCAGACGTATTGCACATAAAAAAATATCATGCATTTGATTGACAATCAAAAAATTCGCTGCCCTTGCAATATTTCTATCAAAACGCTGAATGTTGAAAACATAATGTAATCACATAATAAAAAATATGCTAAGAATTAAATATTTTGGAATAGGCAATTGGGCAAAGAGAACAGACGCCAAGATCTCTGTCAAACTAACCGCTAAACACAAAACGTAAATGTTACATAACATAAGTAAAAGTAAAATGTTAAAACGCGAAACCTTGTAATAGCTTATATGTTATTTTTGTTTTGCTCCGCTCTTTATTTTTGAAAAACTATTAAAACAAACATTTAATGTAAAGTAGATACCGTGAACAACGCCTCAATAAACGACTGCGGTATTACCGAGTTCAAATCTCAGGTCAGCTGAGTTGTCACTGGAAATATGTTCATACCGTAGCAATGATAGTATGCAAGTACTTTTATAGATTATTATTCAATAGGTTCAATAATACTTCGACAAATACTTATCAGAGTATATTTTATATAACTGAATATTTTATACTTTTGTTTGAAATGACATTTAAATATTCTTTAAATATTATGGAAATGATGTTAAACAAAATAATTTTAAAAAATATATTACATACCTTTATATAGCAATTACAATAATATGTTCCGCAAAAACAAATACTAGTTATAGTCATGCACTGTGAAACTTTTTTTAATTATTGCATATAGAAAACTTGATCCTGGTTGACATAATTAAAAACTTTTAGTAAACATTGTCCTACAACCACTCGCACACACTCTGCTAATTTGGAAGTCAATTTGTAACTAAAGCATTAATCCATGTGTTTACAAATGATTCATATACGATTCATGGTAAATGAAAGTGGGAGGGGAGGAGAGTTCAAACATTTAAACGTCGCGCTAATTTTTAACTTGTACTTGTTGACATTTGTTTTTATAGACTCTTTGAAAAACTTATTAGTTATATTTCTAACATCATATAATATTAAAGAATTAATTAATTATTATGCAGGTTATATTTTTACTTTCTTAATTATATATTTTATATTAAATAGTATTAATAATAGTAGTAATAGTAAGTAGTAATAGTATTTTTAAATAGTATTAAAAGTTTAATAATATTAATGAAAAATTTCGCTACATTGAAGTGAAAACGAAAATTTCTTATATTTTACAGAATAAAGAAATACTTTTGTAGTAAATATTTATTGCAAATCGACAGAAATAAAATAAAAATATACCTATGATTTTAGAAATGTAATCTATATTCTAACCTTTATATTAACGACAACCTTTAAATATGTGATATACAAGTTAAAGTGTTAAGCGATAGATGTCTCATAAAACAAATTAGTTACTTTTTGTGGCGTTATGGCATCGGCGCTTTTGAAATACTAAATAGAATCAAACGGCCTTCTGCAACAATTCCTTCCTTTTTCTAAAGACACTTGCAAGATGCAGAAGGTACGTAAATTTTCAGTGAGAAAGAGTGTTTATTTTTAATAAATAAAGTGAAGTGTTAATAAAAATGTGATATTTTTACAATTATAGGTAAAGAAAGAACCTCTACATGCTGTTCAAGTATTTGGCAGAAAGGTAATTATTAACTAAATTTATTTCAATTTGTTTACACGTGTTATATGTTTTACTTTTAGTACTTTTTAGTGTAAAATTCCTTCATTGTATCATTATTTAAGTTATTTCCAATATTCGATTAGAAGTTAGTTTTTATGTTCAATTCCTATTTAATATTTTATTATTTGTTTTTGAAATTTTTGAGGTTAAAAATGCTCCTATTTCAAAACAACATATTTGTTTTAAGTATTCTGCTATAGCGCATTTCAGATATGTTATTGAGACTGTTTGTGCTATTGTATTCAGAGTATTAATATTTTATAAAGATTAATATTGATTATCATATTTTGTATTTAGAAATCTGCCACAGCTGTCGCTTATTGTAAGCGAGGACGCGGTACACTTAACGTAAATGGCCGCCCCTTGGATCAAGTTGAACCTCGTGTTCTTCAATATAAACTTCAAGAACCTATTTTACTTTTAGGCAAGGTAAATTAAAATAAGGAAGTACACTTATACACATTAATAGACCTAAAAGTTATTAAGGTAGATTTAGTATTTTAGTTTTATTTTATTTAGGAATGTGAATTATACTTTTTCTTTACGTTCATAAAAATGCTACTGAAAACATTTTTCTAGACATTTACTTAAAGATTTGATATGAATCAGGTTAAACATGTATTGACATAGTTCATGTATTTTTTGCATGATTTATGATAGTTTGAAATTTTAATGGAATTATCTTATTCCGGACAGGAGCTTTCTATTGTTAATGGCAATGATGTTTCCTTATTCCGAATATGAATTTCTTTAAAATCAAATATATGACTGATGCCATTAATTTTTAAACTTACTGATTCAAATGTAAATTAATTATAACCAGTTTTTTAAATTAAATGTGTTTTTATTTACAGGAGAAATTTGCTGGAGTAGATATTCGTGTTCGCGTTAACGGTGGAGGACATGTAGCTCAAATTTATGCTATCCGCCAGGCAATTTCAAAGTCTCTAGTAGCCTACTATCAAAAATGTAAGTGCTGTTGAAAATAAAATATATTGTTACTATATTGATACTATAATAGATTTTTCATATCCTTTCATTCCAAGGTGTTTTAAAAATTATTTTAAGTTCACTATTTCACAGAAAGGAGATTAAAAGCTGATCCTTTTTACCAACCAAGCATTGATATCAATTTAATGATTGGGTGTAGCATCAGAACATTTTTTGAAATATTTAAAATACTGTATAATACGTTTGTGGTTCAAGTTAACCGAGAAAAGTTCTACATACAATCTGTATTTTATTAAATTATATTATAGATGTGGATGAAGCATCTAAGAAGGAACTTAAAGATATTTTAATCCAATACGACCGTACATTACTTGTTGCTGATCCTCGTCGTTGTGAACCCAAGAAGTTTGGAGGTCCAGGAGCTCGCGCCCGCTACCAAAAGTCTTACCGTTAAGATTATGTATTTTGTTATACGTTATTGTATAATATTTAAATAAACTACATTTTATTCAAATGTATGCAAGCGTGTATTTTTTCGTTTTCCTAATAATTTTACTACGTCGTAGGGTTGAATTGAAAGGTCTTCAGTAAGTATTTTTTACCAATATATATTTTAAATATTAACATAAATACATGGAATATGTTAGTAAGTATAATGAAATGCGTTTTAAGAATTAAATAGTTAAGTACATACTATAAAGCTTTATACAATATTAAGAAATACTACGTATTCATAGATTAATTACTGAAAGCTTCAAAAGTTTAAACTACGTTAATTATTTACGTATACTGTACAAAATAATAATTATGAAATTTACAATAAGTTATTGATAAAATATGAATTATCTTATTTTAGTAAATAGGTTTTAAAATTAGAATCAAATTTAATTCGAACATGCAGTATTTATTTCGGTAGCAGCACCGATAATTTCATCCGTTTAAAATTACGTAAATATACAAAACTTACGAGTGTATAAAATGTAAGTGTTTAAAATATTAGATTTATTTGCTATACCAAAAACCCTTTCATATCCAAGGTGTCTTAAAAATCATTTTAAGTTCACTATTTCACAGAAAGGAGATTAAAAGCTGATCCTTTTACCAACCAACATTGATATCAATTCAATGATTGGGTGTAGCATCAGAACATTTACTTTACAATTACTATAAAATATTTTCAATGCTATAATATTAATTTTTTTCTTTTAGCTATTTAAATACATTATTTGTATGTATACACATTTTGTAATATGTATAAATCTTATTAAATTATCAAAAAACAATACATGGATCGTTTATTTTTGTAAATTAGTTTTAAGAAAACCCAAAAACAATACAAATGAACGCAACAAATTTGAAAATTTAATGTACTATTGTTCGATATAGAAAATAATATCTTTATCAATAAGCATTTAAATTAGTTTTAACTTAGAATCAAATTTATTTCCATAGCAGCACCGATAATTTCATCCGTTTAATATTATGTAAATCTACGAAACTAGTGAAATGAAATCTACGAGTGTATAAAATGTAAGTGTTTAAAATATTTTAGATTTATTTGCTATACCAAAAACCCTTTCATATCCAAGGTGTCTTAAAAATCATTTTAAGTTCACTATTTCACAGAAAGGAGATTAAAAGCTGATTCTTTTACCAACCAACATTGATATCAATTCAATGATTGGGTGTAGCATCAGAACATTTACTTTACAATTACTATAAAATATTTTCAATGCTATAATAATAATTTTTTTCTTTTAGCTATTTAAATACATTATTTGTATGTATACACATTTTGTATTATGTATAAATCTTATTAAATTATCAAAAAACAATACATGGATCGTTTATTTTTGTAAATTAGTTTTAAGGAAACCCAAAAACAATACAAAAGAAAGCAACAAATTTGAAAATTTTATGTACTATTGTTCGATATAGAAAATAATATCTTTATCATTAAGCAATAAAATTAGTTTTAAATTAGAATCAAATTTAGTTCGAATATGCAGTATTTATTTCCACAGCAGCACCGATAATTTCATCCGTTTAATATTATGTAAATCTACGAAACTAGTGAAACGAAATCTACGAGTGTATAAAATGTAAGTGTTTAAAATATTAGATTTATTTGCTATACCAAAAACCCTTTCATATCCAAGGTGTCTTAAAAATCATTTTAAGTTCACTATTTCACAGAAAGGAGATTAAAAGCTGATCCTTTTACCAACCAACATTGATATCAATTCAATGATTGGGTGTAGCATCAGAACATTTACTTTGCAATTACTATAAAATATTTTCAATGCTATAATATATTTTTTTTCTTTTAGAGTAATTTTAAAGCTATTTAAATAACATTATTTGTATGTATATACATTTTGTTTTATTTATAAATCTTATATTAAATTATCAAAAAACAATACATGGATCGTTTATTTTTGTAAATTAGTGTTAAGAAAAACCAAGAAACAATGCAAATGAAGGCAATATATTTGAAAAATTAATGTACTATTGTTCGATATAGAAAGTATTATTATCTTTGTCAATAAGCAGTTAAATTAGTTACTTATTTTTAAAAAGCAGTTTTAAAAAGCATTTTTGGTTTCATATGCAAGTCTTGTTTCACATAATAGTCAATCTAAAAGATTTGGTAACTTTCAAACATCTTCAAGCAATAATTACAGCCAGGAGACTCATCCTATGTTTTTTTTATAGCGATCAAATTAAATTTTCTTTGTGTTGATTATTTACATGTTCTAGTCTAGTAATACTGTTAAAAAAACATTAAAATTGACATAAATATTTGTTTTGCATTAAAGCGTGGTTACGCTTTGTAGAGGTTTCATTTCAAGATTGAAGAGAGTAGTTGAATTTCGATTGTACAGGTGATTCAGTATTTTCATGAAAAATAAAAGTAATTTGAATCATTAATATTTGCATAATAATATTTACTTTATTCTTTTGAGATTGAAACTAGGGTTCTTAACAATGATCAAAAATGTATACTTACGTGTGCTATGTACATGTTTCATTAGAATATAAATATGGTATATGATCAGATTCTGTGTAATTATGAGTTGACTGGTTGTAGAGTATGCAATCTACTAATAGCAACGTGCTAAGTGTGTTAATCTTTTCATAGTATAATTTTATTGATTGTTCGAGTGTTGTCGAGACTTCATGTAATTAATTAAATGCCAAAAAAAATGCAGTAATAGCTAATGGTTGGAAAATTATATGCCTTGGTATTTGATAAATTGACTCTTACAGAAGATCTGGTTCAATTTTAGCGCCCATCCTACGTAATGCAATGATCATATTAACAGCCTTAATCCAGCGTTTCTTGATTACATATCGTTTTAGTTTAGTTTTTGTTAATAACAGTTCGGTATCTGAAGTAGCTTCTCCGAGCCATTTATGTGAAAGTGCGTTCTCTGCGTTCATGCGACTTCTGAAAAAATAGAATTGAAAAGAGAAATGTTGCATGAATTATTATGTATTGTATTTATAATAAATATGAAGATTTGGTTTTATTACTTATCTTTAATTTACTTTAAAGTTTTAATGTGACATTATATTGCTTATGAATTATGATTAAAATTAAAACGCTTTCTTGAAATATTTTCTATTTATTTCTTTAAACATTACAATAATCAATAATATAACCAACATGATTTAACTTAAATTAGGTTTGAATCTTGAATATAATTCCGTGGGAAGCATTTTGTTATTAATTAATCAGTTGCATATTGGATTATATTGGACAATTTTATTGCTTAAGTATATTCCCTTAACACTGCACTCCACCCATCTTACATTTAATTGGAATTATAAATTAAAAATTACTTAATATATGAAATAAATAAAATAGTAATTATATCGGACTTGATATGTATGATAATTATTTATACAACAAAGTTTTTGTTTTTGTCTTTTCCTATAATTTTACTACTGTATTCTGCTGAAATTTGTGCTGATAGTTTTTTTCTTAACAGATATAGTCCCTTCAGTACTAGAAGATTTAGATTTATCCGAAGTATTATTAAGGCTTGTTTGTCGTTGAAAGAATGTGTTTATGGAAGACATAGTGCGTTGTCTTAAAGCATTCGATTCGGACCAATCCATTGAGACAGACTGATGTCTTCCGAGTCCTTTGCTTTTTGTATTACTATGCGTGTCCTCCCATTTTCCAAGAAGATGGAGCAAACAATCTTTTGTATTACTAGCGTTTTCTTCATTGTCTCCAGGAGGATTTTCTAGTTTAGAAGGATTATGATAACTTTTGGGAAATTCCTCTCCAAAGAATGTTGAATTTTTATTCGGTGAACCTAGAGGAACGTCTCTGTTCATATTTGTTACACGAAATTTAGTTCGCCGGGCCCAGGGTAGAGTTGTCTCCTCTCCCTTTTGGTCGACATGTTTGCAATAACCGTTCGTTATATTTACACCAGCCGTTCTGGTTGGTTTTGGAGGTGGGATTGGTTTTACTCTCTTGAGCTCATTTTCTGGGAGAGGAAGGTGATTCTTTAACACGTTTGTCACGGTGGAAGACTGAGTTTTGGATTGGACGGAACTTGTTATGGAATTTGATTTACTAATAAACTTGGTAACACCATTTGATTTGGAAGAGATGACGGATTTACTGCTTGAAGACATTTCTTCAGGATTTGTCACTGTAATACTTTTCTCAGTAACTACATTTGACTCAGTCGTATTGTTACCGTTTGATATATTTTCACTGTTGTTGTTTGTAAGATCGGTGTTAATTGTCGTTAGCATAAATAATCTGTCAGATAACTTTTTAATTTCACTTGCTAAGTTCACTTTGCTTCCAGAGTCTTTCCGATTTACAAGGCATGAACTGTCAGATGCTCTTCTTTCAAAATTCTGAAAATAGTCACTTGGAAACTGTTTGTTATGTGAACCTTGGTCAAAAGCATAATGAAATTCTTCAGCTGGCTTTGCCGTCTGGCTGGCATCCTGTTGCACTACGGACTCCGGTGAAGAGTGGATGGATCCACATGGTGAAGGGGAGCAACCTGTTAGGGACTGTTTAGACGCTGTCATTTCTATGCTGTTCTCAACACATGGCACTATAACATGTGCGGTTGTGTCGAACAGGTAGGGCGAATTAGGGTGCTCGGCCCACCGCTCCACAAATGTTCTCAGGTTGTCTTTAGTCATATCCAAATTGTTATTTGGCACTAAATAAGTTGGTTTAGGTGGAACTTGCGGCTTGGGCGGTAGAGCTCGTTTCCTTTTAAGCCAAGGGTGCTCAAGGCATTGGGTGGCTGTCAACCGCCGTCTGAAGGCATACAAGACCCAACTTAGAATATTATATCATATCACAGTTATAAATTTCGACAAAAAGACAATTCCCAATTTAGTAAATATTTTTTTAAATCTCACTTTAAATTCTGTATACAGGAACAATTGCCAGAAGTGATATATTAAAAATATTTAGAAAGAATGTTCTTCTATTTTGATTGAAAATCACTAAGTTGGGTCTTGTCGTACCTTGCGAAAGCTAGCACTTGATATTGTTACATTTTAATTAATTAATACTCACGGTTGATCCTTCAGCAAAAGTTTAGCTATGAAATCCTGCGCCTCTGCGGAAATATCGTTGAAGGCTTCATCGTCAAAATCGTATTTGGCAATAGTCACATTAGCCATCGTCTCTACGTCTGTTTCGCCCATGAACGGAGATAGTCCAGAAAGCCTATAATTGAGTGTTATGTCTTTGTAATAAATTTGTATATTCGCGTACATGTACGATTATTTATTTATTTACACAGACAGTCGCTATAATTACTTACAAAACATAACAGATGACGCCCACGGACCACATGTCTGTGCCAAAATCAATTCTGTCAAAATTAACCACTTCAGGAGCTACGAATTCCGGTGTTCCGAATAAAACTTGAAGTTTTTTGTCAGGGTCGAATTTTCTTGCCAATCCGAAATCTATTATTTTTATACGATTTCCAGTTTTAGTAAGACATAAAATATTTTCTGGCTACAAAACAAATTTATTACTTTATTTTAATGGTTGTTTATTTTCTTATTACTATTTGCAATAAATGCAAACCTTTAAATCCAAATGCAAAATATTTTGACTATGAACAAATCCGATTCCTTCGCATATTTGTTTCATAAATACGGTGCAAGACTTCTCTGTTAGAACGAAATCATCATCGATAACTCTTTCAAACAACTCTCCTCCCAATATTCTGAAATTGTGGGAGTGAAATATTAGTTTACGACGCTTCAGAGTTATCACTGTAATGCTACTATAGCCAAATTAGTAAATCCACGTGCCACTTGCATTTAACAAATTTGGATATCGTTTCATAAGGAACCTCTTAATGTGAATACAACAAGACAAGACTTACAGTTCCAGCACGACACACATCATCTTGCCGTTGTCAAAAGCGTCATACAACTGGATCAGTCTTGGATGCTGCAACATCCTCATAATCTCCACTTCCCTTTCTACATTTCTTCTTTCATCTCTTCGTCCTGTACTCACGAATTTTGCAGCTAGCTCTAAGCCAGTACTTTTCTCTTTACAACGGTAAACGGTGCCAAATTTACCCCTTGGAAGAAAATATAACATTATTTCTTATTAAAATTTGTGTCATTCAAAAAACTACATTAGTATAATATCTCTTTAAGAACGTGCAAAATGAATCTTAGATACGCTCTCGGTATATATTTTAAGTTAGATGTTTATATAAAAATATATTTAAAATAATCATTTAATAGTTTAATGGCCTTTTAGAACGTTACTGTTTCCTGAATATTAATAACTGGTATTACAAAGTGCGTCATTTAATAACAATAGGTTTATTGTAAGTCTATCAACAAAATCTAGTTAATAATGTTTGATTTTGATTACCTGCCAATTTCCGACATCATTTCATAAAATTCTTTGGCGTCTACACCTCGCTTGATAGTGACGTCGCGGTACGGGAAGCTCGGGTCCAGCTCTGAAAACATCATTTGGTTACGTAAATAATAACCTTTTACGGTTTAGTATTAAAGGTTTTGATTTTCAATCAACGGTATATTTTCTGAGTTATCACTTAACAATCGTATTCAAATTTTGAACTCTAATTTGCAAAAGTTGAACTCTAAATTTGTACTCAGTTCGTGACGGATTGTCATTGGGATTTACATTGGGGAATACAGTGACATTGAAATAAACAGCGAAGGAATGATCGGGCACCAGGCCAGACTCAGGGTACAAACTTAGAGAATTACAATTATGCCAGTCGTCAATGTCGAATGTTGACTATCTATAAATTGATACAAACACAGCCACAGCCACAGCGACAGCCATGGGTCGACTGTTGTTAACATCGCAAACAAATTGCAATTGCGACGGACTGGTTTCGATGCAAGCATAACTTGCATATGATTAACATGCTGACTTTCAATTATTTCTAAATAAGTTTGGGACTCCTATTCGTAAACGCAAAAACAAACCTGTAATATTTTCAAGGCTGAATTGTAGCTTAAAACTAAAATTAGAGTTATGTCTGAATTCCTTGCATTGACAGATTTGAGAGCTATAGATACTAATATACAGAGATGTGCACAAATGCTTTTCAAAAACATTTAAATACAAAATGCAAATACCTCGTTATTTTCCTATTTCAAATACAAAATAAAAAATAAATTTCATGTTAGCATTTAAGCTTACTTTTCAAAAAATAGAATACTCTTTATGTTACTAATAAAAAAGTATTTTTTATAATAATATTTATTTATGTATATATATTTCAGTAAGGAATATATTGGAGTGACTGAACCTTTAAATATCTTGTCTGATTGTCTTGTAGTAAAACAAATAATGAACGAGATGATAAACAAATTTAGGTAAACGAAAATCAGATGTCTTATGGTGGGGGTATCAGGAAGGATAATAAAATAATAAGCACATTTATCATATTAAATTTGAATTATTAAGACAATTGTGCAGATACTTTAAGATCATAGATGGTGCTAACCCAGTAAACAATTTGGTGAAGTGCCCTATTTAGTGACGTTTCTATCACTATTTCACTTCAATTATAGTTCGCATCAACTTTATCTTCATTTGTATTCCGACAGATGGAGTAATTTCGCCATTTCTAGCCGATAAAGTAGACATTTTATATGAAAAAATGTGAGAAACTTAACTATAAATGAACTCTTTAATGACAAAAAAATCATGACGCATCTTCAATATGATGTCAAAGTGACTCCAAAATGTTTACTGGGAATGTTCGTGGGTTTTTAAGTTAGTATTCAAAAAATAATGTTTACTGATTAACACTATGAAGTAACAAAAGTGAAAAAAGTATTTTGTATTTTCCATATAGGAAATAGGTTTGCAAAAGGTTTCAAATAAAATAAAAAGTTCTATATTCTTAAAAGATATTTAAATACAAAATAGAAAATAGGTATTTTAGGTCAAATACATATGTATTTGAAAAACGCACATCTCTGCTAATATAGATGTATGTATGCATTTTGTTCTATGCTCTGTCTATGGCTTACAAAAGTTTTCAATTTTCGTAAAAACTGTCGCTTTCTATCTCAGCTGTTGAAAGATAACCGTGACAACAACACCGTTTGACTATGTTAAGGATATTATGTGGTCATACAGAGGCGCATTGCGTTTTCAAAGTTTTAAAACCAAGCCCGAGATGTATACAATTTGAAAGAAAATAAATCATTTGTTAATTTATAGTTTTATTTTATTGAATATTTGAAATTTTAGCAGAAGTATTATTATGTTTTATTGATTCGATATTATGTTTATTTGAAGTAGTATTATGTTTTACTCATATAGTAGCAGCAAGCTTAATAGTAATATCTTCTTTGATAGTGAGAATAATTAAAAATGATTAGAACATCTGAACAATAGTGTGTGATCAACAGGGATACATTTCTTTTTAAACCTACTGCCAAGTGTCTAACATAACAAAATTACCTGTAACGACTTAAGGTATTTAGGACAAAAGTAAATCTATCCGTTGTGCGTGCATTATTTATACTAGGTTTTGTTTAAGTAAAGTATTACATGAATGTAAGGTACCATCCATGTAAAATCCTGATGCTAAAGCACACAGATGTACGTTTTTCAAATACATATCCCAGTAAACATTTTGGAGTCACTTTGACATCACATTGAAGATGCGTCATGATTTTTTTGTCATGAAAGAGTTCATTTATAGTTCAGTTTCTCACATTTTTTCATATAAAATGTCTACTTTATCGGCTACAGATGACGGAACCACTCCACCTGTCGGAATACAAATGAAGATAAAGTTGATGCGAACTATAATTGAAGTCACATAGTGATAGAAACGTCACTAAATAGGGCACTTCACCAAATTATTTACTGGGATACTCAAAATACAAATACAAAATAGTAAATACCTATTTTCTATTCTAAATACCTATTTACAAATATACCTAAATACAAAATAGTAAATACCTATTTAATCAGTAAATATTATTTTTTGAATATAAACTTAAACATCACAACACCAACATTAGCACCATCTATGATCTAAAAGTATCTGCACAATAGTCTTAATAATTATAATCAGAGATGTGCCTATTATTTTATTATCCTTGCTGTTATCCCCACCATAACACATCTGATTTTCGTTTATCTAAATTTGTTTATCATATTTTCTCGTTCATTATTTGTTTTACTCCACATTTCTTACTGAAATACATACACATAAATATATATTATTTTACCTACTAACGTTAACACTTGTCCGTTTTAATCCCTAAAACTACCCCAACTACATATAAATATTTTATCCTTCTACAAAATAAAAATAATTTCTGATATAACTACCTGCCTATACTTAAGTTATCCATTATCAACGAACAACATTGTATTGGAAATACGATGATTGCAGTATTTAAAAGACAATAATACTAATATAGATTCTTTAATTAATTATGCATACATAAAGAAAATATGTTTAAAATATAACACCTGTTTGGCAAGTTCTGCCACAGTAGCACGTCTCTTTTTGTTTGGTGGAATGATACTGCAGTATCATCAGGTCTCAGCTGAGACCTCATCGACGAAAAATAAAAGATAAATTATTTGAACAAATAGTGGTATTAAAATCCATGACATAAATAACATATATTTTTTGTAAATTCTCATAATTATTACAAAAAATAACATTTATATTAGTAACATAAAGAGTTTTCTATTTTTTCAAAAGTATTTTTAAAATACGTATTTTGTATTTTGTATTTAAATACTAACATGAAATTTATTTTTTATTTTGTATTTGAAATAGGAAAAAACGAGGTATTGGCATTTTGTATTTAAATGCCTTTGAAAAGCATTTGTGCACATAAATATTATTATGCATCTTTATTAGGTAAAGTATTTCTTTATGAAAATCCGTTTTCTTCAAGAAAACTACGCAATTATTTGTATATATGATAATCGTTATACAATTTATCACAGTTTATATAAAGGTTCAGTGTTAGTTAAAAAAATATTTATAATATAATTTAAAATTTACAAAAAGAAACATAACGTCTTCTATTTTGTCACCACAACAAACAAGTCAAATATTTTGGCAAAACGTTTTGTCTTTGAAAACATTTGCTTACTAAATTTAGATTTGGTTTATTTTTATTCGTAAGATTTGCTAAACGGGCACAATCGAGTATTCTTCAAAAAACACATTTTATTAGCATTAGGTTTCTTATGAAACTCTGATTTCATGTTTCAAGATATAACTTATGAACTCATGGCCACTGACGCAACGAACGGTCCATTGAATTCCCGACGAAAATCAATGGACGCCGATGATGATGGAGACGCAGACGGTGATCATTTTCCAGCTGCTAAGTATGATTATACTCGAAATTATAAGAACAAATGAGCCGTAAATATCATTAAATGTATCTATTTTAATGGGCTTGTGAATGCTTTTTTTAAGAGTCGCCTTTATAATTTTCGATTGAAATAAATTTTAATATGTATATTGGCGTTTTTATTTTTTTAAATATTTTTTTAAAATATTTATAAAAGTTGACAGAGTTATAGCTACGTCAAAGAAGAAATAAGTAATCGACATTATTTTTTCTTTTTACAACCTTCATAATATAATACTTGATGGGATACACGAGGCAGCTCTTAGTAGCAAATGACGTATTACATACCTTTATTCTGTTGAATGAGATGACAAATCGTCAGACGTACCATGCATTTGAATTTTCTACAACGTTGAATCCCTTTAATAATTAAAGAGACAAAACGCCTTTTTTAATTGTTAATATCTCCTAAAATATAGCGAGTTATTTAAAAATAATTGGATATTTGAAGGTCTGGTAGCCAATTTTATCAATATAGTTCCGTTTTATAGAAATAAAGTCTTGCTTTTTTGCACTACGTGTTACGTGTTAAGAATCCCTTTTTAAGGATTGAAATACGAGTAGTTATGAAAGACCGTTTTCACATTTAGTATATCTTTAGAATCATAAAACAAAATCTTTTCAGGAAAAATTAAAATGTATCCTCTTCCCATATTATAATGTTCCAGGTGTATATTTATATGTTTATATGTTTGGTTCGAATTCTGTATGGTAGATCGAAAACGGCTCCAGGAAAGTTTTTGAAAATTTCCTATTTCCTAGAGAAAAAAATTCTAAGAACTTTGGCGTCCCTGAATTTTCCCCTGAATTTCTTGGAAACCCGTAATTTCGAAAAAACTGGAGAAAAGTGAGCCCTTTTTGCTGTATAACTTTGTATTCGTAAAAGATAGAAAGGTGAAATTTTGCATGTGTATTACGCTATTGAATGCGAACATATTTCAAAACTTAGAAATTCGAAATTTTATAAAGGAGGCGCCGTGAAAATTGGGGGCCCGGTAGGAAACTTTGAAGAAAGCTCAAATTTTGGATTGTGTAATAATTGAATATCATATTAAAAAAAAAAAATTCAAAATTTCAAAATTTTATTTGGGGTCACGGGGGCTGATTTTGTCAAAGGTAAAAATTGTGCTAGAAAGTTGAAATTTTGTATATAGACTAACTTTTGTACTAATTTACAAATCGAAAAAAAAATAACAAATTTGAAAAGAAGTTGGTTACATAAATTGAAAATATTTTTTATTTTGTTAAAAAAAATACATTTTTTTAATCAATTTGTATAAAAAATTATTGGTTATTATATGTAAAATTAATATAGAACGAGAAATATTTCAATTTAAAAATGTAACGAAAATTTGAAATGAAATTCAATACACACACAAAAGACTGTCGTCGCTTGCAACGACATTTTTAATAAAATGTTACATCTTTTTGGTGTACTAGGTTTGTTAACATTTGTCATTGATCATCATTGCTTCTGTAGCTTACTCGCGCCTAACGTTTAATACCCCTGCATTAAATAATAAAACTAAAGCAATTATTTGAAAGTTCTAGACTAAAACTTAACGTTAACTTTGGTTAGTTCAGAGTCGTATTTAGTTATAGTAAAAATGTTGCCAGAGACGTATTGTAATTAATGACATATTTACTAGGTAATTTCATGATTTCATCGGATGATTCATAAATTGATAAGCAGTATATTATCATCGAAATGTTCTTATCACATTTAGTACTGTAATAAAGTGATGTTAGTAATTAAGTGTCCCTAGTAAACAGTTCATCTTTCATTGTTTACTTTGATGTACCTCTACCTACTACTTCACGCACCTGTTGCGTTATCGTTTCAGTTGCTTCATTTATGTTAGTGATATAAATATGTCTGTCTTCATCACTTTGGTAGGCAAGTAGAATCAATGTACGTAAAGGGGGTTTACACGATCAGCAGGGGCGGCCTTAGCCATTGCGAGGTCCCGGGTGGCAGAACTTTGCGTGGCCCCGGGGCGGCAGATCTTTGTGAGGCACTTGTTATTTGTATAATTTATGTAAATTGTAAGTAAGTATTTTTGATGATAATTGACGTGAAATAAAATGTTATATTAGAAGATATATAAAAGTTAACAAGCACAAGGACGACAAATATTCAAAATGATAAACTAAGGCACATGAATGCCTTAAAAGAAGACGCAGTGATTTTAGTGGGATTTCTAAAGAGCGCGAGATTCAAATACATATATAGTAATGAATTTTTCTACTTGGGTTGTTGCGCGAGGCCCTGGGCGATTGCCCTACTTGCCAACCCCTAAGGTCGCCTTTGACCTTAGCCATTGACCATTCCCATTCAGATAACGAGTCATTTCATTTCAGGTGTGTTCAGATTGAAGTAATATTCCACTTTTTTTGAACAAACTGTTTATCTGAATCGGAATATTATCTCATCCTGTAAAACGTCCTTAATACCAGTTATATTTCGTCATAAATTATTTTAGATTGAGATTAAACAAAATTATTTGAGATTGATTTAAATTAAGATTGGATTTCGATTCTTCAGATAATAGTACTTAAATGGTTATATACGAGGATGGATCAATAAGTTTCCTTATTTGAGCACAAGTAGCCTTGCTAAGGGAAGTTGGCATTACCACACTGCCTTCGCAAGTTTATCCAGCCAAAAGTGAAAAATTCGAATAAACGGAAACAGCAAATACGTTTAATACAAATGGATGTCAAATCAAAACTAACTCATGAATTAATTTGAAATTTTCTATGGTGTCGTTTGAAAGATGGTACTTAGTAAACAATTTGATGAAGTGTCCCTTTTTGTGACGGTTGTATCACTATTGCTCTTCAATTATAGTTCGCATCAATTTTATCTTCATGTCTATTTCGACAGGTGGAGTGGTTTCACCATTTGTAGCCGATAAAATAGACATTTCATATGAACGAATGTGAGAAACTGAATTGAAAATGAACTCTTTCATGACAAAAAAATCATACGTATCTTCAATACGATGTCAAAGTTACTCCAAAATGTTTATTGTGTACTAGACGATGGTAATGTCAAATTCCCTTAACAAGGCCATTTGCCCTTAAACACAGGAACTTTATGATTAATTTTTGTATCCGATCTCTCATGATTTTAACTACACTAAAGTTCAATTAACAGTTAAAAAGGGAGAACAAAATCAAATATGTTCAAAGTACTTTTCCCCGAAGTGCATACACAATTGACAGAGGCGGCCTTCGGGGGTGGCAAGTAGTGCAATCGCCCGAGGCCTCGCCCTATCGCGGAGCAACCCAAGTAGAATAATTCATTACTACATATGTATTTGAATCTCGCGCCCGTCTCGCTTTATAAAACCCATTTGAATCACTGCGTATATCTTTTAAGACATTCATGTACCTTAGTTTATCATCATTAATATTTGTCGTCTTCGTGTTTGTTAATTTTTATAAATCTTCCAATATAAAATTTTAAAACTCTACATTTATTTATTTATAACTTTTACATTTCTCGTCAATCATTATCAAAAAAAAAATACTTTCAATTTACGTAAATTACACAAAGAACAAGTGTCTTGCAAAAATCTGACAAGCAAGGGCCTCGCTGAACCAATTGATAATAGTTTTAGCGCTAGAAATGGTCGGCCATATTTGTATGACGTGAAATACATTTTAACGTTAGTTATTTGTTGAGTAGGTCAGTGCTGTGGTAATGTTTTGTAGCTGTTGGTAGTCGAAATAATCAAGTCAAGTCAAAGAATAATAAGTTTTTATTTTATTTAACCCTGCTAAGGCAGACATAATATTGAAATTTGATTGTTCCTTGAAATAGCTGTAAATAATATTTGGTATTTTAATATATAAATACATATAGCCAGATTTATGAGCTGTAAGTTTAGCAGCGGTTGTGATGTCACATGCATTTGGAATGTGTACAACATTGAATCCCTTTAATAATTAAAGAGACAAAATGACTTTTTTAATTGTTAATATCTTTTAACATATAAGGAGTTATTAAAATATAATTGAATATTTGAGGTTCTAGTAACCCACTTTATCAATATATAGTACAGTTTTACATAAATTAAGACATAGGACACAAGCCCATTTCGTGCAAATTATTTGCTAGATTACGTTATATGGTACTAGTCTGCGTACGCCCTCACTCACTATTATGGAATGTTCGAATAAAGAAAATATTTTCGTTGTTTATAAAAGTTACATTCAACAAATTATGTAATTCTATTTAATACCTGATTATAATAATTAGTTATTTTCTTGATCTTGCGAATGTTATTCATCAACAAACCAATACTACATGTGTTCACAGTGTATGTGTGTGTGTGTATGTATATGTTATACGAGGTCTGCAACGTATAAATTAATGTAAACTGTAAAAACATTTAATAAACAAATATCTTACACTAAAAATAAAGTACACTCGTATTTTTTTTGCTATTAGTACTTATTTATGTTTTGTTTTTTGGCAATGTTGTAATGAACACTTTTATTACATGCAACAAAAAAGATTTTAAACATATTGTTTGCATGTCAGACTGCTTGTTTTCTTTAGAATGCTTTGGATTCTAAAAACATTTTTTTGTATTGTAGTCCTATTAAAAGAACGTAAAATAAAAGTTCACTGGCAACGTGCATCGAGTATATAAACAACAAACACGTAGCTTGAGTGATAACAACAAACGGAAGTTTCAGAATATCATTTTAACTGGAAAGAATTAACCTAGAGTTTAGAATCTCTGTAATGTCATCTTATCACTTCATTTATATTTCCTGGATTATTGTTTACTTGAATACAGTTTTTACTGGTTTCGTAATATCCAAGACAGAAAAGTCAGCGAACCAACGAAAACGACAACAGAGCAGGAGCAGTAGTGAGGAGCAGTGAGGAGCAGTGAGCAGCAGTCCCTGAACTAACGATGTTGGAATGCTCAGTCAGCTCAGTGCTGTTGTATTTTGACTTTGTTCCCAAGATAACATGATTCATGACTTCAATACACAAGTGAGAAGCCAGCTGGATATTTGCCAGCACTAGTTACAAGATAAGGGAAAGGAGACTAGGGGAAGAGGGTGCGAAGATCTTCGACGACGAAGGAACCGCCGCGTCGTCGACGTCAACGTCAACGTCGCCACAGCCAATTTATAGAAAGAGGTCAGTTTGTGTAGTGTGGCAACAAGTTATTATAAAAAATCAGTAGCTGTCAGTGTAAGAATATCACGTGTTCGCCACGAGACGTGATACAACCTTAATTATGATTCAATTAATATTAATTAATTCTAACAGCAATAATTAGTATTGCGCGTTAAATATTTACAAATATGAAACATGTGGTGAGTGCCTACTCGTAGTACTTGATTTGAGGTTATGTTTCTTGTTGTTGTTACTCGTGTAACGTACAGGGAAGATAACATGAAGCTGAGTATTCACCAAACGTGCATAACGTTTGTCGATACCGGAAATACATCTGTGTCATACATCTCGTTTTAGTTTTGTATACCTTAACTTAGGTTAGGACTATTTCTAATTATTTTGAAAATGTCTATTGACTTTGCTTTTATTTTTATTCTCACATCAAATGTAAATTACTGTCTTTTTGAAAACTGAATTAGGTACTTTGACATTAGCACCTTTATGAATTGTTTATCTGTCAAGTGACGTAAAATGTCTTGAAATATAAATATTATTCTTACCTCCTACAGGATCCGTTTCGTCAACGTGGATCATGTTGAGATTCGCTGCTTCTGAAAACATAAAACCAACGTCAAAATGTCATTCACTTGAAACTTCTTGTTCTACTTTTATTATTACATACGGTTCAAGTTCAAGTTACAATTCTTAAAAGGATAGAGTTAAAATTGATAATGAACTGCAGAGACATCAGCAAAATTTATTGCAAATTTAACTTTACTACAGTTTACCCCCGTCGCAAGCGACGACTGTCTTTTATGTGTATTGATTTGCATTTCATTTCAAATTTTAATTCCAGTTTTGAATTGAAATATTTAACTCGTTTTATTCTAATTTGAGATATACAAACCAATAACTTTTCATATAAACCGACTAAAAAAATTTATTTTTTTCAACAAAATAAAAAATATTTTCAATTTATTCGTTATTTGACCAACTTTTTGTCAAAATTTGTGATTTTATTCCTCGATTCGTAAATTAGGTACCAAAGTATATATAAAATTTCAACTTTCTAGCCCAATTTTTCACCTCGGCAAAAATCGCCCCCAAAAAAAATTTTAGAATTTAGAATTTTTTTTTGTAATAACATGTTTTATTATTAAGTAATCCGTAATTTGAGTTTTCTCCAAAGTTTCCTACCGGGCCCTATCGCGTAAACATATAAACAAAAACTTTCAGTTGGAACATTATCATATAGAATTAGATAAAAATCCCAACAAAAGTATAAATAATAATAAATGTTTGGTGTTCAATTATTTCCAAATGTCCTATACAATTTCTATCGTCAATTCAAGATAAGCTTTATCATAAATATTTTTATAGCGTGCATCCGATATGTTACCTGTCAAAAATTGAACTTTGTTAACTTACGGAGTCGATTTCAAAAATCATAAAGCCGTGTATACACGATGGTATTTGGTAATTTGGTAAACAAAATTGCAATTTATTATAGAATAGTAGTGCAGGATATGACATCAGCAGTCGAAATGATTTTTCATAAACTTTATATCAACTTTATTAATTAAAGAATAAAGAGCAATTTATTTAGTACAACTTTTTTGTATCTATACATTAACACAAATGTTTCTTTTATAATCAATGCCACTATGCTAAAATGCACTATTGCTTTTTCAAATTATCCAGAACTTCCGGTTCCGAAATCCGACGGCGGTTAATTTAAACACATTCACAATCACTTGTAAGGACCACGGCGACTGTAACTCCTTTAAATAAACGATAACTATAATATTAAAGTATTTTACTTAAAGGTGATATGTTTATTGCAGCGATAATATTATAAGTGACAAATAAATGATGCTGTAACAGAACTGTCATTCCCCCATTCCCGTCGGACACTCGGGTTATCGAAGCTCGTAGCCGCCTCCGTCTGGCTTTGGCATTTGTAAGTATTCCTAGAGCTAGAGCTAGAGCTTACTCTACGTGAAATAAAAATATGTTCGTGGACATTTGAGTTAGAAGTCAAGGTCACATTGTACTTTTCTCAATGTACCGTATGTACATCATGCACCGCGTGCCATGTGCTCAATGCGAATTGCGAATTGCGAATTGCTATAGTTGAGCGCATACCGTGTCGCTATGCAAGTGTTTATTGCCTGGTCCGATGCGATGCGGGGAACCTTGCACTTCTACATTTACTTACTGCATCAAATCAGGCGATTGGTCTTGGTGTTGTCTAGGTATGACTCACCGCGTCACTCAAGAATCAAGATGTGATAATCAGTGCCAGCCCGCCGTTGTGACCGTCGTGGCCGCTGCCAGGGATGAACTAGGTGCTTAACTAGTGTACCATATTACGGAAATGGTTAGATGCAGATTTAATCTATGAATCGTTGTGTAATAAATGGGGCGTTGTGTAATAATGAGCGAGTCCCAATGGTGCAAATTTATGTTACAACATATTTCACGTGAATACTATGGCTTCACACGAGACGAAATATGGCGAGAGTTAAAAAAATCTCGCCTTGCTCTCGTTAGTTTACAAAAATATAGGTATCGTTTAAGTATCACAGTTGATCAACTGGTTCAATTTCACTTAATGCATCATCACTTTCAATTAATTAATCTCGGCCTTTTTGTCAGGTTGACACTACTAACACCTACACCTACACTCAACGACATTTTTGCGGCAAAATTTGTTCAAACTGTCTTCTTATTTTCCCTTAAAACATTCGTTTCCGTTCGGCTACAAAATGTTGTAAAAGACAAAATTATAAAATAAAATATTTAACAGATGCTTGTTTACCAGACTTTATATTTCGTAAATTTACGCCCTAACCTTTCTTGTAATAAAAAAAGGTTGAAGCTTTATGTTGCTGATAGTTTATTTTTGTAGCAAATTTTTTTTTTTAAATAACGTCTACGATACCAGAAACGAGGCTCTCGAGTGTCGCCGTATATTGTCTCGGTACCGTCTCAATAGTTTTCAGAAATGTCGTCGTCTAGCTTTTACGAGACGAGAATATTCTCGTGGTCATGTGAAGCCATAGTGAATACGTCTTTCGGGAGTTTCTGCAAAAACTCATGTAAGTTATAATCTTCAAGAGACAGTTCTCCTTTCAGATGTTATGTACTAAGCACATGAAATGACCGTCTTTTGCATTTTTATCAGTCTTCAGAAATGTGAAAGACCATGAAAATGCTGTATATACATTTAACCACCTAGGAATAATGACAACGATTTTTAATAAAAGCTAAGCAATATTTGTACAGAATCAGTATCTCAGGGTTAGATTTTTGGGTTTCTGGATTTCCTGGTTACATTTGCTCCAAGCGTTTTCTTTTTTGTTTATATAAACACTGACTGCTGCTTTCAACACTTGTGTATGGAATTCCTGCCATAAGAATTCAAGCAGTGTTATTTATAATGCAACTATTTTAATTTCTAAGTTTCGAGACTCTTATTATACTATCTTTAAATATAGAAAAGCAAGCTGTTGTTAGTAGCTTAGGTGCTGGTTATTTTATTCAGTTTCATTTATCTATACATTGTGACCGCATTTATATAGCATTAAGGTAACATTTACGTCAACATGTATCTTCATTCATGGTTACCGTGTAGGTTTCGTTTTCCTACATTTTATTTTTATAAAAGCAACTGTATTAAAAAATGTGAGATCATTTTAGATCCGATTTGTCATGGAATTCGACCGTGTGCTATAGAAGTAACGACACAATGGTTGCAGTGAAATTATTTACAAAATAAAATGCTTCTGTATATGAATTACCACTTTTATTCAATAGAAATCAAAAATATTTATATAAAATATGTTTAAAAATAAACCTGTCGCGCTTAGAACTGTAAATCGTGTAGCTGTAAAAAAATATCACGTAATGAAATAAATACGAGAATATGAACATTGAAATTAACCGTCCGTCAGTCCATTTGACTGGCCGTGGGCAGCGCTGGTGGAGCAGTCGCTTTAAGCGTTGTATGTTGAATCGATATTAATGAATTAAGGATTACAAAAATTGACTCCAGAATAAATAGCAACTGTTTATACAGAAAACAGAAAGTAGAATAGATCTTTTTCTTTCAGGCGACTTGAAGAAAGGAGTTTACGTTAACAAAGCGACAATAATTCAACAGTTTTACTTCGGAAATGTGTTCAAAGGTATATGACACCGCTGCCTAATAATATATTACCATCAAGTAAATGCAAAATTTAGACCGTCTGCACACGGGTCGACTGATTGCAAACTAGCCGCGCAACGAAAACGAAAAACGAGCCATGTCGTGCCGTGTTTCGTGAATCTATAGAATTTTTAACAATAGCATAATAGTGGATTTTATTGTGTCGTATTATGAGGTATTTGTATGTATGTATTTAAATACTTTTGAACAGTATTTGTGCACATCTCTGCTCATGATGTCACCATCAAAAGCATGCAACGTAATTGCCCTACGACCAAGAAACACAATCGCTCAAAACCAATTTGAAATCAGTGCCATGTGTTTTATCTCACTCGTATACACGTGCGTTCTTTCACTAACAACACAGTTGCAATCTCATTCGGTTCGGGCAGATTCGGGGTTCGCGTTTGCAATCAGTCGACCCATGTGCGGACGGCCTTACAAATCTATATACAATTGCGTTGGTAAAGGTATATATTTAACCCGAGTAAATTATTTTCATGACCAAGCAACGAAGTACAAATTATACACTACACTGTGTGCAGTAAATCATGATTTGATTTCCCTCTACTCCTACAGTTTTGCGATGCCAGCCTATATTGGCCAGAAATTTGCGAAATATTGTGCAGAAATTGTATCGGTATGTGTACATTGAAGACAGAACTTTAGGTATGTAGTAAGGGCAGATACATTCCAAAGTAATTATGATCACTAAAGTGTGTTCGTCCGGGGGAGGGGGTTGATGTATAGTGGTGAACCGAACACTGTTCGCCGTGGCACGATGGGTGCATTGTCAACGGATTAACCCTTCTCGCATATCACCACAGCCACAATCTTAACGGGTTCCCAGTCAGTGATCGAACGAGAACTGGTGCGTTCAATATGGTATGGCCGTGGACTCCGTTGACCAAGCAACGGAATCAGGCTCAGCATATCTGAGTTTCAATAACTTAACGATCTCGGCGACAGTGCGAACTATTTTCTTTCTATGATGTACTTTTAACTTGAAGTTGCGATTTCTAAATTATGAAGTGTAACTTTTTCATTATTTAAACAAAAGCATGTAAGCATATAACCTTTTATTGTTTACTGTTTTTAAAAGTTAACTTAATTATCAGATAAACAATTAACTATAAAATAATTATTTTAATTGTTCTTATTGCTATTTATTATCAACAATAAAAAATTGAATACATACAATGACATTTTTTTTGTGTTTCGATAACAAGGAATTGCAAGTAAAGTTTGAATCATCTTCAATTATGTTTCAACAAATAATCATTACATAAAAACGAATGCATTTTCCGTTATGCAGAAATCACGCACAGCTTTTCAAAAATTAGATAACCAAAGCCCGTAATGTTAGTTCGGCTCTGGAGCAGTGCCGTATCAATGATACGGGCCCCCCGGGCTATTGGAGCCCCAAACGTGTGTAAGCAAATATTCGTTCTTTTTCTTCACTATTTGAAATCATTAATCCTGTTTCTAAAGCATTACAGCATGAAATTAATGACTTACAGAAAGCTAACATTTTACTAAGTAATCTTTTGAATTGACTGAGTGAAATAAGAAATCAAAATTCATTCCATGGTTTGCATAAAGGAGTCCAGAGATCTAGCAAAAGAGGTGGGAGTAAGAACTGTTTTTAAAAATAAAAGATAACGAAGCGTTTTTTTGATGAGCTAAATACAGTAAAGACATGTCAGTTGATCTTTATGAACAATTCATTACTTTGAAAACATGCTTAAAATCTGAAATTCACAAAATTCACCATTAAAGAAGTCATGGAATTATTGCTGATAAAATTCAATAGCCTTGCAACCAATTTTCCGGAGGAAATAACAGCATGCTTTCTAATCTTGAACCTTCCGGTTACAAGTGCAACAGTTAAACGAAGTTTTTCGAAATTAAACTGATAAAAATATATCTAAACACTTCTATGGGACAGGAATGGCTATCAGACTTGTCACTATTGTCTATAGAGGCAGAAAATTTAAAAATCGTCTTCAACTACAAATGATTTAATAAATAAGTTCGCCGAACAAAAGGCAAAAAAAGTGTATATTTGATTTGAATTGATTGGCTAGTTTAGTTCCTACGAGTATTAATTGTAAGTAATAACGTACAAACAATATATAATTATTTTAATTCAATGGGAGCGTTTTTGTGAAACATTTTTACCCATCATTTTGGCCCCCCAACAAATTTTGATACAGGGTCCTTCTAAGGCTAGGTACGCCACTGCTCTGGAGATACCTATAGCTTGCCATGAATTGTCAGCATATGGCAGAATGTGTCAGTAGAATTAAGGACTACTATTAAGGCACTAAAAGTAATATTGAGGAGCCACTGAAGCCAGTATTTTGCGCTATAATATGTTGGTAGTTATCTCCTATTTCTTTACGATTTTATTTTCATATAATCAATGATACGACAAAGTTATAATGATACTACAAATACTAATATTGGAACCAATATCAGAACCAAGCATTAAAACATCGCGGCTACGCTATCGACAGCAGAACGGAAAGCTTACCTGTTGTTTCAGATTCAGACGTTGAGCAATCTGACAGTTCAGGGTCTAGTTCAGTTTCATCCATTGCACTTTATGATAATACAATTATAGTCTATAATTAACCTATCTTTTCACTTCTGTTGACACCGAACTAAGGTATTCGCGGTATAAGGAAAGACAGATTATGCGACACTGATAGATATACTTCTAACGAAGTGTATTTATTTAAAGATACACTGCGAACACTGCGAATGGAAAACATGTATACCGAAAACTGTAAAGAAGATTACTTACACATTTTATACGTAATTATCTATAAAAGATTTGATAGCTTATCAGTACAATTATAAATTAAACAAATTCAAACGATTCCTGAGTACATTTCTATTGAGAATTGTTGCAAAAGGTTGTTAAAACGAATTTATTCTGCATCAAGATAATATTTTTTTTATTAAAACGTAAAAATGTGTTAGCAAATAACGTAAGAAGTTAGACCTTCCCGGAGAAAAAGTTTTTACAATAAACCCCGCTAGAAATGCTGACCATAACTCTGAGTGGTTTGTGCTTCTTGCTGTAAGATTCTAAAATTTGATAACTGGTAGGCTGATATCGGAATTACGATTTGCGATATTGCGAGTATTTTTTGCGATTAGTTCCGTCATTGTAGAGTATAGACCATTGTTTCCAGAATTTGGTAATTGTATTTTTTAATCCAATTATTGTTTTTATTACGTTTTATTTAACTGTGAAATAGTATTACAAATAAATATATTTTATTGATATTGTGATTATTGTTACAAGTAATGTTAATGCTCCAAAGCAAAAGGGTGCTTCTCCATATGCTACTTATGTATTGATGTAACATTTTCACAAAGTTTGATTTAACCAACAAATCACAAAGAAAGAAAGAAAGGGGTGACAGGTAGCACTAAATATTAACTACAATTTTACTATCAAATGGGCTTGTGTCCTCATTTTTTAGTGGTCGATTTATCAATGGTTATAATAATAAATGTGTATTGGCGTGTCTATTTTATTAAATATTTAAATATTGACGGAGATATAGCAATTAAAAATTTGAATTGTAGTTTTAGCGCTAGAAATGGTCGGCCATATTTGTATGACGTGAAATGCATTTTAACGTCAGTTATTTATTGAGTAGGTCAGTACTGTGGTAATGTTTTGTAGCTGTTGGTAGTCGAAATAATCAAGTCAAGTCAAAGAATAATAAGTTTTTATTTTATTTAACCCTGCTAAGGCAGATATAATATTGGAATTTGATTGTTCCTTATAATAGCTGTAAATAATATTTGATATTTTGATATATAAATACATATAGCAGAGATTTATGAGCTGTAAGGTTGGCAGCGGTTGTGATGTCACATGCAATTGGAATGTGTACAACGTTGAATCCCTTTAATAATTAAAGAGACAAAAAGATTTTTTTTAATTGATAATATCTCTTAACATATAAGGAGTTATTAAAAAATATTTGTGAGACATTTGAGGTTCTAGTAACCCACTTTATCATAGGACACAAGCCCATTGATTCACGCTGCAACTCAGTATATCAAGTATTTTTTGGATGTCTGTTGTTTCGCTAACAAGTGTTTTGTGTTTGACGCTATTCGCCATTCATCATTCGCCAGCGCTAGTTATTTTTGATTTTATAATTACAGTTACAACGGAGCATCACATCTTTTTAAAGATTTTTTATGAGTATATGAGCTATTCTACGTTCTACGATCCCAGTTTTAAGCAATCTGGCAAAAACATTAGATGTGATATTCTTATAGGTTTTAGTCAAATAAAACAGCAGTTCAGGAAAACACGAAATATTTATGTTAGAACATAGAACAGCTCCGTCTCGGCGAGTCGGTGAGTCGGTGTTAGTGTTCTTGTTCATTTAACCACGAGTATTTATTCATTTAAGTAAATATCTTGAAGTTAATTAATTAAAACAACATTCAGTAAATATTTTATACAGATATAACATTCTAAGTCTCCATCGTTCTTTGCTAAGATTAACCACTCTGTATTCTGTATTTTGAGTTTTGCATGCTTTTGAAATAACACAACCCGCTCAACACATTTATCCAAGTCAACACACACACACACACATGCACATACAATGGCCGAATGTAATTTTTAAAAGTTGGGGATACGGTATTTTAAAAGAAACATAAATATTATTGGTAAAGTTAATAACAATTTACTAATGAATGTCGATATCGTTAAGTCGACTGCATAACAAACTTCAGAATACTTAAAACTTACCTAGATATAATTTAATACAGCACCACTGTCTTATAAATATGATTAACAGCCACTATTTGAATAAAACAAGTAAACTAGAGTATCACAAGTTTTGTTGTAGTCTGATGTCTCAAAAGACTAAAGACGTTTTTTAAAGTAGATATAAACGCTTAGTAAATACAAATGTCTCGACTAGAAATGCGGCTCAAAGATTGCAAGCGCCTAGCTGCTTAGTCTCTGTTCTAAAAGATCCAAAATTAGAATCAAGATCGGCGTACCGCGGCGCGTCTTTTCGGATATTCGTATTTTTGTTCACCGTTCCCGTTCAGCGTTCAGCATTCGTTATTCGGGTTATTTATTCGTTCAGTTTTGTTATAAAATCAAAGAACTTCGTTTACCGACTTTAACTACCAACGTCTAACGCCTAACGCCTAACGTCTACCGTCTATCGTCCACTAGCTAGTAGCAGCGGCATTCATAGAACACACGAACTACACTAATCGTTGTTATGCCATTGCTTTTATGTCTGCACTCTGCATAGTCGCGGAAAATGCCGAAAACTTAAGTCATACTTCGTACGAGACATTTCTAAACATTTACAACACTACAACAATTCAACAAGCTATTGAACATTTACTCGAAATAAATATTTATATTAGGAGTTGTGTTGGGAAGTACTAATTATGTATTTTATATTAAAAAATGTTATAGTTAACATGCAAACTTATTTAAATATTCAATAAAAATATCAAACCTAAAACACAGTGACGCCAGATTTCTGTGTCTTTAAGTTCGATCACAAGCGATTTTATCGCTTTGGTTATTGTCAAAATAAGTTGATTATGTACTTTTAGGCCCTCCGCACAAGAGTCGACTTATTGCAAACTAGTCGAGCTGTGTTTCGTGACTCTATAGATTTTTTAACAATAGCATAATAGGGGATTTTATTGTGTCGTATATGTATGTATTTAAATACTTTTGAATAGTCTTTGTACACATCTCTGTTCATGATGTCACCATCAAAAGCATGCCCTACGACCGAGAAACAGAGTCGCTGAAAACGTGCTCAAAACCAGTTTAGTTTCGTTCGTGCCGTGTGTTTTTTCTCATTCGTATACACGTTCGTGCTCTCACTAACAACACAGTTCCATTCTCATTCGGGCAGATTCGGGGCTAAGGTTTGCATTCAGTCGCCTCATGTGCGGACGGCCATATAATCGGCTTAGTCGATATACATCAGTACATTGTCGCCTCATACATCATACATTGTCAGTAATAAGTCGGAAATAGGCCGACGTTAATTATTAAAATATATTAAAAATGATTAAAAGCACAGTAGCCATGAATACTGCCTCAATTTTATGTAATTTATATTAAATTTACAAGTTCATGTATCGTATCTGTAAAATGTCTGTAAAATAATTGCATTAAAGCGGCACAATTAAAAATCTTTTACATTATCAGTTAAACACATAATAAATGTAATGTACTTTATTATAATCATAATGTATACAAGTATGTAAATTTCCTTGTTAAATAATAATGAAATAATACATGCAGTTAAAATGGTAAACAACGAAGAACAATGTATATGTAACAATACAATTTTAAAAATAATAATTATTCTAAAGTTCTACTTAGTTCTATTTTGTAACGGTTACTTAAATTTTGTACAAATTCTTGTTTCAGTACCTTTAGACACCTGAAAATGTATTACATTATTTTAATAGTTATCATTTTTTGCATATCATTTACTTTTGTTTTTAGTGGCAGATCATCGCACCGTTCTCGCACATTTCTAAAGTTCAAATGCTTTAAAAGTTTATTTAATACATTTTTCAAATATTTGAATTATAAACAGCAAATTATTAGATCATATTGATTGGCATTTTTTTATTATGTAATAATTGATTTGATAATATTACTATTTAGAACAAAGGAGCCAGAAAAGTTTGTTGTCTTTGAGAATGAAAACCAGATTGCGCTTGAGCCCCTCCAAGTGGTTGATCCGCCACTATCTATACCAACTCACATTCTGTACTCCGCGGAGGTTCTGAACTTAGCGATGTCCAGGCTAGGAGCGTGGGGCATGTGGATGATGAATGCTCCAGGTAGCACCAAAAAGCGGTACTTCCTGGCGTACAGTTCCATGACATGAGAAACTTTGTTCCAACCAAATCCTACAAATCTAGTGTCATATGGGACTACGTCACTGCGGACTACTATGTACGGCTCAAAATCGGGCTGCCATTGGACCTGCAATAATTAGCCGATTAAACACTAAACGTACAATTGTTGGAAGCTATTTATAATTGCACTACACTGACTCTATAAGGAATATTCGTTGTTCTCCATTTTTCATAATTCGTGGGAGCATGACCCTTCATCCAAACATGATACCGGAATGTGTATATTATTCCTGAGTCCAACATTTTTAACAATTCCGTTTTACTGCGAGGAAAATTAATGCGATATCGTTGGCTTTCAAACGCAGGAATTAATAACGCCTGAAACGCCGCAAACATTACTTCATTAAAAACATCAGTTTGCAAAACCTTTATGTAACGGATTTGTTTTTAAGTAAATATTTTGTAAATACTACTTAAATATGTTTACTTTTATATACAAAAAATAACTATTATTTTGAATGTTACCGTAGTCAATGGATTCTTTTTTATTTGTTGAACGTATCTCCGGATATATTGGTATAGCCCGTACATGGGAATGAAATCTATGTCACTCAGAAATACGTAGTTTGTCTGTACTTGTTTCAGACCAACATTTCTCAAATAGTTCACTGGATAAAACTCCTAAAATGTATCCACGAGATTGGAATTATTTATTATCAGAATAGAGATTTATGTGAAGTGACATTACCCCTTCTTTGTAGACAATGTGATAAGCAATATTTTTCCTAGATTTTAGCAATTCAAAGTTTTTGATATAGTTGACGAATTGCTGAGCTTCAGCATCGGACATATACAGTGCCATACTAATGGGTCCTAAAAAATAAAATAGATTAATAAGAATTTTATTAATCATTATTAATGAACTTGTGTCCTATGTCTTAATTTCTAAAAAAGTGTACTATATATTGATAAAGTGAGTTACTAGAACCTCATATGTTCAATTATTTTTAATAACTCCTTATATGTTAGGAGATATTAACAATTAAAAAAGTCATTTTGTCTCTTTAATTATAAAGGTTGCATGTGACCTCACAACCGCTAGTTGCTATCTCTTTTTTACAACAGAGAGTAAAAGAGATATATTCTTGACAGTACTCTGACAAGTTTACAGGTTACCAACCTTACAGCTCATAAATCACTGCTATATGTATTTATATATCAAAATATTAAATATTATTTACAGCTATTTCAAGGAACAATAAAATTTCAATGTTATGTCTGCCGTGACAGGGATAAATAAAATAAAAACTTATTATTCTTTGACTTGACTTGATTATTTAGACTGTTACAAAACATTACCACAGCACTGACCTACTCAACAAATAACTGACGTTAAAATGCATTTCACGTCATACAAATGGCCGACCATTTCTAGCGCTAAAACTACAATTCATATTTCTAATTGCTACATCTCCGTCAACATTTAGATATTTAATAAAATAGACACGCCAATACACATTTATTAACATCAATTTCAATCACACAATTGAAAAATCGACCACTAAAAAATGAGGACACAAGCCCATTAATAGAGAGTGGGCGACTGTTCTTACCTTCCCAATGTTTGCACAGTTCCGGCAACAGCTGTAGTCGGTCTATTGACATATGAGCTACCAAAGTGACGTCATAGAGGTCTATTGGAGTGTATTTGTAATCCATGTAAAATAAATGAGTTCGCCAACTGTTGGCTCCTGCCCGTCTGAACTCGTAGCAAGGATCGTCCTGCAGATACTGAAATAATAAGCATAATAGATGTTATTTGTGTTGCCATAGATTCAGGCGTAGAAAGTGCAAATAAAAATCTGTCTCATACATCTACGTTTGCAAGAATATGTTTACTTTCATAGCATTTCTGAGAGTCGATTTGAGATCAGGAATCGACATAGTAAATAACTAAATATAAACAACAATGTGTGCTCGATATATGTGACCCTTTATATAAATACTAGAGTTTACCCCCGTCGCAAGCGACGACTGTTTTTTGTATGTGAATTGAATTTCATTTCAAATTTTAATTCCATTTTTAAATTGAAATATTTAACTCGTTCTATATAAATTTAACATATAGAAACAAATAATTTTTTATATAAACTATAAAAATATATTTTTTTCAACAAAATAAAAAATATTTTCAATTTATTCTTTTTTTGACCAACTTTTTTTCAAAATTTGGGATTTTTTTTTCGATTTGTAAATTAGGTACCAAAGTTAACTTATATAAAAAGTTTCAACTTTCTACCACAATTTTTACCCTCGGCAAAAACCGACCCCGTGCCCCCAAATAAAATTTTTAATTTTTTAATTTTTTTTTTTCAATATGATATTTAATTATTACACAATCCAAAATTTGAGCTTTCTCCAAAGTTTCCTACCGGGCCTCTTTTATAAAATTTTGAAATTCTAAGTTTTGAAATATGTTCGCAAAAGCGTAATACACATGCAAAATTTCACATTTCTATCTTTTACGAATACAAAGTTACACAGCAAAAAAGAGCCCACTATTTTTCCAGTTTTTCCAAAATTACGGGTTTCCAGGAAATTAAGGGAAAAATTGAAGGACGCCAAAAGTTTTAAAAAAATTTTCTCTGCGAAATAGAAAATTTTAAAAACTTCCCTGGAGCCGTTTTCGAGCTACCATACAAAATTCAGTACCAAACATATAAGAATATAAGATTATAAATATACACTTGGAATTATAATATAGGAAAACATTAAAAATAAATCTTACAGTAGAATTGAAATCTATTTGTTCAGAACACCCAAATAGTTCCCTTCGTAGTAAATTGCCATCATATTCTAAGAATGTAACATATAAACTTTTAAAAAGCTCAACATCTTTGTTTTTGACATTTACTTTTCGAGGCGAGTTCCAGTGAATAATCTGCAACATAATATCAAAAGAATAATGAGCAAGACTTTAGAAAATGAGATAAACAGAGAGAGTAGGTCTAACCTTCATATCTGATGAGTTTTGGTAGCACAACGCGCTTCTTGTATTATCTGACAACTGCACATTCCACTGGCATGGAAGACTGAACACTATTTTCGGTTGGTGACGAATAACTGCGTTGAATATGTCTTGATCAGCCAAACTTGTACCACGAAGTATCCTCAGATAATTTTCAGCAACTACTTTCCATAAGTTTGACCAGCCAATTGATCTAAGCTCCGATAATTTAAGCAGGATTACACCCGTATTGTACCTGACAAAACAAATATCAAAACTGATGTGTGATGACAACACTTATCTTAAGCCTTGAGCAACCTCTTAGTTCCTGAGTGGCTTGAAAAGTACTGATTTGGGCTTTAAAAGTGTAGTTTCCATATTACTTACCCTCGTCCTATTGCGGGCCATGGTGAATACTTCCTCCACAGGTTTCCGAGGTACCAATCACTTTGATTTTCTACTAGTCCAATTGCCTAAATTCAAATATAATTTTTGTTGTTAGGTTAGGCATTTTTTGACAAATATATTTTATTTTTACTAATAGGCAGATTATCGTTAAGGCGAATTGCATATATTGCTCTATGGACGCAATCTATACCGCCATTGATACTTACATAAGAAAATGCTTTAACGTTGGCATATTTCTGATGTCGTGTCATAGACGATACGTGGCAGTTTTATGGTGTCGAGGACTTATATATGTGAACTACATAACTGCCTAATAAGTATATGATAAGATAAAAGAGGTTATAAGAGCGGTATAAATCTATAATATGAGAATGAAATTTATTTTATTCCTTTCTATATACATTACAGAAAAACAAGTGAGTCAGTGCTTTTTAGTTATATCGGCAGATTATACCCCACAAATTGTTTTAAGTATGAGTCGCCGCCGAACTCTCGTAATTTGAACTATATATAATCAATACAACTTGACAACATTCAATGTATGGGCGAATGGGTGCCCGGGTGAATCACCATAAAGAGTCAGAAAGTCTTTGAAATTTGTGAACGCAATATGATTTAAACATATATTTATTTCATACAAAGTTACACATCAGGGTCGTAAATCCCCACAAAATTACACAATTAAACACTTATCCTAATAATTAATAATAATGAATGTCTATAATTGTCTTTATGTAATGTTTTAATATTAAATTGCAATGTTGCAAAACACTTGTTATCTCGTTGAAAGCTGGGTTAAGAAGGGAAGATTTTAGTGCAACATATTTAGTATTTTAAAATAGGAAAGAGAGGGGATGAACCCATAGTACACTTTGTTGACTCAGTTGCACAGAAATCGGTAGTAAAATTATTGGTAATAACAAGTAACATAAAGCAGTTTTACACATCAAAATGTTCAGGCGACCCTCACTAAATTACATTTACACTTTGCCTAAAAACATTTGCCTTTTACATTTGCACTTTGTTAAAAACATATAAAAGTAAGTTATGTTATAATTTCATTTTGAGCCCGAAGACACAGCAGTGTAGGATCAAATATCAATGCTTTCGTCCACTGCGTCGTTACATTGTCTAGTCTAACACAAATAATGAAACGAAATTTAACTTATCTTATATTTTCATATAAAAAAGCTGTGATGTGATTTTATTTGCTGTATTTCAGGCGTTGTTGAATTATTTAATTTTTAAGAAACTAAAAACAAGGATAGTTACCTGTTCTCCATTCATTTGTTGGAAAACGGACCACAGTTCAGAAATATCTGACGCAAATGTTAAGTCTGTGTCAAGAACAATCACTTTTTCCAGATTTTGAGGAAGAATATTGGGTAGAGTGAGTTTAAGGAGTCCGAAAATTCCTGAGTAATGTGTTCCAGGAATCCAAGAAACTGTTGGAATGGCGTCGTCCACGGCATAAAAACTCACGTTAACTAAAACAAAATTTATTGAAATTCTTTATTCCTTAAGGCAGCTGTAGAATGAGTGCGATTTACCTTGAGGAAGACGCCAGGTTTCAAATAAAGTTCCCAATATGTTGTTTGAAAATTGATCAACAAGGAAATGAAAATGCAAAGGATTCTTTCGATAGAAAAGAATTGATTTTATTAGAGGTACTACTTCTCTGCTGGAGTTCGATCCCCCGCAAACAATAGCGATGTGAACGGGGTCGCATTTGTCAACTTCATCCCCCTGCAAATAAAATAATCGTACATGCTTTAATTTTCATGTAATTTAATTTGAAATTTAAATGGTTTAAAAAACTCATATTTTAAACTGCTCTGCATAATTTTAGTTCAAAATATAATATTTACTTAGAATTCAATATGAAAGATAACTAAATACAAGTATGTAATATTGCTTACCATGGCGTAACAGGGTGCAACTTTTTCAGGAAATACAGTAACATTATTATGATTGTATTTTAAAGCTAAGTTTCTAAAATGCATTTGCAGTAAATTAAGTCTTCTTCTAATAATTTCATTTTCTTTTGAAACTAGTTTACTATTTCCCCACTGATTTAAATGAATAAAGTAAAACAAAGAAAACATAAAAATAATAAAAATTGTCAGCCCGGGTCGACTACAGATTCTCCTGCCTCGAACATTGCAATTTTGTAAAATAATTATTACTAATTTCATCCACCTGTATTACTAATTTAACACATTAAATATATTCACTGGTTTGTAGTACGATTTAATTAAATTAATTGATTAATTGACTTGTTTATGAGGTCAATTTATTATTATAAATTGGCGTAGATTATTATCTTTTTAGAGCTATTATTTGCACTTTATTTCTAGATTTGGTTGTTAACTACTACTTGCTAAGACTACTATGCTACGAGCACGACGTTGTACAGGACGTTGTAAAGTCAAATGCAAACTAATGCTGAACCAGCCCAAAGTTAAAGTCATCACCACGAGTGCTGCTGTGCTGCTGGCCTGCTTACATTGTGGTTTGTTACTTGGTGCTTGTTACTGCTTGCTGCTTATTGATAAATTGTGTCCTGATTGTGTCTCATTCTTATGGCGGCGGCACTTAATTTGTCAAAGGTCAATGCATCTATTATTCGAGCTCGAGCAGTGACGTATATAAGTGATACTAATTTATTCAATGAATGATTGTGGATAATTGATTTATTTTCGGCGACCTGCTTCTCATCATATATTGCTAGTGTTTGTATTGGAATTAAAGCTGCACTCCCTGAACACCTGCTGCATTTACCTTGCGTATGTCAGTTGTCCTAGTTTTGAACATAAGACTCGTAATAAATTCGAACTATGATTTTTGGTGTATAAACGTTCCTGGGGCCCTATTCCTGAGTCTTGCGAGCAATGATCGTGATCGAACAGATCTGATTTATATAAGTGAAACAATTTACGAATACTTCGCTTTTAAAAGAGTATTTCTGTACTATAATAATAATTAATAATAAAATTCAGGAATAGTGCAGAAATACTCTTTTAAAAGTGATTCGTAAAATGTTTTACTCGTATAAATCAGATCTGTTCGATCACGATCATTGTTCGCAAAACCTAGGAATAGGGCCCCCGGAGAGAAATTGAAAGTTATCAAGTTTGACTTTTGTTGGTTGTGGCATTGCGGTTTTTTTTATCCAGATTTCGGTTTTTTGGGTCATCTGGTTGATTTTATCAAGATATCTGATTATCTGTTTTTTTTTTAACGAAATAGATGTAAATTCAGATAGGTTGTGAGATAATTGTAACTAGATACAATTGGTTTTATAGCCATAGAGTGGTAATTTATGAATGAGAGTTCTAACTAATTGTGATATTGCAGCTTTGTCATGTAAAGTGCAGTACTATTCTTGATAAATATTTACCTATGATAATATTCTCATATCTGCTGCATGGCTATTTCTGTGCATGCTAATTGTTTGTACTGTTTGTTAGACGACTGTTATACTTATATATAGCATACTTATTTCACTTCATTTGTGCTTCCTATTCAGGACGGGTTTGTGCAATCAGTTGTCTGAATAGAATAGCCATAGTGCGATCAATATGACTGACGTATTAAACGCCCAAGAAAACACCGAGAAATGGTTCGCTATGTGAAGCTTCCGTCACTTATTTACTTTACCTTCTTCTTCGCTTGGATTCTAAAGGGTGGTTTCGTCATTTGTCTCGTGGCAGATATCATATGAACAAGTGAACTGCAAACTCTTTCATAGAAAAAAATCATAGATTATCATAAATATGATTTCAAATGGATTTTATATTATTTCCTGTAGGGCAGCTATTTATAAGTATCCGATAATCCAATATGTGGTAATTAAATAGAGTGATAACATCCAGACAGGCGCCTTTATCAGATTCAATTTGAATGTCAAGTTGAATTGATTATAGGTAATGTTCATAAAGTTACGCCTACACCATAAAAATCAACAACATAGTAGGAAGTCGATGGTGATAGAAAAAATGAAATAAATGAAATAAAACATGATTATATTAAATTAAAAGTAATTTTTATTGAACAATATTCCTTATTTAAACTTAGAATCTAACACTTGTGTAAGAATGTATAAATGGAAAATGAATGGAATTATTTCTTAAAAAATTTTCTAAATGATTGTGAAAATATGAAAAAGTTAATAAAATGTAAAAAAAAATAAAATAAAATGTTTTCAAATGCTAAATATAAAAATAATATTTTAAATGTTCTTTCAAACATTTTTGTCATGAATTAAAAAAATAAAATATGTCTAATTATACCTAATTACTAAATTTAAATTCTCCTAAATTTTTAAAGATAAAATAATGTAAGACTAACAATTCTGCGGAAGTAATTACAATATTATTAAAAGTAAGTTTAACTATTATTAAATAAAAGTAGCAGGCTAATATCCATGAGAAATATTAACTTAGTTAACTTCTGTGTCACGGGTTTTCCCGAAATCGTCGTAATCGTCGAAATCTTCCGTGGATCTAGCACTCTTCATTTGAATTGTCGTTCCTCCTCTATTGTAACTGTAAGAGTTTTGTATTAATTTACCATAATGTGGAACAACTTAGTATACGAGCGGGAAATTGAGGGTATTGAAAGCTTACTCTGGTTCTGGAATATCACTTTTGTCATTTTTCCTGCGTTGGATAATTTGGTACACGACGCAAATGATTGCCAACAACAACGGAACCAGAACGGCCAGCACGATTCCGGAAGCCATGCCAGCAGTTCGCGACGAATATTCCTGGGCACCTATTACAAATAGAAAAACATTATTTCAATTGCAGTCAATTTTCTGAAATTTCGATGATATAATTCACTGGATCATAAATCGACGATTCATCAATTTAATCTTCGTGGAATCAATCATTCAGCAGCATAACACACTTGTTCCAAATATTATTGATTCCTTTATCAATGGTTGCCTCCAACTTTATGTTATCAGATAATAATATTTCATTAGTAATCTAAATAAAATTAGACATCAATGAAAGTTTAGTTTTGAAAAGTGGATAAAAAGATTTAAGAGGATTAAAGGATTAAAGGAAGTTGAATTTTGAATGTGGTATGGATAAATTTCTGTGAGTGAAAAATCGAAGAAAATAATCCATTCCACAATTCAAATTCAAAGGAAATTTGCATACTACGGTACCGATTTCGTACTATTTTTTTCTACTTTTTTATGAAATTTCATTTTTATCGGCATGTGGAATAGACCTTTTCTTGCTTAAGAAAAAGAAGCCTTATTTGCCGTTTTATATTTCTTTTTATTATTTTTTGTCAATTATTACAAGACATAAGTCATGGCATTTTCTACTCTACAATATATTTGCATACAAAATTAAATCTATGATTACATTATTATTGTTTTATATAAATAAAGATAATGGCTGTGTCGCGATCGTCCCAAATATTCTTACTGCATGTGATTCTACCATACATGGGAACAACCGTAAGAATTCTTTAATACTTTCAGAAATGTGTTTTCATATACTTGCAAAACTTAACCAACAGATTAATTAACGACTTAAATTACGTGTTCATTGAATCTAAGGCAAAAGGTTTAGAAAAAAAGAGGCAAACTAAATTAGCATGAAAATGTAAAAGCAGGCTGCAGGCTGTTTAAACCTCAGTGCTTCGGCTGTTTGACCTGGGAAGGGCGGGGTCTGTGATTGGTGGAGGAACGCGAGGTTTGTTAGCTTGTGTGTAAAATGGGGGTGAAAACTGTTTACTGTTTTGAGCAATAATGGGGGTTGTGTAGACTGGGGAGACCGGTGTTCTTTCTATGGGGCTGTAAGTAGGGCTGTAGCGTTCGGAGGGGGTTACACTGCCTGGTGGACTAGTAGCCGGTGGAGGTGGTAGGAAGGAGTCTCTATTATTCTCCTCTGGAGGAATTTCAGGCAGTGGAGGGAACTCATAATCTTGGCTTTGTAGTTTTTGCCGACTACGTCCCAATTGCTTTGGTGCATCAGACCCAAGATACTGAAATTCTTTTGATGGCTTCGAGAGAGTATCTTTGTTGTATTCGCTAGAACCGGAAGTTATATCTGATGTGATATCATCTTCAGTAAGGTCCCATTTCTTTTCGGGAAATTCAACGTCAGGACGATTTTTCAATGGCTCTTGTGTACGGTATGATTCGTCATAAGTTCTACGTTTTTTGAGAGACCCACTACCACCACTATCACCACCTGGATGGCTAAAACCACTATCTAGGTCAAAATCTTGTGCGTCAGCTTTAGGATTAAGACTGGCCATGCTATGTTTCAAATCGGCGCGACTAGAAGAACGGGAACGAGGGATAAAGATAAAGGGCTCTGGTTTAGATTTAGATTTCTTAATGAACACGTAAATGCATACTCCTATCATAAACAAAATCGGTACTATAACAGCTAGAATGATGCCAGTGGTAATCCAGGCCATGCGAGCAGTGTAGAACACCTCACCTAGATTATAATGACAGGTTAGTACAAGGATAAATATCTATTCAAACAGGAGCAATAATTAAACAAAAAGCAATTAATGTTTGAAATGATCAACAAGAAAAACGATAGTGAAATTGCAAAGATATTAGAATATTGTCACTATCTGTTTTATACTTACGTAGGCATTCTGTGTAGCCAAACTCTGGGGTATCCCAGCGTCCACCATCTGTGCAGACTCTTCTTTGATCACCTATTAAGACAAATCCTTGATTGCATTCGAAAGTCACCCTTGTACCCGGCGTAAATAAGAAACTACTCTTTCTTCCGAATCTGGGCGTTTCCAGAATACCGCAAGATATTACTCTTCGCTCATTTACTGTTCGAATATTCACTGCACTGTCGTAATAGTTTTTAGTGAAATGCGCCATATCTCTGTTCAGGGTCATGCCGTAGTCATACCGACATTGATACGATTCGCCACATAGGTCTGATGCGCGAATTATATCTTGCGTTCTATTAGGTGGAAGGAAATCGACGGGCTCCCTTATAAAGTTAGGCACAAAAGTTCTATTTGCATAATAACTCGCTGTTCGACCAAACTCCCTAGTGAACAACGCAGCTCCAACGCCATCTTCAGCTCTGTCCGACAACATCCCTTGTAAAAATAAAATATTGTTAAACGAGGTGTAAGAAACCACATATTTCCTAATAGTAACATTCAAACTTACAATGCAACGCAAAGTCATTATGAATAGATTGGAAGTTGTTAATATTTCCAACAGACACCGGAGTTCCATCAGGACGAATGAAATCATCTGCTGGATCCCAACTCCAGTTGCCCATCAATCCTCTGGTTTTATTCTAAAAGCAACAGTGTTATGTTAACTAAAATACAGTATTCCGTAATAATAATGTACACTATTTGTTTACGTACAATGAAAGTCCAAGGAAGATAAACCCTCGCCGTCATAAATCCTTGGTTTTCTACGACTTCAAGACCAGCTCCAGATGCAAACATAACAATTACTTCGGACTGATTCAAAATATATGAAGGAGTATATACAGTAACACCTACAAATAACATTTCATTAATAATTTATTCCCACTACGTAAGGCAGAGCTGTTTCACTTGTCTTACCTTCGAAATGCTGGAACTTCAAGGAGGGTCTATCGAAATATATACGTCTTCCACCAGCGAACACATCTAAGCGATATCGCCACTGAGCATGTCGAGGACGAACTCTAACTTCGATTGTCACAGAATTGTTTCCAGATGCTGCCACTGACGTTAAATGCGTGGCATGCACTTGTCCATGAATGTTGTTAGCTACTCTTTCAAACCTTCCTTGAATTTCCAGTTTCTCACGACCAGTGTTGCCTCGCACGAGAACAAATTCACCTAAGAGTAATGCAAATTTAAAATTAGTTATAAAGTTTTTTAAATATTTCAATTTTAAAAGGTTAAGCTACTTTACCCATTCCGTTGAAAGTGTAATGCAGATTATCAAATGTTATGATATGTGGATCACCAAATACTGCAGCGATTCCTGGTGCTTGATAAGCGATACAGTCTTGAGTTGGTCTTCTTTCAAACCGGAAAGTTTCACAACCAACAGCCTGTAAAATGAATGATAAATATGCTGTATAAGTAAACTATCGTAAGTAATAAAAGTAAAGTAAGTAACGTGCGAGTACATACTTGTTCATCCTGCCACCAACAACACGAGTAGAAGGGAATCATGTCATGGAACCACGTGGACAATGTTGGCACTTTATTTGCTTCATCCCAAGGTAGTAGACCAAGATTGTGTGACCTACGTGGACGAGATCCCCATTGCTGATCGTAGCTCATCATGAGGAAGCCGTTACGACCATAGCAACATTGCTGTTCTGCACCTTCTTGACTAAAGAGAAAGAAATAAATATTGTAGTTCTATGTTACAACAAGTGAAAAGTAAAATAGGTTATCTCAATTTACCTAGGATGTCCCGATCTTACACAATGAAGAGCTCCTCTATGATAAAGACAGGTTGGGTTGGAATCTCGATCACACTCGAAGTCAGGTAAAAATCTTCCTTTATCATTTAAAGCTTGCTCCAAGGTACAGGGACATATAGGAATTTCTGCAGCAAAGTTACGTAGGTAGCGATCTGTCTTTAACCAAGTATCACAAAGTTGCCTAGGCCATTGATTCCCAAATCTACGTTCCCATTGAGGTCCAAAATACCATCCTAATGGAATCGGCTTACTCCATAGAATTCTATAATATATAAAACATGTTAAACGTTTGAAAAGCTCACAGGAATTTTTATAACTATACTATAGACTTACGGTGATATGCGAAGTCCTGAAAACTGTTCTGGGTTGGTCAAGTTAATTTGAATAAAACCAAACTGCATGTCGTTTGTTAGGGTATTTTCACGTTGTCTATAATTATTAGGCGCTATGATATATTCTCCAGTGTTAGTTATGGAAGCTTCAATCATATCGATGTATTCCAACTGTGGTCTGATAGTTCTCTCTCTGTATCCCCAGAGAGAAATCTGCACACCCGCATTTAAATTACTGGTTAAATTGAATCTGTTCCATGTGATTTTAATTTCACTAGGAGTTTGTTCGTGAACATCCCTCGTTTGGAAGAACACTCTGTCTGTTGCTGTTGCAGGAGTTTCTACAAAATAATAATATTTTAATTGTTTGCATGTTTAATGAATCACTAATTGTGAATAGTGCATTTAATTTACAAAGTACTCCAGTACTCACCAACGAAATATCTTCCTTTCCATTTGTATTTCTCGGTACCAATTCGGATTTCGAACCGTATGTAACCTTGGGCCATCAAAAATGGCTGCACACAAATTGCTCTATTTCTGTCAATCACAGTTGCTACTACTTCCTCAGTATCGAATCTGCATGAAACACGTTCATTTGTGTCAAAGCAAGGGCCCGTTATATTCACCACAGTTCCTCCTAACATATTGCCGCTCTCCGGCGCAAATACCAGAGGTAAATGCGCAGAATCTGAAATAATTGACAAATACAACTATGAGAAACATAGTAGATAAAACAATCAAAATAAACAGTACACTAATAGATATAATAATTTCACTATATTCATATTTTACAAAACTATCTGTATTTTATTTATTTTATTTAACATTATTCTAATTTAGATACTTGTGCTAGTACCCATGACCTCTAACCAGTGTTAGCAGATGTTACGGTGCAGAAGCACAGAAAATATAGCATTAGTCCGAGAATCGAACCTGAAACATTATTACAGATAAGCTTGATCTTAAAATATGTAATTACCTATATCCTTGTTGCAGGTTCCTAACATAATTGTCTCATCAATTCTGAAAATATGTCTTCCCGGAAAACCATTAGCCCATCCACGGCCTGTCAGATCCCGGAGTACTGATTCTTGAGAATAGGGTTTATATTCATAACTTCTAGTTCCGTTTCCGGCATTAAAACCAATCTACAATTTAGTAAAGGCGTAAACCATTATTCATTGTAGCATTTAACATAACTATGTTATACAAATATTATCATCTATAAGGATATTTTGACATGGTCAATAGTTTGAGACTGGTCTAAGTTTATTCGTTTCCAGTTTCATAAAGAAGATTGATATTTTAAATGACACTTACGTAAGCAGGGACTCCTCCTTCTCCTCCCGTGGTATCACCACCTGCTTCAGTATGAGCGGACCATTGTAAATCTGCATAATTAAATATTGCGTACGTGTAAACTTCATCGGTTGCCAATACCAATTGGAATGTATTTGTCTAGAAAGTATTCGAAACATTTAATAAACAAATTCAATTTAAAATTCCAGTTGTAATAAGATATAAATATCTTACTTTAAAGAGAGAATTATCGATTCCTCCAGCAAATGACATGTTTTTCCATGTAATAAATACGGCATGTTTTGGAATAAACGTATCCGATCCAACAACCCCTTGACGGATATCCCACATAACTCTCTCTCTAACTTCAACCCCGAATTGATCAGTACGAGTCATTAAATCTCTTTCCTGGCGCCAATAAACACCAGCAGAACGCTGATCTACATCAGTGGGACGAATCGCTCCAATACGACACTTACTGAAGAAGATACCAATAAATGATGGATCGTTTCTTCTGGGCCAGTCTTTGATAGGGAAAGTCAACGGATATGTGTAATGCTCTGGGGGATCACTGAACTCCAAGTAACCATGCATAGATAACTGTTGAAAATGCAAGTAATTTGTAATTATGCAAGTAAATTAATATAATCCTAATGAAAGAACTGCAGAAGATTGTATGCTACTTACACGAGTGTAATTAAATCTGAAGCCAAAGAATGGCAGTTGGAAATTGAAGTTTTTGTGGATTTGTGGTGTGGAGGTGTGAATGTCTTTTTGGTAATCTCCAATGTCGTTACTGCCTCCTTTGTCGAAGAACCAGTACAAGAACTGTGAACGGATTTCCCTGAGACGGGTTTCAGAGAGGATAAATCCACCCCCGGTGGTCCCTGCAGCCCTATGGGAAGGTGGTTCTGTTGGCGCATATCGGGACTTGAGCGAATCTGTAATAGAGGTTTGGATTACAGCTGATTGCATCTTACTAAAATGTCTTTAACAGAGGGTGAAAATTACTTAAAACATTTTGCAAAAGTGCAAGATTTGTTTACGTGTGACTACACTTACGCTGTTACTACCTATAGACTAATTCTACAATTTACATTTACTTATTACAATTATAAATCAATAAATAGAGCGTAGATCGTATGTAGGTTCATTGATATACAAGAACTGGGTTTGTCCAATCGACTATAAGTATTGCAGTACATTGAATTGGACTCAAACCCACATATTGCCAAAGCTTAAACCATCTCGGCGGTCATGCCAATTCATTTTTATTAAAAATCAACTCATCGTTTGAAAACCTACATAAAGCAATGTCCTATTTTTCAACTATTTCAACACATCAAAATGATAAACTTATCGGTGCTCATAATTCTCTATTATCTCTACAGGTGTAATCAAACATTTTTACTGATAAGCATTTTTATGAAGTGTTTTATATTATTTAGAAATAATTTTCTTAGAACTTTAATTAAATAAAATATTTATAAAGTAAATGGGTATTGTAACATTATGTTACAAAAGTATTTATTTTATACGGATTGCAATTCAATTAGTTTTTCTTAAAATCCAACTTATTATTATTTTGATTTATCAATTGCAATCGCTGCGCCATCTGTGAAATCGATGTTTGCTGATTTGAACTATAGCCCTTTCAGATAAAAAAAATTACTTGGAAATGCCACACCCAGTGCTATTAATTGCTTCACATATGACTAACAGTTATTGTTGCAAATTTAAGGTTGTTGTTTTGGCATCATGCGTCATTACTTCCCTTATGTGAGTAATGGGATTAGCAGACATCGTACTCGTTGCATATTCTTAACACTCAAACTTTATTTAAAATAAGTAGATTGTATTAATAAGTAGTACATACCATAGTTGTTATTATCACTCCCAAATAATCCGTCTTCATAATTTCCTCCATATTCTCCATCTAATAATTTTCCGCTCCTCGACATAGGAATGGACTCATTCGGATAGCTCACTGGAATCACCTCGGGAGTGAGATCTTCTGGTCCACCTAATGTATCTCCAGAGTGAACATCTTCAACCACTTCCTGTTCGTTATTCGTTGTATTCTCTTCTACATCTACTACACCAACATCTTCCGTGTCGTCTACTACATCTTGCACAACTCCATCGTCAACTTCGGTATCAAAGTAATCATCTGTTTGATCTTGTGCTGATATACTAGCAAGACACAATAAAGTCAACACTAGGATATATTTCACTTTCTTCGGCGTCATTTTGGCACCTGTGGCACCTTGGTTTCTTCTGGTATTCACTATCTAAGCAGTAGTCGATTCTACCATGGACCATGGAAATTTAATCACTGCTTTGTTTAACACTTTCAATAGCTGTTGGCCGAATTAAACTCTTTGTTAAAATGAGGTTTCGGTCTTTAGTTTTTTATAAAATGTAATAGGCTTTGTTCTTATCAGCGTTATCTACAGACCAATGGGATGAGCTAATTGGTGGGAGATATGATAAGCACTCGTTAAGGTGCGTTCATTGCTCATGAATGTTCGCTAACAGGTGATAACACCTGTAACTTTCAACATACTGATATTTTATTGTGACGCATACTTTTATCACATTTTCCTTTTATTTAATTCGTGTTAATGAATTTAAAAAATAAATGAATTTTAACCTTTTAAAGCGCTACGATATATTATTGAATGAATATTTAACGTAAACAATAATTATTAATTGTAACCTGCATAAAATGTGCATGGTTTAAAATAAACATTTGCCTAAGCAACTATTTTGCAGGTTAAATGTTTCAAAAATTAAAGAAAAGCAGATTGAGCTTATTGAATGTTACATCGGTATCTTGTTTCAATTATAAGCCATTTTAGCATATCGCTAAGCCTTCGTAGTTCTTGTACGTATATCGCTTTAACTATTCGTACACGAACTCCCATAATGGGCATCAGAGGCGGCCTTAGGGGATGGCATGCAGGGCAACCGCCCGGGGCCTCGCACTCTCGCAGAACAACCCAAGTAAAAAAACTCATTACTACATATGTATTTGAATCTGGCGCCTCGTGCTTTAGAAAACCCACTTGAATCCCTGCGTATATCTTTTAAGATATTCATGTATCTTACTTTATCATCATTTATATTTGTCGTCTTTGTGCTTGTTAACTTTTATAAATTTTCCATTATAAAATTTGAAAACTCTACATTTATTTATTTATAACTTTTGCATTTCTCGTAAATCATCATCAAAAACACTTACTTTCAATTTACATAAATTACACAAAGAAGAAGTTACACAAAGATCTGCCACACCGGGGCCTTGCAAAATTTTTCCGCCCTTCAAAGTTATATTCTTGTCAAAATGAAATTCGGTATGTCGATAAATATAAGCATGGCATGAACGATATTTTGCAATATTCTCTAATTGCCATTGTTATAATTACTTAAATTTTCAAGAATAATGAATCATAATTTCATATTAAGTGTGCGGTGACGCATTTATTTTCAATTTCACAATAATTATCAAGTTTGTTATAACTTTCGTTTATCTAAAAGCCTAAAGGTGTTTATCAGTACAAGAACAAGCTAATGCTGTAGTTCTATTGGCATGCTATCTCTTCCTCGCGTGTAACTATCATTAACAAAATTTAAAAGCAGTGCATACTTAATGGGCTTGTGTCCTATGTCTTAATTTCTATAAAAGTGTACTATATATTGATAAAGTGGGTTTCTAGAACCTCAAATGTCCAATTATTTTTTAATACCTCCTTATATTTCAGGAGATATTAACAATTAAAAAAGTCATTTTGTCTCTTTAATTATTAAAGGGATTCAACATCCCAAATGCATGTGATCTCACAACCGGTAGTTGCTATCTCTTTCATACAACAGAACGTAAAAGAGATATATTCTTGACAGAACTCTGACAAGTTTACAGGTTACCAACCTTGCAGCTCATAAATCTCTGCTATATGTATTTATATATCTAAATACCAAATATTATTTACAGCTATTTCGAGGAACAATCAAATTTCAATATTATGTCTGTCGTAACAGGGTTAAATAAAATAGAAACTTATTATCCTTTGACTTGACTTGATTATTTCGACTACCTACAGCTACAAAACATTACCAGAGCACTGACCTACTCAACAAATAGCTGACGTATACAATGCATTTCACGTCATACAAATGGCCGACCATTTCTAGCGCTAAAACTACAATTCAAATTTTTAATTGCTATATTTCCGTCAACATTTAGATATTTAATAAAATAGACACGCCAATACACATTTATTAACATCAATTACAATCAACAATAGAAAAATCGACCACTAAAAAATGAGGACACAAGCGCATCGCCGGTATAACATAAATGTATCATTTGTTTGTTTCTAAAATACTTAAGATACAAAATGATCTTTAGAATAAGCTTGTGGCAAGCTAACAACTGTGAACCACTAACTGCAAGACAATGTTTTATCAAAGATATGTCTGCATCTATTCGGTTAGGACACTAGTAAGAAATACTTTCCGGTTTGACCGAAATAAAACCATAACAAAGGAATTGTGCTCTAATATTGTAATATCAGATTAATTTACATTTTGGCTTATGTGTATTTTAGTATAGCTTGCTATTTTTAAAATTCTTAGGAAAAACTTAAGACTTTATCAGTTTTGTGATTAAACCGATGGATTTGTTACTGATAATAACATTACTAAAAACTAAGATAATAATAATATGATTCTATAAAAATATACTCGTAGTCATAAATTGTTGACTTTTGTTATTTACCCACTCGTACATTTGTTCCATGTTGGATAAGTAAGTTACTATTATCCTAGTACGAGTACGATTAAATTGAGTTCAAAGGAACAAAAGTTAGTAGACAAAGTTGAGTTGTGTACACGGAAGATCACTAGTAAAACTGTTGCTAATGCAAAATCAAGCTATAGCCAAATTAATGACTAACTTTTAAATTAATGATTAATTTTCCCAGCTATTATGACACGCATACCATTTAAGTGTTAATGTAGTTGCCCTATATTATTTGCAGGCGCCGTAAACTGGTGAATCGAACGTACTGATAATATTCCACAAAATTTCACAACCTATACTTTTTATATAAAATATACCTGCTATTGATTTAATTTAATTCAATAAACATTAGCAGATGGTTGTCAGTGATATGACTAGTATCGAAAATACTGCAACAAAAAGCAAATACAATTCATGGTCTGGCATCAAGTATCAATGGTCTCGGAAAACACTGTGTTGTTATAATGAGATAATGAAAGTAATTTTTCGAAAATAAATAAAATAAATTAAAGTGGAATTCGCTGCAGAACCCCAACACCCCTCCCGCCTTATTATTGTTTATTAATTACTTAGTTTAAGTTAAAAGTGAAATAATTAACATTTTCATTTGGTCAGTATTTATAAAATCTCAAACCCGTCATACGAGACATAGCACACTTTATTCTTTGAAAATGGGGTATACCATTTCAAATTCTAAACTCTCCTGCTAGACACCCTGTTTAATAAATATTTTAGCTAACAAATATAATAAATATTATAACTGTTTTAAGTAAACATATCGATGATACCATAATCGACAGAGCGATAGTTCAGTTCAACCATCACTTGTTTACTCAGTGTGTAGTGTGTATGTTTTTGGTTGTCCATTCCTTATCTATGGAGGCGGTTTAAAGAAGAAAATGATAACACACTAGTACTATGTACTGTACACGTGGCTATATAAATACCTTTTATACAGATATTGTTTTACATATTCAATAACAGATGGAGTCTGCATACTAAACAGTAGGCAAAATGAATATTTGTTATTGAATTTCTAGTTATAGAGTAACTAATTTGTTACCCGTAAATAACTTATTTACAAAGATTAAGTATCTGGTAAATGATTACTAAATGAATTAATACAATTTATGTTAATTTAAAATATTTACGGCTTCTAAGAAAATCTAGTTCTTTGCTAAAGATTACCGAGGATTCAAACCCACATTTGAAATTTGTGTATATTATAACGGCTTTATTTTGTAACTTATTACCTGGCGTTTATTAATTTCTAACTATTTTTCAAAGACTATATTTTCTAAATTAGGCGACTTATGGCCGCCCCAATATATGGGATTTGTTTTGCTCTTTATTAAAGGTCGGCTGATATTTTTGGTTAATCTTACATAACCTAATTTTGAAAAATCGTCAGAAGTTAACGGACATCTGTTAAACAGTTACAACATCGGCCCCTATTTTAGAAACATCTACCCAAATACCCAAAGGACGTACCTTATCCTTATCCTAATCTGTAAGTCCACACAAAAACAATTACAATTACAGCATAGTATTACACTGCAAGTGTACGTGCTGAATTAAAACTAAACTGAAAACAAAGTTAGTTTTTAAACTTTTACTTTAATTATTTACATTTAATAATTTGAAGTAGATACCCTATTGAACTTATAGAACTTGAATACATCCAGCAGAAACATTTTTCTATATATTACGAGTACCTAATTGCATAAAGATTCTTTAGTAACAGAATCCAGTACAATTATTCATGGCACACACTTCTTCGATCAAAACCAAAAAATATTCTCCTTTTTAACACTATAAAAAATGATGCATGGAAATATAATGAAAACAATGGGCTTGTGTCCTCATTTTTTAGTGGTCGATTTTTCAATTGTTGATTGAAATTGATGTTAATAAATGTGTATTGGCGTGCCTATTTTATTAAATATCTAAATATTGACGGAGATATAGCAATTAAAAATTTGAATTGTAGTTTTAGCGCTAGAAATGGTCGCCCATATTTGTATGACATGAAATGCATTTTAACGTCAGTTATTTGTTGAGTAGGTCAGTGTTGTGGTAATGTTTTGTAGCTGTTGGTACTCAAACAATCCAGTCAAGTCAAAGAATAATAAGTTTTTATTTTATTTAACCCTGTTAAGGCAGACATAATATTGAAATTTTATTGTTCCTTGAAATAACTGTAAATAATATTTGATATTTTGATATATAAATACATATAGCAGAGATTTATGATCTGTAAGGTTGGTAACCTTACAAAAGGATTGTGATGTCACATGCACTTGGAGTTTGTACAACGTTGAATCCCTTTAATAATTAAAGAGACAAAATGACTTTTTTAATTGTTAATATCTCCTAACATATAAGGAGTTATTAAAAAATAATTGAACATTTGAGGGTCTAGTAACCCACTTTATCAATATATAGTACACTTTTATAGAAATTAAGACATAAGACACAAGCCCATTGTTTGTTTTTTGTCCAGTTTGTAGCCAGTGTGCCAACTATTGAATTTGCATTTAGTTAGTCATTTTCTTTTGTTTCATAGATTGTACCACGTGCGCTTTGCTATTCGAACAATGTATTTACTAAAGAATATTATTTATTTAGAAAATGTGCATAGCAAACTGCGGACAATAGCAAATTCTTCGTTTGATTTAAATTATTGAAGATGTAATGTAAGAAATGTGATCACAAATTATTGAAATTCGTAATACAGATTATTAGAATATTTAACATTGTAGTTAGAATAATAAAAAGCAAGTGGGTTGCTTGTAAGACACGATGGGTATGAATTATTTCAAATATGCGAAAAATACAGAGCTGTAACGTCAGTACGCGCAAAAACTAAAGTTTTAAATAAATATTGGCAATTTATTTAGCAAACGATCACCAGATATTGATTAATATTTTAAGTTTTATATCGTCTTAATAAAATATGGTATAATGATGAATCCAAGGTCAGTTTACGATGATATAAGTCAATGTTTGAATAGCCACAAGTATTTCGTAAACACCCCAAAGAGTACACAAATTTAATCTCTACATTGGAACCTAAGTGACACCTGGCTTCACCAACCTTTCGTTTGAAAGGCAAACTTTTGAGTTGCATTATAAAATGTACCGTGTAAAATAACACTTAGTAGTAAAGTACAATTTGTAACGTATTTATATCGACAGCTGTAAACTTTGTTCAATGAAACGGTGCTGAAACTGTCTTCACAAAACGTTGTACAGCTCTGGAATTGTACATAATGTCAACAGTAATAAACCAATTGATAAGGACGAGCAGCACTGTTGGCGAGTTACTAATTCACTGATAGGCATCATTATATTTGTATGAGGCGCGTATGCAAATGCAGTGGCGCATTTACCAACTTGTATCTCAAACGGACCTAGTAATATTAGCAAAAACACAAGTAAAAATTATCTAAAGACAGTCTTGTTTTCAGTGTGCAAATTTTAGTATACAAAATGCAATGCTTCCTATCAAAGCGGCGAAACAAATACTGACGATTCACTTGTGATACATTAGAATTGAAGACTTAGGCCGTCTGCACACGGGTCGACTGATTGCAAACTCGAAATTTCCAACGAAAACGAAAAACGAGCCATGTCCAGCCGTGTTTCGTGACTCTATAGAATTTAAAAAAATAGCATAATAGGGGATTTTATTGTGTTGTATTGTGAGGTATTTGTGTGAATGTATGTATTTAAATACTTTTGATAAGTATTTGTGCACATCTCTGCTCATGATGTTCACCATCAAATGCATGCAACGTAATTGCCATGCGACGTAGAAACACAGTCGCTCAAAACCAATTTCGAATCAGTTTTGTTTCATTCGTGCCGTGTGCGTTCTCTCACTCGTATATACGTTCGTTCTTTTACTAACAACACAGTTCCATTCTCATTCGGTTCGGGCAGATTCGGGGCTCGCATCTGCAATCAGTCGACCCATGTGCTGATGACTTAACCATACAAAAATAAGAGGCAGTAGTGTAGTCCACGGCATCATAAGTTGCCCATATACTGTAACAGTTATAACAAATCTAGGTTAAACTTTAGACTTTAAACTCCAACAGATAATTCTGCAACAATGTAAGAATAAATTAGTAATCATTTAAAAAGTCTACAAACTTCTATTGACAATCATTATATATGTATGCCATAATTTATAATTATAAATGTTAATTAATTTAATATACACTAAGTAGATTCCGTTCTTCTAATTAGTATTTTTTAAGTTCTGTTTCTTATAAATTTTTAATTATAATTATAATATTACGTGTGTATAAGGCACCATCTCAGTTATTAGTTAAATTATTTAGTAGTACATGTAATATGTACAAGTACTAAATAATTTCGTTCGGTATCGCGGCCTACGTTAAGGCCCTCCGCACACGGAGCAACTGGTAGCAAACCTTAGCCCCGAATCTGCCCGAACCGAATGTGATTGCAACTGTGTTGTTAGTGAGAGAACGAACGTGTATAGAGTGAGAGAAAACACACGGCACGAAAGTAACTAAACTTTCAAACTGGTTTTGAGCATATATTCAGTGACTATATTTCTCGGTCGCAGGGCATTGTTGGTTTCAGTTACGTTCGTGCCGTGTGTTTTATCTCACTCGTAAACACGTTCGTTCTGTTACTAACAACACAGTTGTAATCACATTCGGTTCGAGCAGATTCGGGGCTAAGGTTTGCAACCAGTCTCCCCATGTGCGGAGGGCCTAAAACTTTAAACTCGTTATTATCGAAACTGTGTTTCGAATTCGGAGTCGGTAAAGAAGTATTCTATTCCAGCTGTATAACGTATGAACAATAAAGATATTCCGATCTGCCAAGTCTGAATCAATAAACTGAATTAATAAATTATGTGTTCAATTAATAAATTATAATTGCTATTATGTGATTAATACTAAATATTTCATAATATTTGCATTGTATTTTGATGATTTCAGCTACCAACGGCTTTTTATATAAAACAACGCCATATTCATATGCGCTTTAAGTCACGTAGACGATTAGTGTAATGTATACATTGCACACATATCTGCAGGTGCAGACGCAATAAGTTTTGACAGATTCTAAAGACATTTGATATCTGTACGATGTCTCTAACTAACAAAAAATATATAATCCTGCCGAGAAAGCATTTTCATTATAAAAACTGCTGTTGCAATTTTTGATATTTGTCTTAGTATATTATTTTATTTTTAATGTTTTTGCCATTTGGCACTACATTCTTCTGCATTAATTCATTTATTTACATGTTATTGTGCTTAATTCAATTTTAAATCCTTATTAAATCTAAACATTCTTTCTCCTTCCAAACGAAAAAAAAAATATATAAAAAATTAACCTTATAAAATTAAAAACAAAACTGCTACTGCTTCGCTCCTCCTGCTACTCTCCCTCCTGTTTTTACTCTGCCATTCCTCTTTCCTCGTTCTTTTTCTCTATCACCTCCATCCACCTCTTCCCTTCACTGTCTCCCTTTAATAACTGCCCAATATTCTTTTCGCTTATTACCTTTTTCTCACATGAAAACTTAATCTGCTCCAATGTTTTATCTTTGTTCCGCACACTCTGCACATCCTTTTCTCGCTATATGGCCAGTATCTGTTTCCTTTCTCCTCGATTCTCAATCTAAATCTAGCAATCCTTCTAATGTTTTTGTGTCTTTTTCTCTTAAGTATTGTGGTATCTCTCTCTCCCAAATCCTTCGTTTTAGTAATATTTTCTCTTTCATCAGAAATAATTGTACAGAAATTCATGCCAATTTTGGAGCAAATATAACTTGGTCACATTTGTTGAATTTTAGGGCTATACAACTGAAACGAGGATCATGAATGTTCGTTATATTCTGTAAAAGAGTATGGATGTTTGTCTATCAACGTAATTAGACCTTATAGTTTAATGAGCAAAGAGCTTTGCTGACTAAAATAAACCGTTTTTGTCTAGGTCAGATACGCGAAAGAACAGACTTATAGCAACAATAAACGATTGGATTCCAAACACTTCATATGATCTAACGTCCTTAAGTTGCTTTTTGTGAGGTTATGTTACACTGAAGTTTATAAAAACTCCAATAAAGATAAACCACACACGATTGCGTCTTAGGGGCCTATTTTGTAACTGCTTACCAGACGTCTGTTACCTTCTGACGATTTTTGAAAGGCCTGCATTTTCTAAACTAAGCTATATCAGCTTAAACAAAACTGTAAGAAGACTATAATGGCGACAGAAGAGGCAGAATATGGAATGGCGACAGAGGAGGCAGAGAGAAGAAGACACAAGTGTGGAAGAGGATCCAAGGGGAAGAGACAGGGAGATACAACAACAGGAAAGAATGGAAAAAATTGAGAAGAGCAATTACAACAAAAAATATAAAAGGATTCGGGTGAGAGAGATACCACAATACTTAAGAGAAAAAGACACAAAAAACATGAGAAGGATTGCCAGATTTAGATTGGGAAACGAGGAGAAAGGAAACAGATACTGGGCAAATAGGGAGGAAAGGATATGCAGGGTATGCGGAACAGAGATAGAAACATTGGAGCACATTAAGTTTTCAAAGTGAGAAAAAGGTAATAAGTGAAAATAATATTGGGCATTTATTAAAGGGAGGCAGTGAAAGGAAGATAGGATGGCGGAGATAGAGAAAAAGAACGAGGAAAGAGAAGGAATGGCAGAGTAGAAACAGGAGGGAGAGTTGCAAGAGATGCGAAGCACTAGCAGTTTTATTTTTATATTTATAAGGATAATTTCATATATTTTTTTTTCTTTTCGTTTGGAAGGAGTGATAATGTTTAGATTTAATAATGATCAAAATAGAATTAAGCACAATGACATGTAAATAAATGAGTTAAGGCACAAGAATGTAATACCAAATGACAAAAACATTAAAATAAAATAATATAAGAAGACTATAATAAAGAGTAAAATACTTTGAAACTGGTATAAGCAGCCTAATTCGTAAATTATGGGACTTTGGAAAATCGGCAGAAGTTAACAGACGTCAGGTAAGTAGTTACAAAATAGGCCTCTTAGTTTGTAGTCTTAATGACATGACGTTGTGTTCTATACATTGCCAATAAATACATAATATTGGCGTGTAATAAAGATCTCCGCTATATCTTCCTTATAATTTGTTTGATTACAAATCCTATGAGTACGATTCGATGTGTTCAGTTTGAAGCATAAAAGTAGTGAATTATTCATGTCATCCATTCAAGGTATCGGCGTCTTCCAGGCATAAATACGAGCTGTGCTGTCTTCAAATCCATTTTAAGATAACATCTATCAGATTTGTAATGATGTAACACTCAATAAAAACGATTAATAGACTCTAGTATTACCTGCACGCAGTACTCGAAACATGAATTGTCCTGCCTATTAACTAGTAGCTGCTATCTAGTACGTAGATAAAAACTTTTGATATATGTCTATCCTACTCTTTCTTATGTTATCGTTTGCTTAGAACTGAGATAAAACATCACTAATAACTTTCCTAAAAGCCGGTCGTTTTTTATCAGCAGATCTGTGCATTGTTATTTTTTGTTATTGTTTTTTTTTTTTTCGTTTTGCACACCTCGCGGTGTTGATTTGAACAATTATTTCTTACTGGAACATTCCATGAACGTTATAGATTGTTTGTAATTGTGGGGTCAACAAGGAATCATTTGTCGTCCATGTAGTTTTCGATATAACATTAGTGATGTGCTTCACATTTTGTAAGCAAACAGTGCATATGTGGCAGTGGCACTCGTGTATCTTGGGCCAATATTTTACTCTCGCTAGATACAGTAGAACTCCAATTACTCGGATTTTCGAATACCCATAACTATTAAATTAAAAATAAATTTAATTAAGAATTACTTTTTAAATGGGAACAAATTTTATTGCAAAAAATCGAAATGCGTGAACTAAGTTTGAACCAAGAACTGTACTAAGACAGATGGTGGCCCGGGGCGCTGTGGACCCTTTTTTAGCTCCCAAACGCGAAATCATTTGTATCTAGTCGCAGTTATAAAGTCTATTTTAATTTCCACGCACACTGAAAGCGTATTTAAGCGAATTTGGACCGGACATATACACGGTACTACATGTAAAGGGTAAAAGAAGGTAAATGTAATGAACCCTCGCACACTGTAAGCGACAAAGCCGTTCGAATTCGGGCGTTACGTAACCCTCATACTGGAATGGTATATCAGCGAATTTTAACCAAGCGTATACAATACATGCTACAACGCTTAACCTATCCGAACCTTGTAAATGCAATCAGCCGTCTCAGACTGGAAGAGAATACAATAGTCTCTTTCGTAACAGTAGTGTATAGGTAAAATTAAAGTAAATTAATTAAATTAATTAAAGTTTGCTCTCGTGATAAATTCTATTAGTGCAAAGCAACTCCAATACACAAGTTTGACTTGGGTACTGTCGTATCGTTGCGTGGTATGTATGTATTATGATACAACACATGCAAAGACACAGAAATCGGTTTGGTTTGAGCGTTGTAGCTGCTTAACCAAGCCGCTGATTTACGTCTGAATTCGCCGTCGCAGTGTGCGACAGGACTGAACCGTTTTTAGAGGTGTTTCCTCGGGCCAAGCCCTTTTAAGACCTCATGTGAAATACGAGTATATTTTATCTAGTCATACTTTACTCCAAACACAATTCTTGAGGGTTTATATGCAAGCGGGGTCTAGGAAAACCGCCCATGATTTATTTTAACAGTATTTTATGATTTTACCTTACCGTAGGTATCAGATGACGTAGGTCCTGAATGCGGTGCATAGGAGAAGACACACACCTTTTAATGAAACTGTTTATTAGTTCGACTTGTTTTGGAAAATGCTTTCATTTAATATTATTTCTTTGATTATTTTAGCCCGGGCATTATTTGGCTCAATGGTGGTTAATAACGCCCGTTGACATAGTTTCTTCTTTTTTGTCATAAATTGGTAAATTTAGCAATTTTGTTAAACCAAACTCGATTCTTAAATAGAAAATATATATGCTTTATTAAAAATATTCATAGTTTTCATTCCACTGGTAACCTTTGCTGATATATTACATAAAAAACCCTTAGTTGGGCGTTATTTGGTAAACCTGCCTTGGGTGCTAGGAACGTTGCTAAAATGATTTGACTATTTATAATTCTTTCTCTTTCAACTTTGACTTTAAACTGCTAATATTCTTAAGTCAGTATTTAATTTTATTTTATAGTCAGTATTTTATAGTTATCATATAATATAATAAAACTATTCAATTAGAAAAATATGTTTGATTTGTGATTCAGCGAGTGTATCATATTCATATATAACTAGGTTCTGTGACAATTTATTTCGAAATTCGTATTTCAATAATGTTCTGATTGACATCATTATAAAGCAATTATCTTTATATTTGCTTATACTTTAATAAATTGTATTGTGAATAATTTGAAACATTCATGGCGTTGCACACGGTACTTCGGAGCTCGTCTTGGTCACACAGCAACATAGCCGTACTCTCGTACTACGGGATCCACACGTCCCCGTTTTTCACACGAAACGTCTATAGTCGTGCAGCAAATAAAACCAGCCGGATCGATCGTTGAAGGCAAGTCGCTTACGAATCCCAGCAGCCACTAGTCCATACTACAGCACAGTCTAGCCCAGCACAGTCCAGCTCCAGCTCAGCACGCCTAGAAGCCTAGAACCAGCAGATAGAATCTTTATCATTGTCAACTACCCAGTACTACTATCTATTATATCAAGATGCCTTGTGGAGGATGCGGAAACAGTAAGTACATTTTTATTTTATAATTTTTAACAGTAATTTTATTTTAAACATATTCTAGTCTTTTTAAATATTATAAAATATACTCGATCTTACTTATTTATGCATATAGACAGACATATACAAGCATATAGACAGTTTAGCTAATTGAATAATGACAAAATAATTATTTTGTATTGTTACTTTAATTGAACCTCTGTTGTCTGTTGTTTTTTGTATATATTTTAAATAGGTATTTCATGTCTCTTGACCATGTTATATTTATCAGCATAAGACTCATAATACAAGCAAAGTTAATTTTAAAAAGTGCATTTATTATATGTTCAAGCAACACGTGTTCATATTATTAGATTTTAATTACAGTAATAAATTGTTAGAATAATTAAACTCTTTAATTAAATTCACAAGAATTTATTTTACAATTGCAACTTTTTATATATAAAAACTTTTGAACGAAAAACGATGTTTTTTGAATGTTTTTATAATGTTTATTAGAGCTATAATCGGTTTTATGTTGTTCTGTGGCTTTAACTTTTTTGGCTATGCTCATAATTGAAATTAAACACAAAACATGGATGTTACGTTACATTTATCTAATATTTTACTTAAGCGGACATTATAAGGGTCTACATAAAGATACTTTATTAGTCTTAAGTCCTTAAGAATTACTTTTTTAAATTTGATTACCTTTAAAAAGGTCTACTTAAAAAGTTTTGTGGTTATGTTAATGGACAAAAAGATAGATTTATTTTTAGGTCACAAAACTTTTTTTTAGATAAAATTGTTTATGTAATAGGTAACTTTGGTTATGTTAGATTTAAATAGCTTCAGACTCAATTTTTTCGAAATAAACTTAACTTACTTTTTACTGTTGCATTTATAATGTGTATGTTTTTAAGCAGACGTTTTTCCCCTTTGTCACTCTGTTAGGGATATCTTTTTTAAATCCATCGACAATTTTAAATATGAAAGCAAATTATAAATAAAAACGAAATCTTGCATTACAATAACATGATCACACAATTTATTTTTTAGACTGCAAATGCGCTGCCAACAAGTGCAGTGACGCTTGCAAGTGCGATGCCAGCTGCAACTGCAGCGTCAAGAAGGCTTCAGACGCCTGCGGAAAGCCCCAAGACGCTTGTTGCAAAAAACCAGCTTCCCAATAGTGCAGCTAATACTTCAACGCCGATGCTCAACGGACTATCGCTTGATGGATACTTTATGCCAACTATATAAACTATTTCCTTATTGTAACCTTAGGGAGCAATAACATATAAATTATATTAAAATATTATAAACATACATTCCGTATTTAAACAAATGTATACGAATTGAAATTCCTAAATAAATAAAATGTAAAACAACATTTTTTCTTTTATTTATTAGTTCAGATTTGAAATTCAAATAAACTTTGATCACATAGATTATTCATTATGGACTAGACCTGGGGTCTCCAAACTTTTTGATGAAGTAATCGTCTTATATCACGAGTTTTTATTTTATATTACTCGATTATTTAGGAACCTCTGCAGTAGATAGATGGATTGCGGATGCAGTTATTTGTTCAAGTGCATGAACGTTTATATGATTCCATGTGCTAGAGAATTGCGGATTTATTTTCTTTCAACCAATTTTTTTTTACCACGCAATAGTGGACCACACATTTTTGTTCGGGTATAAATGGTCAATATTATTGGCATGCTTACGCATGGTTGCATACATATATCGGTACACGAACATATTCGCTCTAGCAGTGGTAAATAAAATACATCAAACAGTACGAATCTGAGTATCGGGAAAGAGCACGAATAGACTAACACGCATGTGTGGAAATGCTAAATGTTACTTCGAATGGTGTTTTCTAAAATGTTTTCCTCGGTTTGCATTTTCGTTTATCTTTCAGTGAGGAGTTATTTTTCTCTTCTGATGGAAAATGGCTGTTGTCTTGTAAGCATTATCGTTATTGAATTGTTATATGATTATTGAAATAAAGATTATATACAAGTGCAAAACTAAGGCAACATTTTTCAAAATAGAAAATGCTATGAGACTAGCAGAGTTATGAGACTAGGGAGCGTATAAGCTGTTATAAAATCTAATATTTCTCAAGAAACATTATACCAAAAAATTAATCTTCTTAGTTCTAATTTATACCGAGTTATTAATTTTATTAACATTTAGGCAATGGGCTTGTGCAACACCTCCTAAATATACAAGGCCTAACAGCGATTCAGTCAATGGTATGTGACGTCATCACTTGTAGTCATATGCTGCTGAGTTCTGCTATCGGTATAAGACAGTTTGTTTGAAAATGTTAGTATCATATTGAGTATTGAACAAAGTTTCTGGTTACAAATTATTAAGGACTATCATTTTTAAATTATTAATTAGTTTGCAATTAATGAATTGTTTGTTTATGAATTGGTTTTTGTAAGGGTTTTATAATGAGTAATTAAAGAAGTAAAATACATCGAAAATTTAATTTTAAACTAAGTAACATTTCTAAATCGTAACATTTCTACAAAAATTAAAATAAATAGACTAGTAACACACATATGCAAAAAAGGAAAATGGTATACCTTCCATAATATATATATATATATTTATAAAAATAATAATAATAAAAATGTATTATATAAAAATATTAACTTTATTTTTCATATATTTCTTTTAACAATATACGAGTGTATACAATAACAATACTTATATTTAGAACCATATTTATGTAGTTAGAGTTTGCAATTTTCTTTTCTTATACTGTTTATTATGTTGCAAGTCGTCATTTTTACGAGATGATAAATTATTTAACATAATATTAGTTGAAACATGAATTAATAACTTGCATATATAATAGTTGTTATGACACTCGAGATCAAGAAGGTCTTCTAACAGCATTTCTTTAACTTCTAAAGTTTTGCATGTAACATCTATTATATATTTTCTCTGATTTTGGAGAGAGAAAAAATCTATATCACGAGACAACTTTTCAACTATTAAATAATTGTACATAACTAAATTGACTACAGAAGGTGTCGGACAAATCAGGCCTCCACGATCAAGATTTTTTATTAAATTGTATGACTGGTGTAAAGAAATTGTCTTATCAATTGTTAAGATTTCTTTACACTTGCTACACTTAATTTTTTTTAAAACAGCATGACAACAATACCCCGCTAAATATGTAATTACAGGTAATAATTCTTCTACATTGGCTATATCCATTTCGCTAATTACTACCGATTGCAATGGTGTCATTGTTTCATTAGTATCTTCAATATTATCTAGAATATTTTCTGGACATTGTAATGTTTGCACTGTCATTGCTCTATCTTTAATTATTAGTTCTAGTTTTAAATTTGATTGAAGACGTAATTTTTTTTCACACTCTAGAACTTGTCTCATGGAGATGTGATATTGAGACCCAGCTAATTGCCTATATTTGCCAAATCTATCTTCAAGTAAATCTGTTTGAATTTTACCTGGTAATATATAAGTAAATTTTAGTTCGTCTATGCAATAACGACACAATTCTAACATTCCGTATGTAGTTTGTCTTAACGCATCGTGCGTTTGATTAGTAAAGCAACCACTGGAAAAATTCATTTGTTGCCACGCGTCGAGCCAGTCAATAAATTTGTTTAAAAATATAAATTTCTGATCTGATTTGTCCTTTGTTAAAGGTGTCATGTAAATGTTACTTTTGTGTAAACCTTTGTATACAGTTTTAACGTTCATAACATCCCACCATTTGCAAATGATTGAAATAAAAATTGACGTATCATTATAATACTCAATATTATGCAGACGTCCTTTTTCATTCAAACCTTGAACTACAAATTGGTTGAAAATTTTCAACACTAATTTCACATTTTGGCGCTCAAGATTTGAAGGTGCAATGCTCTTAAATGTTAACCCGTGTGCATAAGAAATGATTGCTGTATTTTCTATTTCATATAACTTTTTAAGAGCAGAAAATGATGCAGTTCTACAATTATCACCTTTTTCAAAATCTGGAAAAAACATACACTGTCCAATATTTTTTTGATTTAACCAGTTATTTCTAATGTTTTTAAGAAGATGAACCGAATCAATTAAATAGAAGAGTGGCCTACTAGCATCCTGGGGATGCTGATAAAGAAAAGATGATTTATTAGGAACAGCGAAACAACTCATAGCTTTTCTATTTATTGCATTGTTATCTGTAACAACACAAATGACTTTGAATCCCGCCTTTTCTAACCCTAATATAAGCTTTTTTATCAAATTGTATAAAGTTACATAATTTATTGTTTTAATTGGTACAATATGTACAACATCTTTAAATTGTGATAATAAACTGGAAACCATAAAAACAAAGGCACTTGTAGCCGCAGTATTTGAATCAAACGATGCACCAACAATAGATCCACCCTTATAGTCAAAAAATGGTTTAATGTGTATCTCATCAATCATTAGTATAACTGTTTTTTCAAAATCTTGAAGATAGCTTACTCTATTACTAGCGTACATCAAAAAATTTTTATCATTAGTTTCTAACTGCGGATTTACATGTAAATCATTGCATACTTTCTTCAATGTGTTAGGATGCGGAAATATAAAATATCCACTTTGTCTTAAGAACTTGTAGGCATGTGGTGAAATTGTATTTAATAAAGAAGCAAATACTAATAACTCAGGGGAATATCTAAAATTATTTGTAGGACATATGCACAATTCTATTTGCCCTCTTAAGAAATGTAAAATATTTTCATTCTTGTTGGTTACAACGTCCTTTAACAATTCATCGATTAAATGAAATGTAGCACTTCTTTTGCATGTCTTACTGTCTGCCTTGATTAAAACAATGGTTTCTAAAATATCAGTAATCTCATTATAGCTAGTTATTTTCTGTGGTAATAATTTTGGACCTATTTTTTTAACTAATGTACTCTTTATAAAGTCCGATAATGCCAAATGTTTATCTATTGTAATAGAATATTGAATAAAGGGTTCAGGTTCAACAGTTAAATAAAAAATGCAAATAAGCTCTTTATCTGGCAAATACTGATGTGACCAGTTTTCAGAAACACCGTATTTTCTAATACAATCCAGAAGGTTGTTTATATTATTAATTCTACGATCGGTATTATAGGCATTTGCTGAATTTATACTGTTTATGATCGCTGAATTCAATAATCTATTTTCTCTTTCTTCGGCTTTTGAATCGGGAGATACTCTATTTGTTGAAGGGCCCGGCGAGGTGTTGCTTGAGGAGCAATATGCAACACTTTTGGGGTAATTTGAAAATACAGAAGGAATAGTTCCTTTCTTTAGTCTTTTGACTTTAAGAGTTGCTGAAACTAGAACACCAGTTTTGTTGTCATACGCTTTCGATTCTGTTTCAATATCGTCACTTTTGAAATGAAGTTCGCAGACCTGTAAATAGTTTAATATAATAGTCTTGTGATAGTCGGTATGTTTGTCTAATTAATCTTTCACGCATACGTTCTCATTATCTACTTACTTTGGATTTATTCGACGGAACAAACGCCTTTCGCTGAATAGCAGAACACCATTTCTTTTTTAAGCATTCGTCTTTAGGGAAGCCAAATACAGATACTTTTGGACCCGTAGGATAGTTGCCCTTACAAAGTGGAACGCAGCATCTACTTGGCATTTTGTTGTCTAATAATTTACACTTTAAGAAGTCACTCACTCGACAAACTGGTTATTAATTGTGGAATATTATAATTAGTTTTATATATTACACAGTTAGCTAAAATTCTACACACGTAATGATCAGTAAAACATTTACAGCACATACACCATACAAGGTTTTCATACACAACACTAATTTTTAGATTAAAATAGTTTAATGTTTAAACCAAATATAAACAAAAAAAAAACACAAACACAGTTACTATAAATACACCCTCTTAAGACTGATTATTTATATTTTTAATTAATTATATATTTTATACGATTTTTTTAACCGAAATAACATGGAAGTAAATACAATACGTAATGCACAGAGAGATTCTAAATTGTACTAAATCAATACCCTTAAAGTACATTTCAAGTATATTTAGGTAGAATTGGGTAAAAAACATCTGGAATTAACTTTTGATTTACTGAAGTTAATAAAAAAAACAATTTAATTAACTTTAAACAATTATTTTATTGATATATTTATTACAAGACCTTCTGGCAATTCAGAGGTTGGAGTAAGACTGGTGGTCCATGGTTATATATACTAACTTAATTTAATCGTAATTCTATCCCAGGATGTTTAGATTAGATATGGGATACGTATGGGTGGCCTTTAGTGTTGCTTTAGAGCTGGTAGTCAGATGACTACAAGTGATGACGTCACAATATCGCAGTTAGGCCTTGTATATTTAGGAGGTGTTGGCTTGTGTCCTATGTCTAAATTTCTATAAAAGTGTACTATATATTGATAAAGTAGGTTACTAGAACCTCAAATGTTCAATTATTTTTTAAGAACTCCTTATATGTTAAGAGATATTAACAATTAAAAAAGTCATTTTGTCTCTTTAATTATTAAAGGGATTCAACGTTGTACACATTCCAAATGCATGTGACATCACAATCGCTGCCAAACTTACAGCTCATAAATCTCTGCTATATGTATTTATATATCAAAATATCAAATATTAGTTACAGCTATTTCAAGGAACAATCAAATTTCAACATTATGTCTGCCTCAGCCAGGGTTAAATAAAACAGAAACTTATTATTCTTTGATTTGACTTGATTATTTGACTACCAACAGCTACAGAACATTACCACAGCACTGACCAACTCAACAAATAACTGACTTTAAAATGCATTTCACGTCATACAAATATGGCCGACCATTTCTAGCGCTAAAACTACAATTCAAAATTTTGCTAATTGCTATATCTCCGTCAATATTTAGATATTCAATAAAATAGACACGCCAATACACATTTATTAACATCTATTTCAATCAACAATTGAAATATCGACCACTAAAAAATGAGGACACAAGCCCATTGCGATTGCGGTTTAAATAATCAAATACTAGATTTAGTCCATGTCCCATCACTGGCATCACGGCTGTAATTAATTCCTGGGGCAGTACAAAGATTGATGCCTAGCATCTTTTCTTATACACTACAAATTAGTTTTTACACAAAATATCATACGAATTATCTTGGTAAATAACATGTTCGATCTTTTGTTCGAAGTATTTCGAAAACGTTTAGGAATAGCACCCAATAAGAAAAGAAGTTAATAGTATTAATGAAAAAAAACAGATTTTACGACGCTGTAAAATTCAGGAACTAGTTCATATGGTCAAGACACAAGCGTTAATAATTCCACTTCCAACTTTACTGTCTGTGTGTACTTATCAAGTAATGTTGCAACCCTTCTTGTATGAATGTGTTTTTAGTATTATCTAAGGTAAACTTATCCATTCAAAATACCTCCTAATCTTATGTTGTGAATATTATAAGTTTGATTCAAAGATATAAACCTCCATTAAGAAGTAATGACCCTAGATAATATTATTTTAAAATGTAGTAAGGACACACTCCATTCAGTTATGATCCAAACCATTAATATATACTTTCAAAAGTATTTGTTGATTTTATTTATTATAAACAATAAACAAACTGAATTATATTCTTAGTAAGTATTGTTATTATATTTATGTCAATACATTGACATTTATTGTTTTGTAATTTGTAATATTATTTACTATTTTCAATGTTTACTATATTTAATATATTTTTATTTGTTTACTCTTTGGTCTTAAAACCTATAAATATTGCTATTTTAGTATCTGATCTTTGAGTGATTGTCGTCCACTTTCGTTTAATTGTTCGTAGCTGAACGTTTTTAAAAAGCAAAGGGTTTAAGAAATTCATAGACTGATCATCAACATTTCGAAATTCATGTGGGATCTTGTATTTTCGTTTCTAAAAAGATAAATTAATTTATATTATATATTGAGATTGAGAAGAGGTTATATTTATACATTGAATATGACTAACAATAATTAATATTTAAACAAATATTCAAATATTAAGAACAAACAAATATTAAGAAGACGTATCTCTGTAAGAGAGCTTTTACCAAAAATCTATTTACAAAAATATTGTTTTTATTGCCTATTCTTGTTAATTTACTGAAATGCACATCCATTCAACGTTGCATTTGCTTTTCGATCGTTATTAAACCGATAAACATGAGAGTATTTTTGTTTTGGCATTGCTAAGATTATAAATATTACTAACAATAATCACTGGAATTTAAATATTCAAGACGTTACGATTCTAGCGTGCTGGTTGATGATAAATATTATCACACCAGACGATAAATAATTTAAATATTAGCGTTGTAGAAAATATAATTTTAATAATGACAAGCATTTAAAAATAAATTCATATTAACTTGACTTGAAGAAATTGTGGTAAAGCAGAATGTAGGTAAATTGAAGTATATTTAAGTGCTATTAAATACTCCGCTATTACATACATATTTCTTAAATTTGTTATAAATGTTCTGATTCATTTAGTTTATCTAGAAATTGTAAGATGGCGTTTAGATATATGCCAGTCTTCGCACCCAATCACATCGCTCTGTCTCGTTTTGTTTTGTAAACGTAAGATCGACTCAAGTTTTCTCTCCCACCTCTATGGTTTTCAATATAGTGGTTGAATCGACAGTCGTGCTATAGTCCTCGACTGCAGAAGCGCCATTTTATGTGTTTGCGCTGTCATAGCTGTGTGTTAGTGGGCGAATTTGTCACACATTGATTTTTAATATCAATTTAAAACAATGTTTTGATTAATCATGAATCGTTAATTAAAGTGTGTGTTATATCTCCAGCATGGAGTAGTGTCTAGTTAATAGTTAACCTCCAGAGGATTGAGGTGTGTTCGTAGCCTGACACACAGCTGTGGCTATACTTTGGCACTTTGTAGCTGAATATTTGTTTTTTGTTGTATTCTTATTTGAACTATAAACATTTAATATCAAAATGACTTCAAGGAATATCCCTACTGATAAGGTAAGACCTTTTTATATATAAATATTGCATGTTTATGTCATTTTTAAAGGATACTGTAGTACTAGTAGTCGACCTACTTTTTTAGCCTAGATTCGCTTACTCGACAATTTACAATTTTAGAATTTTTAATACATAGTAAGGTAACAGAGATCATTATAGTCATTTATTTATAACATATGAACCTACTATTTTAAACTGACAAGTTATCTATTTGTGAAATGCATTCAAAACAACCTATAAATACCGTTTGACATTTATTTATATTTTAAAAATATCGTGTTTGTGTTTTATTTTGTGAATAAACTTAGCGGAGTTGTGTAATAAATGTATAAACATTAACAATTCGTAGTGTAGCAATATCCATTCGAAAAGACAATCCTTTCAAGATATTCTTGTTGTTACATTGTTTATGTCCATTATACTGGTTTCAAGTTGAGAGTCAGTTTACATTATAATAAGGGTCATAGCACTCTCTCTCTCCAGTATCACATTAGATGTTATTAGTAACTTTATCTAAGCGAAATATTATTATCCTAATTTAATCATATATAGTAATAGGAGACTGAAATGTCATTCAGGACCATCTGATTTGTTTTGGTGCTCGCCTTTGTTAATTAAGCATGGAAATATAATACTATCACATTATAAGCAATCTTACGTACACCCACGCTAAAACAATAATTCATATGAAGTTTGTACGTTAAATAAAGAAACAAATCTTTAATGTCTAATCATATTATTTTGATACTATTATCCCCATACAATTCCTCAATCACGTTGACATTCATTGTCAGTTTTACTTTCACTACTTTTCTGTTAATATTCCACAATTTTACACATATATTGAAACAATTATTGCTTCGAAATATTTTTAATGAATTCATAAATCAAATTTATATCGCATTTCAAAAGTTACGTGAATAGTTTCTTCACCCGATTGAAACTATTAAGCAATTTTATTGAATGGGTTTATTCATTTCATTTCATTTTGCAATTCACTAACTCTAAAATGTATATAATAATTTTATTTGAATTTATTCTACCAATTGATGTACTATATATCAGAGGTGGATACTAATTCAAATTTCGTGCACCTAATGAAGTAAATAATGTTTTTTTCTTTCATTGGAAGTTTGTATATATGATAGAGTTTACTCAGGGAAATATAGATATACGAGCACTACTCGGCTTTGAACTAGAAGGGATTAAAATGGATAATCAATCGGTATCTGGATCAAACATCGGTTGTAACAAATTCTATACTTTTCATGCATAAAAATGAACCACACTTTTTAAAAAGTCTATAAAACCGGAAACAAAAAATATTCTCCGTTTTTTTTTAGATTTACAACAAACAACTAAAATTTAAGTGCATTAATTTTGTGCAGTGCAGAGATATTCATTCAATTGACCATACATTTGGGACCTTTTGCAGGTATTACTTGCCGAGTTTTTCAAACTAGTTTTCAACATTGGCCATGTAACATGATTCACATCAAAAAACGTGATCTAATTTTTACACGTGTAGTAAAATTGAAACTGCTGGCAGTACATTAAATCTGAAATACTTGTACGTTTGAGAATCAATGTTAAAGAATATTTTATATACGTATTGCAACATAACATCATGGTGAATGTTTTACAAAGTTTTGGTCTTGGCAGGTTTTTATGAATACTCGTACACTGTATTTATATAATATTTATATACAATTATTCTATAAAAGTTTTATATAATAACTTTGCAACATATAAATAACAACCATATATATAAGTCTAGTAACTATGTGATAAGAAATTTCTTTAGAATGAATATTGCGTTAGGTTCGTGGTCTTTTAAGGAACATGGTATGAATTATTATAAAAGAAACTATAAATAAAGTTATGACCAAGTGTGGTCGTTTCGGTAGCTTGTTAACTCGTAACGATGGAAGAAGAAGAACTATCCGAATCCGACTGGAGTCTGAAATGAAGTCTTTGTAAATATTAATTATGTTTTCTATATTTGCTAAAAATAGATAACATTTATATTATTTATAATAATATTTTATGTGTCTTATGGGCCTTTTATATGATCAGATGAAACTAATTCGTCTAGAATTTTACTTTTACTAACAGTTTTAAGCATATTGCGTAAATAGAACTTTAACGCAATCCTGTTGTGTATAAAATAGTATAAAGTCCCAATGCATTACACACAGCCCAAAATGTCTCAGTACGCAATGTGGTTGGAGTCGGATGTTATTTTAACGAATCTGCAGCCTTGCTTTAAAAAAGTAAAATAGAACAGATAAGAAAGTAAGCACATATTTAATTTTCTTTCGTTAATTTTTATTTCAAAATTCAAAATAGGTAGGAGCGCTAAAATGTAGAATAAATTGTAACTAGATAGAGTTAAATTCGACACCAATTGGGAATCTCGCTCCATCCTGAAAACATGTTAGTTCCGGCACTGGATCATCGAACCCAACCACCGAGTTAAATTTATTTAAAGAAAACTGATGCAAACACATTGTTTGTTGATTTGACAACATTTTTGTTTTTGAGATATTTGTAGTTGATAAATATATACACTACAAAGGTGTAATTTTATAAACAACTATGTTGTTATTTACAAGTATGTCATGCATACAAATAAGTGAAGTGTCTTCTAGTAATGATATTAATATACTATACTGGTATAAATGTTTATAATTTAATAGCGTTAATTCTATTTTTATTCTATTTATCCGTATGTTAATTTATGATTTTATGGTCAAGTAATTTTAATGACCATTTACCTTTGTCCGTTATCATTGATAATACCAACGATAATATTTATTTATAATAATTAACACGCTGTTATCAAAATTGACATAAATATTAAATCTATTTACAAAATAAATGTTGTTTTTTGTTGTTGTTTTTCATGGACTGTAACTTATTTTTTGCTTTTTGTTGCTGACAATTCTTTTGTACAAATTCCAGTTTTCAACCTTAAAATAACTTTTAGGGGTTTCTAAAGTTTTTATTGTATTCAGTTCAGAGTAAAGTAGACCAAAAAACCATGGCTATGTTCATGCGCTGTGCGTCATGCGTGACGGTTCTTTGAATAGTTTCGTCTCTCGAATGCCAGGTAATTGATGAACTGAATTTGTGTTCTGTGAATGAGTGTTCCGTGCATTGTGTGCTAAGGACACCTAAGGATTTCTCTTCATTTCGCTCTAGTCCAATAATGCATCACATAAAGGGCGTACATTTGTAAAGGTTGTCTTTGAACTTTTTAGAATTCAGGTGCGTGAAAAATATTTTACCTGTAGAGGTTTCGGAAATTAAGATTTCAATAATCATTTATTGGTTCATAAATACCGACGTTTTTAACAGGGTCTTAACCATCTTATGCCTAGCTTTTTAACAAAACGGTTTATCATTTTAGTCATTGTCATTGTCATTAAATATTATTTAGGTTGAAAACGTGTAAGAATTTGTACTTAGCACTTTCCTATTTCTTGTCGTCGTCTTTTACAATAATAATGTTCGCAATTTGAAACTGGTATATCCGCTTCACGCGCGGTTGTCAATAGAAATCCTATTTATTAGTCTCCTGATGCAGATATCTTAATTAAAAAATAAAATTTGGTGGTAATACTAAGTTAAAACAATAATTTTGAATAAAATCAAAAATATCATATACGGGGGGACGATGAGGATTATTAAATATCAACGATGCGATGTGGCGAAGCACTACTTGTTACATATTGATCCTAAACCTTCATGTTATTTTCTAAATGGAAGTTATATCTTAATCTCTTATTACTAAGAAATTAAAAATACATTTAGGCCATGTCTATGTTGTAGGCCTATACCATAAAATAATAATAACAAATAAATTGATAGTGTTATCTGGAAATCTAATTGTTATCTCGGATATTTAATTAAATATATTAATTACTACAATTAGTTTTTATATGGTTCAATACGTTTTAGTGGTCTCCGTTTCTTTTTTGTCCTATGTGTTTCTAGGAAGTATATAGCAAGAGCAGTTTATAACAATTTAAAGGAGCGGTCTTCACTGCTGCAAATTCCTTTTAAAACGCCAACCTTTATATCTTCGAACTAGATAAATAATTTTTACTTTAAATTATTTTTCAGATAAGTTACCATATACAAGGTCCACTAAAAACGATTTAATCGCTGGCTTTGTAATTATCGGTTAAATCTTAACACGTATCTTTCGATTTTAGCGCACACAGGACAATACAACTATGTTAAGACAGTTTTGTCTTTGTAGAACAAACAGAGATAACGATAACAATTTGGTCTAAGATAATCTTTTCTTCCTATAGATAGTAGATCGATCTAGTTTTTTTTATTTCCTGAAATAATGACATTTATATAATATAACATAATATATGTGCTCTTGTATTTTACCTGTGGAGGATATATTTCTTTAGAGCAGAGCAACATCAACATGCGAAGTCTTTTATGTCTCACTCATACCTATTTTAATACTATGAGTGTGAGTGAAACATAGAATATGTTGCATGTTGATGTTGATCTGTTCATGGACCCTATTTATTAATTAACTGACTTTCACTCTCTAGTAATATTACGGAAACCTCTAAATTCCATGATTTTTTGAAAAAGAACAAGTGTTTCGTTCGCATTACAGCTGAAGGAAATTCAGGAATAGGGTCCCAGATTACGTATGTTCAATTAAAAATGATTGTTGAATAAATAAAATAATTCTTTTATATATTTTAAAACCCCGGAAATAATTTCTTTTGTAGTGTATATAATTGAACAACTATTGTTTGTTACACCAACTTTTGTTTGCTAAAACAGTACATTGTTCACCGCTTATCTTTTGTTCTTAATCTTTTTCCACAATTAGTCATTGTAGCTTATGTAGATGCGCATTAAATTTCGGCAGCAAACTTGTGAGTTCTGATGTTAATGCCCCCACGTTGTCATGCAGGCAGGATGAGGGATCACATTGAAGTCTACGAAATTCTATTCTATGCAATGTTAACTTTTATTTCATATATTTAAAATAGGTTTAACGTTGATTATAATTTTCTTGGTACTCGTTAAAATGAATCATCTCATTAAAATCCTTTATTTAATTAACAAAGTCAAGTGACTGACACGAACACATATACTATGAAGAGACATCGACCATCATTCGTCCTCGCGTTATTTGCAGACTAAAGCTAGGATTGTTTGAACAATGAAATGAATTTGTCGTACACTCATACTATCTACTACGCTAAGTAAATATTGTTTGTGGGTCTGTGCATTGCAAGAAAGCATGACGCTCCTTTTGTATGTTGTATACTGTTCTATTTTGTATTAGGAATGTGATTTTTTTGTCAGTTTGATAGAACTATGGAAAACTTGAGGTGCACTAGTCTTTAATAGGCTTTTATAACACAACTAGAGTTTATCCCCGTCGCAAGCGACTACTGTCTTTTGTGTGTGGCTTTAATTTCATATCAAATTTATATTCCATTTTTAAATTAAAATATTTAACTCGTTCTATATAAATTTTACATATAAAAACAAATAGTTTTTCTTATAAACTGACTAAAGAAATATATTCTTTTTAACAAGATAATTTTTTTTTTCAATTTATGCGTATTTGACCAACTTTTTGTACAAAATTGGTATTTTAATTGTAAATAAGTTACCAAGGTTAGCCTATATACAAAATTTCAACTTTCTAGCACAATTTTTACTCTCGGCAAAAACTGCCTCCCCAGTAAACAATTTGGTGAAGTGCCCTATTTAGTGACGTTTCTATCACTATTTCACTTCAATTGTAGTTCGCATCAACTTTATCTTCATTTGTATTCCGACAGGTGGAGTAATTTCGCCATTTGTAGCCGATAAAGTAGACATTTTATATGAAAAAATGTGAGAAACTGAACTATAAATGAACTCTTTTATGACAAAAAAATCATGACGCATCTTCAATATGATGTCAAAGTGACTCCAAAATGTTTACTGGGTCTGTGCCCCCAAATCAAATTTTTGAATTTTGAATACATTTTTTTTTAATAAAATATTATAAGTATTAAGTAATCCAAAATTTGAGTCTTCTCCAAAGTTTCCTACCGGGTCCCCTAATTTTCTCAAAGCCCCCTATTCCAATTTTTCAATTTCTAATTTTCAAAAAATGTTAAAATTGAACACCGTAATACACATGCCAAATTTCAACTTTCTATCTTTTACGAATTATAGAGCAAAAAATATTTTTTTTTTAGTTTTTCCAAAATGACGGGTTTCCAGATAATTCAGGGAAAAATCCGAGGACACCAAAAGTCTTAGAATGTTTTTCTCTATGAAATAGACAATTTTCAGGAAAATGCGCGCAGCCGTTTTCGAGTCACCATACGAATCGCGTAAACATATAAACAAATAAACTTGCACTTGGAACATTATAATATAGGAGGATAAATTTCCTTTAATCTGGGATGATATATATGTATATTACATTACATTTTATGTTATTATTATTAATTAAATAATATTCTTAGCAACTACCCTACTTTATAGTGATTATATTAAAGAAGCTTATAATAAAATTGAAAGTGGAATTAGGTGGAATATTAGTAGACCATATTAAAAGCAATAGGATATATATTTGTGTGTGTGTGCCTTTGTGTACATAAACTTGTAAGAGGTAAATCATTTATAATACATTAATTTATATTTATTTAATGTGGGATCATCATACACACATTTGTAGGATTATAAAAAATTAATTAAACCCGAGTAAATATCATAGGCCTTGTTAACCCTTCATGGGCGGCCTCTATGTGGGTATACGTTACCTATCCATTTGTTAATAATCCTCTTTGGTGTGAACTTATTGGTTAGTTGCTTTTCGAATATTTTTCTATCAATCTAGCCGGTGTGGGTACTGTACACAACAAAATAATATTTTTAATTAATTGTTACATCAAATTCACATCCTTTTTAAATAAAACTGTATATTATTGTATTAATTATAATAATTACGTTTCAATCTATTTGTTTTACCTTGAATTTATAAAAATCAGCATTGTTTTTGAGCTTGCTCATACTCATCAGCATCACTCATGCCTCGTACAGCTGTGTGTTACACTACATCCGCGTCCGAGTTTCTACTACTGATGGTGCATTTTGTAATGACTTCATTTCGTATAAAACAGTTCTTTGTTTTAAAATCCAGTACCAAGTCGGAAATATATTGATAAACATAGATATCTATTAATAGTAAACGAATAATTATCAAAGTAAATTATGGTATTTACTTCAGAGTAAATATTCAAAATAAACATTTTTTATATTATAAATTGTAAATATGTTTTTATAAGCCGGCTTTGAAATTTATACATTTTTTTTAATAACATCACCCTTAAGGTATGTATGCTAATTTATGAAAGCTTTAAAATATTGTGTATATTCGTATTTATTTACATAAAAGCAGAAGCAAAAATACTCGTATCAAACGTTGTATTTAACGAATTGCGGAATTTTACACAAATAACGTCCGTATACATTATTTATGTTTCTGGATTCGTTTCATCATTGATTCGTTCATCATCGTTCATAGTAACTGCCAGCAGCTTACAAAATAAATTACATTTATCCCCATAAATTACGGTATATTGAAACTTAATGTATAGTACAGCTTATTTTCTGAAGGTATACTTGATTACCTTTATAATAAAGAACACAATTAAAAAGTACGTAAAACGGCTTAGTATCTGTAAGTGTTAGGCCTGTCTCAGTATGGCACCGTATTTCAGCGAATTTTGACCGGACGTACACGCGCTACTACGCTTTACCTACATCCGAACCCTGTAAAGGTAATGAGACCTCGCACACTGCAAGCGGAAAAGTCGTCCGAATACGAGCGGCACCTACCTCTCACATTAGAACTGTATAACAGCTAATTTTAACCATGCGATACCACCATCACAACGCTAACCTATCTGAACCTTTGTAAATGCAAACAGTCGCCTCAAACTGGAGGGGATACTTAAGAACGTTCGTTGTATCGTCAATCCGCTTCGTTTGGGATCTATCGGCGACATCGCTTTGTGATGATGAGTATGTTCAACTTGCTTTAGTTTATACAAACCACCAAACAAATATGATAGAACTAAATTAAAATTCACGCCAACCAGAACTCAGATAACTCATCCAACCCGCCGATTTACGTCCGAATTCGCCGTCCCTTAAATACGGTTCCATAGTGTGATAGGTCTTAGCATTAGTACAATCGTAATGGTTCATGAACAAAAGCATCATTCGAAATGATAATTAATTTTATAGTAAATGCTACACATTGCACATATTTCTAACAGATTTAAGTGTTTCTTTAAAAAAAGGTTACCATTGCACAAAATAGCTGCATATTTTAATATCGACTTCATAATTTGTTTATACATATAAATGTTGTTGATAATTTGTGTAATGCAGGCAGTTAACTCTCCGCGACATGGCTATTGGTCTCACCTCTCGTTTCCTTTGACTTGTGTCAAAAGACCAGTCATTAACCGAGGCAAGCCAACGCGAAGCGAGAGCTAATGTATACGCCATTTATCTCGCCTGTCTTGGCGAGAATGAACTGCTGGCATAAAGATATGATCTGATGGTTTCTTATATAAAACTTGTGGTATTGGGTTGATTTTCTAGTACTACAGCTTAAGTTTATTATACTTATTTCAGAATTGCATGGAACACTTTCTTTTGCGAATTTATTAAAAAATATTTACAGTAAAAGAATAATTACTTTTGATACCGTACTATCAAGTTCCTATGCTACTTTTTCGAGCTAGTTCGGCCTTCTTGTCATTAATCTACTAGCGTATGGTATTGAAAATTCCCATAAGAAAGTGTTTATTCGTTGTTGTAGATTGTTAGATACTAAAATATTTTATGTCTGCCTGTTAATTGAATGGCTTTAAAACATTTGGTAAATTACATTGATATAATATTACAGATGGTAAAAATTGTACGAAACATTTTCAGATCTGGCACAATTTCCATCTTTTTTATATATATATAAATTTAAATGAAATTGTATACCCTATTTATATGCATCTGTATCAGGTGCGTTGAAATCAATATTAAAACTGAAAATGTCTTCTTGTTTATGAAAAGTTATTGTATGTCTCAAACGTTCTTTAGCAATTCGATCTTATCAGTTATCCAATTGATTAGTGAGAACATCGCATCAAAAATTATATTTTCGTATAAGAAAAATATTTGTATTACATGACAAATGAAAATAATAATGAATTTAAATCCTGAAACAGATAATGGTTCTTTTGTTAACAGAGCGTTTATAATTTCGAAAGGAAAATGCTTGGGAATAAATATTATTTTATTTCTTGTAGAAAGTAAATTAATTTTTTATATGTATTTAATTTATATATTCATCGGAGTGGTATTTCATACACGTTTATACTTGTTCAACTTAGGAGGCAGTGATGTTTCACTGTGGATCAGGCTATCTCATCTCAACAATATTGCAACAGCTTTGTCACATCTTAACTATATTCCTGCAATTCACAAATTCTATCAAGAGTATCATTCAAGATATGATGCAATTGGTTTTTTTATATACAATAACACATTACTCAATAAGTTTGTAGGATGACATATAGATGGTGCCATTAAAAAGCAATTCTTTCCATTGTTTTGATAATACAGTAGTTCACAAAAACCACTGAAACTCGTAAACTAATAGTTGAGATGTCAAGAAATGTTGACACATATTGTTTGAAGGTTGGCACTATCTAAAAATCATATGGATTCGTCAATAGTGGCGCCATTTACCATATATGTCAACCTACGAACTTATATTTCATTTTATTCAGTTCCTAAGTTCCTAAGCGTCCCAATTTAATAAATATTCACGGAATTTCTTGGAAACTATTGACAATAAATGTAATTTCTATTTTTATTGATAAATACTTTCTAATTGACATGTAACATTACATTTTATGGTATGTATTTATTTTAATAGTGAAACTTAATTTTTTAAATAAAATTAAAGAATTTGTTTTTTTACGGATGAAATATTAATTATAATAATACAAAATTACTAATGACACAGTTAATTTAATGTTTATTTTATAAAAAATTATGTTAATTGGTTTTTAGTAATTAACTTTTATAAGTTGAAAGGAAATTTGATACAAGTAACAAATCTAAGACTGCAACTGTACTCATAAGGCCGTCCGCACATGGGTCGACTGATTGCAAAGGCGAGCCTTGAATCTGCCGGAACCGATTGAGAATGCAACTGTGTTGTTAGTGAGAGAACGCATAAGCGGATTTTGTCTCTCGGCACATCAACAAATGTTTTGACAAATGTCTCATCGAGAGTGAACTGCCGGCATTATAATTTTCATAATAAAGTAAATATGTGCTTTGTTTTTTTGCAAAGGCGTAAAAGAAGATTCAGGAAATGGCTTATATGAGATAAATGTAATTATATTTTAATAATGACAAATATGTGCATTTACATATAATGTTCTTATGTTTACGATATTTGTACAAGTCCAGATAAAGAAAGGTGAAAATCTTATTGTTGTCTGCAATTGGGTTGTCAACTGCGAAATATTTACTAGATATTATCTCTCTTTATCTAATTAATTCTTTGTAATTAATAAAATTTACAACCGATCATCTGATAGATTATAAAATATAAAAAATGACCTACTGGTTCTTTGTAAAATTTAATAAAAGTTCCCAGAATTTTCGAATGAACATTTTTATAGGCTATGATCGGACAATGATCGATTGAACATTTTTATAACCTATATCAAAGGATCTGTCCGCTCTTCATTGTTTAAATATGTAGGTCTCCCTCTTTCTCCCCTCCTCCTCCTCCTACGCCTTCGCCTACGATTGTACAGCGTGCATCCCCTAATCTACAACGAGGAGTAAAAATATCCGGGGATCTTCGGACACACCTCAGGATCAGTCTCTGGCTCAGGATTCACGATTCACGGCCAGAGGCTTAAGGCTTAACAACAACCACAAACGAGTTACTACGTTACCGCATATACGCATATCCCATACGGCCAGGCTGGATGGGATATGACTTCCTTCACCCACACGAATTCGATTGATTTCTTGATAAGCATTTGGTTAGTCACACAATTACACATTATGGGGACAAAATGAGAAGAAGTCTATGAAAGTATATTATTGCTATCTCTTTCATCACCTATATTTATCCTGACACTATTTCATTGGATTTCAGTAGCGGGATTCTTTACTTTTATTGATAAGCAAGCTGTACTGGTTACCAGCAATAATGTTGTTACTGTCAATATTTCACAAATACGAGTTATTAATAGTTTCGATAAATTGCCAACATTTTTTTCTCCAAAAGTTTTTGATATTTATGTTGATTTAAACATTAACACATAGTGCATGTGCGTTTCAAATTGATGGTTGCTTCAGGCCTGTCGCACACTGCAAGAGTATTTAAATGAATTTTGACCAGACGTATACGCGCTATTACGCTTTACCTATCAGAACTCTGTAAATGTAATGAAGCCTCGCACACTGCAAGCGACAAAGCCGTCCGAATACGGGCGTTACGTAGCTCTCATACTGGAAACATATATCAGCGAATTTTAATCAAACGAATACATGCTACAACGCTTAACCTATCCCTACCTTGTAAATGCAAATAGCCGTCTCAGACTGGAAGAGAATGCAATAGTCTCTTTCATAACAGTGGTAAAAATTAAAGTAAAAGTTTGCTCTCATAATAAATTATGTTAATGTAAAACAACTCCAATAAACCATACAGTACACAAGTTGACTTGGCGTACTGTCGTATCGGTACGTGGTATGTATGTATTGTGACACAACACATGTAAAGAACACAGGAGTCGTCTTGCTTTGAGAGTTCTTGCCGCCCAACCAAGCCGCCGATTTACGTCCGAATTCACCGTTGGTTAAATACGCTTGCAGTATGCGACGGGCCTTACTGTACATATATACGATGTCATACCATATATATAACGTCGGTCCATAGTGAGTAAAGCAGCCCGTATAACGAAACATCGACCTGGAACATAATGCGCACCCTGTATAATTTTGGCTGATGAATTGTTTAATGAAGAAGTCATTTAGGAGACTCCAATATTTTTCAAACAAATTACCTTTATACTTTCGAGTCCATTGCGGGTGGTGTAGTAGCAGGGTGGTCACATACCTGGAAATTCGGGAATTATGAGGGAATTTAAGGCAACCTGGAATTATCATGGAAATATCAGGGAATTTTAGTAAATTTCAAAAAATATCAGGGAATTTGATTTCTGAGGGAACTATTTCATATATAGTATATTATATTTCAATCCTTAAAATTCAAAATGAAATGAATCATAAAGATTAAAAAGAAAACGTGTACCTAATGAAAAAAAAACTTTGGAGTCAAAAAAAGCTAAACTTTTAGCTGAAATTCAAGTTATTGATGATCAATTTAAAAATCTTCAATAATTGTTATCTATTAAATATTAAGAGTTAATTTGTTTTAGTTTATACTAGTCATTAGCTTATTTTTGTCTTACTCAATTTTAGTTACTTAATTACAATATAATCAAAACTTTAAATATTTATAAGATACGAATAAAATTTCTATATCAGGGAAAACTATTAAAAACTTTACTAGAAAAACTGAAATTATCAGGGAAATTTAAAATAACTTTTTTGTTGTGGGCTCCCTGAGTAGGACGTACCACCAAATGGACGTTAAATATACGTAAATACACTTAAATAACTGAAATACTGAACAAATCAGTAACGAGTGTTCATGAATTAATATTAGGTGGCACAAACAAAGGGCAAGCGTATAGAAAATACGCAGCGCAGTATAATATCCAAGTTTTAAATACAATAAAGTGTTGTGACTTTATTTTCTAACGATTGTGATAGAAGAAAAGTAGTCAATCAAGTTATAGAATCCCGGTTCTGGATGTATCAAGCGTTTGCTTGATGAGAGAGGAGGGAGCGGGTGGAGTGGGTGAGTTGTCACCTTACTTTTTTCGGGGATCGGGATCTTACGTAAGCTGCGATTGTATTTGTATTTCGTAGCAAGAATCGACTGCGTCATTTCACGAACGTTTCCCCGATCGACGAATATAAACACGCAATCGGAAAATAGACTTAACAATAAGTGAAATAAATACACAGAATATTTTCTCGTTCTCTTAAATATAAATATTTTTGTTTATTGTTTTTATAACTTTATCATTGTCTAAGCATCTTTCCGAGTGTGTTGAACACACTGCTTCCTACGTGGTTTCATAGCTGTAGGCGGCGATTGTCCAATTTATATAGCGCCTTTTTTTGTGCGTTCTAACTATAAATGCATTAGTAATAAATTTCAGCTCTTTGGCTGGTCGTTAGTAGTTCTTTATTTAAGTTATTTAGGAATTTAGTAACACTTTTAAGTCTTAATTAAATTTATTTTAAAATATCTTTTTCGAATAGTGGTTCTAAAATAAAATCAAGTGTTACTCGAGTGTAATGGCATTGAAATCGTATCAATTAGATTTTGTAATTTAATATTTTATAAGGGACCATCCATAAATTACGTCATATACAATTCCTGCTATTCTGATCCTCCCCCGTTCCAGTCACTTTTTGCGTTTTTTTAAAAATATTTTTTAAAGGTGTTTCATGGAAATTTATACTTTTTTTTAACGAAATTACAATTTTCTTAAACCTACACTATTCTTTATGGTTTTTATATGTTACAAATATAAAATATTTTCAATTTATTCTGAATTTGACCAACTTTTTTTCTAAATGTGGAATTTTTTTTTTTGCTTCATAAATTAGTTACCAAAGTTAGCCCATATACATAGCCCATAAATTTCAACTTTCTTGCACAATTTTTACTCTCAGCAAAAACCGCCCCTGTGCCCCCAAATAAAATTTTTGAATTTCGAATTTTTTCCTAATAACATATTTCATTATAATGTAATTCAAAATTTGAGTTTTCTCCAAAGCTTCCTACCGAGCCTCCTAATTTTCTCAACGCCCTCTTTTCCAATTTATTTTATTTCTAATTTTCAAAATATGTTAGCATTGGACACCGTAATGCACATACTAAATTTCAACTTTCTATCTTTTGCGAATTAAAAGTTATAGATCAAAAAATATTTTTTTTTAGTTTTTCCAAAATTACGGGTTTCCAGGAAATTCAGGGGAAAATTCGAGGACGCCAAAAGTCTTTCCTCTACGATAAAGACAATTTTCAAGAAAATGCGTGAAGCCGTTTTCGAGCTGCCATACAGAATTTGAACCAAACATATAAATAAATAAGAATATAAAAATATACACTTGGAACATTATAATATACGATATTGCATGTGACTTAACAACGCTTTTGATCCCTCCCCCCTTATTGTCACATCTTGTCACAATTTGTGGATCCCCCTTGCGTTTGACGTAATTTATGGATGAGCCCTAAGAATATGTCACATTTGCAGCATATTTTTCTTATGAATTTATGTTTAAGTGCATCAAAAAACTAGTGCAGGTTCCAGAACTGCTTTATATGAGCAAATAATGTTTCCTCTTATTACATATACTATTTTACTACAGTGATAATAACTTGACCTTTGGCGCAATGAGTGTTCTAACTTTTGCAGTGGCTTTGAAGCTATTGCTTTGAATATAAATTACATTTATTTATTTTGTATTCATATAGCACTGTAATGTAAATTAGGCCGCTTTTAAGATCACCTCCTTTTTTCGTAAAGATTTTTTTTATTAATGCGTGAAAAAAACAAATTTTAGTTTTAGTTTCCAAAGTATTTTTGCCCGAAGATTTTGATATTTCTTTTGTATCAGTTACAACACTCGTTTTATATATTTGCACTGTTCTTAAGTATTTGATGTGCTCCAAAGATTTCTGTAAATGTGTTTTGTACGTTAGAAATTTACGCTCAATGAGGTATGAAATATAAATCTTCAGGAGGATTGCCGCAGTGTTTAAGATCAATACACGTGGGGAGTCGGTATAAAACACTTACAGACAATGATCCCACTGAGTGAAATACTCCCGCTTCAAACTTTCAAAAGCAGAGGATTTGTAAAGAAGTCATAAGCTTAGAGTTTAGACTTTGAGAAGTACGAGTATCACTTGAGAATGGTCGCAAAATTATTAAAAGAAAAATCGATTGATGTAACTTCTAACAAGATTAAACGAATGTTCATTTTAATGTAAAATAAAGTGATGTAATAGTCCGAGATCCTACGGCCGCTAGACATCACTTATTTTCTGATGAACAAAATGTGTAAGATTGAGTAGTGTTAGTATGTACAATGATCGTATGCCTACCTGCTAACTTGACCAGGCGGCTATTTTCCAGGTATCATGTAATCAAGGTTTATGTCTCACTCACTCTCATGGGCACGAATAATGCCCTCTTGCTCCTACTCATAGCGGTATTAAAATTGGGTCATGGGGATGTTTGGTCCCTTGGATCGGTCTGTCCTGTTGTAAAATGTTTTAAAACAGTTGTCCCGCTAACAAGTATAAAAATGGACCATCAGACTATAAGTAAGTTTAAGTAATTTTTTCGTCACATTTAAAGCGTCTGGAAGGTAATACAAGGTATTACAAGACAACTGTTTTAAAACGTTTTACAAGAGTATCCCCTAGACCCAAATTTAATTGCGCTATGAGTAGGAGCGAGAGGGCATTATCCGTGCGCATGAGAGTGAGAGAGACATAAACCTTGATTATCTGATATCTGGAAAATGGCCGCCTAATCAAGTTAGCAGGTACGCAAACGATCATTGTACATACTAACACTACTCAATCTTACACATTTTATTCATTAGAAAATAAGTGAAGTCTGGCGGCCCTCGGATCTTGCTCTATAATGATCGAGGAAGCACCTCCGGTTGCGTATTAGTTTTTGTGATCATTGTAACACCTGATTTCTGCTGTTGCCGGTTGTATACTTCATTGTAGCAACTGGTAAACCTTGAGTTACAAGTATAGGTGTATCTATGTCTTGAGATTCATTGTATAGAAATGTTTAATTATTCAAACAGAAATGTCATTGAAGTTTTTTACTTAAACAAACCGATTAAAGCATAAGCCATGGAAAATGTGTTGAATGCCAATACACTAGAACACGCGTATCTAATGAAGAAATACTATGAATAGTTGTACTGTACTGTATGACAGATTACGTAAGATTAATTAAATTTTAATATTGCACTTTTAATATTCAGGATTTTACACTTTGACACTTAGTAATAGTGCTGAGCTCAATATTTTAACTCGGTCGAATGATTAGTTACTAAGTTATGCTGTACACCACCTTGAAAAAAAATGTAATGCATCGAGATGAACTTTACTTCAAGTCCCCCGCAGCAATAAATAATGTTTTACTGTTTAGTTTGCAGACATGCAAACTGAAACAAATTTTGTTCAAATGTTGTCTTTGAATCATGACTTAATTTCTATAAAGTGAAACTATATATTGATGAAATTGGTTACCAGAACCTTAAATGTTTAATTATTTTTAATAACTCCTTATATTTTAGGCGATATTAACATATAAATAAGTCATTTCGTCTCTTTTATTATTAAAGGGATAAATATAAAATGCATGATACGTCACATCCGAAGATTTGGTATCTCTTTTATGTAATAGAGACGCATACGTGTGTGTTAAATGACCTGAGTGGTTACAATTTATTATATTTCGAAGCTAGGTTCTGTCTCGATTATTTATTTTTCTGTGACGTACTATGCATATCTAAATCATGCGGCAAATCTGAAATTCACATTTGATATAACTTCGTCAACTTTTGTAACTTAAAAAAAATTAAAATGCTAATATACATAAATTAAAATTTATTTCAATCGAAAAATAAAAAAGCAACCCCTAAAAATAGTAGCAAGAAAAAAAAATGATGGCATTTAGTATCATTTTGTATTTTGGTTAACCACTATCTAACAAAATTTAAATCATACAATTGTTATTTATAGTTTACCAGTTTCACACCAGAGAAACAAAACAACAAAACACGAACAAAAACTGTTTTTCTGAACAATAATACCAATGTTTACACCAAAGAGACAGTTCTTAAAACATTTTGGTCTTTAAAAACTGTTTTAGTAAACAAAACACATTCCCATCTGAAGTCGGTAAGATCAAAGGAAAACACGTTTGTTGTTGTTTTTTTAGTCTGCTTGGTTCCAACACGCAGTTTTATTTTTTGTAAACATTTTCGCTTGTCAGTTGTTGTTTATCATTTGGCTAACAACTAGTTCCAAGAGCTGTTATAAATAAGTGCAGAATGCAGTGGAAAAAAGATAAGACCAGCAATTTAATAGAAATGTATCGCCAACACAATAATTTGTGGGATTCTAAATTTTTATGGGACACACAGAAAAACACTGAAAACAAAACCAGTCTGTTCAATGTGAAAAACAGAACTGTTTTAAAATAAAACAAATTGTTAATTAATGAAACAGCTTAATTAATAATAAACACAACACATAGATTTTGGTATAATATTACCACTTAACAATTTATTTAATATGGTACAACAAGATTAACAACAATAATTTTAATAACTAAGTTTGATATTAGACAGGTTCAAACAAGTAAGATTGTGTTTTATATTATGAAAGCGCGTGGTATTTAGTAATATTTATTTGAGCACGCGGTCTTTTAATAATATTTATTTGAATTGTATTTTGTAGGTCTTACTTGCTTGAAGATTGTCGTAAAAAGAGAAATCTTAAATGAATTTAATGACTAAAGTAAAAAATAGTAGAATGAAGGGAAGGGGAAGCATCCCTTCTGGCGAGTATAACAAACTTTGGACGTTAAATTCCGCTATGTGACGTCACAGCAACCAAGTGGTGGTTCTTGCACAATGTGACATCTGTTGGTATTATCTACCTGATACTAGTAAAAGATCTACTGAACCCAAAAAATGAAGTAATTTGAGTTCGGACATATTTTATGCAATAATATTATTTAGATTGACAATTGATTTTATAAGTAAATGTTTGATGAGAACAATTCCACTTTTCCTGGCTTAAGTTGAATTTGTCCACAAATCATGTTTTTGTTTTGTGTAAAACCGGCATAACGCACAACTAGTGTCATTATAATATTCGTAAAGACCCATCTACAGGGTGTTCTCATATAAAACAAACACTCATACCTCTGAAATATAGATATATGCAACTTCTATACCAGTGTGTTATTTGAGACTATATCAAATCCGCGCTGTAGGAGGACCCCTTACATACGAGGCTCATGACTTTACTATGTTTGAGCATTTTTATAATAAGGTAAAGCGCTTTTATAATAAGGTAAAATAGTTCTTATGTTTACTATACGTAATATTAATAAATTTCATAATGTAACCTTTAGAATCGAGTGTATTTTTGTTGTAATGATCTGTACTATGATACTATATTATGACATCTACATATTTGTCTGGTAGCGTCTAGGGATATTTCTGTAGTCGCACGTAGGACAGGTAGCACGCGTTAGTAACCTAGACTACATAACGTAGTGCGCCTAATGACTAAAACTGTAATACAATGAAGTCTGAGTCTGAGCCTCTTGAAAAGGACTTAACCATGATCATGGTTCGTTCATTGATCACCGCTGTAATTGGTTATTAACTTGAATACACTAAAGTACCTACTTACGTTTCAAATTTGAAAGTAATTTACTACTGTAGTAGTCTGTAGTAATGAAATGAAAATATAGTGAAAGCTTCACATTTGAACTAAGTTGTTTAATTTTAGTAGATAGTAAAGTTTCTTCTGTATGTAGTAAATTTAATTTTTTACTTGGAAAAAATTTCAATATACTATACGTCATAATTCATACATCATACGTCATAATTTGATTAGTGTTATATTCATTTGTTTATTAAGATTGGTAAATAATATTGTAGTGAAAAGGCACTTAAAGTTAAGCCTCATTCCCACTCACTATTTTGATATTTAATTTACTGTTTTTATCTAATATTTTAATGTAGATTTCAGGTTTTCAGAATAGGCATTCTAGTCACATTCGTGGTTTAATTTGAGTTTAGTTAATTTAGTTGGTACGCATGCATCTTTAGTAATATAAATTTTGACAGTGCGACAGTTGGACAAAATTGAAGATGAAATAATTAAAATTGGTGTTTTTAATAACAATAGTAATAGAAATTGTTTTCATTTCTTTATTTTTGACAAACTGACACTTAACTACTTTTAAAAGTAAATCCTACTGCATTTTGACAGATTGTCACATTTTGGAGGTTATAATATAATATAGTTTTTCTTAATTTAATATTTTTAATTTAAAATATTGGACCTTGTAAGGTTCTAAAAAAAATTAAGAAAACTTAAAAAATAAATTTAGCATCCATCAAAGATGAAATATATCTATCCAGTACAAAATATAGTGATAGATTAATCAACCATCCCAATGCGTTGGCGAATCAACTGAACGTGTGTGAGAACAGGGAACCCCGCAGATTAAGGCGATATCAACCAGTAGACTTAGCTTTAGGTCCGCGATAGGGAATAATGTACAATTTATGATATATTATACTAGTTTATTGTATATAAAAACAAGAGGGCATTCACTGGAATGTTTCTCTTACATGTCTTAATTAATTAATCATGTAAGAAGCTTATTGCCTACTTAGGCAGATTGCTGAAACCGTAGGAGAAATAAAAAAAAAAAAAAAAAATTAAATTAAAAATAGTACTGTGAATGACTACGCGTATTGCCATATGCTAAACAATTTAAATTAAACACAAAATACAAATTTAAATTAAAGCAGTGAGTGGGAATGATACTTTAGACTTTTTTTTACCAATATAATAAACAAATGAATATCAAACTAGAACAAATCATGACGCTCGACGCTAGAGAAAAGAATTTAAAAATGAAACACTATATATCCTGTATATATGGTACATGTACTTAGTAAATTTCGAATTGTGTTTGTCTTAACAATTAAACTAAAGACATGACTAACAATGTCTTGAGATCAGTGTGCGCTTTTTTAATTCATTATCTTAGTAATTTATTAGTCAGACAATATTGGACACATAAGGCTTTTAGTATAGAGGCCTCTGTTCTTTTTACAAACGTGATATTTCAATGTAATAGTGAACAGTAAATTATTGGAGTTATGACGGCCTGAGACACAAATAATATTTCTAGGTGGATTTAGAATCGCCATCAATTACTCAACAACCCTTTTATCATTAGAAAACTTACTAATAAGATACTACTAGCTTTCGACCCGCTACACGAGGTTATCTTCAGGTAAAACAAATTATAAATTGCACTCTATACTGGAACACTATTCCCTTATCAATATTAGTCACCACATTAAAAAGTACAAGTCAAAAAATAAAAATATATACATACCTATATATATACATATATATTTGTATACTTGTGTGTATACAAACACATAAAAATATTTATATTTATAAATGCTATAAATATGTATAAATTTTCTTTTTTTGTTGAAATAATATTTATAAAGTTACCTGTAAATATACCACATCAAAAAGTTGATATCAAAAGTGTTTACTTTCGTTTCATTTCTATCGTTGTACTTATAACGGTTGTACGGTTGTACGGCTGCATTGGGTTGTATGTACTTAAGAGCACAACCAATAACCGTGCACGGTGTAAAAATACGCGAGTATCAAAAGAAGTAAAGTAAAGGTTACATTTTAGCCTAAAAAGAATATGTAAATAGAAGTCACAAAAATGTTCATGAATTACAAAATGTGGATTATATTTTCTTTTTACATTTTTTACAAAATAAATATCTAAACATAATTACATTTATATACAAGTATTTATATTTATTCTACATGCCTTTCGCCTTTACACTTTCTTTACATTTAATTTCCCAATTCGTTACTTTATATTTAATCTATATTGCATATAGTATTTCTACGCTAATTTTTAATGGTATAATATTAGAATACATTACATATTCATACCTGCCTTTCATGGTTTTTGATAACTCTATTCATTGTCATATCTTGTCACACAATTTTTTTCCAGCCTTACTGTTTTTTTGGGTCTTGTTTTTTTCTTTGTAGGCTGACTTTTAGATTCTATGTAATTTCACGACTTCAATTTTTAGATGACTCCAAATCATGTTATCTGCTTTTCTTTTGTATTGGCTAGTAATAATGTCTATATTCATATTTAGTTAACCACAATTTTTGTTACAAAAATGTTTTACTTCTATATGGCTTCATTTATTTTTGTACTATTCAGTATACATGTTCTCAACATTCGATATTTCATTGGGTATGGAATGTATGAAATGCAAAAATGTAATGCTCGAAGTACATACTTTACCAGTGCCGTATTAAGCCAACAAAGTCTGTAGCAAATATTAAACAGTAGCCAGTACGGGATTTTTAGAAAAAATATTATTGTACTTTCATTATATGTGTAACTGTCTTATTGCAGCGAGTGCTTGTGAATTACTCCTACAATTTATAAAATTGCAATTGGTATTTTCGTAATGTAGGTTTATTTCATTATTTTACGAAAAATAATACAGTGGTTTAAAGTTTTTTTTAAATAACGAAAATGTCAAAGAGTAATAATAAGTTTTAAAAGTAAAAAACAAAATGATTACCCGGATGGTATTACCCAGTATCACAAGAAAAATATTTAAACCAAAATTTTACGAGTTGAACATTTTCTGTTTTATGCGCGGGGCCCGTAGCATTTACTAGTTTTTCTATATGGTTAATGCGGCACTGTACTTTACTATACGAGTGTATTCTATGTATTAGTCTCTTGATTCTACTCCGATACTTGTTGATTGATAGTTCGAAAATTCAAGCACAATAAAATTTGTTGTTGAATATTTCAGAGATTCTATGAAACCCTATAGCTAGGCATACTCGTACATCAAAGCGAAGGGACGATGATAAATAGATAACAGTATGAAGAGCTATGTTTCCTTTTAGTAGATCTACCATATATGCTAACGTTACATGGCTACTTGAAGATATAAGTACTCCTGCTTTGATTTATGTTGGAGCTACTAGTTTAAACCTATTGTACCTATTCAGAGAAAAGAGAATTAAAATATCAGTTAGAACCCGGATTCGATCCCTGATCTCCCATTTAGAACACGGATATTCTTCAACTGAACTACTTCTGTTCTTTAAATTAAACTCATTTTTAATCGAACATATGACTCGTTTGCGCAGGTCGTTTGTATAAAGGAAGTGTTATTTATAACATTCGTAATGCCGGTTTCACATCAGAGAGACAGTTTTGAAAACAGTTTTGTTGTTCACACTGAACAGACTTGTTTGGTTTTTAGTGTTTTTCTGTGTTTCCCATAAAAATTATAAGCATGATAAACAACAACTGACAAGCGCAAATGTTCACAAAAAACAAAACTGCGTGTTCAAATCAAGCAGATTAAAAAACAACAACAAACGTGTGTTCCTTTAATCTGACCGACTCCAGATGGGAATGTGTTTTGTTTATTAAAACAGCAACAAAAGACAAAAATGTTTTAAGAAGTGTCTCGTTGGTGTAAACATTGGTGTTTTTGTTCGTGTTTTATTGAACTGTCTCTCTGGTGTGAAACCGGTATAACCCTATTCCCATATCCCACAGCCAGTATCGCTTGGTTCTGCTTAGCAGTACTTAGCTAAAATACATGCCTGGTCAAATTACAGAAGAGCTTACGCATGGTCTAAGCCTTCCCTGACGCTACAGACAATAATTACCTAATTTATTGAATGAATTAATAATTGATTGCAAATAGAAGACTGGGATTGGGATGAGTAGTCCTTTAGAAGTCACGCAAATGTCTCCAAGTCACAGACACAAAGCGGCACACGACACAGTTGCGTTTCTGTTAGTTGTTTGGTTGAAGGTTGCGTCATCGAATGACTCGACCTCAGACCACAGCTGTACACTGTACACGGTACTAGGTATTTACGCCAGGTTCTTGTTTTGTCTCTTGTGGTTTTCCTCAACCATATGCTCGTTATATATCATGTAGTTATTGAGACTAAGGGAAATAATGTTACGGCAAAAGAGTACACTCGGTATGAGACATGCTTTAAAACTGTACCTCTACCGAAGTATAATCTAAACAAAATATTATTAAGCAGCGGTGAATAGAAGGTTAACAGTAATAGAATTCACTATATGCAAATCGTATACTATTTATATTAGGCAGAGTGTAATTCAAAATACAAAACAACAAAACACGAACAAAAACTGTTTTTCTGAACAAATACACCAATGTTTTGTAAAAACTGAACAGTTCTTAAAACATTTTTGTCTGTAAAAACTGTAGTAAACAAAACATATTCTCATTTGGAGTCGGTAATGCCGGTTTCACACCAGAGAGGCAAAACAACACAACACGAACAAAAACTGTTTTTCTGGACAAAAACACCAATGTTTACACCAAAGAGACAGTTCTTAAAACATTTTTGTCTTTAAAAACTGTTTTAGTAAACAAAACAGAGTCCCATCTGGAGTCGGTAAGATCAAAGGAAAACACGTTTGTTGTTGATTTTTAATCTGCTTGGTTTGAACACACAGTTTTGTTTTTTTGTGAACATTTGCGCTTGTCAGTAGCTGTTTATCATTCGGCTAGCAACTAGTTCCAAGAGCAGGTATAAATAAGTGCAGAATGCAGTGGACAAAAGATAAGACCAGCAATTTAATAGAAATGTATCGCCAACACAATAGTTTGTGGGATACTAAATTTTTATGGGACACACAGAAAAACACTAAAAACAAAACCAGTCTGTTCAATTTGAACAGTTTGTTTTCGAAAAACAGAACTGTTTTAAAATAAAAAAAAAACATGTTTTTCACCAACAAAACTGTTTTCAAAACTGTCTGTTTGGTGTAAAACCGGCATAATTCATATCAAGACACCGAAGATATACTCATATTACAAAGCTAATTAGTGCATAATAGAAAAACTTATTACCGCTATAATGTGTACAAGAAATAATCGATAATTAATTACTACATATAACATTTAAATGCACTGGTACAAAATATTTCTCAAAAACATGTCACGTGGCTGGTACCAGCAGGTGGCAGTTTAATGCATATTATTTTTTATCTGATTGGGTGCCAAGTTAAACATTTATGCATATTATACATATTTTAAAATTCCAATGTAAACAATCAGAAATTTTAACATTATTAAAAATAATATTTTCTATTATAACTTGTCACATGCAATCAATATGAAGTATTATTTTTTAAACAAAATCGTATGCGAGTGTATAAATGGTATATACGGGTACGGTCGTCTGCCAAGTAAAAATGGAGCTCTCCGATATTACCTTTGTTCAGCGTAACGAAATTATGTATTAAAATACCATATTTTATGATTTATTATTTATTTAATAATAGCCTATATTATAATGTTCCAACTGTATGTTTATATTCTTATATGTTTGTTTTCTTATATTCTTATATGTTTACGCGATTCGTATGGTGGCTCGAAAACGGCTTCATCAATGTTTCTGAGAATTTTCTATTTCCTAGAGAAAAAATTGTAAGACTTTTGGCGTCCTCAAATTCAATTCACACACAAAAGACAGTCGTCGCTTGTGACAATGAAAAATTTCAACTTTCTATCTTTTACGAATTAAAAATTATACAGGAAAAAGTAATTATTTTTTTCCCTATTTTTCCAAATTTGCGGGTTTTCAGGGAATTCAGGGAAACTTTCGAGGACGCTAAAACTTTAGAATTTTTTCTATACGAAATAAGCAGTTTTCAAAAACATTGACGGATCCGGTTTTGAGCTACCATATAAAATTCAGTACCAAACATGTAGGACTATGAACATACACTTCGAACATTATAAATAGGATAAAATATTATCTATATAAATGTATCTCATATCACTCAATAAGTTCGTAGGTTGACATATAGATGACACGACTATCGACAAATCTCTATAATCATTTTTGGATAGTACGTAATTTTCAAACGATATGTGTTAAAATTTCATGACATTCCGGCCATAAGTTTACGAGTTACATTGGTATTAGTGATGCTACTTTTGTAATTTTCGATACAATGGAAAAATTCGAACTCCGTGTGTTGATAAAGCATTGCTTTTTAATGAAAAAAACACTTGATCAGTGTTATTCGGACTCAGTCCACAATTCTCGAAACCCCCGAAAAACCCCGAAACGAAATTTTTTAAAAGATTCGGAATGTTAAAATATCACTCATAATAAGTATTTTCGAATATTTGCTCTTTATGTTTTGATCTAAATGGCCAGCGCTATGGTTTGTTATGATCACAGAAGTTTCAATTGGTAGTCTGCTGCTGCACTTGAGACATGTTCAACAATACTCATCAGACTCGACGAACCCCACTCGTTCTCGTTCTATACCAAAAACATTGGTAAGTTTTACATTAGCAAAAGTTTTCAAGTTGGTGTCAAAGTTTAGACATACCATAAAATTATATTTGAGTTAGCGGGTGTCACGTCACGAGTCGAAGAATTACAAATAAGGAGAACATTGACGGACAAGATTCATTCCACAGGTGTTTGATGTTGTAAGCCTTAGATTGTACAGGGTGTCAAGCGGGAAAGACCAAAATTTAAAATAGTATTTATTTTGCAAAGAGATAGAGGGGCTTTTTGAGCAAAGCACTAAATAACGTTGTCAGGAAAATCCAGATTGCTGGAATGGTTATTCATAGACGGTAGAACCAACCGTACGCTGTAATATTAAAAAAGGTAAAACCAGCTCGTAAATTGAATTAACTGTTTGTTTTAATTTAAATCGAAAGTGCCGAGATTTTCTTCTAAAAGAAATATTATATTTCCTACTTTAATTATAAAACTCGGAAGTAACGAAAACAAGCATACGTATCACGCCCCCTTCCATACCTCCCTTCTTCTCCCTTTCTTTAAAATATATATTTTGCAAAAAAAAAAAAGTTTTAATCAATTTAAAAAATACCGGGTCCGTTTTGACGTGAATCTTTCATACGATATGCTAGTAAATGTAAGCATGTGAGTATGCTTTGAATATTAAGATACTACACCAAACTAAAAAAGTACACTTAGTAATTTCAACTCTGAATACAATAAATTTATTTCACTTTTGCAGAACAAAATTTTCGTAACTTTATAAGAGTTCTCATACCAAAAGTTTTTATTGTAATTTTAAAAGTTTCGTATACTGAATTCAATACACATGCTTTATGGGAATTTTATGCAGCTCACGCATAATATAATATCAAGAAGTACCTTTTCCAGTGCTTCTGTATTTCCATGTGAGCATTACACATTCTGTTTGATTCTGTGATCGCAACGTCAGGGGGGTCACGAGGGGGGGGGGGTGATGTTATACCATAGATACAGACGCTTTGAGTATCGGGACTTCATGTACGTACCTAGTTCTATCGTACTGCACTGCGTCAATGCATATTTGTACAGCAATGCGCCTACTTTGTTTATCTACAAAAAATAATACAAAATGACCAATCTCCACATGTACTTTTTTGCATTCGTTTTCATGAAAATGCATAGACAAAAACATTTTCATCAATTCACAACATATTTTAACTATTTTGTTGGTATAAGACTATAGTAATATTTGAAAACTGAAAACTATTAATTTACAAATATTTTGTTTATTTGTGATCTTTTGAACTTGTAAACAAAAACAATTTTAATTGTTGACTTAACACAGTGGAATATTTTGTGTTAAAACTTTTATTTTGTATTTGTAGTAAAACTAAACATAAATTTTATTTAGTATTTTGTTATTTTTTGGAAGCTAAATTAGGTTGTGTTCGTAGCTGTTTTATCCAAGATTTATATTAGTGGCAGAGAGGTAGAGATAACTACATATGGACATTGAACAAATAAGAGACAACGGTAACAATTTTATCTTAAATCTGGCAAACAGACCATATTTTTCTATGGCACCTACTGAACAGTCCGACTACTTTACGGGGTTATATACAGCTATTAGTCCCAAATAATCGATTTTTCAAAAAAAAATTCCATATAAGACTATTAATTGTATTAATGTAAAAATGTGTACACATGTCATGGTAACTTCTAACTGTATTTAAATATTTTTATATTTGCAAAAATAATAGTTTGGAAGCTGATCTCCAGGAGCTCCTTTTAAAATTTTTTTTTAAGGTGGCTTCTTAAAAAAAAAAAATCAATTTTTGACCAAATTTTTGACCTTAAATTGTTTATAAAAAAAAATTATCGGTAAGATAAAACCTTCGATTAATTTCTAAAACATATACTTATGAAGCTTGTGCTAAAGTTGATGAAATTTGAGACTGATCACTTCGGCTATTTCCGAGTAATCTTGATCACCGTTTTTGAAGAAACGCAGTACATAATTTTTTTTTTAATTTACATAAGTTATTTAAATAATCGCCGGATTTACTTGAAGTTTTCTGTGTGTGTACTTAAATATATGTACATTACGAACATAAAATAATTTCTTTTTTTTTTATATATTAACTGTTTATAACCTCTTAAAGCAGTTGTGTCTCCAGTATGCGATCGCTCGTATGTATGTATATAGTAGTTGTTAAATAATTTGTATCTACCACCAAGATCTGTATCGATGGCGACTGCAAGCAGTCTTACGACCCCAGATCTTTTTGTGCACACTACCACTCATTGAGGCTTTATACATTTTTGAAGTTATACTCACTTGCCCTAACGGCTGGGTATAGGCATGACGCTTCAGCGCCATCCATTTTCAAAACAAAATGAACAATGCAACACATACATTTTTCAGCTTGGAACCCTTTCACTTTATACGCCTTTGAATATGCTTGCCTGTAATATTATTACACGTTGCTGAAGTGAGGTATTTCTTGTAGCATAATTAAGATAGTTTTATTCATTTAAATGACAGCAAGTACCGCATAAATTGCAACATACGGGCTCAATAATTAGTATCAGATGCAATGCTACATACACGAGTACATTTTCTGTTATATTCGTTAAAATATTTATAATGTGTACAACATCTGCACCACACGCCAATGCTTTTGTACTCTGCATTCAATTAAATGCGTCTAGCGTACTGCCACAGTGCCAGCTACTCACTGCTACTGACTGCTTGTTTATACTTGTAAATTCTAAAGGGTATTTTCATTTTCCACTCGTATTTCAAATTTTTGCATTGAATACATTATTTTAAACACTTCTCTAACGGTAACGGTAACGGTAACGTGAACTCAGGTCCGTCAATTTCCATAATGGTCTTCCTTTAATTAGTCTGGAGCTTCATGCTATGAAAATATGCAAATTATTAAATGGAGAACATATTGTTTGATTAAAACGAGAATAACGATGCCTTCAATTTAATGAAATAAACAAGGCTTATATGAACTCTAAATGAGTAAATTACCAATGCCAAAGTGGTTGCGTTTTTCAACATTCCTGGTTGTCAACAAGTAATGGAATGGGTAGATCCTTTTTTTTTATGTAACGACAAAAACGATTGAAAGATTTGCCGCGGTATATCTAGTAAAGTATCAGTTACATCCTCATAATTATTGGAGAGAAGGATTATATCCGTGTCTACAATGGTATTTAGTGGCACTGTTTATATTTCCCCATCAGAGGTAATATACCAAACTAGTTTTCAGACACCAATTGAGATCGGCTAAAATCGTTTTCCAATCGACTATCAGAGATCGACTTGCTTTCGGAAGCAAGTATATCGCTGATATGCGGACACTGCTGACAGTAAAACATTTATATAATTAAACATACAAATATCACTAGTCTTCGCTGCATAAGCTTTTCTTCCCGCTTCCTGTCTTAACGCTTTTGTTAATACATCTAGTACGTAAACGTCACGTGCACTTTAAGCATCTCTTATCATTGGTCATCTTAAGTTACTAGTACCTATTATAAGGGCGTCCGCGCATGAGGCGACCGATTATAAACCTTAGCTCCGAATCTGCTCGAACTGTGTTGTTAGTGAGAGAAGGCACGTGTATACGAGTGAGAGAAAACACACCGCACGAACGAAACTAACTAACTGGTTTTGAGCACGTTTTGAGGGATTATGTTTCTCAGTAGTAGGGAATGCTTGGTTGCATGTGGTTGCATGCTTTTGATGGTGACATCATCAACAGAGTGTGCACAAATACTATTCAAAGATATTTAGATAGATACATACATACAAATACGACACAATAAAATCCCCTATTATGCTATTGTTAAAAATTCTATAGAGTCACGAAACACGGCTCGACTAGTTTGCAATTAGTCGCCTCATGTGCGGAGTGCCTAATTGTACGACTAATTTAGAACCAATTAGTCATCTTAGGTCCTGTTAGGTAAATGTATCAATATACAGTAAGATTAAGGAGTTCAAATATGCTGCACACATATTTTAGAAAGGTAAATTCATTAGATGAGAGAAAGGTGCTTCTGTCTCGTTTTATTTATTACTATATCCGTTGACCAAATATAACGGAGCGACACCACTGATACAATCTTCGTTATGTTGTGCCTAAGCTATTTGAAATGTCTGGTTTGCAAGTATGCGCTTCTTCATGTGCTTGCATTGCACAGTCTGTATACATAGACCACATAAAAACTATCTTGTCTGGTGTATGCCAAATCCAAAGAAAACATTTCAGTAATGATAGCCGAAAAGAAATTGAATGCTCATTCCCACTCACTATTTTGATATTTAATTTACTGTTTTTATGATATATTAATCTAGATTTCAGGTTTTCAGAATAGGCATTCCTAGTCACATTCGTGTTTTAATTTGAGTTTAGTTAATTTAGTCTTTAGTAATATAAATTTTGACAGTTCGACAGTTGGACAAAATTGAAGGTGAAATAATTAAAATTGCTGTTTTTAAATACAATTAGTAATAGAAATTGTTTTTATTTCTTTATTTTTAACAAACTGACATGAAACCCTTTTTAAATATAAATTCTATTGCATTTTGACAGATTGTCACATTTTGGAGGTTATAATTTAATATAATTTTTAATAATAATAATTTAAATTTAATATTTATTTATATTTAGTTTTATTATTTTAAAAAACTAAGAAAACTTAAAAAACTATGCGTATTGCCATATGCTAAACAATTTAAATTAAATATAAAATACAAAATAAAATTAATGCAATGGTACTTAAAGTTTTCACTAATTTTTGTTGATGAAATACAATCTATTGTTATAATTAACCACAATTTTACCAAGAAAACTACGGTTTAATCATTGCGCCTATTTCCTGCTGCCCTGATTAAACTATGATTATACAGTGAATGCTAAATACCGCAAACCTTACAACGATGATTAATGTATTCGAAAAATTGAGGTTTCAAAACATTTTTTGTTTGTTATTCATCGATGTGCTATAAGGAATAATGACCTTGCAAGATCCACAAAAAAAACACGTCCATTTGTTAATGTTCAATGTCGAATTCTTTTCTTTCATAAATTATTTAGGGAGGATAGAATTTCATTCTTTTCAAATAAGTAATCTTTGTTAAACTTTTTCGATACAGAAAATCGATCTATGGTGTTGTATTTGTATGTATGTATGCGTATTTTTTACTTATACATGCATATATGAGTATAATGTACCTTTATCATATTTTTTGCTTTATTTTGATCATCTATTCGTGTTGGAACCTGTTCAGTGCACGTTTGAACATGTTTACCGCAGAAGCGATGGTTCTAGAGTTTTGTACTACTAGTCGGATCGGATAACTTTTTACTTTCCTTATTTGAAATAAGCCGGAATTAAACATGAGCGAGTTATAGCAAATTAGACTAATACTCTTTTGGTATAATATATATAATCAATATGGTAAATCATATTTAGGTTATTCAATGAAATAATTCGTATAATTTCTCTCGATATGAATATTTAGAACAATAGCCTTTGTGGTTTTGATTTGTAATTTTAATCACTGAAGTTTAATTCATTGAAATTTGTAAATGTATTTTTTGTACGGAATTTTAAATAAAGTTTTGAGGTTAATTATCTTTTAGTATTTAGCAATACAATAGAGGTTCTGCTGCAACTCTGTTCCGTCAAGTAATAGATTTTTAACAAATTACAGTAACATTTATTGGAAGAACAGTACACAGTACGTAATATACAGGGCGTAATGTTTTTTTACAAGCTCTCTCATTGTAAATTATGTAATAGAAAATATAAAATACATGCCGAGGCCCTGACACAACTACGCCCTTGGTTTTTACCTGGCCTTTTATGTCATTATACCTATACCTTTCGCTTGTATATGAAATATCTACATTTATCTAAACCCTGTATTTTGATGGACGCCCAAAGGCTAGCACGTTCGTTTATTATTTAAGAAATTCCTGCAACTTACAAACGCCTTTCATGGTGAAGAGTTAATATTAGGTATAACAACAATTTGTGCATTCCTAAATATAGTGGTGTATTTTTCGAGCTAAGTTCTACATGCAATTTAAAGGTAGAATAAAACTGTATATTTAGGAAAGTGACGTCACAAATTTATTTTGTTATATAAGAACAGTACTGTAATAAGGTAGGTTCACCTAAGGGTTTTTCATTTAATATTTCAACAAAGGTTACCAGTGGAATGAAAACTATGAATATTTTTAATAAAGCATATATATTTCTATTAGAGAATCGAGTTTGGATTAAGAAAATTGCTAAATTTACCAATTTATGATAAGAAAAAAGAAACTATGTCAATAGGCGTTATTAGGCACCATTGATCCAAATAACGCACGGACTAAAATAATCGAAGCAATAATCATTTTCATTAAATATAATCAGTTGCAGCCTCTAGGACAATTGAAATACATATCTTCTTGAGCCATACCCACACACAATTCATGATACTTTCGGCAAGCCATTTCGTTTTCACTGTACGTATACTAAGGGCGTTATTGGGCACAACTTCACTATGTGTTCACACATTTATGCTAAATAATTTACTCTAAAAACAATGGATGTTTTAAAATAAATTATGAAATATAAACACATTTACTTATGTTGAAGCTATTAAATAAAAAGTTTGTGCACAACTTTGCAAATAGCTTACCCTTCAACTTATCACCTAATAATAAAATCGCAATGCGCGTCACTTCCACTTCTTATTATGCACCTGATTAAACTAACGCATAGCCGGAAACAGTAGCAAATGTAACAAATGACTACACACCCTGTATTCTCCTATCCACTGCGTTCAGCGTTTTCTAGCTTTTATGTGTATCTAGTTAGCGTCAGGTGGGCGTTATTAGGGCCCGGGCATTATATAACGTTTTCAAATTTTTTCTTATTGAATTTTGTATTTCATGTTTTTACGGATGTTGTTATTGGGAATTTGATTTTAAACGATTAAAAACGAGTCAAAAGGGTGATATTGTTGAGTCCTTTTAAAGTGAAAAATGTCACTGCAGTTGACATTTAGCTTTTTATCTCAACGCAAATGTAACGCCCCGCTCTCCACCTCTCCTCCTCATTTTCACAGTACACAGTGGGTTTACGCAAAGGTACACTTCAGCAACAGCCCGAAGCACTTTATTATTCACCACACAGCATTTATAATTTGGGCACAATATGTGTATATATGTATGTGTATACATACATAAACACACATTTATAATATATATGTTGTTTCGAATTTCACATTCGATTCTTATAACACGGTGTCCAGCACACTGCAGGCACGAATGTTGTTGAGGCAATTTCATCTTTATTAAAAATTAAAATATAAACAACAGTATATGAACTTATAGATAAAACACTAACAATTTTCATTGGACTGCACGTTTTCTTGCAGTATAAATGTTATCGAATAAACAGTGCCGCCTACATTTTTTATTGAACCATTCACACGACGTTGTACTGCAAAAAAACGTACACAACTAAACACGTTTATCGAATACTCACCGGACTTGTCAAGCAAATCGAATGAACTTTAACGAATTCGGCTTGCAGTGGCGCATAGTATTATACGGTATCTTTCACAAAGTGTAACTTTTATCGAATAGTAACCGAACAAGTGTTTAGTGCTTAAGTATCATTTTTGCACGTGTTTCAAGTTTATTATTAGAAAATGTTTGACGTATCTTTTATAGATAATGATTTATTGATTCCTTTGGTGGAACAAAAGCCTGTTTTGTTAGATAAAACTACGGAATTATTTAAAAATCGCGTTGCAACTCAAACTGCGTCACAGACAATATTTTATCCAAGAATTCCAAATCAACAATAATTCAGCTACTATAAATTTTAGCAGTACCAATCTAATAACAATACCTTCGCTTCAAAGTCCGAACTCTATTGATTTGTTCTATTCAAAATTAGTGAAATTAATAAAACTTAAATAATACCTATAATAATATAATATATCTAAAGTGTAAGTCGCCGACGAACTCTCGCAATTTGAACTATACATTTATTTTGCCGTACGAAAATTGCGGCTACACGTTTTTTCAAATAAATATTTACTGTGTGAACATCTCGTTGATTATACTTTTAAAATCTAATACTGTAAAAAACGTGCAGTACAATGCCTGTGAACCCAGCCTAAGTCCTACACTATTAAAACAGTTCTTAATTTTAAAACAAATTTAATAGACAAATGCGTATTAAAATTAAGTATCGGGTTATGTTATTATGTTATGAAAATGAATATACGGGATCTAAATTTTTGCTTTTAAATACTTGGTTTTTAAATTTATAAATGTTTTTTATGAGTGTATATATTCAAAACAAACATGTTTTTCCTCAGAACTTCCACCAAATTTCTGTTGAAAGTTGGTAGTCATATAATAGCGTCTGAATATATGAGTATATTCAGACGCTCAAATACTTACAATACGTTGTAAAGTAGGTCACCCCGTCACCTCTTTAAAGTTTGGACATTTTCCTTTGCAACACAGAATCATTTCTCATTCAACAAATACGACTATACAACTACGAGTAAAACTCACTTATGGAGAGTTTCAACTTTTTACAAATAGTTTTATAAATTTCTTTTCATAATGATTTGCGAAAAAACTTTAGTAAAAGATGAAATCTATTTACAATAAACATGTTGTTACTACTAGCAGAGATTAGGGCACAGGATCAATATTTTTAGGTTAGTTTATTGGTCATAACATAATATCAATTTTGGAAGAATGAGAATGGGAAGTTCATCACGAATGAAGCCTTAATTAACATATAAATTAATATTCAAACGAATTCAATGATGAGTTTTCAATACTGTGTTGGACCTCACACTTTTAGTTTTGAAAGAACCCGCAATTTAATAAATTGTCATTGGATACAATTGAGATTGTCGTGTGAACCAAATTTGTTACATTCATGTTAAGAAGAAAAAAGAACAACCTAATATAAAATACAGGGAATTGTACTGGCTGATTGGAAAGGATTCCACTCTGTCAGTACAAAATAAGTTACTAATATACAAACAGATCCTTAAACCAGTGTGGACTTATGGTATCCAGCTATGGGCTGTACTAGTCTGAGTATCAAGGATTTAATCCAAAGGTCCAGAACAAAGTGCTAAGAAACATCGTGGAAGCACCCTGATATATTTGAAACAGTGATCTTCACCGGTACTTAAAGATGGAAACTGTGGACACTACAATAAGGAAATTTGCCAAGAGTCACCAGGAAAGACTCCAACAACATGTTAATGACGAGGTAACACACCTACTGGACAAAGATGGAGAAACAATGAGAAGACTGAAAATTGTTAAACCTTTTGAGTTAGTTTAATTACATTAAATGTAATAAAATGTAATCGTGCAAAACGTAATACATATTTATGTTAAATATTTTCATATCATACAATAAGGTGAATGATGCTGAAAAGCAAAACCTTTAAAGTTTATATTATGTTAACGTTAAATTGCTTATTGTCTAATAGACTAGATTGTAATAGTTAAAGAATAAAAAAAAATTCTTTGAAAGACCCTATTCAAATTGCAATTCAAATTACAATGTCTTTGATTTTGGAATAATTATGGACTATTATATTTATATCGCTATTATATCATATCACTCAATAAGTTTGTAGGATGACATATATGTGGCGCCACTATTGACAAATCCATATGACAGTACAAACCTTCAAAATATGTGACAATAAATGTCCCATTAAAAATCAATGCTCGAAATTCAGACTTTTCCATTGTTTTGAGAATTATAAAAGTAGCGTCACCAAAAGCACTGTAACTCGTTAACTAATAGTCAGAATGCTGTGAAATTTTGATACTTATCATTTCCAGATTGTTACTATCTGAAAGTCATATGTATTTGTCAATAGTGGTGCCATCTTTACGTCAGCCTACGAACTTATTGAGTTATGTATTATAGTATTGGAGAAAATATATAGCATTCAATTACTCACCTATTAACTCTGTCTGTCTGTGGTTCATCAATCCCTATATAGAAGATAATGTGCTTTAAATAATAGAAACATTTATTGCAGTCCCCTCTTTTTATATCCTAATTGATAATATGCAGTAAACAAGCTTGAATACATTTGTGATATGTGAACAAACGATACGTCATTTGAATTAGACGGATACGACTCACGTTAAGAGTGAAGAGAGAGATAGTTGACTATTAGAACACTCAGGTATGAGTGAAACAAAAACAATACCGCTTTAATGATAACGTGGGTGTTGGATGCACAAAGAGTGCGCGAACGGTAATCCCGCGACTGCAGATCACTTAACGGAAATCACACTAATAATTCAAATATGATCTGCCTACTATTTTGAATATTCCAGTCACTATTCCTACCCGTTGTGGAGTGTCCAATACCTAGTATTAGTATTAACCCAGGGTATAAAAAATATTGCACCATTTACTATTATAAATATAAATCAATCAACATGTGCTCTACATGTGTACATAAATATTAAAAATATTAATTGTCAATTATTTGGAAGCTAATTCAATAAATTATGGCGTTTGAAATTTAAAAAGTTTTACAATAAAACTTCTATTTATAAAGAATGCAATAATATTTTGTGATTTATTGTGACAGATGCTAAATTAAAGGAATTACGAATTAATTAGGTCAGTCGGTCATTAACCTGAACAGTCTTATAGAAAAATCGTCTCAAATATTATTTAAAATAATGTTAAATTATATTTTAGTTCTCGTATTACATTTGCTGAACTTCAGCTACTTACGTATCAATTCGGTATTTCCTCGTTAAAATAGTATTTTATTATTTTATAGTACATGAAAATATTAAAGTTTAAAATCTGTTCTTTTACCTATATTTTATGGAATTTGTAAATCTTTAAAATTGAAACATTTACATACTTGTGCTAATTTAGACAGTAGATTCAAATGTTTGCCTCCAACGTGTGAGTCAAATATTGGAAGATTGACATGGCAAGTTTCCTACTACATAGTGCAACGAATGTTTAATCCGAATGATATATTTATTTTATCAATTTGTAAATAATATTGACACTGACACTGTTTAACAAAAGCTTTCAAGTAAATAAATGAACTTTCATGTATAAAACCTTCCTTTTTTGGACGATTCGTGGATTACTGCATGACATGTGGATCAAGTGTGTGGTGGGGGTAGAAAAATCCCTTTTGACGCGGGTCAAAAGTTTGACAACGGCCCGAACTTCTTCCAACGTTGAACACACTTAGGTCTTCCGCACATGGGGCGACTGGTTGCAAACCTTAGCTCCGAATCTGTCCGAACCGAATGAGAATGAAACTGTGTTGCTAGAGAACGAACGTGTATACGAGTAAGATAAAACACAAGGCACGAATGAAACACACATGAAATACAGATTTTTTAATTTCCCAAGATTTAAGGTTTTAGCCTATTTGAGGTAATATAATATCTGTAAATCTGTAGATAATTTTTTTCCTGATTTAGGAGCTCACGTCTTGTTGTCGGTAATCTTAATATATATAAATTACGTGTCACGTTGTTCGTCCGCGATGGACTCCTAAACTACTTAACCGATTTTAATCAAATTTGTACACCGTGTGCAGTTTGATCCAACTTGAAAGATAGGATAGCTTACATCTCAATTTATGATTGCAATATTATCTTATTGCAAATTATTTGTCTATTAATTATCTGTTAGCTCCAAACGATTGTAAAAGATGGCGACATCTGTTGACTAGATTGAGTAAATATTCAATAGATGGCGCTATGTAATGTAATATGACAAAAACGTTAGTCACAGCAACGCGTGGCCGGGACAGCTAGTTTATTATAAATAAATAATTTTAATGACACAGAAGGCAAGAGCTTGTCTTCGGTTTCGATACCGGATCACAGTTATATTTTCTGAGTTTGGTTGTTATCAAATTAAATTTATGATGTACATACACAATCGTAAACTTATTAGGCAGCGGTGTGATTGACATATATGAGGTCACGACATCATAAATACTGCCGACATAGCAGGAAATAGGCCGACGTTAAATAAACTAAATTCAAAAAAAATTATGATGGTTTTTGAGTCTTTAATGATTTTATTAAATAAAAGTAATAATTTACGATATAACACGTTTCTACAGAATCGCTCATTTCATTATTTTATTGATTATCTTTCTAATTAGATTTCCAAAATGTTATGTTATTACGATGATCTTAACATTAACGTAATTTTAAAGCAAACCACTTTACATATTAGGAAATTAACCATTTAGTACTTGAAATTTATTCATGATGTTGAACAGCAAATTTTCACATGCACCGCCGAGTTACGCCTCCTGGAGTAGGTTTCGTTTGTTTCATTACTAATTGACTAACTTAACAAAGTGACGTGAATGTTACGGCTGTCACTCCATACACCAAACAGCGTACTCCGTACGCCGTACACCGTACGTCCTATGCTGAATGAGAAACATTTGCGTCACAAAGTTTCAAATACTTGTATTATTTCATCAAAGTTTAGTTTCGAAACACATTCTTTTTTATCATTTTTAAAGAAATACTCGTACTTAGTGTGAAGTATAATTGCATCATTTTTTTTGTATAATTTTGCTTTGTCTTTGTGATAATTAGGCAATTTAACAAATCACATTGTAATTATTGCAGAAGTGAGTCTCTGGAGAGCGTTAATATCATGCATTAGGGTATTGTTGTGTGGTTCGATTTTCAGATTAACGGTCTTTATTGGATTTGTTTAAAGCCATATTCCCACTCACTGTTTTGATATTTAATTTACTGTTTTTATTTAATATTGTAATCTAGATTTCAGGTTTTCGTTTAAGCATTCCTTTTCATATTTGTGTTTTAAACTTTGTGTTTAAAATTTGTGTTTAGTTAATTTAGTTGGTGCGTATGCATTGTTAATAATATTAATTTTGACTTTTCGATAAAATTGTATGTGAAATAATTAAAATTGCTATTTTTAATGACAATTAGTAATAGAAATTGTTTTCACTTCTATATTTTTCAAAAACTGACACAAAACTTCTTTTAAAAGTAAATCCTACTGCATTTTGACAGATTGTCTCATTTTTTAGTGGTCTATTTTTCAATTGTTGATTGAAATAGATGTTAATAAATGTGTATTGGCGTGTCTATTTAAATTAAAAATTTTAATTGTAGTTTTAGCGCTAGAAATGGTCGGCCATATTTGTATGACGTGAAATGCATTTTAACGTCAGTTATTTGTTGAGTAGGTCAGTGCTGTGGTAATGTTTTGTATCCGTTGGTAGTCGGAATAATCAAGTCAAGTCAAAGAATAATAAGTTTTTATTTTATTTAACCCTGTTACGGCAGACCTAATATTGGAATTTTATTGTTCCTTGAAATAGCTATTCCTAAAAAATAAATAGCTAAATAGCTATAGCTATTTAATGGTACTGTCAATGACTACGCGTATTGCCATATGCTAAACAGTTTAAATTAAATACAAAATATAAAATTAAATTAAAGCAGTGAGTAGGAATGATACTTAATAGTTTATATGAATATTATATGCAAGATATAAGCTCTTGTTTGCGTATAACATTCAGTATACAAGAATCTTCGTTTCGTTCTGATATAAGTTTTGTTGTATAGAAACGTGTATGAATGCTAGCGTCTTTGCCTTTGCCTCTCTTGTTCTCTTTTTCCAGCTACGCATAAGGAATATTGATTGGGTTTTTGGTTCCGTTCTACTTTAGCGTAACAGTGCCAAACACACAACTTAGCTGCTGCTGCTGCTGCTGTGTTTGGCATTTCACACGTACTCGTACATATCTTCCAGACTCTGGAGTATTTTATCCGCCTCTGCTTTTGCTATCCGCCTCCCGTTCCTGTACCCCAGCTGCCCCAGCTACCCCATCTACCCCAGTCGCCAACGTCTCAGAACTCTGGCTCTCCTCCACAAATGAGATACCGAGTTTAGGGGCGGCAGGACATTTATCGCGTCGTGACGCTGTGAGGTATTGTCGTATCGTTCTGTCACCCCATATTATTCCCGTCAATAAAACATTTAGGACAAAAGAAAAGACAAACACTTTTTTATTAACATGAAAATGTACTGGGCTCCACTTGTATAATAGTTGCTCTAATGAAAATTAAGCGTCGTTTTTTACGTAATGGTTAGACAAATATTAATTATACTTTAAATAGTAAATTAAAAACTAATTTGATTTCACTAATTGAGATTTTAAAAAAAAATCGATTAAATAATATAACGGGTGTAAGGGTTTTTATCCTGGAAGCATATCCATGCTACCATACCATATCCTGCTACCAAGTAATCAAATCGTAGAAAAAAAAATCATCCTATATTATAATGTTTCTAATATATTAATGATCTCATATGTTTGGTGAATTAATGATGTTATATGAATTTTGTATGGTAGCTTTAAAACGGCTCTGTCAATGTTTGTGAAAACAAAGTGGGCCCTTTTTTGCTATATAACTTTTTATTTGTAAAAGATAGAAAGGTGAAATTTTGCATAATTGAATGCGAACATATTTCTAAATTTAGAAATTGAAAATTTTATAAAAGGGTCGCTGAGAAAATTGGGAAGCCCGATATGAAAGTTTGGAGAAAGCTCAAATTTTTGATTATGTAGTAATTGAATGTTATATTAAAAAAAAAATTCAAAATTTTCTTCAGGGGCACGGAGCGGTTTTTGCCGATGGTAAAAATTGTACTAACTTTGGTACCTAATTTACGAATCGAAAAAAAAATTCCCAAATTTTGATAAAATAACGAATAAATATTTTATATTTTGTTAAAAAAATATATTTCTTTAGCCAGTTTATATGAAAAATTATTTGTTTTTATATGTAAAATTTATATAGAACGAATAAAATATTTCAATTTAAAAATGGAATTAAAATTTGAAATGAAATTCAATAAACGGTCGACGTTAGTTATATTATAGGTTATAACATTAAATTTTCTAAAATGACTTGTCCAATAATTTCCATTAACCAGTTTCATCGTAGAATAATTTCTAAGAATTTGAACTCCTGGACCTATAATTAGTCCTTAAGCGATGTTTTAAATATATAAATAAATGGTTATTCTCTGTGGTCAAGGATTAAATATTAAAACAGCAATCTGCAATAATAATAGGGTTTCTTTTTATTTGGAACTGCTTGACAGTCCTCCGACACACTATGTCTAATGTCTATGTATGTACTCCTATATGGTATATCCATCGTATGTATCCATTTAACTATCAAGGACAAATTGACATATAAATCATCTTGACCTACAACCACCATGCTTTAAACGCTGACATAATATTTTATCCTATATTTAAAAATGATCATTAATCTTTTGCTATTCCTGTTGTTGTTGAAATTCCAATTTTAAGTTCATTATTTAAGTCGGGAACCTTGTCATAAAAACTGGGTGAAACCTAAGAAGTACCTACTAAGTTGACTTTAATGCTATTTCTATACGTATAAGACTGAAAGTAGGCAGTTTATATTATAAATGGATTTTGAACTGTGAATATAGCAGCCAGTCACTCAGGTTATTTTTATTCGTTTCACGAACATTTTGATTTAGAATATATTTTATTTTAGTACTTTATATAATCTTTGTAAGTAAAGTATGTTACGGTAATGAGATCAGACATTGTAAGACATATTTGTTACAATATAAGCTGTCATTTATTTGATAAGAGTAAAAGATAATACCGGGAATTTCCGGGAAATATTTTTATTTTTATTTGGTGTTTCTTTAGTCTCTACAGTCCTTATAACCTTTTCACAGGCCTTGTATTACCGTGTGTTGTGTATAAAAATGCAAAATTCATTAATCTATGATATGATCAAATATTTTTTTCTTTTCTTGTCCATTAAACTTTTTAAAATAATATACTAGAATAATTGTTTTATTATTATTTTTATTGAATGTCTTTTGCCGTTAAGCATTATAATTCTTTTATATAAATTCTACCAGTTACATTACCTTTATTAAGTTTAACTAACGTGAAACTAAACTTAACCCATTTTCAACTTCGCAAAAATGTTTATTATTCGATTTTCAACTCTGTGTTTTTCTCTCTTTTCTTTTTTCTCTTTCCTTCTCTGTACCTCTGCCATCCATCTTCTTTCTTCCTTGTCTCTTACGTCTACCTACCTACCTACTCTACGTCTCTTTTCACAGACATCCTCGATTTCGTTACTGCTCCTCTCCACACTGCCATCCTCCCTTTTTCTCTACTTCTTTCCTTCTTCTCTGTACTTTCACCATCCACCTCTTTCCTCTCATCACCTCCTCTTATCTTCTTTTCACTGTTTATTTTATATTCGCATGTCTCTTTTATATCCCCTAACATCTCTATTTGTTTCTTGCACATTCTGTATAACCTTTCCTCTCTCTTTCCACACATCTACTGCCTTTACTCTTTATTTCCTACTCTAAATCTTGCGATTCTCCTTATATTTGTTGTCTCTTTTCCTCTTTAACCAACCTAAACTTGTTTTTATTTTAAATTGCACATTTACAATGTTGTTCAAAAATAATTATTTTGAGTTAACATAGTACCTTTTTCAATTTTAAATACAATTTGACAATGAATAATTACAAAGAAAGCGAATAGCAAGCCATATTACTGACGGCGCTGACTGCTGTGTCTTCGGATTCGATCTCCGGACCAGATATATATTTTTGGGGTTTGGTTATTATCAACTTATATTGATTATGTACATACATAATCGTACAGTTATTAGGCAGCAGTGTGGTTCACATATATGAGGTCATAACACCACAAATACTGCCAACATAAATAAATAAATAATAATTTTAGTACATTTTGTTCTACATTTTACCTAATAAAACTTTTTGCTAATTAGCACAGTCACTTGTAACGTAGTTCTACTTGAATGGTTTAACTTTACCTGCAGTATGTTTTTTTTTCTGGCTTTGTACAATTTTCCCGCAATTAAATATAACTGGTCGAGTGCACTTTGCAGTGCAAGTAGTGCAAAGTGGAAATCATTATTATTATATTTATACTGAATTTCACTTCATAGCGACCGACGTTCTATTGATTGGTAACTTGTACCGGCGGCAATCCATCGCAAAACTTATGACGTCACGGTTTTGCCGTAGACCGTAGGCGGCTACATGTATTTTCAATATTCTGAGTGAAATATTATATATGTATGTATATTATTTTATACATGTATTTCATTCGACGCAATAAAAAAGTTGAAATTTGTTTTAGTTTTTAAAGAAACCAGTCACCATAACCTCAAAAGTTTAGAAAACTTTTCTTTCAGAGTAATTGTATTTAGTTTTTTCATTCTTAAACGGAGGCTTTTTTTTCCGCTTGTATATCAATTTTAAAAAAACTGCAATGAAAATTGAAATTTAACTTTAACAATAAGTTCTAATTGGTCCAGATCAGTTTTTTATTTTTATTTATTTTTTATAAAACTACAAGTATAGATATACGGTGTGGTAGAGATTGCTCCAATGAACAATTCTACATGATTAGATTACTAGGTCCGAGGGTTTAGCCCTGCGAAGTCTTCGAACATCATTACTATCAAGCAACATTTGCGTCACGGCGATGTTTTCGTGGTTACGAAGTCTCAATTTGTGCTTTGCTGCTATAGTTTTGATTTCTTCTCCGACTGTGTTAATCTTCAGTTCTCTATGTATGTCGTCATTGCGAATATACCACCTATTCGTCGCAAAACTTTATTTTGTAACGTTTGTATTTCTTTAATGTTCGATTTCTTGCTGAAACCACTGAGTTGCATTCCATATCTCCACACTGGCTTTAGCACTTATTTATATACTGAAAGTGGGAAGCGGGTAATAGGCCAAGTTATAACAGTTATCAGAAAAATATTTAAAAAAATCTAAGCTGAATATTTTAAAAATTATTGGCATTTTAAAAAATCTAGAAAATCTGCACCCTGTGACAGTCTTTTCACTTAACAAATCTTAACTTTAAAAAAAAATAAAAATATTATTTGATCCGTTTACAACGTTGAATCCCTTTAATAATTAAAGAGACCAAATTACATTTTTAGTTGTTAATATCTCTTAACATATAAGGAGTTATTAAAAAATAATTGGACATTTGAGGTTCTAGTAACCCACTTTATCAATATATAGTACAGTTGTATAGAAATTAAGACATAGGACAAAAGCCCATTTTTGTAATTTATTTATCCACAAGGATCAAATGGTAAAATATTATATGAATGTAATTTCATGTTCCTAGAAAATGTACAGGCGTTTTTGATAGGCTTATCACTTTCCTATAAATTTCTAGTTGCCTAATTTAGAATCCTAATCAGCAAATTTAATATAATTAACCAAAACTGATAAAGAACATTAATTTTTCGTAGAAATATGAATTATAAAGTGAGTATATCTTAAATATTTTTGTACATACGTGGTTTTGTCACACAATAACATATTGTGCTATAAAAATTGTTAACAATATAAGTTATATTTAAAGAGAATATATAAAAAAATCTACTAATGATAAAAACAAGGAGCATGTGTTTGCAAAGCAAATGTTTGCAGTACAATACAATCCCCAGTACTCGTACGTATACCGGCATACGTGTATTTCGTATTATGTATTTGTAAGTATCAGGAAGGCCGTTATGTTAGGTGTTGAAAATCGGAATTCGGAAAATTGTTAACTGAAGAGGAAAAGGAATTCCATCTTGAACCGAAGGGTTGACGTATGGTAGAACGTAACACATTCGTTGTTATTCAAAGTAGCTGCTAAAAGTGTTTGGTGACATATTTTTGAAAGTGTGTTTGCACATAGGGTAGATTATAGTGTAATAACTTCAGCGGAGTCAATGTTTGCGTGAGTTAGTTTTACAAACAGTATTCCATAAATAATTTTTATTTTGGTAAATTGATAAACCTGGATTTTGTTTTTCTTATATTCGATAAGTTGTATTGATTTTACATTGTACTTTTGAAAGATTTAATCTTCGTATATTTATTGCATTAATAGATGGTTTTATTTTAATTAGTAATTAAAACTTCGTTTTTTTTTTTTTATATATATTTGAATTATCCATAAATTTCGTTACATAATTTTCATGTTTTTTGGCCACTCCCCTGTTGTGACAAAACAAAAAAAAATACTTTTGTGCAAGTCGAATTTTACATTAGATATAATGTCACAATGATCCTCCTCCACCTGTCACACTTTAAAGAAGTACCTCCTCCCTCTTTTACGTGCAACGCAATTAATGAAATGTCTCTTATATCAAAATATATGTTGATTATATTATACCCTGTGTACATTCATCTGAGTACAACTCTGCTATTTTTAAACTAAACAATATTACAGACATCAGGAACCCCCACAACTGTGTTAAATATACCCAACCTACAATTTATGACCAGAGATATTATTTATTGTCGGCATAAATTGCAACCCTTTTTTTACATATGCTATGCATAATAGCTTCCGATTTCGTCTATCGCTCAGTAAGTTCAGTTCACCTCTCTGATGACTAACGTACTTAGTTTCTTCACGGTAGTGACAAATTATAGAAAACCACGCTTAGACTAACGCTTAAAGGGAGTATGTAATGTGATCTATTTTCAAACAAAAAATTATAACTTTAGATATAAGAGAATAATTGTATTTCCAATATTCAACTAATAAATATTCTGAACAATAATAATACCTATGTTAATTAATAAATATAACGAAATTAGGGCTTCACACGAGACGAGATATGGCGAGAGTTTCAAAAATCTTGCATTGTTCTTGCTAGTTTAGAAAAAAATAGATATCGTTTTAATCTCGGTACCGTCTCGTAATCGTTTATGTCGTCTCTTCTTGTCACATGTCGTTATTGTGAGAACTTACTCCTAAGATGGTATATTCGTTTCCGTTCGACTACAAAATATTGTAAAAGACAAAATTATAAAATAAAATATTTAACAGATGTTTGTTTACCAGATTTTATATTTCGCAAATGTACGATCTTACCTTTTTTGTAATAAAAAAAGGTTTTTTTTTGAAATAACGTCAACGAGGCTCTCGAGTCTCGCCGTATGTGGTCTCAGTAACGTAACTCACAATAGTTTTCAGAAATGTCTCGTTTCGTATCGTCTCGCTTTTACGAGACGAGAAAAGTCTCGTCCTCGTGTGAAGCTCTAAATGAAATATACAACACTTTTTTTTAAATGATTTATAATTGTAAATTGTAAGGAACAACAGGAGTACAACAAAGAAAGGGTTGAACGTTATTGTTCACAATCAATTTACTATTCACTGTCTCATGAAATTTGTTATTTGCACAATAAATTGCACTGGCGCTGTTCGATTGGAGACACAGCTGTTGAAATACCGTCTGTAGCTCTGTTCATTTAAATTCATATTCACCGCTGACTGTCATACATGCACTGGACGCTCTGAGAACTCCTAGCTTCCAATTGATTTTATCCTCTTATTTACATTACGAGTACGTATTTAGGTCAATATTTATTACATTACATTATATATACTGCAACAGTTTAGTTGCTAATTGCTTTTTGGTTTGACATGTTCACACAATATTTATTTTATAGTTGCTGCATTATTTATTCATGTAGATCATACATATAACGGAATATATTTAAATTTTTTAGTCAAAAATATGGCATGACCTTTGTTGACCTCATGGAGTCTTGGAATACGAATCTTCCTTAATGCATTTAACTTCGGCCTATTTCCGGTGGTGAGTCCTGTCACCGACGACCTCCTACTATTTTAACAGCATTTGTGGTGTGATGGCCTTAAATATGTGAAATACACGTCTGCCTAATAACGATATAAATATATTAGGATAACAACCAAACCCAGAAAATATAACTCTGATCCGGAGATTGAACCCGTCGTCAAACTCTATAAAACATGGACTTCGGTAACTAATATAATCTGTACCGGTTGGCGACTTCAACTGGTCTTGCTATTTAAAACCAATGTTACGTAAACCTTCTTTTTTTTAGTGTTACCTGCAGCTTAAACTTAATATCCTACACTTAGTAGCTAATTAGATAAAGAATTACATGCAAAAGTCGTGACAAACACAACCAAAAGAACAGTGCCGCAGGTGGCGCTGGCCTACCTTTGAAATAATACATATCATTGTGCTTCAATTCAATTTTGATCCTTATTATATCTAAACATTCTCACTCCTTCCAAAAGAAAAGAAAATATCCTTATGAAAATAAAAACAAAACTGCTACTGCTACTGCTTCGCTCCTCCTGGTGCTCTCCCTCCTGTTTCTACTCTGCCATTCCTTCTCTTTCCTCGTTCCTTTTCTCTATCTCCGCCATCCACCTCTTCCCTTCACTGCCTCCCTTTAATAGTTTCTCAATGTTCTTTTCGTTTATTACTTTTTTCTCACATGAAAACTTAATGTCCTCCAATGTTTCTATCTACGTTCCGCACACCCTGCGCATCCTTTCCTCGCCATTTGTCCAGTATCTGTTTTCTTTCTCCTCGTTTCCCATTCTGAATCTGGCAATCCTTTTTCTCTTAAGTATTGTGGTATCTCTCTCTCCCAAATCCTTTTATATCTTTTGTTATAATTGCTCTTCTCAATTTTTTCCATTCTTTCCTGTTGTTGAATCTCCCTGCCTCTTCTCCTTTGCTCCTCTTCCACATTTGTTCTTCTTAAATTAAATTTATCGCCCAAAATAATTTTCGTACAAGACGATTGTGACTACATGTGTAGAAATAATCAAAAATATTCTTATTACTTTACGCTTTATTCTGTTTCTATTGATACACGCTACGTAATAATTTAAATCATCATTGTCATCTTCCTACCAGAGTCTAATAAAGACGAGAGGTGTTCATTATCCACGACTGGAATTATTGATTGAATTCTTTGCACACTGTTACCCGTATATGCAAAAAAAACATTTTCAATATTAGATATACGCTTAAGAAATAAGAAGACAATCTCTCTCTCACTCACTCGCGGAAATAAAATAGATTGTTTTTAAGCATTTTACGCAGAGCTGTATGGTAGTTATCGTTCAAGATAATTATTTCAAGAAGGCTTGTTCAGAAAGAAAAATACGTCTTGTTTGTGACAAAGTACCACCACCGGGTATTCCACCGGGACTAACTTCTAAATGTCAACTCTCTCTCTCTCTCTTCACCGTTTCTCCAATGCTGTTAAGTAATCAATCCATTAGTACCAGCCTATTGAGCAGTTTTAAATCAGGAACAAAAGCGTAACTGTGTGGTACTTTGGCTAGTACCGCAGTTTTAGAAGGGAACATTTTACGATATGTCAATACGTATATTTATTTAATTATATATTTTTTAATAAAATGGTGGAACTTTAAAATTAGAAATATGGAGGCATCCATTAATTACGTCACACATAAACCAGGGGAGGAGAGAAGCAAATGTGACATGGAGGAAGGAGGAGTCATTGGATTTGTCTAAAAATTAGACTTAAAAAATAATAATATTAAGACCAAAAAGTAAAACAAAACTAAAAAGATTCAGGGGGGACGAGGCCCGCAATATGTAAGAAGGGGTATGAAATTTGTGTGATTAATAAGTACCCATGCATTCATTACGTTACACGAAAAGAGAGAGAAAAAATACACAAAGTGTGCCAAGACGTGACGAGTGGAGGGGGCTGGGGGGAGTGGTATCATAACTCTCGTGACGTCGCGTTTAATATAAAAATATATAAAAATGAGAAGCAAAACAAGAGAGAATTTTTTTTAATGAGTAACGTCAGATTTGGAAAGTTTACAATGTACGACAAGAAGAAGTGAGATTGTGGTTAGAACAAATGTAATTTTTGTGACATAATTTATGGATGACCCTTTATTAGTTAAGATGTTATTTATTAATATTATACTACATAAATACACTTTTCATAATATCTAATATATTTGTATTATATTTTCAATTTCTTTTTAACTTCATGAACGAAGTAAATAATATTAACCTCAATTGAATTCAAATAGATTATTTTTTAATATGCTTTTAAAGAAACCTTTTATGATACTCAAGCATCCCCATTCCTCATTCCCTGTTCTCGTTCCCGTTCACTGTAGACTCTGACGTTACTTGGCCGTAATTCTTTCAGCCTTTTTATTACTTCTTCTTTCTTTATTATATTGAGTGCCAATTCCTTTATTTTATACATTATGTATATATACGTGCAGAAATATACATATATATGTATACGAGTATATATATGTAGAAATATGTATATATAACTATATCCATTCACAAGTATGTATTTATACACTAGCTTATTAATAACACCACAAAGTAATGTTAAATGAAATTAATATTCACAATGTTATTGTTGCCTTACTTCAGCGTGTAATGAAATGTATAATACCTATATTTAACACTTGTTTAAAAGTCATTTTTGTTTCCCATTGTTTTCCAATAACATGGCAGTCATTTGTGAATCAACAAGTACTTGCCATTACTCAGTTGCATTTCATTTCTATATTAGAATATTAATAATTATTATTTTGAAATACTAATCAATTCAAGGTTGATATATACTTTCATGTTATAATTCTTGAATAATTCATCATTTTCAAATATTTTTTTTGAAGTTGGATAGATTCCTTAGTCCTTAGTGGTAAAAAACTGTACGCTGTATTGTTCTTTAGGTGGCCGAGAGAGTTCGTTCGTAACACTCAGTTATGTTTGGGTCCAGTGGCCCTATTCCTGAGTCTAGCGAACAATGATCTTAATCGAATAAATATGATACGATTTATGAGTGAAACATTTTACCAATTACTTTTAAAGGACATGCTTTCAGACAATCTAGAAGAAATTTAAAAACGGCTCAAATTCCTAATTGATATAAACCTAATAAATCAAATTTAACTAAAATAAAAAAACTACAGGTGAACATGACCTTGTCGTTGAAATCACTTCAAATTTTAAAATACAAAAAAAATGAGGAATAGTAGAGAAATACTTTTTAAAAGTGATTCGTAAAATGTTTCACTTATATAAATTAAATTCGTTCGATTACTGAGGAATACGGGCCCAGGTTCGATTCTCGGAGATGGAATAAATTTATTTCATCACTGGAAAAGAAATAAAATCAACAAATAATAAACATATGTACAAAACACACAATTATTATATTAAAATTATTGCGAGATATAATCTAGCTGTTGAAATCATAGAGATATTAAAATAGAGTGCGCACGAGGCTGAATCCTGTGATAAAAACAAAGAGAGAGATATCTACCGAAAGTCCTCTGTGGCTCTTTCTAGCTGAGCACTGCGTCTGTTTGCTTGCTTATCCCCTATCTCACCGCCAATCAACCAAAGCAGCAGCAGCGGTTCGGCTAGAAAGAGACAGATAGGACACTCGGCAGGCTATCTCTCTCTTTGCCTTTATCACTTCCTCTTACGCGGTCGTACCATACGCGCACTCTATTCTTATATCTCTATGATTGAAATCGTAGTGATATAATAAAATATAAAAATGAATCTTAGAATTAACTTGTAGAAAGCTAGCAAGTTTGAAAGTGCATTGTAAAACAATTTTCTACCTGTGGTTTTTATAAAAGATATTAACAATCAAAAGTGTGGTTTATTATTAACGTTATTAATTACTAAATACATGTTTTCTTTTCAAGTACTATCTAATATTAATATCAAACTTTTGATTAACATGTTCTTTAAGTAATACTTTAACAATGCACATGTTTAATATCAACGTAATGCACTTATCTAACATTACAAATCCATCAACCGTCCATTAAACCGCAGTCGCACTGTCCGCATGTCCGCATGTCCGCGACCGGGTGGTGCAATATTTTCTCACTTGTTCCATTCTGTTAAAGTTAACTTAAATTTATAGCTTTCCCCCTTAATGCATTCTGTATTTATTATTCTTCATTCACATTATACGATAACGCCGCGCTATTTGTTCTAGGTTCTATAGTTAATAATTAACACAATTCCCATGATACAGGGTGAGTATAAAATGAAAGATATATACCATGTACTTGGTAGCCCTGTCTTTTAACGAAAATTCATTAAGTTTTCCAATCGGAATTGTCATTTTAAAATCTTACAGCATTGTTTCTGTGTTGTCAATTGCATTGGGTTTACAAGACGGTGCATATTTTTAAGACTGTAGTATAGATACTATGCTAAACACAGTTACATATATTTATGGTTTATCTAACATAACACAAATTACCTCTTACGTAAACAATAATAACTGATATGCAACGTTTTGTCTACCCTTTTACACATTACATAGTCATAAAAATTCTTAATAACATTTCTTTAGAAATCTAACAAATCCTTTTTAAGGGTAAGAGGCTTATAGAATAACTATAAAATGAGAAATTAAACATTACTTGGTTTTAGTTTAGGATAAAATATTACTTGATTCTTTTCTGTGTGTTTTGTGGAATTAAATAATATATATAAAATAAATTCGATTACGAATAATAATTAATAATTATCGAGCCAGCTTCCTATTTGAGTAGATTACCACGGCGGCCCTGCACACACACACACACACACTTATACACATGTGAGAAGAAAGAGAAAGTTTCAGACTTAAACGAGAATTATAATAAAGATAAATTTATATTAACGTTGTGTTGTTTAAAAAATTATGTTCTCCTAGCCCTTAAAAATTGGATAAGATTTTTTATTTTGTTGTTTGGAAGGTTTATTCTATTCACTGTTGTTAATATAATGTTTTAAATTACATTTTTAAATGATTGCACAGTAGTCTTTAGGTTCGATTTCGGAATCAGCGCTATATGTTCTGATATTAGTTGTTGTTTCCTTGAAATATGTTTAATATATAATGTTACAACCTCTATATTTTTTAGGTAGGCCTGATATTACAGATACGTAAATTTAGGTATAGTTCAAATTACAAGAGTTCGGCGGCGACTCATACTTAAAACAAGTTGTGGGGTATAAACGGCCGATATAAGTAAAAAGCACTGGCTCACCTATTTTTCTATAATGTATATAGAAACGAATAAGATAAAATTCATTATCGTATTATAGATTTATACCGCTCTTATAACCTCTTTTAGCCGTCGAATTATCATGATTTGAACTATATATATAACTCTTTAATGTTAAATAAACCTTTAAAATATAATGCATGGAACCGTATTAATGAGGTAATAATTAAAATGAGAATTTTTATTTATTAGTTATATCTAAATATATTTATATCTAAATTAAACTCTCATAATTAACATAGCTTAATTTATATTCATCTACTATCAAATAAGAATGTACATTTCATTTCTTTTATTTGTGTGTGTAAGATATTGATTTATCGAGCGCGATGACATATATGTTGAGCTGTTGATTTACTTTGAAGCCTATTTACTAATAATATATGACATCTCAGTGGCGTATTTATAAATGGGCGTATGCCACATCAGCCAACTCACAAATTAGTATTGTTAATTACGTTCTAAATTATGTAATAGGTACTTAATTAGTGACAAGTAATGAGTTACAATCAGTGAAAACTGTAACTATAAAGTTATCAGTTAAAATGAATGAAATTAAAACGAATTGCACAGATAGTTGAGAAAGTTTTGTTATAGTATTCTTAGGCCGTCTGCACACGGGTCGACTGATTGAAAACTTGAAGTTTCCAACAAAAACGAAAAACTAGCCATGTCGAGCCGTTTTTCGTGACTAGAATTTTTAACGATAGTATAATAAGGGATTTTATTGTGTCGTATTATGAGGTATGTGTATGTATATATGTATGTATTTAAATACTTTTGGAAAGTATTTGTGCACATCTCTGCTCATGATGTGGCCATCAATAGCATGCAACGTAATTGCCCTGAGACCAAGAAACATAGTCGCTCAAAACCAATTTCAAATGAGTTATTTTACATTTGAGCTTGTGCGTTCTCTCACTAACAACACAGTTGCATTCTCATTTGGTTCGGGTAGATTCGGTACTCGCGTTTGCAATCAGTCGACCCAAGTGCGGACGGCCTTAGACGTAAATCACAAAATTGATAGATAGCGGTGATTCAATTTTACGTAGATATTGGTATTTATTTATTACAAATTTTGTCTGTAAATATTAATTGAGCCTCTGGCTTTAACCGCAGTGTGTCTTGTCTTTCTTTAGTCGACAAACAAGCTGAGTCATTACCACGTGACGCTGTCGAACCCTTTGTTGCTTGTTGCCTTCGTTTTCCTTCAAAATAAATATCCGTTCGCTACAGTCTTCAGTCGAATACTAAATATAAATATTACTCGTTATATAATATTAATTTTTTCATATAAAATTTTCATCAATAGTTAGTTGTTGTTACTATGTGGAAATGTGTTTTCTGTGGTTTATCACTCCATATTCTACCCGTACTTTTTTAAAGAAAATAACTACATGATAATGTATTATACAATTGGCGATTTGCCAAGAATTCTCTCTAGTGGTGTAGAGTCGCGGGGGAACGAGAACGAAGAGGAGAACAAGAACCCTCCTCCCACTATTGAGTAGAGACCTTGCTCTAGAAGTCTAGAGGCACACTGAGTCCATTTACTATGAACCCCTCCAGATCTCTATGCCAGTAAACCACGGCTCCCAAACATGAGTCCGCGGGCCAATTCAAGTCGTTAAACTATTATTTAATGGGTGAGGGTATCATTCCCGGATCCGGTACTCGCAAGACATTTACGAATTGTGGACTCGACAAAATCAACCTATCATTTTGTATACTCATCAGTACTATTTCTTGTCGGTTTTGAAGATACGAGTATTTATCATCGACTCTGACTGTAACCTTAAGTTATTTGCTATACAAGATGTTACGTACGTAGCTGTCTTATCTTAAACTTATCAAAGCAATAGCGTTTCATATAATCAATATCCATCTAAACAAGAAACATGAATATTACCTTAAATATATGTTACTTTACTTTAGACGTAATAAACAATCTTATGTTAGGATTCTCTCAATGAAAAATCAATAATTATATAGAATAAATTTAATAATAATCAATTCCAATAAAATATGTATATTGCCAGATTTCTTAATCCTTCTCTAAGGCCCACGAGTCGACTGATTGCAAACTAGTCGAGCTGTTTCGTGACTCTATAGAATTTTTAACAATAGCATAACAGGGGATTTTATTGTATCGTATTTGTATGTATGTATGTATGTATTTAAATACTTTTGAATAGTATTTGTGCACATCTCAGTTCATGATGTCACCATCAAATGCATGCAACCAAACATGCCCTGCGACCGAGAAACAGAACCGCTGAAAACGTAGTCAAAACCAGTTTAGTTTCGTTCGTGCTGTGTGTTTTCTCTCTCTAACAACACAGTTCCATTCTCATTAGGTTCGGGCAGATTCGGGGCTAAGGTTTGCAATCAGTCGCCTTATGTGCGGAGGGCCTAAGTGTCAAAGTCCCAATTACGAATGTACAAATGTTCTGTCCAATGTCGAAACTCTAAGTGTTCTCCATGTCTAACAATTTCTTTCAGACACCCGTCCTGCGGTTCACATTGTGATGAATAGGCACCTCTGTTCCTCTACATGATGTCATGGTTAAGTCTGAGTTGTATTTCACATCTGTCACACTAGGATCAAATAGGGCTAACACTTAATGCCGGTTTCACACCAGGGAGACAAAACAACAAAGCACGAACAAAAACACCAAAGACCACAGTTCTTAAAACATTTTTGTCTTTAAAAACTTGTTTTAATAAACAAAACGCATTCCCCTCTGAAGTCGGTAAGATCAAAGGAAAACAAGTTTGTTGTTATTTTTTAGTCTGTTTGGTTTGAACACGCAGTTTTGTTTTTTGTGAACATTTGCGCTGGTCAGTTCTTGTTTATCATTTGGCTAGCAACTAGTTCCAAAAACAGTTATAAATAAGTGCAGAATGCAGTGGACAAAAGATAAGACCAGCAATTTAATAGAAATGTATCACCAACACAATAATTTGTGTGAAACTAAATTTTTATGTGACACACAGAAAAACATTAAATACAAAACCAGTCTGTTCAATGTGAACTGTCTGTTTTAAAATAAAACAAATCATGTTTTTGTTTTGTTTTTTGAAAACAACCGAAAGGTTTTACATCTCTGCGTCGTAGTCAGCTATACAGGCTGTTATTAGTTCGAACGGTATTGTAGAACACTGGCTGACGATCGTCGGCAGGAATCGATACATTCTGGATTATGTGTCCTTGGCCCTTGGGTTCTTATAAAGGAATCAGATCATTAAAAAGACAAAGATAGAATACTGTTTAACATTTCATAAGGAATAACATCCATTTTTTTCACTTACATTCTCCATTTACATGTACTGAATATAAATACGAGTCGAGTTAGACTATTTGTCTTGCGAACCGCTCTGTGTGTTTGTACGAATACGAGTATATGGGACTCGCCATTGCATCGCGTTGCATTACAGATAGTCATAAATGTTTTAAATGTAGAACATTGCAAAACTTTAATTATAACAAAACCATTTATATTGCGAAATTAATTATACTTAATTACCGTATGACATGTACGAGTATGTAAAGTGTGATATAGTTAGTAACAACGCCAACAGCATTGTGTTAAATGGACACATATCAAATAAAGAGAAACTAATAGTGGAAGTAAACCGTCTGTGACATTGAAATGAATTGAGTCTACTGGGATGTGTGGCTTCGCGGTTAGATGACGTCATAATATGTGGTGATCATTTCTTTAATTTTACCTCATACAATAAAACCTCGTAGCATACAAAATATTTTTACTATCGCATCAATAACTGAGCGTAATCCAATTGTAATTATTTAACAAAAGCGTGATCTGTTTGTAAGCAAATCTATAATTTAGTCCGTCCCCACACGGGTCGACTGATTGCGAACTAGCCGCGAACGAAGTTTCCAACAAAAACGAAAAACAAGCCGTGTTTCGTGAATCAATAGAATTTTTAACAATAGCATAATAGGGGATTTTATTGTGTCGTATTCTGAGATATTTGTATGTATGTATTTAAATACTTCTGAATAGTATTTGTGCACATCTCTGCTCATAATATCACCATCAAAAGCATGCAACGTAATTGTCCTGCGACCAAGGAACATCGTCGCTCGAAACCGATTCAAACAAAACAGATTAGTTTCGTTCTTGTCGTGTGTGTTCTTTCACTCGTATACACGTACGTTCTCTCACTAACGACACAGTTGCATTCTCATTCGGTTCGGGCAGAGTCGGGGCTCGCGTTTGCAAGCAGTCAACTCATGTACGGACGGCCTTACCCGATTTTCACCTTGCCGTAGTTGCAGTACTACTCAAAAATAATAACATGAGCCATAACCACCAAGGCATACGAATGAACGTGCACATTTTTTGTAGTATAAATATTATCGACTAAACAGTGGCTCATACATTTTATATGTGTACGTCTTTTTGCAGTACAAACGTCGTGTGAATGGTTCTATATAAAATGTATGCGCCACTGTTTAGTCGATAATATTTATACTGCAGAAAAACGTGCAGTACAATGATGTATGAACCCACCCTAACCCTTGTTTTACACGGATTCGAAATAACACGGTTCACAAAGAAAAACAAACTGTCATTTTTTGCTGGAATTATTTGTTTTAACACGATATCTAAAATAATTTTACTATATAAAATTTAAAAAATATTAATCTTTTTAGATGTCCTACAAAAATGTTTCTTTATTTTATATTTTGCAAATGTAATGAGGGTCAGCTATAATTCATCACGCTTAGTAATATTCTTTAATTATTTAGTGTCCGGATATTTGTTTAGGATTAGGTTTAATTTGTTGTTTCAATTCAATGTATTTTTTTATGCGGATTTCGTTGGAACTGTAAATGGAGACTTAGGTGTAGTATATATACTAAATGTTCATGCATGCTATCTGCTGATACGTTCCTACCATAAACAAATCCGCCATGTTCCGATGTTCGTTCTAGCGGCATGGCAGCTTTAATAAAAGATTATATCAAGGCTTTAAATTTTGCTACATAAATTCCAAAAGTAATTAACAAATGTTATAAGCACGAGACATTACGGAGACCCATGTACGACTAATCAGACATCAGACATCGGAACATCGAAACATCAGGACTGTGCTATTTTATCGTGTGCAACTATTTATTTGTGTGTTATTATATAAATAGACAAAGTAACTTTTTTTTTTTGCTTTGCATGGCCCCGTGCTGTTATCTATAGGTTTCCAGTCTATATTTTTTCTGACAAGTACAAAATGAGTCTTATTTAAATAATATACATATGTACACTGTAAACATTGAGGTAGTATCCTAACTTAGGTAGGTATTTTTAGGTATGTTTTTTGAAATTATTTACACAAGATCTATCAGTAGTTGAATACCAGTCTTTTTTTATATTTATTTATTTACCTTTTATATACATGATTTTTTATTAGTGAACAGATTTTAAAATATGAAATATTTTTAATATTAAATATTATCTTCTTAATATATATAAATTACGTGTCACTGTGTTGTCCGCTATGGACTCCTAAACTACTTAAGCGATTTTAATGAAATTTGTACACCGTGTGCAGTTTGACCCAACTTGAAAGATAGGATAGCTTACATCTCAATTTATTTATCTTATTGCTAATTATTTGTCTATTAATTATCTGTATATGACATATGACATCGGGCGACGATGATGCCGACATCTGTTGACTAGATTGAGTAAATATTCTGTTGAGTAAATCGAAATCTGTTGACTAGATTGAGTAAATATTCAATAGATGGCGCTATGTAATGTAATATGACAAAAACGTTAGGCACAGCAACGCGTGGCCGGGACAGCTAGTAAAATTATATATTCTTACTGGACCGAGTTTAATCATATTAGTGCGTTCTTCGCATATGAAGGCTTCAACACCATAGAATACGATAAGTCCATGAAAGGAAGAATAAAATCGAAATATTAACCTTTGTTGGTAGACCTGGTCATTTGCCCAGTCAGACTAATCAAATTTGAAATTTAATGAACGATTTTAAACTCTGTCAATTTTTGAAATGTAATTACTTGTTTAGATTTCTTAAAACTTATTATATATATATGTTGATTTAAATTATTCAAATTTTAGAATAGGTTCAATTTGGTTGTTTGTGGAGTTTGGACCTTATAGAGATCTATAAGCTGGTAAGGCGTATCTGTGATCTGTCGGCGGTATCCAAATTCTCGAACGGCAAATGTCGCCCAGTTCCTTTCAATAGCTTAGTGGGCGCTCAATTTGATTATGAAGGACCTTTTAGCTATTAAGTAATTAATAGCAATTTTTTATTTATATCCAAAGTCAGAGCAAAACATCAGAACTTTTTTTAGATTACATTTATTTTAAAACTACACTATTGAATTGCATATAAATTGATTATATATTTTAGTTAATAATAGTTACGACACTAGGTAAATGTAACTCGCGGTTTAAGTTATAAATAAAAATATTTGTAATTATTATTTTATGTATATCCACCAAAAGGTTAAGCGTGCTGTAGGTTTGAGAATTAAAGCGATAAGAACGAATTAGGACCAAATGCGTAGTGTCGAACCCTAGAGAAATGAATCGTAAAACAAAGGATGTTTACATAAGAAATATTATAGTTTTCCCACAGAGAGCAGTGTATATGAAACAACTAGGTATAAAATATAAATGAATTAAGACAAAGAAATCTTAAATCTGACATTAATTAAAAATAAAAGCAAGATATTGATATACAAATATGAATATTGCATGCATTTATTAACATTGGTAATGAGATATATGACTTAGAGATGACTTAATTTGATTTAATATTAGAAGAATGTAAAGTCTAACGACGCACACATTAAATTAATAAATACAAATATAATAAATTTATTTAATATTTTTAAATAATAATTGTTTTTTCTTATTTACAGGTAAGTTCGAGCTTTGATTTCTCAAAATCTGATCCTCATTAGAAATGAGCCGTAAGTATTATTTGCACACTGTATGTACTCATTTCTTGATCTTGATTTAAAGTATGTTTGTATTTTAAACACAGACAGAGCTGATTGTTCGGACCAGCTACACGTAACTGTTTTCATTTTAATAAATATCTAAATGTTGACGGAGATATAGCAATTAAAAGTTCGAATTGTAACATGTCTGAACTATTTCGGGTAGGTCAGTTATAGCAAGAGATAGCAACTTAGCGGACGTGATGTCATATATTTTGGAATGTTCTATAACGTTGAATCCTTTTAATAATTAAAGAGACAAAATGACTTTGTTAATTCCTAATATTTCGTAACATATAAGGAGTTATTAATAAATAAATGGACATTTGGGGCTCTAGTAACCAACTTTATCATTATTATAGTACAGTTTTATAGAAATTAAGACATAGAACACAAGCCACCAACATTTCCTAAATAAAATAGTGATAATATATTGTAGCATGTATCCAGGGCCGCCGACTGCGGTTTTAATTCCGCGCGTGTTAGAATATGGAGTTAAAACGGTGAGGAAAAAAACCGCGCGAAATTATCTAGGCCCGCAGTGGAATGTAGGCCTGAAACATTGGCACGTGTCTGGCTTTTGGGTATAGAGTGGGGGAGGGAAGGGGGGCTCCTCTCCTAAAAGTGGCTTTGTCTGTATCTATATTTGAATATATATCTATAATTCATAAACTATTAGTTTTGTCAGCGTGGGGCCGAAGCACATCAGCAGGATATAACAGTGCAGTATTTTTTTGAATATTTCTTAAATATGTATTAGCAATATTATTCGGAAAATAAAGATTGCAATGTTTGTGCCCCTCTCTAATATTGAAACACTTAATGGAATACTATTCAATTTTACGAGTTTTATGCCGGGAAAAATAAGGATTGTTATTTTTATTTATCGATGAATAATATAATTTTATTTGAAATTTTTTTATTAAATTAATGTTAGGAACCATTCAATGGTTTTTAAGCTATTTTGTTTCTCAACTAGCTCGGTATTTGATGGACAATCAATTTTTTATTAAAATTGGTGTTTTAATACTTTTAACTATTTTCATTGAAGATTTTCCATAACGCTGTAACCTTTAATTAAGGTTGCTTAGGCAGTGATATCGACTGATGTCGCTGGACCGTGACAAATTTCGATTTCGCTGTGAATCTCGCACCCAGGGAATTTTATCTCATTATTCCTCTCTCAAGTAGTTACTACGCCTAATAAATGGAAAGTAGCACTACGAATAGAATTTTGGTTGAGATATAAAAAAGATTGTAATTACAATGTATTTACAGTTTACATCGAGTCTTCTTGGTGAGCGCACGTATTTACAATAAACTAAACAATAAAATAAATAGTTATCTTTTTTTTTTGCAAATTATAATATTTTTTTTTCGTGATTTATTTTTTTTTTAAATTATAATTTATATTATTATTAAGTGTTATTAATTAGAAGTGAAGTAACTTCTATTTAATTATCACTGGTTAATTAACAATATGGATATGGAGGTTGAACCTCCCGATAAAAATCCGATCAATAAAAACAACTCTGTGACTAACAAATCAATTCCTACAGATAAAACATCCAGTGATATAACAGAAAACTTAAATAACAATAGTGACAATGTTAAAAAAATATTTAATAATTTATACAACACAGAAACAAAATATGACTCGTATAAAGTAATGATAGTTAAAAATAATAGTGATGGAAATACATTTTTTAGTTCTCTTAAATTAGCAGAAATAATATGTAAAATTAGCAATAAATCTAATATAATAGAAATTAAAAAAGTGGGAAGAAATAGAGTAATCGTTCAATGTGCTAATGCAGTACTAGCTAACGAAATTACCAAATCAACATTGCTGAAAAACAATGGGTATGAAGCGTTTATCCCATTTTACTGGTGCACAAAAGTTGCTATTATAAAAGGTGTTGATATTGAATATTCGGAAGATACAATTTTAAATAATATAGAGTGTCCACCTTTTAAAGTAACGAGAGTGCAAAGGTTAAATCGAAAACTAAGAGTTGACGGAGCTATTAAATATGAACCCAGTACAACAGTGAAATTATTCTTTGAAGGACTTGCTATTCCTGCTTATGTTTACATGTGGAGAGTGAGACGAGCATGTGAACCATTTGTACAACAGACGATACAATGTTATAATTGTTTTAAATTTGGACATGCAGCCACAAAATGTAGAGCAAAAGTAGCAAAATGTAAATTCTGCGGAAGTGAAGATCATTTACGTACTGCATGCACATCTCCTAATCCGACATGCATAAATTGTAAACTTAACCACGAGGCTACAGACAATGAATGTCCTGAAAAAAAAAGACAAATCAAGATAAAAGATCTCATGGCCCAACACAATCTCAGTTTTTATGAAGCAAAATTAGAATTAACAGAAAAAAATACAGACTATTTATACTCAGTAAGAACTCAAAACTCTTTCGAAGCTCTAAACTACAATGAGACTTTTCCCAATATCACTAATAAATACAATAGTATCAACATAATTCCAACATACAAACCAAACCCTTTAACCAGAAGAACTAATACCAGAGTGAATAAATCAAATACAGGTAACTCGTTACAAAGATCTTACAGTCAACCACAACCTACGACATCCACTAAAGAACCAATTCCAAAAAGAAGAAGAGAAGAAAAGAAACCTAACAATGAAGAAAGCGACACATACCTTAAGATAACTAATCAAGGAAAAAACAGAAAGCAAATCAACCAAGAGACACCTGATATTACAATGGAAAACAATGATAATGATACCTGCTATACATCAATATATAATAAAAATAATGATGACAAAATTAAAAATACAAACAAAGACCCAAATATTACATCCCAATCCCTTAGAAGCTACAAGAAACAAATATCTAGTGTACAATGGCCAAACTCGTAAGAAAACATCGATATATAAATTAAGTTTATTTTTAAAAAAATCTATTCACATCACTAAACCTAATCGTTTAATAAATTTACTAAAATATTAAATCAACAATAATTATATAAACGGAGAGAAAATAAAATAAAATAAAATATATAAATAAATCTAACAACAAGACCAAGGACAGATATAAAAATCAATAATTAATTAAAACAGTTAAAATGATAAATTTTATTCAATGGAATTGCAGAGGAGTCAGATATATTAAAGAGGAACTACAACATATGTTACAGAAGCATAACATACATATATGCATACTATCAGAAACGTTTTTAACAAAAAATATCAATTTCAACATCAAAGGTTATTTTATTGAAAGAGAAGATAGGATACAGAATACAAACTATAATCCCCACGGGGGTGTTGCTATCTTGATTCATAAATCTATAAAATATAAACGAGTAATGCTAAATAACCCATTTAATTCGGTCGAAATAGTTGGAATAATTTTAACACATAACGAAACTGATGTAATATGTATTTTATCAATCTATGCTAAACCGAATCATAAACTATCTAATTCTAATTGGTCACAGATAAAACAACAAATAGATGTTCCTGTTATACTTGCTGGAGATTTTAACGCGACTAATCTTGCTTGGGATATAAATTGTCCAGGTAGTCAGTATGAAGGTAACGAATTGTTAGATTTCATAGAAAACGAAAATCTAAATATTATCAACGATGATAAACCAACTAGAGTAAGCAATCTCAGTACAAGGGACAGTATATTGGATCTCACATTGGTATCAATGACGTTAACACAACAAATTACTTCGTGGCAAGTTCTTGCAGATAGCTTAGGTAGTGATCACTACCCAATTTTTTTCTGTTTGAATGACTATAATAAAGACCGTTACCGTACATCTGAATATTTAACGAGGAGAAATTTCCGAAAAGCAGATTGGGAGAAATATAGCCTTGAAATAGAAAGCAGAATTTCAAACCTTAGCACAAATGGAATCACAAGTAATCCCCAAGATGTTGAAAACAAATACAACCAATTTAGAGATGTTATTAATAATTCGGCAGACATACATATCCCATCTACCAGATTGTATAATATAACTCCTAATAAAATAAAACCGTCTTGGTGGGACACTGAGTGCAATAAAATGATAGCTCAAAGAAAATTAGCACTAACTATTTTTAATAAAAACATGACAATGGCGAATTATTTAAATTATAAAAAACATCAAGCTAAAACCAGACGATATTTTAGAGCCAGAAAAAAAATAGAATGGCAAAATTTCTGCGAGAATTTAAACCCAAACACAACAACCAACATTGTCTGGAATAATATAAGAAAAATTAACAATAAAAGCTATAGTACTAAAAGGATAAGTGATAATGAAAATTTAATAGAAGAATTCATTAAAAAAAAATTTCCACAGAACAACAATTTAAATATTACTACCACCACCATCGTAAAAGATAATTTTCTAGATAATAACATAAATAAAAATGAAGTAAAATTCGCGTTAAATCATAATAAAAACAGTAGCACAGGATTTGATAGAATAAATTACAAAATGATACAAAACTTACCTGACAATGCAATAAATCATCTTACACAAATATACAATCTGTCATTAAACACTGCTGATATACCATTAGACTGGAAAAAACATATCGTTGTTCCTATATTAAAAACAGGAAAAGATCCAAACAAAGAAGAATCATTCAGACCAATTACTTTACTATCATGTATGGGCAAAACTATGGAATCCATCATCAAAAACAGACTGGAGTGGTATCTCGAACATCATAAAAGATTACCTGAGTTACAATTTGCGTTTAGAAAAACAAGAAGTACACAGCATAACTTAAACATATTGAATATCGATATTCAAAGAACATACAGTAAAAATCATTATATGATAGCTGCTTTCATTGACATTGAAGCTGCTTATGACAATGTTAATCTAAAAATATTAAAAGAAAAAGTAGAAAACATAGGTATATCTTCCAAAATATCCAACTGGATTATAAACTACTTCCAAAATAGAGAAATAACAGTTAGATACAATAATAAGTTAACTGGTCCTATACTATGTAATCACGGAATTCCACAAGGCTCAATATTATCTCCCTTATTATTCAACATATACACAGAAAAGTTAACAACATTATCAGATAACAACACAACAGTACTGATGTATGCAGATGACATGGTTATTTATAGTATGGGTCATACACAAGATATAGCTCAAAACAGATTACAATCGAAATTAAGAAAACTAGATATTTTATTAAAGGAAATCAAATTAAATATATCGTCAGAAAAAAGTAAAATAGTTATATTTACAAGGCATAGAATAAACTGCAGTCCAAAAATAACCATCAGAAATAAAAATATAACTGTTACTTCAAATACCAAATTTCTGGGTATATTCTTTGATACGAAAAGCACTTGGGCGAAAGAAATTGCACATATTATTAACAAATGTCAAAAAGGCTTAAATTTGATGCGATGTATAGCAGGATACAAATGGGGCGCACACCCAACAACCTTAATAAAAATATATAAAGCTATTGTTAGACCGCATATTGACTATTCTAGTACTATGATCTGCACCGCAAATAACTCAAGATTAAAAAAAATTGAAATTATACAAAACAAATGTTTAAGAATAATATTAGGTGCAATGGTTTCAACACCAATCCAAATCCTCAACTATCAAACTAATATTCCTCCGGTAAATATCAGAATACAACAAATATCAGACAGTTTCTTTTGTAAAAACAGACATAACTCATGTGGCCCCTTAAATACAAGATTATCTAAACTATATGTTCTTTATAATAAACCATATTGGACAACTCATAAAAAACCGGCACTTTTAACTAGTTTTGATAGATATAATAACTTGAACTTAGAGGTACACAACATTATACCTTTTTTCAAATTTCCATTAGAAATAAGCATGACAACAATACATACAGAAATAAATTTGTTCAATAAGAATGACAGTAAGGAAATAACTTATCAAAAATATATGGAATATATAACAAAAGATGATATAAACTGGAGTATATGGTTTACCGATGGTTCATTCGAAAAAAACTCTAAAACTGGAGGAATTGGCATTTTCAATTATAATACAGATCAACAGTACAAATACAAACTTAACAACATCACAAATTCTTATAATACAGAAATAACAGCAATTATGAAATTACTAGAAATAATACAAAAAACTGACAATAAAAATATATTAATCTTCACAGATTCTCGTAGTGTTTGTGTATCTTTAAATAACAATAAATTCAAAAACAATAATAATAACAAAATATGCTCAATTAAAGAATATCTTTTAAAAATGGAAAAAAATGATATCAATGTTAAACTTATTTGGATTCCTGGACATGTAGGCATAAAAGGAAACGAAATGGCTGACAAACTGGCCAAAGAAGCTTGCGTAGATGGGGAAATAATCGAAACAAATTGGTCAATAAATGATTCCAAAAAAATAATTAAAGAAAATTGTATGGCAGAATGGCAGAATATATATAATGAGAAAAGTCAAAGTACTGGAAAATTTTTTTTTGCAGCGAATCAAAAAATTCCAACAACCACATGGTTTAATAAAAATCATTCACGGAGATATATTTCAACAAATTGTCGAATGAAATCTGGGCATTCTAGATGTCCAGCTCATCTATACAAAATAAATATAAAAGACACACCAAATTGTAGATGTGGAGAAGAAGGGTCTTTGGACCATATAATTCTAGGGTGTCATCTTTTAACATCAAAAATTGATAGACTTTTAAATGATTTATGTAATGTAACACAGTTCCCAGTCAATATGTCCTGTTTAATGACAAGTGAAGCAACGGCGGAAATATTAACAAACTTTGTGATAGAAAATAATATAGAAGTGTAATTTAAGTTAAAATATTTTATTTAGTATGTATTTAATTTTAAGTTTAATTTTTTAAAAGAATCATTTTGTTTTGTATTTATTAGAACAATTATAATTTATATGTAAATTTTTATATAATTTTACAAATAAAAGCAATGGCAAGAAGGCTGAATAAGCCAAAGCCTAAATAAATAAAAAAAAAAAAAAACAATGTATTTACCGAAAACACAATATTTCATCTTTAATTACTCAAATTTAATAATACCTTTAGCTAATTAAATTCATAAAATAATATTATCTTCCTCATTTCTAAATTTATAAATAATTCTATTTGATTGTGTTTTTTTAATCCCTTCAAATTGTACCAAAGTTTATTTGACGCTAACAGCCTCCAGGTATTTGTAATGCTTCAGCATTCAGCAAACGCTCTCCCCTCCATACTTCCTCCTCTCCCCTAGGCCCTTGTCGAACCACTGCCCTTGTACTGTGGTGCGGAATGAGGAGGATAATGTAAATAAGCTAATATAAGTTTCACGGCAGAAACGAACCCAATAACCGTAAGTCGTAACAAATAGAATCTTATGAGATATTGCACGTCAGCGACATCAAAAGAACACGAGAAGAGTAAGAAAAAGATGGAGATAGAGATGGAGATGGAAACGCAACGCAATAATAATATGGTGCTTTATAATAATAAAATTGGATTATTATTTTTGATAGTAGGGTTGTAATAGGAGTAGGAACTAGAAGTGAATGTAGAACTCTAATACAATATACGGGTACGACTATAGATGTAAGAAACATACGTGATATAGAAATATGACGAAATCTTGGGTTTTTAGTTGAGGCCTGAACTGAATTCACAAATAAACTTTGTATAGATTTAGGTTTTTTTTTTCTTTCTTTTCCCCAAAGGATATTATATTACACAAGGAAGTATAAAAAGAATAAAAAGATAGGGAAACTCTTATTCCTTGTTAGAAAATATACGCGACTTGATGGCCACTCTGGACATATGTCCTTGTCGGGCCTCTCTTACGTCTTAGATGATCCGGTGTTGTAGAGATTTAGTTACGTTGACGTCCGGCAATTTAACAATTGGGGACTTAAAGTATTTTTGCTAAATTATGTCAATCCACCTTAGGGTTCCTCATTCGTGGAAATCGTGGAGCTATTGAGAACAGATCAAAATAAAGTGGATCTTTATTTATTGTTTATATTTTTTCTCAATTTCTTTCTAAAATATCATTGCTGCAGAACGTCTTTCGAGTATCTAGCATATTAACTCATAATCTACGGTCAATTGCGCAAGCAGTTTTATGTAACGCGTACAACTTTTTGCGCTTGTAAGAAATTTAATAAAGTTAATAAAATATACTGTATTTCTAAGAGCGGTCGCACACGCAATCTTAAGGTAGTCAGTAAAAATAAGAATGTGCTTACTTGCGACAAGTCTGTCTTAAGACTAAAGTGTTTTTTCAGTGTGTTCATATGGAGCTTTCTCTAACTTTCTAAGACAAAGAACAAAATTGTCTCAAGACGATTTTGTTCCTAGTATACGACTGCCATAACACTTCAATGTAAAACAGGTTTTAGTTATTCTTTTCTTGTTTTATTAATAGTTTGTGTGGAATCCGTATATGTAACAATTTACTCGAATAATCACTAGTTGAAATAAATTGTATCAGCTTATATAAATATGTATTTAAGGCCCTCCGCACACTATTCCACTGATTGCAAACTAGTCGAGCCGTGTTTCGTGACTATAGACTTTTTAACAATAGCATAATAGGGGATTTAAATACTTTTGGATAGTATATGTGCACATCTCTGCTCATGATGTCACCATCAAAAGCATAGAACCAAGAATGCCCTGCAACCGAGAACATAGTCGCTCAAAACCAGTTTAGTTTCGTTCGTGCCGTGTGTTTTCTCTTACTCGTATACACGTGCGTTCTCTTACTAACAACACAGTTCCATTCTCATTTGGTTCGGGCAGATCGGTTTGCAATCCGTCGACCCGTGTAGGGACGATCTAAATGTTCATCGACTGTGTGCAGTAGCTCTCGTCTCGTTTTGGCATGTGTCGAGTGCTCTCGCCTCGCGTAGCCTTACCTTGATTGATGGGCAGTCTTTTGACACAAGTCAAAGGGAGCGAGAGGTGAGACCATTAGCCATGTTCATTCATAGGCAAATGTCTCGCCTAGAGTGAACTGCCGACATAACATTGAAATATCCTTATATTATTCTATGATAGCGTATAGCTGCTCTTAGATGAGTGATTTTAATTTTGATGCACGCAATAAGCGGTCCGCTTCTGATAATACGTTATAATGATTTAATTGAATAAATCTAACAGAGTATATACTATTAAATTTAAAGTGTAATAAGTTTATTGGCACATCTTTTTTTAGCTTATCGTCAATATCGATACAGTAAACAAGATCTATGTAATGTCGTTGGTCAGACAGAATCATTTCACCCCATTCTCACCCTGACCACACTAAAGGGGTTATATAACACTTCTAAGGGTTGAACTATATCGTTAACGCAATAAAAGTATATTACATTCTCGAAACCAACAAATATATATTTTTTATACTTAATTTTCATCGTTTTTAGTACTGTCCCTGTCCCTGCTATAGCGTCCTCGTTGTGTCCCTCTGGCTCTTGTCAAAGCATACTATTTGTACAATTTATGTCATATCATGGCACTTGTGTTCGTTCACAAGTATTTTGTAAATTATAGACTCATTTCGGTTCAAATAAATTTATTTCAACGTCTCCTTCACATTCTCTGGCAACACTACTTTGCATTGCTCCGCCCACTTTGCAATGTATTTTCTATTTAATTTTATTGGGTTTTCTATATACGTGTATTTCTCGTTTAGTCACCATTTCTTATAATTTTGTTCGGCTGACTTCGGGTTTCTTATTTCTTGTCGTCAGGGTAGTCGGTCGTTTTGGACCATTGTGAGACGTTTTGGCGCTCTAGATGAACATTGAACACCCTCCGTTGTTGCCAATGGGCTCCATGACATGTTTATAGCTAGCCAAAGGCCTCGATGCTCCGATGCCACGATATCTCCTGTCAAAAACTGGAAACGAAAGTATCGGTTTTTTCCTTCTTCTTTTTCTTCGTTTTATTTAAGTTCATATAATCCTCTCTTTTGAGGAAGGATCTTTTTTACTGCTAGCACTTTTTGTCCTTCCAAAGAGACTCAAATATTAAACTGATGTTAAATCAAATAAAAAAACCTGCTGCGGAGATTTCTTTCTCTTGAATCTTTAAAACACATTATTCTATTTTATTTATTTTTTGTTGACCATTTGAAACAAGGACGACTATAATACGTTTTGTTATTTTCATCGCTTTTACAGATGAACGATTTTATGCATAAATGAAATTCTATTTTTAGAAGTTCTTGTCTAGATCAATTTCTTTATAAGAAAGTTGTTTTGTCAAATGGAAAGAGGAAAGGAGGGAAGGGGGTCACAAATCTCACAATGCAATCGAGATACGCATTTCTTAGCGATGTAGGATGGAGGTCGCTTACCGCTCACCGCCTGCCGCGTTGTATCTGGGGTGTGACATAATTATCACTGCGTGCATATGTTTCACAACGTGATTGACTATATTAAAACCTAATGAGCTTCCACAACAGGGGCGTAGCTACCGCTGTAACAGCCATATCAATGATACGGGGCCCCCGGGCTACAGGGGCCCCAAAATTCGCCTTTTTTTTTCGTCTCTATTTGAAATCATTAATCCTGTCTCTAAAGCTCTACTGCAAGAAATTAATGACTTACAGGAAGTTAGCATTTTACTAAATAATCTTTTGAATACACTGAGCGAAATAAGAAATCAAAATGTTACTAGTTTGCTGAACAAGTCCAGAAATCTAGTAAAAGAGTGCGGAGTAACAATTGTTTTCAAAAATAAAAGAAGGAACTAAATGAGAGAATGAGAGAATTTCAGACCCGGAATCGTACTTCAAAGAGTACTATTGCTGTTTAGATATATTAATTTCTCAAACTAAACAAAGATTTCAGAGCTTCTGTGACCTAAGTAATATGTTCGAAGTATTACAACCGGAGAAACTCTTATCTTTTTCAAATGAAATAATAAAAACGTGTTCCGGAAAACAGTCTAATAAATACAGTAAAGACATGTTAATTGATCTTTATGAACAATTAATTGCTTTGAAAACTTGCATAAAATCTGAAATTCAGAAAATTCTTTCCATTAAGGAACTCATGAAATTATTACTATTAACATTCAATAGCCTTGCATCCAGTTTTCCGGAGATAATAACAACATGCTTTCTATTTTTGACCCTTCCGGTTACAACTGTAACAGCTGAAAGATGTTTTTCGAAATTAAAACTGATAAAAAATGATCTAAGGACTTCTATGGGACAAGAAAGGCTATTAGAGTTATCACTATTGTCTATAGAGCCAGAAAATTTAGAAATACTAAATTCGTCTTCAGCTATGAATGAGTTAATAAATAAGTTCGCCGAACAAAAGGCAAGAAAAGTGTGTATTTGATTTGAATTGTTTAGCTAGCTTAATTACTACGAGTATTCTTTGTAAATAATAACGTATAATCAATATATATTTATTTTAATTCAGTGTTCTTGTCCCCAACAAATTTTGATACAGGGCCTGTCAAAGGCACGCTACGCCACTGTTCCACAACTCTAATGCTGGTAATATCCGAACTCGGATTATAATATAATATGCCCCCTATAACACGGGTTTAATAACTTTCGGGTTAAAAATCGAATCGAAGTTATCCTATTTACGTATTTCAAACACGAAATGTTGTACTGGTGGCCGGGGCACTGCTTTATAAATGTAAATCTTAGGGAATAGAGATCACTTGATGCTGTGTTTAAATATAAAACAAAAAAATAAATACATTCATCCATATATGTATCAACAAAGAAACAAACACGGTAAAATTTGAATACCAAATTAGATGTCAACTAGAAGATCAAATGCGTCAGCAGCAGGCGGTCCACGTAGCTGTAGTCTCCTCTTCACCTTACGGATCTGATCTGATCTGATCTTATACTGAAACACGTGCATGGATACAATTAAAATATTTTTGCCATTTTTCAATGCGAGTTTTTAAGGAGCTGGATTAAGTTTTAGAAAGAGAATAAATAAGTATTGTTTTTAGGGGGTCACCCCTAACGGTATATGTAATATCATGCCTTATGTGAGCTGGATGCTATACGAATTATACAAGTATGGTAAAAACCCGAGCAAGTTTCAATATGTTTTACAACAGGTCCTAGCGGCATTGCAGCTTAAGAAATTCTCTTAAAATTACACTAGGTCCCCAGGGTTGGCTTAACCCTGCGTGTGGGTCTTTTAAGGAACAGCTGAAATTTCAAACTCCTATTTCTCTCTCATGAGTACAGAGTGTACTTATAAGGGTCAGTGTACAAACGACGTTAGTATTTTCCAATGTTAGAAAATGCACTTTTTTTTGCCTTTCTCGTTGTTTTATAGTTTTTTCATGGTTAAAATAAATGTTTTACATAATTTAATACATTATTTCTTAGATTATATATATAGTTTTTTTCTTTATTAATTCATCTTTTTCCTACATTAAGTTTTTGAAGATGGGTGACCATTCAAGGGGTAAACTAGAAAAGCGAAAACGATGTTCGAAAAACGAAAACCTTGCACTTGTGTATCGTGTGGGGTGCCGGTTTGCGATAATCATTGTAGCCACTTTTGTACCAATTGTACACCATAAATTATCTTTTTGACACTAATTATTATTAACTATTATCAATTATTATTTCATAACTTTTGTATTTTCAACAATAACAACTTATTTTGCGCCGAATAATCACCGTTCATTATGTTTATTATGACATGCATATTATGACATAAATCCGTAAAATATTCCCTATTTTGAGGTGCACAAATAATTTAACTTTTTGGGGCCCACGCCGCAGATGCAAGGATCAACAAAGCGTAACTGGAATTTGACGTAAGAGCAAAAACAATGTAATTTTTATCTATCTGAAAGTACTCGTAGCTCAGAGCCCTATGCAATCTTAATCCGCCCCTTGAAATTAAGAAAACTTATTTACGCATCCAGAAATCTGAGCCCTATTGCACCATTGTTTAATAGTTCTGTTTATATCAGGAATGTTAGATCATTATTTCATTAATTGCAACAATTTTAAGACAATCTTATTGCTACTATATTAATTTTAAAACACGCTATAAATAATATCGATATAAAACAATTAATTCATTGTATTTAATTATAACCAATATTAATATTTATTGTTTAATTAAATTTATTAACTATGATACTCAACGCTGAGAGCCTGCAAGCCACCAGAGGTGATGATGGTGGGGGACGGTGGGAGTCAAACGTATAATGAATACGTTTAATCCTTTATTGTGTAATTAAACTGATTTTATAATACGCTGTATTTTAAATATTCTATTTTTAATTATCTGAAAGAGAACATTGTGTTCTTTATGAATATATAGCTGTCCCTTTCTACCACATTACATAAATACGAATAACTCCGCTTTAACGTTGCAGCAGTAATAATACTTAATATTTGAAACTGAAACGAAAAGAAGATTAACTACAGCTACAGCGCAAGGATGATGACGGATTTTACCTCTATTGTTTATGATTGTTAACTATGAGTATTTTTACAGTTAATTACATAAATTGGCAAAATATATGTATATAGTGTCTTTACATTTATATTAAATATTACTTATTATGATGATAGGTTTCGATCATATTTTTTATTAGATTCGGGAAGAAATAAGAAGTTTAATGCATTTCATACAAAGCGAAATAATTTCACCTGATTTTGATATTCTTCGGCTTGGAAATGCGTCATTCCCATGCGTCAGCTGCGGTTGGTTTTCACAAGTATTTAAATCGTCGTCATGTTCGGCCATTTAATTTTTGTCTTTACTTTAAATCATGCTGTCAGTTGTAAACAAACCGGTAATAATTCATAGCATAAGGTCTGTCGCACACTGTAAGCGTATTTAAGTGATTTTGACCGGACATATACGCGCTATTACGCTTTACCTATCCGAACCCTGTAAATGTAATGAACTCTCTCGCACACTGCAAGCGACAAAGCCGTCCGAATACTGGCGTTACGTAGTTCGTACACTGCAGCCATATGTTGCAACGCTAAACCTATCGGAACCTTGCAAATGTTATAACCCTCTCACATGGTAAGGGAATGCAATAGTCTCATTCATAACAATGGTGTATCGATAAACATTTAAGTAAAAGTTTGCTCTCATGATAAATTATGTTAATGCAAAACAACTCTACAGTACACAAGTTTGACTTGGCATACTGTCGTATCGGTACGTGGTATTTATGTATTATGACACAACACATGCAAAGAACACAGGAGTCGTCTTGCTTTGAGAGTTCTTGCCGCCGATTTACGTCCGAATTCGCCGTCGCTTAAATACGCTTGCAGTGTGCGACAGGCTTAAGCCTTCGTGATTAATAGAAACAGTACTTCTTCTAGACAGACTTGACTTGATTATAATAGATAGGGATAACACTAGATATTTGAAAAGCTGAACAATCACAAACGCCATCATATATATTTAAAAACAGTCTTGTTTTCATTGTAGAAATAGCTATTAAAAATTGGCCAGATCTTTTATTTGGTACACAGACGCTTTTCAAATGAGCTGTACTCATTTTTAATCGTTGAACAAAGTAGGTGTTTTCTATAGCACTCCTAACCCTATTTATTGGCACCTATCAACTATATGTCATGTACCAGTTCCGCACATGGGTCGACTGATCGCAAACGCGAGCCCCGAATCCGCCCGAACCGAATGAGAATGGAACTGTGTTCTGAGTGAGAAAACGCACACGGCTCGAACGAAACAAATCTGATTTGAAATTGGTTTTGAGCAACTGTGTTTCTAGGTGACAGACAATTACGTTGCATGCTATTGATGGTGACATCATGAGCAGAAATGTGCATAAATACTTTTCAAAAGTATTTAAATACTCGTACATACATATCCTATTATGCTATTGTTAAAAATTCTATAGAGTCACGAAACACGGCTTGTTTTTCGTTTTGTCTTGTGTTTTCTCTCACTCGTATACACTTTCGTTCTCTCACTAATAACACAGTTGCATTCACATTCGGTTCGGGCAGACTCGGGTTAAGGTGTGCAACCAGTCGCCTCGTGCGCTGAGGGCCTTAATAATCGAAGTGATTTCGTGATATACTCTATATAGAATTGCCAACATAAATATGCAATATGCCCAAGTATTGAAAGGAGAAAATGATTGGTGTAAAAACGTAAATCGTAAGAGTTTATTCATTAATACGAAGAACATAAACGCTAAATGGAATGGACGTATTTATTATACCGTATATTATATGATATGCGTGTAAAGTCATTTACCTGGTAATAATAACAATCCGCGATGAAATTAGATCCAAGTTATTAAACAAAGCCCTTTGAAAACGGCAGCGAAAATCTCTGAATTAATTACCATTTAGTCAAAGTCTCTCAAATCAAATTGGATACTACTACGCGCCTATATGACTATGTGACTATGTGAGATGTTTAAACCTCCTCCTCCTCCTCCCTCTCCTCCATTCCTATAAAGCTGCGAAGCTACTGCGTATAGGTGGCGGTTTAGTGCGCCCTTTATAATTCTGTCTGTAGAATATGCGGAGCTGACAAATTGTTTAGGGTTGGGAATGGGAAAGGGAATGGGGTAGGGATGGAGAGGGTGATTGCTGCGGCTTATTTTGTAACACCTATTATGTACTTGTAGGTGTATTCTGTTTACAACGTATTTAGGGAATTTTGCAAGAATTTTGTTTTTGTATAGGTAATCAAATACATGGTTAATACCACCCATTTACAAAGGCTTGCAAATTGTATCGTTGGCGTCGTTATAATACCTCGTGACCGCAAACTGATGAGCTGAAGCTGATCAGGAAACGCGAAAAACTATGTTATTTGTTTGAAATTAACACTCAAATTGGAATTGGAAAAATAAATTTTAGTACTAAAGAGAGAAAGAAATGAAACTTTTTCAGAAAATATTATAAAAACTCTTCAGATAGATGCAAAAGAGTAAAAAGGAAATGTGATTACCCATTTTACCTTCTCCAGAACTCATTATATAAATTGAGTTAGTAAGGTATAGGAAATAAATTCATTTAATTTTTTTAATTAAAAACATATTTTAATTACAAATTTTAGACCACGCAGTGGTTGAGAGCAATGAGAGCTGACTGCTGTGTCTTCGGGTTTAATCCCTGGATCAGAATTATATTTTCTGGGTTTCGTTGTTATCAAGTTAAGTTGTATTATGTACGTACATAATCAAAAAATTATCAGGTAGTGGCGTCGTACAGATATGTGATGTGATGCCACGACATCACAAAAAATACTGACGTTAAATAAATTAAATTAATAAAAAAAAGAAAAATGCGATATAAGGTAGGTCACCCAAATAACGCCCGGGCCTTAGTAACGCCCACCTGACGCTAACTAGATACACATAAAAGTTAGAAACCGCGTTGGATAGGAGAGGACAGGGTGTGCAGTCATTTGTCACATTATATGCGTTAGTTTAATCAGGTGCAATATAAGAAGTGGAAGTGACGCGTGTTGTGACTTTATTATTGGGTAATAAGTTGAAGAGTAAGCTATTTGCAAAGTTGTGCACAAACTTTTTATTTAATAGCTTCAGCATAAGTAAATGTGTTTATATTTCATAATTTATTTTAAAAAATCCATTGTTTTTAGGGTAAATTATTTAGCATAAATGTGTGAACACATAGTGAAGTTGTGCCCAATAACGCCCTTAGTATACGTGCAGTGGGCAGTTTAATAGTGAAAACGAAATGGCTTGCCGAAAGTAGCTAAAATTATTTTTGAAAAGGCATCCCGAAATATCCAGGCTCAAATGTTGAATCCGGCAAGAGCCCAAAAATGATCATGAACCATGTCTAAGTATCATGAACTGTGTGTGGGTATGGCTAAGGAAGATATGTATTTCAATTGTCTTAGAGTCTGCAACTGATTATATTTAATGAAAATGTTTATTGCTTCGGTTTGTTTTGGAAAATGCTTTCATTTAATGTTATTTCTTTGATTATTTTAGTCCGGGGGTTATTTGGATCAATGGTGCCTAATAACGTCCATTGACATAGTTTCTTCTTGTTTATCATAAATTGGTTAATTTAGCAATTTCGTTAATTCAAACTCGATTCTTTAATAGAAATATATATGCTTTATTAAAAATATTCATAGTTTTCATTCCATTCATTCCAACCCTTAGGTGGGCATTAATTGGTTAACCTACCTTTTACATCAACACCATCGCTATTTTTATCAACCTCCGGTAAAGACATTACGGTTTATTTAAAATAAAAAAGTTTACCTGTATAATGTTAGATTACATCAAAAAAATGTATGCTTTGATATAAATTCACATTTTCTAACATACCGGGATATTAAACATTATGCTAGATTATTAAAATGTTGCATATATTATTATCATTATCATTTATTTTATATAAAGAGAATATAAGAAATGTTAAACTTATGTAAATAATAAAAAATAACATTAGATTAAAAAAAATTAGATTAGATTTAGATTTAAATTATACAATAATGTATTGGTAAGTGAAATTGTTATTGGTATGCGATAATAATAAATTAAATTATTACGAATTACACTTTCATGTAATTAAGCTATGCGACTGCGCAGACGCAGCTAAGTTATTATGAATATATTAAAAAATATATTTTATATCACAAAAATTAGTAAATACTTCAATAAAATTTAGGTCAGTTAACTTACTAAATAAATAATAAAAAGAACCTAATAAACAATTATGCAATGTTTTTGAAGCGGCAAGGACTTTTAAGAAAGTGAATTTAAAGATCAGCTTGAGTTTTGATACAAGATATTCTTACCATACAGTCGTTGAGTCGTACCTATACTTGAATAGACTTGAGGTACTGCGAGAACAAATACAGCCAAATAAACAACAAACAGCGAAACTGCGAGAGGCGATGGCGATGGTGATGGTGAACCACGCCGCACGCGCAAGACAAGGCAAGAATTTCAACATCAAACCATGCACGAAAAACTTGATTTAAAACTGTTTGATGCTGGTTGGTTTTAGCGTCGTTGGGCGTAGAGCCGGCAATAGTCATTGCAGCATTAGACCAATGATGCCCAAACTTTAGTAGTCCGTGTCACATTATGCCGGTTTCACACCAGAGAGACAAAACAATAAAACACGAACAAAAACACCAATGTTTACACCAAAGAAACAGTTCCTAAACCATTTTTGTCTTTAAAAACTGTTTTCTATCTTCAGCCGGTAAGATCAAAGGAAAATACATTTGTTGTTGATTTTTAATCTGCTTTGTTTGAACACGCAGTTTTGTTTTTTGTCAGTTGTTGTTTATCATTTGGCTAGCAACTAGTTCTAAGACAGTTATAAATAAATGCAGAATGCAGTGGACAAAAGATAAGACCAGCAATTTAATAGAAATGTATCGCCAACACAATAATTTGTGGGATACTAAATATTTATGGAACACACAGAAAATATTAAAAACAAAACCAGTCTGTTCAGTGTGAACAGTCTGTTTTCGAAAAAGAGAACTGTTTTAAAATAAAACAAAACATTTTATCAAAACAGTTTTCAAAACTGTCTCTTTGGTGTAAAACCGGTATTAGAATCACTTCAAATCGTACACAGTAGTGGTAAGGTAGTCAGTCAATGGTATTCATAGTAATAAATATCGATATCTACTTATCATTCCACGACGAATCTTAGTTTTAGAACCTCTGTTCTCAAGAGTTGAAATATTGACTTGAATAATCGTGAATGAATTGAAAATTACATTAAAATTATAAAAAAGTTACATTATTATTTTGAAATCAAATTCCACTGTACATTATAATGACGACATCTTATTGCTGAGTGGAACTGGTGAGAAGTCATTCATAAATTACGTCACTCAAATTTCATGGTTTTTTAATACCCCTCTCTACCCCTGTCACACGTTGTGTCGTCACACATTCGAATACTTCTTTAGTCTTTTTAGTGACGTCGCGAAATTTGCGACTCCTTCCCACTTGTCTCTCTTTGTTATGATTCGTGCTATCTCAGTTAAAGAGTCATATATCTGTCTCGCTTGCTCTCATACTACGCATATATAAGTGGTTCTCGCTTACTCAATCAAAGATACTAAATAAAAAAATATCTTAAGACAGACATGTTCAAGATTATAATGAGCGCTATGTTCCTTACGATCGCGGTAGTCGTGTCTCCAGGGTGCGACCGCCCTTACATAGGCAACTATATCGGAGATATAACATACACAATACACCCCATAACACATAATACATAGAACATAATTTAATTAACGATCCGGTTTCCCGGGTAATACGAATGATTAATTATTCTCTTTAATCTTAATATTTAATTAAATCAACACGTTCATAAGGTATAAGCTTATGTAGGTGTTGGTGTCTTAATCCCACTCCCACTCCTCTGTTTAATATACATTTAACTCTCTTTCATCCCCTGTTTTTTTTATTGTGTACACATAAAACATTATAATGTACAACAATTTTCATATATACAAATAAAATAATAATTTGTATTTTTGCTATATAAACTGTTGATGATTATGTTATTTCCTTTGTTGAAATATTTCAAACAAAAGGTGAAACCGTAGAATAATCTGTAATTCTGTCCGCTACGAATGTAACAAGCGCCTTACAAGGAAGGTGTAGGCAAAGACCTCTCTAGACCAAATTATAAAAAAGTCAAACATATAACAAAAAAAGTAAACATGACAGCCCAGGGCATAACAGGGTAATATACCAGTCGTATTCAAGATAATTAAAATGAAATTACAAAAGAAAATTATGATTACACACTTCGAAAAACAAATGGAGAAACGTCTAAAACGTCTTAAAAACGTCTGAAATGTTTGTTTTCTTTCTTTGTATGAAGATTTTGTTTGCAGTCAATTTGTCAAGAATGAAGAAGATGTAAATTCTTTTGATGTCCAGCCCACAAAAAATTTACGGTATATGAATAAGAAGCATTAAGTATAAGATATATGTTGACAGCCTTGGATTAAGCCTCCACTGAGGCGTAGACGAAATATAAAAAATAGTTCAAATACTGAGAGACCGACGGTGACTCATTTTATTATAATGTATTTCACCATAGATCTCTCAGTATTTCAACTATAGTATAAGAATATATAGAATAAGTTTCACTTGAACTTCTATGGTAAAAAAGGAACTGTAGTCCTAGGAGGACATTCAAAATGTTATGAAAAACGAAAAAACCTCCATAATTTTTTATTTTATTGCCAACAATTGCTACCGGTGAACAATATTTGCCATCATCTCGGCAATTAATCAAGAATCTCAGAAAAATGATACTTAAACTTGTATGCTCTTATGTTAAGCCTCATTCCCACTCACTGTTTTGATATTTAATTTGCGTTTCTATTTAATATTTTAATCTAGATTTAAGGTTTTAAGAATAAGCATTACTTGTCAAATTCATGTTTTAATTTGAGTTTAGTTAATTTAGTTGGTGCGCATGCGTCGTTAGTAATATAAATTTTGACAGTTGGACAAAATTGAATGTGGAATAATTAAAATTGTTGTTTTTAATAACAATTAGTAATAGAAATTGTTTTTATTTCTTTACTTTTGACAAACTGACATTGAATTTCTTTTAAAAATAAATCCTGCTGCATTTTGACAGATTGTCACATTTTTTAGGTTATAATGTAATATTCTTTTTTTAATTTAGTAACTTGTAGAATGTTTACGCATATTCCTATATGCTGTACAATTTAAATTAAAAACAAAAGTAAACAGTTAGTGGGAATGATATTTTATCAATGGTAGTATTCTTTTACATCGCGTTTAATGGTAAAGTCATATAGGCGTACGCTGAACCGTCACTGGATGTGGATATGTTGAAATTCAAATATATTTTTGCAGAATAGGTGAAACTAGATCTAAGCTATTTACGAGTGTAAAAAATGAGAGGCCTTAGATATCGTACATCTACAGAAACCACGCAACTATTTCATGGATTAAGTTTTCGTATATTATAGAAATTTCTTTATCACTATCGCAAGAAAAAAACTAAGTTTTAATCAGATTATTTACCCACATTCACTACGTCAGTCAATCTGTTCGGGGTTGTTCGGGGTCCACAGGGTGGTATCTACGAATATCACTCGAAGAATTCCATTTCTTTTCCTAAGAAAAGAAGAAATTATATTAACTTATTCCACTTCATGGATTTATCTTTTTCAGTGCTTGTGTAACAGGGTCAAAGTTGTAAATATCCTTGAAACAATTTTGTTGGAGGGTCGCACAAATCACCTACGCAGCACCACGCAGCATTAGGATAAAGAAGGGTTAGGGCCTTAGGGGGTTAGGGTCGAGCTATGGAATAATCAAATATTTTATTTGTATAGTTATTTCAGATAGTAGTTCAATAGCCGGGGAGTCGGAGGAGGAACTCTCCCGTTAATAGCGTAGAAAAGCTTCATAATCTTAAAAATAAATTTAGGAAAAGAATTAACAATAATTCACGAAATCGTATACGATTTAATATTTCATGTACAGTGAGTGTAAAAAGTATTCGTACACCTCGGTATGCAAGAAGAAAAACGAATTTCCTAGGCTTCCTGGTATATATTTTCTAAAAAACAAAATAGTATCAAACACTTCAAGGTTACAGCACTTTATTTATTACAAAAGAAAAAAATTAAAAGAAAGACTGAGTGCGTGGTAAAAATAAATACGCACAATATATTCGAAATCACAAACAAAAAGTATTCGTACATTTCATAAATTAGTGATAAAATATAAAGAATTAGTGATAAAATAACAAAAAAAAATAGTAATTAATATTTTGTTGGTCCATCTCTTGCATTAATAATAGCTTGGAGTCTTCGTGGCATAGAATCAACTAGTATAGAAGTGTAAGAAGACGGTATCAGAGCACCACCGTATTTTACCGTTGGAACTAAATTTTCTTTATTTAATTTATTTATTTATTTAATTAAATATTAATTAAATATTATATTAATATTATATAAATATAATATTTTTAAATCGGACGGACATTATAAAGTATGGAGAAAACCTAACACGGAATTAAATAAAGAAAATTTAGTTCCAACGGTAAAATACGGTGGTGGTTCTGTTTTGGTTTGGGGTTGTATGAGTGCTACTGGAGTGGGGAAACTTGCATTTATTGATGGAATCATGGATCAAAAAGTGTATATTAATATCTTAAAAGAAAATCTTCCCGCCAGTGTAACAGAAATGGGTTTTAATAATGATTGGATATTTTTACAAGATAACGATCCAAATCACACAGCATGGAATACCAAGATGTGGATCCTCTTTAACACTTCAAAACACCTTGAAATACCTCCTCAATCACCCGATATTAATGTTATAGAGTATGTGTGGGATTATCTTGACAAAAAAATTCGAACACGACATATTTCGAATAAAGAAACATTAAAAATCGCGCTTCGCAAGGAATGGACTCTGATACCGTCTTCTTACACTTCTATACTAGTTGATTCTATGCCACGAAGACTCCAAGCTATTATTAATGCAAGAGATGGACCAACAAAATATTAATTACTATTTTTTTTTGTTATTTTATCACTAATTCTTTATATTTTATCACTAATTTATGAAATGTACGAATACTTTTTGTTTGTGATTTCGAATATATTGTGCGTATTTATTTTTACCACGCACTCAGTCTTTCTTTTAATTTTTTTCTTTTGTAATAAATAAAGTGCTGTAACCTTGAAGTGTTTGATACTATTTTGTTTTTTAGAAAATATATACCAGGAAGCCTAGGAAATTCGTTTTTCTTCTTGCATACCGAGGTGTACGAATACTTTTTACACTCACTGTAGCTGTAGAGTCGGAGTCGGAGTCGGAGTCGGTAAAATTGTACCGACTTAGGCTTGAACTTTCTAGTACGTTACGAAAATATTTAAATATTATAAATTAAAAAATTATTAATGGTTCTTTAAGTGATTATTTTAATTGTTAATATCTTCAATAATATTGCGACTATTTAAACAATTACATATAATATATATTTCTAGAATTTAAGATATTGTTGAGAGCGCGAATTAACGAGAAAAATGGATAATTGTTGTATGTATTATCAGTCGCAAATTTATACTAGAACTTTAATGGAACCTGAGATAAATTTAGACTGGAGAAAATGAAATCTAAGATAAATAAAATTTATAAGGTCGCACAGTTTAAAATGGAATCTTAATGTATAATGGTTTTTAATAAAGGTTAAATTTAGATTCATTTCAATTTTATGTTCAACTCAACTCAACCCACTAAACATAAAATATGAATGTTACATTACATTTATATAATATCTTGTCTTACGCACAACCTAGTAATAATTAATCTAGAAGTAGTCTTATTTTAAGTATTTAAAATACGAATAAATAGGTCAGAGAGCATTGTAAAGAACATAAAATTGTTTACATGATCTTCTTAAAAAGTTTTGTGAGTATAGTAATGCGCAAAAGGATAGATACTTCTCAAAAAGCAGTGAAAATAGGTCACAAAACATTGCATATTAGGTAAAATCATTTTCATAACCAGCAACATTTCTTGTGTTAGATGAACATTAAATACCAAGACCAAGTTTAGCGGGTATATTTTATATTTATATTTTTATATTACACTAACCCCAAAATGTCTTAGTATTGAATTTGATTGAAGTCGGAGTCGGAGTCGTATGAATAAAAATATCCGAAGTCGGAGTCGAATGTTTTTTTACCGACTTGGCAGCCCTGGCTACAATGAAAATCAGAGAATCGTTTAGGTATTGAGTCAGATCCGGTAGCATAATATGCTACGCTGCCGACAGAAGTTTCGTTATCAGTTTTATGCAATGATATCGTTTGCGTGTGTGTTCCTGTTGAAACCACGTGTTCTGTGAAATCGGGAATTCCATTCGATAACTGTATTAGACCATCAGTTTTAATCATGAGACGGTATCGTTTGATATATATTTATTTAATTTAACATGGACCTATTTCGATGCTGAGATCTATTACCGACGACCTCCTACAATGTTGGCAATTTATATCGTCATATATGTGAATTACACCGCTGACTAGTGCATTTATGATTATGTAAGCAATTACACTTTGATACCAACTAAACCCGGAAGATATATCGCTAAATATATAAATCGAACCCAAAAACGCTACAAAATGTATTTTTTCAACATGTTTTACAAAGCATATTTACATGTATTCATTTTTCTACGAATATGAGGTTCACAGAATATTTTCCATTAAATGTTCACATTGTGTAATGCTCTAATATAATTTTTCACAAAAATAAAACAATTAATGAAATTAAATGAGTTATTTATGAAACACAATTAGTATCAGAGCTTGTATACGCATCAGGTTGTGACGGAAGTATCAAATGAATAGAGAATTTTGTGAAATAAATTGAAAAATAAACATACTCGTACCATATAGACACAAACGAGTGGGTTTTGTAAAACAATCCAATAACCAATTCATATATAAATTTATTCACATTTAAATATAACGTATTTTTTTAATTATTTTAATTGATGATCATAACGCAGTGGATATTATTGGTAGCCTGTGTAATTTCAATGTTATAAAAATGGCACAATGTTTTAGTGTAGCGTGGTATGGTATAGTTAAAATTTTACTATTTTCAGAAATACAAAAACCTCTACACACGAATACCCACACATACTATTAAATATTTTCGAGTACAGTGACCTGTCAATGTTACAAATTCCCTTAATACCATCAAAGATTTAAAATTCTCGTTCTTTATTCTACACTACCCGATATTATTTTGCGCGCAGCGTTGTCGGATTACCATTGACCGTGAAAAGAACGTGTTGGTAATTAAAAAATAAATATATTTATTAAATTATTATATCTCTAATACAAAACGATGAACTGCTTTTTTTTCTTTAATTAGTCCAAAATACATTTTTCTGTACTCTCCTAATTTTTTTCAAAATTCTATTGAGAGATTTTTTGTGTATAATAGAAAATAGTTGGGCGGACAAGAAGTTTAACATGCTTCAAATGAGCCTGAAAGTTGCTAACTTTGTTTTTAATTATATCGGATTCTAAACGGTCAAACTTCGGAATTTATTAATAAACGTTATTCTTAGCCTATAAACAATAATGTTTAAAAATTTATCGAAAAGTAGTTTCACCCTGGAACCTTAATTGATATAACATCTTATTATATCTGTGGGTCGCATTTACTATATTTTACTGGAGAGAAGATTGAAGATGTTTTACTCTAAGTAAAAGTAGACTTGGTGTTAAGTATCATTCCCACTCACTGCTTTAATTTAACTTTGTATTTAATTTAAATTGTTTGGCATATGGCAATACGCCTAATACCATTTTTAATTTAATTTATTTTTTAAGTTTTTTTAGAACATTTCAAGGTCCAATGTCTTAAATTAAAAATATTAAATTAAGAAAAACTATATTATATTATAACCTCCAAAATGTGACAATCTGTCAAAATACAGTAGGATTTACTTTTAAGAGAAGTTTAATGTCATTTTTTGAAAAATATAGAAGAGAAAACCATTTCTATTACTAATTGTTATTAAAAATAGCAATTTTAATTATTTCACATACAATTATGTCGAACTGTCAAAATTTATATTACTAACAATGCATACGCACCAACTGAATTAACTAAACTTAACTTAAAACACAAATGTGAAAAGGAATGTTTAAACGAGAACCTGAAATCTAGATTACAATATTAAATAAAAACAGTAAATTAAATATCAAAACACTGAGTGGGAATGAGGCTTTGTTTAAAAGCACCGTTACTTCAACAATTTTTTATGTAGGACAAAGTGTTGTATCGGTAAGATATTTTGACTAAAATGGACATGTGGTAGTATTTTATACCTCCGATCCACAGATATGTACAGTGCCTACTATCTTAAACAAAAGCAAAGAAATTTCTAGCTGGTGCTATTTTTCTCTACGGTCAAATTTCTTTCCATTCGTAAACAATTTCACTCCATACATGTGTCAGACTCCCCCATCCCGCTCTGCCTTTAGGCCGCCACTAACTGAAATATTTTGTTTTCACAACTTGCAGGAGACCTAAATATTTCAGCTCGGTAATCGCATAGCCAAACCATGCCGTGCGAATTTGTTGTTACATTTTGTTGATTCAACGAAATTGCTTTGATACAATCAGAAATTTTGTTGACTGTTTATTGTGCTCTGCCGATTTTTTTGTGTTTAAAAATATATTTTTTACACCTCATATCCGCCCATCACCCCCACCCATCACCCCCACCATCCCTACCACCCATATAGCACACAAAATAAATAACTCAGGATATATTTTCAACAATATCAAGATATTTCTTATTTTGTAAACAACATTTCATCTTTCTCAGAGTGGGGACGTCAGATAGCCAGGAATCAAAATTTTCCAAGTTCTGGAAATGGCACCTCCCAGTTCTAAATATCCCCACTCCCCACACTTGTTTTCTTTATAATTTCAATACATCTGAAGATTGTGTATGCAACAACAACAACAACAGCCAACAACGTTTGTGAACACATTGTTGCCTACAGCGTCTGGGATTTTTGAAACGCGTGTTCCTTTTTACCACTTATCAGTTACTTACGATCTGGAGTCCAGGGCAGTTACCGGGAATCAAAGCTCTGGATAAAACATACACACGCATTGTGTGATTAAGTGCTCTACCGAAATAGTGTGAAATTTATTATTAAAATCTAACTGATCGAGTGACGATTGATTTGCAGAAACGATTTAATTGACTTTACGTTACATTTAGTGATTTAGCTTTAAATTTAGTGATTTGATTTGTCTTTTGTTGTGCTATTTTTTTGTTTTAATATTTCTTTGAGCGTATCAACGTTCGATAGCTATTAGCACTTAAACCAATATATAAACCACATTTATAAACATTTGAATAAACATAATTTATAATTTGTAAATACAAGTATAGGTATTTAACTCAGTGTCAGTCGGATTGGTTCATAATGACCCGTAAAGTTTTCAAACGCCCGTTATAGACTGTATAATCTTTTCGTAAATACATAACACGTACCTAATATGACTAGTTTTTGATTGTTTTCCACCATAATATAATAATTTAGTAATGATTCATCTCATTAAACAGATAAATCGTTAAATTTCCTTGAAACGATAGAAATCAGATACCGTTAAATATTCGGGTCATCTTGACCCACCATACAGTTGTTGTACTAATTTTCTACCATACTGACGCCGGGTTAAAATGTACAAATGAAGTTAGTTTAATTGATAAAGTCAATAAAGTTTTTTAGACTTTCTCTGCTCTCAAATATCTGCTTATAGTCTTCAGGCATATTACAGTTTTGTTTGTATGTTGTAGAGTACTTGGAGCATTGAAGAATAATATGATTAACTGTTAGTGGACTCTTTTAGTAGGTATGCGTAAGATTTGTATGACCTATCATGAGTCCACATTACTACTTCCAGTCTTCTATTTATGCCGCTACCAAACGATACACGCCTTCCAACATTGGACGCATCGTGTGGTTGATGCTGGAACTAAGTGTGTCCAATGGCTGTTGCCGGTCTTTTGATCCACATGTTATGCACTGCTGCACCAATCGTCCAACATTGGAAGGTTTTATCTTGAAAGTTTTTGTTAGGCAGTGTCAGTGTCAATAATATCAACAAATTAATAAAATAATAAATCATTCGGATCAAACATTCGTTCCACGTGTAGTAGGAAACTTGCCATGTTAATCTTTCAATATTTGAATCAAACGTTCACCAGATCGTTTTGTGGCGCCTTTAGTCCGACCTGTAACTCTTGTTGTAGTTGTTACAGTTATAGGAAATTACATACTTTCTTTCATTTTTAATCAAAATTACAACTTATCTTCTGGACCAACGTCCTAACTAAAATCGAGAAAATATTTATTTCAAATCGTTATACTTTATTAAAAATGTTATAAATTAAAATTTCTAACTGACATTTGTTTGATGGTGAAGGCCGAAGGCTGACTTGTACAATATCTACTTATTGCAAGACGTTTTTCTATGTCGATTGTTAGTGTTGATTTCGTTGCAGCTCATTATTTACTAGTCTGTTGGTGGTACTAATGTAATCTTAATAAATTTCTTGAGAAAGTGTATTGTAGACATATTTGCTGGTACAATACTCCTTCCAATTACATATATACGAATATATCGAATTTAGCGTAGGAATATATTTCTCTCTAGGTTTATGTGTGTGTGTGGCTTTCGTTTTTCAGCAGAAGTAAATACATCATCTCATCTCATCACGAACAATTCTTTTTTTAAGTGCTTCCTATTTTTCCATATCTTTTCGTTCTTTTTGTCCCAGAACCTCCTAAATTCCTACCAGTTTTATCGTATTTGTTATTATCTTTTCATACCTCAGTTCTTTCTTAATATCTAGCGCAAGCAGGTTGAATATATTTTAGCTTAGTAAAAAGACATTTTATAAAAAATATTAAATATTACAAAACTATTTGAGAATGTATAGATTTTTAAATAATTGTGAATTGGACATCATTCTTGAGTCTGTGCCTCATGAAGCACCCCGCTCAGTAAGTAATAGAAACTTATAAGTGTTAAGGCCGGTTGCTGTACTCATAGTTATCGCAATAGTTACTTAAAACAAAGTAACAGTAAACGTTCTACTGTCCTTGTAGCAGGTACTGGATGATCTGAACGATTCTAAGGCTGGGCTCCCACGACATTGAACTGCACGTTTTTTACAGTATTCGATTTTAAACGTATAATCAGCGGATGTTCAAACGGTAAATTTTTATTAGTAAAAACGTATAGATAGCCGCAGTTGTCATACGAAAAAAAAAATGTAACTAAGTAAAGAAATAAAAACACACATTTTTATATAGGTATTATTTAAGTTTTATTAATTTCATTAATTTTGTATAAGACAAATCAATAGAGTTCGGATTTGTACGGCTAGACGTTATAGTAGTCGAATTATTGTTGATTTGGAATTCTAGGATAAAATATTGTCTGTGACGCAGCTTAAGATGCAACGCGATTTTTATATAATTCCATAGTTTTTGTTTTGGGGTTTTGTTCCACCAAAGAAATCAATTAATCATTATCTATAAAAGATTTGTTAACATTTTCGAATAATAAACTTGAAACACGTGCAAATAATACTTCAGCACTAAACACTTGTGTACGTTTTTTTGCAGTACGAACGTTGTGTGAATGGTTCTATATAAAATATATGCGCCACTATTTATTCCATAAGATTTATACTGCAAAAAATCGTGCTGTACAGCGCCGTGGGAACTCAGACTAACTATTGCGATAACTATGTGAACAGCAACCGACCCTTACGGTAGTTGCACACTAAAGACGTGACTATCTTAAGACAGGCAGGTTATTCGGGACGGACAATAAGAACGTCTATCTTAAGGTAAAACTATTGTATCATATGATGTTGTCTGTATTTTTCTACTACTAAGATAAATTTGTCTTGAGACAGTCGGCGTCTTCAGTATGAGGCTACCTTTGTACTAGAAACCAATTCCATTACATAATTAGTATCAATATTATCTTATGTAAAAGGTATTACCTTAGGCCCATACAGGTAAAACTAAGTGGAGGCAGATGTGACAAACATTATGAGTAATAATCAGTAATTTACAATTTGGATCACCTTAGGCATGTCGCACACTAAACGCGTATTTACGCGACAGCGAGATTCCAGTGTGAGAGCTACGTAACGCCCGTATTCGGACAGCTTTGTCGCTTGCAGTGTGCGAGATTGATTACATTTGCAGAGTTCGGATAGGTAGCGCGTATACGTCCGTTCAAAATTCAATTAAATACGCTTGCAGTGTGCAACAGGCCTTAACCTCTTTATAGGCAATTGAAAGCTCCGAAAAAAACTATTTCTTTTATTATTTTTTTCGTAGTTAAAGATGAGAAATAAATTTAGATGTTTTTAGAAATAGAAAATAAGAATTGGAGAAAACCTAAGTAGAAGAATAGATTCTTTGATCATTTCGTACTGGAACTGCTGCTGAATTATATGTAAAACGGATTTTCTTTCTTCACAAAGACAATGTCTTTGTGAATCGTAATAAAACTTGAATGGTCTTTATAAATTTAAATAATAAGACATACTGGATGTTATGACCACCGATGTTTATTTAGGTAGGCTAGCGGAAAAGATGAAAATGAATAAATTAAATACAGTATATACTACAACTAAATTTCTATTGGATCTCTATTATTCTTCTCAAGATTGAGATCGATGTACCGACCACCTTGTTTAGTAACAATATCAAAAATAACAGAAATATTATGTCCTAACATTTAATTTTGTACCCATAATGCTAAAAAAAATGTAGAACTATTTTATTAACACCGGAAATTTTAAATAAAATCGTAGTAATCTGCAGTTAAGATAACACGAAATCTAGTAAAGTCCTTTTATCCAGAAAACTAGAAAAAGAACTCTATTTCATTTATGGTTACATGGGTCGACTACACCACCACCCACATAAGTCAATTGCGGTTATTTCGGTAGATTTGTAATTTGTACCACATATTCGTAACACTAATATCAAAAACATTTTGAAAATTACGCGTAACTATATAGCGCCGACAGTTCACTCTGGCCGAGATAGGCGAGATCGAGTGTATACTGTAGGACCTGTCTGAACTGCTAGAACTCTCAAAGCAAACCGGCTCCTGTGTTCTTTGAATGTGTTGAGTCACAATACATACATACCACGTAACAATACGACAGTACGTCAAGTCAACTTGTGTACTATAGGGTGTATTAGAGTTGTTTTGCACTAACATAATTTATCATGAGAGCAAACTTTTACTTTAATTTTTATCGATACACCACTGTTCTTTAATTCGCTTTCAGTGTATTCGTTTGGTCTCTTTCATGTATATGTTTGGTTAAAATTCGCTTAAATACGGCTGCAGTGTGCGGACGGCTTTGCCATTTGCAGTGTGCGAGGTTCATTACATTTACAAGGTTCGGATAGGTAAAGCGTAGTAGCGCAAATACGTCCGGTCAAGATACCTTTCCATACTGAGACAAGCCCTAGCTCTCGCCTCGTGTTGGCGTACCTCAGTTGATGAGTGGTCTATTGACACAAGTCAAAGAAAACAATCGACAAATGTTTTGACAATTGTCTCGCCGAGAGTGAACTGCCGACATATACATACTATTTAAACTAAAAAGATCTCTATTTGCCATTAAAATAATATTGTAAAAATACTTTTTCCTAATTTTAATGACGGTTTTCTTAATAAAAGAAATGAAACACAAAGTGCACAAATGTTTGTGGTTCCGTTGTCAAGTTCAAACTTCTCTGGTCTTGACTACGGCTAGTTCAGTAGATCACTTCCATTCGAATAATTACTGAATCAATTCACCATTTAACAATATAATGAGAACAACAGTTAAAATATCATTATAATTTAATGCGTCGACTAAATCGTGGTGCTTGGGAGTATATTGAACCTCTACGACTGAGTCTACGTAGGTCGTAGAGCCTTGGATGTAGAGCAGAGCTGCACAAAGTCTGGTTTGGTAACTCAACAATTGAAATATTAAAAAGGTGATACACAGAGATGTGCACAAAAGTATTTAAATTCAAAAGTCAAATACCTCTTTATTTCTCCATTTCAAATCCAAATTCCAAATTCCTTTCATGTTAGTATTTAAATAAAAAACCAATAAAATAAAATTCTTTTATGCCAACACAAACACTTTAAATTGATTTATTGGTATTACAAAGTAAAATAATGTTATAAAACTATTTAATGAGCAAAGCGGATGTAATTTTTAAAAGTATTGTAAAATAAAAATTGATTTTGAAGTAAAAATAATGTAAATCTGGTAAATATATTTAAGACTACATCTCGTCCGGAGCAAAACCAGTGACGAGTGAACGTAAGTGCAAATAAATAGGCATAAATTTGTGGAATTAGTCATCTTCGTATGAAGCTGATACAACTCCGTGCTTATATAGTAGTTAACGACAATGGCATTGTGAACCATGCCTTAATTTATATAAAACGGAACCATTTATTAATAAAGTTGGCTACCAGAACCTCAAATGTCCAATTATTTTTTAATAACTCCTTATACTTTAGAAGATATTAACAATTAAAAGTCATTTTGCCTCTTGAATTATTAAAGACATCTTACGTTATAGAAAATTCCAATGCATTGTCACATTTGACGATTTGCCACATATTTTATACCACAGAGACGCATACGAGTTTGTGTTTGATATGGCATTTACTACTAACAGCTGAGTAGTGTATCCCATAAAGTATTATATTTCCTGCGGCAAAAACTGAAATTCAAATTTGATATAGCTTTAACTCCGTCAATTTCTGGATATTCACAAAAATAAATATATATTTGAAAATTTACTTCAATTGAAAATAATAATAAAACGATTATAGCAGAATTACCTAAACTTTATTAATATACTCGTATAACTTTACTGTGAAGTAAAACAGTAAGTAAACCGCAACCTTCCTTAATCCTTTCCCCTCCTTGTAGTGGTTTATAAGATTTAATTTGAGATATTGTCTAAAAAAAATAGGCCAATCACTACTCTGATAACACATTGGCTCTCAGTACACAATTCACGATATTTTTAAGTTAACCCTTGAGTACTGACGTGGTATTAATAAGTTTTTAGATTATCTAGAATCAAAACAAAATAAAATTAATGCGAAATTAACATTTATTTGGCACTTTTTGGCGGGTGCAAATTAATAAGGTTCAAATATGTCTACACGGTGTCTGTGAGATACCACTATATTGGGCCCCTTCGCATTATGGTTTGTGCATCCCTGATGCAGCCTACGACCCCGTAACATGGATGCTACATCAGATACACCGCCTCGCGCCGCACCGTGTTAAACGCGATACACCGCCTCGCGCCGCGCTCTGTGCGAGTACATTCGACTTCCTTGATCTGCCCGTAGTTTGATGGAGGGTTCACGTCCTACGGCTTACTGCTTACTGCTTACTGCTTAGGCTTATATTACTGCTGATGTAATTGAGTTAGTATTACATTAATAACAGTAATATCATTTTTAGTATAATATTTGATAAAATCAGTGTAATTCAGTTTTCAAATTAACCTTACGCACTATGAAACGATGGGGCCCCAATAAGCAGGATAATGGTAAAGTGGATTAAGTTTTAAGTTTGTATAAAGGGGGAATATAGAAAGACAAACATTTATAGCAACAGCATAATGATTGACAGCTAGAGTATTTATTTTCAATTGTCAATAACAATAACTTGTAGTTATTGTCTTATTTCCATCAAGTAACTTTTTTAATGATTACTGATCCATTAGTTTTGATTATTTTTATTCATTATCTACCACTAACTCGACTTACGCTTCTCCTCCAGTTTATTTAATGCTGTTCATTTTTCTTATTTGTTGTTAGATAATAGAATTATGGCTCTAACTTGTTCCGTATTAATTGCACTATATATTTGATATATTGAGGAAAGGGGAAGGAGGGGGAAGGTGGGTACTTGTACACACACAACACAACCGTTTCATACTGTTCATGTTACTGTAAAAGAAGTTCATCGACTAACTAATTGACAATGGCAGAAGTGTTCGTTTTAAGAATTTTCGTTAAAGAATTAAGTATCATTCCCACTCACTGTTTTAATTTAATTATTGACAATACGCGTAGTCTTTCACAGTACCATTTTTAATTTATTTTTTAAATTTTCTTAGTTTTTTTAGAACGTTACAAGATCCAATGTTTTAAATTAAAAATATTAAATTAAGACTGTATTACATTATAACCTCCAAAATGTGACAATCTGTTAGACAAAATGCAGTAGAATTTATATTTAAAATAAGTTTAATGTCAGTTTGTCAAAAATAAAGAAATAAAAACAATTTCTATTGCTAATTGTTATTTAAAACAACAATTTTAATTATTTCTTCTTCAATTTTGTCGAACTGTCAAAATTTATATTACTAAAGATGCATGCGCACCAACTAAATTAACTAAATTCAAATTAAAACACGAATGTGACTTAAGAATGATTTAGACATTCATACCGTCAGCTTGTAGTATACAGCAAGAAGACAAGTTTAACGTAATCGTAAAGCCGGTTTTACACCAGAGAGACAGTTTTGAAAACAGTTTTGTTGTCAAAAAAACAAAACAAAATCATGTTTTGTTTTATTTTAAAACAGTTCTATTTTTCGGTTGTCTGGTTCACACTGAACAGACTAGTTTTGTTTTTAGTGGTTTTCTGTACGTCCCATAAAAATTATAAACATGATAAACAACAACTGACAAGCGCAAATTTTAACAAAAAACAAAACTGCGTATTCAAACCAAGCAGACTAAAAAAACAACAACAAACGTGTTTTCCTTTGATCTTACCGATTTTAGATGGGAATGTGTTTTGTTTATTAAAACAGCAACAAAAAACAAAAATGTTTTAAGAACTGTGTCTTTGGTGTAAACATTGATGTTTTTGTTCAGAAAAACAAGTTTTTGTTCGTGTTTTATTGAACTGTTAAGCCGGCATTATGAGGCAACTAGCACTGAAAATGAATGGCTGTTGAGGCAAATGAAGTATTTATAACTTGCGTTATAATTATTATAAAGCCTCAATGAGTAGGAGGGCCTGATCGGTGCAGCTAATGGCGATAGTAGCAATACGGTGGTATTCGTATACAGTCCACAAATGTTCCAACTAAAATAAATAAGCCGAGAAAAAATAGTCCCGTTTTAATAGTATTTAATTGTATAAATTATTTAAAAAATAAGATAATATGAAAGACAAAGACGGCGGACATACCACACCACAGCACACCACGTATAATACGAGTTTAATGAAAGTACTGTTTATGCAGTAATTAATAAAGACAAGAGAAAGTCGGAAGTGTAACAGGCATTAGTCGCTAGGCACTAAGCGTGGAAAGTGCTAAGATTGTTCCATGTATAAATGAAGACAGTCCTATGAGGCATATTGTGTTAAAACGAATTTAACTTAATTGTGATATACTTGTACTATACTCTACCCTAAAAGTAGTAACCTACTACCACCACCCCTCTACCCCATTCCACTCCCACCGTCTCTGTCTCACATTCACTGTGTTGATGGTACTAATAAAAGGGCAGTCGTTACTCACTTAAAAAAGTCGTAAATTCATTCTTAAATAAACTTGAATGTTTGCTAAAGATTCGTTGTTGTTTAACGCCTCGAGCCAAATTAATAAACAGACCCTGGTCGGCCGCGCAAAACTCTCACACCTTACGACGTTTTATTTATTTAAGGCGACAATCATTTTTTGAATAATTTTGTAAGATTCAGCCGCTATAGAGATATAGCTCTATCTAAAAAGTAGCTTGAATTATATTTCACTTCTAAATTCTATAAAATTGTATTATATATGTATATTGATTAAGTTATCTTTCTGGAGTTTATTTGCGCAGTTAGTTGGTACTGCCAAACTCAATTGCGGTTTCAAAAATGTACTTAAATTTTGCGAATCCTATTACAATGCTAAATTCCATCACCGACAACTCCCTACTATTATTGTTATTTTATTTTAATGTTTTTGCCATTTGGCTCTAAATTCTTGTGCCTTAACTCATTTATTTACATATCATTGTGCTTAATTCAATTTTGATTCTTATTATATATAAACATTCTCACTCCTTCCAAAAGAAGAAAAAAATTATTCTTATAAAAATAAAAACAAAACTGCTACTGCTTCGCCCCTCTTGCTACTTGCTCTCCTGTTGCTACTCTGCCATTCCTTCTCTTTCCTCGTTCCTTTTCTCTATCTCTGTCTTCCACCTTTTCCCTTTATTGTCTCCCCTTAATAAGTGCCCAATCTTCTTTTCGCTTATTACCTTTTTCTCACATGAAAATCTAATTTTTATATCTCCATTTCGAACATCCTGCACATCCTTTTCTCGCTATTTGCCCAGTATCTGTTACCTTTCTCCTCGTTTTCCAAACTGAATCTGGCAATCCTTCTCATGTTCTTTGTGTCTTATTCTCTTAAGTATTGTGGTATCTCTCTCTCCCAAATCTTTATATATCTTTCGTTATAATTGCTGTTCTTAATTTTTTTCATTCTTTCCTGTTGTTGTCCACACTTGTGCCTTCTTCTCTTCTTCTCTCTGCCTCCTCTGTCGCCATTCCATTCCTTTCATAATACTCCTTTCTCTTTTTCGGGCCTCCTCTCCCACCATCCTTTCTACTCTCCTCCCTAATATATCCTAGAATTTCGCCTTCAGCGTTACTCATTTTCTTCTCGAACTTGACTGCTGCTTGAACTTCCTACTATGTGGGCAGTATTTATAGGGCGCCGCGGCTTCATATATGTGCACTACACCGCTACCTAATAAGTTTACGATTATGTCATATCAAACCAGAAAATATAATTCTGGTTTATTGGTCGAACCTGAAAACACAGCAGTCTAAGGTTCACGATTTTTACAATCAGCCAGAGTACATAGTTTTTTACGAATAATACGAAATTATCAAGTTTCACTATTCTAATTCATCTCTCTATAAGCGTCTATTCTGACTAACATAATACGAGTATATACATTAGAAGTTGCAAGATTTTAAAATTTATACTAATATACCAAAATACCAAAATACCAGGACCTTGATCTACTTCGAATGCTTCATGTCATGTACACATATAATCTTCAGGTTTAAATCATCATCTTTATTTAATAACATTTCAACTAAACTTATTTACTGAGTTTTCAATGTAAACGTGCAAAGTTATTCATTATACGAAATAACAGATTTTGCAGAACAAAAGGAGAAGTTTTTTAATGATTTAGGGAATTATATTATTCGCATATCGCATTATATTAACGGTAACTTTTACAGTTAAGAAGTACAATTGGTAAACTTTGTAGAGCATGTAGCGAGCGAGTAGCTCTCTTAGCTCTCTCAGCTCTATTACATCAACAGGCACACGGTGTACGGTGTACAGGCATATAATAGCTGCTGGTTAGAGTACCGTACCAGTACCGGTACCGGTAAACCTCATACCGAAACCGGATCTAGATCAGACAATGACGATATCAGCATACAGCATACCAGATCCAGCTCGATATTTACAAATATTTCCTCACTGTTCATGCTCATACAACAGAACTTCTTCGTATTACACAAGCGTAACTTTGCTTCGTAATTACTGGAGCCTCTGTTCTAGATAGAATCTTTTTTATTCACGCGAATATGGTTCGGTATAACAGTGGATCTCTACGAAACCTTTATGCAATATCTCGTAAACTATAAATGATAGACAGATCATTTAAATAGAGTGGGTAGTACATATTTAAATGTACATTAGGAAATTATGAAGGAACACATTTTAATTAAATTCTCACCGCTTTATTTTACTTTAGTCATGTATTTCTAGATATGTTTCATATTATTTAATAAGGTTTAGTATTGTAAAGGTAGGAAATGAGAACCGATTGATGTTCTTGTTCGGTACCTTGTGCTAAAATATTATTGATCATCTGAATGTATAGCGCCTATACATATGGCAACTACATTTACATTACACGGTTTTATCAAAATGCTAAAATATTCGTATTATTCAAAACATTTTTACAGTAGCCGAAAAAAGTATCATGTCTATAGTAATATTATAGTTAAAAGACTCAATATTTTCTTTAAGATTGAGGTTATGTAAAATATAAAATCATATTTTTTTTAACTGTTATTCATATCTAGTTATGGTTTATTATAATGTATTCGTTTTGTATCTAGTAAAACGCCTTCTTAGTAAAATAGATATTTAATGTTTTCCTTATCACAAAAATAAATAAATGAGGTTAACAGTAATGGTAAACAAGATTTTCTATTAGCTGCAGCTTCAACAGCAACTACACCTAGCGTAACACATGGCGACAGACTTTCTTGATAACGCTCGTTAGTGTAATCTCTTAACACCTCTTGTTTATGGAATGTTTGGATATCAGTTTAATCTAACCTTATTTTGTGGTTCTTAATAACGCTTAAACAAGACAACTGATTAGCCGGTTCACATGGACATGGTCACGTTCATGTTCATGTACACATGTTTGCAGACTTAACATAGTTAGGCGGATTGAATTACACATTTATGTGGTATTTTATTTAAGGGGTCGTGTACACCTGTGGTTGAACTTTCTTTTTGCTCAAAATTCTATATTATAATGTTCCAAGTGCAAATTGATTTGTTTATATGTTCATTTGTTTACGCGATTCGTATGGTAGCTGGAAAACGACTCCAGCGATTTTTTTTCAAAATTTCCTATTTCGTAGAGAAAAAAATTCTAAGACTTTTGGCGTCCTCGGATTTTCCCCTGAATTTCCTGGAAACCCGAAAAAACATTTTTACTTTTTGCTCTATAACTTTTAACTTTTTAATTCATAAAATATAGAAAGTTGAAATTTGGCATGTGTATTACGGTGTTCAATGCTAAATTTATTTTAAAAATTAGAAATTGAAAAATGGGAAAAGGGAGCTTGAGAATATTAGTGGGCCCGGTAGGAAACTTTGGAGAACACTCAAATTTTGGATTATTTAATAATGAAATATGTTATTGCCGTTTTTGTACGGCAGTTTTTGCCGAGGTTAAAAATTGAGCTAGAAAGTTGAAATTTTATATATGGGCTAACTTTGGTGCCTAATTTACTAATCGAAAAAAATATTGCAAATTTTGAAAAAAAATTGGTCAAATAACCTAGTATTCATTATACTTTTATAAATATTATGCAAATACTTTGGGTTCAAGAACGTACATGAAAAGTAATATTTAAATTTATAACATTTTTATTAAAATTTTAAACTTTTTAAAAATGACTTAATAATTATTATTAATAACTTATTGAACTTAATTTAATTAATAACTTGTAATATATTAGGTTGCTTCTGTTGCTTAAACGAAGGATATATAGAGGTGTTTTTGTCATATAATTTATAATTATTTTTTATAAACCGCTTGTTTATTAAACCATATCGTGGTTACCATATCCATTGAGATGTGTCAAATAAAAGTTAAAAAGTTAACCTGCCAATTCTGGCAAACTATCGTCTGTGAACCTAGGAAGTCATTTAAAATGTTTTTATAAAAGAAAGAATTTCATTAGGTAATTTTGAAATCAACGCTAAGACATGCGTTCACAATCAAAGTTGTAAACCGACTTTGGAATATCGCCAAAGGTTTTGCAAAAATAACACGAAAAGGACGATACGAGTCGAGTTTTTGAGACGATTGGATGTAGAGTTGACCTTTTGCCTAACCTATAATAATAAATAAAGGAAGTCGTATGTAATAAATGGTTTAACAAATACTCGTATAAAAGATATTGTGCAACATCAGAATAAACTGTTAAGATTAAACCGTGACGTTGGTTGGGATTATACTTATAGCAGCGAATTGCAATTTACGGTGTTTACGGTGTCCATTCGTTCAGAACTTAAAACTATATTTAAAATATAGATGAAATTTACAACAAACCTTTACCATTAAGTAATAGTACTATAAAATTTGTTCAATGTATTTGTGCACCTATACAATCGTATTTTAATGTTGTGTTGTTTCTTTGCAGATAAACCTTCGCCTTATTCTAGTGAGTGGGAAGACCAAAGAGTTTTTATTCAGCCCAAGTGACTCTGCTGGTGACATAGCGCAACATGTATTTGATAGTTGGCCAGAAGGTAAAATCCCACATTAAATAAACAAAAGCCTGACACACACACACATACACGTAACGTTTCGAACGTAAACATAATATAATACAAAACGGTATGTGCACTGTGCCACTGTGCACTATGCAGTGTTCGTCTTCATTTCTTTTCAAGTGTGAATTAGACTTTAAATTATTAAATTAAATCAGTTAAACATAATTAAAGCATCAAATTGTTTCTAATGAAGGCATATCATTTTAGAGTGTTAGATAGTTAAGTGCTTCAAATTTATCATTTTATTTATATTTATAAAGTATGTATTCGATTTAGATAATTCAATTAAAATATGTGGAAGCCTTTCAATATAGATTGTCTCACTCTAAATGCAATTATATCCAGTCATAATTCAATTTCTTTTTGTATAAGTATACTCAAGAATCTGTAATGCTTGACGCTAGACTGCTGTGTCTTACGGTTCGATCTCCGGACTGGGTTTGGTTGTTACCAAATTAAATTGATTATGATCATACATAATCGTAAACTTATTAGGCAGCGGAAATAGGCCGACGTTAAATAAATTAAATAAAAAATACCTTTTATCAATTAATTACAAAGGGCCATAATTAATTCATTCCGTTATGAATCTGTACATATATCGCGGTCCCATTATGACGTCTATGTAGCTGTCATAGAAATGACTGTAACAAAATCAGATGGCAGATGGCAGATGGCAAATGGCAAGGGTTAATAGGGTTAAATCAATTTACAAACGATCCTTCAACTAGCAAATTAAATGATCATTAAATTATCATTATCGTTTATTAGTCTGTGCTGCCGTATAATAGAAGTATTTAGTCACTTTAGTTAATTAACTAAAAAATTTGTTTTTTATGTATTGCCCACTTAACGAAACATGGATGTTACCTTACTTACTTATTTTATAATCCTTAAAAGGATCTTCTTAAAATGTTTTATGATTGCGTTATTTGACAAAAAATTAGACTTATTTCTCAAACATAGATTACGTAAGAGATAATTTTTGTTATGTTAGATAAACCTTAAATACATATAACTGTGTTTAGCGGGTGAAATACAAATTTATTGTTCGTTGTAACCCGATGGACATCAGTATTGATACAAATGGCTATAATATTTATATAAGTTATACATGCATGCTGTCGCATTGTACATTGCACAATACCAATATGTTTTCTTTAGACATTACTTTAAAGCATTATCTTCGATTAAGAATAGCAGTATTTTTTTTAGATTGGGAGGATGAGGCGGTCCAGAAAGCAGAAATCTTACGACTCATCTATCAAGGCCGATTTCTTCACAGTAATGTCACTCTGGGCGCTTTAGGACTGCCTTACGGCAAAACCACCGTCATGCATCTTGTGCCTCGTGAAAATCTTCCCGAACCAAATTCACAAGGTACGAACAAACCTTTATACATATGTATTAACCTTAAATGTTTGATAATACAGATAACTACAAATTGTTATGTATTTTTATTTCAGATCAACGACAGAAAAGCAAAGGCGGCTCAAGCAGCTGCTGTTCTACATCTTGCTGCATTCTTTAAAGAAACGAGGCTTCGTTCCTAGCCACCGAACAAATAACTAATAAGGTCGGGAACATCACTTGGACACTAATGAACAAGACCTAACAAGACGGAACGATGCCGAAACACTCATCTCTAGTGCAATCATCATAGTGCATAATAAAACATAACATGGATTTATTATATACGAATATACCTAAACATGTATTATGTACTCGTATTTATAATAATCCAATATTATGATATTTATAAGTAAAATTCCATTCAGTATCCATTTTATTTATTTTGAGAATAATGAAGAGTCGTGCATGTAAACAATGTTTTCGCCGAACTAATTCACCGCTGATAAACTGTTCTGCGTCCTACAATTATTGTTAAACACTGTATTAAACAAAATACGAGTCCTATGGGTCCTATGCATGATGATTAGTACAACCCATAATGTTATCGTCTGTGACAGTCTGTCTGTGGTCTGTTTCATGAAAGGTACATAACATTTTGCTGGAACAAATTGATCTCTAAATACAGTTGCTGATAATAATTAGACCAGAGATAAGTTGTACGTGCTACATGCGTTTAACTGTGTGGTCCCGGTCCAATGAGGTCATTTTCAGTTCCTCAATTCCAGAAGCTAACAGATTTAATTCACAGCCAAGCTGTTTCCAAATTCTGGAATGACGTCGACGGTCAAAAACAAAAGACGACTTATATTTAATTAATGAAAATAATGCCTCTTATCATGTTAAATAGTTTACCTTTTATGCTCTTACTAAAATACATGTTACATTTTATTATAGTTTAAATAAATAATAAACTCAGTTATGTAGATCGGTTTTCAGTATCTATAAAGTTGTGATAAACGTTATGCCGAGATCAGTAGTGTATATGTATAAATTATTAAAGAAAATCTAAATTTAAACAATTAAACAATATGGCAGACTGAAAATAACTAGCCATATAGAAAGTGCAAGTGATTTGTGTTTGTGACACAGTGAAATTATTTATAAATCTGAACTTCGCATTTCACATTACACTCAAAGTGTAAAAATGTGTGTGCAATTGTACATTGTGCACGGTAAAAGTTAGCCGAAGTCGTGAACAAACAGACTAACAGTAAAATATTAGCGTGTCTGGTACGAGTAACTTAGGATATCAATTTTAAGAATTTTATTATATTTTATTATAGTACTGTATATTACGCTATTAGTCCTACTTTATGTAATATTACACAAAATGGAGACATGTAATTTTTAAAATGAGGAAAAGCGATTACTTGCGATGATTATAAAATGTTTGTTTTGTTAAATGATTTGTAATCAATAATATTGTTCATTTATTATTATAATTTTGATTAGCGAATTCAACTTTTCAGCAGCACTTGTACATTTAATTATTTTAATTTTATGTTTGTTATATTTTTGTGAATATTATATATTATATTTCCTTTTATTTCATTAATAAATTAGTTATATTATTATGATTTTGTTTTTTTCTTTATTTTGGCTCTGCTACCATTTATTTATTTTGCAGATGAGTTAATAGAAGATCAAGACGATGGAACAAATGTTTAATATTCTTGCTTTTTAGCGCATGCGCTTTTTAGACGCAGGTGAGCGTACATGCTACAGTGCCTTCACGACTAGTTTAGTTGATTTCATTTTATTTATATATAAAAAATAGTACAAGTATAAATTCGTTTCTTTTATTTCATTTTCATTAACTAATAATTCAAGAATATGATAATTAACTATGTATTTGCATTATGAATTATATAGAAATGACAAATAAAAAGCTACGAGTATTAGTAAGCTACCAAAATGATGGCAATTGTACATTCCTATAGCTATTTTAGATTAAGTTAACGTTGACAAGCAATAATGAGCCCATGTTTTAAACAAGCGCAATACTTAGTTTTTAATTTGTATTTGACAGAGTTCATTCTTAGTTTATTTTTGATAAAAGAATTAGTATATATGAAAGATAATAATCTAAATATCATTTGCCTATTACGTGTTTAATTTTTGTCAAATGCTATTATTAAAATAATTATAAAATAATTTCAAATAAAAAATATTCAAATAATGTGTACATGAATGTTAGTAGAATAATTATATCAAATCTAAAGTATTGGTCGTTGGTCGTTGGTTTTTTGGAAAGTACAACAAATATTTGACAAAATTATAAAAATATTCTATTTATAAATATATGACAGCAGATTTTTAAAAATTACATATTGTAATAATAATTTCTTTATTTCGAATTAGACTGTTATTTAATTTAATAAGTTGTTTAAAAAGAATTATTGAAATCTGTCGTTTTATTTCTTGTTCAAAGTTACAGCAAATATAAAAAATATGTGGATGATATAAATTATATTTAGTTAAACTTAATAGTCAATGTACAAGAATAAATCTATCACTTTATAAATATTTAACCATGTTAGAATAAATTATAATCGTCCCGGGTATCAACCCGAGAACTTCAAGCACATGAAAAGTAGAAGTTCTTTCGATGAAAATACTAAAAAATATTTAAAAATTAAAATATTAAATTATATATTTAAATTGAGTTAAAGTAAGCTAGATATTAAATATCTAGCATGTGTACAATATTATAATATATATTCGTTATAATTCGTATATAGTTTTATTAACTTATTTGTATTTTAAATAATTTTAAAAATAATGGAGATAGGGATTTTAATAAAACCCGGGACTCAAATTGAATTTATATTAATAAATATAAACATATATAAATATAACAATGAACTATGTTTTATAAAAAATAAAAAAGTAATAATTGTATAAACAATAACAGTCAACATTAAAAGATATTTGTAAAAGTATATAACTATTAAATTTATGATGGTAACAATAATACTAATGTTTAAATAATGTTTATATTGTGGGACTGGGCAAGTTAAATGTTTAGTTCTATATTGAATATGAAAAAACTTGAGGTAAAGAAAACGTTTTTAGTTCAGTTCTGGTCTCAAAAAAATACAATAATGAAATGAGTTCAATCCACCTAGCATGCTAACCCTACAGCCATTATTGTTGAATTCCCTGTGGCCCCCACTACTTGTTATTGGTTAAAATATGTATTTCTTTATTAGTATATTACTGAAGTTGCAGATACGAAGTATATAGAAATGTAGTTAACAACATAAACTATCATTAATTAGTCAACCTGCAGAGATATTGAGCTGCGATTTGCACTTTAAATTATTTTCAAAATTTCGTTTGAATTGCTAACTTCTAACAATTTTAATTGCTTAATTACGTGTCTATTACTAATGCCTGCACACTGACTGGTTGTACTTGTGTTCTTGTACCTGAAAAAATTGTAAATTCACATCTTCTACTGTCACTAGTTCACTGCGCATTTGTTATATGGACCTGAATAAAATAACATTGATCATTTGTTGACACAATTGAATACTTTAGTCCAATTTAAACGTATTTATCTCTAGATTTTTTCACGAGCTCTTTGATAAGTATGGTAAAAGTAATTTATCAAAAGAGATATGCTTAGTTGGACCAGCAGAAATAAATTCGTTCTTTGACCGCTATTTTATAACTTTTTAAGGGCGCCTGGTTAACATTAGGCAATTTTTCATTTGACTAGGCAACTTAAGTTAATCCAAAACTCTCAGTCGATTTTAAATAAAATCAAATTATGTACCATACCTTGGAGCAGGTAAAAGTAATCTGATTTAGAAAAAATACCTAATTGAAAAATCACCAAATACGCACTTAGAAAATTACAAAGTAGGAGTTTTGGACTTATTTTACTAATACTAGAGTTGTCAATGTGACGCGGTATTAATAAAAGCAATATTAATTAGAAAAAAAACTATAAGATACAGTCATCTTGGTTTGTTCTCGTTTGCTTAGATTCTGGCCTTAGCTACTTATAGACTATTTTACGCGCACTTTAATAAAATATGAGTATTATGTTGTGAGGTTCTTTTATATAAAAAATGAACAGCCAGCAAGTATAAATGTATATTTCTTATTTTTTATTAAAGTTATTGACTAATCTTAACCATTCACTTACAGTATGCTAACAATATCAAGAAACGTAATGCTGGTACAAACTTTTACATAGATGTATAAAAAAGAGAAAATTTTCCAAATATCTTTCTCTTTGTACAATAGATTTAAGCAGAAGTTTTTATAAGCAATGTTGAAAAGGTGAATATATTTAGCACAGGTCATAGTTGCACATGAAAACAAAATTCTTCGTTGTAATTAGCGCTAAAATTAAATAAATCGAAATCTTTGCAGTAAACATTGGTAATAGCTGAACTTATATGTGATATTTCTTTATTATTTTTTATATATTATTTTTATTTATGTATTTGCTTAGCCTAAATTCGTTATAAAATTGCAACACATAAAAGTTTTATTATAGGTAGTTTATAAAAGCATAAATAATATTACCTATAAAAATGTGTAAGAAGTAAACATTTATTTAATGTTGTATATATTCTATTGTAAATTAATTCGTAATAAATAAATATGGTACTTTAAAAATTGTATACTTTCTTATTAATTAAAGTTATCAGAAGTTATTTCCTAAAAATGGTATTTCGTAAAACGAAGTTTAATTGGAATCGTATTATATAGAGCTCTAAATATATAGTCAAAAGGAGAACCGAGCCAATCTTGTACATGATCGAACAGTAATACATACTCGGTTGAATTTAAATTTGCCTCCAAAAATGTGAAGGCGTTCGACACAACGAAAATATTACGTGTCTCTGCGCAATAGATCATGTATCAAAGATGAATGGCTACATTTTTAGTTTTTGCATATTTAGAGAAGTCGAATATTATTTATTGGTAGAAGAAGTAGATAATGCTAAAGTGAAATTTAAATATTCGTAAAAATAAGTTTACCTACGATTGCTATTTATGTTCTTTTTCAAAATTTGTCGTCTGAATATAGTAGTGAACAGAACAGTAAAGTGAACGCCAGGACGCGTTACAGCGAACGGTTATATCAATATTCTCTTCTCAGTTCGTTTTATACCATACCTATCAAACCCTACCAGCTTCAATAAATGTTTGGTGAATTTTTGATTTTTCAAAGTGATTTTTATGTTATAATAACTAAATGAAATAGTATCTACAATTCAAGAATTAAATATATAGTTATGGCTGATGGCGTTGATATAGATCTCTATGCCGATGATATTGATCCAGATTTTGCCGAGGTAATTCAAAATAATATAATCTTTTGCAAATAGCGATGCCGCCTGACCGTCATTTTATTAATATGCCGGTATACGTAAACAAAATGGTTAAATTTAATTGTGATTACATATGAATACGGTTTATTTTACTATCACGAGTGTATTGTAATGCTTTTTTAAAATTAAATGATTGTTAATATCACAAAAATGTATATTTATAGTAGTGTTTATGTATATTGGCACAGGATGAATTCGGGGCAGAAAATGTCGACTTGTATGATGATGTGATTGCTGCAGCACCAGGTCCACATGAAGATTCTCCACCAGATTCCAAGCCAATACATATTACTGGAAATCATTTGCCAGAAGATACTAATGGTAGTGTTCCCTATCATCAGCTAGGTAACAATATTGCGCCAAATACTATTGGAAGAAGATATCAGTTGTATGTTGGGAATTTGACATGGGTTAGTATTATTTACTGCAAGCTATAATCGATACAGTTACCCCAAGACATTTATTATATTTCAATTGAGGTTATCACTTAAAGAATACTATCATTGAATTAAACGATACTAGAGTGGAAATAAATATTTAGTTATAATTGTGTTTTTATAAAGGAATTTTTATATAATATATTTAAGGTTATGTTTCACGTGACAAACTTACTTTTATATACGTTTGCTGGAATACTTGTATTAAGATATACATTTTTAATACAAGGCTTGTAATTTTTAATTCTTATATGTTATGTGTCTTTTAATTTTTTTTCTCACTACATCATAATATATTTGGACACGTAAATAGAAGTTTTTTATTTTAATATTTCACTAGTACTTTATGTAATCGTAATTATGGTATATAATTTACAATAGCACATACATCAAAGTGTTATTAAGCAATTTATTTCGTCTACAATGCTAATACTATATGCTAAATGTTAAATAAATGAAAGTCTTAAGTCTTCGTCCACCCTTATATTATATTAAGAGCTTAAATCAAGAGTTAATTTTTAAATTCTTTTTAGTGGTCAACCGATCAGGACATCACTGCAGCTGTGCAAGAAATAGGCGTTACTGATTTCATTGAAGTAAAATTTTTTGAAAATCGTGCGAACGGCCAATCCAAAGGTTTTTGTGTAATATCTTTGGGTTCTGAAAATTCTATGCGTCTGTGTATGGAACGATTGCCAAAGAAGGAATTGCATGGTCAAAATCCAGTTGTTACATTGCCAACCAAACAGGCGTTAAACACGTTCGAGAGTCAGTCCAAGACGCGGCCCTTACCGCCAACTAATCCAGGCCCTAGGGGTCCACATCCTGGCGCTCCACCACAACATATGCAGATCCCGCACGGAGGGCCTGGTGGCCCATCTCCCAGAATGTTACCACCACAACAGGGGCTACGACCTATGGGTCCTCCTGGAATGCCGCAAGGTCCACCAAATGGACCTCAAATGAGAATACAGGTAACCGTTATTCTAAAGAACTTACATTATTATTGAAGAACTAAAGGACTATTCGGTTATTTTTTATGTCATTGTAACTTTGTTTTGTATTGTATTTATGAAATATTTTATCCAAGTTAAGAATTATTAAGGCCCATTCTCAGCTACTGAGTTTTAGTTTTATTTATATGTTTTAATTTTGAATGTAAGTTTTCCCTTGTAAAATCATGCGTTAGTAATATTATTTAATAACAATTACTAATTATGTTTATTACAAATTATTATAATTATTTTTATTTCTCTATATATTTCATAAGATGATTTTACATTTAAGATTAAAATAGAAAATTATACTAATACTCAGTAGCTATGGAAGGGACTTTAGAATTAATAAATGAAATTTTATTTATTAACACAGGGTATACAATTAATTTTCCAGTGATATTATAGTTTAAGGCACTCAGTTTAATGGAGATGCATTAAAGATTATTCTTTTTTTTAATTTCTCTAAAACTGGATGACTGTGATAGGAAAAGTGTACCAATTAAAACAGTTGTACAAATTATTTATGGAAATCATTATATTTATTAAAACTAGATGCGTTTGAATAGTCATCTATTAAATTGTTTTAGAAAGAAATTAATCTTTATAACTTTTTTAAACAATCAAAGACTGTTAATGAAACATGTAAAATATTAGTTTCTTACCTGCATGTAGTAGAGCTTTAGTTTTAATGTTAGAAAAATATTTTTATTATTTATGTTATATTTATAATATTTTTTGTAAAAGGATAACTTTATGTTTTGTTCATGTATTTTATATTAATTAATTATTTGTTATATACGGAAAACTGTAAATTTTTAAAAGTGTGCAGAATATGTTAACAGCTATGGTAAACATGGCAATGAATTTTTATATTTCTCTAACGCATCATATGAAATAGTTATGTTATGTAAATATTTAATTTGTATTTAAAAAAGTATTTATTGTGTTAACTAATGAATAATATGAGTAGTTATTAAGTTTGTTAGAGATAATTGTTGTTAAAGTTCCTAATTTTTTTTAACACTTTCCTTTTTTGAACAAGGCTTTAAAAAGATTTTGTTATTTAAAACGAATTCAATTTTTGATTGTATAGTATACAATCAAAACAATACAATATTGAAGTTCATCTAATTTCAATTAAATATATAAAGAACTTTTAATAAATTGAAGAAAGTGTAAGAAAATATTTTTAATTTATTTATGAAATTGTAATTATAGCTTTTAATTTTGTAGGGACTGTTAAATTTTTTATGAAATGTCAATTTTTTTGTGATATAGAAATTATCATTGGAATAAATATATCTCTTAATATTAAAGTTTTAGTTAGACTCCACATTATTAAGTCTATATCTACACTTAGCTAGGGCTACTGAATACAACATAATTAAAACATACTTTACGTGATTACATTTAAAAAAGTTCTGGCATAAACAAGATTCACAAGTAAATATTTTATCATTTTCTCAAAGTTTTAATTCTCAAGATTTAATAAAAATTTACAAAATAGAACATGTTAATCCTGAATAATAAAAAATCTAATGCAGACAAACTAATCTGCAAAAGTAATTAATTTATTTAATTCTTTTCCTGTTACAATTGTAGTATAATCCTGATCTTTTATTATAAGGTAGATTTGCATATATGTCGGTTTGATAGCAGTATATAAATATAACTTTTATATACGTTCGCTCTATGTGTTATAAGAAGGTGTAGGTTGCTTGAATATTTTTATTATCATATGTAGGGAGTGGTTGAGTTTGAATCTGAGTGTAAATGATGAATAAATGAATTATTGTACAAAATAACATCTTTCATTATTTACTTAGTCAAAATCTTTACAAGTTCAAAATATATTAAATGTTACTTTCAACCAAAACAAATATAATAAATAATATTTTATTTCCAATCAATTGTTCATTCAGTCCTACGTCGATGTAGATGTCTTTTATAGAAAGGGGTTGAGACTTTTTAGTATTTGTAACTTAAATCAAATTTTTTGTTCATTGCTAATTATCAGTTACAGGTTTTTTAGGTAATTTAGTTGAATAAATTAATATTTATTTAATCTGTTTATTACACAATTGTAGCTACAATAATCTTGTAGTCAAGTATATTATTTTTATTATTAATGGTGGAATAAAAGGATTTAACAAAGTTTGTCAACGTTATTATTTGTTACTAATAGATACATAGTCAGTGTATGAATGCTTAATGTTACAAAATTCACGGATATGAATGTTAGGAAATACATTTTAATCAGGTATGAAATAGTAATTAGTTAATGATGTTTAATAATATTTTTATTTTAATATTTCTTGAAATTATTGTAGGGCCCTCCAATGCACGGAGGTCCACCTCAACAAGGGCCTCCTCTTCGATTCCAAGGGCAGTGGAATGGTCCTCCAAGACCTAGTGGAGGACCACCACGACCGCCAGGAGTTCCTCAAGGCCCCCCACAAGGACCACCACAACAAATGAGACCAATGGTTAGTTCAATCTACTATCATTTAATATATTTTACAAAATTAAATTATTCACTAATGACTCAATAATTGTTATACTTCTAATATAAAATTAGTTCGAATATAAAAATGTACCACCGATGGACCACTAATTATTGATTACATCTATTAGAGCAAACATAAGACAATAGTTCTTCATAGATACTAACTTTTTATTTCATTTAATAGCCTTCGGATATTTACTTAAATGAAGTGCGAAATCTATGTTCTGTACATGTACTAAATTTGGTTACAGTTTCAAGGTCCTCCTGGTACTGGTATGCCGCGTCCTGGTCCACCTGAAATGAGAGGTCCACGTCCTGATTGGAATAGGCCTCCACATATGGGTCCCCCGCATCATAGTGGATTCCCTCCTCAACAAGGTCCCCCCGGCCATATTCCTCCTGGAGGTCCGCCTAGAGGTCCACCACAGGGCCCACCCGGAGGACCTCATGGTCCACATGGTGGCCCACCACAAGGCCCACCTCAAGGTGGTCCCCAGGTAAAATTTATTATTTGTTAATTTTATGATAGACGGATGGACAATATAGTCACTTAATTTTCGTGGTAATTAAAAATAATTACAATAATTAGTTAATTCTCATATGGAATACTTCAAGCTATCTCTACAGTTAATGTAAAATAAGAATATTATACGAGTTCAATAATATAATTAAAAGAAATGGTATAGATAAAGCATTAGATTTCTTTCAGGTGTAAGTATTATATGTGACTAATTTTCAGAGTTTGTGCGTTGTGAACATTGCCTATGGAGTAATAAGTTAAATACATACTATTATATTAATAGAAGAGCAATTCTATTCTACTTCTACTCGTATATATGGTTCACATATTTAATCATAATCGTAATCTTGTTTTTTAATTTCTTAATGTTTCTTTCACAAATTCGATTAAGATCACCATTGTGTTAATGTTTCATTTGTACAAATGCAGTGTGTTATAAATTTTGAAATTATTTAAATTCTATGTATAATATATAACGTACTTTATTATACAGTTACATTACATTATTTAAAAGGTACATGGACCGCCTGCTCCTCATGTAAATCCTGCTTTTTTCAATCAACCTGGCGGACCACCTCACGGTATTTCACATGGACCTCCTCATGGTCCTCCTCTTGGACCACCACATGGACCACCACAAGGTCATCCAAATACAGCTCAACATGGCCCACCACAAGGACATTATCCACAACAAGGCATGCCACCCAGAGCGCCATGGCCAGGCAAACCTTCTCAACCACCCGTAAAACTAATTGCTCTTATTGAATATAAATCATTTACATCAGAATTTATTTGAATTACCGTTTCTATTACAGAGTTCGTATAATGCACCTCCTGAAGCAAATGCACAGCCAGTCTCTGATCAAGAATTTGAAGAAATAATGGGCCGTAATCGTACAGTTAGCAGTTCAGCTATTGCCAGAGCAGTGTCCGATGCAGCTGCTGGAGAATACGCTAGTGCGATTGAAACATTAGTTACTGCAATTTCTCTTATTAAACAATCAAAGGTATATTATCATTTTAAATAAATATATTCATAAATAATTTAAAAATAATTTACTTTTTATTATTATTAATTTTGTAGGTTTCAGCGGACGATCGGTGTAAAATTTTAATCAGTTCTTTACAAGACACGTTGCATGGAGTCGAAACCAAAAGCTATGGATCATCTAGGAGAGATCGTTCAAGATCACGAGAACGATCTCATCGTAGACCACGGCGCGAGAGATCGGCATCCCGATATAGAGACAGATCTTCAAGGGATCGTGAAAGAGATCGTGATAGGGATCGCGACCGTGAGCGTGATAGGTAATGATTAAAATTTAATTATGAAAAGTACTTAGGTATATTTTTAACAAATGAAATTCAAAACCAAGTACAAGGTATATCGCAAAATTTTATTTTTTGTTTTACTTTTTTTTCTTTGATTTCAAATTGTTGTAAATAATGTTTGTCTTATTATTGACTTTTTTGCATAAATAAGTTTTCATATTCATATATCATAATTTTATCATGTATATCAATAAATAGAGTAGATAAACTTTTATGAAAAATATACTAAATGTTGCCTTATCGTATAGAATCGTGATTCAAAATATATTATAGTTTTTAATTTATTCTGAATTCAGATTATAATCAACTGAGTAACCTATTTAATTATCCAGTATTTAAAAGTAAAACAATGTATTGCGATCGATGGTTTGTATTGGAAATTATTTTTATTCTAAAATCATATTTGGCATTCGATTTTTGTAAATGATGGTACATATATTTGATCAAAAATATTTATCTTTTAATTAAATTTCAATTAGTTGTAGAATTTTATTAAAACTTGCATATTTGAATATTTCATTTGTATTTAACACGGATTTTTTTTTTAAATTTATTTTATTTAATGTCTGTCTATTAATTTTATTTTAAACTTAAAGACAAAGGGAGACTACTTAATTGATGGTTTCTTTTTTGTAATTATTATTATTAATGTTTTATTAATAGCTCTTTACGATTTTATGTAATTTAAATGCGTACCATTAATTTCATTAAATGCGGAATTAAAAATATCTATTTAATAATTTTTGAAGTTGTTTGAAATATTTTAAACAATTATGTATAGTTATACACATCTTTAGGGCCGTTTTTTCAATTCTCAGTTAACTGAGATTTAGTATAAACCTTGGTTGGTTCTTTTGTTTCCCAAATCTCACTTTGTTTGAGTGATAGAACATAGTCATAGACTAGTCAGAGAATATAACCGTAGCTTAACCAAGTAAAATATCTCAGTTAAATTTTCCGTTATGTAATTGTGGTCGTTCTTTAACGAAACTGAAATTGCAAATCCTACTTTTTAGGTTAAACTTCAGTTGTGCTGAATATATATTACTGAATCTATATAGAACTAAATGTAACATAACTGAAGTTTAACTGAGAATTGAAAAAACAGCCCTTAATAAGTTAATTGAATCGTATTGTAAACAGGTATTATAATGAGAATTACCGAACAGAGCCCAGAGAGAGGTCGCGTAGTAGAGACCGGGAGAGACCGGAGCACTATAGAGAAAATCGGGAGGAAAGGTAAGAGCGTACTCTTATCTCGTCAACTTAATATAAATATATATTTACCAAACAGATATTTTAATACCGCACGTAATTATTTGGTTTTAGAGATAATATTCCTTGAGACACCATCGATTTATAAAAAGAAACGTAAAACAAATCATAATACTTTTGTAATTTCTACTTAGATTGTTAACAAGTTCATTATTATAACAGTTCTGCAAGATCAAATCGAGCCCGCAATAAATCACCTCCAGAACCTGCTGAAGGTGGAGCACCGGAAGCTCCAAAAAGGAATTACTATGAAGAGAGGTATCGATCGGAAAGGGATCGTGATAGCCGGAGAGAACCTGACAGAGATAGGGATAGAGAACGCCGAGGTGGCGGAGGGGACGAGCATCGATCCAGACATTAATTTAACAAATAGATATTGTGTCAAAAGTAGTCAAATGATCATTAAGCAATAATTAATTCATTTTCTTATAATTTAAAATAATGACTAATAAAGCAATCATGTTATCAATTTGAGTATTAGATTAAACAAAGAATTGTTTTACTAATTTATTTTTCAATTTTGATGGTTAAGAAAACCATCAATAAAATCATGCGCTTCAATTATCTTTTGCATTTTTGCACAATGTTTATTTGCTATATAACCCTTATATAAATTTTAAGTTTTCTTTGATGTTTCTCTACATGCGTCAGTATACTGACCCTATATCAGTCAATAAATATAATCCAATCCGTTTTCTATCTTATTACGGTTACATTCTTCATAATTGATAAATGGACAAGTTCAGGAAAACGAATTGAACAACGTTTTTTCGTTGTTCCACTTTGTATATATTATTTGTGGTAGTATATTTTGTATGCGATATTTAATCAAGATCGTATTTGGATCAATTCTCTCATATATTATTGCTGTTTGGTTGAGCTATCTATATATCGACGTCTTGACAGTAACTAAAAGAATTATTGTTGTGTAGGAGTCTGACTGTCGACCGGATGCGACTATTGAAAATAATGAAATCTGTTCAATTATAATAGCTATATATATAAATATATATATTTATTTATATATACATATATATTTATTTATTTATACATATATATTTATTTATTTATTTATATATAATATATAAATATATATATAAACATAATATATATTATATACTCGTATATGTCTGTATGTATATTTATTTATATATATCATGAAAATCTTTAATTGAGAAATTATGAATTAACTAGAAACTTCAAAAAATTATAAAATAATGTGTACATACCTAAACAATCCATTATTCAAAGTTATATTGTTGCAACATTATTTATTTATTTATTGACTGACCAAAAGTAAACTAAATTTAGATTTTATTAATCATAAGATATATATTTACTTATATAGAAATTTAGGAATCCAATTTAAAAGAAAATAACATTGTAATTTGATGTTAATACACAAAACTTGTAAAATATACATATTGTATTTTTATATTCGTCATTTCTAAAATGATGTTTATTTTTTAAGTTATTTTATAATTTCGTCATATTTTAAATCGCGATTGCATGTTGTATATATGTAATGTGCGTCTGTAAGTATGGATGTGTGCGTTCATAATAATACAAATAAAATTAGATTTAAATTATTCTCACGTTGGAGACTGGACTAAAAAGACTCGTGTTAGCAAAATACATTTGAAAATATTTATAACTTTCACAAATGTGCACATGAATATTTACATATATATACGCGAGTGTCTTTTCATAAGTTTGGCAGGAAAATTGCCAAAGTTATCAAGGATCGAGAAAGAAAATGACTCTTGCATATGTATACGTTTATGTCGATCTTATCTAGAACTATAGTCATTATTAATAAGGTTTTTTGTTAAATTCTTTTTAAGATTTGAGGTTCAGTCTTGGAACAGATTAACAACTGAAAACAATAATTTTCTGTTAAAATTACTAAGCAGAAGTACCAGTTTGTTGAATTCCTGCTCCCTTGTTCAACCTGGTTGCTATAATTTTTAACAGAATGTTTTCTCAATTTAAATTTCACAAGTAAGCTTTAATTAATTAGAATTTTATAAAAGTAAAAAATAATATTCCAAATAATCTAACAAAGCTTATAAATTTTCTATTTTTATAATTATCGTTATTGAGATTAGCAAAGTTTTATAATTATTCCGTATGTAGTTTTTATAACTTATTAGTATTAAAAAATCTTTTAATAATTAATATTTTTATTTAATTTTTAAAGATATTTACTTAAATAATTTTATTATTGTAGTTTATTTGGGCGAAGAATCAATTAGTAATTATTTCTTTTTATTTATAGTTTTGAAGGCTAACTAAACATATTGATTATTAATAATCAGGTATATATTTAAAAGTAATATATTTTATGATCAATTGTTTTTCTTTAAGAGGATCGTCTCATGAAAATAATTTGTCTTTTATTTATTGTGTTGTATTGTAACTTGCACGTGCAACTTAGGATGTAACACAAAAAAATATTAAAGGTTTGTATTGATTTAGAATTTCTATAATTTCTGAAAATTGTGTGCTTTTCATCTAGTCGAAAATGCTTTTTGACTGCACAAAACATTTCCTTTTCTTTAATATTATATCATTTACCGTCGGCCTAATTTTGATCCTAAACGATCTCCTATTAATGTTGGATGTTTTTCTGGAGTTGAAGCTGTGCGTCAACACTGAGCCGCCGCGTTATAAAGTAATATTTGTTTACAGAATAATACATTATAATACTAATGAGACGATCTCCTTGAAGCATATTTTGATTCTGATAAATTTTTCAAATAATTGGTTAGTGTAAACTTTAAAATCAGAAATATATTAGGCTGATATATAATATATGCATATATGCAGGCTGTTAAATATATTTAAATATTTGCATTAAAAAAAATTAATTTACGAATGCGAATTATTTTTATTTGCTTCTACAGATATGCAATATATTATATTAGAAGGAAATATTTTCGTGGAGACGATTTTAAGTCAAATGAAGCTGTTTGTTTATATATTTAATAATTTACAGTATTATGTACCATACCTAGCCAAGTTTTGTTTTACTTATTTCTAGATATCTAAAAACGCAAATTTTGTATACAATGCTGGAAATATGAACGTGGCAAAATAAATTGCAGGAAATGAACATTGTTAAAATCATAAAACATGGCAACAATTGTATGTTGAGACAAAAATGTGATAAACCTAATTTTAATTTAATATATGTTGTTTGTATTTCATAGATCGAATGTTTAAGTTGAACTTGCATTATTAAGTATTCATAAAGTTTTTTGTAATGTAGTTTTCAATTAATGTGTTGGTTAATTCCTATTAACAATGATCCCCTTATCTATTTTATTAAATATCTAAATGTTGACGGAGATATAGCAATTAAAAATTTGAATTGTAACATCTCTATAGATATGTCGGCCATTTGTATGACGTGTATTGTATACGTCAGTTATTTGTTGATTAGGTCAGTGCTGTGGTAATGTGTTGTAGCTATTGGTAGTCGAAATAATCAAGTCAAGTCAAAGAATAATAAGTTTTTATCTTATTTAACCCTGTTACGGCAGACATAATATTGAAATTTTATTGTTCCTTGAAATAGCTGTACATAATATTTGATATTTTAATATATAAATATATACCGCAGAGATTTATGAGCTGTAAGGTTGGTAACCTGTAAACTTGTCAGAGTTCTCTCAAAAATATATCTCTTTTACGCTTTGTTGTATAAAAGAGATGGCATCATAGCAGTTTTGAGGTTACATGCATTTGGAATGTTGTACAACGTTGAATCCCTTTAATAATTAAAGAGACAAAATGACTTTTTTAATTGTTAATATCTCCTAACATATAAGAAGTTATTAAAGAATAATTGAACATTTGAGGTTATAGTAACCCACTTTATCAATATATAGTACACTTTTATAGGAATTAAGACATAGGACACAAGCCCATTACACTTTCTTTATCGCTATTTCCAATTTTACGCATTTCAAATATAACTTTATTTTTAAGAACAGCCTAATTTTAAAATTCAAAATTATAAAAATAATATTCTCATAGAATATATTTAATAAATAAAATGAAAGAACTAAGAAAATGAAATCATAATTATGTTATCATTAATTACGTGATTTTTAACAAGATCTTTCGGTGAGAAAAACACAAAGTTATTTTTGATAATATCGAAATTCCTTGTTTACAACCTTTGTAATATAATACTTCAAACAGGGCTTCTGAAAACCAGGAGTTTCAATACCCGCCGGATCCGATTTCGCGAAATCAGAAAAATGTAAAAAAACATCTAAATTATCAAGCAATAATCGCTATTCATTTATTTTTGCGTTATTGAAATCTAATTATATATGTAAGATTGAAGAAACTTCTGAATGGTAATAAAAAACAATAATAGGCTTGTGTCCCATGTCTTAATTTCTACAAAATTGTACTATATATTGATAAAGTGGGTTACTAGAACCTCAAATGTTCAATTATTTTTTAATAACTCCTTATATGTTAAGAGATATTAACAATTAAAAAAGTCATTTTGTCTCTTTAATTATTAAAGGGATTCAACGTTGTACACATTCCAAGTGCATGTGACATCACAATCCTTGTGTAAGGTTACCAACCTTACAGCTCATAAATCTCTGCTATATGAATATATATATCAAAATATCAAATATTATTTACAGCTATTTCAAGGAACACTCAAATTCCAATATTATGTCTGCCTAGCAGGGTTAAATAAAATAAAAACTTATTATTCTTTGATTTGACTTGATTATTCGACTACCAACAGCTACAGAAGATTACCACAGCATTGACCTAGTCAACAAATAACTGACGTTAAAATGCATTTCACGTGTAACCATCGCACGCCACTGGACTATCAACGATAATACATTAAATTGTAAACATTCAAAGTCGTTGAGTCCAAAGATGAGTGAAGTAAAGATAAAGCCTGAAGAAGGATTAGAGTTAAACAAATTAGGTTGTAATAAAACAAATATCATTAAGGATGAGTAAGAGTGATATTTGGATGAATAAATATTTGACTTTTGGAGATCGAGGGTTAAGCTATATTTGTAATAAAGCAAATATAAAAAAATAAAGCCAATGAGAAGACAGAAGTCGAAGAAGGCGTATTACAAAAGCAGATAAAAGCCCAGGAACCCGATGGAAGAGAGAACATTCAAATTCAAAAACTTCATAATAGCACTTTAACAACGAATTACAACTGAAAACTTTACCTGTAGATTTTTAACACTTTGGCCTTCGCTCGGAGGGGCCGAATAAGTTCACGATTCTTTTTTTAACTATTTGTTACATGTAATTTTAAGATTTCTTTTTTGTGTATAATTATATTTTATTATGGTGTTTGAAATATATGTGTTTTTGTTTATTTTAACATGTAAGTAACATATCTTAATTTTCCCATATCCAATGTGCATAGCGTAGTGTTGGATATCCGGCATTCTTTTAATTAAACTTTTATTAATGATTATGGGCAATACTGGTACGCTTTATATTGATCGCAAAACTGTCTTAGATCGAACCGAAAGGCGGGGTTGATTAACCCATATGGCTAATCAATAGTTGTATATAATTATTCTTTTTGTTCATTTATAACTTTAGCATTTTATTAGCTGATTTCCTAATTTACAGCTTAAATTTAAATTAGGTGGCGCTGCTAAATAACTGTAGAGAATTAGTTAAAAGGTTGATTTATTTGAATTAAGTCAGTAAAATAATTGGACAAAAAGTAAAATATAAATAAAAAGTTTAAATATTATTAAATGAAAAGAACTCCTCCCACAGTCAACAGAGGGGGGTTACACACGTCATAAAAATATGGCCGACCATTTTTAGCGCTAAAACTACGATTCAAACTTTTAATTGCTATATCTCCGTCAATATTTAGATATTTAATAAAATAGACACGCTAGTACACATTTATTATCATCAATTTCAATCAACAATTTCAATCAACAATTGAAAAATCGACCACTAAAAAATGAGGACACCCGCCCATTTAAAATATTGCTGAATGAATATGTTCTTGCTAATGGAACTGAAATCGACTGAATACTTTAAGAACTTTTATGCATGATTACCTGTTTATTAATAGATATCACTAGTTATTACATCTTATTAATTGTGTAGTAGATTCATTTCATTGCGTCTAGAAGGTTTGCAACCTAACATAATTTTTATTTGGGGGCAAAGGGGCGGTTTTTGGCGAGGGTAAAAATAGGGTTAGAAAGTTGAAATTTTATATATGGGCTAACTTTGGTACCTTATATACAAATAGAAAAAAAATCCCAAATTTTGAAAAAAAGTTGGTCAACAACTGGAAATTGTCAACAAATTGGAAAAAATATATAGTCAGTTTATATGAAAAATTATTTTTTGTTATATGTAAAATAAATAGGGAACGACTTTAATATTTCTATTTAAAAATGAAGAATGAATTTGAAAAGAAATTCAATTCACACACAAAAGACAGTCGTCGTTTACAGTTGAAACATTATAATATAGGATTGCGCCAAGACGGTATACAACTTAAATAACATTTTGAGATTAATTGACTTGTTATATCAAAACGGTTTCAATAACAAAGTTAATATTTTTATATAGTCAATTAGTAGTCAGGGAAGGAATGTTATAAGCCAACCTTTATGACTAACTTTGAAAATAAGCTTCACTGTTAACAAAATATATATAAAGAAAGAAAAGAGTTCCCGTTTTTATAAAGTAGAAATAGTTTATTTAATTGTATCAAGAAATTACATTAAACGGATCATGCAAACACATACATTAATATTAGATTAATATTAAACACGTATTATACTATTCATAACCTATGAATACTGAATTTAAGACAGTATTTAATATTTATTATATTTGAGAATATCATTGCACAAATATGCATAAGTATGTATCATATGGCTCATTTCATGTGATATTCAGAGTAATTTCAAATCATAATTTTGTATTACAAAAAATATTACCAAATATTTTACAACAAACAGAATACATAAAATTGAATATAAGTTGACTAGTTTACTTTATATAAACATGTATGCTACTATATCTGATTTGTTTGTAATTAAACAAATGGTAGTTAATAAAATATAAGATCTTACTATTTCTGCTCTAAGATAAGATCTTCTATTCTCCTTACTCTTTCTACAGACATTTTATGTCTAAACATGTATCAATACAAAACAAAATTGGTCTCCGAGAGTATATTCCTTTCTTTCTTGCCTTCTTTTAAATTACTTTATTCAAATTAAAATGATCATTTTTGCTATTACAAACTGGCATATACTCGTACTTCATCGTACATCATATACGAGTACACCATTCATTCACACACAAATACTCGCATGCCCTACAAAAAATTTCTGCTGAACACAATGTGACCTTACTTAGCTGAAAATTTTTTTTAGCTGTTGTGAATTAAAAAAAAATTCAACCCATGTATTTTAAGTTATAATATAATACTCTACTGATTTTGTTGTTAAGTAAACACTTTGTCAAAGAAATATCAAATTTACTGCAATAAATTATACGAGCTCAAAACACGTTTAGAAAAGAGTGAAATGAACTATTGATTTTAATAATTATAAAGTATCAAAATTTTTCATAAGTATGTTCAAATTGTCAAACTCTAAAGAGTAATCTATTGTTTCATCTTGCAGTCGAAAGCTACTATTCTTATTTAGTTATTGCAAAAACATTACGGAACTATAAGGATAACCTCATACTTCTTATTTATGTCATACGAAAAGCAACTATTATTAAAGTTATTTATTTAATTATTGAAAAAATTTAAACCCAAATGGAAATTTTAAGAATGTTTTTTCTTAATAACTATGTTCATATACATATATCTATTAAATAAAACCCATCTACCAAATTCTTAATTGAGCATTAAATAAGGGATAAAAAGGGTACCATCCAGGTACAGTTAGGACTAGGATCGGGAGCATCGTCAGACTTGAGAAATGTAGCAACTTTTTTGGAATGCAATAAAATTTGGCACTAACTTAATATGGTACTGATTTAGTGTTAATAGTATGATTTAGTGTTATGAAATCTGGGATAAGACCCTAATTCATTTCATTTTTGTTCTAATTAATTTTGACGATTTTATTTAAATATCTGGCTAATTTATAACTACGATGAATAATATCAACAGTAACCATTTGTTTTATGCATAAAAACTTTGCCCTGTATGAACATTTCAAACGGTGTTTCTCTATGTACTGTCGAACCGAATTTTTTTGATTTTTTTTTTGAAAATATTGAATCCTTACGATAATTATTTATGCAAAAATTTAAAAAATATATTTTATAAAAAAAGTTGCGCTTGACTATTTATGTCGTGAGTCATCAGTCACAGAATTATTTAGTACCATCTAAATTAATTTACTTATGTGGAAATATGTTTCCATTACCTTAAAATTAATTTTAATTATCAATAATTTCATTTATGTTTTATGCTAATCAATAGCAATATCTTGTGATATCACAAAGCACAAGAAATAAATAATTATTTATTTAGACAACAAAATATGTATAAAAAAAAAATAAAAATAAACCGTATAAAAAATATAAATATTTTTAAAATCACAAATTAAATTTGTATCACTTACTAAAAAAAACTAGCAAGCTTAATAATAAATTAAAATTTTCTGTTCAATAAATAACTTTCATTTAAAAACACTTGTCATGTTATGCAAAGAAATTTTAGCTAAAATAATTGTATTGTATAAATCACGTCCCATTTAGTTTTACTTAGGTCCATTTTAGACCTTACTAATCTTTTAATACTTTACAAGTGTATAAATTTTAGTCTATTATGTATTATATATAAACTACTGTTTTTGGGAGCGCGTACATGAATGATTATTTAATAGTTGTCAATTGCATATTTACTGATAAGTAGAATTATACTTAAACTGCGTAATAAATAGTTAAGGTTCCCATTCTTTCTCATCTACACCTTCCATAGAGTCTTGCTCTAACTTCAGATTCATTTCCATACGGCTGCTCACTGCTCGTTGAATCTATTAAATTAAAATAAGCATTAAACAAGTAAAAAAAAAAGTCAAAATAAAATGAATCTTAACGAATATTTCTAAAAATTACTTCTTCTTGCTTTGATCGTGTTTGACCAGACATTTCCGCATTCCATCCAAGTCTGTTATGTGGTTGAGCAGCTCCAACAAAAGTACCTCCAGAATTGCTTTTATTTATCTGAGATTTCTCAACAACTTTTGCCTGTCCTTGAGAAGTAGATACTACAACAAATAACAATAATGAAATATAAATACAGTTATTCTTCATTAGAAGAGGGGCAGCATATATTTTAAAATTATTACAGCAATCCATTCCAGCCGGTTGTAAACTTATTCTTTGAGCAGGTCTGTCGCTACCGTTAAACCAGTCGGTTGCCTGCATAGATGGCTGCCATGTCACACGGGTGAGAGGAAACAAATCATCTTGGAACAAGTCACTCTACAACAACGGTTTATATATAAGAAGCATTATATATATATCATTATACATACCTTAACTTTATATATACCTTAATTCGAGGAACAGTAAACGATAAAGATTCAATAGCATTATTTGTTAGTCGATAGGCTTTAGCAAATTCAACAGCTGCTACGTCACAAATATTTTTTGGCAAAAATGACAGTCCTTGGTGTAAAGTAGAGCATCTGTGATGACTTAGAGGACACAAAAAGGGGGCCTCCTCTGTGACTTCAAATGCGTATATAGTAGAATCACCCTACAAAATTTATAAATTACATAAATTCAGAAAGAAGCCTTTTTAATTTAAATAGTAATAACAGATAAATTACAACGAAGATACTATTATAAATAAATAATCAGTATGCAAAAATATAAACGATAAAACAATTAATTCGCCGCTATTGCTTTATTAAAAAAAAGCTATATGTTCATTAACGAAGTATAAAATGGTGATTTACTTTTCCAGTTAAAAACAAAGTGGAACTATCTTCCTCGTAAAATGGAATAAGTATAGCCGGTGATACGTCAAGGCCCACTGTGTTCAAGGGTGTACTCAAATCGGATGCACGGAAGATCATAACTTGTCGTTCAGAAACCCTAAAAAGTAAAAATAAACATTAGTTTTAAAAATATTTTTTTATTGTAAAATTATTCGGATATATAATTCGGAAGTGCATACTTATCAAAGCCCATGATAACAAGATATCTGCCTTCAAGTGCCCACACGACTCGCGCTCCCCGAGATCCGACAGGTCCAGGTCCTTCCGAAATCGGATGTTCACTCTGTCGTGGTTTATAAACCTGTATATAAAAAATATAAAATGTACTAAAAAAATGAATATTGTTACCATAATATCGTTTTCATAATTTTTCCTTACCCTGATTTTGCTATCTTTGCTGACTGTTGCGCAAAATTGTCCACAGGGAGACCATGATAAACTGAACATCTGTTCCGTGTGTCCCTTTAGAGAAATGCATTCATTTAGTGTCTTTAAATTCCATATTTTTACACTCATGTCGTAAGAAGCAGTAGCCAACACGTCTTGAGCAAGTGGATGATACTTGATGAAATAAATTTTATCGGAATGTGCATTTAATTCGTGTTGTGGCGTGTTCGTTGGCTCTGTAAGACCATCTGATGGAATATCCCACAATCGCACTATTCCATCATCACATGCAACAGCCAGTCGTTGATTGTTAAATGGATCCCATTGGAAATCCATAATGTTACTACCATGGACCAAAGCTGGAATGACTCCATCAGGCAATTTTCCTGTTCGCTTAAGTTCAAAAACAGCAATGCGGCCACCAGGCCCACTTAATGGTACTGCCACGCGTTCCGCATTTGCTATAATTACATAAATTACTACCAATAAATATGCAACTTAAATAATTTGTTTGTTGAATAACAATCATTGTACAATAAATATAATATTGATAAAAAAAATTTACTCGCCTTGAAATCCATCACATTCACCAGATATTTGTCGACTAATATTTCGGACATTTTCAATGTGTGTCGATTTATGTCCTGGCGTTCCTTTTAAATGTCTGAATTTGGACACACGCCCTGCAAAATATGTAAATAAAATTTTTGTTTCTATTATTATTAATGATTAATTATTTAATTTACCAAATACTGTTGATGTTCGTTTCGGTGGCGCCACTTGAGGTGGAGGTGAAACATCAACCGATTTCCTGGGGACCTGTGGATCGCAAGACAGTTGTCGAACCGGAGCTAAAGGTCGTTTTAAATCATCGTCTTTTGTTTCATCATTCTTTTTGTTTTTTAAAGAATCTCTTCGTCTAAGAGGAGTAGGAGATCCAGCTTTATCTACAGTAGCAGGACCATCTTGAACAGATTGAGAACGAGACTCGTACATACGACGTCGTTCAGCTATACTATTTCTCTGTGCAGAAGATCTTTCAAAATTACCCAACTTATCATCGGTAAGTTCGAAAGCATCCTCGGGTTCTTCCTTTGATCCAGAGCGGCATTCAAACAACTTTCGTCTTTCCGCAGTACTTGGAGTTTTAGGTTTATAACCGGAGTCACTACTATTTGCATCTTCTTCTAAACTGGACGAGTCAGATTTACCGTTACCACAATCCTCTTCTCCTACGCAAAAACATAATATTTGGGTTATTAAATAACAAAACACGTGTAAATATGCAACTGAAATACCTACTGAAAATTTAAAACAATTAAAATGTCTGAAGAGATTCAATAAATATCTTTTTGAAACAGAACAAATTACTTATTTTTTACTTTTTATTAAATTGCTTTAACTTTATGCCAAATGTTGAAAATGTTTGCCTGATCCGAAATTCCCCTAGCACTTTTCGAATTTATTGGTTTTAAAACTTTTTCTGTGTGTAAAAGTGTAATAACTATACATACTATATTTCGACTTCTTTTGATACCATGGGCAAAAACTCTTTCAAAACTTATTTTTAGATTATTAAAAATTTAATTTGTTGTATTATTTATATTGCACAAAGTGCATAAAATGTGGATTATAATTAGAATAAAAACTTACTTGATGCGTGTGTAGCTTCTACATCGCTCGTTGGAGATTTGTTTGTATCACCAGATAAGTTTTTATCAGTGGTATCGTTTCCCGGTACTGCCGGAACTTGGAAAACTTTATCAAATGAAAATTCAGCACTATTACCAGAACTTGAAAATGGCTTAGGACCAAGTCGAGGCTAAATAAAAAAAAAAAACAAAAATATATATATGTATCAAACCAATATTTTCAAACAGCAAATATTATTTGGACGCAAGGTCTCTCAGAGAAAGTATGAGGCCCAAACCAACTTATATTTTTGAGGTCTCTCTATATCGAAAACTGTATTTTATCCAGTTTTTGCTTTGGGACCCGAAGCTACAGTACAAATTGCCATCTCCCATTACTCACTGAGAGCCCCTGCTTTTATATAATTAATTTAAAAAACATCAGGGTGCAGAATATTGGAATATAGTGTTGTACTCTTTTTAGTACTAAGATCTACATACTCGTACTTGTGCTAATGATAAAAATTCATAAGACACATTTTAAAACACACAAGCATAAAACACAAAATAAATAAATATATAACAACAAATTACAAACAAGCAAAATAATATGTACTAACAAAAAATTCTTAAAACAAAAATATTAAACTCAAGGACTAATTTTAGAGCTTCAAGATCACAGAGGCTTCTGTGGAACATGCATCACCTTGTAGCCAGTAGCAGCGGGTGTATTCGAGGTTCTAGGTCGAGCTACTGGTCTTGGAGGCTCATCCATGCCTTCTGATATAGATCCAGTCCTCGATGCTCTTGGCAAAGGTTTCGGTGGTACAGTACCATTCTGAGTGCCATTTCTTGCATCATGGCTATCGATAGCAATTGATTCCATTCTATCATCCAGTTTTTGCTGGTCTATATCTTTGAGTGTTTCTGTTAATGGAGTTTGTTCGACGACTGGTTTGGCCAAACTCGTAGGTTTAAATGTAATCGGAATTGAAGGTTTACTTATTGGAAGTACTTTGGTATTGGCTATGGCAATGTGTTCACAAATTTCTTGGAATGTTGCAGTGTGCACCTAGTTTTAACATATTTGTAAGGTCTCAGCACACATAATTTTTAAGAATTACGTTATAGTATATTATCTAAGTTATTCAGCATAAAAATTATGATACCTGATTAATAGGATTACAATTTATATGCTAAGAGACGTTACTATTTGAGTGGCGATTTAGGGGTATGCTGCATTCACGTTTAAACTACAGAGATGTACCTAATTGCTTCATTTGCTCTAATTGGACGATCAATATTATATGTACGAGTATATTCGTTTTATTTAAGTAGTCATATTACTAGCGACTTCCTTTAATTGTGATACTTTGTACGATACCGTGGCTTTAATTGCTTTATACATTTATTCTTTAATTATATTTTCTTTCAATATTGAAATTAAATAATGAAACTGATATAATATATACTTCAAAAACTTTTATGCAGATTATGTTACAATCTATTTAGGTGCTACACCAAGTAATATTTACAATTTAAGAATATAATAAATATAAAATTTAATTTATCACAGAAGTCCATTTCAGTTAGCGACATCTTTTAAAGAGTAGTGGTAAATATAACTATTATTGCGCCAAGACCAACTTTTTTCAATTATGGTACTTTGTACGATGTCGTGGCTTTATATTGCTTAATACATTTGACTATATATGAGAAGAAAAGAATACATTGAAATACTTTTAAATTAGGATTAGGATGCTTGTGTACCAGCACATCTCCCTACATCTAGTCTACTCTTCAAATTTAAACTGTTCACACTGCAGCTTAGGAGATATGCTTGAACACAAGGTACAGCTGAATCGGTTTATAACTTCATCCTGATGTTCATTGAGATGTTGCAGATTTCTATGTTAAACATGTTCAATGTTTTTATACATACGCTTATTTGTGGATTAACGAAGAGCCACTCCCAAAACATTCACATTTTGTGTAAAACACATTATATTCGCCCTTGGCCTTGATGTATCAATTTAATTTTTACACAAAATTCATATTTTATTATGAAATTTCTTAATATGAACACAAAATTATTGATCATTTCTGGAGTCTATTTTACCAATTGGCAGAATAAATATATTCCGGTCCTGTGAATTGTCCTGGCTCGCATAGTTGAGTATCACAAATAATAAATAAACTATCTTGGTAGAAAATATAGCGGTGGTATAGAAATCGAGCCCGAAGACACAACTGACTATTCTCCCTCACACACTGTACCGTAGACTAATATACTTGTCAGTTTAATATGATGTATAAAAAACGTATTTATACCTCTTAACTTATTTTCTGAAGCAATTCAACGAAGGAAAATTATTATTGTAAAAAAACACTTACCACAATAGGTTGATCACAGTTTCCCCTTTTTGCAGGATCTAAACTGATTTTCGGCACTGGAGTATTTGCGCCTCCTTGCCACTGCTTAGGAGTTAAATTAGATACAGGCCCAGGAGTATCAGGATAAAGATCTGCGTGATAATCTCTATATGACTGTAACGTAATACAAAACATATACAATTACACAAAATATTTGTATTATAAACAATATAAGATTTTGCAAATATTACCTTTCTGGGAACCTGGTACATTATCGGTATTACAGTCGATGACGTCAATTGCATAACGCGATTAACTTCTCCCTCCATAACTTTTAAAGCTCTTTTGGGTACTAGGCAAGCACCCTTTGTTTGTTCTCCAGAATGTCGTATACCCTCAATCAAATATGGTTCTCGATCAGTCACTTCCATGTATGATATTGTAGAGTCTCCTTTTCCTGCGAGGAAAAGCATGCCAGTGTCAGCATCGTATAATGGCATAAGGATTCCAGTGGAACAATCCAATTCTAAAGTCTTCTCCGGTTCATTAAATTTACGTAAATCACGTATCATTATTTGTCTCAAGCGAGCCGAATCAAACCCTAAAAGTCAATATATAACCATGTATAATAATATTTTAAGAGACACTCTGTTCTAATATAATCTAACAAGAAGTTGTACCAGTGGTCAATATCTTGTTGTTGTCTCCAAGCCACACTACTCTGGAGTCTTTAATACTTTGGTGGCTTGAGGCTGACATGGATATGCAGTTATCACTTCGAGGATCTACAATATGGACCATTTTGTCTTTACACGATATTGACATGATACTTCCGTCTCGTTTCCAACTAACAGATTGAATAATATCACTAAAATCTGAGTTAGCTGCAAAAACAAATAAAACATCAGTACAACCGCTTGAGAAACCTAATGACAGTAAATAATGAAATAACCACTCTTCTTACAGAACAGTTCTTCTTGTGCTGCGACATCCCATATTGTTAGAGTTGTGAAAGATGCGGAATGTAATAAACAATCAGCTGTCGGATGAAAGCCTACAGCTTCAACACGTCTTTGTTTATGTGAAAACGTACATTCTGGAGAACTGAGAGATTCAGTAAGCCCAGCTTCAGGAATATGCCAGATTTTCATCTGTAAATTATACAAAAAAAAATACAGTCTAACAACTCCTTGACGAGCTTATCATTGACGTTATAAAATATACGTACAAGACAATCTTGAGAACCTGTCACCAATAATCCATCATGAAATGGAGAAAAGTCCATGTCTGTAACAGTATCTGTGTGTGCATGCAACAATGGCATTGATTTACTTTTCCTGCCACAGTCAGTAATGGGAAGAACAGCAAGACTAGACCCTAACATGAATGACAGCACATTTTTAAATATTTATTTTTTAGACATTTCTTTTAAAAAATGCGTCAGTTAAATACCTGCATGATCCCAGTTAAAAGCCATGAAAGCGGCTGATGCTGCGATGTTGTTGCCATAGGTTTGATATGAACCTACACAAATATCTCTAATACAGGATTCCGGTTTCGGTACAATTGGTGCAGCATTTTTGTATTTCGAAGCTTTAAATCTCCAGGCCATTTTCGTTTATTAATAAATATATTTACTCCACTTAATGTTCATTCACCACTGCAATAACAATTTAAAACATTGTCAAATAAGAAATATTTGGCATTTATGAAAGATGACACATTGGGGTAGGGCTCATACTTGACAACAAAAACAATTGACAATACGGTTTAAGAAAATGTACGGATTTAATATGCTAACATATTTTGTTATTATTCACTGAAATAAGCACTGTTTCTACTAACATTTTTTGTACTTAACTTACATTGCTCTTTTGAAAAGCGGAAAAACTTGTTTTCTGACTCACGCCCACCTTGTATATTCCATTTAAAGTTAGAAAGCAATACGGCGTCTAGTATACACGAGTGCTACCAACAGAATGAAGTAAAAACAAATATGTCAATTATTGATAGTTCCAAGAACGTAATCAAATGTAATGTTAATGATAATGAATGTTGCCTACACATATCCTATTTATACATTTTGATAATATTAGTTTTGATGTTTTGATGATTAGTTGTTTGTTGAATTTTTTAAATTAAATGTACTTTATCTATAAAAAAAATATTTTTTGTTTTCTAATCAATCTAGATTCTAATCAAATTGCGTGTATGGACCTGAACCCTGGCGAATTAAAAAGAAAAATTATATACTTTTACACTATAATATAAAATTATTTATTAATCGGAAATTATATATTGATTAAGAGTCACTAACAATCCATGATAGTCTCTTAGATTACAATCCGTAGAATGTAAAAAATCCTGTAAATCCCTTGAATAGTTTGAAACCGTGGTTTGAAATAGCTCACACTGCTGATTCAGATGCACAAATACAGTGAATCCCAATTTTAATAATAAGTTGAGAAGTGACATCTCGTGAAGAATAGTATTTATATTTACTTAAAAGATTTCGGTGTGAGTCTTGCTAAGGCATACCGCTAAAAGAATAAAATATTTTCAAATTTTATTATTTAACAAACTTGAAGACTGAAGAGATAAATCATATAAATAAATTACAGAAAAAATATAGATGATAGATTACCTAAAATTGGTTTTACCTTTTTCAAAAGAAATATTATAAAAGGTTAAGACATTGTCAATAAATGAAACAAAATATTTTAATATTCTTATGCTAAATATATTTACATAATACTTTATACATCCATATATATTTTACCTATACAATGTTTAAATTATCAATAAATTAGTGTTTGAGCGAAATTTTATAAATTAATGCAAAACTTTGAACTTGCGTATAACATTTGTCATTCAAATATTTAGAATTTCAAATTATAGAAAATTCATATTTGAATTTTAATTTCAACAGCTATGGTATGTTGAATATTTCTTAATCATTATTGTTTATAATCTTTGTTATTTTCTAATTGTTATTTACGTAAACAGACATTTTTTAAGAATTAGAAACCTGTGGACATGTGACGTGGGTGGACATGTCCCATTCCAACATTCCAAGAAATTCCTTCTTACTCATACTTATCATAAGTTTGCGAGTTTGCTTTACGATTAGACTGCAATTATAATGATTGATAATGAAGTATCTCTGTGTCTGATACCCTGTGACATATTACATTAGTCTAGCGAAATTATTTTCGGAAATATATTTTATGACTTATATTTACAAATTTTAATAGAAAATAATTAAAGTGAATATTTGAATTAGAAAAAATATTCTGCCGTTATTTCATCCCGTTTTATTTTGGAAATTCATTATTTTTCCAAATAAAAATATTTAATTCACTGAACACAGTCATATATTTTCGTAAAATTTACCTATAAATGTATATTTTACATAAATATTACTAAAATGTTACGCATGAGTTTATAGAAACTTATAATATTTAGTACATGCATGGTAAATGTCATAATACAAACTGTTCTATAAACACAACTGTAGCATTTATGTAATATTCATATTTCAAAGCTACATAACTGTGTTTGTCAGTGCCTGAGTGCATCTGAGTGTTTGAGTGTCTCGATATAGACATCTTGTTAAATATAAGCTACTCGTATCTTTTATGTGCGAAACATATACTTGACATACACAAGAAGGAAGAAATAACGGTCCGAGATTGCTCAGGTCGTGAATTGTTGGTTGTCATTCCTGGTCATTCCCTGCAATCACCAAAATAAAGTATTTACATTTTCAATAACGTTGACTAAAGAAATAAAAGGAAAACAACGTACGTACGTACGAGTTAGTTCAAATTTATTCCGATGTTTTTAAATTGTGAAATAAATATTAACAAGAAAATATATACAAATTCGTACTTATATCCCTCAAAACTGAAGCCTGAATTTACCAGTTTTGCAGTTTGCGTTATTTTTATTTCAACCTTATTCTACAATTATATTTATATTAAACCTAGTTCTATTAATTTATTTGTAAAGTTATTAACTATTTTTTAATTCTCTTTATTTTGTTAAACATTTCATCATACAGGAAGACTTATTTACGATTGTGACTACTTAAGGACTTACGGATTTTCATTTAAATATAAGTTTTTTTTTTAATTCGACAACCGTTTAGACAACTTTAGACTTTTTTCTTAAAATATCATGTTTTCAAATATTTCAAACTTAACAAAATTATCTAATATACTTTTGACAACATCAAGCTTTTTACTAATATTTCAGACAACCATGTATGAAAAAATATTCAAAATTTACAAATACTTTTCAAGTTTAATTTTTATTTAATAAGAATTTGGTTTTATAAATCAGAGAAAAGAAATAGAAGTTGAATGCAAGACCTTATTGGAAACCGTTCAGTTTGTTAATACAAAGCTAGATTATTTGCTCCTTATGGGCCATAAAAGGTCGTGAATTCATCATCAAGATTAAATCTTTTCAGAAACAACTGCGCACGCGTTCGTTAAATTAATTATTCGTCACTGTGAAGATAGTCACAGAACTTCTTAATATTTGACAATTACAGTCCGACAACTTAACAATTAAACAATATTTTTAAACCATATAGTCTACAGGTTCACAAATATTCAATTTACAATAAGTAATGAACAAATACAACACATTCAACACATCAACATCGACATTGACAGCGGCAGCGACAGCGAGCACTAATCACAAAACTACTTGCTGCTTGTCTCGTGTTCACTTTATAGTTTATACGTTATTTCTTATTATACAGTTGGTAGTTCTTAGTCTTAATCGCTAGAATGATTTATATAAGAAAGCATATGATGAGAATTGTTTTTTATGTCAATTATCATTACGTATATTGTATTGTATTGTTTAAGCTAGTAATAAATCTATGTAAGCACACAGCACCCATAGTGCCCACAGCACACGCTTTATTTAGTGTGATTTTGGACTTGGACAGATGACTACACACGAGTATACAATACATAGTTAAACGCTTAATTTGGTATTTATTTTCATTCAGTAGTTAGTATAGGTATCTTATCACGTATATAATAGCCTTATGGTTAAGTTATGCTTTTATTAGTAATAAACAATTTAATCCCTCTGTAACAACAAAACAGTTATATTTGAGAAAGCGAAACATGTATTTCTGTTAAGCAGTGACGGATTAAGCAGCCAGGGGTTCGGAACGCTACATATAGTTTGATCTTGCTTCATGTTCCTCTAGCACTGATTAATCCGCCTCTGCTCTTAAGTTCATTTTTTAGTTTTCCTATACTTACAAGTTTCGAGACATTTTTATAACTTTTCCGATTTAATTTTGTTATTTAAACTATATGCCCGTATATTTACATTTTCTCTTCTTAACACTATTCTAATAATATGTTTGTCTCAGTAGCATAGACACTCTCTGGATTTTTAGAAATGGGCTTGTTGTGTCTTATATCTTAATTTCTATAAAAGTGGATAAAGTGGGTTACTAAAACGTCAAATATTCAGTTATTTTTTAATAACTCCTTATATATTAAGAGATATTAACAATTAAAAAAGTCATTTTGTCTCTTTAATTATAAAAGGGATTCAACGTTGTACTCATTCCAAATGCATGTGACATCACAATCGCTGCCAACCTTATAGGTAATAAATCTCTGCTATATGTATTTATATATATAATATCAAATATTATTTACAGCTATTTCTAGGAACAATAAAATTTCAATATTATGTCTGCCATAGCAGGGTTAAATAAAATAAAAACTTATTATTTTTTGACTTGACTTGATATTTCAACTACTAACAGCTACAAAACATTACAACAGCACTGACCTACTCAACAAATAACTGACGTTAAAATGCATTTCACGTCATACAAATATGGCCGACCATTTCTAGTGCTAAAACTACAATTCAAATTTTTAATTGCTATATCTCCGTCAACATTTAGATATTTAATAAAAAAGACACGAAAATATACATTTATTAACATCAATTTCAATCAACAATTGAAAAATCGACCACTGAAAAATGAGGACACAAGCCCATTTAAAGAACTAGTGAACTAGAGTAGGGAAAAACTAGTGTTTTGTGTTATTTACTACATATTAGTTTTGTTAACAAAAGTAATATTCCGACTAATAGTAAAAGTGCAATGCATATTTTACATGTCATTTACATACAATTTTAGATAACATTAAAACACTTACAGTAAAGATTATATTCTATGTAGTGTTTACGTTTGCGTTTCGCGTGTTTCGTAATGTTTGAATGAAGAATGTTCTCAATATTTCATTCATTTCTTACACCCAAGAGCCATCTCTTGCTACTGGGATGAACACATAAAAATACTGCTTTGAAAGAGAAAATATAAAACTAATCATTGACACAGCTAGTTTAAGTAATATAAGCGAAATATTTAAATATGAAAACCAGCGTGCGAGTGTGTGACAGTACAAGCTTTATATTTTGAGTGTTGCCATTGCAACTGCATTGTTACTGCCCGCGTGGAAAGCATCTGTCACACTTGACATTTGAAGACCAACACGGTTTAAAGAACAGCTTTTGAAAAATGCTCGAAACTTTTGAATTAACTTAATACGATTATATACACGTCTAAATTTACATTATGTACTTACGAGTATAAATATTATTTTGATACGTTTTTAATTTGGAAGTTTTTGTTGATATGTTTTGGTTGATACTTAAAAATACCATTTATATATTTTGACATAATGGTTAAAGTACATGTTAAATTGGTTCCAATTTGCAAAAAAACTATAGTTGTAGTTACAATTATTTTAGGTTATGCTTAAGTATCTTAATAAAAATAAATTTGAAACAAGATGTCTTAAAATTGTTTGGCCAAAATATTGGAAATATCATTATGAGTTGTTTCTCTTTTTCTTCATATGCATAAATAAACTCAATTGGGTAGTTTCCTCAGTTTTAAACGTGTTCTATAATCAAATTGTAATTGTATTGCGACAGTGTTGTACTATCGCAGTTTAGACCTGCATTTCAAGGAGGAAAGGAAACTTCCCAATTTATTTATACTTTTAGTATTAGAATACTTGTATATTTTTAATATATCTTAGTTTACAATGTCTCTATGTTATATAAACAATATGTTTCCGAATTATATTGTGGTAATTGGTTCTTTCAATACGGTGAACTTGTTGACAAGTGTTCAAGTGTACAAGTGTACAAAGCAACGTAAGATTTCGCGTATTGAACGTCACTTTCATTGTTTCCGTTGTCTTACTTTTAGGATTCCTGTACAGAGTTGCTTAAACAGAATAATTCCGCATATGATATGTGAAGGCATAATACAGCCAGGGAGGATAAAGAATGCCCTTCGTGAAGAGGTGACATTTTAATTTATTAGGTTATAAAAATTTGAGAAGTATTAGAAAAGCGCACCCGCATGTAAAATGTTTTATAATGATAATATTAATTGAACATTTATTTTTCATGAAATTGGTAAAATAACTCTGCAGGGGATTCCAAAAAGAAAACAAATATTATTGAGTTGGTAGTTGACCTCTCAAAAATCAAGTTAAGCCGAGAATTTAGATTGGATATATAAATAATGTTTCCTTCTTGATTAAAAGTAGTTCAAACATTTAAAGAAATTACAACCTGGGACTTAACGAGCGTTTTCTGTCTCGAAATCTAATAATTTACAACAAAACTCTTGACAGTTAAATTAAAAACTATTATTATTTTCAAAATATAATAGTCCCCAAATGTATATGTTGTACGCATTCGTCAAAATTATGTAATTCCGGTTAATTATACAATATTTAATATATATTTATCATTGCAAAAGGATATGTATCATTACAATTTGTAAATGTTAATATTTATCTAGTTTAAGCAGTAGTTTGTCATTTCGCTTCTTACTTCCGTTATGTTACAAATAGTAAAAGCATTTGAAAACCTTGTCGATATAAAATAAATAAATAATATGTACAATCAATAAATTACTTGTTACATGAATAAAAATATTTCAAATATTAATCATAGCGTTGGTAGTTTATAGTTTCTGATTCACAAAAAAGATGTCGCGTCTAAAAAGTATTACAGTTTTTAAAGCGTAAACCATAGGTTTGTTTCTTAGCTGTTATGTAAACAGGGTTATTTCTTTAATGTGGTAAGTGTGTTCCAGATGGTCTAAGTTGTGGTGGGGCACCCTAATACATTTAAAAAGATTAGCTCTTTAGCTCAAAGATAAAGACATTAGCTCTATATCCAACAAAATGTAAATTATTAGATTATCATTTACAGTTTATGAAATATAAGTTTTTATAATGACTCCCCTATTTCAGATGGAATTGACAGATGTTAAAATTTGCGTAAAAATCATACCGTACGTTATTAGAATCAATGGATTTCTTGTTTCAACAGATTTACTCAAGAAACAAACCTAATATATATTACAACTTTATCTTATACGTTATCTACATAATTTTTAACATAATATTAAATCTTATAAATAGTATTTTGGTTAAAATAGTTAAACGTTAAAATATAAAGGATTTTATTTGAAAATGTTTCCATTGTATTTCAACAACTCGCCCTTATTATAGAAATCTGGAATTTGAACCAACACCAATATATTAATGTAATATAACATTAGAATATCGTTTTTGTAAACGCTGGTACGGTACCTAACTTATTGCGCAACTGGATCTTCTATAGACTAGGACTAAAGATATATAATACAAGGTTTTCAAAGTTAATAATATTTAGTGGCTTATTTTGTAACTTTTTCTCGGATGTTATAAGTTAGGAATTAAACTAATATTCAGTTGTTTGTTAATATAGACAAATAAAATTGTAGCGAAAAGGCAACTCTAGTAGCCAATATCATTAAACAAATGAATATCACACTTATCCAATTCATGACGCATTACGTCAGAGAAGAAGTTACAAAATAGGGCCCTTAGTATGTTTAAATTACGAGTCTTTCTGCATCTAGATTAAGCTAGCTAATACTCCAACTTATTAAAGTTTTGCTCAATTTGTTTTTCTATTTTTATCAAATTGATATACTGCACCATCTTTCATCAGGAAGATGAAGCCAACAACTATAATTTCATTTAAAACTGTAAATTAAATATAGTGTCTTTGCTAAAATCAGTAGATGCAGAATGACCTATAAATGTATTTATTATAAAGTTGCTTAGGGTAAATATGTTTATCGATACACAATTATTTGAATTAAATATAAAATACAATTCGCACACTCAGTGAGTCAGCAGTGTGGATGTGTGGAGCCGTCATTCTTGCATTGAATATGCATTTATGTTTTAGTATTTGTTGCACGTTGCTACGTCCTTGAAGACCCAGCCTTCTTTAGAAGTAAAACACCCAAGTTGAGTACTGAGTTTACAAACAATGTAACACTTTTATAGTAGATAATTTATTTGTTCTAAATTATACTATTTATTACAAAAAAATTGTAAACAGCTGAAATAATTGCAATATTTAACAAATGTTTTTATTTAAAGTTGAAGTTTTACTTGTATGTAAGTCTGTTACACAGATAAGAACTGATAGGCAGTCCGCACATGGGTCGACTGATTGCAAACCCTAGCCCCGAATCTGCCCGAACCGAATGAGAATGCAACTGTGTTGTTAGTGAGATAAAACACGAGGAAAGGCACACGAGTTGACTGATTGCAAACAAAACGCGAAACGAAGTTTTCAACGAAAACGAGCACGAGCCATGTCGAGCCGTGTATCGTGACTCTGTAGAATTTTTAACAATAGCAAAACAGGGGATTCTATTGTGTTATATTTGATTGTATGTATGTATTTAAATACTTTTCAATAGTATTCGTAAACCAACAATGCCCTGCGACCGAGAAATATAGTCGCTGAATATATGCTCAAAACCAGTTTAAAATAAGTTGTTTGTTTTATCTCACTCGTAAACACGTTCGTTCTTGTACTAACAACACAGTTGTAATCACATACTAAGGTCTAAGGTCTGCAACCAGTCGTGTCGTGTGCTGAGTGCCTTAGGTCGTCCACACATGGGTCGACTGATTGCAAACCTTAGACCCGAATCTGCTCGAACCGAATGAGAATGCAACTGTGTTGTTAGTGAGAGAACGCACGTGTATACATGTGAGAGAACACACACGGCACGAACGAAACTAAACTGATTTGAAATTGGTTTTGAGCGACTATGTTTCCTGGTCGCAGGGCAATTACGTTGCATGATATTGATGGTGACATCATGAGCAGAGATGTGCACAAATACTATTCAAAAGTATTTAAATACGTACATACATACAAATACCTCATAATACGACACAATAAAATCCCATATTATGCTATTGTTAAAAATTCTATAGTCACGAAACACGGCTCGACATGGCTCGTTTTTCGTTTTCGTTGGAACTTCATTGCGCGACTAGTTTGCAAACAGTCGACCCATATGCAGACGGCCTTAACCAAGGTTTACTCTGAGCGAGCCAGTGCACGTGCACTTGCACTTATAATACAGCAATGATAGCTCCACAGGTTTGCACATATCGTCAATGGTACAACTATTGCAGATTAGATACGCATACGCCGTTGTTGTACTTATTATAAAATATAACATACCTAGCTAATAGTATATATTAATATATGATTAGGATGAATATAAAATTAAATAACAAAAAACAACAATGGTCACGTCAGATACGCAACGAAGTTCCTCTCTGGTGCGTCACAAATATTAAACACCAGTGCCCATAAAGTAACAAACAAATTTAAAATAAGAAGTGATTTTGAAGAACAAGTTGGAGATACGGAGTTAACTTCAGGTGATACAACTTCAACTTCCGCCATTTTGAAAATTGATAGCAACAAATGGGAACTTAATTCAAAATTTTGGGAGTTCACTTTTTCGCTAATGTCCTGAAGAAGATGGGAGCATTGAGCCTGTAATGAGATTATTTATTATACATTTTGTTCATTTAATTATTTGCATATTTATACATTAGAATAATTTGTCACCTTTTCTCTATCTAAAACCATTTTGGGGGAAGCAGTGGAGTCATCGGGTACTCTTCCCACGAGGATGACGTTTTCATTCGTTACGTTGAAAAGCACCAAGCTGCAGGATGTCTGAAAATCAAGTAAAAACTCATAAATATCAGAAGAACTGGAAAATCATTAAATACAAGTATCACAGATTTAGATTTTCTCACGTCATTATCAATGTGCTGGCGGACAAACTCTTGAAGAGATCTGACAGCATCAAGAACACTTAGATTAGTGTGTGGTCGAAGAAGAGCTTCGTCAGTTGAACTGTATCCCAGGAAGAGGAACACTCCTCGAGGAAGGGAGTATTCACCTGCTTGTTGAAAATAGTATTAATAGTGACTGGACAAATTGATTATGATGAGATCAGATTCTGAAGTGTCTACCTGGCAGAGGTCGCATGCAGATGAATCTACCAGAGTAACAAACACAGCGGCCGCGGTAGGCCTGGTAGGCGGGAGCTGAGTGACTATAAAATGCAAAGTCTGTCCGACAGGGGACTCGTTCTACGCACAGCGTATGGCAAGAAAGGGACTCCCCTAGTCCGCAATGGCAGAGCTCGGAGCATTCCGGTTCATCCTCGCGGTACAGCTGCAACCAAAGATCACATTAGGTATCTGCCTAAATTACTAATGGGCCTTTTAGACGATTAAATCAGATCTTCAATTTTTTTCAGATTCAGATGAACTTGGCGGATCTGAACCTGAACGTATGGACCATTCTGTAGCGCTTCTGAACCCGACCCGACCCGACCCAGACCCAAACTCGGGTAGAAAACCCGACGGATCCAGGCCCGAATGCTTTTGCTGCTGTAAAACCGCTCGAGTTAAACAGCCCAAAAATTTAAAATATTTGTTCAACATTTATTTCTATACCAATATGTATATTTAACATGATAGTACCGTCACTAAGCAAATAAATCATAAAGTTTAGTAAAGGATTAGTATAAAGTATTATATATTAAAAAGGATAGTTCTATTATGATGTCGAGAGGGGCACCAGACACAAGACCAATAACAAGAAAAAACTAACAGGATGAAAGTAATTTAAGTAGCTATTTAAATTAAAAGAAATTCATAAGTTTCAAATAAGCACTTCATTGAGTTTTCCCAATGAGTTGGAAACTTGCATAAATAGCGAACATGTTATTTCTATCATCCGAATTGATTGTAAGTATAGGTCTACTAAACAGGACCTTAAAAGTTTAGCTACGCAGCTAATAAGTAGACTTTTCGCGGATTTGACAGTCAATTCTACAGAAAACTTAGATATGTTGTTAGTAGATAACAATGAAAAGATATTATCAATGGAAGAGTTAAATTTAATTTAACAAAACCGGTAAAACCAAACAATTCGGTAAAACCTGTTGTGAGTGCTGTTATAGAGGCTGAGGATTTTGCAAAATTGAAGCAGGAGCTTACCCTTTTTAGGAATAAAAAATAAAGAACGCTTAATCCAGATAAGCTTTATGACGCGCTATGCACGATCAAACCAACTTCGACGGGTAATGAAAGAACATTCTGCAAATTTTTGGCTCCAAATTTAGATCGTCATTGGGAGATAAGTTTCTAAATGCTTTGGTATTCCTTAAATATCATTATATTAGATCTAGTAAAATGAAATAAGTTGTAAAATTATAATGTAATTACTTAAATAATACGACCCGGATCCGTCGAGTTTTAAAAATATTGGACCCGGCGGGTATTAAAACCCCGGCAGATTTGGCAGATTTAAAATCGAATCGTCTAAGGGGCCTTTTAAAACAATGATTTTGAAGAATGCAGGATTACTTACTCGTTTGCTTTTCCCTTCTCGAATGTACTGATCCGACTGATAGGGTCTTTGAACTACGCAGAATCCTGTTGGATAAAATAATTAGTGATCTACCAATATCTAACACTAGTAGCAGATAGTTAAACTAATGGTAACTCTTTAATAACGATAACAATAATCTATTGTGACAGAAACGTGATCTCATATTTTTTATATTTGTCGAAGTCGAGGTATAATTTCTTAGGTAAACATTTCTTAGCTTATGTTGTAATAGCATAAGTAAGTACAAATATTTGTACAAGTGTTGCGCTTACTTGGTGGAATCGTCGTCGTGGTCGTAGTGGGGGTGGTGACTTCAACTGTCGTCGTCACAGTGGTGGTTGTAGCTTTAGGATATGCTTCAAATCCTTTAATTACTCCAAACCCTCCCAATTCAATCTTATGTTCAGGAGGGGGTGGAGTTGGCGGTAATTTCTCAGTACGTTGTTTTACCTAAATCATTAAAATAAAATATGACAATATAAAAAAAAGATAAAAAAAACGCAAATTCTGTAACACACGGACAGTAACACATGGAAAAAAACGGCGGAACTCTTGCCGCGCAAATATTTATTATCATCTGATATTTACCGGCAATCAAATTAGAGGAGAAAATGAGAAATGCTGAAGGCGAGATCCTGAGGAAAATAAGGGAGAAGGTTAGAGAAGAGGGTGGAAAGGGAGGAGCAAAAAAGAGGTAGGAATATTTTGAAAGGAACGGAATGGCGACAGAGGAGGCAGAGAGAAGAAGAGAAAAAACACAAATGTGAGCTAAGGAGCAGAGACAGAGAGATTCAACAGCAGGAGAGAATGGAAAAAATATACAATAGCAAATACAATGAAAGATACAAGAGGATTTGGGAGAGAGAGAGAGAGATACCGGAATACATACGAAAAAAAGACACAAGGAACATAAGAAGAGAAGATTTAGATTGGGAAACGAATAGAAAGGCAGCAGATACTGGTAAAATAGAGAGGAAAAGGATGTGCAGGGCGTGAGGGAGAGAAGTGAAAAGAAGATTGTGCAGCTATTAAAAGGAGGCAGTGAAAGAACGAGGAAAGAGAAAGAATAATAGAGTAGAAACAGGTGGGAGAGTAGCAGGAAGAGGAAAGCAGTAGGAGTTTAAATTTATCTGTCTTGTTTGTATTTTTATTTTGTCTTTTGGAAGGAGTGATATTGAGTAGATAGAATAAGGATCATAGAATGTAATTAAGCACAATGATATGTAATTTAGTTATTTAAGGCGAAAGAATGCAGTGCCTAATGGCACTGAAAAACATTAAAAACAACAAAAAAAAACATTAAAAATAAATAATATAATAATAAATATCTGATATTTACCGATTCCTCCGTCAATGTCATCGGAGTCGCATGTAGCGGAGTCAGTTCTGGAAGAGTCACGGGAATTATTGGTGGCACAGTTGATGTTGTCGTCATTTTAGCAGCTTGTTCTTCTAATCTTCTAATATGAAAATCTTTCTGGGATTCAACTATAATTCGATATTTAGTATATTAAAAAGGGTTCAAGGGTAAATTGTTGAAGAGGGATTTAGTTTTTGCTTACCAACGCAAGGATTCACCCATAAAAGTCTTTGCCACCCTAAACAGTCATAAAGCTGAGATAAATCTGTCCCTTTACATGCACAAGATGATCTTAACTCAGTTCCTAAAATACCCAACATGGCCGCTCGACATTCAGAAGGTGGCCCGGCACATTTTTTGGTCACACTGTCAACAGCGCAGGACTGCTCGTAAAACTCTAAACGCCCCCTGTGATCAAATCGAAATTTATTGATAGTTTTAATCGTTACGGATAAATACCGTAATCGTGTAGACGATTTGTGTATGGACGATGGACGAGTACCTCAACTTGAGGTAGCACACAATCAGCATAACCACTTACTTGCATTCTTTGTCTTCACGACAATACTCGGCAAGGGAATGACAGGTGGGCACTGGAAGGGCTGCGGAGCCAGTAGAGGACTCCTGGCGTTGAGCACATACCGGGTGCAGTTTCTCTTGTGCGATCATACAAGCGTCTTGCTTGTTTTCAGTTTTCCTTCAAAATGTTTTCATATATTATAACACTTTTTGAAGTTAATAATCTTTAATATTTAACATTTTAAAGGTATGCGAGGCCTTTGTATGTTTTAATTATTTTAACTGGTAAATATTGTCAAAAAAATTATTACTTGTCAATAACATTTATCAATTGTATTTTCGATACCACGAGTATATTCAAAAAAACCGTGAGTTGTGTACGAAGACTTAATCGAACGTACAGTCCCGGATTTGGGGGAGGGCAGGCGGGGTTACTGCCCCGGGGCTTCCACAAGAGAGGGCTCCCCACAATAGAGATAAATACTATACATTTTTGAAAGACTTGACGTAAAAAAATTGTTCCTTTTATTCGGAAAATAATTAGGGGCCTCCGCTTCTTCGTTGCCCCAGGGCCCCCACACCTCTAAATCCGGCACTGCGGGCGTAAACCATGTATCTATTAGATCATGTAAAGTTACACTGTAAAAAAAAATTCGTTAGACGCATTTTTCTTAGGTGAAGGCTGCACTGCGAAAAAGATTAGCGCTAAAATAATAATAATAAAAATATAAAAATTAATTTCCGTGCGACTTTTAAATCAGCAGAGTGCGTGTACATTTATATGTTTTTATATGATTGCATTCTTAGTCTAATGCCGGTTTTACACTAGAGAGACAAATCAACAAAACACGAACAAAAACTGTTTTTCTGAACAAAAACACCAATGTTTTGTAAAAACTGAACAGTTCTTAAAACATTTTTGTCTTTAAAAACTGTTTTAGTAAACAAAACACATTCCCACATGGAGTCATTTTTCGTCACTTGGTTTGAACACGCACTTTTGTTCTTTGTGAACATTTGCGCTTGTCAGTTGTTTATCATTTGGCTCATTTGGTTCAACCATATTTTGGAATATGGTATTTTTCTTAGCGATTTTAGGTCCTACCAAAATAATTAACAGTTCAAAATCAGTACTTGACATTCTTGTAAAGTTGTGAGAGGAGGATCTTAATGCTTCATTTAACCCAATGTCGTCAGTACTTAAAACATGCATAATTCTTCTGTGCCATAATGAACTCTCCTTTTCAATAGAGAACTGACCCAATATCTTCGTTTTTTTCTAATTGGTATCATTATATAGTCGAACATTTTTATGGACACACAGAAAAACACTAGAAACAAAACCAGTCCATTCAATGTGAACAGTCTGCCTTCGAAAAACAGAACTATTTTAAAATAAAAGAAAACATGTTTTTGTTTTGTTTTTTGAAAACAAAACTGTTTTCGAAACTGTCTCTTTGGTGTAAAACCGGTATAAGAAAGAGATTTCTAAAGAATTTCTTCGACCAATGTCTTTACAGTGTAGTCATTATTTCGACCTCAGTTTAATTTAAAGACTTATTCACAGTTATTCTACATTTTAACCAAAATTAATATTTGTATATATATTAAACCTACTTGCACAAACAAAATGCAATTTCCAAGCTCCAACTTAAGTCAGGAGTCCTGTAGAAAGCTTGCAGAGCCTCCATACATGCATTTCTACTGCATCGAGTCATATCACAGTTGAGTAATACTGGTTGCAGCGCAGTACGGCAGGTGCCATTGTTGTTGCAGCTGTTCAAGGCGGTGTGGCACGTACTCTGAAAGGTTTCCTTCCATAATTGCAATTTTCTTACAATTATACTGGGGTAAAAGGTAAACATAAAAACAAATACACACTCATGAATATGCAGGGTGTTTCAAAAAATGTTTTACTTGAGAAGTAACAGATTTTATAACGAGTGCGGTTTGAGACTGCATAAGTTGGCGTAACAAGAGCCGAATTAACCTAAACAGTTAAGTACATATAGCGATACACGTGGCCGAGAACGTTGACGCATGACAACTGTGTCAGAGCTATATTTTCTGGGTTTGGTTGTATCAAAGATGATGATGTGAGAGTTCACAAATATCTTAAAATTATTAGGCAGTGATGTAGCTCACATATACGAGGCTATAATAGTAGCAGTTCGTCGGTGATAGCATAGGAAATAGGCCGACGGTAAATAAATATATTAAAAAAAAAACAGTTTACAAATTACAATAGATTTTATATATAATATAGTTTTATTTAATTCATCATTTGAAAATCGGCATGAACTTTGCAAAAAATATATTATCGTCTTCTTTCGCTAACCGAAAACGTAAATTCTGGTTATTTTTTAAATTGACAGAGTGATGGATGATATTAGGTATTACGATTGGATAAATAATTGGAGCTTTTGAAATCATTATAAAAAAATGTTTTTAATATACAACTAAATATGCCTTTAATAATCTACTGTTCAAGTTAGCTTCTTTTCAACATAAAATACAAGAATATGTATTGGCTAATTGGGCGACGCACTGAACTAAACATTAAAAACAAGCTGCTTAGATATAAACAAGTGATAAAGCCAGTGGACGTATGTAGTGCAACTCTGGGGTTGCTCCAAGAAATCGAACGTTAAAGAAATCCAAACGTTCCAATATAAAGTTATGCGAGGAATAGTTAATGCATCGTGGTATATTCGCAATGACGACATACATAGAGACCTGAAGATTAACACAGTCGGAGAAGAAATCAAAACTATAGCAGAAAAGTACGAATTGAGATTTCGTAACCACGAAAACATCGCCGTGACGCAAATGTTGCTTGATAGTAGGCCTGTCTCAGTATGGGACCGTATTTAAGCGACGGCGTATTCGGACGTAAATCGGCGGTTTGGATGAGCTACAAAGCAAACCGCCTATGTGTGTCACAGATGTATGTAGTCGTGTATTAGGGGGTGTATTGGAGTTCTTTAACACTTATATAATTTATCATGAGAGCAAACTTTAACTTTAATTTTTATCGATACACTACTGGTATTAAAGGGACTTTAGCATTTATTATATATCTGAGTTCTGGTGGGCGTCAATTTAAATTTAGTTCTATCCTATTGGTATGGGCATCCGTGCCCATGATTCACTGAAATACAAACATAAACTGCATGCAGAACATACCCATGTCGCCGATAGATTTCATTTGACCGCGTATTGCAGCGTAATAACAAGCGATGTTAGGTATTCCCTCCAGTCTGACGCGGCTGTTTGCATTTACAAAGGTTCGGATGGATATCGTTGTAGTATTGGTAACGCTTGGATAAAATTCGCCTTTATTCGGTTCTAATGTGCGAGGTAGTGCCGCCCGTATTCGGACTGCTTTGTAGCGTGCAGTCTGAGAGCTCCAGAGCGATCTCATTACATTTACATGGTTCGGATAGGTAAAGCGTAGTAGCCCGAATACGTCCGGCAGAAATTCGTTTAAATACGGTGCCATACTGAGACAGGCCTAATGATGTTCAAAGACTTCGCAGGACTAAACCCTCGGACCTACTAATCTAATCATGTAGAATTGTTCATTGGAGCAATCTCTACCATACCGTGTAATTATAGAAATGTAAGAACCTAGATAAGTATATCTACACTTAGTTGTAGTATTATAAAAAAATAAAAAAAACTTGTAGCTAAGCTAGTAAGGTTCGTAAATGCGGGACTTCGACGTAGGGTTAGCAAAATCGACGTATGTCCGTGCTGGATATACAAAATGCGTTGCTAAAATGATTTTTCTTTCTTTTAGTAGGCTCATTTTAGGGCACCATGTCTTTACAAATACGTACTTAAAGAACTACAAACGTGAAAATGTATACTGAAAAAACCTGCGCTTACCTGAAATGTGATTCTCGAAAGCTCGAAATTTAAGTCAGATTTTTCGGCATCGTTGGCTCCAACTGAAAGGTATAACAATATAGATACAATTACTCTTAGATACATTAGTTTAGATACTAAACAACAGTCAAATAATAATTAACGGAAATACCGATGAATCTCAAAATAGTCACTTGGAAACTAAACGAATGGAATATTTCTGCTCAGAGGAAGAATGTTTTGGGCCTTTCTAAGCTAAGTGAAAAGCGAGACTAGGGTTGAAAAGTTTAAGTTAATGTGAGTAACGAGGGCACAAAATCGGATCAGCGGTCAGCGGTATAAATAACATTGAAAAGTAAAATAAGTTTATTAAGTCCCATACTCTACACATAATTTTTTTAATAATCGTTCGAATCTAATACGATTCCTATACGATTCTAATATGATTCTTATACGATTCTAATACGATCCATTTCGATTTGTACGAATCTCAAACGATTCTTATAAGTATTGTTTATAGGGTATAAACACTTCATTATAGAAAACGTTGCAAATGTAGGAGCATGACGAATTTGAGTTATGTAAAGTAAACTTTCTGATTATGACGTCATTAAGAACGGCTATTAATGAACTAAAGTATCATTCCCACTCACTGCTTTAATTTAATTTTTATTTTGTATTTAATTTAAATTGTCTAGCATATGATAATACACGTAGTCATTCACAGTACCATTTTTAATTTAATTTATTTTTTAAGTTTTCTTAGTTTTTTTAGAACCTAAAAATGTCCAATGTTTTAAATTAAAAATATTAAATTAAGAAAAACTATATTATATTATAACCTCCAAAATTAGACAATCTGTCAAAATGCCGTAGAATTTATATTTAAAAAAAGTTCAATGTCAGTTTGTCAAAAATAAAGAAATAAAAATAATTTCTATTACTAATTGTTATTAAAAACAGCAATTTTAATTATTTCATCTTCTTTTCAACTGTCGAACTGTCAAAATTTATATTACTAGAGACGCATGTGCACCAACTAAATTAACTAAACTCAAATTGAAACACGAATGTGACAAGGAAAGCCTAATCTGAAAACCTGAAATCAAGCTTAAAATATTAGATAAAAACAGTAAATTAAATATCAAAACAGTGAGTGGGAATGAGGCTTTACGGTAAATTTTGTAATAAATATTAATTGTTTATTTTCCTATTGACTGACTAAATTCACGTGTGTGGTTCTCCGAAGCTAATAGAATCTGAAGGTCCACTAAGTGAAACTAGGTATTTTCCACTGTGTTGAATTCTATAAAACCACAGTAATTACTTGGGTGAAAACATAGCGCAGTAATAATGATTTTCGGCTCTGAAGAAAATCTAAAAGCAAAGACTTTCAAATTTAATATTCGTAAAGGAAAGATGCCGTGGAAAGATAGATCCAACGGCGGCGATTAATTGAGCCACTTTCTTTGAGACACTCTGTATTACACCATATCATTTTCTCTCATAAACTGGAGTCACGAAATGAATCATCCTAAAATGAAAAAAAAAACTAAGTCTGGAGTAATAATTAATGATTTCAATTTTGCAAGTTATTATTATATAAAAAAAATTAAATTTTGCGTGGAAATAATAAGAAGATAATATTTTAATTTAAAACTGTCCGGTGTGGAATTGACAGTGACAGAATGATCATAAAATGCACCACTTGGAAATGTCGTTGTTATCGTCGTCTGTCTGCTAAGAAGGCTGTAGGTGTTCGTAAGGTACGAGATGGTGTTACGAGATCAAGCTAAGAAAAATTAAAATAAAAACGTTTAATCTGCCAGCATTTTATTAACACTGCTATAATATTTCTAATAGTTTCTTGAAATTGTATTGCTTTCATATAATGTTTGTTTAAAAAGATTTTATTCTGGCACTTTAAGATTTACTTATGGCAAACAACAAATGTTGCATTTATTTTCTTGACCTTACGGGGGGTGGGAGGTGGTTCAGGTTGCAATTTCTTTTTTATTTATTTATATTAATGTACAATATATTAAGTTTATTGTGTGAAAATTTGAAGTCGATTGGTGTAAAATGTTGGAGATTTAAGTCTCTGGTCTAACTTTTAAGCGATCCTTTTGAAATTTTGCTCTTCACTCTTTCTTTACATAAGCGTCGAGATAACGCTGTCGAGATGTTTGCTTTTTTTAGTTTAACGTATTTTAAAATAACAAAGTTTCTGATTTCTTTCATGAAAAATCGGTACTTTGATTCTAAGTGCTGCAAAAAATTCATGAAAAATCATTAAAAAAAAACTTTACAGGGTTACCTGCAGAAACTTATCAGCTAATGAAATCATTTTGATTTTTCGATTTCATATAATCCAGTGATGAGTTATGAGTGACACCGCAATGTTACTTTATTTTGTGAAGTCATTTCTTGATATTTATTTATGAAAATTTCACAAAGTATTCTTTAAATGTTATTTTATCATGTAGTAATTATAGAAATAATTATATATTAACTGTGTTGTCTAAAAACATTATCGAAAATATGATTTTTTTATACCGATTTGACGTAACACCCCCCATTTAAAATAGAAAAGTTTTTTTTGTATTCCATTGCAAAATGACTGTTGTCTTCTGAATGTAACCGTTGTTTTTTTGATGAAAATAATATCCTGTGTATCGAACCCCCAAAAAGAAGTGCAAAATTAGGGCAACATTGTTTAAATAGATCATCTACAATTAGGTAAAAGCCTAATTAGTTTTTAATTAGAGAAAGGTCTTTTATGGGTGTAAAAACAATAAAACAGGTAAAACAACGTTATGTATTTCTATGTAAGAACGGTCGCACATTGAACACACGATTTCCTTATTAAACCATGTAAACTTATGTGCAGTGTAAAATGTTTTTATGTATCCTATATTATAATGTCCCAGGTGTAAATTTATATTCTTATATGTTTATATGTTTGGTTCGAATTTTGTATGGTAGCTTGAAAATGGCTCCAGGGAAGTTTTGGAAAATTTCCTATTTAGTAGAGAAAAAAATTCTGAATTTCCTGGAAACCCGTATTTTTGGAAAAACTGGAAAAAATTGGGCTCTTTTTGCTATATAACTTTGTATTCGTAAAAGATAGAAATGTGAAATGTCAAAACATCGAAATTTAATAAAAGGGGCCCTGAGAATATTCGGTGGCCCGTTAGGAAACCTTGGAGAAAGTTTACATTTTGGATTGTGTAATAATTGAATATAATATTTAAAAAAAAAAAAATTCAAAATTTTAAAATTTTATTTGGTGGCACGGGGGCGGTATTGCCGAGGGTAAAAATTGTGCTAGAAACTTGAAATTTTTTATATAGGCTAACTTTGGTACCTAATTTTCGAATCGAAAAAGAAAATCCCAAATTTTGAAAAAAAGTTGGTCAATTAACGAATAAATTGAAAATATTTTTTATTTTGTTGAAAAAAATTAATTTTTTTAGTCAGTTTATATGAAAAATTATTTGTTTTTATATATAAATTTTTAATTTGTTAAATATTTCAGTTTAAAAATGGAATTAAAATTTGAAATGAAATTTAATGCACATACAAAAGACAGTCGTCGCTTGCGACGGCGGTACACGCTAGTAATACATATAAATATAGATAACAATAAAAGTAATAGACAACTAGTGGGTGTACTGTGGGGTACTGTGAGTGACCGACCCATCCACCTTTAAGTTATTAATTTAAATTTTTTCACTTGATTGACATGTCAATTTCCATATTTCAAAATATAAAATATCTCCATAAATATATTCTGAAAACGTCAAATACGATATTGATTTTTATTTTTTATCAATAGGATTTTTATTTACGAACTCGTGAATTACTAAATTGTTCTATGCGCTTCTAAAGATCATTACTCAGTAATTATTGATCTTCAATTACACTTTGTATCCAAAGGAATACGTTTTGTGAGGCTCAGAGAAAGTGGTTGATGTTTGGAAATTTAACTCTACTTGTAAGAGAACTTTAACAGCGGTTCTGAATTCAATGGAATAAGGTGTTCAAATATTTTCATCATTTTATGAAAACTACGTGATTTTTAGCACAACGCAAATGTATAATATTTGTTTGTGTGTGTGTTTCTTTGTAATATACATACACTATACAGTAATGTTTGCATAATTTCTTAATTTTGGTTACAAATAATTTCGTAATTAGAATAAATTAGTGTAACATTCCCGCTAACCGTTGGTCAGTGGGCCTTTCAACAGAATCGTTTGAAGATGTTTTGCATATAATCTGGCTTCTCCCTCATTTTAAACACCCCCCTCCCTCCAACCTTACCGACACTTGGTCCTTTTCCAAATTCAACAAAATATGTAGCAACGTTGTAGTATAAATGTGTTACAATTTGTGTCCCTCAAGAATTTAATTACTGGGATATAACTCATGTATCCACGGTACTCCACACTCCACACTTAACACTACAGACTGCGTTTTGCGTTTGGCGTTTTGAGCTTTGTGCTCAACCGCTGTTGTACCTTTTAATGTAAATTATCCATGGACCAAGATGGCCAAATCATGTTGAACATGTTCCCTGTTAGTTTTTAATGCAAAATGTTTCAAATATTGTGAACAGCCTTTAATCAGGAGGGTCAAGAGTGTGATTATCATTTCTAATGCACGAACTTTCAGTTGTATTGCTAAAGGTGGTTACACGGTTAAACTTTGGCATTATTTACGTCGGAACACTGACCAGAGATATTACAATTGCATTCTGGTCAGGTGAGTTAACGGTATATATTAGTTATAGCTACTTTCATTGTAGTGTGTGTAGTGCAATGAGTACAAGGCTCGTCTGTCGGTGGAACAGTGACCATATACTCATGGACTCCATAGATAACGTTGTCAGGAATAACAGCCAACACAGTGGATATTTGGAGCTGATAGAACTCACTGTGCAGAATGTTAAGTTATTATAAAATTAGATATAAAGGAGGAATAGAATATTTTAATAATAAACTTTAAATGTCATTTCTTTGATTTCAGGTAGGATAGTATGATTTAAGTTAAAAAGTGTAATTATTATAATGTGTATGTGACTTACTAAAATAAAAGTTTTTAATTTCAGAAGCAACACATAAGTTTGATTAAAAATGTACAATTCCTAATAAAACCTCCTTTTCCTTTTAAGAGCCTTAAAAGCCTTTTAAGGATTTTAAACATTAAATAAATATATTTCGATGCATATAACATATTTGAAATGATTTAGATATTTTTTGAGATTTTTGTGTGCGCTATTTTTATAAATCTATCTTTTGTTTCTCTTTTGGTTTATTTATAACGGATTATTTAAGTATCAATCCAGAAGTAGTTAAAAGCTGGATCAGTCTAACATGACGCATTTCCATAGGTTGTCCTGTTGGTTCTGTTGATGTAAGGAAAGGCAGATTATTACGTGGTTCTCTGAATCTGTCTTAGTTGATATTCAATCTATACAAGCGTTACAAATTCTTGACGTCAACTTGATTTAATTCTTAATGTAGCAATGAAGATCGACCTGACGCCAACGCCGACACCGACACCGACACCAAGCGCTGTCGTCTGGCGACATTCGGCAAGTAACAAATGTCAAATACCGTACCGAATCTCCTTACGCTTGTAAATGCAAAGATCACCTTTTAGTAATGGTAACGCATAATGATTTCCTCTACTTCTTCCATTATAATAGAAGTGGGAAGCCTCCAGGTCCCTTCTCACACCCTTCCATCCACAGCAGTCCACGCTGCTGCCAATCAAACGTTGAATTACTGAATGTGTAAAAGGGTTCTCGGTTTCTCCATTCAGAAATGAGAATGTATAACATTAAAAATACCCTACGACTACTATCACTGCCCTTTCCTCCTACCCCTTTCCCTTTCCTGTGTGACGTCATCAAACGACAAAGGGCTTCAGGAAATATACTGTCCGGTAAATTATTTATAATATTTAAAGGGTCACTTACCACTATGCGTTGAATAAAAGTCTCTTTATTCAATTTAAGTGCGGATTATTTTTGGATATATCGTATATTTGATAGACTCTTGTATTTACGAGAATATCGTTCAGATTTCAGGGTCATAATCTTTCAGCCTATGTAATGCGATTATCTTTCCAATAATCTAAAGGGCACGCATTATAGAAATATGAGTGGTAGAGGCTTACGCACACGCACACACACACACAGCCTCGACAGTCCCAAATCTGGACAAGTTTATTTCCGTAATGAGTATACGCGTGCTAAGTTTTTCTTTTTTCAATTGTTTCTCAGATGTGTTAAATACCCAGTACACAATTTGGTGAAGTGTCCTGTTTTGGACGTTTCTATCACTATTACACTTCAATTACAGTTCGTATCAACTTTATCTTCATTTCTATCCCGAGAAGTGGAGTGGTTTCGCCATTTACAGTCAATAAAATAGACATTTCATAAGAACGACTGTGAGAAACTGAACTGTAAATGAACTCTTTCATGTCAAAAAAATCATACGCATCTTCAATATGATATTAAAGCGACCTCAAAATGTTTACTGGGTAGTATTCTGCAAAGTAATGCTCTGCTATTCCTAGATTATGATTATAACAAGGCGCCTTTCTCGTAAAAACATTTGTTTGTTTTGCTATTGACCACCAGTTCCATTCTTCCATCGAGTCATCGTTTATACTCTTGGGGACTTTTCACGGGTTATGGCTATTCTTTAGTCTGAAGAACCAGGGCAGAAGATGTCACCATAAGCTAATAACTAATAAATGCAAATATAATAACTGCTTCGAAATATATTTACATAGCAATTTAGGTTACAGACATCAGTCAGATGATCATTCATTTGCAAATATTTTATTCTATGTTCTCTGCGAGAATGGCAGATTCTTTGTCAATTCGAGGTCTTGTTACCTAAATATAGTTTAGCTTACTTTACTTTCTATCTGGTCACCACTATCTAATTTGTCACTTCGAAAGGTGAAAAATAATCTGGCAAATACAGTTAATATTGAGAATGCTGTATTCTATGTAGTAGAAGACACAGAGGCTATAAGTTTTCTCTCAGGAATCTATTCCAACTACTGATGCGTGCTTGTATATCAGAAAACTTCAAATATAAAATTTACTTTTTTATTTTTATTTCTATAACAATTTTAAATGAAATTAAACTACTGTAATACAAAATAAGGCAATGTTATGATTGAAATATTCAATAAGCCTGCAGCAAAGTCGAAGTTAGTCATATACGAAGAAATACGAGTAGACGTAAAGCACATAGAGGCTTGCAAATGGATCGTTGAATACAGGTTACACAGGATAAAAATATGTGAAGATATTAGTGAAATTATTACCGTAGACCGTGTAGTCGCAGTATACCTGTGCTACGGGCTTGATTGTAATTTCGTCGAAAGAATTTGATCGCAAGTCGCAACAAATGAAAGTCTTTATTCATGAAACCAAGTAAATAAAAGGCTTCTTGTATAGAAATAGAAGTTAAATAAGTAAAGGAGTGGTTAAAAATATAATAAGAGGAGATATTCCGATATGCATCTGAAAAAAACAAGATGGAAGTTCTCGTTTATTTTTCATAAATGTGAAATATCATCACAAATAATAAAAGAATGTTTGTAACAGGAATGACGTGACAAATTTCGAAAACGAAAGTAGCCGCATGAGAGTCTCGGCCTTGTACTCGTATGTTCCACGCTCTACGCTCCACCTCCTGGGGATGTTTGACATATGTTCAGCAGCGTGTCGTTGTGTCGATGGTGTAGCAAGTTCATAAATGTCGCACACCACACGAGAACGTCTTGTACATCTTGAACGTCTTGTCATGTGCGAAGCAGTGAAGAACGCTAGACAGTCGACAGTAGACAGTCTACAGTAGACAGTCGGTACTGACAATGAATAAATTGCTTTATTGACAAATATTGTATTTGCATCACTTTCAAAGGCGTAGTTAGAACTGAACGTAAACAACTTAATGTCATAATGTTAATACTCGTAAACAAGTTTAAGGCCTTTACCTAAGCATGAGAGATCTGACACTTATCGGTATTTATCGGTAGAACTAACTACTCGTCGTCGTAGTTACTGTAAGTGGTAGTTGTGTGTTGAATTTAGAATATGAAAGAAATACATCACCGCCGACACCGCTGACAGCTTGACAGATGTCTGACGATATATTTCTAGAAATATCACTGCAAGGAACTACGTTTCAGCGGGGATCTTCGGGGGTGGAGTAATGGGAGTGGTAGTGGTGGTTTGTAGGTCAGTAGTCTGTTTGGAAGGATGGAGAGTCAGTGTATTAATATGACAGATAATGTGATAATGGTAATACTTACCGCCCTCAGTCGAAAACCTGTTTGGAATAAAATAATGAACACATAGAAATGAGCAAAAATGAATTGAATAATAATCGTCCACAGGGTCGAACCAAGGTCAGACTGAGCACTTGTGGTATTGTCATGCATTTGGGTTCTCTTGCTCGATCGCTTGCTGCTTGCTCGATCGCTTGCTACGTGCCGATTAGAATTAATAATAAAATGTTGGTGCATCAATCCGGTGCACAATCAAACTCACTATTGCATGAATATGTTGAATGATCTCTATATGCAAGGCAAAACGCTAGAACTAAAAGTTGGATACTGAGTGATGCTGTTAACGCGGAACTGTTAACTGTTAAGGGCTGTTAAAATAAAGGCCCGAGGTGGGGCGGGGTGGGGCGGAGCGGTCGATAATTGTTTGATAATGTCACGAACAAAAACACACTGGAGTTCAATTGGGATATTTCTGTCTCAAAATAATGACACAAATACATTCACTTACAATCTCAGTTCCAATGTGCTTTAAAAGGGTAGACAAAAATATCTATAGGGTAGGTTGAATAGTAGGGGTTGAGGTGTGTTGAATAACTCGGGGTTGAAAACGGAACCCTTCGCATCCTGAATATTTTAGCAATGTATAATGTAGTTGATTTATTTATGTTTTATGCGTTGAGATGTCAATATATACATTTGTCTGTATCAATTTTCAATACAGCCTTCAGCATTCACATCGACAAGGACTCGACATCGTCCGTGTCGCTCAACTCGCTCAACTCGCTTGAACGGCTTACACTAATTCTCATGATCCAGGTAATGTGAACAGTGTCAATTTCAACGTAAGCGACGTGTTACAATTAGAGAATATGGTAACTCCACCTGCATACGAATATGTAGAACGTTGAAAGTGCTACAACTCTGTCTAATGATAGAGAATAAACGAACGGTTGGACGGGACCATCTGATGATGAGGGTGCCAGCAAGTGAAGTTACTAACAGTTCTTAGTATAGTCGACCTTCTAACAAGGGACAAATTTAAACTTATGGGAAAACTAATTTTATCTGGAGACAATCGAAGGGAATGTAAGAAAGGAATACCTACTTTGGGTAGATGCTTTGTGGCCGTGCGATCGTGGCGCGGTTATACGGTTAGCCTCTTCGTCAATGTAAGAGCCGTTGAAGTGCCTTCGTAGACCGTCCACGCCAGCGACGTGCCCGCCGTGGGCGCTAAGTTGGATCGCAGGGCTCTGGCCCAGAGCTCCATGTCCCCAGCCATGCCCCATTGGGCCCTGTGAGTCTACGAGAGGATTCTCTACCTGCGACTCTATGGCGAAGTCTGCATCCATAGAGGAACCGTTTTCCGGTGACATCACCTTAACTGAAAGTCAACGCGACGTCAGCCAGGCTTCACTCGGGGAGAGTCAATATGCGAGCTGATCGGGACGAAATTCTCGATCACATTTAAATGAATTTCATTATTTGCCGATTAACAATTAATTGAATAAATCAAAAATTTCGTCCCGAAATGCATGCTTCAAGCGAACAGTCGATTCTGTGTTGGTGCACGAAACGATTTACCGTGGTCATGGTCATGGTCATCCTGCCGCAATGCCGCATAAGAATGCCGAATAAAATGCCGAATGTTATGAAGCACAATCTGCCTAGAGTACCGTCTATGCTATACATCAACCAACCAACCAATCAATCAATCAATCAATCATCAATCAATACGAGTAGTGTGTGTGTGAGCTGACTGACATAACAATTGATAGCAGAGTGTTAGACATAGATAGTAAAGTATTGATTACAGTTATTGAAGATCGACAGAGAAAGTTGAGTGCATAAATGAAGTAAAGGTCAGTTTGAACGTACGAGCAAGCAATGAATGTACAACGTAATGATGCGAAATGACCACACCACAGTAGTTCGGATAACGGGCACAATGGATCATGTCTCGGACAGGTATCTGAGGTATCTGGAATCTAGACGAGGCTCACCAAACGAGAGTGACGACTCCGGATACTCTGAGCGCTCCGGTAGCTCTGGAGGCTCCGGGAGGGCCTCTAGATCGTGCAAGTCACTATCTATCCATGTGCTAGTGCCAGTGTCAGTGCGAGGGGTGCGATAGGTGCCGAGGGCCGGGCTGTGCGATGCAAAGGCGAGCGGCATTCGAGGGCGACTGGTCGGAGGAAATAAGAAATAAGGATAAAGGTTGGTGGGTGGATACCAGAAGTGCTTGAAATACCCCATCTCGGGATCATAAGGATACAGTGCAGAATCCGTGCCCGATAGGTCAAATGATACAGGAAGTACGTCTGAAACACAAACACAAATATGTCGCTCTTTGTCGCGTCCTAGTTTCGCCTCCTAGTTGAGATCCGACTGATGAAACTACGCTGTGAACTAGAGAGCATGACGTCACATTTAAATATCTGATCAGCATCATACCGTCATGTTCCCTAGCACTGACGATGATTGCCTTGTCCTGACCATCGTATGGGCTTACCACCGCGCTGTGGGTGGTAACGCCGCCGACGGATCTATTGAACAATTGTGCACAAATATTCGAACTTTCATACTTTACACTACAATGAAATTCTCGGAATTACTTAACGGCGCTGGAAATATTTGGTCCAGTATGTTAGTTCGAATATTGTATTGTATTTCATTAACAACTTAAAAGCATGACACACATATGCACAGGGCCCAGGAAATGTACACAGGAAACAATAACTACAACAAGACAATGAGGCAAAGAAGCCAAAGCCAGCGCTAGCGCAAAGTACGACTATGCAAAGAAATCGCTGTAGTAGTGTGTTGGTGTAGGTGTTGGCCGTTAACGGTTAACGGTTAACGGTTGAATGCTCTTTTTGATGTGTTGTGTAAATAAAAAGTTTTTCAAGAAAAACTCATTAGAAACCCCTTGTGGTTCAGCTACGTAATAAACACATTTATGAATAGTGGCGTATGGTGTATGGTGCATAGTGAGGTGGGTGAACTGGGTGAGAGGAGGTGCATTGTTAATATGGCTATGTTGGATATATGAATGTAAAGATGATCTAGTTTGGAGAGAAATAAATAAAAAATATTTAAGCGCTGTTAAAGTAGAAAAATCATATCATAGTTCAATTATATAGTTACATAAAATATCTACATTTGATCTAAAGCGAACATTTGCAACTAAAGCGCAACTACTCGACACGAATAGTATAATACGAATACGAATACGAATATTAATCTACATCGAATACTGAACACACTCAGAAGCTCCAGCCAATACTACTGTTACACCAGATGATATATATGGTACACCGACACGAGTATGGTATACAGTATACAGTATACTCTGATTCAATGACGCAACACTAAACCGTAAATAACGGGTACAATTTACCATTTACACAAACTCTATTAGTTACAAACGCTACTTACGTACAATAGTATAATAGGTTAGTAAATATATAAATGGGGTAATAGGGTGTTCAACGGGTAAGTTCAAATTTTGTTTACAAATAAAATACACACTATTTTATATAAAAACTGATGAATTGGAGACCATTTTACACGTTGATCTCCCAACCTTGGAACCTTAGGGTCATCCATAAATTACGTGACACAAATTTACTGCAATTCTGACCCGTTTCCGTTCTTATCACACCATGTCATATTTTGCGGAACATTTTAATTAATAATTTCTTAAAAATATTTTATTGTTTTTAGAATAAACTGTTTCTTTCTTTCTTTACGTTTTTTTACAAGTTTGCTGCATGTGACGTAATTTGTGGATGGCCATATGGAGAATATTTATTAATAATATTTAGAGATGTAAAATCTGGTCAGAACAAAATACGTGTTTTGTATGGTACACATTTATGTACTATAAGCTTATTCTTCACGCACTTTTCTTAACAATATCGTGTTTTATCTCCATTTAATGCGTCGTCCACATCAGTGCGATACCAATCTGCGACATCTAACATTTATTGGAAGAGGTTGAACAACTCGTCCAAACCGAAGTAAAATGTAACGCGGACAGTTTTATAGTCTATATAAAAAATCATAAACCAAGTAATGAAAGTCAGATCAATTTCTTAACATTTCGACCTGGTCACAAAAGAAAGAATATTTTATTTAGTTAATTTTTCAAGGGTATATTAAGCCCGATAATGTAAAGCCTAATAGGTGTTCACATCTACCGACAGCTAATAGAAACACTTAAATATAATAAAAGTAGACAATACTCTAATGCGTCTTACAGTTTTATATGAATGTCGCATTGCTTTGGACTACAAAAATTCAACAAATCTTGTTCATTGATGTATGTATAAAAAACGTCAACTTATGAATGAAAATATATAGGCCCGAAAAAGAGAAAGGAGTATTATGAAAGGAATGGAATGGCGATCGAAGAGGCAGAGAGAAGAAGAGAAGGAGGAACAAGTGTGGAAGATGAGCTAAGGGACAAGGAGATACAGCAACAGGAAAGAATGGAAAAAATCGAGAAGGACAATTACAACACAAGATAAACGGATTTGGGAGAGAGATATACCACATTACTTAAGAGAAAAAGACACAAAAAACATGAGGAGGATTGCCAGATTTATATTGGGAAACGAGGAGAAAGGAACAGATACTGGGCAAATAGCGAGGAAAGGATATGTATAGTGTGTACATAAAGTTTTCTTGTCAGAAAAAAGTAATGAGCGAGAAGAATATTGTGCAGTTATTAAAGGGAGGCAGTGAAGGGAAGAGGTGGGTGGCGGAAATAGAGAAAAGGAAAGGAATGTAATGCCAGAACAGAAGTGATTTTAATCTGAAGTGACAAAGAGACGAAGAGACAAATAAGACAAGAGGTGTAGGTTTTTTTTCTTTTGAAATTGGAATGTAATTAAATCTTTTGGAATGTATTATGCACAATGATATGTAATTTTTGGATTTAAGGTGGAAGGATGTAGTGCCTAATGGCTAAAGCTAATAAAAAAAATATAAATGTTGGGGTGCGTACTGGTGTGGCCGATACTTAGGAGTGTTGTGTTCTTCCTATTTTAAACTGCAAAGGATTTCGGTATTCCAAATTCGGTACCGTAATCCAAATAATACTTGTCAATCCATTGTTTTATCAACATGTGAAAACTGATACCTCAGCACGTGTAACTGATTAAATTAGTGGTAGTGGTCGGAATATTATGAAATTTTGATACATATCGTTTGAAGGTTGGTCCTATCTAAATAATGACGCCATCTATATGTCATCCTACGAACTTATTAAGTAATGTGATATAAAGTTTGCTTCTTATTTTTTAAATGCATCCTGTCAAGAACTTAGCTAATAAAGTTAAGAAAATATTCAAAATAGATGAAATGAAGCAATAAATGAAATTTGCTCAGATGAAGAATACGACTACTATCTTCTTATTGTTTAAGATATTTGAAAGATATTTCCAACAATGAAACAAAGATTATCTATAAAAGAAATTATCCAAGATTCTCGGCAACCCATTAATTAATAATATTTGACAACATTTACACTGAATGTATTGACTTAATGTGATGGTATGAGTGTGGGTTGTGGGAGGGGGTGAGAACTGACTAACTGAGTTTGAATGCGAAAGATTTATTTCTACAACTGTACATAATTAATTAAATGTCCAAACATCTGCCGGAGCCAGAAATCTTTTAGGATTCATTTTCTTTTGATTTAAACAACTGATAGAAAATCTCTAGATGTATATGAATATTTTACATCTTTGTAATTCTGACGTAGTTCTATAAGACATGAGAGATGAGGGAGGGGAAGGGGGAGGAGGAGGAACAGGAAAAGAATATAATTAAAATAGAAAGAAAGAATTTTGTGAAATAATGTACGAGTATATCAAGAAGATGTCCGCATGGTGAACACGCATTTTGTTTGAACTGTAGGAAATTGTTGTTGATAAAGAAGTTTTAATAGTAGGTTAAATTTTGGGTTTTGGTTTAGTTTATGCTCGATAAATATGACCTTAGCAGTTGAAATCGTTGTAAAATAATTGTTTAATTTATTAAAAGCTAACAAAGAATTATTTCTGACGCTCTAATTTTTTAAATAATGTTTGTGACTAATAACAGATTGTCACATAGGCCAAGTATCAATAATCAACTCAATCAAATCAATATTTGATACATTAATTTCACTTAATGCATCATTACTTTCATCTAATCTCGGACTTTATTTCAGGTTGACACTACTAAAACCTACGCTCAACGACATTTTTGCGGCAACTAAAGCCTAAAATGTATTCAAACAATCGCATTGTAAATCATTTATATTCACATTTATTTTCCTAAAACATTCCTTTTCTGTCAGCAACAAAATGTTATAAAAGACAAAATTATAAAATAAAATGTTTAACAGATGTCTATTTAATAGATGTTTAGTTTTATATTTCGTAAATTACGACCTAATCTATTTTGTAATAAAAAAAGGTAGAACGTTTATGTTGATTTTTAGTTAATTTCTCTCGAACTTTTTTTTAAAATAACGTCGAGACCAGGGTCTCGCCGTATGTGGTCTCGGTATCGTCTCAATAGTTTTTAGAAATGTCTCGTGCGTTTAGAGTCAAATCTGCAATTGCGCAGAATGAGTTGTACCTAATCACCTCGAAAACGTCACGTGTATAATGTTTCTTTAACGTAATAAAAATCACCTGCTACGTAAAAGAGTTTACCTATTACATAACATTTCGTAACCTATTATACTCATAAAACTTCCTAAGATTTTTTTAAGGATTATATAATATTAAGAAGTCCTTTTTTACGGCTCTTAGAATAGCTATAATATATTAAAACAATTTATACCCTTTTAGATGGAATTAATCCAGGATTTGCTTAAGTTTTGTGGGACATTTGCCTCTGACGCAGGAAGAGCCGCACTCACTGCTCTTGGCGAATTACCCTGGTTGTACACAATGCCACTGCGCCTCTGACAATATTTTTAATATCTAAGCCACTTCCGTAGTCTTGTTTTAAAACTTGTGTAAAAAGTTTTGAATAAAATTAAAAATGAAAATCCAATTAGACTTTTTACTTAATTAACCCTTTATATATCCTTAAAAAAATACAATTTTTTTAATTTAAAAAGCATCAAAGACAGTGCGTTCAGCGAAGATGTCTTAAACACATTTCCTCTGTAAGGGTTCCAATAAAGTTGCACCCTTCTCGTCAATTTATGGCGTTGAAACTTTGTATGTGGACCACATCGCTACTTAATAAATATTTATCTATTATAATATTTACATATTATAGATGGTGATACCTAAATACCTTAGGCCTGTCGCACACTGCAAGCGTATTGAAGCGAATTTTGACCGGACGTATACCTATTCGAACCCTGTAAATGTAATGAACCCTCGGAACACTGCAAGTCATCCGAATACGGGCGTTATGTAGCTCTCATACTGGAAGCGACTATCAGCGAATTTTAACTGAAGAGATGAAACGAATACACTGAAAGAGAGATATGAAAGAGAATGCAATAGTCTCTTTCATAACAGTGGTGTATCGATAAAAATTAAAGTAAAAGTTTGCTCTTATGTTAGTGCAAAACCACTCCAATACACCCTACAGTACACAAGTTGACTTGGCGTACTGTCGTACTGGTACGTGGTATGTATGTATTGTGGTACAACCCATGTAAGGAACACAGGAGTCGGCTTGCTTTAAGAGTTCTAGCCTCTCAACCAAGCCGCCGATTTGCGTGCGAATTCGCCGTCGTTTAAATACGTTTGCAGTGTGCGACAGACTAAAACATGATTCGTTTAATAAAATTAGTATTAGTTTAACAAAAATGTCATGCCCAATACGTTTCGAAAAAAATATCTTAAGACAAATAGAAAATATGTACGAGTATATCTCATCAGTTATATATATATTCTACAAAAAAAATTTAATCGATTTAAAAAACACAAGGTCAATTCTCGTTTTAACAAAAAAGATTCGTTTGATATCAATATTTCCAACGATGCGGGAAAGGCGACAAAAAATGGTACGTGGCACGGACCCCGAATAAAAACAAAGTATTTGAAATCTGACTCCCATGCGAATCTCATCTCAATTTTCTTTCGCAGATCATTGAAGGTCGTGCTTCTCTCGCGAAGGTCGTTAGGTTCTTCTACAACTTGGTGGGTACCCAGATTTTGATAGCCTCATTATTATTAGGCACCCGAACACGACCATCATATAAAAATAATTATAAAGTCTTTTGAATTAGCTCGCTACAAAGTTTACCCAACCCTGTCTGTGCGTTTCACAACCCTAATACACCTCGTTAAACCATTAACGAAATTACACACACCAGCCGCCCTCAGAAACACCCTCCCCTCCACCACACCAGCACACCACCTCACCACCTCACTCTCCCTCATTCCTAACCACGGGGAAATCTCTTTGGTCTCATTTCTGATTTTATGAAGTTCTATCTAATGGAGTTGTAATTAACATAAGAAGGATGTAAAATACTAATTTATATAAAAACAGATAATTTCAACGTCTCGGTGACGTCACAGAACACCGAACACCGAACACCGCATGTGCTCCATTACTTCTAATAACATTTTTTTGATTATCTTTTCTGTACATTTTATGAAATTGCATTTTTCATTAATTTAAAAAGTGTTATATTTTTAAATGTGAAGACTTCTCAGAATAATGTTTCACTTTTATGAATAATTTTATTTTTAATATTAAATTTGTTTTATATAATAAAATTTGTTTTACAAGTCTTTAACCCACTTGATTTTCTCAGTGATAAGATTTTCTTTTTGTTTAACTTTATTATTATGGTGTTGTTCAAACTTTACAAAATATAATACGGGTATTCTTGACTTTTTAAAGACAAAATACGAGTATATCACTCGAACCACCATTAAATATTATTTTAAAAACTAATGATTGTAGAATTGAAGATTCGATTGCATGCTACGGATGACAGGGATGCCGCGGAACAGTTTGAAACTGATGTGTTTTCAATTAACAGTTATATAAAATTTGCTTTTAACAATCGAAGAAAATCTAACTGACGAAACTTATCGCATAAAGTATCATTCCCACTCTCTGCTTTAATTTAATTTTGTATTTTGTATTTAATTTAAATTGTTTAGCACGTGGCAATACGCGTAGTCATTCCCAGTACTATTTTTAATTTAATTTATTTTTATAAGTTTTCTTAGTTTTTTTAGAACCTATTAAATTAAGAAAAACTATATTATATTATAACCTCCAAATGTGACAATCTGTCCAAATGTGACAATCTGTCCAAATGCATCAGGATTTACTTTTAAAAGAAATTTTTTGTCAGTTTTTGAAAAATATAGAAGAGAAAACAATTTCTATTACTAATATTTTGCTACTTATAATTACTAATTGCTATTAAAAATAGCAATTTTAATTATTTCACATACAATTTTGTCGAACTGTCAAAATTTATATTACTAACGGCGCATACGCACCAACTAAATTAACTAAACTTAAATTAAAGCACAAATGTGAAAAGGAATGCTTAAACGAGAACCTGAAATCTAGATTACAATATTAAATAAAAACAGTAAATTAAATATCAAAACAGTGAGTGGAAATGGGGCTTAACTTTCTAACCGGTGGTTGGTGCGAAGAGTAACTGAATCTCAGATAGCTGATTTTTGTTCTGTTCTCAGTAGACCTGAAGTAATCAAGGATACGCCTCCTCCTTTTCTATGTTTTATATGAAAAATCTAATACGTTTATGCGGACCAGTGGATGCTTACCATTAGTGTCTTTAAACCGCACTTTTATTTACTGATTTCTTTTGTAATACTGTGACTAATAACTGAACATCTGAGATTCTGATAAAACAGCTTGAAATTTAGCAACTAGCTCTAAAAATGGATGACGCTAAAGCGTTATGCATATACTCGGCCTTTGGGGCAAGTGAAGTATTTATATCTTGCATTATAATTATTATAAAACCTCAATGAGTAGAAGGGGTTGGTGGTGTGCGCAGAAAGGAAGGGTTTCTTATATATTAATACTAACTAAAGAAATAATTCCATGTGTATACTTTATTTTCGTCGTTTTACAGCGGACAGCGACTCACAAAATTTTCTCGTATTTTTAAGGTTTTTGTTTTGAATGAATCACATTTTGATGAGCTAGTTAACTCGACTCGACTCGCCGCTCGCACCATTCTGCTGTTCTAAAGTTGCTGAACTTATTATCTGTCAATCGGTATGAACTGCTCCAACATTTTTTTCAGTATTTTATTTTTACACGTGTTCCGTTTCGCGTATGGACTCCACTACAGATTTTCCGCGTGTTAACTCCAGAGCCCAGAAGGAGACCAGGAGACCAGGAGAGCAGCCAGTCAGGGCTAGGGCCGAGGCATCTACATATTAATATCACTAAGTTTTAACTTGGTGAGAACGGCAATTTAATGGAAGTAACCGCAAAGTTTCTGTCTGAAAAGATGATGCCGTATAATATACTACAGTCATATTGTACGAGGGTTATAAGGGTCGGGAGTCGGGGTCGGGGGTCGAGGGGGCATTGAGGGTTGCCAAGACAAGGGGGTGGGGATCTAGACTAGTAGACGAGAGACGAGAGGCGAAAGGGTGTTAACACGAGAAGGTTGTAATGTGGTGTCAGAGATTAAATGCCAATGGGTTGAGTAATATAGGGTCTATGGTAAAAAAGCGATATTTTTTTGCGATTTACAACAAAAAGAAATTGCAAACTGTTTTGTATCTCTCCTATAATATTAAACAAAACAAACAGGTTTTAATGTAGTCTACTAGGAACTTTTTATAGACAAACATAAAAAAATATTTCAGTCTGTTTGAAGGTTGACTTTGTTTTCTTCTAATTGCCTAACACAAGAACTGACTAGACTGGTAAAATCGGTCAGTCAGAGCTTGGACATTTAACATTGTAATATCCGTTTTTTCAACACTCAGTTAAACTACAGTTATTGCATAAAAGATACATAGCAAACTCTATTTAGAACAAAGAAATTTGCTTAAGGGGTTATATACAGTTATGAGACTCAAAGAAGCGATTTTTTAAGAATTTTTTCTGAGAAAACTTTTAAATGTATTAATTTAAAAATTTGTACACATTTTTGTATTTGTAAAAATAATAATTTTAAAGCTGCTATAGCTGATCCCCAGGAGCTCCTCTCAAAAAAGGCTTCTTGCGGTGACCACTATAACTCTGGATTGAATCATCTAACATGGAAAAACCAAACGGATTTCGTTAAAGTAATGTATAATCTAGTAATTAATCGAAGGAATAAGCAAAATATTTCTTTTTGACAAAATGGCGGATTCTAAAAAAAAATAAACGATTTGTGACCAAAATTTTAGCCCTAAATTGTTTATGAAGACAATATATTTATCGGTGAGAAAAAACCTTCTAATCACTAAAATTAATCACTAAAAAATATACTTAAGTAGCTTGTGTTAAAATTTGAGACTGACCAGTTCAGCCGTTTCCGAAAGATCTTGGTCACTTGGACTTTATTTTTTTTTTTATTTAATTTATTTAACGTCGGCCTATTTCCGATGCTGAGTCCTATCACCGACGACCTCCTTCAATGTTGGCAGTATTTATGGTGTCGTGGCCTCATATATGTGGGCTACACCACTGCCTAATAAGTGTACGATTATGTATGACCATAATCAATATAAGTTCATAATAACCAAACCCAGAAAATATATACCTGGTCCGGGGATCGAACCCGAAGACACAGCAGTCGGCGTCAAGCATCAATGCTCTCGCCCACTGTGTCGTCACACTTGGACTTTAAAAACATTGTTTTAGAAAAGCGTATTTAAAGTTTCAATACATAGAGTAAAAAAATGCTTTTTTCAACTTACATAACTTTGAAAATAATCGCCGGATTGACATGAAATTTTCTGTGTGTGTACTTAAATATATGTATATTACGATAATGAAATAAAAATAATATTTTTTTGAAAATTTAAACTATATATAAACTCTTAAGTGAAAACTGATAAAAAAAGTTTTGGAAAAATCGAACAGCGGTAGATAATGGGTTAGGAAATATTATAAGTTAAATCAAACTTATCATATCATAAATCAAATTTATGATGTAAAATCCATAAATTACGTCACTCAAATTTCATTCACACATTTCTAAAAATACCTTTATTTTAGTCTTATTTTGTTTTTCTTTTCTTTTAGAAGCCGAACTTTGAATTATTCCTCTCCCCTTGTCACGTCTTGTCACACTTTGTGACGTAATTAATGGATGGACCTGCCTTGCAATGGAGCGAAAAGTTAGTGCTGCGTAAACATTATAAAGCACTGATAAAATCTATTGTAGACTTGCGATTAAAGTAATTATTGAATGCATGATTATGTCTTTAAAAGAGTTAATTATTCTAACTCTGGACTCGTACATTCAGTGTCAGTGTTCTTCAGGAGGTGGATAGGTCATGACAAGCAAAGAAAAGGGTGACGACATCCCACCGAAGCTAGGGAGGAGGGAAGAAGGGAAGAGATGCTTCACGGGTTTACTTGTAGTTGAGGATGCTTTATTAAAACCTGATCACGTGATGCCAAATTGCCGCTGTTACTCGTTACTCGTACCTCGAATGTCCGGTTATAAAGAAAGCAAGCCTAATAGCAAGAATACGAAAACGAAGACGAAGACGAACCAGCCTGTCCCAAATAAATAAGATTCCTCTTTATACAAAGTTTCCTTTTATACTTTATATTTTGTAGCAAACAACAACAGGGGCATTATGTAGGAATACAAGACACAGGACATACTGGGAGTCACAGGACGAGTAATAAAATGCTCTTACTCTTATATGACATGTCAAATACTTTGTATAAAGTAATTTAACTTCTAGAAAAAATGACATCTTTCGTTTCATAATGTGGATGTGGATGTGGATGTGGGTTTAGAAAGTGCCTCTGGGTAATTGCCATCGCCGTTCTTTACGTTTTACGTTTCGTAAACGTAAAACGTTCAAAGTTATTTCTGTAAACTGTTTAAGGATATAAAATATCGTGAAATGTTTTCAACTTGAAAATAAATTAAAAATGTCTTCTGCGAAAAAAATTATAAATGTTTCTTTGTTAAAGTAAACATAATAGGTCTACAAGAACTTTGTGAGGGAGATGGGTGAAGGAGACAGGGGACAGGGGCAAGGGACAAGGAGAATGTAATGTGATGGTTCTGTGCGTGTGATGGTGTAATCGTTTGTAAAGTCGAGGTACTTAAATCTTTGTTATAATTGAATTTAAGTCTGTACCCAATGTTGCTTCAGATCACAAGCTGAAATACGAGTATAAATAAATACACACGCGTATAAAAATGATACAAAACGAAGACGCACCCGCAGGTTACATTACACATATTATACATTCTTAGCGGTGTGTGGAGAATTTATGCAGCATTTTATGTAAGATATCAACATAAGACACAACACACAGTAAATTAAAACGTCAAATGTAAATTACGGAGGTAAACTTTCTTTTACAATATTAAACTAAAATAATTCAAAGAAACAAGTGCAGAAAAAATGTTTACAGTGATTTTTACTGTAAACAGTAAAATTAACCACATAACATAACTGGTCTAGTGAACTGATATCTCGAAAACCGTGAAATTATATTTCTTTAGTTGGTAACATTGACCACAGATATTACAATTGCGTTCTGGTCCGGTGAGCTAACAATACATATTAGATATAGTTACTATCATTGTAGTATGTGTAGTGAAACGAGTAACAGCTGACAAAACTCACTGTGCATAATGTTAAGTTATTATAAAATTAGATAAAAAGGAATTGTCAACAATTTACAATAAATTTTAAATGTCGTCAGGTAAGATAGTATGATTTAAGTTAAACAGTGTAATTATTATAATGTGTATGTAAATTACTAGAATAAAAGTCTTTGATTTCAGGAGCAACACATAAGTTTAATTAAAAATGTGCAATTCCTAATAAAATTGAAGATATCTAATCTATATTCAACGTGTCCCAAAATTCAACGATAAGCGGGCACCAGAGGGTGGACCTGCTCAATGACGCTTCAATTTTCGAAAAATTAAAATTTTTTTTTTGTAAATTCAAAACAAAATGAGATACATTTTTTTTTTCTCGAGTAGTCATGAGCAGGCCCTCCCTCTGGCGCCCGCTTATCGTTGAATTTTGGGACACGTTGTATATAAAAGTTCAGTTTGCGTATGATTGTGCTCGCAAAACTCAAGAAGTAGTCGGTCGATTGTTTTGAAATTTTGACACAAAATTTTGTGTTTTCGAAAATCGAATTGATTTCTTTCGTTTCATTACAGTTGATCGTCATTTGTGATTTCGTCTGTGTTTATTTGTGTGTGTCTTTTATTTACTTTCGAAGCGTGATCTAATAAGAATATTGTTAATAATAGCATTTTTAGCAATTTTGTTTTTTTTAAGATTAATATCGCGATTGACCTTGGCTTATATAATAGCAAATAAATGTAAGGTTTGTATGTGCATTCACTGTACACAACCGTAATCGTTTAAGACGGACGACGTGTGTTTATGGTATCTTACGGACGTAAATATTCCACAGAACAAAGTATAAATCATAAGACTATCACTTATAGTTTATGAAATATAAATACATATATTCGCATATACGTATCAATATATATATATATATATATATATATATATATATATATATATATATATATATATATATATATATATATATAAATAAATATATAGATATGTATATATATATATATATATATATATATATCTATCGTCGACACGGCAACATCGCGTAACTCAATATAACTAGTCGTGACTAGGGCGTGGCTAAGTTTATATGAGGTTTTGAATGTCATCCTCTTTTGAGCCTAAACATCGTAATTTGTCCGATAACTACTACATGTAGGTCCAAAGAAGGAGCAAAAATCTTATGTAAAAGAAACCAGAAACGGGTTCCTTTAGGTCGACAAATCTTTAAGATTTTGTTGTCTCTATTTAGAATTCACGCATTTACATTAAGAAAGATACGAGTAGCATAGCATAGCTTATATCAAAGTCCGACAATTATCAATTGTACGAGTATGAGTTATTCTAAAAGCTACTACAGTTACTCTACACTATATACTACGAATAAACAAATACACAAGACATACAGACATACTCGATGTGTAATAACTTTCATTAATATAATATTTTGTTCTCTAGTACTTCAACCTCTAATACGTACACGTAACGATTTACCTAATAGGTTTACCCGAGCAGATTATCTGTACAGGTAAACCTAAGCGTGTATGCGATAAAACTGTACAGTTACTTATATAGTTTTATCGTAGCCTGCAATACGTAGCATTCAACACAACTATTCAATTTTTATATATTTTAAGGAAAGTTAGGTTAAAATATGTACAGAAAGTATATTTCTTTAGTTGGTAACACTGTTAACTCACTGTGCATAATGTTAGGTTATAATAAATTTAGATAAAAAGAAATTGACAATTTAAAAAATAAACTTTAAATGTCGTTTTTTTGATTTTAGATAAGATAGTATGATTTAAGTTAAACAGTGTAATTATTGTAATGTGTATGTATATTATTAAAATAAAATACTTAGATTTCAGAAGCAACACATGATAGAGAAAGATCCCAGGGCCGCCAGACATCACTTATTTTCCGATGAACAAAATGTAAGATTGAGTAGTGTTAGTATGTACATTTTCTAGATATCAGGTATCAAGGTTTATGTCCCACTCACTCTCATGCGCACGGATAATGCCCTCTCGCTCCTACTCATAGCGGAATTAAAATTTGGTCTAGAGGATGTTTGGCCCCTTGAATCGGTATGTCCTCATGTAAAACACTACTCTTACACATTTTGTTCATCAGAAAATAAGTGATGTCTGCCGGCCCTGGGATCTTGGACTATGAGTTTGATTAAAAATGTACAATTCATACAATGTCTTATAAATATATCTTGTAATTGTTTACTAGAATATACAATTAAATCTACGCATTTTTGTAAAATGCGAGGAGATGCTTTATTCCGTTTACACGTGCATAGAGCAATATAAATACAAAATTATTATTAATTGTGTCGATTAATAATTTTCAGGGGTAGACCTCTACATTCCCCTGAATGCTAAATCAAATACCGCAGAGTTTAAACCAGGTATTCAATTCGTATCATTGTATCACCTATCACCAGGTGAGCGGCGAACGGCGAACGACGAACCACGGACGATATTGAATAATCCGTCTATGGAAGTTTTCTTTCGGAAATTAATTCAAACGTGGCGACGGAAATTGGTGTTTTGTAAAAGAAAAGGACAAGGAAAGTAGTAAAATTAAAATGGAGGTGGGATTCTGAATATTTTTATCACGTGGTGACACGTACACGTGCACGTGCACGTCATGAAGTCAGCGTTAAGTTGTCTTGTGGAAACATAGATGTGCACTAACGACTGTTGCAAATCTAAACTACGAGTACATTACTCATGCACTTGACCTATGCAATTCACATGCAAATATTTTAATTAACATTGTTTATATTAGTTAGTAAGGTTTGGTGACTATGAATAAGAAATATGAGTTGCATAATAAAAATAATTTTTGTAATTGTTTGTAGACTGATTTTGAATATTGTGTGACAGGTTGTTGTTTATACGTAGGGCCACCATTTTACTCTTTCTGCATTTTGGGAAAGTTAGAGAAACTCTCAGGTACAGAATTAACCTCCAGGGCAAATGGTGTCCTTACATAACGAAATCATCCTGTAATTACTAGTTAAAAGTTATTTTTATTACGTAAAATATTATTTAAAAATTATACACAAAATATTAAATTGTTGATATATACAAATGTAATATAAAAAGAAAAGGTAATTATTTGATATAGCTACACCTTTCGTTTTGAATCTTATAAAAAAAACTACTGCATTTTTGTATGCTTTATGACATTTGTTATATACTAAAAACATGTACAAATCTTATGTAATATACATTATACCATATTTTATTTAGGAAAATACAATATTAATGGTTAAATTTCAAATTTGAGGTTAGAAATAATATGACATTGTTCCATATATAAATGAAAATGGCGTCATATTTCACATTTATTGGTCAACTTTAAGCATAAATACTGTCTATTTTTAATAAATGCGCCAGAAAATATTCGAAAGTGCAATAGTTCTTTCATAAGATTCAAAACAAAAAGTGTAGCTATATCGAATACTTAACAAAGAAAATGAGCGTTCCTAAGTATATGAAAAATAATTATTTTATTTTATATTATTGAATAAAATGAAGCAAAAGTGAGTTTAAGTAAATTATTGTGATGAAAAAATGTAAGATAAATTAGGTGAAGACAATCGTATATGAATTGGTAGAAAAACGAAGACAAGAACGATCAGAAAGACACGCAAATGAAAATCAGTAAAAATCAAGGAAAGTAAGAAACCTAAGATTCACTTACCGACGCAGGGATTGTGGTTGACCATTGTGAATATACGATCGCAGCGCCGCTTCATGTGGTTGTTAGGACAAATGCACCCAAACATGGGCGACAGGCGTAGGTTGGTCCACGCCTCGTGACACAGCTCCCTGGGGATCAACAATGGGGCAATACATTAGTGTCAGATGTCAGATGTCAGTGTCAGATAGCAACTACCTCTGGCGGACTTAGTCTTAGCCGTAGCGACCGATGGACACTTTGAGGTAATTGCGTCTTAAACAATTCATCAACATTTTGTTGTCATGGTCTCACTTTCACCGTGAGAACTAATCCTATGTATTGTTTAATCAAAGGCTCAAAAATGCTCGCAGTCTATTTTTTAGCAAGGGCTATGTTTCTATCTATGGCATAAATTCTAGTTAAAATAATTCATAAATAATTTGATATACTCGTATATAATAACATTTATAGAATCCGTGATGCGTAAAGAGGTCAATTACATCTCTATTTAAACCTTGTAGTGCAATGTTTAAAATTAAACGCCTGCATCTGTACGTGCAGCAACCATAGTAACACATCACACTAATATCACTCGGTCTAGGAACAAAACCGCCGAAAATAAACGTGTAGTCTAAATGTAATTATTGTTAACGCCCCAAGTTTTGAAGTAGGTCAGCAATTCACCATATTCCAATGTACGTGCCTGTGGCGGGGTCAAAGGTTGGGGCTTATGTGTAGACCAGGATTGCGGTCGGGTTAAAGTTGAAGGATTTTGGTTTGTCCTTTCATAACACCTGTAATTGCTCTCTTAGGTCTTGCTTGCCAATTTGTGTAATCTACATAGCTGTTTCGAATGTTAAGAGCTTGAAAAGTACATTTACAATGTTCTGTACGAGTATATTAATGAATATGAAATGAGCTACGCATTATTCAGGTATCGTATTCCATTTATTAGAAATATTAACATAAATAAACTGAATTGATTTGAAATTGAAGAATTATTAAAATGGATTTACTAATTAGCTACATATGCATTTTGTCTTCTCAATATAAGGAGCCATCCATATAATACGTCACACACGGGGGGGGGGGGGTGTGGATGACGTAACATGCAATATAAAATATAAATGTAATTGAAAATATTAGGAAATTTGTGTGGCGTAAGTCATGGATGGTCCCTAATTACTTGTACAAGAGAAAGTCTCAAGAAAGAAGTGAATTTATGTTTATTTAAATGTTTGCCTCCAACGTGTGAGTGAAATATTGGAAGATTGACATGGCAAGTTTTCTTCTTCACGGTGGAACGAATATTTGACCCGAATGATTTATTTATTTTATTAATTTGTTGATATTATTGACACTGATACTGTTTAACAAAAACTGTCAAGTAAATAAATAAACTTTCAAGTATAAAACTTTCCTTTGTTAGACGATTCGTGCAGCAGTGCATGACATGTCGATTAAGTGAGTGGCGAGAGAAAAATCATTTTGACGCAGGTCAAAAGACCGACAACAGCCTGAACTTCTTCCAGCGTGAACGTTGGGAACTTGACATTGGACACACTTAGTTCTAGCGTCGACCACACAATGCGTCCAACCATCAGGCGTCCAACGTTGGCAGGTGTTCGTTGCATCGTTTGGTACCGGCATTACACGCATTGTGTTCTTTGCTTGGGTACTCATGCAAGTGCGTTCACTGTTCAGTATCGTATACGTCGAAACGGCGGCATTGCCGACTAGAACGCCTTGCTCGTCGATTGCATCATTCTTGAGATGTATCGAAAGTAGCATTGTAATAGTCGAAGGGTATACCCCATTATAGGATGAAGCGGTGGCGGCATGGCATGAGGCATACTATAATATTGATATAAGAATAGAGTACGTGAAGGGTACGGCCGCGTGTTAGAGGAAGCGATAAAAGCAAAGAAAGAGACAGCTGCCGAGTGTCCTATCTGTCTCTTTCTAGCCGAACCGCTGCTGCCGGACTGGCTTATTGACGGTGAGGTACGGGGTAAGCAAGCTCCGCAAGACAGTCCGCAGCTATCTCTTTCTTTGCCTTTATCGCAGTATTCAGTCTCTTGCGCACTTTATTCTTATATCTCTATGCATACTATAGACTAGTTGAGAGGATGTTCGCATGCTGTGATTGAGTGTGACGTCAGCAAATCGAATGTTGCTCAGATATACATGCGTTCACAGGTCAGAATTTGACGGTTTGGATTAAACAAATTCAGTAAAAGTATAATGCAACGTAATGCATGGATAATCGAATGATTTATAGTTCAAATTATGAGAGTTCGGCTGTCACTCATGCATAAAAGAGGTTATAAGAGTTGTCTAAATCTACGATAGTATAATGAATTCTATTTAATTCGTTCCTATATACATTATAAAAAAATTGTAAGACTGTGTTTTTCCATTGTATTGCAGATTTCTACGGCACAATTTATTTTAAGCATGGTTCCCCCCGAACTCTCGTAATATGACCTATAGTTCCCTGCAGATGAGAAAGATACGTTTCATACGATACGTCCAATGACTTCCATGCTGACAAGTGAACGCGTACCTAAAAGCCCTCAGCACACGACGCGACTGGTTGCAAACCTTAGTCCCGAATCTGCCCGAACCGAATGTGATTACAACTGTGTTATTAGTAAAAGAACGAACGTGTTTACGAGTGAGATAAAACACACGGCACGAACGTACCTAAACTGATTTTAAACTGGTTTTGAACATATATTCAGCGACTAATTTCTCGGTCGCAGGGTATTGTTGGTTTCATGCTTTAGATGATGATATCATCAACAGAGATGTTTACAAAAAGTATTTAAATACATACATACAATCAAATATAACACAATAGAATCCCCTGTTTTGCTATTGTTGAAAATCTTATAGAGTCACGACACACGGCTCGACATGGCTCGTGCTCGTTTTCGTTGAAAGCTTCGTTTCTCGTTTAGTTGGCAATCAGTCGACTCGTTTGCCTTTCCTCGTGTTTTATCTCATTCGCATACACGTTCGATCTCTTACTAACAACGCAGTTTTAATCACATTCGCTTCGGGCAGATTCCGGCTAAGGTTTGCAACCAGTCGTGTCGTGTGCGGAGGGCCTACATCCGCATTTCTCTGCTAATCAATGACTTACTCAGATCTTAACGAATATTTGAATATAAAACATGTAATTCTTTAAACAGATTTGTTACAAAACGTATTTTATAGATTTTTTTACAATAAATAAAGTAAATGTCAGTAGTACGGCCGTTGTTGAACGGAGTACGTATTGTGGAGTGCGGTGAACGGAGAACGGTGAACAGTATCCAACTCGGTGGCGGAAATAATAATTCTCCTTGGGCTTGAGTTGAGTTCTGCTCTATTTTTCATTCTTCCGATCGATTGGTTTCACGTATTTTTAAACGAGGAGACATATTTTACGCGGGCCGACGTATTTTACTCGCGCTACTTTTTATTATTAATTCGTGCGAAGTGCACTTCGAATACTTTGTTATCCATAAATTAATTTAAATAAAAAATAGAAAATGTAATAGTACATGATTAATCAATTTTCCGTATAATACGTTCCGCTCTTCAAAGTCTACAATCGAACAAAAACAAATCGAACAAAACGCTGCTGCCACCGCCACCGCCGTTGTTACCGCTTTCTCTTCTATGCAAAGTTTATAATGCTTAGCAATTTAACAAGTCATTCAATCGAATCGGAAATGTCGATATTTCCAGTTAGAATTACATTTGTCAAATCAATCGTAGCGTTGAGTAATGATGTTTGTTTTTCAATCAAGCACACTGAATGTTTCACTCTCCTTCTCTCTTTCTTTCACGAAGATACGACTATTGTCATTTATTTTATTTCTTTTCTTAAAAGTGACATACCTGTCTTCCATGCGGCACTTATTTTCTCGTACTTTACAGTTCGTCTTAAAATCCTCGAATAACTTGATGCATTTCCGTTCCTGTTGACAAACGGAAAGGGCATGGTTACACGTCGGCAGAGCGTCGACAGGATACGGGTCTTTCTCTGAAACAATCAAGGTGAGTGGTTAAGTGAACATTCAGTGAATTAAGTGGGAACAATCTTTTAAATTTAATTTATTTAACGTCGCCCTATTTCCTGAGCCCAGATGCTGAGTCCAGTGGCGAGGCAAGACAAATTGTGCAATATTCTTTTGAAACTGTATGGTAGCTCGAAAACGGCTCCGTCAATGTTTCTGAAAAATTTCTATTTCGTAGAGAAAAAAATTCTAAGACTTTTGGCGAAACCCGTAATTTTGGAAAAACTAAAAAAATGTTTTTTACTTTTTGCTCTATAACTTTTAATTCGTAAAAGATAGAAAGTTGAAATTTGGCTTGTGTATTACGGTGTTCAATGCTAACATTTTTTGAAAATTAGAAATTAAAAAATTAGAAATTAGGCGTTGAGAAAATTAGGGGGCCCAGTACGAAACTTTGGAGAAAACTCAAATTTTGGATTTCTTAATAATGGAATATGTTATTAAAAGAAAAAATTCGAAATTCAAACATTTTATTTGGGGGCACGGGGGTGGTTTTTGCCAAGAGTAAAAATTGTGCTAGAAAGTTGAAATGTTGTATATGGGCAAACCTACCAACTTATTTACGAATCGAAAAAAAATCACAAATTTTGATAAGAAGTTGGTCAAATAACGCATAAATTGAAAATATTTTTTATTTTGATAAAAAAAATATATTTTTTTAGTTAATTTATATGAAAAACTATTTTATTATTGAGCGAGTTTATTATTTCAATTTAAAAATAGAGTTAAATATGAAATGTAATTACGAATTATTTTATTGGATTCAAATCGGATACACGCCAAAAGGACGTCGCTTTGCTACGGGGGTAAACTCTAGAATTTCTGGAAAGTTATAAATAATGAAATAAAGAATATTAAAAGATTTAAAACAAATCTAACTTTTTAACCCGGGTAAATTTTTAAAAGTGAATATGGTATTTTAGTATTGCCAGACGCTTCCTAGCTGGTGCGATTAATCGTTTATGATGAGTAAGATCCTTACTCTTTGATGTTCCTAGCTAAATATGTTTCATGAGTTAAAGAAAGCTGTTATGCATAAGGCCTGCCGCACACTGCAAGCGTAATTAAGCGACGGTGAATTCGGACGTAAATCGGCGGCTTAATTTGGAGGCTAAAACTCGGCTCCTGTGTTCTTTGCATGTGTTGCGTCACAAAAGGATCTACATACCATGTACCGATGCGACAGTACGCCAAGTCAAACTTGTGTACTGTAGGGTGTATTGGAGTGGTTTTGCACAAACATAATTTATCATGAGAGCTAACTTTTATTTTAATTTTTATCGATACACCACTGTTATGAAAACGTCTCTTTCATATCTCTTTCAGTGTTCAGTGTATTCGTTTAGTCTTTTCCATGTTTTCATTTGGTTAAAATTCGCTGATGTACGCTTTCTATGTGAGAACTACGTAACGCCCGTATTTGGACGGCTTTGTCGCTTGCAGTGTGCGAGGGTTCATTACATTTACAGTGTCAGATCAGAATTCGCTTAAATACGCCTCATATATGTGGGTACCATTGTGTAAAGAGTTTATTATTATGTAAACACATAGATAGCAACTAAACCAAGAAAATATAGCCATTTGCCTATCCCGATCCTAAAATGGATCTTTGATCCTATTTTCATCCTAAAAGCAGTCAAGTGAACCTCGTCTCATCCTAAACGTTATTATATGACCATCGCGTGATCCTAAATGAAATCATGATCCTCGTCTCATTTTAACTCACATTGTGTGAACCTAATTTAAACCTCAGATGTTCAAAAGGAATGTTGTGAAATGTATTTATACCTGTTTATGGGTGTACGACATGGATTTTATTGTTAAGGGATGGATATGAAATAATGAGTTTGAGAGAGAGATGGGATAGATGCACGTGTTATATTTGTCGTTTATGATATTTCACTTCACATGGTATTTAGATTTCGTTAAATAAAGATATACCTTTGAGTGCTAAATAATAAATAAAAGATATCAAATTAAATCAGTATTTTACTTCATCTAATTAATATTTGTAATAGTAAGATAATAAAACAAACAAGGAATCGAAAGTAGTTGCAAAAATTGTAGAAATCAATGGTGTAAGTACATATATCCGTATTTTATTGAATGTTTCTTTCTTTTTATATCATGAATATTCTTTTTTATCAAGTTTAAATTTATAAAATTCTAGTGTTTATAAATTTTAATACTTAATTAATTAATTATAAAAAATCAGTAATTCAAAAGAGAGAAAATCAGATATATAGTTCAAATTACGAGAGTTCGGCGGCGACTTATACTTAAAACAAGTTGTGGGGTATAAACTGCCGATATATCTAAAAAGCACTGACTCACTTATTTATCTATAATGTACATAGAAACGAATAGGAGAACATTCAATATCGTATTGTACATTTATACCGCTCTTATAACCTCTTTTAAGTATAAGTCGCTGCCGAACTATCGTGATTTGGACTATATCAAATATATTTTTTGGCCTTTTTTTACAGCGAGGTAATAGGGTCCAGATCTCTGTACAAAGTAAAAGTTATTTTATGTGTAAGAAAATCACAAAAGTCGACTTCTATTTTACCTGCCCAGGGTGGTGCAACCCCTGTAAAACAATGATTAATTCCTCTACATTTTCATCGAGTCGCCAATAAGTTTGCGATATCGATTACTTGCACTTCGTATGTGTGTGTGTGTGTGTGTGATTGTGTGCTGTGGTGTGGTGTGTGCAGTGTTAACGCGTATCCTGGCTGTGCAAGATTTATCAGGAGTAATAGCGCGATCCAATGAGATTGCCACTATAAATCACGCGACTGTTTCAAGTGATCTTATTAGTCACTGAGGGGTGAGGGGCAAAGAATAGGGAGTAAGGAGCTGCGAGAGGCGCGTGGAGTGCTCTTCAACCTGATGAGAGGAAACCCATAACCACACGCCAAGCCGTAAGCCACGTGATTCGTGAGTCGTGATTCATGTTGTACTACAAAATAAATAAATAAGACGATGTACTTAAGTACCTGTTTGATTTTAGAAAGCATTTATCTTTTGTTTTCTCGTGGTGTAGATTTTATTTGATTAAAATTATTTTAGTTGCGAGGATCTTGGCGGGCGTATGTCATTGTCACTCTTCTTATTTCTTATTAAGGCAACTTTTTGGGTGTCGTTGTCATTTCGTTTAATTGATTATATCACATACATTTATCCTATATTATAATGTTCCAACTGTATGTTTATATTCTTATATGTTTGGTACTCAATGTTTTTGAAAATTTCGTATTTCGTATAGAAAAAAATTCTAAGACTTTTGGCGTCCCCGGATTTTGGAAAAACTGGAAAAAAGTGAGCCCTTTTTTGCTGTATTACTTTTAATTCGTAAAAGATAGAAAGTTGAAATTTTGCATGTGTATTAAGGTATTTAATGCTGACATTTTTCAAAAATTATAAATTCAAAAATTGAAAAAGAGGGGGTTGAAGAAATTCGGGGGCCCGGTAGGGAACTTTGGAGAAAGTTCATATTCTGGATTCTAGAATAATTATGTATATTATTAATAATAGAAAATTCAAAATTTCAAAATTTTATTTGGGGGCACGGGGGCAGTATTTGCCGAGAGTAAAAATTGTGCTAGAAAGTTGAAATTTTGTAAATAGGCTAACCTTGGTAAGTTATTTACGAAATCCCAAACTTTGAGAAAAAGTTGGTCAAATAACGCATAAGTTGAAAATATTTTTTTATTATTGAGCGAGCTTATTACTTCAATTTAAAAATAGAGTTAAATATAAAATGTAATTACGAATTATTTTATTGGATTCAAATCATACACGCCAAAAAAACGTTACACTAAATAAACACTATACTTAATATATAGTTTAAGTCCATGTGTTATGTTAGAAAACAATATAGTGTTCTCTCTTAAGCTTTTCAATAAGCAACTTCATAAATAATTATTCTAGTCATTTTTCCAGCATTATCAATTCTAAATTTATTATGCTTATACATCAATAGTCTAGACATAATTAAAATTGCTAACATAGTAGTAGTCGATGAGTCTCGGAAATAGGTTGATTTTAAACAACTACGCCGTCTTAGGCCTGTCGCACACTGCAAGCGTATTTAAGCGACGGCGAATTCGGGCGGTAATCGGCGGCTTGGTTGAGCGGCTAGAACTCTAAGAACAAGCCGACTCCAGGTCTTTGCATGTGTTGTGTCACAAAAGGATCTACATACCACGTACCGATACGACAATACGCCAAGTCAAACTTGTGTACTGTGGGGTGTATTGGAGTGGTTTTGCACTAACATAATTTATCATGAGAGCAAACTTTTACTTAAATTTTTATCGATACACCACTGTTATGAAAGAGACTATTGCATTGTCTACCATATTCCTTTCAGTGTATTCATTTCGTCCTTTCCATATATTCGTTTAATTAAATTTCGCTGATATTCGCTTACAGTATGAGAGCTACGTAACGCCTCTATTCGGACGGCTTTGTCGCTTGCAGTGTGCGAGGGTGCATTACATTTACAGGGTTCGGATAAGTAAAGCGTAGTAGCGTGTATACGTCCGGTCACAATTCGCTTAATTACGCTTGCAGTGTGCGACAGGCCTTAACCTTCGAGGCGCGAGGCTGTGGGCAGTTGCCTATGTAGTCCACGCTTTACGCCGCCTCTGACTGAGTACTATGATCGACCTCATATGTGTGGGTTATATTACTGCATAAAGAGTTTTTGATTATGTGAACACATAATTAATTAAACTTAGACAGCAACGAGACCCAGAAAATACAGCGCTGAAGAGACTATTGCATTCTCTTCCATATCCCTTTCAGTCTGAGACGGTTGATTGCATTTACAAGGTTCGGATAGGTTTAGCGATGTAGCATGTACTCGTTTGGTTAAAATTCGCTGATATACGGTTCCAGCATGAGACTTACGTAACGCCCGTATTCTTATAGCTTTGTCGCTTGCGAGGGTTTATTACATATACAGGGTTTGGATACGTAAGGTTAAATACGCTTGCAGTGTGCGATAGGCCTTAGGGACATTTTTTCAATTCTCAGTTATGGCATATCTGAAGTTTAATAGATTTTTCAATTACAGTTTTATCAAAAATTGGCCACAGTTAGTTAAAGAAAAATGCATTTTGCTTGGTTAAGCTATTGTTATGTTCGACTGAAACAAAAAGGACAGCTGATAAATAAAAGTGCCAACCAAGTTTAAAGGTTTTGTTATTGTAGACATTGTGACGTCACACCTTTGAAAAAAAAATGTTGTATGGTTTCTTTGAAAGTCAAATTTTAGATCACATGCTTTCTCCCTTATTCTGAGAATTGAAGAAAGGCTCTTAAACGATATGAAAGTTATACGAGTAAATTTTTGTGAATTTTAATATTTTCCTGGGTACATCTGCAAGTATGTTTATTTTGTTATTTTTATGAAATTCATTTTGGAGCAATTGTTTTATTATGGAAAAGTTGAGTAAATGGATGTGAATTCCATTCCATTGAGCAAGTGGACCTGAATAACAGATCTGCTAACAATTTAAAGCTAACGGGTTGTACAAAATCCATGTCCCGTCCTCGTCGAATGAAACAAACAGAATAAGAACAAATCGTTGGATACATTTTGCATACATTAAGTGTACGGTCGACCGTCAACGTATGGGAACAAATAAAACGTCTGCTGTCGGCTGTCGGCTGTCGGCTGTCGAGTGTCGACCAAGGTGTAGGGACTTTAAGGGATACGGATGCGGATACAGAGGGCCCCTTCTCGATTGCCAGACCACGTGCAAGAACATCGACCACTAATACAGAACCCTAACTCTATTGGCATCGGAGCCGACATGGTTAAGTTCAAACCTCACACCAACGAATACGAGTTATGAAATATAGCGAAACTACCCAATTAATAAAAAGAACAGTTTCTTAAATGCTTCACGCACCTAGCGAGTAAGAACATTTCTCCTCGAATTCGATATTCGACATTCGCGGCGTGACTGTGTCAGTCGACTTCGTCCCCTTCGCCTACTTCATTTTCCCGATATAGTTGGAGCGCTAGAATGCGTTGCGAAGGGATGGGTATAAACTATGGACGCCAAAAACCAAATCCCCTCAGTCCCAAGTCTATACCAGCTAGGAGGAGTACCCCACGTGTTCCCCATATCCCCCCGTATTCCGCGTATTCGCGCACCACACCATACAATAAATACAATATACAAGATTTCAGCTGGAAAGCTACCCCACAGATTGTACGATCGACACAAAAAATTCAAACTGCACAAGTTGCCACAAAAAAAAGATTCAGTCTCTCGGCTTATTCAAATTGCTTTATGGACTAAACATATAAGGAATTTCAATAAATTACGCCTATAAAAAGTTTCTTTCTTTCCATTGCCATTGCTATTGCCTGGTGATATACCCCATGGTGCAATTTTTCGGAATGCGTGAGCGAATTGCAGGAGTCTCTCGTCGCTGGTTCCTCGAGTGGGTGAGGCTGAGGATTGAGGATTATACACAAACACTACCCACTTTAAATGTTATTCTTCTGTCTGTGTCTCCTTTCCTCCGATTTAAGAAATAGATATGAATTATTTATCATAAATTCTAAATAATATTTCACGATTAAATTATGTTAAAATTATTGACCTAACTGTATGCCAGTTTTTTGTATTCTATTAGCACACACAAATATTCGAGATTTATTTATTCTGAATAATATTTTATGTTTATTTAAGAAACAGTTTCTTTACAGAGATATGAATAAGAAATATGAAATATAGGAATGCTCGTATGTCTCAGAGGTACACTACCGTGCATTACCACTACCGTACGCTAACAGCTAACTCCACATCTGCGAGCATCTTAGACTATCTAGTCTATCGTCTAGTCTGCATCTCCATTGTCTATATTATTCAGCTTCACAAAAAGGTAATAGTCGTATGTCTTGTCAATAGAGAAATCTATCATAGAACGGTCGAGGTAAATAATCTAAATGCTAAGTTTTCAATTCCTCATTTCACATTCTACTTAAACCTCATTCTCACTCACTGTTTTGTTATTTAATTTACTGTTTTTATTTAATATTGTAATCTAGATTTCGGGTTCTCGTTTAAGCATTCCTTTTCACATTTGTGTTTTTATGTAAGTTTAGTTAATTTAGATGGTGCGTATACATCGTTAGTAATATAAATTTTGACAGTTCGACAAAATTGTATGGGAAATAATTAAATAAAAATTAGTAATAGAAATTGTTTTCTCTTCTATATTTAAAAAAAAACTGACATTTAACTTCTTTTAAAAGTGAATCCTACTGCATTTTAACAGATTGTCACATTTTGGAGGTTATGATATAATATAGTTTTTCTTAATTTAATATTTTTAATTTAAAATATTGGACCTTGTAAGGTTCTATAAAAACTAAGAAAACTTTAAAAATAAATTAAATTAAAAATGATATTGTGCTACATATGCTAAACAATTTAAATTAAATATAAAATTAAATTTAATTAAAGCAGTGAGTGGGAATGATACTTTATAGTTTGCCAATAGTAGCTGATATTTAAGAATTCAAGGTGAGTACTATAAGCTAATTCAAGTTCTTCAAAAATTAAATTTTGTAAAATGAGAAAAAAACAATCGACCTTACGACTTCTTCGAAACAGTTTGGTATAAAATAACAGTGGGTTCATTGAACAATCATTATTGTATCAGATCATACTGATAGTGAGCGGGTATATTTAAATCACTGACTAGTCAAGTATAGACAAGCACTGGGCTTTAGTTTATCCCAACTTAAAACCCCATCTGCTCAGCCCACATCATCCTAAACTATGATATACATTTATTTCAGCTCGACCTACGAGAAGACTTCATTTTCCCCATCCCTTGTACCGCCCATACACCCACTTTGAACTCCCCAAAACTCCCAACCCTCACCCTCATCCTCCCCGAACCCCCGAACCCTAGTTGATTTCCTCAGAATATCTCGACTGCTGTACAAGTTCCTCTGCGGCAATCTAGCCTACCTAGACGGGAGAGGAGTATGGGGTAAGGAGTAGGGAGTAAGCAGCTCCCACTGTACAAATAAAATAAAAATATAACTTTCCTTAACCTATCTATTTTAAAGTTGATTTCCTGTAAAGTAAACTTAAAATTTTGAAACAAAACAAAGGAAACTTTCTAAATATTTATTGTGAATTTCCACGCTGTTAAAATAATTTGACTGATTTCAGTTTGGTAAATACTTAGCGATGTCTTGAGGTCTTGAGGTCGCTTACTTAAATAATAAATGTTATGACATTTCCTTGAGAATGGGCTTGTCTCCTATGTCTACATTTCTATAAAAGTGTACTATATATTGATAAAGTGGGCTACTAGAACCTCAAATGTTCAATTATTTTTTAATAACTCCATATATGTTAAGAGATATTAACAATTAAAAAAGTCATTTTGTCTCTTTAATTATTAAAGGGATTCAACGTTGTACACATTCCAACTGCATGTTACACACATCCAACAAGCGTTACCAACCTTACAGCTCATAAATATCTGCCATATGTATTTATATATCAAAATATCAAATATTATTTACAGCTATTTCAAGGAATAATAAAATTTCAATTTTATGTCTGCCGTAACAGGGTTAAATAAAATAAAAACTTATTATTCTTTTACTTGACTTGATTATTTCGACTACCAACAGTTAAAGAACATTATCATAGCACTGACCTACTCAACAAATAACTGACGTTAAAATGCATTTCACGTCATACAAATATGGCCGACTATTTCTAGCGCTAAAACTACAATTCAAATTTTTAATTGCTTTATCTCCGTGAACATTTAGATATTTAATAAAATAGACACGTCAATCCACATTTATTAACATCAATTTCAATCAACAATTGAAAAATCGACCACTAAAAAATGAGGACACAAGCCCATTGATAAGTAAGTGACAAAAGAATGAAACCAAACAAACCATGTAGCTTGAGTATTAACCGTCCGTAACTATTGCCATTGCTTCTACTGATTTTCATTTGTTTCCCTTATTTCATCTCATCCATTGCATAGACTACGTTAAATCAACCTACGAGTACTAAGAGTCTCACAACATTGAACTCTTTGAACTTAGTTTTCTAACTAGTAACTTTTAAATACTGCAATATTAAGGATGTATGAGCGAGGGTGTGGTCTAATACTGAATTTTGAAGGGTGGGGATAGGCATGAGCATTTGCGGGGAGAAGGGAAGAAAATTATCACGTGACGTGATTTTACATTTGGCAACATAGCTTTTTTTGGTTAGTCTTTTTGCCGGTAACATTTGAATATTTTGTAAAACAGCTGGAAAAAAAATAGATTTTTAATGAAATATGCTAAGTTATAAAATTATAAGTGTTAATAAATGTTTTATTTTTATATATATGCTATTTTCTTAATTTTTGTACTTAATTTTTGCTGTTACTATCACGTAATATTTATTTTGACAGCTCTGAAAGAGCTTATATTTAAATTTGTATGTACCGTTTTTGCCGCTGCCGTGCTGTGTCGCTTATTATAGCAGTGCGACGTTGCCAAGTGTCAAATATGGCGAAAAATATTTTTTTAAATATCATAATTTGAATTTCATTTCTAATTATCTTTCCAGGATGAACGGTTACATAGTATTTTTAAAATATTGACGTGTCACGCCAATATGCACCTTTCTAATGCATAGTTTTTTTTTATGCTACGTAATACAGAACATACTCATATTGATTGATTTATGATCACTTGTACCCATTTCCCATAAGACCAATGTATTTTATGTCAATTTTCAACAATTAATTTCTTTAAAATATGAACGGTTACATACCCTGAAATTTTAACAGTAAATTCATTGACCAGGAATCTACACGTACAAAAATTTTGAGCCCTTAAATCGAAAATTATTTTCTTGCTCATACATCCTTAAACGAATGAAAATCTATTATTAGAATATATCATACCTCGGATAGAAAATGTATCGCAGTTAAGTGCTTTAATTAGGTTGTTGTTAGCAAACAAGTATGAAACTTGCAAACAATGTAACAGCCCACTAACTAATATTATTCTTCTATACTCAAGGTACTCATCGCTCAGACAAGGCTGTAATATGCCTGAGGAATATAGACAGATATTTGAAAACAGTGCTAATAACTTTTGAAAGTTGATGCACTCAAATAAATATTAAAAAAAAGTGTGAAACTGGACTGCTACTTTATACAGGGTGTTCCAATATTCAACGATAAGCGGGCACCAGAGGGTGGTCCTGCTCATGACTACACAAGAAAAAAAGAAAAAAAACATTTATCTCATTTTGTTTAGGAATTAGAAAAAAAAAATATATTTTCGAAAATTGAAACACCTTGAGATGTTTTTAACTACCATAACCACAATTTTTTAAATATTTCTGATTTTTCTTTTGTATCGGCAACCTAAATAGCACTGCTATCCACCACAACCATTAAAAATCCCAGAATGCTAGTAGTTTTTACACAAAAATCAATTGAAATTATTTTTTTCATTAAAATGTTTAAAGATTTTTACTTTCTGTCCAATTTAACTCATCGTGGTGTAAAAAAAAGTATGAACACTACTATGGCAAGTTTTTTTTAAAAATTGGCGCAACTCTTCAGGATTCCAAAATAGTACAATACTCCAGAAAAACTAGCAATAAAAAAAAATTATGCCTACTATTTCTAAACAAGAACCAAATGTCATAAATTGTTGTTGTTGATAGTTATTTCTTTTACAATACCCAAAATAGGTTTTTTATAGTTGAATGAATTAAAACAAATGGTACAAACAATTTTTCATTCATTTTATAAATTTAATAGTTTATTTACATTATAGTAAATGTTCAAAATGTTTCAATGTTCAAAGTGCCCGCTTGTCGTTGAATATTGGGACACCCTGTATATGAGAACTTGCACTTCAAAACAATGTTCTACCTGGGACATGATTTGTTTATTTAAAGACGTTCCCAAGAAAATCACTATTATTATGATCATCTTGAAAATTCTTGAAAATATATGTATATTATCCATTGATGTCCTCCCGTTTACGTTGAAAAAGTTTCAATACTCCTTAGGTCCGTGGCACACTGCAAGCGTATTTAAGCGATGATAAACTCGGATCGGCGGTTTGGTTGAGCTCTCAAAGCAAGCCGAGTGCTATGTTCTTTGCATGCGTTGTGTCACAATACGTACATACCACGTACCGATACGACAGTACGCTAAGTCAAACTTGTGTACTGTAGGGTGTATTGGAGTTGTTTTGCACTAACATAATTTATAATGAAGGCAATCTTCTACTTTAATTTTTATCGATACACCACTGTTATGAAAGAGACTATTGCATTCTCTTTCATATTCCTTCCAGTGTATTCTTTGGTTAAAATTCGCTGATAAACGCTTCCAGTATGAGACCTACGTAACGCTCGTATTCGGACGGCTTTGTAGCTTGCAGTGTGTGAGGGTTCATTACATTTACAGGGATCGGATAGGTAAAGCGTAGTAGCGGTAAAATACGCTTGCAGTGTGCGAAAGGCCTTACGGTTATAAATTTTTAGATATCAGGAAATTATAGCAAGCGGTATTCATTTTCTTTATAATATATGTTGAAATCTTTCAACTTTCTTTAAGTAATCTAATGGTTAAGAAGAAGTTCGCGACTTGACAACACCGAAAACATAACTGCGCATTAACTATTTTTTATTGCACACATGTTATAAACCTGTTAGTTTAAAAAGGGGGATCTTTGTGAATGTTGAGCACGACTGCTCCTTGGAAAAGTTTTTAGTATTAGTCTATTGTCGATACCATATACGAGTATATCACAGATTATGGTTTTTATGGAGATTGTTGCTTATAATTCCAGCATTAATTAGTGATTTAACACATTACAGATATTGAGTAAGTGGTTTAACGCTGATAATTGACATTTGAAGAGAAATGTAGCTCGTATACAGACAGCACGTGGTTCTATGCCTACTTTAGAGATATGAACCGAGTTCTGAATAAATACTCGTACATGTTAATGAGATCTATATTATTATGGAACTGCTCCACTTTTAAAAAGAGTTTCTGTTTCCTCATACCTCACATCGCATGATAGGATTTGTACGGAAGTGTGTCGTCATAAAAAGCCACTCCAGAAATTGAAAAAAGATTTTTATTAATATGATATACAGGGTGCGGCAGCATAACTTTCTTTTTTTAAAATCGCGCCATTTAGTCGGTTGATGTTGTAGCGGAGCGCTAGTGGTCTCGTGCGATAGGCGAGACAATAAAGTTTTGTCTTGACATAGTTCAGTCGCCATCATGCGTTGGAATAGTGATGAGCGTGCGTTTGCCGTTGTTTTCGAGATGTTCTGTGTTCGCAACCTAGCTATAATCGCTATAATTTAGCATCGTTGGCCTCTGTCGAGGACCGAAAATCAATTGTTATGTGCGTCACTACGTTCAGACAAACTGCAAGTGCGTTTCCATGCATACAATATGGCGATTGTGCAGGAACTTTCTGAACTTGACTGCAATTCTCGGAGGAATGTGTGTTAGCTTCTTCTGGAAGTCGTAGTGATGAAACCGATTTCTATGGGTTTTTTTGAAATCCCGTGTTTATGTGAACCATTCCAGGAAGAAATTGCCAACATAACGCCTGCTATACTAGCACGAGTCATGACAAACGCCAGAAATCGGTTTACTCAGTGTATGGAGAATGGAGGACGTTACCTCACTGATTTGATCTTCAAACCTAACTAAAACAAAACATTATGTATGTGCCTACATTATAAAAAACAAATTAAAATTTTCTGATTCATACAATGGGTTTTATTAAGTTGTGAAAAAAGGAAGTTATGCTGCCGCACCCTGTATATATAAATATATAGTTTTTTAAACGTTTGACTGGCTATCTAGGTCTACAGATTTTTTTCTGTCATATTATAAAATAATTATTTGCAGCTTGTTGGCAATACTTTTTAGCGGATACTACGGTTTATATTAATCAAGAAATATCTATGTTGACTTTAAGTGGCTTTGTCCAGCCCTGGTTCCAAGTTCAGTCCAAGTTAATCACCCTAAGCACGAATATACGAGTAAAAGCATCTGCGTGGCGAAATGTCGCACTACGATGAACAGAACACGCACTATTTAATAGTCTTTGGTTAACCTGAATTTCAAATATTATGAATAATTTTTTTCTTCGTTTGATCAACATAATAGAATAAATTGTTTACTGTTAGAAAATCTATTTGTATATATTCTAAACCTTATCAACGCATAATCAGTATTATGTATTTAATATTATATAGTTATAGGTCCAACTTAAAAGGTAATATTGTCCTTTGTATAAGTACGTTGGCCATGTACGTACAACCCGAAGGGAATGTTTTTTTCACTTAGGTGAATTATTTATCACTTAATGACCGTCGTCCGCTGTTCGCCGTCTGCCGTTAAAGGCGCTTACTGTCACATTCGATGCTAAAGAATACTAATTATCTATTGACAAGTACGATAATCACCTACGACCTATGATTATAGAAGTGAAGGGTAATTGCTTTTATAATAACCAGCGCTGCAGTGGTTACAATCGGAAACTCAAATCGCGCGCGCCTTGCAAGTAAACAAGCAGAACAAAAACAAGTTGACATGGACATTGACTGAGTGTGTTGTATTCAGAGTCTATAAGCATTGCACGAGTTATCTGACGACACAGTTCTCCCACGGTCACAAGCGACCCTAATATAACAATAACTAAATTTGGAAAAACCAATTGCATAATAAGATAACCACATTTCTATCTTATTATTCAAGCTCACGTACTTAAGAGGTAGAGCTCTCTCACGGTCTTTAGCAAATCTAACATATCATTAAACTAAATGGAAAAACCAATGGCATAATAAGATAAACACATTTTTATCTTATTATCCAGGAGGGTGTTTTACCTAAAAATATAAATAAATAAACTAGTATAAATAAGGAACCATTTTGTAATATTAATTAGTATATTAGTTACTCTCATATTTTAAATATTGTTATTATTGTTATAATAAACTAGCAATAACATAACTCACGATGCTGGTGGGTCTAATGAGTCGTACACATTGGTGTGTCTTAAATATGTGACATTCAACATTTGTTTGAAAAAAACACTAGTTGTGACATGTAACTTAATACATCGGCATCCTTTATATCTCATACGAATTCATTAAAACAGTTTTGTATGTTTAGAAAAAAAGAGTCTGATTTATAAGGGAATGCCTTGAAAGCATATGCAGCGGTATCTTTCTTTATTAAATTTATTTATATTGCATCAACTATTGATAGTTATTAGCACTTAAACTAATATATTTTACATTTTATCAATATGTTATAGGACATAATCTATATAAATTATAATATACTATTTTTTCAGCTTCTTTCACCATTCTATTTAAATTTTTTTCAATCGTTGCTTCTTTCCATTATCCATCTTTTTCAATTTCAACTATAACTGCATCACGATCTGATACATCGCCTTCACTATGATGACATCCATTGCATTCTCTGATTCTTTTTTCTATTAGCATTTTTCTTTGTCTACCAATTGTATACTTCTACTCTTCTATTTTTTTTAACTATAATCCATCTCTATTTATAAAGCTGTTTTCCATATTTTCCTTTTTCTTCCTCTGCCAATTTTCTTTATCGACTTTTTCTTTTTGTTTATCGTGTTTTCTTTTTTCATATTCATGATTATGGTTGCAAATAATCAATTCCATTTGATTGTTACCAAAACCAGTTAATTTAACTCTGGCCTGTGAATGAACCCGGAGACATAGTAGTCAGAGTCAAGCATCAATGCTTTCGACTACTGCGTCGTCGATTTGGAATCTTGTCATGTCTTATGCCGGTACCAAACAATGCTACGAACACCTTCCAACGTTCGACGCTTGTTGGTGGACTCATAGTGTGGTCGATGCTGGTGTCACTAAGTGTGCCCAGTGTCATGTGCCCAACGTTCATGTTGGAAGCAGTTCGGGCTGTTCTCGGTCTTTTGATGAAAGTGATTTTTCTACCCCCACCACACACTTGATCCTAATGTCATGCACTGCTGCACGAATCGTCAAACAATGGAAAGTTTTATACTTGAAAGTTTATTTATTTACTTGAAAGTTTTTGTTAAACAGTGTCAGTGTCAATATTATCAACAAATTGATAAAATAAAATTCGTTCCACCGTGTAGTAGGAAAATTGTCATGTCAATCTTCCAATATTTGACTCACACCTTTGAATTAAACTTTCACTTCATCGTTTGGTGTCGGTTTTAAGCTCAGTTTCACATACCATGTGCGATAATGAAGATGTTCTGTTGGCAGCGGCTGCTTGTGTCATAATAGGTACAACTACTTAGATTGTATTAGAGACCTACTGGACGCATTTGTTTGATATCACATTCAAAATCGCAATACTTTGTGGTTTACCGACAAGCTTTGGAAACATTTCTATATAATAAAAATAATCCATAGTGTGACTTATAGACACATTAATATGGACGATCAAATTATAACACAATTTGTAAAAAATGAAAATATATAAATGTTGAATGCCACATGTTTAAGTAGCACCAATGTGTACGAGACATTAGAAAATAGATGAAATAAATTTGGTTTTCTTGCAGCCGTTGACTTATAAATAGGGTCTATGATAATATTAAACCGACTGGCGGCTATCCACTGCGCAAGCTAGGACATGTGGGCTACAAATGTTAGAAAAATCTATAACCATGATTTTTTTCATTTTCTGTAATTATTTAAATGTAATAATAGTAGAAATAATGATTCATGACTTCACGTTACGATTTATATTGTATTATAGAATAAATATAAATTTTTTGAAACATATTTTGTAAAAATAATTTCACTTGAATAACAAATAACACTTCTTTAATTTTCTAAGTGATTTATGACCTTTCTGACCACATCAAATACTTCAGCTAATGTATTAGGGCCGTATACAGGAGTATAAAGGACTCGAATTCCCGTTGATTTCTTCACAATCGCAGGCAGTAACAGGCAGTCGGACGTCACAGTACTGGCGTAGGTAGTCATGTCTGTAGACATATTCCCAGCACTTGGATGGAGAAGCTGAATCGCGCGGTGGTTCGTGGTCGGAGGTCGGAGGTCGGTGGTTGGTTGGGAAAGGTTTTTGTGCTTTTGTGCGAATCAGATAGTTCTCTTTTTGTTAGCTGTTAGCTCTCATGTCCTATCGGGAAGTTCAGTACCAGATACTTCTAGTAGTACTAGATTCTTTGTTCTTTAGGAATTTTGATCGTTGTTGAACTCAACCAAAGAGAGTGGAAATTGCTTTGTGGGCAGCAGAAGGAAGGGCGGAAAACGGAAGAAGAGAACGGGAGAACAGGGCAGAGATGTGTACAACTACTTCCTCCTTTCATTCTTACATTTTTTTTTATCGAAGTCAAGTCCGTTATTAGTTTGGATTTATTTATGTTTAGTTTTAGAAGCAAAATGTATTGGATAAAAGGATTGTTTATTGACACATTTTAGTACTGGTAAATAGACTACTTATTGACACTGAGGAATATTAATTTTGTCAATATTTTTCGATAAAGATAATAACGGTGTGGACACTTGGATACAAAAATCAGTTTATATAATATTTATTATATATTTAATGAAATTATATTCTTTAGTTGGTAACACTGACCAGAGATATTACAACTGCGTTCTGGTCAGATGAGGTAACGGTATATATTAGTTATAGATACTTTAATTGTAGTGTGTGCCAACAGAATCCACTGTGCATAATGTTAAGTTATAATAAAATTAGATAAAAAGTAATTGACAATTTAAATAATAAGCTTTAAATGTCGTTTCATTGATTTCAGGTAAGATAGTATGATTTTAGTTAAGCAGTGTAATGATTATAATGTGTATGTAAATTACTAAAATAAAAGTATTTGATTTCAGAAGCAACACAAAAGTTTGATTAAAATTTTACAATTCCTAAAATGTCTTGTATATATTATTTATTTTTTAATGTTTTTGCCATTAGACACTACATTCTTCCGCATTAAATCATTAAATTACATATCATTGTGCTTAATTACATTTTAAGTACTTATTGTGGTGTCGTGGCCTCGTATATGTGGAACACCACTGCCTAATAAGTTTATGATATTTGTGAGTTCTCACATTATCATCTTTCACATCAACCTTCTCAGCCACTGTGCTGTGCTGTCAGTTTATTAATCTTCTAGGTATGTTCAGTTTGGATTGCACACTGTTTACTTGTTTAAATGATATGCAAATAAATGCTATTTATATCTTACTGCTATTTGATTAAATATAATTAGTATTTAATATTACTTATTTTAACCTAATTAAGTTTTAATTTTTGTTATGTTTTGTAATAATATGCCACGTTACAATCTGTTACAATAAGTATGGACAATAAGTATATACGCTAAAAATGAAAATTAACCTAGATAAGAAATAGTCGTCCAGTGACGGCTATATCTATGAATGACAATTAAAAACGTTGTGGTAGCTTTAACACACTATGTCCTTTTAGTCTTTTAAAGTCAGACGTATGTTTATCTAGTAAATTCACAGCTAGATAGTTTGGAGGCTTGTTTAGTCGCTGCTGGTATCTTTGGCTGAATTTGTTAATTTCTTCTTTCACAGTTTTAATGCCGAAGTCATGGTTTATGTATATGTTGTTTATGAATCACGGGATATCCATAATGGTTTTTACTGTCCTTGACTAAAATCTTAATAATCCTATTAATTTTAAACCTAACTAAGCAAAATTTCAGTTTTTAATTATTAAATAACTGCAAGCTATTATAGTCATGGCGAGTCTGAAAGAAACTTACAGTAGGAGGGAGATTTGGCACCCTCCTCTTACCTTAGAATAGTCTACTGTTAAATTAAATTATAGTAGGTGCCCCTTTTTACAGTTTAGCGCCCCCTTCATCTTAGTACTCGATGTGACCTCCTTAGTGCTTCACACGAGCACGAGACTTTTTTCGTCTAGTCTTATTATTGGTGTCATAAAAGCGAGACGAGACGAGATGAGAAATTTCTGAAAACTATTGAGACGGTACCGAGACTTCATACGGCGAGACCCCAGAGTCTCGTTGACGTTATTTCAAAAAGAAAATGCTAGAAAAATAAAGTAACAGCAACGTTCTTCAAAGTTTAAATTCTTTTAAATTTGATACAATTTATAGTGAGAAATATATTTAGCCGAAATAATATATTGAATTACTTTGTTTAGGACTTAGGAGTAATCTCATAATAACGAGATGTGACGAAATAGGATGAGACGAGAACGAGACGATTGTTACGAGACAAAACGAGACTGAAACGATTTCTAGTTCTTTTTAAACTAACGAAAGCTCTCGCCTTATGTCGTCTCGTGTGAAACTCTAGACCTCCTCTTCCATGCCCCTCGAACCGAGCCTGAGTATAGTATAGTATACAATTATTAAATAATATTAATTATTCAATTATATAATTATATCCAATTTATTAAATAATATTAATTGTGTTTACAAGTATAATGTATTCCAAATGATTTTCAATAAACGCCAAACACTATAATAACCGGAAGATGAACTAGATCCAAAAAATAGAATAGAAAATAATAACAGCGGTATCTCAGTCAACCGTTTTAAGCGAGACCAAACCAATAGAAGACATTGAGCGAAGTGATGTTAGAACTGAAGATGTAAGAAATCTGGGTGGATTGGCCGATCGATGGATGATTGACAGAGACGATGTATTTTTGACAGTTTGGGATTTGTTACTTCTTTGGTGAAGTTTGGAAAGAACTAGTATTTAGACAAAGCTCGACAGTCAACAGTTTATAGCACGTCTATTCCTAAAGACATAAACCTAGAAAAAGGCAAAAAGAAAAAAATGCTATAGACTTATGAAAGTACCAGTAAATAACTGTGTACGAGTACTTTGGGCAAAGTTCTCTCAGAGTAAAAACAATCACTTCATTTTCATTTTTTTGACATAGATATAAAAACTCTGGCGAAAAAATAATGATCAATTGTAATGTATAAATCTCGTAAACTACACTAATTAGAATTAAATTAAAAAATGGTGGGATGAAAAGGTGTGGGTGGAGAAGAGACGAAATACTGAAAACGACGACTCCGCACACTGCAAAAAACGTATTTAAGCGACTTTTGACCGGACGTATACGCTCTACTACGCTTTACCTATCCGAAGCGATGAAGCTGTCCGAATACAGGCGTTACATAGCTCTCATACTGGAAGCGTATATCAGCGAATTTTAACCAAGCGAATATATGCTAGAACGTTAAACCTATCAAACATTGTAAATGCAATCAGCCGTTTCATACTGGAAAGGAATCCAATAGTCTCTTTCTTAACAGTGGTGTATCGATAAAAATTAGAGTAAAAGTTTGCTCTCAAGATAAATTATATTAGTGCAAAACAACTACAATACACCCTATAGTAAACAAGTTTGACTTAGCGTACTGTCGTATAGGTACGTGGTATGTATGTATTGTAATACAACACAACACATGGAAAGAACACAGGAGCTTGCTTTGAGAGTTCTAGTCGCTCAACCAAGCCTCAGATTTACGCCCGATTCGTCATCGCTTGACAGGCCTAACAGTTTGATATTGTAATTTAAGGTAAACAAATAATTTCAGGAATAGGAAAAATAAGTCATCTTAATATTCTCTCTCCTAAAACAGTTATAATTAATAGCCCAAGTATACTACGAAGTATAACTCAACCCTCATCATTTAAAGGATGTAAACTATTTATATTAAAATTTCCACTTATAGAATAATAACCGAAAAGAATAACAAACTGTTAATCCCATTCTAAAAAAAAAATTAAAAAAAAAACTAAATAAATTTAAATTAGAAAGACATACAATTTCTAAAATTAAATCCTTAGAATAAAATCCAGCTAAAAAAGGCATACCACATAAAGCCAAATTAGCAATATTAAAACATCTAGAAGTTAAAGGTATTTGATTAACTAATTTCCCTATATTTTGAATATCTTGAGAATCCTTTATATATCAGCGGTTCTCAAACTTTTTACTTCGAGCCCCCCTGCATAATCCAGCTATAAGCCAGGCCCCCCTACATGTAAGCGTACTATTTATTATAAGGGAGTCGCATTTTAACATTTTACAGTCAATTTTTATTTAGTTAAGTTTTGCACATTCTATGCATACTCTAATATGTTTAATCGTACTCAAACAACAAATTGTAGACAAACAATTACAATTTATTTAGGTATTTTAGCTACTATACGTAATTGTTATTTGTAACTCAAAGCAATAATAATAAAAAGAGCTTCAGTGTGAAGGATGTGCTTGTTTTTTTCTGCGCATAGTTTTTGAAACGCGGTGTCAGTTCTGATAACGCTACTCTGAGTTCCTTGGTCACATCCAGTCTTGAGCGATATTTACTCTTCATGGCAGCTAGAGCAGAAAACCCAGTTTCACAAGAGTGAGTGAGTATTGCGAATGGAGTGAGTATTTTCAATGCCCTTTCACTCAAAATTGGATGTTCCTTTTGTATACCAATCCAGAACGATGTGAGAGAAGATTCTTAAAACTTCATTTTAAGTCCAGTGTCACCTTGGAGGTCAATGAGATTTTCTTTTTCCTTCATGTTGAGGAAGACACTCATCAACTGATGGTTTGAACGGGTTTTGAATCTATGCCAAACCGTCCAAGTTCTCATTAAAATATTTTTCCAAACAAGATTTGAGGATTTCTAAGTGTTTAAGAAAGCATAGTTGGAAGTAAAGTAAATTTAATTAATTTTTCAACCAAGCTTTGGGCCCCCCCCTGAGCCTTAATTGCGCCCCCCTTAGGGGTCGCGCCCCACACTTTGAGAACTGCTGTTATAAATAACAGCCCCAGCACATATAAATAATAATGCTTTAAATAAAGCTGAAATATGAAAAATGCTGACCTTGCCAATTCTATCGATAAAATTCTTATTATTAATCCTAATTGTCTTAATATACATAAAGCAATAATTTTTTTAAAATACAAATTCAAAATTTGCTCCTAATTCAGCTATAAATATTGTTAACCCAGAGGTTAATAATAAAAATTTACCTTAATAAGTGTCTACCAATAAAATATTAAACCGAATTAATAAATAAACTCCTGCTGTTACTAAAGTTGATGAATGAACTAAAGCAGATACTGGAGTTGGAGTTGCTATTGCAGCAGGTAGTCAAGAAGATAACAAAATTTGAGCACTTTTAGTTATTGCAGCTACTATTAATAGTAACCCAATTAATATTATTTAAGCAAAACAAGAGCATTTGTATTAGAAAGATTTTGTGTGCATATGAATGTGGACTCTGGGAATCGAACCCAATCTCTAGTACTGAAAGAGTTCAACAACCTCGGCCAGAACTAAAAAGATAAAAAGTATTCTATTTATTAAAAGTTATAAATCATTGTTATCTCCAGACCTAATTAACATAATGTATGTACTCGTATGTATTCCAACATTTTACAATATAAATATTAATTAATTAATGTAATTAGTAAAGTAAATGTAACTGTACATACCTTTTTTCAACACAAATACGCATGGATGGTCAAATAGAAAATCTCGAAAAGAGTTGCACTCAGGATCAACGTGGGGCTCACGGCACAAGCACGTGGGTTTGAAAAACGGGAACGCCTGTAAGGTCCTGAGGGCTGCTTTGCACTTTGTAACTGTGACCGTGGAGCACGCAACTGGAAAATAAAAAAGGGCTCATTAATGAAAAGCAGGAGGTATAAAGAAAAATCAAGGATTTAAACATTAACAGAAAAATATTCATTTTGTAAGTCATCTCGTATACAATTCCCTTAGTATCATTTAGACAAATTGTCTAAAGACAGTCTTGTTTCTAGTATGCGCATAGATTACCACCAATACTTATATTCTAATATAATAATGTAACGATGATAATGAACGATAATAATGAACGATTAAAGTATAATTTCCACTCATTGCTTTAATTTTATTTTGTATTTTGTATTTAATTTAAATTTTTTAACATATGGCAATAGGCGTGGTCATTCACAGTACCATTTTTAATTTAATTTATTTTTTAAGTTTTCTTAATTTTTTTAGAACCTTATAAGGTACAATGTTTTAAATTAAAAATATTATATTAAGAAAAACATACTATATTATAACCTCAAAAATGTGACAATCTGTCAAAATGCAGAAGAATTTATATTTTAAAAAAGTTTAATGTCAGTTTGTCAAAAATAAAGAAATAAAAACAATTTCAATTACTAATTGTTATTAAAAACAGCAATTTTAATAATTTCACCTTTAATTTTGTCCAACTAAATTAACTAAACTCAAATTAAAACACTAATGTGACTAGGAATGTCTATTCTGAAAACCCGAAATCTAGATTGAAATATTAAATAAAAACATAGATTAAATATCAAAACAGTGAGTGGGAATGAGGCTTAAAAGCGTCTACTTCAATCTCCTACAGAGTGCAGGACATGTAGCTTCACCATATTGCACGTGGTAGGGGAATGCTAAACCAGTAGAGACGCTCCATAACGTGAGCAATGATTACTGCATATTGCACAATGGTACGAGTATTTGTGTGACGTTGATGTGTCATGTCATGCGTCATTGTGTGACACATCAACGCACACAATCGTTGAATGGATTTCCACGTGGTAGAGTTGGTGTCAGAACAGTAATGGCGCTACATATTGCTGAGGTTTGCTAATACTTTGTGGAGAACAGTTTATAAATAATTCAAACTGTTAATGGGATATACTATAAATACGTAAAGCTACTTGAAGAATTAACAAGGGATACTTAAAGCTGATGTTTTCACTTGAACTGCCGGGCTCTTGACTAAACTAGTAGGACCAGATCACCACGTGGTGGTTTTATTGAAGTTGCTTGTAGCGCCAATTATTTTTATTTAATTTATTTCTAAGTGTTACGTATAATCTTAGAATTGTTATAATATTAAAATGGATTCTGGTCAGGTGAGCAAACGGTATATTACGAGTATTATATAGGTAACGAGTAACGTTGTATGGAATAACGGCCAACACAGTTGGTATTTGGAGGTGACGAAACTCACTATGCATAATGTTAAGTTATTATAAAATTAGGTAAAAAGGAATTGATAATTTAAATAATAAACTTAAGATTTCGTTTCTATGATTATAGGTAAAATAGTAATATTTAAATTGAACAGTGTAATTATTATAATGTGTATGTAAATTATTAAAATAAAATTCTTTGATTTCAGAAGCAACACATAAGTTTGATTAAAAATTTACTATTCTTAATAAAATGTCTTATATTTTTTAAAGGTTAGTAAATAACAATAATAAATAGTATTTGCGTAAACAACTGCTGAGCATATGCATTTTTGGGGTGGCCACATACTAGAGACAACACCGTTCCATATATAGAACAAACAGAGACAACACTTAAAATTTCGCCTAGATCTGCCTCACATTGTAACCGTTATTTCCTGCGAATTGAAATTTTTTCAGTAGAGTGTATTCGCTTTAGCACACTTTATATTAAGAAGAAGTGTATAATTTAATGTTTATTTTTATACCACTGTATGTATTTCATACACCTCGACATCAAAGCGTTCTACTTCATGTTGCATTAATCTGACCAATCTTGGATGCATGCATTCCTTCAATAACATAGCAGTGTAAATGTGTCGTTGTATAGTGAGTACTGTGAGCTGCATTATTTCATTGAGAGCGAAACAGTGAGAGAGACCATAGATTTGTTAGGGAAACATTTGAACCAACGCTCACTGAGTACAGCTCATACTAAACCCATTTCTTGCCACAGCACGTGTCACGTGAAACAATTCGTATGTCAGGGAAAACATTTGACTTTTGACATTTTACCCAATTCTTTTAATAGACATAATAGCTTATGCATATCAATCCTTTCCTTCCTTTACCGATCCGCCCTCTGCCCTCTGCCCTCCTCCCACAGCCGTTTGATAGTCGTTCATTAATCACAAATCAATAATTTGGAATCAATTAGCTTTTAATAATTCATCACAGTCTGTTTTAGGTTCTCGTATTATGAAACATAATCCAGAAGATAATCCAGATATCGCTGGTCCTAATAACAGATTTATATCATCCATTAGAGTCGAGTGAGTACGTACGTTGGTTTTCAGTAAATTGAAGTGGATTTTGTTATGCAACGGCTAAAGCTAACTTAATGTGATAAACAATAATTGAGAATGATATGTTTTTGTTTCAAAGCATACAGGAAGATGTATTGGAACAATGACCGCGCCCCACCCCTAACCCCTTCCTGACCCCTCCTCCCGTATAACACGGCCACACGAGTGCTTTTGAGGAATTATTTCAATCATATCAGATAATCTACTGTCTAGTGTGAGTGGTATTACTACGCTTTTGTAAATATAAATAAATAAAAAGCGTTATCATATATTATAATGTCCCAGGTGTATATTTGTTTTCTTATATTCTTATATGTTTGGTTCAAATTTTGTATGGCATCTCGAAAACGGCTCCATGGAAGTTTTTAAAAATTTCCTATTTCGTAGAGAAAAAAATTCTAAGACTTGTGGCGTCCTCCGATTTTTAACTGAATTTCCTGGAAACCCGTAATTTTGGAAAAACTGGAAAAAAAGTGATCCCCTTTTTGCTCTATAACTTTTAATTAGTAAAAGATAGAAAGTTGAAATTTTGCATGTGTATTAAGGTATACAATGCTGACATTTCTCTAAAATAAAAAATTCAAAAATTGAAAAAGGGGGGGTTCAAGAAATTCGGGGGCCCGGTAGGGAACTTTTGAGAAAGTTCATATTCTGGATTCGAAAATAGTTAAGTATATTATTATTAAAAAAAAATTCAAAATTTCAAAATTTTGTTTGGGGGCACAGGGGGCAGTATTTGCCGAGAGTAAAAATTGTGCTAGAAAGTTGAAATTTTGTATGTAGGCTTACCTTGGTATCTTATTTACGAATCGAAAAAAAAAATCCCAAATTTTGAAAAAAAGTTGGTCAAATAACGCATAAATTGAAAATATTTTTTATTTTGATAAAAAAAAATTATTTTTTTAGTCATTTTATATGTGTTAATGTATTTTATATGTTGGCGAGTTTATTTATTATTTCAATTTAAAAATAGAACGAAAATTTGAAATGAAATTACGAATTATTAAATAGAATTTAAATTAAATATGGAAAAAGAGAGTTACGCTCTCTTTAATAATTAAAGAGGTAAAATTTAAAAAAAATGACAGATCACTTGACGTCATTCCTTCGTCACCTTCTTCCCCACTATTATTTGACAACCTTTCTCATCGCAATAAAACAAGAGAAGTGCAAAAGAGAAACAGAATTAAACGTCACAGCAATAGCAACTGTTGTAGCAATTCATCAAGTTTTCATAAAATGTCGTGATATAAAACTAAAGTTATTGCCATTATCAACTACTAGGCAAACAACCAAATATTACGCACTAAAATAAAATTCAAACGTTAAATGGATTATATTGGTCATTTTTTGGATATTCAATAAAATAAAAACGTAAATATAATAATCAATATTTCAATAAAAACTTAAAAAATTGACCCCTAAATTGCCCTAAAATCTCCTAATATATATTTCATATATATATATAGCTCATATATTTTTTATATAAATAAGAAATAATATTGGTTCTGATTGCAATATACAATTTTTGCATTACCATAGATATCTTTTATGAAACAAATATTATTATGTATTACAGGCTAACATTTAGAACCAGTCTGAAATGCTATTGTATCGTAACGATTTTAACATTAATATTTTTTTTTTTTGAGTTGGTATATATATATTTAATTTCTTGCGAAGCGAAGAATGCCGCTTAGAAATTCTGATGCCGGGTTCACACATGCGTGATAGTGTATGAATGGTTAAAGTGAATATAAGTATATGAACCATGAAAGTTTTTGCTACTATGACGAAAATATTTATTTTCGTTTACGAATACAGAACGTTATCCCTGTGAGCACGAATATTTTCACTGTGAGCAATATATACGTAAGCAGTATATTCTCTTTACCCATTAGTATTTGAACATGTGTGAACTCGGCACGAAGAATGTTCTAGAATAAATATTACAGTTTCTTTTTTCATTTTTATATTGGCTGCTTTGAAAAATTTAAAAGAACTGTTACAACCAAACGATTCATCGACTGTATTCATGGTCGCTTTAGGCGCCAATTTTGGAATAGTGAACTAAAATGCTCGGCGTCTCAACATTTGAAGGGAATGAAGGGTGAAGGGAGTGCACTGAGCTAAAGTTCAGTGCAGTTCAGTGATACCACATATTAAAACGTAATATTTTTTACTATTATTAAAATTTTAAAAACACATTTATATTGAATGAAAATAATTACATATATCTACTGATATTAAAAATGTAACAAATAGTATTGAAAAAGAAATAATAAACTCAAATATATTTCTACCAACAGAAATTGTAAAAGTAAAAAATATTATGTTTTAATATGTGGTATCACTGAACTGCACTGAACATTAGCTCAGATAGTACCCCCTGCTGAGTGTTTACTATGACATGAGTTCTTAACGTCTGCAAAGTCAATATATTGATTGTTGTTTGATTTATATCAAATTATAAATATAAGAATTTCTGTTGTTAAGTGCTTAATAATAATAATAATATAAGGTAAGCTTTTTACTAATTTAATTTAATACATTTATTTATTTATATTTATATGTTGTTACATGTATAGGTATGTTGTATACAAAAATACTATTATGTATTCTGCAAAATGTTGAAGTTTTTCGATGAAGTAGCTACATATGAGTATTATAAATTATCTGTTTACTATATCTAAAAAATTGTGAAATATATGAAAATATCAGTGTATTAACTGTTACTTTGTTTTGGTTATGTCTTGACAACAATGTATTTAGCAAGATTTTTTGCTTTACTTAGTACTGTTATTACATAATTAAAACGATTTGTATACTTTTGTTATAGTAGCAGAAGAAAAATAATTTATCTTACATTGTGTCCCGTACTTAAAGTTTTTGAATATGTTTTAAAGTTTATATTTCGAACAAAACTTTCAAGTTTTTTCCATCATCGGCCATCCGCGGAATCAGCACGTAAAAAAAATGACTACCAAAACTGTTTTTATGCAATATCTTCTGAATCTTATTATCAATCTGAAAGACGAGTAAATGATGTTTATCAAATAGGTAATTACTATTTGTTGTATTAAAACCGTTTTTAGCGCCTGCGTATGTCTGATTCTGCTAAAAACTTGGATTCTTTATTACGAATTAATATTATTTGTAGTAATTTACCGATATTTATAACTTATGTGATATCCTATTTAATCTTACGTTAGGCCAAATTTGTTTTTTTGTATATTATACTTTATTTGTTTTCAGATTACCGAATTATTAGTGTTGTACTTAGTATAATACTTATGTTCTAATTGAGAAAGACGACATCGATTGTCAATACTGGTTTGTTCTTTTCATTTATTAATAAATATTTTAAAAATTTCTTTATGTAACCTTAAATTTCTGCCATAAGTACTCTTAGTTATTTAGTATATAGTATAAGTAGTATTAGTTATTTATCTTTGTTATACATTATCGTATTTATTTTTTCATTTTAGAGGTCTGCAAATCTCTGCATTGGTTACATATTTATATAATATACAGCTATATATTACAATATACTGGAGTATTCCTCTGTGGCATATGTTACATCACAGAGATCTTCTAAGGAGCTAAGTATATTTATCTATTCAAATATTTATATTAATATGAATTATTGATCAAAATTGCAATTTCTTTTTTATCCGTCACACCTATTTATAATAATAGTTTAGGTAACACTTTAAATTTTATTTTATAATATATATAGCTTATTTATTTACTTCTACTACAACATGTCTAAATCATTATTCGGATGTGGTAGGAAAAAACGGATTTCGTCTGATCGTATTAAGATTTTAAGGTCCAATTCAAATAAATTAAAAAAGCCAATATCAATTGTTAGGGGTACTTTTAATCAATTTGACAAAAGATTTAGTAAAACAACACGTGGTCTACAATGTAGTAGTTGCAGTGTTGCTGCAATATGTGTTAACGAAACTACGCCGTTAAATACATGGGATTCAGATACATTGGATTCTATTTTAATACTTGGAGATCAGTGTTACTTAGACAATTCTTTAGGAAACGAACAACGATTCTTATTACCTGATAAAGTCAAAAAGAACATCTCCTTAAAAGAAAACACATACGTCGTATATTATGATAACACAAAAACCCATTGGGGCGACATTAGAAATGTAAATACAGAAATAAGAGAGTTATCAATTCCCTTTTTAGAGTCATTTTTTGATAAACATAAAAATGGATTATTTACAGTTAGTGATCAGACCTTTGTCATTTTTAAAGAATCTGATTTATTTTGGGTATTTGATTCACATCCAAGAGGCATTAAAGGACAAATTGTTTGTGAGAGAGATGGAAAGTCCGTTCTTTTATGCTTTAAAGATCTTCTAGATGTCATAAATTTGATTAAATTTAATTTTAGTAGCTGTAAAACCACAGAATTTTCTATTGCTCCTATTAGTATATTAAGCACTATAGATAATAGTACATTAAAAGAAATAAATAATTCTTCTACTTCTGTAAACATTGACGAAATTGTAACAAGTTCCATTTATAATTATCCAAATGTTAATGTCTCTGAAAAAGGTATAACTGTATTTAAACTGCCGGAACCTTATAAAATTTTACAAGCAAATTTTAATCAGGCAAGTGACGTTTTTCTAAATTATCCTAAAAATTCTCAATGTACGGCAATAGCTACATTTAGTATATGTATGCAAGAATTAATTACATTAAATAGCTGGACCACCTCAGTATTGGATTATATTTTAATACTAGGAGACAATTGTTATCGAAAAAGTTTAAAACCCGGTTGTCACCCTTTCCTACTAATTGAGGAGATTATTCCAAATATATCTATTGGTAATGGTAGTACATGTAAAATTAATTATGATCTTATGGACACTGCTCAAGGTCATCTTAATATATTAACAGGAGATTTTTTAGAAAAATACTTTAAAAAATATAAAAATGGACTATTCACTACTTGCAGTCAAACATTTTCATTATTCAAACATGACAACCTTTTCTGGATATTTGATTCCCATTCCAGGGGTATAAAGGGACAATCTATTTCGAACTCTAATGGCAAAGCAGTACTTTTATGTTATAAATACATAAATGATTTAGTCGATCTAATTCAATATAATTTTCGAGATTCTGGAGGTTCTTTACTTTTTACAATTCTTCCAATTACTGTAGAAAGTATTACAGGAAATATAAACATTTCAGAAATATATGAATATTCATACTTAAGCTTCACAAATAAAGTTAGTACAATAAGTGACAGTGTTGGTGTAATATGTGATAATGTAGCAAGTGATACAAAATATTTAGTAAGTGATAATGTGCAATTAAATGTATTAGAGAATGTAAGTGATACAGTATTATCAAAAGAAAAATGCCATGAACGTAGTACTACATTGAAAGTAAGAGCAAGTGAAAGGCTGCTAAAAAAAGCGAAACAAGACAAACGTATACGAAGAAAAACAATATTACAGTCTCAATCTAAGCAGGATAAAGATAAACGCTTACAAAAGCAGATTTCCAGAAATAAGAATAATTTCAAAAAGGAAACTACAGGTGCAAGGCAAAAAAGGTTAAACAAACTAAAGATATGTTTAGAAAAGAAATTAGAAAACGAAACAAGTAAATTAAAGCAAATTCGCTTGAAAGAACAGACGGTGAGAGATAATAAAAGATTCAGAGAAGAAACACCGGATGAAAGGCAAAAAAGACTAGAGAAAATGAAAGCTGATTTTAGAAAGAAATTAATTAGGGAAACAAGTGAATTAAAACAAATTCGTTTAAGGGAACAGGCGGTGAGAGATAGCAAGAAATTTAAAGAGGAAACACCGGATCAAAGGCGAAGAAGAATAGAGAAAATCAAAGCTGATAAAAAGAAAAAATTAAGTTTGGAAACAAATGTCGCGAGACAAGTTCGCCTAAAGAAGCAGAATTTAATAAACAAAAAGCGATTACTACAAGAAAATATAAATGAAAAAGACAGAAGGAAAAAAATATTGTTATTTCGAAAAAGAATTAGGTTAGCCAATGAAAAGGAAGAAGCCAAACGAATCAGATTACACAAAATAGCATTACAAAAGCAAAGAAAATTAGCTAAAGCATCAGAACTTGAATCAGAAAGGGAAACACAGAATAAAACACCCAACATACCGCAACCAATATTAAGTACTGCACTTCAAGAAATAGACGATGAAACATTTGTAATACAACATCACTGTGGATCTATGAATGTCATATGTCAATTTTGCAACGCAAGTCATTTCAAAAATGAAAAACCGACAGATGGAAAATTTTCATTATGCTGTTCAAAAGGTAAAGTTTCAATTCCGAACCCTTCTAACCCTTTTCCAGAGTTGTTAATAGAACTAATGACTAATATGCACCCTCTTTCTGGTAATTTTATGGACAACATCAGAAACTACAATAGCTCCCTTGCATTTGCTTCATTTGGAGCACATATTGATAATCGCCCAGGCACACGTGGGCCCTACTGTTTCAGGATATGTGGTCAAGTTTACCATAGAATATCATCGGCACACCCTACGGCAGGAAAACATGCACAATATGGTCAGCTGTATATTCTAGATCCTGATGATGCTATATGTAATAGAATGCAAGGCGATGTTAACCGTAAATGCAAGAGACAACTATTTGAGCAATTGGATTCTTTAATAAGAAATGTAAATCCATATGCTGCTGCATATAAAATGATGGCTGAAGTAGAAAGAGAGGAGATTGCAAAAGCTAATTTAGAAGGTAGAAACCCTTTTGATGTGCAGATGAACATTGTACAGCAACTCGCAAAAGATCCACGACGATACAACGTTCCGTCTACTAATGAAGTAGCATTAATATTTACGAGTAATGATGGATTACCACCTTCTGATAGAGACATTTGTGTCTATCAAAAAGATGGTATTCTACGTAGCATAAATATTCTTAATGAAAATTGCGATCCAATGACATATCCGTTGTTATGTCCAACCGGTGAACTCGGTCATTCGGAACATTTACTAAATGCTTCATTAGCAAGAAGAATTTCGCATCGGCAATTTTATTCTTATAAACTTAGATGCACGGGCTCTTTTAATCCATTTCTTAGTGCCGGAAAACTTACTCAACAGTATATTGTTGACGCATATTCCAAAATCGAAGGTAATAGACTTAATTTCATACGCAACGCAAATACGCAAAAGAAATTGCGGTCAGAAATGTATTTTGGGTTAATGGATTATGTCAAAAATAAATCCAATAATGAAGGTATTATACCTGGCAGAATGGTTATTTTACCAAGTACATTTGTCGGAAGTCCACGTAGCATGTCACAACATTATCTTGATGCTATGGGAATTATTTGTAAATATGGTTCACCGGATTTGTTTATTACAATGACATGTAATCCCGAGTGGCCAGAAATTAAAAGTAATTTACTTAATAATCAACGAACCGAAAATCGTCCCGATTTAGTTGTTAGAGTATTTCAATTAAAAGTAAAAGAACTCTTTGACGATTTATTGAAAAGACATATTTTCGGTAAGGTAACAGCTATCGTTTCTGTTATTGAATTTCAAAAACGCGGTTTACCTCACATTCACATTCTAATAATTTTAAATAATCAAAATAAAATTCGAAACACGGAACTTATTGATAAAGTTGTATCTGCAGAAATTCCAGATAGTGAAACTCATCCCATTTTATTTGATGTGGTCAAGAAATGTATGATTCACGGTCCATGTGGACCATATAATTTAAATGCTCCATGCATGAAAGACAATAAATGCAGTAAAGATTTTCCGAAATCATTTCAAGCTTCCACTGTAAATAACAGTAACGGGTATCCTTTGTACAGACGTCGGGATAATAATTCAAAAATTGATTTTTACACGGCAAAAGGCACTATAAAACATACAGTAGATAATAGATGGGTTGTACCGTACAATAGATTCCTTTCCTTGAAATATAAATGCCACATTAATGTTGAAATTTGCGCTTCGGTTAAAAGCGTAAAATATTTATTTAAATATATATATAAGGGCCATGATTGTGCCAATGTTAAAATAACATCTGAAGGACAAGCACAATTAGACTGGGATGAAGTTTCATTTTATTTAGACGCGCGATATGTATCACCACCGGAAGCCATGTGGAGAATATTTGCATTCGATCTGCAATATAAAACACACACTATATATAGGTTAGCAGTTCATTTAGAAAACCAACAAAATATTTTATTTACTGAAGGAAATGAAGAATCTGCATTAGCAAAGTCTTCAGAAACTACATTAACGGCTTGGTTTAAATTAAATTCAACATCGGTAGAGGCTAAAACTTATTTGTATACGGAAATACCCGAACATTACATTTTTGATCGCAAAAAGACATGGACTTTAAGACAGCGCATAAGTCATTTGATAATTCCGAGAATGTATAGTGTTAGTCCTAAAGAAGGTGAAAGGTTTTATTTAAGGTTATTATTGCTTCATGTACGCGGCGCTACATGTTTCAAAGACTTGCGAACTCTCAATGGAATCGAATATTCCACTTTCCACGAAACAGCAAAACAATTAGGTTTATTGAATGATTCTACTCAATGGGATCGTTGTTTAGATGATGCTTCAATTTGTAAAATGCCCAAACAGCTACGACAGCTATTTGCTTTTATTTGTATTTTTTGCGAACCCTGCGATCCTAATTTATTATGGGATAATCATAAAGTAACTTTATGCGAGGATTATATTTTAACTTATAACCAAGAAACTGCGGAACAGTTAGCTATCAATGACATCATTGATATTTTTAAATTACATAATTTCAATTATACTGATTTTGGATTTCTGGAATATCGTAATGTAAATTTAGTTTTAGTTAGGGAAACATTTAACCAAACAGAAGAATTTGAGCAAGGGGTTAATTTTAGTAATCAATTAAATTCGGAACAGAAAAACGTATTTGATGAAATAATGCTTTGCATAAACAATGATAATGAAGAGCAAAGATATTTCTTTATTCATGGGTCGGGTGGTTCTGGGAAAACATTTCTTTATACTGCTTTACTACACGTCGTACGTGGAATGGGATTAACTGCTATACCTGTGGCTTGGACAGGGATAGCTGCGACTTTACTGAAAGCGGGGAGGACAATTCATTCACAGTTTAAATTACCGGTTCCCCTAGATGGAAATTCAACTTCATCCATAAGGCACAACTCTATTGATGGGAAATTATTAAAGTCAGCTAAGTTAATTATATGGGACGAGGTTACAATGGCGCCTTACTTTGCTTTAGATGTAGTAGATATGTGCCTTCGCGATTTAATGAAAAATAATAAGCCATTTGGTAATAAAATCATTTTACTAGGAGGAGATTTTCGACAATGTCTTCCTGTTGTTAAACGCGGAACGGTTGCAGATATAGTTTCAACGTGTATTCAAAATAGCAGGTTATGGTCACTTTTCAAAATTAAGCATCTGACAATTAACATGAGAGTTGCGCAAGAAGAAATCGATTTTAAAACGTGGTTATTACAACTTGGAGATGGACTAATTAATGATTGTCCAGGTAGTGTAGTAAACATGGTTAAAATTCCAAATAAATTCATTTCCGTCAAACCTTTAGTCGATGAAATATACGGCGATATTAATTTAGTTACTCTTGATGAATTAAAATCTCGCGTAATTTTATGTCCATTAAATGAAGACACATTACAGATTAATGAAAAAATTTTAAATTTATTGGATGGGGAACAAATTTGCTCTTTAAGTCATGACTCTGTTTCAACTGATTCTGATACAGAACAAAATCATTTCCCAGTAGAATTTTTAAATAGTTTGACACCATCGGGTATGCCTCCACATAAATTAAATTTAAAAATAGGTGCAATCATAATGCTTTTAAGAAATATGAATGCTAATAGTGGACTTTGCAATGGAACCCGTTTAATTGTAAAACATATCTATACATCTGTAATAGATGCAGAAATAATTACTGGAAGTCACACTGGTGATCGCGCTCTTATTCCTAAAATAGTTTTAGCTCCTTCTGATATAAATCTTCCATTTATACTTAAAAGAGTTCAGTTTCCTGTTCGATTAGCATTTGCTATGACAATAAATAAATCACAAGGTCAAACTTTTGAAAAAGTAGGTGTTTTATTACGGGAACCAGTTTTTACCCATGGCCAATTATATGTCGCGTTTTCAAGGGTTAAATCATCCAATAACTTAAAAATTGAAACATTAACTTCTGTTGCTAAATCAAAGAAAGATATATTTACATCTAACGTAGTTTATAAAAATGTACTTCTATTAGAATAGATACCTCCAAATTATTCGAAACTATTTACTTTTTGCTATTTCATCTGCTATTCGTGTTTTATAAGTAATAATATAATCTTTCATCATGTTTAAGTCAAGTAATAGTGTCCTTAAATTTTAGATTCTCTTTACGTATTTTTCTTTTAGCAGTCATTTGTTAAACAAATACTCTAATCGGGAGAGTGAGATTATCATTTAATTGCTTCTAGATAGATATAATTGAGATTTATTTTTTAAGTTCTCATTATTTTTTTATTATATAGTTCACAATAATTTTTACTTAATTAAACTATTAACCTTACAAACCTTTCATCGTTTTTACGGTTCGAAATTATTTAATCTTTGCGATTTCACCTGTTTTCCGTGTTTTATAAGTAATGATGTTTTATTTTATCATTTTTAACCCAAATAGTGCTTTAAATTTTAGATTCTCTTTACGTATTTTTCTATTGGCTTTCATTTGTTAAACAAATACTCTGGTCGGGAGAGTGAGATTATCATTTGATTGCTTTTAGATAGGTATAATTGAGATTTATTATTTAAGTTCTTATTATTATTTTATTATTTACTCTTAAATTTTAGATTCTCTTTACGTATTTTTCTATTGGCTTTCATTTGTTAAACAAATACTCTGGTCGGGAGAGTGAGATTATCATTTGATTGCTTTTAGATAGGTATAATTGAGATTTATTATTTAAGTTCTTATTATTATATTATTATTTACTCTTAAATTTGAGATTCTCTTTACGTATTTTTCTATTGGCTTTCATTTGTTAAACAAATACTCTGGTCGGGAGAGTGAGATTATCATTTGATTGCTTTTAGATAGGTATAATTGAGATTTATTATTTAAGTTCTTATTATTATTTTATTATTTACTCTTAAATTTTAGATTCTCTTTACGTATTTTTCTATTGGCTTTCATTTGTTAAACAAATACTCTGGTCGGGAGAGTGAGATTATCATTTGATTGCTTTTAGATAGGTATAATTGAGATTTATTATTTAAGTTCTTATTATTATTTTATTATTTACTCTTAAATTTTAAATTCTCTTTACGTATTTTTCTATTGGCTTTCATTTATTAAACAAATACTCTGGTCGGGAGAGTGAGATTATCATTTGATTGCTTTTAGATAGGTATAATTGAGATTTATTATTTAAGTTCTTATTATTATTTTATTATTTACTCTTAAATTTTAGATTCTCTTTACGTATTTTTCTATTGGCTTTCATTTGTTAAACAAATACTCTGGCCGGGAGAGTGAGATTATCATTTAATTGCTTTTAGATAGATATAATTGAGATTTATTATTTGAGTTCTCATTTTTATTTTATTATTTACCCTTAGATGAAAGTGTTATATATTATATTGTGTGTACGAAGTGATGTACTCTTTGCCATTTTACCTGCTTTTCGTGTTTTAATAGTAATAGTGTTATATTTCATTGTTTTCAAGCCAAATAGTAGTGTTCTTAAATTTTAAATTCTCTTTCCGTATTTTTCTTTTAGCAGTCATTTGTTAAACAAATACTCTGATCGGGAGAGTGAGATTATCATTTAATTGCTTTTAGATAGGTATAATTGAGATTTATTATTTAAGTACTTATTATTACTTTATTATTTACTTTTAGATGTAAGTGTTATATATATTATATTGTATGTTATTGGCATTTTATTTGTTTTCAGATTACCACATATCCTTTTATGAATTCTTTCCTTTTTATAATCCTATGTTGGTCCTCTCCTCTCCCGACAACGAAGTTTCAAATTTATAAAATTCAGTCATATTCATATTGAAATAACTTCTACATAACTACATGCATGCTAAATTATCATATGAATAATATATTTTAAAAATTTGTTTCATATTCTTTACCTGCTCGCTGGTGTTGTCGCATGATTTATTTGATAACGTTTAGAAAAATACTCTTATTTACATCATTAATCGTAATACATTTTTAAGTGTAGTCTAATGTGTAATAACTGTTATCAGATCAGTATTTTTATTACAACGTTTGCAGATAAATTAACTAAAAAGAATATTTCCTTTTTAAATTATAAATTATGCTTTCATATTATTAATTATTAATACGAATATTGCTATTACAAATAATTAACATTAAATATTAATATTAATATAGTACATATTAAGTTTTAGGTCTTTGCAACTAAGAAGTGTATAAAGTGTGTCTAGACCTACCAGTATGGAAGAATCATTTGTCTGAAATACGTTAAAAAGTAACCTAAAATACCTTTACGACACAATTATATATATCAGCATGATGATACAATCATATCATTATGCTGAGATTCTTTAAAATAACATAACATTCTCAGGTATTATGCTTTTTAAATAGATTTTTAAACAAATGAATTAATGCTTTTGATGTTGCAAAACATTATTTTTTTGTTTAATTTTTGTGAAATAACTTTTATAACTTTTAACTACAAATATTATTACTATTCTATATTATCCTTTTATTAAAAATATATTCTTCATGTTGTTTAAGACGATCATGCAAGTACGATGTAAATTAATGTTATTGTAATTTACAGAGCGAAAAAAGGGCCGTGGCAATAAGAAGATTTTAGTTGATCGTGTATATTTATAAAATACAACAAAGACCCAACTTACGGGAAATTCATTATCTATTATTCTGATAAACAATTCAATGAAGCAGATATTAGTGCTGTTCATCACATGTACAAACTGTAAGTGCATAATTTATTTGTTTTGCATTCAGTATATTTTCTTTATTTATTTATTAAGAATGCTTCTTTTAGGAGGGGAATAATAAAGTGCTACTATTTAAATGCTAAACCTGGAATAGTAATGAGATAATAACCGCCAACATCACAAAAGACTACTGTCCTACTATCACAGAAGATGTTATATCCACACCGATTAAGGCATGACAATCTGAAACGACAGTGCGTTAATAGCTATACGTTTATGAAAAAACAACAAGAATGATAACAACATGAAAAATACAAAGAATACTGTTTACTGGTTAATGAAGAAATAATTTTAATTATGTATATTAAAGTGTACGAAAAATGAAGACGATGTATATAAATCTATATTTAATATATTTAACAGAAATATTTAAATTTAATTATGAAACATTTAAAAATTATTATAAAACTATAATTTTAATTTTTTTTGATATGATATAATAAGTAAATCCTGTAGAATATTTGTTCCAATAAGAAATTTTAAAGTAGTAGATCATATTATAAGATGAAATACAACATTTTCATTTTAAAATATTTATTTATTTCATGTACGAGTATGATATCTAAGAAATAGCGACAGTGCTTTTCTAATTTTAATATGAAAAATTTGAAATGAAATTACGTATTACTTTATGAAATTCAAATAATATATATTAAACAAACGTCGCTTTGCGACGGGGTAAAAGCTAGTATAGATATAATGGCCAATATTTGAAAACTGTCCAATGAGGTTATTATTAACAATAATTCGTATGGATACTATCCAATTACGTTAGGAATCATATTTCCCTACACATTTAGGCTCTATTCAAACGAGATTGTACTGCATGTGTTTTACATTATTCGATTTTAAACGTATAATCAGCGGGATGTTCACACGGTATATTTTTATTAGTAAAAACTTATAGCCGCAGTTTTCCGCAGCAAAATAAATGTACGAAAATAAAATTTGCTATATTTTTAAGATAAGTAAAGAAATAAAGAAACGCTGTTTGATATAGGTATTACTTCAGTTTTATTAATTTCATTAATTTTGAATAGGACGAATCAATAGAGTTCGATTGCGAAGGTATTGTTGTTAGATTTGTACTGCTAGAATTTATAATAGCCAAACTATTGTTGATTTGGAATTCTTGGATTTTTATATAATTCCATACTTCTGTCTTACAAAATGGGTTTGTTCTACAAAAGAAATGAATCTATAAAAGATTCGTCAAACATTTTCTAATAATTAACTTGAAACACGTGCAAATTATACTTCAGCACTAAACACTTGTTTGGTTACAATTCGATAAAAGTCACGCCGTGTGAAAGATACTGCATAATACTATGCGCCACTGCAAACCTAATGCGTTAAAGTTCATTCTATTTGCTTGACAAGTCCGGTGAGTATTCGATAAACGTGTTTAGCTGTGTACGTTTTTTTGAAGTACAAACGTCGTGTGAATGGTTCTATATAATATGTATGCGCCACTATTTATTCGATAAGATTTATATAAAAAAACGTGCCGTGTGAACCCAGCCTTAACGTTGTTTTTTCAATACTCACTCAACTGAGGTTTATTTTAAGTATTGGTTGATACTTTTGTTTAAAAGCTCACATTTTTATACATTTTTTTTTAATTAACTGTGGCAGCATTTGATTCACTTTCTAGGTTAGATTTCGCTAATGCCATAACTGACGTTTACCTAAGATTAAAAGAACGGCTCTTTGTATTACGAGTGTTTTAAAATAATGATATTTACGCTAGTCGCTAGTTGGTAGTCGGTAGTCATTGTAAATAAAAATCGATATGCAAATATGTGAGGCGTGTTTGCAGGCCTAACACATTTCCTGAAACGAATATGGAGATGGAAAATATTTATTGTTATATAAAAATAGAAGTTAACTTTAGTTTTAGTATTTTGTTTCTTGTTTTGTGATGTAGATGTAGTTCGTTATACTCGTACATTGCATACCAAAACAGAAAAGTTTCTTGATTGATAATCCGAAAGACAGCGACGTTTAATGATCGTTTTAAAAATACTAAATAATATCTTGAGATAAGATTTTCAAGAGTTAGTTATTGAGATTTAAAATTACGTATAAGGAAAAACATCCTATGGTGTATGTTCCAGGTGTATATTTATTTGTTTATATGTTTACGCGATTCGTATGGTGTCTCGAAAACTGATCCATGCATCTTATTGAAAATTGTCTATTTTGTAGAAAACAATTCTAAGAGTTCTGGCGTCCTCGAGTTTTCCCCTGAATTTCCTGGAAACCCGTAATTTTGAAAAAACTAAGAAAACTTTTTTACTTTTGCTCTATAACTCTTAATTCATAAAAAATAGAAAGTTGAAATTTGGTATGTGTATTACGGTGCTCAAAGCTAACATTTTTTGAAAACTAGAAATTGAAAAATTGGTAAAGGGTGCGTTGAGAAATTTTCAACTCAAATTTTGGATTACATAATATTTAAATATGTTATTAAGAAAGAAAAAATCAAATATTTTATTTGGGGCACAGGGGCGGTGAAATTTTATATATTAGCTAACTTTGGTACTTAATTTACAAATCGAAAAAGAAATCCCAAATTTTGAAAAAAAGTTGGTCAAATAATGAACAAATTTTTTAATTAGTTTATACGAAAAAATATTTGTTCAATTTAAAAATGGAATTAAAATTTGAAATGAAATTCTATTCACACATAAAAGACTGTCGTCGCTTGCGACGGGGGTATACTTATGTAACTTATATAAGCACAAGATTTCGGGACTTTTGTTTACTTGTCCGATACACGTGTACCTCTTATGCAGGCAATACACATGTAACAGTATACCTGACAGATTTACCTGAGCGGACTAAGTATACAGGTAAACCGGAGCGTGTACGGGATACATGCTATAGTCGCAATATTGTACAGTTGCACGTGTTACCTTTAGGTAAATATAAATTGAGATTTAGCATATTAAAAACTCTTAAACAAAAAGGTAATACAAACAAAATTGTGTTTGTATTCATTTAAAATTGTATAAATATTTAGTATTTGGTTTGTGTTTGTATTCGTATTCGTATTCGTATTGTATTGTAAATAACGCAGTGTGTTTGAAGGAACGAAACGAACTCGTAACCCTGTTTTTCTATTTCAGAAAAATAAAGACAAATATATAGAAGAGAGTTAAAAGGGAAATAAAACATAAACCATAAACCAGTATAGTAAACAAATGTTACATCAATATTCAATGAGACAAATATACAGGTCAAGTATCGACAGTCGACAACCGACAACCGACAACCGACAACTGACACAACCGACAAGTAACTGTGTTCTACCTATGTTCTTTTCTGTGTGTCTAGAGCCGTTATTAGCGTCCCGACGACAATAACAGCAAAAGCAGAAGGCAGAAGGCAGAAGGTATGACAGTCAATAAGTCGGGCCTAGAACTTTGTATGTCAAATAATCATTATCTGTTAGATTGACGTCACATCAAAAATATGAATACGTCAAAGCTAAAGTTCAATACGTGTAAGGAAGGCGTAAGGGTTATTGGTTTATTGACAATACCAGTTACTGTCAAAATGTGTTAATTATAAAGTGTGTCTCGAAAAGAGTTAACGGATATAAAATAACTGGAAATAACTCTCAGGTCCTCCGCACACGACGCGACTAGTTGCAAACCTTAGCCCTAATCTGCCCGAAGCGAATGTGATTACAACTGTGTTGTTAGTGAGAAATCGAACGTGTATGCAAGTAAGATAGTAAACTAAACGAGAAACGAAGTTTTCAACGAAAACGAGCAAGAGCCATGTCAAGCCGTGTATCGTGACTATATAGAATTTTTAACAATAGCAGAACAGGGGATTCTATTGTGTTATATTTGATTGTATGTATGTATTTAAATACTTTTTGTAAACATCTCTGTTAATGATATCATCATCAAAAGCATGAATCCAATAATGCTCTGCGACCGAGAAATATAGTCGCTGAATATATGCTCAAAACCAGTTTAAAATCAGTTTAGTTACGTTCGAACACGGCACGAACAAAACTAAACGTTTTTACCGATTCTGTTTCTCGGTCGCAGGGAATGCTTGGTTGCATGCTTTTGATAGTAACATCATGAGCAGAGATGTGCACAAATACTATTCAAAAGTATTTAAATACATACATACATACAAATACGATAAAACAAAATTCCCTATTATGCTATTGTTAAAAATTCTATAGAGTTACGAAACAAAGTTTCGTTTTTCGGTTTCGTTGGAAACTTCGTTGCTCGGCTAGTTTGCAATCAGTCGACTCGTGTGCAGAGGGCTTAACCAAACAAAAGGTTATTTTATGAAAATCTTAATCCAGGAGGTCACAAAGTTGGACAGTGTTTGACTGATGACATGGGCTTGTGAACTCTTTTTTAAGGGGTTGTTTTTTTTTAATTTTCGGTTGAAATAAATTGTAATATATATGTATGTAAAGAAATTATATTTCTTTAGTTGTAACACTGATCAGAGATATTAAAACAGCATTCTCTGCTATTATCTCTAGTCAGATGAGCTAACGGTATATATAAGTTATAGCCACTTTCATTGTATAGTGCGCTAACAATCAACACAGTTGATATTTGGAATTGAGAGAACTCACTGTGCATAATGTTAATTTATTATAAAATTAGATTAAAAGTAATTGACAATTTAAATAATAAACTTTAAATGTCGTTTCTTTGATTTCAGGTAAGATAGTATGATTTAAGTTAAACAGTGTAATTATTACAATGTGTATATAAATTACTAAAATAAAAGACTTTGATTTCAGAAGCAACACATTAGTTTGATTAAAAATTTACAATTCCTAAAATGTCTTATATGTATGTTGGCGGTTTTTATTATTTTAAACATACAAAAGTTGATGAAGTTATAGCTATATCAAATTTGAATTTCAACTGCACTGTAGAAAATTATTTTATGGTTTTACAAACATTATATTATGGTTTGTATTAACTATATGTAACATTGTACTTATGTTTATACATTTTTAAAACTAATTCTTGATTTATTAATTACTATAATGACTCATATATTAGTAAATCAATTAAAAAAGAATTGAACACCATGGTAGTGAAAATAAAAAATAATAGAGATACTTTAATATAATCAGTTGACCAAAAGGTTGTCAAAATCTTTCTAATGTTGAGAAGCACTGCCTGATTAATTTTGTATTCTCGTATGTATGTAGTTCTGGAAATTATAACTATTTTAAGATAACCATTTTAGGATAAAAGAAACAAATCTAATTATTTTTTAAAATTTTAATTACGATAAGTACGAATACGACAGCTTACGGCTTAGACAGTGTGTGGTTCAATATCTCTGAAACATTCTCTACAGTTTTATGGCAGCACCAAGTAATTCTTGATTACTTTAATGGCAAATCAGAGTAACAAAGTGTCGTTTCAAAGTTCTCAGTCCTCAAGCGTCAAGCCTCAGGCCATTGGCTAAATCCGCCATTAATAATTCATTATAAAACATGCGATTATTATATTAATATTTCTTTCATTGCACGAATATCTACAAAGGTCTAAAATAAAGTTATAAAATATGTAAATCATCTTGAAAAGTCAAGGTTTTAAATACAATACATAAGAAAGAAAATAACATAATCGTTACACGGGTAGTTTAGTGATTAATTCAATTAAAGCGCCTGATAACTTTGTATTATACTCTTACCCATACAACAAGGTAGAAAGGGCCAGCAAGGTCAACACTACAATCATATATTAGACTTATAATTACTCCACTCGAAAATATATTGTGTTATACAGCTATTCGTAAAATCATTAACCTATTTACATACTTAAATTATCGTATTAAGAGAAATTGTAAAATATAATTCGCTGTTTTTTAAGTAAGAATCCAACTTTGATTTGCCGCCATTTTTGGAACTTGTAGAGACGTATTTACGAGTAAAGAAACTTATAATTTTGCGCCGTTTTTTCCCCGTAGTTTTAATTCTGTGTACTATAGCATATCTAGCACACAATGCGGATAGAGTGAAGAACTGATTCTATACGGTTGTATTTACTTGTTTTGTTTATTTTTATATTTATTTAATTATAGAGCATCAACTATTGATAGTTTTTTTTTTTAATATAGTTTCTCGGGCTTCATAGGCACGTAGCCCCTATTGATAGTTATTAGCAGTTAAACTAATATATATTACGTTTATCAACATTTTATATACACAATTTCTTCTATTTCCTATTTTTTCAGCTCATTTCACCATTATATTTAAAATTCTTCAATCGTTGTTTCTTTTCCATTATCCATCTTTTTCCATTTCAACTATAACTGCATCACGATCTGATACATCGCCTCCAGTATGATGACACCCATTTGCATTCTCTGATTCCTTCTACTATTAGCATTTTTATTTGTCTACCAATTGTATACTTCTACTCTTCTGTTCTTTCAACTATAATATATTTTTTCTTATAAAGCTGTTTTTCTTCTTTTTCCTTTTTATTCCTCCGTCTATTTTATTTACAGAATTTTTCATTTTATTATCGTGTTTTTCTTTTTCATATTCATGATATTTAAATAGAGCCTAATAGAAACAACCTTATTAATCATCATCTGTTTAATCATATTCATGATTATGGTTGCACATAACCAATTAAATCTGATTGTTACCAAACCCAGGTAATATAACTCTGGGTCGGGAATCAAACCCGGAGACATGAGTCTGAGTCAAGCATCAATGCTCTTGACTACTGTGTCGTCTTTATCTAGTTTTATTATAACACATGTTCAAAGATATGCACCGACCGATAAGGAAAAACCTCTCCGCATAAATTCTGTGGCATTCATATGAATATACACACCGTTAGGAAAAAACTTTTAGATTGCTACAGAAATAGCCGCGGTGCAGAGGGTTTTTTCCTTATCTTCTTTTTGTAGAATATATAGTTAAATGTGGACACACGCACTACGGAATTAATGTCGCAAAAGCGGTATGCAGTATGTCGGCGCATCTCTTTTAAAGCAGTATGTTCCTTATCTTCCTTTTGTAGAATATATAGTTAAATGTGGACACACGCACTACGGAATTAATTTCGCAAAAGCGGTATGCAGTATGTCGGCGCATCTCTTTTAAAGCAGTATGTAGTAGCAGTATGCAGTATGTCTGTGCATCTTTGCAATAAACCGAGTAGACCGCGCGGAATTTATCCGCAGTGTGTAGGGTTTCACACGAGCACGAGACTTTTCACGTCTCGTAAAACCAAGAATATACCAGACGAGACATTTTTGAAAACTATTAAAACGGTACCGAGACCACAACGGCGAGACTCGTTTACGTTATTTTAAAAAAAATTCAAATAAAAATAAACTAACAAGCAATATAAACGTTCAACCTTTTTTTATTACGAAAAAAGGTTAGGTCATACATTAACGAAATATAAAATCTGGTAAACAAACATCTGTTAAATATTTTATTTTATAATTTGTTATTTTACAACATTTTGTAGGTGAAAGAAAGGAATTCTTCAAGGAAAATAAATAAATGTATATAAATGATTTACAGTGCGATTGTTTTAAGACATTTTAGGCTTTAGTAGCCGCAAAAATGTCGTTGAGTGTTGGTGTTAGTAGTGTCAACCTGAAAAAAAGGACCGAGATTAGGTGAAAGTGATGATACATTAAGTGAAATTGAACCAGTTGATCAACTGTGTATAAAAAAATTCTTCAAAGTTTAATTTTTTTTAAAATATGATACAATTAATGGTAATATGCTTAATGTGGGAAAATTTAGAATAAATAAGTAATTAGCCGAAATTATATAATGAATTACTTTGTTTAAAACTATCTTAGGAGTAAGTTTTCGTAATAACGAGATTTGACGAGACGAGACGAGACAAACGATTATAAGACGAGATCGAGACTGAAACCTACCTATTTTTTTCTAAACTAACGAGAACGCAACGAACGAAACTCTCGCCTTATCTCGTCCCTTGTGAAGCCGTAGCAGTGTGTGCTAGGTAAGTTTCAGTATACGGAATTAAAACCGCGCAGAATTGGATGTAGGCCTCAGGCTTTTAATTTTTTTTCAATTTATAGCTACTGCTCGTAAAACAAAGCCACCTCAACTTAAATATTTTTAATCATACTTTAATAATTATTAATGGTTGGGCTTATTATCCTTACCTTACCGATAAAGTCAATTTCTGTAATAAAGACTAATATTATGTGACGTTAATGTCTAATATTTTTATTTAAAAGAAATTGTGAACATTCTTATGGTATTACTCCTGAATTCCAATAAGAAATATTCGAAGAGGGTCGAAAGATTCTCATCTGTTTCTTGTTCTAATCAGAGAGATTCTCGGAAGGAATACGAGGGGTGGCGGAGATTCAGGGGATACAGGGGATACGGGTGGCCAGAACGTAGAACCAATTAACAGCAAACACGGCAATTGATTCTGAAGCTATCACCAGCTGATATTTATTATCGCAGAGTAATTATTATAAGCGGTAAATAAATTAAGTTAATCACCTCATTAAACTGTGCATCAAATGGGATTAATATAAACGAGTTTTCCGTCTTCCGTTTTCCGTTTTCCCTGTGTTACAAATCACAGAAAATATTTTGGGAAGTGATTTAAATACCAGTTTAAAGCTACGTTAATGAATATCGTAATTACAATAACAACCAATAAAACATTGTGGTAGACATTTATAAGCGATGAGATCTTCTAACAGATCACGTGACTGAACTGAGGTGATAATATGCAGGAAATGTTTGAACGATTGTTAGATAACCTTTCAACGCCGATTTCTCAGTAGGGTGTGTTAGAGTTATTCACATTGGCACATTCTATCATGAGACGAAGCTTCTTCTATGTTTATTAATACCAATTTTTTACCAATATGTTGTCATATCAGTGGCTTGGTCCTAAAAGGGCTTGAAACTTTCAAAAAATCACATTGAATGTTTTTCTGTAAAATAATTGTAAAGTAAAATGTCTATTTCAACTTCGGCTAAAACATACGCTGATTTTAGCCCTAATTTTTAAAGATTTACTGGTATCTGTATCGATTGGCCTCTCAACGATCTGCTGTATATGGTATTGTAAACGCAAAGAGGATCGCGTACGATCTGTATGTAGTTGTATCTATCCCAAAATGTTGGTTTACGCATAAAGTACATACTTTTCCAATATAGCACTTTATTAAAGAAAAACTATCTCTCATGATAAAGTGAATAATAGCTGACAATAGTTAGCAGTCTGTTCCAATGTGCTCTAGAGAACCCTTATGATAATCAGTACCACAAACAGCCGAAGTGCGTCGAGGCGTTGACGTTTAAGGGGTTATATACAGTTAGAATTTTCAAAAAATCGTTTTTTTCGATTCATTTTCGTAATGTACATATATATATATATATATATATATATATATATATATATATATACACATAAGTATATATATACATATATACATATATACATATATATATATATTATTATACAAATAGATTATTTTCTAAGTTATGTAAGTTGAAAATTTTTTTTTTGTGCTTCTGAAACTTTTGCCAAAATTTTGGTCAAAAATTGATTTTTTTTTGAGAAGCCGCCATTTTGTCAAAAAAAAATATTTTGCTTATTCTTTTGATTAATTACAAGATATCGCGGTCACCGCAAGACGCCTTTTTTGAGAGGAGCTTTTGGAGATCAGCTATTGCAGCTTTCAAAATTACTATTTTTACAAAAAAAATATGTTAAAATACAGTTAAAAGTTACTATAATATGTGTACAAATGTTTACAATAGTACATTTAAGAATCTTTTCAGGAAAAATTCTTGAAAAATCGCTTTTTTTGGCCTGCCGACTGTATATGTATAACTCTTTAAGTAAGATTCCGTAATCAGCGATTTTTTGAAACTAATATTGCAATAGGCTTAGATTAAGTAGGAGTAGAATAAATTAAAAAATAAATCATAGCTAATATTAATTTTTGATAAATTATTGTTAATAAAATATTTAGCGGTAACGGTAAACCCCACAAGCGCGTATCTTATAATTTGAATATCGATTTACAAAAGAATGACATTGAACTTTATGAAATACTTTACTTTAGAGTCAAACTTTTAGAATACCATATAAAGAACTGAAGTTTGAAAGTGACTTAGGTTAAATATATCTTTAAGTTTTATAAGAAGATATCTGATTCTTTTGGTTATAAAATACATAAATTCAAAAGGCAACCGCTTGAACAGAATTTAACTTTTAAGTTAAGTAAGTCTGCTTTATTTTAAATTAAATAAATTACAAAAGTGAAACGGATTAAGTTATGACACATAAACAAAAATCACTTTTTCATTTACATTAAATGCAGTACGGAAAGGAAAGGAGAGTGGAATAAAATGGATGAAGGAGGTAAAAAGCAGGAGAATGAAAAATGTAGACAGGGGAGAGGTGACGTAACAAAGGGGAAAAAGTAATCAGAATGAAGGGGCTGGAAGAGGACAAGATAGAACATATTAAGAGTGACAGGAAAGAGGAGATCTCAAAAGGATAAAGAGATGGTATAAGAAAAATGGGTTAAAGATTTAGAATGGACAATGGTGTAAGCGAGACGTTGGAACATATGAGGGGAAAAAGCAGGATTAGAACGGATAATGAAAAAATAATACAGTGTTTGTCAAGAGGAGAGGTCAGGACAGGCTAGAGGTCAGTGACGGGGTTACAAGCAAGAAAGAAGGAGAAGGAGGAAGCGGTGAGAAAGAAGGAAAAGTAGGGAACAAGAAGATATAGGGACAAGAGTATAAGAAACACAAAGTTCTTTTGAATTTGAAAAATGCTAGTATAGATTAAAGTTTAATTTTGTAATGATATGTAATTACGTGATTAATATTGAAAGAATGTAAAGCCTAACGGCAGACACATTTTATACAAATTCGCATTCGTATTCGCACTCGCAAATAGATTATTTTTTGCGAATGTATTTAAATGCAACGAAAATAATTTATAAAATAACAACGCAACTGATACGGTTTACAATATTTTTATTTTAGTTACTACTTGAACTTGCAATATAAAATAACAATTATATAATAACCAAAATAAACTTTTAAACACACAATGGAGCTAAGTAAATTACCAAATGTTCAATTACACTAAACTACTTTAAAAGATATCTTAACTGAGAACACAAATTATAGGAATTATATTATATTATTAAAGTATTTAATAATTAAATGATCAACCCACGATCAAAATGTGTTTTAGTAATTGCTTATTTTTGGCGCCATATTTAAAAAGCCAATATTCGCATTTGCGAATGTAGAAAATCGAACATTCGTTACATACAAACATGCATTAATACAGTACAATAATATTGTCTCTCTGTACACTCTTTAGAAGTTATGTAACCTACAGTATACAATGTACATTCTATTTGTACAATATATTTACTGACAAGCTTTTTATGAAATAGTTGAAAAAATAAAATACAATATATTTTCCTATATACTCGTATAGTTCTTATATATTAGATTTTTATTTTCAGATACTAAGTTAGTATCAGAAATGTCTTAGAGAAGATTAGTCATCGATTAACTAGCGTATAAAAGGGAACAGCCAGAGCTACATATTCTCTATCGATAACAGTGAGAATATAATTGAACACTACAAAGAAATAATAAAATATTTCTTTAATATTAACAAATGTTAAGTACAATTTTTTATAGTGCACATTCTATATTCTTAATTAAAAATCTATTACTAGAAGTACAGATTCTATTAATTAACAACTAGATATAGTAGCTATAATTAGTTATAGCCTCTACAAACGACTTTGGTCATAAATAGTTTTATTTTATTTTATACCAAGTTTCAATTCTCTTGGATTATATATAAAAAAATCGATATTTATTTTTACTTAGTTTTCTTCTTCAATTTTCTATCTGGTTCTTTAAAGCTGATAATGTCAAACTGTGATTCGGAATCTGATAGTAAAAATGACTTAATACAATGTTGTAACAATTATTGAGAATCCTTCAGCATCTCTCGTAAGAACTGGTTGTAGGCTTGGAGGAGATAGGCCTCCAAATAAATAATTAAAAAACAAAGTGACAAAAACATGATTAGTACAAGATAACAGAGTATAAGTTGTTTTAATTATGAAGAAAGGGTTTTTCTGGGTAAACTCCTGGATGACCCAGAAAATATGAGATTTGAAGTGAAAGCATTTGTGAAGCAAAGTATTACTGAACTTACTTAGATCTGTCTATGTGAACAACAAGCCAAAAATCCTGATATATAAAGTGATAATAAAGTGGTAGTGTATGTTTCGTACACTTGGATTTTGAGAAAGAGCGATTATGACCTCTTGCAAAAGGAAAATTCTGCGGACAATTTATGAATCAGTATGCGTAAATAAACGAACAAATATGGAAACATATCGGGAAAGCGATATAGTGGCTAATATTAGGCCTGTCGCAGTATGGCACTGTATTTAAGAGACGACGAATTCGGACGTAAATCGGCGCGTTGGATGAGCAGCTTCTATTATCAAAGAAACCGACTGTGTATGTCACAATACATACATACCCCTTACCGATACGACAGTACTCCAAGAACTTGTGTACTGTAGGAGGTATATTGGAGTTGTTTTGCACTAACATTATTTATCATGAGAGCAAACTGTAACTTTAATTTTTATCGATACACCACTATATTAAAGGGACTTTAGCATTTATTATATATCTGAGTTCTGGTTGGCGTAAATTTTAATTTACTTATATTGTATTTGTTTGGTGGCTTGTATAAACTGAAGCATGCTGAGCATACTCGTTCACAAAGCGATGTTAGATCCCAAATGAACCGTATTGAAGATTTACATCGCGCGTTCTTAGGTATTCCTCCAGAACCGTTAAGAATCTGATGGATGTGAAATCAGCCTGGGGATGCAACAGTGCGAGATGAAAAGAACAGCCCAGTAAACAATTTGGTGAAGTGTCCCATTTTCTGACGTTTCTATCATTGTTGCACTTCAATTATAGTTCGCATCAACTTTATCTTCATTTGCATTCCGACAGGTGGAGTGGTTTTGTCAATTGTAGCGGATAAAATAGACATTTCATATGAACGACTGTGAGAAACTGAACTATAAATGAACTTTTTCATGACGTTTTCAAAACATCATGCGCATCTTCTATATGATGTCAAAGTGACTCTAAAACATTTACTGGGAGGTGGTGGACAACCTAACAAAGATAGGTGTGAGAAATTGAAAGATGAAGGCGACCAATAGGAAGGGGACAAAAATTCAATAAAAAGAGGCCAATACTCTACAAGGATAATAGCGCCAAGATAGAGTAGTCTTCTCGGGTATAACATTTTCGTGCATTTAAGTGTTGTACAGAAATACGTACATTAGAAGATCACATGTGCAACAAATCCTAACTCCTTGTCAGATTTATGTTACCTTAAGTAGAACAATGACTAGTACAATTGAGAATCACTATCATATCAAAATAGATAATATATATAAGAAAGTAGATTGCCGTTACAAATGTGCGCGAAGATAAAAGAAAAGGAACAGAGGGATCAAAGAATGAGGCTGAAGAGTTAGGGTAGACTGGGGAAGGGATGAAGGGATGAAGGACGAATGGTGTGTGTGATGGACATCAGTCACATCCTAATGAAATATATTTTCTGTTTTCGGGTACAACACTTAATTAAAACAGTACTTATGTTAAGTAATATAGGAATATGTCCTTGTGTATGACCCCTTACTAAATACGTATGAAGGTGCGGGGAGGGAAAAGGAGGCCACTATATATAACCGAGGTTGTTCTAAATTAAAAAAATTAACTGGAAAGAATGCGATGAATTTGAGATGAGATTAAAGAAAACAGGAGGAAAACATGATACAACTCGTCTAATTACGATTAAAATAATTAACCTAATTATGACACTTCCAATTAACATAATTCAAATGTAATTTACGAGTATATAGTCATTTTTTGTTGTATAGTCAAACAAGTAACATTTTACATTGGTGGGTCGTCGTTGGGTGACTTGTTCTTATAAATTATTCAAGGTGGTGTATTGATCCAAACTTACTAGAACTACCTCACTACCTTACTACATCACAGTAATACAGTTCTACACCTCTACGCTAGCTACGGGTCTACGTTAGCTACAGGACTACGTTCAACGTTCTACGGTTTACGGAACTATGCCAATACCTTCTACGAGTACAAGCGTACTACGGTGGGTCGTTTGGGGCTACTCTAAAAATGCGGCTTATCTTGCTTTGATGTGTAGCCAGTGTGAGGCCGCGTCGTGCTCTGCAAACATAGTACGACGTGCGACGTGCGACGTGCGACGTATGACGTGTGTTATACGTTGTGCGTTGTGCGAATTTATTTGTGTACAATTAAATAATTAATACCTGCAGATAAACCTACGAGCCTTTCATTCTTAGAACCTTTTAATAATCTAATATGTATATCAAAAGAGACAGAGATATTGTCGCTGATAAATCCCTGCGTAAATTATGTAATCTGTTAAGGGTTTGGATGCGAATGTACACTGTAAAAATAAATTGTTGAATAAAATAGTTTGTAAAAAATAGTTGCTTGAAAAAATGTTTTAGACGCCTCTTTCTTAGATTAAAGACAATACCAAACGTTGCGGTGAACGTTTGACTAAAATGTTTGCTTCCAACGTGTTGGTAAAATATTGGAAGATTGACATGTCAAGTTTCCTACTACACGGTGGAACGAATGTTTGATCACACTGACATTGTTTTACAAAAACTTTCAAATAAATAAAGAAACCTTCAAGTATAAAACTTTCCTTTGTTGGACGATTCGTGTAGCAGTGCATGACATGTGAATCAAGTGTGTCGTGAGGGTAGAAAAATTCCTTTTGGCGCCAGTCAAAATACTGATAACAGCCCGAACTTCTTCCACATTAATGTAGGACACATGACATTGGACACACTTAGTTCCAGCATTGATCACACGATGCGTCGAACCATCAAGCATCCAACGTTGAAAGGTGTTCGTAGCATGATTTAATACCGGCATAAGGCCAGTCACACACTGAAAGCGTATTTAAGCGAATTCGGTAAATCGGCATGTTCTTTGCATGTGTGTGTCACAATACATACATATCACGTACCGATACTCCAGTACGCCAAGTCAAGCTTGTTTACTTGTGGAGTTGTTTTGCACTAACATAATTTATCATGAGAGCAAACTTTTACTTTAATTTTTATAGATACACCACTGTTCTCTTCCAGTCTGAGCCGGCTGATTGCATTTACAAAGTAAAAATAGGTTTAGCGTTGCAGCATATATACGCTAGGTTAATATTCGCTGAAATTCGATTCCAATGTGAGAGGTCCGTATTCAGACGGCTTTATCGCTTGCAGTGTGCGAGTTTTCATTACATTTAAAGGTTTCAGTTAGGTAAAGCGTAGTAGCACGTATACGTCTGGTAAAAATTCGCTTAAATACGCTTGTAGTGTGCGACAGGCCTAGTACATTAAATTTTATCGTAAATATTGAGCGCCTAAAACATTTTTTCGACCAATATATTTTATAGTACATAGTATTTTGTAAATAAAACTATCGATATTTACAAAAATCGACTTTAGAAGAAACCAGTATCAAAAACATTGACAGTGGTCCTTGAAAGCTATAAAAACATTAATATATATTTTTCTCTGTTTTCCGATAAGAAAACCCCTAATATTGATATAGCAACTGCTTGTTAGATTTAGATGTTCTAAAACCATTGGCACTTCCTATGCAATTTTCAACATTTGCATACAAAATAATAAACTAAGGTCGTTTAACAAGATTTACTGAACAATTACAACTCAAGACTTAACATCAAAATGTTGCTGTGTGGTCGCATACCCCACAAACATTTTTTCGTATCATAGTATCATAATGTCGAATAACTTAATTACAATTTGAGTAAGATTTTTCGAAGCACGTTCTAAGCCACAGGTAGAAAATATATTTGGGTACATTCAGGAAAAGAAATTTCGTATTTTAAAGCTTAAGTTTATGAGACGGGATAATTCATTTTTGCTTCTAAAACTTTCGCCACCGTTTTGATCCAAAATGCCTTCGAAATGAATTCTCTTTTTTTTTGTTGTTCGTAAGTTATATCGCCCAAATATCGTATTCGAATTTTATACACTTCGGATCCAACATATTTCTATGTGGTTCGCATAATGGGCTTGTGTCCTATGTCTTAATTTCTACAAAAGTGTACTATATATTGATAAAGTTGGTTACTAGAACCTCAAATGTTCAATTATTTTTCAATAACTCCTTATATGTTAAGAGATATTAACAATTAAAAAAGTCATTTTGTCTGTTTAATTATTAAAGGGATTCAACGTTGTAAACATTCCAAGTGCATGTGACATCACAATCCTTACCAACCTTACAGCTCATAAATCTCTGCTATATGTATTTATATATCAAAGTATCAAATATTAATTACAGCTATTTCAAGGAACAATCAAATTTCAATATTATGTCTGCTTTAGCAGGGTTAAATAAATTAAAAACTTATTATTCTTTGATTTGACTTGATTATTTGACTACCAATAGCTACAGAACATTACTACAGCACTGACTTACTCAACAAATAAGTGACGTTAAAATGCATTTAACGTCATACAAATATGGCCGACCATTTCTAGCGCTAAAACTATAATTCAAACTTTTAATTGCTATATCTGAGTCAATATTTAGATATTTAATAAAATAGACACGCCAATACATATTTATTAACATCAATTTCAATCAACAATTGAAAAATCGACCATTAAGAAATGAGGACACAAGCCCATTACAATAAAGTTAAACGTGTATACGTGTGACATAAATTTGAACCAGTGGAGATGTTCCTTAATAAACACCTCTTGTGAAGTAAGAAATAACCATGGCAAACTCTATTATAGTTCAATTATGAGAATTGAAACAGTACATAAACCCACCGCAGTTACAAATTGAAGTACGGGTATTACTAACCATGTCTTTTCTATTAACATAATCGACATTTACATGAGCCAACAAGCCGTAAACGCGGTATGTCACTCATTTTATAATTAGTCATCTTCAATAAGATTCGATCAGAGCGTCGTCTGCTGAGAACTGCTTGGCTGACTGGTTGACTGGGTTGCTAACATACATCTCCTTCTCCGCATCACAATCTCCCTATCACTTGTCCCGTCCCATAGTACGAAGCCACACAGCATCAGTCCTCCTCAACCTCACTCCCACCCACAACAAACCCTTGCCTAAATACAATCCCCCAAAATCCTTTACCGATATAGTTCATTGTTTGGCAATCTTATTAATCAGTCAATTAAACAGCTTGGATGCAAATTGCAATCCGATTACCGATAAATTTATTGGGCTACATTTATAGTGGTCCTGAACCTTTTTGAAGATGTGCACTTCAGATCATAAGAAAATTTGACGTTAAGGAGGTACAGGACGTAAAGTCAATGTAAAAAGTTTATCTCTCGGTAATACGAATTACGTAATTCGAAATATGTGTGGGACGAGCAAATATTGGGACTGTACCTTTAAATAATTTTAGTAATTTTTCAATTCCCTATTAAATGGCTTTTTGCCTGCTAAAATGATTTTTTTGTGCACATAATAGTTACCTAAGTTACATAAATAAAAAATTACCTATAATGAATATCAAATTTATATTAATTCAATTTAAATTCAAATTAAATATTTTGAAAAATTAATAAAAAATTTGGCAACGGTGTAAATTTACGTGTGTTGACGCATGCGTGTTTTGTATTTTTGACAGCCAAATTGTTATATTTTATATTACCGTGTCACTATTTTTTCATATTTAGAATTTACCGTTCGATTTGCCATTTGCAACGTTGCCGGCTCATAACCCACATGTACTGTTTTTTAATGGTTTTATTTAATTATTTTCGTATATAGGTATCCTTTTGATAATTTTCTGTTTTATATAATAGTACTCTTATTATAATAGTTTTAGAGAGGATTTTTTTATATACACCTACTTTTTGAAAGCCGTGTGACCATTTTTTTATAGTTTCAAGTTATATTATGTGGTAAAATTGAGCTACAACTTGAAACTATGAACCCTTTAAAATTTTATTTATTTTATTTTTTTTTTATTTAACGTCGGCCTATTTCCGATGCTGAGTCCTATCACCGACGACCTCCTTCAATGTTGGCAGTATTTATAGTGTAGTGGCCTCATATATGTGGGCTACACCACTGCCTAATAACTGTACGATTATGTATGACCATAATCAATATAAGTTCATAATAACCAAACCCAGAAAATATATATCTGGTCCGGGGATCGAACCCGAAGACACAGCAGTCGGCGTCAAGCATCAATGCTCTCGCCCACTGTGTCGTCTCTAAAATTTTAAAACAGCATGTATTTCACTTATTTTTATCGTCGTTCCAAATTTCACGACGTTTTCATCATTTAGTGTTACCAACTAAAGAAATATAATTTCTATATATGCATATAATAATAATAAAGTAATAAATAATGGATTGTATAAAAGGTAAGAAATAGAAAACATTAGTTAAACCGCAGCCATTTTGTTTACAAAAAATATAAGTTCATTGATTCTTTTGCGAAATTCCACTCCAAATTTGAGTTCCACCAAAGATTTTGTGAAGAGCTTATTTGTAGATAATACGAGTCAGTGAATCCCGTCAACTGCCATCTATGAATAGACTACTGCCAAATTTTGAGCAAGCTGCGTCATTTAGTTTGTGATTTACTGTCATTGAAAGCAGACAACCTCGTGAATTTTAACGAAAATGAAAAAAGTGAATTTCGTATGCTGATTTAATTTATAAATTGTATCATTTGTTGTTGTAATCAGTGTCGGATTTAGAGGTGTGGAGGCCCCAAATTATTTTCCGAATAAAAGGAACAATTTTTTCCCGTCAAGTTTTTCAAAAAGTTAGTACTTCGATCTCTATGGTGGAGGCCCCGGGGCAGTATCCCCGCCTACTTTTACCTACATTTAGGAACGCAAAAAACAACAACAGCCCGCCATGTAAAAATTGCCATTTGGGCCGGCCCAGAGTAACACTTTATAGAAAACGATTTAGAAACTGAAAATCAGTATCAAAAATAACCCTACAAAACATATATAATCTGTTAATACAAATTATTATTGATGGCACAGTGGCCGAGAGCGTTGATGCTTGATGCCAGACAACTGTCTTCAGGTTCGATTCACGGACACTATAAACTGCCAACAAGCATCGGAAATAGGCCGACATTAAATAAAATATAATAAAAATATAATTATATGTAAAGAAATTATGTCTTTAGTTAATAACACTTGTTTAGTTGGTTATAGCTACTTTCATTGTAGCGTGTGTAGAGCAACGAGTGACTGCCTAATCCGACTCCAACAAAGTAAGTTGGTACAAAGTTCGTCTGTCGGTGGAACAGTGACCGTATACTCATGGACTCATAATAACGGCCAGCATAATTGATATTTGGATTTGACAGAACTCACTGTGCATAATGTTAAGTTATTACAACATTAGACAAAAAGGAATTGACAATTTAAATAATAAACTTTAACTGTCGTTTCTTTGATTTCTGGTAAGATAGTAAGATTTAAGTTAAACAGTGTAATTAGTATAATGTGTATGTATATATATATATATTTACAATTCCTAATAAAATGTCTTATATTATTGATAATAATAGAACATAATTTTAATAAAGTTTTAGTACTGAATATAGTTAAATAGATATTTAAAATTAAAAACATCACAAAATTTAATAACAAATTTACACCTACGATACACACATTTCATGTTATATTTATTGTTATAACAAGTTGCAAAAAGAAAATAATTAAATTATGAGTCTCAGTTTCGATAAAAACTTGAATGAAAACTGGTGCTGAATAATCTGTACGACGCGACAGGGACGGCGACGGCGACGGCGACGGTGACGAGCCCTTAAGAACCACTGTAGGAGGATACTGTGTGTACACGGTGTACTGTGTGGCCATAAGACGTTAAACGGTAAATAGTTGACACTAATTACTCGAAATTTATCGGAGGCATACTCGTACATTATGCTTGCTTTGTAATCGATTTAATAAATTTGCATTATTAAATAAGAAATACCTCGCGCTTTGTGCATAAACAAATAATCTTTTTAAGGTAGATATAACAATATTGTATTTAATTTAATAACGTATTTGCTTATTTGAAACAAAACGGCTTACTGTAGTTCAGAATGAAATCACTTCTCGATAGATTTTAAAATCTTTGTTTATAGCCAAGAATAACGTTTATTGATAAATCTAAATCTGATAATGACAAAGTAAACAATTTTAAAGATCACCTCCCATTTGAAGCATGTCAAATTCTTATACACAAAAAATCTCTCGAAATAGAATTTTGGAAAAATTTAGGAGAATAAAGAAAAAGGTGTTTTAAACAAATTCGAGACACAACAAAACACGAACAAAAACTTTTTTTCTGAACAAAAACACAAATGTTTTAAACATTTAAAACATTTTTGTCTTTAAAAACTGTTTTAGTAAACAAAACACATTCCCATATGCGGTAAAAAAAAAAACACGTTTGTTGTTGATTTTTAGTTGCTTGGTTTGAACTCACACTTTTGTTCTTTGTGAACATTTGTGCTGGTCGGTTGTAGTTATCATTTGGCATATTTGGTTCAACTATATTTTAGTAAATGGTATTTTTCTTAGCGATTTTAGGTCCTACCAAATTAAATAACAATTCGAAATCAGTACTTGACATTCTTGTAATGTTATGAAAGGAGGATCTCAATTGTCCATTTAACCTTAAATCGAAAAGTACATTTACATTTAGTACTTAAATCATGCAATAATTCTTCTGTGCCATAATGAACTCTCCTTTTCAATAGAGAACTGACCCAATATCTCCGTTTTTTTCTAATTGGTATGCCATTTGACAAAACTGTTTTCAAAACTGTCTCTTTGGTGTACAACCAGCTTAATAATCTAAAGTATCATACATTTATTAATTCCAACACGTTCGTATCATGGTCAATGGTGAAATTATCTCCAGTAGTGAAGAATGAAGAACGAGAATTTTAAATCTTTCATAGTCCGTTTTTAACATTACTTGCATTTAGCAATGTTGGCAGGTTACAGTAACCGAAAATATTTGATAGTCTGACAATAGTAAATGTTCTGAGTATAATATACCACGCTGGAACTGCCTTAAGCGAGGCCGAGGTGTTTAACATCTCTCCGTTCACAGTGAGACTGGGTTTGAACCCTGTACGTACGAGTATAGGTGCATGATACTATCCATGATGCATCCATACTATCCAGTATCTAGGTTTCTGCAATAGTTATACAGTTTTCAAAAACCATAACGATGAGGTGGAAGCCCTGAGGAATAAAATAACATGACTGTATATAGAGTAGCAAAGCGAAGGTGGTTGCCGACAGCCGACAGCCGAGGCTATGTGTTCTATGTAAACTACAAGAAGCTACATGAGTCTACTGCAGGAGAAGATGAGAGGAAATCCTCGTACAGCGTATTTATACGGTGAGGCAGAGTAAAGTGAGGAATAACCTTTTACTTTGTCGGAATAGATCAGAAGAACACGAAAGAAAAAAGGTATCCAAATTAAAACCACACAAAGAACACTTGAACTCACTGAAGAAGGGCTTCGTCTAGAGCTCAACGATATATCATATCCGTGACTCCCACACATTGGTGGCTCAGAGCTCTGGATCAGTGATGCTGTGATGTTGTGATCTGTAGAACTATGGAACACCACGACCACTATATTATAGGGTGGGTAAGGTGAACATTAAAATTTATTTTTACATCGTTCTTTCAGGTGTGAAAGAGCTAAATGGGCATGGACTTGGATATGTAAAGTGGCCGCCATTAAGTCTCAGATAAACATTCCATAGAATGACTTGTAGTTTGTATCCTATCTCCTATCGTTAAATATACATACACTAGTGTACCAGGCGTACAGGGTGTCCACAAGTTACCACTGCAACGTCAAAGAGTTGCTAAAAATGTATTTTATTAGATAGATTATGTTACAAACTCATTAAATACGACATCACTGCCTAAAAGATGTATTATTACATCATATAATTGCATAACTTAACAAAACAGTAACTAAACTATACTTATACCAGAGTTTAGCCCCGTCGCAAGCGACGACTGTATTTTGTATGTGAATTTATTTTCATTTCAAATTTTAATTCCATTTTTAAATTGAAATAATAAACTCGTTCGTAACGAATTTGACCAACTTTTTTTCAAAATTTGGGATAATTTTTTCGATTAATAAATTATTTACCATACGAATCGTGTAAACATATAAACAAATAAACATATAAACATATAAACTTTCACTTGGAGCATTTTAATATAGGAGGATATGTCAGAATTTCAATGTCTTTTCGTATCTAGTTCATTACCACGAAATCTAAATACTAGAAGCCAACTAGCAGGATCTCGTCGAATCCACTAATCCACTAGGTGATGCAGACACTCATAGACTGTGAGGCTTCAATGGAGTAGCACATCATTCTGCTGGAACACAACTTATGGATGATAATCTTCTGACCATGGTCAGCATGCATGCTAACATGTATTCTCGCAAAACGTTGAGGTAGAATCAGCTGTGATTAATGCTTCAGCAAATGTAATCCAATAACTTTAACATGCATGATGCTGATGCCACACCAGACCGTTGGAGTACCTCGGTGGACTTGTAAGGTTTCTTATGATTCTCTGAACAAAAACGACGCCCGTCGCCTCATTACTAAAGCAAACTAAAGCTACATCTAGCCTATCCAATATCTGACTGTAAATTCATTCATTAAAAATTATAAATAGCTCAATATATATTTATTTAATAGGGAAAAAATTAGATCACAATATCCTAAACAATGAATTTGAAATATAATTATTTTTTTTGGCTTCGACGTTCACGTCTTCGTGTTAGAAGCCATGAAAGTTTTCTCGTGGATAAGACTTGGGAAGACGAGAACCTGAATCGTTGAATCACCCCGGTAGGTAAAACTAATCGGAACGCTCTCATGCGGTTTGTCGTCGCATGTTTTGTGCATAATTTAACAGTAAAACTATGTGGAAGAAAATGAATACATTTATTAAAACAGTAATGTTTTAAATGAGCCACTTCGTCTAGAGATGAAGATGGAGTCGTCACTGATTTTAAAGGGATCTTACACGGTCACTTACGATTCCCAATCCGATAAATAGTCTGTTCATAGAAAAGTTGATATTACTTGAATCTGAGTTTTACATACATGAAATGTGTTATGTGTTACATGTGGCCAGTGGCGTAGCGTGCCTTAGACGGGCCCCGTATCAAAATTTGTTGGGGGACCAAATGATGGATAAAGAGTTTTCACAAAAGGAACAAAGACACACATTTGGGGCCCCGTATCATCGGTACGCCACTGACTGTGACATATGATTCCAATTCCGACAAACAGTCCGATTATCGTAAGTGCAAAAACTAAAAATTTGACAGTGAAATCGCAAAGGAGGCGGAACTTGAATCAAATCGAACAGTTTGGGAAGACCATACTGTTCGATTCGATATTGTGCGAACTGTTTGAAATTACCGCAACTAAATCAACGACGCTAGTCAGAACTAGGACTGTTGATTCATTACTTAAATTGAAAAATTTGACCAACGTAGTCAATACGTTTATCACTGCACATGCAAAGTATACATGACATTACAGCCTTAATATTATCTTTGACAACAACTGCTACAACACAAGACTCCATTATTATTAATTATAATTGAAATATTGACTGTAATATGGCAGACAAAATATAAGACTGCTAGTTTTAAATGAAATAGTGTAAATAATATAAAATAATGACAGTAATATGTTGGACAAAACATAAGACTATTGGCTTTAAACGCTTAAAGTCCATATATAGCTGTGTGGAATCTAAGATTTTGGTAAGTGCTTCCACTAGCTAAAAATCTAGTTAGTGGCACTTAATCTTTCATGAGGATTTATTGCCTCCTTCATGTTAGTGTCATTTTTTAGAATTCACAACTTGGAGTCACAACTCGTAATAGTTCCCGATACAGGTCCTCATTTATTCTTAAAAAAGTTATTATTACAAATACTTATAGAGGAAACTAAACATGTAAAGTTGGTTTAGTTGGTTATAGCTACTTTCATTGTAGCGTGTGTAGAGCAACGAGTAACTGCCTAATCCGACTCCAACAAAGTAAGTTGGTACAAAGCTCGCCTGTCGGTGAAACAGTGACCGTATACTCATGGTTCCATGGATAACGTTGTAAAGAATAACGGCCAGCACAGTTGATATTTGTAGCTGACAGAACTCACTGTGCATAATGTTAAGTTATTATAAAATGAGATAAAAAGGAATTGACAATTTAAATAATAAACTTTAAATGTCGTTTCTTTGATTTCAGGTAAGATAGTATTATTTAAGTTAAATAGTGTAATTATTGTAATGTGTATGTAAATTACTAAAATAAAAGGATTTGATTTCAGAAACAACACATAAATTTGATTAAAAATTTACAATTCCTAAAATGTCTTATAAACATATAAAAAAGCAGTAGCACCATTATTACTTTAAAGACAAAAACTTAACCTAAATAATTATTTTATGAAATTTAGCCAGTTGCGTGGTTCTATTAAATTTCTTTCATTAAATTCACATGTGACAAAGATTCTCTTTTACGATACCATGATTTCATCCATTTACTTCTTTTATTTCTTGACTTATTTAGCAGCAAATCCAAACCTAGTGCAATTAGAGAGTCGTCATCCATATCTACAATATACACTTAATGGTAAACAAAGATAAATGTCAAAGTTAATAAATGTCAAACACCAGTACTCTTTGACATCGCAACTTGAATCAGCAAGACAGACAGGGATCTTACGTGTAATGTGAAACACAAAACAAGTAATATTCAACTTTTCTTAAACAGACTATTTATCGGAATCGAAATCAGAGTCGTCACTGACCGTGTAAGACTTACTTTAAATTGATTTGTCAAGACCTCAGATGAACAATCACGATTTAAAATATTTGCATACATACTCGTATGTAACTTATATTATTGCGTCTTTGCAACATGTTATATTAAGATCCTCAGCACACGAGTCGACTGATTGCAAACTAGCCGAGCAACGAAGTTTCCAACGAAGACGAAAAACGAGCCATGTCGAGACGTGTTTCATGTCTCTATATAATAACCAATAGCATAATAGGGGATTTTATTGTGTCGTACTTGTATGTATGTATGTATTTAAGTACTTTTAAATAGCATTTGTGTCATGATGTCACCATCAAAAGCATGCAATTAAGCATGCCTTGCGATATAGAAACACAGTCGCCCAAAATGTGCTCAAAACCAGTTTGATATCAGTTTTATTTCATTCGTGCCGTGTGTTTTCTCTCACTCGTTTACACGTGAATTCTTTCACTAACAGCAGAATTCGGTTCGGGCAAATTCGGGGTTTGCAATTAGTCGACCCATGTGCGGACGCCCTAATACTGAAAATATGGTATCGGAGCTTGTGTCCTCATTTTTTAGTTGTCGATTTTTCAATTGTTGATTGAAATTGACTATAATAAATGTGTATTAGCGTGTCTATTTTATTAAATATCTAAATATTGACGGAGATATAGCAAATAAAAGTTTGAATTGTAGTTTTAGCGCAAGAAATGGTCGGCCATATTTGTATGACGTGAAATGCATTTTAACGTCAGTTGTTTGTTGAGTAGGTCAGTGCTGTGGTAATGTTTTACAGCTGTTGGTAGTCGAAATAATCAAGTCAAGTCAAGGGATAATAAGTTTTTATTTAATTTAACACTGCTAAGGCAGACATAATATTGGAATTTTATTGTTCTTCAAAATAGCTGTAAATATTATTTGATATTTTGATATATAAATACATATAGCAGAGATTTATGAGCTGTAAGGTTGATAGCGGTTGTGATGTCATATGCATTTGGAATGTGTACAACGTTGAATCCCTTTAATAATTAAAGAGACATAATGACTTTTTTCATTGTTAATATCTCTTAACGTATAAGGAGTTATTAAAAAATAATTGAACATTTGAGGTTCTAGTAACCCACTTTATCAGTACACTTTATAGAACACTTTTATAGAAATTAAGATATAGGACACAAGTCCATAATCGAGAATTATATACTTAAAACTTAAAAAAGTAAAACCTCATATTAACTTAATTTACAGTTTACGCTTACGGTAACACAACGGTGTTTTGTAATTTATAATAATGGAATGGAATGGAATGAAACGGAATGAAGATATTTATTTAAAAACCTTTTATGTTTCGCTTTCTTAACGTTGATTTTATTGTGAATTATCACAGCTCATTTGCCTTAGTACTGCTGTAGAATGTAGAATGTAGAATGAAGAATATTGTTGTTCGCTTTATTAGCCGGATTTATTTTTCCACTTCAGAGACCATGGCTCCCTTCTGAATTGGAGGTACGCGTTGCTGATGGTTGCTGGTACTTGTACATCGCTGGTACTCGCTGTACCCGCACGAGGAACAACCTCTGTTCAATGTTCACCTTTCAGAGTTCACTCACAATTTGAACCTTCAAGTTACTTCAACAAATAATGGTTTATCGGGTAACACTAAGTATTGCTGGTTGCGGGTTGCCAATAATGCAATCCAAACCCTCTCTCCCCACCCTCTTTGTGTACCAACAACAACTGTTTTCCAATAAAACTATTTTCTTATTTCGATATTATTAAACTACTGATACTTATAATAGCTATATACGAGTATTTTGTTATTTTATTGCTATTTTAAAGGCAATTTGTTTTTTATAAGAACTTTATAGAATGAAAAGATTATTCCAAATGATTGTTCGTTCTTTGTTTCTTTAGTTTATTTGTTTTTAGAAAGAAAGGGAGAGAGGTATGAGAGATGTATAGATTTTTAATAACTGTTGTCTGCAGTCTTTTCAAGGGAACATTTATCTTTGTTTGATACACTGATAGACACTGGTTTTATTTTTATTGGTTACAGAGTATCGTAATGCCGGTTTTACACCAAAGAGACAGACTTTGAAACAAAAACATGATTTGTTTTATTTTAAAACAGTTCTGTTTTTCGAAAACATACTGTTCACATTGAACAGACTGGTTTTGTTTCTAATGTTTTTCTGTGTAAAATTTAGTACCCCACAAATGATTGTGTTGCCGATACATTTCTATTAAATTGCTGGTCTTATACTTTGTCCACTGCATTCTACACTTATTTAACTCCTCTTGGAACTAGTTGCTAGCCAAATGATAAACAACAACTGACAAGCGCTGACAGTTCACGAAAAACAAAACTGCGTGTTTAAACCAAGTAGACTAAAAATTAACAACAAACGTGTTTTCCTTTGGTCTTACCGATTCCAGATGGGAGTGTGTTTTGTTTACTTAAACAGTTTTTAAAGATGTTTTAAGAACTGTCTCTTTGTTGTAAACATTAGTGTTTTTGTGCGTGTTTTTTTGGTTTGTCTCTCTGGTGTAAACCGGCATAAGTACTATATCGTCTGTCAATGAAGATGGAAAAAAAAGGCAATTGATAATAAAACGTAAAAGCTTGTAACGTAAATTATGTATCGTGATGTTTAAAATGTGTTTGTTTATGAGGTACCCGTACATCAGCCACATTAACGTACCGAACGGTAGAGGGGGGGGGGGGGTATATAAAGACGCGCACAAACATGGTCCAACTATGACTAGATACAATTGATTTTCCGTGTGAGCAAAACAATTTTAGGAATAGGCTTGGAAGCTAAAGGAAGACCACTGGCACCTATTAGTCTATATACACCACTGATTAGCCCTAAGAATCAGGCCGGCTAAACGCTACGAAACTAAGAAGGCCGTTTCAATAATTAGATATATTAGAGATATGTAAAACAAATAGAAATACAGACAGCACAGTGGTCGATCCTCCGACCAGAACTATATTTTCTAGGTGTGGTTGTTGTCAAAGTTTAATTGATGATGTGAGACCTCACAAATATCATAAATTTATTAACTAGTGATGTAGTCAACTTATACGAGGCCACAGCACCATTAACCACCTGTCTACTGTCACCAATATTAGAAAGTAATCGGTGATAGGACTCAGCATCGGAAATAGGCCAACGGTAAATAGATATGACAATATCTCCAATTTTATAAGGAATTGTAAATTTTTAATCAAATTTATGTGTTGCTCTGAAATCAAATTCTTTTATTTTAGTAATTTACATATACATTATAATAATTGCACTGTTTAACTGAAATCAAAGAAACGACATTTAAAGTTTATTATTTAAATTGTCAATTCCTTTTTATCTTATGTTATAAAAACCTAATAATATTTTTTTTATATATTAATTGTGTATGCCTTTCGGCTTTACAATCTACAGTATTATATTTCTAATACATTTCATTCCTATATACATTCCAAACTTAAAAACTAAACTTAAAATAAACTTAAAATCTTCTCGACTTTTACTACTTCCAAAAGTGCTTTCTGCTTCTTCTTCTTTTGACCCTCTCTATTATCCTCCACCAGATTATTTATTCTCCTGTTTTTCCTTTTCTTCTTACTATTTCCGCCATCCACCTCTTTCCTTCACTGCCTCCCTTTAATAGCTGTCCAATATTCCTTTCGCTTGCTACTTTTTCCTTACACTCAAACTTAATGTGCTCCAGTGTTTCGTCCTCCGCTCCACACATTCTACACTTTCTTTCCTCACTCTTTTCCCAGTATCTGTTTCCTTTTTCCTCATTTCCCAATCTAAACCTTGCTGTTCTTCTTATGTGTTTTATGTCCTTTTCTATAAGGTACTGAGGCACATTATTTTCCCATAACCTCTTATATCTTTTATTGTAGTTACTTTTTTCTATTTTTCCCATTCTCTCCTGCTGTTGTGTCTCCTTATCCCTTCTCCTTAGCTCCTCTGCCACACTTGCGCCACCTTCTCTTCTCCTCTCTGCCTCCTCGATCGCCATTCCATTCCTTTCAAAGTATTCTTTTCTCTTTTTTGGACCTCCTTTCCCCCCATTCTTTATGTAATCCTCTCTTATTTTCTTTAAGATTTTGCTTTCCGCTCTGTTCAATTTCTCCTCGTATTTTACCGCTCTTTCCCCTGTTTTAATTCGTATCTTGTCCCTCTTTAGCTCCTCCATCACCATGTATCCTGGCGTGCACCTGTCCAGCCCTAGAACCCATTTCATATATCTTACCTGTATTCTTTCCAACTTTTCTTGTTCCTTCCACCCCCAAACCTCTGCTCCATACGACATCATACTGGCTATCAGTCTCTCGTATATCCATATTCTCTTTTGTATGTCCCCCCCAAATACCTTTTCCCCTAGTCCCCATACCCGTCGCATTGCTTGCTCTGCCTTCTTTGCCACCTCCCTTATATGCGCCTCTTCTCCATTATTCTTTTTAAAAGTGTAGCCCAGATATTTAAATTCTTCAACTTCCTCAATGTCCTCTGTCTTGTATTTCCACCTTTTAAGTCTCCTTTTTCCACCCCCTTTTTTAAATACCATAATTTTTGTCTTTTCCACGTTTAACTCTAGTCCTTTCCTGTCTATATACCTCCCTAGCCGGTGTGCCATCTCCTGCAGCTCTCCTTCCCTTTTTGCCAACAGGACTATATCGTCAGCGTATGCTAAAGTCCATATCTTGTAGTGCCTTCCTATTAGCATCCCCCCGTCTTGTCCTCTTTCCATTACCCCCTCCAAGTCTGCTGTATATATCGCAAATAAAATGGGGCTCAGAGGACAACCTTGCCTCAACCCCTTGTCTGTCCAGAATTCTTCTGATTCTTCACCCCCAACTCTTATTCTCATTCTTGTTTCTTCGTAAATTTCTTCAATACATTTCATTATGTCCTCATCTATTTTTTTCTTTCTCATGTACTTCCACAATTTCTGTCTGTCGACCATGTCAAACGCCGCTTTAAGGTCGATGAACATTGCATATATCTGTCCTCCTTTTTCACTTAGCTCTTTTTCAACTACATGGTTCAGTGCGTATATATTGTCTAAAGTCCCTCGTCCCTTTCTAAAGCCTGCTTGTGTCTCGGGAAGTATCTCTTTTACTTTTACCTCTTCTTCCAGTCTTTCTCTAACAATCCCTGCATAAATCCTGTACCCTGTGTTCAGTAGTGTGATACCCCTGTAATTTTTGGCTTCATGTCTATTTCCCTTTTTATATATCGGCGTTATTACCCCTTCTCTCCAGCTGTCCGGCAGGTTTCCTCCTTTCCATATCTTGTTCATCGCTGTCAGTAATCCTTTCTCTATCCTTTCTTGCCCAGCTTTCCACGCCTCGTTCTTTAGTCCATCTCTACCTGGTGCTTTCTTTTCCTTGAGTTTTTGAATCTGTGTTTTTATTTCACCTACTTTTATATCGTTTACTTTCTCCTTCTCTTTTATCCCCTTCTTTGTTTTCTCGTTTCTTTTCTTTCCTCCTAGTACTCCCATAAAGTGTTTCGTCCACTCTTCCATTTTTATTTCCTTGCTTGGCTCTTTCCTTCGCTTTTTCTCCCTATTTATGTAATCCCATGCCTGCCTCTCCGTTGTTATATCTCTAATTTCTTTTTCTATTCCTATTTTGAACTCATTCTTTTTATCTTTTATCCTTTCGTTATACTCCCTTTGCTTCCTCTTGAAGTCTTCTTTACTTGATTCTCCTTTCTTCCATCTCTTTAGTTCCCTTTTTACCTCTTTTTTCCATTCTTTACATTCTTTATCCCACCATTTGTTTTCTCCCGTTCTATCAGATATTCTCCACCTTTTACTTTGGGTGGCTTCCTTCATCCTCTCTTCAATTTCCTCCATCTCCTCCGTTTCTCCTTCTTCCTCGTATCTCCGTTCCAATTCCTCCATAAACTTCTTCCTTCCTTCCTCTGTCCAATCGCTGCCCTCTTTCCATTCGTTTCCTTTTCTTTCACCTCTCCTTGCTTCCAACTCCACCACTAGCGGTAGGTGATCCGAGTCCACCCTCTCTTCCACTTTCATTCTTTCTACCTTCTGTCCTCCTCCCAGCGTTGTCACCACGTAGTCGATTACTGTCTCCCCTCTGCTTCCCACATAGGTATATTCTCCTTCTTCATCTCCTTCTTTGTTCCCATTTAGTACTATCCATCCTTGTTCTTCTAGCATTTCCATTAGTTCTTTTCCCTCGGCGTTTATTGTTTTGTCTTTCGTTGTTCTTTTCTTTTTTCTATTCCCCCATATTTCGTCCACCTCTCCCAACTCCCCAATTCTCGCGTTGAAATCCCCTCCAATTAATAGGTTTTCCTGTTTCTCATCCTTAATTATTTCTTTTATTTCTTTCATTGTTTCTTTTATATTGCCTTTACTGTATATTGTTACAATTTCCCATGTCTCTTCTTCCAGTTTTATCGTCCTCCTTACTGCTGTTTCTCTTCTGTCTGGTACCTTCTCCTCTTCTAGCTCCCTACGTACCCCCATTATAATTCCACCTCTCGCTCTCCCTTTCTTATGCTCCCTAACAGCACCTTGGCACACCCATCTGTAGTTTTTCGGTAGTTTGTCTTCCCATTCTTCCCAATCTTTGCTTTCCAGCCATGTTTCCACCATCCCAATCACATCCCAACCTTTGATGTATCTCCAGAAATCCTTATCTTTTCTTTTTATACCCGCCACGTTCCAGAAACCTATCTTTATTTTTTTTTTTATTTCTCTTCTTTCCTCTCTCCCACTTTTACCCCTCTCTTTACTTTCCCCCAACTCCTTCACCATGTTTTCGAAATTCCCCCTTTTCCAGTTCTTTGTTTTTTTCATTCCATATATACTGCGTTCCTTCACACCATACTTTTTTGTACCCGACCTTCACATCCTTTTTCCCCTCCTCTCTTTTCTTTTTTGCCCATTGTCTCAATTGCCACTGCACCTCTCTCTCCTTGTACGTCAAGTCGTCCTCTATGTACACATCCGTGCCCCTCAGTGTACTTTTTTTTTCCATTATCTTTCTCTTCTTTTCTTCCCCCTCACATCTCGCTATCACTATTCCCTTTTCTTTTCCCACTGTGAACGCTTTTGTTATTCTTACTTCTTCCTTCAATTCTTTTTGTATCCACTCTTCCACTTCTTTCCTCAGTTCCGCGCCCATTTTGCTTGTCTTTACACCCCTTATAACTATGTTCTCCCTCTTCTCGCGCTTCCTGGCCATTTCCTGTTCTTTTTCCAGCTCCTCCACCTTTTCTCTAACTTCTTTCTCTGTTTCTTCCTTTTTCTTTTCTTCTTCTTTCTTTTCTTCTTTTTCCTCTTCCTTCTCTTTTTCCAACCTCCTCATCAGATCTTCCCTTTCCTTGCGCGATTCTTCGATGAATGTCTTGAATTCCTCTTCCATCTTTTTTAATCTTTCCCTCATTTCCTTCATTTCTTCTTGCATTTCTTTTTCTGTTTGAATCATCCTTTTAATTTTTTCCTCTGTTCCGTCCTCCTTCTTCTCATCCTGCTCCCTCCTCGTCTTCATTCCCCCAGGCATTTTTGTTATTTTATGTAAATAACTTTTTATTAAAATATTTCTTTTATTTACTAGAGATAACAAATTCCACAACAACAAACTCCTTATTGTCTTATTTCACTTCACTTTAAATTTAAACAATTTATTTTGTTTATAAAATAAACAACTAACAATGATTTCTAGCAGTATATCGCTTTACTGGAGTGATCAAAAAAAGATGTTTACCCATCAGTGGTCGGATCGAGACTCACCTAATAATATACACAGCGAGTTCTGTCAACTCCGAATATCAATTGTGTTGACAGTTATTCCTCACATCATCATCTACGGAGTCCATGAGTATATTGTAACTGTTTCACCGACAGACGAGCTTTGTACCAACTAAAGAAATATTATTTGTTTACATACATATATTAAAAAAATATTTAATGCAATTTATTGAAAATTAATATGTAATTAAACCAGAAATAATAAATCAACGTGATATCCATGCTACATATTTCAATAAAGCAAAGCTTCAATGACAAAATAAGTAAGTAAAAAAAAACATATGAGATGGAAAAATACTTAGCAATAATTTATTATCAAACCAAATAAGAACCAAAAACTTTACATAATTTCAAAGCGGGTAAAATTTATTGTGTCAACTATTTGATCACAGTTTTTGAAATATAGTCAGTACTTTATTTTAGTATCGTGCTTTTTTTGAGAACATAAATATCATCCTTTAGCCACTTATTCATGAAACATAATAAAAAATGATTAATTCCATATAAACTTACTCCAGATGTCTGACACATGACCACCATAAAGGAAACCAAGCAAGGTACCATACATCAAATTCACATAAAATATCGTTGACCATATTTTAACACGTGTTTCTCAATAAAAATGAAGGAGATATCTTGTTCTCCATTCTCCATTCTCGATTCTCGATTCTCATTCGACAAATATAAATTGTTTATTGTTTATCGCTCAATGATTGACGATAAAAGTGTTTCCAATAAAGTGTATTGAAAATATAAGAATTTATAAATCACCCAAATATACGAGTACGATAAACCTCGTCGAGTTCTTCAGTAAATGGACGCCATTAAACGCTGAGGGAGTGTTTTTGCTTTGCAGTTCAATTATATTACAGTTAGAGGCCTATTTCTCTCTCATGAGTACAGAGCGCGCTTTACCTATGCCCCCTAAAAAATCTAGGTAGTGGTAGGGACTTAAGGTAGTTGTATCGTGGAATGACTTTTCAAAGGATTTTAATAAAACTTCATTTAATTGCTCTTTAATTAATTATAAGACATATTGACCTCAGGTCGATTAAAATTTACCACTCCATTATTGAGAAAAACGATATTAAAGTTTTGTTATTTTAACACAGGCTCTTATGGGAAATAGTAATTTCAATGTTATTTTTATCGAATAAAATAAAAACGATTCAAAGGAATTCAATAAAAATTTAATATATTATAGAAACAGTAGTTATTAATCACATAAAAAAAAATGGAAATTATTGTCCACGCCATAGAAATAAAATTTTGTAAACATTGAAATTTTTTATAAAATCAAGAAATGACTGTGTATGTGTATGTACGTGTATGTACGTGTAGATACTATTTACATGTAGTGAGAACAGTGAGACTGTACTTTCACAAAAGTTTTTAACGAGATTATTTGACACTAACGTTTCAGCTACATTATAATTTTAGGTTGCTGAGTTATACTTTTGAGCATGACTATCACGATACAACTACCTTAAGGTTCCAGCAGCGTTCAGCTCTGACAGTTTATCGGTAAAGGCGAGCCAGTGAAACTTGCCTCTGTTCCCCAAAAAGGGTCACTGTACAAACGACGTTAGTATTTTCCAAAAGTTAGTTAGTAAATGTACTATATTTTGCTTTTCTCGTTGTTTTACAGTTTTTTCATGGTTAAAATAAATGTTTTATGTAATTTATTATATTATTTCTTAGATTATATATATATATATATAGATTTTTTTTTATTAGTTCTTCTTTTTACTACAATAAGTTTTTGAAGATGGGTGACCATTCAACGGGTATACTAGAAAAGCGAAAACGATGTTCTCTTTGCACTTGAAAGGAAAACAGAAAAACAATGTATCCTTATGTATCGCGCGGAGCACCGGTTTCGGAGCATCATCTTAGCCACTTTTGTCCCAGTTACGCACCGTAAATTCTCTTTTTGACACTAATTATTATTAACTAATATTAATTATTATTTCTAATATTAATTAATATTATTATAACTTTTGTATTTTCAACAATAAAAACTTATTTTGTGCCGAATAATCACCGTTCCGTTTATTATGACATGCCTGAATCCGTAAAATATTCCCCACTTTCAGGGGCACAAATAATTTAACTTTTTGGAGCCCATGCCAAAGACACTATATTCTTTCGAAAGCTTATACTCTAAGATAAAAAAGCCTATAACCATTTTTCTAAATATTTCTTTGTTATAAAGTTACGAATTTTTTAACAATATTTCGTTTTTTTACTATTTGTCAATTTTTATTAAGAACAGTTTTAAACTTTAGACTTTGGCAACTTCTGGACCATGTAGTAGACACTTCAAAAAGTAATCCAGAATTTTTTCAGATTTTTGGAAAGATAATATTTGTAAAGAGAAGAAAAAAAGAAGGCATAAGTGTGGAAGAGGAACTATGGAGCAGACACAGAGAGATACAGTAGCAGGAAAGAATGTATAAAATTCATAACAGCAAATATAATGAAAAATACAAGAGAGAGAGAGAGAGAGAGAAATACCGGAATGTATACGAGAAAAAGACACAAGGAACATAAGAAGAATCGAATTTAGATTGGGAAGAGAAAAGCAACAGTTACTAAGAAAATAGAGAGCAAAGCAGGATGTGCAGGAGAGAGATAGAAACGCTGGGGCATCTTAAATATTCAAGTGAGAAAAAAGTAAAAAGTGAAAAGAAGATTTGCAGCTATTAAAGGAAGGCAGTGAAGGCAAGCGGTAGATGGTAAAGATAGAGAGAAGGACTGAGGAAAAAAAATGAGGGGCGCGAAGGGGCGATATATTGTGCTAGAATGAACGCAGCAGCTGTTAATGTGAAAGATCAAAAGAGTTTTATATGTTATATTTTAATAAACCACAATGATATGTAATTTAATGATTTAAGGCGGAGGAATGTAGTTGCCTAATGGCGAATACAGTATAAATAAATACTTAATAAAAAGAACGACTTGTGATTCGTCATTTAGATCTCGCACAGTTGATGTCTCGACTTAGCTTGTTCATTCCCGTACTATTTAAAGTACTCTTTCACTACTCGCTAAGTTTGATGTACTGGTATAGCCAAGCGGGATAATTGATATCTTTCATATTATCTTGACATAAGTGCGAACGTGGGTTAATTCATCCTGCTCAATCTTCTCCACACGTGTCAACGTCGACGGCTATATGTTAAGCCTAATTACGAAATTATAATGCCTAATATGGTCGGCGTAATCAGTGTGGCTTCCATACAAACAAACTAACACACTGACGATGACAGTACTAGCATGTAGTATGTAGCAGGACAGCTAGCAAGAGACTGTGGCACTGTGGAACTGTGGTGGAGAACCAGGGGAGTAGGGAGGGTATGCGTCTGACTGTCTGACGTGTGATCTACACTCGTATGTAGTGGCTAATTATCAAATTAATATCACCATAGAGATGGAGCTTAGTGTTAAATAGATAAATCCATGTTAATGCCACAATAAATAACATTTCATGTAATTTTAATTAAATATTCTGTGTTAAGGAATCAATGAACTATTTCAGAAATATTGTGTCGAAACGTGGAAGGTTAATTAGCTGTTTACTCGTAAATTATATACAGGGCCGTTGCAGGAGCCGGTCCTGAGTATTTGGCCAGTGATTACGCTTAATGCCGCTACCAAACGATGCTACGCAACATTGGACGCATCGTGTGGTCGATGCTGGAAGTAAGTGTGCCCAACGTCATGCATCCAACGTTCACGTTGGAAAATGTTCGGGTTGTTGTCAGTCTTTTGACCACTTGACCACACACTTGATTCACATGTCATGCACTGCTGCACGAATCATCGAACATAGGAAGGTTTAATTACTTGAAAGTTTTTGTTAAACAGTTTCAGTGTCAGTGTTAAATTAATAATATCAACAAATTAATAAAATAAATAAATCATTAGGATCAAACCACCGTGTAGTAGGAAACTTGCCATGTCAATCTTAGAATATTTGACTCACACGTTGGAGGCTAGCATTTGAATCAAACGTTCACCGCATAGTTGGGTGGCGGCTTTAGCCACAGTCCTACGCATTGTTTTAATGTTATTTTAATATACATTACAGGTTTTTATACTAAGCATTCTTTGTAACATTTGCGCTTAATTTGTGTTAGTAATATAAATTTGGACAGTAGACTTTAAAACAAAATTAAATATGAAATAATTAGAATTGCTGTTTTTAATAACAGTTAGTAATAGAAATTGATTTTACTTCTTTATTTTTGACAAACTGACGTTGAACTTCTTTTAAAAATAAATCTTACTGTATTTTTACAGATTGTCATATTTTGGAGGTTATAATATAATATAGTTTTTTTTAATTTAGAAACCTTTCAATACCTTATAAGGTTCTAAAAAAAAAGAAAACGTAAATAAAATTGGCGGAGGGAATGGCTACGCATTATAAATTAAAACAGTTACAGGGAATGATAGCATACTTTTCCATTCTCCTATCCTCGCTGACCATCTTTTTCAAGTTAACATCTATGCAGCCAACACCCTATACACCCACACTCGCATAGTTATTGTGTTATTGAACCAAATTGAATAGAACCTAAATCAAAATATTTATTGACAGTACCGATACCGATACCGATATAACGAAACACTTAAATTGTGAACTGCCATCATTTGAGGAGTAAATATATTTTATTGAAGTCGTTATGCTGAGAGTAATAAATCTCAATTGCAATCAAGGTTTGCGTATACCATATACTTTATGGGACGGGTGAATGGGAGAACATGGACCAGGAGAACGGGGGAGGAAGAGGAAAGGGAAATACCTTAGTAGCCAGAAGATGAGCAATGAAAAACAAACAATGGATTTAGAGAGATATAAATAGGAAGTATATGAAATGGTTAAAGCAAACTCATAGACCATAAAAAATATTAGTGGCCAATCTATTTATTTGTAAGCGCGATAGGGCTCAAGAGAAATGCCTGCTGTATTTATGAGTAAATGTTAGAGGGTCTTTTAGGGCCACTAAAGGTGGAAACAAGAGCTTTAAAGAGAATTTGAATATAATTTAGAAATCAAAACTCCAAAGGAATTTGAAGCTAAAAACACATTTTATTTTATTTAAAAAAAAAGTCTTGGCTTGCTTCTGCGCGCGTATTTTATTAGACCTGTCGCACACTACAAGCGGATTTTGACCGGACGTATACAATTTACCTATCTGACCACTGTAAATGTAATGAACCCTCGCACACTGCAAGTGGCAAAGCCGTCCAAATACGGGTGTTAAGTATCTCCCACACTGCAGCCGAATTTAAGTGAATTTTAACAAGCGAATACATGTTACAACGCTAAACCTATCCAAACCTTGTAAATGCAATCAGCCGTCTTAGACTGGAAAGGAATGCAATAGTCTCTTTCTTAAAAGAGATGTATCATTAAAAATGAAAGTAAAAGTTTGATCTAAGCATAAATTATGTTAGTGCAAAAGAACTTCAATACACCCTACAGTACACAAGTTTTACTTGGCGTGTTATCGTATCGGTACGTGGTATGTATGTGTTGTGCCACAACATATGCAAAGAACACAGGAGTACGCTTGCTTTGAGAGTTCTAGTCGCTCAACCAAGTCGTTCATTTACGCCTGAATTCGTCATCGCTTAAATACGCTTGCAGTGTGGCAAGGGCCTTGCATTACATTCTCATTTTCAAGATCTAATTGTTCCTGGGTCTTGTAAAACAGAGACGATACGACACGAGACATTTCTGAAAACTACTCAGACGGTAGCGAGACCATATACGGCGAGACCATATACAGTGAGACCAGAGAGTCTCGTTGACGTTAATTAAAGAAAAAATTCCGAGGAAAATAAACTAACAAGCAACATAAACGTTCCATCTTTTCTTAGTATAGAAAAGGGAAGGTCATACATTTACGATATATAAAATCTGGTAAACATCTGTTAAATATTTTATTTTATAATTTTTTCTTTTACAACATTTTGAAGCTGAAAGGAAAGGAATGTCTTAAGGAAAATAAATGTGAATATAAATTATTTGGAATGCGATTTGTACGAATTAAAACCATGCGAGTATTTGTAGATTGAATAATTATTCAATTGTTTAATGATAAAATTATTTTACACTTTTTTAATATAAATTTAACCACAAATTCTAATGATATAAAATGGTTGCGAAACATGCTACGACAGTGCAAAAGCCAAAACACGAGTGACTCGAATGCCATACGGCTGTAGCGTGCACAGCAGTCGTCGTTGTGTTGCCCAACACTTCGCTGTGTTGCCCTGAGTAAGATTTCTACCAGAGACAACAATACAATATTAAACTAGAATGTCAACAGAGACACATTTTATGTTCTGTGCTAATTTTGTACTGAACATAAATTACCAGCCAGCAGAACGTAGCTGATCCCACAACCAACTTAAAATATATATAAAAATACATTAATACATAGAGCTACATAAATTTACAAACTTCTTAAATCTATGATAGTCTACATAATTGTATGAGAATAATATAAAATAAAACAAAATAACAATTATTCTAAAGATAACAGAAAACGTAATTAACATTTTAGCATACATTATCATTTGCATAATGTACACAACAATCAATTCAGTGGTAATCTACACAATTTTGTGATGGGTCTGTTGTAGATCTTATCACCGATTTTTATTTCCGCCACTCTCACCTTTCCATCTTTACCAAAAAAGACCTTTGTTATTCTGGCCATTGGCCAATTTAATGGGGGTGAGTTTAAATTCTTTATAATGACTAAATCACCTTCTTTCAGGTTTTCATTAGCATATTTCCACTTGGGACGGCTCTGAAGCTGTGTGAGATAATCCTTTGACCAAGCTTGCCAAAAGTCTTGTTTTAGTTTTTTAACAATATTCCAAAACTTAAGACGATTGACTGGTACCTCTGTTAAATTAACTTCAGGGTATTCAATCAGAGCAGTGCCAATTAGAAAATGTGCTGGAGTCAAATACTTATATTCATTTGGGCTTAGTGGAAGCAGTGGTCTTGAGTTTAGCACACCTTCAATCTGTATGACAACTGAATTTAATTCTTCATAAGTTAAGGCCAAATTACCCACTACTCTCTTAAGGTGGTGCTTCACACTTTTGACCCCTGCTTCCCATATACCACCAAATTCAGGAGCATAACTGGGTATAAACATAAATTTTATATATAGATTATTACAAAAACTTATAACATTATTTCTATGAGACTTATTAGTCTGTAAATTATACAACTCTTTTAATTCATTAGCAGCACCCTTGAATGTTTTAGCATTGTCACAATAAATTTTAGTAGGCATGCCTCGTCTAGAAATAAAACGATTGAGACATGCCAAGAATGTTTCAGTTCTTAAATCAGAAACCACTTCCATGTGTATGGCCTTTGTAGAAAAGCAAACAAACAATGAAATGTAACCTTTTGTAATCAATGGTTTACGTATGCGAGCTATCTTTATGTTAAAAGGTCCACAAAAATCTACACCTACATGCTGAAATGGTCTTGTAGCTGTAACTCTGTCAGCTGGCAAAGAACCCATCAATTGTTTAGCAGATTCAGCCTTCAATCGTGAACATATAACACATTTGTATAGTACCTTTTTGACCTCCCGTATGCCATTGATAATCCAGAACTTTTGAGACAAGGAGCTGAGTACTAATCTAGCACCAGCATGGAGCAAACGTAAGTGCTCATTTTTGATTATGATAGAAGTGATATTGTTGTCCTTTGGCAGTATGACTGGGTGCATTTTATCTTTTGCAATGCCTGCATTTTGCAATCTGCCACCAACACGAATTAAACCAGTGCTGTCTATGAAAGGGTGGAGATTACCTATACCGGTCTTGATAATGATACCACCTAAGAGACATTTTATTTCTTTAAAAAATATTTGCCTTTGAACTGAGCGAATGATAATTAATAAAGAATTATGAAGTTCTTGTGGAGATAAATGTCCACAAATATTATTTTTAGAAATAGTAAGATAAGAACAAATTGAACTGTGTACTGCCTTTTTACAATTATTAAAGAATCTATACACATAAGCTAATACACGCTGTAGCTTATTGATATTGGAGAATTTTTTAAACAAGTCTAGCATTAACGGTGCTTGTTCGACTTCAATGTTACAAACATTACAGTTTTTATCTTCATCGTCTGATAGAAGTACTGTATTTAAATCAAAATAATGATCATGTTTAAAATGAGAATTGGATAGATACTGGGGACCGTTCCACCAAAGATTTTGATTTTTTAAGTGTTGTGGTTCTATACCACGAGAAATTATATCAGCTGGGTTATCAGCTGATTTTACATAGTACCAAGAGAATTTATCTGTGAGCTCTGTTATTTTCTTTACTCTGTTATTAACATAGATATTGGTTTTTAATTTGTCCGCTTGAATCCAAGCAAGGACTATTTTGGAATCACAATAAAGGAAAAGTCTATGTTCCAATCTAGTTTTGAGTAAATTACTAACTCTAACCGCAAGTTGTGCCAACAAAACTGCACTATTTAGCTCTAGTTGGGGTATTGTAAGTACCTTACCTAGTGGAGCCACACGAGACTTGGCACAAATTAATTTTGTTTTTACGTTGTCATTTGCTGTAACGGTTCTTAAATATAGGCAGCACCCGTACGCCTTCATAGATGCGTCTGCATAGCCTATTAACTCTGCAGTGACAAAATTTTCCTCCTTTATAAGTCGATCTATTGAAATGCTGTCTGCTATCTTTAGACCATTAAGGAACTTTTCCCACATCTGTAATTGTTTGTCAGGCAGCGGTGCGTCCCAATCTATTTTCAAAAACCAAAGCTCTTGCATGATTAACTTGGCAACTACAATTATAGGGCCAATCAATCCTAACGGGTCAAATAAAGTCCCAATAAAACTAAGCACTTTTCTTTTAGTATTCAAATTGTTACTATTCGTGTTAGGACATTTAAAAGTAAATGTATCCAAAATAACATTGTATTTTAGACCTAATGTTTTAATAATGGCTGATTTATTCAAATCTAATTCATTGATATATTTTTTATCACTAGAGATGTCGTCGAGCACTGGGGGATGATTGGAAGACCATTTGTGTAATTTAAAATTACCTAATTGTAACAAACCAATTAATTGAGACTTTAATTCAGATAACTCTTCCACGTCATCGCACCCAACTATGACATCATCAACATACGTATTATGGCACATTGCTCTCGCTGCGAGAGGATATTTATGTTTGTAGCGATGGGCAAGTTCTATGAGACATCGTGTGGCCAAAAAGGTAGAAGATTTGAGTCCATATGTTACAGTTTTTAATTGCAAACAACTGATGGGCTTACCTGGATCATCTCTCCATAAGATATTTTGTAAGACATTGTAAGTGTCATTTGTGAGAATACAGCGGAACATTTTTTCTATGTCACAGACAATTGTGTACACATAAGTTCTAAACAGTAGGAGAATATCGAAGAGCTCGCCTTGAACCACAGGACCATTCAGCATAACATCGTTGAGAGAAATCTTATTTTTAGAACGCATGCTTCCATCAAAGACCACACGCAATTTAGTAGTTTTGCTATCATCGTTTGTAACTGCATGATGCGCTAAAAAATAATTAGGAGTATTATAAACATCATAAGAATTTATGTCTATTTCCCTGGCATGTCCCATCTCTATATACTGATCAATGAATTTTTTATACACCTTCAATAGTGAAGGATTTCGTTTAAATCTGTTTTCTAACACACAGAATCTTTGCAGGGCGACTGAGAAAGAATCCCCCAATTCTAGTTCATTTACTGGGCTGACTAATGGCAAATCTACAGTAAAAGTATTATTTTCAAGTAGTACTGAATTTTTAAAAATATGTTCAGCCTTTAAATATTCCTCAGTAAACTTATCTGTCTTTTCTGGGACTTTCTCAGTCATCCAAAATTGCCCCATAACATTCTCAAGGGTTGTATGGTCAGAAATGGCAAAATTAGATACTATAATATTACTTGAATAATTATTTTGATTTTGAAACATTTTTGGCTCATTAATAACATTATAATTAAATTGATTATGCAGTTTACCTGCAACTACATATCCAAATGTAGTGTTCTGTAAAACTGAGCCATTATTTAATTTAATACAGCCATCTAATAGAATGGCAAAATATACATCCGCACCCAATAGCAATGATATTTTCGAGGGTACATTATACTGCTCATCAGCTAGCTTAATATTTTTGGGAAAAATAACTTTGGATGTGTCAATAAAAGTTTGAGGCAAATGCGTAGTGATAGATTCAACTACATGACAATTCACTTTGTGATTAATATTTCTGTTGTAATTAGACTGTATGTTTATAATTGCTGAGTGATATAATTTTGTGGCTTTATTGCCTATACCAATTATTTTACTAGGATGAGTGTTTGTGCGTAAACGCAATTCTTTTAAGAGTTCAGCAGTCACTAATGATGCTTGACTACCGCTATCGAGCAATGCACGAACTAGAAACTCGCGACCAAAATTGTCAACAATTTTTACCTTCATAGTAGGCAGCAATATGGTACCCCCCAAGCTATCATTGCTACAGCACATTACAACTGGAGATTCAGTTGTCTTGCCAGCCAGCGAACCAGCATCTGTTTTATCACATAACAATTTGCTATGCATGCCTTTACATTTATGACATTTATAATTATTCTCAAGGGAGCACCTGCCACTATGGGCTTTTAAACATAGCGAACATAATTTATGTTCTTGAACAAATGAATTACGCGACTCTAAAGGAGCCATTTTAAATTTTGGACATCTAAAAATGGGATGGTCCATATTACAATATCTACATGCTAAATTGTAGCGAGTAGTGACATTGGAAACTCTCGAGTACGAATACTCTTTATAATTTTTGTCATTTGACATACTTTTATATGGTGAGCTATCCTCAAGTGCAATCGCACGTTTTTCTAAAAATGATATAAATTCTGCCATAGTAGGCAGTTTGTCTACATTTCTTTCCATATGGAAATTGCGACTAGTTAATAAATCTAGCTTTCTACATAATATTGAGATTAGAATCATATCCCATTTGTCTACAGGCTCATCAAGATTTTTTAACGCTTGTAATTGCTGTTTAACTTGACATAAAAAAGCCCTTATTGCCATTGCAGTACCCTTCTGCATGTTTGGAATATCAAGTAATATATTAATATGATTAGTAATTAATCGCGCCTTATTATCATACCGCGCTAACAATAAATCAAGAGCCTCTTTATATGAGCTGTTCACAAGCGGCAAATTTATAATTATTGAGAGAGCCTCGTCAAGGAGATACTTTCTTAAATAAAAAAGTCTCTGTACATCGGACAGTGATGCATTATTGTGAACAACTGCTTGGAAGAGCTCATAAAAGGGCCTAAACCTGGTTATATCCTTGCCATCGAAGGTTGGAATTTCCACCGCTGGAAGCTTGGATGCCACTAAGCTAGGACAAGTAGGCCTATTAACTTCTTTTAACTTGGTGATGCTGGCATTTAACTTAGCTAAAATATTAAAGTATTTTTCTTCTACATCCTCGATGTCTTCATCATCCTGTTCATCAATTTCTAAAATACTGGATTGCGTGAGCTCGTACGTGTGATAGGTAGCCATCAACTTTTCTTTCTTCGCCTCCAGCAGCTCTACCGTACCGGATTCGAGGGCCCTTGCGTCGCTGACATAATTGTCCATTCTTGAAATCCAACCTTTTGCAGTCGTCCGCGCCGTTTTAAGCCTCTTCAACCCCTCCATCTTGCTTAGATGATAAACTCGTACTTGTATGTTAGATGAAACGTGGATGAGAAAACTAATCCAGCTTAATCCAGGAATTTAGCAATTTTTTAATAAATCGGTACTTGTAAATAATGATAATAGAATTGTACCTTGATGAGTAAAAAAGTATTTTACTCTCTTCTAGGTTCCTTGCACCCCTTTCCGTATAATAAATTTCTTGAACAATTTTTCTTGAAATGTGAACATGTAGTATCCAAAATATATGTGAATCCGCTTAAATCAAGCGTTACATTACCCAATCAATGTCAATTGATGACTTGCCAGGCCGCCATAGGGTAAATGTAAAGAAATAGCTTGCACATGTGCCGATTACTACACAGATGTAACCTCAAAACACCACGAATTCACACGCGGTTAATAATGGTTTGTAAGACCAAATTTGTTTTAATTCTCGAAGGACCAGCTTCGCATTTACGAATTAAAACCTTCTTGAAATGTAGTTGTAAAATCCAAATCCTCCGTGAATCCGCCAAAATAGAGCGTCCCAATTACCCATTCAATGGCAATCACCAAGGGGCAAATGTAAAAAAACGCCAAAAACACAACGTAAAACACACGCGGATAATAAACTCGAAGGATCGGCTTTGTAAGGCTTCGAAGGACCAGCTTCGCATGTACGAATTAAAACCATGCGAGTATTTGTAGATTGAATAATTATTCAATTGTTTAATGATAAAATTATTTTACACTTTTTTAATATAAATTTAACCACAAATTCTAATGATATAAAATGGTTGCGAAACATGCTACGACAGTGCAAAAGCCAAAACACGAGTGACTCGAATGCCATACGGCTGTAGCGTGCACAGCAGTCGTCGTTGTGTTGCCCAACACTTCGCTGTGTTGCCCTGAGTAAGATTTCTACCAGAGACAACAATACAATATTAAACTAGAATGTCAACAGAGACACATTTTATGTTCTGTGCTAATTTTGTACTGAACACGATTGTTTAAAGACATTTTAGGCTTCAGTTGCCGCAAAAATGTCGTTGAGTGTAGGTGTTAGTAGTGTCAACCTGAGAAAAAGGCCGTGATTAGATGAAAGTGATGATGCATTAAGTGAAATTGAACCAGAAAAAATTCTTCAAAGTTTAAATTTGAATTAAATTTGATTAAATTAATGGTAATATGCTGTGTGTGAAATGGTGTGTGAAAAATTTAGAATTGAAAAAGTAATTGGCTGAAATAATATAACATATATTGTATACTTTGTTTAGGACTACCCAGTAAACATTTTGGAGTAAATTCGACTTAATTTCTATTACATATCATGAATTTTTTGTCTGGAACGTGTTCGTTTTCTATTCAGTCGTTCATAGGAAAGGTCCTTTTTATGAGCTACAGACATTGCAACGACGGTTCACTGCTGAATTAAAAGCGGAGAAGGTTTATGATTTATGACCGGATAATAAAAATATACCCATGTGGGAAAGAAACAGAAATACTTATTGAATGATGTTGGAAAAAGAAAGAATATTATTATGAAAAACTAACACAAAATCTGTGACAGGTAGAGAACTTGTAAAGCGTTAGAATAGAATTGTACGAGTGACTCGAACTTCACCAAATAGGACACTTCACCAAATTGTTTACTGGGTATCTTAGAAGTAAGTTCTCACAATAACGAGATGTGGCGGGACGGGACAAGACAAACGATTACAAACGACCGAGACTAAAACGAAAACTATTTTTTCTAAACTAACGAGAACGAGGCGAAATTTTGAGGTGTGAAACCCTAATTATTCCTCTTGCTGAGTAGACTGGATGCTAGTACTCCGACCATAGTGAAATCCAATTCTTAAAATAAGAGTTTCACAAAAAAACTAAATTCTTATACCATATAAATAACATTAAATAGTAGATGTTAATTTGTCCTTGTAAGATGAGAAGTTGCATTTATTGTTGCAGTTTACAATCTAGAGTAACTGCAGTTCGAGATATGTTGCTTTACGACCGTGGAACTGCAATTCGCGGTGCAGTGTACAGATTCTTAACGACGGCGACGGCGACGACGACGCCGTAAATAAGTTGGCACGTTATTGCTTCACAACAAATAACTTGTATGTAGTTTGTTACTTGAATTCTACTGAAGCTATTCTACTACACCCAGAGTATATAAAACTAAAATTATGATTATGTTCTACAACAGTGTAGCCGTAAAACAAAACACTGAATTCTATGAATGTGTCGATTTTAATCGTGTCTATATTTTACTATTATTATACTATATATATATTTAGATATTTTCAACTTCTATCACCTATTATAAATAGCAATGTTTACGCACAAACAACCTCCGAACACGCATTGACGCGTCGCGACGCTGCATAGTTTATAAGTAGTTGGTTGATGATTTAATTCTAGCAAATCAATATAGCTGACGCGATTATCAAACCGTTGTTAGTAATCTCTAAAGACGATACCGGAAGCATTGATGTATGTCTTAGGTTATAGCTTGTGTTATGTAATTGTTTCATCTCAGTGATATTCAAGTAATTACAGAAATTAAAAAAAATCTTTTTAAGGAGGTATAGGACGATAACGTAAATGATGAAAACGTTGTGAAATTTGGAGGGTCGATACAAATAGTAAAAACACATGCTGTCTCAAAATTTTAGAGACCTTGGGTTCATAGTTTTCTTTTTATACATGATTAAAAATAGTCATTTTCCATACAAATCATAATTTTTAGCTCAATTTCACCACATAATATAACTTTTAACTATAAAAAAATGGTGACACGGCTTTCAAAAATTGGGTGTATATAAAATAATCTTTTCTGTAACTGTAAACTTCTGTAATATTGTAAAAAGAAAATTATCAAAAGGATACCTATTTACGAAAATATTTAAATAAAACCTTTAAGAAACAGTAAATGTAGGTTATAAGCCGGCAACGTTGCAAATCCCAATTTGAGCGGGAAATTCAAAATCGGAATAAATGTTATATAAAATATAACAATTTATTGTTGGTGAAAGAACCAAATCACGCATGCGTCAAATTTGCAGCGTTGCAAAATTTATTATTCCTTTTTCAAAATATTTAATTTGTATTTAAATTGAATTAATATAAATTTGATATTAATTATAGGTAATTTTTAATTTATTAAACTGTTATATGCATAAAAAATCATTTTAACAAGCAAAAATCAGTTTAATAGGGAATTGAAAAATTTATTTTCAAAGGTACAGTCCCAATATTTGCTCGTCCCTCATGTACTTCGTATTTTGCATTTCGTATTACCGAGAGATAAACTTTTTGCATTGACGGTACGTTCTGTACCTCCTTAGGAATCGTAATATTTTTTTAGTATTATTTACATACCTAGTTGTTTTTATATTTGACAAATTTTTTTCATTAACTTTTATTAAAATTTCATTTCTCAATATTGTCTCATTTGACAATAAGATCAATTTGTAGGGCTTCTGTACCCGACCCAACCAGGACCCGGTTACAAAACAAAATTACAGCAGAGCTCGGTCACATCGAGCTAATTTAGCCTGCAAAACACTTTCGAGTTCTTTAGCGAATATGATTAGTGTTTTCGTGAAACATTAGAAATTAATTGAACGAGCTTTTTTAGAGTTAAACTGTTTACGAATGCTGGAGTTAATAGATTTTAAGTGCTGAAGTGATTTTGAACATACCGAATGAACTTGAACCTTCCAAATTTGCAGTTACAGTCCTAAGATGTTATGATACAACACTATATTCAGCCGACAGCACTAAATTATATGAAGAAAAGGATTTCAGATACAACAAGTCAAATAGCGAGTGAATTGCTGCAAAACATTGAGAAATGATGAAATGCATTCAAACTTATTGAATTTATATAAGTCGTTCAAACAGCTCAATTTTGTTCCTTCAAAACAAACCTTAGTTTAGCTACACCGCTAATGAGTAGACCTTCCCCGGACTTGGCCGTTATTGGTAGATGAAGTTTGCTCTTTTTAGAAATACTCAAAAACGAACCTTGAACTTAGAGATGCATTATGACGCGAAATGCACAATAAATCCTACTTCGACGTATAACGAATGAACATTCTTGGATCTACGAATTTTTGAAAACCTGGATTGACATTGGGGGATAGGACCCTTAATGCTTCGGTGTTTCTTGAATATTACTATATTAGGGCTAGTAAACTAAAATAGATTTTAAAGTTATTATATAATAACTTGAATAAAAATAATAAATGAATTGCGAGAAATACTTAATAATTGAGATAATATTTTGCGGACGGACCCGGATCCGTCAGGTTTTCATACTTTACAATGAAAGTTGTAATAAAACAAAACAGAATGAATAATACAAGAATAATCTTCCTCCTTAATAGCAGTAAGTTTTCTCCATTGCTTAGAATTGGCTTGTGTCCTCATTTTTTAGTGGTCGATTTTTCAATTGTTGATTGAAATTGATGTTAATAAATGTGCATTGGCGTGGCTATTTTATTAAATATCTAAATATTGACGGAGATATAGCAATTAAAAGTTTGAATTGTAGTTTTAGCGCTACAAATGGTCGGCCATTTCTGCAATGCATTTTAATGTCAGTTATTTGTTAAGTAGGTCAGTGCTGTGGTAATGTTCTGTAGCTGTTGGTAGTCGAAATAATCAAGTCAAATCAAAGAATAATAAGTTTTTATTTTATGTAATAAAAAAGATTGTTCCTTAAAATAGCTCTGAATAATATGTGATATTTTGATATATAAATACATATAGCAGAGATTTATGATCTGTAAGGTTGGTAACCTTACACAAGGATTGTGAATTCACATGCACTTGGAATGTGTACAACGTTAAATCCCTTTAATAATTAAATAGACAAAATGATTTTTTTAATTGTTAATATCTCCCGAAATATAAGGAGTTATTAAAAAATAATTGAACATTTGAGGTTCTAGTAACCAACTTTATCAATATATAGTACACTTTTATAGAAATTAAGACATAGGACACCAAGATCTCCAAATAAAAAAATAAGCAGGCATCAGTTCTATTTGCAACTGAAAAACAAAGGTAACTAATTCTGGTGGTACGATGCCAATGCTTTAAACCTATGACCTTTGCATTGTATGACGAAAATAAATTTCCTACAGTTTGAATGTTTTTCGTTTTTCATTTATTTAGTAATATTTAAGGATGTATTTTTAAAAGTGCTCCGTTTGTGCTTCATTTTTATATTTCGAGAATAAATTGTGTGACAGGCAGAATGAGTTATATAATGTCAGAGTAATTAGGCACTAAACAAATACGATAAAACACACCGACGTGGCGCGGCGTCGGGCGTGGGGCATCGTAGTGTCCTGGGGCGTGGGGCATGGGGCATGGGGCGTGGGTATAGAGCAAAGACCGTTCTCCGGGATTCAGGGTCGTCCGTCCGCCTGACGTCGGATCAGTCAGACATAATTAGACTACGCCAGTATGATATGCACAAGGGCTACACTCTACTCTTTGCAGTCAACCCTAGTTTTAAACACTGGAACTGTCAACCACCTCGTATTCAGTCGTAGTTGTATATTGAATAATTTTTGGGGCAAATATTATTTTAGGGTATTTAATAAATAATTTATAACGTCAAGAGGTAATTATAAAACAGTCTTTTTTTTTAAATGTACTCTATCTATATACTCGTAAAACGGTACTTTACAATCGAGTCCATCGTGGTTTCTCATGCAATTTATCTCTACAAAAAGTTTGACCTAAAAAAAAATTCGTTAAATTTTAGACGTAGTATTCACTCATTTAATTTACCACCATAATTCTCGATATGGCGAGTTTGACAGATTTAGCAATATATTTTAGTAACAAACCGTTTTAAATTCCCAGGTTCGCTAATATGCGGGTGATATCAACTGATCTAATGCGGAATAGTATAGCTTCCGAGAAATTTGCACAAATTTATCAAATTTTTTCTACTAAAGCCAATAATTAAAGTAGAAGGTCTGATTCCATTCCAGTGAGAAAAAAGCAATATGCTTAGTGTGTGAAAAATTTAGAATAAAAAAAAAATTAGCCGAAATAATATAATGAATTACTTTGTTTAGGACTATCTTAGGAGTAAGTTCTCACAATTTTAATATTACACAATAATATTTTTTTCTAAACCAACGAGAACGAGGCAAGATATTTGAAACTCTCGCCTTACCTCTAAGACATTGGTCAACCGTTGCATACTATTAATTGCTAGAATTCAATGGTTTGTGCATTCTAAGCACATGCACATATTGCAAGTGATTAAATACAACACTGTAATGCACTGTAATGTGAGTGATATTTAAAATTGAATCTACCCCAATAGCGCGATTTTATTAACTTTAATACAACCCTCCTTTTTTAGTTCACAGTTCACACTCCACTTTTTTAGGTCCCACTGTCGTATCGTGTGAACTTTGAACTCTCTTACATCACTGTACATCAGTGCATCAATATGCTCAGACAAGGTTTTGTTATATTATTTTTTTGATAAGAAAAGCAAAAAAATAAGTGATTTGAAATTTGTCGTAAAATGAAGAGAATCAGAAGTACAGGGAAGTGTAAGAGGGAAAAGGAAGGGAGGTTGACGAACTCAGCAATACAATATTTTAGAATATTGAAATAGCTAGCAGCTACTCAGCAGCTTTTCAGGTCCAATGTTATTTTACTTCTAACAACTAATGCCATCTATTGCACTTACTACGAAACTATTAATTAATTTTACTTGAAATGAGATGTCTTGAATATTATTAGAATAGTTTTAAAACACAATAACAATTTGTAGTCATTATATTACATAAACATCATTTAAAAATTATAATGCAATCTGTCATAGAATTGTTGTCTGCCGCCTTTTTTATTTAAAATATAATAGCTTTTTGAAGACGTGGAAATACGTGGAGTTCACTTCCTTTTATCTTTCCCTAAGCGTTCTATTTTCTCTTTCATTGTGTTTTTTTTGTACACGTCGGATTGTAAGTGCCGTATAATTAATCATATTGTTTTCGTTAGATGTCAAAGGAGGTGCTTAACTTAACTTACGAGTATGGTGGGTCTGGGGCTTTCTAGTAGGGCTTACGTGGATAGATTATACAATTCTTGATTTTTCTACTTGAACATCTACTATCCTTATTTTCAAAAAAAATTCATTGTAGAAAAAGACTATTACACCTATCGAGACTTTTCCTAAATTTTCTGAGAATCGCTATTTTGAATTTGTTATTTTATTATTTCTTTGAAATAATTTTCTATGTTTCGTGGAATAAAAGTATCATTCTACGAAACATTAAATTTTTCTGTTTTATACATTGTATTGGTTGACTTTACTATTTTATTTAGAAAGCAAATAGAAAATAAAAACTTTAAATTAAAAAAAGTTTATTTTTCAGAAAACAATAAGGGGGGGAAGGGAGCCAGGTAGGAGCAGTCAGAAGTTTCGTGACGTCACGTCTAATCTAAAAATCGGTATCAAAAGTGTGACGTCATAACAGAGGGTAATGTCTACAAATTGTGATAATTTGTGACAAAGGAAGGGGGGGTTAGTGAGGGGTGATTCAAAAACCATGAAATAATTGTGACGTAATTTAAGGATGACCTGAAAGCAAAAATATTATTTATATGTAAGACATTTAATTACACTGTTTAATTAAATCATACTATCTTACTTGAAATCAAAGAAACGTCATTTAAAGTATATTATTTAAATTGTCAATTCCTTTTTATCTAATTTTATAATAACTTAATAACTATGCACAATGCCAGCTCCAAATATCAACTACGTTGGCCGTTATTCCTTACAACGTTATCCATGGAGTCCATGAGTATATGGCCACTGTTCCACCGACAGACGAGCTTTGTACCAATTTACTTTGTTGGAGTCTGATTAGTCAGTTACTCGTTGCACTACAATGAAAGTAGCTATAAATAATATATACCGTTAGCTCACCTGACCAGAATGCAATTGTAATATCTCTGGTCAGTGTTATCAACTAAAGAAATATAATTTCTTTATATATAATATGTGGTTTAATAATTAAAAATGAAATTACTATTTCTTCTATACATTATTGATAGGGCTTCAATGAGACTAGATAAGGCGAGAGTTTCAAACATCTCGCCTCGTTCTCGTTAGTTTAGAAAAAATAGGTATCGTTTAATTCTCGTTCCTGTCTTGTAATCGTTTGTCTCGTCTCGTCTCGTCAAATCTTGTTATTACGAAAACTTACTCCTGAGATAGTCTTAAACCAAGTAATTCATTATATTATTTCGGCTAATTATTTTTTTAATTCTAAATTTTTCACACACTAAGCATATCGGTTTTTTCTCACTATTAATTGTATCATATTTAAAAGAAAATTTAAACTTTGAAGAATTTTGTTTATTCACAATTGATCAACTGGTTGTATTTCACTTAATGCATCATCACTTTCATCTAATCTCGGCTTTTTTTCAGGTTGACACTAATAACACCTACACTCAACGATATTTTTGCGGCAAAATGTCTTCAAACAATCGCATTGTAATTTATATTCACATTTATTTTCCCTTAAAACATTCGTTTCCGTTCGGCTACAAAATATTGTAAAAGACAAAATTATATAATAAAATATTTAAGAGATGTTTGTTTTACCAGATTTTATATTTCGTAAGTTTACAACCTAACCTTTATGTTACTGTTAATTTATTTTTCTAGCATTTTCTTTTGAAATAACATCAACGAGACCAGAAACGAGATTCTCGGGTCTCACCGTATATGGTCTCGGTACCGTCTCAATAGTTTTCAGACGAGAAAAGTCTTGTGCTCGTGTGAAGCCCTAATTATTAATTCAGAATAAAAGTAATAATTAATTTGAATATCTGTAGGAATAGTTTAAGGTATAACAGAAGTCGAATTAAATATATAAAACTCGCGTGCCGGCGTACGCGATATTAATACAATTCTTTGGAAAACAATTCGTAAGCAAGTAGAGAACCAATTATTTATAAGACATTATTTTGATCTTTTAAACAATAGAATTTCCTTGTCGCATCGAACAGTTTCTTAAGATAAGTCTATGCGTCAACGAGTGAAGACATGTTCGGTGAAAGGGTACCATCTTACAAAACCGTATATCATGTTTGTAATATAAAAAATCATGCAAAACATGACATATCATATATTGAGCAGATAATTTATTGATATAAAATTCAGAACCTTTTGATCTGATGTTTACGAGTATATGGTACGTGGTCCATCGTTTTTGTCCCAATAGCCAATAGCCAACACCAATTCCAATACCTATGAAAATGTATTAGATGATCTGTGCTATTATTTCCAATAACAGTCGATGACCCATGACCCGATGACCCGTGTCTACATTCTTAAATCACATATAATACCGTAACGTACAGTATCAAAATATGTGTACCGTGTGGAGTGACATGGATCGTGGGGTGCGGGGTGGTGCAGGGGTGGGGGCGCTGGGTGCTGAACGGTGGACGTCTTCATAACAGGACAGGGGTTTTGAATTGGTCTGGAATTTAGATCTGGATGTTGTAGAGTGTAGACTATGGACCATGGACCATGTGGAGGATGTAATAGAACGGGCTGAACTGTCAAACATAAGTATAATGAACCTATATAAAAGATTCGGCAGTTGGAGCCACCCTGAATTGATATAAGTGTGCGTTTATCCATTTCGTTTTATATAAAAATTGTTATCTTTTCCAAATTTGTACTCGTAATGAAATAATTTACAAAATTAAATCGTCAAAACAAATCTAGAGTAGTGTATCCACTGACAAACATTTGACGAAACGTTATATAACAGTAAGTGTGTGATCATCTAACATTTTTAATTTTTGTTTTTATTTTGCAATAATATGCCACGGCACAATCTGTTACAATAAGTATGAACAATAAGTACCTATGCTAAAAATGAAAATTAACCTAGATAAGAAATAGTCGTCCAGTGATGGCTATATCTATAAATTACAATTAAAAACGTTGTGGTAGCTTTAACACACTATGTCTTTTTAGTCTTTTAAAGTTAGACGTATGTTTATCTAGTAAATTCACAGCTAGATAGTTTGGGTGATTCTTTAGTCGTAGGTGTTATCTTTGGCTGAATTGGTTAATTTCTTCTTTCACAGTTGTAATGCCGAAGTAATGGTTGATAAATTTGTTGCTTATAAACCACGGGATATCTATAATGGTTCTTACTGTCCTTGACTGAAATCTTTCCAGTATTTCTATGTTTGAAACACTAGATGTTCCCCAGAGTTCAATGCCGTAAGTCCAGACAGATTTCAGTATCGTTTTATAAATTATTAGTTTGCTACTCTTCGACGCAATTTGCGTCCAATAAGCCAGTGTAACTTTCTGCACTTAAGATGTAGCTGCTTACGTTTTTCCGTGATGTGCTTTTTCCAGGTTAGGCGCATCTAAATGCATGCCTAGATACTTAGCCTCTTCACATTGTGGTATAATTTGTTCATTTAAACGTACAGGAGGACATGTGCTTCTACACAAGGTAAATATAAAATGATTTGACTTCGTCTCATTTGCGTCTCCCACTTTATTGACTTGTTTGAAACATGGAATACCGCTTTATTAATAAGTCAAACAATTGTGCATAACTTACGCCTCCACTAGGAAAGTACAAACTAGTACAAAATAATGTCCTAGTATACCGTCTTCTTCTGCAAACGGAACGCTGGTAAATGTCAGCTAGTGTTTACAAACAATATTTGATTGCGTCATTAACATATCTCTCGAATACATAGTTATGACTTTCTTACACTGAAAACGGTGTCTTGCGACCTTTTTAGTATAAAGTAGTCGCGTTAACCCCCTAAATTAGTCCCTTAACTTAATTTTTTGGGGGCGTCAAATTCATTCAGATACTATGTGCTCAAAAAAAAAATTGTGTATAGGGGAAATGACCTTTTTCTTTTAGTCCTCACGGAAATTGTTGTGAACAAGTAACCTACTCTGTTACATTTTTTGACTTTATTTCTTTTCGAAAATAAAAAAGGAAAAATGTGGTATGTAGTGGTTAGAGGGGCGCCAGTGTCAAGTTATTACTCCAGTTCGGAAAAATCGTAGATGCCGTACTGATAACGTCCAATACTCCAATACTCCAACACCTTGCATGATGGCAAACAGTAACATCCCATTGCAATATATATGCAATATGACTCGTAGTAAGTCTGTCCTTACACGGGTCAACTGGTTTGCAATTCGAGTGCCAAACTGTTTGAGAATTAAAAAGTGTTGTGACGTTGATTGTGTATATACACAGCCAACGTCACAACACCACTATATTCTCAACCAGTTTGGGACTCGAATTACAAACCAGTCGACCCGTGTGCGGACTGGCTAAGAGTATACTTTTACAACGAGCAAAGTTATATCAAAACAAGTCGAATGCTTGACCTACAAGCTATACTGCTGATCTTTTTTCAGGTTATTTTGTCTTCTTATTACATCGAAACCAATAAATTACATTATTCATGCATAAGTAGATATAAATACGTAATATATATATATGTATATGTACTCGTTTATATTTCATAGGTTTTTTTATTATGTTTTTCGTATTCTTCTTGACAATATTTCTTGTTGAGATATAATGGGATATTGATCTATTTTAAAATAGAGTTATTTGAACAGAAAATCGTCATAAGTATCTTGTTGATTTTTTTTGTTGTTACTGTAATAATATAATACATATTACATGAGGTGAGTACAAAAAGTTTTCGGCAGATGTTACAGGTGTGGCCTATCACCAATGGAAAGGATCCAGAAACCGTGGAAGGCAGACAATGTTGGGGCCCCCCCTGGGCGTACCGGGATTAATGGGGGCCTTTTGTTTTTTCCTCCACGCGGAACCAATTATCAGTCGATAAAAAAACATTCGACTCCGATTCCGGATAATTTTATTCGTCCGACTCATTTATTTAACTTTATCTAACACAATAAATGTTGTTGGTTACGTAAACGATTTTACCTAATATGCAATATTTTGTGACCTACTTTTACTGCTTTTTGAGAAGTAAATCTATCCTTTTGCGCATTACCATACTCACAAAACTTCTTAAGGAGATCATGTAAACAATTTTATGTTCTTTACAATTCTCTCTGAATTATTTATTCGTATTTTAAACAATTTAAATAAGATGTATTTTAGATTAAATATTACTAGGTTGTGCTTAAGACAAGGTATTATATAATTGTAATGTAACACTCATATTTTATGTTTCGTGGGTTGAGTTGAAAATAAAATTGAAATGAATCTACATTTGACCTTTACTAAAAACCATTATGTATTAAGATTTCATTTTATCCAATGCGTATTTGTAAATTCTATTTATCCTAGATTTCATTTTCTCCTGTCTTATTTATTAAAGTTCTAGGATAAAACTGCGACTGATAATACATACAATTATCCATTTTTCTCCTTAATTTGGGCTCTGAACAATACCTTAAATTCTAGAAATGTATATTACATGTACTGACAAAGTTAGCTATCAGGATTTCAAATGGGATTTCTTTAAATAGTAGCAATGTTATTAAAGATATTAACAATTGAAACAGTCACTTAAAGAGCCAGGATTAATTATTTTTTAATTTATAATATTTAAATATTTTCGTAACGTATTAGAAAGTTCAAGCCGGAGTCGGTACAATTTTGCTGACTACGACTCCAACTCCTTTCACCAGAAATTGCTTCCGACTCCGACTCCTCGACTCGGACTCCATAGCCCTGCCAATTGGGGCTATGTTGAGCCTTCCACCCTATCTGAAATAATCTTTTTTTTTAGTTTCTACGCGAAATCAATTGTATCTAGTGATTAGTCCATCCTAGTCTACTAGAAATTATTATATTCTTAAATAATTAAGAATTTTTTTATGGGTTTAGGGCAGACTGCTCCTTATCAGTTCATATAAGGGGGATCTACTCTTCAGTTGAAACGAATTAAGGTGAAACGATACTTGGCCATTTTTTCTGGAGAAATATAGATGGCGATACTATACCGCAGGCTAAATATTATCAAAAAAAACATTTTTTTAATGTTTAAATCGTTTTATTTAAGTAACTATAAACGCGAATCAAAATCTAAAGCTGCAATTAGTTAGATGAATAACGTATCTACATTTTAAGCATTGGAATTTAACTAGAAAATATAGCAATATTAATTTTCAAAAGGTATTTTTGCGGTTCCAACTCATTAAAAGTCAGTAGAAGAAAGCTTAAGTAAGAATACCGAAAGTAATTGACTTTTCAGTTACTTTGTTCGCCTCTTCTGTAAATAATATGTTAGTCTATTTTATTTTTAAAATTTTTTTTTTTGGCTTCAGCTTTCTCAGCCTTAGTATGTCAATTACAAAATATGATACATTAGCCTAGTACACTCCTATGTTATCAGATATGTCCCTGTCGCTCCTTCTCCAAGACTAACCACGATGATCCATGGATCAAGCAGTGGTATTCTGGATAATAATGGCTGTGTCTAATTGGCAGCTTTGACCGCTGCTTTGACTAAGAGCTATTTATGCAACAGTCTAGTTGTTCTATATGTTTAATCAAGTAAGCTGTAATGCTCCTTTGTAGCTGTGGGAGCCCACACTCAGACGAACATCACCACCCACCCCACCAACACCCATGCAAGTACATTACAACTAATTTAATTAACGTTATGCGAATAATTTACAAGTTTATTTTCTTTGTTTATTATTTCACTGAAATCCTACTATGAATAAATCTTTGTACTTTGCAGAAAATGAATAGAAGAACATCAACTAAAAAAATTCACAAAGAAATTAATTTAAAGTGCTAAGTAAATGGTAAATGGCCTTTGCCTAAAATAAATCTAAATATTTACAAAATAGTTTTGTTTGAAACACAGAGAAAGTTAAACTTGTAAAAGCAAAGTTGACGTTTGAATCAAAAAGCTATAGTAGGCAGTCAAATTAATTTCAATGGAAAGTGAAACGCTGTAGTGTGAAAGAGACAGACAATCGTAAGCATTAAAGCAAAGTTTATGTTAGAAAGAGGGAGAGATAATCCGCGGTGTGTGCTAATTTGTTATTCACACTCAGCGGGTAAGAAAAGAGCGATAAGACCAAGAGTAGAAGGGCAGAAGGGCAGATTAGGTTAGAACAGAACGCATGAGAAGCGTAAGACAGGTGGAAGAAAGCCGTTAAAACCGTTAAGCTACGAGTATAACTTGATAATGATACTGATATCAATTGAAAAGTCTATATTTTAATACGTGTGCTTAATATTATTAAATTATTGTAAAAAATGCAAATGCTAAGTTTAAGGTAGTTATCGCGCGTAGTTATAAACCTCATCAGAAGAATACAATAATTTTTATACAATTATAAAAGATTATTATCTAATTATCTTGAAAATTTGAAGTCATTTGTACGTTTTAGACCCCAGATAAATTAAATTAAATATCGATTCATTTGTTCAAATAATAGCTTAGAAATTAGTAGTATAAAATAGGAAAAATAATCTAGTTCATTTTCAAAAAAAAAAAATAGAATAATTTTTTAATAGGTTTTCTATAATGTGTGACAAGACGTAACAATGTGGACGAGGCTCTAGAAAAACAATGTAATTTCTTATAATTAGCTATAAGTTGTTCGACTCGTGTTAAGCAGACGCAACACAACTTTTGAATCAAATTTGCTACTACCACTAAAATCTGCACCGATGACGGATCCGGGCAGTGTCACGGCCAGACCTTTCTACGCATTGAGGCTTTATAATAATTATATTGCAAGTTATAAATACTTCAGTTTGTCCCAACGGCTTAGTATAGGCATCATGGTTCAGCGCCATTTATTTTCAGGGCTGTATTGTTTAGAAGCATTATAAATATAGTCTGCTTGCTGTTTTTTATTACAGGATTCCAGTAATATTGTAGTAAATATATTTAAGGGGTAATATATAGTTAGAATTTTCAAAAAATCTATTTTTCTTTTATTTCATTTTCGTAATGTACACACACAGATAATTTCAAACCCGGTGATTATTTTCGAAGGTATGTAAGTAAGCATTTAAACGCGTTTTTTGAAAACTGTGTTTTTAAAGTTGGTGAGCAAAATTTCACGAAAACGGCTGAACCGATCAATCTAAAATTTTAACTCAAGCTACCTATCAACCGAAGGTTTTTTCTCACCGATAAATATGTTTTTTTTATATAAACAACTCAAGACCAAAATTTTGGTCAAAAATCGATTTTTCTTTTTGAGAAGCCGCCATTTTATCAAAAAAAATTATTTTGCTTATTCCTTTGATTAATTACTAGATTATACATTACTTTAACGAAATCCGTTTGGTTTTTTCATTTTAGATGATTTAGTTCAGAGATATCGGGGTCACCGAAAAATGCCTTTTTTGAGAGGACCGTTAAAATTACTATATTTACAAATACAAAAATATTAAAATACAATTAAGAATTACTGTCATATGTGTACATATTTTTACAATAATACATTTAAAAGTCTTCTCAGGAGAAGTTCTTAAAAAATCGTTTTTTTTAACCTTCTGACTATGATCCCGTACAACATATTTACTAATTTAAAAGATGTGTTAACTTTTAATTCTACCTAAGATCTCTTCGTATTGATGGATGCTATACCTTAAGAACATAATATACTGAGGCGCTAATAGCACAACGTTAAAAAACTAGAAAATTACATAAATATGTAACCCAAATGGTTAAGCATGGCTGTACGTTTATAAAATAAAATGATTGAACTGACACACTTTGAGAAATCCTACCAAAAGTACTTTCTAAATTATAATAATATCTAGAACCCCACGAGAATGTCACACTGTCCATTAACCAGAAGACCCCCGATAATACATAACTTAACTTTATTAATTATATGGTAATATATAATTCTGGATTATATATAATTAAGAAATAATTCATACCAGATTTTTCATGTTAAATAAACTCAAACATATTAATAAATGTTTAAAATTTATAAAGGTTAGTACGCCCCCCCACCCTTCTTCTCTCACCCCTCACCCTTCACCCATACTAAATCTTCGCCCGACACCCATATTGCACACATTTATATTACGAGTACACTGGGTCCTAAAGTCTATGACACACGAGGAGCGGGGTGTGGCGAGGGGGGAGGAGAGAGGGAGCGGGCAATTTATATCGCAGCATCGCTCTGTACGAGTACGTATTCCAAAGTTTAGACGATTAATTAATACTGATAATTAATACCACGCTCGGATGGCTTCCAAGGGGCAGGGAGGGAGGAAGGACGAGTTACAATGTTCTATGTTACAGTTACATGTTACAAGTATGGTATATGTCGTACCCTATGGCCTGGCCTATACTGCTCCTAGGATACTACCAGAATTATGTCATCATTTTTATCGTATTATGTGTTCCATAATCTAACAGGCCGTTACAGGAAGGAAATCTAACCGGAACTAAGGAAAATTGAGAAAGTTACAATGATGATGGATAAGAAGGAGTTAAGGGTACTAATGCAGCATTTTATTAACTGTTTTGATGGAGACTTGGAGAGACTTTGTAATGGGACACATACGTCACGTACTCGACACGTTCGTCATTATCATTATCATCAGTTATCATTTATCATTCGTGTTATACTTTAAAAAAGTTATAATGTTCTACTACCATCAAGATCTGCACCGATGGCGGCCATAGACAGTCTCACAACTGCAACCCTTATACTCACTGAGTCTTCATAATAATTATAACGCAAGTTACGCAGATAAGGGAGGTAGCGAACAAGGCGGAATTAGCAATAAGAAGGGTGTGGAGATTAGGAGAAAATGTGTTTGGTGCGGATATGCAAAAGAGGCTATGGATGTTTGATAGACTAATAACGAGTATGATGATGTACGGAGCAGAGATATGGGGGTGGAAGGAGCAAGAGAAGTTGGAAAGAATCCAGGAGAGATACATTAAATGGATACTAGGGCTAGACAGGTGCACGCCGGGATATATGGTAATGGAAGAATTAAAAAAGGACAAGATAAGAATAGAATCATGAAGGACAGCAGGCAAGTTCGAGAAGAAAATGAGTAACGCTACAAGTGAAATTTTAAGGAAAATTAGGGAGGAGAGTAGAAAGGAGGGTGGGTGAGGAGGCACGAAAAAGAGAAAAGAGTATTACGAAAGGAATAGAATGGCGACAGAGAGAAAAAGAGAAGAAGGCACAAGTGTGGAAGAGGAGCTAAGGAGAAGAGACAGGGAGTTACAACAACAGGAAAGAATGGAAAAAATTGAGAAAAGTAATTATTACAACATATATAAAAGTATTTGGGAGAAATGACACAAAAAATGTGAGAAGGATTGCTAGATTTGGATTGCGAAACGTGGAAAAAGGACACAGATACTGGGAAAATTTCGAGGAAAGTATGACAGGGTGTGCGGAACGGAGATAGAAACATTGGAGCACATTAAGTTTTCATGTGAGAAAAGGGTAATAAGCGAAAAGAATGTTGGGTAATTATTAAAGGGAGGCAGTGAAGGGAAGAGGTGTATGGCGGAGATTGAGAAAAGGAACGAGGAAAGAGAAGGAATACAGAGTAGGAACAGGAGGGAGAGTAGCAGGAAGAGCGAAGCAGTATCAGTAGCAGTTTTGTTTTAATTTTTATAAGCATAATTTTTTCTTTCGTTTGGAAGGAGTTAGAATGTTTAGATTTAATAAGGATCAAAATTGAATTAGGCACAATTATATATAAATAAATGAGTTAAGGCACAAGAATGTAGTGCCAAATGGCAAAAACATTAAAAATAAAATTATATAACACAAGTTACAAATTTTTCACTTGCCCTAACGGCTGAGTATAGGCATAACGCTTAAGCGCCATCCATTTTCAGGGCTAGTTGCTTTGGTTAAAATAATAATGTTGTAAAATTAATGTTATAGTTTAAAATTATAATATTGCAGAGATTTCAACTTCCAAAGACGTATTCATAGTTAGATTTTTATTAGAATAGTTGTAGAATATTAGAAAATAAACCTAATTGGACACAAGTGAACACAATTTATCACTGAGATGATCAAATTGATATTGTATATAATTGACCACTTTCCATGGTTTACTGTGTCTTACCTACTACAGAAGTTTGGGAACCCCTGAACTACACAATAACGAAAAAGTAAAAATAGTTCTCTACAATTAGGACACAGTTAATAATTTGTAAGGAAGAAAGGCAAGTGCATTTAAAAGTATTAGGGATGTATTTATATACTTTTATTTACGAGTACATACATAACTATAAGTTTCTATATAGACTTTGATAATAGATTGCGTGTTCAAATTCTTGAGAGTCTAGTACAGTCGTTCTCAACCGATGGTAACCCGAAGAATAAGTAGGAATAAGATTATATACGTAGGAATAAAATATATGTTAAAAATATGTATTAAGATATTTGGCATTATCAATACTTCAACTGTCCTCTAGGTGGCCGAGATTCAGGCACGCATTTAGATTATGGCCGTGGTGATATACAAATGAGCGTATTTTCCGTGGACATTGCACCCCTCGTGCCAATGGTGAACAGTGTTCGGTTCACTCCTGTACTTCCTTTCCCCTTCCGGACGAACACGCTTCAGTGATCATATTAGTTTGGGATGTTCTTTAAGTTCCAACTTCTTCGTACACATGCAGATGCCTATAAAAAACTGGCAACGTACACCTCTAGGAGTGGAGGAGCAATCAATTCAAATTTACTACACATAGTGTAGTATATAACTCGTACTCTCTGGGTGGTCGAAGTAGTTAGGTCATAGATTCTAACACTCAGCTAGAATTAGATGCGTGTTCGATTTCCGAAGATGGAATAAATGTATTTCAAGACTGGCAAAGAATTAACTCACCAAATGATAAGGAAATAAAAAATAAACAAATATAGCCACCTTATAAATAAAGAAATTAAAAAATACCACGCAATTATTATATTACAATTAATGCGAGATATCACCTAGCTGTTGATACCGTATTGTACAGGGTGGTCCAATAGTCTCTTATTATTTTGAATGGCCATAAAATATAAACAAGCGGTATTAATCAGGAACTGTTTATTGTATTTTAATGTACACAATTGTGGGTTTCATTTTTTTGGACATTACATCATGTAAGCATGTACCTTGATTATTTTTACACTCCTGGAACCTAGACTAGAAATTCTGCATGACCGTTCGGCAAGTGGTAGGTGAAATGTATCGCGTTTCGTTGCATGTTTTCTTTTAATTCTTCAATAGCCTCTGGGTTGCTTATGTAAACTTTACTTTTAAGATATCCCCAAAGAAATTTGTCCATTGGGGACAAATCCTGTCTGCGGGGTGGCCAGTTAATGTCACATCTTTTGAATATCACTTTTTGACTAAAAATTTCACTACCTGCAGCTGTAGAGCGTTGCAGGTGTATCATGTTGCCCCGTCTTGTTAAAACCAGGTTCTTTAATTGTAGCCTGAGAAGTTCTGTAACGCTTGTGCTAACAAATTCTGTAATTCCCCACGGAAGCAGCAGGGTTCCCAAATGTTAAGAGACTATTGGTCCAAACCTTTATACTAAAAAAAAAATATTTCAACTCAAATAATAGTACTCTAATATAATAAAACTTCATGAGTTCAAGCTAGGCTTTTACTACAAAGGGTCCATTAATGCAGATTCATGACATCATGAACTCATAGACGTGCGACTAGAGGACTTGTTACTTAAATAGCGCGGAAATAACTCTATGGCTGTATAAGGCCGTCCGTACATGGGTCGACTGGTTCGACCGAAATTCGATCGAAACGTGAGCCCCGAATCTGCCCGATCCGAATGAGAATGCTACTGTGTTGTAGTGAGAGAACGCACGTGTATACGACTGAGAGAACACACACGGCACGAACGAAACTAAACTGATTTGAAATTAGTTTTGAGCGACTGTGTTTGTTGGTCGCAGATAATTACGTTACAAGCTTTTAATTGTGACATCATGAGCAGAGATGTGCCCTTATTATGGTATTGTTAAAAATTCTATAGTCACGAAACACGGCTCGACATGGCTCGTTTTTTTTTTTCGTTGGAAACTTCGTTGCGCAGCTAGTTTGCAATCAGTCGAGCCGTGTGCAGACGGCCTAATAAACAAATAAAATTTGTGTTTCCCATTTACGATAGGCTTATTAGGGAAATGTACGAAACAACGCTCAATGGGTGCGGCGAGTCGTGCGTGTCTTGCTACGGAGACAATTTCTTGCCGAAACATGTATCGCGTGAAACAATTCACGCATAAAACTCCCGCGTCAGAACAAAGAAACAGTGACTACAGACTAGTGCTCTGGACTAAAGTGCAACGTAACTTGTTTTTAGTTTAGGTACTTTAGCGATTAGGTGTTGGAAAAGGTTTAGAAGCACTGGTATAGTCCGTAGTCTATTAGTCTCTGAATGTAATCAAGAATTAACTATCTTCTAGTATATAAAATATAAATACACATCGGTCGTCGGTGGTCGGTGGTCCGTGGTCAGAGCCACTCAGCTATATGTTCCGTATTTTATTCGGTTCTGTTCAGTTCTGAGAAAGTAATTACTTCTGACTAGTCGATAAACACATAGATCAATATTATGACAGATACGGTTAACGTAGTACGAGGTCAGGCGGTCAGAAGGGTCACGGGGAGGTCAAAGTGGATATATACACATACATATACCTTCCTACACACACACACACACACATAACGGACTTTATTGTACTTCAAATAGGATGTAGATGTAGATGTAGCGAATGTAACGTATACTATGACATAAAACTGATGCCGGAATCGGGATGCCCCTCCGGACACATTAATTCATTTAATAAACCTTTAACAATTAGCGAGCCACGAAATATTTGAAAGGTCTGTTTTGTTTGCTGTTGTATCATTATTGTTATCAAGGTCAGGTCACTTGTACGTTTAGTTTACTCAGAGCACGTGCCCTGCAACTGAAATAGAAACAGTTACACAGCGGACCCAGAACCCAGGACCGGTGACGGTGACGGTGCCGGTGTGACCAGTGCAGAACTTGCCTTAATGTGTCTCTGTTTAATTTATAAATTGGTCAGTATTATTTACTAATTGACTGGCTTGGTTAACTACATTATTTTTTGTTTGTACATTAGGTAACTTGTTTGAATAATTAACTGCGTGATACAGCCAGTCAAAATAATTATAATTTTCAGCCGTAATAACCGATATCACATTAAAAAAAAATCTATCCAATCCAGCGGCGATTGTGGTACCAATGTAAACAACCATAATGCATTTTGGGACTAATAAAGGCTCAATAAGCATACTGAATATTGAATGGAATTCCTTTATACTGCAATGAAATAATTAATTAATGTATCTATTATTTTTATTTGCTATTTTGTATTATTATTTCTGTATCATATGAAATTCAAAATGAATGATTCCCTTTCCAATTAGGACTTCTGGACCCGACCCGACCCGGACTCGAACACCGGACACAGGTAGAAAACCCGACGAATCCGGGTCCGAATGCTTTTGCTGGTGTACATGCAAAATTAAATAAAACCCAATGCGCGCCGCTCGAATTACACAACCCAAAAATTTAAAATATTTTTAAATATATATATATATATATATATATATATATATATATATATATATTTAACATGATAATACCGATACTAAACAAGTAAATCATAAAGTTTAGTAAAGGATTAGCATAAAGTATTATATAATAAAAAGGATAGTCCTATTATGATAATAAGAAAAAGAACCAACTTCGACGGGTAATGAAAGAACATTCTCGATGTCTGCAAATTTTTGCACCAAACTTAGATCGTCATTGGAGGATAAGTGTCTAAATGCTTTGGTATTTCTTAAATATCACTATATTAGAGTAAAGTAAAATAAGTTATGTAATAAATGAATGGTGGTTATTACTTCAAAATTGAGATATTTCTTTTTCAAATTTCGGACCCGACCCGTACTCTGGGGGGTATTAAAATCCCGGTTTTCAGAAGCCCTACTTGCAATACAAGGGAATAATATCGTGGTAAACAAATATATTTTGAGGTAATTCATATTGTAATTTCTCAGATGTATACCTCTATATGTTACATTAGCTAAATTGAGACATTAGTTTGAATGACATTAGAATTGAATAGAACACCTTGAAATTAAATCAATGACATCACCATTGGACGGCTAGAGAAAGTCAATTTCTTTGATTATTTCAATAGAGTTTGCAATACCGCAGGCAACGGTTTCCAGGGGCACAGTTCTTCTTTCGCTATTGGAAACAAATTGAATCTGATTTTCGATCTGTTAAACGGCGTTGAAGATAAACGTTACAAAGAGGATGGTTGCGTTTGACAATTCCGACATTTACAGGAGTCGCTTCGTTGTCTCTCATGTCTATTGTCTTTATTGTTATTTTTATCATCATCCTATATTATAATGTGCCAGGTGTATATTTATGATCTTATATTCTTATGATCTTACATGTTTGGTAGTGAATTTTGTATGGTAGCTTAAAAATTGACTATTTCGTAGAGAAAAAATTCTAAGGCTTTTGGCGTCTCCGGACTTTTCCTTGAATTTCCTGGAAACCCGTAATATTGGAAAAACTTAAAAAAAAATTGGTCTTTTTTGCTGTATAACTTTGTATTCGTTAAAGATAGACGGGTGAAATTTTGCATATTTTGACGCTTTTGAATGCGAACGTATTTCAAAATTCAGAAATTCAAAATTTCATAAAAGGAGCGCCGAGAAAGTTAGGAAACTTTGAAGAAAGCTCAAATTTGGGATTGTGTAATAATTGAATATCATATTAAAAAAAAGAATTCAAAATTTAAATTATTTGGGGAGAGACGGGGGTGGTTTTCGCTAGTTAAAGTTAAAGTTTTTATATAGGCTAACTTTGGTACATAATTTACAAATCTAAAAGAAAAAACCCAAATTTTGAAAAAAATGATTAAATAACGAATAAATTGAAAATATTTTATATTTTGTTGAAAAAAAATTATTTTTTTAGTATATGAAATGGTATTTTATTATTGAACGAGTTAAATATTTCAATTAGAAAATAGAACAAAATTTGAAATGAAATTACGAATTATTTTATTTATCATACACACTAAAATGACGTTGCTTTGTGACGGGGGTAAACTCTAGTTCTTAATAAAGTTGCTCTTATGTAATAAAAGATGTATTTACAGTTCGGCACTGGCATTAGCTAACGGTTGATGGCGGAGCTGTACGGTACGTTGTACACTTGGATTATGTCAACAAATTACGCCCCGGCGCGACGAACTGTCTTTATTAGTTATTAATTTACACTTCTTTCAAGAGTGATAATTAAAATGATGTTACAATTTTTAATTATAGAATAACAGCAAATGAACAACTACTTGGAAATGAATGTGGAAGTCGAACTGTTGAAACATATAATTTATTTTTGTGTTCTACATTTCTAAACATTAGCATAGAAATAAAACAAAGTAATTGGATAAAACAACAATGTATAACAATTTCACTACAATTACTGGTTCTATGTAGATTATCTATTAGTGTAATCGTCTTGACAATTGCTTGTTGGAAGATGTAATCAAGTAAAAACTTTCACTTTGTTTGAACAAATATTTTTGTACTATTTACCTATTTATTAGTTCATCGGGGACAACGGAAGTCCTCAATAGCGAGATTCCTTAACGTTATTGTCAATTGAATTTACTGTTCAGCAGCCTACATGCTCAATTTGTTTGGGCTACTGTAACGTCTGTTAACATAGCATATTTGGAATTGCAATGACATTTTTCCTATGATCAGTTCCACAGTAAAAAGTCATATAGTTTTTATATGAAACATTCAGAATAATATGACTTTTTCTCGTTCCTCAAATGAGTAGCTTGTTATTGATTATTAATTATGAAATTGAATATATCTAAATTGAAATAATAAAAAGCAAAGCATAATATTTTTATATACACGTCATATAATCTACCATCTACCATCTACCATCCCATCGACGCTAAATGTATTTATGACATCCGTGAACTATTTATAAATATAGGTCAAATAAAATTTAATCAAAAACTCGTTTATTGATTGTTTAACAATTTAAATATTATGAAGCCATGTTGCGGTTGAACTTTGACAATGACACAAACACTACTACGGCTATTATCGCCTAGTTCTAGCCCCAGGTTTAGCTCCACTAGACGTAGAGCTGAAGCTGACGCTGAACTGAGGCTGAGCTGAGGCTTCAGGGAGTAAATACCCCGAATACGACCAATTGTTATCGAAATCAATACGAAATTAATTTGGAGAACATGAAAATTTAGTGAACCGATGAAATGTGTGGTCCAGCTTTGTGGATTGATTCTGCGTATCAATTGTCAAAGGACATGTGGTAATGGTAATATGCCACATCTCGTATGTCGTATCCCATACGGTATCTTTATTACAGTGAATTGTTTGAATATTTCATGCCAATATATGAGTTGATAATCACTTGTTAAGAAATAACTTTGTCTTTAAAGTAATTACATTTTCTTGAAAGTGTTCGACAAACTAAGCTAATTTCATGGTGGTTTGAATGCGGAGAGTGCAGGTAGGTGCAACGAATCATACGAGTATATCCGGTAAGTAAGGGTATATATTCTATTACTTCAATAGAAAAACAGAGGAAATTTACATATTTCATCATCCAAAAAAAGGAAAGAAAAACCCAGTGCATTTTATCTAACGTTCTAACGTTCTAACGTAGTATCCGACGTTGGGATGTTTTTATACAACTCACGAGAAACTGATCTTGTTTTTGTGCACTACGAGTATATACTCGTATATGTTCAGATATAAAGAAGACCCTTTACATAAAATTGACTTTTTTACAACTCCGAATAAAATATTGTGAAACTAAAAATCCTTGTATATTCTGTTTTAGATCAACAGCTACAGTAAAAGTATTTTATCAGATGTGAATTTCAGAAAATTGTGATAAAAAATAAAAAGAAATAGGATAACTGTAACCTATCTCAGCAGGTATGAGAGGGCATATCTGTCGGATGAAAAATGGACCAATCTTGATTTGCCTTAGACATATATCACGCCGCATACCGCCTTTAGCAACATTTTAAGAATATAAAAAAAAATCAAGTTTTAAAACAATATGTCATATACTTTAAGACATTTGTATTGACGTTTCGTTTTCATTCTTGTTCTTGTTCTTGTTCTTTGCAGCAGTTTGTTGCAAACGTCGAATGCTAAGGTACAAGCAGTTTGTTGATGAATTAGTGCTTGTAAATTCTGTTGCAGATATTGATTTATGAAGTTATTACTCTCTCTGTGTGCTGTTTGCTGTATGCTGTGTGGGATAAAGCTATGAAAGAATGAAGGGATGTAAACATTCTTTATAGATTACACTCCAAACAATGTAGCTCATAAAAATGTAATACTTATGTAATAAATTATATAATACATCTTACTTGAGAACCTTATAAAACTTTTGTTTTATTTAATTGCGCCTGCACATTATTATTCTATATATAAGACAATATCTTCAATCTTATTAGGAATTGTACATTTTTAATCAAACTTATGTGTTGCTCTGATATGTTTCTCATTGAAAGTGTCCGCAAATTCAACACCGATTTTATTGTATTAACACTGTTTACATAATATTTTTGTGCATTGTTATATTGAACCTTCTCCGCTTAAGAGAGAAGAATTTTTTGTCTTTTGTTATCTACTTGCTTTGTACATTGTTTTAAAGTTAAAATAATTGTTAGTTTTAAGTTCCTTTACAATAAGTGAGTTGTAATTGTACGTTCAACCTGTAAAATATAAGTATTACATATTATATACGTATACATATACCTATATTATATATTATATATATATATAAGTATTATATGTTATATATATTATATAAATAGAATATAAGTTATATATAATATATAACTAGAATTAAACTCACTTCCGTTATTTTGTTCATAAATAAATCCCTATTAGAGATTTATAAAATAAAAATATATAATTAAAATAAATAAACAATTAATCAATAAATTCGCGCTTGATTAATTTCTTACGCGGCGTCCCTTATAGAAAACTAAACAGGATTTTTATAAAACTTAACAACATACACATTACAATAATTACACTGTTTAACTTAAATCATACCTGAAATCAAAGAATCGACATTTTATTATTTAAATTGTCAGTCCCTTTGTATCTAATTTTATAATAACTTAACAATATGCACCGTGAGTTCTGTCGACTCCAAATATGAACTGTGTTGGCCGTTATTCCTCAAACATCATCGATGGAGTCCATGACTATATGGTCACTATTTTATCGATTAGACGAGCTTTGTATTAACTAAAGAAATATAATTTCTTTACATATATATTCCAAATTACTATAATGCTGACGTCAAGAAATTTGTCTTTGAAATTAAGCCCGAGAAATATAGCACTAATTTAACGGCTGCATTGCGGATGGTGTAGTAGGGCGAACCACTAAATGGAAGTTAAACAAATCAGCAACGAGCAGCAACAATAATTACTTTTAGGTGGCACAAACAAACGACCAGCATTTATACACTGTTAATATTTATTTTTCAATACACTGGTTATGGAAGTTATTTTTAACAGTGTACGATCACCTTTCTTTGTATGGAGACATCGATCTAGTCATAATTTCATATTTATTGATTTGATCGATCAGGTACACAAAAAGTTCTTGAAGAAAAGAAAATATGTTTACAGTATTCCTAGACGTTTCTCAGGCGTTCGACAGAGTATGGCATAAAAGCCTAGAATACAAACTTAACAAAATGTTACCTAGACAATATAGTGAATTACTAAAGCCATATATAGAAAATAGGCTGTTCAGAGTCAAAGTAGAAGATCAATTCTCAAATATTAAAAATATAAACGCTGGAGTTCCACAAGGAAGTGTATTAGGCCCTGACCAGTGATATTACAACAACAGTGATACTCACTGACATAGCTAGGTATGGGCCAGTCGGTGCTGGGCACCGGGGCCCTCGGACCTGGATCAGCAAACCTCGTATTATACTAGCTAAAAATTCTCCCACCTTTGGAATGTAAATGAAATACACGACGCACGTTGCAACACGACTTTAAGGTAGTACTGTTGGTCAGATAGTTACCGTTTAATATTTTCTAAAATTTGGGATATTAGTAGATAATAATAAGATAATGTTCTCATTAAATTTTAGAAAAACTGCAGAGAACCAGTAAAAAGATATTAAACTTCGAATTTTTTAATTTAACATTGAAGCTTATGAGAAATCACAGTTTTTATTTTATTTTATAAAAAGAACAGTTTAGATTTAGATTTATCGAAGATAGACCAGCTAACCATTCTTGTGAGGTATGGAGTAATAACCGGTGGCCGTATTCCTGAGTCTTGCGAACAATGATCGTGATCGAATAGATCTGATTTACATGAGTCAAACATTTTACGAATTACTTCTAAAAGAGTATTCCTGTACATTTCCTGAATTTTATTATTAATTATTATTATAGTTCACGTTTAAGAGTGATTCGAAAAATGTTTCGCTCATATAAATCATATCTGTTCGATCACGACCATAGTTCGCAAGACTCCCCAGTTTAGGGCTCCAGTTTCTTTTTGCACCGGGATCTTTGGTTGCCTAGCTACGCCACCGGTGATACTATAAAGGCAACGTTTGCAGATGATACGTCTATAATGACGATAGCTGATAATATGCAAGAAGCAACCAAAAAGGTGCAAGAAGCCATGAACAACGTAAGTGCTTGGTCAAAGAAATGGCCGATTGCATTAAACGAAACGAAAATCGGTGCATGTTAAGTTCACCAACAAGGACTAATTACATTCCGGTACTAATAAATGACCAAGCTATTCCGTATGCGAAAACAGCAAAGTATCTAGGAATGACTTTAGACGCCAAACTTCGTTGGAAGGCTCACGTAAAGAAAAAGAGAGATGAACTGGGAATAACATATAAGAAAATGTACTGGCTAATGGGACGCAAATCCACATTATCCATGCATAACAAACTAATGCTGTATAAGCAAATATTGAAACCAGTTTGGACATATGGAATTCAGCTATAAGGCTGCACTAAAAAATAAAGTTCTGAGGAACATAGTGAATACACCATGGTATGTTCGCAATAGCGATATACATAGGGATCACAGTAGCTGAAAAATTACGAAAATAGGAAGAAAGACCGAGCAATGTCTTCAACAACATGTCAACGTGGAAGAGCTAAATTGACTGACAAGAAGATTAAAGAGAACTAAGCCATTAACAATGGTTAATACTCTTGACTACAAAAAAAATATTACCATTATTTAATTAATTAAAAAATATGTTATTAGATAGTTTGTATAAATTAGTTATAACAATACTAATAGGTATAATAGAAGAAAAAAAAATTGATTTAATTTAGATCTCGACCACATGAATGAATCTCCTTGCCTGTCTGCTGTATACTTAGTCAGTCAGTCAGTCAGACGGTTACTGTGTTCTGCTGAATTAAAGTAAGTGAACTTGTTTGGGGAACTAAATGCTAGTAATGCGAGTAGGTATTTGTCTCTATAGCACTAGACACTGAAATGTGTTGTGATCCAGTGTTTTTCAACATAACACCGAACAACACAGCGAACATAAACTTCGACTGGAGCAGAGTAAAACAAAGCGAATAGACAGAGATATTTATAATGCTCTGCGGAACACAGTTGGAAAAATGAACTAACTAAAGTTTTGTGATGAAGGAGGATAAAGGATAACGAATAACACACACCAGACCAGACTTGGTTTATTTTCACGTATTTTTATAAACCAGATATTGGAAAAGTTCTTTGATAATCTCAAGAGTTGCAACGGATATTGCGGTTTATTTTGTAATACTCAATACAAAAATAAATAACTTTCATAAATATATCTTAATTAAAATACGAGAAACTTGGGATTCGCCGATTACCGTTTAACATTTAATTGACTCAAGGATGAAATGTACCTACACTGAATTTTATTGTGAAATGTTCATAAAAATGTTAGAAAATAATTTCCGTTTCATTACTGTGCTAAAATTATGAAACGTTGTATTGAGATATTTATTTTCCGTTTTGCGTTCGCACCGTTCGGGTTCACGCGTTCTGTTGTTTTTGTAGAGATTGCTTAATTATTTAAAATGTTTTAATTGATAAATTTCAGATTCATGAGAATTTTGTGTTTCGGAAGGTCGGGTGTAAAACAATAAAAAATAAATAGATTAAAAAAGCAATAAAACAAAAAAATTACAACGAAAAGACCCAAAATGATTATTAACAGCTAATACTCGTACATTAACTATGTATTATGACGACACAGTAGGCGAGAGCATTGATGCTTGACTCTGACTACTATGTCTCCGAGTTCGATCTCCGTTATATAATCTGGGTTTGGTTGCAATCAGATTTAATTAGTTATGTGCAACCATAATCATAAATATGAAAAAGAAAACTTTATCACAAAAAGAAAAATTCGATAAAGAAAATAGACAAAAGAATAAAAAGAAAAAAAATAAGACAGCTATATAAGAAAAAATGGATTATAGTTGAAAGAATAGAAGTTGTGCACTGGAAGGATCATGACAAGGTAGACATGTGGAAAAGTAATACACAGTAATAGAGGAAAAAAATTAGGGAAGACAATGCAATGGGTGTCATCATAGTGCTGGCGATGTATCAGATCGTGATGCAGTTATAGTTAAAATAGAAACAGATGAGGATATTGAAAGATGGATAAGGAAGATATTAGAGAAGCAACGATGGAAGAATTTCAAATAGAATGGTAAAATAAGTTGAAAAATAGAAAACTATATATATAAAACTATATAAATGTAAGTGCTAATAACTATCAATAGTTGATGCAAAATAAAAAAAACTATGTATTATATTATACGTTAGACCCACCAATATTTAAAGTATTACCTATGTAATCTTTTTTCTTTAATGTTTCTTAATTTTAAAGATAATTTTTATGAAAATTTCATAAAATATAAATATTAATATAAAATAAACAGAGCTGTTTAGCAGGTGTTTTATAAACAATTCCATTTCATAAAAAGAAAGATTAACTTTATGTTATTGTTAGACATTGCACCAATGGGAAGCCGTGTTGTATCTAGAACAGATTAGCCACGTAATCAATAAATAGACAAATTAAAATAATATCCCAAAGGACAAAAATCCAAAGCCATATTGTTTAGCTTTACTTTTTCCAAAGTTTAATCAAATAATGGCTTCTGGGTGATATATAGATACATTTTTATACAGTTTTACAACCCACATTTATCTCCCGTATGAGATACGAGTACATCACACTACGGCTACACACATGTGCTATATTAAATCACAGACAATTTAAGGACATCTCCTCCTTCCTTTTTAGGAGATGCTGCTGGTGTTGAGATAAATGTACATAGATTAACTTTATATTAAAAAGAGGTTTTGGGCTCAATTTTTGTAGTAAATGACATGTTGGCTTAGTCAAATATAATGTTGGGTCATTTATTATGTTATGCACGAGTATGTTTAAATAAATGTTTTGATTTATCTGTTTAACAAAATTACACTCATTTGACTTTAGCATATATTATTTAAATACCATGTTGTCTGAATAACCTGTGCCCTTTGTCCGAGTACTGCTATCATGTGAGTCAAATGTGTTTTATAATTCTAAAGGATTGGTAGCTATCGAAGGGCTAGACGGTGCCGTGTACCGCGGCTTCCAAGCTCAGTGGCACTCGGACCCTGACCAGCAAACCTCCTATCGAATTAGCTAAAAATTCTCCTACCTTTGGAATATAAATAAAATAGGTTGCAACACGACTTTAAGGTAGTACTGTCGGTCAGAGAGTTACCGTTTAAAATGTTCTAAAATTTGGCATATTAGTAGATTATGATAAGAAAATGATCTCGTTAATTTTTTGAAAAACTACAGAGAATCAGCAAAAAGATATTGAACTTTGAATTTCTTTGCATTTAACATTGAGGCTTATGAGAAATCACAGTTCCTATTTCATTTTATAAAAAGTACCGTTTAAATTCCATACAAATTGAGAGAATCAGAGAAAATAATATATAAAACATTTTAGACACATAATTACTGCTTCAAAGCATGTGGTAGTAATAATTGATAAATAACTGTCAAAAATGAGACAAGTCCATGAGACAAATGAGGCACATAAGAGTGAGTGAGACATACACCTTGATTACCTGATACCTGGAAAATGGCCGCCTGGTCAAGTTAGCACGTAGGCATACGGTCATTGTACATACTAACACTACTCAATCTTACACATTTTGTTCATCAGAAAATAAGTGATGTCTGCCGGTCCTGGGATCTTGGACTATTAGGAGTATGACCTATTGACCCCGGCCATATTTGCGATCGACGCATACACATGCTATAGTGGCATTTACCACAGAGTGATGAGGTTCAATTGATTTTCTTGTAATCCTTTGATGTGAGGAAGGACGTAATATAGACTCACTTCATGAACGTTTTGCATTGTATATTTGTTTGTATACAAAACGAAACTCAAAGAGCCCAATAATCTAAATAAGTTATATTGGACCGGTATTACAGGAAACGAACAAGTTGATAATTATGCAAAAGAAGTAGGGCGCATTCCAGAAGAAGCAACTATAACATGTTCAGACTTAAAATCAAAATTAAAAATGTAATAAATTGTTCGTGGTAGGAAGAATGGAACAAAGAAAGTGATAAAAAATTAAGGGAAGTGAAGCCATCAATTTGCAAACAAGAGTTATCGGACGGAGTAAATAGAATGCTGGAATTAGTAATATGTATATGAAAAATATGACTAGTTAGTTTGGTTAGACTAATGATAGGTCATACAAATCTTACTTATACCTACTTATTCAAAAGAGAACCACAACCGATATGTAAACAATGTAACAGCCCACTAACGGTAAAGCATTTACCGTAGTAGTACTATTCTACGATGCTTAAGGTATTCGTCGCACAGACATGGCAGTAATATGCCTTGAGGAATATAGGCAGATAATTGAAAGCAGGGAAAATCTGAAAAATATAACTGAGTTTATCTTTATTTTAAGTACCCATACTCGTATTTATAAATTATGTATAGTAAATGTTTATAAATGTATATATTATTTTAAGTGCTAATAACTTTTGAAAATAGATTCACTCACATAAATATTAAAAAAAAAAGTTAAATTGGATTTAAAGTACGAGGCGTGTTTTTTAAGTAAGTACCGTTTTGGAATTAAAAAAAGACGTGCAAAGATATCGCAATAATTTTATTTTTACATGAAAGCCTGTACCTTAATCTACTTTTCTACATAATTTCCGTAAATATTGAGGCACTTGTCATAACGTGGCACCAGTTTTTGAATACCCTCCTCATAAAATTCTGCCGCCTGACTTGTTAACCACTGTATCACAACTGTTTTGACTTCGTTATCGTCTTGAAGACGCTGCGGCCATCTTTAAATGCTCTCACCCATTTCCTTACCATTCCATCACTCATAATGTTTTGTCCGTAAACTTCACAGATCTCACGATAAATATCGATCGGTTTTACGCCTTTAGCACTAAGAAATCGTATAACAGCCCGTACTTCACAATCGGCGGGACTCACGATTGTCGGAGGCATCTTAAACACTCAGTAAACAACGTATACAATGAAGAATCAGACTGTAATGGCGTCAGTGCGTAGACAAGAGATGTAGGTAACCAGCGCGCATGCGCGGAACGCCGGCCGTAGCGCTGCAAAGGCGGAAACGCAAAACGGTACTTACTTAAAAAACATGCCTCGTATATTGTTAGACGCCTTTTTCTTAGGCTAAAGCTACACTGCGAAATAATAATTACCGTGAGACTTTTAAATCAGCAGAGTGCGTGTACTGTGTACATTTATATGATTCAATGTATTACAGAATTACGGTATTATTTTCGTGCTATTTTTTCGTAGTGCAGCTTTAGACTAAAAAAAAGGCGTCTAACAATATACGAGGCATATTTTTTAAGTAAGTACCGTTTTGCGTTTCCGCCTTTGCGGGCGTCTAAAGCAATTTTTCGACAAAGTTATAGGATATAATTATAGTCATAGGATATAATTACCAAGCCAACATTTTTATCACAGGCGCACACGGGTCGACTGATTGCAAACGCGAGCCCCGAATCTGCCCGAACCGAATGAGAATACAACTGTGTTGTTAGTGAGAGAACGCACGTGCATACGAGTGAAAGAACACACAAGCTCGAATGAAAAAAACTGATTTGAAATTGGTTTTGAGCGACTGTGTTTATGGGTTGTAGGGCAATTACGTTGCATGTTTTTGATGGGAACATCATGAGCAGAGATGTGCACAAATACTTTTCAAAAGTATTTCAATACATACATACATACAAATATCTCACAATACGACACAATAAAATCCCCTATTATGCTATTGTTAAAAATTGTCACGAAACACGGCTCGACATGGCTTGTTTTTCGTTTTCGATGGAAACTTCGTTGCGCGGCTAGTTTACAATCAGTCGTGTGATTCGTGTGATGACGGAATAAAGATATGACAATGACACAAATTTCTTTCAAATTGTTCAATTTAAATTTTGTTACAACTCTTTTTTTATAGCACCACTTAGAATGGCGTGAATATGAGTGTCAGTATCTGCTGCAATAACTCTGTGGTTTCTCTGCGTTAATCGTGTACTTTGTTGTTCGAGTAAAACCAGAACAATTAACATCTAGTCAGTTAGTACTCGTATAACAAATAAAAACACACAACAACAGTATACGTCAGTTAATAGTTTAAATATTACGGTCACAGTACAGGTACAGGAACAGGAACAGGTACTTTCCGAAAATATATTTCGAGGTCGAAAAAACAACATTCATATTTCAATTAGTTTAAAAATTATCACATTGTGTTTAGCTTGAAATAACTTTAATTTGTTTTTAATTACCAAAGTATTGTTAAATGTCTGTAAATTTCTTTTTCTTTTGTTTATGTACTGAATTTATTCTGTTTGACATCAGTCTTTGAACATCATTAGCCATGGTTATAAAAGCCCAATGAATTGTACCAAAATAGATATTTAGCTCTTAAGTTCGATAGTTTTGCTAGTCTGACGTTATGGCTATTCATATAAAATTAAAACAATCTGACGAAACTTTTAATGCGATCCCTTGTAAATCAGATTTTTTTTTTCTAAACATACAAAACTGGTTGATTGAATTCGTACGAGATATAAAAGATGTCAATGTATTAAATTATGCCGGTACCAAACGATGCTACGAACACCTTACAACGTTGAACGCAGTGGTCGATGCTAGAACTAAGTGTGTCCAACGTTCACGTAGGAAGAAGTTCGGGCTGTTGTCGGTCTTTTGACCACTTGACTTGATCCACATGTCATGCAATGCATGAAGGTTTCTTTATTTACTTAAAAGTTTTTGTTAAACAGTGTCAGTCTGATCAAACATTCGTTCCCCCGTGTAGTAAGAAACTTGTAATGTCAATCTTCTAATATTTGACTCACACGTTGGAGGTAAGCATTTCAATCAAACGTTTATCGCATCGTTTGGTGCGGGTTTTACGAATATCGTCTGGTTCTACATTGGATAAGATGCAAAAGATTACGCACGAGTTAGATTGCATCACTCTCTTCGAGTAGTTTCCAATGCAGAGCTCCATACGAATTTCAGAAATGTTTATGTTAAGATAAGACTGAAGCAAAAGTGCAATATCGATAACAGCTGCTTGTCAAATGTTGTCGCCCCTCAAATTGTGGCGTACTTAGGGCTCCACACGAGCACGAGACGTTTCTCGTATCGTCTCGCTTTACGAGACATTTCTGAAAACCATTGAGATGGTACCGAGACCATATACGGGAAACCCCGAGAGTCTTGTTGCCGTTATTTTAAAAAAAAATCCGAGAAAAATAAACTAGCAAGCAACATAAACGTTCAACCTTTTTTTATTACAAAAATCGTACATTTACGAAATAAAAAATCTGGTAAACAAACATCTGTTAAATATTTTTAATATATTAAATTTTGTCCTTTACAACATTTTGTAGCTGAACGAAAACGAATGTTTTAAGGGATAATAAATGTGAATATAAATGATTTACAATGCGATTGTTTGAAGACATTTTAGCCTTTAGTTGCCGCAAAAATGTTGTTGAATGTAGGTGTTAGTAGTGTCAACCTGAGAAAAAGGCCGAGATTAGATGAAAGTGATGATGCATTAAGTGAAATTGAACCAGTTGGTCAGTGAGTAAAAAAAATTCTTCAAAATTTAAATTTTCTTTTAAATTTGATACAATTAATTGTGAGAAAAAATCGATATGCTTAGTGTGTAGAATATGTGTAAAAATTTAGAATAAAAAAAATAATTAGCCATAATAATATAATGAATTACTTTATTTAGGACTATCTTATTTAGTAGACGAGACGAGACTAAAACGATACCCATTCTTTTCTAAACTAACGAGAACGAGGCGAGGTTTTTGAAACTCTCGCCTCTTCTCGTCTCGTGTGAAGCTCTAGGCGTACATCGTAAAAAAATCGATTCTTCGATTATTAGATCTCAGATCTTCTTAGTGTTTTCAGTGTTTCTTATTCGATTGGTGCGGTAATCTTTCATATACGAGTAAATTCAACATCTTCGAACTGTGTTTGCATCTCCATTTGACCTTAAACGTAATAATTACTCAGAGTTATGTTAATTAATGAAATAATTTGGTTAATGTATAATGTATTAACACATTGAATAATCATAGATATTTAAACAGTACGTTCATCGTCCGTCGACCGTCGTTATTGTTTAATCATAATAACAAATTAATCACGCTCAGACCGATTTATTCATTTACAAACAGTTACCTTCATGGTGGGCTAAACAAAGTCTATTTCCATTGGACAATGATGCACAGAGGAAGGTCCGCGATCAATAAAGCTTATTAAACTGGAATAGCGAGATCATTCGAACAACGAAGTAAAACTAATGGTATTTAAAGCTAAGTAAATAGTAGGACTTCACACGAGCACGAGACTTTTTTCGTCTCGTAAAAGCCAGACGATACGAGACACGACATTTCTGAAAACTTTTGAGACGGTACCGAGGCTATATACGGCGAGACCCGAGAGTCTTGTTGACGTTAATTAAAAAAAAAAAATTGATAGAAAAATAAACTAACAGCAACATAAAGGTTCAATCTTATTTTATTACAAAAAAGGTAAGGTCGTAAATTTACGAAATATAAAATCTGGTAAACAAACATCTGTTAAATATTTTATTTTATAGTTTTGTCTTTTACAACATTTTGTAGCCGAACGGAAACGAATGTTTTAAGGGAAAATAAATGTGAATATTTACAAGTCGATTGTTTGAAGACATTTTGCCGCAAAAATGTCGTTGAGTGTAGGTGTTAGTAGTGTCAATCTGACAAAAAGGCCGAGGTTAGATGAAAGTGATGATGCATTAAGTGAAATTGAACCAGTTTATCAACTGTGTATAAAGAAAAATTCTTCAAAGTTTAAATTTTCTTTTAAATTTGATACAATTAATAGCGAGAAAAAAGAGATATGCTTAGTGTGTCAAGAATTTAGAAGAAAAATAGTAATTAGCCTAAATAATATAAAGTTCTGTAGTAAGTTCTCATAATAACGAGACGTGGCGAGACAAACGATTACGAGACGGGAACGAGACTAAAACGATATCTTTTTTTTCTAAACTAACGAGAACGAGGCGAGATTTTTGAAACTCTAGTAAATAGAGAAATTGTACAAAAATACTAAATTTGATAATTATCTAGTTTAGGGACAACTTTTGTTTTGAATGTTATAAAGAAACTACTGCACTTTTGTATGTGTTATGGCGATTGTTGTATACTCAAAACATGTACAAATTTCTATGTACTGTACATTACACCACTTCTTATTTAAAAATAAACTATATCAACGGTTAAACTTAAAATATAAAATTTGAGGTTAGAAATAATATGACATTGTTCCATATATTAATGACGTCATATTTCACATTTATTAGTCAAATAACCACGAATATTGCCTATTTTTTTAATAAAAAGATATAATATTTATTACGCAGTGATTTGTACTTATTTTGAGTATATTAAAAGCGCCATTTGTAATAATATGCCACGTTACAATCTGTTACAATAAGTATTTAACAATAGGTACCTACGCTAAAAATGAAAATTAACCTATTTAAGAAATAGTCGTCCAGTGACAGCTATATCTATGTATGACAATTAAAAACGTTGTGGTAGCTTTAACACACTGTCTTTTTAGTCTTTTAAAGTCAGACGTATGTTTATCTAGTAAAATCACAGCTAGATAGTTTGGATGCTTGTTTAGTCGCTGCTGGTACCTTTGGCTGATTTTCTTAATTTCTTCTTTAACAGTTTTAATGGCGAAGTCATGGTTTATATAACATACAGAAGTGCAGTACTTTTCTTATAAGAACCAAAACAAAATGTACCCCTTAACTAAATATTTACCTCAAATTTCTATACAAAATAACACGGCTTTACTAATGACAGCGTTCTCTTCAAAGTGCGCCCAATCCATTCTATAAGCAGCTTACATTGCACATGTACTGCCTAATATGTGTGTACAATCATCACCACATAGTAATCAACCTGCCCTAGTTAAAACACTTTAGTTTGCTGCTTGATGGTGCATTTTGTTTGTTTGTGTGTGTTGTTCTTAAAATTATTTCCCGCCCAGCATATTTCCTAGTAGTTCGGAACTAAAAATCAATTTGACTTCCCCGGAAATCTCTGTTTACGGCAATAAGTTAAAGTGTCACTTGAAAAGCCCGGCAGGCGTACCGTTACCGACGATTTCTTCTTGAATTAATCATATTCGTAGTACGAGCATTTGCAATAGGACCTATTATCCGAAAACTTTGTGCATTGTTGTAAAGTTCCACTGTCCATTTGAACATATTCCATGTGTCCATATGGCCATGTGCTGTGTGGCCGTGCCTCTAAAAGCCTCCAAAAACCCCACCCCAGCACTGAAGTACACTAATTGTGGACTTCTGCATACTCGTAACACAGTATGGACTATGGACTATGGATCATGTATGACGTGTACTTTTCCGGTGTCCGGTGGATGGTGAATGGTGCCAGTGTGACATATTGCGTGACATGGTATGATTCTTCCGTTATCTATATTCTCTGAATATGACGTCATATTGCCAGATAATGGAAACTGCTAGCTCGTACCCGCTGTACATTGGACACTGGACGGTGAGCACAACTTATAATTCGCACGTATTCACTCATACTCTATTTACAATGTTTATACAATTCATATGCCAAAATTATTGATTAAGCACGAATCATGCGGACAAAATAAACGTTAATTGTAATTTATTACAGGGGAGTGAGGAAAGGAGAAGGCATACAGTTGATGAATCTAGGTGCTAGTTTCAACCCCGTTGTAAATCGTGAACAGGTCTTTTCTTAGGCAGGCAGTTTTTATAAATGGCACCACAGTGCCAAATTAGCCATATAGCAGAAATAGCAAATGCTACGGTCTTTCTGGAGCCCCGCACTTTGATTAGAAATTGTTCAATTTGTAATATTTTGGTTCAATTATGTTTTTTAGATGTTCGGGATTACAATAATATTTTTAAAAGTGTTCACATATATTGTTGAAAGCAGTAGACAAGGTCAGCTCCAGGACAAAAGTGTGGCAAATTAAACTCAATGAGTCTAAATCAACACACTTAAATTTCACATACTCAAAGAATACTAAAAAACCTGCCCATAATACTCTCAAACGCAAACACAATCTCTCATGTGAATGAAGCAAAATATCTAGGAATGACACTAGATGCTAAGTTAAGGTGGAAAACGCATGTCAAACGCAGGAATATGTGTTGGCTAATTGGGCGACGCTCTGAAATAAACATTGAAAACAAGCTGCTCATATAATAACAAGTGCTAAAGCCAGTGTGGAAGCCATATAGAGGGCAACTCTGGGGTTGCACCAAGAAATCTTAACGTTCGATTTCCAAACGTTCCAAAATAAAGTTTTGCGAGGAATAGTTAATGCACTGTGGTATATCCACAATGATGGCATACATAGAGACCTGAAGTCGGAAAAGAAATCAAATCTATGGCAGCAAAGTACGACTTGAGACTTCGTAACCACGAAAACATCGCCGTGACGCAAATGTTGCTTGATAGTAATGATGTTCGAAGACTTCGCTGGACTAAACCCTTGGACATAGTAATCTAATCATGTAGAATTGTTCATTGGAGCAATATCTACCATACCGTGTAATTATTGAAATGTAAGCTACTAGATATGTATATCCATACTTAGTTGTAGTATTATAGAAAATTAAAAAATAAATAAAAAATAACTCTAAACGCGACTCCGCTAGAGGAGGGAGGAGAAAATACCTAAGGGATTGATAATAGTTTGTTTTATTTGATTATCATACAAAACCTAGGACCCCGAGTCGAAATTTTGGCCCTATTGTCAACCTAGAAGAACTCGTTTCTGGGTTCATGCAGGTCGAAAGAGGTACTATTACATAGGATTTTTGCTCCTTCTTTGGCGCTACATGTGGCAGTTATTGGACAAATTATGACGTTTAGGCTTAAATGAAGATGTTATTCAAAACCTTAAATAAACCTATTTAGCCCTACTCTCTCTCTCTCCCTCTCTCTCTCTCTATATATATATATATATATATATATATATATATATATATATATATATATATATATATATATATATATATATATATAAATACCAACCCAGTAAACAATTTGGTGAAGTGTCCCTATTTAGTGACGTTTCTATCACTATTTCACTTCAATTATAGTTCGCATCAACTTTATCTTCATTTGTATTGCGACAGGTGGAGTAATTTCGCCATCTGTAGCCGTTAAAGTAGAGTAATTTTATATGAAAAAATGTGAGAAACTGAACTATAAATGAACTCTTTTATGACAAAAAAATCATGACGCATCTTCAATATGATGTCAAAGTGACTCCAAAATGTTTACTGTGAAGTGAAGTGAAATATTATTACCGACAAATAAGAGACGTACATCTATCTATCTCTCTCTAACTCATTATTTCATATTCATCAATTAAGAATAAAATCCATGTCGTACACCCATAAACAGGTATAAATACTTTTCACAACATTTTTTTTGATCATCTGTGATCTGTGGTTTAAATCAGGTTCACATCTTAGGTTAGGTTTGCGTTAAAATAAGACAGAGATCATGGAGTTCATTTAGGATGAGGAGAGGGTTATAAACTCTGGTACTGATTAAATTTAAAGTAAGTTCAGGAGAAATTTTGACAGTGTACAATAACATAAATGTATCAGCACTCGAATTATCATTTTTAAATGGTTCTATAAAATACATGTTTATTTTCAAAACTGGAAACAATTTTTAAAACACCTAAAAACCTTATAATGAATAACCTAATTAGGAGACATGACACTTGCCTCAGACATCAGAACAATAAATATCCTAAGCGCTCTAACAATGAGTAATTGTCTGATTTTTTAATTCCGCGGAATTAACTACCAAATTAAATTTTATTATTTAATGCTTTTATAAGGCTAGCGTACTTTATTTGAATTTGTTACGCTTGGACCTTATTTAACATTCTATTTAGCAGTCAAAGTTCGCAAAGTTGTCTGGAATTATTTTAAATGCCAACTGACTTAACGACTGCTACTATATAATGACGTGGCAATTAGTTTATTAATCTTGTAGTATTACATAGCATTAAGCATTAATTTGTAGGTTGTCAGTTATTAAAGTAGGCTTGGAAGTAGGCCCTCTTTTGGAGAAATACTGCTTACGAAAATAGTTACTATACATCCTATTAACTCTAGAAGAACGATTTTAACGCTATAAAAACAATCATTTAAGAGTATACTTAAGTGTCAAATCGATACAAAAGAAACATATTTTCGATAATGTTTTAAGACGACACAGTTAATATATAATTATTTCTATAATTACTACATGATAAAATAACATTTGAAGAATACTTTGTGAAATTTTCATAAATAATTATCAAGAAATGAGGCATTGACAGCGAATTTTAGTAAACGTCACAAAAAAAAAGTAACATTGCGGTACCGCCCTTAACTCATCACTGGATTTTCTGAAATCGAAAGACCAATATGATTTCATTAGTTGATAGGTTTCTGCATGTAACGCTATCGAGTTTTTTTTATAATTTTTCAATTTTTTCCAGCACTTAGAAGTCATATTTCAAAATACGTTAAAATTAAAAAAAAAAACTCGACAACATTACTTTGGCATTTACAGGAAGAGTGTGCAAAATTTCAAAAAGATCGGTGCAATAGATTTTGAGCTAGAAAGAAGGTACCGACTCTGAAAAAGCTGAACGCATTTAAATAAAATAATTAATAATAAATAATTTTGTATCTCTGTAAAGCAGAGTGCGTTTTCAATGTAATTAATTAAATTTGACGTTAAATTGAACCAACGCACAACGCAACAAAATCACGTAAAAGATTTAAAAACATGTAAATAATGTACTGGTATGTATAAAAATGTTTTAATAAAAGTAGTATCTGCTTTACAAAAGGGGGAGTGGGATTAAATTAGGTGTAAAACTGGCAATGTTTATGGTACGTATACATTCCGTAGCGTTTGGCGCTGTGATATGCTGTTGCTGTACTATTCCGTTCCGTTTTAACTTCTGCACTGAGGTAGATGTTCAGAGGTTCAGAGGTTCAAACTGAAGATAGCAGGAACTGAGGATTGTTTTGTGAGAATTAGCGAAGTGAGAAACAAAGCAAACAGCTCATTAAACACCAAGTACAGTGTTACGGTGGTCCTTGCGTTACACAAACTGTAGCAATGTAGGCAATAGACGGCGATAGAAGGTGATAACACCATGCATAAAAACTTTGGATTTCCACATCCACATTACTCTGCGGGAACGACGGGAGGCAGAGGGATAAGAGGGCGGTGGTGGGAGGCTGAGAGAGTCTGTGACCCACATTATTTGGGAAACACTATTTGCTAATTGTATCACATATAATAAATAACTATTCTAGTTGTAAGTAGCTCAACGGAGCTATTAGTGGGATAGTTTATGTTTGACACTAACTTTGTTCACGTAATTTGTACGAGAAGGTTGAACTCCTGTAAGTCTGCTACACAAAAAATATGTTAAATTATTTGATTTGGATTGTAACGGTTGTTGGGGTTGGTTTGTCGCGCTGTCATGCTGTTTTAGCATCACTACATCTTGTTAGAACTTAGTTGCATACCATATGGTCAAATAATTATCAAATGAAACAGGAACAGATCTCGACTATATATATATAACTAGAGTTTACCCCCGTCGCAAGCGACGACTGTCTTTTGTGTGTGATTTCATTTCAAATTTTAAGTCCATTTTTAAATTGGAATATTTAACTCGTTCTATACAAATTTTTACATATAAACACAAATAATTTTTCATATAAACCGACTAATACAATACAATACAATTACAAAGTTACACAGCAAGGAAGGTTCACTTTATTCCAGTTTTTCCAAAGTTACGAGTTTATAGGAAATTCAGGGAAAAATCCATGGATACCAAAAGTCTTAGAATTTTTTTATCTACGAAATAGGAAATTTTCAAAAACTTCCCAGAGCCGTTTTCGAGTTACCATACAGTACCAAACACATACACATATAAGAACCTGGAACATTATAATATTGGATACTGTCCTTTGTACTGTAACATTTTTATTTTATTGTACAATATACAGAGTTTGAGTTAAAATGAGTTAATAACGTTTAGGATGAGACGAGTTTCACCTTACTGTTTTTAGAATGAAATGTGGAGCAAAGATCAATTTTAGGATCAGGATAGGTCTAAAATTTTGGAGTATATGTAAAAAAAACAGAATAGAGATATGGGAACAGGGTTCATAACAGGGACATAAATGTAAATTGTAAATGCCTTAGCCGGCTCATCATTTCACAACGAGGGTGGTAAAGCTCACCTTTTGTTGGACGATAAATATAAAAGTAAATGCTCAAACTAGCGTAAGAGAGTAAATAAAAACAAGACTTAAAAAAATGAGATGACGCGCAGCTCATACTGATTTCACCGAATAAGCTATAAAAATACCCAGTTCGAATACCACATGTTAAGTCATTGCTTTGCTTGAACGGTATTTTTTCTATAAAAAATCAATACTTTATCAACTTACATAACTTGCATTACTAAAACCACTGTAACTCGTAAAATAATGCTCACATTGTCATGAAATTTGGACATATTTCGTTTGAAGGTTGGTACCATTTATATGTCATCCTACGAACTTATTGAGTGATGTGAAAAGGTAAAATAATGTAATGTAAGTAACATTTCGTGCCTTTTTACTATCATTTAACTTATTATGAACAAGAAAATGACTGTCTTTAATATACTGCCTTTATACATTCAGTATAAAACATTTTTAAATTTACTTTAAATCTATTTAGGGTTAAACTTAGACATGGCAAACAACAAAAGATGTTTGAACACTAAGTGAAAATGATATTCATGCTTTTAAGTTATTGTTAACTTGGTTTCTCTATCTTATAGTGTATGCCCTTTGCCCTGTAGTGCAACCCCAATAATATGTTGTAAACAAACACAAACGCACACACTGAAATAAACTCCTACACATATACACTCTACTGTAATCGTGTATTCCACAAACAAAACGTTAGGTAATCCTAAGCTGGGCTTACGCCACAATTAGCAAGTTTCAAGACAAATGTACCGACTCCCGGAACCGGAATGTACGAGTATACAAGGGCAAACAAGTTTCAGAGCTTTACTTTATTTACAAAAATAATAATTATGCGAGTAATTAACGATCTAAGATTATTGATTTAGTATTTAATGTCAAGTAACTTATAATATCGTATAGCAAAAGTTAAGTGCATTTTGGTCAGACTGTAGTTTGGGTTTTCTTTTGTACATACTCGTACATTAATAGAAATGTAATACATAATACACGAGGTGCGGTTATTAAATGACGAGACTGACCCCAAACGCCAGCGATTGACAGCTGTTTATTGTGAAGCTTTCTCTTTCGAATGCAGTGTCTCTCGCTTCTGTAAACCAATCAGTTTAGCCGTAGCCTTCGTCCTCCATTAGAGTTGTTTTTTATTTCGCCGAAAAAATGTTAAGTGTAACAATAGAGCAATGAATTGTTGTGAAATTTCACATGAAACTTGGATAAACCGCTACTGAAACTTATAATTTATTGAAGGAAATGTATGGTAATGAATGTTTATAATAATGCGTGCACTTGTTTTTGAGTGGTTTAAGCGTTCTTAAGATGGCCCGGAAGACGATTCTGATTCGATCTGACCGTTGGTTAAGTATTCGTACGATTGCTGAAACTGTAGCTATTGATAAAGAGTCCGTACGGCAAATTTTACATAACAATTTTAACATACAAAAAGTGTGTGCGTAAATAAGTTACCAAGGTTAGCCTATATACAGAATTTCAACTTTCTAGCACAATTTTTACTCCCGGCAAATACTGTCCCCGTGCCCCGAAATAAAATTTTGAAATTTTGAATTTTTTTTTATTAATAATATACTTAATTATTTTAGAATCCAGAATATGAACTTTCTCCAAAGTTCCCTACCGGGCCCTCAATTTTTTCAACGCACCCCTTTTTCTATTTTTGAATTTCTAATTTTTGAAAAGTATCAGTTTTGACCATTTTAATACACATGCAAAATTTCACCTTTCTATCTTTTACGAAAAAAAAGTTATACAGCAAAAAAGAGGCCAACTTTTTTTCAGTTTTTCCAAAATTACGGGTTTCCAGGAAATTCAAGGAAAATCCAGGGACGCCAAAAGTCTTAGAATTTTTTTCTATACAAAATAGGAAATCTTCAATAAACATTGACGGAGCCGTTTTCGAGCTACCATACAAAATTCAGTACCAAACATATAAGAATATGAGAATATAAACATACAGTTCGAACATTATAATATAGGAATCAAAATAAAATGTGTTACAGCGTCAGTCTCGTTATTTAATAGCCGTATCTTGTAGATCGTCGGTTATACTTAACATAAAATCAATTTAAAAAACTTCCGAATTCAAATTATATAAAAAAAATCAACTAATCTAAATAATATAAGCGTCGTTTAACCTCGGTAATTGGGGTTGCTTAAGCTACAGCTAGAATAATTAAAAAACGGATAATCCAAGTGATATTTCAAACAGCATTTAGTATTACTACAAGTATACTACTGTATACTTGTATTTATCAGCTTTTATTTTGTTGTAATTCAGGGTAAAATCAATCTATTCGTATTTGTAATATAGTGTAGGAATAAAATACGAAACGTCTATTTAAGGAAAGTTATAAAAGCACTTACCGAGTTCCGGGCCACATACTCGAGGGATGATTTCCAAAATAGCGGAACAGGACGCATCTTCAAAACACAGCTGCCTGGCTAAAAGGCAGTTGAGTATCGCAACCGCTGTTTTGATGTTTGGTCCTGCAAGTAAAGGAAACAAAATAATTAATGTACAGTAGAATTACTTTTCGTTAGGCATCCTCGTAACATAAATTGCTTACGGATGGATTACTTAAATTAGAGCTCCAAATGATTATCAGTTTACAAAGTTATACATTGGTTACTAAAACGGGTTATTTTGAACAATTTAATTTCAAGAATCTTCGATATATGTTTGACATAAAAATAAATGACCGTGTTGTATTTTATTTAGGTTTGTATGTTTCGTTTTTTCATTTTTCTTTTTCTGACTTAAGGAGAGGGTAAGGTTTCAGTTTCTTTTTTTTATTTATTTATGTTATATTAATGTACAACATATTCAACAGTTTATTGTGAGAAAATGTCAAGTCGATTCAAGTAAAACTGTCGGAGATATAGAGTTTTAAGTCTTCACCTCTTGGTCTGGTTTCGTCTTTTTTTGAAACTTTTAAACGCGTTTTTCTTACACTTAACGTTTTCAGAGTTGGTGTCCTCTCTAGCTCAAAATCTACTGCACCGACCCTTTTGAAATTTTCCACTCTTTCTTTACATAAATTCCGAGGTAACACTGTCGAGTTTTTTTGTTTTCTTGTAATATTAACGTAATTTAAAATAACAAAATTTCTGATTTTTTTCATGAAAGATCGGTATTTTGACACCTGTTTGAGTCCTGTAAAAAAATTGAATATTATAAAAAAATCGACAGGGTTATCTACAGAAACTTCTCGACTAATGAAAACATTTTGGTTTTTTGATTTCAGATAATCCAGTGAATCTACATAAACCTTTTTTTGTGACGTTTGCGGGCATTCGCTGTCAATGGCTCTTTTCTTGATATTTATTTATGAAAATTTCACAAAGTATTCTTTAAATATTATTATATCATGTAGTAATTATAGAAATAAATATATAACTGTGTCGTCGACACAAAACATTATCGAAAAAATGTTTCTTATTTATTGATTTGACCATAACCACCAGTCACCCCTTAAACACAGGGTCGGATGTAGGGGGGGGCAACTAATCTATCTTTACTATTTTGATTTTATTCTTTTTTCAGCAATGAAAAAGGGAATATTATACATTTTGTATATAAAAATTAGATAAATTCGTTACTGTTTAAATATTACATTTGGAAAAACCGTTTATCCTTTTAAAGTAAAATGCAAATTCTTAAAATTACCTAATTTTATATTTTATTACGAGCATTTGAACACTAAACTAAAGTTCAATGTAATTCTTAATACTGTAAATGGTAAATATGATATATGGTTTTTGTTTCGCTTTTAGCCTTTGTTTGCTATAACCTTAAGTATTGTTGTAAGTACGCATAAGTCGTACTTATCCTTCCTATTTTTAATATAAATGTTATTTATTTTATAAGAATTATATTACGTTATCTTTAATTTTAGTATTAATATTGTAATAAATAATTATTTGTATTTAGCGCTTGTAAACATTGACTCTGGTCTGTGGAGATTTTATATTGTTTTAATGCTGGTAACTCAGTATTGGCACATTGTGATGTGAAATAAATCATTATATATTAATCTGCACGCTAGTCAGAAAGTCAGTCTTCTCCTGAGTCTCAACCAAGTGTTTACTAATTGTACTTCGTTCGTACAATACTCCAATTGTAACATCTAAGTATTCAATAGTGAGCACATTTTAACTATTAATCAAATTATAACACTAGAATTACATTTTGTTTTATATCTGGCATCTTTATTAATCCAATAAAATACTATTGTAATTAAGTACGTAGATATAATATTACAACGAATAAATGATATATTTTAATAAAAGTGTTTGTATTAATAGTAATAAAAAGATACTAATTGTTCAACCGTCGTATGTTGCAACGAGGTTACTTTAGACCGCTCAAGTATTCTCTAATTGCAACAATACACCGTCTTAACAAGAATCCTATTAATCATCTGAAGAGACTTAATTCTTATCAACGTGAGTAATTCAAGAAGGTGGATGATCGTCAAACTGAAGAATCTACTTCCAGAAACTAGCAACACTGCGTGATGTATTAGCAAGCTGAGTAATCGCCTTTAGAACGACCATCAGCATCTTCACACATTTTTTACATCTGACTACCAACCTTACTCACAACAAATGGTGTCAGGTGGGGTCTCGAAGAGATATTCCTACACATAAATATCCAAGAGGTACGCCCAAAAATTTTTTTTCTATATATTCTACACCTGGATGCAGATCAATTAATCTGGATGCCACTACGCCGATGGATTATTTCCAAAAATTGCCGAAGAGTACGAGATAGAACGTCAATTCATCTGTATTTCACATAATTTTTCTACAAGTCCGGCGGATGCAAAAACTACAGCCAGCTGAACCTGGAAAAAGAAATCTTTTGCCGCCCCGGGAATGGATGGATGCTTCTAGAACATTTGGAATAATCTAAATCGATGTTGGTCGCGTGCAGAATTCCGCACACAGCTGTGTATAGATTATAATCACTGATAAGAAAATCTTTAAGTATAATAAGACAGTATCTTTCTTTTTGTATATAATTATTATTATAAATTGATAATTGTATTTTTTTTATTAATAGCATTATTTTTAACGAGGCTATCATTTTTTTTAGTATTATATTCAGTACTTTTGAATATTTACTATAATCCAAGCATTTTTTTAGTAGCAACGTTGTTAATGAGGCTATTGATATTTTTTTTTAGTATTATATTCAATACTTTTGAATATTTGCTATAATCCAAGTATTTTTTTGTAGCATCCTTGTCCATCATTGAAGCTATTAATTTTTTTATAGTATTATATCCAATACTTTTGCATATTTACTATAATATTTTTTATAATTGTTTCCGCAATTATACTAATTTATGTTAATATTTTTTTAGAACAACATCTTTTTTTGAACGAGAGGGAATTTTGAAAAGGAGAAGTAAAGAGCTGAAGCAGTTAGATAGCAGTCTGTTCAATCAGAGAGACTACCTTCCTGTTACAACTGCGGTGTCTGAGCCCCATCGGAAATTTCCTGTGAGTTACTGTTTTCGCTAACAATTTTTCCTTGTCAGAATCCTATTTTTCGGAGAGTCGTTTATTGGTACAAAATAATCTTTAGTCTGTATATTATATATAACTTTAATTAAGTACAATGGCACCGAACGTTCATTCCCTCACATTAGTTGAGAATACAATCAATCTAATCAATGAGTTTTCAAAAAATTTAGAAGTCCAATCAACATCCTTAACAATAGTTGAATTAAAAATCAAAAACTTAGATAAAGCTTGGGTTAAATATAGTAGTATCGTAGAAGCACTGCTTCCAATTCTAAAAAATGAAGAAGCTACGGCTATCGTTAGTAAGTCTATGGAAGTTGAAAGTATTTATGACGACACTCTTATTTACTTGTTGAATTATAAGCAAACATTTGAGAATGATACACATATTGTAGACGACTCAAAAAGCATAGATTCAATAAAAAATCTGAACTTAAGTCCAATGCAACTAACCGTTTTTGATGGAGAATATACTAATTGGCAAAGTTTCATGGAATTATTTACAAATTTAATTCGTAATAATAGCAAACTATCAAACATTGAAAAAATGCATTATTTAAAATTAAATTTGACAGGAGAACCACTCAAACTCATAAAGAATTATCCTTTAACAAACGATAATTATGAAATTGTTTGGAACATCCTTTGTAAACGTTATGATAACAAGGTAGCACTTATTGAAACCTATTTAAACAATTTGATAAACTACAATGTTATACGTTTAGAATCAGAAACTAATATCAAAAATTTTTTAGACGAAATTAATGAATCGATTAGAGCATTAACCGAGTTGGGAATATATTCTAATCATTCAGATTTTATTTTTATACATTTTTTAAAGACCAAGTTAGATTTTAACACATTAAAGGAATGGGAAAACAGAAATACTTCTGAATTACCAACCCTAAATGATTTTACGAATTTTCTTGAAACACGGTGGCGCACTCTAGAAAGAAGAAGGCATGTTGAATTTAAAACAGATTCAAGTCATTCTATTTCTAGTAGTGAACCAGTTTCAAGTGAACAATTTGCTAACGAAGTCGAAACAAAATTTAAAACTTTTTTTTGTAACTATTGTAAAAAAAATGGTCATTTAGAGAAATATTGTTTTATCAAGAAGGAAAATGCGGATACGGTATATCCTGTCGCGCAAATTAATATTTGTAGGAGAGATACGGTATTTTCAAAACCTTCTGTTTATTGTAAAAGATCGAGACATCTTGAATCTGATGGTCCTCAAGTATCTTTTACTAAAAATACAAAACAAAATTCACGTTCTTTTTATAATCACCATTTACGTAAATTTAATAGTTTAAATAAAAATATTGAGATTAAAGAAATACAAAATACCAATGATATAACAAATTTTAACTGTAACAATGAAAATGTTATTGACAAGCAAACAGCTGACACTGTTCAATTCAGAATAGTCGCAGCCAAAGCAAAGACTGTATCATTTTTATTGGACACTGGTTCTCAAATTTCTTTAATTAAACAAAATATTTTAAAAAATAATATCAAAATAGATAGTACATCTAAAGTGTTATTAAAGGGAATCTCTGAAGGCACGCCTTATACTTTAGGTTCACTAAAAACTTCTATAATTTTAGATAGTTCTAGGTCGAAACAAACCTTTCAGGTTGTGTCAGAGGACTTTCCCATTCAGCAAGATGGAATCATAGGATTAGATATTTTACGTACATTTAAAGCAGTAATTAATTTGGAAACAAACAGCGTACAATTCTCACAACATGGCAAAATGTTTGAATTACCATTATTGAACATAAACAGTATTATCATAGTTCCAGCACGTACTAGGAAATTAATTCCTATGTCGGGTTCTACGGTAGGAGTTTGTGTAGCCAAGGAATTGCTACCTGAAGTTTTTTTAGCCAACGCATTAATTAATCCTGTTAATAATACTTTTTATATATCAATAACTAATTCCTCAGCAAAAGATGTAATACTTAACAATTTTAAACCAGATATTATTCCAATAAATAAATTTAATTTTTACCATTTTTTGAAAAGAAATCCTAACGATCCTAAAAGATCCTTACGACATCTTTTATTTAATAATATAGACTTTTCAAATGTTAATTCAAAATACTTAACAGATTTAATGGAAATCTGTAATAATTTTAATAACATATTTTTTTTCCCGGTAGATAAGTTATCTTGTGCGAGTGCACTGAGTGACTCACCTAACCCTGTAAACATTAAGCCGCATAGATTATCTCATGCGCATAAAGAAATTGTTGAGAAGCATATCCAAGAACTGTTGGCTAACAACATTATTGAAAAATGCGACTCACAGTTTAACGCACCTCTGTTAATGGTACCTAAAAAAGCAGATGTGTCGGGGAACAAACAATTTTGCGTTGTAATCGACTATCGTAAACTTAATGAACAGACGACAAGTGATGTTTATACTTTGCCTCTCGTACATGACATACTAGACCAATTTAGTGGTGCAAAATATTCTTCTACGATTGATTTAGCTACAAATAAATTTACTAGTAATAAACCAAAATTTAAATTAAATTTTGATAGAAGGGTCAATTCTTTTTTTCACCTAGAAAGTATACGGTAGTTAATAGGAATAGATTGAAGAGATTTTGTACCAATGAACAAAACCTTGACGTGTTAGATGGATTTTGTCAGGGATGATTGTTTTGTGAAGCAGTGTTAACTCTATACGATGGGATCAGAATCGTTGTCGACACTTTGCTTCTCTTTTTGTTTTTTTTCCAGAATTGTAACTCGTATATTTTGTTTTTATACGTGTCCCTTTTTTTTGGAAGGGGGTGTTGCGATAGTACGACATCGTCCTATCTTCCTTTTTCTTTTTCTTGGAAAGAAACGCATATGTTTGTTTAATATGCGTTCCTTTTCTAGGGTTGAAGGGTGTTGTAAGTACGCATAAGTCGTACTTATCCTTCCTATTTTTAATATAAATGTTATTTATTTTATAAGAATTATATTACGTTATCTTTAATTTTAGTATTAATATTGTAATAAATAATTATTTGTATTTAGCGCTTGTAAACATTGACTCTGGTCTGTGGAGATTTTATATTGTTTTAATGCTGGTAACTCAGTATTGGCACATTGTGATGTGAAATAAATCATTATATATTAATCTGCACGCTAGTCAGAAAGTCAGTCTTCTCCTGAGTCTCAACCAAGTGTTTACTAATTGTACTTCGTTCGTACAATACTCCAATTGTAACATCTAAGTATTCAATAGTGAGCACATTTTAACTATTAATCAAATTATAACACTAGAATTACATTTTGTTTTATATCTGGCATCTTTATTAATCCAATAAAATACTATTGTAATTAAGTACGTAGATATAATATTACAACGAATAAATGATATATTTTAATAAAAGTGTTTGTATTAATAGTAATAAAAAGATACTAATTGTTCAACCGTCGTATGTTGCAACGAGGTTACTTTAGACCGCTCAAGTATTCTCTAATTGCAACAATACACCGTCTTAACAAGAATCCTATTAATCATCTGAAGAGACTTAATTCTTATCAACGTGAGTAATTCAAGAAGGTGGATGATCGTCAAACTGAAGAATCTACTTCCAGAAACTAGCAACACTGCGTGATGTATTAGCAAGCTGAGTAATCTCCTTTTAGAACGACAATCCGACCTCTTTTTACAACATTGATGTCAGGTGTAACATCCGCCCTCGAATCTTACTCACAACAGTATATTTATTTGCCATTTCCTATTTGGCGTCCTTGTGGTACCGTGCTTCCCTGAAGCGCTGCTAATCCGATGCACTGATGGTAAAATGGTAAACTTGAAAGAGAAACAGCAACCTTGCTGGCCAACCTTCAACTACTGTTTGTTGTTTGCTATTTGCTGTTTACCGGCCCACCCACTGTTTTGCTTTAAATCAGTTCTGTTGAAATCAACGACCCTCCCGCAGTTAACCACCAACTACACTAACGTTGTAGAATGTAGAGACACTTGGCCAGGGGTTTGCAACTAATCGTTCTTATTAATAAGTATGTCAACTAATATACGTCGGTGAAGTACGCAGTCGATTCGGACTAGTAAATTAAAATTAAAAATCAGAATCAAAACAAATTAAGAATTAAAATAATTCGGTATTAAATCGAACTATAAATTACATGACTAATGTATTTATTATTGTACTTTTGAACAAATTGAATCGCCTGCTACTTTTCTATGACGCATATAAACTTTTCTAGACTATACATTTAATAGGTTACAATTTCAGAATAAAATAAGTATTTGTTATGGCCAAAATGTTGTTATTATTTAGATATTAGTTAATCTAGATCTTTAAAGATTAGTTAATCATCATATTAGTTAATCTAATTGTGGAAATAAATTTTATTTATATGAATTTATTTATATGAATTTATAAAAATGTAACTTCTGTATTAAAGAAGAATTTGTTACGGCTAAAATTTTGTTGTTGTTTAGAAAACATATTAGTTAATCAATTTGTTGAAATAAATTTTGAGTAAATGTTTTCTAACAATGTTGCCCTTGCGTTTTATTTCGCCTATATTAAAACTTTAATATAAGGCATTTGTATATTATATAATAATATTTAAGCTACTAGATACTTTTTTAATCTAACGTCATTTGAATATTAGTTCAAATGTGCTCATTAGTCATGTAATTTACAGTTCGATTTAATACCTAATTAATTTTGATTGACACCACTCGTACGAATCGACTGCGCACTTCACTGACGTATCAATATATACTTTCTCATGTCACAAACTGAATCAGCTTGGACTCTTTAAAAGGTGTAAACACTTATTCTGACTTGATATTCACATTGATTAAAGAATGTGTTAAATATTGTGCCAAAATAAACCTTTAAGAATACCGGTTATGAAATTCATTAGTTAATTATATCTAAAGTAATATTAGATGCTGACAGTAAACTTGTTTGACGTCATAGATTGCCAACCTCTGTCAAATGGTCTATAAGGAATACATGGTGCCAAAGGCTGGTAACTGCTTTAATAAGATTTGATTCAGTAGTAAGGGATGGCAGTAACGGGGTGGCAGAATTATGGTAGCGGTAGGGATAATGAGCGGCGAAACGAGCAGGGGAAAACATGTGGGGGTTTAAATTAAAACTTTTAAATATTTAGTTTTATCATTTTAGTTAAAGTATCTAAATACATAATTTGTATTTAGTGTGATAACATGCGAAGTTTTTAAAGTTTATACAATCTCATTTATAGAACTCGTTTAGGTTTGGGAATCCTAATTAACTTTGTGTGTACCATATTATTACTGCTGTTTCTCTAAAATTAAAAAATATTTGACTTAAAATGATAAAAATGTAAGTATGCCATGTGGGAATATTCTTAGACATTCCTTGCACATTTTTCTTACAAGACCTTACAAGGTCCAATGTTTCCAAATTAAAAAAAAACTGTATTATATTATAACCTCCAAAATGTGACAATGTGTCAAAATGCAGTAGGATTTATTTTTAAAAGAAATCCAATGTAAGCTTGTCAAAAATAACGAACAATTTCTAATTATTTCACATTCAATTTTGTCCAACTGTCGAACTGTCAAAGTTTGTATTACTAACAATGCATCCGCACCAACTAAATTAACTAAACTCATATTAAAACACGAATATGACAAGGAATGCCTATTCTGAAACCCTGATATTTAGATTGAAATAAATCAAGAAAAACTTAAATTAAATATCAAAACAGTTAGTGGAAATGAGGCTTAATGCATTAGAAGAAATATGATTGTGTTGCCAACAAATACATACAGAGAATAATACATTTATTTTATTTCAGAGTATACATTTGGGTATAACGTATACTAGAAGTATAACTATACAACTCACAATACAATATATTTACAATGGTACATGTCTGTCAGCTTCAATTGGGCTCCCCTGCTAGGGCTAACAGGCTAGTTGCACAAGTCACATCACAACTAACATTACAGACGTCTATTTGAAATTGTTTCTATTATTACAATATCTATTTCTCGACAAGTTGTTCCTTTGATTCCCATTGCGTCCACTTTAACTTTAGTTTCAATTGTCAACATTAATTTAATCCAAGTCTGTGAGTAAACTAGCTATATGTACATTGTACAAGCTATAAGCTACAAGCTACAGCTACAATACGAGTAGAGTAGTGCAGTAGTACACGTACGGTGAAAGTGTGAAAATGCTTAAAATAACGCAGCACACAATACGGGTTCTGCTTGACTTATTTACTTACTTACTTTAAATACAGAGTTTTTCACTAAGATCACAATAACTTAAAATGAAAATAGAACAATTTGAATTTTTGCTATGAAATGTTGAATGGTTTCCTAAAACCCCACTTATTTTTCGCCCTAGAGTCTGCCGGCTACCAGAAATATCATGACTACTATCTGATTCCTCTCCCATAACTTAATATACAGTAATTTCATTCATTAGCTCAAACCAAACCCTTGGACTTTGTAGCCTCTCACAGCACATCGTATTTTGATATTATCTTTTTGATCAGTAGAAATTTTGCCCTAAATGCATGATGCCCCTATTAGGAGTTATTAGGGCTTACCCGACAGCTCCTAATCGGGTACTATATATAGGTAATCGGACTACCTATTATTTTCGAAGTTATGTAAGTTGACCAAGATTTGTCAGAAACGGCTGAACCGATCAGTGTCAAATTTTAACACAAGCTTCTTAAGTATATTTTTTAGTAATTAGTCGTAGGTTTTTTTTCACCGATAAGTATTTTTTTATAAACAATTTAAGACCAAAATTTTGGTCAAAAATCGATTTTCTTTTTTGAGAAGCCGTCATTTTGTCAAAAAAAATTTCTTGCTTTTTTCTTTGATTAATTACTAAATTATACTGTACTTTAACGAAATCTGTTTGGTTTTTTCATTTTAGATGATTCGGTACAGAGATATCGTGGTCACCGCAAGGTGTTTTTTTTTGAGAGGAGCTCCTGGAGATCAGCTATATCAGCTTTAAAATTATTATTTTTACAAATACAGTTAAAAGTTACTATAATATGTGCACAAATTTTGACATTAATATATTTAAAAGTCTGCTCAAGAAAAATTCTTAAAAAATTGATTTTTTTGGGCCTAATAACTGTATATAACCCCTTAAGGAAATATGAGACCCTGATCGGTTAGATTTGAGTTTAGCCAACACCTCCTAAATATACAAAGCCTAACAGCGATTCAGTCAATGGTATGTGACGTCATCACTTGTAGTCATATGCTGCTGAGTTCTGCTATCGGTATAAGACAGTTTGTTTGAAAATGTTAGTATCATATAGGGTATTGAACAAAGTTTCTGGTTACAAATTATTAAGGACTATCATTTTTAAATTATTAATTAGTTTGCAATTAATGAATTGTTTGTTTATGAATTGGTTTTTGTAAGGGTTTTATAATGAGTAATTAAAGAAGTAAAATACATCGAAAATTTAATTTTAAACTAAGTAACATTTCTAAATCGTAACATTTCTACAAAAATTAAAATAAATAGACTAGTAACACACATATGCAAAAAAGGAAAATGGTATACCTTCCATAATATATATATATATATATATATATATATATATATATATATATATATATATATATATATATATATATATATATATATATATTTATAAAAATAATAATAATAAAAATGTATTATATAAAAATATTAACTTTATTTTTCATATATTTCTTTTAACAATATACGAGTGTATACAATAACAATACTTATATTTAGAACCATATTTATGTAGTTAGAGTTTGCAATTTTCTTTTCTTATACTGTTTATTATGTTGCAAGTCGTCATTTTTACGAGATGATAAATTATTTAACATAATATTAGTTGAAACATGAATTAATAACTTGCATATATAATAGTTGTTATGACACTCGAGATCAAGAAGGTCTTCTAACAGCATTTCTTTAACTTCTAAAGTTTTGCATGTAACATCTATTATATATTTTCTCTGATTTTGGAGAGAGAAAAAATCTATATCACGAGACAACTTTTCAACTATTAAATAATTGTACATAACTAAATTGACTACAGAAGGTGTCGGACAAATCAGGCCTCCACGATCAAGATTTTTTATTAAATTGTATGACTGGTGTAAAGAAATTGTCTTATCAATTGTTAAGATTTCTTTACACTTGCTACACTTAATTTTTTTTAAAACAGCATGACAACAATACCCCGCTAAATATGTAATTACAGGTAATAATTCTTCTACATTGGCTATATCCATTTCGCTAATTACTACCGATTGCAATGGTGTCATTGCTTCATTAGTATCTTCAATATTATCTAGAATATTTTCTGGACATTGTAATGTTTGCACTGTCATTGCTCTATCTTTAATTATTAGTTCTAGTTTTAAATTTGATTGAAGACGTAATTTTTTTTCACACTCTAGAACTTGTCTCATGGAGATGTGATATTGAGACCCAGCTAATTGCCTATATTTGCCAAATCTATCTTCAAGTAAATCTGTTTGAATTTTACCTGGTAATATATAAGTAAATTTTAGTTCGTCTATGCAATAACGACACAATTCTAACTTTCCGTATGTAGTTTGTCTTAACGCATCGTGCGTTTGATTAGTAAAGCAACCACTGGAAAAATTCATTTGTTGCCACGCGTCGAGCCAGTCAATAAATTTGTTTAAAAATATAAATTTCTGATCTGATTTGTCCTTTGTTAAAGGTGTCATGTAAATGTTACTTTTGTGTAAACCTTTGTATACAGTTTTAACGTTCATAACATCCCACCATTTGCAAATGATTGAAATAAAAATTGACGTATCATTATAATACTCAATATTATGCAGACGTCCTTTTTCATTCAAACCTTGAACTACAAATTGGTTGAAAATTTTCAACACTAATTTCACATTTTGGCGCTCAAGATTTGAAGGTGCAATGCTCTTAAATGTTAACCCGTGTGCATAAGAAATGATTGCAGTATTTTCTATTTCATATAACTTTTTAAGAGCAGAAAATGATGCAGTTCTACAATTATCACCTTTTTCAAAATCTGGAAAAAACATACACTGTCCAATATTTTTTTGATTTAACCAGTTATTTCTAATGTTTTTAAGAAGATGAACCGAATCAATTAAATAGAAGAGTGGCCTATTAGCATCCTGGGGATGCTGATAAAGAAAAGATGTTTTATTAGGAACAGCGAAACAACTCATAGCTTTTCTATTTATTGCATTGTTATCTGTAACAACACAAATGACTTTGAATCCCGCCTTTTCTAACCCTAATATAAGCTTTTTTATCAAATTGTATAAAGTTACATAATTTATTGTTTTAATTGGTACAATATGAACAACATCTTTAAATTGTGATAATAAACTGGAAACCATAAAAACAAAGGCACTTGTAGCCGCAGTATTTGAATCAAACGATGCACCAACAATAGATCCTCCCTTATAGTCAAAAAATGGTTTAATGTGTATCTCATCAATCATTAGTATAACTGTTTTTTCAAAATCTTGAAGATAGCTTACTCTATTACTAGCGTACATCAAAAAATTTTTATCATTAGTTTCTAACTGCGGATTTACATGTAAATCATTGCATACTTTCTTCAATGTGTTAGGATGCGGAAATATAAAATATCCACTTTGTCTTAAGAACTTGTAGGCATGTGGTGAAATTGTATTTAATAAAGAAGCAAATACTAATAACTCAGGGGAATATCTAAAATTATTTGTAGGACATATGCACAATTCTATTTGCCCCCTTAAGAAATGTAAAATATTTTCATTCTTGTTGGTTACAACGTCCTTTAACAATTCATCGATTAAATGAAATGTAGCACTTCTTTTGCATGTCTTACTGTCTGCCTTGATTAAAACAATGGTTTCTAAAATATCAGTAATCTCATTGTAGCTAGTTATTTTCTGTGGTAATAATTTTGGGCCTATTTTCTTAATTAATGTACTCTTTATAAAGACCGATAATGCCAAATGTTTATCTATTGTAATAGAATATTGAATTAAGGGTTCAGGTTCAACAGTTAAATAAAAAATGCAAATAAGCTCTTTATCTGGCAAATACTGATGTGACCATCTCTCAGAAACACCGTATTTTCTAATACAATCCAGAAGGTTGTTTATATTATTAATTCTACGATCGGTATTATAGGCATTTGCTGAATTTATACTGTTTATGATCGCTGAATTCAATAATCTATTTTCTCTTTCTTCGGCTTTTGAATCGGGAGATACTCTATTTGTTGAAGGGCCCGGCGAGGTGTTGCTTGAGGAGCAATATGCAACACTTTTGGGGTAATTTGAAAATACAGAAGGAATAGTTCCTTTCTTTAGTCTTTTGACTTTAAGAGTTGCTGAAACTAGAACACCAGTTTTGTTGTCATACGCTTTCGATTCTGTTTCAATATCGTCACTTTTGAAATGGAGTTCGCAGACCTGTAAATAGTTTAATATAATAGTCTTGTGATGGTCGGTATGTTTGTCTAATTAATCTTTCACGCATACGTTCTCATTATCTACTTACTTTGGATTTATTCGACGGAACAAACGCCTTTCGCTGAATAGCAGAACACCATTTCTTTTTTAAGCATTCGTCTTTAGGGAAGCCAAATACAGATACTTTTGGACCCGTAGGATAGTTGCCCTTACAAAGTGGAACGCAGCATCTACTTGGCATTTTGTTGTCTAATAATTTACACTTTAAGAAGTCACTCACTCGACAAACTGGTTATTAATTGTGGAATATTATAATTAGTTTTATATATTACACAGTTAGCTAAAATTCTACACACGTAATGATCAGTAAAACATTTACAGCACATACACCATACAAGGTTTTCATACACAACACTAATTTTTAGATTAAAACAGTTTAATGTTTAAACCAAATATAAACAAAAAAAAAACACAAACACAGTTACTATAAATACACCCTCTTAAGACTGATTATTTATATTTTTAATTAATTATATATTTTATACGATTTTTTTAACCGAAATAACATGGAAGTAAATACAATACGTAATGCACAGAGAGATTCTAAATTGTACTAAATCAATACCCTTAAAGTACATTTCAAGTATATTTAGGTAGAATTGTGTAAAACATCTGGTGTTCAGATGACTACAAGTGATGACGTCACAAAATCGCAGTTAGGCCTTGTATATTTAGGAGGTGTTGGTTTAGCCCCTTACTAGAGGATATCCGACAGAACCATAGCAAGGCCAAACAAAGTTACATTCTTTATGAGGACGTGAGATTTGCCTGACAAGAACTTCATCTTGCAAAATCTAAGGAAAACTTTTGCTTCGATACATCCAATATCGTCTATTAGAGTAGTCGCACCTTTGAGACACGACTGTCTTAAGGCAGTCCGGATCATGAGAATAGGAAAATATACACACGAAGTAAGGTCAAATCGATAAAAACAAGCATATTTTTGATAACGTTTTTTGACGACACAGTTAATATATAATTATTTCTCTAATCACTACATAATAAAATAATATTAGAAGAATGAGGCATTGACAGCGAATCTCCGTAGACGTCACAAAAAAAAGTAACATTACGATGCCGCTTATATGATATTCTGAAATCGACTAACCAAAATGATTTCATTAGTTGATAAGTTTCTGCAGGTAACCCTGCCAAGTTTTTTTATTGATTTTTCAATTTTATACAGCACTTAGAAGTCAAAGTTAGCCCCTCATTAACAAAATAATTAGCGTTGTCTCTGTTTATTCAATGTGTTTATTCAATGTGACTTATGATAATATAGTGCTGTCTCAATCTTTCTACGACAAAAACAAAATAGTCTTAAGACAGTCGTGTCTCCAGCGTGTGCCTGCCTTTAGCAATTCTATATACACATATACTCCCACTAATACTTTTAGGCCACAGCGCGTGCCTCGTAATTTCTCTATTAGATCCAAAATAAAAAAAATACCCTGGAATAATTAATGGTACAAATTAAAAACAATGCCCTTAGAGTTCATTTGTTAGAAATGATGTAAATCATTTGGAGGAAGACAGAGAGGAGATGAATTAAAACTAAAATTAATTATACACTTAATTACATAAAGGCGCCCATTTAAAATAACTTCTTTCGAAACGAAGCTGTTACATTGCTTATTAAAGAGCTACTCCAAATTATTTAATTAAAGTATTTCAATTCGTAATAATTATTTTTATACAAATACGTAATTTAAATCATTTTTTCTCTGTTATTTTTTAAATTAGTTTGATTATAATTGTTTTGTAATAAATATGGTATATTTTGTTACACTGGAAAACATTTTTGTCAAGTCAACTTTAACTAAAACACGTAGTTCTTTGCTGAATATATACGAGTAAACCCCCACACTTATTGTAATAAGTACACCAGTGGCATATAGACGTATATGGAACGAGTATACTTTACTTTAAACGAATCTACAATCTGCTTAGTTGCTTGATTCTGATATGATACGCTATTTGATTTCCAAAGTACTTCGTTGATTTTGGTGGCGTAATGGCGCAGTCCCTAGCCTCTAGATACGACCAACTTCGAGTACATACTTACTATGGTGGCGGCCAACTAAGAACCATGTTATGACACTGTAATTTTGTGGGTAATAAATATGAACGATCTTTTAAGGAGCATAATATATTTCTAAAATAATTGAAACTATGAAATTGTAGTTGAAATGTTGTGTACGAAAACAGAAAATTTTGCCATTTTGTTGTTAACTATAATGTTGTGGTGCAGCTAATCAGTAGAGTTACAAGCATAAAGATATAAGAATAGAGTACGCAAGAGGGTGAATACTGCGATTAAGGCAAAGAGAGAGATAGCTGTCTAGTGTCTTCTTGCTTGCTTGCTTACCCCCTACCTCACCGCCAATCAACCTAGCCAGTAGCAGCGGTTCGGCTAGAAAGAGACAGATAGGACACTCGGCAGCTATCTCTCTTTTTGCTTTAATCGCTTCCTTGTACACAACGCCGTACCCTTCGCGCACTCTATTCATATATCTCTATGGTACCAAGCGATACTGTCTGTACCCAATGAATAGGGTTAGGAATGCTATAGATAATACTTCCTTTGTACAAACGACCTCGGCAAACGAGTCATATCTCTGATTAAAAATGAGATTAATTTATCGAACAGAAGTAGTTCAGTTGAAAAATACCCGGGTACTAAATGCTAGAACCGGGGTCGAATCCGGCTTCTAACTGATAATTCAATACTCCTAAAATTTATGATAATGACTCGTAATGAGAACAGGATCCATTCAAAACATACCAATAAAATAAAATTGTAAATAAATTAAGAAACAAAACTGAAATGAAAGAAAACCAAATAACATAAGGATCCACAAAAATACAAAACTGACGACACAGTAGGCGACACTCAGATTACTATGTCTCCGGGTTCGATCACCGGGCCAGAGTTTTATAATCTGGGTTTGGTTACAATCAGATTCAATTGGTTATGTGCGGTTAAGCTACCCTTGGTAACTTATTTCCGAATCAAAAAAAAAATCCCAAATTTTGAAAAATATATTTTTTTAATCAATTTATTATTGAGTGAGTTTATTATTTCAATTTAAAAATAGAGTTAAATATGAAATGTAATTACGAATTATTTTATTGGTTTCAAATCATACACGCCAAAAAGACGTCGCTTCGGGGGTACGCCAAAAAGACGCCAAAAAGACGGGGGTAAAAGCTGATATACGCTATAAATTTATTGATAACACTATCAGTGCCAATTAATTTAATATCCAAAAAAATAGATAGATTCAATGTTTCAACTGTGAAATATTACCTCATAAAAATATAATCTATTGGAAAACCTTATGTGTAACGATTATAAATGTACATCAAATTAATTTCTCATTACGGGAGTGCGAGACTCCGGCATTCGGGCTCCGGGCTCTCGACATTGCAGTGTAGATTAGTTTACTGTCGACAGTTCCGCCCGAGCTTGAGATAGTCCGATTTGTAGTCTAGATAGCGTCTTCCTGTCATTAGGAGCAACTCTGTGCAGCGTCAGAAGGGAGGCCCAGAGCCCAGAGCCCAGGGAGGCTCAGATTGGTTGTATTTATAATAGCTACGAAGTTACGCTTACACAAAGTCCAAGAAATAAGATTATGCAGCCGTTTGGGAGGATAGAGAAGGATGGGATGGGATGGAAGTAGTTTAATGTAACGGATTCACAGAGAATTCAAAGAGGCAAGTGAAGAAATCTAAAGATTTGGTGAAATCTATACATAAAGGTTCTTTATTTCAAATATTTTTAATTTTATGCAAATATATCAATCAGAAATATATTTAGATGAGACCAATATGTATTTAATTTATGTTGCGTCCTAGACAAACTCTAATAAAAGGTCTGAGCTATATATAGACAATTCAAATATGCAATCAGGGTATTTTAATTATGCACCAGACATAACCCATTTATTTTATTTATTATTTTTATGTTCTACTTTTTTTAGGGTTTTAAGTAATAAAGTAATTTAAAATAAGTAAACAAAAATCCATTAAATATTGTGAGTTTATAACTGCAGTATGCTTAAATGTATTTTTATTAAGCTCCGATGACAATATTTATGGATATTTAATGGATTGTCAATAGACAAGATATTTGTTATTTTAAGGGCTTTTTACTACCAGTATTTTTGTTACCGCCCACATCCTGTTCCCCTTTCACTAGGTTTATTTACTTCCAAAAACTGTATTTTATTTTATATCACCCTTATATTAAGTTTTGAAGGAACTACATCTTAGTTTAAGTCTCAATATACATTCTTAACCTGAGCATCAAGCAATGAGCTACTTAGGTTAAGTCTCAAACAACGAACCATCGTTGCGGTTGTTCATATTGATCAACCATTCAATCATCATTGTTATATCTCCGCTGTATTCATTCTTAATTGTATCAGCATTGTTACATGCTGCTAGAACATTAAGTAAATAAAATCCAATCAACAAAAAACTCACGTGGATTCTTTTTTATATACATCAAACGTAAATTGCAGTATTGTCAACCAGCACAATACAAATACGCATTTGTACAACATAGTCGCGGTAAACTAACCGTGTCTCAAACAATTTAAATTCAGAGGAAAACTTGAGCTGGTGAAAACGACGCTTAATTGTTGTCCATGAAATACTTCACAAGTTACATGAAACAAAAATGTTTAATAACGTGAAAAACTTTGACTTAATAATGAAGTATCAAAAAGATAAAAACTCTTCAGTTTCATCGATTAAAATATTATGAAAACTTAAACCTCTTATGAAATGTAGTCACGTTTTCGATAGCATATAGCATCATTCAAAAGGCTTAACTGGCCATGATTGGATCCCCATGGAATACTGTACCACTACACTCACACAAATACACACACACACACAAACACACCGATTTTTCAGCATCCAGAACAGAACGTGTGCCGAAGGTCGGTGCACGGAAACATCGTTCCGGTAGGTATGGTAGGTATGGCAGGTAGCTTTCTTCAATGTTACTTCCTTGTATCAATAACTTAACAGAACTATCTAATTGCAAATTCAATTAAGAGTTTATTTTTTAAACAACCTACATCATTAGTCTAACGACTTAATAAATACTAATGATTTCTGCAATAAATGCTTAGCAAAATGATCAAGTTAAAGTGATGACGAATATGCTTTCCAAATCTTTGACTTTATATGTAAAGAAATTATATTTCTTTAGTTGGTACAAAACTCGTCTGCCAGTAAAACAGTGACTATATACTAATGGATTCCATAGATGACGTTTAAAGAATATCGGCCAACATAGTTGATATTTGGAGTTGACAGAATTCACTGTGCATATTGTTAACTTATTATAAAATTAGAAAAAAAAGGAATTGATAATTTAAATAATAAACTTTAAATGTCGTTTCTTTGATTTCAGGTAAGATAGTATGATTTAAGGTAAACAGTGTCATTATTATAATGTGTATGTAAATTACTAAAATAAAAGATTTTGATTTCACAGCAACACATAAGTTTGACCAATAACATAATTTACAATTCCTAATAAAATTGGCGTTATTGTCTAATAAAACGACATTTCTAGTTAAAATCAAGAAAAATGAAAAAACTACGTATTAAATTTGTTGTGTTAGGGTCAAACGTCATTAAATTAGATAAAATGAATTATAATAAGTTACTTTGTACATCTTTTATTTGTTCCTATATAATTATATATTAATGTAATTGAAATGTAAAAAATTAAGGGGGATAGAATAAGTGGCACATATGCATAAAGGCATAAAGGCACATAGGCATAAAGCAGCACATATGGGCGGAAGCATAGGAGGTGCTATTAAATTTAATAAATGAAATGACGGAAAAACAAATGTGATAAGCATAAGCTCTATTGATACACCGGACGGACGTATTTTTGAGGTTTTGAGATGAATTAAAGCCCACAAGTAAGCACACTTCTATATTGTCTTCGAACGCATTTACGAAAATCAAAAATTACCTAAAAAAACACCAAACACGCGCAGTACAATTCCTAATAAAATTTGAGATATTGTCTTATTTATATATATATTTATTTATATATATATATATATATATATTTATACATGTGTGTGTGTGTGTGTGAGTGTGTGTGCTTATGTATTTATCGAAATTAGACTTTTAACGAAAAAAAAGCTCCTTATGTGCTTTATTTCGTGCTACCGTGCTCTCTGCTTGTCACAAACTTAGAATGATTTTGTTTTATGAACTGAGGTATTTTCATCACGCGAATCATGCTTTATCTAAATCGACATTTTTAATATAGGATTACAAAATATAAAACACAGTACCGTAAAAAGCTGCAAAGCATGTCCATCTGGAGGTCCATAATACTCTAGTGACAAGGATATCACAAGTCTGAACAGGTTTTGTCATGTATTAAGTGTCAACATACACTAGTGGTAGGACTTAGTGAAAAGTTCAAATAAAATTGTAAGCAATCATTTTTATATAAAGATATAAGTATCACAAAAAATGTTGTAAAAGTAAAAAAAATATTTTCTTGCAAAGTGCTTGCTTTTCTGATTTGATAAATGTTGAAATTGTTGAGTTTAATTGATAATATTTTGTTTTTAAATTGTTGTGATTTTCTAGCTGGAATCTTTTTTAGACACACAAATTTTCTCTAAATATCTATAAAAATCATTGCAAATCATTGCACAGTATATAAAATATACGCACTAAACACAGTCTTGTTATTTAACTTTTATCTAACACAAAAGATGTTGTTGGTTATGAAAACGATTTTACCTAATATGCAATGTTTTGTGACTTATTTTTACTGCTTTTGGAGAAGTAAATATATCCTTTTGCGCATTAGTATACTTAAAAATCTTCTTAAGAAAATCACTTTAAAAAAAATTATGTTCTTTACACCTATTTTATTCGTATTTTAAATACTTAAAATAAAACTAATTTTAGATTAAATATTCCTAGGTTGTACTTAAGAAAAGATATTATATAAATGTTACGTTACATTTGTATTTTATGTTAAGTAGGTTGGGTTGAAAATAAAATTGAAATGAACCCAAATTTGACCTTTACTAAAAACCATTATATATTAAGATTCCATTTTTTCCAGTGCGAATTTGTAAATTTAATTTAAATTTTATTTTTTTTTCTCCAGTCTAAATATATCTCAGGTTTCATTAAAGTTATAGTATATACAATGTGTCCCAATATTCAACGATAAGCGGGCACCAGAGGAAAGTCCTGCTCATGACTACACAAGAAAAAAAGAAAATTTATCTCATTTTGTTTAGGAATTAGAAAAAAAAGTAAATTTTTTTGGAAAATTGAAACACCTTAAGATGTTTTTAACTATCATGACCACAATTTTTCAAATATTTTTGATTTTTCTTTTGTATCGGCAACCTAAATAGCACTGCCATCCACCACAAACATTAAAAATCCCAGAATGCTAGTAGTTTTTACACAAAAATCAATCGAAATTATTTTTTTCCCTAAAATTTTTAAAGATTTTTACTTTCAGTCCATTTTAACTCATCGTGGTGTAAAAAAAAAGTATGAACACTACTATGGCAAGTTTTTTTAAAAATTGGCGCAACTCTTCAGGATTCCAAAATGGTATAATACTCCCGAAAAACTAGCAATAAAAAAAAATTATGCATACTATTTCTAAACAAGAACCAAATATCATAAATTGTTGTTGTTGATAGTTATCAAAAAAAAAATCAGAAATATTTGAAAAATTGTGGTCATGGTAGTTAAAAACATCTTAAGGTGTTTCAATTTTCGAAAAAAATTAATTTTTTTTTTCTAACTCCTAAACAAAATGAGAAATTTTTTTTTTAAATTTTTTTCTCGTGTAGTTATGAGCAGGACCACCCTTTGGTGCCCGCTTATCGTTGAATATTGGGACACCCTGTATATTTGCGACTAATAATACATTCAATTATCCATTTTTCTCGTAGTGTACCCGTCAATTAGGACTCTGAACAATATCTTAAATTCTAGAAATGCATATAATATATACTGATAAAGTTAACTATTATGATCTTAAATGTGATTTCTTTAAATAGTCGTAATATTATTGAAGGTATTAACAATTAAGGCAATCATTTAGAGAACCTCGATTGTTTATTTTTTAATTTATAATATTTAAATATTCAAGCAGGAATCGGTACAATTTTGCCGACTCCGACTCTACAGCCCTGGTTTAAAACGATAGATTATTAACGTTATCAACCGGTCATATAAAAGTTATATTTCTGTTACATAATATTACAGATTTATTAGCACATGTGGGAATAACATTACGCCATGTGGGACGGCCCCATATGTGGAACAATACATTTAACACAAAACAAATTGTTCTATTGTTCCAATATGTGATTTTTACACTATTTTCATTTGTATTTAAAATCGTAAGAAAGGCTAGCTACAGGTTCATAAATGGGTTAAATAAATAGTTTCCGCCACAAAGCTTTTCGTTGAGGAGGTATAGGACGTTAACGTAATTGATGAGAACGTTGTGAAATTTGGAGAGTCGATACAAATAGTAAAAATACATGCTGTCTCAAAATTTTATACATCTAGGGTTCCTGGTTTTCTTTTTATACATGATTAAAAATAGTAATTTTCCATACAAATCATAAATTTTAGCTCAATTTCACCACATAATATAACTTTTAACTATGAAAAAATGGTGACACGGCTTTCAAAAACTAGGTGTATGTAAAATAATCTTTTCTGTAACTATTGCAAAAAGGAAATTATCAAAAGGATACCTATTTACGAAAATATTTAAATAAAACCTTTAAGAAACAGTAAGTGTAGGTTATAAGCCGGCAACGTTGCAAATCTCAATTTGAGCGGGAAATTCAAAATCGGAATAAATATTTTATAAAATATACCAATTTATTTGTCAAAGAACCAAATCACGCATGCGTCAACACACATAAATTTACAGCGTTGCCAAATTTATTATTTCTTTTTAAAAATATTTAATTTGAATTTAAATTGAATTAATATAAATTTGATATTAATTATAGGTTATTTTTTCATTCATTTATATGCATAAAAAAATCATTTTATCTAGCAAATAGCTAGATTCATTTTCAAAGATACAGTCCCAATATTTGCTCGTCCCTCATGTACTTCGTATTTTGCATTTCGTATTACCGAGAGATAAACTTTTTGCATTGACGGTACGTCCTGTACCTCCTTAAATTTTGAAATGCGAGTGAATGTATGAAATTGAAAAGTAAATATGTTAAATTAAGATAGGAGAAGATAGTTTAGTTGTATATATAATGTTTACTGCACAGTGCTTGCTGCTAGTGTGCATTTTGACGTATGCTAATACATTTCTGTATGAATGCCACTGGATTTGTCCCTAAAGCCGGTACCAAACGATGCAGTGAACGTTTGATTCAAATGTGTAAGTCAAATATTGGAAGATTGACATGGCAAGTTTTCTGCTACATGGTGGAACGAATGTTTGAACCGAATGATTTATTTATTTTAATAATTTGTTGATATTATTGACACTGACACTGTTTAACAAAAACTTTCAATTAAATAAATAAACTTTCAAGTATAAAACCTTCCATTGTTGGACGATTCATGCAGCAGTGCATGACATGTGGACCCGAATCCGTCGGGTATTGACAATAAACCCGAACCCGGGTATAAAACCCGACGGGTCCGAGTCCGAATGCTTTTGCTGGTGTAACTGCAAAAATAAATAAAACCCAATGTGCACCGCGCCGCTCGAATTACACAGACCAAAAATTAAAAATATTTCCTAAATATTTATTAATATACCTATAAATATTTAATATGGATAGTACCGTTAATAAACAAATAAATAATAAAATTTAGTAAAGGATTATAATTTAAAAAGAATAGTCCTAATATGATGTCGAAACGACCACAAATAAAAAGAAAAAACTAACAAAATTAAAGTAATTGAAGTAGCTATTTAAATGAAAAGAAATTCTTAGGTTTCACGTAAGCACTTCATTGTAAGCATTGGTGTAATTAACAGTTGACATTAAAAGTTTAGTTACGCAGCAAAAGCAGAATGTTGTGAGTGGTGTTATAGAGTCTGAGAATTTTGGAAAATTCAAGCAGGAGTTTACTCTTTGTAGGAATACAAAAAAAGAACGCTCAATCTAGAGAAGCTTGCAAGGTCAAATCAACTTCAACGGATAATGAAAGAACATTCTCGGTGTCTGCAAATTATTACCCCAAACTTAGATCGTCATTGGGTGATAAGTCTCTAAATGCTTTGGTATTTCTTAAATATCAGTATATTAGAGCTAGTAAAGTAAAATAAGTTGTAAAATTATGATGTAATTACTTAATTAAATGAATTTAGATTATTACTTGAAAATTTAGATGTTTTTTATAATTTTCTGATTTCGTATCCGACCCGGATCCGGTGAGTTTTAAAACCCCGAGTTTTCAGGAGCCCTACATGTTGATCAAGTGTGTAATGAGGGTAGAAAAATCACTTTTGGCGCGCGTCAAAAGACCGACAACTTCTTCCAAAGTGAACATTGGACACACGATGGAATGCTGGAACTAGCATTGACCAGACGATTCGTTTAACGTTGAAAGGTGTTTGTAGCATCGTTCGACACCGGCTTAACGGGTTACACAAAGCTGAACGAGCGCAAAAGCTCATATACTAATGTACTGGTACATCAAAGCGATGCATATAGATATTTAAATATAATTAACATAATTATATACAATCTAATTAATTATGCACTCGCTTTGAAAGTTTCAAAACTATAATTGTAAAAAAATGATAAGAAGAAATTTTTATGAATGTATGACTGTTATATATTAAACATGAAATAAAAAAAAAATAAGAAAAACTAGTCACAGAAACTGTGCCATGTTACGCGGGTTATAATCGGGGTAGTGGGAAGGGGGAGAGGAGTAAGAGATCTTCCTTCAACGAACAAAAGTTAGGTTTTTCTTAAAGTTACATCTGTAGAACGAAAAACAACAATCTTAATGATAAATTACTCTCGCAGCGCGTCGCGTTTTTAGTTGATATGCATGTATACTGTATACTATAGAATACGAGTAATCTAAATACGATATGTATATGAAGGAAGGAATACGACGACGAAGGAACCAACTGCAGAGATTTCAAGAGTTGCAAGAGTGGCGATGGCAGAAGCGCTAATGTCCAAAGTTTCAAAATAAAAATACTTTTTATTTTTAAGAAAAGTTGATTTTAACTAAGATAAAATCTAAGATAATTTATGATGACTCTACTATTAAAACTAGTAATTACGAGCATATTTATATACATATTTACTAGAGTGGGCCCGTCGCAAACGACGACTGTCTTTTGCGAGTGAATTAAATTTCATTTCAAATTTTAATTCCATTTTTAAATTGAAATATTTAACTCGTTCCATATTATAACAACAAACCATATTCCAACAACAAATAATTTTTCATATAAACTGACTAAAAAAATTTTTTCAATTTGTTCGTTATTTGACCAACTTTTTTTCAAAATTTGGGACTTTTTTTGATCTGTAAATTAGGTACCAAACTTAACTCATATATAAAATTTCAACTTTCTAGCCCTATTTTTACCCTCTGCCAAAACCGCCCCCGTGCCCCCAAATAAAATTCTTGAATTTTGGATTCTCATACGAATTGCGTATAATCGCGTGAATAAAAATATAAACAAATAAATATACACTTGGAACATTATAATATAGCATACAGTTGGAACATATATACACTTGGAACATTATAATATAGGACTATGATAATTACAGTGTTTAACTTAAATCATACTATCATACCTGAACCAAAGAAACGACATTTAAAGTTTATTATTTAAATTGTCAATTTCTTTTTATCTAAATTTATTATAACCTAACAATATGCACTAACTAACTAACAGTGAGTTCAGTCGACTCCAAATATCAACTGTGTTGGCCGTTATTCCTCGTCATCTATGGCGTTCATGAATATATGTTTTCTCTGAACGGTCACTGTTTTATCGACAGATGAGCTTTGTACCAACTAAAGAAGTATAATTTCTTTACATATACCTATATATATATATAGGTATTACCCATAATTAATGTCAAAATTTTATATATATATATATGAATATATTATATATTCATCAGCCCAAGCGAAGCGATCTATTTGCAAAAACAACTGATTTTAATATTTACTCGTAATTCAAAACTATGTAATTGGATAAAGTTCTAATATTAAAATATTTGATTAAAGTGATAATGTCATGTTGATTTGAAGGCAACAGATGTGTAATCCGATTTATCTGCATCTGTCAGGCTACCAAGTTGCACCCTAGAGACATCTAGTAGTTAATTGCAACACTAGGTCAAAAGGTATTAGTGTTCAAAACTAATCGCGCAGGAACAATGTTCATGAATCGAATTACATAAATTACATCATGAATAAATGTATTACTACGAGTACTCTACTCTACCTCGTATGATAACAGATCATATCGTAGATTGATGCGACTATGATTGCAACCTAATAAATGCGCATAATATTATTGGTGTTTCCTGTACAATGTAATACAGTATTACACAATAACAAAAACATATCACACAATAATAATAAATCCCAATATTCATATTCCCTTAACTCTCCCCGGCCTACCCTGCGTGTGTCGGTCTAGCAAATACAGCGAAAACAAATTCACTTCGTTATTTAGTATTTAGGCCGTCCGCACATGGGTCGACTGATTGCAAACCTTAGCCCGGAATCTGCTCGAACCGAATGAGAATGCAACTGTGTTGTAAGTGAGAGAACGCACGCGTATACGAGTGAGAGAACACATCCTGCACGAACGAAACTAAACTGATTTGATATTGGTCTTGAGCACGTTTGGAGCAACTATGATTCTTGGTCGCAGGGCAATTACGCTGCATGCTTTTGATGGTGACATCATGAACAGAGATGTGCGCAAATACTATTCAAAATAATTGAAATACATACAAATAACTCAGAATACGACACAATAAAATCCTCTATTATGCTATTGTTAAAAATTCTATAGAGTCACGAAACAAAGCTCGATGTGCTTCGTTTTTCGTTTTCTTTGGAAACTTCGTTGCGCGACTAGTTTGCAATCAGTCGACCCGTGTGCAGACGGCCTTAGACCCTCCGCACATGAGGCGATTGATTGCAAACCTTATCCCCGAATCTGCCCGAATCGAATGAGAATGGAACTGTGTTGTTAGTGAGCTATGCATAATGTTAAGTTATTATAAAATTAAATGAAAAGGAATTGACAATTTAAATAATAAACTTTAAATGTCGTTTCTTTATTTTCGAGTAAGATAGTATGATTTAAGTTAAACAGTGTAATTATTATAATGTGTATGTAAATTATTAAAATAAAATACTTTAATTTCAGAAACAACACATAAGTTTGATTAAAAATTTACAATTCCGAATATGTCTTATACACATATAATTTAAAAACAATTGTCTCAGTCTTAAATGTATAAAATTGACTGATGTCGAATTACTTTGAAATTGAAGAACATAACATAAATTTAAAATACCAGCAATATACTAGGGAAACGAGTGTTGTACAGATTTATTTTCAATTTAATTCAAATTTTAAATAACTTATATGGTGCAGCCTGCACCTCACAGGTTGCCAACACCGTATGAGGTCGTAGGTGATAGCACTACATTCTTTTGCTTTAAATCATTTATTTACATATCATTGTGCTTAATTCAATTTTGATTCTTATTATATCTAAACATTCTCACTCCTTCCAAGAGAAAAAAAAATATCCTTATAAAAATAAAAACAAAACTACTACTGCTACTGCTTCGCTCCTCCTCCTACTCTCCCTCCTATTTCTACTCTGCCATTCCTTCTCTTACCTTGTTCCTTTTCTCTATCTCTGTCATCCACCCCATACCTTCACTGCCTCCCTTTAATAACTGCCCAATATTCTTTTCGCTTATTATCTTTTTCTCACATGAAAATTTTGCCATCAGAAATAAGGCTATGTTCAAATAAAGAAATTTATAAAAACAATAAGAAATTTAATTACTTAAATAATCGTTCAGGAAATACAACCATTCGTGTTACAGGCTACAGGCTACAGGAAGCGACGAGGAACAAATTCTTGGTAGAACTCGGTGGCACGACGGAAAATAATGACAAATCCCGCTGCTTGATCTATAAGTATGGAGTAGAATTGTACAGTAATGCTGCCTCATTAGTTTAATTACTGCCTTACTGCCCCCACTGTCACCCCCTACACACACACACACACACTAGGGCCCCGATACATGCAATCCTTGCCCATAAAACGCAATGGTTCAAACGGTACTTGGTACTCGTCATATGTTTCAAAAATAAAAACGTAAAATATTTTCGGAAATGGTTATAAATTTGAGAGAATATAATTCCCCACAGATGTAATACTTTCATTTGTTCGTTGTTCGTTCGCCCAACTTAGACTATGACCGTGTACTATACTTAAGTACCTAAACATATGAATTATATTGCTTTATTATTTATATATTTAAATTACTAAGTATAAAACGGCCGGAAGTTTATAGTACCTCCGTGTGGTCAGGAGCCAGAACTCCAGGGTTTTCTAACAGCAGAATCGTTGGAACAGGACTCGGACCTGGATCTGGACTGGACTGGACTGGAGCGCTAAAGCACCAGCAGTGCTAAGTGTGTGGTATTCAGTGGCTGCTCCAGTTACAAAAAGGATTCATTTAAATTAATTAGATATTTTGTTCATTTTTAATTATGATATACACTGTTATATTTATGTTCTTAAAATGATACTTCTCACACTCTAGCGATACTTCAATGAGCTGCAATACAATTCATGACTGCATACAGGATAAAGGACAGCTGAGATGATACAGGTCCCTACAGACCTGCAGTATTCGGTTGTGCAAGTTGTGCATCGCACAATGGTGTCATTGCACGAAGGCGCTGCGCTGAGACAAAATATTGTCATTAGTATGAGCATTATTTATTATTTTTAATGTTTTTGCCATTAGGCACTACATTCTTCTGCCTTAAATTATTAAATTACATATCATTGTGCTTAATTACATTAGCAATCCTTATTATATCTAAACATTCTCACTCCTTCCAAAAGAAAAAAGAAAAAGAAAAACAACACATGTTTCTACTCTGCCATTCCTTCTCTTTCCTCACTCTTTTTCTCTATTCGCCATCCACCTCCTCCTTTCACTATCCCCTTTCAATAACTGCACAATATTCTTCTTTTTTCTGATATGAAAACTTAATATGCTACAGGGATTCTGTCTCTGTTCCGCACATCATGCCATCCTTTCCTCCCTATTTGCCCAGTATCTGTTTCCTTTCTCGTCGTTTTCCAATTTAAATCTTGCAATTCTTCTCATGTTTCTTGTGTCTAATTTTCGTATATTGGAGCTTTGAAGAGGGGGGGGGGGGGGCTTTAAACAGTTTGATACAAGGATATCATGCATGGTCATGTATTTTGTAATAATATGCCACGTTACAATCTGTTACAATAAGTATGTATGCTAAAAATGAAAATTAACCTAGATAAGAAATAGTCGTCCAGTGACGGCTGTATCTATGAATGACAATTAAAAATGTTGTGGTAGCTTTAACACACTATATCTTTTTAGTCTTTTAAAGTCAGACGTATGTTTATCTAGTAAATTCACAGCTAGATAGTTTGGATGATTGTTTAGTCACTGCTGATATCTTTCGCTGAATTTGTTAATTCCTTCTTTCACAGCTTTAATGCCGAAGCCATGGTAGATGAATTTGTTGCTTATGATCCATAATGGTTCTTACTGTTTTTGACTGAAATCTTTCTAGTATTACTATATGTTTTTTGTCTAAACACTAGATGCTCCCCAGAGTTCAATGCCGTAAGTCCAGACAGGTTTCAGTATCGTTTTATAAATCATTAGTTACGTTTTTCCGTGATGTGCTTTTTCCAGGTTAGGCACCGATCTAAATGCACGCTTAGATACTTAGGTATAATTTGTTCATTTAAATGTACAAGAGGACATGTGTTTCTACACAAGGTAAATGTAACATGAGTTAACTTCGTCTCGTTTGCTTTAATTCGCCACTTCATTAGCCAGTCTTGAATCTCGTCTATGTTAGCTTGTACTTGCTGTGATGCAACATCGGGACTTTCATGCACAGCCAAAATTGTTGATTCATCTGCAAAAGTTGCTGTTGTTGTCTGGCTATTAGTGGGTAGGTCTGCAGTGTACAATGTAAACAATGTTCGGCCAAGAACACTGCCTTGTGGATCTCCAGCCATTATTGGGTAAAGATGAGTAGCTTCGTCTTAACCCTGAAAGATCTGTCTTGAAGGTAAGAATAAAGTATTCTGTAGAATGAATTTAACAACCCTACGCGATCCCATGCCCGAAGACGACCACCAACAAGATGGCTGGACGACATAGTAAAGGACATCAAAACTTTGAAACTAAAAAACTGGTAAAGAGTTGAGGCAGCTAAGACCTGCTGTAGGTATATTCTTAAGAAGAAGTATAATGAATGGGACAGTGTCTTTTATTTTATGAAGCAGTCCGGCGTGCCATACTTTGTCAAACGTTTTACTAGACTAACTGTTGTTATATTATTTTTTTTTAATATTTATTTACTTATTTGCCTTGACTTTCTTTCGTCATAGCCACCATCAAACATTTTTTATACATCTTTTATAATTTATAATTTAATTTTACAAATTTCTAAATATTTCAATAATTCACTAATTAATTTTGAATCACTTAACAAAAATTTAGTATTAACAGGAAAAGTTTTAATCACATCTAATATATCACTATTCAATTTTGATCTTTCTAAACTATAATTTATGCATTCAAATATAATATGATTCAAAGTTCCTTCTTCACCACATTGACATCTATCGTCAGATTTAATATTAATTTTGTACATGTGAGCTGGAGTTTTGCAATGATTACTTTTGATTCTGATTATAGTTGATATAATTTTGCGGGTCTTATTTCTAAACCATCTCTTCTTACTTAAATTTGGATGTAACATATAATAATCTCTTCCTTTTAACTGACTTTGTTGTATGAAATCTGTGTTTCTCAAATTGAAGTTTAATTTTTTGATTATATTAAAAATTTCATATGAAGGTAATTTCACTTTCATCTCAATTTCTAAATTTATTGATTCCTTTGCCAATTTATCCGCAATTTCGTTTCCTTTTATTCCACAATGTTCTGGTATCCACATAAATTTTAAGGTATTATTCTTATTTATTATATTGAAATACATCTCTTTAATTTTGCATGTCAAAATATCATTATTTGATTTGTTATCATTAGAATTTAAATTATTTTAAATTAAATTTAATTTTAATTTAATTTACATTAAATTTAAATGTTGTTATATTAGCAACTATATTTATTAACTAATTATAATAACAGTGCAGACACGACTGCTTTAAGACAGCCCAGTTTGTTATACAAAGAAAGAGACAACACCGTATATAGTACACTCGTCTCTCATAAAATTTGTAGTGCTAATGCCGTGAACTAAAAACGATAAGGCAATGATATCACTATAAATAGATAGAGGTTTCTGCTGTATCCGTATTTAAAACAGTGGGTAGCTGAGAGATGCAGCGGAGGGAGGAAATAGTAGCCTGGTGAATGTCAAGTTATAATGTCAGAGATAAATAGTATACTGTCAATAAGGGCTTCATCAATACCGTGTGCCTGATTCGATTATTTTTTTATAATTTTTAGCATTGGCTGCTTCATTGAATTGCAGGCGGTTCACGGGCAGCATACATTTATAAAATAACCTACACTACCAACTAGTATCATTAGAGGAAGATCACAAAATGGATGACTTCTTTGTCAGTAATTAATGGATGTGCGACTTCATGACACCATTATCGATTCCGATTCCTATTCCGATTCGGTCACAAATAAACCCAATACATCTCTAAAAACACGTCATTAAGCGTTCGATTACCTCATGACGGCCTGATATACCGACACAAGTTGAAACAGGCATGTTGTGAACAGCCGACCAACTGAAGTCACGACCAGCCGTACTTTCAAAACTTAAGGACGGTCTCTACTGGTACCACAGTTTAATTTTCTTTTAAACATTTTATTAGAACACGTATAATAGTTACTATAAATATTAGTAGGTAATATAAATGTACATCCTCTGTCCCATAATAAACCGGAATGGCTATGTAAACCATAGAAGACGTAGCGATTTTTTTTAGTTTCTTTGTGATTATGTTCTGTAACGTTCTGTTCGTAAATGTCTGGTAATTTCGTTAATACTGAAGATAATGTCATGAAATTTTTGCAGATTGTTAAAGTTAACAATCTGCAAAAATTTCATGACATTATCTTCAGTATTAACGAAATTACCAGACATATATATGACAGCTGTTCAGAACGGTGGTCATCAGCTTTGGATCTCTTAAAGTGATGCATGATGTCTATCTTCAAGCTATCTATAGCCAAATGAAGGTTAAAGAATAGAAAATAGTCACAAGGAGCTAAATCGGGCAAATACAGTTAATGTTGAAGCAAAAAAAAATTATTTTTAACCTGCATTAAAAGCAAACTTTTTGGTTCTCGATATTCAGGACGAATACGACGAATTCTACTTAGCAAACGCTTCAATACTCTAAGGTAATACTTAGCATTAACCGTTGAACGTGTTGGAAGAAGTTATTTATGGATAATTCCTTGGGAATAGTAAAAAAAAATTAAGCATTTCTTGGATTTTTGACTTCATAAAACGAGATTTCCTTGTATTTTCTTAGTCTGGTGACCTGGATACCACTGGTTTCCAGCTGATATGAAAACGTCTGATCACCATCCACGATAGATTTTGAAAATATTTCATTACGTCGAGCAAATTTAATAATGTTTTGGCAATGCTCAATTCGGTACAATTTTTGATCATCTGTTAATTGATGTGTGACAAACTTTAAATTCAACGAATAAGATTAATTTCATCATATTGTCGTAGATCTTAAGCGAATCTTACCTCTTTTCTATTACCTCTTTTAAGCATGAGTTGTCGCCAAACTCTCGTAATTTGAACTATAAATAGTAAACCTTTGTTGTAATGATCGTATTAAGCAGTGAAGTACCATTTTGACCAGTATAGGTTCTTGTCAAAATCTTTAAATAATGATAATGACCATAAAATACCTCCACCAGCAGGTATCATTGACTGTACACCAGAAATATATATGAAAATTCATATTTGAATGCAACGGCAACGTACTTTTAACATAACGCTAACCCCGGACAAGCTAACCCACGAGCAGTGCAAAATAAATCAGCTTATCTCTAGCTAACGTCCTTGCTTCTATGTAATTGCAGGTTATAACTGCTGCATCTACGGAGCATGCGCAAATTGTAGCATATAAACAAAATCGCAAGGTTACATGTGAATGGGACTGGGACAATGACCGTGTCTCTGTACCCTGTACCCTGTCCCGTGTCCGAGTACCTTATGAGAATTAATCCTTGTTATTTATGCAGGGTACTTTGGTTTACGATAATATATTCGTAGACTTCTCTCGTCACTAAAGACAAGTACAGGACACAATGTTGGAGACTTCTATTGGTTCTAGATATTAGACAGCTTTGTTTATATAAACTTTGCTTAAGAAGTTTTAAAAGATCAATTACTCGCGATTGCTTGAACTTCTATTTCATATGTACTATACTGTTTGGAGCACCAAAATAAAACAAGGAATTTAGATGAAAATGATGCAAATTTTTATTGTATTAAGAAAGAGTAAGGTTTGGCAATTATGAATGAAAAATGATATCGGACAATTGTACACCACGAACAAGCTGAATGATGTCTATTCTTTTATCAAAATTTTCAATCACTTTTTGGCAAAATGGCGGGTCTATTTCGCAAATAGCGTCATGGATTTTGAGTTTTAACTGCAGTTTGAGGTTTGAGTTTGAGGCTGCAATCTGTTTTTAACATAATCCCACAAAAATAATCCAGTGGTGTTAAATCTCATGATCGGGCCGGCCATTTAACAGCTGAATTTCGTGAAATTATGCGATCGGGAAATTAGGTTTGCAATAAATTTATTGTTTCGTTGGCTGTGTGACTTGAGGCACCGTCTTGTTGAAACCACATGTCAGTGATATCCATATCATGATTAATAAGCCAAAATTGAGTCGTTAACATCTCTCGATAGCGTAATCCATTGACAGTAACCGCATTTCCAGTGGTCGGTCGGCTTCAATTCTTGCATCAGTTGCACCTTATAAGGCTTCAAAGTCAAATCATTACGCAAAATTCACCATGTAGTCGTTTTGGATAACTCCAATTGTTGAGAACCTTGAGGAATTGAAAAATTCGGATCTTCTTCAACACTGTGGCTCACGGCTGCGATGTTTTCACTTAAACATGCATTAGTGTTGGCCCATTATGTACCGAGCCCGGGCGAATTCATCGACCAAATTCTTAATAGCGGTCTCAGAAAGACGATTATGTTGACCGAAAATATCACGAATGTTACCAAATGTAACTTTTACAGATCCTGCTTTACAAGTCCTGTAATTTTGTACGTTATACTTGGACCGTGAGGTGCCCTAACCTCAAACTATTTTTAGAGTAAAATTTAATTTTATTTAAGAATTTTAATGTTTCCTTTTTAAAAACAAGTCTATAGTTGAGGCAATAAATATATTGTCTGAAGGATAAAAAAGTGCTGTTGCCTTGCGGGTTGCGATAAATAATTGGATGCAAACAAGAAGTATTACTTTACAATATCAACAAATATTAGGTTGCAATAATGGAGTGCCAGGGCCGAACTATGAGAAACCCGAATGTGTGAATAACACGTGTCAAACAAATTAACACTGGATAGAACATTTTCTGGAAGGAATTTTATTTGCACGGTGTCAAGACGGCACTGCCTGTTTTCATAATAGTGTATAACAAATAACAAAGAAGATGACAATTGCTTTTGCTTTCGTCAAACCGATATGTAGATCCTACAAACACGCGTATGTAGTAAATTGTATATTTCCATTAAAAAGTAATTATGGAAATTTAATCAAATAATCTATGAACATAGGGGAGTCGATGTGTGCAGTGTGCGTGAGTTCAAGCTGTGTCAAATTTAACGTCGCCGTCCAAATACGCGTACACCTGTACCCCTCCCTCGACCACCCACGTATCCCTCATTCCGCACAGTACACTGGCGCTACCCTGCCTCAGCCCCTGCTGCTCTGATTATCATAAATTAATAATTTAAAGAGATTTATTGCAACAAATAAAAAGGATAACGTGAATATCGTATATTTGTAAACTTTCGTACGTACTGTGTATTATTTATGAAGCTTCTGATCCTGTTCTCTTTTGTTAATATGAGGGTGTTATCAATGAATTGATTTTCAAAAAATAACAAAACTATTTCAGCAATAACATTAGCTTGTATTTATAAAAGTGATTTAAATGTGGGAAAAGGTCATAAATTATTTTTAACCTGTCGGCGTACCTATTGCCATGTCTTGTCACATATTAGGGCTCCTTCTATTTTGACGTACCGCATTAGAAAGAGAAATTATTATTTTAATTTGGGAATGTTTTTTTCTGTTTTTGGAGGTTGAATTTTAGATTAAATGTGACGTCATAAGGTTATGACTCATCCCTCCACCCCGTCTCTTTAACACTTTGCGTGTGACGTAATTAATGGATGACATCTAATGCCGGTTTTCATCAAAGAGAGAAAACAACAAAACACTAACAAAAACTGTTTTTCTGAACAAAAACACCAATGTTTTGTAAAAACTGAACAGTTGTTAAAACATTTTTGTCTTTAAAAACTGTTTCAGTAAACAAATAACATTCCCATATGGAGTCGGTTAGATCAAGGGAAAACACGTTTATTGTTAATTTTTAGTCCGGTTGGTTTGATAATTTGACTTACTTGGTTCAACTATATGTTGGAATATGGTATTTTTCTTGGCGTTTTAGGTCCTACCAAATTAATTAACAGTTCAAAATCAGTTCTTGACATTCTTGTAAAGTTGTGAAATGAGGATCTCAATTCTCCATCTAACCCAATGTCGTCAGTATTTAAACCATGCCATAATTCTTCTGTGCCATAATAAACTCTCCTATTCCATAGAGAACTGACCAAATATCTACTTTTTTTTCTAATTGGTTTGTCATTTGTTAAAAATAACCGCATTTAATTATAAAATCATCGTCGTCGGACATTTTAATGGGACACACAGAAAAACACTAGAAACGAAATCAGTCTGTTCAATCAGTTTTCGAAAAACAGAACTGTTTTAAAATAAAACAATACATGTTCTTGTTTTGTTTTTTGAAAACAAAACTTTCTCTTATAAAGTGGCATAAAAATGAATGGAACATCAAACACTACGAACGAAAAGTGTTTGTACCCCATATTTATTTGTAATTGCAGATTCGTAAAATGTACAGTATCATGGTAGGATTATTGAATTTCTGAGTTTTTCCGTTTGTATATTAGCAGCGACCGGTCATAAATGCGCGGAAAAATGTAATATGTATGGTCGAGTACGCGTTCGAATTAAACTCAATTGAAGTTCATTGACCTTAAGCAACGATATACGAGTATATTTTAGATCCACTACGGGTGAGCTTTCCTTCTGGTGTACTCATAGTGCTACGCCAGGTCGCTGGTGCTGCCCTCACGGACCCTCACTAGCAGTTAGGCGTTAGGCGTTAGGAGTTAGTTACCCTCACTAGTTAGCTATCCATTGCATGGCATAACAAGTTATGACTATGGGAACTCCGAACTCAGAACTCGAGAACTACATACTACATACTCATACATGGATTTACAAAACCAGGGTGTGTCATTTTAGTTCATGTTGTATGCGCAGTACTCATTAGTCATTATGTGTATTTGTAGTGGTATTTATTTATTGTATAGGCGAACTACTAAATAACATACATTTTTAACTGATTGCTTTATTAATAAATAGTATGGCTTCCACTAAACGATCTCAATAGTAGCTAGCTAAATTATACAGAATTCTTTTTAAATAATGAAACAGTTGCGGACTGTATGTATTAGGCCGGCACCAAATGATGCGGTGAACGTTTGCCTCCAACGTGTGAGTCAAATATTGAAAGATTGACATGGCAAGTTTTCTGCTACACGGTGGAACGAATGTTTGATCCCAATGTTTTATTTATTTTTTTAATTTGTTGAAATTATTAATTAACATTGATACTGACATTGTTTACCAAAGACCTTCAAGTAAATAAAGAAACCTTCAAGTATAAAACCTTCCTTTGTTGGATGATTCGTGGAACAGTGCATGACATGTGGATCAAGTGTGTTGTAGCGATAGAAAAATCGCTTTGACGTTAACCATCTGACATTGGACACACTTACTTCCAGCATCGACCACACGATGCGTCCAACCATCAAGAGTTCAACGTTGGAAGGTGTTAGTAGCATCGTTTGGTAGTGGCATTACACACAGCAGCATCTAAATGATTTATATGTACACAATGACAGTACTTCGCACTGATCTATACGTGTCGGCATCAATGTGTGCGTAGAGACTAGGGATGAAACGAAGGTTCGACTCCAATTCCGGAAAGTCGGAACTTTTGATTGATATTACATCTCCGACTCCGATTTCGGTTCCGATACTGTTAAATCGGAGGTTATAATCGGAGGTCGATCGAAATCAGCATGTAGGCACTGTTAGCGATATAGCGCTTTTGGGCTCTCAGAACAACCCTGGTACAACTCTTGCACTGCTTCAGCCTTATCTTAACATAAACAACTCTGGAATGCGTATAAGGCTCCGCATTCGAGAATGATGTTAGTATTAATTTGTTCTATTTAACCTGTCCTTAACAGTCTTAACACTAACACTGACTACTCCTCCGATTCCGGTTCTGATTCCGACAAACCAAATTTATAAATTCCAATTCCGACTTTGGTTCCGATAAAATCACCTCCGTAACATCCCTACTAGAGAGTTTTTTGCAGATTTAATTTTCATGAGAATAACATGATTTAACCGCATAGATCTATGTTTGAGCATAACCCCAAAAACATGCTTTAGCATCCTATTCCTAAAATTAATCTATTAAAATAATCTATTGGTATAATAACAAATCTAAGAAATCGTGTGCCATCTTAGTTAGACGTTCCTCAATGCCTTTTTAATTCTACTATCCTTGCCTAGGTAGAAAATTGTCTTGTAGAGCAGGTTCATACTTGTTAGCTTACTACCCGTTATTTAAAGGGCTAATTGCGTTACATATTCTATCTGGGTAATTTTGACAAATAATTCTGCATATGCAACCACTTTATTTACTGCTATCTTGGCCGTTGGGAACACTATCAATGAAGCCATAATAAAACTTCAAAGAGCAGTGGACAAGGTCAGCTCTTGGACAAAAGTGCGGCGAATTAAACTAAATGAGTCTAAATAAACAAACGTAAATTTCACATACCAAAAGAAAAACTAAAAATCTGCTCATACTCATAAACGCAATCCGTCATGCGAATGAATCAAAATATCTAGGAATGACGCTTGATGCTAAATTAAGGTGGAAAACGCATGTCAACTTAAAATACAGGAATATGTATTGGCTAATTGGGCGACGCTCTGAACTAAACATTGAAAACAAGCTGCTTATATATAAAGCCAGTGCGGACGTATAAAGTGCAAGTTCTGGGGTTGCACCAAGAAGTCGAACATTAAAGAAACATAAACGTTCCAAAATAAAGTTCTGCGAATAATAGTTAATGCACCGTGGTATATCCTTAATGACGACATACATAGAGACCTGAAGATTAACACAGTCGGAGAAGAAATCAAAACTCTAGCAGCGAAACACAATTTGAGACTTCGTAACCACGAAAACATCGCCGTGACGCAAATGTTACTTGATAGTAATGATGCTCAAAGACTTCGCAGGACTAAATCCTCGGACATAGTAACCTAATCATGTAGAATTGTTCATTGGAGCAATCTGTACAGCACTGTGTAATTATTGAAATGTAAGCTATTTACTAGACAAGTGTATCTATACTTAGTTGCAGTATTACAGAAAAATAAAAAAAAAAAATTTAAACTATAATTAACATCACTTTCTATATAATATCTAACAGGCTGCTTACTACAGTCAAATACATATTGCCCTTTCTATATTGTGTAATAATGTAATATTGTTCCATTGTGTAATAATTGCGGTGTTACTTATTTCCCCATGTTTTACCGACTGGCTTAGCTGCAATGTACGAGTATAACATGAAATTATTTGGGTGAGGTCAGTTTTCTCTGTAGTACGAGTACGCTGCGTAGTCACGTGCTGAGGAGTACGGCTACGGGCTACGGGCTACGGACTGCGCCATGGCGGTCTCCCTCAGATATCGAAGCTCATGATTTCTATATTCTCGGTATGAACCAATAATACTCTATTTGTATACTCGTACTTCATTATAAATATCCCGTAATGAAAATAAACATACGGGATCCATATTCATTGAAAAAACTTTTTAACGAGATTGAAATTATTCGAAATATCTTCGTTTATAATTTTAAATTACATATTTACTTATTATTATTATTTTATTTGATTTATTTAATGTCGTCTAATTTCCGATTCTTAGTCTTATCACGGACCTCCTACTATGTTAACAATGGTGTGTGTGGTGGACCATATATGTTTACTACCTAATAAGATTTTATATGTACATAATCAGTTTAATTTTATAACAATCCTTTATCCTTTTTCCTTCTATATTATAATGTTTTAATTATAATGTTCCATGTGTATGTTTATATTCTTATTTTCTTATATGTTTGGTACGAATTTTGTAAGGGAGCTTGAAAATGGCAACGCGCATTTTCTTGAAAATTGTCTATTTTAAAAAGAAAACATTCTATGACGTTTTCCCTGAATTTCCTAGAAACCTGTAATTTTGGAAGAACTGGAAAAAAGGGCACTTTTTGCTCTACAACTGTTAATCCGTAAAAGACCGTAGTTGTAATTTTGTATGTCAGAGGGGAACTTTGGAGAATGTTCAAATTTGATTCAATTTGTTCAAAAAGTTGGTCTAATAACGAACAAATTTGTAATATTAAAAGAAATGTATATTTTGTTGATTGAAAAGAGGTATATTTTTTTTAGTCAGTTTATATGAAAAATTATTTTAATATTGAACGAGTTTAATATTTCAATTTGAAAATAGAATTAAAATGTCAAATAAAATTACGAATTGTTTTATTGAATTCAAGTCATACACACTAAAACGACGTCGCTTCATGACGAGGGTACCATGATATTCGCCTCATACTAATATTCCAGATTATTTAATATTTAATAAGCACCTTACTTGTTTTTTTTTAATTATTAATAAGTTAAATTAAGTTTTACTCTTACTCGGACTTCAAACATTTCTAAAGCACAACATATCCTAGAGATCCTTATAAAAATATTCAGAAAAATAACACTCTTGGAGTTCCACTAGAAAATTGATTGTAAGCTACTGAGATATGACATATGCTCACTCGCTCCCTGCTTTTACGAAAAAGAAACATACAAAGAAGCAATAAAAAAAATGTAATTTGTTCCGAGTTTAGAACCTTATTTGTATCAAAGAAGTGAATCAAAGTTAAAGGATGTAGAAGGATTCAGTGTATTACGCATAAAACTACAGTAAAGGAACATGGAAAATGACATTATCATCCACTTCCCTTTTAAAATCCCTAAGTACCTACGCTCTGCGGAGTCCTTATTCAATTGCATCAGTAGATCCATACGAAAAAATCTCTGTAGTAATAATAAATTATTTTACGTATGACGGAAATACGTTCCTTTTTATTTATAGATATATATGTAAAGAAATAATATTTCTTTAGTTGGTACAAAGTTTGCCTGTCGTAAAACAGTGACCATATACTCATGGACTCCATAGATGACGTTTGAGAAATAGCGGCCAACATCGCTGATATTTGGAGTGGACAGAACTTTTTGTGCATATTCTTAAGTTATGATAAAATTAGATAAAAAGGTATTGAAAATTTAAACAATAAACTTTAAATGCCGGTTCTTTGATTTCAGGTATGATAATATGATTTAAGTTAAACAGTGTAATTATTATAATGTGTATGTAAATTACTAAAATAAAAGGCTTTGATTTCAGAGCAACACATAAGTTTGAATAAAAATGTACAATTCGTAATAAAATTAGAGATATTGTCTGATATATATATATATATATATATATATATATATATATATATATATATATATATATATATATATATATATATAATACGCGTAATAGTACGCGTCCACAGACCAGCATGGAAAGCATTTAACATATTCTGATTAATGAAAGTAAACGTATGCAGCGGTATCTTCTATAAATGAATTTGCTGACGCCTCATGACACCCCTTTGCCTGGTTGGGTTCTAACTGGGTTTACAAAAAAAATTTATAGATGTGCTATTGGCGCTACTTGTATGACTAGATTATTTTAGAGGCTACCATATAAAAGCTTATGGGTTGCATTTCTAAGTAGGCGTGGGGTAACGCACTTTCCTTCTGTAACTTTCGCCCCAGATTTCGATCAGAAACACCTTCGAAACGGACACGCTTGTATCGCACAAATGTCGATTCAGATAATAGGTCATGTCTGAGAATATTCTATTCGAATTTTATACGCTTCGGATCCATATTGTTTGAGAACTAAGATAGATTCATCGACTGGTTCAATTTCACTTAATGCTCACTTTCATCAAATCTCGGTCCTTTTCTCAGGTTGACGCTACTAACACCTACACTCAACGATATTTTTGCGGCAACTAAGCCTAAAATATCTTCAAACAATCACATTGTAAATAATTTATATTCCCTTAAAAGATTCGTTTTCGTTCGGCTACAAAATGTTGTAAAAGGCAAAATTATAAAATAAAACATTTAACAGATGTTTACCAGATTTTATATTTCGTAATTGTACGACCCAACCTTTTTTGTAAAAAAAAGTTTAAACGTTTATGTTGCTGTTAGGTTATTTTTCTAGCAATATTTTTTTGAAATAACTAAGTCTCGTTGAAACTCTCTAGTCTCGCCATATGTGGTATCGGTATCGTCTGAATAGTTTTCAGAAAAGTCTCGCGCTCGTGTGATGCCCTACTGATCTACTGTGAAATTAAATTACAGTAGGCGTCCTCTTTTTACAGTGCCACACTCGATGCGACCGCATCTCTTACATTTGTATCAATATGCTAATTTAAGAAAAACATTTAGAATTAGAATTTAATGATCTCCATTGACAATCTCGTTCGCCAGTTAATGTTTTTGCTTAAGCCACTTAAGGAAAGTACTCTGCTTCCTGGAAGTACATCGAAACAAAAACTCAAGCAACAATAATTGCAGTAAATACTCGTATAAAGTTGTGATGAATACGAAAAACAATTGCACTTCCAAAACGAATATTAAATGAATTATTTATCGCTGTCTTTAGCTAAAAGTTAGTGGCTTTGGTTGTTTCTCGATTTCCCCGACTTGTATTAACTACATACGAGTATAATGATGTTATGTAACAACTAAATCATTTACTATTTGGAGACAAGTAAAGTTTTAATGTAATAAAGCGTTCCGTCAGCTTGCTGTTATCGTTGGTGATGGTGATGGTGATGGTGACGGTGACGGCGTCGGTGTTGGCGTCGCGAAGATGGACCGATGCCGATGTCTCGTGCCGGCGCGGCTGCACGACTAGCGCAGAGAACGGAGGAATTTCTTTGTCTTACATTCTTGTACTAGTTGGTAGTAAACAGGTTTCGAAGTTCATTTACTTTAAATATTGAAATATGCAAACACTTGAAATAGTAGTAAGAGTCGAGAATACAAGGGGTTTATTATTTTTCATGGTCTAATGAGAACTGACTGCAATTATAACAAATAGTTAGTACACTTTCTTGTGTTATGTTTCGTTAAGGTATTCGAAAGATTCAAACAAGTTATCGTGATGCTGATTGTATTTCCTTCATATATATACGGACATAGAATGCTGGACCTGAAAGTGTATCCAAAATGTGTGCGAGAGAGAAAGGTATATGTTCCCATTTGTTCTCTATGCCCATGCGTCGAAAGTGACAGTTGTCAAGTCAGAGCTGTCTAGATATAATACGTGACAGTTGTTAAATATGACATTATATTGATGTAGAATAATGTAGATTTGTACAAATATATATATACACTATATATAAATATACCTAAAAACGTGAGCTCTGTCCACTTCAAATATAAACTGTGTTGGCCGTTACCCGTACAGCAGCATCTATGGCGTTCATGAGTATATGTTTTCACTGTTTTTTCCGACAGACGAACTTTGTACCAACTAAAGAAACATAATTTCTTTACATATTTAATATTTACTATATCTTAATAGAATATTAATATTTATTATATCTAGACAGTTGTCACTTTCGACGCATGCGCATAGAGAACAAATAGGAACATATACCTTTCTCTCTCGCACATATTTTGGACAAACGTTTAATCTGTAGGAAATATAAGCTATTCACACTCCATATATATATATGCTCTAAGCCCATCTGTCAGTTGACACGACAATTCGCTTGTTTCACTTGACAATTTATTATCCAACGTAGATTAGTAAATATTAATCCCAAACAACAGAATATTAAGTAAAAAAAATTCAAAATAAGTCCATAAGATCCATCTGACAAAATCTTCGTTTCTTCGTTTCTTTGTTTCTTTCCTTCTTATTATAAGTAAACAGATAAACGTGAAATTCAGTTAATATTTTCATTTCTCTAAAGTCTAGAGCTATAAATAATAAGTTGAGACTCATTTAGTATGCTAATTGTTTTTTAATCGTCGGATTTGGTGCATTCGTTGTACAGTTAAAAGGCTTAGCAGGTGCCTCAAGCATAACACTGTATAATTATATATTGTCGTAAAGTCCTAGTGTAACCACGCCTAAAGCTCTCAGTCTACCCTACCCCCTACTCCTATTTTAAATACTCCCAGTTCCCCGCCTAAAAGGGGAAGCATATGACCTCCCGGTTGACGTTGTATAGTAGGAAATACAACACTTACTGTGAGTCCTACGAAGAAGGATGAGAAGGGGTCAAGTGGTTAGAATTGTAGGTTTTACCGGGGGTTAAAGGGTGTTTGGATATAGTCACAAAAACAGGGTGGTGATGGGTTGTAGAGTTTTGTATATTAGAAGTGGAAACGATGGAATAAGCAGGCCCGGCTATTAAACACAGAACGCAAAAGAAAAACTAACAAGTCTGGTATTTAAGAAATAAATAAATAACTCTTTATTAAGTTAGGTATTGTCAGATGATGTACAGATATACAGACATACAAGTACAGCGCGTGTGCGCTGGGGGCTGGGCACTGTGCGAGTCAAACATTTACAATGTTTTAAATTTAATTCTATTTAATTGTTGTATCTTATTACACTATGTAATTAGATACATTCAGAACTCTATTTTCAGTATTTATATTTTTAACTATAAAGCAAGCGTATATTATACATAATGCAAGTATATTTCAGAAAGACTAAATAGGGTCTAAAAAATAAGTAGCCATTCTTCGGTGTGAGATGTACTAAGTCGTAGTCTAGGACGTAAGTCATAACTGAGCACTGAAAACAAACTCCTGCTTTACAAATCCATACTTAAACTAATATGGTCATATGGTATTCAACTATGGGGTACTGCATCTACCTCTAATATTGAAATAATCCAAAGATTTCAGTCCAAAATGCTAAAGATTTTCACAAATGCACCATGGTTTGTACATAATCACATAATACATCGGGATCTGGATATACCCACAGTTAATGAAGAAATAGTGCTTAGAATCAAAGCACACAAAGAAAAAATAATTGGACATCCAAACAATTTGGCCAGCTGTCTAATGTCCAATAATTCGGCAGTACGCAGAATAAAAAAGAAAGTACCTCAAGACTAAACAGAATCTAGGATCTATTAAAATTGAGGGATAAGTCGATGGGCACATTCCGCGCAGGACACTTTATTTACATACCTATCACTGAATGTCCTCTAAGCAGAACAGATTGTAATAATCTTTAGTAAACAAATAAAAAAAAAATCTTCGGTGTGGAAAACTCAAGGAAAGACAGATGTAGATACACATGAAGGACTCATGGTAAAGAATAGGAAGAAGAAGAGTGGGGATCAGGAAGGAAGAGTAGGGAGAGTAGTAAGGGGAATTGGCAGAAATCGGCGTTCTATAATAATTAGAAACCGATGCCAGTTCATACGAGTGTATTCCAAATTAGTTACGATGCATTGAACACCGTAATTGACTAAGTACCGACTTCTACATAGTTAAATTAAATGCAGGAAGATTGGAAAATAATTTACTTCTATTTCTTTAACGTATATGTATTCCTAAATTCATATAGGTAGATGTATATGGGAATAAACCGTAAACGAGCAATTTATGATTCAATGCACACAAAGTGCAATCAACTGTTTAGAAAAACGTTTTATAATTCAATATTTTAATTATTGGATTTTCCTATAATTATTTAATTGTTTTCAGGTTGTTTTATAAAAGCTCCACTCGATTCGTCCTTGACCGTTTGTGTGGCGAAAATGTTCAAAATGTGGTAGGTATTTTTGAAAAAATACTGGCTAATACTCTATTATTATAGTATGAAATACAATACGCAGAATAAACAAATAGAGCCAGCAAATAATACAACTATCATTTGCAAACACTATCATTGCAGTATAAGATTAAAGCTTGACAATAATGCCGCTACCAAGCGATGCTACGAACACCTTCCAACGTTGGACGCTTGATGGTGGAACGCATCGAGTGGCTGTGTCCAATGCCATGTGTCCAACGTTCGCGGGTCAAAAGGGATTTTTATATCCCCACCACACACTTGATCCATATATCATGCACTGCTGCACGAATCGTCTAACAAAGGAAGGTTTTATACTTGAAAGTTTATTTATTTACTTGAAAGTTTTTGCTAAACAGTGTCAATAATATCAACAAATTAATAAAATAAATAAATCATTTGGATCAAACATTCGTTCCACCGTATAGTAGGAACCTTGCCATGCCAATATTTCAATATTTGACACACACCTTGAAGGTAAACATTTGAAATAATCACCGCATCGTTTGGTGCCGGCTTAACGAAGATGCAAAACCATATAAGAACTGCCATCTTTACATAAAGATAAGATTACTTTAGATAAAGATACAGTATAAGTACTGTATGAAACTATCAAACCATCAAACTATCAAAGGATGAGTCTCTAATAGATCTCTGACCACGCTATTCGCTACTCTGTTATACCAACAATTATATACCATTATATTTTGAAAGGAATGGAATGCGACAGAGGAGGCAGAGAGAAGGAAAGAAGATGGCACAGGTGTGGAAGAGGAGTTAAGGAGAAGAGACAAGGAAATACAACAACAGGAAAGAATAGAAAAAATTGAAAAGAGCGAATATAACAAAAGATATAAGAGGATTTGGGAGAGAAAATTACTAGAATACTTAAAAGAAAAAATCACAAGAATCATGAGAAGAATTGCAAGAATTATATTGGGAAACGAGGAGAAAGGAAACAGATACTGAGCAAATTGACAAGAAAAGATGTGCAGGGTGTGCGAAACGGAGATAGAAACACTGGAAAGAAAAAGGTAAAAAGCGAAAAGAATATTGTGCAGTTATTAAAGTGAGGCAATGAAGGGAGAGGTGGATGGGAAAGGGCAAATAGACTGGAAAAGATGTGCAGGGTGTGCGGAACGGAGATAGAAACACTGGAAAGAAAAAGGTAAAAAGCGAAAAGAATATTGTGCAGTTATTAAAGGGAGGCAATGAAGGGAGAGGTGGATGGCGGTGGTGGTGGATAGGAGATAGGGAAAGGAAGCGAGGAAAAAGAAGGAATGGCAGAGTAGAAACAGAAGGGAGAGTAGCAAGAGGAGTGATGCGGTAGGAGTTTAAATTTACATGTTTTGTTTTTATTTTTAGTTTTTCTTTTGGAAGGAGTGAGAATGTTAAGATATAATAACGATCACGAATGTAATTACGCCCAATGATATGGTGACTGAATGAGTTAAGGCAGAATCAATAAAATTAACTTGTATTTAAAATAATAAAGTTTTTTTGTGTTAAGTACATTCCCCAAACATATCTAGCGGTTATTTAGCAGATATTATTTGTCACTTAGAATGGTCATGCGTTTACCTTTCATTTATATTAATAATTAATATCTGGTTCACGCGAAGCCTGGTTTTATCAGTTTAACAGTTGAAAATATAATTCTAATTTCAAAACTTTTACAATTTTAAATACAACGCTGAATTTTAAAAATAGATTTCTTTAGAAAGGGAACAATGCAAGTTAGGGTTATACTTTTGTAACTTGCTAACTAGTACACCGCAGTACCGCCAGTCTGACTTAAAACTAAATTACATTAAAAGTATGTAAAACAGAAACAATATAATTTGCATATTATTTTTGTACTTCACGTATAACACTTTCCCAACATTATAGTTTACAACACAATGTACAAATATAGTACATTTATGGACTGACTGGTTCACCCCCCTGATCCCCTGATTCGTGTCCACAACAATTCACATATTATTGAGTTACTGTTGGCAGCCGCTGGCCAGTGGTGTAGTCTACACTCGACACTCTACACTGTACAGTGCTTAACATACTGGTACACATTTCCTAACCACAGCACGAATATTGTAAACCACATTCAGCCACAGGGTGTCCTACAACAATGCATTATGTGTGGTTGTGACATTGACAGAAACGCGTCAATAATTAGCCCGAATGTTACTATGAGTTACTCGGTGGACCAATGGGAAATTAATGTCAGCTCTTGGATGTCGGAACAAAAACCAGTAGACTCTTAATGCCCATCTATTAAGGGGAAGGTATCGATAACGTGAAATAGCATCCTTTTTTAGAAATATTCTTGAAAAGATCCAACTACTGCATTCCTCAATCTTTCGATAGAATAGTTCTTTAAATCGTTATTGCAATCATTCTATTAATTCATACATTTAGGTTGTCTGCACACGGGTCGTCTGATTGCAAACTCGAAGTTTCCAACGAAAACGAAAAACGAGCCATGTCGACCCGTGTTTCGTGACTCTATAAAATTTTTAACAATAGCATTATAGGGGACTTTATTGTGTCGTATTGTGAAGTATTTGTATGTGTGTATGTATTTAAATACATTTCAAAAGTATTTGTATACATCTCTGCTCATGATGTTCACCATCAAAAACATGCAACTTAATTGTCTTGCGACCTAGAAACAGTCGCTCAAAACCAATTTCAAATCAGTTTTGTGTCATTCGGACGGCCTTAGGCCCTCCGCACACGAGTCGTCTGATTGCAAACTAGTCGAGCCGTGCTTCGTGACTATATAATTTTTAACAATAGCATAATAGGGGATTTTGTTGTGTCGTATTTGTATGTATGTATGTGTTTAAATACTTTTGATTAGGATTTGTGCACATCTCTGCTCATGATGTCACCATCAAAAGCATGCAACCAAGCATGCCCTGCGACCGAGAAACAGAGTCACTAAAAACGTACTCAAAACCAGTTTAGTTTCGTTCGTGCAGATTTTTCACAAATAAAAAAGAAATATTAAAAAAAACGCATTATGTATCAAGTTCTTGTCCTGGTTCAGAGAAATCGTAGATCCATTACTGGTGGCTAATCTTGAATCTTATGAAACAACGACTCCGTATTCTATGAACTTCAGAGCTTAATATTTATTTAAATAACACTCTAAAAAAAGAAATAAAAACGGTTAATGAATTTAAATCATGATCTCGCATTTTATAAATTATATCATGTTATTTTTAAAATGATATTTAAATAATTTAAAAGCTGTTTATACTCCGCCTTATCCTTTACAAGGATCCTTCGAAAGGAAAAAATAGTCAAAAGGCGGATCCAAACATTTCAAAAATATATTCACCCGAAGAAGGGATTTCGAATAAGACATATTCCAAGTTATAAATATTTATTACCAGAGCGAGGAGCGAGGAGTGAACAGCGAACAGCGACAGCATTATCACTGTCTCAGTGTATCACGGTCTGCGTTTTAAATATATTATTATTTATCTTATTGTGTGTTTATAACCGTTGAATAATAAATATTTTCGTATAAAGGCTACTTTGTCATATACGCGTGGGCGTGCGTTTAACGTTTAAGATCCCCTAAACCCTAAATTCAACGCGCCCCGACTCCGACCACGACCCCGGACGCTACCCCATTTAATAAAACTTGTATATAATTTCTTATAGTTAAATTTATCTTATTATGTTATTTGCATTGTCGCTTTCTTTTATGAGCTGTAACCACAGTCGTTCGGTAGAGCTTTGTATTATGGTGAAGGTGGCCCATGCAAATTTAAGGTTTAGGACTAGATTCCACTGCGGAATAATTCGGCGGTTTTCTTTTCTGTACACTAAAACTTACCTAGCACACACAACAACAAGCTTGGCTCGGACAAGAACTGGTTTGATACTGTTCTATATTATATGTTTACGCGAACCGTATGGTGGCTCGAAAACGGCTCCGCGCATTTTCTTTAAAATTGTCTATATCGTAGAGAAAATTTTTTTAAGACTTTTGGCGTCCTCCAATTTTCTCTTGAATTTCTTGGAAAAACTAAAAAATATTTTTTGCTCTATAGCTTTTAATTCGTAAAAGATAGAAAGTCGAAATTTGCTATGTGTATTACGGTGTTCAATGCTAACATATTTTAAAAATTAGAAATAAAAAAATAGGAAAAGGAAGAGGAAATAGGAAGACAGTTGAGAAAATTAGGGGGCCCGGTAGGAAACTTTGGAAAAAACTCAAATTTTAGATTACATAATGAAATGGAATTACATTTTGAAATGAAATTCAATTCACACACAAAAGACAGTCGTCGCTTGTGACAGGGGTAAACTCAAGTAGTTACATATTTTGTCTTAAAAATATATATATATTTATGTATTTTAAATGCATCATTTTTGAATAGTTATTAGCACTTTAACCAATGTACTCGTATACATTTTATTTCACAAAACATTTTGCATTACATAATATGTATATAATTCTTTATTAACTATGTTATACTATAATTTAGATTTTACATTTCATTTTACATTAATCATAATTTCTTCAATAACTTCACTGTTCATCTTCCAATATTCTTTTTCCTTGTATCTCATTTTTTATTTTTCGTTATAAGGGGTTCATTTTACTTTAATCCAACAATAACTGCACTATGATCTGACATAAGAATCGCCTCTAGATGTCTCTTATTAGATTCCTCGTTGCTTTCTTAAACATGCATATACTCTGTCTAATCCTATACCAATTTCTTTTTTTATAACCAAACCCAGAAAATAGAATTCTGGTCCGGGGATGGAACCCGAAAACACATCACTCTAACGTGAAGCATCAATGCTCTCACCCACTGTGTCGTCATATTTTGTCTTGTTAATGCATGTTCAAAGAGATGCACCAAGCACAGCATATGGATTTTGCAGGATTAACTCCGTATTGCATATGTCCACATTCCACTGTATGTTCTACAAAAAGAGAAATGAGGAAACAACCTATCTGAGCCGAGGTGAATTTTGTAGAAATCTACAGATTTCTTTTATCCACGGAGAATTTAAACCGGTGGTGTGTGCATGTTCATATGATTCCATGTATTACAGAAATCGCGTTTTTTCCGTGCGAAATTATTTCTCAGTGGGATCTAGGCCTTACCATCTCTACGACTAAGTACGTAATAATTTCACATGTTCGTTTATTTCGATATAAGCGGAATAATCCTGTTGTTATCTTGAACGGCAAGAAGTAATATACTTGTTTTAAATATGCTTATAATATATTACTTGTTTGTTTCACATTCTGTACTGACTTTCAACTGTTACACTGGTTTTTAATAATCATAAAGTTAATGACGAAAGCAAACAATAGATTTGATGCAAATCGCCCGCAGACACTAACCGAATTGAATAGAATACCGAACAAAATGATAAATAATTCAAAATATGTTATTAAATAGACAATTATTATTTGTAACATAAACATTTTAAATAGTAATTAATAGTAAATTAATTAATAATAAAACGATAATGTAACCGAGCTATAATAAGCAATTTGGTTTAATGATTTATTAATTAAAAATTTGATGTAAATTAAACCAAATAAACAACGCAGTTACAGCTAATGCTCGTACATTATATTTCTTTTATTAAAAAATAAAGTGAAATTGTATTTACTGTTTAAATTACGAGAGTTCGCCGCCGACTCATGGTTAAAACAGGTTGTACCGTATAAATCTGCGATACAATGAAAAAGCACTATGTCATTCATTTTTTTATAATGCATATTGTAACTAATAAGATAAAATTCACCATCGTATCACCATTTATGCGGCTCTTATCACCTCTTTAAGGCATAAGTCAACACCGAACTCTCGCAATTTCGACTATACCATATATATATACTCCGTTAAACGCAAAACGTGTAAATTCACATATTATTTAATGTAATATTTCATACTAAAGTTTAACTTAATTTTTATATATATCATTAAATAAATAGCGAATATACTAAAAATCTTGTCCTATATTGCCTTGTTGCTAAAAGGGCCAAGGTCAAAATTCCAAATTTACGACCGAGATGAAAATTTGAAATAATCGCATTAAAAGTTTTTATCTGAAATAAATTAAATTTATATAAAGCAGAATAAATCAAATTCGAGGAGAAAATGAGAAATGCTGAAGGCGAAATCCTAAGGAAAAGTAGGTGAGTATAAGGGAGGAGAGTATAAGGAGAGAACGAAAAGTAGAAAGGAGTGCTTTGAAAGGAACGGAATAGTGACAGAAGAGGCAGAGAGAAAATGGGGAGAAGGCACAAGTATGGAAGAGGAGCTAAGGAACAGAGACAGAGAGATACAGCAACAGGAAAGAATGGAAAACATTTACAATAGCAAATACAACGAAAGATACAAAAGGATTTGTGAGAGAGAGAGATATCGGAAAACATACGAGAAAGAGACACAAGGAACATAAGGTGAATCCCAAGATTTAGATTGGGAAACGAAGAGAAAGGCAACAGATATTTGGAAAATATAAAGGAGAGGAAGTACAGGGCGTGAGAGAGAGAGATAGAAACGCTGGAGCATATTAAGTATTCAGGTGATAAAAGATTAAAAAGTGAAAAGAAGATTGTGCAGCAATAAAAGTTGGCAGTGAAGGAAAGCGGTGGATAAAGATAACGAGAAGGAGTGAGGAAAGAGAAGGTAGGGTAGAGTAGAAACAGGAGGGAGAGTAGCAGGAAGAGAGAAGCGTAGGAGTTTAAACTTATCTGTGTTGTTTGTATTTTTATTTTATCTTTTGGAAGGAGTGAGAATAGGTATATAAAATAAGAATCATAAAATGTAATTAAGCACTGAAGAATACTAAAAATAAATAATAATATAAAGCAGAATATTTTTGTCAAGCTAAAATATTGTATTTCATGTTTTGAAAAAATTTAATATTTTGAAGAGAAAATATAAGATACAATATGAAGTGGACACCACCGTCTTAATTTATTATAAACAAAAAATTAAAACTTCCTTTTAGAATCTATCACTTCATTTTAATCGAGCAATTAAAAACATTTTAAATATAAATAATCTAATTTAAAACTATCAAAATAATTTAATTATTATAATTACATGTGCTATTGCGTTCTGTAATTATGTGGACAGGAATATTAGTGAAAATAAATAAATCATAAATGCACGTATGTAGTACAATTACATATATGAGTAACATAATTAAAAGCTGATTAAAAATAAATAAGTGACCAGTATATTTGTACATACATTATTTATTGTAATATTGTAGAATATGTACAATACATTACCCTGAATGATTATTTTTGTAGTGAACCCCGTACACCCCGCCCCACACTCCATAGATTCGGCTGTGTTGCTTTACAAATTCTGTTTGAGTGGGTGACCTTGGCAACAAACTTAAACCTAACTGCCGATGAAAACAGGTCAATAGTTCATGAAATATGAGTTATCTGTTAGGGGTATTATTTAAAAAGTTCAATAGTCAATCAAAGTTCAATTACTATTTATACTTCTAACAAAGATTCAATATATTTATCTGTAAAGAAGTGAAGTAAAGAAAAGTTATAATTTAATTATAGACTCCCTTCGCGCTTTCCTCACCATCATCCACTCACAAAGTATACAGAAACCAACAGCACAACAGTCTGGAGAAGAAGTTGGTCTGGGACGCTACGGCGACGGCGACGGCAACGCTTGGAATAGCTGTTTGCGTTACAGTTATTTGATCAAGATTTATTGGAATTTAATAAGAATATAGAAGTGTTTTACCTCGTAATTAATTATATCAAATTGTATACCACAATACAACCGTACCCGTGGTTAACCGCAACTGCCCACTTTGAACACCACTTCACTATTATTTAGTGATAAAGGCTATGTCATATTTCTTGCTGTTGTCTCTAATATTATTTGTAGCATTTACCAGTTGTGAATTGAGGAAAAATTCAAAAAATTTAAGTTAGGTTGTGTTAGCGCCATTTGGCCACAAGAGTACTCTCAGTGCATCTCTGTGACTTCAATCCGGACTCGACTATGACATCACGTAAGGAAACAGATGCCTATTCTCAGAATGCTGATACAGCAACTTGGACTTTTGGTGTCCTCCAATTTTCACTTGAATTTCTTGGAAACCCGTAATTTTGGAAAAACTAAAAGAAATTTTTTACTTTTTGCTCTATAACTATTAATTCGTAAAAGGTAGAAAGTTGAAATTTGGCATGTGTATTACGGTGCTCAATGCTAACATTTTTTGAAAATTAGAAATTGAAAAATAGGAAATGGGGGCGTTGAGAAAATTAGGGGGCCCGGTAGGAAACTTTGGAGAAAACTCAAATTTTAGATTACATAATAAAATGGAATTAAATTTTGAAATGAAATTCAATTCACACACAAAAGACAGTCGTCGCTTGCGACGGGAGTAAACTCTAGTCAGAATATAAACATACAGTTGAAACATTATAATATATATAAACATTATATATATATATATATATTATTTTCTTTCATAAAAAGATCACAAATAGTTATTTCTGTTCTGAACACCGCAAGTATAATACGAGTAAACTACACGACTCAATAAAAAAAAAAGTTAAAATAATATATTTAATAATTAGGAGTGTCATACTTAAATGACACTTTACAAAAATTATGTAAAATTCTACCCGTTTTCAGAAGATACTATACTTTACAGAGAATACAGAAAGTTTGATATCTGTTAAGTCTAACCAAAATTGGTAAATACAACACACGCGATGACTAATTGATACTTAAAAATACAACATATGCAACGCTATCTGTGCTGTATCGTGGAAACTGCTATACCATACATTTGTTGCTTTGTTTTATATGTTTATATGTATGCATATATAAATATCTGTACATAATAAGTTTAGATGAACTTAAATTATTAAAAATCGAACAACATATTAGGGTTGTTACTTTATCATGACTCGGGTCCGATTGTATATGCAATATGCATATTTTAGTAAGAATGGATATTTATCTCTATATTAATTAGTGAGACAGCTCGGAAAAATTGAACTTCTAATTGAGTATGCAGTTATACACAATAATTGTATCCTCTATCTGATTCAATACTCAGACATCTAATAAATGCAACCAAACAAAATTATAATGCAGATAAACTAGTCGAATACTGCTGCAATGTATACAACTGGAATTAATTGTTTTATTTTAGATGCTAACGACTTAATTTTACATGTGTATTTCCTATTTATTTGTTTCTTTTTTTCGTTTAGATACTTAATTCTAAGGATATATACAACGTGTCCAAAAATTCAACGATAAGTGGGCACCAGAGGGTGGACCTGCCCATGACTACTCAAGAAAAGGGAATGTATCTCATTAAAATCTTTCGGAAATTGACACCCCTTCAGATGTTTTTACCTACCATGACCACAATTTTTCAAATATTTCTAATTTTTCTTTTATATATTTTGAAAAACTTTTACTTTCAGTTCACTTCTACTATGTATATATATATATATATATATATATATATATATATATATATATATATATATATATATATATATATATTTATTTATTTTAAATGCATCATCTTTGAATAGTTATTAGCACTTTAACCAATGTATACATTTTATTTTACAATACATTTGGTTTATATTATTAGTCTCTAATATTATTTGTAGCATTTACCAGTTGTGTGAATTGAGAAAAAATTAAAAAAATTTAAGTTAGGTTGTGTTAGCGCCATTTGGCCACAAGAGTACTCTCGGTGCATCTCTGTGACTTCAATCTGGACCCGACTATGACATCACGTAAGGAAACAGGTGCCTATTCTCAGAATGGTGATACAGCAACTTGGACCATCGGATACGGGAAACACATAGGCCTGTCGCATTATGCAAGCGTATTTAAACGAAGGCGAAAGCAAGCCGACTCGTGTGTTCTTTGCGTGTGATGTTTCACAATACATACATACCACATACCGATGTGACAGTACGCCAAGTCAAACTTGTGTACTACAGGGTGTATTGAAGTTGTTTTGCACTAACGTAATTTATCTGAGAGCAAACTTTTACTTTCATTGTTATCGATACACCACTGTTTTCTTTCAGTCTGAGACGGCTGATTGCATTTACAAGGTTCGCATAGGATCAGCGTTGTAGCGTGTATTCGCTTGGTTAAAATTCGCGGTTAAAATCGGTTCCAATGTGAGAGTACGTAACGCCCGTATTCGGACGGCTTTGTCGCTTGCAGTGTGCGAGTTCATTACATTTACAGGGTTTAGATAGGGTATACGTCCGGCCAAAATTCGCTTAAATACGCTTGCAGTGTAAAACAGGCCTTAGAGTTTTGGCTTTAGCGATACAACACTAGGGATTCGTCATTATACGTTCGACATATAAAGATTGGTTAAGACACCTGACATTATACATATTTGATTGGAATTGATTATTAATAAATGATTGTTCTATAACTATTTAGTTTTAATTGAGATAACTCACTTTGGAACATATACTTTGCGTAGGACGCATCACTAAATGGACGTTAAATATACGCAAATACCCTTAAACAACAGAAGCAACTTAGAAGTTAAGAATACTGAGCAAATCAGCAACGAGTGCTCATTAATTAATTTAGGTGGCACAAATAAACGACCAGCGTATAGAAATGTGAACTTTAGCTGAAGCAACATGCGTTAAGAGTTGCCATATTTACAACGGTACTCATTTAAATTCAAAATGGGGCACGTGGAATATTTGTGAATTTAAACAAAATAATGATGGTTAAAATATTGCCAAAATAATAATTGATTTCGTTAATAACAAACTAAAAAGAAACAATTTTATTTTTACTCGAGTCGCTATTAAATGCAAATAATTTGTTTTTCTTTTTGTCAAAGAGCAAATTGTTGATCTATAGTATTATATAAGATTGAGTATCTTTTCTATATACTGTGTATATTGTTTAGCATTAAGTAACCACTTGGCGTACATAAAGTATGGTCGCACGTATGACTTAAACATGCGACATCTAACATTTGTTATAAGAAGTTGCACAACACGTCTACACTAGTGCAACATGCAACACAGTTTGACAAGAGCCTATTGTTCAGGTCTATTTCATTTGTCCATTTAAACATAATTTTCAATTATTTTTATTTATTTACTAAACGCAACTAAAAAGAAAGTCAACGCACAATGAGATTATATTGAAGACTGATTGTAGGTACTGACCCTTTTGTTTGAGATCACATTCAAACCGTAATTTCGTTAGATGTTCCGACTTAGGATTGAAACATTTTTGTTTTATAAAAATACTATCTAGCATTTTTTTAAAATAATATAAGTAAGGGTTTTATTAGTGTCGCATGTTTATGTCGCACTAGTCTGTACGTTAAAAGTACAACACTCATGTCTAAATAATGTCAAGTTATGAATGAAAACATATAAATGTTGGATGTCGCATGTTTATGTCGCACCAGTCTGTACGGTACATAATACGTCATCCAACTTAAGCATACCATTTAACACTTTTTTCTGTAGTAATTTAAATGAAATCCTATTACAACCGATCATTTAAATTTCGCACTAGTAGTCACCTTCAAAACATTACTGTTTACTTGTATAAGATTTACATCTAATCATTAGAACTGTAATTTCTTGGCTGAATAGTTATTATACCCAGAGCAGAGTACACAGAGAATATCTCACATACCACGAAAGTTGTAATCATATTTTGTTAGATTATAATTTCACATTAATATTTATACCAAGGAGTTACCTTTAATCTAATTTTACTGAAACCGGTAAGAGGGTGGAAATTAGAGGGTTCAAATTAGTCGATGAGTGGGGTGGTGGTAGTGGTGGTTCAGTGGAGGTATAACAGCTTTTCTGTAATCAAATTGTTTACATCTTGTTTTAGGTTATGTTTTCGGTTCAAATATAAATTGCGTATTATCGTTTAAACATATTTAACACTGATGTACTTTGCGAATATTCGCAACTCCGTGAAATGCCTGGAGCCTACAACTTCAAGCCAATATATGACTTAATAATTCAGTGCATTTCAGATAATCGGGTAGCGGGTGTTCGCACCACCCACCTCAAGCTGGGGGCTCGGGGGTAGGGGCTCGGAGTGATGCATAATATTAAGTTTTAATAATAAATGACGCTGCGCCGATGCTGTATTATAGTTTTGCTCTTAGATCAACTTAGTTATTAAGAAAGTACAAGTAAACTTATTTTCATAACTTTTGTATAATAATCAGCTACGACTCCGTATGACTCTACTATGAATTATTCTAATTAAAATTTGTTTTTAAGTTTAGAGCAGGTCGATTTACCCCAGTGATAAACTTTACCATTGTATGTTTATAGCCTTAATCTCAAAGTATGGTTTCTTAAGTTTGGTTGTGAGACTGTCTGGAGACAGCATCGGTGCAGATTTTGGTGGTAGTAGCCAGGCCCGGATTTGAGGGAGGGCAGACGAGGCTACTACCCCGGGGCCTCCACAAGAAAGGGGCAACCACAATAGAGATCAAAGCACTAAATTTTCGAAAGACTTGTTCCCTTGTTCGGAAAATAATTAGGGGTCTCCGCTCCATCGTTGCCCCAGGGCCTCCACAATAATAATTAGAATGAGGCAGCCGGAAGCTATGTAAATATGCTTTATGCTTAAGTTGCGGAAGCTATGTATTATGCGTTAAATATGCTTAAAGGTGCAATACCAGAGGAAAATGAAAGTCAGAAGAAAGGAAGGATAGTGAAAAGATAATAGACGGTTTGTCGAGAGGTGAGAGACGAAGTACAGACAAGAAGGAAGCAGGAATCGATGAGAACGAAGGAGATGTAGGGTACATGAAGAGAGAGGGTCAAGAGAAGAACAAGCGGAAAGTAATTTTAGAAGTAGTAAAGGTCTAGAATAGTTTAAGTTTAATTTCAAGTTTTAGTTATATGAAATGTATTCAGAAATATAATAATATAGATTGTAAAGCCGAAAGGCACACAATTAATATAATAAATAATAATAAAATAAGTCCATGCAGCAGTTTGCCTATTACAAATTTTAAATCGTCTCCTTAAAGTAATGTAATAAAAATCCAAGAAGCAATATAAAATATTGTATTTATTATTATAATGTAAAATGTATGAAACTTGTGCACTGCCATTTCCTCATAATTTGGACACGTATTCTTGCACCAATTTACACCAGTAAACACAATTTTCCGCTCTTTTAGTAATTCGGCTGGGTCAAATCGGGTCGAATCGGGCCGAGTTGGCTACAGTGCATTGCATGCCCGACTTAGATACTTTTGCATTTTCCTTCTACTTATGGTGAGAAATATTTGGCTCATTAAAACTTAGAATGAATTCCTAACACGACCTACAGTTGTAGACTACTAGGCTTCGGTGGAGGGTAAAGAGTGAAGAGAGACGGTGAACGCACCCCTATCACCATCCCATCTTCTGTAACTTGGTAAATCACAAGTCACACGGATGGTATTACCTCGTAAAGTTTATGCATATTTTTGATGAGTTCAAAATATCCTGGTTCCTTGTTTATTTTGATATCTAGAATTTCATTTCATGTTCGATATTTAACATCAAAAGGTGCATATTTTATTTTGCTTTAATGTACCCTGTACATTGTTGTACAGGTTGGAAAATATATATACCAATTACTTTTTTAATGCACGTTACTGACTACATACATAAATCTATTATAGAGTATAGAAGTTACGGGATCAATTTATTTCTCTCATACGAAATATTTACATCAAAGAAGAAAATGTTTATTTGTGAATTCAAATAAATAAATAAATAACAATTCGATGTGCGCGAGTGCTCGGGCCCGCGTACGTAATTTAAATATTAGCATATGCTTTTATATGGTATGAACATTATTTTAATATCCTTGATGTACATGCTACGTAATATGTACAATTATTCCAATATGTATTATTTATCTTTGGTTTCTATATGTGTAATCCTGAAAACGAATAGAAAGGTTTAGTAATGCCGGTTTCACACCAGAGAGACAGTTTAATAAAACACGAACACAAACTTGTTTTACTGAACAAAAACGTCAATGTTTACTTACACCAAAGAGACAGTTCTTAAAACATTTTTGTCTTTTGTTTCTGTTTTAGTAAACAAAACACATTCCCATCTGGAGTCGGTAAGATCAAAGGAAAACACGTTTGTTCTTGTTTTTTAGTCTGCTTGGTTTGAATACGCAGTTTTGTTTTTTGAGCTTGTCAGTTGTTGTTTATCATGTTAATAATTTTTATGGGACACACAGAAAAACACTAAAAACATAAAAACTGTTTTCGAAAAACAGAACTATTTTAAAATAAAATAAAACATGGTTTTGTTTTGTTTTTTGACAACAAAACTGTTTTTGAAACTGTCTCTCTGGTGTGAAACCGGTATAAGAAACCGGCTGTTCCACCACCTACCTGATCCTACTATTGTCTTCACCACTCTTTCTCGATATCAACGACAGTTTCTTGTCTCATTTACCCATCTCCTCTTCACTTACCACTGATCTTGGTAGGGAATTGCTTTTTTAGTTAATTATTCGCAATATATTACTTTTGATGAATTATTCTGACGAAACAAACAAAGTAAAAGTAGTACTGAATACATATTGAACAAGTGAGTCTTAAGTAAACATTTAAAACGCCAGCTCTCGTTTTAATATATATATATATATATATATATATATATATATATATATATATATATATATATATATATATATATTTTTTTATTTCTCCTATGGTTTCAGCAATCTGCCTAAGTTGGCAATAAGCTTCTTACATGATTAATTAGTTTAGACATGTAAGAGAAACATTCCAGTGAATGCCCTCTTCTTTTTATATACAATAAGCTAGTATAATATATCATACATTGTACACTATTCTCTATTGAGGACCTAAAGCTAAGTCTACTGGTTGATATCGCCTAAATCTGCGGGGTTCCCTGTTCTCACACACGTTCAGTTGATTCGCCAACGCATTGGGATGGTTGACTAATCTATCACTATATTTTGTACTGGATTGATATATTTCATCTTTGATGGATGTTATTGGGATGTCTATCTGGATGACATCGTTAGTGACGTAGTATGGTGCATCTACAATGAGTCGCAGTACTTTATTTTGAAATCGCTGGATTATGGCTATATTGGAGTTGCATGCAGTACCCCAAAGCTGAATTCCGTAAGTCCAGATGGATTTCAGAATGGTTTTATATATAAGTTTTAATATAATTTCATTTAATTCAGCTGTAAGTTAAGTTACCTTGTGAAATATTTCAAGTCAATTATTTGTCGTCCATCTGGATTAGACGCGTAATGTTCAAAACTTAATATTCGTTGTTAAAAGCCATCAAAACACGGCCATTGTCAAATATTACCATATTCATATTTTATAAAGAATAAATTAAAAAGGTCAAAAGTAATATATTTAGTAATTTCTCTATACACCCAACTGGTCAACGCTAGACGACTAGCGACTAGGGTGCCCGAACTAGGAGGAAGTCTCATGAAAAGTTGAAGGTTTCCAATGTGAAAATAACACGCGATCTCTTTCCACTCAGTTTTAAATCTCGTGAACGCACGATAACTTTGTTCATGCTCAAGCATCAAGTAACGCCCGTAACGCGACGTGACGAGACTCGAGGCGACCGCGACGTAGCCAAAATGACCAAGCAAATGCCTGATCATTCAAATATGATAAACAAATACCTTACGCTGTAGGTTTAACATCAGGGGCGAATCAAGCTGCCTGTCGGCCCTGATCGTTATGCGTAAAACCTGTCTGGCTTCGTGGACCTGAGCGTACTCTTACTGCACCCACCTTAATGTGTAATGCCGGTTTCACACCAGAGGGACACTTTTGAAAAAAAATTTGTTGTCAAAAAACAAAACAAAATCATGTTTTGTTTTATTTCAAAACAGTTCTGTTTTTCCAAAATAGACTGTGCACACTGAACACACTGGTTTCGTTTTTAGTGTTTTTCTGTGTGTCCCATAAAAATGATAAACAACAACTGACAAGCGCAAATGTTCACAAAAAACAAAACTGTGTATTCAAACCAAGCAGACTAAAAAACAAGAACAAACGTGTTTCCCTTTGATCTTACCGACTCCAGATGAGAATGTGTTTTGTTTACTAAAACAGTTTTTAAAGACAAAAATGATTCGAGAATTGTCTCTTTGGTGTAAACATTGGTGTTTTTCTTCAGAAAAACAAATTTTTGTTCGTGTTTTATTGAACTGTCACTCTGGTGTGAAACCAGCATAATAGTCGACTTATATTACGAATTATTTTCGCTCAAAAGACACAGGTTTCTTACTGTACTCCCTGTAGATACATTTCGGCTGGAATGCATTATTCTTATGGATGCATGCTACTCTGTGATAGCGTTCCAGAGTGGGGAAGGGGGTATTTGGCAAGGAACACCGGGGTCTCTGCAACGTACAGGGTGAGTTCCCCTCCGCACACCCTCCGAAATACACCTGAACTCTGTTTTACATGAGTCTGACCCCAAGGGGAATTCGTAAGGACACTTTTGGTGTTGATATAGTTTCTGTCAGTGTGCAGAATACATTGCAAATTTATTATCGACAGTCTAACTGACAATCATTGTATATTGACAAGATTCTAGACTAAAGGAAGACGATTAGAAATGAAGATGCCCACACACTAAAGTCACGCCTGTCTTAAGGGGTTATATACAGTTAATATTTTCAAAAAATCAACTCTTTATATTCCTTTTTCGTATTGTACATATATTTAAGTACACACACAGAAAATTTCAAGTGAATCCATCTATTATTTTCGAAGTTATGTAAGTTGAAATTTTTTTTTTTACTCTATGTAAAGTGTTTTTGAAACTTCAAATACGTTTTTCTAAAGTCGTTGACCAAGATTTCTGGAAAACAGCTGTACCGATCAGTCTCAAATTTTAATACAAGCTTCTTAAGTATATTTTCTAGTAATTAATCGAAGATTTTTTCTCACCGATAAATATTTTTATTATAAACAATTTAGGGCCAAAATTTTGCTCAAAAATCGATTTTTCTTTTGAGAAGCCGCCATTTTGTCAAAAAAAATTACTTTGCTTATTCCTTTGATTAGTTACTAGATATACATTACTTTAACGAAATCCGTTTGTTTTTTTCATTTTAGATGATTCAGTCCAGAGATATCGTGGTCACCGCAAGATGCCTTTTTTGAGAGGAGCTTCTGGGGATCAGCTATAGCACCTTTACAATTATTATTTTTACAAATACAAAAATATTAAAATACAGTTAAAAGTTACCGTAATATGTGTATAAATATTGAAAATTCTTAAAAAATCGCTATTTTTGGGCCTAATAACTAAGTAACAAGTAAGTAACCACTTAAAATAATGTTGTCTTTGGTTTCCACTGAATAAGCAGAGACAATGCTAAGAATTTTGTCTTAAAACAAACTTGTAGTAAATGTGTGCATTCTCATATATTTCCACGGCTCGCACCAACTAACCGAAAGTCATGTCTCTAGTCAGCGGGCTCCATACATGCAAAAATATTTTCAATAATGGACTTGTGTCCTATGTCTTAATTTCTATAAAACTGTACTATATATTGATAAAGTGGGTTACTAGAACCTCAAATGTCCAATTACTTTTCAATAACTCCTTGTATTTCAGGAGATATTTACAATTAAAAAAGTCACTTTTTCTTTTTAATTATTAAAGAGATTCATGTGACTGCATGTGACATCACAGCCGCTAGTTACTATCTCTTTTATACAACAGAGCGTAAAAGAGATAGCATATTCAAGATAGAACTGTGGCAAGTTTACAGGTTACCAACCTTACAACTCATAAATCTCTGCTATATGTATTTATACATCAAAATATCAAATATTATTTACAGCTGTTTCAAGCAACAATAAAATTCAATCAACAATTGAAAAATTAAACACTAAAAAATGAGGACACAAGCCCGTTGTAAAAACAAATAAATAGAATACAAAAATATCTGCATGATACGGAAAGTTAAATTAAAGTGCAAAGAGAGTGAAAATGTTAATAATGAAAACGAAATCTTGTTTTGTTTTCGATATTTTATATATCTTTTACATTATTAATCTTGCTGTACCAGCGACAATGGGGGCGTATTAACACCAAACTAATTGGTTCGATATTAAACGGTCCAAAAAACTTCAGCCACAAAACGAAATTTACCGTTTTATTACCAATGTAACTTTTATAACTAAATTGAAAGCAATTCCATGAAAAAGTATTACTTTTAAACAAGAACTCAGCCACTCAACGTAATAAAATGCTAGACTTTAAATATAAATGGCTTTGCTTACGATTACTTTCCTTTTCTACGAGCGTACGAGGAGGAGGACTCCTCCACCAACATCCACACCTACCTAGCTGCAGCTATTTCAACTTTTAGTGCTTTTGTATTCGTAATAACTTTATCATAATTGAAATTGTTATTGCTCCAAGTTGTGCCACAAAATGTAAATAAAATGGTTTTACAAATGAATAACAATAACAGTAAATTAATGTTACTGAAAGTGCCACTGCAATAAACGGCGTCGTTACTCACTTTGCTTTTTTTATTTAATATCCCAATTGAATAAATTTTATTGTATCGGTATCCGTATCAACAATGTAATTATTTAACTAAGCGGCTACGCGAATGCAGAACAACTGAAACGGTTTTATGCAGTAATTATCTATTTACTTATGGATTTTCTAAGAATTTTCTAAAAATCTATTATTATTTTTTTTTTTATATTTCAAAAGTTTAGTCTTTCAAGTTCAATTAAGAAAGTTAAATTTTTGTAAGGATACTGCCAATATTTTCGTTTCTACAGCCGTTTTAGCATATATCAATAGTTATATAGTTAAACTACTCAAAACTACTTTTTTCGGCATGATGTTGTAAAAAAAAAAACTATTCAACCGTATCGTCTGAAATTTTAATATGTTATTCACAACATCAATAGCTATCGTTGGAACTATAATCATTGTTTTATTTCAATAATATAGTATTTTTTTCATTAAATAACTGGTAAAAAAAAACCCGGTTTTTAGGACTTCAATTTCAAAAGCGCGCAATTTTTTAATATTTTTTTTCTCTAATTCCGATCATAACTGTACTCATACTATTAATAAATTTCTTGGTTTTTGTTTTTTAGATAAAAAGAAGACCCAAAATCTGCCATTTTTAAAATAATGAACAATTTTTTAAATTCCAAAAAAGAGTTTTTTGTATGTAGAATAAGTGCAATAATAAGCCTGCATAGTTAAAATATCGTTTTTCATTATTTTTATTATAATCCTCAAAAATCCTAATCCTAATCCTAATAATCCTCAAAATATCTTAAATTTTCGAGCTCTAAACCACCTTACGTACGTTGTCATGTCAACCTACAACATGATTCAAGGGAGTATAAAGTTAAGCAAAAGCTTTTATCGAAAACATATTATGCACATATACAAATACTATCAATGTTCAATATCTTCAAAGTTCCGGCACGTTTATATTTAATAAAATATTCAACATTTGAGTGTTCAACTAAATAACGACATGGTCAATTATTTTCTTTTTCATTATACAAACACACGAAAAAGCTGTCTATTTTGAACTATTTTTATTAGAGATCTACTGAATATTGTTTCAGAATTTAGTCAATTATTCATTTAATATATATATATATATATATTATATATATTTAAGAATTATTCACTTATTTGTTTAAAAGATATTTTATTTATTGAACATCCGGTTATTTTCGATGCTACTAAGTTTTATTACTAACGCCTCCTACTATGTTTGTGGTCTCATAAGGTTTATATACATACTAATATGTGAACAGTGTAACAGCCCACTAACGGTAAAGCATATTATTCTTCCATGCTCAAGGTACTCGTCGCACAGACAAGGCTGTAATATGTCTAAGGAATATAAGCAGATATTTGAATAAAACTGATTTAATCTCTTTATTTTAAGTACCCATACTCGTTATAAATTAATAAAGTTATAAATTATGTATTATAAATGTATATATTGTTTTAAGTGCTAATAACTGTTGACAGTTGATGCTCAAGGAAAGTAATAACAACTAACTACCCTGAAAATATAGCGCTGGCCAGGGGAGCAAACGCGAAGACACAGTAGTCTGGTGTTAAGCATCAATGCTCTTGACCAAAATGACGTTCTATTATTTATTAGTTACTTCTCTCTTTTAAATTTCATTATAATTATTTTTAAATTGTTTATATTATCCATATATTCCCTAATAAATAATTATAAAGTACGTTGCAATTTATTATGAATTTGCGTCTTATAAATACCTAATTAATTATTGAGATAATGTAAGCCCGATAGTTTTATACATCTTACATAACTTGGAAAGTTTTTCTTTTAAGTAAATAAAAAGAAAACTAAAAAGAAATTAACATGAACGTAACACAATACAGAATTCAACTGCAGCGCCCATTGTAGAGTACATGTAACTACCCCTCCCTTCTCTTCACCTCCCCTTTCACCATACACCCCCTGGCCGTTTGACGTTTCACCCCATCTTTAAACTCCTTATGGTTGTTTTAAGGCCATTCTTACTCCCCCTATGGAGAGCACCCTAACACCCCTTGGCACCCCCTAGCACCCCCTAGCACCCCTACCTCTAACCATCCGATATTGTGCATGCAAGCAACCTATGGCCCTCTATATTGATTCACCGATAGTCACGTTCAGTTTTTTACTTGAACGAGTTAAAGCCGGCCGGCCGTAGGAAATGCTCTTGGCTATTATGTTTGGAAAAGAAAGCGTATTCCTTGGAAACGTGTTTGTAGCGAATAGCGAACAGCGAACAGCGAACGGCGAACGGCGAATGGTACCCATACAACGTACAATGTGCAACTTACACGCGTATGGATTTTATGTTGTTCTTAGTACAGGAACAACTTTGTATGTTGTCTGACATAAAGGACTCTCTGTTCACTCTTCAGATTGACGTAATTTTCCATAGAACAGATGAATAGGACTTCATAACGGACTTCGCATTAACACACTTTGTCATAAGAGAAATACACTATTATCAATACACTACTGTATCGTAGAAGTTATTCACACTCATATATGTCTCTCTCACTTCCCTTGGAACGATTTGTCCTCTTGTAAAATGTTTTAAAATAGTTGTCTCGCTAACATATATAAAAATCGACCATCAAACTATAAGTGAGTTTAAGTAATTTTTTCGGTCAGCTTTAAAGCGTCTGCAAGGTAAAACCGACGAGACTCGTCTGAGAGTATTGATGACAGATTTTTAACGATATTGTCTTACATCTCAGAATCGGCTAATTAATCGGTCTTAATTTCTATAAAAGTGTACTATATATTGATAAAGTGGGTTACTACAACCTCAAATGTTCAATTATTTTTCAATAACTCCTTATATGTTAAAAACAATTAAAAAAGTCATTTTGTTTGTTTAATTATTAAAGGGATTCAACATTGTAAACATTCCAAGTGCATGTGACATCACAATCCTTGTGTAAGATTACCAACCTTACAGCTCATACATCTCCGCTATATGTATTTATATATCAAAATATCAAATATTATTTACAGCCATTTCAAGGAACAATCCAATATTATGTCTGCCTTAGCAGGGTTAAATAAAATAAAAACTTATTATTCTTTGATTTGATTTGATTATTTGACTACCAAAAGCAACAAAACATTACTACAGCACTGACCTACTTAACAAATAACTGACGTTAAAATGCATTTCACGTCATAAAAATATGGCCGACCATTTCCAGCTCTAAAACTACAATTCAAACTTTTAATTGCTATATCTTCGTCAATATTTAGATATTTAATAAAATATAATCAATAAATAATAGGTTGCCGATACAAAAAAAAAATCAGAAATATTTGAAAAATTGTGGTCATGGTAGTTAAAAACATCTTAAGGTGTTTCAATTTTCGAAAGATTTTTATTTTTTTTTGTAATTTCTAAACAAAATGAGATAATTTTTTTTTTCCTTTTTTTCTTGTGTAGTCATGAGCAGGACCACCCTCTGGTGCCCGCTTATCGTTGAATATTGGATACCCTGTATATGTGTGCTACACCACTGTCAAATAAGTTTATGATTATGTATGTGTATAATCAATTTAGCCTGATGACAACCAAACCTACAAATTTCATTTTGGTTTAGGGTTCGAATCCGAAGACACAGCAATCAGCGTCAAGCACAAATGCTCTCGCTTGCTGTATCGCCAGAAACAAAGATATTACCTAAAGATCACCTAATATTCATATTTAAAGATTTTCTCATATGCACATATTGCACAACATTTTTAAATTTGTAACATATTCTGGATTGTTCTTTTAAACATAGTGTGTATCCTCCCTCCTACCCCCCTGGAGTGTTAAATCATAGGCACAGACGACTAGTATGCTACATTTACTGGTGTTATTGTCAATCAAAAATGTGTTCAATATCGAATAAAATTTTAATTACGCTGCAGTAAAATATAATGACCGTGTACACTGAACACTGTACTGGTACAGTGCATCATGCATCATACATCGTGCTCAGGTGATAACAACGTAGAGCACTGCATGGACGGCTGGACGGATGGACGGATCGACGGATGGTCCACTCATCAAACAATCGGCTATTGTCTCCTAATAGCTGTCTGTTTTCACATTCAATTTGTAATACTGTATACACTATACACCATTCAAAGTATCGTAATTAACAATGGTTTTGAATTCATTTTATCGATCATCAATAATTCAATATTAATAACAGTATATTTTTCTAAGTTTGTCACAGTATTTATGCTTTTGAACCTTAATGCCTCGTACAGGTTGGTGCAACATAAACATGCTACATCCAACATTTATATATTTTTATACATAAGTAGACATTATTTAGACATGAGTATACTAAATGTGTTGTACTTTTAACGTACAGACTAGTGGAACACTAATACAACCCTTACTTATGCTATTTTTTTAAATTTTAGATTTGTATGAAACAAAAATGTTTCAATACGAAGTCGGAACATCTGAAGAAATTACGGTTTTGTATGTGATCTCGAACAAACGTTTTTTTAAGTTGTGTTTAGTAAATAAATAAAAATAATTGAAAATGGTTTTTAAATGGACAAATGAAATAGACCTGAACAATAGACCCTTGTCAAATTGAGTTTTACAGATTCATTTGCATTATTTGAATTCAATAAAATAATTCGTAATTTCATTTCAAATTTTAATTCCATTTTTAAATTAAAATATTTAACTCGTTATATCTCTGTATTCATTTTACAAATACCAATAAATAACTTGTCATAAAAATATATTTCTTTCAACAAAATATAAAATAGTTTGGAATTATTAGTTGTTAGAGCAACTTTTTTTCAAAATTTGCGTTTTTTTTTCGATTTGTAAATTAGGTAAAAGTAAACCCATTTACACTTTAATTTTCAAACCGCAATATTTACCCTTCGCAAAATCCGCCCCTAAATAATTTTTTTTTTAATAACATATTTAATTATTACACAATCCAAAATTAGAGTTTCCTACCAGGTCCCTTAATTTTCTAAACCTCCTCATTTTCAATTTTTCACTTTCTAATTTTCAAAAAATGTTAGCATTGAACACCGTAATACATATGCAAAATTATAACTTTCTATCTTTTACGAATTAAAAGTAAAAAAAATGTTTAGTTTTTCCAAAGATGGGTTTCCAGGAAATTCAGGGAAAACTCCGAGGAATAATCCGAGATAGAATATTTTCAGGAAAATACGCGGAGCCGTTTTCGAGGTACCATACGAATCGCGTAATATATAAATATAAACAAATAAACATATAAACACACACTTGGAACATTATAATATAGAAAGGATAGTAAGGATAAAAGTACTGTAAAAGTGTGTGGTACATAGCCAATCCAAACAGAAACTTTCAATCGATTTATAAAATACGAGGTCAGTTCTTGACCGATTTGACGTGGGGTTGAACACGTGTAAATAAATAAGCAATACACGTGGAATGCTTTTAAAGCCAGGAAACGATTCAAGTTTAATATCGTTTAAATAGAAAACTGTAATGAATTTACAGTAAATGTCAAAGAATGCAATCTTCATACTGGTTTTATTTCTTTTTATTCAGCATTAAAAGTGTACTTGTCCTTGTCGTATAAACATTCGTGCTACATAACTCAGTACGCAGTGCAGGCAGGACTTGAATACTGCGAATAACAGCCAGTACTGCCAGTACACCTATTCATGTCGATGCCCATGCCGAACAATGTTAAATCATGGCTGTATTGTGTTGGAAATGTATCATTATCTCTCCCGGTTTTATATCTTCCTCCGTTGATACGTTTACGTCTGCGTTTACGATTGCTATCTGCCTGTTGTCTGTTTGCTGTTGTTCGCCACTCGCTCGTATAAACAACGATTTCAGTATCCACTTGTACTTGTACTCATAGTCCAGAATACTATTACAAATTGTTGAGTGTACTGTTAATTATTTTATCAAAATAAAACTACTAATTAAGTAATTAAGAGAAAACGATTTTATTTTACAGCTTTCTAAAGTTTTTTTTTAATGATAGGGTAGTTTGGTGCTGCATGACCTTTTCAATTCTAATGTAAGATGTTATTATTAGATACATGAAATAAAACACCACCCTGTAGTAGTGTTGTAACTAGTTCAGTCACAAATATAGCAAAAGTAGTACTGGGGGTATCTAGTTACATTAAGGAGTAACGCTACTTTGGCGCCTAGAAAATTGGTAAAAAAATAAAAAAATTCATAAGCTTTAAAATATATAAAATAATTTTTATTTTACATATACATAAAGTAATTTTACGAATAGTTTAAATAAATAACGAATAACCAAAATTTAAAAAAAAAATTCCTCTTAGCTATTGCCTCTCTTTTTATTTATCTTATTTTTGAGACGATATCGACAAACAACTTCAGATACCCCTTAAGTATTCATATGCCTTTAGTATACATATGTAGTACTCTGTATGTGATATATAAATTCAATATAATCTAATGTTGGGTTCACACGGCATTGTACTGCACGTTGTTTGCAGTGTTAATATTATTGAAGTAGCGCATACATTTTATAATATAAATTTGAAAAAAGAAACCAAAAAAATCGGTTATAAAATCAGTCAAAACTGTTGCAAAACCAAACATTTTTGACTTTAGGTTTCATATCCCGGCATCTCGAAATTTCAAAGTGAAATATAAAAATTCCATCATCAAATATATAAACAGATCTTTTAAGTAAAATACGATGATTTTTAAAAATTAAAAATAAAAAATAGGAAAGTTCTATATATATAACATATATAGTTTTGCAACTGGGCTACTCATATAGAACCATTCACGCGACGTTCGTACTGCTAAAAAACGTACACAGTTAAACACGTTTGTCGAATACTCACCGAACTTGTCAAGCAAATCGAATGAACTTTAACGAATTCGGCTTGCAGTGGCGCATAGTATTATGCGGTATCTTTCACACGGCGTGACTTTTATCGAATAGTAACCGAACAAGTGTTTAGTGCTTAAGTATCATTTGCACGTGTTTCAAGTTTATTATTAGAAAATATTTGACGAATCTTTAATAATTTAGGATAATGATTTATTGAATTCTTTGATAAAACAAAAGCCCGCTTTTTGGAATGAAACTATGGAATTATATAAAAATCACGTCACAGACAATATTTTATCCAAGAATTCCAAATCAATAATAAATCGACTACTACCAGTACAAATCTAACAACAACCTTCGCTTCACTGTCCAAATTCTATTTATTCGTACTATTCAAAAATACCTATATCAAAAAGTGTTTTCTTATTTCTTTACATATCTTAAACATATAGCAAATTTAATTTTCGTAAATTTATTTTGCATATGAAAACCGCGGCTATACGTTTTTAATAATAAAAATTTACCGTGTGAACATCCCGCTGATTATACGTTTAAAATTAAAATCGAATACTATAAAAAACGTGCAGTAGAATGTCGTGTGAACCTAAGAGTATCCAGGTAATCCTAAAAGGACAATATAGAGTATATCGTTTGAGTTCACTAATAATACTAGGACGTGTGGCAATGGTAGTAGTATACCTAAAACTAATGGTTCGCAGGACATAAGCCGATCAGTGTATATTCCGCTCAGTCGAATGAGCTAAATAGGCTAATCTGGCTCATCTAGCTCTTCTGGTTGAACTATGAGAGTTGCGTTGTCGCTGCCATGCGCACAAATGTTTGTGTCCTTAGCTATTAAATAAAGTGCAGTGACACAAAAATATATTTACACGATGGTACATCTTTCTGTTTCGATTTTAGAACCAGCGCTATATCAGCGTTGTTTCAATACGTGTGTATTAGGCACTACATTCTTCCGCCTTAAATCGATCTATTTATTTAATTGATCTATTGCACTAATTACTCTACACTACAATGAGCGGGTTTTAATTCCTATAAAACTATACTACTATACTATATGTTATGTACTATATGTTGATAAAGTAGGTTACTATAACCTCAAATGTCTAATTATTTTTTAATAACTCCTTATATGTTAGGAGATATTAACAATTTAAAAAAGTCATTTTGTCTCTTTAATAATTAAAGGGATTCAACGTTATAGAACATTCCAAGACATGTGACAAGTTGCTATCTCTTTTATACAATAGAGCGTAAAAGAGATAGCATATTCCACAAAGTACTCTTACCAATAGAAAGAATAACTGACCTACCCTTAACAGTACAGACATGTTACGCCATAAATATGGCCAACATCTGTAGCGCTAAAACTATTTGAATTTTTAATTGCTATATCTTCGTCAACATTTAGATATTTGTAAAGAAATTATATTTCTTTAAATGGTAACATTGACCAGAGATATTACAACTGCATTCTGGTCAGATGAGCTAACGGTACATATTAGTTATAGCTACTTTCATTGTAGTGTGTGCCAACAACCTACACAGTTAATATTTGTAATCGAGAGAACTCACTGTGCATAATGTTAAGTTATTATAAAATTAGATTAATTTTTTTTTTTTTTTTTAATTTAGGCTTTGGCTTATTCAACCTTCTTGCCGATCATATTTTTAATTTTTAATCAGTCTTTCTAATTTGTTTCACATGTAACGTATATTTTTAACATCATATCTACAGAGTGTTTATACGGTTCAAATTCTTATCTTATTTGTTTTAATACTATCAGTCTCAGTTCATTTGTATTAGATTAAAAGGAATTGACAATTTAAATATTAAACTTTAAATGTCGTTTCTTTGATTTCAGAAGCAACATATGAGTTTGTTTATTAATTTACAATTCCTAAAATGTTTTATGTATTTATTTAAATAAAAACGCCAATATACATTTACTAACAATTGAAAAATCGACCCCTAAAAGTACAATGTAAGAAAAACATATTTTGACGAGATCAAGATTTAGACAGACTTGATCAACACGATATAAAGATAACTCGGCGAATGTGGCCCAAATTGTTACAACCGCAGAAAAGCTAGAGAAAAAGAAAAATTTTGTTCATGCGTTTTTCTCCTGAAAAGTTTCTTGCAGACTTGCGTAATAACAAAGACCAACTAAACTTAATTTTGATATAGAAAAATAAAAGGAGCCTTTTAAGAATCAAAAATAGAATTTCTGTAATTACATTAACCACGATAATCGTGCTAATAGAAAAAGTTTTAAATAAAATAGTAAAACAATAAATAGTAAATAGTTTCAAAGTTAAATTACTAATTTCATATTAGGGTTTTCACATACAAGCTCACATGCTTTATTAATTTATCAATAGAAGTTATTAATTGTATGTGTGTGTGTGTATACATGTTTACGAGGATAAATACGATGCGCCTGAACTTTCCCAAAGTTATTTGCATGTACGGTACGTGTGTCCACAGCTCTAATAACAATTTATTGGTGTAAATTCCCTTCAGAATAAGTTATACATACTAATATTATATTTTGTATGTAACAAAAATATAAATGTTTAAAAAAATAACTAAAAGAAATGACAAATTTTGTTGAAAGCTTGTAATAGACTGCTTAGTAGTGGGGTAGAATGGCAGAGGTTCTGGTTAGAGGTACCTCTATTAACCGAAGCGGCAAACAATATTGTGGCGGTCGGGTGCTCGCATCCCTTACCTCTTACTCATACACCTGCCCACCCCCTACACCCCCATGACTAGCTCATCATTTATGGGAAGTTATGATATATGATGGCTCACGGACAACAAGACATAATGCGAAAGGAAAAACTCTCATAAATTATTTTTAGTTTTCATACACAATTTTTATATTAGGAGTGTCTGTAATTTGTTATTATACTGTAAATAAAGAAGTTATTTAAATTTTAAAACGTTAAATATGTGCTCCTAGATTCTCTGCTACAAATTCTTCATGAAATTCTTAAGGAAATTATAGTTTTCTTTGTCTTACTTGGTTTTCAACAATTAAATACATGTAAAGAAATTATATTTCTTTAGTTGGTAACACTGATCAGAGATATTACAATTGCATTCTGGTAAGATGAGCTAACGGTATATATTAGTTACAGCTACTTTCGTTATAGTGTGTGCCAACGGCAAACACAGTTGATATTTGGAGTCGAGAGAACTCACTGTGCATAATGTTAAGTTATTATAAAATTAGATAAAAAGGAATTGACAATTTAAATAATAAACTTTAAATGTCGTTTCTTTGATTTCAGGTAAGATAGCATGATTTAAGTTAAACAATGCAATTATTAAAATATGTATATAAATTAACAAAATATACTTCAAATTTCAGAAGCAACACATGAGTTTAATTAAAATTTACAATTCGTAATAAAATTAAAGACACAATAGAACTAGAGTGTTATACATATAATTAATTTTATCGAGAGCAGTTGATAGCAAAGTACACAGTCATTTTCTTAAGAAAGCCGTACATTATAAATTTTTTTTAAATTTGATTTCCAGAGATTATGACGATTATGTAAATTGTAAGCGTCTTGCGCGGGGTGTACCCATCGACTCATCCCTCAATTGCAATAGACTGTGAAAGCTGCTGAGTTAGGTCCTGAAAGCTGCAATAGGTCCTGAGATAATTTCTTTTTTATTGCAAACTAGCCGCGCAACGAAGTTTCCAACGAAAACGAAAAACGAGCCATGTCGAGCCGTGTTTCGTGACTCTATAGAATTTTTAACAATAGCATAATACGGGATTTTATTATGTCGTATTATGAGGTATTTTTATGTATGTATTTAAATACTTTTGAATAGTATTATCTCTGTATTTTAACACATCTGTGCTCATGATGTCACCATCAAAAGCTCAATCAATTGCTCTTGGTTGCAAGAAACATAGTCGCTCAAAACGTGTTCAAAAGCAATTTAAAATCAGTTTAGATTTGTTCGTGCCGTATGTGTTCTCTCACTTGTATACACGTGCATTCTCTCACTAACAACGCAGTTGCATTCTCATTCAGTTCGGGCAGATTCGGAGCTTGCACTTGCAATCAGTCAACCCATGTGCGGACCGCCTTAGTCTGCGTACTACCGAATTATTGGACATTAGACAGCTGGCTAAATTGTTTGGATGTTCAAGTACTCTAACCTTACTTGCTTTGATTCTTTGCACTATTTCTTCATTAATTATTGGTATCCCGATGAGATCCCGATGTATGATATTATTAGGTACAAACCGTGGTGCATCCGTGACAATCCTTAGTATTTTAAATACATTACAAAATGAAATAGATCCACCCAGAATAAATACACCAGAGATATAAGAATAGAGTGCGCAAGAGGCTGAATACTGTAATATTAGCAAAGAAAGAGAGATAGCTGACGAGTGTCTGTGTGTCTCTTTCGAGCCGAGTACTGTGATTGACCGCCGCGCTAATGAAAATATAGCTATAATAGTTGTGGGCTGTCGGTGCCTTTATTCATTATCTAGACGTTAAAATGCTTTGAATATATTATTTAAAATTTACTGTATGCTACTTACACTACCTATTTACAAATATTTTTATCTTTATTTTTATTTCAACAATAGCGTCTGCTTGCTTGTTTACCCTCTACCATACCGCCAATCAACCAAGCCAGCAGCAGCAGTTCGGTTAGGAAGAAACAGATAAGACTCTCGGTAGGCTATCTCTCGTTTTGCATCTATCGCTTCCTCTTACACGCGGCCGTACACTTTGCGTATTCTATTCCTATATCTCTATGCCTATAACAAGTTACGGAATTAAACGCAGTTAGCGGGTGGTGTGCATGAACCGGAAACAGAACCGCAACCGTGAATCTGTCGTAGCGTTGTTAGTATCTGGAGATAAATAATAAACTCAATTCCTCATCGTCAAGAAGATGCTCCTGCACAGCATCTGAGCAAACATTTTAGATACAGATCTAAACATTCCATCAAATGGAAATTTAAATGGAATTGAACATATTAATAATGTAACAATACAGAAAAGTATTGAAAGAATTTTCAATAATTTTGTCGATTCGCTGTCAATAAAAGATACAATTCTAAATAAAATAACGAAATCCTATAACGTACCTTTAATAAAATATACAGTTCATACGGTCCATGCGATCATCCACTAGTGAGTCCACAGGGCGTAGGGCGTAGGGCACCCCGACTTACGTTACTATCACCAACTGCCAGTGGATATGCCGTAGGGAGTAGGAAGTAGGATAGACCTCCCCCCGATTGGTTTGTATTTGTATATATTCCGATAAAGGTTTGTGAGTATTACTGTTCAGTCAGCGTGTTATTAGAAATTGCAATATACCGTGAATTGAGCATAGACCAGATTCAACAAACTTAGATACAAGATGAACCGTACCCGCATCCGGATCCGCACGAGTCTAGACAAGACCAGACTTAGAAATTCAAACAATGTCTCCAGAATGTCCATTTTCTTATAAATAATTTATTTTAAAATTCCTCTTGTGGCTAGAGTAGTTTTCTATAAATAACAAGCTGTTGATTCCCTGATTTTAAACGTAAAAATCTAGTGACACTATTTTTTTAATTTAACTTAGAATTTAATTCTGTCCAGTAAGGCCCTCCGCATACTGGCGACCGGTTGCAAACCTTAGCCACGAATCTGCCCGAACTGAATGAGAATGGAACTGTGTTGTTAGTGAGAGAACGAACGTGTATACGAAAACATAATTCACGAATGAAACTAAACTGGTAGTCGAGCCGTGTTCCGTGACTCGATAGAACTTTTAACAATAGCATAATAGGGAATTTACTTTTTTTTTTTTTTTATTTAACGTCGGCCTATTTCCGATGCTGAGTCCTATCACCGACGACCTCCTTCAATGTTGGCAGTATTTATGGTGTCGTGGCCTCATATATGTGGGCTACACCACTGCCTAATAACTGTACGATTATGTATGACCATAATCAATATAAGTTCATAATAACCAAACCCAGAAAATATATATCTGGTCCGGGGATCGAACCCGAAGACACAGCAGTCGGCGTCAAGCATCAATGCTAGGGAATTTTCGTATATCGTATTTGTTTGTATGTATGTATTTAAATACTTTTTAATAGTATTCGTGCACATCTCTGTTCATGATGTCATCATCAAAACCATGCAACCAAGGATGCTCTGCGACCGAGAAATAGACTCGCGGCAAACGTACTCAAAACCAGTTTGATATCAGTTTAGTTACGTTCGTGTCATGTGTTTTCTCCCACTCGTATACACGTTCGTTCTCTCACTAACAACACAGTTGCAATCACATTCGGTTCGGTGAGATTCGGGGCTAAGGTTTGCAACCAGTCGCGTAGTGTGCGGACGCCCTGGACTTCGTTCCTTTGCGTCCTGATAACACACTCGTTATAATACACTCGTTCACCAAAGCGACAGAAAATATGAAACAGAAAGAGAGAGAGAGATATCTTGAGTATGAGTATGACAGTTATTTTTATTTCTTTCGTAATAATATAATATTGTCTGCTTTAATGTCCCCGTCTTAGTGGAACTAACATGGCAGCTGTCACCGTGCCCGGTCAGGTGATTATTTATTGCTCTCTACTTATTCTTGCAATTTATTATTTAATTTTAATCTTAGTTTATTACATGTGAGTTTCATCCAAAATTATCTTCCACAAATAGAAATGATAGACAGTATTAATCCATTTCAAGACGGTGTTGTCATATTTGTTTTATTCATTAAGTATTCAACGATTTAGTACTATAGACAAGGACACATTTCAAGATGTGAATTAAATTGGTGAATTTATGATTTATTTACTTATTAACATCAGTTGCCGAGGTCTTAGATCTCCAAGAAAGAACCCTGTATATATTTACACATTCTTGCTGTAATTTTCACAACAGTTATGTCTGTTGAATTATTATTCATCGTCAACTCCATTCGTTCCAGTGTGCATTTGTCACAGATTCCTTCATTGCAAATTTATCCAGAGTCCATTCTATCTAGTTTACATTTGATTCGATATCTAAGCATAAGTATAACTTATTAAGTACAAACATCATACTTTCTTTATTTCAGCTGGCGTAGACCTCTCACGACTACTTGTCTTTGATAAGGTACTATGAGATTATTTCGGCAGCCCCGTCCATTATGGGTGTTGTACCTGTGAGCTTTGCCTAAGTGGGTGGGGAGGTGGAATAAAGTTAAATCGATACAAAAAAAACATATTTTCGATAATGTTTTTTGACGACACAGGTAATATATAATTATTTTTATAATTACTACATGATTAAATAACATTTGAAGAATACTTTATAATATTTTCATAAATAAAATTTAAAAAATGAGGCATTGACAGCGAATCTCCTCAAACGTCACAAAAAAAACATTGCAATGTCAAATCAAAATACTAAAATGATTTTATTAGTTGATAAGTTTGCAGGAAACCCTGTCGATTGATTTTTCAGCACTTAGAAGTCATAATTCCGATTTTTCATGAAAAAGAAATATTTTAAAATACTTAAAAATTGAAAAGGAAAATTCGACAGCGCTACCCCGGCATTTATGTAAAAAAAGAATGTGTAAAATTTGAAAAAAATCGGTGCAGTAGATTTTGAGCTAGAGAGGACACCGACTCTGAAAAATCTAAGTGAGAGAAAAACGCGTGAAGTTATAACTCAATCGACTTCAATCGAATTTTGACACAATACGTTGTACATTAATATAAATAAAATAAAAATGAAAAAGAAAAAGTTATCCCCCTCCCCCCCTTAATGGATGTAAAGCATATGTTTATGATAGAAAAACTATTAAGTAATTAAGAATTAGAAATGACAACAAAGTAAGCGAGAACATTGATGCTTGATTCTTGACTACTATGTTCCCGGGTTCGATCCCCGGGCCAGATAATATCTGGGTTTGGTTATAATCAGACTTAATTGGTTATGTGCAAACATAATCATGAATATGAAAATGAAAACTTGATCACAAAAAAGAAAATAGATAGAGGAATAAAAGCGAAAGAAGAAGAAGAAACAGAAATATATTATAGTTGAAAGAATAGAAATTGTGGACTGGGAGGACTTCATTAGCAGTATACCATTGGCAGACATGTGGAAAAGTGATACACAGTAATGAATAAAAGTGCTAATAGAAGAAAGAATCAGGGAAGGCAAAATACAATGAATGACATCATAGTGCAGGCGATGTATCAGATGGAAAAGGAAGTTATTAGAGAAGCAACGGGCGGAAAATAATTTGAAATAGAATATGAAAATGAAATAGATTATGTTTTATAAAATGTTGATACATGCATTACATTTAAATTGGTTTAAATTGGTATTGGTTTAAATGCTAATAACTATCAATAGTTGAAGCACTATAAATAAATTTAAAAAAAAGAATTAGAAATACTGAACAAAACAGTATAGAGTGTAAAGTAATTTACTTTAGAACACAAGTTATGGAAAAAGGGTTACTTCTAGATCTTCATACATTTCATAAATTGGTATTTAATGCAGCAAACTTAGATTTTCTAAAATATATTTTCTGATGTCTATTTGGGTTCAATAAAAATATTTTCTTGAACAATATTTATATCTAAATAACAAGAAAAGCACAACAAATATGCTAAATACATCGAGATAAGTGGGGGTCGTATGCTATATCCCGTATCCCGTGTCCCGTATCCCGTCTCCCGTATCCCGTGTCTCGTATCCTGTATCCAAATAATGAAAATATATAACTTTCATTCAAATTCACAAAGCGCGACATGTGCGTTTGGTGTGTTATTTATTTTTTTTTCTTTTCAAGAAAAACAGCATTTATGTATTTCCCAGTTTATCAATATAAAGGTCATAACAATACGTATAAAACAAAATCAGGGTTATTGAAAGATTTATTTACCGTTTTATTTAGCAATTTATAGAAATATACGAGTGTAGTTGAAGACATCTTATAACTTACTTATAACGAGGAGTTTGTTTCTTCCATTTGTGCTGGGCGCTGACCCATGTGACCCCTACTGGAATTTACGATAAATAACTAACCGTAACTTAGGGAGCTTCGAACATGAACCCGTAGTCAATTAATAGTAACTGACTTATTAATTAAGTTAATAGTTTATATACAGGTTGTTAAGAATGAAGCTAAACGACAAGGTGTTAGGCCTGTCGCACACTGCAAGCGTATTTAAGCGACGGCCAATTCGAACTCTCTGAGCAAGTCGACTCCTGTGTTCTTTGAATGTGTTGTGTCACAATATGTATATACCACGAGACAATAATAACAACATTTAAAATATAATGTACTTTATTTAACAATAAATGCCCTTTTAATACAATTATATAATTATACTACTAAGATTACCTCCTCGATGGAGAGTAACTAATATACTACTAGGTTACCTCCTCCATGGAGAGTAACTATTCTACTACTTAATATAACAAAATGTTTCCTTATTTATACTAGTTTATTTATCCATATTTTTGATACGGCATCCTGCTGTTGTTTACGACTTACATTTGGTGTATCTGGATAATATGATAAAAATGTGTTTATCTTATTATGCCATTGGTTTTTCCATTTGCTTTATTGCTATGTTAGGATTGCCTGCGCCGTGAGAGAGCTCCTCCTCTTAAATTTGTGGGCTTGAATAATTATGCCATTGGATTTCGCAAATTTAGTTATTGTTATATTAGGGTCGCTTGTGACCGTGAGAGAACTGTGTCGTCAGATAACTCACGTACCGATACGACAGTACGCTAGTATGAAAGATTCTATTGCATTCCGTTGCATAACCCTCTCAGTCTGAGCCAGCTGATTGCATTTACAAGATAGGTTTAGCGTTGTATCATGTCACTTATTGTTATATTGTTATTGTTATATTGTTATTGTTATATTGTTATTGTTATATTGTTATTGTTATATTATTGTTTAATTATAAGAAAGGTGTGCATTTTTTTACAAATTTATTGCGATAAAAGATCGTTTTCTTTTTTTTAGTGTCCTTTTTTTTAATAAAAATCTCAAAAAGAATCGAAAAATCGATTTTTGAGAAATCGCTATCCATAATGTACAGGGTTCGGATAGGTAAAGCGTGGTAGCGCATTTACGTCCGGTCAAAATTTACTTAAATACGCTTGCAGTGCGGGAAAGGCCTTGCAATTTTTAAGTGCTACAATCTTACTGTTTAAATGATTAACAAAATGGACAGTTTACCTAGCCAAAAACTCTATTAAATAATAAACAAATATATTTTGATATCAGCGGCATAGTGCACGAGAGCGTAGAAGCTTGATGCCAGACAACTGTGTCTTCAGATTCTATCCCTGAATAAGAGTCACATTTTCCGGGTTTGATTTTTGTTAAAGATTCTCAAATATGCTCAAAAAATCTTAAACTTATTTGGCATGACATCATAAAAACTGCCAACAATACTCAACATCGGAAATAGGGCGATGTTAAATAAATAAATCTAAAAATATTTATATATATGTATATAAAGAAAATATATTTCTTTAAACATATACTCATGAACTCATGAACTCATCTGATATCGCTGTAGAAATAACGGCCAGCACAGTTGATATTTGGACTCGACAGAACTCACGTTTTTAGTTAGTTACTTGAGTGCATATTGTGAGGTTATAATAAAATAAAGAGGAATTAACAATTTATGGTAAATAATAAACTTTAAAAATCGTTTCTTTAAATTTCAGGTATAAAAGTATGATTTAAGTTAAACAATGTAATTATTAAAATACGTATGTAAATTACGAAAATAAACTTTAAATTTCAGAAGCAACACAAGAGTTTGTTTAAAATTTACAATTCCTGGTAAAAAAGAAAAGATATTGTCTTATATATATATATATACCATTCATCATATGAATGTTTCTCAAATGATACTTTTGTTAGCTAGAACGTTTGTAGAATTAATAAGCAGTAGCGAACGACACAAAGACGGATTAATCCCTTCAAACAAAATATGAGATTGTTGAAAGACACAATTGTAATAAATAAATAACATAATTTGCTGTGCAGTTTCTGACAGATTCAAAATAGAGTATTAATATCTTTCGCATGTGACATTATGCATCTAAATTCAAAATGTAAACTAAAAACATTTAATAAAGTTGCAAAGTATCCAATAAACAAAAAATAGGAAGCTACCCAATTAGAAGCGGTATATTCTCAACAAAATTGAAGAGGGTCTATGTGGAGAGGGGCATACTTGTATATAGATATATAAATAGCTATATATGTAAATTCGGAGTGTGAAACATACGTAGGAGTATATATTGGCGATGAATAGACGTTCAACCCCTCCCCTCCCCTTCCCTTCACTCACCGTCCTTCAACACGTGAGTGCCGCGTGTGAGAATATGCCGTACAACTGTCGTCTGACTGATTTTCTAGCAAGTGTCATTTTCTCCAACAAGATACATGGAAACTTTTTTTTTAAATTGATAAAAAGAAGTCCACAAAAAAATTGTATTAGTCTTCGTTCGACGTAGAAATGATTAGTACTCGTGACTATTTGGAATTTTCCGTTATATATTTTTCGTTTTTCTTTTGACATACTCGTATACTCGTATAACGACATTTCTATATATCTTTTTTATAACATAGTTTCATACTTATTCCGTATTTCTTTTACTTCTACTTTTTCTTTTTATTTTACAAAAGAAAGGTATATTCGATTTTCATTATTTGAAGTGATACTGCATATTTGATGAAAAGGTGGAAAAACGAATTATTGTTTTCTTTTTTATGGAAATTTTTCTTTAGAATCGAGATATATTGTAATTCTTGAAACTAATTATATCGATTGCTTTTTGTTTAAGTCTAATGGCGGTTTCACACCAGAGAGACAAAAACAATGTTTTGAAAAACATGTTTTGTTTATTTTAAACAGTTCTGTTTTTCAAAAGCAGACTGTTCACACTGGACAGACTGGTTTTGTTTTTAGTGTTTTTCTGTGTGTCCCATAAAAATTATAAACATGATAAACAACAACTGACTTGCACAAATGTTTAAAAACTGCGTGTTCAAACCAAGCAGACTAAAAAACAACAACAAACGTGTTTTCCTTGGTCTTACCGACTCCAGATGGGAATGTGTTTTGTTTACTAAAACAGTTTTTAAAGACAAAAATGTTTTAAGAACTCTCTCTTTGGTGTAAACATTGGTGTTTTTGTTCAGAAAAACAAGTTTTTGTTCGTGTTTTATTAAACTATCTCTCTAGTGTGAAACCAGCATTAAGTGTCGTGTGTTAAAATTGAGCACAACTACAAGAAGTGCGGACGCTTGGCGCTTGACGGGCGTTATTGCGACGTGCGGGTAAAACTGTTCCCCACATAAAATGTAATGACATGCATTAAAAAAGAACATGAAAAAACAATACTTGAAGTAATATTTGTGACGCAGGTGAGACATGCCTGTCGCAGAAATATTTCCAACAAATACTTTATTACGATAAGGTATCTCTTCCTCTCTCTCTCGCCTTCTGGGTGGGCATGTGTGTGTGTGGTATGTAACAAATGTGATTTATATTTTGTCAAATGGTAAAGAAAGTCAGAAGTTATGCAGAATTCACTATCAGCTGTAGAAGAGTTCGAATGATTGACAAGAGCATTCATCAGCATAACATCACGCGTCACGAATCTGATATACTTGAATGGGACGATGTTTCAAATCTTCGTTGGGGTAAATCTCATCAGGTTATCACTTGGACATTCCCCCGTCAGTTCCCCAAATCACAGAATCTATTAAAAAACAAGCTCCTACTGCTTTTAAATAATTATGTTGTTTATAGCTATTGCCGCTAGCTGCGAATAGCTTCCAACGTTGGACACTTCGAAAGCTCGTGCCTGGTTGGACGCATCGTGTGGTTGGTTCATGTTGGAAGAAGTTCGGGCTGTTGTCAGACATTTGACCCGCGTCAAAAGGGATTTGCCTACCCCCCCCACACACTTGATCCACATGTCATGCACTGCTGCACGAATCGTCCAATAAAGGAAAGTTTTATACTTAAAGTTTTATTTATTTACTTAAAAGTTTTGTTAAACAGTGTTAAATTAATAATTTCAACAAATTAATAAAATAAATAAATCATTCGGATCAAACATTGTAGTAGGAAATCTTCCAATATTTGAATCAAATGTTCACTGCATTGTTTGGTGGCGGCTTAACCTGTATATATTTAAATATTCAATATTGTGGAAATAATTAGATAAATATTTCATGTTATAATACAGCAGAGTGGTTTAAACATGCAGCGGTCCCAGTGACAACGCCAGCGCTTTCTGCTAATTTCAGCGCTGTTACGAGTGTACGCTATTCGCGGCTTATGATTTATACCGATACAATTAATATTGACGAATTATTTCCGTATTTTTGTTTAATAACAATTGAACGGGTATTTATCATATAGAATTATTGTTTTATGATGATTGGAAAATTGAGTAGACCGGTTAAATAGTTGGGAGTATTTATAATCGTATCCGAGTACGAGTAACAATGTAAAATCGATCGATTATTTATATTTGTTACTGTGTTACTAGCTAGTAGCTACTAGCTAGAGCAGAATTCTGCAAGGTACATGAGTACGTAATATGTATTGCCGTCATCGTTTATTATTAGCATCCATTGCACGAGGTGCAAAACGGGGCCGAGCCAGTATCCAGCCGAGCTAGTATCTGTTAATGACAGGCCAATTCCAGTGTCATGTGCCTGTCATCTATAGTAATATCCACCGACTCAGCTCTTCTGACCTGGATGGATTCGCATCTCAATATATTTTATAAAAGAAAATGTATTTTATTTAAAAACAATTCTAATATATAATATTGATTTGAAGTTGACATTATGCAGAGTGCTTTCATTCTCGAGATGTCTACCATGACAAGAATAATTGGGAACTAGTCCCAGGAATTGTATTTCGATAGGATGTCAACGTCTTAGTCAATAGTACTGTTGCTACATAAATCCTAATAAGCAGGTCTAGACCCTTCAAATATTTAAGCGGGTAATTTTAATCTATGTTTGAGACGTTACCTATTTATTTTATTTATTATTTGTACGGTCTACATTTATTAAGGTTTAGGTAGTAAAGTAATTTAAAATAAGTAAACTAAAATCCATTAAATATTGTGAGTTATAAAAGATTGTTGCGGGTCTTTTTGGCAGTCTAATATATTATTAATATTCGTCTATAGCTTTCTTAGGGCTTCATACGAGACGACATAAAGCGAGACTTTCAAAAATTTCGTCTCGGTCTCAAAAGTTTAGAAAAAAATAGGAATCGTTTAAGTCTCGGTTTCGTCTCGTCTCATCTCGTCACATCTCGTTATTGTGAGAACTTACTTCTAAGATAGTCGTAAAGAAAGTAATACATTCTATTAAATAAATGCGTTAGTAGTTTCCAAAAATTATAATTATAAACATTAATATTTAAAAGAAGACAATATTTTTTTCAAAGGTATGTATCTAATAACAATTGAGTACCTAATAAATGAATAATAAATAATGAGTACTTAATAAATGTTTTTTCATACCTGTAGTATTATTGTCTTTTCAGCTTATTATTTCTTTTATTCTAAATTTTTCTCACACTAAGCATATCGCTTTTTTCTTACCATTAATTGTATCAAATTTTAAAAAAAATGTAAACTTTGAAGAATTTTTTTTTTCACAGTTAATCAACTGGTCCAATTTCACTTAACGCATCATCACTTTCATCTAATCTCGGCCCTTTTGTCAGGGTGACTCTACTAACACCTACACTCAACGATACTTTTGCGGCAAAATGTCTTCAAACAATAGCATTGTAAATAATTTATATACACATTTATTTCCCTTAAAATATTCGTTTCCGTTCAGCTACAAAATGTTGAAAATGGCAAAATATTTAACAGATGTTTGTTTACCAGATTTTATATTTCATTAATTTACGATCTAACCTTTTTTGTAATAAAAAATGGTTGAATGTTTATATTGCTGCTAGATTATTTTTATCGCAATATTTTTTTTAAACTAACGTCAACGAGACCAGCATCGAGACTCTCGGGTGTCGCTGTATGTGGACTCAATAATTTTCAAACATGTCTCGTCTTTTACGACAAGAATAGTCTCGTGCTCGTGTGAAGTCCTAGCTATTTAATGGATTGTCAACAGACCAGTTACTTATTATTGTAAAGAACCTTTTTCTACCAGTATTTTTGACCACGCCCACATATCTTGTTCCCACTCCTAGGTTTATTTACTTATAAAAACTGTATTTCAATTTATATCATTCTTAGTCTAAGCTTCAAGCAACGAGCTACTTAGTTTAAGTCTCAAACAACGACTCGTCGTTGCGGTTGTTCATATGCAACAACCATTCATCACTTATCTCCCACTGTATTCATTCTTAATTGTAGCTAGCATTGTTACATGTTGCTAAAACATTAAGTAAATAAAAACCAATCAACAAAAACTCACGTGGACTCATTTTTTATATACAACATAAGTACGTGCGGTATTGTCAACTAACACAATACAAATACGCATTTGTACAACATAGCCGCGGTAAACTAACCGTGGCTCAAACAAGTACTTTGAAACTTCGATCCTAAGTAGGAACATGTCAATAATGTGCAAGAACTTTAAATTCGGTAAAGCATTAGTTTTATTCAAGAACAAACATCTGTAATCTGCTTATTCGTAAACTTCTTATTTATAGAATACCCAAAACAACAACCAACAACGAATATAGCAGCTCAGTAGCTCAGTAGCTCATCAACACAGCAGCCCATTTGTGAAACCAAATATACTTACTAGTATTTTACTCACTTAATGCATACTTAACTACTTTGCAACTCCGCCGTAAGACACAATGGGTAGATAAGTATAGGATTAAGATGCTGCCTTTAAGCTTTCGTGGAGCTTAAATTATTATATGAGGAAAAGCCACAGCGTCCGCACCACACACTACACACGCTTAGGTTCAAACAATCTCTTCTTTAACCTTTTAAGATAAGATAACGTTCTTAATATAACTTCCTCTAGCTCATAAAGCCGTTATAGAACTGTGGATAAGAGCAGCGGATGAGTGAGAGGGAGATGATGGGATGATGGTATGATGGGTGGTAAGAAGTAAGGAGGGGTGAGGAGTGTATCGATTAGGGTTGCAGTAGGATTGACACATGTCTGATGTCTTCATTGAGAATTAACAGATACTCCAAACTTCAAAGCTCATCTTAATTATTTACTGCAGGAAAATTATAAGCCAATGTTGATCCGACCGAGTTTTTGTTACGCTTGGCAACCTAATCAAATTGCCAATTTACAAAGACTTCAGCCACTGTAATATGTATTAGCTATTGCCTTTATGACCTTAAAGTTTGCTCGTAAATTTCGTTATTAATATGATGTATGCTTGAACGAATGTCACAAAGAGTTGTGGACAGTTAGGTTTGCCACACGTCCGGATTTAGTCTGGATTGTCGGGATTTGATAACCATATCCGGATTTTTGTCCGGACTCGTAATTACGTCCGGATTTTTATAATATTCGCTCGCAGTGTTATTGAACTACCGACTACAATCTGCCTCTCCACCGCCAGTACAACACGCTGCGAGTAAGGGCTGGATAACACATTTTTAAAATCTGAACCAAATTCGAAAACCAAAATTATATGTACGGTTTGTAAGAGCATTTTTAACTTCGAGCATAAAGCCCTCGCTGATATTGAGTATCACATACAATCCTATAAACGCAAATATGCTTTAAAAATGGGACAGATGCCTCCGATTGCAAATTTCACTAAGAAGCAAGAACCAACCTCAGAGGATCTTCAATACGTGGCTAAGGAATTAGTTTTTGCATACCATGTTCTTAAACATGACATTAGTTTCAATGCTTCAGATTGCATATCTAAAGCCAAGTTAGAAGCATTGACTGTAGGTGTGATTGGGCCAGACATTTTCTCCGAAGTTCATCATTATCGATGCCTCCAATGGAAATGATCTAAAATTAATACCGATATTTGAATAAAAATACCAAAATGAAAAGAACCTCGACCTCTGTAATTGATTTTATAAAAATTATGGCAACCCTATGGCGCACTAGCCGAGTACGTAATGGCATACGCAGGGCGCAGAGAACAAAGTTTATGAAATGTTCACTGGATATATTCCTAATGAGTACTAAGTAATTATTAATAAGACTACTAACCTCTATTTAAATATCATTTTCAGAAACAACCGAGTTCAAAGGCTAATATTAAAATTTATATAAGACAATGTCTCCGGTTTTATTAGGAATTGTAAATTTTAAATAAACTCATGTGCTGCTTCTGAAATTAAAAGATTATTTTGGTAATTTACATACATATTTTAATAAATACATTGTTAAACTTAAATTATACCTGAAATTTAAAGAAACGACATTTAAAGTTTATTATTTACCATAAATTGTCAATTGCTTTTTATCTAATTTTATTATAGCCTCACAATATGCACTTAAGTAAGTAACTAACTAAAAACGTCGAACAAACGTTCTGTCAACTCCAAATATCAACCGTGTTGGCCATTATTCCTACAGCGACATCTATGCGTTCATGAGTATATGCTTTCACTGAACGGTCACTGTCTTACCGACAGACGAACTTTCTATCAACTAAAGAAATATATTTTTTTTACATTTACATAATTTTTTTAAAATCATTGTACCATTCGTTTATGCGTTACGATTAGATAGATTCTGAATTCTTTTATAAGTGAGACACGTAGAATGTTATCAGTGTATTTTGAAAGAAATTTTACCAGTATAAAAGTTTTAAATAATTTATTGCTTTTAGCAAATTGTTCCTGAAATGTCTGGAAGTCACAATGCGTAGAACTACAACCAAGCGACAGGTTAAAATGTGTGATTATTCTTATCAGTGTTCCGTCTTGAAGAATATGTACTGTGTTCATATCAGGAAACACGCAATAAAGATGCAGTACGACTAAATCAATAAAGCTTCGGGCAAAACGGCTTGGCTTGGGGCCATTCACAGGTTCACAGACAATTATGATTTAATGCGTGATTTAATACAAGCTAGTAGTGAATGAGTCATTGTCACATTTCCAGCTTTACTAAATTTAAAGGAGGAGTGAAACTTGAACGACATTACCATGAGGCAGCACTGCCCTTAAATGAAGGAATATTAAGCGTCTCGTGACAATTTGCGTCAGTTGCTTAGAAGCAAACATTTCAAACAGATCGAGAAACCACCCGTGATTATGTTTAATCTTTCCTAATGCCTCGTACAGATTGGTGCGACATAAACATGCGTTATCCAACAGTTATATAGTTTTATTCATAAGTTCACATTATTTAGACATGAGTGTACATAATATGTTGAACTTTTAACGTACAGACTAGTACGACATAAACATGCGACACTATAAAACCCTTACATATGCTATTTTAAAAAATTCTAGGCAGTATTTTTATGAAAAAAAAATGTTTCAATACGAAGTCGGAACATGTAAAGAAATGACGGTTTTGAATGTGACCTCAAAAAAAAGTATAAACGTATAATCTCATTGTGTGATAAGGTTTTTTTTAGTTGTGTTTAGTAAATAAATAAAAATAATTGAAAATGGTGTTTAAATGGACAAATAAAATTCACTTGAATAATAGACTCTTGTCAAACCTTATTTGACAAGGGCAATCACGAGTTAGCACACATCTTGTTAAATAACAGGGTTTTATTAAATTTTTTGTAAATATTTTTTTTTCTAAAGCAGGTTGAAGGAATTCGTTCGAAATATGCAAGCTTCTAACGTATTAAATTGCATGTCGCACTAGTGTGGACGTGCTGTACAACTTCTTATAACAAATGTTGAATGTCGCACGTATGTGTACCATACTTAAGATTCACATACTCGTACATATCATTTCAGTTCAGGAATACGTTCGAAATATGAAAGCTTCCGACGCATTAAGTTGCATGTCGCACTAGTGTGCACGTGTTGTACAACTTCTTACAACAAATGTTGAATGTCGCACATATGTGTACCATACTTAAGATTCACATACTCGTACATATTATTTTATTTCAGGAATTCGTTCGAAATATGAAAGCTTCCGACGTATTAAGTTGCATGTCGCACTAGTGTGGACGTGTTGTACAACTCCTTATAACAAATGTTAAATGTCGCACGTATGTGTACTATACTTAAGATTCACATACTCGTACATAATATTTTATTTCACTCAACTTAAAGAAAACAGGAATCTCTTTCTAAAAATAAAGTAAAGTGAAGTAAAATTGCCTATATCAAAACAAGCATAAAAAAGTTTTGTGAAAGAACAAAATCCTTACATATAGCTTGGAAAAATAAACAAAAAGATGTTGTTATAAATGAATATATGCATACTCCGCTGCATCGCTGCACTGATGCAATGTACCGATACTATACCACTGTAACTCGCATCATGTGCATAGCATTGTGCATTGTGCATTGTGGATTGTGTTTGTTTGCAGCTGCAGTTGCAGTTGCAGCTGCAACTACTGCTTGTGTTACCGCCTTATTGGGTTGTGTTGGGTTGTGTACGATTGTGATCACAGCATTTACATTAAGCGATGTTATTCATTCCGTATTCAAAGCAAGGAAATTGTAAACGTCTGTAGCTGTGCTGGGATACAGGAATACAGGAATACAGGGATACAGGGAGACTAGAATACTGGGACATTCTATTTGAATAGGACAAAAAGGGGGGCACAAGGGAGTTGAGTGGAAAATGCAACGATTATTTTTATTTTCAATTTAAACCGATAGCTATTATGAAGATTAGCATTGAAAAAAGTGAAATTGTAATGTCGGAAATTCATGAAAAAATGAACAAAATTAATAAGTAGAAAACCGTTCATTACTAATTTATAATTAAAAATAACGTGTTTATTTTACTTTTCTTGACTATTATTAAATGTAAGTTATGAGGTCAGTTTATCTGATACAACTATTAGTGACTATATTTAGTTCGCTAATAATAGCTGTTACATTGCCACAAAATACCCGCAGACCCGCAGGTGTCTGCTTCAAACCACAACAATAGGTGTAGTGGTAGTTCTATTAGCATACAACAAGTAAAAACATCCCCCTGGAATCAAAACGTCGAACCTATACCTAGGGCTTGTCTCCTATGTCTTAATTTCTATAAAAGTGTACTATATATTGATAAAGTTGGTTACTAGAACCTCAACTGTTCAATTATTTTTTAATAACTCTTTATATGTAAGGAGATATTAGCAATTAAAAAAAACATTTTGTCTCTTTAATTATTAAAGGAATTCAATGTTGTACAACATTCCAATTGCACGTGACATCACTACCGCTAGTTGCTATCTCTTTTATACAACACAGCGTAAAAGAGATATATTCTTGACATAACTCTGACAAGTTTACAAGTTACCAACCTTACAGCTCATAAATCTCTGCTATATGTATTTAGCATATATATCAAAATATCCAATATTATTCAAGGAACAATAAAATTTCAGTATTATGTCTGCCGTAACAGGGTTAAATAAAATAAAAACTTATTATTCTTTGAGTTGACTTGATTATTTCGACTACCAACAACTACAAAATGCATTTCACGTTATACAAATATGGCCGACCATTTCTAGCGCTAAAACTACAACTCAAATTTTTAATTGCTATATCTCCGTCAACATTTAGATACTTAATAAAATAGACACGCCAATACACATTTATTGACATCAATTTCAATTAACAATTGAATAATCGACCACTAAAAAATGAGGACACAAGCTGTTTGGGTAGTTTGGACCTTATAGAGATCTATAGGCTGGCTAGGGCGTATCTGCGATCTGTCGGCGGTATCCAAGTTCTCGAACGGCAAATGTCGCTCAGTTCCTTTCAATAGCTTAGGGTGCGCACAATTTGTTATGAAGGACCTTTTTGTTATTAACTAATTAATAGCAATTTTTTATTTATATCAAAAGACACAGCAAAACATCAGAACTTTTTTAGATTACATTTATTCTGAAACTACACTATTGAATTACATATAAATTGATTAAATATTTTAATTGATTAGAATACTAGTTACGACACTAAGTAAATGTAACTCTCGATTTTAGTTATATATGCTATAATAATATGTGTAATTATTATTTTAAGTAAATGCACCAAAGATTATGCGTCCGTTACATTTGAATGTTGAAGCGATAAGAAGGAATTGGGAACATTTACTTAGTGTGAACCCTAGAGAAGTGACTCATATAAACAAAGAATGTTTACATAAGCAGTATTATGGTTGTCCAAAGCGAGAAGTGTATATAAAAACAAATAGGCATAAAATATAAATGAATTAAAACAAAGAAATCTTAATTAATGAATATTGCATGCATTTATGAACACAAGCCTTATTATATTGTGGTTAACCGATTAAATGAAGCTAATGTAAATAAGATATAAAATAAAAAGATATCTTGTCGTCCCCTGTATATCAAGTTTAAGAATAAGATAGAAGTTTTGCACTCCCCGGTTGGATTTTCTGCGGACGCTCATGCAATAATGCATACTAGTAATACATTTTCTAAAACAGTTAACTAAAAAAAAAGTAAAACTTTTAAAGTGTTTTTATTTTTTTGTAATAATGTAAAAATAATAGTAATTGTAACGAGAATGTATATTAATTCGCAATTAGCAAAACATTAGTTTGCAATTAACATTTCTTGGCAGAGATATGCTGGAACAAGATAAACCGAATCATAGCCATATAGTTACGAAGTACCAGTTACAGTTGCAGTTAAATAGTTGCAGTTTCAGGCACAAGCACAACGAGATTGGAAGACTGTTTGTTTGCATAACATTGCATCCAATGAATTGTTGAAAATTCAATATATGTAATCTGCATACTAGAGAGATCTCCAGTACGGACTATTTGTATTATGAAGATTATGTTCAGATTTCAGTAATTTCATTAATACATTTGAAACGACCGCGGTCGTTACTAACAGACTGCGACTAACAGACTAATAGAGCTTTCCAATAGAAATTGAACTAGTGTAATGTCATATCTCATCTTATACTCATCTTATAATGAAAGTACGCATTTTTCTACTTCGAAAATCTGCTGGTGTTCACAATAATTGTCTTAACAACCGTATACAGTAAAAGTATCCAAAAGTTGACGGAGTTATAGCTATAGCAAATTTCAGTTTTGCCTCATGTTTTAGCTATGTATAAAACGTCACAGAAGAAATAAGTAATCGAGATTATTTTTTCATTTTAGATGGTAATATAATACTTGATGAGATATACTCGTACATCCCAGCTATTAATAGTAATTTACGCCTCACACACACAAGAGATGGCAAATCATCGGATGTGATGTACCATGCATTCGAATTTTCTATAAAATTGAACCCCTTTAATAATTAAAGAGACAAAATGCCTCCTTTAATATAAGTAGTTATTAAAAAACAGTTGGATATTTGAGATTCTGGTAGCCAGGTTTAGCAATATATAGTACAGTGTTATAGGAACTAAGACGTGGTTCATAAGGCTGGTGTCTTACGTATGAGTAGTAGTCGTTCACACAAACATATTATTAATATAGTTAAATTGAGTATGGCAGAGGAATATTTATCGTTTAAACGGAAAATATATATACAAAACATTTTAGGAATTGTAAATTTATCTAATTTTATAATAACTTAACATTATGCACAATGAGTTCTGTCGACTCAAAATATCAACTGTGTAGCACACACTACAATGAAAGTAGGTATAAGTAATATATACCGTTAGCTCATCAGACCAGAAAGCAATGGGCTTGTGTCCTATGTCTTAATTTCTACAAAAGTGTTCTATATATTGATAAAGTGGGTTTCTAGAACCTCAAATGTTCAATTATTTTTTAATAACTCCTTATATGTTAGGAGATATTAACAATTAAAAAAGTCATTTTGTCTCTTTAATTATTAAAGAGATTCAACGTTGTACACATTCCAAGTGCATGTGATATCACAATCCTTGTGTAAGGTTACCAACCCTACAGCTCATAAATCTCTGCTATATGTATTTATATATCAAAATATCAAATAATATTTACAGCTATTTCAAGGAATAATAAAATTTAAATATTATGTCTGCCTTAGCAGGATTAAATAAAATAAAAACTTATTATTCTTTGATTTGACTTGATTATTTGACTACCAAGAGCTACAGAACATTACCACAGCACTGACCTACTCAACAAATACCTGATGTTAAAATGCATTTCACGTCATACAAATATGCCCGACCATTTCTAGCGCTAAAACTACAATTCAAACTTTTAATTGCTATATATCCGTCAATATTTAGATATTTAATAAAATAGACACGCCAATACACATTTAATAACATCAATTTCAATCAACAATTAAAAAATCGACCACTAAAAAATGAGGACCCAAGCCCATTGTAATATCTCTGGTCAGTGTTATCAACTAAAGAAATATAATTTCTTTACATATATGGAATTATTAAGAAATAATTGAACATTTGAGGTTCTGGTAGCCAAGGTTATCAATATATAGTACAGTTTTATTTAAATTAAAACGTGGTTCACAAGACCAGTGTCTTACGTACGGTAGGAGTAGTAGTCGTTCACACATATTATTAATATAGTCAGAGAGCATAGCAGAAGAAAATATATAATTAACACAATAATTAGTTAGTTAATAGTTTACACAATCTAAATTTAATCAATTGAGCGAAATACAACAAACACCCAGGATAATTGTAACATTAATTGTACTATATACAACCATTATCATAGCTAATATAGATGAGGCTTCAACACCAAATTCGACACTATATACATTTGCGCATATCTCTACAATAAGACACTGACCAAGTTATTTAAATTTGCTTTACAGTTCACAGTTTTGCAGATAATGGCTTACTTTGCATGTAATACACATAAAATACATTTTTTTTACAATGTATGCTCCTAAAGTAGAAATTTAAAAGGCTTATGAATAAAAAATATTTCTTTTTACATACTCGTATGTACATACATATACTGCGAGTACATATTTGTATGCACGAACCGCCCAGCCCCGCCCCGCCCCGTCCCTTAACGAAATCAAAATTGAAAATGAACCCTCTCGTGCGAGTCTAAGTGTAAATTATTGTCGCGTTCGTGTAGATGCTCTTCCCATTATTTTGCTAAAAAAGAAATAAAGAAATACTTTTAAAATCGTACAAATATAAAATAAAATATAAAGTATTTTCTATTCAAGTCCTCGTTCAGTAAATGGGAGCTACATGAATTGCTGCATTTAAACTGGTCGGTAGTGTTGCGGTGTTGGTGGAGAATGTAACCCTTTATTTTATAGATAGATTGAATGGGTTTCTAAGGCCAAGAGCCTACGGAGGAATAATACCGCGAAGATTTTAATTCCTTATACTAAAACTGTGGATAAATTCGTCTGATTTGGCCAAGAACTGCATTTATACTCTTGTATTTATACAGGGTGTCCCAAAATTCAACGATAAGCCGGCACCAGAAGGTGGTCCTGCTCATGACTACACAAGAAAAAGGCAAAAAAAAATTTTATCTTATTTTGTTTAGGAATTAGAAAAAAAATTAAAATTTTTTCGAAAATTGAAACACCTTAAGATGTTTTTAACTACCATAAAACTTATAAAATAAATGAAAAATTGTTTGTACCATTTGTTTTAATTCATTCAACAATAAAAAACCTCTTTTGTAAAAGTGATAACTATATCAACAACAATAATTTATGAAATATGGTTCTTGTTTAGAAATAGTATGCATAATTTTTTTTAATTGCTAGTTTTCCTGGAGTATTATACCATTTTGGAATCCTGAAAAGTTGGGCCAATTTTTAAAAAAAGACTTGCCATAGTAGTGTTCATACTTTTTTTTTAAACCACGATGAGTTAAAGTTGACTGAAAGTAAAAATCTTTAAAAAATTTAGGCAAAAAAATAATGTCCATTAAATTTTATGTAATAACTACTAGCATTCTAGGAGTTTTAATGGTTGTGATGGATAGCAGTGCTATTTAGGTTGCCGATACAAAAATCAGAAATATTTGTAAAATTGTGGTCATGGTAGTTAAAAACATCTTAAGGTGTTTCAATTTTCGAAAAAGAAAATTCTTTTTTTCTAATTCCTAAACAAAATGAGATAAATTATTTTTTTCTTTTTTTCTTGTGTAGTCATGAGCACGACCACCTTCTGGTGCCGGCTTATCGTTTAATTTTGGGACACCCTGTATATCTTGTCATGTTAATGGATGTTCAAAGAGATGAAGCGACAAATGCATACTACTTACAAATAGATCCGCCGACAACAGCATATGTATTTTGAAGAATTAATTCTGTAGAAGCCACAGATTTTTATTTCACATAGAATTAATGTGTACGTGTTCATATGATTGCATGTGTTACAGAATTCGAATTTCTTTTCTACACGGAATTATTAATCAATAGGGTATACGCTCTAAGTCTAAATTTTTCGATATATATTTACTACATCACTGGAGGAGCATACACCCATCAGAAGCACCCCTAACTACGTCAAATGTAACTTAATTTTAGTCATCGAATGAAAACTGAAGTTCTTAACATTGTATAGCTAGTCTAGCCTAGCCTAACGGAATCTAGATTATCATGTATTTCCATCCGTTGAATTGCTTTAGGCGTGTCGCACACTGCAAGCGTATTTAAGCGAATTTTGGCCGGACGTATACGCATTACCTATCCGAACCCTGTAAATGTAATAAACCTCGTACACTGCAAGCGACAAAGCCGTTCGAATACGGGTGTTACGTAGCTCTTATTCTGGAAGCGTATATCAACGAAATTTAACCAAACGAATACATGGAAGGAGTATGAAAGAGAATGCAATAGTCTCTTTCGTAACAGTGGTTTTATCGATAGAAATTAAAGTAAAAGTTTGCTCTCATGATAAATTATATTAGTGCAAAACAACTCCAATACACCCTACAGTACACAAGTTTGACTTGGCGTACAGTCGTATCGGTACGTGGTATGTATGTATTGTTAAGCAACACATGCAAAGAACACAGAAGTCGGCTTGCTCTGAGAGTTCTAGGCGCCCAACCAAGCCGCCAATTAACATCCGAATTAGCCGTCGTATAAAATGGGGTAAGGTCAAATCGAAGAAAAAAAAACATATTTTAGATAATGTTTTTTGACGACACAGTTAATATATAATTATTTCTACAATTACTACATGATAAAATAACATTTTAAAAATACTCTGTGAAATTTTTATAAATAAATTATAAACAAATGAGCAGACGTTACAAAAAAAGTAACATTTTTCAATTTTGTATAGCACCTATAACTCAATATACTGATTTGTCTTGAAAAAAATCAAGAACTTTGTTATTTTAAAATACGTTAAAATCAAAATTAAAAAATAAAACTCGACTGCGTTACCTCGGTATTTATGTAAAGAAAGAGTGTGCAAAATTTCAAAAGGATTGGTCCAGTAGATTTTGAGTTAGAGAGAAAACGCGTTTAAAAGTTTCAAAGAAAGACGAAACCAAACGAGAGAGGTGAAAACTTAAATGTTCATATCTCCGACAGTTTTACTCCAATCGACTTCAAATTTTTGCACAATAAACTTATATGTTGTACAATAATACAAAATTAAAAAAAGTTGAAATCTAACCCCCCCCCTCACTTCAATACGCTTGCAGTGTGCGACACGCCTTATAAGATATAAAAATGTGAAAATTAGCTAGAGCTTTTCATCTTTTTCCAGCTAGCTGCACATGACACATCTCGACAACACTGCGTATAATATACTTACACTGATTACAGTGATCATAATCTAGTAACTAATTACCCACTTAATTAATAAAGTTATGTAAACCTACGGCTATTTATACGAGCATTGCAGCGTCCTGCGTCCTGTTCGCAAGTCCCAACACGCTGCAGGCGTCCCAACGCAGCGTCGTCGTTTGCGTACGACGCAACCAGATCCAGAGACTGGTAGTCCCAGTAATTATTATTATTCAGCGGTAACCAAACTTCATCTATATTTAATAGCTAATTTAATATTCTTCACTTCGTTGTGCCGTTGCCGTTCACCGTCGTCGTTCGCCGTTCGCCGTTCGCCATGTTCTGTTCACCGTCGTTTTATTTTCAGACGTTGTGTGTAAAGTACGAGTATAAACATCGCGACATTACGTTACGACCTCTAATATTTGATAATATATTACGTTTAATATTTCATTATTATTTGGCAAAAGCCCCCCGTGAATTCTTCACAATTCGTACGTATTGCCTTTGGTGGACTACCCGCACCCGTAGATGTGCATGGCGGAATCGCGGTGAAGCGGCGGGTGCGGTTACTGCTACCTTATATAAGTTATGTATTAACACGGACGAATTTACATTTAAGTCAGGCAGGAGTGCTTTTAGGAATACGTTATAGCCGTCACACGGCAACGGCCACGGCCACGACGCAGCGCAGCTCTCATCGCTCCTTCCCTGGAGTCTTACTTTGTTTTTTACCTTTCTAACTTTATTCTGTCTTCACGGAAATTGTCTGATGCTAAGTTACGTCCTAAAAACAACAACAAATTAGATAGATTCCTATGCTTCAGATTCCCGATAGCCATTATTACTTGTGATCGTCCTCTGCACCAAGGCCTCAAACTTATTTGTCAAATATTGCCCTAAACCATGGCGAGATTTAGACCCAATTAATTTAAGAGAGATTAAAATTAAAGCGGCCAACACTACGTCACTTTCCGTTGTTATAATTTTCCGTAATTCTTTTAGTTGGCATCCTAAAATGTCTTCAGCAACGTATCTCTCTCTCCCTCTGTGTGTGTGTGTGTGTCTGTGTGTGTTTCTTTGTAAACTATGTTGATCCATTTATGTCTACTTCTGCACTGGAATCAATATTCTATTCCAATCTTCCTAATGTTATACGGAGAAATAGAGAAATTCACTTTTTGATACGAGAACGCAGTGACGTTTCTGCTTTCATGTTCTTTCATGGGTTCACTGTTTTATTGGAGTTCTGATTGAATTAGACAGGTTACATTAAATGTTTATACTACTGTCACGCCAATGAGCGATTACAGCAAGAGATATAGAGATATAGAGATCTACTCGTACAGGGAGTCAAGAGAATATGGGAAACTGATGCTGATATACTCGTCCTCACAAGTCAATGTTTCACAGTGTCAAAAACTTCTATATATATTTATATATTTATATATATATATATATATATATATATATATATATATATATATATATATATATATATATATATATATATATATATATATATATATATATATATATATATATGGATCTAGATAAAATCAAAAGGAACTGATGTAATAGTATAGTAAAATCAGATTCCGTATGAAAATTTTGGCACAATAAAAATAATTAAAATCTATAAATGATTATTAACTTACTAATTATGAACCATAAGTAAGACGAGATTATCTGGTGCTATGGGCATGGCATTTCCAGCACTAGTATCCATTCCCGCTTAATTAGTTAGGGAATACCAAATAGAATCCGCTATCTCGTGTAGTGGTGCGCATGAGAGTAATTAGTGAAAGTTTAGTTCCTCTTATCTAATTAGGAATATGAGTAAAATAGAAAAGGACGGCATCAGCAACACGTATTAGTGTTAATGTGAATCTGAATGAAACCAAATTTCTTTCAAACATACCCGTGCTATATGCGAGCATACTCAAAAATGATTATGTAAAATCATATTCAGTATATTACGAAACGATTGCGTAATGAAGGGGGGAGGGAGGTAGGTTTAGTCAAATCAATCCAAAAAAGCATATTTTCGATAATGCTTTTGACTACCCAAATAATATATAATGATTTCTATAATTACTATATGATAAAATAACATTTAAAGAATACTTTGTGAAATTTTCATAAATAAATATCAAACAATGAGTTACAGACAGCTCCATTGACATTATTTGAAATCAAAAAACCAAAATGATTTTATTAGTTGATAAATTTCTGCATGTAACCTTGTTTAAATTTATTTTTCAATTTTTTACAGCACTTAGAAGTCAAAGTACCGATTTTTCATGAAAAAAATCAGAAACTTTTAATTTTAAAATACGTTTAAATAAAAAACTCAACAGTTACTTCGGCATTTATATAATGAAATAGTGCTCAAAATTTCTAAAGGATCGGTCAGAATTTTGAGCTAGAGAGGACACCGACTATGAAAAAGCTAAGTGTGAGAAAAACGCGTTTAAAACTTTCAAAAAAATCCCGCTTAATGGAATTTACTTCATACAATACCGTTTGGAAATCGTTGTGGGAATTTGTGTCTCGTAATAAACACTTTAGTTGTGTTACTTAAATTATTATTTGATGACAATTTTAACTTCTAAAGCCTTATTGGCCGAGTAATATTGATTCGATGTCAATTGTATAACAGAGTGAGCTACACTTTGCAATACATTTTGTTGTCAAAAAACAAAAAAAAAACATGTTTTGTTTTATTTTAAAATAGTTCTGTTTCTCGAAAACAGACTGTTCACATTGAACAGACTGGTTTTGTTTTTAGTGTTTTTCTGAGTGGCCCATAACAATGTAGTATCCCATAAATTATTGTGTTGGTGATACATTTCTATTAAATTGCTGGTCTTATCTTTTGTCTACTAGTTGCTAATGATCAACAAAAACAGAACTGTGTGTTCAAACCAAGCTTTTGATCTTACCGACTCCAGATGGGAATGTGTTTTGTTTACTAACACAGTTTTTAAAGACACAAATGTTTTAGGAACTGTCTCTTTGGTGCAAACATTGGTGTTTTTGTTCGTGTTTTGTTGTTTTGTCTCTCTGGTGTGAAACCGGTATTAGTTTCACGTGGGGCTTCTAGACCCGTTATGAATCCATTGGCGATAAACACGAACCCGTGACCCGGGTAGAAAACCCGACGGATCCGGGTTCGAATGCTTTTGCTGGTGTAATTAAATAAAATTCAACGCACGCCGCTCGAATTACACAGCAGAAAATTTTTAAATATTTCTTAAATATTTATTTATATACCTTATATATATTTAATATGATAGTATCGTTACTAAACAAATAAATAATAAAGTTTAATAAAGGATTAGCATAAAGTATTATATATTAAAAAGGATAGTTCTATTATGATGTCGAGATGACCACCAGATACGAAACCAATAACAATAAAGAACAAACACGATTAAAGTAATTTAAGTAGCTATTTACAACATTCTCGGACTCTGCAAATTTTTGCATCAAACTTAGATTAGGGGATAAGTCTCTAAATGCATTGGTATTTCTTAAATTTCACTATAATAGAGTTAGTAAGTAAATTAAGTTGTAAAATTATTGTGTAAATACTTAAATAATAAATGAATTGCGATTATTACTTGAAAATTTATATGCTTTTTATATATTTCTGATTTCAGACTCGACCCGGAATCCGTCTGGTTTATGAAATTTTTGACCCGGATCCGGCGGGTATTAAAACCACGGGTTTTCTGAAGCCCTTGTCTCACGGTCAACTGCAAGATATCAGTAGATATTATAGTGTACCTGACAGTGTCATTTGTCGCATTGCATTAGAGATCTTTCCCTTAACAGACTTGCTTATTCGTATGTTATATTTATAATTCAATTGATTGCAGTTGCTTACAGTAAACTTAACGGAAATATTTCCAAATTAATTCGACGAAGTTAACAAAAGAATATAAATAAAACCCAATTCGAGCCAGTGACCTTGGTGCTCATCGAAATCGAATAATTGCCAGAAAGCCATACACGAGATTGTGATGAATAAGACATTTCCAGAATGAATTTATTTGTATCGTGTTCTCCTTTAAGAAACTGGAAGCGTTGTAAGTTGTCGGCTGTAGGTCGTCGGTCGTCGGTCGAAGCGTTGTACATGTACAAAGTTAATGGACTACATCGTTTTCCTTTTTATAGTTTCTTGTATTTTTCTGTATATTCTGTATTCCCTCTCTTTCTCTCCCTCCTTCACCCTCTTTCTCGCTATTAGTAATTTATTTTATAAGTCGGTAAGTAAATATTTAATTCAATATTTAAACACGCTGCATTTATTTTATTTAACTTTATACATTGAATCTATTTTTTATAATTTTTTTCTCCTATATAGCTGGGATTATTTAAATTGCTTAATTTATTTATTTTATACATTTTTTTATTCAATCTTAACTTGCTAAGGTACTAAAACTCTGGAAGACTGTGTCACTCGGTGTCAAGAAGAGTGATTTTTTTTTTCATATTTGAGTTAGATATTCCTAATGATGCTATTTTCCAGTATAGCATGAACCCACTACATTGCAAACACTCGTTAGTGTGCGACGTAGTACGCTGTATGCCGTACCACACGAGTATGTAGTAGATCGTACATCGCACGGGGCGGGGGCGCTGGGCCTGGAGTGCGGAATGCGAGGTGCGGGGTGCGAGCAAAATCCAAGAGGTAATGGCCTTAGAGATGATACGTGTACATGAGAGCATGGGAGCACGAGACGTCAAATAGAATACAAGATTTTATCTGAATTTGCACAACACGGAGTACAAGTAGTATAACACAGCCATGGGCGTCCGAAGAATGTGCGTTCCCCCCCCCCAGTGAGCAAATTTATACTTATTAGGATAAAATCTAGACCCTCACATCGCTATTATTGGAAATATGGGTTGGGTAATATTAAATTAAACATTGAATTAATAATATTTGATGTCTTTATTTTCTACAGCATTTAAAGGAATATCTTATATATCTTGTCTAACTTAAATCGCATAAACACTTAAGATGCATTTTCCTTATGAATAATTCTTTGTTACATAATTACCTCTCTTTCAGGCTCATTATATTATGATAATTTGACAGTTAACGCATATAGCACTATGTGGCAAAGCAATAAAGAAAATACAACCTAAATATCATAATACTTTTATAGATTTATAGATATTTACTAGATTTTACCTCCGTCGAAAGCTGTCGACGACTGTCTTTTGTGTGTGCCTTTAATTTCATGTCAAATTTATATTCCATTTTTAAATTGAAATATTTAACTCGTTATTATAATAATATAATATATTATAAGAATTATAATAAAATAATTTTTCATATAAACAAAATAAAAAATATTTTCAATTTATGCGTTTTTTGAACCTTTTTCAAAATTTGGGATTTTTTTTTCGATTCGTAAATAAGTTACCAAGGTTAGTCTATATACAAAATTTCAACTATCTAGCAGAATTTTTACTGTCGGCAAAAACTGCCCCCGTGTCCCCAAATAATGTTTTTGAATTTTTTTAATTTTAATAACATAATTTATTATTAGACAATCCAAAATTTAAGTCTTCTTTGAAGTTTGCTATCGGGTCCCCTAATTTTCTCAACGCACCCTTTTCAAATTTTTCAATTTCTAATTTTAAAGAAATGTTAGTATTGAACACCGTAATACACATGCCAAATTCTAACTTTCTATCTTTTACGAATTAATAGTTATAGAGCAAAAAGTTAAAAAAAACTTTAGTTTTTCCAAATTTAGTAGTTTCAAGAAAATTCAGGGGAAAATCCGTGGACGCAAAAAGTCTTACAATTTTTTTCTCAAAGTAATAGACAATTTTTAGGAAAATGCGCGGAGTCGTTTTCTGGCTACCATACGAATCTCGTAAACATATAAATATACACCTGGAACATTATAATATAAGAGGATATAATATACCATAGAAAGAACTTTGAATACCGGCGTCAGTTTTTAAATGAAACAAAAACACATAAAATCAACAGCTATTTTACTACTTACTAGTAAACTAAGCTAACTAAGTTTACTAGTTATATTTTGTAAAGAGAATTTCACTTGTAAATTACATAAATTTAAATTGTACAACTAAAGTTTTACTCCCCCTGTCAAGTTTATTAGGGACACCCATGACAACAACCCTACTGATAGCTCAAATATGATCTAAGTTTAAATAGAAATACAAAATAACAAACATAGAATTATATCATCACCGTTAAATATGATTACATATGATGTAAGAAAGTACAGGGTGGCAAAACGGATAATTTAAAATTTAAAGTGGTATTATTACTTGAATGTTCAACATTGCTCCAGTGGAGATGAACCTTTATACTCGTCGCTTATCGCTTATCGAGCTTTTTTATATTTATTTTATTTTCAATTTCTAATATAAATTGAGGAAGCTGCAATTAAAATTCATGATCGGTTACGTGTGGCACGACTATGAGGCTGGTAAAAGGAGGAGAATGAGAAGTGGAGATGGGGGGTCAATGTACAAACAATGCAGTAGAGAAGAAGGAGAAACGGATGCAGATGCTAAGTGCCTTAGTGCCTGCAATGAATACTGAAAACTTAAGCTTACAGTTTTTATTTTGTATATGTTCTCAATATGTTAAATCCATTATTTACATCGGATGCAAGTGCATGTGCAATTGGTGGAGGTCATATTGGTTTATGTTTGCTTTGTTTATTCTAACTATGCGCAGACGATAGAAACTGCTCTAAAAATTATGCTATGTTATCAATTAAATGTTTAATAATTGCATTTTATTTATTTACTTTGTGCTCCTTCCTTATATAGTTAAAAAGAACTTTCCACGCGTACAGGCTTACATCTCCTTTGATAATTAATATTTTTAGTAAGTTGAAACATGTACCAACAGAGCATTTCATACTCCTGTAACTTAATGCCCTTAGAATGAGTGTATGTACCATATTCTATTATGGTATATATAGTTCTATATATCCCTTTACCTAAAGAATCCGCTTATGGGTATTACACCCATGTGCTTCGGCAAGGATTGTTGCTTGGTGTGGAGCAATGGGTATGGGGCGCCGGGCGCCGTGCGACTATAACAATTCAGAAATAAAAATAAACCACCCGAACCGGTCTTACATGGTATTTGGTACCACTGAAATAAAGCAATTCCCAATATCTTATATAAGTATAAAACCCTGTATAAAATTGTAAAGCTAAGTTTCCTACATTTCGATTTCGTTTTTGTATGTGTCCTCATATCTATTCACTACTAGCTCCAATGTATAAGTGTGTGAGTGTACAGTCACGTGATTTAAAATCGTTCAAACACAAAAATCAAAAAAAAATGTTATTTTGAGTTTAGAAATCTGGAATTCTGGAATATTGGAGCAGTATTGCCCAATTTATTATCTTTTATATGCCACCAGATCCTATAGTAAAATATCACACAATTTGTTAGACTAGATGGTATAACTCTTGCAAACTTGTTTCTCTGTCATGACCCAATAATTGCATGTCTAAATTTGTTTAACTTGGTAAAAAGTATAAAATGAAAAAAATATATAACAATTATGGACGATTGAAGAAGATACAGCCCCATTCATTCTACAGGACGAAGCTACTCATCTTTACCCAATAATGTCTGGAGTTCTACAAGGCAGTGTTCTTCGTCCAACATTGTATACTGTAGACCTACCCACTTATAGCCAGACAAGAACAGCAACTTTTGCAAATGACACAACAATTTTGGCAGTACATGAAACTCCGGATGTTGCATCAACGCAAGTACAAGCTATCATAGACGAGATTCAAGACTGACTAATGAAGTGGTGATTAAAGCAAACGAGACGAAGAAGTCTTTCGATAGAAGAGTTCAGGAAATCGTTATTGAAATAATTCCTTTCAAGAGGGAGGGGTAGTCAAACCGGGGTATCAATTTTGGGCGGGCAATTCATGGGTATATATCATGGCGCTTCATATATTTGTAAAACAAGTACACATTATTTCTTAGGGGAGATTGAAGACTGGCTAATGAAGTGTCGAATTAAAGCAAACGAGATGAAGTCAACTTTTGTTACATTTACCTTGTGTAGAAACACATGTTCTCCTGTTCATTTAAATGAACAAATTATATCACAATGTGAAGAAGCTATTTACCTAGGCATGCATTTAGATCGGTGCCTAACCTGGAAAAAGCACAGCACGGAAAAACGTAAGCAACTACATCTTAAGTCCAGGAAGTAACACTGGCTTATTGGACGCAAATCGCATTTAATCAATAGCAGCAAACTAATGATTTATAAAACGATACTGAATCCTGTCTGGACTTACGGCATTGAACTCTGAGAAACATCTAGTGTTCAAATATAGAAATACTAGAAAGATTTTAGTCGCAAGAACAGTAAGAACCATTATGGATATCCCGTGGTTCATAAGCAACCAATTCATCAATCATTCGGCTTTAAAACTGTGAAAGAAGAAATTAACAAATTCAGCCAAAGATACCAGCAGCGACTAAACAATCATCCTAAACTATCTAGCTGTGAATTTACTAGATAAACATACGTCAGACTTTAAAAGACTAGAAAGACATAGTGTGTTAACGCTACCACAACGTTTTTAAATGTCATTCATAGATATTGCCGTCACTGGACGACTATTTCTTATCTAGGTTCATTTTCATTTTTAGCATAGGTACTTATTGTTCATACTTATTGTAACAGATTGTAACATGGCATAATATTACAAAATAAAAAAAAGAAAGTTATGGACGAGAAGAATGCCGGAGTATTTAGAAAAACAATATGAAAGGAAAGGAGAATGATCGCGAGGTTTAGACTAGGGAATGAAGAAAAAAGAAGCATAAGTTGTAGGATGTGTGATAAGGAAGAGAAAAAATAGAAACGTTACGAGTAAGTGTCGGAAGAAGTTGGAAAGGGAAGTAGACCTGATGGAGAAGGCAAGATAAGAAGGAGCGAATGACAGAAACTAGGAGTAAGCGAAATGAGATAAAGGACAAGAAAAGTTAAATTGTTTAAGTAAAAAAATTAAATGTGATCAATGAAAGAAGAAAGGATGTAATGCCTAATGCCACATATGTTAAATTATTACATACTCGTACAATACAAAATTAAACAGAAATTACAGTAATTCAATTACCAATTTCTTTTGCCACTGGCTGAATCTCTCCTTCCCTTATTCTCTACCACATTCCTATTATTATGCATATGCTGCAGAACACTTACAGAAATAAACGGTATGTACCACATACATAATACATAGTATATGAAAAACAGGAAGTTGAATAGTAGGTATATTTGTTAAATATTTTTTTGTTACTTTTTTTAAATACTATTTTAAACAAAACTTTTCTACAATATTTTGTAATATTTTTTTGTTTTTGTACTTTGCATGAGTGTAAGGTACATATATTTCTACTTTGTTTAATATTTAGTTGCAGTAACGCGCCGCGCAACCAACAACCAGAAAGTTGCAGCTAGTTGTTGCATGTCTTGAAACGTAACTACTTCCGAAGTGTGTGCCTGTGTATGTGTATGTGTGTGTGTGTGTGTGAAGGTGAACAATGAACACACACACTTATACTCGACACTATACTCGCCGTAGTATTAGTATTATGCAATTCAGGTGAAGAAAGCTATTGCCATTGTAAAGTGTTTGTTACTAATATTAGGTAGAGTTATGACGTAACTGAAGGTAGGACATTTCTATGCTAATGCAGGTGATGATAGTCGATATACACGAACCCACGAACACAACAAAAGTCGTTACCCGCTAAATTTGTTTGTGTTGACAAGTTGTAACATTTAACATAACTTTGAACATCGCTCGCCTTTATTTCATATCTTGTTATGTAAAATTGAAAGTTTAACTTCTCTAAATGTTAATGGTGCAAAAATGTTAAGGGCGTCCGCACATGAGGCGACTGATTGCAAACCGTAGCCCCGAATCTGCCCGAACCGAATAAGAATGAAACTGTGTTGTTAGTGAGAGATCGCACGTGTATACGAGTGAGAGAATACTCACGTGAAAAGTGTAATGCCGGATTCAAACCAGAGAGACAGTTCAATAAACTACGAACAAAAACTGTTTTTTCTGAACAAAAACACCAATGTTTACACCAAAGATACAGTTCTTAAAACATTTTTGTCTTTAAAAACTGTTTTAGTAAAGAAAACACATTCCCATCTGGAGTCGGTAAGATCAAAGGAAAACACGGTTTGGTTTGAACACGCACTTTTGTTTTGTTTTTTATGAACATTTGCGCTTGTCAGTTGTTGTTTTTCATGTTTATAATTTTTATAAAACACTCAGAAAAACACTAAAAACAAAATCAGTCTGTTCAGTGTGAACAGTCTGTTTTAGAAAAACAGAACTTCTTTAAAGTAAAACAAAACATATTCTTGTTTTGTTTTTTGACAACAAAACTGTTTTCAAAACTGTCTCTCTGATGTGAACCCGGCATAAGACACAAAGTTGATCGATACAAAACAATGGACTTACGCAATTTACAAATAAAACTCAAAACAAAACAGCAGCAGGATGGAATGGCTATTTATCTGTTAATCAAGATTATTTATTTAAAAAGAACTGTCAGCGTCCTGCTCGTTTAATTTACCGGTTTGCAAAATTAATATAAATTCATTTTCTCAGCCTTCACAGTCGGAATATTAAGAACTTCATTAGAAAGCTACCGATTCATTATCCTGCATTACACGACCTACATAAATAAAAATTCTTGTGGATTATATAAAGCAAATGTAATTTAAATTAAAGTTCACATTAATAAAGCTGAATGTGTGAATGTAACTTGCATTTCATTGTCACAAGCTTAATAATCTGTGCCACAAATCTAAGTTGAGACTGAGAGGGCAATGAAACAAATTAGCTTCATATCAAAATGGCGACATAAACTGTCAAAAGAATACTGACCCAGAATAATTCAGAGGAATATTTAACATGTCCGGTATTTAAGGCATTATATAGAACAATGCACAAAACACAAACATTAAATTAAAGTTAAATACTACACGAATAATCTAGAATCCAGATACGAGTATATAAATATACGGAATTTCTTATTATATTACTGAATTAGTTGCAATACAGTAATTGTGTGTTTTTTAGATTTGCTTATTATATTATTGGTACATTTATTTATTTTAGATTCGTTTATCATTTGGAGAATTATTTCTTTGACAGTCATGAAATAAATTTATTCTATCTCTTGTAATCGAACCTGGACCCAAGCTGGACTGATGCGACGTAAACATGCGACATCCAACATTTATATATATTTATTCATAAGTTGACATTATTTAAACATGAGTGTACTAAATGTGTGGTACTTTCAACGTACAGACTAGTGCAACCATAGAGATATAAGACTAGAGTGCGCAAGAGGCTGAATACTATAATATTGGCAAAGAGAGAGATAACCTCGAAATTCTCTCTGTGCCTCTTTCGAGCCGGGTACTGTGATTGACTGCCGCGGTAACGAAAATATAGCAATGAGTGGGGGTATAGTCAGAGTGTATATATATATATACCAATCTTTATTTTTATTTTAACTATAGCGTCTGCTTGCTTGTTTACTCACTACCATACCGGCAATCAACCAAGCTGGCAGGCTTATTTACTCCCTACCATACGTTCGCTACGAAAAAACAGATAGGTACCTTGGTAGGGTATCTCTCTCTTTGCATATATCCCTTCCTCTTATACGCGGCCGTACACTTCGCGTACTCTAGTCTTATATCTCTATGTGTGCAACACTAATAAAACACTTACTTATTCTACTTTTTAAAATTCTACGTAATATTTTCATGAAACAAAATCCTAAGTTTCAATCCTAAGGCGAAACATCTAATGAAATTACTGTTTTGAATGTGATCTCGAATAAAAAGGTCGAGTACCTACTCAGTCTCCAATATATTGTCATTGTGCGTTGATGTTTTTTTTTAGTTGTGTTTAGTAAATAATTAAAAATAATTGAAAATGGTGTTTAAATTTACAAATGAAATAGACCTTGGTCTATTGGCCTTTTTTATAAAGCAGGTTGTAGGAATTCGTTCGAAATATGAAAGCTTTCGACGTATTAAGTTGCATGTCGCACTAGTGTGGACGTGATGTACAACTTCTTACAACAAATTTTGGATATAGCACGAATGTATACCATACTTTAGAGTCTACGACCTACCTGCCTTGGCCAGCCAAAGGACAAATACCGAAATATATTCACACCCATGTAGTAAATGTAACACTTCAATTTGCTTGTAGTTACCTAACAAATGTGAAACTACATGATAAGACAATTTTCTATATGAGAAGTAGAAAATGAACCTTGGAATTAGCCTGTGGCAAGCTAGCAACTACATTGTTGGATATTTTCTACGTAGTTATAACTACCACTACTTAATAATTTCATGATTATATGTATAACGTTTGCGCGGAAGTCGATTTATTCGTAATCTCTGTTTAACGTAGACCTATTTACGATTCTAATCCTATCGCCTACGACCTCCTATAATGTTTCAGTTAACTTACTCGAACCTGTTCTATAATTTCTATAAGCCCATAGTTCTCTTAAGTCTATTGTAGTACAATAATGTAACAGCACCGCTTATTGAATAAGCTTAAGTCTAATGTTAATAATAAGTGAATTTGCATTATCCTTTTGTGAGAGGGGGACGAGGAAACAGAGGGTGGATAGAGTAGGGAGTACCACCATTAATGCACATTGCTTCTGCAACTGTAGTCTCGTTGCCTCGCTGCCTTGCTACCTCGATGCCTTGCTACTTCGGTAACACTGCAAGCCTATAAATTTAAACTCGCTGGGTCGTATGGTACGTGAACGTTGTGCGGGGTGCAGTCTGAAAGTTGCAGGCGTACGTACAACGTAATGCTGCCAGAGCAAATATACATTGTTTTAGTACAAGAGGCAGTTCCGCTATTATATTATACACCAATGTACGAATGTACGCAAATGGAAGCCACTGATATGTACTGTATCCTTGTACTTGGAACACTCATACACGTGTATGTACAAACGTACTTGCACATGTATGAGTATGTGTTTTGTGAATGTGTGGACTTGTTTATTATTTCAGGAAATTATTAAGCTAAAATTACTCGTAACTTTATTATTAGCAATATATGGTACACCTTTTGTTCAACAGAAAAGGTAAGATTTGTCGCGCTTATATCTGGTAAACTATAAATGATAATGTCAATATTGTTGGATAGAATCTTTCTGTTTATATAAAAAATGAATAGTAAGTATCGGCCGCACCAGTGTGGCATCCAATACTCATACATTTTCATTCATAGGTGAGAGAACGTTTGAGAAAACTAAATTTGTAGAACTTTTCTTTTCTCTAAAGCTCTAGGACGCATTAAGGTATTTTTTATTATATTCAATAGTTTACAATAGCCGACAGTAAATGTGTTAAGCCGGCGCCAATCGATGCTACGAACACCGTCCAACGTTCTACGCTTGATGGTTGTGTATCCAATGTCATGTGCCCAAAATTCATGTTGGAAGAAGTTCGGGCTGTTGTCGGTATTTTGATTCGCGTCAAAGGAATTTTTCTATCTCCACCACACACTTGATCCTCATGTCATGCAGTGCTGCACGAATCGTCCAACAAAGAAAGATTTTATACTTGAAGGATTCTTCATTTACTTGAAAGTTTTTGTTAAACAGTGTCAGTGGCAGTGTTAAATTAATAATTTCAAGTTGTTATTAATTTTTTTTTAATTTAATTTCTTTAACGTCGGCCTTTTCCGATGCTGAGACCTATCACCGACGACTTCCTTCAATGTTGGCAGTATTTGTGGTGTCGTGTACTCATATATGTGCGCCACACCGCTGCCTAATAAGTGTAAGATTATCAATATAAGTTGATAACAACCAAACCCAGAAAATATATATCTGGTCTAGGGATCGAACCCGAAGATGCAGTAGTCAGCGTTAAGCATTAATGCTCTCGCTCAATGTGTCGTCCAATTATTATTAAATATTATTAATATTGCTAATATCGATGTACACAAATACTTGAACCAACATTTGAATCAAGTGTATCGGATCAAACATTCGTTCCACTGTCTAGCAGGAAACTTGCCATGTCAATCTTTCAATATTTGACTCACACATTGGAGACAAACATTCAATCAAACGTTCAACGTATCGTCTGGCGCCAACTTTATCCTTTGCAAATTAGAAGAAATTCACTATTTGCGTTTACATTATCGGGCATTAACATTTATTTAATATTCTTAAAAATTCTTAAATATTAAAATATTCTTTCTCTTTTGTAGACGAGAGATATAAAGTGAGATCCCAGGACCGGCAGACATCACTTATTTTCTGATGAACAAAATGTGTAAGATTGAGTAGTGTTAGTATGTACAATGATCGTATGCCTATCACTCACTCTCGTGCACACGGATAATGCTCTCTCGCTCCTACTCATAGCGGAATTAAAATTGGCCCCTTAAATCTGTCTAATCTCTTGTAAAACGTTTTAAAACCGGTCCTGGGATCTTGGACTAATAGATATCTGGTCTCGACATTTGTTACCTTCTTTACAAACATATAAAGTGTCTGAGTGAATACATAGTATCAACTAAGGATGCCGTGGAATGTACTTTAATATGAAATTAAAACGTTCGCTATATCCACCTATCACATTACTTGTTTTATTTTCGTTTAAAATTATACCTCTACTAATGAAAACCCTATATTTTAATACTGATATGGATATTTTTTTGGCCACCCTACTCGCCCTAAATCTATTTCAGGACGAGAACGAGGGTGGGGGTGGGGACAAGGACGAGTACGGGTACGGGATCTGCGTGTAATGCTTAAAATACAGTAAATTGTATATTTGTGCTATTTGAAGAATTAAAACGATTTCTACTCGTAAGTAGGATTCGAGCTGGAGATTAGGGGTTGCAAAGCCTAATAACGAATCTCTGCTCCCTGTAATCAGCTAACGGTTAATGATTTCTGCATAAACCTCTTTAATTATTATTTTATTGATTAAAGCTTTACCAGATTTATTTAAACTTTTTACATTTAATCCGCAACTTTTAAAAAAGCAAAATACTTTTAAAATAATGAAAATTAGTTTTGTATTTAAATGTATAACGTATAATAATAAATGAATTAAATCTTATACTAAATACTTATTTTCAGGGAATATTCGATTGTATGTGTAAGAACGGCGCTGTAGTCCTGTAGGGACAAGTGTTGTCGTCGACCCGATCCGACCGGAACCCGAATCCGTCGGGTATTGGCAATAAACCCGAACCCGGGGCCCGGGTAGAAAACTCGACGGATCTGGGTCCGAATGCTTTTGCTGGTAAAAATGCAAAATTAAATAAAACCCAATGCGCGCCACTCAAATAGCACAGTCGAAAAATTTAAAATATTTCATTTAATTATATATTTAATATGTTAGTACCGTCACTAAACAAATAAATCATAAAGTTTAGTAAAAGATTAGCATAAAGTATTATATATTAAAATGGATAGTTCTATTATGATGTCGGACACGAGATTAATAAAAAGAAAGAACTAATAGGATTAAAGTAATTTAAGTAGCTATTTAAATGAAAAGAAATTCTTAAGTTTGAAGTAAGCACTTCATTGATTCTCCTAATGAGTTGGAAACTTGCATAAATAGCGAACATGTCCGTTCAATCATCCTTATCGATTGTAAGTATTAGTCTAATTAACAGTTGACATTAAAAGTTAAGCTACGCAGCTAATAAGTAGACTTTTCGCGGACTGGGCAGTCAATTCTACTGAAAACTTAGATATGTTGTTAGTAGATAATGATGGAAAGATATTATCAATGGAAGAAGAATTAAATTGAATTTTTAAAAATACGGAAATGTGTGTGAAGCAGGAGTTTAACCTTCTTAGGAATACAAAAAAAGAACGCTACATCTAGAGAAGCTTTATTCGCGCTATGCACGGTTAAACCAACTTCGACGGATAATAAACGAACATTTTCGGAGTTTGCAAATTTTTGCACCAAACTTATATCGTCATCGGGGGATAAGTCTCTAGAGCTAGTAAAGTAAAGTAAGTTATTACGGATAATGGTTATAGGTTATAATAAATTAATTGCGATTATTACTTAAACATTTAAATGTTTTTTTAAATTTTTGATTTCGGATCCGACCCGGACCCGTACCCGTCGGGTTTATAAAATATTGGACACGGATCCGGGGGTATTAAATCCCCAGGTTTTCAGCCATCAATTAAAGGACAACGACCCTGTGGCATACATCGATAAACATTATAATTACTTTCAGATACTAAAGGGCAAATTCTGCCACTGTCTTTCTATATGTAATCTTAATACTGTAATTAATTCTCATATTTCTGCAAATGTATAACATTTTTTGGAGCAACCCCCATAAACTAAATAGTAATACAGACAAGTTTAGAGACTTGACTTCTGGCCAGGCCCTGATACAAGCAAAATGATAAAATAAATGACCTGAGGGTCGAGTTACGAGTTGTGAGTTACACAAAGGCGAGCAAGAACAACTCGCTAAGGTATTTACAGAAATGTGAACTGTGAACTGTGGACTGCAGACTGTGAATGTATTCAAAGCAAAGTTAATGGGAAATTACGGACTACGGATAGACTTATGAACAAGTAGTTGTGAAATGATCTTACACCGATGAAAATATTTGTACAATCCCATTAATAATAATTGCTTTGAACCGGATCTAGCACGGCAAAGGGCATTCTGACCTGAAGGACTTACAGGAGGTTCTGCCATAAGCTCTGTCATGTCAAGGAAGAATGCTGTAAAACGTCTGAAGCCTCTGTTCAGGATTTGAAGTTTCAACAACAAGAAAGCGTTGCAATTGGTTGGTTGCGATTTCTTAGGCCATCACCACACCGGTCTTCTGATTACAAACTATTCGCGCAACGAAGTTTCCAACGAAAGCGAAAAACGAACCGTGTTTTGTGACTCTATAGAATTTTTAAAAATAGGATAATAGGAGATTTTATTGTGTCGTATTGTGAGGTATTTGTGCACATCTCTGCTTATGATGTTCACCATCAAAAGCATGCAACGTAATTGCCCTGCGACCTAGAAACACAGTCGCTTAAAACCAATTTCAAATCAGTTTAGCTTCATTCAAGCCGTGGACGTTCTCTCAAACACAGTTGCATTCTCATTCGATTCGGGCAGATTCGGGGGTCGCGTTTGCAATTAGTCGACCCAAGTGCGGACGGCCTTAGTTCTATAGATTGTGAAGAAGCTTTAAGTTATAACCAGTTTACAATTTCACTCATTTTTATTCATAGAGATATAAGAAGAGTGCGTGCACAAGCGATAAAGGCAAAGAGAGAGATAGCTGCCGAGTGTCCTATCTGTCTCTTTTTTTAGCCAAACCGCTGCTGCTTGACTTCTTTGATTGGTGGTGAGGTAGTGGGTAAACAAGCAAACAGACGCGATAGTTAAAATAAAAATCACAGTGCTCGGTTAGAAAGAGACACAGAAGACACTTGGCAGCTATCTCTCTCTTTGGTTTTATTGCAGTATTTATTCCAATCTATACCTATATGTTTTCAATTTAAAACCTTAGAACACCCTGTATATTTCAGTAAGGCCATAATGGTGCATTTCCGCAAAAGAACCCAAGAACTATTATCTGACAGCGCTGATAATTAATAAACCACCGTGAAAAACAAATTCATTTTCACAAAAATAAATAAATATTTTGTGTATCTTAAAAAATGTAAATTCCCTAAAATAACTGAAAAAACTTTAAACATTGCAATAAGTTAAATTATGTTAAATCTTATAAAATAAAATTTGAAGTGAAAAGTACGAGTATATGGTAGAACGAGACCACAAAACAACAAAAGAAAATTTTATTTAAGAATTCGTAAGTTTCGTATAATACTCGTATCTCAAAAAATGTCAAATCAACAAAACTAATTATTCTTAAACCCATGTATTTTACATTAAATCATTCATAATAAAAAAAGTAAAAGATGGGAAACGTTGAAGACATTTTAGAAGCAATAAATCACATAACAAGATTATTCTTGAATGTTGAACAGTACAGAAAATACAAAAAGAAGAATAATGCAGGAGAAAAGGCTTTGAAATTTTATATTTTTTTATATATTTATTAAAATATTTATCTCAGACTTTACATGAAGAGCCTATATCCAAATTCAAAGTAGTCCGTGACATTTTAGGATGGGTGGGTTATAGTTTAGAGTGTTGCCTGTGTTCCAGGTTCTCCAGGCCTCCTGCTCCAGCCCCGAACGACCTCCTGTCTGTCATTTATATACATTTATACATAGATTGATCTCGTCTGGCAGGCAATGAGACAAGAAGTAACAAAAATACGGAAATACCGGAAACGGAACCAGAGCATCACTCCGACGACGCGACAGATACGTGGAAACGCAGGATCTACAATTGGTACATCCGGACGTCGGACCAGGGGCCAGACCGGGGCCAGACCAGAGGCTCACAACTTTTTTTTTATATTTATTTATAGTGCATCAACTAATTTAAAACTTTCATAAAAAGATGACGATTAATTCATTTCAATATGTATTATAATTGATTAATTTTGCTTTATGAAACAATTAAGTATCATTCCCACTCACTGCTTTAATTTAATTTTGTATTTAATTTGAATTATTTAGCATATGGCAATACACGTAGCCATTCACAGTACAATTTTTAATTTAATTTATTTTTTTAATTTAAGTTTTCTTAGTTTTTTTAGAACCTTACAAGGTCCAATGTTTTAAATTTAAAATATTAAATCAAGAAAAACTATATTATATTATAATCTCCAAAATGTGGCAATCTGTCAAAATGCAGTAGAATTTATATTTACAAGTCAGTTTAATGTCAGTTTGTCAAAAATAAAGAAATAAAAGCAATTTCTATTACTAATTGTTATTAAAAACAGCAATTTTACTAAAGACGCATCTAAACTCAAATTAAAACATAAATATGACTAGGAATGCCTATTCTGAAAACCTGAAATCTAAATTAAAATATCAAACAAAAACTGTAAATTAAATATCAAAACAGTGAGTGGGAATGAGGCTTAAGGCACAAACATATAAACACACACCCACAGTGAAATATTTTTTTTAATTTAGAAAAATTACAAAATAATATTTAAAAACGTTATACGACCTGCTCCTTAACCAGACGCCCTGAAACTGATTTTTGTTTCAGGCAGGGGGTGGGGAAATAAAACAGAAAATTTATTTCATTCGACAATGGTGGATTTTAAAAAATGTCAGTTATTTTTATTATTTAAATTAATGCTTTTAAATTTTGTTTTGTGTTTTTTGAAATATAACTTTTCTTTAAGAATATAAATTAAATAAATATAATTGTAAGAAATATTTTTAAGATTTATTTTGGGAGAATTTATCTATGTTTCAATCCATAGTTCTTTTGAAAAAGTAGCTTTATATATACAAATACAGGGTGTCCCAAAAAAAATGTGTACATGTGTACTTATTTATATATACTCTTGTGCATTTATTAATTATGTGAATAAAAATTGAAATTATAATCATTGAAACAGTGTATATATTTCTTTAGTGTATATATATATATATATATATATATATATATACATATGTGTGTGTGAGTGTATATATGTTCTGATATTGCAATAGACACAGGGCCGATCCAAAGGGCATGCTAGATGCATTGGGCGCAAAGATAAGGGGCACCGAACTATAAATAAGGAAGACTACTGTAAATTAATTTCACAGCGCTCTATTTTAAGAGAGAGAAGGAATCTTTATATTAAATATCACTCGGACGGGCACCGGGCCTGCTTAGACACTATACTCTCACATAAGATCAATATAACAGTTCTTTATTGTCAACACTTTAAAAGTTTTACATTGTGATGCTCTAAAGCTTTTTCTTCTTGTTGGTTGTTAAAAAAGAAATAAATGGACAAATATAGATTGACTTATCAATTTAGTACATCTGCTATACAACACTTTGTAGAATTGTCGTAAAAAAAAGTTCATTTTTTATCTTTATTTCTTTTTTAGTATTATTTGTAATACTAAGTGCTAACAGGGATTTATTTTATTTGTTTGTCACATTACATTGATTGAAAAACAAATCTGGTTTTGTGGTTGCCAACCGAGCCTTGTCAAGCGCCAAACGGTATGCTGGCCGAGTGCCGTGTTCGACGTGCCACGTGCCACGAGCCATGAGCCATTATCTCTACAATCGCTAATACCAATATGAGAATGCAAATATAATCTACAGTCTGCACCACACAATTGAGTGGGCACAAATTGTCGTTGTACTGTCCCTCAGTAATTAAAATATTGCAATTATGATACTGCATGTGATAAATATAATCAAACCATCCACAAACGAATTATATACGTACATATACATGTAAAGAAATTATATTTCTTTACTTCGTAACACTGATCAGATATATTATAATTGCATTCTGGTTAGATGAGCTAACGGTATATATTAGTTAGAGCTACTTTCATTATAGTGTCTGCCAACGGCAAACACAATTAATATTTGAAATCGACAGAACTCATTATGCATAATGTTAAGTTATTATAAAATTATATAAAAAGAAATTGACAATTTAAATAATAAACTTTAAATGCCGTTTCTTTGATTTCAGATAAGGTAGTATGATTAAACAGTTGAAGTTAAACAGTGTAATTATTATAATGTGTATTGAAATTATTAAAATAAAAGTCTTTGTTTTCAGAAGCAACACATAAGTTTGTTTAAAACTTTACAATTCCTAAAATATCTTATATACATATATATATATATATATATATATATATATATATATATATATATATATATATATATATATATATATATATGTATATACAGAGCCGAACTATCCACATGATGATTACAAACGCCACGGGTTTTGAAATTAAACCTGATCAAAAAGTGTCTTCGTTCATCAATGTCTCAGAAACATTTAAATTCATTGACGATAATAGCGATTAAAAATGATATTTTGGAAAAATTTAACTTTTAGAATGTCTTAAACGATTTTGTATCTAAAAAAGTTAGAAGAGTTAATATTTAAACATATTGTACTTTACAAAAAGATTTATTAAAAAAAATACGTTTTCATTTAATTTGTTTCAAATATTCAACCTTCGTAATATAGTAAAAAAGCGGCATAATTATAAATAAAATTGCGTTGTGGTAGAAAAAATATATTTTAGGGAGTTAAAAAACGGTATAATTCTATTTGTACCAATTAAGGCTTCACACGAGCACGAGACTTTTTTCGTCTCGTAAAACCAACGAGACGAGACATTTCTAAAAACTTTTGAGACGGTACCGAGACCTCATACGGCGAGACCCGAGAGTCTCGTTTCTGGTCTCGTTGACGTTATTTAAAAAAAAAATCCGGGAAAAATAATCTAACAAGCAATATAAATGTTCAACCTTATTTCATTATAAAAGAGTCATTGAGTGTAGGTGTTAGTAGTGCCAACCTGAAAAAAAGGCCGAGATTAGATGAAAGTGATTATGCATTAAGTGAAATTGAATCAGTTGGTCAACTATGTATAAAAAAAATTCTTCAAAGTTTAAATTTTTTTTAAATTTGATACAATTAAATGGTTTGTGTGTGAAAAATTTAGAATAAAAAAAATAATTAGCTGAAATAATATAATGAATTTCTTTGTTTAGGACTATCTTAGGAGTAAGTTCTCACAATAAAAATATGTGATAGGACGAGCCGAACCGAAACTAAAACGATACCTATTTGTTTCTAAACTAACGAGAACAGGGCGAGATTTTTGAAACTCTCGCTTATCTCGTCTCGTTAGAAGGCGGGCGACTACTACTAATGTGGCACTATCCTGGGATGAAGATGCACTCATTGATCCCATTCTATTGGTATAATAGATCTGCATGTATAAATTGAATCATAAATACATCTTTTGGAATATGTGATTGACCACGGCTTCCAAAACAAATAAGAAATAAACCCCCAAGAAATTCTTTGGATAGAAAGTTTTAAATCCTCAATCAAATAGTACTTTATTCCTTTGATATATGAGCACGTAGCCGAGCTCCAGCATCCAGCATCGTGTAATTTACGCACACAATCAGATTTGTAATATATCTCTGACTTGCCCTGCGACCCTTGCCCTATTTGTCTTAACTAAATGTATGTGGTCGTCCATTTACCAATATCCATGCGATGGCATATGTCTGTAATCAAAAGCTGATGTCGCACCATAAATCAGGCAGAACTGAGGACTAAACAGAAGGAAACCAGAAGAACCAGAAGAACCAGAGCCACGAGAACAACTGGAACAACTAGAAGAACTCCAGGACTCGACTCCTTCTCTTACAATTTTTATCTCGCAGGCTAAAGAACATGACGATTAATGGCTTTTTTATACATGTGAATTTATACTGTTAAAAAACGTATTTACTAAATATTCGTTTCGTTTAAAAGAATTTATTATATTTACATTACAAGAACGTAAATTATTATCGTTTAATTTACTTTTAACTACAATAAAAAATCCGTACTAAGATTACACAGATAGTGAGAGAGTGAGTGAGAGAGAGAGAGAGAGAGAGAGAGGGACTAGTATTTAGTGAACTATATTTAACAGTACACTTATTTGATTTTAAAATTCCAGATAATATATTACAATTATACGCTGACATATTAAGTATTGTTACAGCCAATGACCGTAAAATATATCACTGTTCTCCTTATTTAAGATCATTGTATTTCTAATGTATGGTGCGACATCCAACATTTATATATTTTCAATCATAAATTGATATTATTTAGACATGAGTTTACTAAATGTGTTGTACCTCTGCGCACGAGTCGACTGATTGAAAACTAGCAGCGAACGAAGTTTCCAACGAAAGCGAAAAACGAGCCATGTCGATCCGTGTTTCGTGACTCTAGATTTTTTAACTAATAGGGGATATTATTGTGTCGTATTCTGAGGTATTTGTATGTATGTATGTATTTAAAAATTTTAAATAGTATTTGTACACATCTCTGTTCATGATGTAGCTATCAAAAGCATGCAACGTAATTGCTCTGCAAGGAAGAAACACAGTCGCTCGAAACGTGCTTAAAAGCAGTATCAAATCTGTTTAGTTTCGTTCATGCCGTGTGTGTTCTCTCATTCGAATACACGTGCATTCTCTCATTAACAACACAGTTGCATTCTCATTCGGTTTGAGCAGATTCGGGGCTCGCGTTTGCAATCAATCTACCCATGTGCGGACGGCCTTAATGTAAAGACTTGTGTGACATAAACATAGGACACTAATATAACCCTTACTTATGCTATTTTAAAAATTATTATGAAAGAAAAATGTTTCAATCCTAAGTAGGAACTTCTAAAGAAATTACGGTTTTTAATGTGATCTCGAACAAAAGGGTCGAGTACCTACTCAGTCTCCAGTATGCGATGACGCTTTTTTTAGTTGTGTTTAGTAAATAAATAATTGAAAATGGTGTGTAATTGGTCAAAGGAAACAGACCTGAGCAATAGACCCTTGTTACCTTCAGACCTTGTTATATAACTGAGTTTTATTACTTTTTTTTCTATAAATATTTTTTTTTCTAAAGCAGATTGAGGAATTCGTTCGAAATATGAAAGCTTCGACGTATTAAGTTGCATGTCGCACAAATGTGGACGTGTTGTACAACTTCTTACAACAAATGTTGGATGTCGCATGTTTAAGTAGCACCCGTCTGTATAGATCTTAATATATGTAGACGATCTATGTTGTAACTTATGACGATGCTACATAAGATCGTCCACAGGTAAAGCTTATTTCTTCAGCCCCATCTGTTTATTGAAAGAAGACAGAGTACAACATTTCTGCAACGGGGCTTTGACACCGAAGCATTTTTATTTATTATTTTCAATTTGACACGGTTTTTTGGAGCGCTGCATTTACTAATTTTTAGTTTTATTAAGTGTTAATGGAATATTTATCGAATGCGCTTTGAACGACGCGGACGGGATGCAATAAACATCAATAAATGGTTTAGCTCGTACATTATAAATTGCTCGTTGCATATTGCACATTGCACATTGTTCGAAGTGCATGGTCAGCTTTATTTGAAGCGTTACGATATACCAGTTTAGTTGTTGCATTTAAAATAAATAAATTGTAAATTTATTTATCGCAATATGTTTTATATATGTATATCATCCTCCTTTTATAAACCAGCAACGGTGTACACTACATGTTTGTTACAGAAAGGGAAGCTTCTATTAAATAATGCACCTAAAATAATTACACATTACACTACGCGGATCTGACTTAAGCGGGGTAAGGTTTCAATTTTTTATTTATTTATATTAATATACAACATATTAAGTTCATTGTGTGAAAATTTGAAGTTAATTGGAGTAAAACTGAAGGAGATATAGAGTTTTAAGTCTTCACCTCTTCTTTGAAACTTTTAAACGCGTTTTTCTCACACTTAGTCGGTGCCCTCTTTAGCTCAAAATCTACTGCACTAATCCTTTTGAAATTTTGTACACTCTTTTTTTACATAAATACCGCGGTAACACTGGCAATTTTTTTTTTATTATAATGTATTTTAAAATAACAAAGTTTTTAATATTTTTCATGATAAATCAGTAATTTGACTTCTAAGTGCTGTAAAAAATTGGAAGAATCGATAATATTCGACATGGTTATCTGCAGAAACTTATCAACTAGTGAAATCATTTTGGTTTTTTGATTTCACAGAATCTTATGAGTGGCACCGCAATGAAACTTTTTTTTGTGACGTCTGCGGAGATTCGCTGTCAATGCCTCATTTCTTGATATTTGTTTATGAAAATTTTGCAAAGTATTCTTTAAATGTTATTTTATCATGTAGTAATTATAGAAATAATTATATATTATCTGTGTCATTAAAAAACATTATCGAAAATATGCTTTTCTTGTATCGATTAGACCTTACCCACATAACATATTTTTAAAAAATCACAAAAAACGTTGTTAAAATATAGCGAATATAAAAAAAACGAAAATATTTAAAGAAATCAAAATTTTCTTTTAGAAAATCAAGTCCATGAATTTTTAAAACATTCAATAAACCTCACGAAGCCTTCGGTATTTTAAAAGTAATGAAGCAGATTTTTATTTCAGAGCATTTCGGCTGTAACAACAAATAACAACCGTAGATATTTTCAATTTAATTTTACAAAATAGTAACACATATAGTTCAAATTACGAGAGTTCGGCGGTGACTCATACTTAAAAGAAGTTGTGGGGTATAAACTGTATAAATTAAAAAGCAGTGACTCACTTATGTTTCTATAATGTATATAGAAACGAATAAGATAAAATTCATTATCGTATTATAGATTTAAACCGCTCTTGTAACCTCTTTTAAGTATAAGTCGCCGCCGAACTATCGTGATTTGGACTATACGTAATACTCGTATACGAACAGAAATTTATACAGTGTTAGTGATTTGCGTTGTTTAAAATACAATAGCAATAGTGAAAAGTAAAAATAAGTATAACAGAACTAGTCCATTGTGCTCCGTATTAACTAGATAATTATAGTTTTCCAATTTCTCTTTATAACACAAATTGTTATAAAGCAATACAATATTAATAAAGGCACTCAAAAATCATATTAGCATTGTTCGTGTTTTACATTTCAACTAAAAATCACATTTATTTGACATTCTCGTATATTTATAAAATCGGGCTGCGAATACAATGCCCCTTACATTCATACAGCGATTGCATAACTAAAAAACACAAAGGCGTAAAGGTCAATCACGATTAGAATTAAAATCATACATATGTTTGTAGTGGGTAAGGCTATTGTTACTTTTACAATTGTTTCGTGATCGTTATTTTCTCACGATATAGCTAACAACTTTTCTCTCCCAACACCCACTCCTACCTTCCTACACCCACTACCCTGTAACCCCTACACCAGACCCGGTATAAAGAAATGTACGATCCGAACATCAAATGATACTCGGGTATTCGGATAGTCGGATAGTCGGGTCTGTGTTTCCCAATTGAGTTAAGTTTTTGCGTGAGCCACAAAGTTTTGTTGAAGTTAATATCGCATCGCTACCTATTCCTGTAGTCCTGCCGTTTCTGCTGTTCCTGGTGTTCCTGCCATTCCTTCAGTTTCCGGTGTTCCAACTCTTGTAATATGAACTTTCAATATCGTATAATCGTAGCTTGTCAATCTTTAGTGCTCAATCTTGGGATAAGAAAACCGTGGATTTTAAATTCTAGAATTGATCCTAAATCGTATCCACTCTAATATTTATTTACAAAATGGACAAAGCTAGGTTTGTTTCTTTAGTTACCCTGCTGCAGACAAACCTCCTGTGACCTTTTGTGTGAGATTGTTTAACGCCTGCAGCAAAAATATATCATGTGGCCTCTGTGTTTCTAACTTACTTAAAGTTACCCGAAGAGGCCATCTATAGAATACGTCACAGAACTTTCATGCACTTTAATATACCGTTGAACGAAGCAACATTCAAAGTCAGAAAATATAGTGCTGGTCCGGCGTCAATCTAATAACTGTTAGACACCATCACCCTCCAGTGTATCGTCTGTGGCAACATTCACTGTAATTTACAAGATATAAAAATACTAAGGTACTATTACTACTAGACCTAGACGCTGTATTGCTTTAGCAAATGTAAGATAATTAAGCATAATAAAAATTAATGAAATATATTCTAGAAAACGTACTCTGTAATAAAACATTGAACCTTGGGTAGTAATTAACACATTATATTTATATGTATATGTATATATATCCATGTGTGTGTGTTGTTTTATCAGAAATACATAAACCCTAAATAAATACAGCGATAACGAATTATAATTGCGCGGGATCAGCAGCAGCAGTAGCAGCAGCAACAGTAACAAGGTATTCATGAACGTGTAAATATGTACATGTGTTAATAGGTGTATTTATATTTTCATAGGTTAATGGGGCACCTCATTGCCTACCTGGTACCTGTATATTACATCGAATATGTATGACTTATGAGGACGGTTGAACACAGCATCCCGAAATGATCATAATATCTGTAAATGATTTTAGCAGAGAAAATGATTTTGAGTATCGTTTTCCTCTGTTTTGGGAATATGTAATTAAAGTGACTAATTGATAAAATTGTTTACAGAGGCGTTAAATAAGTAAATGTAAATAAACCATAATGTATATGTTTATTAATATATTAATTACAGTAATTGTTATTTAATTCAACATAGACACACACTCACTGAGAGTGTATGTGAGAGAGAGAGAGAGAAAAATAATTCAACTATTTATGATGTACTACGAGTATATAACATACATAACATATATTTATGCTAGTATATTATGTATGTTCATGTAATAAAATCAGTGCCAGTTCCAGCCTGCTTTTCTGCATCATCATTAATTCAATTGTATCTGGCTACAATTTCTATAATTTTCAGTTTGTTTAAATTCAGTTGGACTGAATTTCCGTTTCCATATGTTATGTAATAGGCATATATACTACTGTGTACGACTACACTATGAAAACTTAAAAGAGGTTATAAGAGCTGTATAAATCTATAATACGATAATGAATTTTATCTTATTCGTTTCTATATACATTATAGAAAAATAAATGAGTCAGTGCTTTTGAGTTATATCAGCAATTTATACCCCACAACTTGTTTTAAGTATGAGCCGCCGCCGAACTCTCGTAATTTGAACTATATAAATGTTCTTATATGAATAAAATTTATTATTTATTTATTAATATAATTTATAACTTATTATACTTAAACAATTTCAAACATGCAGGACTGTAGTTTGTATCTATTTATAGTTCCAAATAATTACAAAATAAGATCCTAATGCCGGTTTTACACCAGATAGACAGTTTTGAAAACAGTTCTGTTGTCAAAAAACAAAACAAAAGCAGTTTTGTTTTATTCTAAAACAGTTCTGTTTTTCACACTGAACAGACTGGTCTTGCTTTTAGTGTTTGTCTGTGTGTCCCATAAAAATTATAAACATTATAAACAACAACTGACAGGCGGAAATGTTCACAAAAAAGCAGTTCAAATCAAGCAGACTAAAAAACAACAACATACGTGTTTTCCTTTAATCTTACCGACTCCAGATGGGAATGTGTTTTGTTAACTTAAACAAGTTTTTAAAATGTTTTAAAAACTGTCTCTTTGGTGTAAACATTGGTGTTTTTGTTCAGAAAAACAGGTTTTTGTTCGTGTTTTATTGAACTGTCTCTCTGCTGTGAAACCGGCACAACACATTCTTCATCTTAGAGAGATTTCGAAAGATCATCGGATAAGGTTGAACATACAATCGAATCGGGAATGTGCGCCTCTCCATATGTTTCTATGGAACGTACTAAATACGCAGACTGTGTAAAGACTGTAAAATACACAGCCTTAAATATTCATTTATTGTTTGAACTTATCATAATAATGAAAAAGTCTTCTTTTTATGAGATCATATACCTGTATGCATAAATATGCACATATTGTAATATCAAATATATTTACCAACGCTTCTCAAATACTGTTTCGCGGACACTTGACTTTACAACTAGTGCTTTACACGAGACGAGATAAGGCGAGAGTTTCAAAAATCTCACTTCGTTCTCATTAGTTTAGGAAAAAACAGGTATCGTTTTAGTTTCTCGTCTCGTCACATATGGTTATTGTGAGATCTTACTTCTAGACTACTTCTTACAAAGATAGTCCTAAACAAAGTATATTTATATTATTTCGGCTAATTATTTTTTTTATTCTAAATTTTTCACACACTAAGCATATCGCCTTTTCTCACCATTAATTGTATCAAATTTAAAAAAAATTAATCTTTGAAGAATTTCTTTTATACATAGTTGATCAACTGGTTCAATTTCACTTAATGTATCATCACTTTCATCTAATCTCTTGTTGACACTACGTTCAAACTAAATGCTAAAATGTCTTCAATCAATCGCATTGTAAATAATTTATATTCACATTTATTTTCTCCTAAAACATTCGCTTCCGTTCGGCTACAAAATGTTGTAAAACACAAAACTATAAAATAAAATATTTAACAGATGTTTGTTTACCAAATTTTAAATTTCGTAAATGTACGACCTAACCATTTTTGTAATAAAAAAAGGTTGAACGTTTATGTTGCTGTTAGTTTATTTTTCTCACAATTTTTATTTTTGAAATAACGACAACGAAACTCTCGGGTTTCGCCGTATGTGGTCTCAGTACTGTCTCAATAGTTTTCAGAAATGTCTCATCTCGTTTTTACGAGGCGAGAAGCGACACGAGACTAGAAAAGTCTCGTTCTCGAGTGAAGCCCTAATTTACAACGGAAAAGAAAGGTTCTACAAAACAAAAGGATTTAAAATGGAGAAATTAAATGCTATATTGTTTTAATGCTTGACTGCAATTTTTCTTAGTTCCGGATATTTAATCACCATTCTTCTTCTGTATCTCAAATAGCTTTTGAAACCTAAAATAAATTGCCTAGAAACGTCAATTTTTTCAATTTTTAATTGCTAATATTGTCACACTGAGGTTCTGATAGACACGCCATGCAATTTATCATATTCGGGAGGAGACTAATGTTCTACAAAATACAAAACTTTCTCCATTGAATTGGGAAGCGCTGATATGCGCCGCCTTTATTGACAGCTGTAATAACCTCAACGAAAGAGTAATATGTATTATGAATATACTTGCATTTTATATGAAGGAGTATTTTTTATGATACGCCATTTCACATTTAAGAACATCCACATAATTCTACGAGTATAATATAAATATTCTTTAATTTAGTGAAATAATTCTCTTTTACTGCAAAATTATAAAAATAGCATAATATTTTAAAATTTTTTATATTAAATAAAAATATCTGTTTTGTAACGGCCGTAAACATTTGTTTATAATAACAATAAGGATGTGGATGCCGAGAAAACCTGACGTCGACGTCGTTTTGCGCACCGATCCACATTTTCTCTTTATTCATGAATCTAATCATATCCTTGTATTCTAAATATTGTGGTCGGTGTGCTGTGTTTTGTATTTGTAGCTGAGGTGTTTTCATGCCCTAGTGTTCTACTAGGTACAGTCAAGCTCCAGGACGCGACATGCTTACACGAGGATGGTAGACGAGTCGAGCCAAGTCATGAATGCCACTACAGCGTACAACGACGTACGACGTACGACGTGGAGCACTACTCTCTATGTTTCAATGTCCCATTTCAGGTCGTGACTTCATGAATTTTAAATAAACTGAACCATGTAAATATTATATTCTCCAAATTTCTACAAAATGTTATACTCGTACAGTTCTATTAGATTATTCTAGAATAGTTATTTATAGCACTTTACAGTTCATTATATTTTTTCCCTTCGTTTCAATTGAATGTTCTACTGTAAGGGCTGTGTCACACTGGAAACACTAGTCTTAAAACAAGCCTAGAAGGCTTCGAGATGTGGAACTCAAATTATACTGTAAAACGTTCAATTAAAATTTCAATATAATTTTACCTTAAATATTTTAAGGTGAGTGCTAATTACTTAATAAAACGATCCTATTGATTGACTGCATTATTTAATACCACCCCAATCGCTTTACGTAGTACTTTGAAATGCAACTTAACGGTATAATTGTAAAACACTACGTGTTCAGAAAATTCATTATGTTTTAAGGGGTTACATACAATTAAAATTAAAAAAAAAATTATGACATTTTCGTAATGTACATATGTTTAAGTACACACACAGTAAATTTCAAATAAATCCGGCGATTATTTTCGAATTTATATAAGTTGAAAAACATTTTCTTTTACTCTATGTATAGTGCTTTTGAAATTTGAAATGTGTTTTTCAGAAAACTGTGTTTTTAAAATTGGTGACCAAGATTTCTCAGAGACGACTGAACCGATCAGTCTCAAATTTTAACACAAGCTTCTTAAGTATATTTTTTAGTAATTAATCGAAGGTTTTTTCACCGATAAATATTTTTTTTTGGAAACAATTTAAGACCAACATTTTGGTCAAAAATCGATTTTTTTTTGAAAAGGATCAACAAATTATTACAACAATTATAGATTAATTACTAGATTATACATTACTTAAAAGAAATCCGTTTGGTTTTTTCATTTAAGATGATTTTAGATATTGTCATCGCAAGATGCCATTTTGGAGAGGAGCTCCTGGAGATCAACTATATCAGCTTTAAAATTATTCTTTTTACAAATATAAAAATGTTAAAATACAGTTAAAAGTTAGTATAATATGTGTACCAATTTTTACAATAATGCATTTAAAAGTCCTCTCATGAAAAATTCTTAAAATATCGCTTATTTTGGGCATAAAAACTGTATACATATAACCCAATAAAGAATATTTTAGCGAACGTATGTACATATAAGTGTATGAAACACATCTTTACCACTAATTTGTTTTATGTACGAACAGATTTGATTTGACAGACCATTCACATAATCATCTGTGCATATGTATAGACACACACACATAAACATGATGACATATATTCCCTAACATGTTACATGATAACAATACCACTTTGTCCTTGATGTTGTTACCTCTTTAAGTTCTTTGTTCAACGTACAACAATTTGATTACATTTATTTTTATTTGAAAAACTTTTTGTCGTATTTTATAAAATTGTATGAAACGACCTTTTTTTCTCCGAATTCAACTATTGCTTTTTTTGTATTTCTTTTTTTTTTTTTGTTGTTCTACAAAGCAATTCCGTTTCTCTTGCTATCTATCGCGCACGGAGGCGGCGGCGGTGGGGGGGCGTAACGTACGTTGGGTAGTGTACAACCCTTTTTCGTAGCATCCTGAACCATCCGGGAACGTCCTGAAACGTCCTGAAATATCTAAATCCAACCCAAAGCTTGACCTACTGTCATCGTGACATTTTATTTTATTATAAAAAAACGCAAAAAAGACAAAAGTTGAATTTCACACGTATACGATCGTAGGTGTAAGTTAATACGAGTATCATACATTTTGTGTTAATGAATAATTCAGATGCGGAGAGTTTGGATTTCCACAACGCTTTTAGCACGGTGCTCAATATCATTATACATAATATATATTTGGTTATCTCCAGCGACTACAACGTCGCGACGGCATTGTATCAGGCATATAAAACAACTTGGACGGCACAGTGGCTGGATCATTGATGCTACGTGGCTATGTTGTGTCTTTAGGTTCGATCCCCGGAGCAGTGTAATATATTTTGTGTTTGGTTGTAATCAAATTTAATTAAAAATTTTCTTAATTTTAATACAAATTTAATAGACAAATGCATATTAATTTTTAAGATACATTTTGTTCTGAATTTTTTAAAGAATTCTTTGAAAATGCACTATATTTGTTACGAAAATTAATATACCTGAATCTGATTTTTTTAATACCTGGGCCCGTATTCCTGAGTCTTGCGAGCTCTGGTCAATATCGAACAAATATGATTTATATGAGTGAAACATTTTACGAATCATTTTTAAAAGAGTATTCCTGTACTATACCTGAATTTTATTATTAATTATTATTATAGTTCAGAAATATTCTTTTAAAAGTGATTCGTAAAATGTTTCACTCATATAAGTCATATCTGTTCGATCACGACCATTGTTCTAAAGAACCTGGTTTTAAAATTTATACAATTTCTTTTGAGAGTGTAGTTACACATCCTAAACTTATTAGGCAGCAGTGTATATGTGCAATATACATATACCACAATATCTGTCAACATAGTAGGAGGATAGATTGTCGATGTGGCGTTATATAGATTATATAAAAAAACGATATACGAGTACAACTACCGTAACAACAGGACATGCGTCAGAAACTGAACTACATCTTTCAGTTTATTTTACATATTTTTTAACTTAATTGTAATGTACAGGTGATTTCGTTATTCAAGAAATAATCAATAGATTTTTAATGTTTATTAAACGTATTTAATAAAATAAGAAAATTAATAAATATTTGCATTTCAGATTGAAGAATTTTGAGCCGTTTATGGTACACGAAAGAAATATCAACAGTATATCACAATAGCAGTGCCGCATTTAGAGGTGTGGAGGCCCTGGGGCAACGAAGGAGTGGAGGCCCTTAATAATCTTCCGAATAAAAGGAACAATTTTTTTCCGTCAAGTCTTTCAACAATTTAATGCTTTTATCTCTATTTTGGAGGACCCGGGGCTGTAGCCCCGCTTGCTCTCACTCAAATGCGGGCCTGCATAATAGAGCAACATCTCAGGTCCACCAGACATCATTTGTTTTCTGATAAACACAATGTGTAAGATTCGCAAACATAGATAAAAATAGATAATCAGACTATAAGTGAGTTTAAGTAATTTTTTTGTCAGCTTTAAATCGTCTGCAACGCAATACAAGGTATTACGAGATAACTGTTTTTAAACGTTTTACAAGATGACAGCCCGATCAAAGGGGTCAAACATCCCCTAGACCCAATTTTAAATCCGCTATAAGTAGGAGCGAGAGGGAATTATCCGTGCGCATGAAAGTGAGTGAGACATAAACCTTGATTACCTGATACCTGGAAAATAGCCGCCTGGTCAAGTTAGCAGGTAGACATACGATCATTGTACATACTAACACTACTCAATCTTACACATTTTGTTCATCAGAAAATAAGTGATGTCTGGTGGCCCTCCGAACTTGGACTATTATCATCTATGCAGTAAAGACTTTGCGTTTAACATTGCTCCTTTGGATGGCGTCATATTTAAAAAATAAAACCCGCATTATAGTCCCTTTAGACCAGCCTCCACTGCTAATGCTAATTACTAATCTTTACACAAAGTGTGACGAGGTGGCGTTCCCAGTTTCCCGTGCCCCGTTCCCCGTCCACGAGTCCCCGACTTGATTCGTTGTCTATTTGCAGTACGTTTTGCGTAATACGTGGTCGGGTAGTTGGGTAGTCGCATAGTGAATTGTTAAGTTCCATTCCATATTGAATACAAGAGATTTGCATACATCATCCAACCATAATTGATTACAAAGTAGAACACGTGTATTCATATTTTCTCCACGTGTACACTATGTTAGTTACGAGTATATAGTATTTCACGTGTGTTTGTCCTTTTGCAATGAACGAGACGAATACTAACTATGCCTGTATTTAAGAGAGCTACTTGCATGCATACTTCAATGTGGCATAAATTATGATAGCTTGGCTTAAACATTACTAGTTTCAGAGGTATTTGATAAAACTCGAAATTTAAGTCATCCACGTTGTTTTCATATTTTAGTGTAGATTATAAATATATACTGTATAATTAAAATCAATATTAAAGTTTTAAAATATAATTTGTTTTGAAGTGGTTAACAACATCAAAATAGAACTAAATATAAATATATGTATACGATAGTTCATTTTCAATTTAAATATCCCCTGATAATATTTTTAAATATAAAAAATTCAAAACTCCTATAAATTAAAGTACATAAAGACCTAACACATGACATACATAATCAAAACAATATTCAATTTAAAAAATGTAAAATATATAAAAAAATACGTGTATGCAATTGACATCAACTAAAATATTTAAAAATATATTTTTAGGCCGTCCGCACATGGGTCGACTGATTGCAAACGCAAGCCCTGAATCTGCCCGAACCGAATGAGAATGCAAATGTGTTGTTAGTGAGAGAACGCACGTGTATACGAGTGAGAGGAGGCACAAGCTCGAATGAAAAAAAACTGATTTAAAATTGGTTATGAGCGACTATGTTTCTTGGTCGCAGGGCAATTACGTTGCATGCTATTTATGGTGACATCATGAGCAGAGATGTGCACAAATACTATTCAAAAGCATTTAAAGACATACATACATACAAATACCTCAGAATACGACACAATAAAATCCTTGGTTATGCTATTGTTAAAAATTCTATAGTCACGAAACACGGTTTTCGTTGAAAACTTCTTTGCTTGGCTAGTTTGCAATTAATCGACCCGTGTGCAGACGGCCCTTAAACAAATTTGCAGGTGTTTCCGAATGCAGCACGAGTGTTATCGGAAGGACTCGAACTTCCGCTGCGACCCCTGTCCCATATTTATTTATCACAAATTAAAATAAATATTATTTTGTTGTAATACATAATATTTATTTGATTTACAAATATAGTTATATTACAAAATAATAAACATATTTTTATTATGTTTATTTCATATTTTTATATTAAAATATTAAAATATTAAACATACTTTAGCAGTTACATCAAATAAAACTACGTCATAGCCTGCTGCCCAAACTGCGCTGTCATACTACTGGGGATTTACCTCGAATTTGCAGATTATCAATAATGCTGTTTATGACTTCAATTTCAGATGAATTGTTTCTTTGAATTGTAATTGCATTGTCATTTTCGTTCAGCTTGCCCAAAAGCCTTAGCCATGACTTATACATGAATATGGCACTGGACAACACGAAAATCGTTGCAACACTTTGCGGACGATGGCTCGAAACCCCTATTACTTGTCACATCATAACATTGCAGCGCAAAATAATAATGACAAAACAAAATCACAACCGCATACAGAAAACAAACCTGTAAATGTATTTATGCAATAAACCAACGATCCTCAAACTACGGCTCACGATTTGATAGGATGGATATACACTGGATAGAATGAAATCTGAATGTCTTTTATCAATCTCAGTGACATCTCTCAATGCGTCACGTCACTAAATATAACTAACAATTAATAAACTAATTTGACAGTGAAAATTATTGAATTGAGCTGGATCTAATGGCCTTATTCTGTAAACTATTTTCAACGGTGAAAAACTTTCATAGCTGTAAAATGACGTCACAAAAGCGATGATTTTTTATTTAGTATTCTGTAAGAAATTTCCATCGATTTTATTTTTGTCGCTGGAAAAAAATCGACCAAATTATAAGGTCGCCTTCAGCGGTGACTATAAAAATTTTCATCGCTGTATTCTTGAAAACTGTCAAACAATTTGAACTATAATTTGAATTTCAGTTCAAAGTTTTAATTACACAGTATTCAAGTGAAAGTGTATTCTATTTAATTATTACTTAATACTTATATAATAATACGTTTATAAATGATTTCGCATTTGCTGTAGTTGGAGGATTTTGCGAAAAAGTAGAAAAGGAGTGTTTAAGAAGTGTTTATATACATATATTGGTTGTGGAGTTTGGACCTTATAGAGATCTATAGGCTGGCTAGGGCGTATCTGCGATCTGTCGGCGGTATCCAAATTCTCGAACGGCAAATGTCGCTCAGTTCCTTTCAATAGCTTAGTGGGCGCACAATTTTGTTATGAAGGACCTTTTAGCTATTAACTAATTAATAGCAATTTCATATAAATTGATTAAATACTTTAGTTAATAAGAATACTAGTTACGACACTAGGTAAATGTAACTCGCGGTTAAGTTATAAATAAAAATGTGTGTAATTATTATTTTATGTACGAGTATATGCACCAAAAGGCTAAGCGTGCTGTTGGTTTGAGTGTTGAAGCGATAAGAACGAATTAGGACCAAATACGTAGTGTCGAACTCTGGAGAAGTAACTCATATAAACAAAGGTTGTTTACATAAGAAATAGTATCGCTTGCCCACAGAGAGCAGTGTATATAAAAACATCTAGGCATAAAATATAAATGAATTAAGAGGAAGAAATCTTAAATCTAACATTAATTAAAAATAAAAGCAAGATATTGATATACATATATGAATATTGCATGCATTTATTAACATATAAAAAGTATATATATATCGGAAAGTGAGGTTATGTTGAGGTTATGATTATGAAATAATTGCTATTTGCATAAATTGTGCATGGCCATTGATCCGATCTACTGATTTTTCCGTTTTTATTTTCGTAAATGTCATATTGACTGTTTTTAGTAGATTTTGATATGTATGTATAATATAAACAACTGTCATTTAAAATATTTTATATTTTTTCTATTAAATACTTTGTCGTGATTAATCAAATATTTTAATACGTCATCAATACCAGTTTATACTTTTTCACCGCTGTATATTATAGGGGCGGTGGAAAATTTTGCATACAGAATACCACTTTAGATATTTTAAATACAGCGACCTTATTCTATCGATGAAAAAATTAAATATTTCACCGTTAAAATAAGGTCGTTTTTTTGAAAAGTTACAGAATAAGGCCCTACGTGAAAGTGACGCGCTCCCCTATTAGTTTAGGAACCCCTGCAATAAACGATTGTTTAGCATATTTTGCATTTAGTTGTAGCCTGTGATGACGCTCGGCTACAATGAGTTTGCTGCAGCAAGTGACAGCTTGACAGTGTGGGCTACTGGTCTGTTCGCTGCAAAGTCAAATGTAAATTGCAAATGAAACTACAATATGTAGCACATAGCAGTGATCAGCACAAATTAAATACAACACAACAAATCCATTAGTCAACAGTCTCTGTCTCTCTGTTATACGGTACTGTGATCGGTACGCTGGACCTGTGACCCTGTGCTTCAGGAACTTGTGTATAGCTCAGTATTTTTTTGCAAAAATCACAGTCCGTTCTTCTGTCTTCATATAAAAAGAGAATTACTCGTAGACAGGTGAATTTTTTGATTAGGAGTTTCGGATGTCTAACGACGCAATTACAAACGTTTTTCTATACAAGTTTTTTTTACTTCTTTTAGTCTAAGAAATTGTAACAAGGGAGGATGTTATTTAACTGAATGGAGCAAGATCTAACAGAACATCTAAAAAGAAAAAGAACCTTTTTTTCTTTATTTCAGATTGGATACAAGTCTTCAACTATGTTTGGTAGCAAAATAAAAACGAACTTAATTAAATGCTATACATTAAATGATTACATTTTTAATTTTTTTAATTATTTTTGTTAATGTTCTGTTTTGATTTCAATTTTAATTGCTTCATAATTGCAGTAAATGTACAAATATTAAAATAAGTTCAGCACAGTACAGATTGTATAATAAAAAATGGTATTTATATGGAGATGCATTTTTAAAATAATTACCAATGTGTATGAATGAGACAGCACTAAAGAAATGAACTAATATATACGCACAACTGCTGTGCTTTAAATTGCGGGAAAATTTAATTCCTATTTTCATTTAAAAACAACAAATATGAACATGTTACGTGTATACATAATCTATTACCTATATACATTAATTAGATATTTAAAACGCCTTTATTGATTGATTATCGGTTTAAAAAAAAGAAATTTAAAAATATTTTATAGATTATTGTTCATGCACGAATTTCGAATTAAATTTGTGTATTTTTAATGGTAGTTTTATAGCTGACGACCTCCTACTACTTTGGTAGTTTTGTCTATTCTTATATATATGAATCCCACAGCTGCCTAATAATTTTATGATTAAACTTAATAACAAACTAGAGTAGAAATATAGCACTTGTTTGTAAATCGACCCTTAAGACATAGAGGTCATGTGTTAGCATTAGGGCTTCACACGAAATGAGATAAGGCGAAAGTTTCAAAAATCTCGCCTCGTTAGAAAAAAATAAGAATCGTTTTAGTCTCGGTCCCGTCTCGTAATCGTTTGTCTCGTCACTTTTCGTTATTGTGAGAACTTACTCCTAAGATAGTCCTAAACAAAGTAATTCATTATATTACTTCGGATAATTATAATTTTTATTTTAAATTTTTCACACACTAAGCATATAGCTTTTTTCTCACTATTAATTGTATCAAATTAAAGAAAAATATCTTTAAAGAATTTTTCTTTATACACAGTTGACCAACTAGTTCAATTTCACTTAATACATCATCACTACAATCTAATCTAGGCCTTTTTCTCAGGTTGACACCACTAATATCTACGCTCAACGACATTTTTACGGCAACTAGAGGCTAAAATATTTTCAAACCATCGCATTGCAAATAATTTCAATTCACATTTATTTTCCCTTAAACCTTCGTTTCCGTTCGGCTTCAAAATGTTGTAAAATTATAAAATAAAATATTTAACAGATTTTTGTTTACCAGATTTTATATTTCGTAAATGTACGACCCAATCTTTTTTATTAGTTTATTTTTCTAGCATTTTTTTTTTAAATAATGTCAACGAAACTCTCGGGTCTCGTCGTATGTGGTCTCCGTACCGTCTCAACAATTTTCAGAAATGTCTCATCTCGTACCGTTTCGCTTTTACGAGACAAGAAGCGAGACGAAAAAAGTCTCGTGCTCGTGTGAAGCCCTAGTAAGCATCAATACTCTCTGTCACTGTCTATTGCATATAACATCCAGACAATATGTCAGTGGACCAAAAATCGAATTCAAAACACATCAATCACCATTGCCTGTACTTTAGGTTGTAGTTTATTTTAGTTATTGAAATGCAAATAAGATTTACAAACATCTAATACTAAGACATAGTTATTCTGTTGGTGTGTTGATTCAGTTAATATTTTTTTCCTTTCTTTACATTTTTCTAGCATTTTACGGTTTTCATTTGTAATAAATTTTTAAAACTATAAAAAATTCATGTTGTGCATAAAACTTTTGTAGTTTTGCTCAAGTAGGAGTCTCACTCTCCCACACAACAAGTATACATACACACACACACTACTTTACTTTATCTCTTGAACTTTGCATCATTAAAATAACTTTTTCATGTTTTGAGACAACGTTTTCCGCAATTAAATAAACTTCATTTAGAAACTCAGTTCACGCATTACTCGTAAGTTTGAGACAGTTTGGGTTGTCATTAGCGACTTCGTTTGTCACAGTCATAGTCACTCATGCATAAATACTACATACTGGTGTTGTACCTTCGTGACACAGATTGTAATATTGTCTTCATGATTATCGAAACTAATTATACTAAAGAAATTATTAACAAAATAAAAATGAAATCGAAATTTTAAGAAAATTGAAATTTGAAAAATTTTCAAAGAGCAATATGTACCTGATAACGTTATAAGTCTGAAATATTTAACAAAGACATGTTATGACAAAGTCGTCACACGGACGGCCTTCTATTATGTTGGTAGTTTTTATGGTGTTAAAGCCTCATATGTTCCACACCGTTGTCTAGTAAGGTTAAAGTATCATTCCCACTCACTGCTTTAATTTAATTTTGTATTTTAATTGTTTAAATAATTTAAATTGTTTAGCATACAGCAATACGCGTAGTCATCCACAGTACCATTTTTAATTTTATTTATTTTTTAAGTTTTCTTAGTCTTTTTAGAACCTTACAAGGTCCAATGTCTTAAATTAAAAATATTAAATTAAGAAAAACTATATTATATTATAACCTCCAAAATGTGACAATCTGACAAAATGCAGTAGGATTTACTTTTAAAAGAAGTTTAATGTCAGTTTTTGAAAAATATAGAAGTGAAAACAATTTCTATTACTAATTGTTATTAAAAATAGCAATTTTAATTATTTCACATACAATTGTCGAACTGTCAAAATTTATATTACTAACGATGCATACGCAACAACTAAATTAACTAAAATTAAATTAAAACACGAATGTGAAAAGAAATGCTTAAACGAAAACCTTAAATCTATATTTCAATGTTAAATAGAAACAGTAGATCAAATATTAAAACAGTGAGTGGGAATGAGGCTTAAGTTAATGTAAGCACGTAATCAAATAAATTTGATAAGAAACAAAACAGCCTTACAACCTTAAATATACAGCAGTCTGGATATTATGAATGAATGCTCTCGGAAACTGTGTCGTTAATAATTCATACCCTTTAAATACATTTAATGCAATCTTTTATAAAATAAGTTTATTATTATTATATTTATAAGTTTATTTATTTTAATTTGACATAAATAAACATTGCACAAGGGTCGCAGCGGAAGTTCGAGTCTTTCCGATAACACTCGTGCTGCATTCGGGAACATCTGCAAATTTGTTTAACAAGGCTCTCTGTTTTTGTATCTTTAGGGCGTCCGCACACGACGCGACTGATTGCAAACCTTAGCTCCGAATCTACCCGAACCGAATGTGATTACAACTGTCTTGCTAGTAAAAGAACGAACGAGTTTACGAGTGAGATAAAACACACCGCACGAACGTAACTAAACTGATTTGAAACTGGTTTTGAGCATATATTCAGCGACTATATTTCTCCGTCGCAGGGCGTTGTTGGTTTTATGCGTTTGATGATGATATCATCAACAGAGATGTTTACGAAAAGTATTTAAATACATACATGCAATTAAATATAACACAATAGAACCCCCTGTTTTGCTATTGTTAAAAATTCTATAGAATCACGATACACGGCTCGTGCTCGTTTTCGATGAAAACTTCGTTTCTCGTTTAGTTTGCAATCAGTCGACTCGTGTGCCTTTCCTCGTGTTTTATCTCACCCGTTCGATCTCTCACTAACAATACAGTTGTAATCACATTCGCTTCGGGCAGATTTGGGCTAAGGTTTGCAACCAGTCGGGTCGTGTGCAGAGGGCCTTAAAAATATATTTTTAAATACTTTAGTGTGGATTTCAATTGCATACACGTTTTTTTATAAATGCGTTCGGCACACAATGATCGAGTGTTTTCGTGTATACTCTTACATATTTGAAATTGAATATTGTTTTGATTATGTATGTCATTACTAGGTTTTTATGTACTTTAATTTATTGGAGTTTTGAAATTCTTGGATTTAAAAATATTATTAGAGATTAAATTTAAAAATAACTTTATATTTATAATTAGTTTAATTTTAATATTATTAACCACTTCAAAACGAATCACATTTTGAAACTTTAATATGATTTTAAATATTGCAGTAGTTTTAGTTTATTATTAGATATACAATTTCATGCGGCTAATAATATACTCAAACATAATAATGGTCTTCAATTCTTTTACATTTTTATACATCATATTATACATCAAAAATTCATACTATAGAATATCAAATTTACAAATATGTCAACATACCTGGGGTTGCAATAACACTTTCTACCATTCAGGTGACTTTTCTCACTTATCCACTATGGAACCCGTTTCCTCAAATTTTTTAAATAATTAATGAACATTTATAAATAATTTGTACAGAGTTTTGGTAAAAAAAGTGGTGTTGCCAACAAGTATGCAGGAACTACTAAGATATCCGAGGTAGCCAGTGTGCTTAGTGACAGACAGGATATTGCATATAGCGTGTTTTTTTTTTTTTTTTTATTTAATTTATTTAACGTCGGCCTATTTCCGATGCTGAGTCCTATCACCGACGACCTCCTTCAATGTTGGCAGTATTTATGGTGTCGTGGCCTCATATATGTGGGCTACACCACTGCCTAATAAGTGTACGATTATGTATGACCATAATCAATATAAGTTCATAATAACCAAACCCAGAAAATATATATCTGGTTTGGGGATCGAACCCGAAGACACAGCAGTCGGCGTCAAGCATCAATGCTCTCGCCTACTGTGTCGTCATATAGCGTGTTTAAAAGTATAGGTGTATTAATAAATGAAATGTAAATATGTAAAATGTTAATAAAATGAATTAAGAAGTGCGAAAAAAGGACCGTGGTCTTAGGAAGCCCCGATTTTGAATAAAAATTTAATGAAATTTTTTTTTTAATAAAAATAGCGCGAAATTTGAATCCGGCACTCTTAGGCCGTCCGCACATGGATCGACTAATTGCAAACACGAGCCCCGAATCTGCCCGAACCGAATGAGAATGGAATAGTGTTGTTAGTGAGAAAACGCACGTGTATACGAGTAAGAGAACACACACGGCACGAATGAAAGAAAACTGATTTGAAATTAGTTTTGAGCGACTGTGTTTCTAGGTCGCAGGGCAATTACGTTGTATGCTATTGATGGTAACATCATGAGCAGAGATGTGCACAGATACTTTATCTCAAATATATTCTTTATATACAAATATCTCACAATAAAATCCCCTATTATGCTATTGTTAAAAATTCTATAGAGTCACGAAACACGGCCCGAAATGGCTCGTTTTTCGTTTTCGTTAGAAACTTCGAGTTTGCAATCGGTCGACTCGTGTGGGGACGCCTTATTCGAATATGTGTGCATTTATATAATTAGATTTACAAACCAGAAGTATAGTTTGGGATGTTGTATTTGTTTATGGATTATAATAAAATAAGATGCGATATTTTTATCGGTTGTCAGTAAGAAGATCAGTATCGGAAATGAAATAAATATGTATTTATTGACTACATCATGCTAAATGGAATAGTCAAGTGCATTTAGACGGTTTAATTACATAAGTTATAAATAAGTTGGAATTTGAATATATTGATCCTGCATAAAACGTAATTACTACATATAGTATGAATTTATAACAAGTATGTACTTGTACCTTTATGCCATTTGCTTGTTATTTCCACCCCAGTACTCACAGCTACTAGTAAACAAACACACAGTAAATGAACTGATGCATCGAAGCATTAAAGCCTGCCAGTAGTGCCAGTGTATTGTTATTATTATCCATTGAGTATTTCAAAGGCCATTGATTTTCTATTTTCTGTGAGTGTGTTGTACTTGTACCCGTTGCATTATTTATTTATTATATTTGTACGTAGCGTAATATGATATACGACTATAAAGAATGTTCATTAAAAACAATATAACAAATAATTTTTCATATAAACTGAATAAAAAAATATATTTTTTTCAACAAAATATAAAATATTTTCAATTTATTCATTATTTGACCAACTTTTTTTCAATATTTGTGATTTTACAAAATTTCAGTTTTCTAGCACATTTTTTACCCTCGGCAAAAACTGCCCCCAAATAAAATTTTGAATTTTTTTTTTAATATGAAATTCAATTTTTACAAAATCCAAAATTTGAGCTTTCTCCAAAGTTTTCTACCGAGCCCCCTAATCTGCTCGGCGCCCCTTTTATAAAATTTTGAAATATGTTCGCATTTAATAGCGTAATACACATGTCAAATTTCACCTTTCTATCTTTTACGAATATAAAATTATACAGCAAAAAATTTTATTCCAGTTATTCATAAATTACGGGTTTCCAGGAAATTCAGGGACGCCAAAAGTCTTAGAATTTTTTTCCCTACGAAATTGGAAATTTTCAAAAACTTCCTTGGAGCCGTTTTCGAGCTGCCATACAAAATTTGAACCGAACATATAAAGATATAAGAATATAAATATACACCTGGAACATTATAATATACGAAATGGAAATATAACAAATAAAAATGTACATGAGATAAAGCGAATGAATATATTTATTTATTATTGAAACATTTAATGCCATGTGTCATAAATATATTTTGAAGGACAGAGCTCGATTGTAGTTATTGACCGCCTCAATTATCAGGATTTATTAGTTTATCAGACCCAAGCTTGAACTATATATGTATAGTTCAAGTAGTTATGTAGTTATAGTTGAAAAAATTAAATATCATTCATTTTACTAAAATATTTAAGTAATATAATTAAAAGAATAATTAATCAAGTTGAAGAGTGTAATAATAATTTCAAGCATTAATATTCCTTTAATACTTTAAAGAATTTTGCCTCTTTGATTATCCTGGTTCTTTATCCTGGTTTAGGGGTTATATACAGTCAGGAGATTTAAGAATTCTTCCTGAACAAGCTCTTAAATGTATTAATGTAAAAGTTTGTACATATATTACGGTAACTTTTATCTGTATGTTAAAATTTTTGTATTTGTAAAATAATAATAGCTGATCTCCAGGAGCTCCTCTCAAAAAGGGCATCTTGCGGTGACCACGATATCTCTAGACTAAAAATGAAAATACCAAATGGATTTCGTAATGTATAATCTAGTAATTAATCAAAGGAATAAGCAAAATAAATTTTGTTAACATAATGGCGGCTCCTCAAAAAAAAAATCTATTTTTGACCAAAATTTTGCCTTAAATTGTTTATAAAAAAAAAAACTAATTACTAACTAATTACTAAAAAATATACTTAAGAAGCTTGTGTTAACATTTGAGACTGATCGGTTCAAACCGTTTCTGAGAAATCTTGGTCACAGTTTTCAAAAAAACGTATTAAAAGTTTCAAAAGCACTTTACATAGAGTAAAAGAAGAATTATTTCAATTCCCATAACTTTGAAAATAATCGCCGGATTGACTTGAAATTTTCTGTGTGTGTACTTAAACATATGTACATTACGAAAATAAAATAAATAAATAGATTTCAAAAAAATTCTAACGGTATATAACCTCTTAAATGAATGTTTTAATTGTATCTTCAATAAAATTAAGACTATTTAAAGAAATCTCATTTGAGATCCTGATATTTAACTTTTTCAGTACGTATAAAATATATTTCTAAAATTTAAGATATTATCAGAGCCTATAATTAAAGTAGGTTCCGTATGTCCATTTATTTGCCGTATGAAGTATGTTGCCAATGTCCTTTTATACTGAACTGATTCTATTACTGAAAAAGCAGTATTGCTCTAGTGCACGAATCGAACCCAGAGACACTGCAGTCTGACATCAAGCATCCTGCTCTCTCGCATCTGACTAAAGGTAATCGTCCACAACTAGACATTACTTCGTCCGATTCTTCCTTAAACGATGATGAAAAAGGATGTGAGAGTTGGGAGGAGGTGACGCTTCTGAATATCATTTATTCGACGAACCTTCGGATACCACTAAGGCCGTCCGCACATGGGTCGACTGATTGCGAACTCGAGCCCCGAATCTGCCCGAACCGAATGAGAATGGAATTGTGTTGTTAGTGAGAAAACGCACGTGTATACGGGTAAGAGAACACACACGGCACGAATGAAAAGAAACTGATTTGAAATTAGTTTTGAGTGACTGTGTTTCTAGGTCGCAGGGCAATTACGTTGTATGCTATTGATGGTAACATCATGAGCAGAGATGTGCACAAATACTTTTCAAAAGTATTTAAATACATGCATATATACAAATTTCTCACAATAAAATCACCTATTATGCTATTGTTAAAAATTCTATAGAGTCACGAAACACGGCCGGACATGCCTCGTTTTTCGTTTTCGTTAGAAACTTCGAGTTTGCAATCGGTCGACTCGTGTGGGGACGCCTTATTTGAATATGGAAGTATGCGAACTAAGGCGAGCCTATGAAACTTGCCTCCGTTCCCAAAAAGGATCAGTGTACAAACGACGTCAGTATCTTCCAAGGTCGGTAAATGCATTTTGAATGAACGTTTAAATGCCGAATGAACGAAGAAATCGGACCGTTTATTCGGCAATCGGATCATTCCAACCGAATGATAATACAACTGTGTTGTCAGTGTGAGACTGCACGTGTGAAAAAAAAGCTGATTTGAAATTAGTTTTGAGCGACTATGTTTCTTGGTCGCAGGGCAATTACGTTGCATGCTAATGATGATGACATCATGAACAGAGATGTGCCTAAATACATTTCAAAAATATATAGATACATACGAAACATGGCTCGTTTTTCATTTTCGTTCGAAACTTAGTCTGTAAATCTGTAGCATTTGTGTGTCCACTGTGTTTGTTTGTACGATAAATCCGAGGCAGTAATGCTGTGGACACTTACCCCAATAATGAGCGTTCATAATATATAATTAACTAAATTAATTCTACATCATTTGTGAGTATAGCATTAGGTAGTATATAGTATAGGTTCCTCCTTCTTATCATGGGCATACTTTTGCGTTAAAACATAAATACATATAGTCGTATAGCAAAGTTATTTACTAGTATTGTGCGGATTACAATTTCACACTGAACACTGGACACTCTCTTCTGGGCTTATACGTCTCTAGCTTTTCACTCTGCCTCGGCCTAGTATGACTGGTAGGACTGGTAGGACTGGTACGACTGGTAGGCCTGGAAGACAATGGTTCAGCTATTCTGGTGGCAGTGTTCTAGATCTAAATGTCTTAGTTCGTAGAATTGTAACACTAAGTTGACGTTTATAGTCTTTAAATCTCCTCCCGACAGATTAAACAAAATGTGGATTCTTTTTTTCTAGAAATTATTTGTGTCAAGGGCTTAGCTGCTAGAACTCGAAATACTTGTAAAGTATTACGCTACGTTAAATTAAGTTAGGTTTTGGAAGTGTGCTTTTATTTATTTACGAAGAATTATTCAATGTAATTCAGCGTTCAATGTAATATTTTATACAACACTCATGAGATGTCAGTATGCCAATATACCACGTACTGCACGTTTGTAGCAATTCAACTGTTGCAAATATACTGGTACCCGTATTTATTGCTTTTGTTATTTGTTTAAAGCAAGTCTTCCTAAACTGCGAGCCGTGTAATAGATTTATCCAACTAAACAGTATTTCCCTTGCAGTTGCAGTGACTGTATTGGTTAAAAGTTGTTGGTAAATGATGTTACCATGAACAGATGAAATATGTTGGATATTTAATTCAGTCTCAACATTAAAATCTATATGATTTTACCATGAAAGAATCTGCTGCTGTCGCTTTTATTAAATGTCTCTGGCACTGGCTACAAATAACGAGACCACGTCATCTTTCAGAATCTAAGCGACGAAAAAGTTGATGCGAACTGTAGTTCGCATAGTGATCCGTTCTACCAGTTTGTTAACTGGGTTTGCCGCTATGGTTTATTTTATTATATTATTAATTGTTTGCCTTTCAGCTTTACAATCTACATTAATATCTGGTTTTTCACTTCCTCCTTCTAATTACTTCAACCATCTATTTGTGCTCTTCCTTTCCTCCTATTAATACCTGCTCTACCTTCCTACTGCTGCTTACCCTGTCCACGCAATCATCCGTTATGTGCTCCAGTGTCTCCACCTCTCCTTTGCACATCCTACACTTCCTTTCTTCTTCGTTCACCCAGTATCTATTTATAGTATCTACCTTTTTCTTTATTCCGCAATCTAAATCTCGCTGTTCTTCTAACATTCTTCAGGTCACTCTTATTTCCCCTCATATACTCTGGTACCTCACTTTCCCATAACTTTCTATACAAGGCATTGTACCTGCTTTTATCAATTTTGCTCATTCTTTTCTGCTGCTGCACCTCTTTATCTCTGATTCCTAGATCCTCCTCTACCCTTCTTCGTACAGCCTCTTTCTCTCCACCGCTATGGTATAATAGGTTATGAATTACTTAAAATTTGCATAATCTATCAGTAAAAATAAAACCTTTTTTCTTATATTCTTTACAAAAAAGATTTATATTATTATTGCAGTTATTTATACAATGTTTTAAAATGTAATTTGTTTAACTTCGGCCTATTCCGATGCTGAGTCTCATCTATGTCAATCACCCATCCCAGTAAACATTTTGGAGTCACTTTACCATCATATTGAAGATGCGCATGACTTTCTTGTCACGAAGAAGTTCATTTACAGTTCAGTTTCTATTTTATCCGCTGCAAATGGCGAAACCACTCCATCTGTCGAAGATGGAATACAATACAAATGAAGGTAAAGTTGATGCGAACTATAATTGAAGTGAAATATTAATAGAAACCTTACAAATGGGACACATTACCAAATTATTTACTGGGATATATGTAAATTACATCGTTACCTAACAAGTTTTTATGATAATATCCAAATCCAGAGATAATTTAACTAGTTTGAAGGTCGATTCCATAGATAGAGTAGTCTGGAATCATTTGTAGTAATCTTAGGCCGTCTGCAAACGGGTCGAAAACGAAAAACAAGCCATATCGAGCCGTGTTTCGTGACTCTATAGAATTTTTAACAATAGCATAATAGGGGATTTTATTGTGTCGTATTCTGAGATATTTGTATGTATGTATGTATTTAAATACTTTTGAAAAGTATTTATGCTCTTGACGTTCACCATCAAAAGCATGCAACGTAATTGCCCTGCAACCTAAAAACGCAGTCGCTCAAAACCAATTTGAAATCAGTTTCTTTTCATTCGTGCCGTGTTCTCTTTGATTCGGGTAGATTCTGGGCTCAATTTGCAATTAGTTTAACCCATGTGCGGCCTTAAATGTATCTCTACAAGTTTCAAGTAAAATATAATATATTTAAGAAATACATTTTTCAAGAGAAATCGTTTAACCGGTTAACGTTATTCTTTTTCATTTTGTGAGAATAAGTATTTTGTTTTATTTTGATATAAATCTCGAATTTTATCGATATGAGTACATCCATTGAGCCATCCAGTCGCGTTATGTTTAGCTGCAGACACGGGAGTTAATCAAGTCTGTTGGTTGTTGGATGTTGGATGCTGTGATGACATGGCTTTTAAACTGTCAATGCTGGTAGCGTCATCGTCATAGTTATCCTCATCCTCATCGTCATCATCGCTTGTCAGCAGAGAGTAGACAGCAGACAGCATCCAAATAAAATGCAGCCACAATAAAAACTCAATGGCAGTCGTATTAGAACGGTACACTCGTAGTCATGTACAGGCATACAGGGTGTTGAATACATCGATGTCAATCTTCGTAAGAGATAAGGGTGAAGGGTGAAGGAAAAAGTATTATACATATGCTAGTTGGTAGTATGAAATCATTCTGTTCTCTAGGAAATCGTATCTACTAGTTTAGGCTAGTTTACGATAGATATACGATTATCGCAATAGATTATGTGAATTTTTGGCGAATGTATATTTCAACGAAAAGTTAAAATAATTTATAAAGTAACAATGCAAATGCTTCGGTTTAGAATATTTTTATTTTAGTTACTACTTGAACTTGCAATATAAAATAACAATTATACAGGGTGTTCCAAAATTCAACGATAAGCCGGCACCAGAGAGTGGTCCTGCTCAAGACTACACGAGAAAAAAAGAAAAAAAAAAATTATCTCATTTTGTTTAGAAATTAGAGAAAAAAATTAAAAAATTTCAAAAATTGAAACACCTTAAGATGTTTTTAACTACCATGACCACAATTTTTCAAATATTTCTGATTTCTTTTTTGTATCGGCAACCTAAATAGTACAGCTATCCACCACAACCATTAAAAATCCCAAAATGCTAGTAGTTTTTACAGAAAAATCAATCGAAATTATTTTTTTCCCTAAAATTTTTAAAGATTTTTACTTTCAGTCCACTTTAACTCATCGTGGTGTAAAAAAAAAGTATGAACACTACTATGGCAAGTTTTTTTAAAAATTGGCGCAACTCTTCAGGATTCCAAAATGATATAATACTCCAGGAAAACTAGCAATAAAAAAAAATTATGCATACTATTTCTAAACAAGAACCATATTTCATAAATTATTGTTGTTGATAGTTATCACTTTTACAATACCCAAAATAGGTTTTTTATTGTTTTTTTTTTTAATATTTATTTATTTATAGTGCATCAACTATTGAGTTATAAGCACTTATTTTTTATTTTTGAATGAATTAAAACAAATGGTACAAACAATTTTTCATTCATTTTATAAATTTATTGCATTATTTACATTACAGTAACTGTTCAAATTGTTTCCCACCGGCATTAATACAGGCACAACATCGCCTTAAAAAAGATTGTTTTTTCCGGACGTTATTACCACTGGATAATATCCACAACGGGTCGCATTTTGCCGTATAATGCTGCAAAAGCTTAGGGAAGATCCACCATTCTTAGGTAAAATTCTATAGTCGGATAAAACAACCTGCAAGAAAGATGGTTTTTTAAATCTTCATAACCTACATAGCTGGACCAATGAAAATCCGCACCTAATGAGACTAGACAAAATCCCAATATCAATTCAAGATTAACCTATGGACGGGCATATTAAATGGAAAAGTGCTTGGGCCCTTTGAGGTACAATGGAATTAGATGGCAATAGTTATTTGAACTTTTTATAAAATGACTTGTCTGAATTATTAGAAGACGTGCCCACAAGTGATTTACAAAACATTCGGTTGCAAAATGATAATTGCCCAGCTCACTATGCTCGTCCTGTGTGAGAATACTTAAACGAAGAGTATCCAGGGCGTTGGATTGGGCGACTTGTGGCCACCCCGTTCACTCGATCTAAACTCTCTGGACTTCTTCTATTGGGGTTGTCTTAAAGAAAGAATTTATTCAAAACCCATTGTAACATTGGACGAGCTTCGACAAAAAATTACTCAGGTTACACATCATATGAAAGGTAAACTTTATTCTCGACGAATAAAAAGATTTTTTTTAAGGCGATGTCGTGCCTGTATTTATGCCGGTGGCAAACATTTTGAACATTTACTATAATGTAAATAAACTATTAACTTTATAAAATAAATGAAAAATTGTTTGTACCATTTGTTTTAATTCATTCAACAATAAAAAACCTATTTTGGGTATTGTAAAAGTGATAACTATCAACAACAATAATTTATGAAATATGGTTCTTGTTTAGAAATAGTATGCATAATTTTTTTTTATTGCTAGTTTTCCTGGAGTATTATACCATTTTGGAATCCTGAAGAGTTGCTCCAATTTTTAAAAAAATTTGCTATAGTAGTGTTCATACATTTTTTTTACACCACGATGAGTTAAAGTGGACTGAAAGTAAAAATCTTTAAAAATTTTATGGAAAAAAATAATTTCGATTGATTTTTTTGTAAAAACTACTAGCATTCTGGGATTTTTAATGGTTGTGGTGGATAGCTGTGATATTTAGGTTGCCGATACAAAAAAGAAATCAGAAATATTTGAAAAATTGTGGTCATGGTAGTTAAAAACATCTTAAGGTGTTTCAATTTTTGAAATTTTTTTATTTTTTTCTCTAATTTCTAAACAAAATGAGATAAATTTTTTTTTTCTTTTTTTCTCGTGTAGTCATGAGCAGGACCACTCTCTGGTGCCGGCTTATCGTTGAATTTTAGGACACCCTGTATAATAATCAAAATAAACTTTCAACTTTTTAAACACACAATGGAGCTAAGTAAATTAACAAATTTTTAATTAAACAAAACTACTTTAAATGATAGCTTTACTGAGAACACAAATGATTTATATTATATTACTAAGTAAAGCATTTAGTAATTGAATAGAAGTTAAAGGAATAAAAATTTTGATGCCATATTGAAAAAGCCGAAATTCGCATTCGCGAACACTATATTTTTCGAGTCATGGTGAGGGAACAGTTGAGTTTTTAGAGTTTTCTAAGCTTTGAAAATATCAGCAAAATTCTGAATTACGTCTTGAAGTGTCTACTACATGGCCCAGAAGTTGCCAAAGTATAAAGTTTAAAATTGTTGTTAATAAAAATGGACAAATACTAAAAAAAGCGGAAAAAACAGAATATTGTTAAAAAATTCGTAACTTTATAATAAACTAATATTAGGAAAAACGGTTGCAGCCTTTTTTTTCTTAGACTATGAGCTTACGAAAAAATGTAGTGTTTTTGGCGTGGGCTACAGGACGTTGAATTATTTGTGCACCTGAAAGTGGGGAATATTTTATGGATTCAAGCAAGTCATAATAAACGGAACGGTGATTATTCGACACAAAATATGTTTTTATTGTTAAAAAACGATAGTTATGAAATAATAATTAATAATAATTAGTGATTAAAAGAGACTTTACGATGCGCAACTGGGACAAAAGTGGCTACGATGATTATCGCAAACCGGCGCCGCGCACGATACACAAGAATCCATTGTATTTTTCTTTTCCTTCCAATTGTAAAGAGAGCATCGTTTTCGCTTTTCTAGTTACCCGTTGTGATGGTGCTGAGTTCGTCCACCTCGAAAATTTCGCCAATCAGAATTCTAAGGTGGTTTTTCGCAGACGATCTTCTAAATGCGGTTTTATCAGACTGTGAATTAATTCTTTTAAATAAGCGCGACGGTTCAAGGCAGCGTTGGCTAGCGTTATTCACTCCTACCTGATGCAGCATCCCAAAATAGAGGCGCATAGGCCATCGCTTGGTGATTCGGCTTGTATTATTTTTACAGAACTCGTCAAACGTCGTCGTTTCACCTTTTGTAGCATTGTAAAACGTCACAATTTCTGCTTTTCCGATTTCTTCGTTCATTCGGCATTTAAACGTTCATTCAAAATGCATTTACTAACCTTGGAAAATACTGAAGTCGTTTGTACACTGACCCTTTTTGGGAACGGAGGCAAGTTTCATAGGCTCGTCTCAGTTTAACTGTCAGAGCCGTATGCTGTTGGAATATTGAACTTTGAATTTTTTAATTTAACATTGACGCTTATGAGAAATCATAGTTTTTATTTCATTTTATAAATCGAACAGTTTAGATTTAGATTTATTGAAGATAGACCAGCTAGGCATTGTTGTGAGGTATGCAGTAATAACCTGGGCCAGTATTCCTGAGTCTTGCGGACAATGATCGTGATCGAACAGATCTGATTTACATGAGTGAAACATTTTATGTATTACTTTTAAAAGAGTATTCCTGTACATTTCCTGAATTGTATTATTAATTATTATTATAGTTCACTTTTAAAAGTGATTCGTAAAATGTTTCGCTCATATAAATCATATCTGTTCGATCACGACCATAGTTTGCAAGACTCATGAATAGGGACCTAATGCAGATGGGAAAATGGATAGCCAGTTGGTTTAGAAGTAAAAGAAGCGTTCCTAGGCTTTTATGCAGCATTCAAACATGGTGGAGCAGATTTAGTCAAATAGGTGAGTACATTTTTTATCGACAAAAATATTGATTTAAAAAAATGTGTAGGTCAAGGTTATGATGGAGCCATTGTGATGAGCGGTGTATAATGGTGTACAAAAACAGATTAAGGATATCCAGCCTAACGCGGAGTACATACATTGCGCCACTCATAATTTAAATTTGATATATATATATTTATATATATATATATATATATATATATATATATATATATATATATATATATATAAGGAGAGAAATAGGACTTTGACATTTAAACTGTCCTTTAAAGACCCAGTGTTCACACGCTGAGTTAACTATGCTATTTGTGTGAATCGAAGCATGCTCTTTAAGTAGCATATGTATAGACACCTTAAAAGAGATAAAGATAATAGCACATGCTATTACCGTAGATAGCTTTCTTAGAGTTATTAAAAACACCGCGAATTCCCTTGTCGTGTCGGTCTCAGGAGACGCGCAGTTCATCACGATTAGTTGTCCAACTCTTTCACTTGACAGCTTTTCTTCGTCCTATTATTTTCTGAAGTGCATTCTACTGTGAGTTAGACTCTTAACAGAACGGTGCGAGTATTTAGTCCAATACCCAATAGGCAAATTTATTTGCAATTAATTTACATGAATATTTGATAGTATTTCAAAAATCAAAATGAATAATTAAGGTTTCATTATAAATAAGTCGAAGCATCCCCTTATCCCCTTGACAGCCATCCTCAGCTTTATTAATAAAATATTTCCTTTTGTCTTTATATACGTACATATATTGATACATATATGTATATATCACAAAATCAATAGAATATAGTACAAATATACTCTTATAAATAATAAATATCTCCCAAAATAACTACTAAAACATTTTAAATTATGAATTTATATTTATTTTTATTTTGATATTTACATTTTATTAAATGGGTTGCCATATATATATACATTTTAAAGTAATACAAATTTAATTACTAAATGGAAATGAACAGGCCGAGTGAAAGAGGGAAGGGAAATCCGCTGTGGTGAATCATCCGCTTACTCGTAAAAGCAAATGCCGAAAAATTCTTGAATGAACCATTTTCGCTCACTTTTTTAAATGCCTGTATGCATATATGTACATATGTAAATTTGTGGATAAATAAAATATTGTCATAGCAACGTTTGGTAAATGTGATTAAATTATAAAGACCAGTTAATGCACTGATGCAATGCGAAACGTACGAGTATGAGTTATGACATGTTATTGCAATTTTAAATGTTAAAACATTTAACTTTATATATACGTACTAGAGTTTATCCCCGTCGCAATCGACGTCTTTTTAGTGTGTATGATTGGAATTCAAATAAATAATTCGTAATTTCATTTCAAATTTTAATTCCACTTTTGAATTGAAATATTTAACTCGTTCTATATAAATTTTACATATAAAAACCAATTTTTCATATAAACTGACTAAAAATATTTATTATTATAAATGCAATTTTTTTTCAGAATGTTTTTCTCGATTCGTACATTAGGTATCAAAGTTAGCTCATATATAAAATGTCAACTTTCTAGCACCATTTTTACCCTCGTTAAAAACCGCCACAGTGCCCCCAAATAAAGTTTTAAAATCATGAATTTTCTTTTAATAATAATATACTTAAATATTCTATAAGCCATAATATGAACTTTCTCCAAAGTTACCTAACCGGCCCGAATTTTTTCCACCCCGCCCCCTCTTTACTTTTTAAATTTCTAATTTTTGATAAATATCAGCATTGAATACCTTAATATACATGCAAAATTTCAACTTTCTATCTTTTACGAATTAAAAGTTATACAGAAAAAAGTGATTAATTTTTATCTTGTTTTTCCAAAATTACGGGTTTCCAATTCTACCTAAAATCTCTACAAAATATGAAATTTTCAAAAACATTGACGGAGCCGTTTTCGAGCTACCACACAAAATTCAGTACCAAACATATAAACAAGTCTGATACACCCGGAACATTATAATATAAGAAGAAGATAAGGGCATTATTATACTTATCCAAAATTTACAATTTATTTATAAAAAGTTTCAAATTTCCGGCACTGGTAGTCTAATAGAAATTGTGTTAAAATGAGTGAGACAGCACGATACATGTGTCGTCACTCAAATGTAAAATACAATTCGTTAAAATAATACAGACGCAGTATCGCATATAATAAATAATATATTATTAAAATGTATTTTTTATTTGATTTTTTATTATCATTATCGGGTTTGTTTACATTTAAAATTATAAAACCTAAATGTTTATAAAATAGAACATGTTTTAATTTCCGCGTTGTTGCCAGATTTAATGAGTGTTTAATAAAAACAGTATACCGAGGAAAAATATACAAATAATTAATAAGATGACAATGCGGTGTTGCTAGATATATTTTTATTTATAAATAAAACTGAGTTGATGCTGGAAATACACATAACGACTTATCTAACAGGAGAACATAAAAACACTCTGCCCGTTTTTCAATATTTTTTGACTGTATTAAAAGTATTATTTGCAAACTTTTACATAAACACTAGTAATAACAGAATTACATTTGTAACATTAAGTTAAATATTCCCCAGGAATCGCTATTGATGCGATTGAGTAGCGAAAATTTATTAATGAAAAATAAAAAATACTAAAAGTATAAAGCATTTAGCTTAATGAAAGACTGATGGATTTAATCGTAAACGTAAATCTAAATAAAAATAAATTCCATAAACAAATTTATTTTTGCGCTTCGTTTTACGATGTATTCGTATATAAACTAAACATGCGAGTAAATTGATACAAAAATAAATATTTATGAAACTATGCAGTCGGTAGGTAGTCGTATGGTCGTATGGTGTACATATATTAATTCTTTAAATTGAATTAATATTCAATTTTATTTTAATGAAAATCATTTGTATATGACTGCAACATTAAAATGTTATACATGTATATTGTATACCCACTCGATATCCAAAATGTTTTAGACATCGAAACTGTAAATCAAATGAATTATTTTAAAAAGGTTACAATTGTAAACATTTGTTTGATCTGTACTAATGCCAAATAGAAATATGAAACAAGTTAATAACTGGTATTAAATTATATACACTAATGTGCACTCATGTACTTATGTACTTGTGTACTCATTTTTTAGGGGTCGATTTTTCAAATGTTGATTGATATTGTTATTAATAAATATGTATTGGCGTCTCTATTTCATTAAATATCTAAATGTTGACAGAGATATAGCAATTAAAAATTTGAATTGGCTTGCGTCCTCATTTTTCAGTGGTCGATTTTTCAATTGTTGATTGAAATTGATGTATTGGTGTGTCTATTTTATTAAATATCTAAATATTGACGGAGATATAGCAATTAAAAGTTTGAATTGTAGTTTTAGCGCTAGAAATGATGGGCCATATTTGTATGACGTGAATGCATTTTAACGTCAGTTATTAGTTGAGTAGGTCAATGCTGTGGTAATGCTCTGTAGCTGTTGGTAGTCAAATAATCAAATCAAATCAAAGAATAATTAGTTATTATTTGATTTATCCCTGCTAAGGCAGACATAATATTGAAATGTGATTGTTCCTTGAAATAGCTGTAAATAATATTTGTGTACAATGTTGAATCCCTTTAATAATTAAAGAGACAAAATGACTTTTTTAATTGTTAATATCTCCTTACATATAAGAAATTATTAAAACATAATTGAACATTTGAAGTTCTAGTAACCCACATTATCAATATATAGTACACATTTATAGAAATTAAGACATAGGACACAAGCCCATTGTAGTTTTAGCGCTAGAGATGTCGGCCATATTTATGAGGTGAAAATGTATTGAATAGGTCAGTTATTTGTTGATTAGGTCAGTGCTGTGGTAATGTTTTGTAGCTGTTGGTGGTCCTGTGTATCTAGTATATATGCGTTATAAAAAAAATAATAAGTTTTCATTTTACTTCCCAGTAAACATTTTGGAGTAAATTCTACTTAATTTTTATTACGTATCATGAATTTTTTGTCTGGAACGTGTTCGTTTTCTATTCAGTCGTTCAAAGGAAAGGTCCTTTTTATGAGCTACAGACATTGCAACGACGGTTCACTGCTGAATTAAAAGCGGAGTAGGTTTATGATTTATGACCGGATAATAAAAATATACCCATGTGGGAAAGAAACAGAAATACTTAATGAATGATGTTGGAAAAAGAAAGAATATTATTATGAAAAACTAACACAAAATCTGTGACAGGTAGAGAACTTGTAAAGCGTTAGAACAGAATTGTACGAGTGACTCGAACTTCACCAAATAGGACACTTCACCAAATTGTTTACTGGGATTAACCCTGTTACGGCAGACATATTATTAAACTTTTATTGTTCCTCGAAATAACTGTAAATCATATTTGATATTTTGATATATAAATACATATAGCAGAGATTTATGAGGTGTAAGGTTGGTAACCTGTAAACTTGTCAGAGTTCTGTCAAGTTCTGTTTTATCTCTTTTACGCTCCATTGTATAAAAGAGATAGCAACATAGCGGTTGTGAGGTCACATGTCTTGGAATGTTCTATAACGTTGACTCCCTTTAATAATTAAAGAGACAAAATGATTTTTTTAATTGTTGATATCTTCTAACATATAAGGAGTTATTAAAAAATAATTGCACATTTGAGGTTCTAGTGACGTACTTTATCAATATACTAAAGTTTACCCCCGTCTTTTTAGTGTGTATGATTTGAATCCAACAAATTAATTCGTAATGCTATTTCAAATTTTAATTCTATTTTCAAAATGAAATATTTAACTCGTTTAATAATAAAATCGTAAAAAAATATATTCTTTTCAACAAAATATAAAATATTTTCAATTTATTCAATATTTCACCAACTTTTTTTCAAAAGTTAGCCCATATATAAAATTTTAAGTTTCTAGTACAATTTTTACCCTCGGCAAAAACCGTATCTCAAATTTGAGTTTTCTCCAAAGTTTCCTACCGTGCCCCCTAATTTTCTCAACCACCTCTTCCAATTTTTTAATTTCTAACTAATGTTTAACTAAAAATTTCTAATGTTAGCTTTGAACACCGTAATACACATGCCAAATTTCAACTTTCTATATTTTACGAATTAAAAGTTATAGAGCAAAAAGTACAAATTTTTTTTTTTTGAATTCTTTTTAAAATTACGGTTTCCAGGAAATTCCGAGGACGCCAAAAGTCTAAGAAGTTTTTCTCTACGAAATAGACAATTTTCAAGAAAATGCGCGTAGCCGTTTTCGAGCCACCATACGAATCGTGTAAACATATAAACTTTCACTTGGAACATTATAATATATAATAGTACACTTTTATAGAAATTAAGACATAGGACACAAGACCATTACAATAAAATTTAAACCGATTTGTAACCTAAAAGTGTACTAGTGTTGCCAGCAGTATAGAGACTGGAAGTTTATGAAAGGATCTTATAAAATACGAGTGTGTACTCAATGATAACCTCTAGGGATTTGTTATTCCCAATGATTCAAACATTTCTGTAAGTTGTCGCCGCGATTGTTTGCTGTAGTCGTGATCAAATAAAACAAAAATGAAGACATAATACATCAGTGAGGGGCGGGAGGGGGATTAAAAAAACACATAAATCTGCGAATAAAATAGACTAGAAAATCATTGCAAACAAAACATAATTCGTATAGGATTCAGTGTTAAGTTCTTTAATATTTTAATAGTGGATAATCACCACTAAGTCTAGTTTAGCTGGCGAGGTTTGTTTATGACAGGTGTTGTATAAAAAACTTTGTACAACGTTGTTCAAAGTAAAATATGTTTACGTACATAATACTCGTGTAAAATATAGCAAAGTTTTAAAACGTTCTGCGTTCCTTGTATGTAATAAAAGCAAAACAAAATCTTTGTTTCCAGCATCAGAAGGAGCAAAAGGAGCAAAAGGAGCAAAAGGAGCAGCAGGAGCAGCAGTCACAGACAAAGCTAAGCGCGATTGATATAAGACAAATAAAATTGAAAATGACGTTTAGTATTCCTTTCGGTATAAAACAATTTTATATTCAAATGTCAAATTCAATTTTATTATATTCCTGCATGAAGGAGAAATTAAAACTGATAGCAACATATAATTTATCTTGTAAAGATTCAATTGAATTCAGAAAACGTTCTTATATTTTTAAGGATTTATAAATAAGATCTGTATCCAGTATCCAGAATCCGTAAGAACGAATCGTGAACTTTTTATTCAGAGGATTATTGTCTGTTATATTAAATTGTGACGTAGAGATCTCTGAATTATAACGTAGTTATGGTACAGCCAATTTTATATTATTTCTTGTACGAGTATTCTGAGAAGATATGATTAAAGGGAGGCCTTGGAACCCACGATATATCAAATATTCCGCGTCCTGGAAGGACGGGAAGGAACAGATTGGTTCAAATATGTACAATTATAATACTGATATAAAATATATATTATTAGGTACTAATTTGCAAAAATAAATATTTGAGTCACATATAAAATATAAAATTTCATCTTTACCGACGGCACAATGGCTAAGGCACTTATTATTAACGCCTGAGTGCTGTATCTTTGGATTTGATCCCCGGATCAGAGATTTATATTTTGAGTTTTGTTGTTAGTTATTATTTATTTTTAATATTATTGCTATTGAGCACTACATTCTTCTGCCTTAACTCAGTAAATTACATATCATTGTGCTTAATTACATTTATGATCCTTTTTATATCAAAACATTCTCACTCCTTCCGAAAGAAACAAAAAAGAAAAATAAAAACAAAACATGTAAATTTAAAATTCTATTGCTTTGCTCCTCCTGCTATTCTCCCTACTGTTTCTACTCTGCCATTTCTTCTCTTTCCTTACTTCTTTTCTCTATCTTCGCCATCCATCTCTTTCTTTCGCTGCCTCCCTATTCTTTTCGCTTTTTACCATTTTCTCACATGAAAACTTAATGTGCTCCATCGTTTTTATCTTCGTTCCGCACACCCTGCACATCCCTTCCTCTCTATTTTTCAAGTATCTGTTTCCCTCTCCTCGTTGCCCATTCTCATGTTTCTGGTGTCTTTCTTTCTTATGTATTCTGGTATCTTTCTCTCCGAAATCCTCTTATATCTTTTGTTATAATTGCTCTTCTTAATTTTTTCCATTCCTTCCTGTTGTTGTATCTCCTTGTCTTTTCTCCTTAGCTCCTCTTCAACACTTGTGCCTTCTTCTCTCTGCCTCCTCTGTCGCCATTCTATTCCTTTCAAAATACTTTTTTTTAAGCCTCCTCCCTCACTCTCCTTTCTACTCTCCTCTCCAATTTTCTTTACGATTTCACGTTCAGCGTTACTCCTTTTCTCCTAGACCTTTACTGCTCTCCTTTTCTATTTTGATGTTTCATTTGATTATTTGCTCACATAATCATAACTCATAATCAGGCACTATATACAGGCTATGACTCGGTCGGCATCGGAAAAATTATTCGGATCAATATTGATTCCTTTTTTACAACTTTTCTGTGAGAGCTAGGGCAAGGAGATTTAGCAAAGCGATATAGATATAAAAATCGGCATGTCTAATGCCAGATGACGAATTGGCAGTCCGCTACTGACATCGGACTAATATGCAAGAACATAATATTGGGTTTACATGCAGTTATAATTCGATATTTTACATATTTCCCATCTACTAGAGGTCATGTTACGGGAGCATGGGAGGACGGGCAGCACGGATTGCAGAATGTGGTTGAGCAACCCCTAGTGGGCTAGGGGATCGGTATCAGAGGGTGGGTGGTATGCTCAAAGTTCTAGGTCTGCTACCGCTACACATGCAGAGGGAATAGGTCTTAATTGTGATAGATGATACTCCTTAAATTCAGCTTTGAAAACTTCTTCGTCTATAAATTGGCGTGTTGGGTATTTTGTTGAATTATAACCTGCTGAAACTACCGGAACATATCTGTAATTGTTATCAATCTAGATATATAAATGCTATCATATCATTTAACACGCAAACTCTTTAAAAATTGTGTTTTGTAGAAGTCATTCCGTTCTGGTCCCTGTAGTCTTATGTGCGCGCTATGAAACCGTCGGGTGATTAAAGAAGTACGTGGAGGAGAATAAATAAAATATAATATACATAGACCCATGGGCGTCCGCAGGTAGGGGCAATAGCTTTACTCTCCGCTGTCAAAGTTTTTGCGGACACCCAATATGATAAGGCCTGTCGCAGTATTGCACCGTATTTAAGCGACGGCGTATCCGGACGGCTATCAAAGCAAACCAACTGTGTGTGTCACAATAGATACATACTCCGTACTGATACGACAGTACTCCAAGTAACTTGTGTACTGCAAGGTGTATTGGAGTTGTTTTGCACTAATATAATTTATCATGAGAGCAAACTGTTACTTTAATTTTTATCGATACACCATTGATATTAAAGAGACTTTAGCATTTATTATATATCTGAGTTCTGATTGGCGTGAATTCTAATTTAGTTCTATCGTATTTGTTTAGTGATTTATATAAACTGAAGCATGTTGAACATACTCGTTCACAAAGCGATGTCGCTGATAGATCCCAAATGAAGCGGATTGAAGCTATATGACAAGCGAGTCAGAGGCGGCTTTGCATTTACAAAGATTCGGATAGGTTAGCCTTGTGGTGGTGGTATCGCTTGGTTAAAATTCGCTGTTATACGGTTCCAATGTGAGAGGTAGGTACCGCACGTATTCGGAAGGCTTTGCCGCTTGCAGGATTCAGATAGGTAAAGCGTAGTACCGCGTATTCGTTGAATTACGGTGTCATCAGGGTACTGTCACTTAGAGTAAATATTTTAGACATGGAATTAGTCGCTTTAGGCAAATAGGCATCTTCTATGAACTAAAATTATCGACGACTCAACATCTGAAAAGAAGGAAGGGTAAGAACTTCAAAATGTTTACACTTGACTTCCTTCACCCTTTCTTCTCTTCAGATGTTGAATCGCCTAGAATTTTAGTTCATAGAAGATATAATATCCCAACAGGGGTCGCCTAAAGCGGCTTATTCCATGTCAAATATTTTTACTCTAAGCGATAGTACCCTGGGTGCCATACTGAGACAGGCCTAATACATAATGCATCTCGATCTTGATTCCAGCTCTTGATTTAGAACGGACTATTTTGGAGTCGTGGTGGGGGTCGAACGGCTTATTGTGGCACTGCGCTAGCAAAACGATCATAATTGAACGATCATTAATTCCTGATACGCGTACAAATAACGGTAAATAGAATAATGACGCCAATTATTGTTCCAACAGCGTAATGGTGATTAATAATGGCAACAATGACAACAATGGCACACGGGTTTACAGGCTTACATGAAATAATGTTGATTGTGATAAAATCAATTTTAAATTTCTGGTTCAGCACCTGAATTATAGTGCTGTGATAAGTTTCACACGCTACTGACACATTACATTTGGCGCGGACAAAAACAGTCTGTGTTGGAGCTGTATATGTTTCGAATGCTTTGAGAGTGCAGTAAGCTGTTGGACGTTAAACCTACAGAGACGAGCCTTGTTTTGTTGTTTGCATAGAGGTATAAGAATATTGCGATAAAGGCAAAGAGAGAGATAGTTGTCGAAAGTCGTCTGTGTCTCTTTCTTAGGGTTTCACACGACCACGAGATTTTTCTCTTCTCGTCTCATAAAAGCGAGACGCTATGAGACGAGACATTTCTGAAAACTATTGAGACGGTACCGAGATCATATACGGCAAGACCCGTGAGTCTCGTTTCTGGTCTCGTTGACGTTATTTAAAAAAAAAAAATTTATTACAAAGGTTAGGTCGTAAATTTACGAAATATAAAATCTGGTAAAAAAACATCTGTTAAATATTTTATTTTATAATTTTGTCTTTTACAACATTTTGTAGCCGAACGGAAACGAATGTTCTAAGGGAAAATAAGTGTGAATATAAATTATTTACAATGCGATTGTTTGAAGACATTTTGAAACAAAAATGCTGTTGAGTATTGAGTAGGTATTAGTAGTGTCAACCTGACAAAAAGCCGGGATTATATAAAAGTGATGATGCATTAAGTGAAATTGAACCAGTTGATCAACTGTGTATAAAAAAAAATTCTTCATTTTAAATTTTCTTTTAAATTTGATAGAATTAATGGTGATACAATAATGTAAGTTCTCACAATAACGAGATGTGACGAGACAAACGATTACGAGACGGGACCGAGACGGTACCTATTTTTCTAAACTAACGAGAACGAGGCGAGATTTTTGAAACTCTCGCCTTATCTTGTCTCGTGTGAAGATCTACTCTTTCTAGTAGAGCACTGCGTCTGCTTGCTTGCTTACCCCCTACCACACCGCCAATCAACCAAGTCAGCAGCAGCGGCGGTTCGGCTAGAAAGGGATAGATAGGACACTCGGCGGCTATCTCTCTCTTTGCTTTTATCGTTTTCTCTTGGCACGATTCGACACGTGGCCGTACGCTTCGCGCACTCTATACTTATATCTCTATGGTTGTTTGTCATTTCTTCTCGCTCATTCAATTTACACCTAATCGCATATTTATTAAATTTTATCCGAGTATAAAGTTTCTTCAATAGGATGAAAATTAATTCTGTTGAAGCAATTTGAAGATCAGATAAGGGAAGATTTGTTCAATAATCTCGTTCTCTGCAGGGTTCCATGTAACGGCGCGCTTTCCCTAGGGCTTTCCGGCCCACACAGGGACACGTACGAGTGTGTTACAAAAATATGTTTCTATGAAAGTTCAGTGGCACCGCACTACCGCACTACGCACACTACTGTCGTCATACGCCACATTTATTCGCTCTCGTAAGGTGTGCAAAACGGGTGTAGGGTGTAAATATTCACTCCCATAATGTAGCTCTGGGTATTAGGGCCCATCGCACTTGAAAAAAAAATGTTGAACCATGAAGAAAAAATGGGGTTGACTTGTAACACATAATAATGTGAAGAGATAGGGGCCCTTGAATAAAACTCAAAGTGGACCCCATGGACCAAGGGGTACACTCACCACCTCAGCGCTCAGTTTCCAAGCTCCGTGTGTACCTAACATCATACCCCCATTCACAACCCCGACCTCGATACGAACCCCTTATTGAAATTTAAAGGGTGTAATATTTTTATTACATGATTTGTAAATATTTCGTTATTTTTAAATCCTAGCATAATCCGGATTTGTCTAAATATTGTTTACATTTAGGAAAGTCTATACATGCGTTCTTCAATGCGTTTACTTTAATAATAATTAAGGGGGCAGTCTTGTTTTTGCGACTTATTTAGAAGTATTTTTAAGCTTCGTGATGCTGTAGTGATGATTAAATTGTAACTAATTGTTTTAATTGCACGCAGAAAACAAATTTGTACATTTGTACAAAAATCATCGCGTCATAAACTGGTTATTTTCCTTATCTTTTTTTGTAGAACATATATTTGAATGTGGACACACGCACTACGGAATTAATTCTGCAACCATGTGGTGTTGTTAGCGTATCTCTTTGGAAGCAGTATGCCATCTGTCGCTGCATCTCTTTGAACAACCATTAACATGACATGATATATAAATACAAGTGTATAAAAACAGTTCTTGGCCGAGTCAAGTATAGAATATAGAAGGGAACAAATGGATGGCAGAAGTAATTAGAAGGAGGAAGTGAAAAACCAGAGGGTTTATGCCTGAACAGAGTGAGGTAAAAGGCAGGAAAGGGAAAATTAAGTCTGAAAGGAAGAATGAATAGTACAAAGATAATAGAGTGTTTGTCGAGAGGGGTAAAAGATGGCAAAATGTGAGAGAACTCGGAGGGAAGGAGGTGTAAGGAACAGGAAGGGAGAGGGTAAAGAGAAGAAGAAGCAGAAAAATATTGTGGGAAAGAGAAAGGTCTAGAATAGTTAAAAGTAATTTTAAGTTGAATTTATATGAAATGGTGTAAGATATGTAATAAAATAAAATAAGGTAGATCACCCAAATAACGCCCACCTGACGCTATCTAGATACACAGAAAAGCTAGAAACCGCTGAACGCGGTGGATAGGAGAAGACAGGGTGTGTAATCATTTGTCACATAGCTGTTTCCAGCTAGTGGAAGTGACGCGCGTTGCGATTTTATTATTAGGTAATAAGTTGAAGGGTAAGCTATTTGCAAAATTGTGCACAATCTTTTTATTTAATAGCTTCAACATAAGTAAATGTGTTTATATTTCAAAATTTAATAAAAAAATCCATTGTTTTTAGATTAAATTATTTAGTATAAATATGTGAACACATAGTGAAGTTGTGCCAAATAACGCCCTTAGTATACGTACAGTGGGCAGTTTAATAGTGAAAACGAAATGGCTTGCCGAAAGTAGCTAAAATTATTTTTGAAAAGGCATCCCGAAATATCCAGGCTCAAATGGTGAATCCGGCAATAGCCCAAAAATTATCATGAACCATGTCTAAGTGCCATGAACTGTGTGTGGGTATGGCTAAGGAAGATATGTATTTCAATTGTCCTAGAGGCTGCAACTGTTAAAATTTAATGGAAATGTTTATTGCTTCGATTTGTTTTGGAAAATGCTTTCATTTAATATTATTATATGATCAATGATGTCTAATAACGCCCGTTGACATAGTTTCTTTTTTTTTATCATAAATTTTTAAATTTAGCGATTTTGTTAATCCAAACTCGATTCTCTAATAGAAATATATATGCTTTATTAAAAATGCTCATAGTTTTCATTCCATTGGTAACCTTTGTTGAAATATTAAATCAAAAACCCTTAGGTTTTAAAACCCGGAATTAAAACCCCGTTGGACAAAACCGAGCGAAATTATTACTCAATGAGGTTTAGGCCTAATATGATTCACAAGGCAGGCTGCGGGCGCCAAGTGAATCTTATTTTGCGGGCGTCGTGTGCGACCAACAAATACCGATATTGTAACGATTACAGTAAAATAATCCACATCTTGGCTCGTAAGGCCCACCGCACACGAACCGACTGGTTTCAAACCTTAGTCCCGAATCTGCTCGAACTGAATGAGAAACAACTGTGTTGTGAGTTAGAGAACGGACGTGCATACGAGTTAGAGAAAACACAAGACACGAATGAAACTAAACTGGTAGTCGAAAATTTAAAACTCTATAAAATTTTATTGTTTCGTATTTGTTTGTATGTATGTATCTAAATACTATTCAATAGTATTCGTGCACATCTCAATTCATAATGTCATCATCAAAAGCATGCAACCAACCATGCCCTGCGACCGAAAAATAGACTCGCTGCAAACGTACTCAAAACCAGTTTGAAATCAGTTTAGTTACGTTCGTGCCGTGTGTTTTCTCCCACTCGTACACACGTTCGTTCTCTCACTAACAACACAGTTACATTCTCATTCGGTTCGGGCAGATTCGGGGCTAAGGTTTACAACCAGTCGCCCCATGTGTAATACTCCGGTAACGTGAACCATCTTCATTATACTAATTTTCTAAAATTACATGCAAAAAGCAAAGAAAACAAATAATTATTTTTAAATTAGTAGAACGCAAATAATTTGAACGATAACTATATGAAAAGAGCTCGTTTTATATTTAGGGACAGGTGGTATCTACGAGTCGATCTAGGAGTACATGGGACGTGGAGAACACGATAGTGGTGTACTGGCGTATTGGAGCACTGGTGTACTGGAGTACTAGAGCACTGGGGTACTGAATCCTACCATCAACCTGTGTAAACACGACGGATGTTAACTTCATTAAAATGCATGGCGCTTTATGGCGCTGAAGTCCTGCGAGCTTCATATCTGCCCGTCCCGGTCCGCCGGCTTGCCCGCTCCATGTGCCGTGTGCCGTGACGTCATAATTGTACTTGTACGAATATGACGTACGTTTAGTTATTCTCAGATACCGCATTATCTTACAAATTACAATATAGTAGAGATAAGCCGCATAGATTTCTACTTCATTCTTTACATAATTACGCTATAGAGCCGTATAAAGGACGGCCGCTATAGCGCCATACCGCGCGTTGGAGTATAATAGCAGCGTTAAATTGAAAGAACAAGATGTTGGAATAAATTTATGAAATGTTATGCCTCGTACAGACAGGTGTGACATTAACATGCGACATCCAACATTTAGACATGAGTGTACTAAATGTGTTGTACTTTTAATGTACAGACTAGTGCGACATAAACATGGGACACTAATAAAACCCTTACTTATGCTATTTTTTTAAATTCTAGGTAGTATTTTTATGAAACAAAAATGTTTCAAAGCTAAGTAGGAACATCTAAAGAAATTACGGCTTTGTGATCTCAAACAAAAGGATCGAGTACCTACTTAGTCTCCAGTATAATCTCATTATGCATTGACGTTCTTTTTAGTTGTGTTTAGTAAATAAATAAAAATAATTGAAAATGGTCAATGAACAAATGAAATAGACCTGAACAATAGACCCTTGTCAAACTGTATTTGACAAGTGTAATCACGAGTTAGACTTTTTTTTTGTAAATATATTTTTTTTTTCTGAAAGAATTCGTTCGAAATATGTAGCTTTGCATGTCGCACTAGTGTGAACGTGTTGTACAACTTCTTACAACAAATATTGGATGTCGCACGTATGTGTACGATACTTTAGAAGTGTTTGAATATTTAAAAACGAAAAGGAAGATGTAAGTATAGTGAACATTATAATTACTTAAGTTGATAGCAGCAGGCAGTGACGGCTCGTGACTATAGAAATGCACGAAAACAAACAATACTTTACCAAATTTATTTATACACTCTCGTCCGTTCCAATGACGTTTGAAGGGGCCCTGAACACTAAACTAGTGGATACTCCAAGTAAGGGAGTAAATTACGTGCAAGAGACCAGATAATTTATTACGGGCTGGGATTATACTTGTCTTAAATTCTTATCAGTGATAATTGCTACAAATGTCGCCTTCTCATAGGCGTCCTTGTGCGGTCACTGTGTTTAACAATAAATTTCTTAGCCATGCGTCTTCGATTTTAGTATTTATTAAATTCTGTTAACATTTTTTTACATATTGTCGATTATTTATTTCATTAACCTAAATAATTTACATATTCTGAACACTTCTAAAAGATTTTACCAAGTATGCGTGGGCGGGCGCCTGGTTACCCGCAACAAAGCTGATACCTCTACATGTATTGCTTCAACCTAGACTGCTCAAGCAATGACTACTATATATGGTATAAGTATATATTTGTATTATTTACTATATAAGCACGGTCTAACATTTATTTCTCTTGTTAAATCAGGCAAAAATTCCAGATTGCAAAACGATAAAAATTCATCGTCTAACGATTCAAACTAATCAATGTAAGATTGAGACGGTTATTACAGAAGAGAATTTAGTCATACGAATTCCAGAGGACGCATATCCAAAGCAAATAATGCAAAAATCTGGTGAAATCGTTTGTCCACCATGTTCACCCTATTTAGCTGCGTCAAAGTTTAAAGACAAGAGCCTACACTAACAATCTAACATTATGACAACAACGCCAATAAAACACGTGCTCTTTTGTCACATCCAGCTTATTCTATCCAGTACATCAGCTTCGAATTCGTAAAGGTTTGACACACCTGGCCTGATCCTATAGCTACCAAATTGTCGTTTATAAAACACTCATAAAAATCATTCCCAATATCATCAGCCATTACTCCATGCATTATACCAGTACGTCGTACATGCTCGTAAGACAAAGATCGAATTATCTTCAAGAATGTATTTTGTGTCTATATTAGTTTAGCACAGTCCCAGTCTCAACCCCCATATCCTCCCTATTTGATCAGATCTATGTCGTTGATCAAAAACTTGTGCGGTTTCAGTGTTCCACAATTTGGGGTTACAGGAATTGATAATACTCGTGTAGGCTTAAAATGACTGCAGTGGCGTTACGAGTAAGGTTGAATGGTAAGGTCACCTATGACATATTAGTTAGTAAAATAATACTTGAGGCTTGTCTTGACATGTGTAATGGGCTTGTGTCCTCATTTTTTAGTGGTCGATTTTTCAATTCTTGATTGAAATTGATGTTAATAAATGTGTATTGGCGTGTCTATTTTATTAAATATCTAAATGTTGACGGAGATATAGCAATTAAAAATTTGAATTGTAGTTTTGTCGTGAAATGCATTTTAACGTCAGTTATTTGTTGACTAGGTCAGTCCTGTGGTAATGTTGTGTTGCTGTTGGTAGTTAAATAATCAAGTCAAGTGAAAGAATAATAAGTTTTTATTTTATTTAACCCTGTTAAGGCAGACATAATATTAAAATTTTATTGTTCCTTGAAATAGCTGTAAATAAATTTGATATTTTGATATATAAATACATATATTTTATATTTATATATTATATTTTAATTCGTAATTAATCAATTTGTCATTCAAAAATACAAACAAAACCAGTGATTGTTTAAGTTTAACTAACTGTAATAAAACTTGTTATTTGATACCTCCTATTTCATTTGTGATTTGCATTATAATATCAGTGAAAATAATTTGTTGGTTATGTTGTTGAGTTGAACTGACAATTGACAAAGTGTAATTATTGTGTTAAACTTTTTCGTGAATTATATTATTATTTAACTTAAATAGTATTTGATCGGTATCATATCCATATACAGGGTGTCCCAAAATTCAACGATAAGTGGGCACCAGAGGGTGGTGCTGCTCATGACTATCCACCACAACCATTAAAAATCCCAGAATGCTAGTAGTTTTTACACAAAAAACAATCGAAATTATTTTTTTCCCTAAATTTTTTAAAGATTTTTACTTTCTGTCCACTTTAACACATCGTGGTGTAAAAAAAGTATGAGCACATAAAAAACCTCTGTAAAAGTGATAACTATCAAAAACAACAATTTATGAAATTTGGTTCTTGTTTAGAAATAGTATGCATCATTTTTTTTTATTGCTAGTTTTCCTGGAGTATTATACCATTTTGGAATCCTGAAGAGTTGCGCCAATTTTTAAAAAAAACTTGTCTTAGTAGTGTTCAAACTTTTTTTTTACATCACGATGAGTTAAAGTGGACTGAAAGTGGGAAAAAAATAATTTCGATTAATTTTTGTGTAAAAACTACTAGCATTCTGGGATTTTTAATGGTTGTGGTGAATAGCAGTGCTATTTAGGTTGGCGATACAAAAAAAAAATCAGAAATATTTGAAAAATTGTGGTCATGGTAGTTAAAAACATCTTAAGGTGATTTAATTTTCGAAAAATTTAAATTTTTTTTTCTAATTTCTAAACAAAATGAATTTTTTTTTCTCTTTTTTTCTCGTGTAGTCATGAACAGGACCACCCTCGGGTGCCCGCTTATTGTTGAATATTGGGATACCCTGTATACATTTTAATTTACTATCCTATATTATAATGTTCCAACTGTTTGAATCTATTCTTATATGTTTATATGTTTATATGTTTATGTTCTTATATGTTTGGTACTGAATTTTGTATGGCAGCGCGAAAACGGCTCCCACGATCTTTTTGAAAATTTCCTATTTCGTAGAGAAAAAAATTCTAAGACTTTTGGCGTCCCCGGATTTTTCCCTGAATTTCCTGGAAACCCGTAATTTTGGAAAAACTGGAAAAAAAGTGATCCCTTTTTTGCTGTATTACTTTTAGGTCGTAAACGATAGAAAGTTGAAATTTTGCATGTGTATTAAGCTATTTAAGGCTAATATTTCTCAAAAATTAGAAATTCAAAAATTAAAAAAGGGGGGGTTAAAGAAATTCGGGGGCCCGGTAGGAAACTTTGGAGAAAGTTCATATTCAGAATTCTAGAATAATTAAGTATATTATTAATGAAAAAAAATTCAAAATTTCTAAATTTTATTTGGGGGCACGGGGGCAGTATTTTCCGAGAGTAAAAATTGTGCTAGAAAGTTGAAATTTTGTATATAGGCTAACCTTGGTAACTTATTTACGAATCGAAAAAAAAAATCCCAAATTTTGAAAAAAAGTTGGTCAAATAACGCATAAATTGAAAATATTTTTTATTTTGATAAAAAAAAAATATTTTTTTTTGTCAATTTATTATTGAGCGAGTTTATTATTTCAATTTAAAAATAGAGTTAAATATGAAATATAATTACGAATTATTTTATTGGTTTCAAATCATACACGCCAAAAAGACGTCCCTTTGCGACGGGGATAAACGTTCCTGGAATTTAAATTTTTACATGAAGTTCAAGCCACACACAAAAGGCAAACGTCGCTTGCGACGGGGGCAAAAGCTAGTACTTTTTATAATGGTAGCGTACGCTGTATGCCGGTAAGTAGGTTTAATTTATATGAGCACGTATACAGTGTATTTATTTTAAACAAAATTCTATGAAATTTCTTAAAGTCGTGATCATTTTTCATAGCAAATACTTTGAACTTTTAAAAAGTAAGTTTATTTATTTGATTAGAACAATAAGATCTATCATAGTATCGTGATTATTGTAACTCAACAACAACAAATCAAAACTTATTAAGAAAAATCTATAAACTGTGTCAACTTATATAAAATCTAAAAGAGAAGGGACCAGGTTCTTAGATACGCAAATATTTCTCATCATACTTAAAAATAAAGTACTGTTCTGATTTATATGTCACTTTACGTTTCTAGTATACTCATAAACCAGTTACACTTGTCAAATTATACGTTTCAAGTTTATAAATTTCAAAGTCATGTGATCAAAATTTTGAATTCTTACATTTTATGACATTTATCCAAATTCAATAAAAAGATTTTTTTCTAAGTGTCATGCTCAATACTTGCAGGATGCTCACTTTAAATAAATGTAAAATAAAATCATGTATACGCAATATATCGCAATCCTTCCCCCCTCCCTTCCCCCAACCCTCGTCCCGCGTTCCGTTAAAGCCTACACGTTTTGCCAAAGAGTTTTCAATAAGCACGGTCGGTCTTGTAATGTAATTCTGGATAATGTTCGTACACATATGCATAGATGTGATGTGATGTGATGTATTTATGATATATGTATGTATGTGTCGACATTGATGAAATAAATTCAATGATTTGATTGATTTCAAGTAAGGGTGACAGCACACTGAAGCTACGACTTTTTTAAGGGGGGGACGGTGGTCTAGAGCTCGAAAATTTAAGGTATTTTGAGTATCGTTTTTTTAGGATTGTTATTACACTTATTCTACATCAAAAAAATCTTTTTTTAAAATATTGTTAAATATGTTAAAAAATATGTTAAAAAAAAATATGTTAAAAAATATGTTAAAAATGACGCTGAAGTAGACCCTGTCAAAAAATAGGACCTGGACGGTGTTGCCGATTTTGGCTCTTCTATTTATCTGAATAATAAAAACCAAGAAAATTATTAAATAGTATGAGTACAGTTATAATCGGAACTGGAGAAATTGACAAAATGGCGTGTTTTTGAAATTGAAACTCTAAAAACTGGGTTTTCTTACCAATTATTTAATGAAAAAAAAACGAAATTATTGAAATAAAACAATAGTTCCAACGATAGCTATTTATGTGAATAACATGTTAAAATTTCAGACGATTCGTTTTGAATAGTTTTTTTTTTCTACAACACCATGCCGAATAAAGTAGTTTTGAAATAAATAAGATTAAGGCCGTCTGCACACGGGTCGACTGATTGCAAACTAGCTGCGCAACGAAGTTTCCAACGAAAACGAAAAATGAACCATGTCGAGCCGTGTCTCGTGACTCTATAGAATTTTTAACAATAGCTTAATAGGGGATTTTATTGTGTCGTATTGTGAGGTATTTGTATGTATGTATATATTTAAATACTTTTGAAAAGTATTTGTACACATCTCTGCTCATGATATTCACCATTAGAAACATGCAACGTAATTGCCTTGCGACCAAGAAACACAGTCGCTCAAAACCAATTTCAAATCAGTTTTTTTTCATTCGTGCTTGTGCGTTCTCTGACTCGTATAGACTTGCGTTCCCTCACTTACAACACAGTTTCATTCTCATTCGGTTCGACCCACGTGCGGACGGTCTAAAGTTTAAAGTATGCTCTGATATATGCTAAAACGGCTGTAGAAACGAAACTATTGGCAATATCTTAAGAATATAATATTTAAGAAAATTTAAGAATATATTCTTCAAAGACTATATTTTCGAAATATCAAAAAACCACCGTCTCCCGAAGGCAATATTGTTTTATCTCATGTTGTCTGATTCGGCCTGCATGCGTTTGACCGACCTGCTGCAAGGTCGGTCAAACGATTTATTATTATTTCACTTTAGCTGGCCATGTTAACTATCTTTTCCGTTCCGATAACTACGACCTCAGCAACCGACCCATTGTCTTGTAACAAGTTGAAATGTTAGCGTTTGTAGTTTAAGATATTTCGTTCATTTACATTTTCATGCAAATACAAATAGTTATGCGAAATGTGAGGCTGAATGTCATCCCGTCGGAGTTGGTTGTAAAGAAGTTTCTTGAAGAATACGTTGTACGGTCTAAGGTGTACGGTACGCCGAGCCACGTCGGTGACGGTGACGGTGACGGTGATACGTACCACGGTGATGTAACGGATAACGAGTAACGAGTAACGGCGTTTGTTACACCACTTCGCTATCGTTAATAGGATCTAGAGATTGATCGTTTTCAGTCAGGAGTAACGACGTACGAATTTAGCCCAAGGGGCAGTAGTAGTATACGAGATAGTAGGTAAACGTAGTCCTCCCCCCACAGTCCTCTAGCACCCCTTTATACCTTATCTGGGTGTTCGATTTGTTGGGATTTGTTAATATATAAGATATTTCATCTAATATTTTATTTAAAAATGATACAATTTATGAATTTGTTTAACGTAGCGATAGTGTCAACTCTAATAAATGACATCGAGAAATCTGACGCAGACTTGTGTTGAATTTATTATAAAATTTGCATTTCTTATTGGAAAAAATAATAAATTTATATGTTAATTCTTTGGAAAAGTTTAAACGTGGGCACGTAGTTCAATGATTGCACATTTATTTATTTAATGTTGGTCTATTTATGATGCTCAGTTCAATCACCGACGACCCCCGCCTAATGTCCTACACGGCCGCCTAATGAGTTAATCAATTAAACTTTAATAATTCTATTCTATTTAGTTTATATAATCCTATAACAGAAGAATTTTCTGAATCCAGGTCACTCATAGAACTTTATTTATATTCATTAATTAGTTCATTGATCCTATTTAGTACAGATACAGATACAGTCATAAATATGAGAATCACATATGATGCAACGTAATCTTTGATAAAAAATAAATAAAATATATATTGGTTTGGTTACTCCACGAATGAGTTAGGTTATAATTACAACAGGTCCTGTTTTAAGAAGAAAAAAATGAATGTACTGTCTTGCCTATTTCACACGAGAGAGATGGTTCAATAAAACAAATGCTTGTTTTTCTGAACAAAAATACCAATGTTTTCACCAAAGAGACAGTTCTTAAAACATTTTTGTCTTTGAAAACTGTTTTAGTAAACAAAACACATTCCCATATGGAGTCTGTAAGATCAAAGGAAAACACGTTTGTTGTTTTTTAGTCTGCTTGGTTTGAACACGCAGTTTTGTTTTTTGTGAACATTTGCGCTTGTCAGTTGTTGTTTATCATTGTTTATAATTGTTATAGAACACTAAAAAGAAACCAGTATGTTCAGTGTGAAGAGTCTGTTTTCGAAAAATGGAACTATTTTAAAATAAAACAAAACTGTTTTCAAAACAGTCTCTCTGTTGTGAAACCGGCATTAGACTTGGGAGTGTTACGTATTTAATACTTTTGCAACCATAAGTGTACCTTCTCCCAGATACCTACTTAGTAGAGTAGAACTTAAATGTACTCGCATAAAGAACGATATCTTGAGCCGTCTGCTACTTAATTGTAAATCCATTATTGTGCAGGTCTATACCTATAGGATATAAGGTATTATTTGCCAATGTAAAAATAAATTATCCACGTATGAATAAACTGAATTCCTAAAACACTTTTGATATGATTGATGTAAAAAGCGTCAAAACCGTTTAAATCGACAACTCGAACCCTCGGAGCCCTGAAGCCCTACATCCCTACAGCCCTCAAGCCTCGTACTCATATGAAGGTGAAGATTCGTAAGGGAGTTTTCATCTCTTCTATAACAACCTCACAGAACAACTTACGCCTTACTCTTTTCAACCCTATGAGAGATGGGTTGGGGTAGGGGTGAAGGTGCTAGTAAAAAATGCGATGAGAACGAAGATAGTACCCAGACTCCCGTCAGATATACGCGTACGCACGCGTATGGTAATAAGACTGAAGGTATTTTAAACGGAGGGAGGGTGGGGTTCGTTTATATACTTGAACTTCAATATACTCATACTTATATGTCCCTCTCCCTGTCCCTGTCCCTGTCCCTGTCCCTGTCCCTGACAATAACACTCCTTGATACCTCTTCACTTCTAGGATGCTGGATGCTTGATGCTCGGTGCTGGATGTCACTTCATTGCGTTCAAAGAGACATGTGTATAAATAATCAGATAGATATTAAATATTTCATTCGGAAAGTGTGATGTGTATAGCCTGCAAAATTGTCACGTATTCAAGTTAGGCGTATTTAAGGCGAGGATAACCCTGCTCCGAAATGTTTAGTAAATCTAAATGTTTAGATTTACTACCACTAGTACGAATTCGTAACCCTTTAACTTAATTTCAGAAATATAGAGGAAAGACAGAGTCGGTTTAAGACATTATTTTATCATTTTATTTTTATTTCCTGATAGGGTTTCACACGAGCGCGACACTTTTCTCGTCTCGTAAAAGCGAGATGATAAGAGACGAGACTTTTCTGAAAACTATTGACACGGTACCGAAACCACATACAGCGAGACCCGAGTCTCGTTTCTGGTCTAGTATTTAAAAAAAAATTCCAAGAAAAATAAACTAACAGCAACATAAACGTTCAACCATTTTTTTATTACAATAAAGTTAGATCGTACAATTACGAAATATAAAATCTGTTAAATATTTGATTTTATAATTTTGTCTTTTACAACATTTTGTAGCCGAACGGAAACGAATGTTTTAAGTAATAAATAAATGTGAATATAAATTATTTACAATGCGATTGTTTGAAGACATTTTGCCGCTAAAATGTCGTTGAGTGACAAATCTGTAGAAAAAATCAGATATTTAAAAACCAAGAAAGTCTGTAAACCTTAAAGACTATCAATAAATTTAATTTAATCTCTTTACTTTAAATACTTATATCCGTATTTATAGAATAAAAATTATTTATTACAAATGTTTATAAATGCATATATTGTTCTTAGTTACTAATTTAAGATTTAAAAAAAAATCGTCAAATTTCATTTTATTGCATTAAATAATAATAAGAGTTCAATTGAAAGTGAACAAATTATTGAAAATATGATTACTGTACCGTGATTGGTTCAGATTAAAGTCCGAGTACAACTCGCTTTTAAATATCGTTTTAATTGAACTACTAAAGTGTGTGGCCACATTTTTTTTTGAATTTAAACTTTCTTTCATTATTATATTTTTAACAAAATTTTTCTACTATTTATAAAAAAATTATAGTAGATTTAAGGATTGTATTAAGAGCATATTAGTATATAGTAAGATGAGTGTAATTATAGTATGTTTACTATAATTATAGTATGGTTCCTAACACTGAGCCCAAATATATTTCAATAAAATTGTTATTCTAGGTAGATTTATACTCTTATTGTCTAACAATAAGTAGGTACGAGGGGCGGTAAGTGTGTGGCGCAGTAGGTGTGGGGCGCAATAAATGTGAGGCGCCTGTATTTACCATTTATTTATTATACACATAAATAAAAACATTCAATTAAATTCAAGAAAAAACAAATTTATTCGATTACATTTAGTTTAATTATTTCTAATAAAGAAATCGCAAATTACGGCCCGACAATTAGTACGGACTGGTAAATTGAAGCATGTACTACTAGTTTTTTAGAAGTATCTGGTAGACTACCAGTCTGCAGAAAAGATGAAATCAGCATGAAGAGTGAGTACATGTATCTCATAAACTTAGCATGAAATGTAAACCATAATTAAATATGTTAAATACATTTCTATCAAACATAATTGTTTTGTGTTGTAATTCTTTTATATTGGAAATAGCTTTATTCAATTTTATTACATGGCATAGTATGATTTTTTATATGTCATCCTAAGAACTTATTGAGTAACGTATTATAAGGCTTAGCAGTTAAAAATCATCACTAAAATATGAAATTAGATATTTTTTGTCTTCTTAAAGTTATTAAAGCACAATCAATATTGGATAATTCTAAATTCAGTTGCTTCGCTATTTTATGGACAACAAACTTAAACACTATAAGTTGGATACACTCATCCAGCATCCTCGCATCCTCACATCCTCGTATCCTCGCAGAAGAACTAAGAGTTCTTATACTGTATGCTTGAGACTTTTTCCCCTTTACAAAATATTCCATTCGGCGCTAGTAACATCGGGATCTTGTAATATTTATTCATTGGATTGCACCCCAAAGCTAAACGTTGAATATAAATTTGAAACATCCCTTGCGCGTTGCGCCAGTAAAACCGTTCTAAGACAACACAAGTATAACAGTAGTTGCATAATATGATAATAGATGGAACACTAATCGTACTGGAGATTCGTACTGGAAACAATTTTTATCTGAATATGTACTTACAAATGACCGGGCACCTATGACCCGGCCCTGCATCGCAGAATATTTGTACTATAAAAAACTTTGTTAAAAACAACTCAATTTGCTGTAAATATATAAAACGTCTATTTTTAAATTTTCCAGTTTTAAGCTTTGTTTATCAAGTCATGTGGAAATACTATCGTTATAGATGTGACAATTTAGAAAAAATGGGGTTACAGAAACACCGCACCGTTACCCGTTACCCGTTACCCGTTACATGTTACATGTTACACCGGTGTAACGGGCAACAGGCAACTAGTGTAATGACAATAAGTCACTCAAGCGTTGTGCAAACATTTTGTTGAAACTTTATTCTCCACTGTAATGTTCAGCCCGTATTTATGTTTGTACAAATATGCCCACGTGACTCTGATTTGTGTGGCCGCGTGAAAATTACGAGTTCCAAATTTTTCTTGAATTGTTGAAAAATTCGGTATTTTGAACTGAAAAATTTGGTTCACACAGTTACTCAAATTACCTCAAACGACAAACCAAATCAAATCATAACAAGAACTGGAAAATAAATAAAATTGAAAACGTAATTAAGTTTAGACTTAATTATAGGTTAAGAAGTAAGGTTAAATTGATATTAAAAAGCCTATTTTTGATAATGTTTTTGACGACACAGTTATTATATTATTATTTCTATAATTACTACATGATAAAGTAACATTTATAGAATACTTCGTGAAATTTTCATAAATAAATATCAAGAAATGAGGCATAGACAGCGAATTTTCGCAGACGCCACAAAAAAAAGTTTCATTTAGGTGCCGCTCATAACTCATCATTGGATTATTTGAATTCAAGAAACCAAATGATCAAAACCGATCATTAGTTGATAAGTTTTTTTTTTATTGATTTTTCAATTTTTTAAATCACATAAAATTCAAAATACCAATTTTTCATGAAAGAATCAGAATCTTTGTTATTTTAAAATACGTTAAAATTAAAAAAAAAAACTCAACAGCGTTACCTCGGCATTTATGTGAAGAAAGAGTGTGCAAAATTTTAAGACTCAAAACTCTATATCTTCGAAAGTTTTACCCCAGTCAAATTCAAAATTTCACACAATAAACTTTAACTTTAAAAAATTAAAAAAAAATAAATTGAAACCTTACTCCCCCTTAATTCAATATACTACAGCAGCTAGAATCGAATTTGAGATAGAGCATCGAAATTTGAACTAGGGGGCCGCTATCACCGACGACCTCCTTCAATGTTGGTAGTATTTATGGTGTCGCGGCCTCATATATGTGGGTGGAAAACTATTTTATAAATCAAAATATAAATACTAGTAAAATTTAAGAAGAAATATAAAAAAAAATGTTTTACCATTGTATTACGATGCAGTCCTTTAGAAAAATCTCACATCATCAAGGTAATAAAGAGGTAATACACCAATGCTTCCTCCTCCCCCACCTCGTTTAATGGAGGGCGGGGGATGGGGGTATATGTGGTACTATTCCTAGACCCTCAAATACAGTTATATTGGATGCTCTATGATGTAATGATGTGGGGTTGATAAATAGGTTATACCCAAAGTAGCAAAAGTCCATCGATCCACCTTCATCCGTACCCCACACCCTACACCCCATACTCCACACTCCCCGCTCTTTACATACGAGAATATGGCTTTACGAACGAGTATGTACGAGTAGTATAGTACAACTACTATAAAAATGTCTTGTATAGATTTTCCGCAGGTTATTAGTCCGTGACCCGTGACCTGTATAATCTGGTTTATATTAAATATCAAGAAAAAATATTTTATTTTAAAATGTTAACCAACGCGAAATAATAATTAGTTAAGCGCTGATTATGATTTTCTTTATTGGAGTATTTTGTGCTTTGTGCTTGTGCTTTGTTTCGTTTGTTCGTTACTTAGCATGCGTGATTAATTGTGCGGACGCGACACCGTACCACCGACGGTGAAATACGAGTAGGTCGCAAATACAGGCACAAACTCTGCGCTCAAGGATTTAAATATAAATGCACCCAATGAAACACTCAAAAGTATAATGTTTTAGAAATCCTGTAATCCTCGGTCTGGTATAGTCACATATCGTTATTGTGAGAACTTACTCCTAAGATTATCCGAAACAAAGTATTCATTATATTATTTCGGCTAATTATTTTTTTTATTCTAAATTTTTCACACACTAAGCATATCGCTTTTTTCTCACCATTAATTGTATTAAATTTAAAATAAAATTTAAACTTTGAACAATTTTTTTTTATGCACAGTTGACCAACTGGTTTAATTTCACTGAATGCGTCATCACTTTCATCCAAACTTGGCCTTTTTGTCAGGTTGACGCTACTAACACCTACACTCAACGATATTTTTGCGGCCAAATGTCTTCAAACAATCGCATTATAATTTATATTCACATTTATTTTCCCTTAAAACATTCGTTTCCGTTCGGCTACAAAATGTTGTAAAAGACAAAATTATAAAATAAAATATTTAACAGATGTTTGTTTACCAGATTTTATATTTCGTAATTGTAGTATAACAAAAAGGTTGAAGGTTTATGTTGCTGTTAGTTTATTCCAGCAATTTTTTTTTAAATAAAGTCAACGAGACCATAAACGAGACTCTCGGGTATTGCCGTATGTGGTCTCGGTACCGTCTCAGTAATTGTCAGATATGTCTCGTCTCGTATCGTCGCTTTTACGAGTCGAGTCTCGTGGTCGTGTGAAGCCCTGAATAATACAGAACCTATCTAAATATGACTTTAATTAGAGTATTACGTAGGATCCACACTTACGGACTAGATGCTATATAATTCCTAAGAAAGAAAGGTCAATCGTCGACCATGGCCTTCAATATCCTAATACGCCACTGAACGTAAGGGTTAATTCAGTTTCCCCAGCTCGGTTCATCCAAATCAGAGTTTTCTAAAAACTAAATAACCTGTACAACTTTTAACTTTCGGTTTTAACTCGCAGCTGAACATAAAATGGATCTGAGCATTTGTTTGAAATAAATTAACGAATTACAAATTACAAATTACACAAGAACGACGCCGCGCCGCTACCGATACCGATACCTACACTACTCAAAACGAAAGCTAAGGAAAGGCAAAGGAGGATCTGTGTTTGGGGGTGTCGGTGTGCGTGCGGTGTGTGTTTCTGTTCTATTCCTACACTCGTCGTCGTACATACACACATTTTACATACTTGAATGAGCTAAGTTGTAAAGCTCCCATAGAAATGTTTGCATGTGGTTGTAACTTGTACATTGTACGTGTATATAATTTGAGTGCGGTTTAAAGCTTTCGCTTTACCTATACAACAGTAGATGACATTTGCCTTTTGCGACCGCTTGAAATCTGCCATGTCATGGTTAAATGTCAGAAAATAACTTGGCTGAGGGCTGAGGGCTGAGAGCTGAAATACCTTTTGATGACATGCGGAGTCATTTTGTATGTGTTGATAAAAAAACACACATATTATTTTCCTTCTTTTTTTGTTAATAAAATGAAAACATGTGCCCATGTATAAGCTTAAAAATTGCGTTAATAATGGCTTGATAAGGATAATGAACATGTTTGTACTACTTACAAAACAACCTTTATCAGTGACAATGTTTATTACTTTAGTTAAATCATCTCTCGTTAAGGACTGTGGCGCTTTACATCCACAGCATCCACAGCCAGAAAGGAGCACAGTAGAGCAGAGCAGAACATTGTGATCGTCTGCATGACTGTACATTGGTAGGAGTGACATTGCTGTAGACGTCGACTGAACATATAGTTAACACACGCCAAAGGTTGGGGGTGTTGTCGGTTTGGGTACTTTGAAAGGGGTTGGTTGGCCTATCACACTATTTATGTCACATTTTGCAACTCACAGAATTTAATAACCACAATAAAATAAAACCGCAATTGTTTAAAAGAATTATTGATAACAATAGATTCAGAATATGTTTTATTATATTTTGTTATTTGTCAACGTTTTGTTCAAGTATATTTTATGTCATATAAAGAAGTTAGGTGAAATGTTTGTTAACTCGATTCGTAATTCTTGTAGGCTTCATTGCAATATTAAGGGCAGGGTACTATATAGGATACTAGTAAAATTCTTTGACATGGAATAAACCGCTTTTGGCGACCTCTAGGAATATTATATCTTCTGAACTAAAATTCTCGGTGACTCAACATAAGAAGGGAACGAAGGGTGAAGGGAGTACACTTAAAAAAAACCCGCTCTTTACGACTTCTCGGAATATTACATCTTCTAAAACTAAAATTATCGGTGACTCAACATAAGAAGGAAACGAAGGGTGAAGGGAGTACACTTTAAAAAAACCGCTTTTGGGCACTTCTCGGAATATTATATCTTCTATGAACTAAAATTCTCGGCAATTCAACATAAGAAGGGAACGAAGGGGGAAGAGGGATCACTTCAAAAAACCGTTTACGTTAGATAGCATTAGATATAGTAGAAATACTGTAGAAATATAGTAGAAATACTGGTATAGTAGTGCTAAATACTGGTGTAGAAATGTTGATGAAAAATACTTAAATAACCTGCTTCAAACTTCATTACTTCTTATGTTGAGTCGCCGAGAATTTTAGTTTATATAATCCCGTGATGTCGCTAATAGCGGTATTTTTTAGGTTTACTCCCTTTACCCTTCATTCCCTTCTTATATTGAGTCGCCGAGAATTTTAGTTCATAGAATCCCGTCGTGTCACTAATAGCGGTTTTTTGAAGTGTATTCCATTCACTCTTCATTCCCTTCTTATGTTAAGTCGCCGGGAATTTTAGTTCATAGAATCCCGTCGTGTCGCTAATAGCGGTTTTTTTTAAGTGTATTCCATTCACTCTTCATTCCCTTCTCATGTTGGGTCGCCGAGAATTTTAGTTCATAGAATCCAGAGGTGTCGCTAATAGCGGTTTTTTATGTCGAGTTCCCGATTATTTTAGTTCATAGATGATATAATATTCCTAGAAATCGCCAAAAACGGTTTATTCCATGTCAAAGAATTTTACTCTAAGTGATAGGCCCCTGATAGACGCTGGTGCTGCGGTCACGGCTGTTAATCCTATTAGTACTTCAGTGCGTAGTATTTTAGGAAAATGTTAAACAACTTCATATTCTAACAGCAAAGCGTAACAATTAGTATATTTAGAAAACATTGACAAAGTCTTAGAAGAGCTCTTTTTAACCCCTTAATTACTCGTTGTTCAACCCTTGAAACTCATTAAGAACATAAAAGGACCACACGACCATTTTATTACCTTGTTGCAATTAGTTAATTATATTATGAGGTGTATATATAATACCAGTGCCAGTGCCAGTGCCAGACCCGACACCAATTGAAGCATGAGCAGGATGAGGGCGAGAGGAGGGCGAGAGGAGGGGGAGGGAAGTCGGGGTCGCATGAATAAAAATACACTTGGAAATCATTTTGAAGCATATTTGAATAATTCGTGCGAAGCGTAAATGCGTACTCGTGGATAATGTGGAAATACGTACGTAGGGTCAGATTTCTTTAAAAATTAAATTTGAATTAATTATACGTTTAATTCAATATTACATTACGTCAACGCAGTTAGACTGTTTCGAGTGTACAGTTTAGTAGGGGATGTACTAGTAATTCATCAATAGTGTAAAGCCGGCTCATGCTTGCCTCCAACCTGTGAGTCAAATACTGGAAGATTAACATGGGAAGTTTTCTACAACACGGTGGAACGAATGTTTGATCCGTATGATTTATTTATTTTATTAATTTGTTGATATTTTTCACAGTGACACTGATTATGGGGGAGGGGAGTGTTAAGTTTTCAATTTTTTTTTTATTTACTTATATTAATGTACAACATATTAAGTTTATTGTGTGAAAATTTGAAGTCGATTGGAGTAAAACTGTCGGAGATATAGAGTTTTAAGTCTTCACCTTTCTGGTCTGGTTTCGTCTTACTTTGAAACTTTTAAACGCGTTTTGTCACACTTAGCTTTTTCAAAGTCGGTGCCATCTCTAGCTCAAAATCCTCTGGACCAATTCTTTTAAAATTTTGCAAACTCTTTCTTTACATGAATGCCGAGGTAACGCTGTCGAGTTTTTTTTATTTTTTTTTATTTTAACGTATTTTAAAATAACAAAGTTCCTGATTGTTTTATGAAAAATCGGTATTTTGACTTTTAAGTGCTGTAAAAACTTGAAAAATCAATAAAAAAGAAAAAACTCGAAAATCTTATCAACTAATGAATTCATTTAGGATTTTCAAAATGTTATTTGGGTTTCAAATGTTATTTTATCATGTAGTAATTATAGAAATAATTATATATTAACTATGTCGTCAAAATACATTATCGAAAATATGCTTTGTTTTTATTGTTTTGACTTTAACCACTCCCTCCGCCCCCTTAACGAAAGCTTTCAAGTAAATAAAGAAACGTTTGTTGGCCGATTCGTGCAGTAGTGCATGAAATGTTGATCAAGTTGTTTGTATGGTGGGAATAGAAAAATTCCTTTTGACGCGGGTCAAAAGGTGAACGTTGAACTCATGACATTGGACATACTTAGTTCCAACCATCAAGCGTCCAACTTTGGAAAGTGTTTGGAGCCTACTTAAGCCTAAACAAGGCATTGGGTCCAAGTTAAAACAAAAAAAAAACACTTTTATATAAACGATTATTTTAATAAGAATTATTTCTCATTAAAAAACTAGTGAATAAAATAATAAATAATTTATGAGTTAAATATTGAAAGGACTTTATTCCATTTTGTTTTATAAAATACTTCAATGTATTTGTAGCTTTCAAAGATCACGAGCACGAATACGAACACAAACACGAATACGAGCAAGGGTGAGAGTATGAGTTTATTTGTGACATGTACATCATTTAAGACTATTAGAACCATTCTCATAAAAAAGCTCTTGAGATGCTTGTTATAAAAAAGCTGTAAAAATGTCCGCAACCTAAAAGAGCAAAAAGTCCCGCAGGATATCTTATGCGGTCGAAAGAATTTATTTGTCTCAAACTTTTAATTAAAAACATATATCTTTATATATATATATAAACGAGGCGTGTTTTTTAAGTGAGTACCGTTTTGGAATTAAAAAAAGACGTGCAAAGATATCGCAATAATTTTATTTTTACATGAAAGCCTGTACCTTAATCTACTTTTCTACAGCCATTACAGTCTGATTCTTCATTGTATACGTTGTTTACTGAGTGTTTAAGATGCCTCCGACAATCGTGAGTCCCGCCGATTGTGAAGTACGGGCTGTTATACGATTTCTTAGTGCTAAAGGCGTAAAACCGATCGATATTCATCGTGAGATCTGTGAAGTTTACGGACAAAACATTATGAGTGATGGAATGGTAATGAAATGGGTGAGAGCATTTAAAGATGGCCGCACAAATGTGCATGATGAAAAAAGTCAAAACAGCTGTGATACAGTGGTTAACAAGTCAGGCGGCAGAATTTTATGAGGAGGGTATTCAAAAACTGGTGCCACGTTATGACAAGTGCCTCAATATTCACGGAAATTATGTAGAAAAGTAGATTAAGGTACAGGCTTTCATGTAAAAATAAAATTATTGCGATATCTTTGCACGTCTTTTTTTAATTCCAAAACGGTACTCACTTAAAAAACACGCCTCGTATATATATATATATATATATATATATATATATATATATATATATATATATATATATATATATATATATATATATATATATATATATATATATATATATGTATGTGGGTTATTTTTTAAGGAGTAATTTTAAGTTAAATTATATTTAGTTTTAAGAAATAGAAAATGGCGAAAGAATAATACTAGTTGTATTTGGTTGCTATTTTTGTGAATATAAAATCATAGTTGAATTAATTACTAGGTGTAATATAATTGATATTGTGATTATCGTAAACAATAGAGTTAGACAGCAAATGTAATGTTTAGTACTAGTGTGTATTTTCATTAAGAATATTGTGTTGTTAACTATGGACAATTGTACTGCGTATTACGGGTGTAACGCATAAACATTGTAAAGAACTATATTGTATTTAATCTAGTGTATTTTGTTGTGAATATAATTAAGATTGATTAACTTTATTTAGATGTAATTTTGTGACTTTGATAAGTGATTAAACTATTAATATCCAAATTATGTGTTTACTCGTTTTAAAAGAAACTATATTGTTGTATTGTACATTAACCTTAGGCTGATGTTAATTGTAACTTATAATTGTGGGAAAGTACCTACAAATTAGGATCTCAACAGATGGTTAGAGATATAACCTACAAATTGTGAGCTATCAACAGTGATTGAATAGTTCTAGGCTGCATAATAGAATCGCAACACGTGGTTGTAAATTCTAACCTGCAAAGCGGAGTCTGTACCGGGATGGTAATAGATTCAAAAACTACTAATGTAGATAATTAAAAAAGTCTACATGTCTACAAGTCTACATATATATATATATATATATATATATATATATATATATATATATATATATATATATATATATATATATATATATATATGTATATATATATATATATATATTTATATATATATATATATTTATATATATATGTGAAGAAATTATATTTCTTTAGTTGATATAAAGCTTGTCTGTCGGTATGAAACATATACTCATGAACGCGATAGATGTTGTTGTAGGAATAACGGCCAACACAGTTGATATTTGGAGTCGACAGAACTCATGTTTTTGTTAGATATTGTGAGGTTATAATAAATTTATAATAATATATATATGTATTTATGTAAATATAAATCTCTAACCATTGAATCTAATTGGCATAATAATATGTGGACAAGGTATGGTGTCGTGGCCTCAAATGTTCATTGCATCACTCTCTTTTATTAGTAGCTTATAAAAGCTCTAGCGAGATAAATGGACGGTTTGTTATAAAATGCACTTGTTTCAATTAGCGATAGACCGATCTTATGTTCGAATGTAGCATTGTAATGGCAAAAGTTTAATCTGCTGTTTCCTTTCCTTTGTGTTTTTTTTCAATCCTTAGTCGTTTGTCTTAGTTTGACGAAATACCATAGTTTTGTGATATGATATACACACAACACGTGGATATACTAATCAATGGTGAAACCTAGTAATATTTAATAAAACAGTGTGTTATTATATATCTGTTCTGATTATAAAATGCACTGAAAATGGATGGCGCTGAAGAGTTATGCCTATACTCAGCCGTTGGGGCAAGTGAAATATTTATAACTTTTGTTATCCTATATTAAAATATTCCAAGTGAAAGTTTATTGGTTTATTTGTTTTTATGCTTACGCGAAAACGACGCCGTGCATTTTCTTGAAAATTGTCTATTTCGTAGAGAAAAAATTCTAAGACTTTTGGCGTCCTCGGATTTTCCCCTGAATTTCCTGGAAACCCGTAACTTTGGAAAAACTAAAAAAAATTTGTTTATTTTTTGTTTTATAACTTTTAATTCGTAAGAGATAGAAAGTTGAAATTTAGCATGTGTATTACGGTGTTCAATGCTAACATTTTTTGAAAAGTAGAAATTGAATGATTGGAAAAGGGGGCGTTGAGAAGGGACCCGGTAGGAAACTTTTGAGAAAACTCAAATTTTAGATTATTTAATAATGATATATGTTATTAAAAAAAAAATTTTTTAATTTTATTTGGGGGCACAAGGCCCTTTTGCCGAGCGTAAAAATTGTGCGAGAAATTTTATATATGGGCTTACTTTGGTACCTAATTTACAATCGAAAAAAAAATCCCAAATCTTAAAAAAAAAGTTGATCAAATAACGAATAAATTCAAAACATTTTTTATTTTGTTGAAAAAAATATTTTTAGTCAATTTATATGAAAAATTATTTTATTATTGAACGAGTTAATTATTTAAATTTTTTTTTTTTTTATTAATACTTCACGGGCTTCTTAGGAGCACGGTCCTTTTTTCGCCCTTCTTACTTTATTTTATTTACATTTTATCTATTTACATTTCATTATTATTATTACTACCTAAACTTTTAATCCCACTTTATTCGATAACCTGTCTATGACTAAACATACTGGCCACCTCGGATATTTTAGTATTTCCTCCATACTCCTCCAACTCTACTCCATTTTTCACCAAAACTCTGTACAAATTATTTCTGCAGGCCTCCGTTTCTGTACATTGGAAGATCAAATGTTCTGGATCTGCTACCCTGGTCTGGTCGTGAGACTGCCTGGAGCCACCATCGGTGCAGGTCTTGGTGGTAGTAGCAAATATGTACTAGCTTATATAAAGATTCTGTAATTGCTAACAAGGTTTTACTAAATAGGTCAAACTCTACCTAACAGATATTTTTTGTTATGTTAGATAAACCTTGCATATTTGTAAATTTTACATTACTTTAATTGGGAGGTAAATATTACGTTAGAGTGATCGTTGTGAAATGACGTCACCACACATGACCTGATCACTGGCTATTGACTCTACTGCTACTGTACCAGGGCTGTCTCGTTGTCTTCATGTCCACTCACCATTACAGAAAGAATTTAAATAACAAGTGAAGAGTACAGGGTGTTTCATGCTGCCCCCCCCTCCCGTAAACTTTCGTAAAATAATTGTTTGCTCAGATGACTAAAATCATCATTTTTGAATCTTCAATTTTTAATATTAATTTTTTATAATTTTTCCATGTGCAGAGTTTTATGAGGATTTAAAGACGTCCTGTATATAAATTAATTTGATCATTTGTTTTATGCAAATATTTAGAGTATCATAATATATGTTCCATAATACATGTCATTAATAAATCAATTGTTGTGTATGTAGTCATTTATTATGAATGAGTCTGTCTGTGTGTGTGTCTCTCTCTCCGTGTGTGTGTGTGTGTGTGTTGTACACAGGAATCAATCAAAATGTTTTATTATTGAAAACAATTTGTTGTATTAAATTTTATTTTAGTTATTTTATTAAAATATTAATTGTAGAAGGTTGGTCATTTCGTCATATTTGAACAATAACAAATTATAAAACAATTTATTTTTATAATCCACGTTAATTATAGTTATTATTTTCACTGTACAAAAATAGCAGAAATCGTTAAAACAGCTTTGTTTGGAAAAAGAACTTGAGGCGACACTCCATTGTCCGACTAATGTTTGTCTAAAAATAATTTAAGTTATACTTGAAATTCACAATACGCTAATGTTGCCAAATACTACTGTAAATAATACATAAATTGACGTTTTTCAAGAAATTGTTTTTTTTTCAATTTTTTTTATTCAATTCATAATATACAATATGTCCCGAGATATATTCATCAAATTTTGTTGATACATAAAAATGACATGTGAGCTTGCCATCCACAGATGACGTACTTTTTAGCTTAACCTATTATATTAACCCTCCGTGTGAAGACTATATTTTTCGAGTCATGGTGTGTACACTGGGTCATTGAGAGAACAGTTGAGTTTTTCGAATTTTCTAAGCTTTCAAAGAAATCTGATAAAATTCTGAATTACTTCTTGAAGTGTCTACTACATGGTCCAGAAGTTGTCGAAGTCCAAATTTTAAAAACCGTTGTTAATAAAAATTGGCAAATAGTAAAAAACGGAATATTGTTAAAAAAAATCGTAATTTTATAACAAACAAATATTAAGAAAAACGTGGGCTCCAAAAAGTTGAATTATTTGTGCACCTGATTCCTATCTGTAGGAAATATTTTACTATCATTTACTAACGCAGGGTTAACACGAGTTTTATGCAACTAAGCAAATAACTTCTATTGAATTTTTGCGTCTTATTGGTTTGTGGTGGTAGATTTGTACAGCTGATTCATTTGGATGATCTCGCAATCTTCGTAGATATTTCTTGGTGATAACTTTAATTTCGTCCTTTATGTAAGGCGTACCTAGATCTTGGTGTATAAGCCAGTTTGGAACATATCTTGGAAGGTTACCGATTTGTTTGAGCAGTTTATTTTGGAAACATTGAAGGATTTCTATGTTGAGGAAGTGATTACTACCCCATAGCTCTATGCCATATGTCCATATGGGTTTTAGTATTGCATTGCATAAAAGTAACCATCCGAGGAGCCAATACAAGTCTATACGTTTACTTTCTGACTGCACCAAGATATGTGTTACAAGAAAAAGAAAAAACTATTTTTCAGCATAGTCAAACAAAAGTTAAAATGTTGTACCAGTGGAGACGACCTTTAAGACAAGCAGGAAAAAAGTAGCTTTAAGGTAACCTACATAACAATTAACCATATTCTACGCTCTGCCTTAGCTAAGAAGCGAGTAAAACACTAGCTGCTTTCTTTCCTAGTTCATTTCCTACATTCTATTACGAATTCGCTCATTATTTTTATTTTCTCGTATTATTTTTTGCAGTGTAATTCTACATAATATAACTTTTATCCTAGTTATTATACGGTTACTAGTCAACGTCTTTTTTATTATTTTTATTTTATTATTCAAATTTTTAAATAAAATGTATATAATATAAAGCTTTATATGAATGTGTGTTTGGCGTGGCGGGGCGGTCGGCGGGAGGGGTGCAACGGGTGTGGTGTGCTCTGTAGAAGAATTCGTATATTTTATTCCAAATGAGTTGTTCGTGCCTTTTTTATACTTAATATTGATCCATCCAAAGTCTATTATAAACACTAATTTACTCTAAAACCTTTGGAGAAATCAATGTGACCTCTTATTCTATTAAAAGAAACTATTATTTTTACGGTACGGCATTATGTTCCCTTAGTCTTACTCATAAGTCGGAGTCATAACGGAGGGGGGAGGAATACGGGAAGACTTCGTACTAGAATACGGATGTAGTAAGACAACAATAGATTTTATGCGTCTACCTTTTTATGGGTTTGACGTGCATTAGGTCCGAGTACGGTTGCTTGGAGTTGGAATTTAGGTCGTAGGAAAATTTGCAATTCCATGACACTGTACAACTCTATGGGCGCAATTGTGTTACAAACATAAAATATATAAAAGATGTAACTATATAAAAATAAAATTCGGAGTGAGAGAAAAAACTATATTCAATCAATCACCTGGATGTACTGCTTGACTAAAAAAAAATTTTTGTTTTTCAATAAAATATAAAATATTGTCAATTTAATCATTATTTTACAAATTTGTAATTTTTTTCTTCGTTTCGTAAATTATTTACTAAAGTTAGCTCATATACGAAATTTAAACTTTCTACCACAATTTTGCCCTCTACAAAAACCGCCCCTGTGTCCCCAAATAAAAATGTTGGATTTTGATTTTTTCTTTTAATACGATATTTAGCTATTACACAATCCAAAATTTGAACTTTCTCAAAGTTTCCTATTGGGCTTCCTAATTTGTTCTTTATAAAATATTGAATTTCTAAATTTTGAAATATATTTGCATTCAATAGTGTAATACACATGCAAAATTTCACCTTTCTATTTTCTACGAATAAGAAGTTATACAGCAAAAAAGAGCTCACTTTTTTCAGTTGTTCCAAAATTACGGGTTTCCAGGAAACTTAGGGAAAAATCAGAGGACAAAAGTTGTAGAATTTTTTTCTCTACGAAATAGGCAATTTTAAAAGTGCTTTCTGTGAACAACTGCCGACACTCGTTTACTGTTGTTGTTTTAAAGTCCAACGAAAGACGTTATAAGCAGGGGCGGCTGTATCTTAAGTACATTCGTGCGCTGCACTAACAAATATTTATAACTCGAAAAAGAATCACAAAATATCATCATATAGTACCCCAATTACATAATGAACATACTTAGGAAGTTGCAAGAAATCAATTTAATCTCTATGCCAAATTAATTAAAATTTATTTTCGCTCGAAGAAATAATCCCTGTGCGCTCTCCACAGCACACGTAGCTACTGAATATAATTACTATGGAATATGTGATACATAGCTTAGCGCGTGAGACATAAGATACTCAGTGCAAACTATATGAGGAATCTGGTGTTGACCGTGCGGCGCACGAGAATGGAGATTGGCGGGATGTTCTGACCATTTCGCCGCGGATAAAATTCGTCGGATTGATTTAATATATAAAAAATAAAATTATTAATTAGAAAATCATTTTATTGCAACTTTAAGTCATAATTCTCTATAAACTAGTAAAATGCACTACTAATTCTCGTAACTAGCAGCCGGCACTGGTTATAAGTCACGAGCACCGGCTAGAGTATTTACAAAAAAGGTTACTTAGCATGAAATGAAGATCTCACTGCATATTTACTGCAACCATTGTATTTAATTTATAGCTGTAAATTGCGTTATACGCATACTTTCATCATATTAATTCATGTTTGTGTTGGCAACAAACATACGCGTGTGTAGTTAAATATACTAATATGATAAATCACATAGAACAAAACACATAAATATTTTTATATTAATCCGAACACATTCTGTGTACAGTGGCAACCTACAAGTACATAATTAGGGACATACAATTCTAAAGGGGCAACCTGCACCCTGCACCCTGCATCTGCAACAACAATACGTCATACTCATATGTGGTTTTCATTCGAGTAAATATGAATAAACGTATAAAAAACAATAAACATAATTAATCAACGTAATGCATGCAGAAACGAAACGATCAGTCAGGTAAAAGAATAAAATGTCAAGAACTTTTCACGAAAATAACTGCTGCATTTTATTACCTTGCCTTGCTGTTTTTTTAAATAACTGTTGTTTTTTATTTTTATTGTAATAACTATCTGCTAATCACTAATCTAGGTTAATGTACTGAAATGTATTCATTCTTTTTTTTAACATCTGTTATATTTTTTCGTAAATCTCGTAAAAAATGTACAAATGCGTCCAACACGTTTATTCAAGCAAACGGGAGTTACCAATCTGAAGTGTTCAACCTGTTTGTTGTAATATTCAAAATAATATTTATTCTCATTGTAATAGTGCTTTGAAACACCATGTAATTCTGATTTTCGAATATGTTTCAAAGTATGTTGTCGTTCTAAAAAGATTTTTTGCAATATCTTTTTTTTAGTAACCAATATTATGGTTCCTTCAGTCGCCCTATTCCTAAATTTGGTTCACTAGTAATGTGACGAAATTCTTCTTCTATCTCAAAAAATCAAACGAAATTCGGAGAAAAGAAGAAGAGGAATCCATCACATTACTAGTGAGTGAAAGTCAGGAGTGGGGCGGGCCCATGGTCATCAACCGACACTCATTTTATTATAATGAGTGTGAGTGAAACATTGAACATATCGCATGTTGATGTTGCAGTGGCATGGTCGAACGAATAGATTTCTAGATTTCTTCCTATATTATAATGTTCCAAGTGTATATTTATTTGTTTGTATGTTTACGCGATTCGTGTGGTGGCTCGAAAACGGCTCCGCGCATTTTATTAATATTGTCTATTTCGTAGAGAAAACAATTCTAAGACTTTTGGCGTCCTCGGATTTTTCCCTGAATATTCTGGAAACCCGTAATTTTGGAAAAACTAAAAAAAATTTTTTACTTTTTGCTCTATAATTTTTAATTCGTAAAAGATAGAAAGATTAAATTTGGCAGGTGTATTACATTTGCTAACATTTTTCGAAAATTAGAAATTGTAGAATTGGAAAAGGGAGCGTTGTTAATATTGGGGTGCCCGGTAGAAAATTATATTCTTTTACTTTTTGCTCTATAAGTTTTAATTTGTAAAAGATAGAAAGTTGAAATTTGGCATGTGTATTACGGTGTTCAATGCTAACATTATTTGAAAATTAAAAATTGAAGAATTGGAAAAGTTAAACTGTTGGGGTGCCCAACATTTTAATATATGTTTTTTTAATATTTACTTTTAGTTCATCAACTTTTAAAAGTTATTAGCACTTATACATTTATACATTTTTATACATTAGCATATATACATTTACAATACATCATTCGCAATTCGTAATTTACAACTTATAAATATATTTAAAATAAAGAAATTACATTTGTTTTGTTTATAATTCTCAATAAGGTTTTTCCTGTATTCCTGATGCATATTACATTCTTGTCTGAACGACGAGTATTTTGAGCAATGGAAAAGAATATGCCTTACCGTTAGTAGGTTCACGGGTCAGGTTATTGCATTGTTCACATATTGATTGTGAATCTCTTTTAAATAAGTAGGTATGAGTATAATTTGTATGGCCTATCATGAGTCTACATATTACTACTAAATTATGAATTCATTTGTTGGATTCAAATCATATACACTAAAAAAGACATCGCATTACGACGGGGGTAAACTCTAGAATTGTTATAAAGGACAGAATTTCTACAACTAATGTCTAAAAACAAAATTTTTTGTAAACTAACTATATACCGAGCTGCAGATTTGCACATTGCAGCAAATTACTGAAAATTTCAAAACCGCTATATTCCGAGCAGAAGTTGTCGCTGCATATCTGTTCCTCTGAGACTACGGACTGCTGACTGACAACTACTGAGAGTTGCACAGTCGCGTCAGAACTCAGAACTCACGACAGAAGACAGAAACCGTCTTTAGACGTCATATACTTATCACAACTTTTACATCTAAGATAGCGTAGGACTGAGTTTCTTTTATACACCACAATTTTACTTATTTAAAGTACAAGCCTTATCTATATAATAAATAGCCTTAAAATGCCTGTCTGTAAAGTTATTTCTCCTAACATACTCGTACAGACACAACGCAACCCTTGGTTTAAGTGTCACAATGAGGATGCTGAACTAGAGGAGAGTGATGGTAGGAAGGAAGGGGTTGGGAGGAGGCGGTTAAGCCACCCATAGATTTTTTATTTGTTTTTATTTTCCACTGTATGGTGCAAATATTCTGGTGTCAACTAACATTTAGAAGTTGGCCTTTCTGTCTATTGGTACATACTGCTTTTCTGTTTAGTACATTCTGTACGAGAAGAAATTGATGTTTTGTTTTCTAAAAAAATTGAACACGTGCTTAGAAGATAGCCATGCAAAATAGTAGTAATACGTTAGCGGTTTATACCTACATACACACACACACACACACGCACCGGTTATGTGTAGGTGTTTTCAACATTAGCCGGTTGAACTTTAAAGTGCAACCTATATGCTGATGATAAGCGACACCTGACACCTGACACTCCACGGACGATACAACCGAATATATCGAACCTATTTTATCCTAACCGTAACATTGAATCCCTGCTGTATACAGGGTGTCCTGTCTCTGGATACCGTTAATTTAAGAGCAATGTTATACACGTAATTCCCCCCTCCTGTTGGAATGGCCGCAATTTTAAATTTAATTTTTTATTTTAAATGACTACCAAAAAATTATATTTGGTAGGTAATTATACCACCTATCAAGTATTAAAAACATTTTCCAAGTTTTCAAATTAAAAACGTCATAAAAAAATTAATTCAGTTAATTTTAGTACAAAATTCGTCTGTTTTCTTTTTACTTTTTCTTACATACTTCAAAAACTGGCAGATTTATGTACATTATTTTTAGAATGTATTGACATACAGAGATATTATCTACAAAACAACACCAAAATCATTGCTCTAAGTAGCAGAATTCGAGAGTTATTGTTGTTGGAATATGACCCTTACGTAATCCTAAATGTTAATTTTTTAAAATGTCACTTGTAATTAATCTTTAATGATATTAGATACACTTAATTCCTTAATTGATTCCACATGTGGGTGTTTTTGTCGATAAAATAACGTGGTATAACATGCCCTGTATAAATATATATATATATATATATATATATATATATATATATATATATATATATATATATATATATATATATTCGAATGATCGTTTATACATCTGGTCTATTTATACCACGGTCTATACTTTTTCTATTCAGATATTTTGGACTTGCGGATCGATTTGAATAAATAAATACATACATGGGCGTCCACAATGGAGATTAAAAAGGGTACATGCCTCTTATAGATGCAGTCTGTGACAAATTTACTTTACTACATGGTAAACTTCGATTTACATAGTTGAAATTAACAGTTTAGACTTTAGACTAGTTTACTACGTTAAGGGGGCTTTCTCGCGTGATGAGTTCAAAAAATTGATTTTTTTTTTTGCGTAACATTATTCCTTAAGATTTGTAGAATATGCTGGTAAAGTGATATTTTTAAATTCAAAATAGTTTTAAAGATATGGCAGTTAAAAGAAGCAGATGTTCGGAGCGTGTAGTTAAGTGGTACGAACTTTAAACGCGTTTTTGTATGAAATGTGTTTTTCAAAGTTTCCTCCATCATATCTCGAGAACGGTTTGACCGATTTACTTAACATTTTTAGAATAGACTCAGCACATGTAGACGCACGGAATGAACTAAAATCTTCAAAAAATTCGGAGTATTTCTAATTATTACGAAAAGAAAGTGAAAAAAAGTCATGAAATTTGAAACTTTTTTTTCAGAAGTTTACTAAAAACCCAATTTTCAAATGATTCTAGTTCATTCCATGCATTTAGGTCTATAGATAAAAACGCCGTTTTTTTCTTTCTTTCAGATAAGCCTATCAGGCAAAATCGTGGAGGAAGTCGGCGCTCCTTTTTTTGAGGCAGGTGTCTTTAGAGTGATACAGGATACGTTCTAATGAAAATTTTTACATGAGATTTCTTTTACATAATTTTGAAATAGTAATAAATAACTGATAAAAATCTCAAAGTTCTATCTTTTCATTGGACGTCAAAAAAAAGATTCTCAAAAAATGCTTAAAAAACAGGTCGTCACACAGGCGAACCCCCTTAAGTTAGCTCACTATATAACGTAGTTGATATAGTGTACAAAATAGAGTGTCGCTGATTGTTGTATTAACATTAGTTAATAACTTAATTTTTACTTTATAATTAAAGTGGTGCTCGAGTCGGCTCTGGCTCTGGCTATTTCCATTGGCTGCAGCTTATAAATACGACTACATAACGTATTGGTCTGGTCTGGTCTCTTTACCTGGATAGTGGGCTCCGGGTTCAGTGGGTGGTCATAGTTTGTGTATAGTTGTTGGAGTGGAAGGGGGGGGGGCGAATATCGATTTCTCATGATTACACTGTGATGCATCTAGTTCATGTACCCGTATTGTAATATTGATAGAGGGCATTAATGCATGCAACCTTAAGACCTTCTGTAATTACTCAAACAAACGGGGCTTCACGCATTTGCCAATAGATCAAATATACCCGTAAATGTTATTACTGTTTAGAAGAACACAAATATTTGTATTTTCGGGTTTCGTAAGTAAAATGCAAATAATCGGATTCTGTTTTGTAAATTGAACAGCAAGTGGATAATTATGTACATTTTCAATTCAGAACTTTAGAGTATTATTACCTATCCTACCTACTCATATATCTGCGGCTTGGTGCTAACTGGGCCATCATATTTTTCCTTGAAAATATTACATTTTTCAAAAAAATGAAATGCGTAATTAAATTCCCTGTAAACATAGATGTGTTTTAAGCCGGCGTCAAACGATGCTACGAACACCTTCCAAAGTTTGCTTGATGGAACTAAGGTCGTTCGCACATGAGGCGATTGGTTGCAAACCTTAGCCTCGAATGTTATTAGTGAGAGAACGAACGTGTACACGAGTGAGAGAAGAAACACGACACGAACGAAACTAAACTGGTTTTGAGCACGTTTTCAACGACTATATTTCTCGGTCGCAGGGCATGCTTGGTTGCATGTTTTTGATGGGGACATTATGAGCAGAGATGTGCACTAATACTATTCAAAATTATTGAAATACATACATACATACAAATACGACACAATAAAATTCCCTATTATGCTATTGTTAAAAATTCTATAGAGTCACAAAACACGACTCGTCTGCAGGGCCTAAGTGTGTTCAATCTTATGTGTCCAACGTTCATGTTGGAAGAAGTTCGGGCTATTGTCGGTGTTTTGACTCGCGTCAAAGGGATTTTTCTACCCCACCACACACTTGATCAACATGTCATGTACTACTGCACTAATCGTTCAACATTGGAAGGTTTTATACTTGAACGTTTTTGTTAAACAGTGTCAGTCTCATTAATATTAACAAATTAATAAAATAAATAAATCATTCGGATCAAACATTCTTTCTGCCATGTAGTAGGAAACTTGCCATGTCAATCTTCCTATATTTCACTCACACACGTTGGAGACAAACATTTGAACCGCATTGTTTGGCGTCGGCTTTAGCCAAAGTTGAAACAAACATGCTACTTTATGGCAATTGCTTTTGAAATAATTTTTTGTTATGAACTTGCATTGCATTTTTTTCAAACTTCACCTCGTCCCGCAAATTTGCCCTTTACCACCGAGCCACTGTATTAGTTACATGCTTCTACCACAAACTACTCGTTGTCAAATCACAACTGACAGGAAATGCTGTGGAGATTAATGGAAACTGAATTAACTGAATTGCTAAATTACACAACACATTTGTTCACATATATTTTTCACAAAACTAATAACTCAAAATAGTTGATAATCTTAAATATTTTTCATATTGAAGCATTAATACTAAAAATGATTTATTTAATTGGAAGCTAAGTTTTACAAATGTAAATGTAAAAGTAATGATACCAATACAGACCGTGGCATATTAATTACTGAAATATACTGAACAACAATTTAATTAATGATTTAATAATACACATGGAGGAATCAAATTTATGCATTCCGATTATTGTAAATATGCAGTCAATTCATTTACAAAGACCCATCTAAATTAAATCCATTCCTATCTCTATGTACGGGCACGTAATATCGTCAGTGACGTATTAAAATAGTGGAGGGCCCAAAAAAGAGAAAGGAGTATTTAGAATGGAATGGAATGGCGACCGAGGAGGCAGAGAGGAGAAGAGAAGGAGGCGCAAGTGTGAAAGAGAAGCTAAGAAGAAGGGATAAGGAGATACAACAACAGGAAAGAATGGGAAAAATCGAGAAAAGCAATTACAATATAAGATATAAAAGGATTTGGGAAAGTAATATACCTCAGTACTTAATAGAAAAAGACATAAAAAACATAAGTAGGACAACAAGTTTTAGATTGGGAAATGAGGAAAAAGGAAACAGATACTGGGAAAGTAGTGAGGAAAAAATGTGTAGAGTGTGCGGAACGGAGGACGAAACACTGGAGCACATTAAGTTTGATTGTAAGGAAAAAGTAGTGAGTGAAATGAATATTGGGCAGCTCTTAAAAGGGAGCAAGGAAGGCAGAAATAATTAGAAGAAGGAAGGTTGAAGCTTTTTAAATCTTTTTAAGGCAGAAGAATGTAATGCCGAAAGTGAAGGGAAGAGGTGGATGGCGGAGATAGAGAAAAAAACTAGGAAAGAGAAGGAATGGCAGAGTAGAAACAGAAGGGACAGTAGCAGGAGGAGCGAAGCAGTAGCAGTAGCAGTTTTGTTTTTATTTTTATAAGGAATTATATATATATTTTTTTTAGTTTGTAAAAAATGAGAATGTTTAGATTTAATAAGGATCAAGTTTGAATTATGCACAATGACATGTATATAAATGAGTTAAGGCAGAAGAATGTAGTGCCAAATGGTAAAAACATTAAAAATAAAATAATATAAACTATCAATTTGTTGTAGTTGTAATAATAAAAAGAGGGCCCCGGCAGCTAATTAAAAAGGGCAGCAGTTTCGGTTCCCAAAGACAGCACTGTACAAGCTACGAGTACACAACCACATTTAGTCTATACACATGAACATGAAAAATACATTAAACGAAGACCAGAAAATAATGAACACAGCTGTCAAGTGCAGCGCATTGTATTTTGACGGATATTGTTTTCATCCGATGACAATCATTACCCATCAAAACTTATACAGTACAGTGTGTATGTATGTCCTGTATATACTGCATACTATGTACTATAAGACATACTGCAATTAAGTTAATTAAATACAATGTTCATTTTATTCCACTAGATGGCGAAGTGGCCGATGCACGATGTTAGACTACTGTGTCTTCGTATTCGATCCCCAGAGCTAGATTTTCTGGACTTGGTTATTATGTAAATTTTATATATATAATTTATACGGTAGTGGTGTAGTGCACACACATGAGATCACGATATCAAAAATACTGCTAACATTGTAGGAGGTTGTTAGTGATTAAATTAATTTAATTAAAATTAAATAAATGATATAAACAAAAATATTTTTATTGTTTTCTGTAGAACTTTTATTTTTTAGCGATTTTTTTTAATTTTAGTTTGCAATACTTAATAGCTTAATCATGTATAGGGTGTTTCGAGAGAACGTTTCAATTTAATAAGAAATACAACAAATAGTATTTTATACAGATTGCATCAGCTGAGTCTTAACGGATACAAACTACCCACAAAACACGAATATTATCTAACTTTAATGTAATATTTACGTAAGCAAAACCTAGTAATATTTAATCTAAAAGGGTTTTAATTTATTATTTTATTGCTATTCTAATCGTAGTAAATCCTTAAGATTATATAATTTTTGAAAAGGTGCACGCCGAGATATATGGTAATAGGGGGTGAAAAGGGACAAAATAAGAATCGAAGCAGGTAAGAGGGCAATTAGATTAGATTAGATTACTTAGATATTAAATATTCATGTGAGAAAATAGTAAAAAGCGAATAGAAGATTGTGCAGCTATTAAAGGGAGGTCGTGAAGGGAAGCGGTAAATGGTGGAGATAGAGAAAAGAGCGAGGAAAGAAAAGGAAGGGCAGAGTAGAAACAGGGGAGAGAGTAGCATGAAAAGAGAAGCAGTCGACCATCGTGCTATAATTAACGCATTTTAACGAATTTTATATTTTAATTAATCACAATGATATGTAATTTAATGATTTAAGGCGGAAGAATGTCGCGCATAATGGGAAAGACATTAAAATAAATACAATGCAATCCTATATTATAATGTCCCAGGTGTATATTTATATTCTTATAGTCTTATATTCTTATAATCTTAAATTCTTATATGTTTATATACTTGGTTCGAATTTTGTATGGTAGCTCGAAAATGGCTCAAGGGAAATTTTTGAAAATTTCGTATTTAGTAGAGAAAACAATTCTAAGACTTTTGGCGTCCCCGGATTTTCCCTGAATTTCCTGGAAACCCGTAATTTTGGAAAAACTGGAAAAGAATTGGGCTCTTTTTTGCTATATATCTTTGTATTCGTAAAAGATAGAAATGTGAAATTTTGCGTGTGTATTACGCTATTTAATGCGAACATATTTCAAAACATCGAAATTGAAAATTTAATAAGTTAGGAAACTTTGGAGAAAGTCCAAATTTTGGATTGTGTAATAATGATATGATTGTGTAAAATTTTATTTGGGGGCACGAGGGCGGTTTTTGCCGAGGGTAAAAATTGTGCTAGAAAGTTGAAATTTTTTATATAGGCTAACTTTGGTACCTAATTTTCGAATCGAAAAAAAAATCCCAAATTTTGAAAAAAAGTTGGTCAATTAACGAATAAATTGAAAATATTTTTTATTTTGTTGAAAAAAATTAATGTTTTTAGTCAGTTTATATGAAAAATTATTTGTTTTTATATATAAATTTATATAGAACGAGTTAAATATTTCAATTTAAAAATAGAATTAAAATTTGAAATGAAATTTATTGCACATGCAAAAGACAGCCGTCGCTTGCGACGGGGGTACAATATAATTCTTGAAAGGTTTTTTAGAAGTAGTATGCGAATGCGCAAAAAAGATTTATTTTTCAAAAAGAAGTAAACTAAATTACAATAGATTGTTGTATAATAGCTAAAATCGTTTAAGTAACATGTAACTTTTGTTATGTTAGATAAACCTTAAATACATGTAACTGTGTTTAGCGATTAATGTACTGCCTCTTAATTTGAGTCATTTGTTCACTAATTAATAGAATAAGAAATGGCGTCAGTAGTTAGTGTGCAATCTCGATAACTTCAAAATCAATCACGTAACAAAACTTCTTATTTTTGTTTAAAGTTGTTGTTTCGTCTTATCTGAGCATCAAGTCAACCTCAACCGTATGCTAGTAGTTATGCATGAATGTCTTATATCAATCTTGTTAAATAAATTTAATTACCAGCGAAATCAATTATGTATTCATTAAAATAAAATTAATTAAGTAAAGTTTATCATGAAGGAAGAGGCAACTTGGTTTAGTTAAGAAACTATGAGTATAAGTAGATCTGGAACTCCTGATATGAATACTCTTCTATGAAAAGTTTAGTTTTATTTCGTATTACGATTTCCTAAATAAACTTGTTCATTTATAAATTGAAATGGCGTTTACTGGCATGGCATTGCTGAGCTACTTAAAATGATTAAAGTCATATTTTCATTTCAATTTACAAAGTGGGGAGGATTTCACGTCAAAGTTACAGTTGTCATAGAGACTGGCTTTTTTTTAGGAACTCATGTTTTGAAAGTACACCCCGAATATTTAATGAGCTCTGGCTGTTAACTGTTAATTAGTAATTATTCTATCTTTAGGTACACACCTTATGTAAAGTTACAGTGAACAATAAATCGATCGCCTAGTTCATTAGTGAGCTACTAACTATTTATAAAAGTATACCTTCTATCTGATACCCAAATCCCTCATAAATGCAACCAAAGAAAATGATAATGCAGATAACTTGAATATTTGTGTAAATGTCCCACTAATGAACTGGCTTTTTTTTAAATGTCTGCATTAATGAACTGGTCGATTGGAGTAAAACTGTCAGAGATATAGAGTTATAAGTCTTTACCTCTCTGGTCTGGTTTCGTCTTTCTTTGAAACTTTTTAACGCGTTTTTCTCACACATAGTTTTTTCAGGGTCGGTGCCCTCTCTAACTAAAAATCTACTAGACCGATCATTTTAAAATTTTGCACACTCTTTCTTTACATAAATGCCGAGGTAACGCTGTCGAGGCTTCTTTTTTTTAATTTGAACCTATTTTAAAATAACATAGTTTCTAATAACATTTTTTTCATGAAAAATCGGTATTTTGACTTCTAAGTGCTGTAAAAATTTGAAAAATAAATATAAATAAATAAATAAAACTCGACATTGCCTGCATAAACTTATCAACTAATGAAATCATTTTGGTTTTTTGATTTCAAATAATCCAGTAATCAGTTATGAGTGCACCGCAATATTACTTTTTTTGTGACGTTTGCGGAGATTCGCTGTCAATGGCTCATTTCTTGATATTCATTTATGAAAATTTCACAAAGTATTCTTTAAATGTTATTTTTATCATGCTGTAATTATAGAAATATTAATATATTAATTGTATCGATAAAAGACATTATCAAAAATAGGTGTTATCTGTATCGATTTCATCTTACTATACCCCCCCCCCCCCTCAATAACGGTGACTACTGCAATTAGAGGATAATAAAATGCTAGTAATACTTTAAATTCATCAATACATAAATAATAATTTAAATGCATCAACTTGCTTACTGTTATTTACAGTAATTACTTATACTAATGATAAGAATTCTTAAAAGTAACATTATTCTCAAAACGAAGAGAAGTATCAGCAAAGCTGTATTAGTTATGGCGCCAAGTCTACTTCTGAAATAGGCCTACTATTGAATGCCATTGTGACTGGATACAATTGATTTCGGCGAAAGGCGATTGTAACTATATAGAATAAATTTCTCGTTTGAAAGCAAAGAAAGTCTGAAAAACCTGATTAACTTTATCAATAAATCTGATTTAATCTCTTTACTTTAAGTACACATACCTGTGTTTATATTGAAGTAAATTATAAATTTTGTATTCCAAATGTTTATAAATGTATATTTTGTTTATTAAACTAGTTATTAAATAAACATCTTTTAAGGAGGTATAGGACGTAAACGTAAATGATGTGAAATTTGGAGGGTCGATACAAATAGTTTAAATACATGCTGTCTCAAAATTTTAGAGACGGTTCATAGTTTTCTTTTTATAAATGATTAAAAATATTTATTTTCCATACAAATCATAATTTTTAGCTCAATTTCACTACATAATATAACTATAAAAAAATGGTGACACGGCTTTCAAAAACTAGGTGTATATAAAATAATCTTTTCTGTAACTAATGCAAAAAGAAAATTATCAAAAGGATACCTATTTACGAAATAACTTAAATAAAACCTTTAAGAAGCAGTAAATATAGGTTATAAGCCTACAACGTTGCAAATGCCAATTTGAGCGGGAAATTCAAAATCGGAATAAATGTTATAAAAAAATATAACAATTTATTGGCCAAAGAACCAAATCACCCATGCCTCAATACACGTAAATTTACAGCGTTGCCAATTTTTTTATTAATTTTTCAAAATATTTAATTTGAATTTAAATTGAATTAATATAAATTTGATATTAATTATAAGTAATTTTTAATTTATTAAACTATTATATGCATAAAAAATCATTTTAACAAGCAAAAAGCAGTTTATTAAGGAATTGAAAAATTCATTTTCAAAGGTACAGTCCCAATATTTGCTCGTCCCTCATGTACTTCGTATTTTGCATATCGTATTACCGAGAGATAAACTTTTTGCATTGACGGTACGTCCTGTACCTCCTTAAGAAATTGCCGTGTCATTTTTTTGCTATTTTTTTTCATTTTTTGAGTATAAAGTTAATACAGCACTGTGTCAGGGCTCTAACTAATTTGTATTATTTTATCCAATACTTATGCAAAGTTTGGATTCATTATTTATAAAGATTAAAAATGCATTACACTTTATTGACGAACATTTTATACCTACTCGTAGGTGTACAATATATTGTTTATACTCGAACATCGAACATCGAACATCGAACATTGAACATCGAACATTGGTAGTACTAATCAATAATCTGTATAGAATAATATAGAACGTGAGAGTTGTCTTTCAACTTAATCCGTTAAAGTTTGCTTTTTGCAGAAAATACTTAATAAACATAGGTATTTAGTACGACTACTGAATAATAGATGGGACTTCATTTTTCCATTTTGGTCTCAATTCAAAGTCAGTTTATCCCGTCAGGCGTTGAATAATGAATAAAAAATGGATTTCGCCGTATTGGGATAGATGGTTCATGTTTCTATATACTCGTACTCCTAATACTAAAATAGATTCGCTCCGTATTTTTCGATATCTGAATAAAATATAAAAATATATTACTTCCTTTCATTCGGCTACGAATCTACGAACCTACGATTTGTGATGTTAAAGATAGGAGATGTTTTTTAGTAATGATACTCGTACGTTGTGTTCTGTTTATTAGAAGTTATGTACGGGTACGGGTATAGTTTGTCAAATATAGATTCCATTTAACACATATTTACAACAGCGTGTTTTAAATTATAACCATAGTCAGTGGCGGATTCAGGTCTGTGCAGGCAACAGGAATAAAAGAAATTTTGGGCCCCTTCTTTAATAAATTAAAGAGACAAGGAAAATAGAATACATTTTGATGGTATTTTTAAATAAACAATAATCAGTAAGTTTTGAAGGCAGATAATGTAAAGTAACTTCAAAGGTATCTTGAATGACCTTTTTTGTAGCTCTCATGAGAATTCAGTTGTACCTAGTCACGACATTGAAGCTGGGGCTCCAGTCCGCCCCTGACCACAGTTATGTTATTTAAATGATAACATTACTGACACTGGATGAATTTCAAATCATGCATAAACATTATGTACAATGCTAAACTAAAATATGAATTTCTAGAATTTGTAAGAATTTGAACCGTTTTATTACATTACATAAATGTTAAAAATAATATCAATATAAAATAAATTCAAGAATATAACATGACTGACTAATATATAATACGTAACGTCTTGTAATTATCTTTGAATTAGTTTCATGAACGTAACAACCAGAGACCTTTAAACGTTTTTCTTTGATTGTATGTTTTTAATTTTTCATAGATTTTGCAGAAAATAATAAGTTGAATTAAACAAAAGAAATGTTTGAATAATGAAGCGTTGTATATCATAGTCATGAAATATGAATTTAATAAAAAAAAATGTAATGTAAATTGTTAATTTTAACGAGATTAAAACCGGATGTACTTGTACTTCGACACCGGTACTTGAAATAACAACCATCCTTCGTTCGTTAGTTTTCAAGAATATTCTATAAATAAACCAGCACTACTTGAAACTATCTCATTGTTTAATTAAAAATACATTCGCAAAATGATGTACGATGAATGAGCTTAGCATTTAAATAGCTAAATATCGTGTGACCTGCCGCCCTGAATAGAAATAGCCGTAGCCGATTTAACCTGCCCTGCTCTGAGCTGAGCGCAAACAGAATACGAGTAAATAAATCATGGCCTACACAAAAAATGTTTTCTCTGTTCTGCAAAACTGTTCCGTTATACGTATACGTTATACAGAGTAATGTGTATAAGGAGAAGTAATAAGTGGAATCCCGTCGCTCCCGCGGGAATTTCGTTTTGCAATCTCAGCGTCATTATAATATCCTTCCTCTATAAACCACTAAACCACTTTAGTATTGTTTCGTTCTTCGTCGTTAAGGGCTATTCATCTGTTTCGTAAATAGTATTACAAAACGCATATGCCAAATCACTATCTACAGAAAGTTACCAAAAACTGATGAAAACTTACCTGATCGTCCCGTGGGTGTTGCGGCGGAAGTTGAGGGAGCCGTCGGAAGTGGCGGCGGATAAACTGGATCACAACATTCTCGTTCTGGGAATTCACTTGTCCGAATTTCTTTGAACAATATCAGTCCTCCGAAGAGGAACACCGTTACAGCATACACCGAGCATCTACTTAACCTTGACATAACAGATATGGACTCGTTCATCGAACGGATTCAATTCAAAAATTGGTGTCGTCCTTTAGACTTTTGACTTGGTACTGAAATGGGAACCGCAGACAACGCGCATTATACAAACACTGATGTTAACTTGTTCTTTTAGCAGAAAGCGTCTGCAACTTTTGCTTCAAACGGCCCTCTTACTATTGACAACGTTACGCTCGGAGCAGAATTCATTCTTACGCTTCAATTGCATTTAAATCGTGCAAATACTGAACCTGGAACAAGTGATAATCACCATGTATAAAAGATAAGAACAGTTTACCAGAGGATTAGAACAATAAGCCGCGATTACGGCTTGTCGGGCTCACGTCGTCCGTCTGTCGACTGTCGACTGTCGTTTGCCCCACGCTCTGTGCTATTCTAGACTGAGCTGCTCTGCTATTCTGTTGTTTGCAAGCAGAATTAATCAGTTATCATGAACCGCATGGCTTTATGACTTCAGTCAATCAAATGCACTTGGGCTTAGAATTCTACAAAGAATCCAGCAAATTTATTAACTAATTAATAGCAAGGTGCTCACAATTCTGTTTCCGTTTTCGTCAGCTCTCACTAACACTATAACATATATTTTATTTAAAAACTATTTTATTATTATTCAAATAGTGTACCAAAAATATTTATTTGTTTAAATCTTTTAGTAATTATATATTTAAGGAATTACGAAATGAATTTGTGATTTTCGTAATTTTTGTTGCACTCACTTTTTGCGCGCCAAAACTACAGTCGACAATAAAATCCTCTTTTCGCGCGTTTATTACAATTCAAAATTACACAAAGCACTTTAAAAATATGTTTAACAAAAATTAAAATTATAATACAAAAATAAATAATTTTAAATTGATTTATAAAAATATATTGAGTAAATTTGCAAATCTAATTTGGCAATTGTTTTTGTTATTATTTTCATTTATTAAATTTTATTATTTATAATAATTATTATTATCAATTTTATTAGTAGGTTGTTATTTAAATATTCTAAAACGTTAAAATATTTCACTATAATTATATTAATTTTTATCATAAATTAAAATACTATATTAATTTAATACCTGTAATGGTAAAAATAATTTTAAAAATAAACTTTCGTGGACAATAATATTTTGAGCAATTTGCTCCAACTATTAGGCCAGTCTCAAAAGAACTCGTATGACCGACAAGCTACGATTACGCCAGAATACTGGACTGAATTGTGTCTGTGGCTGGCACAACTGTGAATGCAGAACTGTGTTGTACACAGCAGACTAAAAGTATCGTATCGCGTATTCCTTAGTTCGTAGTCCCATGCTGTAGAGCCGTAGAACCGTAGAACGGTTACCGTAGAACGATAGTGCTACGCAGACGCCGGAAAAGCTTGTCGTTTATAACTATAGCATGCACGTAGTTCGGTCTACAGCACAGTATATCGTATACAACCATGGAATACGGACTTTACGTTTAAAACATTACGATTCTACGACTCTATGGCTCTACGGCTCTACGGATACTCTACCAGTAATGCCACGATACGCTACGCTTTACGATGTATAGTCACATTTTTTTCTTATTTAAAATTAGTTACTTTTTAGTTAGTTTGTGTTGATTTTTGTACTTTTTTGTGTGACTTGTAGATTTTTAAATTGCATTACTCGTAAACAAACTTCTCAATTTGTATCTTAGTATATTAAGTTTGAAAGGATATGCTAAAGTTTATTATTGCTCTTTGCTGCACCTGCACCTGCATTTGCCCCTGCACTTCTCTGATTAGTGGCGAATAAACGTTGTTAGTTTGCATGTTGCTGTTACTGCTTCCACTGCTGTTAATGTTGCTGTGTACGAGTGTTTTAATCATCGATTTAACCTATTAACCTAATCCATAATACCCGTAGCGGTAGTCGTAGTAGCTGCTGGAGTTTACAACTTCCAAACTTAAACTGACATGGAGTCTGATAACTTTATTGCAGACACGAGCAGTTTAACACCATCAAGCGAAGCATAACAAATATACCTCTGCCTCTAGTTCCAGTTCTACCTTTGGTTCTTGCACTAGTCGGAGGGCATAGGGCATACGGCATAGGGCATAAGGCATCATGCATAATCTGTGCGGGCATTATTACCACTATACCCATAATGATTCGAGGAGTTATAATGTCTCCTGCAATAATGATCACAATTTATGTTTTACTTTTTATGACTATACGTTATTACTATTATAAGGCATGTCGCACACTGCAAGCGTATTTAAGCAAATAAAATTGTAGTAAAGTCAACATAAGGTCAAGCTTTTATTTGTCAATATTTACAAACAAATGAATATTACACCCAGTATTACATTATCAAAATTTGTTTGGGGGACCAAATGATGGGTAAAAATTTTTCATAAAAGGAACAAAAACGCTCGCATTGAATTAAAATAAATACATATTAATTATACGTTATTACTTACAATTAATACTCTTAGGAAGTAAGCTAACCAAACAATTCAAATCAAATATGCACTTTTCTTGCCTTTTGTTTCATAAACTTATTTATTTAATCATTGATAGCTGAAAACGATTTCAGGTTTCTAAATTTCCTGCCTTTATAGACAATAGTGACAAGTCTGATAGCCTTTCCTGTTCTATAGAAGTCATTTGATAATTTTTTATCAGTTAAAATTTCGAAAAACTGGTTTTTGCTGTTGCAGTTGTAACCGGAACGGTCAACTGTTGTACCAATTTTGATTTCTTCTTCTATTCAAAAGATTTAGTAAAATATTAGCTTTCTGTAAGTCATTAATTTCATGCTGTAGAGCTTTAGGAACAGGAATTATGATTTCAAATAGTGAAGAAAAAGGGCTAAATATTGCTTACACACGTTTGGGGCCCTAAGTTTCATGTTTTAACTAAAACACTAGGTTAGTATATTAGCTATATTAGTTAGTCATATTAGCATGACCTTAGCATGTCATATTCAAACTTCCCGGTACTAAAATTGCTTACAATCTAGCTCTGGATCTTATGAAAGAATATTAGCGAGAGAATAGGTTTATCTAATGTATCTCATCTACATTACCCGCAATATTTACCCAACATCGATGGGTTTCCTTTTTGCTCTTCTTTATGATTGTATGCAATACGGTAGAGCTTGGACGAATTATTTGTTTTAATGCATCATCAGTTTCACTGAGTACACACAAATGATCACGTCAACTTGACTCCGTGGCACACATGGCACCAGCATGATATGAAAAGGTCTTTTAAGGACAAGTTGATCAATTGTACAACTTGGTACAATTAATTGTATTTATAGTAGAACTAATAACCGAGACTGGTTGACCATAATCTATGATTGAATGTTCAAAAATTCTTACGTTTATTTTGCTATACTGTATGACATCTCACACTGGAACAGACTACGTCCCACTTTTAACTTTTTCAGTAGGGTGTATTTGAGTTGTTTGTCATAACACACTTCATCATGAGAGGTTAAAGTTTCTACTTTAATATTTATCAAACTGTAATGCTTATCGTGTATCTTTGCTGTCTATGTCAATTTTCTTCGGATTCACAAGGTTAATAAAGGACATACATAAATGTGCGACAATGCTATGCGCGTATGCGGTTTCAACATAAGAGCAGCCTAAAGCTTTTGCTCCATAATCAATAATGTTAAAAAATATAATATTCATTAACCGTATCTTTTTGAAAAATGTTTAATCAACTAATTCGAAAAGCTGCACTTTTTTTGTTCTGTTGTCGATAGAAGAGGTGAAAAAACTTGTGCAAAACTACAAATCTGCAGACTTGAAACCACAATTGATATTTGGAGTGGACAGAACTCCCGTTTTTAGTTAGATTAATTTCCTTAACATTACAGGTATGATATTATGATTTAAGTTAATCAATGTAATTATTAAAATATGTATATAAATTACCAAAATAAACTTATATAAACTTACTTTTAGAAGCAACACATAAGTTTGTTTAAAATTTACAATTCCTAATAAAACTGGAGATATTCTCTTAAAGAAACGACATTTAAAGTATATTATTTACCATAAATTGTCAATTCCTTTCTATTTTATTATAACCTCACAATATGCACTAACTAACTAACTAACTAAAAACGTGAGCTCTGTCGACTCCAAATATCAACCGTATTGGCCGGTATTCCCACAGTAACATCTATTGCGTTCATGAGTATATGTTTTAACTGAACGGTCACTGTTTTACCGATAGACGAGCTATTTGCTAACTAAAGAAATATCATTTCTTTACATTCATTTTAACAATTTCTTCCCGGGTTTTATCGATAAAAACAATTAATGTTTAATATGTTTAAGGTAACTTATAATAATAATTTATTTTATTTAACGTCAGCCTATTTTTGATACAAGTCTTACAATGTTGGCAAATTGTAAGTTTGGCAAAAATATATTTACCATAATTTGAATTTCAACAAACTCTAAGGTGTACTGAATGTGCAAAGGGCATCCCTATGACAATTCGTTTTTCGTTTCGTTTCAATTGTATTTATTGTACTCGATATACTATTATATATAACGACTACACGATTTAAACAATTTCTTGTGTCCAAAACAATCAATAACATGATATAACAAATATAATAAAATAGCAGACAATTTATGATTTGTTGGCATGCTACCAGAGTGCTAGCAGAGTACCAATATGTAATTCTACTCATAAAATGAACGGTGCGGCGCGGCGCACCGTGTTCCGAGTTTCCGACTACTTACAAACCAATCATTTTAAATTAGTGAGAGGCATACCGTAGTCGTGCAAACCTATATTTATGTACTTGTTACATAAATGTTACTACCAGTATCAGATATTTTAAAGAAATCATTTTTAAGATACGAATATATTGATTTAGTAATATACTTGTAAGGTCGCTTACACTGCAACCGACTACATGCGATACCGATTCTTTGATATATGTGTGTTAAGGGGTTATATACAGTTAGAATTTTCAAAAAAAAAAAAAAAATTAATTTAATTTTCGTAATGTACATATACTTAATTACACACACAGAAAATTTCAAGTCAATCCGGCAATTATTTTCAAAGTTATTTAAGTTGAGAAAGAAATTTTTTTACTCTATGAAAACTGTGTTTTTAAAATCGGTGACTACGATCTCAACACAAGCTTCTTAAGTATATTTTTTAGTAATTAATCGAAAGTGGTTTTAGTAATTAATCGAACAATTCAAGGCCAAAATCGTTTTCCTTTTAAAAAAGACGCCATTTTGTCAAAAAAAATTCGATTCGATGGATTACTAGATTATACATTACTTTAACGAAATCCGTTTAGTTTTTTCATTTTAGATGATTTAGTCCAGAGATATCGTGGTCACCGTAAGATGCCTTTTTTGAGAGGAGCTCCGAGGGATCAGCTACAGCAGCTTAAAAATTATTATTTTTACAAATATAAAAATGTTAAAATACAAGTTACTATAATATGTGTACAAATTTTTACATTAATTTATTTAAAAGTCTTCTCAGGGAAAATTCTTAAAAAATCGGTTTTTTGACTTTTTAATATCTTCAATAATATTGCGACTATTTAAAGAAATCCCATTTGAGATTCTGATAGTTCACTTTAACAATACATGTAATATACATTTATAATGGATAATTGTACGTAATATTTAATCTGAAATTTGTCTTATTTTAAGTATTACAGCATCGAATAATTTGAATAAATAAAATACGAATTAATAAGTCAGAGAGCATTGTAAAGAACATCAAATGGTTTACGTGATCTCCTTAAGATGTTTTGTGAGTATAATAAGTCACAAAACATTGCATATTAGGTAAAATCGTTTTCATAACCAACAGCATTTTTTGTGTTATATAAACCTTAAAAAATTGAACACGCCCCAAAATGTCTTAGTATTTGGTCAGAGCCGAAGTAGGAGTCGAATATTCTTTTACTCCGCAGCCTTGCTTGCAACATCGATTTTTTGATGCAGTTAAATATAAACATTTTCTCATGATAAAATATGTTAATGCGACTACATCCTACTGAAAAAGTCGAATGTCGTAAGTAGTCGGTTCCAATGTGAGAGAGCCCTAAAAATTCATTGATTTTATACAATGCGGGACAATAATATATGAGTAACAACTTAATATATATTTTTAATTCCTGTTCTGATGATGATCAAGGCAGGATAATGATGAATGTTGAAAGATGTATTATTTGTATAAAAGTTCAAAGTAGTATCCGAGCAGTAAATATAAATACGTTGTACATTTAGTACAGACGCAGGGTTTTCATTGTAGCGGAATGTACACCGCACCGATAGATACTATTTGGTTCTCCAAATAGCTTAAACATTTTATATGGGTAATATAAAAGGTCAGACAGGGTCAAACTATTATTATTTTTGAAATGTGGCAAATTGTATAAAAAAGGTAAAAGTTTCGTTGATATGTTTGTGTTTTATTTTCAGTATTCGAACGAAGGAACACTGTGATATTGTTTTCGGTTTTATTCGTATTTGTATTCGTACTCGTACGAGTACGTAACAAACAAGGTTATTCTCTTTATGGGCTAATATTTTTTCAATGGAACATAAATGTGTCTAGTATTATTATTCGGAAGATTTGGTCCTCAACTGTATCGTAGACCATTTGCCAATGTGTTTAACAGAATATGCGATGTCCAATAGGGACATTTCTAATTTCATTCGAAGTTGGACGCGTCATTGAATAATTTAACACCCTGTATTCTATGACAGCACACTTTTCATAATCGGACTCCCTTCCTCCCTTCCTCAGTTTCTAATTCGTATTGCTTGACTTAAGACCCATTCAATATCAAGTAAATTTTAAATTCAATATTTTAAATCCGAAAGTGAATAATTCCTTTGCACAACTAAATCAGATCGTTCTGATCGGTTTGGTGAGCGTTACATTTAATTAAGTAAGATTAAATGAAGCTGTATTTGATGTACCACTCTGTCCCCTCACTCACACCTTCCCCCGTCCATCTCCTACCTTCTTTAAGTCATCCAGCCCTTCCTTTTAAGTGGATTGAAGTTAACCGCAAACTGAGTTAAAAGCAACGACTTTAATTAGTTTTTGTAACCTTTTCCGCAAAAAGAAAATATATACATACACACACACAACTAAAATACGTACCTTTATTATAAATTCTTATTCTCCTAAAAAGTCTATTGTTATACGTACTAAAGTTTCGGTTGTTGGTTGTTGCTCAAAAAGTATAAAATAAAAATTGTGTTATAAAAATGTCGCTTGTTCAATGTTCACCGTTCACCGTTCTCCATAGACTTTATGTCTGTGTGTATGTCGGGCGCGGGTGCGGGTGCGGCATGTTGCGTTACGTTGCTATAGTATGAGTCATACACGCATTTTTTATAAAACTCTTTTGCCTACGCACAGCTGAATATTTCCAGCACATGAAGCACTTGTAGCGATCGTAGGCGGCTCATGACTTCATGAGAGGCTGAGATAAAACTAGTCGATTCGCGAAAAAATCAGCAGAAGCTTTAAAATTATTGTTTGTGAACATGTAGCAAGCTTGCTTTAAATAGATCCAGTAGTGAAAGTGAACATTTTCTTAGACTTATACCGGTTTCACACCAGAGAGACAGTTTTGAAAACAGTTTTGTAGTCAAAAAACAAAACAAAAACATTTTTTCGAAAACAGACTGTTTACACTGAACAGTCTGATTATGTTTTTAGAGTTTTCCTGTGGGTCCTGTAAAAATTATAAACATGATAAACAACAACTGACAAGCTTGAATGTTCACAAAAAACAAAACTTCGTGTTCAAACCAAGCAGACTAAAAAACAACAGGGGATGACAAGATGTATTTTATTTATTAAAACAGCAACAAAAGACAAAAATGTTTTAAGAACTGTCTCTTTGGTGTAAACATTGGTGTTTTCGTTCGGAAAAATAGTTTTTGTCCGAGTTTTGTTGTTTTGCTTCTCTGTTTGTCTATCGCCTCATATGAAGGGTCAACAAGGTACACAGTCAATTCAATCACGCGGAATGCACTATATCGACGAATCGACAAACTGCACCACTTTTTACATTTTTGCTTACCTCCTTTATAAATATTAATGAAAGGACAAACCTTAGGGATGAAGAAGTGTTGTATTTATTTATCTAATGTTTATACCGATTAGGCATTACATCTTTTTACATTTGATCTTGCACTTTTTGATCTTAAAATTTTTTCTTGCGCCTCTTCCTTCTCCTTCTCGTTCCTGCTTCTCTATACCGTCGATATCTATCTCCTCCCTTCCCTGTCTCCACTCAACAATTCCTCTACCTTCCTTCCACTATCTATCCTAAATTCGCATAACTTTCTCATATATTCTAATATATCCTTCCCCTTACATATTCTACAGGCTCTCCCCTCCTTTTCTTTCCAATGCCTATATCTCTTATTTCCTATTCTAATTCTCGCTTTTCTTCTTGTATACTTAGTGCATTTCTCATTTATGTATACAGGTAACTCTCTCTCCCAGATTTTTTTTGTAAAAAACATATTTTGTGAAAATGCATTACACAGTCTAGGTATACTAATTAGTCTTGATAGTAGTAGTTAGAAGTGCATCTATGTTCCATGTTGAAAAATGTTATTGCAGAAGTAAACAGTACCATAGGACACTTTAATGCCGGTTTGACTCCAGAGACAAAACAATAAAAGTTTTGTAAAAACTGAACAGTTCTTAAAACATTTTTGTCTTTAAAAACTGTTTTAGTAAACAAAACACATTCCCATATGGAGTTCAATGTGAACAGTCGGTTTTCGAAAAGTAGAACTGTTTTAAAATAAATCAAAACATAGTTATATTGCATTATACCGTAAATATATGTAACCGGCATTATATTGTAAATTTCAGAAACATAAGACAACGAAATTTTACTCTCAGTTTGGTAAAATATAAACAGAGTAAATGTTACCCTTTTAGTTTCAATTATTCTAATAGCACTAATCTAAAACACGCGCGAATTTGTTCCCACATCCTGCATACAGTATCCAGTATCCAGTATCCAGTATCCAGCATCCGGTACGTCTCAGGCGTACCTGTCTCATCTACGAATGGAACGCTAACAAGTAATGGCAACGAGAGACAACCGCAATCCCCACAATGCAAATCACAATTATACTCGCACAAGACTATTTCGAATGTAATGTAGTATCACCGACAACGACGTAAATATTTCATTCTAAAAATGTAAGCATTCTTATTGGACCTAATTTACAAACATAATTTACATTTTAAAATAATTAAAAAATGGAATTGGATTTGTCTTTGTATTTGAAAACATCAAACGTTGGACCCTTCAGAAATAGGGAGGCATGTCCCTAATATTATAGCAAATGCATAAACTTTCATAACACATGAACAAACAGAGGCGACGAGACAAATTACAAATATTAAGCAAATAAAACTTGGTTAGCCTACATTTTAGCGGTACTAAACGCTGTTTAGCATCTGCAAGTATCGCGCTCTTTATATTGTAGTTGTAAGACACAAGTAATTGAAATAAATGACCTTTCGACTTCCAGAGCGCGCACATGGTTTATTCGTTTTGGACATTTTCAGTAGCATTCCACATAATGCCTCGTACAGATTGGTGCGACATCCAACATTTATATATTTTTATTCATAAGTTGACATTATTTAGACGAGATTATTTAGATGAGTGTATTAAATGTGTTTGTGTGCTATTAACGTATAGACAAGTGCGACACTAATAAAACCAATTTTTTAAAGGTAGTATTTTTATAGAAAAAAATGTTTCAAAGCTAAATCGGAACATCTAAAGAAATTACGGTTTTGAATGTGATCTCGAACAAAAGGGTCGAGTACCTTCTCAGTCTTCAGTATAATCGCATTGTGCGTTGACGTTTTTTTAGTTGTGTTTAGTAAATAAATAAAAATAATTGAAAATGGTGACCAGAACCATAGACATTGAACGAGTTAGTCTGAAGATATATAAAATTTACAAATTCGCACTGGATAAAATGGAATAATAATATATAATGGTTTTTAGTAAAGGTCAAATTTAGATTCAATTAAATTTTATTTTCAACTCAACCCACTAAACATAAAATACGAATGTTACATTACATTTATATAATATCTTTTCTTAAGCAGAACCTAGTAATATTTAATCTAAAAGTAGTCTTATTTTAAGTATTACAGTGTCGAATAAATGATTTGAATAAATAAAATACGAATAAATAGGCCCGAGAGCAATATAAAGAACATAAAATTGTTTACGTGATCTCCTTAAGAAGTTTTGTGAGTATGCTAATGCACAAAAGGATAGATTTACTTCTCAAAAAGTACTAAATGAATAAAAATAATTGAAAATGATGATTAAATGGACAAATGAAATAGACCAGAACAATAGACATTGAACAAGTATTGTAAATCATTTTTTTCTAAAGCAGGTTGATTATGAAAGGTTCGACATATTAAGTTGCATGTTTCACTAGTGTGGACGTGTTGCACAACTTCTTACAACAAATGTTGGATGTCGCATGTTCAAGTCGCACGTATGTGTACGGTACTTTACATTCTTTAAAGTAAGATAATTAATTAAATAATTTTATTTAATTCGCAAATCCATACACTCGTTAGTCGACTGCAGGAGTGCAGGTGCATTTACGTATTTATATAAAATCTTCGTATATCATAATAATCTAATTTCTATCTAATGCCAACATGCAAAATCGGTTTTTACACGGTATGTACGACCGTAGAGGGTAGAGGGTAGAGGGTAGTGGGTAGTGTATTTGTATATTGGACGAGTATTTTCCTCTTTCTTTTGAGAAAATGTAGATGTAGATTGTAGAATGAAACAGTAGTCAGCAGGATACAAAGAGAACTAGAACCAGTGCCAGGACATGCGCGGGTTAAGGGGAGCAGTAAGGTGGCGGTATGGGAAGGGTAAGGGGGGTTGTTGTATTACGGCAAACCACTTCAGACCTCTATTGTGATTTTGAGTGACACTTTTTGTTAGACTCAAGTGTGGCATGCATGATATGAGTATGTAGCTACGAGTAGCGTTTCATGATGAGACGTAATAAAATTATGGCAATACGGAATTTACGTGGATGCTACAAATATTATAATACGAGTATATGGTCTCAACCATAAGTTAGTGAGAAGGTTCTGGTGTAGCTTGACTAATATTGCGCGGCAAATCGACAAGAATTATCATTCTATTTTTTAAAATTACTAGAGTTTACCCGCGTCGCAAGCGACGTCTGTCTTTTGGGTGTGTATTGAATATCATTTCATTTAAAATCTTAATTCCATTTTTAAATTGAAATATTTAACTCGTTCTATATTAATTTTACATATAATAACAAATAAGTCTTCATATAAACTGTTTTAAAAAATTTATCTTTTCAAAAAAATATTTTCAATTTATTCATTATTTGACCAACTTTTTCTTCAAAATTTGTGACTTTTTTTTTCGATTTGTAAATGACGTACCAAAGTTAGCTCATATACAAAATTTCAACTTTCTAGCATAATTTTTACCCTCGGTAAAAACCGCTCCTATGCCCCCAAATACAATTTTGAAAATTAGAATTTTTTTTAATATGATATTCAATTATTACACAATCCAAAATTTGAACTTTTTCCAAAATTTCCTACCAGCCCTCTAATTTTCTCAGCGACCCTTTTATAAAATTTTGAATTTCTAAATTTTGAAATATGTTCACATTTAATAGCGTAAGACACATGCAAATTTTCACCTTTTTATCTTTTATGAATGAAAAGTTATACAGCAAAAATGTGGCTTCTTTTTTTTCAGTTTTTTCAAAATCACGGGTTTCCAGAAAATCTGGGGACACCAAGAGTCTTAGAGTTTTTCTCTCTACGAAATAAGAAATTTTCAAACACATCACTGGAACCGTTTTCGAGCTACCATACAAAATTCAGTACCAAACATTATATTTTTTAAGATTATGTATAATAATGGCTGAATTCATATAAATCTGCATTATATTTTCTGAGTTTAGTTGCTATCAAATTAAATTGATTGTACATACATAATCGTAAAGTTGTTAAACAACAGTGCAGTACACATATATGAGGCTACAACACCATAAATACTGCCAAAATAGTAGTAGGTCGTCCGTAATAGGACGTTCCCAGTAAACATTTTGGAATCACTTGACATCAAATTGAAGTAGCATATAATTTTTTTGTCATAAAAGAGTTTACTTACAGTTTAGTTTCTCACTGTAGTTCATATGAAATGTCTATTTTATCGGCTACAAATGACGAAACCACTCTACATGTCTGAATACAAATGAAGATAAAGTTGATGCGAACTATATTTGAAGTGCAATAGTGATAGAAACGTCACATAATAGGACACTTCATCAAATTGTTTGCTGTGCCAAATAAATTAAGTTTAAAAAAAAATATACCGACTTTATGACGTCAAAAGCAGTGGACGGTAGAACGAGATTCAAACTACTCTGTACTAGGGTGAAACGGTATCTTAATCCCTGTACGTTCATTACTGCAAGTATTTAACAAGATTTTTATTTCATATCTAATTTTCTAATGAACTTTAAGTAGATATCTAGTGGTACACAGGATACAGGACATAGGGCACATCAGCTGTTATGAACGTTAATGTGGGCTACATCTAAAATTTTATTTTGAAATATAACTCTCTAGAGGAATACTAATGATCATACCCGAGTATGCTTTTACGACTTACCTCTTTCCTGGTTCACACTCGTATCACTATGAAAAACTACTGCATGGTATATTAAAAGACATACGTAACTATATATGTACATATATATTGTAATTAAATTAGTAGGAACGTATGTCTAACATGTATACAGTAAACAGTAACATTGTAGAATGTAGATGACGGCATAGGTGAACTAGATTAGTAATAATTAGATGCGGTATATTAATTTACAGCACTAGTCATTTTAACACTTATTTTGTGTATCATATTCATTTAAATCGAATTATACAAAGTACGATGTATGTACGCTGGCGTCGTCTAATTAAGCTGGCAAGGTTGACTTAATTGTACGCGTACTCGTACGAATAAATACGTGGCATAATTATTTCATTAATAGATAGTAATTAGTTTTCTAAGCAACTTAAAATTTATCGAACATCATCCTATTTCCTTTTAACTTTTTCAGATAGAAAAATTAGATATTTTGTGTTCAAAAATTTGGCATGTAGGTTCAAATTAGAATGCGATAGTAATAAAACATAACGTTTTGTATAAAGGGCTTACGATGTATTCTTATCTGACATAGCGCTTAACGAAACAACCTTAAATAACATAATTTTCACACAACTTCAGTTTAATAAAATTTAATCTTAAATTTTACTCTTTCATTGTTTGCTTAAGGAAGGGATAAGGTCAAAACGATAAAAAAAACATATTCGATAATGTTTTTTGACGACATAGTTAATATATAATTATTTCTATAATTTTTACATGATAAAATAATATTTTAAGAATACTTTGTGAAATTGTCATAAATAAATATCAAGAAAGGAGGCATTGACAGCGAATATACGGAGACGTCACAATAAGAAGTAACAATGCGATGCCACACATAACTCATCACTAGATTTTCTGAAATCGAAAAACCAAAATGATTTCATTAGTTGATAAGTTTCTGCAGGTAACCTTTTCGAGTTTTTTTCTTTTTATTAATTTTTCAACTTTTTACAGCACTTAGAAAAAAAAATACCGATTTTTCATGAAAAAAAAAAACAGAAACTATGTTATATAACATACGTTAAAATTAAAAATTAAACTCAACAGAGTTACCTCGGCATTTATGTAAAGAAAGAGTGTGTAAAATTTGAAAATGATCGGTCTAGTAGATTTTTAGTTAGAGAGGGCACCGACTCTGAAAAGCATTTAAAAGTTTCAAAGAATGACGAAACCTGGTCTGTAGAGGTGAAGATTTAAAACTCTATATCAGACAGTTTTACTCCAATCGACTTCAAACTTTCACACAAGAAACTTAATATGTTGTATATTAATATAAATAAATATAAGAAATTCCCCTCACTCCTTACCCTTAATTGAGGAAGCTCTAAGCGAAGTTTTACTGAAGCAGTAATATCTCTCACGTTGGAATCGTATGCGCGCCTATCATTGTCACGTGACTATGCCTGTCTTTTTCTAATCTTCTAAGGGGCTTTAAATCTCATGGAAATTACCTTCTTTTTACAATTTTTTTTAATATATTTTTTACTGCATATGACGTCAAAACACTTCTGCCCCTCCTTGTTACAATTTATGAAAGGCCCCTAAATAACAAATATTCACGCGTCAATGATGCATACGCTTCCAATGTCAGATCAGACTAAGTCATCACCTAATTCTAAGTCGAAACAGACACGTTCCCTTCGACGAAACAAAGGTCTAGTGGCTGTGGATGATCCTGGGGTAGTTCTTTGAGTCGACCGCAATCTATAAAAGTTCTGAATACTACACTTGTCTTTACTTGTATCAGTTACAAAAGAATAACACGACAAGGATAATACGAGAATTAATATTCATTAGATTTTGTAACATCATTTTTATGAAGATTATCTTAACAAAACTTTTTAAATAAAAAATAAAATAAAGAAAATTATTTTATAATTAATTTTTTTTACTGTGATTAAAATTAGTTTGAGCAAGGACACAGAGAGGGGTGCAGGATGAAACCGAGCGAAAATAATTTTACGTTTCAGTAAAGAAAGTTATCCCTGTATATTAATAGAGCTTTTAGATCAGGAAAACGCTCCAGGCGTAACATGGAAATTCTTCTTTGGCTTAAAAAATAACCTCTTCAATTACCATGATTTGAAATACGCGTACATCTCGCTTAGAGGTCTGGTCTTGTGCGGGGACACGGGGCGCGGGTTGAGACGAGTACAGTGTATACACATACGCCGCCAGTTAAACCTACGTCTTATTATTAATCCGAGGCTCAAACAAATATTATTGTTGATTCGGCGAAATCTGAAATCTTTTACTGGTGATTTTATGCTAAATAGATTGTTTGGTTCCGTGGGATTTCCATAAATATATTACGAAGATAAGAAATTGTTCTCAATCTCTAAGGAGAGCTTTCCGATCGTGTTTGGCGTAGGCGTCGGCATCGGCATCGGCTGTGGTGTCAGGCGTCGGACACGTTTGGAATTTAAAGCCAACTGAAGCACATAACAACACCAAAATCTATTCAATCACATTCCATTAACACGAGTACATATGCAAAATTCATAAATTCGAGGTCATTTATTACGTCCTACGCAGGGGGGGGGGGGTTAAGGAGTATCCATAAAGTGTGACAAGGAGGGAGGCATAAGTTTCGTGACTTCACATGTAATAGAAATTTCGACATCCAAAAAAAAGTAAAAGACCTAAAAATATTTCGAATTGAATGGGTCACACAGTGTGAGACAAGACGTGACAAGTGCAGAGAGAGAGAAAGGAGGAGGTAAAAACCAAGAAATTTTCGGGATGATAAATTTTTTATTGGAGATTTTTTCTTGATCTACAGACTTTTTCTTTGTCGCATGGTACCTTGATATGTGTACTACACCACTACCTGCTATTACAGCTTCTGGACCTGACCCGAATCCGTCGGGTATTATCAATAATTCCGAACCCGTAATAAGTCCGGGTCCGAGTGCCTTTGCTGGTGTAAATGCAAAATTAAATAAAACCCAATGCGCTCCAATTTTTTGAATATTTATATATATATATATATATATATATATATATATATATATATATATATATATATAAATATATATATATATATATATATATATATATATATATATATTTATATATATATATATATATATATATATATATATATATATCTTACTATTATAATGTTCGTAATGTTCCAATTTAACATGGAAAACTCATAAGAACTCATAGATATTTATATATATATTTATATATATATATATATTTCCGGTAACAAAATAGTATATGGTATCTTCTAAACGGCCTACAAAGTTTTCTAAATTTTGATATTATGTAAAGGACGAATTTCTAGGACTTTCTACGTCCCTAAATTTTTCCCTGAATTTCCTGGAAACCCGTAATTTTGGAAAAACTGGAAAATTTGAAAAAATACTTTTGCAAATATCTGACGAACTAGAAAAGATAGAAACCTGAAATTTGGTGTGTGTATTGAGATCATAATTGTGCACATTTGCCAATAGTTGGACATTCGAAATTTGAGTTCAGTAGCGGCGCGAATTTCCGGGGGCAATGTTAGAATAGAGTTAGGACGTTCAAATTTAATATGTAGGCTCGCTGTAGACAGTTATTATTGAAAAAAAAAACAGCCCCAAATTTTCAGTGGCGGCGGGAGTTGAGACAGTAAAAGCCAGAAATATTGAAAAAGTAGTATTAAAACTTAGGGTATGTATTGAGACACAAATTGCGCATCTTTGCCAATAATTGGATTACCAAAATTTTAATTCAGTAGCGGCGTGATTTTTTGGGGGAAATGTTGCAACAGAGCTAGAACGTTGATATTTAGAACGTGGGCCCTATATAGAGTGTCATTAAAGACAAACTATAGAAAACTGCAACTTTCCAGAGGCGGCGGGCGCTGGGAGCCAAAAACCAGAAATATGAAATATATAGAGATGAAAAGTTATAGTTTAGAATATATGTTCTCAGATACAAATAAAATAGATTCCGGTGTTAAAATTTGACAAACTTGTTCAGTAGCGCCGGTATGTGGGGGTACTAATGCTAAAATATAAATACAAAGCTGAAATTTAGTATTCAGATATAGATTGACATATTTATTACGAAAATATAAAAAAAAGTACATTTTCTTAAGTGCAACATCAGAGCGGGGGGTGATAAACCGAGTATAAGAACAATATAGAGGTACAACGATGATATTTTGCATGTAGAATATTAAATAGAAGCTAAATAGTTCTCTATAAGTCAGATATTCAAACTACATTCAGTAGTAGAATTGGATTGATTTTTGGTGCGTTTGTTGTGCTGTGAAATCGAACAGGAGTGAGAGGTATAGGGGGGAAATAGTTAACAGCCCCAAATATCAAAAAATAGAAAAAGTGAAAAAATAGAAACTATGCATGTGCATATTTGCGAAAATACATTTAACCTTAGTAGCGGCGTGAAATTGGGGAAGTGAGTGCGGGAAAAAGCTTTGATAAAGAACTCAATTTTGAAATTTCGATCATTTATAAAAGTAGGGGTAGATAAAGGTAGAGAGAGTTGTTACGAGCAAAATAGATTGCTATGCCTAAAATTTGACAATTTTATTTCAGGAGCAGGGATTAATGGGGAGACTAATATTACAACGTAAATATAAAATACGAAATATAGAATGTAAGATTACAGTACAGTTTTAATCATGTAAATGAATTGCTGTAATATCGAATTGGTAGTGCCTCATTGGAGGAGAGTGTGGCGCTGGGGTACAGTACTAAGTAACGGTGGTGTTAGAAGTAGTGGCGATAGATTATAATGGCTCTGGGAGGTAACCGTGTTGCAGAATATGTGCTGAAAGTGTGGGTGGCGGGGTAAGGGGATTAAATCGAAAGTGCAATAACGGGAAGGAAAATGCCTAGAGATGAGATTATTAGGAGCGAACTGCTAGGCTTTCTTAAAAACATAAATGAATTGATGTAATTAGTAGGTTTACATTTAAATTAGTGAAAATGTTATCAAAGATTTATCTTATCGAATAATTATTAAAAAATAATGTACTTCTAAGGATGAAATTTAGTATGCAGGTTGCCAGTAAAGTATTAATTTTGAAAACTAATTGTTAAGAGATTAGTACGCAGGGGGTGGAAGCGCAGGATTATTTAATAATTGCGCTAAAGGGGGGGATAGAAAAGTGCCCTAATGAGCGATGATGTTCAGGTGGGCTGTAGTGTTGCAAGTGGGCGCATTGTGGCAAAGGTGCAAATGAATACAATTAAAAGTGCGAGAACGATACAGAGCATGGAGCCAAGAAGTGATTGGTGTTTAGGGGCGGGGCAGTGGACATTGTTCAATACTGTGCTTCATTATGGTGAATGATAATTTTACGCAGCGGGGGCGCTGTGAAAGTACTCTAAGGACCGACGATGCTCAGGGAATGCAGAGTGCTAAAAGTAGGAGGCGCTCCATGGCGGAAGTTTAGAGGAATCAAATTAAAAGTTCGGAAACGTAAGAGAGCATGGAGCCAAAAGGTGACGATTGGGGCTTATAGGCGTGGGCACTGGAGACTGGTCAATACAGTGCTTTATTACTGTAAATAAAGGAATTATAATAAAATAAGGAAATATAAATTTAAAAAATGACATATTTTAGCGAAAATTACTTAAAAATAATATTTTGCATTATTTTCAATTTATCACATAACTTTTATTTATTCACAAATAATAAATACACGTCGCTTTGCGACGGGGCAAAGCGCTATTTTTTGCTGTATTACTTTTAATTCGTAAAAGATAAAAAGTTGAAATTCTGCATGTGTATTAAGGTATTAAATGCTGACATTTCTCAAAAATTAGAAATTCAAAAATTGAAAAAGGGGGGGTTGAAGAAATTCGGGGGCCCGGTGGGGAACTTTGGAGAAAGTTCATATTCTGGATTCTAGAATAATTAAGTATATCATTAATAAAAAAAAAATTAAAATTTCAAAATTTTATTTGGGGGCACGGTGGGCAGTATTTTCCGAAAGTAAAAATTGTGCTAGAAAGTTGAAATTTTGTATATAGATTAACCTTGGTAACTTATTTACTAATCGAAAAAAAATCCCAAATTTTGAAAAAAAGTTGGTCAAAAAACGCATAAATTGAAAATATTTTTTATTTTAATATAAAATAAAAAATTATTTGTTATTATACGTAAAATTAATATATGACGAGTTTATTTATTATTTCAATTTAAAAATGGAATTAAATTTTGACATGAAATTCAAGCCACACACAAAAAACAAACGCTTGCGACGGGGGTAAAAGCTAGTTTGTTTATATTTAAACAAAAACTAATCGCAAATCTAAAGCAATTAGTTTGTAGTTCATTGAGCTTCAGATTGTTAATAACAATTTATTTAATTGAAAGCTTTTAATTCTTTAATTATAAACAAATAAAGCAGGTAATATAATTTATTTAATAATTGGTTATACTATATAAAAGAAAATATTATTAATAAGAGTCATGAAATAGGAATTAAAATATTTTTAAATAAAATTTCGAGAAAAGCCTATAATAAAACAAAATTTTAAAAATTATTTAACCTAAAAAATATAATTAATATTTTTATCTTAGTAATTTTATTATTATCAATTATTGATTTTTTTCTATTTTGTTTATTGTACAAGATATGAGGCCTCCTAAAAGAAGGTGCACACTTAAAAATAGAAACGCAGATGAAGAAAATGAAGATTGCTTGAATATTTCTCCAATTGTCAATCGAAGAAAACGTCGAAATGTCGAAAATAAGCCTGGTCCCAGCATCGGTGGTGCAATTGCACCTAACAGCGAAATGCCAATCATTATTGTTGATGTTCGTAGTTTGACTACAACTCGCTCTAATCAGCTCCAGCTGAATACATCTGATACCAATATGCCTGATGCTAATCCACCTGTTGGAGCACTGGAAGGAATCGAGGAAAATCAAGAAGCAACTTCAAAGGTAATATAGATTTTGTAACTACCCGAGTCGAAATTTTAGACCTATCCTGATCCTAAAATGGATCGTTGCCCCTCTTTTCATCCTGAAAACAGTAAAGTGAACCTCGTCTCATCCTAAATGTTATTGTATGACCCTCGCTTGATCCTAAATGAAATCATAATTCTCGTCTTATTCTAAGTCTGACTGTGTGAACCTCATTTAAACCTAAGATGGACAAAAAGTTGGACCAGTTATAAATGGTACTTTTAAGAAACTGGTTATTGTTTTTATATTTTCTACATTAAATGGCAAGTGACGTTATAACAACGCTAACACTGGATTGTATCAATGCACAAAGTTACTTTTGTTAAGACTACTTTGAGGCCCAAGCATCTGCCGCCAAAAAAATAGTCAGTAAAGTAAAAGTGAGTAAGTTCATATTTTTCTGTTAATGGGAAACATATATTTACTAAACGTAAGATCTAAGACTAATGAACAAAAAGTCACCAGTTATCGATAGAAAACTAACTATTTAAATGTATACTCAAACCAATATAGAATTTAGAGTTACAACCTTGAGATACATCAGCTAACTCAAACATTGAGATCTTACTAAGATTTCAATATAAATCATTATGCATGATTGTAGATGCACTTTTACACCTATCCTAATCCTAAAATGGATCTTTGCCACTAGGGCAGAATAGGTTTATATGAGGTTTTGAATATCAACCTAATTTGAGCCTGAACATCTTAACTTTTCCCTACCACATGTAGGCCCAAAGGATGAGCAAAAATTCTATGTATAAGATTCTCCTTTCTACCTTTTAACCAATTTTCGACAATTAACTATGCTTGGTATTTAACAAAAGTGGAATGAAATACCCAATTTTAATGTTTTAATCTCTTTAATGTTTAACTGAAAATACAATTTGATGTAAGTTAACCAATATGTTTTTTTCTTTCAGAGAAATGATGATTATAGTTATGCCATAAATGAAAACAACGGTCAATCAGGTCCAAATGATAACAACACTATGGAAGACTATATAAAACTAGGAGCAATCTCAATATTCAAGAGAACGCGTGGTGTTTACATAAGAGATGAAGTTACATTCTTTAGGGCTATGGATAATTACTTCTCCGCAATAGGGAAAGATGATCTTGAAATTCGTCACAACCCATTTCTTTCTATATCCCAAAAATTTTCAATGAATGTTTTTAACATATTGAATACTTTTAATTTAAATCCATCTTGTAGATTCAATTTAGATTATAATGTTACTAATTATGATCCGGAAACAAAGAAAATGGTTTGTTAAATGGAAAAATTTAGCAAATATACACTGTTACATGTCAATCAGAAAGGCCTGCCTGAGACATGTAACGGTCATTACTCTGTTTTCTAAAATTTAATTTATCAATTTTAGACTGTTCTCACGAATGGTGCGAAGTGCAGCATCAATCAAATGTTACCACATTATGTTACAACAGCACCTCAATTTGTTACAACTTTCTTGAGTGAATGTATCTTAGATTTCCGGAAGTTACCTTCTTGCTGCGCTTTGCAAACAGTTTTTGACTATGTACTGGTAAGATACATTTTATAGAAAAATGTTATTCTGAAGTTTTTATCTTCATAAAAAGGATTTTGAAAATATTGTTGCAGGATCTACCACATGAAGAATACATAAGAAATAAACATACCTTACAGACCGTGTGTGATATATTTGACGTGGTCATCAGGGATTGTCCACCAAACTCTAAGAAGATGAACAAATACTACAAAATGTTGTTATTAATGCCTCTAACTATAGATGTAAAGTTGGGTATGGTCAACATTATTTGCACCTCGATAATTCGAACATATTTTAACTATACTGCAAGAATAAAGGGAGCAGTACAAGGTGGTTACAGAATTTTTAGTTCTTATCATGCCGTCCGTATACGGGAGAGCAACGCGCTTTTTGTGTGCGCACGTCTATTTCGATTTTACTATCGATTGCTGAATATTGGTGAGGCGTCAAACATTATTCCATACAATTTTTTCATTGAGGTTACCTTAAGGTGAAACGATACTTGGCCATTGTTTCTAGCGAAATATAGATGACGATACCATACAGCAGGTTAAATATTATCAAAAAGAATCATGTTTTTTTTATGTTTAAATCGTTTTATGTAAGTAACTATAAACGCGAATCAAAATCTAAACCTGCAATTAGTTAGATGAATAACGTATCTACATTTTAAGCTTTCTTCCAATAACTTTTAATGAGTTGGAACCGCAAAAATAGGTTTTGCCCAATTTTTCTATGACTGGTAACATTTTCTAAGGGTTTGTCATAAATAACCTTTATTATGGTTCTCAAACTTACGCTTAAGACTTAACAATATATAGAGTAAAAAAATACTTAGTATAAAAATACTTAAAATAGTTACTTACATAAAACGATTTAAACATAAAAAAAACATGTTTTTTTTTGATAATATTTAACCTGCTGTATGGTATCGCCATCTATATTTCGCGAGAAAAAATGGCAAAGTATCGTCTCACCTTAATTCAAATGTGTACGATCATGCAAACATTCCAGACAAATTCTTTTAACAATTTATTTGCGAATTAATTCTTACTATGTACCCTTAACACAATTCACATGTGAAGGTAGTACTTTGTTAATACCCGTCCACTCTCCCCTCCTTTCGAATTATCGAGGTAATATAGATGATTTATTTTACATATTAGTATACATAAAGAAATAATGTGTTCCTCAAATGATATGGTTTGCAGAAAAAGAAATTGTGGCCAATCGTAAATTGGGAATATTTTATTTTCTGATTAAAAGTTTAAAGAATGAATTCGGAGGTGGTAGATCAGGGGGCCCCATAACAAGAACGACACTTGAACTGAATGAGAATACTCTTCCATACAAATTAGAAAATACCATCAAAATAAGAATTCGCAAATTTGAAGCTCTTAACCAAAAAGCAAGAATCCACCGACTATTTATCTTATTAGAAATAATCGTTAAGTTGCTTCAAAATGATTTGGTTCTTTTTATGCATAAGTAAGAATTTATTACGTAAAAATAGAATAAGTGCAAATAGCTGTATGTTAAACATATTCTACGTATTACAGACACATGGGGAAATATATGAACGTGCTTTACACGGAGTATCAGCCATTAATTTGTGAGCTAATTTGGTTCAAAGCAGAAATAGATAATAATGTTGGTGGGAAAGTAAACACGGCCGTCAGAACGATTATTGAACTATTTGCCAAAGTTATTAGATTGGATTTTAGTCGTGAATATGAAGTGATACTAGGTGTAAGTCAATACATATTACATAATCATAGTAGCACGCAACATGTAACGATTTACCAGACAGTTTTGCCGGAACAGTTTAACTTTACGGCAAAAACTGTCAAGAGAAATCTGAAAAGATATTTACATCCAAGACAATTGTAGATTATTGTTTTCTATTGTTAATTTTCTTATAAGTTAAATATTTTATTAAGGGTTCTTTTAAATATCTATTTTTAGAAACTGTTGTCCGTTATTGCTCATGGTGTAACTCTTTATGAGGAAAACCCTCACCAGCTTTACCCATTTGCAACTATTCTATCGAAAAATCTATTTGCGGAAATTGCAAACACTCTAAATGGTAAGTCAACAAAGTCATAAGTAATAACACGTTTTAGCTTGTGAAAAGTTAAGCAATATAAATGATATTACAAATATATTATTTATATTAAAGAGAAATGATAATTAATGTGAAATAACTCCGGTACTATTACATTTAGGTATTGTTCTAGTTTTAGTTGACATCAATACGAGTTTAACAATGTCTAAACTAACTCTCTAAGACGTCGTGTTGCCAAGTTATAGTGATTATAATTCTTTGCAAAGTTTGGTTTTCGTCATTGCATGATACTTTTATAAAAAGAAAAATATCTCTGGCACAATGATAGATAACGAGTTCAAATTCATTTTATAATTCATTAAAAAAAGCATAAAAAGCGATACTAAATATTACTAGAGCATGTTTTATATAATGCGTAATGTCAAACATCACACGCGTCTCTAGTTAGTCTCTTTTAAGATGTCGTAGTGAAATATTTCATTGCCAGTTGTTTGGTTACTGAATAGCGTCTATCATAGCGTCATAAGTAATGATCATTATATCCTTTAGACGTCTACAAATGTCAGCTTTGTCATCACTCGCTAACCAAGTCATCAGTTTAAAATTAAAAAAGTTGTAAACATCATTTTTAAAGAATCCAATTGTGCGTTAAATTAACCTGTATAATTCTATATATATATATATATATATATATATATATATATATATATATATATATATATATATATATATAATTAATACCTGTATATGAATTTGTTAGATTTAGAATATTAATAAATTTGTTGCTCTCTAGTTGAAAGACCAGAAGTAAAACTACAAGCGGTAACCCTGTTGGCACCAGCCCACATGAAATTCTTTGTCATAGCCAATATAGTGAAGCAGATAACATCAAAACAAATAGATGGAATCGGATCTATCTATAACCTTGTTAAATCTTACCACAATTGCGCGGATTCTTCTATATATAATAAGTTTTCAGACACTGGTCGAGGTGCTATAGGCTATGAATCCAAAATGGAGACATTTAAATTTTTATATAATCTGCTGTATCATGCCACAACGGCGTTTATCGAAGGACATAAAATGCACGAGTTTGACCGAATGTTAATCGAAGAGATGATAACTCACTACAGGGTGAATCGAAGAAACGAGAACGTTCCAGAAGAAATAAATGATAATGAATACGATACGGACATGTTTGATGGAACCTCTGATGATGGTGGAACTGTTTATAATGATGGAACTACTGATGATGATGGTGGAACTCCTGATGATGATGGTGGAACTGTTTATGATGATGATGGAACTACTGATGATAAGAAAAAGGCTTTGAAGAAAATAATCGCAAAGAGCGTAAGATATCAATGCGTCTAGATCCTGAACATATTTCAATGTACTATGTAAGATGTAGATTGTTGAGTTCTTTTGCTAAGTATTGTAGAAGGACGTTACAAGAAATGAACAAAAAATGAAAAAATTAATCTGAAAAAGAATTCTTTAAAATAAATTCAAATTTTCAATTTATTGTAATAATTATTAAATGTAATAATTAATAAATTAAATAATTAAAACACAATAAATAATTATAATATATAGTCTAAATCAATTGAGTTTTTACTATAAATTCCACTCACAAATTGCCTCTTCTTATCTCTCGGAAGCTAATATAATAAAAACAAAGCCATATACTCTGCAAATTTACCGGGTAAACGAGACAAAATGAGAGCCTGCATTATCGCTCCGGTTTACCGTTACAGGTGGACTGTTCCATCAAACTATCCGATAAATCGTTACGTCTCTGATGCGCATTAGAGCTCTTGGGGACCGAAATGGTGAGAGAGGAAAAAGATACAGTAATACAGTGCTGACAGTACAGTAAAATAGTCTATTAATAAACATTTAGCCCGTCTACGTAGCGTCACTTCATACGCACGGTTTCGTCATTTACCGCTTGTCGTACTCTTTTTTGCAGTTTCCATATAAATAAAGGAGACTCTGTCCACGGAGGTGCAACGTTGCATCTCCTTAGTAGCAAGCAACCGTCATGCAGTATGGACTACAACACGTCATAGCTCTAGCGTACTGCACGACGCATAGACGTAATATTCTTTTAAAAATAACAACTTCACCAGACAATTTTGTTCATATTATTGAACAACAGTCATTCGGTATACTGAATGAAATACTCAATCATCCTCTGATAACTCTCTTGAGACAACACACAATCTGAGGTTAATATTCTTTTCAATGTATGGATGAAGCCAATACATTCTACGTCTGATTTGTCGTCTTCTAATAAAAGCGTATGTTATAATCACATCTTCTTCATCACTTGAAATTTTCCCAATGAGAAAACGTGCTTTCTCGATGGTAAACTTTAGAGAAATTACGTGAACAGAACTGAGATGCTGAAAACTTGAATACTTCTGGCTTCATTTGGAGCTAGATGGTCAGGCTACAAATGAAGCTGTCGTGGACAGTAGTCCTAAAGTAAAAGCTTCATCTCGTCAGTGTTCTAATGCGAAACAACTCTAACGTCGCAACTTTAGCATACGAAGAATGAAATCGTAAAACACTGCTAACATTTTTGAACATAGTACTGCCATCTCTATGTGGGCCCGCAAATTTTCATACGTACTTTTGTGCATTATAAAAACAATAAATGCGCTAAAATATTAATTATGTGAAAATATGTATTATAACCCGAAGTCTACTAGGTGATTGACACATGAACCGAACCATTATTCTTTTAAACAGATACAAAATTATGAATAAGCCTTACCTCAATAAGAACATTTCTTTAGTGTAATAAATGAAAGTAAACTAATAATTAATTAATAAATTATACATTATTACTTAATCTTTGCAGGAAGTAGAAATTAAAAACAATTTTGTTTCATTTTTTATTGTTTTAATTTTAACTAATTCAAAATAAGTCATTTATTTTGTACGGCATATGGCTAACTACGTCTGCTTGCTTAAGGATTCAATTGTTAGTTTTTTTTTTATCTCTTTTTAATATTCAACAATTAAAACAATCTTACTATTATAATGTTCGTAATGTTCCAATTTAACATGGAAAACTCATAAGAACTCATAGATATTTATATATATAGAGCGATATTTATATATATATATATATACGGTGGGCAGTATTTTCCGAAAGTAAAAATTGTGCTAGAAAGTTGAAATTTTGTATATAGGTTAACCTTGGTAACTTATTTACTAATCGAAAAAAAATCCCAAATTTTGAAAAAAAGTTGGTCAAAAAACGCATAAATTAAAAATATTTTTTATTTTAATATAAAATAAAAAATTAATTGTTATTATACGTAAAATTAATATAGGACGAGTTTATTTATTATTTCAATTTAAAAATGGAATAAAATTTTGACATGAAATTCAAGCCACACACAAAAAACAAACGCTTGCGACGTGGGTAAAAGCTAGTTTGTTTATATTTAAACAAAAACTAATCGCAAATCTAAAGCAATTAGTTTGTAGTTCATTGAGCTTCAGATTGTTAATAACAATTTATTTAATTAAAAGCTTTTAATTCCTTAATTATAAACAAATAAAGCAGGTAATATAGTTTATTTAATAATTAGTTATACTATATAAATAAAAATATTATTAATAAGAGTCATGAAATAGGAATTAAAATATTTTTAAATAAAATTTCTAGAAAAGCCTATAATAAAACAAAATTTTAAAAATTATTTAACCTAAAAGATATAATTAATATTTTTATCTTAGTAATTTTATTATTATCAATTATTGATTTTTTTCTATTTTGTTTATTGTCAAAGATATGAGGCCTCCTAAAAGAAGGTGCACACTTAAAAATAGAAACGCAGATGAAGAAAATGAAGCATACTTGAATATTTCTCCAATTGTCAATCGAAGAAAACGTCGAAATGTCGAAAATAAGCCTGGTCCCAGCATCGGTGGTGCAATTGCACCTAACAGCGAAATGCCAATCATTACTGTTGATGTTCGTAGTTTGACTATAACTCGCTCTAATCAGCTCCAGCTGAATACATCTGATACCAATATGCCTGATGCTAATCCACCTGTTGGTGCACTGGAAGGAATCGAGGAAAATCAAGAAGCAACTTCAAAGGTAATATAGATTTTGTAACTATCCTGATCCTAAAATGGATCTTTGCCCCTCTTTTCTTCCTGAAAACAGTAAAGTGAACCTCGTCTCATACTAAATGTTATTGTATGACGCTCGCTTGATCCTAAATGAAATCATAATTCTCGTCTTATTTAAGTCTGACTGTGTGAACCTCATTTAAACCTAAGATGGACAAAAAGTTGGACCAGTTATAAATGGTACTTTTAAGAAACAGGTTATTGTTTTTATATTTTCTACATTAAATGGCAAGTGACGTTATAACAACCCTAACATGGGATTGTATCAATGCACAAAGTAACTTTTGTTAAGACTACTTTGAGGCCCAAGCATCTGCCGCCAAAAAAATAGTCAGTAAAGTAAAAGTGAGTAAGTTCATATTTTTCTGTTAATGGGAAACATATATTTACTAAACGTAAGATCTAAGACTAATGAACAAAAAGTCACCAGTTATCGATAGAAAACTAACTATTAATATTTAAATGTATACTCAAACCAATATAGAATTTAGAGTTACAACCTTGAGATACATCAGCTAACTCAAACATTGAGATCTTACTAAGATTTCAATATAAATCATTATGCATGATTGTAGATGCACTTTTACACCTATCCTAATCCTAAAATGGATCTTTGCCACTAGGGCAGAATAGGTTTATATGAGGTTTTGAATATCAACCTAATTTGAGCCTGAACATCTTAATTTTTTCCTACCACATGTAGGCCCAAAGGAGGAGCAAAAATTCTATGTATAAGATCCTCCTTTCTACCTTTTAACCAATTTTCGACAATTAACTATGTATTTAACAAAAGTATTTAACAAAAGTGGAATGAAATACCCAATTTTAATGTTTTAATCTCTTTAATGTTTAACTGAAAATACAATTTGATGTAAGTTAACTAATATGTTTTTTTCTTTCAGAGAAATGATGATTATAGTTATGCCATAAATGAAAACAACAAGAGAACGCGTGGTGTTTACATAAGAGATGAAGTTACATTCTTTAGTGCTATGGATAATTACTTCTCCGCAATAGGGAAAGATGATCCTGAAATTCGTCACAACCCATTTCTTTCTATATCCCAAAAATTTTCAATGAATGTTTTTAACATATTGAATACTTTTAATTTAAATCCATCTTGTAGATTCAATTTAGATTATAATGTTACTAATTATGATCCGGAAACAAAGAAAATGGTTCGTTAAATGGAAAAATTTAGCAAATATACACTGTTACATGTCAATCAGAAAGGCCTGCCTGAGACATGTAACGGTCATTACTTTGTTTTCTAAAATTTAATTTATCAATTTTAGACTGTTCTCACGAATGGTGCGAAGTGCAGCATCAATCAAATGTTACCATATTATGTTACAACAGCACCTCAATTTGTTACAACTTTCTTGAGTGAATGTATCTTAGATTTCCGGAAGTTACCTTCTTGTTGCGCTTTGCAAACAGTTTTTGACTATGTACTGGTAAGATACATTTTATAGAAAAATGTTATTCTGAAGTTTTTATCTTCATAAAAAGGATTTTGAAAATATTGTTGCAGGATCTACCACATGAAGAGTATTTAAGAAATAAACATACCTTACAGACCGTGTGTGATATATTTGACGTGGTCATCAGGGATTGTCCACCAAACTCTAAGAAGATGAACAAATACTACAAAATGTTGTTATTAAAGCCTCTAACTATAGATGTAACGTTGGGTATGGTCAACATTATTTCCACCTCGATAATTCGAACATATTTTAACTATACTGCAAGAATAAAGGCAGCAGTACAAGGTGGTTACAGAATTTTTAGTTCTTATCATGCCGTCCGTATACGGGAGAGCAACGCGCTTTTTGTGTGCGCACGTCTATTTCGATTTTACTATCGATTGCTGAATATTGGTGAGGCGTCAAACAGTACTCCATACAATTTTTTCAATGAGGTTACCTTAAGGTGAAACGATACTTGGCCATTGTTTCTAGCGAAATATAGATGACGATACCATACAGCAGGTTAAATATTATCAAAAAAAACCATGTTTTTTTATGTTTAAATCGTTTTATGTAAGTAACTATAAACGCGAATCAAAATCTAAACCTGCAATTAGTTAGATGAAGAACATATCTACATTTTAAGCTTTCTTCCACTGACTTTTAATGAGTTGGAACCGCAAAAATAGGTTTTGCCCAATTTTTCTATGACTGGTAACATTTTCTAAGGGTTTGTCATAAATAACCTTTATTATGGTTCTCAAACTTACGCTTAAGACTTAACAATATATAGAGTAAAAAAATACTTAGTATAAAAATACTTAAGTAACTACTTACATAAAACGATTTAAACATAAAAAAACATGTTTTTTTTGATAATATTTAACCTGCTGTATGGTATCGCCATCTATATTTCGCGAGAAAAAATGGCAAAGTATCGTTTCACCTTAATTCAAATGTGTACGATCATGCAAACATTCCAGACAAATTCTTTTAACAATTTATTTGCTAATTAATTCTTACTATGTATCCTTAACACAATTCACATGTGAAGGTAGTACTTTGTTAATACCCGTCCACTCTCCCCTCCTTTCGAATTATCGAGGTAATATAGATGATTTATTTTACATATTAGTATACATAAAAAAATAATGTGTTCCTCAAATAATATGGTTTGCAGAAAAAGAAATTGTGGCCAATCGTAAATTGGGAATATTTTATTTTCTGATTAAAAGTTTAAAGGATGAATTCGGAGGTGATAGATCAGGGGGCCCCATAACAAGAACGACACTTGAACTGAATGAGAATACTCTTCCATACATATTAGAAAATACCATCAAAATAAGAATTCGCAAATTTGAAGCTCTTAACCAAAAAGCAAGAATCCACCGACTATTTATCTTATTAGAAATAATCGTTAAGTTGCTTCAAAATGATTTGGTTCTTTTTATGCATAAGTAAGAATTTAATACGTAAAAATAGAATAAGTGCAAATAGCTGTATGTTAAACATATTCTACGTATTACAGACACATGGGGAAATATATGAACGTGCTTTACACGGAGTATCAGCCATTAATTTGTGAGCTAATTTGGTTCAAAGCAGAAATAGATAATAATGTTGGTGGGAAAGTAAACACGGCCGTCAGAACGATTATTAAACTATTTGCCAAAGTTATTAGATTGGATTTTAGTCGTGAATATGAAGTGATACTAGGTGTAAGTCAATACATATTACATAATCATAGTAGCACGCAACATGTAACGATTTACCAGACAGTTTTGCCGGAACAGTTTAACTTTACGGCAAAAACTGTCAAGAGAAATCTGAAAAGATATTTACATCCAAGACAATTGTAGATTATTGTTTTCTATTGTTAATTTTATTATAAGTTAAATATTTTATTAAGGGTTCTTTTAAATATCTATTTTTAGAAACTGTTGTCCGTTATTGCTCATGGTGTAACTCTTTATGAGGAAAACCCTCACCAGCTTTACCCATTTGCAACTATTCTATCGAAAAATCTATTTGCGGAAATTGCAAACACTCTAAATGGTAAGTCAACAAAGTCATAAGTAATAACACGTTTTAGCTTGTGAAAAATTAAGAAATATAAATGATATTACAAATATATTATTTATATTAAAGAGAAATGATAATTAATGTGAAATAACTCCGGTCCTATTACATTTAGGTATTGTTCTAGTTTTAGTTGACATCAATACGAGTTTAACAATGTCTAAACTAACTCTCTAAGAAGTCGTGTTACCAAGTTATAGTGATTATAATTCTTTGCAAAGTTTGGTTTTCGTCATTGCATGATACTTTTATAAAAAGAAAAATATCTATGGCACAATGATAGATAGCGAGTTCAAATTCATTTTATAATTCATTAAAAAAAGCATAAAAAGCGATACTAAATATTACTAGAGCATGTTTTATATAATGCGTAATGTCAAACATCATACGCGTCTCTAGTTAGTCTCTTTTAAGATGTCGTAGTGAAATATTTCATTGCCAGTTGTTTGATTACTGAATAGCGTCTATCATAGCGTCATAAGTAATGATCATTATATCCTTTAGACGTCTACAAATGTCAGCTTTGTCATCACTCGCTAACCAAGTCATCAGTTTAAAATTAAAAAAGTTGTAAACATCATTTTTAAAGAATCCAATTGTGCGTTAAATTAACCTGTATAATTCTATATATATATATATATATATATATATATATATATATATATATATATATATATATATATAATTAATACCTGTATATGAATTTGTTAGATTTAGAATATTAATAAATTTGTTGCTCTCTAGTTGAAAGCCCAGAAGTAAAACTACAAGCGGTAACCCTGTTGGCACCAGCCCACATGAAATTCTTCGTCATAGCCAATATAGTGAAGCAGATAACATCAAAACAAATAGATGGAATCGGATCAATCTATAACCTTGTTAAATCTTACCACAATTGCGCGGATTCTTCTATATATAATAAGTTTTCAGACACTGGTCGAGGTGCTATAGGCTATGAATCCAAAATGGAGACAATTAAATTTTTATATAATCTGCTGTATCATGCCACAACGGCGTTTATCGAAGGACATAAAATGCACGAGTTTGACCGAATGTTAATCGAAGAGATGATAACTCACTACAGGGTGAATCGAAGAAACGAGAACGTTCCAGAAGAAATAAATGATAATGAATACGATACGGACATGTTTGATGGAACCTCTGATGATGGTGGAACTGTTTATAATGATGGAACTACTGATGATGATGGTGGAACTCGTGATGATGATGGTGGAACTGTTTATGATGATGATGATGGAACTACTGATGATAAGAAAAAGGCTTTGAAGAAAATAATCGCAAAAGAGCGTAAGTTATTAATGCGTCTGGATCCTGAACATATTTCAATGTACTATGTAAGATGTAGATTGTTGAGTTCTTTTGCTAAATATTGTAGAAGGACGTTACAAGAAATGAACAAAAAATGAAAAATTAATCTGAAAAGAATTCTTTCAAATAAATTCAAATTTTCAATTTATTGTAATTATTATTAAATGTAATAATTAATAAATTAAATAATTAAAACACAATAAATAATTATAATATATAGTCTAAATCAATTGAGTTTTTACTATAAATTCCACTCACAAATTGCCTCCTCTTATCTCTCGGAAGCTAATATAATAAAAAAAAAGCCATGTACTCTGCAAATTTACCGGGTAAACGAGACAAAATGAGAGCCTGCATTATCGCTCCGGTTTACCGTTACAGGTGGACTGTTCCATCAAACTATCCGATAAATCGTTACGTCTCTGATGCGCATTAGAGCTCTTGGGGGCCGAAATCGTGAGAGAGGAAAAAGATACAGTAATACAGTGCTGACAGTACAGTAAAATAGTCTATTAATAAACATTTAGCCCGTCTACGTAGCGTCACTTCATACGCACGGTTTCGTCATTTACCGCTTGTCGTACTCTTTTTTGCAGTTTCCATATAAATAAAGGAGACTCTGTCCACGGAGGTGCAACGTTGCATCTCCTTAGTAGCAAGCAACCGTCATGCAGTATGGACTACAACACGTCATAGCTCTAGCGTACTGCACGACGCATAGACGTAATATTCTTTTAAAAATAACAACTTCACCAGACAATTTTGTTCATATTATTGAACAACAGTCATTCGGTATACTGAATGAAATACTCAATCATCCTCTGATAACTCTCTTGAGACAACACACAATCTGAGGTTAATATTCTTTTCAATGTATGGATGAAGCCAATACATTCTACGTCTGATTTGTCGTCTTCTAATAAAAGCGTATGTTATAATCACATCTTCTTCATCACGTGAAATTTTCCCAATGAGAAAACGTGCTTTCTCGATGGTAAACTTTAGAGAAATTACGTGAACAGAACTGAGATGCTGAAAACTTGAATACTTCTGGCTTCATTTGGAGCTAGATGGTCAGGCTACAAATGAAGCTGTCGTGGACAGTAGTCCTAAAGTAAAAGCTTCATCTCGTCAGTGTTCTAATGCGAAACAACTCTAACGTCGCAACTTTAGCATACGAAGAATGAAATCGTAAAACACTGCTAACATTTTTGAACATAGTACTGCCATCTCTATGTGGGCCCGCAAATTTTCATACGTACTTTTGTGCATTATAAAAACAATAAATGCGCTAAAATATTAATTATGTGAAAATATGTATTATAACCCGAAGTCTACTAGGTGATTGACACATGAACCGAACCATTATTCTTTTAAACAGATACAAAATTATGAATAAGCCTTACCTCAATAAGAACATTTCTTTAGTGTAATAAATGAAAGTAAACTAATAATTAATTAATAAATTATACATTATTACTTAATCTTTGCAGGAAGTAGAAATTAAAAACAATTTTGTTTCATTTTTTATTGTTTTAATTTTAACTAATTCAAAATAAGTCATTTATTTTGTACGGCATATGGCTAACTACGTCTGCTTGCTTAAGGATTCAATTGTTAGTTTTTTTTTTATCTCTTTTTAATATTCAACAATTAAAACAATCTTACTATTATAATGTTCGTAATGTTCCAATTTAACATGGAAAACTCATAAGAACTCATAGATATTTATATATATAGAGCGATATTTATATATATATATATATATACGGTGGGCAGTATTTTCCGAAAGTAAAAATTGTGCTAGAAAGTTGAAATTTTGTATATAGGTTAACCTTGGTAACTTATTTACTAATCGAAAAAAAATCCCAAATTTTGAAAAAAAGTTGGTCAAAAAACGCATAAATTAAAAATATTTTTTATTTTAATATAAAATAAAAAATTAATTGTTATTATACGTAAAATTAATATAGGACGAGTTTATTTATTATTTCAATTTAAAAATGGAATAAAATTTTGACATGAAATTCAAGCCACACACAAAAAACAAACGCTTGCGACGTGGGTAAAAGCTAGTTTGTTTATATTTAAACAAAAACTAATCGCAAATCTAAAGCAATTAGTTTGTAGTTCATTGAGCTTCAGATTGTTAATAACAATTTATTTAATTAAAAGCTTTTAATTCCTTAATTATAAACAAATAAAGCAGGTAATATAGTTTATTTAATAATTAGTTATACTATATAAATAAAAATATTATTAATAAGAGTCATGAAATAGGAATTAAAATATTTTTAAATAAAATTTCTAGAAAAGCCTATAATAAAACAAAATTTTAAAAATTATTTAACCTAAAAGATATAATTAATATTTTTATCTTAGTAATTTTATTATTATCAATTATTGATTTTTTTCTATTTTGTTTATTGTCAAAGATATGAGGCCTCCTAAAAGAAGGTGCACACTTAAAAATAGAAACGCAGATGAAGAAAATGAAGCATACTTGAATATTTCTCCAATTGTCAATCGAAGAAAACGTCGAAATGTCGAAAATAAGCCTGGTCCCAGCATCGGTGGTGCAATTGCACCTAACAGCGAAATGCCAATCATTACTGTTGATGTTCGTAGTTTGACTATAACTCGCTCTAATCAGCTCCAGCTGAATACATCTGATACCAATATGCCTGATGCTAATCCACCTGTTGGTGCACTGGAAGGAATCGAGGAAAATCAAGAAGCAACTTCAAAGGTAATATAGATTTTGTAACTACCCGAGCGAAATTTTAGACCTATCCTGATCCTAAAATGGATCTTTGCCCCTCTTTTCTTCCTGAAAACAGTAAAGTGAACCTCGTCTCATACTAAATGTTATTGTATGACGCTCGCTTGATCCTAAATGAAATCATAATTCTCGTCTTATTTAAGTCTGACTGTGTGAACCTCATTTAAACCTAAGATGGACAAAAAGTTGGACCAGTTATAAATGGTACTTTTAAGAAACAGGTTATTGTTTTTATATTTTCTACATTAAATGGCAAGTGACGTTATAACAACCCTAACATGGGATTGTATCAATGCACAAAGTAACTTTTGTTAAGACTACTTTGAGGCCCAAGCATCTGCCGCCAAAAAAATAGTCAGTAAAGTAAAAGTGAGTAAGTTCATATTTTTCTGTTAATGGGAAACATATATTTACTAAACGTAAGATCTAAGACTAATGAACAAAAAGTCACCAGTTATCGATAGAAAACTAACTATTAATATTTAAATGTATACTCAAACCAATATAGAATTTAGAGTTACAACCTTGAGATACATCAGCTAACTCAAACATTGAGATCTTACTAAGATTTCAATATAAATCATTATGCATGATTGTAGATGCACTTTTACACCTATCCTAATCCTAAAATGGATCTTTGCCACTAGGGCAGAATAGGTTTATATGAGGTTTTGAATATCAACCTAATTTGAGCCTGAACATCTTAATTTTTTCCTACCACATGTAGGCCCAAAGGAGGAGCAAAAATTCTATGTATAAGATCCTCCTTTCTACCTTTTAACCAATTTTCGACAATTAACTATGTATTTAACAAAAGTATTTAACAAAAGTGGAATGAAATACCCAATTTTAATGTTTTAATCTCTTTAATGTTTAACTGAAAATACAATTTGATGTAAGTTAACTAATATGTTTTTTTCTTTCAGAGAAATGATGATTATAGTTATGCCATAAATGAAAACAACAAGAGAACGCGTGGTGTTTACATAAGAGATGAAGTTACATTCTTTAGTGCTATGGATAATTACTTCTCCGCAATAGGGAAAGATGATCCTGAAATTCGTCACAACCCATTTCTTTCTATATCCCAAAAATTTTCAATGAATGTTTTTAACATATTGAATACTTTTAATTTAAATCCATCTTGTAGATTCAATTTAGATTATAATGTTACTAATTATGATCCGGAAACAAAGAAAATGGTTCGTTAAATGGAAAAATTTAGCAAATATACACTGTTACATGTCAATCAGAAAGGCCTGCCTGAGACATGTAACGGTCATTACTTTGTTTTCTAAAATTTAATTTATCAATTTTAGACTGTTCTCACGAATGGTGCGAAGTGCAGCATCAATCAAATGTTACCATATTATGTTACAACAGCACCTCAATTTGTTACAACTTTCTTGAGTGAATGCATTTTAGATTTCCGGAAGTTACCTTCTTGCTGCGCTTTGCAAACAGTTTTTGACTATGTACTGGTAAGATACATTTTATAGAAAAATTTTATTCTGAAGTTTTTATCTTCATAAAAAGGATTTTGAAAATATTGTTGCAGGATCTACCACATGAAGAATACATAAGAAATAAACATACCTTACAGACCGTGTGTGATATATTTGACGTGGTCATCAGGGATTGTCCACCAAACTCTAAGAAGATGAACAAATACTACAAAATGTTGTTATTAAAGCCTCTAACTATAGATGTAACGTTGGGTATGGTCAACATTATTTCCACCTCGATAATTCGAACATATTTTAACTATACTGCAAGAATAAAGGCAGCAGTACAAGGTGGTTACAGAATTTTTAGTTCTTATCATGCCGTCCGTATACGGGAGAGCAACGCGCTTTTTGTGTGCGCACGTCTATTTCGATTTTACTATCGATTGCTGAATATTGGTGAGGCGTCAAACAGTACTCCATACAATTTTTTCAATGAGGTTACCTTAAGGTGAAACGATACTTGGCCATTGTTTCTAGCGAAATATAGATGACGATACCATACAGCAGGTTAAATATTATCAAAAAAAACCATGTTTTTTTATGTTTAAATCGTTTTATGTAAGTAACTATAAACGCGAATCAAAATCTAAACCTGCAATTAGTTAGATGAAGAACATATCTACATTTTAAGCTTTCTTCCACTGACTTTTAATGAGTTGGAACCGCAAAAATAGGTTTTGCCCAATTTTTCTATGACTGGTAACATTTTCTAAGGGTTTGTCATAAATAACCTTTATTATGGTTCTCAAACTTACGCTTAAGACTTAACAATATATAGAGTAAAAAAATACTTAGTATAAAAATACTTAAGTAACTACTTACATAAAACGATTTAAACATAAAAAAACATGTTTTTTTTGATAATATTTAACCTGCTGTATGGTATCGCCATCTATATTTCGCGAGAAAAAATGGCAAAGTATCGTTTCACCTTAATTCAAATGTGTACGATCATGCAAACATTCCAGACAAATTCTTTTAACAATTTATTTGCTAATTAATTCTTACTATGTATCCTTAACACAATTCACATGTGAAGGTAGTACTTTGTTAATACCCGTCCACTCTCCCCTCCTTTCGAATTATCGAGGTAATATAGATGATTTATTTTACATATTAGTATACATAAAAAAATAATGTGTTCCTCAAATAATATGGTTTGCAGAAAAAGAAATTGTGGCCAATCGTAAATTGGGAATATTTTATTTTCTGATTAAAAGTTTAAAGGATGAATTCGGAGGTGATAGATCAGGGGGCCCCATAACAAGAACGACACTTGAACTGAATGAGAATACTCTTCCATACATATTAGAAAATACCATCAAAATAAGAATTCGCAAATTTGAAGCTCTTAACCAAAAAGCAAGAATCCACCGACTATTTATCTTATTAGAAATAATCGTTAAGTTGCTTCAAAATGATTTGGTTCTTTTTATGCATAAGTAAGAATTTAATACGTAAAAATAGAATAAGTGCAAATAGCTGTATGTTAAACATATTCTACGTATTACAGACACATGGGGAAATATATGAACGTGCTTTACACGGAGTATCAGCCATTAATTTGTGAGCTAATTTGGTTCAAAGCAGAAATAGATAATAATGTTGGTGGGAAAGTAAACACGGCCGTCAGAACGATTATTAAACTATTTGCCAAAGTTATTAGATTGGATTTTAGTCGTGAATATGAAGTGATACTAGGTGTAAGTCAATACATATTACATAATCATAGTAGCACGCAACATGTAACGATTTACCAGACAGTTTTGCCGGAACAGTTTAACTTTACGGCAAAAACTGTCAAGAGAAATCTGAAAAGATATTTACATCCAAGACAATTGTAGATTATTGTTTTCTATTGTTAATTTTATTATAAGTTAAATATTTTATTAAGGGTTCTTTTAAATATCTATTTTTAGAAACTGTTGTCCGTTATTGCTCATGGTGTAACTCTTTATGAGGAAAACCCTCACCAGCTTTACCCATTTGCAACTATTCTATCGAAAAATCTATTTGCGGAAATTGCAAACACTCTAAATGGTAAGTCAACAAAGTCATAAGTAATAACACGTTTTAGCTTGTGAAAAATTAAGAAATATAAATGATATTACAAATATATTATTTATATTAAAGAGAAATGATAATTAATGTGAAATAACTCCGGTCCTATTACATTTAGGTATTGTTCTAGTTTTAGTTGACATCAATACGAGTTTAACAATGTCTAAACTAACTCTCTAAGAAGTCGTGTTACCAAGTTATAGTGATTATAATTCTTTGCAAAGTTTGGTTTTCGTCATTGCATGATACTTTTATAAAAAGAAAAATATCTATGGCACAATGATAGATAGCGAGTTCAAATTCATTTTATAATTCATTAAAAAAAGCATAAAAAGCGATACTAAATATTACTAGAGCATGTTTTATATAATGCGTAATGTCAAACATCATACGCGTCTCTAGTTAGTCTCTTTTAAGATGTCGTAGTGAAATATTTCATTGCCAGTTGTTTGATTACTGAATAGCGTCTATCATAGCGTCATAAGTAATGATCATTATATCCTTTAGACGTCTACAAATGTCAGCTTTGTCATCACTCGCTAACCAAGTCATCAGTTTAAAATTAAAAAAGTTGTAAACATCATTTTTAAAGAATCCAATTGTGCGTTAAATTAACCTGTATAATTCTATATATATATATATATATATATATATATATATATATATATATATATATATATATATATATATATATATATATATAATTAATACCTGTATATGAATTTGTTAGATTTAGAATATTAATAAATTTGTTGCTCTCTAGTTGAAAGCCCAGAAGTAAAACTACAAGCGGTAACCCTGTTGGCACCAGCCCACATGAAATTCTTCGTCATAGCCAATATAGTGAAGCAGATAACATCAAAACAAATAGATGGAATCGGATCAATCTATAACCTTGTTAAATCTTACCACAATTGCGCGGATTCTTCTATATATAATAAGTTTTCAGACACTGGTCGAGGTGCTATAGGCTATGAATCCAAAATGGAGACAATTAAATTTTTATATAATCTGCTGTATCATGCCACAACGGCGTTTATCGAAGGACATAAAATGCACGAGTTTGACCGAATGTTAATCGAAGAGATGATAACTCACTACAGGGTGAATCGAAGAAACGAGAACGTTCCAGAAGAAATAAATGATAATGAATACGATACGGACATGTTTGATGGAACCTCTGATGATGGTGGAACTGTTTATAATGATGGAACTACTGATGATGATGGTGGAACTCGTGATGATGATGGTGGAACTGTTTATGATGATGATGATGGAACTACTGATGATAAGAAAAAGGCTTTGAAGAAAATAATCGCAAAAGAGCGTAAGTTATTAATGCGTCTGGATCCTGAACATATTTCAATGTACTATGTAAGATGTAGATTGTTGAGTTCTTTTGCTAAATATTGTAGAAGGACGTTACAAGAAATGAACAAAAAATGAAAAATTAATCTGAAAAGAATTCTTTCAAATAAATTCAAATTTTCAATTTATTGTAATTATTATTAAATGTAATAATTAATAAATTAAATAATTAAAACACAATAAATAATTATAATATATAGTCTAAATCAATTGAGTTTTTACTATAAATTCCACTCACAAATTGCCTCCTCTTATCTCTCGGAAGCTAATATAATAAAAAAAAAGCCATGTACTCTGCAAATTTACCGGGTAAACGAGACAAAATGAGAGCCTGCATTATCGCTCCGGTTTACCGTTACAGGTGGACTGTTCCATCAAACTATCCGATAAATCGTTACGTCTCTGATGCGCATTAGAGCTCTTGGGGGCCGAAATCGTGAGAGAGGAAAAAGATACAGTAATACAGTGCTGACAGTACAGTAAAATAGTCTATTAATAAACATTTAGCCCGTCTACGTAGCGTCACTTCATACGCACGGTTTCGTCATTTACCGCTTGTCGTACTCTTTTTTGCAGTTTCCATATAAATAAAGGAGACTCTGTCCACGGAGGTGCAACGTTGCATCTCCTTAGTAGCAAGCAACCGTCATGCAGTATGGACTACAACACGTCATAGCTCTAGCGTACTGCACGACGCATAGACGTAATATTCTTTTAAAAATAACAACTTCACCAGACAATTTTGTTCATATTATTGAACAACAGTCATTCGGTATACTGAATGAAATACTCAATCATCCTCTGATAACTCTCTTGAGACAACACACAATCTGAGGTTAATATTCTTTTCAATGTATGGATGAAGCCAATACATTCTACGTCTGATTTGTCGTCTTCTAATAAAAGCGTATGTTATAATCACATCTTCTTCATCACTTGAAATTTTCCCAATGAGAAAACGTGCTTTCTCGATGGTAAACTTTAGAGAAATTACGTGAACAGAACTGAGATGCTGAAAACTTGAATACTTCTGGCTTCATTTGGAGCTAGATGGTCAGGCTACAAATGAAGCTGTCGTGGACAGTAGTCCTAAAGTAAAAGCTTCATCTCGTCAGTGTTCTAATGCGAAACAACTCTAACGTCGCAACTTTAGCATACGAAGAATGAAATCGTAAAACACTGCTAACATTTTTGAACATAGTACTGCCATCTCTATGTGGGCCCGCAAATTTTCATACGTACTTTTGTGCATTATAAAAACAATAAATGCGCTAAAATATTAATTATGTGAAAATATGTATTATAACCCGAAGTCTACTAGGTGATTGACACATGAACCGAACCATTATTCTTTTAAACAGATACAAAATTATGAATAAGCCTTACCTCAATAAGAACATTTCTTTAGTGTAATAAATGAAAGTAAACTAATAATTAATTAATAAATTATACATTATTACTTAATCTTTGCAGGAAGTAGAAATTAAAAACAATTTTGTTTCATTTTTTATTGTTTTAATTTTAACTAATTCAAAATAAGTCATTTATTTTGTACGGCATATGGCTAACTACGTCTGCTTGCTTAAGGATTCAATTGTTAGTTTTTTTTTTATCTCTTTTTAATATTCAACAATTAAAACAATCTTACTATTATAATGTTCGTAATGTTCCAATTTAACATGGAAAACTCATAAGAACTCATAGATATTTATATATATAGAGCGATATTTATATATATATATATATATACGGTGGGCAGTATTTTCCGAAAGTAAAAATTGTGCTAGAAAGTTGAAATTTTGTATATAGGTTAACCTTGGTAACTTATTTACTAATCGAAAAAAAATCCCAAATTTTGAAAAAAAGTTGGTCAAAAAACGCATAAATTAAAAATATTTTTTATTTTAATATAAAATAAAAAATTAATTGTTATTATACGTAAAATTAATATAGGACGAGTTTATTTATTATTTCAATTTAAAAATGGAATAAAATTTTGACATGAAATTCAAGCCACACACAAAAAACAAACGCTTGCGACGTGGGTAAAAGCTAGTTTGTTTATATTTAAACAAAAACTAATCGCAAATCTAAAGCAATTAGTTTGTAGTTCATTGAGCTTCAGATTGTTAATAACAATTTATTTAATTAAAAGCTTTTAATTCCTTAATTATAAACAAATAAAGCAGGTAATATAGTTTATTTAATAATTAGTTATACTATATAAATAAAAATATTATTAATAAGAGTCATGAAATAGGAATTAAAATATTTTTAAATAAAATTTCTAGAAAAGCCTATAATAAAACAAAATTTTAAAAATTATTTAACCTAAAAGATATAATTAATATTTTTATCTTAGTAATTTTATTATTATCAATTATTGATTTTTTTCTATTTTGTTTATTGTCAAAGATATGAGGCCTCCTAAAAGAAGGTGCACACTTAAAAATAGAAACGCAGATGAAGAAAATGAAGCATACTTGAATATTTCTCCAATTGTCAATCGAAGAAAACGTCGAAATGTCGAAAATAAGCCTGGTCCCAGCATCGGTGGTGCAATTGCACCTAACAGCGAAATGCCAATCATTACTGTTGATGTTCGTAGTTTGACTATAACTCGCTCTAATCAGCTCCAGCTGAATACATCTGATACCAATATGCCTGATGCTAATCCACCTGTTGGTGCACTGGAAGGAATCGAGGAAAATCAAGAAGCAACTTCAAAGGTAATATAGATTTTGTAACTACCCGAGCGAAATTTTAGACCTATCCTGATCCTAAAATGGATCTTTGCCCCTCTTTTCTTCCTGAAAACAGTAAAGTGAACCTCGTCTCATACTAAATGTTATTGTATGACGCTCGCTTGATCCTAAATGAAATCATAATTCTCGTCTTATTTAAGTCTGACTGTGTGAACCTCATTTAAACCTAAGATGGACAAAAAGTTGGACCAGTTATAAATGGTACTTTTAAGAAACAGGTTATTGTTTTTATATTTTCTACATTAAATGGCAAGTGACGTTATAACAACCCTAACATGGGATTGTATCAATGCACAAAGTAACTTTTGTTAAGACTACTTTGAGGCCCAAGCATCTGCCGCCAAAAAAATAGTCAGTAAAGTAAAAGTGAGTAAGTTCATATTTTTCTGTTAATGGGAAACATATATTTACTAAACGTAAGATCTAAGACTAATGAACAAAAAGTCACCAGTTATCGATAGAAAACTAACTATTAATATTTAAATGTATACTCAAACCAATATAGAATTTAGAGTTACAACCTTGAGATACATCAGCTAACTCAAACATTGAGATCTTACTAAGATTTCAATATAAATCATTATGCATGATTGTAGATGCACTTTTACACCTATCCTAATCCTAAAATGGATCTTTGCCACTAGGGCAGAATAGGTTTATATGAGGTTTTGAATATCAACCTAATTTGAGCCTGAACATCTTAATTTTTTCCTACCACATGTAGGCCCAAAGGAGGAGCAAAAATTCTATGTATAAGATCCTCCTTTCTACCTTTTAACCAATTTTCGACAATTAACTATGTATTTAACAAAAGTATTTAACAAAAGTGGAATGAAATACCCAATTTTAATGTTTTAATCTCTTTAATGTTTAACTGAAAATACAATTTGATGTAAGTTAACTAATATGTTTTTTTCTTTCAGAGAAATGATGATTATAGTTATGCCATAAATGAAAACAACAAGAGAACGCGTGGTGTTTACATAAGAGATGAAGTTACATTCTTTAGTGCTATGGATAATTACTTCTCCGCAATAGGGAAAGATGATCCTGAAATTCGTCACAACCCATTTCTTTCTATATCCCAAAAATTTTCAATGAATGTTTTTAACATATTGAATACTTTTAATTTAAATCCATCTTGTAGATTCAATTTAGATTATAATGTTACTAATTATGATCCGGAAACAAAGAAAATGGTTCGTTAAATGGAAAAATTTAGCAAATATACACTGTTACATGTCAATCAGAAAGGCCTGCCTGAGACATGTAACGGTCATTACTTTGTTTTCTAAAATTTAATTTATCAATTTTAGACTGTTCTCACGAATGGTGCGAAGTGCAGCATCAATCAAATGTTACCATATTATGTTACAACAGCACCTCAATTTGTTACAACTTTCTTGAGTGAATGTATCTTAGATTTCCGGAAGTTACCTTCTTGCTGCGCTTTGCAAACAGTTTTTGACTATGTACTGGTAAGATACATTTTATAGAAAAATGTTATTCTGAAGTTTTTATCTTCATAAAAAGGATTTTGAAAATATTGTTGCAGGATCTACCACATGAAGAGTATTTAAGAAATAAACATACCTTACAGACCGTGTGTGATATATTTGACGTGGTCATCAGGGATTGTCCACCAAACTCTAAGAAGATGAACAAATACTACAAAATGTTGTTATTAAAGCCTCTAACTATAGATGTAACGTTGGGTATGGTCAACATTATTTCCACCTCGATAATTCGAACATATTTTAACTATACTGCAAGAATAAAGGCAGCAGTACAAGGTGGTTACAGAATTTTTAGTTCTTATCATGCCGTCCGTATACGGAAGAGCAACGCGCTTTTTGTGTGCGCACGTCTATTTCGATTTTACTATCGATTGCTGAATATTGGTGAGGCGTCAAACATTACTCCATACAATTTTTTCAATGAGGTTACCTTAAGGTGAAACGATACTTGGCCATTGTTTCTAGCGAAATATAGATGACGATACTATACAGCAGATTAAATATTATCAGAAAAACCATGGTTTTTTATGTTTAAATCGTTTTATGTAAGTAACTATAAACGCGAATCAAAATCTAAACCTGCAATTAGTTAGATGAATAACGTATCTACATTTTAAGCTTTCTTCCACTGACTTTTAATGAGTTGGAACCGCAAAAATAGGTTTTGCCCAATTTTTCTATGACTGGTAACATTTTCTAAGGGTTTGTCATAAATAACCTTTATTATGGTTCTCAAACTTACGCTTAAGACTTAACAATATATAGAGTAAAAAAATACTTAGTATAAAAATACTTAAGTAACTACTTACATAAAACGATTTAAACATAAAAAAACATGGTTTTTTTGATAATATTTAACCTGCTGTATGGTATCGCCATCTATATTTCGCGAGAAAAAATGGCAAAGTATCGTTTCACCTTAATTCAAATGTGTACGATCATGCAAACATTCCAGACAAATTCTTTTAACAATTTATTTGCGAATTAATTCTTACTATGTACCCTTAACACAATTCACATGTGAAGGTAGTACTTTGTTAATACCCGTCCACTCTCCCCTCCTTTCGAATTATCGAGGTAATATAGATGATTTATTTTACATATTAGTATACATAAAGAAATAATGTGTTCCTCAAATGATATAATTTGCAGAAAAAGAAATTGTGGCCAATCGTAAATTGGGAATATTTTATTTTCTGATTAAAAGTTTAAAGAATGAATTCGGAGGTGGTAGATCAGGGGGCCCCATAACAAGAACGACACTTGAACTGAATGAGAATACTCTTCCATACATATTAGAAAATACAATCAAAATAAGAATTCGTAAATTTGAAGCTCTTAACCAAAAGGCAAGAATCCACCGACTATTTATCTTATTAGAAATAATCGTTAAGTTGCTTCAAAATGATTTGGTTCTTTTTATGCATAAGTAAGAATTTAATACGTAAAAATAGAATAAGTGCAAATAGCTGAATGTTAAACATATTCTACGTATTACAGACACATGGGGAAATATATGAACGTGCTTTACACGGAGTATCAGCCATTAATTTGTGAGCTAATTTGGTCCAAAGCAGAAATAGATAATAATGTTGGTGGGAAAGTAAACACGGCCGTCAGAACGATTATTAAACTATTTGCCAAAGTTATTAGATTGGATTTTAGTCGTGAATATGAAGTGATACTAGGTGTAAGTCAATACATATTACATAATCATAGTAGCACGCAACATGTAACGATTTACCAGACAGTTTTGCCGGAACAGTTTAACTTTACGGCAAAAACTGTCAAGAGAAATCTGAAAAGATATTTACATCCAAGACAATTGTAGATTATTGTTTTCTATTGTTAATTTTATTATAAGTTAAATATTTTATTAAGGGTTCTTTTAAATATCTATTTTTAGAAACTGTTGTCCGTTATTGCTCATGGTGTAACTCTTTATGAGGAAAACCCTCACCAGCTTTACCCATTTGCAACTATTCTATCTAAAAATCTATTTGCGGAAATTGCAAACACTCTAAATGGTAAGTCAACAAAGTCATAAGTAATAACACATTTTAGCTTGTGAAAAATTAAGAAATATAAATGATATTATAAATATATTATTTATATTAAAGAGAAATGATAATTAATGTGAAATAACTCCGGTCCTATTACATTTAGGTATTGTTCTAGTTTTAGTTGACATCAATACGAGTTTAACAATGTCTAAACTAACTCTCTAAGACGTCGCGTTGCCAAGTTATAGTGATTATAATTCTTTGCAAAGTTTGGTTTTCGTCATTGCATGATACTTTTATAAAAAGAAAAATATCTCTGGCACTATGATAGATAGCGAGTTCAAATTCATTTTATAATTCATTAAAAAAAGCATAAAAAGCGATACTAAATATTACTAGCGCATGTTTTATATAATGCGTAATGTCAAACATCACGCGCGTCTCTAGTTAGTCTCTTTTAAGATGTCGTAGTGAAATATTTCATTGCCAGTTGTTTGATTACTGAATAGCGTCTATCATAGCGTCATAAGTAATGATCATTATATCCTTTAGACGTCTACAAATGTCAGGTTTGTCATCACTCGCTAACCAAGTCATCAGTTTAAAATTAAAAAAGTTGTAAACATCATTTTTAAAGAATCCAATTGTGCGTTAAATTTACCTGTATAATTCTATATATATATATATATATATATATATATATATATATATATATATATATATATATATATATATATATATATAATTAATACCTGTATATGAATTTGTTAGATTTAGAATATTAATAAATTTGTTGCTCTCTAGTTGAAAGACCAGAAGTAAAACTACAAGCGGTAACCCTGTTGGCACCAGCCCACATGAAATTCTTCGTCATAGCCAATATAGTGAAGCAGATAACATCAAAACAAATAGATGGAATCGGATCCATCTATAACCTTGTTAAATCTTACCACATTTGCGCGGATTCTTTTATATATAATAAGTTTTCAGACACTGGTCGAGGTGCTATAGGCTATGAATCCAAAATGGAGACATTTAAATTTTTATATAATCTGCTGTATCATGCCACAACGGCGTTTATCGAAGGACATAAAATGCACGAGTTTGACCGAATGTTAATCGAAGAGATGATAACTCAGTACGGGGTGAATCGAAGAAACGAGAACGTTCCAGAAGAAATAAATGATAATGAATACGATACGAACGAGTTTGATGGAACCTTTGATGATAGTGGAACTGCTGATAATGATGGAACTACTGATGATGATGGTGGAACTCCTGATGATGATGGTGAAACTGTTTATGATGATGATGGAACTACTGATGATAAGAAAAAGGCTTTGAAGAAAATAATCGCAAAAGAGCGTAAGTTATTAATGCGTCTGGATCCTGAAAATATTTCAATGTACTATGTAAGATGTAGATTGTTGAGTTCTTTTGCTAAGTATTGTAAAAGGACGTTACAAGAAATGAACAAAAAATAAAAAAAAAAAGAATTCTTTCAAATAAATTCAAATTTTCAATTTATTGTAATAATTATTAAATGTAAATAATTAATACACAATAAATAATTATAATATATAGTCTAAATCAATTGAGTTTTTACTATAAATTCCACTCACAAATTGCCTCCTCTTATCTCTCGGAAGCTAATATAATAAAAAAAAGCCATATACTCTGCAAATTTACCGGGTAAACGAGACAAAATGAGAGCCTGCATTATCGCTCCGGTTTACCGTTACAGGTGGACTGTTCCATCAAACTATCCGATAAATCGTTACGTCTCTGATGCGCATTAGAGCTCTTGGGGGCCGAAATCGTGAGAGAGGAAAAAGATACAGTAATACAGTGCTGACAGTACAGTAAAATAGTCTATTAATAAACATTTAGCCCGTCTACGTAGCGTCACTTCATACGCACGGTTTCGTCATTTACCGCTTGTCGTACTCTTTTTTGCAGTTTCCATATAAATAAAGGAGACTCTGTCCACGGAGGTGCAACGTTGCATCTCCTTAGTAGCAAGCAACCGTCATGCAGTATGGACTACAACACGTCATAGCTCTAGCGTACTGCACGACGCATAGACGTAATATTCTTTTAAAAATAACAACTTCACCAGACAATTTTGTTCATATTATTGAACAACAGTCATTCGGTATACTGAATGAAATACTCAATCATCCTCTGATAACTCTCTTGAGACAACACACAATCTGAGGTTAATATTCTTTTCAATGTATGGATGAAGCCAATACATTCTACGTCTGATTTGTCGTCTTCTAATAAAAGCGTATGTTATAATCACATCTTCTTCATCACTTGAAATTTTCCCAATGAGAAAACGTGCTTTCTCGATGGTAAACTTTAGAGAAATTACGTGAACAGAACTGAGATGCTGAAAACTTGAATACTTCTGGCTTCATTTGGAGCTAGATGGTCAGGCTACAAATGAAGCTGTCGTGGACAGTAGTCCTAAAGTAAAAGCTTCATCTCGTCAGTGTTCTAATGCGAAACAACTCTAACGTCGCAACTTTAGCATACGAAGAATGAAATCGTAAAACACTGCTAACATTTTTGAACATAGTACTGCCATCTCTATGTGGGCCCGCAAATTTTCATACGTACTTTTGTGCATTATAAAAACAATAAATGCGCTAAAATATTAATTATGTGAAAATATGTATTATAACCCGAAGTCTACTAGGTGATTGACACATGAACCGAACCATTATTCTTTTAAACAGATACAAAATTATGAATAAGCCTTACCTCAATAAGAACATTTCTTTAGTGTAATAAATGAAAGTAAACTAATAATTAATTAATAAATTATACATTATTACTTAATCTTTGCAGGAAGTAGAAATTAAAAACAATTTTGTTTCATTTTTTATTGTTTTAATTTTAACTAATTCAAAATAAGTCATTTATTTTGTACGGCATATGGCTAACTACGTCTGCTTGCTTAAGGATTCAATTGTTAGTTTTTTTTTTATCTCTTTTTAATATTCAACAATTAAAACAATCTTACTATTATAATGTTCGTAATGTTCCAATTTAACATGGAAAACTCATAAGAACTCATAGATATTTATATATATAGAGCGATATTTATATATATATATATATATATATATACGGTGGGCAGTATTTTCCGAAAGTAAAAATTGTGCTAGAAAGTTGAAATTTTGTATATAGGTTAACTATTGAAGCAGATATTATATGCACAGTTATATATTAAATATTTTATTAATTAATAAGTCCTCAGACTGAAATTATACAGAAAGTCCTCAGACAATATTTCTTATAGACATAAAACAATTGAATTTAATATAATAATTTTTTTTATATAAACAAAAACAAAACAAGTTTAAGTAATTTAATTTAAGAATGAATGTATTGTAATTCCAACACACCCCCTCAAGACATTCATTTCAACAATTTAAATAATTTGAAGTCCCAATCCTTCAGTGAATTTTTCATGTAACTCTCTTGGCAGTGCTTTTGTTAAAATATCCGCAACCATTTCATTAGTTGATACATGACGTAATTTAATAATTCCTTCATCAACTACATCACGAACAAAATAATGACGAATATCTATATGTTTTGTACGTGCATGATAAATCGAGTTCATTGCCAGTTGTTCAGCTCCACGATTGTCAATTAATATTTTAATTTTCAAAAATTTTTCTTGCTCTAGTTCAGTCAATAAATCATTTAAATATATTGCTTCTTTTACAGCTTCTGATAAACTAACATATTCTGATTCAGTAGATGAAAGTGCCACAGTTCTTTGTTTTTGAGATTTCCAGCTCACAGCACCCCCTGCCAACATAAATACATATCCAGAATATGATCTTCGATCTTCAAGACAACCTCCCCAATCAGCATCACAGTATCCAATCATAGATTTTGTTTCTTTAGTATAAAGTATTCCTAATTCTATTGTACCAGCTAAATATCTCAATATTCTCTTAACTCCCAACCAATCTTGTTTACTTGGTTTGTTTACAAATTGAGCTAATCTTGAAACAGTATTTGCAATATCTGGTCGAGTTCCAACCACTAAATACATTAGTGCTCCAATAACTTCTCTATAAAATTTACTATTAATTTCTTCTTTTTCAGTTGAATAAAATATTTTCTTCTTTTGTAATTCTGCTGGCGTTTTAACTGGATTGCAATTATTCATTTCATATTTTTTAAGTAAATTGATAATATATCTTAATTGATTAATAAAAATATATTGATCCAATTGATTAATTTCTATTCCCAAACATTGTTTTGCAAGACCTAGATCCTTAATTTCAAATTCTTCTTGTAGTTTAATTTTAATTTCATCAATCCAATCAACATCTGATGATGCAATTAAGAAATCATCAACATAAACTAGAAATAATAAAATATCTTTACCACGTTTTGTATAATACAAACAACTCTCCTTTTTTGTTGACTTTAGTCCAATACTTTCCAACTTATTTGATAATTTTTCATTCCATTGTCGAGCAGCTTGTTTAAGACCATAGAGAGCTTTATTTAATTTACAAACATCACCTCCTTCTTCAATACATTTTAACATTTTTGTAGCTTTATTTTTTAATTCTTCAGACACCTGACTATCATCAATTATCCACATCAAAATTTCATGTAGCATATCCGGTATTTCCATATAAACATTTTCTTCTAATATTCCATTTAAATAGGCAGTTACAACATCAAATTGTCTTATTACAAGTTTTAATTCCACAGACAATGCAATTAAAAGTCTCATTGATTCCATTCTTGCAACTGGAGCAAAAGTTTGATCATAATCAATACCATATTTCTGACTATAACCTTTTGCAACAATACGAGCTTTTCTTTTTTCAATAAGCCCATCTGATCCAAATTTATTTGTTAAAATCATTCGACTTCCCACAACACTTTGACCTTCAGGTAATTTTACAATATTCCAAGTATCATTTTTTAATAAACTTATGACTTCTGATTTAATTGCTCTCTTCCACTCAGCACACTCTTGAGAATTAATAGCATCTTCCAATTTAACTTCAGCTACTCCAACAAATATATTATCATTATCATTATCATCTTCATTAGAATCAGATTCAATCCTTTCTTTAACTTCACAATTATTAACTTTTGAAAATAATTTTCTGGGACGTCCTTTCAAACCTGTTTTAATTAATTTTGGTCTTCCTGGTCCTCTTCTTTCTTCTCTAGTATATTCTCTTGAGTTTCTTCTAGGAGTTTCTTGAATAGATGATTGAATACCAGATGAATTTTCATTTTCTTCATTATCTTCTAAATTTTCTTCTGGAATTCCATCTAAAGTTTCTGTCTCATTACTATTTTTAAATCCTGTTATCAATTCAATCCATGGTTTATCCTTGTTTTCAAAATCATTAATAATCAGCTGTTTAATCTCTTGGTTCTTTAAAACTGTAGTAACATTATCTTCAATAAATTTCACATCACGAGCAACAATAAATTTTCTCTTTTCTGGTAACCAAATTCTGTATCCTTTTGATTCACGTGGATAACCTACAAAAATTCCTTTCATTGATCTATCAGATAATTTGCCTTTTGTTGGATCTTTATCTAAGACATATACAGTTGATCCAAATGCTCGTAAATAATTTAAATGAACTTTATCCCTGTTGAACCATCTCTGATAAGGAGTATCTCCATTAATACTTCTTGAAGGACATCTGTTTCTCAAATGACATGCTGTAGCTACAGCATCAGTCCAAAACATATCCGATAAATTTGATTGAAGTAATAAACATCGTCCCATTTCAACTAATGTTCGATTTAAACGTTCAGCAACACCATTTTGCTGAGGTGTTCTTACAACACTTAATCGACGTTGAATACCTTGATTACGCAGGAAAGAATCCATCTCAGTATTACAATACTCTTTACCATTATCACTTTGAAGATACTTAATCTTCTTCCCTGTCATACGTTCAGCTTGATTTTGATACATTTTGAAAGCTTCTAGTGCACCACTCTTCTGTTTAAGAAAGTATACTTCACACCATCGAGAATAATCATCAATAAATGTAATAAAATATTTTGCTCCATTCACTGATTGTGTCCTAAACGGTCCAACAATATCTGTATGAACTATTTCAAGAAGTTCTTCACTCTGTCGTTCACTTCCTGAAAACGGTAACCCTGTCATCTTGCCTCGTAGACACACTTCACATCTTGACAAACATTTCAATTGTTCAGAGGTTACTTTACTTGTAGTATTCTGATTAATCACCCGAAATAAATCCTTAGCATTTAAATGACCCATACGACAATGCCACATCAATAACTCAGAATTAGCTTTATCTTCTCCAATACAAGCTTCTTCATTACCTTCTTGTAAATAATAGAGATCACCACGCCTTTCAGCAACAAATTTAACATTTCCAGTCATATCCATAATTACAGCTGAATCTTTTTTAAATAGAATTTCATGATCCTTATTAGTAATTTTAGCAACTGATACTAGATTTGACCTTAAATCTGGTACAAATAATGTGTTTGAAAAATCTACTGACCTCAGCTGTTTACCATTACTAATCGACAAATTAACAGTACCTTTTCCTTTGATTTCACTATTTGCTTGATTAGCCAAATTTATTTTCCCACTAATTTCTTCATTTAAAGACTTAAATAATTGTTTATCACCACATAAATGTGTTGTACAGCCACTATCAAGAATCCAAGGTCGACAACTTGGAACACTACCAGCAAATTCAACATTAAATACTGCAAAAGTATCATCATCCGCTTGAGAACATTGGTTTTCTTGTGTGTATCTATTCTGTCTATCTGGTCTATTTCTTCTGAAATTTGGTTTCAATTGAGTTGGACATTCAGGAGACTTATGTCCTTGTTTTCCACATTTAAAACAATATCCTTTAAAAATATTTTTGTAACTCGGTTGATTTTCAGCCCTTACATTTCCAGCTAACTCAACAACTGAATTTGAACCAATTTCACTCTTCTCAAGTATCTTAACCTTAAGAGCTTCAACCTCCAAGAGTTCATCACGTGATTCCATAGCACATTTAAAACCTTAATAGCTATCTGGTAGACTATATAATAACATTACAGACAATAAATCTTTATTCACTTCAATATCCATAGCTCCAAGTCGATCAACTATATCCGAAAACTTGTTTACATGATCCCTGACATCACCACCTTCAGACATCTTGTGAAGCATAAGTTGCTTAAGTAATAAAGCTTTTCTTGCAGGTCCTTTGGAAGCATAAACTGAGGCAAGTTTTTGCCAAACTTCATGAGAAGTATTACAACCTCGGACATGCTGCAATTCCGTTGAACTAATTGCTAATATTACTTCTGACTTAGCTTTACGATCAATTTTTATCCATCCATTTCTTTCTTCTTGATTATTTTCCGCAGCAACAGGAATCGGTTTTTCACCACTGACATATTCCCACAAATCATTTTTGATCAATAGCGCCTCAACATGAATTTTCCAGGCTTCATAATTGTCCTTACTCAACAGCTCAAATCTTGTAGCACTCACTGATGTCGTCATATTAATTTTTTTAATTAAAGCTTGGTCCCATAACCTATTGAAGCAGATATTATATGCACAGTTATATATTAAATATTTTATTAATTAATAAGTCCTCAGACTGAAATTATACAGAAAGTCCTCAGACAATATTTCTTATAGACATAAAACAATTGAATTTAATATAATAATTTTTTTTATATAAACAAAAACAAAACAAGTTTAAGTAATTTAATTTAAGAATGAATGTATTGTAATTCCAACATTAACCTTGGTAACTTATTTACTAATCGAAAGAAAATCCCAAATTTTGAAAAAAAGTTGGTCAAAAAACGCATAAATTAAAAATATTTTTTATTTTAATATAAAATAAAAAATTAATTGTTATTATACGTAAAATTAATATAGGACGAGTTTATTTATTATTTCAATTTAAAAATGGAATAAAATTTTGACATGAAATTCAAGCCACACACAAAAAACAAACGCTTGCGACGTGGGTAAAAGCTAGTTTGTTTATATTTAAACAAAAACTAATCGCAAATCTAAAGCAATTAGTTTGTAGTTCATTGAGCTTCAGATTGTTAATAACAATTTATTTAATTAAAAGCTTTTAATTCCTTAATTATAAACAAATAAAGCAGGTAATATAGTTTATTTAATAATTAGTTATACTATATAAATAAAAATATTATTAATAAGAGTCATGAAATAGGAATTAAAATATTTTTAAATAAAATTTCTAGAAAAGCCTATAATAAAACAAAATTTTAAAAATTATTTAACCTAAAAGATATAATTAATATTTTTATCTTAGTAATTTTATTATTATCAATTATTGATTTTTTTCTATTTTGTTTATAGTCAAAGATATGAGGCCTCCTAAAAGAAGGTGCACACTTAAAAATAGAAACGCAGATGAAGAAAATGAAGCATACTTGAATATTTCTCCAATTGTCAATCGAAGAAAACGTCGAAATGTCGAAAATAAGCCTGGTCCCAGCATCGGTGGTGCAATTGCACCTAACAGCGAAATGCCAATCATTACTGTTGATGTTCGTAGTTTGACTATAACTCGCTCTAATCAGCTCCAGCTGAATACATCTGATACCAATATGCCTGATGCTAATCCACCTGTTGGTGCACTGGAAGGAATCGAGGAAAATCAAGAAGCAACTTCAAAGGTAATATAGATTTTGTAACTACCCGAGCGAAATTTTAGACCTATCCTGATCCTAAAATGGATCTTTGCCCCTCTTTTCTTCCTGAAAACAGTAAAGTGAACCTCGTCTCATCCTAAATGTTATTGTATGACGCTCGCTTGATCCTAAATGAAATCATAATTCTCGTCTTATTTAAGTCTGACTGTGTGAACCTCATTTAAACCTAAGATGGACAAAAAGTTGGACCAGTTATAAATGGTACTTTTAAGAAACAGGTTATTGTTTTTATATTTTCTACATTAAATGGCAAGTGACGTTATAACAACCCTAACATGGGATTGTATCAATGCACAAAGTAACTTTTGTTAAGACTACTTTGAGGCCCAAGCATCTGCCGCCAAAAAAATAGTCAGTAAAGTAAAAGTGAGTAAGTTCATATTTTTCTGTTAATGGGAAACATATATTTACTAAACGTAAGATCTAAGACTAATGAACAAAAAGTCACCAGTTATCGATAGAAAACTAACTATTAATATTTAAATGTATACTCAAACCAATATAGAATTTAGAGTTACAACCTTGAGATACATCAGCTAACTCAAACATTGAGATCTTACTAAGATTTCAATATAAATCATTATGCATGATTGTAGATGCACTTTTACACCTATCCTAATCCTAAAATGGATCTTTGCCACTAGGGCAGAATAGGTTTATATGAGGTTTTGAATATCAACCTAATTTGAGCCTGAACATCTTAATTTTTTCCTACCACATGTAGGCCCAAAGGAGGAGCAAAAATTCTATGTATAAGATCCTCCTTTCTACCTTTTAACCAATTTTCGACAATTAACTATGTATTTAACAAAAGTATTTAACAAAAGTGGAATGAAATACCCAATTTTAATGTTTTAATCTCTTTAATGTTTAACTGAAAATACAATTTGATGTAAGTTAACTAATATGTTTTTTTCTTTCAGAGAAATGATGATTATAGTTATGCCATAAATGAAAACAACAAGAGAACGCGTGGTGTTTACATAAGAGATGAAGTTACATTCTTTAGTGCTATGGATAATTACTTCTCCGCAATAGGGAAAGATGATCTTGAAATTCGTCACAACCCATTTCTTTCTATATCCCAAAAATTTTCAATGAATGTTTTTAACATATTGAATACTTTTAATTTAAATCCATCTTGTAGATTCAATTTAGATTATAATGTTACTAATTATGATCCGGAAACAAAGAAAATGGTTCGTTAAATGGAAAAATTTAGCAAATATACACTGTTACATGTCAATCAGAAAGGCCTGCCTGAGACATGTAACGGTCATTACTTTGTTTTCTAAAATTTAATTTATCAATTTTAGACTGTTCTCACGAATGGTGCGAAGTGCAGCATCAATCAAATGTTACCATATTATGTTACAACAGCACCTCAATTTGTTACAACTTTCTTGAGTGAATGCATTTTAGATTTCCGGAAGTTACCTTCTTGCTGCGCTTTGCAAACAGTTTTTGACTATGTACTGGTAAGATACATTTTATAGAAAAATTTTATTCTGAAGTTTTTATCTTCATAAAAAGGATTTTGAAAATATTGTTGCAGGATCTACCACATGAAGAATACATAAGAAATAAACATACCTTACAGACCGTGTGTGATATATTTGACGTGGTCATCAGGGATTGTCCACCAAACTCTAAGAAGATGAACAAATACTACAAAATGTTGTTATTAAAGCCTCTAACTATAGATGTAACGTTGGGTATGGTCAACATTATTTCCACCTCGATAATTCGAACATATTTTAACTATACTGCAAGAATAAAGGCAGCAGTACAAGGTGGTTACAGAATTTTTAGTTCTTATCATGCCGTCCGTATACGGGAGAGCAACGCGCTTTTTGTGTGCGCACGTCTATTTCGATTTTACTATCGATTGCTGAATATTGGTGAGGCGTCAAACATTACTCCATACAATTTTTTCAATGAGGTTACCTTAAGATGAAACGATACTTGGCCATTGTTTCTAGCGAAATATAGATGACGATACCATACAGCAGGTTAAATATTATCAAAAAAAACCATGTTTTTTTATGTTTAAATCGTTTTATGTAAGTAACTATAAACGCGAATCAAAATCTAAACCTGCAATTAGTTAGATGAAGAACATATCTACATTTTAAGCTTTCTTCCACTGACTTTTAATGAGTTGGAACCGCAAAAATAGGTTTTGCCCAATTTTTCTATGACTGGTAACATTTTCTAAGGGTTTGTCATAAATAACCTTTATTATGGTTCTCAAACTTACGCTTAAGACTTAACAATATATAGAGTAAAAAAATACTTAGTATAAAAATACTTAAGTAACTACTTACATAAAACGATTTAAACATAAAAAAACATGGTTTTTTTGATAATATTTAACCTGCTGTATGGTATCGCCATCTATATTTCGCGAGAAAAAATGGCAAAGTATCGTTTCACCTTAATTCAAATGTGTACGATCATGCAAACATTCCAGACAAATTCTTTTAACAATTTATTTGCGAATTAATTCTTACTATGTATCCTTAACACAATTCACATGTGAAGGTAGTACTTTGTTAATACCCGTCCACTCTCCCCTCCTTTCGAATTATCGAGGTAATATAGATGATTTATTTTACATATTAGTATACATAAAAAAATAATGTGTTCCTCAAATAATATGGTTTGCAGAAAAAGAAATTGTGGCCAATCGTAAATTGGGAATATTTTATTTTCTGATTAAAAGTTTAAAGGATGAATTCGGAGGTGATAGATCAGGGGGCCCCATAACAAGAACGACACTTGAACTGAATGAGAATACTCTTCCATACATATTAGAAAATACCATCAAAATAAGAATTCGCAAATTTGAAGCTCTTAACCAAAAAGCAAGAATCCACCGACTATTTATCTTATTAGAAATAATCGTTAAGTTGCTTCAAAATGATTTGGTTCTTTTTATGCATAAGTAAGAATTTAATACGTAAAAATAGAATAAGTGCAAATAGCTGTATGTTAAACATATTCTACGTATTACAGACACATGGGGAAATATATGAACGTGCTTTACACGGAGTATCAGCCATTAATTTGTGAGCTAATTTGGTTCAAAGCAGAAATAGATAATAATGTTGGTGGGAAAGTAAACACGGCCGTCAGAACGATTATTAAACTATTTGCCAAAGTTATTAGATTGGATTTTAGTCGTGAATATGAAGTGATACTAGGTGTAAGTCAATACATATTACATAATCATAGTAGCACGCAACATGTAACGATTTACCAGACAGTTTTGCCGGAACAGTTTAACTTTACGGCAAAAACTGTCAAGAGAAATCTGAAAAGATATTTACATCCAAGACAATTGTAGATTATTGTTTTCTATTGTTAATTTTATTATAAGTTAAATATTTTAATAAGGGTTCTTTTAAATATCTATTTTTAGAAACTGTTGTCCGTTATTGCTCATGGTGTAACTCTTTATGAGGAAAACCCTCACCAGCTTTACCCATTTGCAACTATTCTATCGAAAAATCTATTTGCGGAAATTGCAAACACTCTAAATGGTAAGTCAACAAAGTCATAAGTAATAACACGTTTTAGCTTGTGAAAAATTAAGAAATATAAATGATATTACAAATATATTATTTATATTAAAGAGAAATGATAATTAATGTGAAATAACTCCGGTCCTATTACATTTAGGTATTGTTCTAGTTTTAGTTGACATCAATACGAGTTTAACAATGTCTAAACTAACTCTCTAAGAAGTCGTGTTACCAAGTTATAGTGATTATAATTCTTTGCAAAGTTTGGTTTTCGTCATTGCATGATACTTTTATAAAAAGAAAAATATCTCTGGCACAATGATAGATAGCGAGTTCAAATTCATTTTATAATTCATTAAAAAAAGCATAAAAAGCGATACTAAATATTACTAGAGCATGTTTTATATAATGCGTAATGTCAAACATCACACGCGTCTCTAGTTAGTCTCTTTTAAGATGTCGTAGTGAAATATTTCATTGCCAGTTGTTTGATTACTGAATAGCGTCTATCATAGCGTCATAAGTAATGATCATTATATCCTTTAGACGTCTACAAATGTCAGCTTTGTCATCACTCGCTAACCAAGTCATCAGTTTAAAATTAAAAAAGTTGTAAACATCATTTTTAAAGAATCCAATTGTGCGTTAAATTAACCTGTATAATTCTATATATACATATATATATATATATATATATATATATATATATATATATATATATATATATATATATAATTAATACCTGTATATGAATTTGTTAGATTTAGAATATTAATAAATTTGTTGCTCTCTAGTTGAAAGCCCAGAAGTAAAACTACAAGCGGTAACCCTGTTGGCACCAGCCCACATGAAATTCTTCGTCATAGCCAATATAGTGAAGCAGATAACATCAAAACAAATAGATGGAATCGGATCAATCTATAACCTTGTTAAATCTTACCACAATTGCGCGGATTCTTCTATATATAATAAGTTTTCAGACACTGGTCGAGGTGCTATAGGCTATGAATCCAAAATGGAGACAATTAAATTTTTATATAATCTGCTGTATCATGCCACAACGGCGTTTATCGAAGGACATAAAATGCACGAGTTTGACCGAATGTTAATCGAAGAGATGATAACTCACTACAGGGTGAATCGAAGAAACGAGAACGTTCCAGAAGAAATAAATGATAATGAATACGATACGGACATGTTTGATGGAACCTCTGATGATGGTGGAACTGTTTATAATGATGGAACTACTGATGATGATGGTGGAACTCGTGATGATGATGGTGGAACTGTTTATGATGATGATGATGGAACTACTGATGATAAGAAAAAGGCTTTGAAGAAAATAATCGCAAAAGAGCGTAAGTTATTAATGCGTCTGGATCCTGAAAATATTTCAATGTACTATGTAAGATGTAGATTGTTGAGTTCTTTTGCTAAGTATTGTAAAAGGACGTTACAAGAAATGAACAAAAAATAAAAAAAAAAAGAATTCTTTCAAATAAATTCAAATTTTCAATTTATTGTAATAATTATTAAATGTAAATAATTAATACACAATAAATAATTATAATATATAGTCTAAATCAATTGAGTTTTTACTATAAATTCCACTCACAAATTGCCTCCTCTTATCTCTCGGAAGCTAATATAATAAAAAAAAGCCATATACTCTGCAAATTTACCGGGTAAACGAGACAAAATGAGAGCCTGCATTATCGCTCCGGTTTACCGTTACAGGTGGACTGTTCCATCAAACTATCCGATAAATCGTTACGTCTCTGATGCGCATTAGAGCTCTTGGGGGCCGAAATCGTGAGAGAGGAAAAAGATACAGTAATACAGTGCTGACAGTACAGTAAAATAGTCTATTAATAAACATTTAGCCCGTCTACGTAGCGTCACTTCATACGCACGGTTTCGTCATTTACCGCTTGTCGTACTCTTTTTTGCAGTTTCCATATAAATAAAGGAGACTCTGTCCACGGAGGTGCAACGTTGCATCTCCTTAGTAGCAAGCAACCGTCATGCAGTATGGACTACAACACGTCATAGCTCTAGCGTACTGCACGACGCATAGACGTAATATTCTTTTAAAAATAACAACTTCACCAGACAATTTTGTTCATATTATTGAACAACAGTCATTCGGTATACTGAATGAAATACTCAATCATCCTCTGATAACTCTCTTGAGACAACACACAATCTGAGGTTAATATTCTTTTCAATGTATGGATGAAGCCAATACATTCTACGTCTGATTTGTCGTCTTCTAATAAAAGCGTATGTTATAATCACATCTTCTTCATCACGTGAAATTTTCCCAATGAGAAAACGTGCTTTCTCGATGGTAAACTTTAGAGAAATTACGTGAACAGAACTGAGATGCTGAAAACTTGAATACTTCTGGCTTCATTTGGAGCTAGATGGTCAGGCTACAAATGAAGCTGTCGTGGACAGTAGTCCTAAAGTAAAAGCTTCATCTCGTCAGTGTTCTAATGCGAAACAACTCTAACGTCGCAACTTTAGCATACGAAGAATGAAATCGTAAAACACTGCTAACATTTTTGAACATAGTACTGCCATCTCTATGTGGGCCCGCAAATTTTCATACGTACTTTTGTGCATTATAAAAACAATAAATGCGCTAAAATATTAATTATGTGAAAATATGTATTATAACCCGAAGTCTACTAGGTGATTGACACATGAACCGAACCATTATTCTTTTAAACAGATACAAAATTATGAATAAGCCTTACCTCAATAAGAACATTTCTTTAGTGTAATAAATGAAAGTAAACTAATAATTAATTAATAAATTATACATTATTACTTAATCTTTGCAGGAAGTAGAAATTAAAAACAATTTTGTTTCATTTTTTATTGTTTTAATTTTAACTAATTCAAAATAAGTCATTTATTTTGTACGGCATATGGCTAACTACGTCTGCTTGCTTAAGGATTCAATTGTTAGTTTTTTTTTTATCTCTTTTTAATATTCAACAATTAAAACAATCTTACTATTATAATGTTCGTAATGTTCCAATTTAACATGGAAAACTCATAAGAACTCATAGATATTTATATATATAGAGCGATATTTATATATATATATATATATACGGTGGGCAGTATTTTCCGAAAGTAAAAATTGTGCTAGAAAGTTGAAATTTTGTATATAGGTTAACCTTGGTAACTTATTTACTAATCGAAAAAAAATCCCAAATTTTGAAAAAAAGTTGGTCAAAAAACGCATAAATTAAAAATATTTTTTATTTTAATATAAAATAAAAAATTAATTGTTATTATACGTAAAATTAATATAGGACGAGTTTATTTATTATTTCAATTTAAAAATGGAATAAAATTTTGACATGAAATTCAAGCCACACACAAAAAACAAACGCTTGCGACGTGGGTAAAAGCTAGTTTGTTTATATTTAAACAAAAACTAATCGCAAATCTAAAGCAATTAGTTTGTAGTTCATTGAGCTTCAGATTGTTAATAACAATTTATTTAATTAAAAGCTTTTAATTCCTTAATTATAAACAAATAAAGCAGGTAATATAGCTTATTTAATAATTAGTTATACTATATAATTAAAAATATTATTAATAAGAGTCATGAAATAGGAATTAAAATATTTTTAAATAAAATTTCTAGAAAAGCCTATAATAAAACAAAATTTTAAAAATTATTTAACCTAAAAGATATAATTAATATTTTTATCTTAGTAATTTTATTATTATCAATTATTGATTTTTTTCTATTTTGTTTATTGTCAAAGATATGAGGCCTCCTAAAAGAAGGTGCACACTTAAAAATAGAAACGCAGATGAAGAAAATGAAGCATACTTGAATATTTCTCCAATTGTCAATCGAAGAAAACGTCGAAATGTCGAAAATAAGCCTGGTCCCAGCATCGGTGGTGCAATTGCACCTAACAGCGAAATGCCAATCATTACTGTTGATGTTCGTAGTTTGACTATAACTCGCTCTAATCAGCTCCAGCTGAATACATCTGATACCAATATGCCTGATGCTAATCCACCTGTTGGTGCACTGGAAGGAATCGAGGAAAATCAAGAAGCAACTTCAAAGGTAATATAGATTTTGTAACTACCCGAGCGAAATTTTAGACCTATCCTGATCCTAAAATGGATCTTTGCCCCTCTTTTCTTCCTGAAAACAGTAAAGTGAACCTCGTCTCATCCTAAATGTTATTGTATGACGCTCGCTTGATCCTAAATGAAATCATAATTCTCGTCTTATTTAAGTCTGACTGTGTGAACCTCATTTAAACCTAAGATGGACAAAAAGTTGGACCAGTTATAAATGGTACTTTTAAGAAACAGGTTATTGTTTTTATATTTTCTACATTAAATGGCAAGTGACGTTATAACAACCCTAACATGGGATTGTATCAATGCACAAAGTAACTTTTGTTAAGACTACTTTGAGGCCCAAGCATCTGCCGCCAAAAAAATAGTCAGTAAAGTAAAAGTGAGTAAGTTCATATTTTTCTGTTAATGGGAAACATATATTTACTAAACGTAAGATCTAAGACTAATGAACAAAAAGTCACCAGTTATCGATAGAAAACTAACTATTAATATTTAAATGTATACTCAAACCAATATAGAATTTAGAGTTACAACCTTGAGATACATCAGCTAACTCAAACATTGAGATCTTACTAAGATTTCAATATAAATCATTATGCATGATTGTAGATGCACTTTTACACCTATCCTATTCCTAAAATGGATCTTTGCCACTAGGGCAGAATAGGTTTATATGAGGTTTTGAATATCAACCTAATTTGAGCCTGAACATCTTAATTTTTTCCTACCACATGTAGGCCCAAAGGAGGAGCAAAAATTCTATGTATAAGATCCTCCTTTCTACCTTTTAACCAATTTTCGACAATTAACTATGTATTTAACAAAAGTATTTAACAAAAGTGGAATGAAATACCCAATTTTAATGTTTTAATCTCTTTAATGTTTAACTGAAAATACAATTTGATGTAAGTTAACTAATATGTTTTTTTCTTTCAGAGAAATGATGATTATAGTTATGCCATAAATGAAAACAACAAGAGAACGCGTGGTGTTTACATAAGAGATGAAGTTACATTCTTTAGTGCTATGGATAATTACTTCTCCGCAATAGGGAAAGATGATCTTGAAATTCGTCACAACCCATTTCTTTCTATATCCCAAAAATTTTCAATGAATGTTTTTAACATATTGAATACTTTTAATTTAAATCCATCTTGTAGATTCAATTTAGATTATAATGTTACTAATTATGATCCGGAAACAAAGAAAATGGTTCGTTAAATGGAAAAATTTAGCAAATATACACTGTTACATGTCAATCAGAAAGGCCTGCCTGAGACATGTAACGGTCATTACTTTGTTTTCTAAAATTTAATTTATCAATTTTAGACTGTTCTCACGAATGGTGCGAAGTGCAGCATCAATCAAATGTTACCATATTATGTTACAACAGCACCTCAATTTGTTACAACTTTCTTGAGTGAATGCATTTTAGATTTCCGGAAGTTACCTTCTTGCTGCGCTTTGCAAACAGTTTTTGACTATGTACTGGTAAGATACATTTTATAGAAAAATTTTATTCTGAAGTTTTTATCTTCATAAAAAGGATTTTGAAAATATTGTTGCAGGATCTACCACATGAAGAATACATAAGAAATAAACATACCTTACAGACCGTGTGTGATATATTTGACGTGGTCATCAGGGATTGTCCACCAAACTCTAAGAAGATGAACAAATACTACAAAATGTTGTTATTAAAGCCTCTAACTATAGATGTAACGTTGGGTATGGTCAACATTATTTCCACCTCGATAATTCGAACATATTTTAACTATACTGCAAGAATAAAGGCAGCAGTACAAGGTGGTTACAGAATTTTTAGTTCTTATCATGCCGTCCGTATACGGGAGAGCAACGCGCTTTTTGTGTGCGCACGTCTATTTCGATTTTACTATCGATTGCTGAATATTGGTGAGGCGTCAAACATTACTCCATACAATTTTTTCAATGAGGTTACCTTAAGGTGAAACGATACTTGGCCATTGTTTCTAGCGAAATATAGATGACGATACCATACAGCAGGTTAAATATTATCAAAAAAAACCATGTTTTTTTATGTTTAAATCGTTTTATGTAAGTAACTATAAACGCGAATCAAAATCTAAACCTGCAATTAGTTAGATGAATAACATATCTACATTTTAAGCTTTCCTCCACTGACTTTTAATGAGTTGGAACCGCAAAAATAGGTTTTGCCCAATTTTTCTATGACTGGTAACATTTTCTAAGGGTTTGTCATAAATAACCTTTATTATGGTTCTCAAACTTACGCTTAAGACTTAACAATATATAGAGTAAAAAAATACTTAGTATAAAAATACTTAAGTAACTACTTACATAAAACGATTTAAACATAAAAAAACATGGTTTTTTTGATAATATTTAACCTGCTGTATGGTATCGCCATCTATATTTCGCGAGAAAAAATGGCAAAGTATCGTTTCACCTTAATTCAAATGTGTACGATCATGCAAACATTCCAGACAAATTCTTTTAACAATTTATTTGCGAATTAATTCTTACTATGTATCCTTAACACAATTCACATGTGAAGGTAGTACTTTGTTAATACCCGTCCACTCTCCCCTCCTTTCGAATTATCGAGGTAATATAGATGATTTATTTTACATATTAGTATACATAAAAAAATAATGTGTTCCTCAAATAATATGGTTTGCAGAAAAAGAAATTGTGGCCAATCGTAAATTGGGAATATTTTATTTTCTGATTAAAAGTTTAAAGGATGAATTCGGAGGTGATAGATCAGGGGGCCCCATAACAAGAACGACACTTGAACTGAATGAGAATACTCTTCCATACATATTAGAAAATACCATCAAAATAAGAATTCGCAAATTTGAAGCTCTTAACCAAAAAGCAAGAATCCACCGACTATTTATCTTATTAGAAATAATCGTTAAGTTGCTTCAAAATGATTTGGTTCTTTTTATGCATAAGTAAGAATTTAATACGTAAAAATAGAATAAGTGCAAATAGCTGTATGTTAAACATATTCTACGTATTACAGACACATGGGGAAATATATGAACGTGCTTTACACGGAGTATCAGCCATTAATTTGTGAGCTAATTTGGTTCAAAGCAGAAATAGATAATAATGTTGGTGGGAAAGTAAACACGGCCGTCAGAACGATTATTAAACTATTTGCCAAAGTTATTAGATTGGATTTTAGTCGTGAATATGAAGTGATACTAGGTGTAAGTCAATACATATTACATAATCATAGTAGCACGCAACATGTAACGATTTACCAGACAGTTTTGCCGGAACAGTTTAACTTTACGGCAAAAACTGTCAAGAGAAATCTGAAAAGATATTTACATCCAAGACAATTGTAGATTATTGTTTTCTATTGTTAATTTTATTATAAGTTAAATATTTTATTAAGGGTTCTTTTAAATATCTATTTTTAGAAACTGTTGTCCGTTATTGCTCATGGTGTAACTCTTTATGAGGAAAACCCTCACCAGCTTTACCCATTTGCAACTATTCTATCGAAAAATCTATTTGCGGAAATTGCAAACACTCTAAATGGTAAGTCAACAAAGTCATAAGTAATAACACGTTTTAGCTTGTGAAAAATTAAGAAATATAAATGATATTACAAATATATTATTTATATTAAAGAGAAATGATAATTAATGTGAAATAACTCCGGTCCTATTACATTTAGGTATTGTTCTAGTTTTAGTTGACATCAATACGAGTTTAACAATGTCTAAACTAACTCTCTAAGACGTCGCGTTGCCAAGTTATAGTGATTATAATTCTTTGCAAAGTTTGGTTTTCGTCATTGCATGATACTTTTATAAAAAGAAAAATATCTCTGGCACAATGATAGATAGCGAGTTCAAATTCATTTTATAATTCATTAAAAAAAGCATAAAAAGCGATACTAAATATTACTAGAGCATGTTTTATATAATGCGTAATGTCAAACATCACACGCGTCTCTAGTTAGTCTCTTTTAAGATGTCGTAGTGAAATATTTCATTGCCAGTTGTTTGGTTACTGAATAGCGTCTATCATAGCGTCATAAGTAATGATCATTATATCCTTTAGACGTCTACAAATGTCAGCTTTGTCATCACTCGCTAACCAAGTCATCAGTTTAAAATTAAAAAAGTTGTAAACATCATTTTTAAAGAATCCAATTGTGCGTTAAATTAACCTGTATAATTCTATATATATATATATATATATATATATATATATATATATATATATATATATATATATATATAATTAATACCTGTATATGAATTTGTTAGATTTAGAATATTAATAAATTTGTTGCTCTCTAGTTGAAAGCCCAGAAGTAAAACTACAAGCGGTAACCCTGTTGGCACCAGCCCACATGAAATTCTTCGTCATAGCCAATATAGTGAAGCAGATAACATCAAAACAAATAGATGGAATCGGATCAATCTATAACCTTGTTAAATCTTACCACAATTGCGCGGATTCTTCTATATATAATAAGTTTTCAGACACTGGTCGAGGTGCTATAGGCTATGAATCCAAAATGGAGACAATTAAATTTTTATATAATCTGCTGTATCATGCCACAACGGCGTTTATCGAAGGACATAAAATGCACGAGTTTGACCGAATGTTAATCGAAGAGATGATAACTCACTACAGGGTGAATCGAAGAAACGAGAACGTTCCAGAAGAAATAAATGATAATGAATACGATACGGACATGTTTGATGGAACCTCTGATGATGGTGGAACTGCTGATAATGATGGAACTACTGATGATGATGGTGGAACTGTTTATGATGATGATGATGGAACTACTGATGATAAGAAAAAGGCTTTGAAGAAAATAATCGCAAAAGAGCGTAAGTTATTAATGCGTCTGGATCCTGAACATATTTCAATGTACTATGTAAGATGTAGATTGTTGAGTTCTTTTGCTAAATATTGTATAAGGACGTTACAAGAAATGAACAAAAAATGAAAAATTAATCTGAAAAAGAATTCTTTCAAATAAATTCAAATTTTCAATTTATTGTAATAATTATTAAATGTAATAATTAATAAATTAAATAATTAAAACACAATAAATAATTATAATATATAGTCTAAATCAATTGAGTTTTTACTATAAATTCCACTCACAAATTGCCTCCTCCTATCTCTCGGAAGCTAATATAATAAAAAAAAAGCCATGTACTCTGCAAATTTACCGGGTAAACGAGACAAAATGAGAGCCTGCATTATCGCTCCGGTTTACCGTTACAGGTGGACTGTTCCATCAAACTATCCGATAAATCGTTACGTCTCTGATGCGCATTAGAGCTCTTGGGGGCCGAAATCGTGAGAGAGGAAAAAGATACAGTAATACAGTGCTGACAGTACAGTAAAATAGTCTATTAATAAACATTTAGCCCGTCTACGTAGCGTCACTTCATACGCACGGTTTCGTCATTTACCGCTTGTCGTACTCTTTTTTGCAGTTTCCATATAAATAAAGGAGACTCTGTCCACGGAGGTGCAACGTTGCATCTCCTTAGTAGCAAGCAACCGTCATGCAGTATGGACTACAACACGTCATAGCTCTAGCGTACTGCACGACGCATAGACGTAATATTCTTTTAAAAATAACAACTTCACCAGACAATTTTGTTCATATTATTGAACAACAGTCATTCGGTATACTGAATGAAATACTCAATCATCCTCTGATAACTCTCTTGAGACAACACACAATCTGAGGTTAATATTCTTTTCAATGTATGGATGAAGCCAATACATTCTACGTCTGATTTGTCGTCTTCTAATAAAAGCGTATGTTATAATCACATCTTCTTCATCACTTGAAATTTTCCCAATGAGAAAACGTGCTTTCTCGATGGTAAACTTTAGAGAAATTACGTGAACAGAACTGAGATGCTGAAAACTTGAATACTTCTGGCTTCATTTGGAGCTAGATGGTCAGGCTACAAATGTCGCAACCGAGCTAGAACGTACTGACGATGGCAGAGGTGCAGAGGAATACAATTGAAATTCGGAGACGTAAGAGAGCATGGAGTCAAGAGGTGATGATTTTTGCTTATAGGCGGGGGCACTAAAGACTGGTCAATACAGTGCTTTATTACTGTAAATGAAAGAATTATAACAAAATAAGGAAACATAAATTTAAAAGATGATATATTTTAGCGAAAATTACTTAAAAATAATATTTTGCATTATTTTCAATTTAGCAAATACCTTTTATTTATTTACAAATATTACATACACGTCGCTTTGCGACGGGGCGAAGCGCTAGTCCTATATTATAATGTTCCAACTGTTTGAATCTATTCTTATAATCTTATGATCTTATATTCTTATATGTTTGGTACTGAATTTTGTATGGCAGCGCGAAAACGGCTCCATCAATGTTTTTGAAAATTTCCTATTTCGTAGAGAAAAAAATTCTAAAACTTTTGGCGTGCCCGGATTTTTCCCTGAATTTCCTGGAAACCCGTAATTTTGGAAAAAGTGGAAAAAAAGTGAGCCTTTTTTTGCTGTATTACTTTTAATTCGTAAAAGATAAAAAGTTGAAATTTTGCATGTGTATTCCATGCTGACATTTCTCAAGAATTAGAAATTAATAATTGAAAAAGGGGTGGTTGAAAAAGTTCGGGGGCCCGATAGAGAACTTTTGAGAAAGTTCATATTCTGGATTCTAGAATAATTAAGTATATTATTAATAAAAAAGAATTCAAAATTTTGTTTGGGGGTACGGGGGCAGTATTTGCCGAGAGTAAAAATTGTGCTAGAAAGTTGAAATTTTGTATATAGGCTAACCTTGGTAACTTATTTACAAATCGAAAAAAAAAATCCCAAATTTTGAAAAAAAGTTCATATTCTGGATTCTAGAATAATTAAGTATATTATTAATAAAAAAGAATTCAAAATTTTGTTTGGGGGTACAAGGGCAGTATTTGCCGAGAGTAAAAATTGTGCTAGAAAGTTGAAATTTTGTATATAGGCTAACCTTGGTAACTTATTTACGAATCGAAAAAAAAAATCCCAAATTTTGAAAAAAAGTTGGTCAAATAACGCATAAATTGAAAATATTTTTTATTTTGATAAAAAAAATATATTTTTTTAGTCAATTTATGTGTGTCAATATTTATTATTTCAATTTAGAAATAGAATTAAATATGAAATGTAATTACGAATTATTTTATTGGATTCAAATCATAGATGCCAAAAAGACGTCGCATTGCGACGGGGGTAATCTCTAGTGCAGATATAAATTGACAGACAGATTGACATATTAATAACGAAAATAAAAAAAAAACTACATTTTCCTAAGTGTAACATTAGAGTGGGAGGTGATAAACCGAATATAAGAACAATATGGAGGTACAACGATGATATTTTGCATGTAGAATATTAAAGAGAAGCACAATAGTTCTCTATAAGTTATATAGTCAAATTGCATTCAGTAGTAGAATTGGATTGATTTTTGGTGCGTTTGTTGTGCTGCGAAATCGAACAGGAGTGAGAGGTATAGGAGGGAAATGGTTAACAGGCGCTTAAAAACATAAATGAATTTATGAAATTAGTAGGTTTACATTGAAATGAGTGAAAATTAATTTTATCAAGCATTTATCTTATCGAATAATTATTAAAAAATAATGTACTTCTAAGGATGAAATTTAGTATGTACGTTGCCAGTAAAGTATTAATTTTGAAAACTAATTGTTAAGAGAATAGTACGCAGGGGGTGGAAGCGCAGGATTATTTAATGATTGCGCTAAAGCGGGGACGATAGGAAAGTGCCTTAATGAGCGATGATGCTCAGGTGGGCTGTGGTGTTGCAAGTAGGCGCATTGTGGCAGAGATACAAAGGAATACAATTGAAAGTGCGAGAACGATACAGAGCATGGAGCCAAGAGGTGATGATTGGTGTTTAGAAGCGGGGCAATGGACATTGTTCAATACTGTGCTTCATTAGTTTAAATGATAATTTTACGCAGGGAGAGGAAGCGAAGGATTATTTAATTATAGCGCTAAAGCGGGGGCGCTGTGGAAGCACTCCAAGGACCGACGATGCTCAGGGAAGAAGCGATACAGATTGCTGAAGAAAGGAGGCGTTCCATGGCGGAAGCTTAGAGGAATCAAATTTAAAGTTCGGAAAAGTAAGAGAGCCAAGAGGAGCCAAGAGGTGATGATTGGGGCTTATGGGCGGGGGCACTGTAGACTGGTCAATATAGTGCTATATTACTGTAAATGAAAGAATTAAAACAAAATAAGGAAACATACATTTAAAAAATGATATATTTTAGCGAAAATTACTTAAAAATAATATATTGCATTATTTTCAATTTAGCAAACAACTTTTTTTTATTTACAAATATTATATACACGTCGTTCTGCGACGGGGCGAAACGCTAGTCCTATATTATAATGTTCCAAGTGTTTATTTATATTCTTATATGTTTATATGTTTATGTGTTTATATGTTTGGTTCGAATTTTGTATGGCATCTCGAAAACGGCTCCAGGGAAGTTTTTGAAAACTTCCTATTTCGTAGAGAAAAAAATTCTAAGACTTTTGGCGTCCCCGGATTTTTCCCTGAATTTCCTGGAAACCCGTAACTTTGGAAAAACTGGAAAAAATGCGAGCCTTGTTTTGCTGTATTACTTTTAATTCGTAAAAGATAGAAAGTTGAAATTTTGCATGTGTATTAAGGTATTGAATGCTGACATTTTTCAAAAATTAGAAATTCAAAAATTGAAAAAGGGGGGGTTGAAGAAATTCGGGGGCCCGGTAGTGAACTATGGAGAAAGTTCATATTCTGGATTCTAGAATAATTAAGTATATTATTAATAAAAAGAAATTCAAAATTTCAAAATTTCATTTGGGGGCACATGGGCAGTATTTGCCGAGAGTAAAAATTGTGCTAGAAATTTTGAATTTTGAAAAAAAATTGGTCAAATAACGCATAAATTGGAAATATTATTTATTTTAATAAAAAAAATATATTTTTTTAGTCAATTTATTATTGAGCGAGTTTATTATTTCAATTTAAAAATAGAGTTACAATATGAAATGTAATTACGAATTATTTTATTTGTTTCAAATTATACACGCTAAAAAGACGTCGAAGACGGGGGTAAACGTTATTAGAATTTAAATTTTTACATGAAGTTCAACCCACACACAAAAAACAGACGTCGCTTGCGACGGGGGTAAAAGCTAGTATATATATATAATGTTAGTACCGTTACTAAACAAATAAATCGTAAAGTTAAGTAAAGGATTAGCATAAAGTATTATATATTAAAAAGAATATCCTATTATGATGTCGAGACGACCACCAGACACAAGACCAATAAGAAGAAAGAACTAATAAGATTAAAATAATTTAAATAGCTATTTAAATAAAAAGACATTCTTAAGTTTTAAGTAAGCACTTCATTGAATTCTCCCTGTGAGTTGGAAACTTGCATAAATAGCGAACATGTTAGTTCAATCATCTGAATCGATTGTGTAAGTATTGGTCTAATTAACAGTTGACATTAAAAGTTAAGCTACGCAGCTAATGAGTAGACTTTTCACGGACTTGGCAGTTCATTCTACAGAAAACTTAGATATGTTGTTAGTAGATAACGATGGAAAGATATTATCAATGGAAGAAGAATTAAATTAAATTTAAAAAAATGCTTGCTGTGAGTGCTGTTATATAGGCTGGGAATTTTGGAAAATTGAAGCAGGGTAGGTTTTAGGAATGCAAAAAAGGAACGCTACATCTGGAGAAGCTTTATGCTAAACCAATCTTGACGGATGTGGAAAGAACATTCTTGAAATGTTTTGCACCAAACTTATATCGTCATTTTAAATATCACTATATTAGAACTATCGCCAGCCTTGACGATCTAGCTTGGCCCAATCTTGACAACCAAGCCTGGCACGATGTTATCATTCCAGGCTATTCCCAAAGCTGGGCCAAGACTGGTGTGCATACTTGGCCCAGATCTTTACAGTACTGAACCAGGCCTGTACCAAGACTGGGCCGATGGTTTGATCCTGTATGGGGCCAGCCTTGACGATCTAGCTTGGCCCAATCTTGACAACCAAGCCTGGCACGATGTTATCATTCCAGGCTATTCCCAAAGCTGGGCCAAGACTGGTGTGCATACTTGGCCCAGATCTTTACAGTACTGAACCAGGCCTGTACCAAGACTGGGCCGATGGTTTGATCCTGTATGGGTAGTAAAGTAAAATAAGTTACATAATAATAAATGAATAGCGATTATTACTTAAAAATTTAGATGTTTCTTTATATTTTTTAAACCGGACCCGGATCCGTTGGGTTTATAAAATATTGGACCCGGATCTGACGGATATTAAAACCCCCGGTTTTCAGAAGCCCTACCTGTCATATATAGCTATGGCTGTTATATAGCTAGAATTCGATGAATGATGAAAACACTTCGACACAGTTTCTTTACGTAACATTTTACTATTATTTTACGTAATTAGTGACTACTTTGTGTAATTTCTTTCATTTATTAATTGTTTTTTTTTTATAAATGAAGTAAATCGGATAATATATACTACGTACGGTATATCTAACCTTTGATAAAGCTCTTCTATATTTTAAAACCATTTGTGTAAAATTTACATTAAACAATACATTTGTATAATTTACGAGATACTAATTACACTGGAACTCTCCTTAGTGAACCGTTAACCGAGAACCGAGAACCGGGAACCAAACTGGAGCTGGTAAATATTGTTTTGGTAAATTAATGTTCTGAAAACAAGGAGTACTTTCCGGTTCGTTCTGATCATCGCCTTCGCCTTCGCCATCGCCATCGCCATCGCTTTATGCCTTTATGTACTGCTCTGGGTTTGGTACTGATACTGGTCTGGGGCTGGAGCTTCACCTATAGATAGCTATATTCTGCGGTACAGATTATGAATATAAATGAATATAGAATAAGATAGCCTAGCGCCGCGACGCGCCATAGGGATTTTAAAAACTTTTCATCTTAAGGGTCAGTATAAAAGTTTACTATATCAAATTTCAATACAATTGGTTCCAAACATAAAACAAATTCTTACTATAAAAAATAAAAGAAGTTATTAGTTTACTTGTCGTTCACTATCTGCGTATTTTAAACTTAGAGCATATATATATATATATATATATATATATATATATATATATATATATATATATATATATATATATATATATATATATATATACATGGAGAGTGAATAGCCTATAGATTAAAAGTGTGTCTAAGTTGTGAGCGAGAGAGAAAGATATATGTTACTATTTGTTCTCTATGCGCATGCGTCGAAAGTGACAGCTGAGTTGTCTAGATATAATAAATATTAATATTCTATTAATATTAAATATTAAATATAAATTCGGTTTCTTATCATGAGTAAGTGCATGTAAATATAACTTACAGATGTAGAGGTTAAATGTTGTCCTGAATTAAATGAATATATATATAAAGTATTTTTTTATATCTAACAAATTATGTAATAAATCTGTTTCTTAAGACTAACAGATTTCTTAAACATGAACAAAATCCTAAGCGATGACTAGCATTTTGTGGAATCGACGACAATGTTTTTAACACCGTCACTAAACTTATTCCTGAAATTAATCCATTATAAACATGAATAAAAATAAAATAAATTTTAATTTTCTTATGTATTATAACAGTTTTTATTTATATTTATACATATCTACATTATTCTACATCAATATAATGTCACTATAGTTTACCTCCGTCGCAAAGCGACGTCTTTTTGGTATGTATGATTTGAATCCAATAAAATATTTCATTTTAAATTTTAATGTAGTAGTCATGAGCAGGACCACCTTCTGGTGCCGGCTTATCGTTGAATTTTTGGGACACCCTGTACATTTTCTAAGATGTCAAAGCAGTTATTTCTTATCATAATACACATTTTTAATGTGTTACAGATTTTGTAAGATGCTTCGCAACGCATGGGAGCGACAGACTCCTCCCTACTTTCTATATCGCAATAAAACCCTTTTCCACTTATTGGCCATATAATCACATAGCTGTATAACTAATATCAATCTCGTAGCACGGGCAAGAAGAGGTCTAAATAAACGTTTATGTATGAAGCTTTTTATTATAGTTAAAATTAATTTTTGTTAAAATAAAATAATCAACATTTTTCAATTAATTTTTGTGGTTGTACCTTCCGGTGTTTTCGTTTATCCAATATTTACTTTGACGGCTGCATGGACGGCTGTACGTGAGATCGTGTATGTGTGTGAGTGTGTGTGTATGGACACGGGTTCGTTTTACAGTTGCCATCTAGTGTCTGACGACGAATTCATACGGCTGGGCCCTTAGGGCTTCGAAAAACTGATCATTGCCAATAAGCGCGAGGCGGTGTCTGCGAAGGACATGTACCAAATATCTTCTTTAAAACGTCTTCTACTATTGCTAGTATAAGAGGAGATTCTTTGGTACAATGAATTTATGCGGAGTTGAGTTATTTTCTCAACCTTAAATCGTAATAATTGACCTAATAACGATTACTTTTATACCCGCGCAAATGCACCATTCATATAACTATTTTCCACAAACATCTGCTGTAATTAGAAGCAAGATGCAACCGTTAAGGGTCTTGTTTTTCACTTTTACAGAATGCAGTTTGACATGACGAATCGGATTCAGACTTTTCTAGACTGAAATAAAAACATAATTGATAAATCTTTAATTTAACAAGTCTAGCGTAATAGTGTTTTAAGAAGTTCTATACAGTTAGAATTTTGAATAAATAATTTTTTTTATTTCATCATCAGTAATGTACATATATTTAAGTACACACACATAAAATTTTATGTCAATCCGGGGATTATTTTCGAAGTTATGTAAGTTGAAAAAGGAAATTTGTACTCCATGTAAAGTGCTTTTGCAACTTTAAATGCGTTTTTCTGAAAACTGTTTTCTGAAGTCGGTGACTAAAATTTCTCGAAAACGACTCAACTGATTAATCTCAAATTTTAACACAAGCTTCTTAAGTACATTTTAAAGAAATTAATCAAAGGATTTTTCTCACCAATAAATATATTTTCTTTATAAACAATTTAATGCCTAAATTTTGGTCAAAAATCGATTTGTTTTGTTGATAAGCCAACATATTGTCAAAGAAAAATTATTTTGCTTATTCCTTCGATTAATTACTAAATTATATATTACTTTAACAAAATCCGTTTGATTTTTTCATTGTAGATGATTCAGTCCAGAGATATCGTGGTCACCGCAAGATGCCTTTTTTAGGAGGAGCTCCTGGAGATCAGCTATACCAGCTTTAAAATTAATATTTTTATAAATACAAAAATTTTAAAATACAGTTAAAAATTACCAGAAAATTTTCACAGTTGGTCAACAATAATGGAATCGGATATAGCCTAAAGGCAAGAACCGATCTTTCCTGAGCGCTTAGGCTCTGTAATTTCGTCATTAAGTCAAGATAACGTTAAATTAGTATGAGTCGCCGCCGAACTCTCGTAATTTGAACTATAGAAAGAAAGGTCTCTCTGTAAGAAACTCTCGTAATTTGAACTATAGAAAGAAAGGTCTCTCTGTAAGAATTTTGCAGAGGATACTTAAGGAGTCTGCATAAAAATTGAATTAAATGTAACCCGTACTTTCATACTTCCCTGTCCAATTTTCTGCGAAGGCCTATGCATATATCGTAAACTTTTGGTGCCTACTGGTACGATATTATCAGTACGCCATCATCAATAATGAGAGAAGTGTTCAAATTTATTGAATGATAAAATTAAATAATTGAAACATAAAAATGCTTTAATGTAATTAATAAAAAAAGCATCAGTTAATTAATGAGATATCAATTTTAGATTAAAGATTAGTAAAGCGTACGACGGATCTACTGGAATTTGAACTGGAGTAATTTTATAAGCGTTCTCATCCTAAGGGAATCGTGATAAAAAGAAATATAGGATAAAATAATGCCCTCATTATCCAACGCCTTGCTTAATATTATACTTTCAATTCAACTTTCGCTGAAGCTTTTATGTTTCACAAGCACTGCCAGGGTCGGAGTAGGAGTACGTAGGCAAACAGTACTGTCTGTTTTTAGGAAAGTGTTTGTCCCATATCTAGGTTCTTAATAATATCTAGGTTCAATACAGTAAAAATCGGTTTCTATGGATTGTTCGTGTAGCGAAATTAAAACGGTCTCCATATATACCGTGTTCAGTGACGCATTGGTCGGTGTTTATTGTCAAGTGGGGCCGTAATAAAACTGGCATCCAACGTTAGAATATGAGACTGGAAACAATAGAGTTCAGGAGTGGGGTTCAAAGAAATTCCCAAAAAATTACAATTCTTTTCCCCTATAACACTACAACTAAGGGCCTTATTCTGTAACTTTTCAAAAAATCGACCTTATTTTTTCAGCGGTGGAAATATTTAATTTTTTCACCGCTCGAATAAAGTCGCTGTATTTAAAATATCTAAAGTGGTATTCTGTATGCAAAATGTTTCATCGCCCTTATAATATACAGCGGTGAAAAAGTATAGTGACGTATTTTAAGACGTCATCAATTTTAAAGATATTTAAACGGCATTCAGAATATTCAAATATTTAAAAACTCAAACACTTGACAAGTACGAATACATGTCAATTGTTCAAGTCAATTGACAAGCAACATAACCTCACTTTCTGATATATTTATATTTGTATATTCGTATGACTAGTCTTCGAACATCATTACTATCAACCAACATTTGCGTCACGGCGATGTTTTCGTGGTTACGAAGTCTCAACTCGTGCTTCGCTGCTACTGATCTTCAGGTGTCTATGTATGCCATCATTGCGGATATACCACGATGCATTACCTATTTCTCGCAGAACTTTAATTTGGAACGTTTGTTATTTCTTTAACGTTCGATTTCTTGGTGCAACCCTAGAGTATACTTATTTATAAATAAGCAGCTTGTTTTTAATGTTAAGTTCAGAGCGTCGCTTAATTAGCCAATACATATTTCTGTGTTATATGTTCAGTTCTTCTTTTTTCGTTTTAACATGCGTTTTCCACCTTAACTTAGCATCAAGCGTCATTCCTAGATATTTTGCTGCATTCGCATGGGGGATTGTGTTTGAGTTTATGAGTATGGGCAGATTTTTAGTAATCTTTGTTTGTGAAATTTACGTGTGTTGATTTAGACTTATTGAGTTTAATTCGCCATATTTTTGTCCAAAGCTGACCTTGTCCACTGCAATACGCAATCGAAATGATGCGTAGATTGTCCCTGCAACCAATAGTATTGCACCCAGTCCACGTCTGTGGACTTGTTTATTTGTTAATGTTGTACGTACAACTACTGTAAACTGTAACTGCCCAGGACTCAATTAATCTTATGAATTGCTGTTGTTTAGGTTGTGTTATTAATTAGATTGAAACAGCAGCATCATTGTCGTAGATAGCATGATTAAAAATTAACGCCACTGTGAAATATTTGCACAAAAATGCTCAGTGACAAGTGTCGCAGCTGTGCAGTAGAACATACCCGTCAACCCATGCGTCGCGGGGGCGTCGTGAGGGCGTCGCGACTCCTGCATCGCCGACCCCTCTCCGCCGCCCCCTCTGACAACCCTCACGATCTCCTACGTAACTAATGGCTCTTTAGACAATTTGTCTACGTATTTGATGGATCAAGAAATACTTTTATTTATGTCCATTTTTTATATTAGGAATAGAGCTCGACAAATTATTCATATTAATATGAAAATATAAAAGAAAATAAAGAAATTACTTTCTGTTTTCTCTTTTTTTAATAATTTTTATTCATAATGCAGAACCAGAACGTTTATGGGGCTCTGAGCGTAAATGTTTATTGCTTCTTGAAAATATAACAAATTCCATTTCATTTTTCGTAACGCGCTATTTACTATACTCATGGACCGTACGCCGTCGGCGTTGTACCAGTAAGTGTAAGTAAGTGTGTTGTAATTTTAACAGCCTGCGGTAAATTTGATAGCGATATTTTACTTTGTGTTGTTTCAGATTTTAGTGGAATAACTTAAAGACCCAAAACGTTACCCAAAGACGTTACCTGTGTTGTCTGGCAAGTGTATTACGTTTGTAAAAGGTTTAATGGCACGTTTATATGTATACTATGTATGTGTCCGCTAGCAGGGTCGCTCGTACCCATTTCAGTGAATACCAGCAATTGAAAATTGTAATTATGGCATTACGCATAATTTCTAAACTGGCACAGTTAAAGGTATTAGGTACATCGATGTCAATCATTACAACTTAAGCTCATCCATTAATTACGTCACATGCACGTGACAAGATATATATAAAGAAATTATATTTCTTTAGTTGATAACACCAACCACAGATATTACAACTACATTCTGGTCAGATGAGCAAACGGTGTATATTAGTTATAGCTACTTTCATTGTAGTGTGTTTCACAGAAGTCACTGTGCATAATTTTAAGTTATTATAAAATTAGATAAAAAGGAATTGACAATTTAAATAATAAACTTTAAATGTCGTTTCTTTGATTTCAGGTAGGATAGTATGATTTAAGTTAAACAGTGTAATTATTATAATGTGTATGTAATTTAATAAAATAATGACTTTGATTTCACAGTTCCTAAAATGTCTTGTATACATTGTTGTATATAGAATTAATATACAGTAAAATCAATAGAGGGAGCGATAGGGCTTCACACGAGACGAGATAAGGCGATAGTTTAAAAAATCTCGCCTCGTCCTCGTTAGTTTAGAAAAGAATAGGTATCGTTTTAGTCTTGGTCCCGTGTCGTAATAGTTTGTCTCGTCTTGTCTCGTCACATATCGTTATTGTGAGAACTTACTCCTAAGATAGTCTTAAACAATGTAATTCATTATATTATTACGGTTAATTATTTTTTTTATTCTAAATTTTTCACGCACTAAGCATATCGCTATTAATTTAAAAGAAAATTTAAACTTTGAGAAATTTTTTTTATACACAGATGACGAACTGGTTCAATTTCACTTAATGCATCATCACTTTAATCTAATCTCGGCCTTTTTTTCAGGTTGACACTACTAACACCTACGCTCAACGACATTTTTGCAGCAAGATGTCTGCAAACAATCAATCGCATTGTAAATAATTAATATTCACATTTATTATCACTTAAAACATTCATTTCCGTTCGGCTTCAAAATGTTGTAAAAGACAAAATTTTAAAATAAAATATTTAACAGATGTTTGTTTAGCAGATTTCATATTTAGTAAATGTACGACCTAACCTTTTTTGTAATAAATAAGGTTGAACGTTTATATTGCTGTTAGTTTATTTTTGTAGCAATTTTTTGTTTTTTATGTTGTCTCGGTACCGTCTCAATAGTTTTCGGAAATGTCTCGCTTTTACGAAACGAGTAGCGAGGCGAGACTAGAAAAGTCTCGTGCTCCTGTGAAGCCCTATGGGCCGAGACAAGATTAAAAAACAAATAAACACAAAGAAATATATATATGTTTCTCAAAAGAGGGGAGTCCAAAATGTGTGACAATACGTTATAATTAGGGGGGAAGGGGGGGGGGGTTGTTGTTAATGCTTAATTTACCGAATATATAATTGTGCAACTAAATAAGTCTCTGTTGATTTGACACCCTGTGTATTGCATTTTCAAGTAATATTATAAGTAATACCATGTAATGTGAGTACAATGTAGCCTAAGGGTCCCCTTACTCGTACTCGTAATAATCTCCTGACGTAACTCTTATGCGATGTTATCAGAAATATTTTTTATGTATAATTAGAAAAAAATCTTATCAAATCGCGTGATGGCTGCGTAGTTGGAAGACTGTTTCGTTGAAACGTTAGAAACGTTTGAAACGCGGCTGGTAGTGGTACTCGTACAACGGACATCATAAAAAGTCTAATAAAATATGAAAGTACATATTTACAACAATATACTATTACTAGGTATTTATAAAATGAAATTTTATTTAAAAGAAAACGAAAATTAAATGAACTTAAACTTTTGTATTTCTATGATCACGCAATGCTACGTAGTTCTGAACAATAGCGCGATAGGCCACCCCCACCATGAAGTGTTGAGTTTCTTTCAAGAACTTTGATTAACATTCTGAGGAACTAATCATCCTCTCGTTTAATTGCAAACGTGATGTATATGTTCTACCAGTTGACTCAAGTTAGTCGAAGAGAAAAGACGTACCCATAGAGCTTTCAACCTAATTTTAATAATTAATTGAGAGACCATAATGTATGGTAATATTAATTATCTGCATAATGGTATTACGGTATTCAAATCACGCGTTAACAGTACTATGAGCATTCACATTCGTATACGCATACGCATACATAGAACACGGTATGTCTCTGACTTACAATAGTGAATTCATGAGTATTCATGTGGAAGCTACAGAAAAGAAGGGATATTACATAACCTCTAGTGATTGAAACTGATAGCTTTCACCGGCCGTTATTTTTATTTATTTTCTTTTTTTGTCCACCCGAGCTAAGTAACTGCACGTATAGCATTTACAGTCATTTGTTTCCATTTTAAACGTAATTTATTTGGTAGATCGAGGATGACCAGCTTTGGGCAAACAAAGCGAGTTAAATTATCTTGTTATAATATATATATATATATATATATATATATATATATATATATATATATATATATATATATATATAAGGTAGGTCACCCAAATAACGCCCGGGCCTTAATAACGCCCACCTGACGCTAACTAGATACACATAGAAGCTAGAAACCGCTAAACGAGGTGGATAGTAGAAGACAGGGTGTGTAGTCATTTGTCACATTTGCTGCTGTTTGCGACTATACCTTAGTTTAATCAGGTCCAATATAAGAAGTGGAAATGACGCGCGTTGCGACTTTATTATTAGGTAATAAGTTGAAGGGTAAGTATATTTTCAAAGTTGTGCACAAATTTTTTATTTAATAGCTTCAACATAAGTAAATGTGTTTATATTTCATTTATTCAAAAAAATCCATTGTTGTTAGGGTAAATTATATAGAATGTGTTAATAAATGCATGCAATATTCATATTTGTATATCAATATCTTGCTTTTATTTTTAATTAATGTTAGAATTAAGATTTCTTTGTCTCAATTCATTTATATTTTATACCTAGTTGATTCATATACACTGCTCTCTGTGGGCAAACGACAATATTTCTTATGTAAACATCCTTTGTTTTACGATTCATTTCTCTAGGGTTCGACACTACGCATTTGGTTCTAATTCGTTCTAATCCCTTCAACACTCAAACCTACAGCACGCTTAACCTTTTGGTGCATATACATAAAATAATAAATACACATATTTTTGCTGATAACTTAAACCGCGAGTTACATTTACCTAGTGTCGTAACTACTATTCTTATTAACTAAAATATTTAATCAATTTATATGTAATAGTGTAGTTTAAAATAAATGTAATCTAAAAAAGTTCTGATGTTTTGCTGTGTCTTTTGATATAAATAAAAAAAATGCTATTAATTACTTAATAGCTAAAAGGTCCTTCATAATCAAATTGTGCGCCCACTAAGATATTGAAAGGAACTGAGCGACATTTGCCGTTCAAGAACTAGGATACCGACAACAGATCACAGATACGCCTTAGTCAGCGTATAGATCTCTATAAGGTCCAAACTCCACCACCAGTATGAATGTGTGAAGTTGTGCAAAATAACGCCCATAGTATACGTGCAGTGGGCAATTTAATAGTGAAAATGAAATGGCTTTCCCAAAACAGCTAGAAGTATTTTTGAAAAGACATCCCGAAATATCCAAGCTCAAATACTGAATCCGGGAAGAGCCCAAAAATGATCATGAACTGTATGTGGGTATGGCTGTGTACCATGTCTAAGTATCATGAACTGTGTGTGGGTATGGCTAAGAAAGATATGTATTTCAATTGTCCTAGAAGCTGCAACTAATTATATTTAACGAGAATGTTTATTGCTTCGATTTGTTTTGGAAAATGCTTTCAATTAACGCACATTGACATAGTTTCTTTTTGTTTATCATAAATTGGTTAATTTAGCAATTTCGTTAATTCAAACTCGATTCTCTAATAGAAATATATAGGCTTTATTAAAAATATTCATAATTTTTATTCCACTGGTAACCTTTGTTGAAATGTTAAATGAAAAACCCTTAGGTGGGTGTTAATTGGTTAACCTACCTTATATGCCCACAGAAGTTTCACTTCAACAAGAACGGAATACAAGTTCAACAATTAAAATACATTACTTCCAAAACCAAAACATAAATTTTTAATTTTAATTTATTATAAAAATAAACATATTTCTTTGTTTTATAAAATGTCCTTATTTATTGTAATATGTATAAATGATTTGACATTTGTCAGTCAATCACTAGTGAACCGCCACTTAAGGAGTAGGTTGTCAGTGTGTAACAGGTTTTTTATAATAATAATTAACCCTTTTAACAAATTCAAAGTGTTGTAATTAACATTAAATACATTTAGAGTGTAAATAGTCAAAGTTACTAATAATAAAATCATATATTATTAACAAAAAAAGTCTGAACTAAACATTCTAACCCTACTTTTTTGTGCATCTGTTTGTGTTTGTGTTGTGTAAACCAGCGATTCTCAAAGTGTGGGGCGCGACCCCTAAGGGGGGCGCAATGAAGGCTTAGGGGGGGGCCCACAGCTTGGTTGAAAAATTAATTAAATTTACTTAGAAAATAATAAAGCTAACTCTTTATTTTTAAAATCACAACAAGTGTATAATTTTTAGTTAACGCCGTAAGAGTGCCGAACATTTTATTTTTTTTAGTTTATCAGAAAATTCAGAAAAAAGATGCAAACCTTCTGCAATGGACTGAAAAGGTGAAAAGCTTTGTAATGAAGCTAAGTTTGTACGAGGGCGGTTTGAAAAGTGACAGTTTGGAGCTATTTCCTAATGTTAAAATTATGATTGAAGAAATGGATCTCAAAACTATTCCAACGAATGCAAAGAAATGCTTTCTTTAAACTTAGAAATCCTCAAATCTCGTTTTGAAAAATATGTTAATGAGAACTTGGATGGTTTGGCAAGGATTCAAAACCCGTTTAAACCATCAGTCGTTGAGTGCTCCCTCAAAATGAAGGAAAAAGAAATCTCATTGACCTCCAAGGTGACACTGGGCTTGAAATGAAGTTTAAAGAATCTTCTCTCACATCGTTCTGGATTGGTGTACAAAAGGAACACCCAATTTTGAGTGAAAGGGCATTGAAAATACTCACTCCATTCGCAATACTCACTCTTTCTTGTGAAACAGGATTTTCTGCTCTAGCTGCCATGAAGAGTAAATATCGCTCAAGACTGGATGTGACCAAGGAATTCAGAGTAGCGTTATCAGAACTGACACCGCGTTTCAAGAAACTATGCGCAGAAAAAAATAAGCACATCCTTCACACTGAAGCTATTTTTCTTATTATAGCTTTGAGTTACAAATATCAATTATGTACTATAGTAGCTAAAATACCTACATAAATTGTAATTCTTTGCATAGAATTTGTTGTGTGATTACGATTAAACCTATTGCCCCATTAGAGTATGCATAGAATGTGCAAAACTTAACTATATAAAAATTGACTGTAAAATGTCAAATGCGACTCCCTTATAATATGTACTACGCTTACATGTAGGGGGCCCGGCTTACAGCTGGATTATTCAGGGGGGCTCGAAGTAAAAAGTTTGAGAACCGCTGGTGTAAACAATAAAGTGTAAAACATCAATGACAGTAAAGTAATTATTAAAATCTAATAAAACTGTTATTTAATTCATATTTTATTATTTAAATCAATTTAATATCAAATAATTGTCTCTTGTTATGTAAAACAAATCGTATGTTTTTGCAACGGGTAGTATATGTCAGAATTATATGTCTCGTGCCACGAATATTTCCGAACCGAGTCGATCACATAAAACTTTTACGCGTTGTCTTCCCTACAGTAAACATTTTCGGACATTTAATTAGTATTGTTTTTTAAATTATAAGGCCGCACACGGATCGGCTGATTGCAAACTAGCCGTGAAACGAGCCATATTGAGCCGTGTTTCGTGACTCTATAGAATTTTTACCATTAGCATAATGGAGGATTTTATTATGTCGTATTATGAGGTATTTGTATGTACGTATGTATTTCAATACTTTTGAATAGTATTTGTGCACATCTCTGCTCATGATATCACCATCAAAAGTATGCAACGTAATTGTTTAGTTTCGTTCGTGCCGTGTGTGTTCTCTCACTCGTATGTTCCCTCACTAACAACTTAGTCGCATTCTCATTCGGTTCGGGCAGTTTCGAAGCCTTCTGCATTGTATTTTGATTTCTGGTTTTTGCATGGGCACCTGTGCGACGTTGGACAGCTGTAAGTACATTTAAATATTTTTTTAAGTGGGGTCATTTATTTTGATGGTGATTATTTTTATTTTATCTTTTAAATATATTTGAACTTATTATTTTTTTCTATGAATGAAATATAGTGTTTATTACTGATGTTTATACATTTGTTTTAATATATTGTGTGTATGTATTATATTTGTATGTGTATATGTATATGTATATATATATATATATATATATATATATATATATATATATATATATATATATATATATATAGATAGATCTCAATCCATTGAATCCTTAAAGTGTAGTAAAGCATCAACCGAAAAATCGAAAAGGACGAAAAAGTAACTTTAACTTAGACGCAAAGCGTAAAATCTAAAACTTAAAAACATAAAACAAGAATCCTTTAGTAAGGCATGTTACACTACCATATATACTCGTACAAAAAAGAAGACGAAAGAGAGAAAGAAATGTTCTATTAATGATAGAAGATAAGCAATGGCTGAAAGAACTGGATCTAGTACTCACAGCAGAAACGTATTCCAAAATAGTATTTACTCTAAGCTCTGTATTTCAACATTTCATTTATAAAGTGTGGCTGGGTCAGGCCCGGAGTATATCGGGCCAAGCACTTTTAAAAATATACAATTTATATTTAGATTATAAATTTATATAGACGTTCGATATGTATATATATATATATATGTATATATATATATATATATATATATATATATATGTATATATATATATATATATATATATATATGTATATATATATATATATATATATATATCCACTTTTATTAGGAATTAGGAACAAACTCATGTGTTGCTTCTGAAATTTAAAGTTTATTTTGAAATTTACATACATATTTTAATAATTGCATTGTTTAACTCAAATCATACTCTTATACCTGAAATTTAAAGAAACAACATTTGAAGTTTATTATTTACCATAAATTGTCATTCCCTTTCTATCTAATTTTATTATGACCTCACAATATGCACTAACTAACTGAACGTGAGTTCTGTCGACTCCAAATATCAACCGTTATTCCTACAGCTACATCAATGGCGTTCATGAGTATATGTTTTCACTGAACGCTCACTGTTTTACCGACAGACGAGCTTTGTACCAACTAAAGAAATATAATTTCTTTACATATATATTACATATATATATATATGTTGTTACTGAGTGACTGACTGATATATATATATATATATATATATATATATATATATATATATATATATATATATATACGAGTATGTATTTAATTTATAATATATTTATTATCAAAATGTTAAAATTGTGTTGTCTCACTAGTTTTGAAATTCGGTAAAGTATGGCATTTTTCACATATATTTGAGACAAAAAAAAAATTATATAAATGCGAATGGGTTTATATTTCGCTTACGATGCGCTGGAGGCCTAATTCGGCCCTGGACTGGATGCATGTGTACTGGCGAACATCGTAGTGTACAGTCATGAAACAGAACTCGTATAAATAAAAGCTAATTCTTATCATAAAATTACGTCCTTTGAATAAATATAGAAATAGATTTGTCTTGAATAGGTTCAGTAGAGAAATAATTAAAGGCAACTACTATTTGGCAAACGCAAGACGCAATTTTTAAAATACTTAACATATATCGATGATAAATATATGCCTGCTAATCACATAATCTAACTCTGCTAATTAAGAAATTCCACCGTTTTATTTGTTATTTTGGGTTATAAAATCATTAGCACTTGTCAATTATATGGAACGCCAATGTAAATTTCCGAAACGGCCATAAAAGCTAAGACGAATTGTAGCCAAGGACTACTACAAGCAAGGGAATATAAATATATTGTGCTCCGTTTCTGTTTTCACCTTTACAAAAATATGAATTTATCTTTCAAACGAAGAGGGTGAATAGATATAGCCAAATACCATCATTCCATGGGGACCACAAGCTGAAGCACAAGCACAAGCAGACGTCGAAGCCGAAGCTGAAGCTGAAGCAAACGTATCAGCAAAAGCAATACTACGGCAATAGTAACAGTGCTGCATGGCAATCCTCCGGGAGGAAATAGTCAGGACTTGCGGAACAGTCGTTGAGTGAAACGAGTACAAGAGAACACGGAAAAATCTGAAGGAGTGAGAGAAGGGGGGTTTTGGTTGCCCAATAGTGTAATGGTGAATTCACATCACGAAAAGGTTAAAAAATGATCATATCAAATTCAGTTTGGGAAAAAACCAATTTTTGCATCAATACACAATCACAAGTGTAATCAGCTATTACACTGTAAATCGTGGTAAACACAATGGACATTACTCTTCATTATCAAGAGACTGAAGATTAGTTTGCCGAATCTAAATGTGATGGATAAAGCTTTGTCCCATGCAAGATCAATTGCATATAATGATTCTATTTATTTACACATTTACAAACTTATACATTCATAGACCTCGTAAATAAAGGTTAACTTTTGATGTTATAACCTCTGTATAAAGCAGGACTGTGAAATCGGAGTCGAAAGCAATGTCTGGTGAAAGCTTTCACCCGTAATCAGATATAAATACATTTCTTAATATTCCTTTCAGTCCATCTCAGGTTTAAATGAGGTTCGTACAGTAATAAAATAGCACAGACATAAAATAAGACTAGATTCATGATTTCATTTAGGATCAAGCGAGGGTCATATAATAACGTTTAGGATGACACGAAGTTCACTTCACTGTTTTCAAGATGAAAAGAGGGGCAAAGATTCATTTTAGGATCAGGATAGGTCTAAAATTTCGACTCGATTGTACCGACTCCAACTCCGGCTTGAACTTTCTAGTACGTTACGAAAATATTTAAGTATTGTAAATTAAAAAATAATTAATCCAGGTTGTTTAAATTGTTAATATCTTCAATAATATTGTTACTATTTAAAGGAATCACATTTGAGATCATGATAGTTAACTTTATCAGTTATCAGATATTTAGAATTTAAGATATTGTTCAGAGCCCAAATTAACGTGTACGAGAAAAATGGATGATTGTTTGTATTATCAGTCGCATATTTATACTAGAACTTAAATAGAACCTGAAATAAATTTAGACTGGAGAAAATGAAATCTGTAGATACATAAAATTTACGAATTCGTACTAGATAAAATGTAATATTAATATATAATGGTTTTTAGTAAAGGTAAAATTTAGATTAATTTCAATCTTATTTGCACCACAACCCACTAAACATAAAATATAAATGCTATATTACATTTATATAATATCTTTTTTTAAGCACAACCTAGTAATATTTAATCTTTTAAGCATTTAAAATTCGAATAAATAGGTCAGAGAACATTGTAAAAAACATAAAATTGTTTACGTGATCTCTTAAGAAGGTTTGTGAGTATACTAATGCGCAAAAGGATAGATTTACTTCTCAAAAAGCATTAAAAATAGGTCACAAAACATTGCATATTAGGTACAATCATTTTCATAACCGACAACATTTTTTGTGTTAGATAAACCTTAAATAACAAGACCGTGTTTACCGGGTATATTTTATGTGTATTTCCTTTTTATGTTAGACACACCTCAAAATGTCTTAGTATTGAATTTGGTCGGAGTCGGAGTCGAATGTTTTTTACCGACTCTGCAGCCCGGGTATAAAGTAGAATCATGTTATTATCTATGTTTTTAAAAAAGTTCTTAATATTCGGTTTTAGTAAAAAGAATTTAAAGAAAAGTTCAATCCCAAAAACACAAACTAAAAATTAGAATAAGAAAAAAAAGTTTTCAACAATTTTCAAATTTTTTCTGTTACTTTTCAATATTACAATATTACAGTTTTTTTTATCTAGGGATTGCGTAGTCCAATTATGACCCCGCCGCGACGCCCCTGCTCCGGATCAGCTATCGATGCTTTCAAGACGCGTTCTGATTCCTGACGTAATAAAAAGCATGTTAAGCTCTGTAACCGATGCGTTTAGTAGTAGACTTCTAAAACTTTTTAGTGAAGTTACAAAAAGAAGTTCCAAAACGATTTGTAAGACATACTCCTACGAAGTAAAAAAGGATGGACTGTCATATATTAGAACAACTATCGATGATGATGAAATTATTACGTTTTCTTTTAGATAGCATCAATTTATAAGATCTCACCAAGCCGTGTCACATATTTATACGTTTTTAGGATTTTTGATAAAGCAGTTTCACTTGTAAATTGAAATTTCATTTGGATGGTAACGGGTACCATGATATAAACATACTAGGGCTTACCCCCGTCACAAAGCGATGTTTTTTTAGTGCGTATGATTTGAATCTAACAAAATAATTCGTAATTTGATTTCAAATTTAAATATTTAACTGGTTCAAAAAAATTTTCATATAAATTGACTAAATAAATATATTTTTTTTAACAAAATAAAAAATATTTTCAATTTATTCGTTATTTGACCAACTTTTTTTCAGAATATGGTATTTCTTTTTCGATATAAAATTTCAACTTTCTAGCCCAATTTTTACTGTCGGCAAAAACCGCCTCCGTGCCCCAAATAAAATTTTTGAATTTTCAATTTTTTATTTTTAATAACATATTTCATTATTAAGTCATTCAAAATTTAAGATTTCTCCCAAGTTTCTTACCGGGTTCCCTAATTTTCTCAACCCCCTTTTCCAATTCTTCAATTTCCAATTTTCAAAAAATGTTAGCATTGAACATTGTAACACACGAACCAAATTTAAACTTTTTATCTTGTAATGTAATGTAACGGTAGCCATTATTTTTATTATTATTAATTGTGTGTGCCTTTCGGCTTTACAATCTACCGTATTCTATTTCTTATTACATTTCATTCCTAACTTAACAATTCAACCTTAAAACTAAACTTTAATAATTTATTTAAAACTAGTTATTTACTAAACTTTATTTATTTATTAAAACTAAAAAAAATTATTCTATACTTTTAGTACTCTTCATGTTCCTCATGCAAACCAGATAACGAGATTATTTTTTGTCCTGTTTTTCGTTCCCATTTTCTATTTCCGCCATCCACCTCTTTCCTTCACTGCCTCCCTTTAATACCTGCCCAGTATTCTTCTCGCTCATTACTTTTTCCTGACAATCAAACTTAATGTGCTCCAGTGCTTCAATCTCCGTTCCGCACACTCTACACATTCTTTCCTCCAAATTTAAACTTTCTATCTTTTACGAATTAAAAGTTATAGAGCAAAAAATTAAAAATTTCTTTTTAGTTTTTTCAAAAATACAGGCTTCTAGGAAATTCATGGAAAAATCCGAGGACGCCAAAAGTCTGAGAATTTTTTTCTCCACGAAATAGGCAATTTTCAAGAAAATGCGCGGAGCCGTTTTCGAGCCACCATACAAATCGCAGGAGCATATAAACTTTCACTTGGAACATTATAATATAGGAAGGATACCAGTGTATGGCAGTATGTTGTGGCAGTCGTTACATAAATAATGCATTCAAATAACATAAATTAGACACTCAGTCAATTAAATACACAACATTATATTTTATTTAATAAATATATGGCTAGCATATCACATTCAGACAAGTCAGTCAACAATACGAGTACACTCATTAATTTTCTTTCCCAAAATAATTATCAATCAATTATTCTATTAATAAAAATTATTGGGTATTCAATACAACACCGACTGTATAGCTATATTGTGTATACGATAGACCTATAGGGCCTATACCTAGTCTATAGGTGTACCGTACATATTTGCCTTTCATTGATTTTATTAGCCGTGTTTATTCGTTTTTATATGTCTTGCTACCATGTTTCAATTATATTTCAATATACGAATCCGTGTCAAGGTCAAGTCACTCAATCGAACGTCACTATATTGGAACAGGGTTCTTTGTAAGGTACGGCCTCAACTTATTTTAGTTTTTAAAGGAACACCATGTGGTATACTAAATTGCAATTAAACTGTAGGTATTAGTTCAAACTGTTATTATTCTGTTATTAGTTCTTATGATTTATTTTCCTTTTTCTCTTCTACAACATTTATCAAATAGCATACTCATGCTCGTAATATCCCAAACCATTTAGAATTCTATCCACTGTCTTTGTAAGCCTGTACTAACGTAATGCCTCGTACAGATTAGTGCGACATAAACATGCGACATCTAACATTTATGTATTTTTCATTCATAAGTTGACATTACTAAGATATGAGTTTACTAAATGTGTTGTACTTTTAACGTACAGACTAGTGCGACATAAACATGCGACGCTAATAAAACCATAACTTATGCTATTTTTTTAAATTTTAGGTAATATTTTTATGAAACAAAAATGTTTCAATACGAAGTTGGAACATCAAAGAAACTGCGGTTTTGAATGTGATCTCGAACAATATATAAATAATACACGAGTTAGCAGAGACCTTATTAAATAACTGAGTTTTAATCCTTTATTTTGTAAATATTTAATTTTTCTGAAGCAAGTAAAGAAATTCGTTCGAAATATGAAAACTTCCGACGTTTTAAGTTGCATGTCGCACTAGTGTGGACGTGTTGTACCACTTCTTACAACAAATGTTGAATGTCGCACGTATGTGTACCATACTTAAAATTCACATACTCGTACATATTATTTTATTTCAGAAATACGTTCGAAATATGAAAGCTTCCGACGTATTAAGTTGCATGTCGCACTAGTGTGGACGTGTTGTACAACTTCTTACAACAAATGTTGGATGTCGCATGTTTAAGTCGCACATATGTGTACCATACCTAACATGTTTGCAGTTCTCAATGCCTAACATTTGATATACGGCGCGGATGCAATCCTTCCTAAAATTTACCACACTCGTCAATGGAAAGTGTTGTTTGCGTCTTCGTAATAAACTTAGTGAGCCGAATGTTGTAGGTGTTCTTTTATACTCGTATGTACTCCTTATACTCCTTGCCCTTGTATCCCAAACTACCCCAAGGCCCAAATAGAACATAAAGTAGAAAGGAAGCCTTTGAGTTTTCTGTTAACATATTTCACTTCAATAAGAAACTTTTGAAAATATCCTACGTCCTGGTAATGTGTTTTGTTACTTTCTCTAAATTATTTATTTATTTTTAAATAACTTGGACAATTGTGAAAGTTTCTCAGTTATTCAGTTCGTCTATATATTATCTGTCGGCCTCATTTCCGTGATCATTTCCAGTTAAAGTGTGATTTAAAGGAACATAAGGATTAACATATTCTTATTTATTATTTTATTTCTAATGTTTATGCCATTTGGCACTACATTCTTCTGCCTTAATTCTTTTATTTTCATGTCATTGTGCTTAATTCAATTTTGATCCTTATTAAATCTAAACATTCTCAATCCTTCCAAACGAAACTACTCCCCCACCCTCATCTATACTCTCCTCCCAAATTTTTCTTAAGATTTCTTTTTCAGCATTGCTCATTTTCTCCTCTTCATATTCTTATTTAAATGTCGCTTACATCACAATTAACAAACACTTAAAGTTGTCTCTACTCAATATATCTCGCAGAGTGTGTAGTACCACGATTTCTGTAATGTTCTTGAATAAAACTTCAAAAGCAATAAGAGTACACGACCTAATCTGTTCACTCAATAAACACCGCAGATCTGAACCCAGCTTCGTCATTTTGTTTCTTATGCATGAAAGCAGTTCACGGTTAGTGTATAAAAACACTTAAACAAAACGTAACGTAAATTTACAAGATTCAAGATTTAGCATTTCGTGTGATTTAGGTACAGAGGAGGTAGACGATAGTCCTCTCAACCTCTCTCTCTGTACTCTTAGCTCTCAATTTGCTTAACCGTTTTGCAGCTCCACTGGTTGTGTGATGTCAGATGTGTCACTTGCTTGATTTGCCACCAGGAGGCAGCCACCAATCTGCCGCTGCCGTTGCCGCTGCTACTGCCGGATGTCTCTGATGCGCCTTACGACTATTTCGTAGCTGATCGATTTGTCGATATTACGCATGACTGCATGACTGAATGCCGATGACTTACTTCGAGCGCGAACGCGAGCACGACGGCCAAAACTTTGCTGTCTGTTCACTTAATGCATTCTGATCATTTAATTTAAAAAAGAAAATGAATGAATGTTTACTTTTATTTATAAGAAATGTTTTATCAAAGTGCTTGAAAGATAATTTCAAATCAAACTTTTAGTATATTTAATATCTTAAACAGGAGCATCTAACTGATAGAAAATCAAAATAATTTGTAGAATGATGTCGGGGTACGCCCAAACGGGTATCGCAATTCGGTTGCGTGGCCGAGATGGTTGAAACAATGATTCTCGAAAGGTTGGCAGTGTTCTTGGTATAAGTTTGGGTAATATTAATTTTATATTATGCCGGTTTCACACCATAGAGACGGTTTTGAAAACAGTTTTGTTGCCAAAAAACAAAACAAAATCATGATTTGTTTTATTTTAAAACAGTTCTGTTTTTCGAAAACAGACTGTTCACATTGAACCCTAGAGCATATATATATATATATATATATATATATATATATATATATATATATATATATATATATATATATATATATATATATATATATATATATATATATATATATATATATATATATATATATATATATATATCTTAATATATATAAATTAAGTGTCACGTTGTTTGTCCGCGATGGACTCCTAAACTACTTAACCGGTTTTAATCAAATTTGTACACCGTGTGCAGTTTGATCCAACTGGAAAGATAGGATAGCTTACATCTCAATTTATGATTGCAATATTATCTTATTGCAAATTAACTGTTAATTATCTGTTAGCTCCAAACGATTTTAAAAGATGGCGACATCTGTTGACTAGATTGAGTAAATATTCAATAGATGGCGCTATGTAATGTAATATGACAAAAACGTTAGCCACAGCAACGCGTGGCCGGGACAGCTAGTATATATATATATATATATATATATATATATATATATATATATATATATATATATATATATATATATATATATATATATATATATATATATATATATATATATATATATATATATATATATATATATATATATATATATATATATATATATATGGAGAGTGAATGCTGAATCTGAACGTGTGCAAAATGTGTGCGAGAGAGAAAGATATATGTTCCTATTTGTTCTCTATGCACATGCGCCGAAAGTGACATTTGTCAAGTCAGAGCTGTCTAGATATAATACGTGACAGTTGTTAAATATGACATTATATCGATGTAGAATAATGTAGATATGTGTACATATAAATAAACTATATATAAATACACCTAAAAACATGAGTTCTGTCCACCGTTATTCCTTGCGAAATCTATGGCGTTCATGAATATATGTTTTCACTGAACGGTCACTGTTTTACCGACAGACGAGATTTGTACCTACTAAAGAAATATAATTTATTTACTTATTTAATGTTTATTATATCTTAATAGAATATTAATATTTATTATATCTAGACAGCTGTCACTTTCGACGCAAGCGCATAGAGAACAAACAGGAACACATACCTTTCTCTCTCGCACACATTTTGGACACACTTTTAATCTATAGGAAATATAGGCTATTCATACTCCATATATATATATATGCTCTAAGGTTCAAACCAAACAGACTAAAAAACAACAACAAACATGATTTCCTTTGATCTTACCGGCTCCAGATGTGAATGTGTTTTGTTTACTAAAACAGCAACAAAAGACAAAAATATTTTAAGAACTGTCTCTTTGGTGTAAACATTGGTGTTTTTGTTCAGAAAAAACAAGTTTTTGTTCGTGTTTTTCTCTGGTGTAAAACCGGCATTAGACAACAGAGAGAATTATAACAACGAAGACTCTGAAGACATCTTTGTTATACCAACAATGACAAATAGAATTTATTCATTTAAAATTTTAGCCAGAAATAGATGATGAATTCATATTTAATTTATTTGATTGGTAAATTATCAAATAATGAAACTGCATTTGTAAAAGTTAGTTTTAAACTTTGCAGATTGACATATTTGAAAAAAAAAGTCGGTCAAGTACTGTTGATCGTTTTATTCTGGTTATTACAGTTCTGTCCGGTCGTCCAACAGTTCATTAGCGACTTCATTATTTAATGAACTTCTAATATTTATTAATTACTCCTATTTCAAATATTATAAAAATAAATAATGTACGTAATTTGTTTTTTCCCGACCCGATTTAATGAAGACCTAAAATATATTTATCGTTTTATTGCTAATGCAATTTAAAATCGCAAATTAAAATATCTATAATTTAATTATAAAGTAATTAGTGACTTTTAATGAGCGAATCTTGATTATAACCTTCAGCTACGTATAATGAATAGGTAACCTGTTTCGATACCGGTAGTCCCACACTTTCCTGCCAACAGGAAGGGTAGCTAAAGGGGCGGCGTAGGTAGAAAGGAAAGGGAGTGAAATGCATAGTGTTGGTGTGTACGAGTACAGTACGAGTACAGCTTATTAAGATTGAATTAGCAAAGTAATTTACATTCAATACATGTTACATTTCATATTTAGTTTCTGTGTTTCAAGTATATTATTTATTCGTTGTATGGTTTGCGCAAACGTCGGTGAAGTAAGCAGTAAGTATCTACTGCTATCGAATCGGCTGCTTATTTCACCGACGTTTGCGTTAGTCTGGAATCTTTTACGTTCATGTGCAAGGTCAGTTTGTCTCAGAATCCTTGTGAATTCTATCTAGTGTAAAACTGAAAATCCTAGAGTGAGGGAGAAGCAGTGGCGGCCCAAACATGTTTTGCACGCTGTTTTTATATTGGCCGGTAAATTTGGATTGTTGGGTGTAAAGCCGGCTCCAAACGATGCTACGAACACCTTCCAAGGTTGGACGCATCGTGTGGTCGATGCTGGGCCTAAGTGTGTCCAATGTCATGTGTCCAACGTTCACGTTGGAAGCAGTTTGGGCTGTTGTCGGTCTTTTGAGTCGAAGGGGATTTTTCTACCACCACCCACACACATATCCATGATCCACATATCATGCACTGCTGCACGAAAAGTCCAACAATGGAAGGTTTTACACTTGAAAGTTCATTTATTTACTTCAAAGTTTTTGTTAAACAGTGTCAGTGTCAGTGTCAATAATATCAACAAATTAATAAAATAAATCCACCGTGTAGTAGGAAACTTGTCATGTTAATCTTGTAATATTTGACTCACACGTTGGAGGCAAGCGTGCAAGGTGTACGGAACAAAGATAGAAGAATAGGAGTACATTAAGTTTTCATGTGAGAAAAAGGTAATAAGCGAAAAGAATATTGGGCAGTTATTAAAGAGAGGTAGTGAAAGGAAGTAGTGGATGGCGGAGATAGAGAACAGGAACGAAGAAAGAGAAGGAATGGCAGAGTAGAAACAGGAGGGAGAGTAGCAGTAGCAGTTTTATTTTTATTTTTATAAGGATAATTATACTTTTCTTTTTTCGTTTGTAAGTGAAAATGTATAGATATAATAAGAATCAAATTGATTGAATTAAGCACAATGATATGATATGTACAAACATTAAAATAAATAATAATAAATATCCACAAATGAAAAAATTCATGAATTTTGCGTCCTGTAAAATAGTGGGGGTAATTTTAATTGCAAAACTTATCTATTTTATAGTCTTTCTTAAAGTGCAACTTCTAATTAATAATCTCAAATTGAATACGTTACATTAACAAGTTACACATTTTAAGTGTTTAATCATTCGCGTATTGTACATCAAACTTGACCTCCACCATCATCCTTTTAAATATTGACATCGGTGTATCTGATACCCTGTATATTACAATCATTGGTCCATCACTGTTATTTAATCACCCCCTCCCCACTCACCACCCCTCTCATTCCATTATCCGAGATTGAATAATTGATGTCAATATTACTTAAGCCTGAACTTTCAATTTCTATAAATTGAGTAGTATCAATTTACATGTTGAATTTTAAATCTAACGCCGCGCCGTAACTCGGCGTCGGCGTCGGCTGTCAGTCAACTTGAAGCGTTCAACATTTTAGATGCTGTCAAGGGTTCAAAGCTAGCTAGGTAGTTGAAAGTTGTACAACAATCTGGATATGTATGCCTGATGCGTATGTGTGTGTGGAGGGGGATGGGGGTAGTGTTGGAGAGATTATATCACTGATGGTTTCACATTGTTGCCCCCTACCCCTGTCACCCACCCCTTTACTAGAATAGAGTGTTTCATTATGTATCTTCAAATATTAGTATGAACAGTTACATTAATATTAGTGTTCATTATTAAATTTATAGCTGAATCAACGTGGTGTAAGAACAGGTATCTATATTTAATATAATTATCCATAATTTATCCAGTTATTGGTCGCGTAATGCATACATTACACACCTAATATTGTTGTGTCGTATTCATTATCAGTTTGATAACAAGTTCTCTAATGCGTTATTAATATCCAAGAAATAACCTATTCCGTAATCACCTATTTATCGAATTTCTGCGACTGGTTCGAGCCGTGTTAATACGGAAAGTTGTTCCCGTTACACGCCATATGTTAGAAGATTTTTGTAGCTAAGACAATTAGAACATATGCTCGTAGCTGGGTTTCATAAGGAACATGAAGAGAGAGGAAGTACTAAAAGAGGCAGTAAAGGGAAGCAAGAGAAGGAAAGAAGTAGCGAGGAAACAGTTAAACTTCAGTCCAGAAAAATAGAGGATTTGCGGATAGGAGATAAGGACAAGAGGTGGATGACGGAGATAGAGACAATAATAAAATAGTAAAGGGAGAGAGTCAAGAAGAAATAGTAAAGTAAGAGAGTCAAGAGGAAATAGTAAAGATAGAGTGTTTATGCCTGTAATAGACATAAGTGGAGAAGTGAAAACGAAGAGAGAAGGCAGGAAGGATAGTGAAATGATAATAGAGGGTTTGTCGAGAGGAGATAAGGAAGGCAAGAGGTGATAGATGAATATACAGGCAATAAGGAAGGAGAAGTAGGAAACGATGTGAATAAAGGAGGAGTAGGAGACATGAAGAGAAAGGATCATAAAAGAAGAAACAGAAAGTACTATTCGAAGTAATAATAGTCTAAAATAGTTTAAGTTTAGTTTTAACTTTGAATTTATATGAAATGCATTAAGAAATATAATAATATATAAAATATATAATATATATCTTAATATATAAAAGAAAGACGGGTTTGTTACAACACTTATAACTCGAGATCTGCTGAACCAATATTCATGGTTATTGATTCGTTGGATTTGTCTCCGCCCCGAATAGCATAATACATCTTAAAAACAATGAAAATATATAAAACAAAGACGGGTTTGTTACAACACTTATAAGTCGAGATCTGCTGAACCAATATTCATGGTTATTGATTCGTTGGATTTGTCTCCGCCCCGAATAGCACAATACATCTTAAAAACAATGAAAACTCGATATGTGTAATGAATACTTAATCATTTCAATAAATGCTGATTTCATGTCAAACATTTGTTGTCCAATCCTGTCAAATACTGTAACAACTATTCATGTGTGCGTTCAGAAATTAATTTTTTGTAAAATGTGTCGAAAGTTCAGGTACTGTTATATTTGTTTGTTTTAGACATTCATTTGTGTAAATTATTTATTAATTATTTAATTTTTAATTTCAGAAAATAATACCTAAGATTTATTGTACAGGTTAACAAAAGTGTAAATGTCTTTTTATAGGTTATCTATAATTTTTCTTGATAAGCTATTCATATGTAGTGGTTATATACTCTTTGAGCTATTGTCTATGTCTCGAAAGTGGTTTTTTGTGGTTTTATGCGAGTGCACATTCAGTATTAATATTAATAACAATGCCGCGTCCTAGAAGATCTAATCTTCCCCAGCGGAGCCGTAATGCAATTAGGCAACGGAATATCGCGAGTCAATTATCTGATGAAGAACGAGAAATTGCACGAGAAGAGCGCCGCGTTAGTATGGAGCAAAGAAGGGCCTTAATTCGTGCTTCTCAAACACAAGAGCAAAGAGAGGTAGCCCGTGAAACGGCTAGGTTAGAAACGAGAAATCGTCGAGCTTATCGTACAGATGAACAGAGGAATAATCTTCGAAGTGCAAGAAGAAATGGTTCAAGTATTGATTTGAATCGAGCAGCGTTTCTATATGATTGCACCATCGACTACAGCTTGCATCGTTTAGTTTGCATTGGTCCAATGGACGTTGTTTGCCAGCATTGTGGAGCATTGAGGTTTGCTGGTGAAACGCCTGGTTTGTGCTGCCTTAGTGGTAAAGTAAAATTGCCATCATTGGTCCCGCCACCAGAGCCATTGTGCTCCCTGCTTTATGGCGAAACACTAGAATCACGACATTTTCTAGCGAACACTCAAAAATACAATGTCTGTTTCCAAATGACTTCATTTGGGGCGGAAATTATCGAAGAACACGGATATAATCCGACATTTAAGGTAATTTACGTTAAAAACTATATTTTCTATGATTGTAAAAAAAATCTGGAATGTAGTTTGTTAGATTTCTGTATTTGGCATGTTATTATTTGAAAAAAAAAGTGTTTGTAAAAAAAGTGTTCGTAAATCTAACTATAACTATGGCTTTGACTTTACAGATTCAAGGCCAGATTTGCCATCGCATTGGATCATTGCAACCTATAGAAGATGCACAGCATAAATTCTTGCAAATATACTTAATGGGCAATATGGAAGAACAACTTGACCGGCGTCAAGTGATCAACACAGCTACGAAAAGAGCAATTCTCCAAGATCTGCAGCAAATGCTTCATGAACATCATGCATTGGTCAGGCTGTTCAAGACTGCTTTAGAGCGCATGCCAAGTGATGACTATAAAGTTGTGATCAGAGCAGATAAAAGACCAGCTGGAACACATGAACGCACATTTAATGCTCCAACAATCGATGAAGTGGCAATTCTGATTGTTGGTGAAAACTTGGAAACACGTGATATTGTTGAGAATATCACGTGATATTTTGAGAATATATGAAACACACCGTTCATATGACGCGTTACAATACCCGCTGATGTTTTGGCAAGGAGACGATGGATATCACTTTAATATCAAAATGATTAACCCATTGAATGGTAAGATCAATATTGTTGTTTTCATTTAAACTTGATATACATTTTATTCTGTTTGCTTTTAGTACCCAAAAAAAGTTGTATTTTCTAATTAGACTGCTTCAACAATATTGCGTTGACATGTACGTTAAAATCGAAACGGAGCGCCTGACTTTCATTCGGTTGAATCAAGCTAAATTGCGTTCGGAAGAGTATATTCATTTACGCGATGCAATTACCACAGAAGGAGATTCAGAAAATGTTGGTCGATTGACTATTTTACCGGCGACATACACAGGTAGCCCGCGTCATTTGCATGAATATGCGCAAGATGCAATGACATATGTTCGTCATTATGGTCGGCCAGATCTATTCATTACATTTACATGTAATCCGAAATGGATAGAAATTATTTAATTGCTGCTTCCCGGACAAACATCAAGTGATCGACACGACATCACCGCACGTGTTTTCAGGCAAAAAATTCGGTCACTAATGAATTACATTGTTAAGCAACACGTCTTTGGGAATACTCGATGCTGGATGTATTCAATCGAATGGCAAAAACGAGGCCTACCGCATGCTCACATTCTAATTTGGTTAGTCGAAAGAATTCGGCCAGATCAAATAGATGACACCATATGTGCGGAGATTCCTGCTCCTGAAACCGATCCAGACCTACATGATGTTGTAATCACGAATATGATTCATGGACCGTGTGGCACTATCAACCGCCAATCACCGTGCATGGTCGACGACAAGTGTTCCAAACGGTATCCACGAAAATTGACGGCAGAGACCATTACAGGCAACGATGGTTATCCATTGTATCGGCGTCAATCGCCCGATGATAATGGTAGAACTATCACAACTAAAGTGAAAGGAAACGATTTCGTAGTTGACAACAGTTGGATTGTTCCATATTCGCCACTTCTTTCCAAAACATTCAAGGCACATTGTAATGTTGAGTATTGCAATTCGGTCAAGTCAATTAAAAACATTTGCAAATATGTCACGAAAGGGAGCGACATGGCGGTTTTTGGTATCCAAACATCCAATATCAACGATGAAATAACGCGCTATCAAGTCGGTAGATATGTGAACTGCAATGAAGCAATTTGGCGTATATTTTCATTCCCTATTCACGAACGTCATCCCACTGTTGTACATTTGGGGGTGCATCTAGAGAACGGTCAGAGAGTATATTTCACAGCATCGAATGCTGCTCAACGTGCCGAAACACCTCCAGCGACAACACTGACCAGTTTCTTTGCGATTTGTCAAAGCGATCCGTTCGCACGAACTTTGCTTTACTCAGAAATGCCACGTTATTACACTTGGAACGCTACATCGAAGAAATTTCAACGTCGGAAGCAATGCGTTCTACTGATGCTCTTGGTCGTATTTACACAGTTCATCCGAAGAATGATGAATGTTTCTATTTGCGGTTGTTGCTGGTACATGTTCGAGGGCCAATATCATTTGAATCACTACGTACTGTTAATGGTATAGTGTGCCCCACATTTCGTGCAGCATGTCAAGAGCTGAATTTGCTTGAAAACGATACTCATTGGGACACGACAATCGCTGAAGCAATTATTTCTGCATCTCCAAGTCAGATACGCACATTATTTGCTATCATCATTTCGACATGCTTCCCATCGAACCCACGTGACCTATGGAACAAATACAAAGATAACATGTCTGAAGATATTTTACATCGAATTCGCGTCAGCTCAAGAAATTCCGATCTTGAGGTGAATGAGGAGATGCATAACCAGACTTTGCTCTTGATCGAAGATATGTGTTACCTCATGTGCGGCAGTTTGTTAGTTAGGTTAGGAATGCCAGCGCCAGATCGCGGAATGAATGACGCATTTAATAGAGAATTGGAACGTGAACGTGAATATGATCCACATGAACTAATCCAATCAGTCCAAACGAATGTACCTCTGTTGAATCCTAAGCAGAGGGAAGTCTATGATACACTGATTAATGCAATTGATGATGGAAATGGCGGCTTATTTTTTTTGGATGCCCCCGGTGGAACTGATAAGACATTCCTCATGTCATTGATTTTGGCCACTGTACGTGCGAGATCCGAAATTGCGGTAGCAATTGCTTCTTCTGGAATAGCGGAAACATTGTTAGACGGATGCCGTACGGCTCACTCAGCGTTAAAATTGCCATTAAACCTTCAAACTACTGAACAACCGACATGTAACATTTCGAAACACTCCGCAATGGCCAAAGTTTTAGTAGCATCAAAAATCATCATATGGGACGAATGCACAATGGCGCACAAACGCGCATTGGAAGCACTAGACCGAACATTAAAAGATCTGCGCAATGACTCGAGATGTTTTGGTGGTGCAATGATTTTATTATCTGGCGATTTCCGACAAACACTACCAGTCATTCCAAGATCTACTGCTGCCGACGAAATAAACGCTTGCCTCAAAGCATCAAATCTGTGGCGATATGTAAAGAAACTTCAACTGTCTGTAAATATGAGAGTTGCATTGTTGAACGATCTATCTGCTGATGATTTCTCGAAGCAATTGCTGACTATCGGTAATGGCCGTGTTCCTGTTGACAAATCGAGCGGTTTGATTTCATTTCCTCCAAATGTTTGCAATTTTGTATCATCAAAAGACGAGCTTATAACCACAAAAATACTAAATGGTTAAGTGAGCGAGCAATTTTGGCCGCTAAAAATAAAGATGTAGATGACCTCAATTTTATAATTCAAAATCAAATCGTAGGTACTCTGTATTCATTCAAATCTATCGACTGTGTAACAAACGAAGAAGAAGCCACTAATTATCCAAGTGAATTTTTAAACTCCTTGGATGTGCCTGGTTTACCACCGCACAATTTAAAACTTAAGGTTGGCTCGGTAGTCATCATGCTTAGAAATTTAAACCAACCAAAACTGTGCAATGGAACGCGTTTGGTGATAAAAAAACTGATGAGCAATGTGATTCACGCGTCGATACTTAAAGGAAAATTTAAAGATGAGGAAGTTCTTATTCCAAGGATTCCGATGATCCCAACGGATATGCCATTTGAGTTTAAACGAATACAATTCCCGATTCGTCTTGCCTTCGCCATGACGATCGACAAATCACAGGGCCAATCCTTGACTATTTGTGGCCTTAATCTAGAAAATGCATGTTTTTCTCATGGTCAATTGTACGTGGCATGCTCACGTGTCGGCAAACCATCCGCTTTATTTGTTCTTGCGCCTGACCAAAAAACAAAGAATGTCGTTTACCACAAGGTGCTTGAATGAAAATCCCATTAATGAATTAATCCGAGTGTATTCCAATCTGCACAACATAGTTTTCAATCATTTTTTTCTGACATGAGTTTGAATTACTTAATTATTATTATTTTTTTTAATTTTTATTCTCATTCTGTATGTTTTCATCATCATTCATCATAATAAAATACTTTTATGTTTCTATCTATATTAATAAATATTATTTTGTATCATTGTATTACGTTCATCAAAGCCTAAATTAGTTCAGCTAAAAGGTAACACGACATTCATTGACTGTTAGGCGGTACGAAGTTCGCCGGGTCAGCTAGTAAAATATAAAAGGCATAAATTAATATAATAAATAAATTAGAACGTATGCGCTTTTATTTGAACAACTGTACTATTAAGCCCCATTACTGAGTTTTAGTGTTAATTTAAGGTTTTAACCTAAAATTTAAGTTCAGCTTGTGAAACATAAAGTGAATATTATTTTAAATACAATAATTATAATAAATAAAGATAGAAATTATTATAAAATAACGTATATTACTCGCATGACGTATGATATCACAAGTTCAAAATTACATTTAAAGTTAAAACCCTAAATTAAAACTAACAACAGTGAGCGGGAATGAGGCTTTAAACTTTTTTTTAAATCAACTTTTATTAACTGCAACATTTTACAAACCGTTACCCTACAAAAGGGCGGAAAGCTAGTAATACGAGGGTAGTTTAATAATTAAAAAAAAAAACAAATTTAAGAACAACTCTTTATTTCCCAATAAACGAAATTTTTTCGGTAAAAGCGCTCTATTTATCAACATAGTCTCCTTTAAGTATCATTCCCAATCACTGCTTTAATTAAATTTTGTATTTAATTTAAATTGTTTAGCATATGGCAATACGCTTATTCACAGTACCATTTTTAAATTATTCAATTTTTTAAGTTTTCTTAGTTTTTTTATAACCTTACAAGGTACAATGTTTTAAATTAAAAATATTAAATTGGGAAAAACTATATTATACTAGCTGTCCCGGCCACGCGTTGCTGTGACTAACGTTTTTGTCATATTACATTACATAGCGCCATCTATTGAATATTTACTCAATCTAGTCAACAGAATATTTACTCAATCTAGTCAACAGATGTCTCCATCATCGTCGCCAGATGTCACAGATAATTAATAGACAAATAATTTGCAATAAGATAATATTGCAATCATAAATTGAGATGTAAGCTATCCTATCTTTCAAGTTGGATCAAACTGCACACGGTGTACAAATTTGATTAAAATCGGTTAAGTAGTTTAGGAGTCCATCGCGGAGGAACAACGTGACACGTAATTTATATATATTAAGATTATAACCTCCAAAATGTGACAATCTGTCAAAATGCAGTAGCATTTACATTTAAAAAAAGTTTAATGTCAGTTTTTGAAAAATATAGAAGTGAAACCAATTTCTATTACTAATTGTTATTAAAAATAGCAATTTTAATTATTTCATACATAATTTTGTTGAACTGTCAAAATTTATATTACTAACGATGCATACGCACCAACTAAATTAACTAAACTTAAATTAAAACACAAATGTGAAAAGGAATGCTTAAACGAAAACCTGAAATCTAGATTACAATATTAAATAAAAATAGTAAATTAAATATCAAAACTGTGAGTGGGAATGAGGGTTTAAACTCCATACATTTAGTCCAACGTTTTTCGTTATTCGTATTCAACGTAATTTGTTATTCCTTCCAAATAATAAGTTTTTTCAAGGCCCTCAAAATAGACGATTTCAGTGATGACCTCTTTGTTAAACCGAAATCTGTTACCGCTCAGCCATTTCTTCAGGTTTAGAAACAGTAATTAGTCGCAGGGGGCTAAATCTTTAGAATTAGCCCAATTTATGTATGCATTATTGCCATGGTGACTACACACTCATTCGCAGCATTCATCCGCGGATAACTGCTTTCAATGGCTGTCAAACACAAACTAAACGACGCAGTGATGGCTGCGCTGGAGAGTCAAAGAGTCACTGAATTATCAAATTACTCTCCTATCTAAAAATTACAAAAGTTCGAGGACCGATTCAGATGTAGCTCAAGCTGAAGGGCTTACTATATAATTAATTTCTATGGCTCCATCGCATCACAACGAACGTTACACGTTACAGCATCTACTTGAATAATAATGCTAGAAAAACTTTCCTCTAAATCGTAACAGGATGTGATAGACACGTGCGTGCAGAACATTTGCTTTCTTTTTAATGTGTTTTGAACCAATCTTGATTTCCTTGACTTGACTTACTGAGTTCCTTTTCTTTAATGTTCTCTCTCATCCGCAACTATAAACCTAGAACTACATCTACACCTCCACCTACACCTACATACCTGAAGTTAACTGAACTACTCCAACTACGACTACACGAGTATACGAGTATGTGTGCACGAACTAGAACACAAGTCGATGTCGATGTCGGCGCGATGTGGGGAAAATACTCGCTAGTTTTAAAGAGCATCCATCAAATTCCAGACGAACTACGATTATTTGTCACTGGGTTGTACATCAAATGATGTTGAATTAAAGAATACATCGATCGTCCAGTTTATTAGTGGGATATCTCTCAAAAATCGAAATTTCTCTATCTATCAACACTCAGATAATTCATAAATGCTACCAAATAATATAATACTGAAAATTAAACTGTCGGACACCGCTAGTATGCATATACCTTGAATATTGTTTTTGTCATTATCTCCCCAGTAAACATTTTGGTAAATGGCATAGCTTGGTGAGCCAGTTAAGAAAACAATCCTTTTTCACTAAGATTTCAGATAGATGTCACCTATGAAAAAGAACTCGTTGCCTCTTTTACATTTGAAAATATTTATTCTAGTAGAGTTAAAATTGTATGTAAATTGATTTTGCTATTTGTAGTTCATATCACTGACATTTCTCTTGAGTGAAATCAAATTGCATTATTACGTGATAAACAAATCATACGGATCTTCAATGAGATGTCAAAGTGAATCCAAAATGTTTACTGGGTCGAAACTCAATATTGGGGGGCATCCAGAGCCTTATCGGCGATATATACTACTTTAACCAAGTAAAAAATAAATAGGTTTGAGAACAAAATAAAAATGTATAACAGAAGTAGTCGTAATGCGGTACCGCATGTATGTTCCTTTTCATTTACATTTACAAAATTTGATTGGCATTTTCTGGAAGAGATCACTCCCACTGGTTAAAAAATGCACCGTTAAAGAAAACTTGAATAGCAAGACACTCGTACCAAGGTAGATGACGCGGCTGATATTTTACCTCATGAACTGTGAAGCAGGAACCCGTCACACCCCGACAAATTATGTACAACAATGGAAACAATCACGTTACATTACACAGTCTTTTTATAAAATAAAATAGTTTGTCTTAATTGCCTAATAGTCCTTAGTATTGTTGTGATACTACATGAAGGGCGCGTGGGAAGGGAAGAGAAAACCTCATATAATTAGATGTTTTATTTTCAACTACATATTTTAAATACTTTAGTAGATTTGAAACAAAAATCGTGAAATTTAATTTGATCGCAATAAATATTAGTTAAATGTTTATAAATCATATATAATGAAATTGTTGAATTAAGAGTTCAATTGAAAGTAAACAAATTATTGAAAATATGATTACTGACCCGTGATTGGTTCAGATTAAGGCGCGAGAACAACTTGCTTTTAAATGTCTAGTATAAATTTGGTTCGTTATTATTTATTTAAGGGTTAACATTCATTTTTACTCGCTAAAAATACTTTAATCTTCAATTTTAAATTTTGGAACTACTATAACCACATTTTTTTTTAATTTAAACTTTTTTTTTTATTATTATAGTTTCAACAAAATTTCAAATACGCCTTGAACGCTATATTAAAATGTACCCTAATATATCAACGGGTACGGACTAAAAATACGGTTTATACAAAATTATAGTAGATTTAAGGATTATACTAAGAGCATATTAGTATATAGTAAAATGAGTGTAATTATAATATGTGTACTATAATTATAGTATGGTTGCTAACACTGTACTTGAGGCGAATCAAGGTTTAAAATTGCAACTTTAAAGATGTAATACGATAATCCATATGACTATGATGTTGTAATCGCTCACACTATAAAATAAAGAAAAATGTAATTTTGGTTGTAAAGGCGTTTGCTTCTGAAATGTTCCTGACCCTTGGTTAAATAATATTGCTGCAATAAGGATTGCTATAAATTGACAATGTATATTTACTTTTTTCGAACAATTGAGTGAACAAATAATACAACAAGTAGTGGTCGAGATCGTTGAGGCACTGAGTCTACGCTGCTGTATATTCGATTCTAGAACTAGAGCTATATTTTGTCTGGGTTCAGTGTGTGCAGTGTCTTGATTACATTCTTGATTAGTTGAATGCATTTATAAATGTACTCAGGATTAATGAATATACCAAAAATCGCAGGGAAATGGGCTAGTATACGACATAGGCCGACGTTAAGGGGTTATATACAGTTAGAATTTTCCTAAAATCGATTTTTTTTTAATTTTATTTTTGTAATATACATATATTTAAGTACACACACAGAAAATTTATGGGAATTGAAAGAAATAATTTTTTACTCTATGTGAAGTACTCTTGAAACTTTAAATGCGTTTTTTTGAAAACTGTGTTTTTAAAGTCGATGACTAAGATTTCATAGAAACGGCTGAACCGATTAGACTCACATGTTAACACAAGCTTCTTAAGAATATTTTTTAATAATTAATCGAAGGTTTTTTCTCACCAATACATATCTTTTTTTTATAAAGAATTTAAGGCCGAAATTTTGGTCAAAAATCATTTTTCTTTTTTGAGAAGCCGCCATTTTGTCAAAAAAAATTATTTTGCTTATTTATTTAATTAATTACTAGATTACACATTACTTTAGCGGAATCCGATTGGCTTCTTCATGTTAGATGATCCAGTCCAGAGATATCGTGGTCATCGCAAGATGTCTTTATTTAAAGGACCTCCTGGAGGCTATAGCAGCTTTAAAATTATTATTTTTGCAAATACAAAAATGTTAAAATACAGTCAAAAGTTACCATCACATGTGTATAAATTTCGACAATAATACATTTAAAAGTCCTCTCAGGAAATTTTTTATAAAAATCGTTCTGTTTGGGTTTCCTTACCCTTAAATGAAACGCTTATATTTAAATAAATATTTTAATGACAATAAGTTATCTGGTAGCGAAAATGTCATTGTTTACCTGAACTTCTAAAAAAGATAAAACAGTACAACTACTAGAAACCAGAAGAACATTTTAGTTGACACTATGTTCAAGAGCAGCGTAACAGCGTTATTGTAGCACTTCATATATTTATTTAAAAGTTATCAAAACGGCCACCAGTTGGAAAACGTAGATGAAAAAAGGTGTTGATACTTGATACAAAATTACGTTGGAAAAGTGGTTTGAAAACTTGCTAATATTGTGTATTCCAACCATATAACGAACGGGAAAATCATGTACTAATATCTACACGATTTTCCACAAAGTTTTTGGAGTAAATCACGACTTATTTTAGATTCTAAATATAATAAAACAGAGACAATGAAGCTTTTCTAAGTTTAACATTGCTGAACTTTTTATAAGGATAAAGCTTTAAGCAGGTTCGATTCTATGCTGATTTTGTTCAAATATTAAATAGAGAATTTTTTAAATTAGATGGGAGGTTAGATATTGACATTACAGATTCCGTACTCGTATTATTTTCTTTTTTTATTTTATTCGATTAAAGATATTTAGAATAAAGTCAACAACATATTTGTTATATTTAATAAATGCTTTCACAGTATTTATTAAAAAAAAAAATAACGTCTTTTATGAAGTTGACTATTATGGTGTTGAAACTTTATGTTTGTGACCAACATCGCTAACTTATAAGTTTATTGTAAAATACCGCTGATACCCAATTGTCGCAAATACACATTTTGGAATTAGCGTTTCGTCGTATTGCAACAGTCTGAGATATAAAACACTCCGATCGCAATCGACATATTTATGTTGTGAGTTTTTTAAAAAATCATTTTGGAATTATTTTTCTATACATTTATTATATAGTTCTAAGTGCTATTTTTAAAACAACACCGCTGCTTAATAATTTTATGATTTCGTATGTACATCATTTAAATTGATTATGTACATACTTGATAACAACAAAACCCAGAAAATATTGCTCTGATCCGGGGATCGAATCTAAAGACACAGCAGTTAGTGCAAACCGTCAATGCTCTCGCCTTTGTGGTCTCACCTATATTATACACATGCCATGTTATCAATAATTTCTTGCATTTAAAATTTTGCTATCTTACTCCAAGCTGATTCAAGTGTTACATTTGCGTTACATTTCTTACCTAAGTTTTTGTTTATATTTAAGCGCGATTTTACAATTATCATTTAACTGAGTTTTTTTATAAACTTTGGTGGGTAATTTCGGTTACATTTTTCATTACTTAACCTTGGTCGATCTTAGAAGAAACTGAAATAGGGAAACTCATTTATTTTTTTAAACTTTAGTTATGGGAAACGAGGAGAAAGGAAACAGATACTGGGCAAATAGCGAGGAAAAGATATGCAGGGTGTGCGGAACGGACATAATTTGGAGCACATTAAGTTTTCATGTGAGAAAAAGGTAATAAGCGAAAAGAATATTGGGCAGTTATTAAAGGGAGACAAGGAAGGGAAGTGGTGGATGGCGGAGATAGAGAAAAGGAAAGGGAAGGTATGGTAGCGTAGAAACAGAAGGGAGAGTAGCAGGAGGAGCGAAGCAGTAGCAGTAGCAGTTTTGTTTTTATTTTTATAAGGATAATTCTATATATTTTTTTCGGTTGCAGAGAGTGAGAATGTTTAGATTCAATAAGGATCAAAATTGAATTATGCACAATGACATGTAAATAAATGAGTTAAGGCACAAGAATGTAATGCCAAATGGCAAAAACATTAAAAAAAAAACCGTTATGCTATAACTGAAGTTTAACAGCGAATGGGCTTGTGTCCTCATTTTTTACTGGTCGATTTTTCAATTGTTGATTGAAATTGATGTTAATAAATGTGTATTGGCGTGTCCATTTTATTAAATATCTCAATATTGACGGAGATATAGCAGTTAAAAGTTTGAATTGCAGTTTTAGCGCTAGAAATGGTCGACCATATTTATATGACGTGAAAGGCATTTTAACGTCAGTTATTTGTTGAGTAGGTCAGTGCTGTGGTAATGTTTTGTAGCTGTTGGTAGTCAAATAATCAATTCAAGTCAAAGAATAATAAGATTTATTTTATTTAACCCTGCTAAGGCAGACATAATATTGGAATTTGAGTGTTCCTTGAAATAGCTGTAAATAATATTTGATACTTTGAAATATAAATACATATAGCAGAGATTTATGAGCTGTAAGGTTGGTAACCTTACACAAGGATTGTGATATCACATGCACTTGGAATGTGTACAACGTTGAATTCCTTTAACAATTAATGAGACAAAATGACTTTTTTAATTGTTAATATCTCTTAACATATAAGGAGTTATTAAAAAATAATTGAACATTTGAGGTTCTAGTAACCCACTTAATCAATATATAGTACACTTTTATAAAAATTAAGACACAAGCCCATTGAAACATCGACTCTTAGTTTTACTAAACGGGGTGCTAACCTTCAACAGAACTCCGAACTGCGAACTGCGTCTGGAATATGAAATGTAAATAGTGAAATATTTGATCGTCGTACTCGTATCAGACTGTTGCATGACGTCGTAAAACGGTTTATTTTCGAGTAAAATAATCAAAATCATATTTCCCTAAATAAACGAATGTTTGTATGGGTTACGAAGTTGAGATTCTTTAAGTTATTAAACTTGATTACGTACGCACCAGAATATTAGCTAATATAACGCCCATAACCATAAAAATACACGAGTAGAATACTAATATAATATTAATAATAATATTAATATTGTGATTAAAAGATAAAGTATTAAATATTGTATTAGTTTAATATTACATGTTTTTACTAGCAAGCTAACGGTTATTTTTTCTAATATTTATTAATTATTTTTCTTCATCTTTTCTCCTGTAAATAACTTTCACCTAATATTTCTTAAGTCTTTTGGGTCTTGTGTTTTATTTACATTTCGCTAAAGCCTCATTTCCAAAGGTTTTAATCCTAAAATATAAGTTTCAGTTTTTGAAATATAAAGAAATAAAATTAATTATATTAAGGAGGTATAGGACGTAATCGTAAATGATGAAAACGTCGTGAAATTTGGAGGGTCGATACAAATAGTAAAAATACATGATGTCTCAACATTTTAGAGATCTAGGGTTCCTAGTTTTCTTTTTATACATGATTAAAAATAGTCATTTTCCATACAAATCATAATTTCTAGCTCAATTACACCACATAATATAACTTTTAACTATAAAAAAATGGTGACACGGCTTTCAAAAACTAGGTGTATATAACAGAATCTTTTCTGTTACTATTGCAAAAAGAAAATTATCAAAAGGATACCTATATACGAAAATATTTAAATAAAACCAGTAAGAAACAGTAATTGTGGGTTATGAGCCGGCAACGTTGCAAATGCCAATTTGAGCGGGAAATTCAAAATCTCAATAAATATTATATAAAATATAACAATTTATTTGTCGAAGAACCAAATCACGCATGCGTTAACACACGTAAATTTACTGCGTTGCCAAATTTATTATTCCTTTTTCAAAATATTTAATTTGAATTTAAATTGAATTGATATAAATTTGATATTAATTATAGGTAATTTTTCATTTATTAAACTATTATTTGCATAAAATAATCATTTTAACAAGCAAAAAGCAGTTTAATAGGGAATTGAAAAATTCATTTTCAAAGGTACAGTCCTAATATTTGCTCGTCCCTCATGTACTTCGTATTTTGCATTTCGTATTACCGAGAGATACACTTTTTGCATTAACGGTACGTCCTGTACCTCCTTAAATACAATAGTTTATATTAAATAAAGACAGTAATTATTACAAAATAATGTATATACCTGATGCATGACGCTAGATTTCAACCTTAAAGATAAAAACCTTAAATTAAAACTAAAGACAGTGAATAGAAATGTGGCTTTAACCTTTTGTTATATATTTTGTTATATAAATTACTACTAGTCTCTAGGTGTTTTATATGTTAAAACACATACGCATACCTAGTTTCTTGTTACCTGAACTAATAGAGGGTAGTACTACCTCTACTTACTTCATTCTATTTTAAGCTCATTTTCTAAACTGAACATAATTCTACTTTCGTGCTCAGACCAACAACAACAATTCTAAATTCAATACTATATTTTATTCTAAATTCATATACTAAATTCTAATTCTAAATTAAATTAAATACAAATAATAAAAACATACCAAACTGTATTTCTTTGATAAAGAAAGAACCTAAGGCTACTCAAATTGCCTTAGTTTAAACTGTTTTAATATAACTCTTCTAAAAAAAATGTAATGGCTGTTTCACACGATGAGATTAGATTGAGATTCACACTCAACTTTCATTTCATGTTATTACACTTCAGATTTCAGTTTACACGATCCGATCAGATCTCACTTTCAATACCAATCACTTCTCTGTTTACTTTGAATTAGTCATTTCGGAGTTTACTGGTGTGTCGCATTAAGTGTAATGCTGGTTTCACACCAAAGAGACAGTCCAATAAAACACGAACAAAAACTTGTTTTTCTGAACAAAAACTCCAATGTTTACACCAAAGAGACAGTTCTTAAAACATTTTTGTCTTTGAAAACTGTTTTAGTAAACAAAACACATTCCCATATGGAGTCGATAAGATCAAAGAACAACACGTTTCTTGTTGATTTTTAGTCTGCTTGGATTGAACACGCAGTTTTGTTTTTTGCGAACATTTGCGCTTGTCTGTTGTTGTTTATCATGTTTATAATTTTTATGGGACACGCAGAAAAACACTAAAAACAAAACCAGTCTGTTCAGTGTGAACAGTCTGTTTTCGAAAAACATAAATGTTTTAATATAAAACAAAACATATTTTTGTTTTGTTTTTTTGACATCAAAACTGTCTCTCTGGTGTAAAACCGGCATAAGAGTACAGCGAAAACACTGTATCGTTGCAATAGTCTTAGCTTTGGCATTTTGTTCTATAGCCACGAAATAATTCTTAAATTTCAATGAAGTCCACAGTAAAGTAGTGACTTCACATAGTGACAGTTGACATATAATATTTTCGAAGCTGTCAGATCTGTCAATGAGCAATCCTACTTTTATTACCTATACAATTTCTAGTATGTAGATTGTAGACTGTATGGTCTCCTCATACTTTTCGATCAGGGGCCCTATTCCTGAATTTTGCGAGCAATGTTGCAATCGAACAGATTCGATCGAAACGAGTTAAGTAAGATTCGATCACAATTGAAAACACTATTCCTGAATACAATCGAAACTAACATTCTCCATTCGATTGAATATATTGTGTAGAACGTTTTGTAGACTAGCAAAATGCGGGAAATTTAAATTAATTTAAATATTTTTTGTAAGTTGTATATCATTATCTGGTTAAACTATTATTTCTACCGTTTTTCTGGATTTTAAAGAAGCATTTATCTTAGTATAGTACTAATTTAGTATTGAATACAGAGTTTGCATAATAATTTATATATTCTCCTATTTATTAATTTTATAGAACTTTTAATCATTTAACAATTGAATTTTAAAAATTATATGCATTAATAGAATATTAGAATACATTATATTTGTTAAATTACGATAGATTTAATAGAATAAACACAATATACTGTTTCTAATTTTATTAATAAGTAAACAGTATATTCTATTATAAATAAGATCTATTAATTAAGTGTTTTGGCTACGTCTAGTTTCTGATTCTAATGGTTGTATTTTCTTAACTGTATTTAATTTTCCATAGAATTTAACTCCGTTTCTTCAAGCATAGCTAAATTATTTAAAGCCATACTTCTTAGAGATGTCATTTTTATTAAATTAATTTAAGGCGCAATAAAAAGTAATAACAAAAATTTAGGTTAACTTCAACAAATATGTCAAAAAAATTGACATTTCTAGAAATCTTCTAAATACTCTTGCCTGAAACAGTGATAACTAATAAAAATCACTAAAATTTACTGTTCGATCGTACATTCGCAAGCTAAATAGTCGACGTGCAAATGTTCACTTTTTTGCTCGATTTCTCTGCTCGTAAATTTTCATAATATTTTCAGGAATAGCACTTTTGAGTAAATCGAGTGATTTTTACGGAAACAAGAAGAGTTTACGATTCGATTGAACTCAGGAATAGCGCCCCAGATCTAAGCTACACTTCCTTTCAGATTTCGCGACGCTCATATTTTAGAGCTTATGCTTACAATAAACGGACAGTTTGAATCTGAATCTAAATCTGAGTTTAATTTGATCGTGTAAAATGAACTTAACGGATGAATATAATATATATATATATAATGAAAAAATGTAACATTTTCTTAGCATTAGAACGGCAATTTACTTAAAGTAACACAATAAAGTAAAGTTGTTAAATACTCGTAGAGAATACATAAATGTTACTCGTAGTAATATCACAATAATATAAATTCCAGGTGATTAAAAATGTAATCAAGAATATCCCAAAAATGAAATGAAACAATTCGGCTTTATTCAATAGACGATACCTGAGCGATGATTAGGCAGAGATGATTCAGCAAATTTATATTTAGATTAATCGTGATTAAATCTGTAATATACTATATCTGTGTATACTATACAACGTTTGTATAGCTATAGAGCATAGCTCATGTTCGCCATTTTTATTGTGCAGTGAAAGTTTACCCATCTTCCGTATTGTATTGGCTCGGTGCTAATTTGTTTTGTGAGCGGGAACGTAATTGATAATATTTTAAAACATTTCTACTTTTTTTTACTTTTTATGTGTTAATAAAACAATAAAGAAATTTATCAAAAAATATTTTTAAATTTAATTTATCACCGACGGCCTCCTACTATGTAGGCAGTATTTATGATGTAGTAACCTCATATATATGCACCGCTGAATAAAAAGGTAATTTAATAACAACCAAACGTAAGCAAGAAAAAATTACATAATTACAGAAAAGAGAAAATTTTCTAAATTTATCTTCGTCTTTTCTATTCTAATAAATATACGAGTATAAGAGATATTTTAGAAACAGTAAAGCGACTAATAACAGTTCATCGTATCTGTGCAGTAAGCTCACACGGATTTGCACTTCCGATTGAAATAAGACTTAGGCCCTCAGCACACGACGCGACTGGTTGCAAACCTTAGTCCCGAATCACACACACACTACAGAATTAATTCTGCAAATGCCATATGCAATTGTCGAGGTATCTCTTTAGAAACAGTATGCAACGTAAATTGAGTTTTTGGCCGAGTCAAATACTGCGTATAAACTGAGATTAATTTATCCGCAGTGTGTACTAGGTAAGTTTTAGTATACAGAATTAAAACCACGTGAAATTATTCCGTGGTGGGATCTAAGCCTTAAGTCTTCTTATTTCAAATAAATGAACTGATTTTGAATGATCTGAAATTTGAAATAAAAAAAAATGTTCTCGGCAATCTCGGCACGTGTCAACTTGTCATATATTTTATGTAATTAATTTCTAATTTCCAGAAAACCAATTTATACAGCATTTACATGTTATTTATGTTAAGGTATTTACTACAAAATGTTAGGAACACTTGCGAGTTATCACATTGCTTCACCAGAGGTAATTTTGGGGAGGTAATAGGTTTGTTTGTGTTTGCGTAACGTTTACGTTCGTTAACTTTACATGTTTGTATGTACGACTACGCTACGACTATGTAAATTTTCTAAGGAGTAGTTTCTGGTACACAAGCAGTTGTAGTGTTTTCTCTTTGAACTTCCAAAATTATCTCGTTTTCTTACGGTTATCTTGAAGATATGCATAGTTCTCTTATGGTATGCGTCTCTTATTAGTAGCAGTCATAACAAGGATTAATCGTATAAACAATGAGAAGAAGAAAGCGTAGAGATGGGGTGATGTACGCATATTCGTTTTGTGACACACCATCTGAGATCGGTGAGGTCGGACTGGTTTCCGTGCTGGACAGTGTACGCTTAGGCCGTCTGCACACGAGTCGTGTATCGTGACTTTATAAAATGTATTTAAGTACTTTTAAATAGTATTTGTGCACATCTCTGCTCATGATGTAACCATCAAAAGCATGCAACCTAGCACGCCCTGCCACCAAGGAACACAGTCGAAATCCAGATTCAAATTCACAATCGATTTTCATTCCATGTTATTACACTTCAGATTTCAGTTTACACGATCCGATCAGATCTCACTTTCAATACCAATCAGTTCTCTGTTTAGTTTGAATTAGTCATTTCGGAGTTTACTGGTGTGTCGCATTAAGTGTAATGCTGGTTTCACACCAAAGAGACAGTCCAATAAAACACGAACAAAAACTTGTTTTTCTGAACAAAAACTTCAATGTTTACACCAAAGAGACAGTTCTTAAAACATTTTTGTCTTTATAAACTGTTGTCGACAACACGTTTGATGTTGATTTTTAGTCTGCTTGGTTTGAACACGCAGTTTTGTTTTTTGCGAACATTTGCGCTTGTCTGTTGTTGTTTATCATGTTTATAATTTTTATGGGACACTCAGAAAAACACTAAAAACAAAACCAGTCTGTTCAGTCTGTTTTCGAAAAACATAAATGTTTTAATATAAAACAAAATATATTTTTGTTTTGTTTTTTGACAAAAAAACTGTTTTCAAAACTGTCTCTCTAGTGTGAACCGGCATAACAGTACAGCGAAAACACTGTAACACGTTGCAATAGTCTTAGCTTTGGCATTTTGTTCTATAGCCACGGAGTAATTCCTAAATTTCAATGAAGTCCACAATAAAGTAGTGACTTCACATAGTGAAACATGACATATAATATTCGAATTTCGAAGCTGTCAGATCTGTCAATGAGCAATCCTACTTTTATTACCTATACAATTTCTATACACGTGCGTTCTCTCACTAACAACACAGTTGCTTTCTCATTCGGTTCGGGCAAATCGGTCTAAACACAGGGATGGACCTTCACCGCATCGCGTCGTCTTTTTAACATATGTTACTAATTCCTTTCTTTCAAGATCAAATATTAGTAGAGGGGATACATTTACTATACAAGGCGTTACGCCAAATAATGTATCGCATATACGTTTTCTGTATATGTGTCCATATGTGGTTATGTTATTTCTATATAGCACATGTTGAAAAGTCCCGGGCCTAACACATAGACGGCGCTAGTTTTATTGCAGTCACCTTTTTTTCAGTTAATACTAACCTTCAAAAGACAGCTGTTAAAATTTCATGATATTCTATTCAGTAGTTTGTGAGTTATTGTGCTAAGAGTGACGCTACTTTTGTTATTTTCAAAACAATGGATCAAAAACAATTTCGTGTTTTAATTTTACACTGCTTCTTGATGGGAAAAAATACCGTTCAAGCGAAGCAATGGCTTGAAAAGTGTTATGGGGACTCCGCTCCATCAGAAACAACAATAAAACGTTGGTTTGCTGACTTCAAACGTGGTCGTAGAGACACCGATGATGCAGAACGCAGTGGACGTCCAAATGAGGCGGTAACACCAGAAAACATTAAAAAAATCCACAAAATCGTTTTGAATGATCGAAAAGTGAAGTTGCGTGAGTTAGCTGACATCGTAAAGATATCAAAAGAACGTGTTGGCTTTATATTGCATGAGCATATAGACTATGAGAAAGCTCTGTTCAAAGTGGGTGCCGCGTTTGCTTACTGTTGACCAAAAACGAGAACGTGTTGATGATTCTGAGCAGTGTTTGGCCATGTTTAAACGTAACAAACCGGAATTTTTGCGTCGATATGTGACAATGGATGAAACATGGATCCATCACTTCACTCCGGAATTAAAACGATCGTCATCTGAGTGGACAGCAACTGGTGAACCTCGTCCAAAGCGCCCGAAAGCACAACAATCGGCTGGAAAGGTTATGGATATTCATCGACTATCTTGAGAAAGGAAACACCATTAACAGTGAATATTATATAGCGTTATTGGAGCGTTTGAAGGCCGAAATTGCAAAGAAACGACCGCATATGGCAAAGAAAAAATTTTTGTTTCATCAAGACAACGCACCGTGTCACAAGTTAATCAAAACAATGGCAAAACTACATGAATCGAACTTCGAAATGCTCCCACATCCACCGTATTCGCCAGATTTAGCTCCCAGCGACTACTGCCTGTTCGCAGACCTGAAAAAAATGCTCGCCGGTAAGAAATTTCGCACGAATAAACAGGTTATCGCTGAAACTGAGGCCTATTTTGAGGCAAAAGATAAATCGTTCTACAAAAGTAGTATTGAAATGTTAGAGCGACGCTGGAATGATTGCGTTGCTCTTGATGGAGATTACGTTGATGAATAAAGCTAATTTTGAAGTGTTTTCTTTGTTAGGCCCGGGACTTTTCAGCCCATATGTTATGTGTGTATCACGGAAATATTCGTGTACTGGTATTCAACAATTCATGCATACTGTAGAATTACTAAACAAATTATTTTGATATAAACTGAAAATTTGTATCGGCTAGATCTACATACTGTTCTGTGTGGATCTGTGCTTCCCCCCTCCATCATGTTCAGTGATAAACTTGTCAACAAGTAAGTATGAATTGCAATCTCAAAAAAAATTCTCATTTCTATTTAGTATTTATGAAAAAATTTGTTTGCATTGTCGGGAATAACTTTTTACTAAAAGTATTACTTCACAGTGAAACTGTCAAAATAGAAATACACTATAGCTTACCCCCGTCGCAAAGCGTCGCAACAGGTGTGCTTGATTTGAATCCAACAAAATAATTCATAATTTCATTTAAAATTTTCATTCTATTTTCAAATTGAAATATTTAACTCGTTCAATAATAAAATATTTTTCCTCTAAATTAACAAAGAAAATATTTTCAACAAAAATATTTTCAACAAAATATTTTCAATTTATTCGTTATTTGACCAACTTTTTTTCAAATTTTTTTTTCGATTTGTAAATTAGGTACCAAAGTTAGCCCATATATAAAATTTCAACTTTCTACCTCAATTTTTACCCATGGCCATAACCGCCCCCGTACCCCCAAATATTAATATTTGAATTTATTTTTTTATTAGAATGTTTCATTATTAAGTAATCCAAAATTTGAGTTTTCTCCAAAGTTTGAACGCCCCCTTTTCCAATTTTTCAATTTCTAATTTTCAAAAAATGTTTCATTGAACGTCGTAATACACATGCCAAACTTCAACTTGTTATCTTTTACGAATTAGGAGTTATAGAGCAAGAAATGAAATTTGTTTTTTAGTTTTTCCAAAATTATGGGTTTCCAGGAAATTCAGAGGAAAATCCAAGAACGCCAAAAGTATTAGAATTTTTTTCTCTACAAAATAGACAATTTTCAGGAAAATGCGCAGCCGTTTTCGAGCCACCATACGAATCGCGTAAACATATAAACAATCGAACATATAAACTTTCACTTGGAACATTATAATATAGGAAAGGAAGTTATAAAATTCGATACAGAGAGCTAAAGCCCGCCTTTTGGTCATATAGATGTGAACACACACATATACAGAAATACACAATACACATATCTAGTAAAGTATACTATACTCTGATATCATATACAGAAAATATACCATATATGTAGATATTTTATTTGGCGTACCGCCTTGTACGGTAAATGTATCTCCTCTACTAATAATACACCATAATATTTGATCTCTAAAGAAGGGAATTAGTCACATATGTTAAAAAGTCGACACGTTGCGGTGAAGATCCATCTCACTGTGTTTAGACCTTTACCCTTAAAAGAGTTCGAGTATGTGCGCTTATACCAATCTACTAAAACAGCTTACTGCCATCTAATAAGCAAATCTAGATCGTCTAACTGCAATGTTCAACATATCTATTTCTATATTTTATCTATTTCTCTGTTATTCTACTATTAATTGTCTAGCAATGGAAATATATTACTGTCTCAAAGTCTTCAGTCTTATAAAAAGTTTAATTGAATTTACTGCAGCAAAAAGTACCCGTAACGGGGAACGGGGAACGCGGAACCCAGCATTGCATTATGGGTGGTGTATTACGTTACGACTTACGAGTAGTGTAGCCTTGTTCTCTGAACTCTCACTTGATGTGTATCATTAGGATGCTGCGTCGCGTCGGTGCAAATGCAGCACTTACCCTCTCCCCATACTCCTCTCTCTGTTTCTCACTTACACTTATTTACTTATGATTGCATTCATAAAAAATAATTACAATTAATTACTCTTTCACATTTAGCACTTGTAATTTATAAAATAAAAAATTAATGTTTGAAATGATAACAAGTTTATACTCGTTATAGAATTAGAGTGTTAAATCGATTGCAGCAAATTACTAACATATTTCTACTTCCGTAATACGTAAAATGTAAACGGGCATGTTCCAGGCAACTCCGGGAAAATCTCCTACAAACGTACTGTGTGTTTGTCAATTGGAATCGGAAGTAACACATTCTTTATCTTACTTCTATCTCTCTAAAATAAAATTTGTAGCTCAGAGCCCAACTTGTTCATGGAATGGATCCTCCTCGTTAGATTTGGTAATGTGGAAAAGTTATTAAATACGAGGATGATTTTAACATATTTTTAAGGAGATCCTCGTTAGGTAGTAAGGATTGAAGAACTTGCTGAAACTTTGTAAATTTGTTCTATGATAGTCAATAATTAATAAAAAAAATTAAATAAGGTTAGGTGTTCGAAACTTTGAAGGGAATCATTAGTTTAAAAAAAAGGAAATATTTTTATAGAAAATATCATCACAATCATACGTCACTTCCGCTGTTCAAAACACGATGTAAAATTTGGCAAGGTAGCTTGTGCAGTTAGTTGCCGCAAGGTAACCGCGAATATTCGAAAGGCATTAGGTCTAAGTTTTCAGATTATGTACTCTAACGGTGTCTAACGGTCAAATGTGCGCAAACAATTTAGAGAACCATATTCTTTTTAGCCAATTCAATGTTTTTAAATATAATTTTTTTTAATTTGTACTTTAATATACGTCGGTAAAGTACGCAGCCGATTCGATAGCAGTCGATTCGGACTAGTGGTGTAATTCAAAATTAATTCGGTGTTAAATCGAACTTTAAATTACATGGTTTCACTAAATTGAAATTTTTGAAGAAAATAAGAATAAGTTACGGCTGAAATTTTGTAATTACCTAAGAGACATATTAGTTAACCTATTTATAAAAAAATAATTTCATTAAATAATGAGGTTTTAGATGTTCGTTTGCGTTTCCTATATTAAAACAGCAATATAAGACACTAATTGGCGAATTTATATATTACATATATAATAATATTTAAGTTACTTAATACTTCTACAATCTATTATCACTTAAATATTTGCTTATATGTTCTCATTAGCTATGTAATTTAAAGTTCGATTTAACACCGAATTAATTTTGATTTACCCACTAGTCCGAATCGACTGCTATTGAATCGGCTGCGTACTTCACCGACGTCTTTAATATTATCTATAAATTTTAAGATTATTTTTCATATGCATGAAGAATGTAATAAATAATATAATATTGTTACGGAAATTATTTACACTACGGTGGTACTACGACCTCTTTAAACACAGAATACTTTTGAATATAAGGCTTCTCACACACGAGTCGATAAGATTTCGATGCAGTAAATATGCGACAATTGTGTTATAGCTGCTTTACTGACGGCCAGTCTCGCACACGCTATCTGTATGCTGACGACATTTTATGCCATTATATTTTAGAAAGTCCAACAGGCAACATGTCGTCTTGTGATTCATGTGATGAAGATATATCCGTAATATATAATTATTTAAGAATGAAACGATATCATTATATTATAATTATATTTATATATTATAATAATATTTACAATATTACTCCACCCTTTTTCAACTGAAACTTTATTCGAATAATCTGTCAATTTTAAGATATTCCTCTATTTCTTTTATTAATTTGAGTTCAGCCATCTTGTTCAGAAAACAAAACCAATCTGCATCCTACAAATGTCGAGCCTCCGCTGACTGTGGTTGCTGTATGTCCGCATGCCGCGTACAAGTCGCGTCGCACTGCTACCTCACCGACCCGTGTGCGAGCTTAATGCAAAATGTATTGAGCAGCAACCGATCGACATATTGAACGCATACTGAGCGTAGTTTTTGCTTGATACTTACAGACCCATGTGCGAGCGGTCTAAGAAAAATATATGCAATTCTAAAATACTTCTATCTGAGGTACTATTAGTAATAAAAAAAAGAAACTAGTATTAAAAAGGAACTTATTAGTATTAAAAATTATACGGGAAGATTTTATTTTTCATAATAATTGTTTCTTAAATCTGTGTAAAATAATTCATTGATAAGACTGAAATTTTTCGTGCCCGTCTATTTTTCAGAAATGTCAAGTCTAACACAACACAGGTTTTAATTCTTCTCCGAAAAAAAAATCTGTAGATTTCTACAAAAATCACCACGGCACCGAGAGTTCAATGTGGACACATGCAAGACGGAATTAATTCTGCAAATTCCATATGCTATTGTCGGCGTATCTCTTTGGAAGCAGTATGCCATCTGTCGCTGCATCCCTTTGAACATCCATTAACATGACAAAATATATAAATACGACAGTATAAAAACAGTTCTTGGCCGAGTCAAGTACTGCATATAAACTCAGATGAATTTATCAGCAATGTGTGCTAGGTATGTTTTAGTATACGGAATTAAAACCCCGTTGAAAGAACGACGGAATTATTCCTCAATGAGGTCTAAACCTGGGGCCGTATTCCTGAATTTTGCGAGCAATGCTCGCAATCGAACAGATTCGATCAAAACGAGTGAAGTAAGATTCGATCACAATTGTAAACACTATTCCTGAATACGGTCGAAACTAACATTCTCCATTCGATTGAATATATTGTGTAGAACGTTTTGTAGACTAGCAAAATGCGCGAAATTTAAATTAATTTAAATATTTTTTGTAAGTTGGATATGATTATCTGGTTAAACTATTATTTCTACTGTTTTTCTGTATTTTAAAAGAAGCATTTATCTTAGTAGAGTACAAATTTAATATTGAATACAGAGTTTGCATAATAATTTATATATTCTCTTATTTATTAATTTTATAGAACTTTTAATCATTAATAGAATATTAGAATACATTATATTTGTTAAATTATGATAGATTACAAAAACAGCACTTATTTTAATAATTTAAGAATAAACACAATATACTATTTCTAATTTTATTAATAAATAAACAGTATATTCTATTATAAATAAGATCTATTAATTAAGTGTTTTGGCTACGTCTAGTTTCTGATTCTAATGGTTGTATTTTATTAACTGTATTTCATTTTCCATATAATTTAACTCCGTTTCTTCAAGCGTAGCTAAATTATTTAAAGCCATACTTCTTAGAGATGTCATTTTTTTAAATTAATATAAAGCGCAATAAAAAGTAATAGAAAAATTTTAAGTTAACTTCAACAAATATTTATTTTTTTGACATTTCAAAAAATAAAAAAATTGGCATCAGAAAAATAGAACAAGCAACACAAATTTTACTAAATACTCTTGCCTGAAACAATGATAACTAATAAAAATCACTAAAATTTACTGTTCGATCGTACATTCGCAAGCTAAATAGTCGACGTGCAAATGTTCACTTTTTTGCTTGATTTCTCTTGAATAGCACTTTTGAGTAAATCGAATGATTTTTGCGGAAAGAAGAAGAGTTTACTATTCGATTGAACTCAGGAATAGCGCCCCTGAGATGTGAAACTTTCTCATAACTTTTATTGGTTTTGGTTTTAAATTTATAATTAAAATTATAAACAGTTTTAGTTCCTTGTGGAAAAAGCTGGCCATTTAGCTTTCATAAAAATATACAGGCACGCTTGCGACAAGTTGACGACGCCTGATGTTCCGTGAAGTACCAGTTAAGATCTACTGGACTAGAAACGGGGATTTGAACCCTGAACTATCTATGGCTATTATAATGGCTGTTGTAGTGTGTGAAATGACGCACCTTGTGCCAGTAGTCACATGTACGAGTTACGTCTCCTCAGCCAGCCATGTTTTCACATGGTATATGTAGTGTATGTAGTGTATACTCCTAGTATGGTATATGTAGAGTATTATAAAATGTGGGTGAAAATGAACGATTTTCTGATTAAAGATAATATGACCTTCACGCCCGAAGCAGTTTACCGATAAATTGAATAATATAACTTACCTATCACGAGAAGGAGAATCAGTCCCTTAATGAGAAACATGTGACCGATGCCCTTTGGGGGCGTAGCAGCTTTATTGTCTTACGCTCCACCGATCTGTAAGCAAATTATTTATGCTGTAAATCACATAAATACTGAAAATAGAAGTAAATTGAATTATCATGGATATAAATATACAATATTGGGAAAGCCAATTGAACAGAACCTTAATTTAGGTTACATTAACCATGCTAACACACACTCACACATACACGTATGTACATCATTCATTACATTCTGGTTCATGTAAAATATGACTTTAGGCTGTTTGTATTTAGTTTATGAAGTTTGTAATGTTATCTCTAGTCGTTTAAATAATAAATATAAACAATGTAATTTAAATATTTCAGCTATACAGAGATTCACCTATACAGGAAAAGGAAGTTCAGCCAGTAAATCAATTTATTTATTTTAAATTGAAGACAGTTCATGCTGGTTTTATTTTCAATATTACAATGTCAAAATGAAGGGTGGAAGGGGAGGAACAAAAAAGAGAAAGGAGTACTTTGAAAGATACGGAATGGCGACAAAAGAGGCAGAGAGATACAGCAGCAGAAAAGAATGGTAAAAGTTGATAACAGCAAATATAATGAAAGATACATGATAACTTGGGAGAGAGAGATACGGGAATACATACGAGAAAAAGAGACAAGGATCATAAGAAGAATCGCAAGATTTAGATTGGGAAACGAAGAGAAAGGCAGCAGATACTGTGAAAATAGAGAGAGATAGAAACGCTGAAGCACATTAGGTATTCATGTGAGAAAAGAGTAAAAAGTGAAAAGAAGATTGTGCAGTTATAGAAGGGAAGAGATAAATGGCGGAGTTTGAGAGAAGGAGCGAGGAAAGAGATAAACAGTAGGGGTTTAAGTTTAATTCTCTCTTTTTTTTTGAAGGAGAGAGAATGAGTAGATAGAATACGGAACATAAATGAAATATAATTAATCACAATGATATATAATTTAATTATTTAAGGCGGAAAAATGTAGTGCCTAATGGCAAAAATAATAATAATATTACAACGTCAAAATGTCACTTTTGCAAATTGAAGTGCAGAGTTGCGATGAAATGTTACTTGTAATGCCGGTTTTACACCAAAGAGACAGTTTTGTTTCCAAAAAAAAAGCAAAAAAATGTTTTTTTTTATTTTCGAAAACAGACTAGTTTTGTTTTTAGTGTTTTTCCGTGTGTACCATAAAAATTTAGTATCCCACAAATTATTGTGTTGCCGATACATTTCTATTAAATCTTATCTTTTGTCCACTGCAATCTGCACTAATTTATAACTGCTCTTGGAACTAGTTGCTACTCAAATGATAAACAACAACTGACAAGCGCAAATGTTCACGAAAAAGAAAACTGCGTGTTCAAACCAAGCAGACTCAAAAACAAGAACAAATGTATTTTCCTTTGATCTTACCGACTCCAGATTGAAATGTGTTTTGTTTACTAAAACAAGTTTTTAAAGAGTAAAATGTTTTTAAGAACTGTCTCTTCTGTGTAAACATTGGTGTTTTTGTTCAGAAAGAACAGTTTTTGTTCCTGTTTTGTTGTTTTGTCTCTCTGGTGTGAAACCGGCATAACTTTACTAAAATGATTTATCTCCCTTAAATAACCGTTTTATCGTAACTAGCAAATCTGCAGAGCACTCGCATCGATCCCTTGAAGATGCTCACAGACGCTAAACACCCCGTACTATCAATATTTATTTTTTATAACAAGCCGTCTGTTCAAATAATAAAAATGCTCGTATACAACTAGTTACCGGTTCCGAATGCTTCGAATATTCACATTACGAATTCTCCGAATGCCGAAAATACAATGATATGACAATAACTTGGAATAAATAGACGTTATACTAGCACTCATTCAATAGCGAACAGACTCTCTTAGTCAATTGAGTTCTGGTGTGTGTGCATTTGTGTTTTCCGGTAAACAAGAGCGTTTCACAAAACATAAAGAATTTCAAGCTGAGGTGTTACGCTCTTGTTGTTTGCGGAAGTGTCATGCGTCCCCTGTGCCTCTAAACAGCACACTTACACCTCGTTTAGTTACAATACAAAAGCGTCCTATTTTTTCAAAATACATTCACTAAGGCCTACTGTCCACGTAGCGTCACTTCATACGCACGGTTTCGTCATTTGCCGCTTGTTGTACGCTTGTGACTTACATTTAAACAAAAGAGGCTCTGTCTACACAACTGCAAAGTCGCATTTGCTTAGAGGCAAATAACTGTTATACAGCCTGAGCTGCAACATGTCATAGTGCTAGCGTACTGCACGACGCATAGATGTAATATTCTTTTAAAAATAACGAGCTCGGCAGTCAATTTTGTCCATATTATTGAACAATAGTCATTCGGTATACTGAATTTGATACTCTGATAACTCTCTTGCAGCAGCTCTGCGGTTAATGTTCTTTTCGATATATGCGGATGAAGGCAATACATTCTACGTCACATTCGTTGTCTTCTAATAAGTGCGTATGCTATAATCACATCTTCTTCATCCCAATGAAAAAACGTGCTTTCTCAATACTAAACTTCAGAGAAATGACCCTATTTGCAATTTGCAATAAGCGTGTATGACGTTTCGTATACAGAACTGAGATGCAGAATACGTCTAGCTTCATTTGCAGATTGCATGCAGTCTACAAATAAAGCAGTCGTGGATAATATCCTTAAAAGAAAAGAATATGAATAGATATTAATTTAGTTTATATTTAAACTGTGTCTTCGGGTTCAACCCCTGGACCAAACTTATGGTTTAGTCAGAGTTTACATTTGGTTGTTATCGAGTTCAATTGATTATGTGCATTCATAATTATAAACTTGTTTGCGTATTACGTATTTACTACTACCCCCAAGATCTGCACAGATGACGACTCCAAGCAGTCCCATGACCAAACCCTTCTACGCACTGCACCGCGACCCTCCAGCGGTGTAATACACACATATGAAATCACAAAAACTGCCAACATCGCAGAAGGTCGTCGATGTTTAAATAAATTTAATTTAAAAAAATTATACTTAAAATTAATCAAATGTTCTAGATTTGCTGGCGATGTTTCACTACAAGTAAGCTCTTACGTAGGAAGTAAATATACGTAAATGTGTACCTCACTGGACCTATCATAAGCCAACACAATAATACTTCCTGTTTTCTGTGTTGTATTTAATTGAATTGGTAGATTTTCTTACAAAAATGTCACTTAAAATGTTTGCCTTCTCCTCATACTATATTTTGGGTACCTTTAATAGTGTGACGGCTCATACTCGTATAGGTGTATCTTAAAATTTATCAACTAGATCTGGTTTAAGGAGGTACAGGACGTACCGTTAATGCAAAAAGTTTATCTCTCGGTAATACGAAATGCAAAATACGAAGTACATATGGGACGAGCAAATATTGGGACTGTATCTTTGAAAATGAATTTTTAAATTCCCTATTAAACTGCTATTTGCTAGTTAAAATGATTTTTTTATGCATATAATAGTTAAATAAATGAACAATTACCTATAATTAATATCAAATTTATATTAATTCAATTTAAATTCAAATGAAATATTTTGAAAAAGGAATAATAAATTTGGCAACGCTGTAAATTTCCGTGTGTTGATGCATGCGTGATTTGGTTCTTTGACAAATGAATTGTTATATTTTATAAAATATTTATTCCGATTTTGAATTTCCCGCTCAAATTGTGATTTGCAACGTTGCCGGCTTATAACCTACACTTACTGTTTCTTACTGGTTTTATTTAAATATTTTCGTATATAGGTATCCTTTTGATAATTTGCTTTTTGCAATAGTTACAGAAAAGATTCTTTTATATACACCTAGTTTTTGAAAGCCGTGTCACCATTTTTTCATAGTTAAAAGTTATATTATGTGGTGAAATTGAGCTAAAAATTATGATTTGTATGGAAAATGACTATTTTTAATCATGTATAAAAAGAAAACTAGGAACCCTAGATCTCTAAAATTTTGAGACAGCATGTATTTTTACTATTTGTATTGACCCTCCAAATTTCACAACGTTTTCATCATTTACGTTAACGTCCTATACCTCCTTAAGAATGTACAAACTAAACCCGGCCACACCGTCCTGCGACAGAGTCTGATATAAAATGAATGGAACAATAAATAAAAGACACACACATAAGGAAAGAAACGAATTCGATTTTCGAAAACACGTGGTTAAGAGAGGTGGGGAGTGATAGGTTTCAACTTTTTTTTTTCATTTTTTTAAATTAATTTATAACAATGTACAACATATTGAGTTTATTGTGTGAAAATTTGAAGTCGATTGAAGTAAAACTGTCCGAGATATAGAGTTTAAATCTTCACCTCTCTGGTCTGGTTTCGTCTGTCTTAGAAACTTTTCCACGCGTTTTTCTCACACTTAGCTTTTTCAGAGTCGGTGCCCTCTCTAGCTAAAAATCTACTGAACCGATCCTTTTGAAATTTTACATACTCTTTCTTTACATAAATGCCGAGGTAACGCTGTCGAGGTTTCTTTTTTTTAATTTGAACGTATTTTAAAATAACAAAGTTTCTTTCATGAAAAATCGGTATTTTGACACAGTGCTGTAAAAAATTGAAAAATCAATAATAAAAAAAACTCAACAGGGTTACCTGCCGAAACTTATTAACTAATAAAATCATTTTGGCTTTTTGAATTCAGATAATCCAGTGATGAGTTATGATTGGCACCGCAATGTTACTTTTTTTGTGACGTCTGCGCAGATTCGCTGTCAATGGCTCATTTCTTGATATTTATTTATGTAAATTTCACAAAGTATTCATCAAATGTTATTTTATTATATAGTAATTATAGAAATAATTATATATTAAATATGTCACCAAAAAACATTATCGAAAATATACTTTTCTTTTATCGATTTGACGTTACCCCCCTTAATAATATGCAACGTTGCGTCAAAATTTCAAATCAATCGATCAACTACTTTTTGGGGTTCGCGAGCACAAACATACGCAGGCTGATTTTTTTACACATAAACATAATTCAATTGGTACTTGTGATAAACATTACCTAATAATTATTTTGACTGCTACAGTCCTACAACTGACAAAATAAACTGAAGACCCAAGTCTTGGACGCAGTTTGGCAATAAATTAAACTGTCTCAGCTGTCGTAACCTAGCGATCTCGTGACATAGATACATAAACTATGCTATTGTCAGGTTTGAACTCGCTCGCAATGAATTTCAATTGTCAAGATAGCTGATATATTGTTTTTGTTAGGTACAGGTTTTCTGTATACGCGTTTATTGTTACGCTTTACCGCTTACGCTTACGCTTGTCTGCTTGTCTGGCAAAAGCCAGAAGCTTTGCTATTCTATTGTTCCGCATCTCGTTACACCAGTCGTTACAAATTCTACTTATCTTATTGTTTAGCTTATTTACTCGTACACTGGCCACACGAACTTGTTACAAACAAATTAATGCAAGTTACAGGGCTATAAAATTTCCTGTTATTTTGTAATCATAAGTTATATACATACATTACTTATATATATATATATATATATATATATATATATATATAAGTAATATATATATATATATATATATATATATATATATTTATATATATATATATATATATATATATATATATATTTATATATATATATATATATATATATATATATATATATATATATATATATATGCTAGAGATAATCCCCATACTCCCAAAATTTATTTCCATTTTTAAATTGAAATATTAAACTCGTTCTGTATTAATTTTACATGTAATAACAAATAATTTCTCATATGAACTGAACAAAAAAATATATTTTTTTCAATAAAATATTTTCAATTTATTCGGAATTTGACAAACTTTTTTTCGGGATTATTTTTTTCGATTCATAAATTAAGTGCTAAAGTTAGCCCATATACAAAATTTCACCTTTCTAGCACAATTTTTACTCTCGACAAAAAACGAGCCACCATACCTAATATACACTTGGAACATTATAATATATATCTATATATATACTCGTAAATATATATATAAATAAATACATATGACAATGTCTCCAGTTTTATTAGGAATTGTAAATTTTAAATAAACTCATGTGTTGCTTCTGAAATGTAAAGTTTGTTTTGGTAATTTTACATACATATTTTCATAATTAAATTGTTTAACTTAAAGTTTATTATTTACCATAAATTGAAATTTCTTTTTATCTCATGATAATTATAATCTCACAATGAGCACTTAAGTAACTAACGAGTTCAATTTTAGTTCTGTCAACTACAAATATCAACTGTGTTGGCCGTTATTCCTATAGCGCCATCTATTCCGTTCATGCTTTACATATATAGTGACGAATGTACGTCGGTGGATGCACCAGGCGCTGAAGAAAAGTTCCCTCGCCCCCTAATACCCAGACCCGATTGAGAAATAATTCCGCACGGTCTTTTTCCGTGCGGTTTTAATTCAGTATACTAAAACTTAACCAGCACACACCGCGGATAAATCCATGTCAGTTTATATGCCGTACTTGAGTCGTATCGTATATATCTTGTCTTGTTATTGCATGTTCACAGAGATGCCTCGAGATACAGGATATAGTTTTAAAAAGATGCGCCGGCAACAGCATATTGCTATTGCGGAATTAATTCCGTAGTGCGTATTCAACTATATATTCTACAAAAAAAAAAAAGATAAGGAATAAAACCTCTGTGCCGCAGAGATTTCTGTAGCAATCCATAGGATTTTTCCGCGCGTCATTAAAACCGGTAGTGTGTGTAAGTTCATATGATTCCATGTTTTACAAATTTCGCGTTTTCTTTCCGCTCAGTTGCGCCGATTTAGCTCCCACAGCACAATCAATATATCTAGTCAAAATTGTTTTTTGACATAATCAAGTGTATCAAGGTCACAATGGGCTTGTGCTCTCATTTTTTAATGGTCGATTTTTCAATTGTTGATTGAAATTGATGTTAAAAAATGTGTATTGGCGTGTCTATTTTATTAAATATCTAAATGTTGACGGAGACATAGCAATTAAAAATTTGAACTGTAGTTTTAGCGCTAGAAATGGTCGGTCATATTTGTATGACGTGAAATGCATTTTAACGTCAGTTATTTGTTGAGTAGGTCAATGCTGTGGTAATGTTTTGTAGCTGTTGAAAGTGAAATAATCAAGTCAAGTCAAATAATAATAGGTTTTTATTTTATTTAATCCTGCTAAGGCAGACATAATATTGAAGTTTTATTGTTCCTTGAAATAGCTGTAAATAATATTTGATATTTTGATATATAAATACATATAGCAGAGATTTGTGAGCTGTAAGGTTGGCAGCGGTTGTGATGTCACATGCATTTGGAATGTATACATCGTTGAATCCCTTCAATAATTAAAGAGACAAAATGTTTTTTTTCATTGTTAATATCTCCTTACATATAAGGAGTTATTAAAAAATAATTGAACATTTCAGGTTCTAGTAACCCACTTTATTAATATATAGCACACTTTTATAGAAATTAAGACATAGGACACAGGCCCATTCCCTGCACCTCTATCTTAAATAACCGTTTTTATGCAAGATATCAATTGTACCATATCCATCAATGTATATATTTATATATACATTTATCAATAAAAATATAAAAAAATTTATAACAACAATATGAATAAAATACATAAAAAAATGTACAAAACACATTTGCAAGAAAAGTGATAGTGACAGAGAACATAGGAGCGCTTAGGGTTATATAAAAACGATTTCCCAAAAGCGTTAGAGATATATGACCTAGTTTACTGCTGACGGTGACGCTGACGCTGACGTTGCGACGCACATAATAACAATGAAAACATCGCCAGTTAGTGGTGGAGTATATTTTTCGTTCTTGGCAGTAAAATTGTAATAAAGACTACTGGAATATCAGTGACTATATGGTATTCGGTTATGGTATGTGTACCATACACCTCGAAAATAAACGATAAATTAAATGTTTCAACATCAGCTTGCAATCGATCATTCACTTGCGACTTGACTACATACCGTGGAACTTATTGGTATACATACAGGGCCGGATATCCAGGGGCGCCTTGAGTGCCCAATGAAATTCCAAGTCAAAATGCACTCTCGAGACAAGACTGTCATTATGCAAAATTCTTATGCCGGTTTCACACCAGAGAGACATTCAATAAAACACGAACAAAAACACCAATGCTTACACCAAAGAGACAGTTCTTAAAACATTTTTGTCTTTAAAAACTGTTTTAGTAAACAAAACACATTCCCATCTGGAGTCGGTAAGATCAAAACCAAACACGTTTGTTGTTGTTTTTTAATGTGCTTGGGTTGAACACGCAATTTGGTTTTTTATGAACATTTGCGCTTGTCAGTTGTTGTTTATCATGTTTATAATTTTTATGGGACACACAGAAAAACACTAAAAACAAAACTAGTGTGTTCAGTGTCAACAGTCTGTTTTCGAAAAACAGAACTGTTTTAAAATAAAACAAAACATGTTTTTTGACAACAAAACTGTCTCTGGTGTGAAACCGGCATTAGTAATGGTGTGTTGCTTTAAACACAGCTGAGCTGAGCTGCTCTTACATATACTCTCGAACATAGATTAGTTATCGTAATAAATTCCATGTCTTTTAAATTAATTAAAAGTTTTTAAATATTAATTTTAGCTTAATTAGAAAAGTTTTAATAAATTAACATCTCGTTCATGTACAGAGTGTTAGGTATATCAATATCTATCTTAAATTAAGAGTTATAAAGAAGGGCAGCAGAAACAATTTTAATAGTTTTTATACGACGAATTTACTTGCGCTTGCATGAAAGTTCGCTAAAAACGCTTGTGCTTGTACAATTGATTTTAATTTCTTAAAAGAAAATCTATTTATTTTTCATTAAGGAAAATATTATTACTATATTTTTTTGCATTTGATTTATTTTATTGCTGTGAGCAGCTATGCACTAAACAGAAGATCTGGGTTCGAAGCCAGTTTCTGAAAGATAGTTTATTACTAATATAATTGTTGTTATGACCACGAGTCGAAATATTACACCTATCCTGATCCTAAAATAGATCTTTGCCCCTATTTTCGTCCTGAAAAGAGTAAAGTGAACCTCGTCTCATACTTAACATTATTATATGATCCTCGCTTGATCCTAAATGAAGTCATGATTCTCGTCTTATTTTAAGTTTGAGCTATCTTATTACTGTGTGAACGTCATTTAAACCTAACAACTTCTAATAAGAACATTGGATCTCATATAACATAACATTGGTATCAGATGTGAAGCTCGGAAGTTAGATTTAACAGCTTTTTTTTTAATAAAAAAGCTGCATCAAACCGCCATTATTTGAATCTATTATATCTCGAAAACCGTGACCCTTTACGTAATAGTACTGTTGTGAAGGATGAACCTTATAAAGATCTATAAGCTGGCTACTGCTTATCTATGATATGTCGGCGGTTTCCAAATTCTCGACCGGCAAATGTCTCTCAGTTCCTTTCAATAGCTGGTGGGCGCAATTTAATTGTGAAGGACCTTTTTACTATTAATTGCTTAATAGTAATTTTTTATTTTAATATTAAAATACACAGTAGTTTTAAAAACATTTATTTTACACTACACTATTTAATTACATTGTTTGATGAAAATGATTGGTTTGAATCGAACGCAAATGCTACACGTGTTTTTTGTTGCACAATTATAATGTTCACGTAGTGAATCAGTTGACCGATGAAATCTAGTGTTGCACTTAGTGCTTTGCAAAAAATGCAATTGTATTAGTGAAACAAAAAAGGCGAATTTATGAATAACTATCATTTTTATTACCCTGATGGCAATGTATGACTTTGAGTTAGATACAAGAAAATACATAATTATACATAACAGAAAATTTTCTTGAAAGAAACATTAATTAATAATAAATGCAAAATATTAAGGGGTTATATACGGTTAACATTTTCAAAAAAAAAAAATTTTCGTAATGTACATATATTTATGTACCCACACAGGAAATTTCAAGTAAATCCGCGATTATTTTTGAAGTTATGTAAGTTGAACAAAAAATTGTATACTCTATGTAGAGTGCTTTTGAAACTTTAAAAGGGTTTTTCTCAAAATGGTGTTTTCAAAAACGGTGACCAAGATTACTCAAAAACGGCTAAACCAATCAGTCTCAAATTTTCACACAAGTTTCTTAAGCATATTTTTTTTTAATTAATAGAAGGTTTTATCTCACCGATAATAATTTTTTTTTATAAACAAATTAAGGCCAAAAATTTGGTCAAAAATCGATTATTTTTTTTGAGAAGCCGCCATTTTGTCAAAAAAAATTATTTTGCCTAATCCTTCTATTAATTTCTAACGAAATCCGTTTGGTTTTTTCATTTTTAATGATCCAGTCCAGGGATATAGTGGTCACCGCAAAATGCCTTTTTTGAGAGGAGCTCCTGGAGATCAGCTATAGCAGCTTCGAAATTAATATTTTTGCAAATATAGACATATTTAAATACAGTTAAATGTTACCATAACATGTGTACACATTTTTACATTAATACAAATAATAGTCTTCTCTGGAAATTTTTTTGAAAAATCGCTTTTTTTGAAAGCTGTATATAACCCCTTAATACAGTAAAATGAATGTTTTATGATTATATTAACAGTATTATGCTATTAAAGGTATTTACTTGCGATCATCAGTAACATCGACAGCCCTACCACCCTGTATCTATAAAATGTAAAATATAATATTGATTTTACAACATCAAAAGGTATGTTTATTTATTTTCTAATTAAGGCTCACGGTTAAATTCCCTAATATACGATAAATAAGTCAACTTATTATTCTAAAATAAACAATAAAGGGCGGGATTAACCGGAAACCAAACAGGAAACAAAGTAACAAATTCAACTAATACTAATACGGGGCGGACTAAGACTGGCAACATACTCCATAGCAGAGGCTGCAAAGGCAGCAAAGGCAGCGCTGAAATGAAATCAAGCTTTGGGGAATTAAAATTCACTACTACAGTATAAAGTAATGCTGAGTAGAGTTTTATGTTTCTAAGTTTTTTTAACTAAAACTTTACTCTAGTAAAAGTTTTTGTAAGTTTTTTTTTGTATTAATTTTACACAACGTTGAGCAACTAAACTCGCGGAAACTTTGAACCTTCCACTAGTTGTTGTTTTTTCGTGAACATATGGTTTAATGTATACGTTACAATTGAATTATATCCCGCGAGCCGCACTCCTACCAGTTGCTTCATATTAGCGTGGACCGTCGTCGTGGCGTCATGATCTTGTGCTCGCCAGACCTACGTCATTTTGAGAGACTGAAAATTTTTCAGCAAAAGTACGCTATAATAGGTAACAACAATTGGCTATCATGAATCTTGACACGTGGTTGCTTTGCCAGATAACAGGTGCATGAAAAGGCTGGGATAAGGAAAAATGACATCATAGTATAAAGACTGATTTTTTTATATTTTCTACGGGAGACTATTAGAAATCACGTATATCAATACCAGACCAGTGGTTGGGGAAAAACCACCCGCCAGACAACTTCAAAGTTTAATAAAGGGTGTTAAAATTTCGTTATAGTATAAAATCTAATTTTTTTATATGGTATTTGGGCTACTATTTAAAGATGTTTCCCAAATTGCCAAACCATTTCGATGTGCATAACATCCTGCCTGACCTAGTTGAAGGTAGGCTGTAGGTGCGAGCGTTGAGGCAATCCTATATTATAATGTTGCAAGTGTATATTTATATTCTTATTTATTTATATGTTTGGTACCAATTTTGTATGGCAGCTCGAAAACGGCTCCTCGCATTTTCTTGAAAATTTCGTAAAGAAAAAAATTCTAACGATTCGACTTTTGGCGTCCCCGGATTTTTCCCTGAATTTCCTGGAAACACGTAATTTTGAAAAAACTGGAAAAAAATGGACACTTTTTGCTGTATAACTTTTTATTTGTAAGAGATAGAAAGGTGAAATTTTGCATGTGCATTGCGCTTTTGAATTTGAATGACCAAAAAAAGGAGCCTGAGAAAATTAGGGGGAAAATTATGTGTTTTTATATGTCAAATTAGGATAGAAGAACTAAAATATTTCAATCCAAAAATGGAATTAAAATTCGAAATAAAATGCAATTCACACACAAAAGACAGTCGCCGCTTGTGACGGGGGTAAACTTTAGTATGTATATATATATATATATATATATATATATATATATATATATATATATATATATATATATATATATATATATACGCGAGTGCAAGAGAGTTAGTAAGCTATGTTTCAGGTCATTGCTATCATATACACATATAGTGTACATATAGTAGTACATATAGTGAAACTGTGGTGTACTTTCGCTGAAATTTTGCCAGCCATTATGAAATGATGTAGGTCTGGCGGGCCTGGGCTCTTAAGCTATTAGTTTAATGTTTGATTGTAGCTTCTCTGCATGCCAATACCATCAAACATCGACTACGGAAAATGGTTTAACAATCTGCCGAGTTATTTCAGAAATGGGATACAACTTTTTGTTTTCCTCAATCTACTTTCATCTCGTTAGCTAGATGTCTAGCTGGATTGAATTGCATGAGAATTTCAGCATTTGTTCTTGTTCTGGTGCAGTTTTGCACGTTGCATCTGCACGTTTTGAGTAGATTTTCATGTACCGAATAAACGAAACTACCGAGCGAGCACAATGCGATTTCGTCGTATAAATATTCTTTTAAAATAAGAAAACTAGTTAACGTTTTATTGTAGAATGAGTATAATTTATAATTTAAAAACATTAAAACTATTTAATGTTCTTTTTGTGACAGTGGCGTAGGTACCGCCGAATATACCGGGGCCCCAAAAATGTGTAAGCAAAAATTCTTTCTTCACTATTTGAAATCATTAATCCTGTTTCTAAAGGTCTACAGCATGAAATTCAGCATGACTCACAGAAAGCTAGCATTTTACTAAGTAATCTTTTGAATTGACTGCACAAAATAAGAAATCAATTAAAATACAAATTAATTCCATGGCTTACTAAACAAGTCCAGAGATCTAGCAAAAGATTGGGTTTTCAAAAATTAATGAAAGAAGATAACGAAGCGTTTTTTTGATGAGTTATCAGAAGATGAGAGAATTTCAGACCTTGAGTCAATGTGTTCTATTGCTAAAGATTTCAGAGCCTCTGTGACCTAAGTAATATGTTCGAAGTATTATAACCGGAAAAACTCTTATCTTTTTCAAACGAAATAATACAAAAGTATGCAGGAAAACTGTCTGCTAAATGCAGTAAGGACATGTCAGTTGATCTTTATGAACAATTAATTTCTTTGAAAACATGCTTAAAATCTGAAATTCATAAAATTCAATCCAGTAAGAAACTCATTGAATTATTGTTGATAAAATTCAATAGCCTTCCATTCAGTTTTCCGGAGGTAATAACTTCTTATGCTTGACCTTCCGGTTACAACTGCAACAGCTGAAATAAGTTTTTCAAAATTAAAAAATAAATAATTATCTAAGGGCCTCTATGGGACAGGAAAGGCTATCAGAGATTGTCTATAGAGGCCGAAAATTTAAAAAAACTAAAATCCTCGATTTAATAAATAAGTTCGCCGAACAAAAGGCAAAAAAAGTGTATATTTGATTTGAATTGTTTGGCAAGCTTAGTTCCTAGGACGATTAATTGTAAGTAATAATGTATAATTAATATATAATTATTTTAATTCAATTCAAGCGTTTTTGTTCCTCTTGTGAAAATTTTTACCCATCATTTGGGCCCCCAACAATTTTTGATACAGGGCTCGTCTAAGGCACGCTACACTTAATTGAAATAAATCGATATTGTTAACTAATCTGCATCGACAGCTTTGTCAAATCGTTAAAGCTCTTACACAGATGTTGTCGGTTTGTGAAAAAGTACGAGTTTGCTACTAATGTTACACATCGACTCTGATTACAGCAAAAGAAATTGCTGATAAAGCTGAAATATTACCTGTGCGAGTATTCCAACAAGTAAGAAGAGCGCAAAGCAGAGAGCCGTTGATTATGGAAGTAGACGCAGAGAAGTGGCGCAGAGTTTGTAATAGTGAATTCAGAAATGTAGTCAATTCACACAGATTCAGGTTTTTTCCAGTGAGGAACTTCATTTTTAATAAAAATGTTCTAAAATTCATTTCTAGTGCGTAGCTCATCCGCCGAAAGTGCAAGTGGCTAAAGTTCGGCTACGGCCTGCCTGATTAACTGGTGGGCAGTGACACGAGTTTGGGAGAGGTACAAGTGTACAGCTGTACACAGGTGTTCTGGTACCTGTCGGTGAGCCTCACTGATTCACATTCACAACAAGACTCTGCGTGTTATACCGTAAATGAATAATTAATTTGATAATTTTTCAGAGGCCGAGCTTGTTTCAATAATTTAAGTGAAACTGTATAAAGTCTACAATTGTATAAAACAATGTAACAAGTTACGAGTAGCGCAGCACTAGCTTTATTTAATTTGAATATTTAATTCGTTGAACTGTCCATCAGAGTCACCCCTACTCTTATTTCATCCCTACTTAATCTCCATCCCCATCCCCATACCTATCTTTAAACCAAATAAACTTTTTTGGGTTCTAAAAACATTTGACAGCCCAAAGCGTTCTTTCAAAGCATTTACAATAATAAACTATTTTAAAACTTTCAAACGCCCTTAACGGAAACGGAAACGGAAACGACAACGAAACATCTTTACCCTCTGGTGGATTTAAGAAGATTTTCTTTTGCCTTAATGATTAATATTTAATAATTATTATAAGAATATTTATCTTCAAAATGTCAGTAATTATTTATTTATCGCATTAATTATATCGTATCACGCCGCGCCGTAGTTTATATAAACTAGAGTTTACCCCCGTCGCAAGCGACGACTGTCTTTTGTGTGTAGATTGAACTTCATTTCAAATTTCCATTTTTAAATTGCTATATTTAACTCGTTCTATATTAATTTAACATATAACAACAAATAATTTTTCATATAAACTGACAATTTTTTAAAATTTTTTTCAACAAAATATAAAATATTTTAATTTATTCGTTATTTGACCAACTTTCTTTCAAAATTTGGAAAAAATTTCGATTTGTAAATTAGCCAAAGTTAGCCCATATACAAAATTTCTGGCACAATTTTTACTCTCGGCGAAAACCGCCCCCAAATAAAATTTTTGAGTTTCGAATACAAAATTTGAGCTTTCTCCAATGTTTCCTGCTGGGATCCCAAATTTTCTCAGCGGCCTTTTATAAAATTTGGAATTTCTAAATTTTGAAATATGTTCGCATTCAATACCGTAATACACATGCAAAATTTCAACTTTCTATCTGTTACGAATTAAAAGTTATACAGGAAAAAGTGATTCTTTTTTTTCCAGTTTTTCCAAAATTACGAGTTTCCAGAGCATTCAGGGGGAAATCCAAGGACGCCAAAAGTTTTAGAATTTTTTTCTTGAAATAGGAAATTTTCAAAAACATCGCCGGAGCCGTTTCCGTTTTACCATACGAATTTCGAACGCATATAAGAATATAAATATACATCTGGAACATTATAATATATGATGATTAGGTGTTAATAAAATGTCCCAATATCAGAAAAATAACAGGGTGTTAGGTACATAGATGACTTTGCTGAAAATAAGGTGACAAAATACTTAACAGTGCCATCATTGTGAAATTAGAAACAATATATAGTTTTTCTTTTAAATCAAATAAACTTTTAAATTTCAACACACTGTTTATTTTATACAAGAATTTTGCATGGATAGAATAAAATTTATTTTCTTATTTCTTTTTTTTATTTCCAGCTGAATATATAAAAGTTAACGCAAAGATAAAGAGTTACAAACTTGTTCCATAAGCCCCTAACATTTAGCCCGTGGGGATTATACTTTTTTTTGACAAAGTACCTCAGTAATTCATACAGTTTTAAAACTTAGAACATTTGATCGTTACGGCATACGGCGTGCGGCATACGGCATACGGTAACCTAATTAACATATTTAGAATTGACAATCAAAATGTTAAGTTCAACGTGACCCCTTGTGATTTTTTATTCATAATTGAGAATGGGGTGAGGGGTTGAAGCACATTTGCGTACATCTGAAATATGTGAAAATGGGGTGCATGCTCATAATACGAAAGAAGCGCATAATCATATTCCAACTTGTTGTGTTGATTATATTTTATTTTTATTTTAATGTTTTTGCCAATAGACACTACATTCTTCCTTACTTTGTCCTTAATTACATTGTGATCTTTATTCTATCTACCCATTCTTACAAAACAGATAAATTTAAACCCCTACTGTTTCTCTCTTCCTTCTACACTTTCTTCTGTTTCTACTCTGCCGTTTCTTCTGTTTCCTTGCTCCTTCTCTCTTTATCCGCCACTACCGCTTCCCTTCACTGCCTCCCTTTAATAAGTGCACAATCTTCTCTTTTCTCACATGAATACTTAATGTGCTTGAGCGTTTCTATCTCTCTCGATTTTCCCAGTATCTGTTGCCTTTCTCTTCGTTTCCAAATCTTAATCTTGCGATTCTTCTTATGTTCCTTGTCTTTTTTTCTTGTATGTATTCCGGTATCTCTCTTTTCCAAATTCTCTTGTATCTTTCATTATATTTACTGATATCAATGTTTTCCATTATTTTCTGCTGCTGTATCTCTCTGTCTCTGCTTCTTTTCCACACTTCTGCCTTCTTCTCTCTGCCTCTTCTGACGCCATTCCGTTCCTTTCAAAGTACTCCTTTCTCATTTTCGTTCCGCCTCTTCCACCCTCCTCTCTATTCTCCTCCCTTATTTTCCTTATGATCTTGCCTTCAGCATTTCTCATTTTTTCCTGACAGGTGGATAATAAACAATAATTGTTATTTGATTAGTGAACAAACGTGTGTTGACAAGCTTTTGAGAGATTGAACAGGAAACTTGATATGTCAATGTGAAAATATTTTACTCACACGCTGGAGGCAAACATTTGAATCAAACGTTCACCGCGTCTGAGTCGGCTTAAGAAAATTTATTAAGGAACAGTATGTTTCATGTGACACCATAAAAACTACCAACATAGTAAAAGCTCCTTGTTAGTGATATAATGTCAGCACAGTAGCAATTTTTGCTTGACACCAGATTGCTGTGTTTTCGGGTTTGATTCCTGGACCAGTGCTATATTTTCTAGGTTTGATTGTTATCAGAATTAATTTAATTATTTGTATGTAAATAAATTATATTTCTATAGTTGGTAACACTGACCAGAAATATTTTAATTGCATTTGGGTCAAGTGAGCTAACGGTATATATTAGTTATAGCTACTTTCATTATAGTGTGAGAGCAACGAGTAACTGCCTAGTCCGACTCCAACAATGTAAGTTGGTACAAAACTCGTCTGCTGATGGAACAGTGACTATATACTCATGGACTTTATGGATAACGTTGTAAGGAATAACAGCCAACACAGTTGATATTTGGAACTGATAGAAATCACTGAGCATAATGTTAAGTTATTATAAAATTAAATAAAAAGGAATTGATAATTTAGATAATAAATTTTAAATGTTGTTTCTTTGATTTCAGGTTTTTATTACAAAAATAAAAGTCTTTGATTTCAGAAGCAACAAAAATTTACAATTACTAATAGAATTGTCCTATATGTACGAGTATATAATAATAAAACTTGATAGGCTACGGTGTAGCTCACATATATGAAACCACGATGCTGATGCTATATATACTATTAAGGAGGTATAGGACGTTAACGTAAATGATGAAAACGTTGTGAAATTTGGAGAGTCAATACAAATAGTAAAAATACATGTTGTCTCAAAATTTTAGAGATCTAGGGGTTCCTAGTTTTCTTTTTATACATGATTAAAAATAGTCATTTTCTATACAAATTATAATTTTTAGCTCAATTTCACCACATAATATAACTTTTAACTATGAAAAAATGGTGACACGGCTTTAAAAAACTAGGTGTACATAAAAGAATCTTTTCTGTAACTATTGCAAAAAGAAAATTATAAAAAGGATACTTTAAGTAAGTGTAGGTTATAAGCCGGCAACGTTGCAAATCCCAATTTGAGCGGGAAATTCAAAATCGGAATAAATATTTTATAAAATATAACAATTTATTTGTCAAAGAACCAAATCACGCATGCGTCAACACATGTAAATTTACAGCGTTGCCAAATTTTTTATTCCTTTTTCAAAATATTTTATTTGAATTTAAATTGAATTAATATAAATTTGATATTAATTATAGGTAATTGTTCATTTATTTAACTATTATATGCATAAAAAAATCATTTTAACTAGCAAATAGCAGTTTAATAGGGAATTGGAAAATTCATTTTCAAAGATACAGTCCCAATATTTGCTCGTCCCTCATGTACTTCGTATTTTGCATTTCGTATTACCGAGATATAAACTTTTTGCATTGACGGTACGTCCTGTACCTCCTTAACATTGTAGGAGATAGTAGGTGATGAGCTTACGTAAAATAAATTGAATTTTAGAAAAGATCTAAATTAAGAGTTGCAATAATATAAATATATCTCATAGCAGTATATTATATAAATGATACTCGCACAAAAAATAAACAACTTGATACAGAAGTAAGAAAGAGGCTCTTTCTTATTCATCTGTTATTTACTATTCTGTTTTCTTCTTTTCTTCTTCTCCTTGTTTTAACAACATAAATAAACTATCAATTCTACGTAGTTTATTTCTGTGTTGCTACAAATGGATGCTTGTAATTTTACCCTGCTATGTTATTTCTTCTAATAGCTTTTACGTCGGCATTGGGTAAATAAATGTTAAGTAATAATAATAGCAATAAACGATTTTTACTGTCAGCCATACTGACAATAAGATCGACTGTATATGGTGCGTGGTGTACGGGGCACGGGATACAGGGTATGTCAAGCGCTGACATACCCCGTACTCATATAGTAATGGAATGTGCGTTAATTATGCAGATCTGATTCTTGTCTTCTAGGAGTACGAGTATATTATAATGAGCACCATCAACATCAACATCTCAAAGCCGTTAACATCACAACACTTGATGATTTAACGACGTACCGACTTACGGGAAAGACACATGTGTTTAGTCGACACATAGTTTGACGAGTTATTTGGCTGTGATAAGGCAGAAAACTGCAGGTGTAACGGAGTTTATTTCTCTATACAACGTGCTAGTGACAAAGATTTCAATTTTGAAGATAAATGTAGTGTAGGAAGCAATAAACTTCTTTTTAAATATTTATTTGAGTGCATTAACTCAATATTTGCACTTAAAACAATATACAGTGTCCCAAAATTCAACGATAAGCGGGCACCAGAGGGTGGTCCTGCTCATGATTACACGAGCAAAAACAGAAAAAAAAATTTATCTCATTTTGTTTTTAACTCCCAGTGATAACTATCAACAACAACAATTACTGAAATTTGGTTCTTGTTTAGAAATAGTATGCACAATTTTTTTTATTGCTAGTTTTCCTGGAGTGTTATTTATATACCATTTTAAAATCCTGAAGAGTTGCGCCAATTTTTAAAAAAACTTGCCATAGTAGTGTTCATACTTTTTTTTTACATCACGATGAGTTAAAGTGGACTGAAAGTAAAAATTTTAGGGAAAAAAATAATTTCGATTGATTTTTGTGTAAAAACTACTAGCATTCTGGGATTTTTAATGGCTGTGGTGGATAGCAGTGCTATTTAGGTTGCCGATACAAAAAAAAAATCAGAAATATTTTAAGAATTGTGATCATGGTGGTTAAAAACATCTTAAGGTGTTTCAATTTTCGAAAAAAAATTATTTTCTTTTCTAATTCCTAAACAAAATGAGATAAATTTTTTCCCCCCTTTTTTCTTGTGTAGTCATGAGCAGGACCACCCTATGGTGCCCGCTTATCGTTGAATATTGGGACACCCTATCATACACTCATACGCATTTGTAATACATAATTTATAAATACTAGGGCTTCATACGAGAATGCGCTTTTCGTGAATGCGAGACGATACGAAACGAGACATTTCTGAAAACTATTGAGACGGTACCGAGCCATACACGGCGAGACCCGAGAGTCTCGCCCCTGTTCTCGTTGACGTTATTTAAAAAAAAAAATTGCTAGAAATATAAACTAACATCAACATAACGTTCAACCCTTTTTATTACAAAAAAGGTTAGGTCGTAAATTTACGAAATATAAAATCTGGTAAACAAACATCTGTTACATATTTTATTTTATAATTTTGTCTTTTACAACATTTTGTAGCCGAACGGAAACGAATGTTTTAAGTGAAAATAAATGTGAATATTAATTATTTACAATGCGATTGTTTGAAGACATTTTGCCGCAAAAATTTCGTTGAGTGTAGGTGTTAGTAGTGTCATCCTGACAAAAAGGCCGAGATTAGATGAAAGTGATGATGCATTAAGTGAAATTGAACCAGTTGATCAACTGTGTATAAAAAAAAAATCTTCTAAGTTTATATTTTCTTTTAAATTTGATACAATTAATGGTAATATGATTAGTGTGTGAAAAATTTAGAATTAAAAAAATTATTAGCTGAAATGGACGCTGTTATGCATTCATGTGTCAAGCGCCAGATACTGGGATTTGAGAAAATTAACATTCTAGTTTTTCTAATTCAAATTGTTCAGATAAGAATAATTAGAATTATTTTTATCATATAAGCAAGTAAATATTAGAACTATTACAGATATTCATGAATTATTCATTGGAATATCATGAATTTAAAGAATAACTGATAAAATATAAAAAAATATTATTGCAAAATTCAATATGCTTAATTAAATTTGTAAAACCGTTTCAAAGTCTCTTGACACATAAAAGCAAATTAACTTATGGACTATTTATATTAATAAAATAATTTAAGGTTTATACTTCACAAATTAGAATTGAATTTTTATTGGAATTATTCTTTTATTAAATTTATCAACAGTGACATACGAACTTTTTATCAAAATTACATCAATAGTTTTTAAGTGATATTAATATATTCTAACATTGAAACGGAAGTTATAACAAATTTCTCATCAATAAATTTCTAAATAATAATATGAAAATCGTGAATAAAAATTATTATTTTTTATTTATTTAAGGTAATATTATTTTTTAGTGCTCTTTTTGATTTATTATTACTGATTCTCATCTTCATCATCAGGATCAATGGCGAAGTCTAATGTGTTTCCTAGTCCTTCAATATCATCGATAAAATCAGCTGATTCAGCATCTTTGAGAAAATTGTAAAATTCTTGACAGTCTGGTGGAACTAATTTGAACAATTCATTTAAATCAGAAATTTTAGCTGAAGATAAAGCTTTTCCCTGTGGCCATAAATTCGGTAATTCAATATCATTCAATGTAATTAATTTCTTTCCTTTTTTCAATTTATCAATGTTAATGATTTGTGGTTGGTCAGAAAGTTTTGATTTTATTTCAATTAAGTGCGGAGTATCTTTATTCAATTTTATTTCAAACGTCTGAAGCCATGATATTTTTTTTTTATTTATATCAACTTTTCGATTTATTATTGATTTTAATAAAGGTTGAATCGTAATAAAATCTTCAGGTTTCATTTTTTTTATTATGAATTTATTTTTTCGACGACAATTTGTCATAACTCTAATGTAATCATCGACAGTGTATAATGCTTTAGGCGGATGAACCATTTTTGCAAAACGAGAATTCTGCATTGAGATATTGTAATAATAAGTTTAAGCTTTTACATCGAATGCAAATTTTTTTATGACATAGTTCATAAAAAATATTTTTATTTATTGTATTAGAAACAACATTTCGTGCTTAACTCAATTTTTAATATTTTGGCGCTTGACACATGAATGCATAACAGCGTCCAAATAATATAATGAATTACTTTGGTTAGGACTTTGCTTGTTATAAGATGTGACGAGACGAGAAAAACGATTACGAGACGGGAACGAGACTAAAACGGTACCTATTTTTTTCTAAACTAACGAGAACCTGGCGAGATTTTTGAAACTATCGCCTTATCTTGTCTCGAGTGAAGCCCTAATAAATATGAGTATTGATATTTAAAATATAGAGATTAAATTAGATTTATTGATAAAGTCAATAATGTTTTTCAGACCTTCTCTACGTTCAAATATCTGCTTATAGTCTTCAAGAATATTACAGTTTTTTCTATGCGATGAGTACTTGGAGCATTGAAGAATAATATGCTTTACTGTTAGCGGGCAATTACATTGTTCACATATAGCAATAAACTTTTATATAAACTGTCACAAGTTCAGAGAAGATTTGGTTGTTTACTGGACAACATACTAATGAAATCATTTTACGTTTCTAATTTTTGTGGTCAGTTGAAAAATCAGTTGACTTTGCTATATTGATTTCCTCCACCATTCTTTTCTAGATTGACATCGATGTTCGAATCATCGTTGTCACGAGACTACAGCACGACGTCCGTCGGTCTAGGTCCTGGAGACACTCGGACTGTCCTCCTCGAAATAATGACTTTTGCTCTAGGAATGTTAAATCTCAGACCTCATATTTTATCATTTACTGTCGGTTTACAGGAAGAACGAAGGTGTGTGCTCGGTAAGAGGGAATGTTTGGAGGGGGGTAGGGGGTAAATACGCAAGACAAACGAGACATTCGGTTACTCATTTATTAAAGCCACACGTGAGTTGGTCAATAATTTAGTTGCCTGAGTAGAGCTGTGAAATGATGCATGATGTAGTGCAGACTGGTCCCTGACAAGGCGCATTCACCAGCCTCTTCTCTGGGGATGACACACGACGGAGTCTGCTCCCGGCTCTCGTAGTACATCTAGATTCCGACCGGTCTGAGATTTACTTCAAATTTTCGTAAATTTTTTCTGGAAAACGTGAGCAGGTTTTCAAATATGTATAACTTTTTGCAATATAAAATCTTGGACGTAGTCCAAAGTGAAAGACTTTTTTAAAATTATTTATTTAATTTATTTCCAATGCTGCATCATATCACCGACGAACTTTTACTATTTAGGCAGTTTTATGGTGTCATGAAAGTGAAAGTAATGATTTTTTTTCGGTGAAAAAATAGTTTATTTGCGTTGATAAGATAGAAAGCATGGTTTTTTCGAAAAAAAAAATGGCTTTGAACAACCACTGCTTTTAGATATTTAAGGAGTTATATACAGTTATTAGTCCCAAAAAAGCGATTTTTCCTGAGAAGATTTTTAAATATATTATTGTAAAAATTTGTACACATATTATGGTAACCTTTAACTATATTTTAACATTTTTATATTTGTAAAAATAATAATTTTAAAGCTATTCTGGTATGGTCAGATGGTATTCAAATATGGGGTACTGCATCTACCTCTAATATTGAAATAATCCAAAGATTCTAATCTAAAATGCTAACGGATTTTCACGAATGCACCATGGATTATACCTAATAACATAATACATCGGGATCTGGATATACCCACAGTTAATGAAGAAATAGTGCTTAGAAGCAAAGCATACACAGAGAGAATACCTGAACATCCAAACAATTTGATTATTGTCTAGTGTCAAATAATTTCGTAGTACGCAGACTAAAAAAGAAAGTACCTCAGGACCTACTACCCAACTAATGAATTTAGGATCTATTGAAATTGAGGGATGAGTCGTTGGGCACATCTCGCGCAAGACACTTTATTATTTCATTTTTATTGTTTTATTTTTTACATACCTATCACTGAATGTCCTCTAAACAGGACAGATTGTAATTATCTAGAGAAATCAAATTTAAAAAAAGGTGCTATAGCTGATCCCAGGAGCTCCTCTCAAAAAAGGCATATTGCGGTGATCACGATATCTCTGTACTGAATCATCTTTAATTAAAAAAACAGATGGATTTTATTAAAGTAATGTATAATCTAGTAATTAATCGAAGGAAGAAAGTAAAATAATTTTTCTTGACATAATGGCGGCTTCTCAAAAGAAAAATCGATATTTGACCAAAATTTTGGCCTCAAATTGTTTATAAGAAAAAATATATTTATCCATGAGAAAAAACCTTCGATTAATTACTAAAAAATATACTTAAGAAGCTTGTGGTAAAATTTGAGACTGATCGAATCAGCCGTTTCTGAGAAATCTTGGTCACCGATTTTAGAAACACAGTTTTCAGAAAAGCGCACTTAAAGTTTTAAAAACACAATAGAGTAGAGAATTTTTTTTTTCAACTTTCGTAACTTCGAAAATAATTTTCGAATTTACTTGAAATTTTCTACATTACATTAAGAAAATAAAATTTAAAAAATTTATATATTTTTTAAATATTAACTGTATATAACCCCTTAAGTACAGTAGTGTTTGAGATATGATGATATCATGAATAGGGCATCACACGAGCACGAGACTTGTCTCGTCTCGCTACTCGTCTCGTAAAAGCGAAACTATTTGGACGGTACCGGGACCACATACGGTGAGACCCGAGAGTCTCGTTTTAGGTCTTGTTGACGTTATTTAAAAAAAAAAATTGCTACGAAATATAAAATCTGGTAAACAAACATCTGTTAAATATTTCATATTATAATTTTGCCTTTTACAACATTTTGTAGCCGAACAGAAACGAATGTTTTAAAGGAAAATAAATGTGAATAAAAATTATTTACAATGCGATTGTTTGATGCATTTTAGCTTTTAGTTGCCGCAAAAATGTCGTTGAGCGTAAGTGTTAGTAGTGTCAACCTGAAAAAGAGGCCGAGATTAGATGAAAGTGATGATGCATTAAGTGAAATTTAACCAGTGGATCATCTGTGTATAAAAACAAATTGTTCAAAGTTTAAATTTTCTTTTCAATTTGATACAATTAATAGTGAGAAAAAACCGATATGCTTAGTGTGTGAATAATTTTAAATTAAAAAAATAATTAGCCGTAATAATATAATGAATTACTTTATTTAAGACTATCTTAGGAGTAAGTTCTCACAATAAGAAGATGTGACGGAACGAGACGAGACAAACTATTACAAGACGGAACCGCGACTAAAACGATACCTATTTTTTATATACCTATATATATATATATATATATATATACTAGCTGTCCCGGCCACGCGTTGCTGTGCCTAACGTAGCGCCATCTATTGAATATTTACTCAATCTAGTCAACAGATTTCGATTTACTCAACAGAATATTTACTCAATCTAGTCAACAGATGTCGCCATCATCGTCGCCCGATGTCATATGTCATATACAAATAATTAATAGACAAATAATTAGCAATAAGATAAATAAATTGAGATGTAAGCTATCCTATCTTTCAAGTTGGGTCAAACTGCACACGGTGTACAAATTTCATTAAAATCGGTTAAGTAGTTTAGGAGTCCATAGCGGACAACACAGTGACACGTAATTTATATATATTAAGATATATATATATATATATATATTTTTTATATACCTATTACGGAAACGAGGCGAGATTTTGGAAACTCTCGCCTTATCTCGTCTCGTGTAAAGCCCTAATGGTGAATGATTTTGAAAACGCCATTTTGAGAAATGTTTTATTAGAGTCTGTCCATTTTGAAAAGGTCGAATTGATATTTTCAAAAAATATTTTTATTTTTTTTTTTTTTTTTTATTTAACGTCGGCCTAGTTCCGATGACTCCTTCAATGTTGGCAGTATTTATGGTGTCGTGGCCTCATATATGTGGGCTACACCACTGCCTAATAACTGTACGATTATGTATGACCATAATCAATATAAGTTCATAATAACCAAACCCAGAAAATATATATCTGGTCCGGGGATCGAACCCGAAGACACAGCAGTCGGCGTCAAGCATCAATGCTCTCGCCCACTGTGTCGTCAAAATATTTTTAAAATGTTACTTTTAAATACCTAATGTCGATATTTTCATCCCTTAAATGAACTCATACTTGTAGATGCGGGATAAGTGTATAAGTGCACATTGCACAATGTCTCGACAGTCGACACCGGCACTGAGAGAACCCCACGAACAACCAGACTCGGTCGATTTCTCTCTGGAAATTGCAATTTAGATATTAGATCTGCAGAAAGCACTAAGCAGCCTCCATCGCTGCTCGTCGTCCGTCGTCCGCCGTCCACCGTCCACTGGCGTCGCGACGTTCTCGTTATTCGTTCTCCAGATGTGAACGTAATATTTCACTCGGTGGTTTTCAGCTATGCAGTTTTTTGATTAAGGCATTTAATACATTTCACTTAAAACGTTTTAAATTTATGCATACCAACTATATTCACATTTTAAAATATTTCGAATATAAAGATTTAAACTTTACCAATTATAAAATGCAATAAAAAAAGACATTCATATTTAAATGATAGTCGTAGTGAACTATTCACCTTGGACTCTCAGAGGTCTTTGTTCCAGACACACACACATTGATGATCCATTAACTTTCGTTATTTCGTATGTGTTCGTTTTCTAGTTATTTTAACTGATGACAGTTGTATTTCACGAATGTTTAATAAGTACTTGCTTACCACAAAAATGTTTTTCATTAATATATGATTATCTTTTTCAAATTTCTTAAGCTGATATCGGACGGTTCACTTTTTGTTCATTTCTGCCTTTCATTCAGCATCTTTCATTCGAAATGAACCATCTGAACACAAAATGAATCAAAAGTGCCGAATGAATTCATTAGTGAACCGATCGTGCGATGTTGGATACGTTCATTCAACATTGTTCACTCGCGCTCCGCAAGATGGCTAATGAACGAAAAATAAAACGTCTAAACACAAAATGAACATTCACTTCAGCTACGTCTTTTTATCTCGTTTATCGAGTGTAGCGAATATCAATACGCACAACATCACTTGACGACATATGCCGGTTTCATACCAGAGAGACATTTTTGAAAACAGTTTTGTTGTCAAAAAACAAAACAAAATCATGTTTTGTTTTATTTTAAATCAGTTCACACTGAACAGACTGGTTTTGTTTTTAGTGTTTTTCTGTGTGTCCCATAAAAATTATAAACATGATAAATAACAACTGACAAGCGCAAATGTTCACAAAGTACAAAACTGCGTGTTCAAACCAAGCAGACTAAAAATAAAAAACAAACGTGTTTTCCTTTGATCTTACCTACTCCAGATGGGAATGTGTTTTGTTTTAGTAAAACAGCAACAAAAGACAAAAATGTTTTAAGAACTGTCTCTTTGGTGTAAAGATTGGTGTTTTTGTACAGAAAAACAGGTTTTGTTCGTGTTTTATAGAACTGTCTCTCTGGTGTGAAACCGGCAATAGTAGAGTATAATGCCGAATAAATGTTCATTTTCGTCTGTGGCGTGTGAACGGGAAAATGAACGGTAGATTCGAGTGAACCGCCTGATAACAGCTTTATAGTACAATCAATATTACAACATATCTAGTTACTTCAAGCATTTAGATACGTTGACTTTCTCTGCTATGAGAATTTTAATATCGTAATTTACTAAATTCAAAACCGTCAATATTTAATTTTTGAACAACGGATATATTCGTGCTGGGTGAAGCGAGGTTTCATTTACTTTAATAACTGTTTCCTATTTCTTTCCCTCCACTCAATTTTGTTTTGTGTTCCTAACTTGCCCTTAAGATTTCTTATACACGAGAAGAACATATGAATATTATAACAGACAAATAAAAAAGATGAGGAATTTTCATGTTAGTGTATCAAATATCCAACGAAATATAAGGTGGTATCACATTCCTCGATATTAAGGAATGCCTTTAGCATGGCAAAGGACGCTCCTAAATGTTTATGGAGTTAACTATGCTAAAATATTTCATTATCGTGCTCGTCTAGTACAGGAACGTACCCCATCACTCCCATATCTCCCTATCTCCCACCCACATCCATCAACGAGGGCGAAGGACGCCCACGTCTGCTCTCTGCAACGATAATTTGCGAACGGGAATTGGGTAATTGCGTTAGTCTTAAATTCCATAAAGGTGTAGTATATATTAATAAAGTTAGGACTTCAGATGCTTTGGTACTTCTTTAATTAATTACAATATTATAAAAAATACTAGTGTTTACCCCGTCACAAAGCGACGTCTGTTTTGTATGTATATCCAATTTCAATAAAATAATTCTTCATTTTATTTAAAATTTTATTCTATTTTTAAAATATAAAACTAATTTTTCATATAATCTGACTATAAAAATGATATTTTTCATAATTTTATTCATTATTTGACCAACTTATTTTTCAAAATTTGGAATTTTTTTTCGATTTGCAAATTTGGTACCAAAGTTAGCCCATAAAGAAAATTTCAACTTTCTAGTACAATTTTTACCCTCGGCAAAAACCGCCCCCGTGCCCCCAAATACATTTTTCATTATTTTTATGAATTAAAATACTCAATTAAGACACATACCAAAATTTAAGGTTTCTCCAAAACTTCCTACCGGACCCTCTAAGTTTTTCAGCGCCCCTTTTATCAATATTTGAATTTCTAATCTATCTTTTACGAATTAACAGGTATAGAGCAAAATGTGCCCATTTTTTTTCACTTTTTCCAAAATAACGGGTTTTCAGGAAATTCAAGGAAAAATCCGAGGACGCCAAATGTCTTACAGTTTTTTTCTACATAATAGGAAATTTTAAAAAACATCGCCGGAACCGTTTTCGAGCCACCATACAAAATTCAGTAACAAATATATAAACATAGAGAGTTAGACCTGGAACATTATATTACGAAAAATATAAATCAATAATAGGGTAATTCACAGAAACATAATGTATAAAATACTGCGTGCTTCAGTTCTTTCCAGTGACTATTTCTCTCTGATGTTGCGAGGCTGCGACGCATCTAGTAATAAAGAGTGTCATAAAAACAAGTTTCTCTACTCTGTCAAGGGATAAGGGTGTCTGCCAGCCCTCAACCCTTCTGCGCGTTCTTTTACACTTGACATTTAACAATGCATGTTTCAGTCTAGCTGCAGATAAGAGGATGCTCTTTATATGAATGCAGCATCTAATCTTTTGTATGAAAGTATCTTCTGTGTGTTAAATACAGTAATTGAAAATAAATATTCTTAAACTATTACGAGCAGTGCCGCACTTATATTTGGAGAGGCCTAAGGTAAAATAATACTTAAGATACGCTGTAACCTGGACAAGTAAAATTTGTGCCTGATTGTAGCAATGCGTACAAGAAAAATAAAAAAGTGGTAAGAAGGTTTCCCCCCTACACCTCCCCTTGTTAACAACACCTTCAAAAATTGTTTTTCTGAGAAGTCGGTCGTTTAATTCAATAAGAACAATTTCACTCGCAGCAAAAAAAAATACAAATAATACAAGATAAATAGAATTGTTTTGAAATAATATACCACACGATATTTTGCTCAATTTGTCATATGAGAGTTAGAACGTCTACAGTAATTAATTTTTATGTAACTGTGTTATTGAAAAAACACAAAACATTTGAAAAACCATAAAAAACAATATGTTTTGGTGAATGAAACATGGCTGAAGCCAAACTGTAAAGTGCAACACAACATTAATGGGTCAAACAGAACCAATAAATGCAGCAGTGAAGAGTGGGCGGGGGTGATAGGAGTTATAGGGGCTGCTACCCGCCACCGCCCACCATGCTCCTCCAGCTGGAGCATAAACAGGTTAAACATACAAAAACACATGTTCCTGTTTTAACTTCTCCTGACGTTGTAGCAGCAACAATATATTTTATACATATTATATAATATTCAGTCACCATTGCGCAAAGCCTGCAGTGTAGAACATAGGATATATGGCATGTAGTTGTACCGTTACTTTCATGGATAACTGGCATGGATCCCTAGTACGTATCATCCGGTATCATCAAATAGCAGAGTACCTTTGTAATATTTAACGAATTTGGATTGACAGTACTGTCACTCCATGCATTACAAATGTCGTTCAAAACGAGAACCTGTAGAGATAAGGGACTGCAGCTCTAATAGTCGTACTTATCAATTCACAATAGATGGCTACAATGCCAAAACCTAATAGCATAGTTCCCAGATACAATGCTACATCAAATAAAATTAGGGCGTGATGTGCCGGGCTATCTTGATAGTCGCTTAATGTTGAACTATTATTTTGTATTCTCAAAAATGACAACTAACAGTAGCTTATCTTTGACTGGTAAGTAATTATCACGTGGTAATTGTACTCTACCTTCTAGCTACCTTTACAGTTCTAGCCGTTTGTAAAGGTGACATTGACTACTGCATACCTTTCAGTATTATCGGCGCTTAGATAATCATCAATTATAATGAATTACAAAACAACTTGAAATATTTACGCTTCACATAAAATAAAGTATCGTAAAGTATCACTCATCATAAGAGCCACCGGGAGATTGTGAAATGTGATTATCTTCTATAACTTTTTTTAAGCACAATAATAATGAACATTATTCTTACCAAACTACAAACATCTCGTAGGATATATTGTTACAACTTGTAACAAAGAATATTCTCCATATCAACTTAGACAGTACTCGTCTATCCCTACCATCCGTTCTCCACTCCCAACAAGCACAAACCTCTCAAAATTCCCTGATGGGAGCTATCCACTTCGAAACTTATATCAATGATGTTTCAAATCCACGGCAGAAAACTCTTTTAACATTCCCAGACGAAACATTCTCAACATTACCATCACCATCACATCTCCATCCTCTGTACGTAGTCTGGTACGATACGAGCGCGGGTTGAGACTGAGAAGTACCGTACGAGTACTACCACCTAAATAAACTCCTCCTTGAATTAAATGAACCCTTTTTAGCCTATGTATTTTTAAAGTAAGTGTGATTTACATAGTAATATAAATAATCAAGTGCTGGAGTTCGTATATTTCTTGTTCACATTACAAGAATTTTGCCAATCTGTGCACCTTACATAATTCAGTAGCTGTCCTAATCATAAATATCTTGTTTCATACGCATTGGGCCGATATCGGGTCGGAAGTCCCAGATGCCGTACGTGCTGTCGAAGGGGGCAACGGGGCCAATGGGGGCCAGGAGGCGGCAATGGGTGGTACTACTTCAGACGTGTGGAGAATACAAAAGGAATTCCAAGAATGTCATCCACTGAAACCGAATATATCTTTAAAGTAATCGGTGATTGAAAGGTGATACCATTTGTTTTTAATAACAGCCTTTCTCCGGAAATAGCTTCTTCTAGTTTTTCACTATGCATAATAGAACGATTTCTAAGAACTAGGAAAGAACTACTGGAATCTTATTGTCTTTCATAGAAGATTGTTTTTCAAATAAATACTGCACAAAGAACTTGTATGTGAAGTGGCCCACAGATGTCTCCTCCAGTTTGTATAAATAAAATATTATTAAAAATAGCGACTGCAATATCTGAACTCTGGTATCCGAGCCATACAACGTCGGTATTTTTCTAGTGCACATGCACCGGCATTCTTTAATGCACTGGATGCTGTGTCACTACAGGAATTGTAGAAACAATATTCTGGTACTCAAAAATGTATATTGCAATTTAGATTTAGATTTCAGTAGATATTCCATAAAGATATCAGCATGGGGTAATCAAGTATTTATTTCTGGTGTATAAGTTTTCTAGAAATCACTTGAACATCAATCAAATACTGGTTTCATTTACAAATGCCGGACTCCTGTACCGACGTTGGAACTCGGTTAATCGTGAAGACGGAAATAGATCGATGTTAATCAATAATGAAGCAACAGCAACATTAAGACTCATCCATAAATTACGTCACATAGATTTTGTAGTTCACCGACTATTGTCATACATTGTGTACACCCCACCCTCCACCCTCGCTTGCGCTCTTTAGAAGATAATAAATAACTTAATAATGAACTAGGTGTGACTGTCATTGCAGTTTTAGACAGAATGGAATTTTCGTGGACAATTAAGCAAACAAAAGACTTTTTCTTGAATAATTGAAATGGACGGCCGTTTTAAAACAAGAAGAAAAGGAAAGGATGCCATCTAATAGAGACATGAAGGAAGATAACCAAGTTGATAAATTAGAAATCCTAATTTTTTAAATTAAATTTTAAATATATTATATTTTAATTAATTTAGTAGGGAAAGTTTTAAGGGCTTGAATTAACGAATTTTCCCCAACTAAGGAATAAGTCTAAGGGATGTTTTAGTATATTTCTATGAAATATGTAAACACAAACGATTACAGGTACTTTTAAAAAGGTTGTTTATTAATTTTAAGTTAATTTTAATTAAGTGTCATGAATTTTAACAACTTGTGTCTTGGTACCCATGTATTAGATGTTATAACTTGAATTAGCTAGCACATGAGAAACTTGCATTGCAACATAATTTCTATATGAAAAATATAAAGGGAACCTTGTAATTAGCTTGTGGCAAGCTAGCAAGTGTAATTCTGTACAGCAAGACATTATGCCTGGTTACTCCTTGACAAAACCTGTTTGTTCATAAAGTAAGAATCGATTTCAAGATTTTTCTTTTTTGTTTAAGTTTCTTTATATAATTTAAAGTTAATTTGTATTATTCTTTGTTCGAAAAATCATCGTTTAAAGTTTTTAATAGGTACTTTGTTTTTGTGTGCTGCACGCCACATATTTCAAACTACCATAACTTTGTGAACTTTTGGATTTTGACTTAAAACTTAAAACAGAGATTCTTAAGACATTCAACATTGAGACTATACAAAATAAAAAACAATTTTTTGAAATTCTAGACGTGTATACCCCTCAAGCAATAATAAATATATAAATAAGAATTTATTCGTTTCCATTTATATGACATCTGCTTGAACAGTACCTAAACCTATAGATTTTGTCCCAGATAGCGCATAAAATATTGTAAACAGAAACGCAGCTCTTCACACATTCCTGACATGAAGTGTTTTAGTGTTTTAGTGGTTCAGTGGTTCAGTGGTTTACACATAGACACCAGTATCAGACTAAATCGAAGGCATTTGTGTAAACAACCTAATCAATATCACAACAATAAGCCAACTCTACCAATGGGCAAAGGGAACGAACGACGACCGGCACCCAGCACCCAGAACCGTGCACGTCACTTGACGAAATGGACAATTTGTGTAGTGATCGGCCTTTTCCATCAAATTAGTGCGTACACATTATTTTAAGTCAATTAATGACATTTCTTTTTTGGGTGTATCAAAATTTGAAATGACACACTGGACCATTTTAATGGGCAATGCACTGCTCACGAAGTTGCCCTTTCAAAAAGGTCCAACACACCTCGGTCGGTCACAATACGAGCGAAATGGGCTTGTGTCCTATGTCTTAATTTCTGTAAAAGTGTACTATATATTGATAAAGTGGGTTACTAGAACCTCAAATGTTCAATTATTTTTTAATAACTCCTTATATGTTTACAGATATTAAGAATTAAAAAAGTCATTTTGTCTCTTTAATTATTAAAGGGATTCAATGTTGTACACATTCCAAGTGCATGTGACATCACAATCCTTGTGTAAGGTTACCAACCTTACAGATCATTAATCTCTGCTATATGTATTTATATATGGAAATATCAAATATTATTTACAGCTATTTCAAGGAATAATAATATTTAAATATTATGTCTGCCTTAGCAGGTTATAAAATAAAAACTTATTATTCTTTGACTTTACTTGATTATTTGAATACAAACAGCTACAGAACATTACCACAGCACTGACCTACTCAACAAATAACTGACGTTAAAATGCATTTCACGTCATACAAATATGGTCGACCATTTCTAGCGCTAAAACTACAATTCAATCTTTTAATTGCTATATCTCCGTCAATATTTAGATATTTAATAAAATAGACACACCAATACACATTTAATAACATCAATTTCAATCAACAATTGAAAAATCGACCACTAAAAAATGAGGACACAAGCCCATTTATAGTGCATGTGAAATGATTATTTGCGCCCTTCTTCTAACTTAGAAGTTGGCGCCCGATGCAATCTCATGTGTCCCTCTAAACCTGCTCTGCTGATAAATAATAGCAAACGTTTAGCGTTTTTTGTAAGGTGTACGACACTGTAAGAGGCAGCCTAAAAGACATGTTTTTGTTTACCTTCCAATACCAATGAATCAAAGACGACAACAAACTTACTACTTAGGCCTGTCGCACACTGCAATCGTATTTAAGCGACGGCGACTTCGGACGTAAATCGGCTGCTTGGTTCAACACCTAGAACTCTCAAAGCAAGCCGAGTCGTGTGTTCTTTGTATGTGTTGTGTCACAATACATATATACTACGTACGGTTTCGACAGTACGACAAGTCAAACTTGTGTACTGTATGGTGTATTGGAGTTGTTTTGCACTAACATAATTTATCATGAAAACAAACTTTTACTTTAATTTTTATCGATACACCACTGTTCCCTTCCAGTCTGAGCTGGATGATTGCATTTACAATGAGGGTTAGGTTTAGCCAGGGTACTTAGAGTAAAATTATTTGACATGGAATAAGACCCTTTAAGCGATTCTTGTTGGGATATTATATCTTCTATAAACTAAAATTCACGGCTACTCAACATCTGAAGAGAAGGAAGGGTGAAGCGAGTACACTTCACTCCCTTCACCCTTCCTTCTCGTAAAATGTTGAGTCGCCGAGAATTTTTGTTTATAGTAGATATAATCATCCGGCTCAACTCTGGGTTTAGAGTTGTAGCTAATAGTTAGCGTTGTTAAAATTCGCTGATATTCGATTCGCTCGTTATCGGACGGCTTTGTCGCTTGCAGTATGCGAGGGTTCATTACATTTACAGGGTTGGTATACGTAAAGCTTATTATAATAGTAAGTAGTATAATCGATATTATAATGAGTATGCGAAGAAGATTTTTGAAACTAGAAAAATGCTATTGAAGAATGATGAAGTAAGAAGAAGAAGAAGAGATGCAGAGACAATAATAGGAAGTGAAGGAGAAAAATTAGAGCAAGGGAATTGGGATAATTTCACGGCGGATGAGATTGAACAGTAAATTAGATAAAATAAGTTATAATAAGTTCCTTTGTACATTTTTTATTTGTTCCTATGTAATTATATATTAATGTAATTGAAATGTAAAAAATTAAGGGGGATAGAATAAGTGGAAAAAGCAGCACATATGGGCGGAAGCCTAGGAGGTGCTATTAAATTTAATAAATGAAAATGAAAAAAAAAAATGAATACGTCCTGTCAAAATTCGTTTAAATACGCTTTCAGTGTGCGACAGGCCTTAAACGATTCCAATTTTTTTAAACGAATATGAATAAATCTAATAATACCATATTGTATGCTGTCGGTTAAAAGTCAAACAAAGAGCAGTAATTACATTTTGTATACAGTACTTATATACAAATTCAAAACATTTGTACTGTACTATTTATTTATGTACTAAATAAATAAAATATAATTTTAAATTACTTTATTTTAATTTGCTAATTTTACTTTGTGAGAGCTGAATATTTGTAGAAGAGAGAAGGAGAGATGAATACTTTTGTTTTCTTACAAACTGGTTCTATGATTGAAACAACAACCATTATTTTTAAACCTTTATTTGTACAGTAAACCCCCGAATTACGTAATTAATGCTTTCTGGTAACTTGACTTTTAAGTAAGTTGAATTTGTTAATTGTTTTAGTGTAACCATATAAAAGACTGCAATATTTATTATTATTCTAAGTGCGGCTACCAATTTCATTCCCATTTATAATTTACTGGGTTGGGGTTACCCCTAATCGTGTAAGGCTCAAAACAGTCCTTTCTGTCTCGCTCTTCCATTGTGTATACATATATATAATGTAATTATAAACAATAAGTTTAAAACACTTATGTTAAATTGCTATAAACTTTACCACATCAAAAGTTTCGCAGTGAATGTAGTCTCCCTTCTGCGTGCCTGCTTACGAGTTAGTCCTAGTACGTATACATATATGATAATATCCGTATACGCTACTACGTTTTAAAACAATCCTGTAATTGACAACGTAGCTAAGAAATTTAAACAGCCTGTAATTCAACCTCAATGTTACTGCATATGAATTAGCTTCGAATGAAGTAAATATTACGAGTACAAATTTAATATAAAATATATCATACTCATACTACATACTACAAATATATCATCACTAGAGTTTACCCCTGTCTCAAAACGACGCCTTTTTGGTGTGTATGAGTTGAATCCAACGTAATTCGTAATTTCATTTCAAATTTTAATTCTATTTCTAAATTTAAATATTTATCTCGTTTAATATTAAAATAATTTTTTATGTAATTTGACTAAAAAAATATACTTTTTTGAACAAAATATAAAATATTTTCAATTTATTTGTTATTTGACCAACTTTTTTTCAAAATTTGGATTTTTTTTTTCGATTCATAAATTAGGTACCAAAGTTAGCACATATATAAAATTTCAACTTTCTAGCCCAATTTTTCCTCTCGGCGAAAACCGGCCCTGTGCCCCCAAATAAAATTGAATTGAATATATAACATATTTTATTCCGAAATTTGAGCTTTCTCCAAAGTTTCCTACCGGGCCCCTCATTTTCTAAACGCCCCCGTTTACAATTTATCACTTTCAAAAAATGTTAGCATTGAACACCGTAATACACATGCCAAATTTCAACTTTCTATCTTTGACGAGTTAAAAGTTATAGAACAAAAAGTAAAGAAATTATTTTTAGTTTTTCCAAAATTACGGGTTTCCAGGAAATTCAGAGGAAAATCCAAGAACGCCAAAAGTCTTAGAGTTTTCTTCTCTACGAAATAGGAAATTTTCAAAAAGATGCATTAAGCCGTTTTCGAGATACTATAGGAATCGCAGGAGCATATAAACATAAACATATAAATATACACTTGGAACATAATAATATCATCATATGGTTTGCAACCAGTCGCGTCGTGTGCGGAGGGCCTAATAAAACTTTTCATAACACAGCGGACATAAAATCAGCTGGACCGCCTAAGCCATTTCTTCATTCATAACAAGAGTAATTCTCTAACTTAGTAAAGTAATTCTCTATAAGCCAGTAAAGTAACCTACTAGTTCTCGTAGCAGATAGACTTCAACAATTTTTTTTGCATATTTTGCTATAAATCGTTTTACTTAAAGGCAGACGCAACGTCCTTATATGCAAAGTAATTGAAATGAATTATGGGCGGACATATCTTTGTTCTACGGAAATAATAATTAAGAAATTGATACATTATTAAACAAGCACTGCGTATTACATAGAATTATAAAAACAACACTTCAACTAAACACTTAAAAGCGCATTAAAAATAGTTTAAGTACATATCTAATTATTATACATTTTGTGTACATTTATACTTTTAATTATACCTTATACTCGTACAATTAACAAAGGAAAACATAAAAATAATAAAAACGGTTTTAACAAACCATGACTACTATTGTTTTCCATTTTGTTTGTTTATTAAACTCGACGCTATTGTTATTTCTATAGAATTATTTAACTGATTCAGATGTTGTAAATATTAATTATCATATTATACTAAAACAGTACTAAAAATATAACGCTAAGAGATAAATTTAACATGAGAATACTCTACCTGCAATGTAACCTGTTTTTATTAACGTATAGTTTACTTATAACTTACCTAACATTTACTAATGTAATGACAGCATTGTAAACATGAAAGAAATTAATTTCTTTAGTTAGTACAAAGCTCGGCTGTCAAACAGTGACCGTTCAATGAAAACATATACTCATGAACGCCACAGATGTCGCTGTAAAAATACCGGCAAACACAGTTGTTTAGTTGTTTAGTTGTTTTTAGTTATTTAGTTAGTGATATTGTGAGGTTATAATAAAATAGAAAGGAATTGATAATTTATGATAAATAATAAACTTTAAATGCTGTTTCTTCAAATTTCAGGTATGATAGTATGATTTAAGTTAAACAATGTAATTATTAACATATGTATGTAAATTAAGAAAATAAACTTTAAATTTCAGAAGCAACACATAAGTTTGTTCAAAATTTACAATTCCTAATAAAACTCGATATATTGTCTTATAAATATAAAGAAGTCTGATGATTACAAACGCCACGGTTGAACGCAACTTTTCGAAATTAATCCTGATAAAAAACTATCTTTCGTTAATCAATATCTCAGAACCGTTTAACATCATGGCGATTATGGTGATTGAAAATGATATATTGGAAAAGGTTAACTTTCCGGATGTTCTAAACGATTTTGTTCTAAAAAAGTTCGAAGAGTTAATATTTAAGCATATTGTACTTAACAAAAAAATTTAATAAAAAATACGTATATTTTCATTTGATTTGTTACAAATTTTCAACTTCGTAATATAGTAAATAAGAAACGGCATAATTATAAATAAAATTGCGTTGTGGTAGAAAAAATATATTTTAATAAGGTATAAGGGCCCCGATACGTACATTGCCTAGGGGCCCCGCCATGATTAATTCGGCCCTGGTTATATATAGTGTAGGATTTTTATTGATACAGTAGGACCTCATGTAGCTCTTAGTAAATAGAGCTGTCAGTGATGTTGGCATTGGAACAGACTACGCCCGACTTCCGACTATGAAAGACTATTGACACTTTATCTGTGTTGAAAGAGTACGTAGATATAGTTCTGCCGTACTTCAGAATGCTACAATCCAGTACGTACCCTCTTTTTGTGCGCAAGATCATGGACAGAGGCTCCAAGAAAGAGAAAAATGATACACATACAGTATTCGTACCTAGTACCTAGGTATATAAAAAGAAAAACGAATTTGCTAAATTCCCTTGTATATATTTTTCAAAAAACAAAATAGTATCAAACACTTCAAGGTTAGGTACAATACCTTATTTATTACGAAAAAAAAGATGAAAAGAAAGACTGATTGCGAGGTAAAAACTTTTACGCGCAGTATATTCGAAATCACAAACAAAAAGTATTTGTACGTTTCATAAATTAGTGATAAAATAAATATCAACAATTTTTGACAAATATCAAGAAAAATAGTACTTAATATTTTGTTCGTCCACCTCTGGTATTAATAATAGATTGGAGTCTCTGTGGCATTGAATCAACTAGTAAAAAAGTGTAAGAAGACGGTATCAAAGCCCATTGCTTTTTTTTAAGATTTTTAATAATTCTTTATTCGAAATTTATCGTGTTTTAATTTTTTTTGTGTAGATAATTCCACAATTAATAATGAGAAAGCATTTCAAGGCATTTTAAAGTGTTGTAAAAGATCCACATCTTAGTAATCCATGCTGTGTGTTTTGGATCGTTATCTTGTAGAAATATCCAAATAATATTAAAACCCATTTCTGTTACACTGGCTCTTTTAAAATATTAATATACATTTTTTGATCCATGATTCCATCAATAAAAACAAGTTTCCCCATACAAACCCAGACCAAAACAGAACCACCACCGTATTTTAACATCGGAACAAAATTATCTTTATTTAATTCCATATTAGGTTTTGTTCATCTCAAAAATTAGAAATTCAAAAATTGAAAAAGGGGGCGTTGAAGAAATTCGGGGGCCCGGTAGGGAACTGTGGAGAAAGTTCATATTCTGGATTCTAGAATAATTAAGTATATTATTAAAAAAAAATTCAAAATTTTATTTGTGGGCTCGGGGGCAGTATTTGCCGAGAGTAAAAATTTTGCTAGAAAGTTGAAATTTTGTATATAGGCTAACTCTGGTAACTTATTTACGAATCGAAAAAAAAAATCCCTAATTTTGAAAAAAAGTTGGTCAAATAACGCATAAATTGAAAATATTTTTTATTTTGATAAAAAAATATATTTTTTTAGTAAATTTATATGTGTCAATGTATATGTGTGCGAGTTTATTATTTCAATTTAAAAATAGAATTAAATATAAAATGTAATTACGAATTATTTTATTGGATTCAAATGATACACGCCAAAAAGACGTCGCATTGCGAGGGGGTATACTCTAGTGGAATTTAAATTTTTACATGATGTTCAAGCCACACACAAAAGAGAGACGTCGCTTGCGACGGGGGTAAAAGCTAGTACTTTATAATGTGTTATTTTCACTGATGAGCCTAACTATAATACTTTTAAATCGGACTGACAAATGAAATGATCAAATAAATTAAACATAGTATAAAAAAGTTATATCATTTTCTTCTTTCCCATAATTATAAAATTTGGATTTGCATCTATTTTTAAAAACATTACAACAAATCAAAATTGCTTCAGTTGTCTTCACTGACAACCTATTTCTTTCGTGCGACCATTGAATTGACATTAGGGAAAATAATCTCCACATTTGCATTCTGAACAAATACGTATTCGAATAGTTTTATTAGACATGACTTCTGATCAATATACTTTGTATCTGCAAAAAATTTCAGCTCCTTCATACTAGAGAAAAAGGGACAAATAGTAATACGGGACTAAGTAGTGAGATACGGTAACAGTCGCGTATAAACGGGACGTATGGCAACCCTAATTATCACAGACTCCCAACGTCATTGTGCTGTTTCACACCAAGGAGATAGTACAATAAAACAGGAACAAAAACTTATTTTTCTGAACAAAAACACCAATGTTTACACCAAAGAGATAGTTCTTAAAACATTTTTGTCTTTTGTTGCCGTTTTAGTAAACAAAACATATTTCCATCTGGAGTCGGTAAGATCAAAGGAAAACACGTTTGATGTTGTTTTTCAGTCTGCTTGGTTTGAACCTTAGAACATATATATATATACTCGTATATATATGGAGAGTGAATAGCCTATATTTCCTATAGATTAAAAGTGTATCCAAAATGTGTGCCAGAGAGAAAGGTATATGTTCATATTTGTTCTCTATGCGCATGCGTCGAAAGTGACAGCTGTCTAGATATAATAAATATTAAATATGTAAAGAAATTATATTTTTTGAGTTAGTACAAACCTCTTCTGTAGGTAAAACAATGACCGTTCAATGAAAACATATTCTTATGAACGCCATAGATTGCGCCCTGAAGATAACGGCCAACACAGTTGATATTTGTAGTGGACAGATCTCACGTTTTTAGTTATATTTATAAATAGTTTGTTTATATTTATACATATGTAAATTATTCTACATCAATATAATGTTATATTTATCAACTGTCACGTATTATATCTAGACAGCTCTGACTTGACAACTGCACTTTCGACGCATGCGCATAGAAGTCAAATAGGAAAATATACCTTTTTCTGTCGCAGACATTTTGAACACACTTTCAGGTCAGCATTCTCTCTCCATATATATATATATATGCTCTAAGGTTTGAACACGCAGTTTTGTTTTTTGTGAACATTTGCGCTTGTCAGTTGTTATTTATCATGTTTATAATTTTTATGGGACATACAGAAAAACACTAAAAACAAAACCAGTCTGTTCAGTGTGAATTATCTGTTTTCAGAAAACAGAACTGTTTTAAAATAAACTGTTATCAAAACTGTCTCTCTGGTGTCAAACTACCATTACGCATCTCAAATTCAAATCCTATTGATCAGGAAATTTTAAATTTGATTTTCGGTTAACTAAGTTACATTCACTCTAATCATGTTTTAACCGTAATTCGTATTTATTATTAATCAGGTCTGATTAAATACACTCGTACGTATATAACATGGGGGGGGGGGGGGGAGGTTTGTGGAACGCCTATAACCATTGAGTATATAAATGCCTATTGTTGAGTTTATTGAATTTCAGGTTCAGCGTGCTTTCATTGCCGCGCACGGCTGACTGAATAGCTGCACCTGTACCTGCACTTGCACCAACTCCGAGTGCATACATTGTTGATCGTAGCTCTATTCTCACACAGAACACAGCACCACCAAACCACACCACTATACCGTCCTACGTAGCTCCACTTGTAACGGCACAGTGCATAGTGCATAGTGCACATACGAGACATACTAATTTTACTGCATTGAAATATTATTAAAGCTAATATGAATTTATATTCATGGAAAATAAGTTAATTATACACGGAACACGTCGTCGGCGCACGGAAAACGTCGAAAACGGTGCAGCGGTTTAGTAAACTAAATATCAAATTAAAAACTAATTTTCATAATTAGAAACGTAGATTAGAAATCTAGAGATGGAATGGTGACATTTTTATAACGTTATTATAAATTTTATTTTTAAATCACTGAAATATTATTTGACTGACGTATATAGAGCGGAATTTTAACATGCGAGTTCAATCAAAAAAATAACAAACAATAAAAAAGAAAAATAATTGAAATTGGTAAATATAAAATAAAAATAGAAATAGAACCTGAACCTGAACCTGAACCTATCCATGACAACACAAAACTTTTCAAACAATAAATAAGTCAATAAATAAAAGTATTATTAATGGGCCTCGCAGGATTGCTTACCTTTCCCCAAACACATAACGCCATTATAAAGTATCACAAAGTTATATGTGCATGAGCGTACGCAGAACGATTAACATGGGGGGCAATACTTTAGACTCCGTATATAGTGTACAGTGCAGTGTACTGCACGTTTTTTGCTGTATAAATCTTATCGAATAAATAATGGCGCATACATTTTACATAGAACCGTTGACACGACGTTCGTACTGCAAAACGTACACAGCTAAACACGTTTATTGAATACTCACCGGACTTTTCAAGAAAATCGAATAAACTTTAACTAATTCGCATTTCAGTGGACATAGTATTATGCGGTATCTGTGCTATCACAAGTGTTTAGTGCTAAAGTATCATTTTCACGTGTTTCAAGTTTAATATTAGAAAATGTTTGACGAATCTTTAATAGATAATGATTGGTTGCGGAGTATGGACCTTATAGAGATCTATAGGCTGGCTAAGGCGTATCTGCGATCTGTCGGCGGTATCCAAGTTCTCGAACGGCAAATGTCGCTCAGTTCCTTTCAATAGCTTAGTGGGCGCACAATTTGATTATGAAGGACCTTTTAGCTATTATTTAATAAATAGCAATTTTTTATTTATATCAAAAGACACAGCAAAACATCAGAACTTTTTTAGATTACATTTATTTTAAACTACACTATTGAATTACATATTAATTGATTAAACATTTTAGTTAATAAGAATACTAGTTACGACTCTAGGTAAATGTAACTCGCGGTTTAAGTTATGAATAAAAATATGTGTAATTATTATTTTATGTATATGCACCGAAAGATTAAGCGTGCTGTAGATTTGAGAGTTGAAGCGATAAGAGCGAATTAGGACCAAATGCGTAGTGTCGAACCCTAGTAGAAGTGAATCGTAAAACAAAGGATGTTTACATAAGAAATATTATGTTTTGCCCACGAGAGCAGTGTATATAAAACAACTTGGTATAAAATAGAAATGAATTGAGACAAAGAAATCTTAAATCTAACATTAATTAAAAATAAAAGCAAGATATTGATATACAAATATGAATATTGCATGCATTTATTAACAATGATTTATTGATTACTTTAGTGGAACAAAAGCCCGTTTTGTGGGATAAATCTGTGGAATTATATAAAAATCGCGTTGCAACTCAAGCGGCGTAACAGACAATATTTTACCGAAGAATTCCAAATCAACAATAATTCCGCTACTATATATTCTAGCAGTACAAATCTGACTACAATTCCTTCGCCTCACAGTCCGAGAACTCTATTGATTCGTCCTATTCAAACTACTCAGATACAGTTGATTATAATGGCTTTTAAATCGAATACATATTTTGACCAAATAAGTACATGTATACGTATTTTAATGAAATTAACTTACCGTTTACCGTAAAAATGGGAAAAACCAGTTTTTATGACCTTTTTTAACTTTTATACTTTTAATAACTATTTTTGCAGATGTGCGATCAGTAAGGATATTTAGCATTTTATTCGTAATAATGTCCTTAAGGTCTGTATCACTTTCAGTTCTATGCGAATTATAGCTAATTGAAATAACTATTTTGACCGGGCTAATATAAATTAGCAGTTTTTCTTTACTACTTTGCTTACCTTAAACATATAGCAAATTTCATTTTAGTAAATTTATTTTGCCGTATAAAAACTGCGGCTATATGTTTTTACAAATAAAAATGTACCATGTGAACATCCCGCTGATTATACGTTTAAAATTGAATACTGTAAAAAACGTACAGTACAATACCGTGTGAACCCTGCCTAAAGTAATAATCTAGATTAAGTGCTACATCTGCCCCTACCTGCGGACGTCCATGCATGTGTATGGGTGTGTGTGTATTACTCTTTAGTCACTCACAATTTAAAATACGTCTTTGAATTCACCATGTAAAATAAATAGGATCTTTTATATATTTTCTTGAAATGATTTCAGTACAACCATAAAGATAATATTATATATTTATAATTCCTTGTCAAATATTATTATTTTGTCAGCTACGGAACTCCAAGCACTTACGACGGAGACAAAATTTATCACTGTTTATTTTCTATATGCTCTATATTAAGGCGAAGGAATCCCTGCAAAGTTATTAATTTTAAAGAAATCTCTGTAGAAATACGTCTGTGTTTGTCAACGGAACTGAAAGAAAAATGATGGTGTGTTTGCCACCTTTTTCAAAATAGTACTGAATGGTAAATATAAATGAAGCTACTCACGAAGAAATCTCTGCGTCTATTAAATTTCTTATAACTAGGAAAACACTATAACTTTAAATGAGATTTGCCCTTTTTACAGAGAGTTAGTAAGATCATCTAAATGTTCATTTTAAACTATAAACCTCTTCAAAAGTTGTTGAAACATGTCGTTCTGAGCGACGCCTTCTCCTTAACCTTTTAAATCTGTTGCTTTGATTTTCCCAGCATGTTTCCCAGAGTGTCGGTCGGCATCTCGGTCATCTGCGCTAGTTTTTCAGCAGTCACTGTACCCTGCCTGTCATCTCGTAACTACACTATCTAGAGGCTACATATCTAGTTTTAGTACGTTGTAGAATTCTGGGTTTTATCTCTATGACCTTGCAAGTAATAAAACCCTCAACCCTCAACCCTTAACCCTACTTGTTATTACAAATTTTCATACTCTGTTTAGACTCGCACATGCTGCGGATATTGTCCATTTTTGATAATCCAATTTTCACAGAACTTCTTCTCGCAGGTAAAAGCGGTGTACAATATTACCGTCCTTCAATATTGATATGAACAAATAGAGACGAAGCGGGGTAGCAATGGTCTCTCCTTCGAATCCTAATTGTTTTCTAATTACTTTCTCATATGCAGGAATGTGTGAGACCTGTATGCACAGGTTTGTCCTGTCACCAATGGTGATGATGACTCGTTATCCGAGGACATGTCGCTGTGATCACTATTTAGCACAGATCCTTCCTATATTATAATGTTCCGCCAGTATGTTTATATATTTATTTTCTTATATGTTGCTGAAATTCGTATGGTATAATGAAAAGGGCTCAGTCAATTGTTTTTGAAAAATTTGCAATTGTGTAGAGAAAAATTTTCTAAGACTTTTTGCGTCCTCAGATTTTCCCCTGAACTTCCAGGAAACAAGTAATTTTGGAAAAACTAAAAAAGAAATTTTACTTTTTGCTCTAACTTTCACTTTTAATTTCTGAAAGATATAAACTTGAAATTTTGCATATATATTATGGTGTTCAATGTTAATATATTTTGAAAATTAGAAATTGAAAAATGAGGCGTTAATAAAATTAGAGGGCCCGATAGAAAACTCAAATTTTGGATTGTATAATAATGAAATATATATTATTGCAAAAAAAATATTCAAACTTCAAAAATTTTATTAGGATGCATGGGGGCGGTTTTTGCCGGGGATAAAAATTGAGCTAGAAAGTTGAAATTTTATTTATAGACTAACTATGGTACATAATTTACAAATCAAAAAAAGAAATCCAAAATTTTGAAAAATAGTTGATCAAATAACTAATAAATTGAACAAATTTTATATTTTGATAAAAAAAGTATATTTATTTCGTCAGTTTATATGAAAATTTTTATTATTATTGAACGAGTTAAATATATTCCAATTTGAAATGAAATTACAAATTATTTTGTTGAATTCTAATCATTCATATTAAGAAAATTTCGCTTTGCAAGGGTTACCCCCTTAGCGCTAGTATCCTATATTATAGTGTTATTTGTTTATATGTTTACGTGATTCGTATGGTGGCTCGAAAACGCACCGCGCATTTTCCTAAAAATTGTCTATTTCGTAGAGAAAGAAATTTTAAGACTTTTGGCGTCCTCTGAATTTGCTGGAAATCCGTAATTTTAGAAAAACTAAAAAAAAAATTTTACTTTTTGCTCTATAACTTTTAATTCGTAAAAGATAGAAGGTTGAAATTTTGCATGTGTATTACGGTGTTCAACGCTAACATTTCTTGAAAATTAGAAATTGAAAAATTGGAGAAGGGGGTGTTGAGAATATTTGGGGGCACGGTAAGAAACTTTGGAGAAAACTCAAATTTCGGATTCAAAGAAATTAAAAAATTTTATTTGGGGGAACGGGAGCGGTTTTTGCCGAAGTGAAAAATTGGGCTAGAAAATTGAAATTTTATATATTGGATAACTTTTGTATCTAATTTACGAATCGAAAAAAAAATTTAAATTTGGACAAAAAGCTGGTCAAATAACGATTAAATTGAAAATATTATATATTTTATTGAATTCAAATCATACACACTAAAATAACGTCGCTTAGGGACGGGGGTAAACTCTAGTATTTTATAATGAGCTGCAAAGTCAGAGATGTTTTTTCTACTGGTTTCATCTATCTGAATACAAAATGTAATTTCAAATTGATTTCTTCCTATATTCTTATCATGTACCTTGCCCCATTTAAGCGTTTGCATCTGCAGTTGATCTCTGCCTGGCATAGGAAGAGAATCGATATCGATATTTCCAACGTGTCGCTTGTCGTTCAACGACTGCACAGTTTTTGTATGAACGTAGGTGAAGTTGACACGTTGCAGGTCAGCCACAGCCACAGCCACGGCCACTGCCACTAAACAATATGTTTAAACACACGTATGGTAATGCCTACCGATGCCTACCGACGCCTAACATGACCCGCCAAGTGTAAACAGATCGATAGATGGATAGATGGATAGATGGCGTGAGTGCAGAGGAAGTGTGCTTAAGTTCATACACACTTGTCTGTTCATAGAGTTCGGACCTTCATGACTTCGTACTCACACTCGTACAATCGCTGATTTTAAATGTTTAATTGGTGTTTTAATTCATTAGTACGTTTTACCCTATTTAGTTTGTTTGTATTTGATGTTTGTATACAATATTAATTAATTCGAATTTAATTTGAAAAATAACGAGTTTTAAAACATGACAAACATTTTCATTAATTAACTAATTAATTAACGAAACTCAATATTTACAAATTGCTGAATAATTTCATTAAAAACAAATTAATTTAATACAAGTCGAACTTTTTGTTTTTATTTTGCCAGTCTATCTCAAATTAGTTGAGTTGTTTCTTTTCTTCTAAATTTTATTTAATGACATAAAACTGGAATAATTAATAGCACATCTCTTTATTGCTGGGTTCACAACAGAGAAACAAAATAACAAAACACGAACAAAAACTGTTTTTCTTGAGAAAAACACCGATGTTTACACCAAAGAGACAGTTCTTAAAACATTTTTGTCTTTGAAAACTGTTTTAGTAAACAAAACTCATTCCCATCTGAAGTCGCTAAGATCAAAGGAAAACACATTTGTTGTTGATTTTTAGTCTGCTTGGTTTGAACACGCAGTTTTGTTTCTCGTGAACATTTGCGCTTGTCAGTTGTTGTTTATCATTTGGCTAGCAACTAGTTCTAACAGCAGTTATGTAATAGAAATGTACCGCCAACACTAAATACTTCAATATGAACAGTCTGTTTTTGACAAACAGAACTGTTTTAAAATAAAACAAAATATGTTTTTGTTTTGTTTTTTAAAAAGAAAACTGTTTTCAAAACTAATCTCTTTTGTGTAAAACCGGCATAATGATTATAATGTAGTTTTATTTTAGCTAAAACTAACTTTCATTATTTCAAATAATTTCAACGTACAGTACAGAATATTCTACGAATAATGGCTGCGACTAGAACTTCCTTGTTAAATATATGAAATCACTGCAATGCTAGTTTTATTTTGTAATATTTCTTATCCGTTATGATAGTAGAAGTTGTATATATTTAAATTTAAAATCATGCAAAAATATTTAAATTTACTGTTCTGCATAATATCGATATTAATATTTCAAAGTACACAAGTAAAGCTGAGTATCCACTAGCAACAGCAACCAAACGCGCATATCGTTAGCAAACGTCAACAAATCGATGTATTATCGACTATGTATAATCGAGCAATGATAGGAACTAATCAACTAAAAATGGGCTTGTGTCCTATGTCTTAATTTCTATAAAACTGTACTATATATTTATAAGACTCCAGTTCTATTATGTGTTTAGTTTTATTAGAAATTATAAATTTTAATTAAACTTAAATGTTACTTCTGAAATTTAAAGAAACGACATTTAAAGTTTATTTACTATAAATTGTCAATTCCTTTTAATATAATTTTATTATAACCTTACAATATATGCACTTAAGTAAGATCTGAATAAAAACGTAGATTCTGTCCACTCCAGATATCAACTGTGTTGGCCGTTTATATGTTTTTACTGAACGGTCTCTGTTTTACCGACAGACTAACTAAAGAAATATTATTTTTTTATATATTGATAAAGTTGGTTACTAGAACCTCAAATGTCCAAATATTTTTTAATAACTCCTTATATGTTAGGAGATATTAACAATTAAAATAATCATTTTTTCCTTTAATTATTAAAGGGACTCAACGTTATAGAACATTCCAACATATGTGACATCACGTCCGCTAAGTTGCTATCCCTTTTATGCAACAGAGCGTAAAAGAGAAAGCATATTCCCAAACAGTAGTCTTGTCCATAGAAAAAATAACTGACCTTCCCTTAATAGTACAGACATGTTACATCATAAATATGGCCGACATTTCTAGCGCTAAAACAACAATTCGAATTTTTAATTGTTGCATCTCCGTCAACATTTAGATATTTAAGGAAATAAAACGACAATATACATTTAATAACATCAATATCAATCAACAATTAAAAAATCGATAATCGAAGAATCGGTCTTCATGCGATCTTAGTGGTGACGCAGTTTATGTATTATTGAGATTTACTACCTCAATACAGGCAGAAAATTGAAATAAATAAATTGTTATAGAAGTTGGGAAGTTTTGTTTCGAAGCGGCGGACCTTTTCTTTATTCAGCCTACAAATAATTAAAATGCTGTCTCGAATTTCCGTTAAAATTAGTGAAGAGTATATCAGTATATTATTGCTTTATTGATGAGATTAGCCATTGACATGGGCTAGATGGAAAAGCTATTAACATTTCCACCCACTTTTCCCTTAACTTAAAAATAGCGCAATACGGATACACCCGGCAACATCAGCATCAGCACCAGTCAGTAGCCAGTTTATTACTGCAGATTGAGTAAGTCTGTTTTTCCGTTTCCCGTTTACACGTTTCCACTCGGGTCGCAATGGAAAACGCTTTAAATATACAAAATTACAAAATACGGAAATGGAGTTCTACTCACTGATCATAGATGGTGTTTGTTGTTTTTTATCTTTATTTACGATCGCTGTTTTGCTCCATGACACGAGTGTCAAACAAAATACGATGTCAATCTTTAAAATAAGGATGGAGGATGAGGGTAGAAATGTCAGTAAAAAAACAAATTTTATAACGTAAGCTATTATGCGAAGTGGTACGAAGGGTTTTTAATATGTCGAAGTTTCTTCAATTCAAGTTAGATTCCAGGTTGGATTAATTCAGGTTTCATATGTTTTGCCATGAGTCTTCTTTTAGGCGTGTCTTTTTACTGCTATTCTCCGTTTTAACTTTTGAGTACTGACGTCTGAACCAAACCCGACCCGGACCCGAACCGCACCCGAACTCGTCGGATTTTGGCTATAAACGCGAGCCCGACGGATCCGAGTGTTAATGCTTTTGTTGGTGTATATGCAAAATTAAATAAAGCTCGACCAAAAATTTAAAAAATATTTCTTAAATATTTATTTATAGACCTATATATATATATATATATATTTTTTTTTTTTTTTTTTTTTTTTTGTTGTAGGGGAGGGGAAACCTTCCAAAGGCTAGCTCCTGCGCGGCAAGAAGTGTTGGATTCGCCCTCATCTCGAGGCCGCCTACCAACTAAAACCACCTCCCCTTTCTCGCCTAGAATTCAGCCTGGAACCGCATAATGCATTACTTCAAGCTGGTTCTTGATACCCGATTTCCCTATGTTTTCGTGCTGGCGTCCACTTCTTTCGTTTTCAGTATTTTCGTAGCGAAGGCTTGAACCGCGTTCCAGTACTCTTCCTTTTCCAGCATTATATTGACAATATTATCTGCTGTCAATATGGTTCCTGTCGTCGTTCGTACTACTTCTCTTGGAGTCGCCCATCGGTCGCACATAAAGAACGTGTGTTCCGGTGTATCTACCTGCTCACAGTACCAGCACATGTCGGTCTCTCTCTTTCTGAATCGCTTCAGGTAGCTCCCGAAGCATCCATGCCCTCCGATCAGTTGTGTTACAAAGTAATCAACTTCTCCGTGCTTTCGATTCACCCATGTGCCTATGTTCTTTATCAGCCTTTTTGTCCACACCGCCCTTCGGGTATCCTTCTCCCACTCTTTCTGCCATTTCTGCACTGTTTCTGACCTTAGTTCTTGGCGTTTCACCTCTCTGTCCATAGACATCTTTTTCCTCTCTTCCACCATTAGTGCCAGTGGTACTATTCCGGTAATCACTTGCACCGCTTCTGCCGAAATGGTTCGATAAGCGCTGCTAACGCGTATTGCCGTTCTGCGTTGTACACCTATCAGCATACTCCTATACTTTTTGTGCCTCATTACTTCTTCCCATACCGGTGCAGCATACAGCATTACTGAGTGTACTACAGAGGCTAGCACCCGTCTCTTACTTGCCTTGGGACCCTTCAGATTTGGCATCAATCACTGTGTTAATGCTTTTGTTGGTGTATATGCAAAATTAAATAAAGCTCGACCAAAAATTTAAAAAATATTTCTTAAATATTTATTTATAGACCTATATATATATATATATATATATATATATATATATATATATATATATATATATATATATATATTAAATATGATAGTACCGTTACTAAACAAATAAATCATAAAGTTTAGTAAAAAAAAAGCATCAAGTATTATATATTAAAATGGATATTCTTATTATTATGTCGAGATGACCACCAGACACGAGACCAATAAAAACAAAGAACTAACAGGATTAAAGTAATTTAAGTAGCTATTTAAATGAAAAGAAATTCTTAAGTTAATGCTTTCCCAATGTTACAATTAAAAGTTTAGCTACGCAGCTAATGAGTAGACAAAATACAAAAAAAGAAACTTTATTAGAAACCAACTTTGACAGATAATGAAAGAACATTCTCGGTGTCTGCAAATTTTTGCACCAAACTTATATCGTTATTGTGGGATAAGTCTCTAAATGCTTTGGTATTTCTTAAATATCACTATATTAGAGCAAGTAAAGTAAAATAAGTTGTAAAATTATTATGTAATTACTTAAATAATAAACGAATTGCGATTATTCCTTGAAAATTTAAATGTTTTTTATATTTTTCTCATTTCGGACCCGACCCGTACTCGGATTCGTCGGGTTTACAACATATTGAACCCGGTTCCGGCAGGTATTAAAACCCCAGGTTTTCAGAAGCTCGAGAGATATGAGTCTCACAGACGGTGAGTATGATAAGTACTAATTATTAATAGTTAATAAATAGTTAATTAACTAATAATTATTAACAAGTTTTAACACTATCTAGGATAGATAAAATTTATGCAAATTTAACATTTATTTTTCACTTGGCGGGTGTAAAATTATTTAAATGACGAAATAAGGTTCAAATATATCTACACGGTGTCTGTGAGACTTCCACGTCACTAGTTAAAGGTTAATTATAATCACGAGAAATAGATCTTATTATACACCTCCTATCTTTCTGCCTGTCGATCTGTCTTGTCTGCTTTCCTAGAACATCTGCATATTCAGATATATTTTCGTTGTTCTTTGGCATTTCAAAAAGTGATCAACCTTAAGATAGACATCGAAGCATCTAACACTGTATTAATATTTAAACGTACATCGTACGACACAAACGCCTTGTTCCACTTATAACACGGATAGTCTGAGATTTGAACTCAGACAAGTATTAGCTAACGTTGAAACATCATTTCCTCGACCTTAATACTAGAAAGATCTTAGTCAAGAACTTAGTAAGAATTATTATGGATATCCCGTGGTTCATAAGCAACAAATTCATCAACCACGACTTTGGCATTAAAACTGTGAAAGAAGAAATTAACAAAGTCAGCCAAAGATACCAGCAGCGACCATAAAATCATCCAAACTATCTAGCTGTGAATTTACTAGATAAACATACGTATGACTTTAAAATCCTAAAAAGAAGTGTGTTAAAGCTACCACAACGTTTTTAATTGTCATTCATAGATACAGCCGTCACTGGACGACTATTTCTCATCTAGGTTCATTTTCATTTTTAGCATAGGTACTTATTGTTAATACTTATTGTAACAGATTGTAACGTGGCATATTATTACAAATTAAAAAAAAATATTCCTCAACCATCTTGACTATGGTATCGACCCAAAGTAATATTTAAGTTTTACTGCAGTAATATAGTTCAATATTAAAGATCATAAAATGTTAATAACAAATTAAAAGTTACAAGTATGATATTTCCTATAGTTTTTTTCTAATTTCCTTTACATTTCCTCCGTTCTAATTATGCCATTGCCTACGCTGAACTTGTAGACACGTTCATTGCCTTCTCGTATTCCCGTATTGTCCTACTGCGGAGTATATCGCAGGACCCGTAAAGCCCCAAGTCTCGCAGCACGATGTGCCAATGTTACTGCGGCTGTGGGTTGTGCTTGCCTCAGTCTTGGTGCCCATGGCTGGGTGAATATATCACTGCAGAGAATTCAGAAAATGTTCGTTTTAATGTTTTACATCGTCCTAACATGTAAATTGTCCGAACTAAAAATTCATTTAAAGAAATACATGCAAGGATAGTTAAAACATTTATAAAAACAGGAAAAATGCTACTTTTAATTTTTTGAATAATGCGATTTGTGGTTCTGGCTAGTCTCCAGAGGGCAACACTCATCATTTTACCCAATAACAACAATAATGTAAAGTTGACCGAATGATTGAACTTGTTGCATGTTTCTAACACACCGCACAGTCATTTCTGTCGCAGTTGAAGTAACAGAAAATATTGGAATAAGCATCCAACATTTTACAATAACAATAATATAGTACTGTCGGCGTTATGAGTAGCATTTCTGTACCCGTCAACTAGGACTCGAACCCGCCGGGTAATTGTCTTAAACCCGGACTTAAGTGCGAGTCTGGTTACAAAACAAAATTATGACAGAGCTCGGTCACAATGAGCTCATTTTAAACCTGCAAAACACGTTCGAGTTCTTTAGCGAATATGATTAGTGTTTTCGTGAAACATTAGAAATTTAGTAAACGAGCTTTGTTAGAGTTAAACTTGTCACAAATGCTGGAGTTAATAGATTTTAGTGATGAAGTGATTTTGAATATAATAAATGAAGTTGAACCTTCTAAATTAGCAGTGCTAAAGTTCTAAGCCGTAATGACACAAAACTATGTTCAGCCGGCAAAGCACTGAATTATATGAAAAGGATGGCGGATTCAACAAGTCAAATAGCAAGTGAATTTCTGCAAAACATTGAGAATCGACTGAATGATAGAATGCATTCAAATTTATTGAATTTATTTAGGTCGATCCTTTAAAACAAGCCTTAAGTTTAGCTACACAGTCGGCAGTAACTTGGCAGTCTATTCTACAGACAACTTGGAGAAGTCGTTATTGGTCGATGGAGGCTGATGATTTTGGAAACTTAAAGCAGGAGTTTGCTCCTTTTAGAAAACCAAAAAAACGAACCTTGAACTTGTATGTCGCGACAAACGAACATTCTCGGATCTGCAAATTTTTGCAACAAATTTAGATTGGCATTGGGGATAAGTCCCTTATCCCTAATGCTTTAGTGTTTCTTGAATATCACTATATTAGGGTTTGTAAAACAAAACAGATTGTACAGTTATTATATAATAATTTAAAATATAAATGAAAATGAAATACTTGATAATTCAGACGTTCTTATATTTTTCTGATTTTGAACCCGCTCGAACCCGACGGGTATTGAAACCCTGGGTATTCAGAAGTCCTAGTTATGAGAGTACTCATTTTCTAGTTCTATTTAAGAGGTTTTTTTTTAAATGATATGTAATCTAACGTCGGTAATGTAACAATCTGTCAGTGCCAAATTAAGCTGACTAGACGACAATCATTTGGAGCTCCAATATCAATAAGGAACACTAGTAATGTAATTCCTTCCAATAACAATCGTCGCTACTTTTCCATCAATTGTTATCGCCATTGCACACTGTATACGGTACAAAAATAAATAGACATTTCCCTTTTCAAACAATATGCATCTCCACAATTACTTTCAGTCGCTGGATAAGTCAAATGCAGAATTGTATGTGTCACAAAAACATACAGCATCATACGAGTGTGCTCTGACAGCTATTCTATTTCAGTCAGCATTTAAGAGTCAGGAGAACACATCCAGTTATCCTATTGTAAATCTTTCTATTTATTTTATCCTATTCACTTAATGTTATACGCAGTGCGCTCCCACATCCAAAAAACCGTTATACCACGAAGTTAAAATTGACGCAGGAAGCTGGTCTGTATGGTTTGGATGTTCTGTATGTTCTGGATGGACAGACGCTGTGCAGAGACACAGAGGCGTCGAGGGTTCCATAGTTGTGCCAACAGACAAGTGTCAACGGCAATGGCAACGGCAACAGCAACGGACAAGGGGTGATTAGCCCGCGATGTGAACTGTGGTGTAATGATACTCGTAGTATTTATGAGTATGAACAGTCGGAGTGGAGTATTCAGAATACCCCATCTGGAAAAATTTAGTATACAATGTAAATTTATAATGTCACTTTATTTATAGAACAACACACCATAGGTGTACGTAGTTATTTTTTAAACCAAGATAATCACAGCGTGCTTATTACTCGTACATCATTGAATACTAACTTTTTATCCCATTGAAAAATAACGCGTGTTTGATGTCAAACACACAAACATATCAAATATTCACAATTTCGATGGAAGTTTAAATTATTGTGATCATAAATTAATTACATAGTATATTATATTATTATTATTATTATTATTTATTTTTTAATGTTTTTTTCCATTAGGCTTTCTGCCTTAAATCATTAAATTACATATCATTGTGCTTAATTACATTTAAGATTCTTATTATATCTAAACATTCTCACTCCTTCCAAAAGAAAAAATTAAAATATAAATAAAAACAAAACATATAAATTTAAACCCCTGTCATTCCTTCTCTTTCTTCGCTCCTTTTCTATATCTCCGCCATTCCCCTATTCCCTTCGCTGCCTCTCTTTAATAGCTGTACAATATTCTTTTCGCTTTTACCGTTTTCTCACATGAAAACTTAATGTGCTTCAGCGTTTTTATCTCCGTTCCGCACACCCTGCACATCCTTTTCTCGTTATTTGCCCAGTATCTGTTTCCTTTCTCTTCGTTTCCCAAAGTGAATCTTGCGATTCTTCTCATGTTTCTTGTGTATTTTTCTCTTACATATTCCGATATCCCAAATCCTATTGTATCTTTCATTATATTTCCTCTTCTCATTTTTTTCCATTCTTTCCTGTTGCATTCCACACTTGTGCCTCGTTCTTTCTGCCTCCTTTGTCGCCATTCTATTTCTTTTAAAATACTCCTTTTTCTTTTTCGTGCCTCCTCCCCCACCCTCCTTTCTTCTTCGACGAACCGAATTACCACTGGATATCTATAATTGTTTACTAGTTACTTGAGCCCAATTCACACTCACTCTTTTTAGTTTTACTTTAAGGTTTCTCTTTATATTTCACTAGCTGAAACTTACATTTTAGGTTAAAATCTTTAATTAACACCAAAACTCAGTGAGTAGGAATGGGGTTTGTACATTTGAATCGAAAATACAAATTCGCAATGATTTGAATGCATAGTTGGAACGACACCTATTGCTTCGATTGCAAAAGTATAATGCGGATATTACACTCACCCTACAAGCAATACCATTTTAAATGTTCTAAATATTTAAACAAAGATGAATACAGTTTTATAGAGAACCAGAACATTATACCGCTCACTACCTAATATTGCAGTTCTTATCTATTCATAACGTATATAAAATATTATGTATTATCTGTGCCGAGAATCCGAGTGTTCGATAGATCCAATCCAATAAGAGGAGGGCGAACACACAGAAGGCGTTACGGAGTGGAATGGGGATGGGAGATGGGAGATGGGGGTTGGGTTGACGCAGACAACTTGGTGTCTTGTAATAGCGTACTGTGTACTTTAGCACGGATAAAAACAATAACAGTTCAGGCGCATGTCCTGCAACCGTAGCCCCGTAGGCATTCCACGTGACAGCCGTCAGCCCATTGCAAGGGTTCGAATTATTGAATGAAATAGATAAAGTACGTATAGATAAGAAACTCTGACCTAAAGGAAGAGGGAGTAGGGGCGAACAGATAACGGGAATGGGAACAACAGCGTTAAGTAATTACTTTAGAATTAGAATTATAGGGGCAAAGGAAGATAAACATGAGAAATTGTCAGCGGATTATCGCCGGTGTTGTTTCTATTGGCTACGATTGATAAAGGACTGTTATTGGCATTTCTGTCATTGCTACGACTACTGGCTGCTTGTTGACAGGGTGGAATTGCCTGTCCTGTCCATTTGAAATTGTTCTCTTCTGCTTTTCAGGGTGTTCTTTGTTTACGTCACTGTTTGGCAGTTTGTTAAGTAATGGGAGGAACAAAACTCAAACAAAAGAAATTCGACAGTGTATCTAAATAGTCTAACTGTTCTTCAGTTTATGGCTAGTTTCTCTACTAATAACGAGGATTTCCGCAGTTTGAACATAATTAAACGCTGATAAATACTTCCATCTCCTTCCATCATTTGGCTATATACATTCCAACAGCAATCCAATGGATACATCATTATGATGTTGGTGCTTATATCACTTATTAATGTGAAGAAGGTAAGTATATAGGCATGTATTTAGATCGGTGCCTAACCTGGAAAAAGCACATCACCAATAGCAGCAAACTAACGATTTATAAAACGATTCTGAAACATGTCTGGGACTTACGGCATTGAACTTTGGGGAACATCTAGTGTTTTAAACATAGAAATACTAGAAAGATTTCAGTCAAGGACAGTAAGAACCATTATGGATATCCCGTAGTTCATAAGCAACAAATTTAAAAATCGTGACTTAGGCATTACAACTGTGAAAGAAGAATTTAACAAATTCAGCCAAAGATACCAGCAGCGACTAAACAAGCATCCAAACTATCTAGCTGTGAATTTACTAGATAAACATACGTCTGACTTTAAAAGACTAAAAAGACAGTGTGTTAAAGCTACTACAACGTTTTTTGCCATTTGTCATTTTATTAGAATAGCTACTTATTGTTCATACATGTTATAACGTTTGTTATACGTTGTTATACAGATTGTAACGTGACATGTTATTCCAAAATAAAAAAAAATTAAAACATACTTCCATCTAATCTCAAATGTAATCATTATTTAATTAAGTGTCTAAATTTATTAAAAAAATAGCATCTAGCAAAGAATGAGATATTAACAGCATTCAAGATTAAATGACATTTGAAATAAGAATGGAAAACACTAAGCGTACAGATGTTTGTGAATGTTTCTCTATTCTATGATCTTTCCGTCCGTCGTTCCAGGTTCCAGGTTGCAGGCTCCCATACAAATCTAGACGACAAACGAACTCTACAGTGTACATATGCCGAGGCAAATAAAAACGCAAACATATACTTTGTTACATTATATATATAAAAGAAATTAAGGTAAAAAAAACTGAATAGAAATCCACAAATTTTGCGTGATGAAATAAAATATAATGATGTTATTTTATATGATGTAGAGCATCACCGTCACCGTCGCCGTCGGATCCAGTTTTCTAACAATCTTTCTTTTCTTTTTCATTAGCGTCGCTTTCTTATACGAGACTTCCTTACATGCCAAAAACACTAAAGCTTTTGTTAGCAAATAGTTTTTCTTTATGTACGTGTATGAATGTATTAGTTTATATATATAAATGTAAAGAATATAAGTCTGTCAATTTGTAAATATTTGTGATATGAAAAAACTGATCCTATATTTAGATGTACACCAATTTTGTTAGTTTAACCGATGGGAAATTTAAGACGACACTTATTTTCTTATGAACAAATTGAGTAAGATTGAGTAAGATTGAGTAGTGTTAGTATGTACAATGATCGTATGCCTACTTGCTAGCTTGACCAGACGGCCATGTTCCAGGTATCAGGTAATCAAGCTATATGTCTCACTCACTCCCATGCGCACAAATAATGCCCTCTCTCTCCTACCTAAAATTAGGTCTAGGAGATGTTTGACCCCTTGGATCGGTCTGCCATCTTGCAAAACGTTTTAAAACAGTTGTCTTGCTAACATATAGAAAAATGGACTATAAGTGAGTTTAAGTAATTTTTTAAGTAATAATTTAAGTCAGCTTTAAAGCGTCTGCAAGGTAATACAAGGTATTACAAGGCAATATGGTCCTGGGATCTTGGACTATTAAGAATGTGCAATGACTTGCCAGTTGCAATCTATAAAACTCTATCCAAATATGATTAAAAAGCTTTTTGACTTGTTTACATTGCATGTTACGCCTGCCACACCAGCAACTCTGTACGCACCCTTTATACATCAATTGCAATTCTAAATTCGGTATTTTTTATTCCTTGTGTTAATTTATACTAAAGCTAATTTACAAAAGGATTTTTCTATCCGTATACAAAATTCAACAAAGGGCTTGAAGTATACTTGATGCCTCGAGCAGTTAAAAGTTTAAGTTTAACTCAGAAAATCTCTTTATATATTTATTATAAGTAACTTATTCGCGATTGAAATTTGCATTTATACGTTAGCGTCGATTCTCTTCAGCATATTTCTTTAACAAAGCGTCTGAAATGTAAACACAACCTAAATTAGCGCGTTCCATTATAGGAATTGCGGGATGGGACGGGATGTGGAGGGGTACGAGTGCTGTACAATGTTTAATTGGTGAATAAACTATTAATAACATAAGAATGTATTACACTCAACTCCTGCAATATGTGTAACACTACGAAAGTTTATATTCTCCAATTTAGAAAATGGTAAATTCATATTTCGGTGTTTCTATGTGAGGGCAACACTTTGTTTTAGATTTACTTTTAACAAAAACATTATTGCATAAAGTTATCTCGTGCTCAATGAATGATAATATATATTGCTGTGATATGATATCCACACTTATGTTATTGAGTAAAACTAAACTGGTTTTGAGTACGTTTTCAGCGACACTGTTTCTTGGTCGCAGGGCATGGTTGGTTGCATGCTTTTGATGGTAACATCATGAGCAGAGATGTGCACAAATACTATTCTAAAATTCTGGAGGGAGGGGAGGAGCAATTACAATACAAGATATAAAAGGATTTGGGAAAGTAATATACCTCAGTACTTATTATAAAAAGACATAAAAAACATAAGAAGGACAGCAAGGTTTAGATTGGGAAATAAGGAAAAAGGAAACAGATACTGGGAAAGTAGTAAGGAAAGAATGTGTAGAGTGTGCGGAACGGAGGACGAAACACTGGAGCACATTAAGTTTGATTGTAAGGAAAAAGTAGGGAGTGAGATGAATATTGGGCAGCTCTTTAAAGGGGGCAAGGAAGGGAACAGATGGATGGCAGAAATAATTAGAAGAAGGAAGGCTGAAGCTTTTTAAATCTTTTTAAGGCAGAAGAATGTAATGCCGAAAGTGAAGGGAAGAGGTGGATGGCGGAGATAGAGAAAAAAACTAGGAAAGAGAAGGAATGGCAGAGTAGAAACAGGAGGGACAGTAGCAGGAGGAGCGAAGCAGTAGCAGTAGCAGTTTTGTTTTTATTTTTATAAGGAATTTCATATATATTTTTTTTCGTTTGAAAAAAATGAGAATGTTTAGATTTAATAACGATGTTTTGTTGTAGTAGTTTAATTTTATAAAAAATACCTTCGCTGAACTTGGTAGATTAGGATTTTAGTAAAAAGTACCTTGGTTTTATTTTTTAATGCTTTTATAATACACGCACAATTGAATACATATAACAATACAATATAATTGATTCAATTTGCCCTTGTTGCTGGCTTGAGAGCTGTTAATAGAGTGGTTAAAAACCAAAGGAACAAATCGAAATTACATTAAATAACAAAGAATATAATATTAGCACAAAAGAAATGAACAAATAATCAAAATAGTATAATATCTCTTTTAAACTAAAAAATACAAAAATACATTACATTAAAAGGGGGAATTTGCTTTACCATAACTCCCGGGTTGGAATTCCATGGGAATTTCTAAATTTCTTAATATCCATGTTAAGGTAAATTACAAAAATGCTCCCTTAATTTGAGATGAGAAAGTCTGGACGGCTGCAACACACTGCTGTTGATCTGGTCCAGTCAAGATTTTCGTATACAACATACGCTGCAATTAAGTGGTGATGAATCTTCTTTTATCAATCCTTGCCAATTAAACGTCGATTGAAGCTACGTAGAAGTTTTAGTCTAGCTCTGGGCGGACGAATTTTTACTGCAGTCTTCGGTAGACTACAATTAAGGCGAGGCGGCTGGATCATATCTCTACTACTTGAATGAAGATTCTGGGCAATAGTTGGTATAGGGTTCAATGAAATAGTGACCTGAGTATATAGGTTGGAAATTGGAAAGACTTTTGGACATGGTATAAAAAGTTTGGAACTCAAATTCATTTTGGTTAACGCATGATCAGAAGCTAAATGTGAATACTTTAATGTTTCACCAATATGCTTAAAGTATGTGATATTTTTATTGTGGGGGCTAAACGAGGAATTAAATATATTAAGTTTTGATGTAGCTTTGGCGCTGATATAATTCTTTAATATTTTGGCTTTGTCAGACTTAAATAGATTATTGAAGTTGTAATCTACAAAAAATGATGTAGATAAAGTATGATTTTTAAGGTCATTCATAAGTAGTGGGGATTCATTTAATATTGGTGAAGGTTCCTTAAATGGTATGGTAAAGATTTTTAGGTTGTTGTTTGATTCCACGGTTGTGACTGGGGTTGATTGCAAATATGAGGATTGTAAATGATGAGGGATGACTGGAGGCTTCTTATCATATTTATTTAATAGAAGTTGCCACGCTGTTTTATAATTTTCGGGCATTACTTCTAAAGACGTGATAATGTCTAGGGCATCATCCGATAATAAATCTATTAGGTGACAAAATTTAATGGCACAGTCATAGCTTTCTTTGGAATGTACTAATTTAGTAAACAAAGATTTGAATTGCGGCCATTCGGCAATATCTCCACTAAAGATTTTAATGTTAGTTTGGCATAAATTGTCTAAATTATTTTGTCCATCACAAATTGATAAATTAATTTCTTTATTGGATTCTTCTGAATACTCAATAGCTTCGCTCATTAACGCCATAAGTTTAATGTATTTTATTATAAACTCTTTGACCTCAGCATCTATCTGACTTATTTCTGGGTCGTCTTCAGAAGTGTATAAAAATTGTCTGTCTAAGGCGATTTCTTCAAATTGAGCTAAAAGCGGAGTGACTAAGGAATGTCGGAATTTGACTTCGTTTAACTGATATGTGGTTGGATCATATGAAATAATTGACTGAGATTGCTGAATATAAATGTCTAGTTTCTTCATTAAGGATGCGCTTTGAAATTTCAATCTCTTAGCCAGTGACATTGTAAATCGGGTAAACATAAATTATCTTAAACAAACTATTGTAAAATATGGAAATAAAATTTAAAAGATAATTTTATAATTTGCTACAATGACTTTAGAAATATTTAAAACGAATAATAATTTGTACAAAAGATATGAAAACAAATAGCGCTGAAATGAAGGAAACAACAATTCTTTACAAACAGAAATTTAAACAAAAGATTGAATATAAATTCCAAATAAAACGTTGCATGAAGGTCACATAAACTATGATGGTTGTATCTGAATTAGAAACTAGTAATTTTATAATCAACAATAAATCTAATTATCAAAAATGAATATTATTCTCGGCAATAATAATAATTGAAAGTGCTGTATGACTGTGAATTATTTATGACAATTTGCTTAATAATTAAAGGTACAAATTCGATCAGGAAGGAACTGTTATTTGGCAATAATAAATGTCTGCATGGATTGGTTTTTGAAAAGGGTTTCAAACCATGTGCAATTTTAAATAAGGAAGTTTTGACAACGCTTTTCCAATATAAAATAAACGTGACCTTTGGTCTGGCTGCGGAGATTGAATTAATTATAAATTGCTCATAGATTCTAGGTACGACCTTATATCTATTTTCACAATTTTAAATACTTAAGGATTGGTTTGATAGGCATTCAAAACCAACGGTAATTTAGTAACGTAATTTTTGACAAAATGTTTGCCAAGTTAATAATGTGACCAATTTTGGTCTGGCCATGGGGATTGATTATTTTTAGAATTTATAATGGATTAAACGTATGACTTTGGATCTATTTTAACATTAGGATAAATATTTGTGGATTGATTTGATAGGCGTTCAAACCAACGGTAAACGTAATTTTTGACAAAATGTTTGTCAAGTTAAATATAATGTGACCAATTTGGTCTGGCCACATGGGTTGATTATTTATAAATTGCTCATAGATTCTAGGTACGACCTTATATCTATTTTCTCAATTATAAATACTTGGGGATTGGTTTGATAGGGGTTCAAAACCAACGGAAATTATACAATATGGAAATTCTTGACAAATCGTTTGTCAAGAAAAAATAGGTGTGATCAATTTGGTTTGGTCACAATGGTTGACTCATCTTAACAAATACGTACGACGTAAAACTCATCAAAACCAATTAATGGAAAATTCCAAAAACAACATAAATGGTACAATTTATAAGGATAAAGTGAATATGGAATAAATATAAAGGAAGCATATAAAGGAAAATTCCAGGTCACTTACTTATTTGAACGCTCGATCCATGATGAGACTTCCTCGTGGTGATAGTAGAACGCTGGATGCGGATGTAAGGCCACGATGTAGCTTGCTTGTATGGATGATGTTTTCCAAGTTCTTGAAGATAATTTTCTTTCGAATAACTCAGTGGAAATTCTCCGTTTGTAAGACGTTGAATTAATTCGACGCTCGAAGGACCATGTTTTGTTGTAGTAGTTTAATTTTATAAAAAATACCTTCGCTGAACTTGGTAGATTAGGATTTTAGTAAAAAGTACCTTGGTTTTATTTTTTAATGCTTTTATAATACACGCACAATTGAATACATATAACAATACAATATAATTGATTCAATTTGCCCTTGTTGCTGGCTTGAGAGCTGTTAATAGAGTGGTTAAAAACCAAAGGAACAAATCGAAATTACATTAAATAACAAAGAATATAATATTAGCACAAAAGAAATGAACAAATAATCAAAATAGTATAATATCTCTTTTAAACTAAAAAATACAAAAATACATTACATTAAAAGGGGGAATTTGCTTTACCAAACGATCTAAATTGAATTAAGCACAATGACATGTACATAAATGAGTTAAGGCACAAGAATGTAGTGAAAAATGGCAAAAATATTAAAAATAATCGACTCGTGCGCGGAGAGCCATACTATCCAATATTTGCGGACGCCTACGTTTATAAATGTTTTTCTAATTATACTGCGATTCAGTTAACACAGTTAGGCCTATCGCACTATGAAAGCGTATTTAAGCGACGACGAATTCGGACGTAAATCGAACGACTTCTATGTATTTGCATGGGTGGGTCACAATACATACATATCACGTACCGATACGACAGTACGCCAAGTCAACATTTGTACTGTAGAGGGGTATTGGAGTTGTTTTGCACTAATATAATTTATCATGAGAGCAAACTTTTACTTTAATTTTTATAAATACACCACTGTTCTTTCATTCTCTTTTACATCTCATTCCAGTGTATTCGATTGGTCTCTTTCATGTATACGCTTGGTTAAAATTCGCTTAAATATGATTGCGGTATGAGACCTACGTAACGCCCGTATTCGGACGACATTATCGCTTGCAGTGTGCGAGGCTTCATTACATTTACAGGGTTTGGATAGGTAAAGCGTAGTGCCGCGTATACGTCCGGCCAAATTCGCTTAAATACGTTTGCATAGTGCGACAGGCCTAATGCAGTTAAAGAATCTGCAATATTTATGAGTTGGATTACTCTTGTCAGTTAATCTGTAGAAGTACTTCGACGGAACACGGAGAATTTGAAATATAATTCATTATCAGTATATTCAGACTTCCAGAGTTATTGATCAAACATTTGAAGATTCTGACATTGCACCATGCTATGCTGCACGGCTACACGAGTCAAGCTTTTTATTAAGATTGATCAAGAAATTCCCTAAAACTAACTTTTTATAAATTTTGTTATTTCGTACACTGCAGTACAACACGAATATGCGAGTATTTTTGTTGGATTCACTTTCAAAGTTTTATGTAGGCAAAACCACCCATGCCCGTGCCCGTGCCCGTGCCCGTGCCCGTCGCCGTTACCGTCACCGTCACCGTCACCGTCACCTTCGTGCCGGTTCATCTACCTTAATGCTCATCTGTGTGGGGGAATAAAACATTTAATATTAAACATATTTGACGTTTTCTTTCCCATCACATAGTTTTGGTGTGAAATATTATTTCATTTATGAGAAACAAGAACACAATTTCAGCACATCTACCTGTCTTCTCGGTTCACCGTCTCCCACCGTCTGCCACCATAAGACAGTATAGAAAACAGTACACCCGACAACTGCCACCCACCCATTACACCCTTCCTTCATCCGCCCTGGCCCCATCCTCACTCTTCTCACCACCGTCCTTCTCTTTCTGCTTGTCCAAATGTTCTGTACCTGAGTGCAGTGGCGCAACACGTCTTTATGATTGAGTCAGTGATTTAGTGATTGTGCGAGTCTGTCCTATATCTGTACCACTTCAAACTCTACGAGTGTCACAAACAACAACCACTTATCTAAATTGCATATAGTGTATATGCTTTATTTCTAAAACTAATATATTATGTGCATTCATTTGTGATGTTTACTTTTACTACAATTAATAGAACTACCAGAGGTGCGTTCCACTAAGCGTTCACAACGTCCAAAATATTCGAAAACGTCACTAATGACGTCATTAATTTCGCTCACGCTAAGCTCACAACGCCCCATCTGAAGAGTTGGGTCGTAGTGGTCGTTCCTGAACATTTCAGCGTAATGTTTAAACATAACGCAAAACTTAAAGATGACGATGACAGAAAAAAAAAATTCTTTATATGATTCGGAAAGAGATGTTTTATTGGATTTTATTTTATTATATAATTATGTTAAATAAGCTTAATAAAATTAATTTTAATTCATATTTGACTGCCATTTATACACTTTTCGTCATTCCATAACCTAACTTAATAAATAAACAATTAAATGTTCATTATCATTTAGAATATATTTCTTTTATGAAAAATTTATTTTGTTTGTAGATATAGCTTTTACTACATAGCTATCGCAATCCTTTTTTTTTCAACGCTCAAAACCATTCAAAACGCTTCATAATCCGCATAATTCCACTTGAGTGCAAGCTTGCAACGCTTGCAGCTGAAAAACTGCAGTCGTGGGCGTGATTGTTGTGAACGCTTAGTGGAACGTACCCCAGAATATATATAGATTATAGAATATAGATTAACAAAAAATGTATCTTAATGTATTCATAACTCCTAATGGCAAGTACCCCCGGTGGTCTGGACACTGTCGAAGAACATTGTAATTGTAACTTAATGTGTTGTTACTTTACATATTGAAGTATTACAAACAAGATTTACAACGTCATTGCAACAGAAAGACGAATGGTACGCGATACGCCACTGCTGCCAATCGTACCATGCGCCATGCGGTCTGGTTTGAAACTAGTTCCGCATTTTCGCGCATTCTGTTCCTATTTTTATTATTTAGTTAACAGCACAGTAGTGTTTTTGTGTTTCTATTAATATTTAGATCCTATACGAATACGAGTGAAGTTCTTTTCAGTGGGCGCAGGGCATAGGGCATAGGGCATAGGGCACAGGGAATACTACTATATGTCATTCTGAATTATTAATCGGAAGATTCACTACATAAAATGCTAGATGTTTTATGCAATTTTTTTGATATATTTATGTAAAAGAACATCAGTACCTATTGTTATTGCTTAAGCGAGAAATAGGACGCCTCATATATTTTCGAAAAAGCAGCCAATTCGCAAAGTCTTGAAAATTGAAATAAATGGAGTTTTCAATTCACAAACAAGATTTCAACGACCGGAAATTATATGTTATCAATAACTTAATGGTACTTTTTATAATGCTAAAATTACCGTTTTTTACAGTTATGTACAGAGGTCGGATTCCCGTCATTATTTGTTATGTAATTTGATAACGATTTCATTATCTTTATTTTATGGTTATTGCTTAGTTACTTAATGTTTTTTTTAGAATTACGTTATACGAGTATAACTATATAACGTAATATAAACGAAACGTATATATAAATAGAGAAAGTAAAATATGCAGAGTATCTAGCGAAGAAGTTCACAATGTTAAATGCAACGGTAATGCAATAAACTAGAGAATGATATTGGCTTGAGGACAAAACGAAAAAAATATTCTAGGCAATAATGAAGTAGAATTCTGATTTGAGGAACAAATTACAGCCTAGAGTGCACACAAAACTTTGGTCGGCTCTGAAGACTACGACTCGGTTCTACTGAACACAACGACTCGGCTTGAAAATTGCCATGCTTTACAAAAAGTGTTTCCAGATTTTTACCACAAATTGTAAAAATTTTTATGCGGTGCAGTATATTATTATAAAACTTTAATCCATAATATCTGGTATTGTTAATTAGCGAGGAGAGTAGGAGGGTGGGGGAGGAGTCCCGAAAAAGAGAAAGGAGTATTTTGAAAGGAACAGAATGGGGATAGAGGAAACAGAGAGAAGAAGGCACAAGTGTGGAAGAGGAGCTAAGAAGAAGAGACAGGGAGATACAGCAACAGGAAAGAAAGGAAGAAATTGAGAACAGCAATTATAACAAATGAAACAAGAGGATTTGGGAGAGAGAGATATCACAATACATAAGAGAAAAAGATTCAGATTGGGAAGGATGTGCAGGGTGTGGGGAACAGAGATAAATACGCTGTAGCACATTAAGTTTTCATGTGAGAGAAAAGATAAAAAGCGAAAAGAATATTGTGTAGTTATTAAAGGGAGGTAGTGAAAGGAAGAGACGAAATGAAGGAAGAGAAGGAATGGCAGAGTAGAAACAGGAGGAAGAGCAGCAGGAGTAGTGAAACAGAAGCAGTAGCAGTTTTGTTTTTCTTTTTCTTTTTTTTCTTTTGGAAGAAGTGAGAATGTTTAGAATAATAAGGATAATAAATGAATTAAGAACAATAGTATATAATTTAATGAGTTAAGGCATAAGAATGTAGTGCCCAATGGCAAAAACATTAAAAAAAATAATAATAATAAATCTTGTATTGTTGTTTTGTTTTTAATCAAAAATTGAACTTAACGCTGGACACCCTATATGTCTAAGCGAATCGAATTATTTACCGGTTGCATTTAATATTTATTTATTTAATTTTAAATATTCATATTCTTTTAACTGGCATCTATCAAACGTTCCTAAAATAGAATCACATTACTAGCTTCTGGCTTAATTGTATTTTAAACACAGATATATACTACTAATTATACGAGCACATTGATAATTGATGATTTTTTAACAATATCAACATAAAATTAATGAGAAATAATGTGGGCTTTAATGGACTAATTCCTAACAATTATAGTTATGCCGGATGAGAAGGAACTGGGTTGTTAGTGAGAGAACGAACGTGTATACGCATGAATGAAACTAAACTGGTTTTAAGTACGTTTTCAGCGACACTGTTTCTTGGCCGCAGGGCATGGTTGGACATCATGAGCAGAGATGTGCTCAAATACAATTCTAAAATATTGAAATACATACATACATACAAATACGACACAATAAAATCCCCTGTTATGCTATTGTTAACAATTCTATAGAATCACGAAACACGGCTCGACATGGCTTGTTTTTCGTTTTCGTTGGAAACCTCGTTGCTCGGCTAGTTTGCAATCAGTCGACTCGTGTACGGAGGGCCATACTATTCAATATTTGCGGACGCCTATGTTTATAAATGTATTTCTAATTATACTGCGATTGAGTAAACACAGTTAGGCCCGTCGCACTATGAAAGCGTATTTAAGCGACGACGAATTCGGACGTAAATCGAACGACTTCTATGTATTTGCATGGGTGGGTCACAATACATACGTATATACTACTAATTATACGAGCACATCGATAATTGATGATTTTTTTAACAATATCAACATCAAATTAATGAGAAATAATGTGGGCTTTAATGGACTAATTCATTATTACATTGTATAATGCTTCAAAACTGTTGCAATAGTGCTCGTTGTATTATGATGTTGTAGATGTTGGATGCTGGTTGCTGGATGTTGGATGCTGGTTGTTTGAGTTAACAATACCGGTTGCCGCCCCATTCCGTAAAGCCACCCACCTCACTTCCCTCAGTCAGTGGCTTCGCCGCTTTTTGAACTAAATACAATACAGCTGATGGTAACGAGCGTTAACAAACCTCATTAACACAATATTTGTCTTGATTTCCTTCTTCGGTTGGGTGCTAGGTGCTGGGCGCTGTGTGCTGGGTGCTCGGCGCCCGGGTACTTGGCTGTTTGTGTGGTTTATGTTAATGCTCCGTTATTCCTTACAAGCCCTCGGAGGACGCTAAAATCAAGGATATTATTCACACTAGCGAAAGAAGATTTTCTTTTCTTACCCAACCACTAATATGGACCTTAAGTACTTTTTCCAACACTTTCTTGTCTGGTGTGAACTGAGTTAATATTGCTTGGAAATAAATCGTCTGCGTGGAGCTAACTTTTGTTATCAATTCACAATTTGTTTCAAGATTCTGGTAATAATTGTTTTAAGCTGAAGTTAAAATGAAATGTTATCTTGCGGTACGTCACTGCAACTTTATAATTGCCTGATTTATAAAAGTTACACTCTATTCATTTTGGTGAAGTTTCCCGACTTGATAGTACACTGTACACATGCGCAAATTATGAAACAAAATGTGCAGTACTGCAGCCGGTACACTGCAAACAATAATGGAAAGCTGTATCTATAATGTCTTGTCAGGATAATCCTAATATACGTCGTTCAGAAAAATTTCCTGTTCTTTATTAATTGTTACTTGTTATTCATTATTATTTTAATATAATAATAAATAAATACAACTATTATATACAAGTATCATTAGATGTTCTCATACTAAGTAAGGCTTAACACGAGCACGTGACATTATTGTCTCGTCTCGCTTCTCGTCTCGTAGCGAGACATTTCTGAAAACTCTTGAGACGGTACCGAGACCACATACGGCAAGACCCGAGAGTCTCATTTCTGGTCTCGTTGACGTTATTTAAAAAAAATTGCTAGAAAAATAAACTAACAGCAACATAACGTTCAACCTTTCTTTATTACAAAAAAGGTTAGGTCGTATATTTACGAAATATAAAATCTGGTAAACAAACATCTGTTAAATATTTTATTTTATAATTTTGTCTTTTACAACATATTGTAGCTTAACGGAAGCGAATGTTTTAAGGGTAAATAAATGTGAGTATACATTATTTACAATGCGATTCTTTGAAGACATTTTAACCTTTAGTTGCCGCAAAAATATCGTTTAGTGTAGACCGAGATTAGATGAAAGTGATGATGCATTAAGTGAAATTGAACCAGTTGGTGTGTATAAAAAAAAATTCTTCAATGTTTAAATTTTCTTTTAGGTTTGATAAAATTATTAGTGAGAAAAAAGCGATATGCTTAGTGTGTGAAAAATTTCGAATAAAAGAAATAGCTAGCCGAAATAATAAAATGAATTACTTTGTTAGGACTGTCTTATGAGTGAGTTTTCACAATAACGAGATGTGGCGAAACGAGACGAGACAGTCGATTACGAAACGAGAACGATACAAAAACGATACTTATTTTTTCTTAAATTACCGAGAACGAGGCGAGATTTTTGAACTCTCGCCTTATCTCGTCTCGTGTGAAGCCCTAGTCGTTCAGAAAAATGTTTACATGCATAAGTGTACCAGGAGACATAACCGTTATTCTTAGAGATATAAACATTTAGAAGTAGAAAGTATTAAATAAGAAGATTCCCATAAATTCCTTGAACAGATGTGCATCGTGACATCGTTCTTTAATGGGAATTCCTAAAGAGTCATAAACACATAAAATTGGTGAAGTAAAAGCAAACTCCATTTTACAATTACGCTGGCAGAAATATTCCAACATCTGGAGGATTATTAGTACCTGTCCGACATAAGTTTCACTTTTACTTTAAATAATCAATTAAAATCTGGTCACTTAATTGTGTAATGTCGGAACACATTGTAAACGTCTATATTTTCCTTAACATAATCGAAAGTGACTGTTCAGTATTGCGTGGATCGAAGCAAACTATATATATATATATATATATATATATATATATATATATATATATATATATATATATATATATATATATATATATATATATATATATAATTTTTAATGTTTTTGCCATTTGGCACTACATTCTTGTGCCTTAACTCATTTATATACATGTCATTGTGCTTAATTCAATTTTGATCCTTATTAAATCTAAATATTCTCATTTTTTTCAAACGAAAAAAAATATATATATATATAAAATTCCTTATAAAAATAAAAACAAAACTGTTACTGCTTCGCTCCTCCTGCTACTGTCCTTCCTGTTTCTACTCTGCCATTCCTTCTCTTTCCTAGTTTTTTTTCTCTATCTCCGCCATCCACTTCTTCCTTCATTTTCGGCATTACATTCTTCTGCCTTAAAAAGATTTAAAAAGCTTCAGCCTTCCTTTAATTATTTCTGCCATCCATCTGTTCCCTTCCTTGCCCCCTTTTAAGAGTTGCCCAATATTCATTTCACTCCCTACTTTTTCCTTACAATCACACTTAATGTGCTCCAGTGTTTCGTCCTCCGTTCCGCACACTCTACACATTCTTTCCTCACTACTTTCCCAGTATCTGTTTTCTTTTTCCTCATTTCCAAATCTAAACCTTGCTGTCCTTCTTATGTTTTTTATGTCTTTTTCTATTAAGTACTGAGGTATATTACATTTTCATATAGTTTTTAATTTAAATGTTTCTCATTGAAAGTGTCCGCAAATTCAACACCGGTTTTATTGAATTAACACTGTTCACATAATATTTTTGTTCATTGTTATATTGAACCTTCTCCGCTTAAGAAAAAATAATTTCTTGTTTTTTGTTATCTACGGCCTCTTGCTTTGTACATTGTTTTAATGTTAAAATAAATGTTAGTTTTAAGTTCTTTTACAATAAGTGAGTTGTAATTGTACGTTCAACCTGTAAACTTCTAGAATATAAGTATTAAACTGACTTCCGTTATTTTGTTCATAAATGAATCCCTACCCCCAGTTAGAGATTTATAAAATAAAAATATGTAATTAAAATAAATAAACAACTAATCAATAAATTCGCGCTTGATTAATTTCTTACGCGACGTCCTTTATAGAAAACTAAAAACGTTTTTTATAAAACTTAACAGTGACTAATGCATAAATGTAACCAAGACCAAATGCATACATAACTCATTTGGTCTCGAAGAAAGCTGAATTGACAATTCAATTTCAAGTTTTTCTTTAACCATGACCTCAGAATTTACAGAAAGTTTGATATAAATACGTTTATAAATAACGAATGCTGCTCAAATGATTGTCACACAGCATACTTCCAGATTCTAACATTTCTCCTCCTAAGTGGAACGTATTTCCATTTCCCGGTCATGTTTGTTACGAACATACTCGTGTAGTGTATGTGTGTGTGTGAGTGCCCGGAATTAAGTCAATTAGTCACCAGCAGCAGTCATCACGACACAAACGACTGCCGGTGTCAATATTTATGTAGAATATTGTTCCCATTTCCATGGACGACTACAAACGCAATGCTGCCTGCTGCCTGTTTCGTGTTCTACAAAACATTTATTTCGTTGTTGTTGTATATTAGTACTTGTTTTTATTAAATACGAGTATGTTAACCATATCATTAGCTTTATCCATATCACATAAAAATATCTATACATTTTCAAAAGAGCTGGGCATAGTTTTACGAGTTTATTTCAATTCCTTCGGACGCGTGTTCTTCATATTATATACTTCGCAGAAGCGGATCAACCCAATGTTAGAATCTGGGCCGTGTGTTCGTCTGGAATTACGATTTAAGATATCTTGTTTTTAAAGAAAGGAAAGCAACTCAAGAATCAATTAGGGCTTCACACGAGACGAGATAAGGCGTGATTTTCAAAAATCTCGCCTCGTTCTCGTTAGTTTAGAAAAAAATAGGTATCGTTTTCGTCTCGTTCCCGTCTCGTAATCGTTTGTCCCGTCTCATCTCGTTATTGTGAAAACTTACTTATTTATTTTATACACAGTTGTTCAACTGGTTCAATTTCACTTAATCAAATCTCACTTTCATCTAATCTCGGCCTTTTTGTCAGGTTGACACTACTAACACCTACATTTAACGACATTTTTGCGGCAAAATGTCTTCAAACACTCGCATAGTAAATAATTTATATTCACATTTATATTTCCTTAAAAAATTCGTCTCCGTTCGGCTACAAAATGTTGTAAAAGACAAAATTATAAAATAAAATATTTAACAGATGTTTGTTTACCAGATTTTATATTTCGTAAATTTACAACCTAACCTTTTTTGTAATAAAAAAAGGTTGAACCTTTATGTTGCTGTTAGTTTATTTTTCCAGCAATTTTTTTTTAAATAACGTCAACGAGACTCTCGGGTCTCGCTATATACGGTCACGGTACCGTCTCAATAGTTTTCAGAAAAGTCTCGTCTCTTATCGTCTCGCTTTTACGAGAAAGGTCTCGTGCTCGTGCAAAGCTATAGAAACAATTAAGGAGATTCCTGCCTCATTACGTAGCGCGCTATCTTATGTATAAACTGGACCATTTCTTGTAGACCCCATCAAGATTGGGGCCCCGCGTAGCGAAGATGTCGATCACGCGTATGATCTTGAAACTAGGAAAGAAAATTCAGATCACTGCTACGTAGTAATACTACGTTCGGATGAATAAATGCACCTTTCCCTCGTTATACGGCCGCTCTTCATACGGCACTTTTACGGCCATAATGTATTGTTAGCTACCTTGTGTTAGTTTCACCTTCGCCCTTTATTTCATTGAGGCTACACGCGAGGAGGAGTGACAATACATTGACAAATGGGTCGTAATAATTGATTCGTTGTACGTCTTTTCGCTTTACGGTCAACTTTTCTGGAACGTATTTAAGCCGTAAAGCGAGGTGTACTCGTAAGCAACTTCTATCTACTTAATTATGTTAAGTATAACCTTTTATATTCGAACACACACATCTGCTAGGTCTGAATATTATATATTCATATTCTAAAATATTCTGTGTAAGTAACACGATATGCTGCATTCGGATAGACGCTACAGACGCCAGACGTCATGATAATAACCTCGCATAGTTAATATCAAAATGAATAACGATTGTACTTGTACACAAATATATGAAATGCCAGAACTTTTTATTCTGCCTCTGCCTCTGCCTATGCCTGTGCCCCTGCTACAAACTTATTTTAACATAAAAATAAAAACGGCATTGAATGTAACGGCATACGGCATACGGACCCGTACACATTGTCGATATGATAACACATGTATTCGTATCGTATTTTGGAATATATTCAAAGAATTACTGCTGTCATGATAATAAATATTTGATGATATTTTTCTAATCATGCAATTGCTGATTATACACGCTCTCACAAATACACAGATACCTTTATTGTCCATGAGTCCACAAGAATCGTGTCGTTCTGTATTAAAAACAATTCATTATTTATACTTGGCACTTGAAAATTCTAATATTAAATTGATATTGGCGTCTAAATTTATAACGATGCGTCTCCACCGTAAGGCAAGTTTACTAATTGACAGATATTGCATATTTCAGCAACAAGGCCAGCGTTTATTCCGTTTGTTGTAAATTTAACTTAAACATACACAAGCTCAAAGTATACTATCGTATAATCAGTACCACAATATGTTACACAGCAACAATTTTAGAGTTCATCCAGCGAATGAAGTTTACCAACGTCAAATGATAACATTCTAGAAGTTGATAAATGCTATAAAACTTGGTACACTCATTTCAACAAAGGTCAACTTTGTAATATTGTTTCGGCAACATGTTAGATGTTGCCTCAGTGAAACATTCCGTACGTCTAGGTATATGCATGTAAAGAAATTATATTTCTATAGTTAGTACAAATCTCGTCTGTTGGTAAAACAGTGGCCGTACAGTGAAAACATATACTCATGAACGCAATAGATGTCGCTGTAGAAATAACGGCAACACAGTTGATATTTGGAGTCGACAGAACTCACTCTTTTAGTCAGTTAGTTTCTTTAATAGGTTATAATAAAATTAGATAAAAAGGTAATTAAATAGATAAAGGTCAATTAGATAAATTGACAATGTGCTTGTGTCCTATGTCTTAATTTCTATAAAAGTGTACTATATATTGATAAAGTGGGTTACTAGAACCTCAAATGTTCAATTATTTTTTAATAACTCCTTATATGTTAAGAGATATTAACAATTAAAAAAGTCATTTTGTCTCTTTAATTATTAAAGAGATTGAACGTTGTACACATTCCAAGTGCATGTAGCATCACAATCCATGTTACCAACCTTACAGCTCATAAATCTCTGCTAAATGTATTTATATATCAAAATATCAAATATTATTTACAGCTATTTCAAGAAACAATCAAATTTCAATATTATATCTGCATTGGCAGGGTTAAATAAAATAAAAACTTATTATTCTTTGATTTGACTTGATTATTTGACTACCAATAGCTACAGAACATTACCACAGCACTGACCTACTCAACAAATAACTGACGTTAAAATGCATTTCACGTCATACAAATATGGCTGACCATTTCTATCGCTAAAACTACAATTCAAACTTTTAATTGCTATATCTCCGTCAATATTTAGATATTTAATAAAATAGACACGCCAATACACATTTATTAACATCAATTTCAATCAACAATTGAAAAATCGACCACAAAAAAATGAGGACACAATCCCATTTATAGTAAATAATAAACTTTAAATGTCGTTTCTTTAAACTGCAGATATGATTTAAGTTAAACAATGTAATTATTAAAATATGTATATAAATTACCAAAATAAACTTTAAATTTCAGAAGTAACAAATGAGTTTATTTAAAATTTACAATTCCTAATAAAACTATATATACATTTCCAATTGGGTAAATTCTCTAGTCTTGAATTCTGTAAAATTGATAAGAATTTATAACTCTACACATATGTCTCTAAATACTGGAATTGCGCATAAAAACAAAGAACAAATACAAAGACTTCCCGTATTAATTAGAAATGCTTAAGAAGTATATAAGACGTAATATCTGATAAGAGTGTAACTCCGGTAATTGACTAAATGTGAGTTTATTAAGTAAAACCAGTAATAATATTCTAAGAGCTCTTTTAGTGTCCATTAATTTATTATTCTAAAGGAAAGGTACGAATATACCGTGAAAGTTTATGTTAGCTTTTACACAAGCAACTTATAAAAAATTAATTAACTTCTGCTACGGACCTTCAAATTGTAATTTCACTTACAAAATAATATAGACGAGTACGAGTATATTGTATCTTCAATAGAAAATTTATCAGGAGAAGTGGGAAGGGGAGTAGAGGTCAAGGCGTGAGGGCTCTCTCACACTGCAATCGACTATTTGCTATAGAGACCGTTTGTTGTCGCTTTAACACCAAGTGGTGGTAAAAATATGTACTTTAAGAATGATTTATTAAACTGTCATTATACGAGTATGTCATTTATTCTTTAGTATTTAATGATTTAATAAATTCAAATTATTTTCATTGTCAATGTCATTATGGATGCACTCCACTAAGCGTTCACAATAATCACGCTCACGACCGCAGTTTTTCCCGTTCTACTTGCTTGCGAGCGTTGCAAGCATACTGAGTGTAGTGGTTTTGAGCGTGGAAAAAATAAGGATTGCGATTAAATAGCTCTGTAGCAAAAGCTATATCTGCAAACAAAATTAATTTTTCATTAAAGAAAATATTCTAAATGATAATGATCATTGTTTATATATTAAGTTAGATTATGGTGTGAAGAAAAAATATTAAATGGCAGTCAAATATGAATTAAAATTAATTTTATTAAGCTTATTTAATTATACTAGCTTTTACCCCCGTCGCAAGCGACGTTTGTTTTTTGTGAGTGGCTTGAATTTCAAGTCAAAATTTAATTTTTAAATTGAAATAATAAATAAACTCGTCCTATATTGATTTAACATTTAATAACAATTAATTTTTCATACAAACTGACTAAGAAAATACATTTTTTATATCAAAATAAAAAATATTTTGAATTTAGGCGACAACTTTTTTTCAAAATTTGGGATTTTTTTTTCGATTCGTAAATAAGTTGCCAAGGTTAGGCTATATACAAAATTTCAACTTTCTAGCACAATTTTTACTCTCGGCAAATACTGCCCCCGTGCCCCCCAATAAAATTTTAAAATTTTGAATTTTTTTTTTATTAATAATATACTTAATTATTCTAGAATCCAGAAAATGAATTTTCTCCAAAGTTCCCTACCGGGCCCCCGAATTTTTTTTAACCCCCCCTTTTTCAATTTTTGAGTTTCTAATTTTTGAGAAATGTCAGCATTGAATACCTTAATACACATGCAAAATTTCAACTTTCTATCTTATACGAATTAAAAGTAATACAGCAAAAAAGGGATCTCTTTTTTTCCAGTTTTTCCAAAATGACGGGTTTCCAGGAAATTCAGGGAAAAATCCGGGGACGCCAAAAGTCTTAGAATTTTTTTCTCTACGAAATAGGAAATTTTTAAAAACTTCCCTGGAGCCGTTTTCGAGATGCCATACAAAATTCGAACCAAACATATAAACACATAAACATATAAGAATATAAATATACACTTGGGACTTTATAATATACTTGAGTTTACCCCCGTTGCAATGCGACGTCTTTTTGGCGTGTATCATTTGAATCCAATAAAATAATTTGTAATTAAATTTTATATTTAACTGTTCTATTTTTAAATTGAAATAATAAATAAACTCGCGCACATATACACACATATAAATTGACTAAAAAAATATTATTTTTTTATCAAAATAAAAAATATTTTCAATTTATGCGTTATTTGACCAACTTTTTTTCAAAATTTGGGATTTTTTTTTTCGATTCGTAAATAAGTTACCAAGGTTAGCCTATATACAAAATTTCAACTTTCTAGCACAATTTTTACTCTCGGAAAATACTGCCCCCGTGCCCCCAAATAAAATTTTGAAATTTTGAATTTTTTTTTATTAATAATATACTTAATTATTCTACAATCCAGAATATGAACTTTCTCCAAAGTTCCCTACCGGGCCCCCGAATTTCTTCAACCCCCCCTTTTTCTATTTTTGAAATTCTAATTTTTGAGAAATGTCAGCATTAAATAGCTTAATACACATGCAAAATTTCAACTTTCTATCTTTTACGACTTGAAAGTAATACAGCAAAAAAGGGATCACTTTTTTTCCAGTTTTTCCAAAATTACGGGTTTCCAGGAAATTCAGGGGAAAATTCGGGGACACCAAAAGTCTTAGAATTTTTTTCTCTACGAAATAGGAAATTTTTAAAAACTTCCCTGGAGCCGTTTTCGAGCTACCATACGAATCGCGTAAACATATAAGAATATAAACATATAAGAAAACAAACATACACCTCGGACATTATAATATAGGACTAGCGCTTCGCCCCGTCGCAAAGCGACGTGTATATAATATTTGTGACTAAATAAAAGTTATTTCCTAAATTGAAAATAATGCAAAATATTATTTTTAAGTAATTTTCGCTAAAATGTATTGTTTTTTAAATTTATGTTTTCTTATTTTGTTATAATTCTTTTCTCATTTACAGTAATAAAGCACTGTATTGGCCAGTCTGCAGTGCCCCCGCTTATAAGCTCAAATCATCACCTCTTGGCCCATGCTCTCTTACGTGTCTGAACTTTTAATTTGATTATTCTAAACTTCCGCCATGGGGCGCCTCCTTCCTTCAGCACTCTGTATCGCTTCTTCCCTGAGCATCGTCGGTCCTTAGAGTACTTTCACAGCGCCCCGCTCTACCGCTATAATTAAATAATTCTTCGTTTCCTGTTCCCTGCGTAAAATTATCCAATTTACCCTAATGAAGCACAGTATTAAACAATGTCCACTGCCCCGCCCCTAAACACCAATCATCACCTATTGGCTCCATGCTCTGTATCGTTCTCGCACTATCAATTGTATTCATCTGCACCTCTGCCACAATGCGCCTAATTGCAACACCACAGCCCAAATGAGCATAATCGCTTATTAGGGCACATTCCTATCGCACCCGATTTCGAGCAATCATTAAATAATCCTGCGCTTTCACCCCCTGCTTACTAATCTCTTAGCAATTAGTTTTCAAAATTAATACCATACTGGCAACCTGCATACTAAATTTCATCCTTAGAAGTACATTATTTTTTAATAATTATTCGATAAGATAAATGCTTGATAAAATTAATTTTCACTCATTTCAATGTAAACCTATTAATTACATCAATTCATTTATGTTTTTAAGAAAGCCTAGCGTTTCGCTCCTGGTAATCTCATCTCTAGCCCTTATCCTTCCCGTTATTGTACTTTCAATTTAATCCCCTGAACCGCCGCCCACATTTTCAGCACCAAAGCACATATTCTACAACACGGTTACCTCCCAGAGCCATTATTATCTATCGCTACTTCTTCTAACACCACTGTTACTTGGTGTCCTGAACCCCGGCGCCACCCTCTCTCCCATCAGGCACTACCAATTCAATATTACAGCAATTCAATTACATAATTAAAACTGCACTGTAATCTTACTTTCTAATTTTCGTATTTATATTTACGATATAATATTATTCTGCAACACGGTTACCTCCAAGAGCCATTAATAATCTATCGCCACTACTTCTAACACCACCGTTACTTAGTACTGAACCCCAGCGCCACCCTCTCCTCCAATCAAGCACTACCAATTAGATATTACAGCAACTCATTTACGTAATTAAAACTGCACTGTAATCTTACGTTTTAATTTTCGTATTTATATTTACGATATAATATTAGTCTCCCCAATAATCCTCGCTCCTGAAATAAAATTGTCAAATTTAAGGCAAAGCAATCTATTTTGCTCGTAACAAATCTTTATACCTTTATAACCTTTATCTACCTCTACTTTTATAAATGATCGAAATTTCAAAATTGAGCTGTTTGGCGAAGCCTTTTCCGCCCCCACTTCCCCAATTTCACGCCGCTACTTCGGTTAAATTTATTTTTCGCAAATATCCGCATGCGTAGTTTCTATTTTTTTAATTTGATATTTGGGGCTGTTAACTATTTCCCCCCTACACCTCTCTCTCTCCTGTTCGATTTCACAGCACAACAAACGCACCAAAAATCAGTTCAATTCTACTATTAAATGTTATTTGACTATTTAACTTAAAGAGAACTATTGTGCTTCTATTTAATATTCTACAGGCAAAATATCATCGTTGTACCTCTATTTTGTTCATATACTCGGTTTATCACCCCCACTCTAGTGTTACACTTAAGAAAATGTATTTTCTTTTATATTTTCGTTATTAATATGTCAATCTATATCTGCATACTAAATTTCAGCTTTGTATTTATATTTTAGCATTAGTACCCCCCCACATACCTGCGCTACTGAACATGTTTATCAAATTTTAGCACAGGGATTTATTTTATTTGTATCTAAGAACATATATTCTAAACTATAGCCTTTCATCTCTATATATTTCATATTTCTGGTTTTTGGCCCCCAGCGCCCGCCGCCTCTGGAAAGTTGCAGTTTTCTATAGTTTGTCTTTAATTACACTCTATATAGGGCCCACGTTCCAAATATCAACGTTCTAACTCTGTTGCAACATTGCCCCCAAAAAATCACGCCGCTACTGAATTAAAATTTTGGTAATTCAATTATTGGCAAACATGCGCAATTAGTGTCTGAATACATACCTTAAGTTTTAATACTACTTTTTCAATATTTCTGACTTTTACTGTTTTAACTCCCGCCGCCACTGGAAATTTGGGGCAGTTTATTTTTTTTCATCTCATCTCTAGGCCTTTTCCTTACCGTTATTGCACTTTCGATTCAATCCCCATACCCCGCCACCCTCACTTTCAGCACCAAAGCACATATTCTGCAATACGGTTACCTCCCAGAGCCATTATAATCTATCGCCACTACTTGTAACATCACTGTTACTTAGAACTGAACCCCAGCGCCACACTCTTCTCCAATCAGACACTACCAATTCGATATTACAGCAATTCATTTACATGATTAAAACTGTACTGTAATCTTACACTCTATATTTCGTATTTATATTTACGTTATAATATTAGTCTCCCCATTAAACCCCGCTGCTGAAATAAAATTGTCAAATTTTAGGCATAGCAATCTATTTTGCTCGTAACAACTCTCACTACCTTTATCTACCCCTACTTTTATAAATGACCGAAATTTCAAAATTGAGTTTTTTGGCAAAGCTTTTTCCCGCCCCAACTTCCCCAATTTTACGTCGCTACTAAGGTTAAATTCATTTTCGCAAATATGCACATGCATAGTTTCTATTTTTTAACTTTTTTTATTTTTTTGATATTTGGGGCTGTTAACTATTTCCCCCCTATACCTCTCACTCCTGTTCGATTTCACAGCGCAACAAACGCACCAAAAATCAATCCAATTCTACTACTGAATGTAATTTGAATATTTGACTTATAGAGAACTATTAAGCTTCTATTTAATATTCTACATGCTAAATATCATCGTTGTACCTCTATATTGTTTTTATACTCGGTATATCACTCCCCACTCTAATGTTGCACTTAAGAAAATGTAGTTTTTTTTATATTTTCGTAATAAATATGTCAATCTATATCTGCATATTAAATTTCAGCTTTGTGTTTATATTTTAGCATTAGTACCCCCCACAAACCTCCGCTTCTGAACAAGTTTGTTAAATTTTAGCACGGGAATCTATTTTATTTGTATCTAAGAATATATATTCTAAATTATAGCCTTTCATCTCCATATATTTCAAATATCTGGTTTTTGGCCCCCAGCGCCCGCCGCCTCTGGAAAGTTGCAAATTTTTATAGTGTTTCTTTAATGACACTCTATATATGGCCCCCGTTCCAAATTTTAACGTTCTAGCTCTGTTGCGACATTGCCCCCAAAAAATCACGCCGCTACTGAATTAAGATTTTGGTAATCTAACTATTGGCAAACATGCGCAATTAGTGTCTCCATACATACCCTAAGTTATAATACTACATTTTCAATATTTCTGGCTTTTACTGTCTCAACTCCCGCCGCCACTGGAAATTTGGGGCTGTTTATTTTTTTTCATTAATAACTGTCTACAGCGAGCCTACATATTAAATTTCAACGTCCTAACTCTATTCTAACATTGCCCCCGGAAATTCGCGCCGCTACTGAACTTAAATTTCCAATTTCCAACTATTGGCAAATGTGCACAATTATGATCTCAATACACACACCAAATTTCAGTTTTCTATCTTCTCTAGTTCGTCAGATATTAGCAAAAGTATTTCTTCGAATTTTCCAGTTTTTCCAGTATAAGTTTTTCCACGGAAATTCAGGGGAAAATTCAGGGACGTAGAAAGTCTTAGAAATTCGTCCTTTACATCATACCAAAATTTGAAGAACTTTGTAGGCGCCGTTTAGAAGATACCATATACGATTTTGTTACCGGATATATATATAAATAAATATATAAATATATAAATATATAACGCTCTATATAAATATCTATGAGTTCTTATGAGTTTTCCATGTTAAATTGGAACATTACGAACATTATAATAAGTAGATGAGTTCTTATGAGTTTTCCATGTTAAATTGGAACATTACGAACATTATAATAAGTAGACTAGCGCTTCGCCCCGTCGCAAAGCGACGTGTATTTAATATTTGTGAATAAATAAAAGTTATTTGATAAATATTTGATAAATAGAAAATAATCCTGAAATATTGTTTATTGTTCGCCTTTCGGCTTTACAATCTACATTTTTAATACATTTTATATACTTCAACTTACAATTAAATTTACATTATTCTCCACCAACTTATTTATTCTTCTGTTTTTCCTTTTCTTCTTACTATTTCCGCCATCCACCTCTTTCCTTCACTGCCACCCCTAAGAGCCTCCCCTCCTCATTATTAGCTGGCCAATATTCCTTTCGCTAGCTAGTTTTTCCTTACACTTAAACCTAATGTTCTCCAGTGTTTCGTCCTCTGCTCCGCACACTCTACACTTTCTTTCCTCACTCTTTTCCCGGTATCTGTTTCCTTTTTCCTCATTTCCCAATCTAAACCTTGCTGTTCTTCTTATGTGTTTTATGTCTTTTTCTATAAGGTACTGAGGCACAGTATTTTCTTATAACCTTTTATATCTTTTATTGTAGTTACTTTTTTCTATTTTTCCCATTCTCTCCTGCTGTTGTATCTCCTTATCCCTTCTCCTTAGCTCCTCTTCCACACTTGCGCCTCCTTCTCTTCTCCTCTCTGCCTCCTTGATCGCCATTCCATTCCTTTCAAAGTATTATTTTCTCTTTTTTGTACCTCCTCCTTTCCCCATTCTTTATGCTATCCTCTCTTATTTTCTTTAAAATTTTGCTTTCCGCTCTGTGGAATTTCTCCTCGTATTTTACTGCTCTTTCCCCTGTTTTAATTCGTATCTTATCCCTTTTTAGCTCCTCCATAGCCATGTATCCTGGCGAGCACCTGTCCAGCCATAGTAACCATTTAATATATCTCACCTGTATTCTTGCCAACTTTTCTTGCTCCTTCCACCCCCAAACCTCTGCTCCATACAACATCATACTGGCTATCAGTCTATCAAACATCCATATTCTCTTTTGTATGTCCCCCCCAAATACCTTTTCCCTTAGTCCCCATACCCGTCGCATTGCTAGCTCCGCCTTCTTTGATACCTCCCTTATCTGAGCCTCTTCTCCATTGTTCTTTTTAAAAGTGTAGCCCAGATATTTGAATTCTTCTACTTCCTCAATGTCCTCTGTCTTGTATTTCCAACTTTTTATGTCTTATTTTCCACCCCCTTTTTTAAATACCATAATTTTTGTCTTCTCCACATTTAACTCTAGTCCTTTCCTGTCTATATATCTCCCTAGCCGGTGAGCCATCTCCTGCAGCTCTCCTTCCCTTTTTGCCAACAGGACTATATCGTCAGCGTATGCTAAAGTCCATATCTTGTAGTGTCTTCCTATTAGCACCCCCCCCCCCCCATCTTGTCCTCTTTCCATTACCCCCTCCAAGTCTGCTGTATATATCGCAAATAAAATGCAAAATATTATTTTGTTATAATTCCTTTATTTACAGTAATAAAGCACTGTATTGACCAGTCTCCAGTGCCCCCGCCCATAAGCCCCAATCGTCACCTCTTGGCTCCATGCTCTCTTACGTTTCCGAACTTTTAATTTGATTCCTCTAAACTTCTGCCATAAAGCGCCTCTTACTTTTAGCACTCTGCATCGCTTCTTCCCTGAGCATCGTCGGTCCTTAGAGTACTTTCACAGCGCCCCCGCTGCGTAAAATTATCATTTACCATAATGAAGCACAGTATTGAACAATGTCCACTGCCCCGCCCCTAAACATCAATCACATCTTGGCTCCATGCTCTGTATCGTTCTCGCACTTTTAAATGTAATCATCTGCACCTTTGCCATAATGCGCCCACTTGCAACACTACAGCTTAACTGAACATCATCGTTTATTAGGGCACTTTCCTATACCCCCCGTTTACCGCAATCATTAAATAATCCTGCGCTTCCACCCCCTGCGTACTAATCTCTTAACAATTAGTTTTCCAAATTAATACTTTACTGGCAACCTGCATACTAAATTTCATCCTTAGAAGTACATTATTTTTTAATAATTATTCGACAAGATAAATCTTTGATAAAATTTTCACTAATTTCAATGTAAACCTACTAATTACATCAATTCATTTATGTTTTTAAGAAAGCCTAGCAGTTCGCTCCTAATAATCTCATCTCTGGGCCTTTTCCTGCCCGTTATTGCACTTTCGATTCAATCCCCATACCCCGCCACCCTCACTTTCAGCACCAAAGAACATATTCTGCAACACGGTTACCTCCCAGAGCCATTATAATCTATCGCCACTACTTCTAACACCACCGTTACTAAGAACTGAACCCCAGCGCCACACGCTTCTCAATCAGACACTACCAATTCGATATTACAGCAATTCATTTACATGATTAAAACTGTACTGTAATCTTACACTCTATATTTCGTATTTATATTTACGTTATAATATTAGTCTCCCCATTAATCCTCGCTCCTGAAATAAAATTGTCAAATTTTAGGCATAGCAATTTTTTTTGCTCGTAACAACTCTCTCTACATTTATCTACCCCTACTTTTATAAATGATCGAAATTTCAAAATTGAGTTCTTTGGCAAAGCGTTTTCCCGCCCCCCACTTCCCCAATTTCACGCCGCTACTAAGGTTAAATTTATTTTCGCAAATATGCACATGCATAGTTTCTATTTTTTCACTTTTTCTATTTTTTGATATTTGGGGCTTTTAACTATTTCCCCCCTATACCTCTCACTCCTGTTTGATTTTACAGCACAACAAACGCACCAAAAATCAATCCATTTCTACTACTGAATGTAATTTGAATATCTGACTTGTAGTGAACTATTTAGCTTCTATTTAATATTCTACATGCAAAATATCATCGTTGTACCACTATATTGTTCTTATACTCGGTTTATCACCCCCCACTCTAATGTTGCATCAAATAAAATGTAGTTTTTTTTATATTTTCGTAATAAATAGGTCAATCTATATCTGCATACTAAATTTCAGCTTTGTATTTATATTTTAGCATTAGTACCCCTCACAAACCTCCGCTACTGAACAAGTTTGTTAAATTTTAGCACGGGGATCTATTTTATTTGTATCTAAGAACATATTTTTTGAACTATAGCCCATTATCTCTATATATTTCATATTTCTGGTTTTTCGCCCCCCGCGCCCGCCGCCTCTGGAAAGTTGCAGTTTTTTATAGTTTGTCTCTAATGACACTCTATATAGGGCCCATATTCCAAATATCAACGTTCTAGCTCTGTTGCGATATTGCCCCCAAAAAATCACGCCGCTACTGAATTAAAATTTTAGTAATCTAATTATTGGCAAACATGCGCAATTAGTGTCTCCATACATACCCTAAGTTATAATACTACATTTTCAATATTTCTGGCTTTTACTGTCTCAACTACCGCCGGCACTGGAAATTTGGGGCTGTTTATTTTTTTTCATTAATAACTGTCCACAGCGAGCCTACATATTAAATTTCAACGTCCTAACTCTATTCTAACATTGCCCCCGGAAATTCGCGCCGCTACTGAACTTAAATTTCTAATTTCCAACTATTGGCAAATGTGCACAATTATGATCTCAATACACACACCAAATTTCAGTTTTATATCTTTTCTAGTTCGTCAGATATTAGCAAAATTATTTTTTAGAATTTTTCAGTTTTTCCAGTATAAGTTTTTCCACGGAAATTCAGGGGAAAATTCAGGGACGTAGAAAGTCTTAGAAATTCGTCCTTTACATCATACCAAAATTTGAAGAACTTTGTAGGCGCCGTTTAGAAGATACCATATACGATTTTGTTACCGGATATATATATAAATAACGCTCTATATATATAAATATCTATGAGTTCTTATGGGTTTTCCATGTTAAATTGGAACATTACGAACATTATAATAAGTAGATAATAAAATAAAATCCAATAAAATATCTCTTTCGGGATCATATAAAGTATTTTTTCTGTCATCATCTTTAAGTTTTGCGTTATGTTTAAACATTGTGCCAAAATGCTCAACAACGACCAGTACGACCCAACTCTTCACATGGGTCGTTGTGAGCTTGGCGTGGACTAAATTAATGACGTCATTAGTGACGTTTTCGAATATTTTGGACGTTGTGAACGCTTAGTTAAACGTACCATATGTATGTAGTTCTAAAAATTAAACACATAGCGCCGCCTTCGCCAGCAGTGCCGTCTCTGTCTATTTGCGCTCGGTCTCTATTGTATGCACTTTTATTACCCACAGTACAGCGCGGTGTATTGATAAACATCATCAGTGGTGAATTATTGCTCGTTTATTGAACTTATTGAGCCAAATTTAACCTTATTATTATTTAAATTGAACACATTTTTTTAATATTTATTTTTAGTGCATCATCTTTTAAAAGTTATTAGCTCTTAAAAAGCATATATACATTTATAAACATTTCCAATACATAATTCGTAATTCATAATTTACGACTTATAAAAATATTTAAAATAAAGAGATTAAATTCGTTTTTTTTATAAACTCAATAAGGTTTTTCAGGTTTTCCCTGCTTTTATATATCATCCTATTCACCTGATGTTACAATGTCGTCTGAGCGACGAGTATTTTGAGCATTACAAAATAATATGCTTTACCGTTAGTGGGCTGTTGCATTGTTTAAATATTGGTTGCGGTTCTCTTTTGAATAAGTAGGTATGAGTATAATTTGTATGTGTATAGTCTGACCTTGATTTTGAAATCTCTTCAGACTCTCAAAAAATAAGTTTCATGATAAAGTGTACTAATGATAAACAACTCGAAGACACCCTAATAAAAGATTCGGCGTCACAAGAAGTCGTTTGCAGTGTGAGAGAACCATAAAACTAATAAGCGTTGCATAGTAACGCCTGGAAAAGAAATGTAACAAATGTCGTTTTTAATTAGTGTCAATTAATATTAAATAAATTATTAAGTAAGTATAATATTAAAGTAGCGAAAGTTTTGCACAATTTCAAATTCAAGTTAAGTTTCGTTACTGCAATAAAACATTAAATAATAAATGAATTTAGATTTTGTGTTTAGCGGACATATGCGCAATTATTCTAACAACGTATTAGCAATTTATGATGCCATTTCATTTCCGTTTTCAGCTTAAAACAATTATGGTTCAAGCTATCATAAATAAACTAAATATTGAATAATAATTGGCCACAAATCGAAAATCAAATACATGCTTTTGTCGAGATGTGAATCTACTCTTGCATCAAGAGATATATCAAAATCTGTTTGCCTGAACTAATTGCCGTGGAACGAAGCCCGTATCCGTATCCGTATCCGAGTTCCCCTCCTCCTGTCCTGTCTCCCAACCCGTGTCACCACTCGTCCTTCTGTGCACTTGCTGCAGACTGTGGACCACGGTCCATGACAGCGACAGGGATGTTTAGCTAATTCAACAATTGTGTACATCAGGATTTAACTAGCAGTACATTAGGTCAATATTCCCTTTGTACAATAATAGCCTTTGTCAGAAATGATCTATTTTTAAAACTGTTAACTGACAATAACTAGGAGTCCATCACAGTACGTCACAGTACGGGGTACAGGTTGTCTTCCTCATCGGAATTGGGAGTAACGTGCCTGTGTTCCCTGTCCTATACCCTATTCTATACAGCAATACATGTCATGTATGCAAAACCCGAATCTTATGCCGGTTTCACACCAGAGAGAGACAAAACAACAAAACACGAACAAAAACACCAATGATTACACCAAAGAGACAGTTCTTAAAACATTTTCGTCTTTAAAAACTGTTTTAGTAAACAAAACACATTCCCATCTGGAGTCAGTAAGATTAAAGGAAAACACGTTTGTTGTTGTTTTCTAGTCTGCTTGGATTGATCACGCAATTTTTTTTTTTTTTATACATAAATTTTGAACACGCGTTTTGTTTTTTGTGAATATTGCGCTTGTAGTTGCTGTTTATCATTTGGCTAGTAACTAGTTCCAAGAGCAGTTATAATAAGTGCAGAATGCAGCGGACAAAAAATAAGAAGTAAAATAAGGGTGAAAAGGAATTTTATCTAAATTACTATTTAATCCTAAAGGATTATTTGATCCTATTTATTGTAAAAAGAATAAGTGAATTATTGTTATTGCAGCTACAATAAATGGTAGTAAAAAATGAAAAGTAAAAAATCGAGTTAAAGTTGCATTATCTACAGCAAAGCCTCCTCATAATCATTGTACTAATTCTGTTCCTAAGTAAGGAATAGCTGATAATAAATTAGTAATAACTGTAGCCCCTCAAAATGATATTTGACCTCAAGGTAACACATATCCTATAAAAGCTGTTCCTATTACTAAAAATAATAAAATATAGTCAAAATCACGATAGATCGGCGGTGACTTATACTTAAAAGAGGTTATAAGAGCGGTATAAATTTATAATACGATAATGAATTTTGTCTTATTCGTTTCTATATACATTATGTATAGAAAAATAAATGAGTCAGTGCTTTTTAGTTATATCAGCAGTTTATACCCCACAACTTGTTTTAAATATGAGTCACCGCCGAACTCTCGTAACTTCAACCATAACTCCAATTATTCATGTAGGAGTAAATAAAAATGAATTATAATATATTCCTCGTCCAACCAACATATATAAAAAACAAATTAATAGAAATGTATCGACAACACAATAATTTGTGGGATACTAAATTTTTATGGGACACAGAGAAAAACACTAAAAACAAAACCAGTCTGTTTAATGTGAACAATCAGTTTTCGAAAAACAGAACTAAAATAACGCAAATTATGTTTTTTGAAAACAAAACTGTTTTCAAAACTGTCTCTTTGGTGTGAAACCGGCATTACACATATATTAAAGTTTATAGTTTGAACTATGTTTAATAAATAAAGAATTTAAAATACACCAGGGTCTCGATTTGAGTTGTTTATTAAAGATAGACGAAGCAAATCGAATTAATTTTTTTGTACATGTGACAATCTATTTAAACAAGTGTTTTATAAATTAGTACCCGAATAATCTACATACTTCATGACAAAATTCAAATTACTAAAAATGCTAAAATAGTGATCTAGAATTTTCGAAAAATCATTTTTTGTTTATATTTCGAAAGTATAGTCTTTTAAAAATATACTGTTATATTTTCGTGTCTACGGCCGTATATATAGTATATACATATATCCATACTTAAAACTTTAATCTCATTTATCTTAAAACTACTTTTTTCGGCATGATGTAGAAATAAAACTATTCGAATCGTTTGAAATTTTAATATGTTATTAACAACATCAATAGCTATCGTTGGAAATATAATCATTTTTTTATTTCAATAATTTAGTATATTTTTCATTAAACAACTGGTAAAGAAACCCCGGTTTTTGGAACTTCAATTTCAAAAGCACCATTTTGTCAATTTTCAATTTATTTCTCATACCATACTAATTAATAATTTTCTTAGTTATTATTTTTTAGATAAATAGAAGTGCCAAAATCGGCAACATCGTCAAGGTTCAATTTTTTGACAGCGTCTACTACAGCGCCATTTTTAAAATAATTAACATTTTTTCTTAATTCCAAAAAAAAATTTTGTATGTAGAAAGAGTGTAATAATAAGCCTAAAAAGTTAAAATATCGTTTTCATGATTTTTATTGTAAAAAAACAATCCTCAAAATATCTTAACTTTTCGAGCTCTAGGCCAAAGCCCCCCCCTCCCCCTCTCCTAAAGCAACTCAAACCGAAATATTAACAACCACCCAGCTTTTATGAATCGAGGCTCTGGCATATTTGACCGCAATAGATATTTCAGTGGTTGTTAAAAAATAAAACTATGTCCATTAAGTAGTATAATTTTAAGTGCAGTTGGTAACGCATGCATTTAGAGTGACAATAACGTAGCTCTTATTTTACTTGATTTGACTTATTTTACTGCATAAAAGCAATTTATAATAATAAATAGTTATATCCCCGATGAAGTTATGATTTTGAGAAGAGAAATGATAAAAAGCAAAATACATCATTTTAAAAGAAGGTTCATTACATAAACTGAAAAGGAATTGAAAAATCAAAATTCCAATGAAAAAATAAAGTTCTAGGTAAACGCCCGAGGTCCTAGCGCTGTATTTTACTTCTTTTAACAGAAATATTGTTCCAAATTATAAAATCAAAAACCCTGAATGAAATGTGCTACATGGGCACGGGGACGAATGACTATCGGTCGATCAATGAAATGACAATCTAAAAATATATATTTAAACACAAAATAATTTGTATTATATTTCGTTGTCAAAAATTCATGTCTGCATACAAAATGAACTACATCAATCAGAAGACTAATACAGGGGCTGAAAACCTGGACGTGAATTGTTTATTTCGAACTGCAAGATTTAAATTAAAAATGTAAATTGAATTGTAGGCGTGTATTGTAACAAGCGTATAGTACATAGCACACAGTACACAGTACACAGCACACAGCACACACTATACAGCAAAACAGTGTACCGGACTCGGACTAATTGGTTATATAAAACAAACATTATTTTTAATTGCTCACTCATCTCTGACATGGTGATTTACGAGTATGCGCGAGTAGTAATATACCGGTACTCGTGTATCAGCGTATCCGTGTGTTTGTTAGTGTTTGTACGAGGGTTTTAGTTGCATACTCGCATCCGCATGTTCGTGCATACCACAGATATTTTCATAACTATATTTGATTCGGCACCTATCAATGTTAAATCAATATTATTTATTAACTGAACATATATTTCTTTCAGGTGACTCAATGCATCCGTTTAGGAAAGCAAGCATAAGATGAAGAAAAGTACAGCGATTTAACTATGCCTAAGTAAATTTTGCAATTGTTAGTGCTTCACACGAGCACGAGGTTTTTCTGGTCTTGTCTCGTAAAATCGAGGTGATACGAGACAAGACATTTAAAAATACTATTGCGACGGTATCGAGACCACATACGGCGAGACCCGAGAGTCTCGGTTCTGTTCTCGTTGAAGTTATTTCAAAATAAAATTGCGAGAGAAATAAACTAACAATCGACATATGTAAATGTTCAACATTTTTTATTACAAAAAAAGGTTAGGTCATATAATTACGAAATATAAAATCTGCTAAACATCTGTTAAATATTTTATTGTATAATTCTTTCTTTTACAACATTTTGTAGCTGAAATAAAAGGAATGTTTTAAGGAAAATAAATGTGAATATAAATTATTTACAATGCGATTGTTTGAAGACATTCTAGGCTTCAGTTGCCGCAAAAATGTCGTTCAAATGTTGTTGGTGTTAGTAGTATCAACCTGAAAAAATTATGATGCATTGAACCAGTTGATCAACTGTGTATAAAAAAATTCTTCAAAATTAATTTTTTTTTAAATTCGATACAATTAATGGTAATAAAACTTAGTGTGTGAAAAATTTAGAATAAAAAGAATAATTAGCGGAAATAATATAACGAATTACTTTGTTTAAGACTATCTTAGAAGAAAGTTCTCACAATAACCATATGTGACGAGACGAGACCGAGACTAAAACGATCTATTTGTTTCGAAACTAACGAGAACGAGGCCCTAGTAATTGTCTATTTGTATTGATTTTTATAATTTGTTTATAAACAGGCAAGTGAGCTCAGTTTTTCAAGTTGGTTTTTTTGAAGTTGTATTGACATTTGGCCATTTTATTTATTTAAATAACCAATAGCTAATGGAGAGTGAATGGATAGCTATTTCAAATTTGAATTTCTGTATTCCCCTTAATTTTATTAAAGGATTAAGGGTGTATAATTATAAGTAATCGATTTAAATTGGTAATATCTCCATTCTGCTATAACATTACGATTTGGTAAAAAAATATTTCAAAGTTTGAGGCTTTCATTTAATCAATATGATAACAAGGGTAAATATTGTAACAAGTAATAAAATATAATGAAAACACCTTAGACAAATTATGAATTCAAATGCACATTTATCCAATATTAGTTTAGAGCATATATATATATATATATATATATATATATATATATATATATATATATATATATATATATATATATATATATATATATATATATATATATATGTATATATATATATATATATATATATATATATATATATATATATATATATATACTATATATACTCGTATATAACATATATATAGAGTGTGAATCGCCTATGTTTCCTATAGGTTAGAAGTGTGGCCAAAATGTGTGAGAGAGAGAGAGAGGTATATGTTCCTATTATATTACGTATGCGCATGCGTCGAAAGTGACAGCTGTCTAGATATAATAAATATTAATATTCTATTAAGATATAATAAATATTAAATATGTAAAGAAATTATATTTCTTTAGTTGGTACAAGGATCGTTTGTCGGTAAACAGTGACCTGAACACATATACTCATGAACGCCATAGATATCGCTGTAGGGGTAACGGCCAACACAGTTGATATTTGGAGTGAACCGAACTCACGTTTTTAGTTATATTTATATTTATATATAGTTTATTTATATTTATACATATTTACTGTCACGTATTATACCTAGACAGATCTAACTTGACAACTATCACTTTCGACGCATGCGCATAGAGAACAAATAGGAACATATACCTTTCTCTCTCGCACATATTTTGGACATACTTTCAAATCCAGCATTCTTCTTCATACGAGAGACCTGACTCCTTTTAGTTTTTCAAAAAAATATTTTCATAACATATCTAGATATTAAAAATAAAACCAAACAGATTACTAGAACCATTGAACATTAAATACCATCAAATATTGAAATTATTATTTAAAATCGATGTGGTTGCTGCGATCACATAACCGTTTCTCCTATTGCTTTCCAAATTTTGTGCTAAACAAGCCATCGTTCGATAGTTCTCGAGTTTCCTCGGATGCTCGCTGGAAGCAGTAGAAATTTCCAAGAAAACTTTACCTAAAACTGACCTGGGTTTAGGCTCGATTTGGTGGTGCATCTAGAGACTAGATGGAGTCTACAATTTCGTTTACAACAACAAGGTAACATATTCCCGAATTCCATTCTTCGCTAAAATATATATATATATATATATATATATGGTTTACAAACCCATTGTATATTACTTTATTGCTAGTCATGAAATAAATATATTCCGTCATCTCCTTCCCTGATTGTGACTTTTACACTAGATAGAATGAAGTCTGTAACATGTTTTGCCCCTCCGCATTAAACTTTCTGTGGACGCTTTCTACGTTTACGTTTTATTAAACTTGACATCCCATGTTACGCAAATAAGATAACTGCAAAAACAAGGTAAAGAGACGGGAGACACCATGTTACGCAGCTCGTCTGGCATTTTACTTAAAGAGATACGAATGCTTTAATATTTATAAGAAACAAAAAAAACAAACCATGACATATATCAATTATTTAACGATAGATGGCAGTAAATTGAATTTAATGTCGTTGAATTTATTTGGAGTTCTGAGCTACGGTAAACGGTAAACGGCAAACGGCAAACGGCAAACGGAACTGAGTTTTCAGACTCGACAGAATGTTAAAGACAAAATACAAGTATGTACAATGTACATAATAAATTATTAACAAACAAATTTAAATTTATTTTAATTAAGAAGCAGTAACTAAGAAACACCTAAACCCTACTTGTTTTTAAGTAATTATAACAATTTGGTGACGGCACACAAGAACATTTTTAGAATACTGTTTATTTGAGAGCATAAATTCGCATTATACTTTGTGATTTGACTTCCTATATTATAATGTTCCAAGTGAAAGTTTATATGTTTATTGGTTTATATGCTCCAGCGACTTGTATGGTGGCTCGAAAACGGCTCCGCGAATTTTCTTGAAAATTGTCTATTTCGTAGAGAAAAGAATTCTAAGACTTTTGGTGTCCTCTGAGTTTTCCCTGATATTCCTGGAAACCCGTAGTTTTGGAAAAAAGAAAAAAAAAATTTTTACTTTTCGCTCTATAACTTTTAATTCGTAAAAGATAGAAAGTTGAAATTTGGTATGTGTATTACGGCGTTTAATGCTAACATTTGCTGAAAACTAGAAAATGAAAAATTGAGAAGTTGAGAAAATTAGGGGACTCGAAGGAAACTTTAAAGAAGACTCAAATTTTGGATTACTTAACAATAAAATATGTTATTAAAAAAAAAATTCAAAAATATTATTTGGGGGCACGGGGGCATTTTTTGCCGAGAGTAAAAATTATGCTAGAAAGTTGATATTTTGTATATAGGTTACTTTAAATTATTTACGAATCGAAAAAAAAAATCCCACATTTTGAAAAAATGTTCAAAAAACGTATAAATTAAAAATATTTTTTATATATTTATAATTGAACGAGTTAAATATTTCAATTTAAAAATGAAGTATAAATTTGAGATGAAATTAAAGCCATACACAAAAGACAGTCGTCGCTTGCGACGGGGGTAAACTGTAGTATGTTTATAAATAACAACAATAGAACCCCTGAGGTTATTACAACCAGGGCTGTGGAGTCGATGATTTCTGGTGAAACAAGTCGGAGTAGGCAAAATTCTACCGACTCCGACTCCGACTACGGCTTGAACTTTCTAATTTGTTACGAAAATATTCAAATATTATAAGTTAAAAAATAATTAATACTGGTTCTTTAAATAATTGTTTTAATTGTTAATATCTTCAATAATATTGCGACTTTTTAAGAAATCGAAGTTGAGATTCAAATAGTTCACTTTATCAGTACATGTAATATATATTTCTAGAATTTAGGATATTGTTCAGAGCCCTAAGTAACGTATACACTACGAGAAAAATGGATAATTGTAATTATCAGACGCAGATTTATACTAGAACTTTAATGGAATCTGAGATAAATTTAGACCGAAGAAAATGAAATCTAAATAAAAATAAAATTTACAAATTCGCACAGGATAAAATGAAATTTTAATATATACTAGTTCTTAGTAAAGGTCAAATTTAGATTCATTTCAATTTTATTTCAACCCACTAAACATAAAATGGGAATATTGCATTACATTTATATAACATTTCTTCTTAAGCACAACATAGTAATATTTAATCTAAAATTAGTCTTATTTTAAGTATTTAAAATACGAATAATTAGGTCAGAGAACATTGTAAATAACATAAAATTGTTTACGTGATGTTCTTCAAAGGTTTTGTGAGTATGGTAATGTGCTTCTCAAAAAGCAGTAAAAATAGTTCACAAAATATTGCAACCGGGAAAACCGTTTTCATAATTAACAACCTTTTTTGTGTTAGATAAACGGTAAATAAAAAAGACCGTGTTTTGCGGGTATATTTTTATATATTTCCTTTTTATGTTACACACTCCCTAAAATATCTTAGTATTGAATTTGGTCGAACTCGAACTCGAATGAATAAAATTATCCATAGTCGAAGTCGAATGTTTTTTTGCGGCCCTGATAGCAATACTTTAATAATTAAGTATTTTTTTAGTACAGTAAGTATTTAGAATGACAGTAAACTGAAAAGATAAACACAGCAAAATGATAAATTAAGAGAACAAAGAAGTGCTTTTAAGTAAGTTGGACCTGTAACATAATACACCTATATGACAAAACTATTGACTCTGAACAATTCAGTAAAGATAACACTGACTGACTGTTTCGGTGACCTACAGCCTTTAGGAATATGCTAACGAAAACTGACAAATTCCTCGAAAGTTCAGTAGGGCTCGTCCCGTGTCGAGGGTGCGAGCTGGGGGTGAGAGTTGAGAAGTTGTACAATTACAATATTTGCTTACTGAACTATTTGTACAAGTATATTCACTTAATTTGTCATTTGACAACGAGTTAAAAAGACATTTTACAATATTCGTTAAAAATCTTACGGCAACAATTTCCAGACTTATATTTAGAAAAATTGTGCAGAAAGAATCTCCGGGTCAAGAAATACAGGTAGAGTTAAGAGTCAATGGCAATTCTCTCTCCCTCTCTCTCTGTCTCTCTGTTCTTCCGTAAGAATAAATGTAAATGTCTTCACATAAATTTCAATTTAACCTTTTAATCTTCCATCAAAGTTCTATTTATATATAAATTGAATTTTTTATTTGAAAAGCACTTTCCCATATTATTCGATCAAATTGATAAAGGCTACTTTAATGCATTACAAATTATTATTGATTATTACATCAAGAAGAAATTTGTTTCCTCATATTACTCATATTCACGGTACTTATGTGTATGTAACAAAATATTTAATCTATGTTATACACGACGTCCTGTGACAGGGCAAGAGGGCAAGAGGGCAAGAAGGGCAAGAAGGGCAAGGAACGCAACCCGGGTTCGCAGTTCGCACAGTCTGTTTTCTGTGAATGTTTATAAAAACATTATTGTAATATTTTTGTACTATCTTTAACATTTTACTTGCTATGTACCGCAAACCTTATAAAAACAAGTTCGTTTCACTCTGACAGGTCTTTAACAAGCATCTGGCATATCGTACATACTGCAAAGGCAAGTGAGTTGGTAACACCTAACACAAAACAATGAAAACCTCAAATTTGACACAATACTCATACCCTAAGCCGGATCTTGTACACAGAACGATCTTACAGGACAAACTGACGCCTTAACGGGGCAATCCGCGTACGACGCTGCAAAGAAAGTCACAAAACTATATACGAGTATCAAAAGTAATGCATAGAAAATAAAGCTTTGTTCATTTTATACAGGGTATCCCAATATTCAACGATAAGCGTGCACCAGAGGGTGGTCCTGTTCATGACTACACAAGAAAAAAAAAAGAAAAGAATTTATCTCATTTTGTTTAGGATTTAGAAAAAAAATTAAAAAATTTCGAAAATTGAAACACCTTAAGATGTTTTTAACTACCATGACCACAATTTTTCAAATATTTCTGATATTTCTGATGCAAAATTGTATGTACCATTTGTTTTAATTCATTCAACTATAAAAAACCTATTTTGGGTATTGTAAAAGAGATAACTGCAACAATTTATCAAATTTAGTTCTTGTTTAGAAATAGTATGCATAATTTTTTTTTATTGCTAGTTTTCCTGGAGTATTATACCATTTTGGAATACTCAAGACTTGCGCCAATTTTTAAAAAAACTTGCCATAGTAGTGTTCATACTTTTTTTTTACACCACGATGAGTTAAAGTAAACAGAAAGTAAAAATCTTTAAAAATTTTAGGAAAAAAAATAATTTCGATTGATTTTTGTGTAAAAACTACTAGCATTCTGGGATATTTAATGGTTGTCGTGGATAGCAGTGCTATTTAGGTTGCCGATACAAAAGAAAAATCAAAAATATTTGAAAAATTGTGGTCATGATAGTTAAAAACATCTTAAGGTTTTTCAATTTTCCAAAAAATTTTACTTTTTTTTCTAATTCCTAAACAAAATGAGATAAATTTTCTTTTCTTTTTTTCTTATGTAGTCATGAGCAGGACTATCCTCTGGTGCCCGCTTATCGTTGAATATTGGGACACCCTGTATGTTTTTATTCCGTTTAAAAAATGACGTCGGTGTTCAAAGTTCTCCCTAATGTATACATAAATATATTATTAGTATTTATATTAGGAATATGATATTTAGATTATATTTTCTTTAGGTCATAATCTCACTACGGAATAATTCTGAGCGGCAAAAATATATTCTGAGGCAGGCTACAGAATTCATGCGGGATATTCCTTATCGCGGAATATCTCTTTGAATGCAGAACCACAGTATGACCACGGTCTTTACAGAATTAAAAAAAGCGCAGAAAAAGCCGCTGAGAATTATTTCGTAGTGAAATCGTGGCCATATGCCTATATCGAGCAGTATATGCGATTTAAGTTAGAGAAAATAAAGAACTCTCTGAGTAAAAATATTTCTTTAATTTTTGTTTTAACTATAATACTACAACTAAGTGTAGAAATACTTATTTAGTGGCTTACATTTCAATAATTACACGGTGTGGTGGAGATTCCTCCAATGAACAATTCTACATGATTAGATTACTAGGTCCGAGGGTTCAGTCCTGCGAAGTCTTCGAACATCATTACTATCAAGCAATATTTACGTCACGGCGATGTTTTCGTGGTTACAAAGTCTCAATACGTGCTGTTATACTTTTAATTTCTTCTCCGACTGTGTTAATTTTCACGTCTTTATGTATGTAGTCATTGCAGATATAGCACGGTGCATTAACTATTCCTCACAGAACTTTATTTTAGAACGTTTGTATTTCTTTAATGTTCGATTTCTTGGTGCAACCCCAGAGTTGCACTCCAAATGTCCGATCTGGCTTTATCACTTGTTTATATATAAGCAGTTTGTTTTCAATGTTTAGTTCAAAGCGTCATCCAATTGGCCAATACATATTTCTGTATTTTATGTTCAGTTCTTCTTTTTTCTTTTTAACATGCGTTTTTCACCCTAATTTAGTATCTAGCATCAAATTTCATGCTATTCCTTTAACGTTAAAATTTAACTTTAAACTTTCGTCAATTCCTTTAAATGCGGTTGAAAATAAAGACATCAAATATTATGAATTCAGTGTTTAATTATTCAAGATAACCCAACCCATGTTTCCAATAAGTTTAAATAAAGTTTCTTGGCAGTTTTAATATTGGTAAGAATTTTACTACAGTAAGAATACTTTTGTTAGTCACCGCGGAACCTTTTACTAAAAGTTAGGTTAGAAATCGCAAGCATATCCATGTGCGAACTGACGCTATCCTAGCTGACTAAAAACAAACCATGCGATCAAAGTCCCATTAAGAACGTCACTTCAACCTTCCGTTTGCCCAGATCATGACCCTAGGTACAGCTTTCAAAGAAAAGACTTCAAACGTTTTATTATTAACTATACGTTTCACATAATAATGAAATTCCAGTATATATTTTACTAAATTAAGAAAGTGCTTATTCCTTTTGTTAAACTAACGAGTTGTGTTGCACCATTTGCTATATGCAAATGTATGTATTTCAATATAATAATATCCGAAATTTACCAAATATAGTTTTTACAGTAACACAAAATATACATACAATAATAGTCCACACACACCAGACTTGTATCTATTCTCTATCCTGTACTCCTTACGGACGGCATGTAGGGATGTAGGGATGAAGGGAATCAGGGATCCATAGTCGCCATACCACTGCAGAGAGGGATATCGATGCGCCAAGACTAGAAGCACTAATGATAAATAGTGCCCTTGTGTTTTATTGATTAAACTTTCAAATACTGCATCATTAAAAATATATTTTGTCTAGTTATAATTACAGTTACCGTTTAAGTTCAGTAACTCGGTATAACAAGTTATCAACAGGTAAAGTGCATTGCTTTCAGTGTTTGAAGATACAATGATACACGACGCTGCTAACCTGTGTGTAGATCTAGAAACAATAACTGCAGTTCTCGATAACTTGATAAAAAGAAAACATTTATTTTAACGTAATAATTTACACGCATGTACATTCCGATTCCGATTCCGGCCTGCTTTCGCGATACAAATATTGAACCTTTGAAGGGAGCGTTCAAAGAAAAGCATACATAGAATTCCATTATAAAAAAATAAGAAGTATTTTATCCCTTTACCAACAGTTTTATTCAATTTTCATAAAAACCGAAGTAATATAACACGTGTTCCACGACCACGAGTTACCAAGCAGCAAAAATATCTCATTCTTATTTCATCTTAATAATCTCATACTCATATGTTTCGCGTTCACAACATTCTTTAAAATATTTCATAACTTCCAGCATGCTTATTGTTTGCCTGCTTATTCTGTCAGCTTTAATACATGAAATATTTCATTCTTGTGAAATTAGAGAACTTATCGAAAGCCGCGTCGGAATTGTTTTTAAAAATGGTGAATAAAAATGAGTTAGAAAGTATGCTATTTTGTATATTAAGGCGGATCTCCATTTCATAACTTCGTGAAAGAATTTTTTACGTACTACTATATTAACCCTCCGTGTGAACACTATATTTTTCGAGTCATGGTGTGTACACTGGGTCTATGAGGAACAGTTGAGTTTTTCGAGTTTTCTAAACTTTCAAATAATCTAAAAAAAATTCTGGATTACTTCTTGAAGTATCTACTACATGATTCAGAAGTTGCCAAAATTTAGAACCGTTGTTAATAAAAATTGACACTTAGTCAATAGACAAAACGGAATATTATTAAAAAAAACTCGTAACGTTAAAATAAACAAATATTAAAAACAACGGTTGTTGACTTTTTTATTTTAGACTATAAGCTTTCGAAAGAATGTAGTGTCTTTGGCGTTGGCTCCAAAAAGTTGAATTATTTCTGCTCCTGAATGTGGGGAATATTTTACGGATTCAGGCATGTCATAATAAACGGAACGGCGATTCTTTGGCACAAAATAAGTTTATTAAGTATTGTTGAAAATACAAAAGTTATGATATAATAATTAATAATAGTTAATAATAATTAGTGTCAAAAAGAGAATTTACGGTGCGCAACTGGGACAAAAGTGGCTACAATGATTATCGCAAACCGGTGCCCCGCACGATACGCAAGAATTCATTGTTTTTCTGTTTTCCCTCCAAAGCGAACATCGTTTTCTAGCGAACAAACTTTTTCTAGTTTACCCGTTGAATGGTCACCCATCTTCAAAAACTTATTGTAGTAAAAAGACGAACAAATAAAGAAAAAATCTATATATATAATCTAAGAAATAATATATAAAATTACATAAAACATTTATTTTAATTATGAAAAAACTGTAAAACAACAACAAAAGCAAAAAAGGGTATTTACTAACATTGGAAAATACTAACGTCGTTTGTACACTGACCCTTTTTTAGGGAACAGAGGCAAACAGTTTCAGTGGCTCGCCTTAGCCGGTAAACTGCCAGAGCCGGACGCTGCTGGAATATTAAGTCCCTACCACTACCTAGATTTTTTAGGGGGCATAGGTGAAGCACGCTCTGTACTCATGAGAGAGAAATAGGAGTTTAAAATTTCAACTGTTCCTTAAAAAAACCAAGGTACACACGCAGAGTTAAGTATACTGTTAAAAAACAAACATTCGAAATAATTTAACTTAAAAACAATTAATATCACTAGCTCATTAAATTCAAGAACATTTTTAACACTATGGTAATACTCCGCTAGCCATACGGCAGAAGTAGCAAATGCTGCGGACCCCGAGTTTATGGAGGTCTCGCTCCTAGAACAGAAAATGTTCAGCTTATAAAATTTTGGTTTAAATATTATTCTTTAGATCTAGCATTAGAGCGCGCACAGACGCGTGAGATACTGGTTCCACCACATCCGGTTTTGACTTTTAAATCTTATTATTACACTTTGACATTTGCGTTATTTAAAGAAACTTTAAACCACTGTAAAAACTTTTAATTTTGCGTAAACTAATGAAATACACCTACATTTCAGAAATGAAACGCGGAAAAATGTTATGAATATAATCTGAAATTTTTATAAATTGTAAGAGTAATGTGCAAGCCCTAGAAACGGGAGGTGAGACCAATAGCCATGTTTCGCCGAGTGTGAACTGCCGGCATAATAATATTTTTGCTAGAGGCCTCGCGCTAGATACTATTTAATATATGCTACAGGCCCCGCGCTGGTTTAATCCGGCACTGGTAATATATGTTAAGTTCAGTTCACGGATGTTTCGTTTATAACGAACAAGAAATTGTCTCTCAGTTTGAATGTTTGAACGCCACTTTATACATTTTCAATATTCCATCAATCTATCTTTTTTATATGAACAGGAACACTTAACATGTGATGAATAATTAAAAAAACTAGTAATGGCTCAGATCATAAATTGAACCCATTCAATTGGAATGTTTCATAATTACTTCCTGAATTCCGTTGCTTCTAATCATAATGCACAGGATGTAGCCGTATCATAAATACTTAATGCATGGATAACAAAATACTTACTGTCTGCTTGGACTGCTTGTTTTTTGCTTTCTTTAAATAATCATTTTAGAGAATTCATTTTTTTCTTACTTCCCTATGCTCTCCTATTCCTATTTTGTCTATTTTCGACGACCTCCTAGTTGTCTCATATATGTGTATAAGACTTCTTTAGGAATAGTAAATTTTTAATCAAACTTATGCGTTGCTTCTGAAATCAAAGTTTATTTTAGTAATTTACATGCATATTATAATAATTACACTGTTTAATTAAATCATACTATCATACTTGAAATCAAAGAAACGACATTTAAAGTTTATTGTCAATTCCTTTTTACCTAATTTTATTATAATCTAACATTATGCACAGTGAGTTCTGTTGACTCCAAATATCAACATGTTGGCCCTTGACACACACTACAATGAAGGTAACTATAGCTAATAGCAGCTAATATAGCAGTTTCAATAACTCTGGTTAGTGTTACCAAGTAAAGAAATATAATTTCTTTACATATTTACTACACCGCTGGTTAATAAACGATGATTATGTGACCACATAACAACAGAACGCAGAAAATATAGCGCTGCTCCGGGCATCAAACACGAATACATAGCTGTCTGCGCCAAGCACCAATACTCTCGTCTACTGTGAAGTCCATTTTTGCTAATAATAAAATATACTTTAAGTGACTGACTTTCTTTTCCAAATGTTTATTTCTTTTAATCTTAATAAGTAACTCTCACGATTCCATAGATCAATAGCACATATTAAGAACATTTTGAGTCAAATTGTTTTCGTTGAAACAGATAGAATCAGGTTAATGTGTTTCAGAATATTATTTATAGTTTCTTTGGTTTATCGGTACTAGATTTTCTTTGGTCTCTATAACTCGGTATAAAGGAATCCTTCCTACTGCTTCGACGGCGATGACGACGGCAACGACGACGGCAACGGCTGGCTTTTGCTAACGATACATAGAACGGGCGAAATAGGTTTTATCTACGTTTCGAACGGACGAGTGGAATATGGTCTGAAGTCTCTTGTGAATTTGAGGTGTCAATTAAGCTGTTTCAATATCTTTCATATTTTCGCACAACTTGTTTTTAAAAGATCTTCTTAAGATGTTACTGTTTTATACTAGTGAAGGAACGAGATCCATTTTTAAAACATTATATTTTATTATTGTGATTTATGCTTAGCATTAAATTATATATGATATATATATAATTATATTATTATTATTATATAAAGAAATTATATTTCTTTAGTTGGTAACACTGACGAGACATATTACAATTGCATTCTGGTTAGCGGTATATAGTAGTTATAGCGACTATCATTGTAGTGTGTGTAGTGGAACTTGTAACAGCTGACAGAACTCACTGAGCATAATGTTAAGTTATTATAAAATTAGATAAAAAGGAATTAAAAAATTAAATAATAAACTTTAAATGTCGTTTCTTTGATTTCAGGTATATAAAGCATTATTTTAGTTAAACAGTGTAATTATTATAATGTGTATGTAAATTACTAAAACAAAAGACTTTGATTTCAGAAGCAACACATAAGTTTGATTAAAAATTTACAGTTCCTAATAAAATGTCTTAAATATCTTTTTTTTAATTTAATTTTTTAACGTCGGCCTATTTCCTTTGCTAGGTCCTATCACAGATGATCTCCTACTATGTTGGCATTATTTATGGTCCCATATATGTGGTAGAGCTTCACGCGGGATAAGATAAGGCGAGAGTTTCACAAACCTCGTCTCGTTCTCGTTAATTTAGAAAAAAAATAAGTATCGTTTTAATATCGATATAATCTTGTAATCGTTTGTCTCGTCTCGTCACATCTCGTTATTGTGAGAACTTACTCCTAAGATAGTCCTAAACAAAGTATTTCATTATATTATTTGGGCAACTTATTTTTTTTATTCTAAATTTTCACACACTAAGCATATTACCATTAATTGTATCAAATTTAAAAAAAAAATAAACATTGAAGAATTTTTTTTATATACAGTTGATCAACTAGTTCAATTTCACTTAATACATCATCACTTTCATCTAATTTCGGCCTTTTTTCAGGTTGACACCTACACTCAATTCTCATTTTTGCGACAACCTAAAATGTCTTCAAACAATCGCATTGTGAATAATTTATATTCATATTTATTTTCCCTTAAAACATTCGTTTCCGTTCGGTTTCAAAATGTTCAATTTAATTTGATACCAAGCAAACCCAGAAAATATTACTCTGGTCCGGGGATCAAACCCGAAGACCAGTAGTCTGACGTCAAGCACCAATGCTCTTGCTAAGACTAAGATTAAGAAGTCAGAAACTAGTCCCAGAAGTAGTCTGAAGTCTGAATGAAGTAATTATGCGATTGTTTAAAGAGTCAATTTTTCTTCACTCAAACAGAGAAGACAATTAAAAGGCTCTTGGAAGGTAAAATTTTTCTCATATAATTATCGTACTAAGGTACGATAATTATATGAGAAAAATTTTTTAAAAACCTTTACTTCTATAAAAACGTGTTTCTACTAAATGTTAATTCTGCATTAAATACCGTGGCTCTTATTGGGAGACGGTACTCGAACTCGAACTCGAACTCGTACCATTAATTAAGCAATGATTTCACATGTAGTTGTTGGGAAGTTTGGATAAGTGCCACAACCGAATTCTCAAGTAACTTCCTGCTAATATAATGTTGTAAGTACGCATAAGTCGTACTTATCCTTCCTATTTTTAATATAAATGTTATTTATTTTATAAGAATTATATTACGTTATCTTTAATTTTAGTATTAATATTGTAATAAATAATTATTTGTATTTAGCGCTTGTAAACATTGACTCTGGTCTGTGGAGATTTTATATTATTTTAATGCTGGTAACTCAGTATTGGCACATTGTGATGTGAAATAAATCATTATATATTAATCTGCACGCTAGTCAGAAAGTCAGTCTTCTCCTGAGTCTCAACCAAGTGTTTACTAATTGTACTTCGTTCGTACAATACTCCAATTGTAACATCTAAGTATTCAATAGTGAGCACATTTTAACTATTAATCAAATTATAACACTAGAATTACATTTTGTTTTATATCTGGCATCTTTATTAATCCAATAAAATACTATTGTAATTAAGTACGCAGATATAATATTACAACGAATAAATGATATATTTTAATAAAAGTGTTTGTATTAATAGTATTTAAAAGATACTAATTGTTCAACCGTCGTATGTTGCAACGAGGTTATACTTTAGGCCGCTCAAGTATTCTCAAATTGCAACAATACACCGTCTTAACAAGAATCCTATTAATCATCTTAAAAGAGTTAATTCTTATCAACGTGAGTAATTCAAGAAGGTGGATGATCGTCAAACTGAAGAATCTACTTCCAGTAACTAGCAACACTGCGTGATGTATTAGCAAGCTGAGTAATCTCCTTCTAGAACGACAATCCGACCTCTTTTTACAACATTGGTGTCAGATGTGGGGTATCCGCCTTCGAATATACTTACAACAAATGGTGTCAGGTGGGGTCTCGAAGAGATATTCCTACACATAAATATCCAAGAGGTACGCCCAAAAATTTTTTTCTATATATTCTACACCTGGATGCAGATCAATTAATCTGGATGCCACTACGCCGATGGATTATTTCCAAAAATTGCCGAAGAGTACGAGATAGAACGTCAATTCATCTGTATTTCTCATAATTTTCTACAAGTCCGGTGGATGCAAATCTACAGCCCGCTGAACCAGAAAGAAAAAAAAAAGAAATCTTTTGCCGCCATGCGAATGAATGGATGCTTCTAGAACACATGGAATAATCTAAATCGATGTTAATCGTCTCCAGAACCCTGCACACAGCTGTGTATAGATCATAATCGAAAGAAAATCTTTAAGTATAATAAGACAGTATCTTTCTTTTTGTATATAATTATTATTATAAATTGATAATTGTATTTTTTTTATTAATAGCATTATTTTTAACGAGGCTATCATTTTTTTTAGTATTATATTCAGTACTTTTGAATATTTACTATAATCCAAGCATTTTTTAGTAGCAACGTTGTTAATGAGGCTATTGATATTTTTTTTTAGTATTATATTCAATACTTTTGAATATTTGCTATAATCCAAGTATTTTTTTGTAGCATCCTTGTCCATCATTGAAGCTATTAATTTTTTTATAGTATTATATCCAATACTTTTGCATATTTACTATAATATTTTTTATAATTGTTTCCGCAATTATACTAATTTATGTTAATATTTTTTTAGAACAACATCTTTTTTTGAACGAGAGGGAATTTTGAAAAGGAGAAGTAAAGAGCTGAAGCAGTTAGATAGCAGTCTGTTCAATCAGAGAGACTACCTTCCTGTTACAACTGCGGTGTCTGAACCCCATCGGAAATTTCCTGTGAGTTACTGTTTTCGCTAACAATTTTTCCTTGTCAGAATCCTATTTTTCGGAGAGTCGTTTATTGGTACAAAATAATCTTTAGTCTGTATATTATATATAACTTTAATTAAGTACAATGGCACCGAACGTTCATTCCCTCACATTAGTTGAGAATACAATCAATCTAATTAATGAGTTTTCAAAAAATTTAGAAGTCCAATCAACATCCTTAACAATAGTTGAATTAAAAATCAGAAACTTAGATAAAGCTTGGGTTAAATATAATAGTATCGTAGGAGCACTGCTTCCAATTCTAAAAAATGAAGAAGCTACGGCTATCGTTAGTAAGTCTATGGAAGTTGAAAGTATTTATGACGACACTCTTATTTACTTGTTGAATTATAAGCAAACATTTGAGAATGATACACATATTGTAGACGACTCAAAAAGCATAGATTCAATAAAAAATCTGAACTTAAGTCCAATGCAACTAACCGTTTTTGATGGAGAATATACTAATTGGCAAAGTTTCATGGAATTATTTACAAATTTAATTCGTAATAATAGCAAACTATCAAACATTGAAAAAATGCATTATTTAAAATTAAATTTGACAGGAGAACCACTCAAACTCATAAAGAATTATCCTTTAACAAACGATAATTATGAAATTGTTTGGAACATCCTTTGTAAACGTTATGACAATAAGGTAGCACTTATTGAAACCTGTTTGAACAATTTAATAAACTACAATGTTATACGTTTAGAATCAGAAACTAATATCAAAAATTTTTTAGACGAAATTAATGAATCGATTAGAGCATTAACCGAGTTGGGAATATATTCTAATCATTCAGATTTTATTTTTATACATTTTTTAAAGACCAAGTTAGATTTTAACACATTAAAGGAATGGGAAAACAGAAATACTTCTGAATTACCAACCCTAAATGATTTTACGAATTTTCTTGAAACACGGTGGCGCACTCTAGAAAGAAGAAGGCATGTTGAATTTAAAACAGATTCAAGTCATTCTATTTCTAGTAGTGAACCAGTTTCAAGTGAACAATTTGCTAACGAAGTCGAAACAAAATTTAAAACTTTTTTTTGTAACTATTGTAAAAAAAATGGTCATTTAGAGAAATATTGTTTTATCAAGAAGGAAAATGCGGATACGGTATATCCTGTCGCGCAAATTAATATTTGTAGGAGAGATACGGTATTTTCAAAACCTTCTGTTTATTGTAAAAGATCGAGACATCTTGAATCTGATGGTCCTCAAGTATCTTTTACTAAAAATACAAAACAAAATTCACGTTCTTTTTATAATCACCATTTACGTAAATTTAATAGTTTAAATAAAAATATTGAGATTAAAGAAATACAAAATACCAATGATATAACAAATTTTAACTGTAACAATGAAAATGTTATTGACAAGCAAACAGCTGACACTGTTCAATTCAGAATAGTCGCAGCCAAAGCAAAGACTGTATCATTTTTATTGGACACTGGTTCTCAAATTTCTTTAATTAAACAAAATATTTTAAAAAATAATATCAAAATAGATAGTACATCTAAAGTGTTATTAAAGGGAATCTCTGAAGGCACGCCTTATACTTTAGGTTCACTAAAAACTTCTATAATTTTAGATAGTTCTAGGTCGAAACATACTTTTCAGGTTGTGTCAGAGGATTTCCCCATTAAGCATGATGGAATCATAGGATTAGATATTTTACGTACATTTAAAGCAGTAATTAATTTGGAAACAAACAGCGTACAATTCTCACAACATGGCAAAATATTTGAATTCCCATTATTGAACATAAACAGTATTATCATAGTTCCAGCACGTACTAGGAAATTAATTCCTATGTCGGGTTCTACGGTAGGAGTTTGTGTAGCCAAGGAATTGCTACCTGAAGTTTTTTTAGCCAACGCATTAATTAATCCTGTTAATAATACTTTTTATATATCAATAACTAATTCCTCAGCAAAAGATGTAATACTTGACAATTTTAAACCAGATATTATTCCAATAAATAAATTTAATTTTTACCATTTTTTGAAAAGAAATCCTAACGATCCTAAAAGATCCTTACGACATCTTTTATTTAATAATATAGATTTTTCAAATGTTAATTCAAAATACTTAACAGATTTAATGGAAATCTGTAATAATTTTAATAACATATTTTTTTTCCCGGTAGATAAGTTATCTTGTGCGAGTGCACTGAGTAACTCACCTAACCCTGTAAACATTAAGCCGCATAGATTATCTCATGCGCATAAAGAAATTGTTGAGAAGCATATCCAAGAACTGTTGGCTAACAACATTATTGAAAAATGCGACTCACAGTTTAACGCACCTCTGTTAATGGTACCTAAAAAAGCAGATGTGTCGGGGAACAAACAATTTTGCGTTGTAATCGACTATCGTAAACTTAATGAACAGACGACAAGTGATGTTTATACTTTGCCTCTCGTACATGACATACTAGACCAATTTAGTGGTGCAAAATATTCTTCTACGATTGATTTAGCTACAAATAAATTTACTAGTAATAAACCAAAATTTAAATTAAATTTTGATAGAAGGGTCAATTCTTTTTTTTCACCTAGAAAGTATACGGTAGTTAATAGGAATAGATTAAAGAGATTTTGTACCAATCAACAAAACCTTGACGTGTTAGATGGATTTTGTCAGGGATGATTGTTTTGTGGAGCAGTGTTAACTCTATACGATGGGATCAGAATCGTTGTCGACACTTTGCTTCTCTTTTTGTTTTTTTTCCAGAATTGTAACTCGTATATTTTGTTTTTATACGTGTCCCTTTTTTTTTGGAAGGGGGTGTTGCGATAGTACGACATCGTCCTATCTTCCTTTTTCTTTTTCTTGGAAAGAAACGCATATGTTTGTTTAATATGCGTTCCTTTTTTAGGGTTGAAGGGTGTTGTAAGTACGCATAAGTCGTACTTATCCTTCCTATTTTTAATATAAATGTTATTTATTTTATAAGAATTATATTACGTTATCTTTAATTTTAGTATTAATATTGTAATAAATAATTATTTGTATTTAGCGCTTGTAAACATTGACTCTGGTCTGTGGAGATTTTATATTATTTTAATGCTGGTAACTCAGTATTGGCACATTGTGATGTGAAATAAATCATTATATATTAATCTGCACGCTAGTCAGAAAGTCAGTCTTCTCCTGAGTCTCAACCAAGTGTTTACTAATTGTACTTCGTTCGTACAATACTCCAATTGTAACATCTAAGTATTCAATAGTGAGCACATTTTAACTATTAATCAAATTATAACACTAGAATTACATTTTGTTTTATATCTGGCATCTTTATTAATCCAATAAAATACTATTGTAATTAAGTACGCAGATATAATATTACAACGAATAAATGATATATTTTAATAAAAGTGTTTGTATTAATAGTATTTAAAAGATACTAATTGTTCAACCGTCGTATGTTGCAACGAGGTTATACTTTAGGCCGCTCAAGTATTCTCAAATTGCAACAATACACCGTCTTAACAAGAATCCTATTAATCATCTTAAAAGAGTTAATTCTTATCAACGTGAGTAATTCAAGAAGGTGGATGATCGTCAAACTGAAGAATCTACTTCCAGTAACTAGCAACACTGCGTGATGTATTAGCAAGCTGAGTAATCTCCTTCTAGAACGACAATCCGACCTCTTTTTACAACATTGGTGTCAGGTGTAACATCCGCCTTCGAATCTACTTACAACAATAATAACGCGAAACGTGATTAAATCAAAGTTTCGACTATCCGCAAACCACAACCCGCAACCCGCTACCCGCAAACCTCAAGCCGCAGTAACGGTAGTTTCGTAATCTTCTCGAAGTTATTTTTTTTAAAAGCTCTCGACATCGTGGATCGTGATGTATCTCTAAATCCACATCCATTATTGCTATTACCATATTATTCCTCAATCCGTATCAGTCTGAGATACGACTATACGACTACACGACATCGAACATCGACTGGCTGTCACTGTGCGCTTATGATATTGATATCAATCTATTTGTTTGTCAAATTTTATGTGATTAGCGCTTAGCTTTGTTGATTATATTTAACTTTAAAATAACTTTGCTTTTGATCCTAAACTAATCTGCAGGAGATGCGCTACACGATCTTCTGTTAATATAGACCACGTCGTGGCGCGCCGTGGAGTTTATCTTCCCGTTTTATTGGAAAAACTCGTGCATTATTAAAGACTGTTAGCAATATGTAAAGTATATGAATTCGTCGAATTCTACGCCAAAATGAACCGAATTGACCTGATATATTTCAAATCGATTGAAACTTATTTAACAAGCTGTAAACGTATTGTTATTTTCGTCTAAAAGCATGTTATACTAAAAGTATAGTTAAGTATATTTTAAGTATACTTAAAAGAGGTTATAAGAGTGGTATAAATCTATAATACGATAATAAATTTTATCTTATTCGTTTCTATATACATTATAGAAAAACTAGCGTTTACCACCGTCGAGTGACAACTGTCTTTTGTGTGTAATTTGAATTTCATTTCAAATTTTAACTCAATTTTTAAATTAAAATATTTAACTTGTTTCATATATGTTATAACTGACTAAAAAAATATATTTTTTCAACAAAATATAAAATATTTTCAATTTATTCATTTTTATACACTTTTTTTTTTAATTTGGGATTTTTTTTTCGATTCGTAAATTAGATACCAAAGTTTGCTCACATCCCAGTAAACATTTTGGAGTCACTTTGACATCATATTGAAGATGCGTCATGATTTTTTTGTCATGAAGGAGTTCATTTATAGTTCAGTTTCTCACATTTTTTCATATAAAATGTCTACTTTATCGCCTACAAATGGCGAAATTACTCCACCTGTCGGAGTACAAATGAAGATAAAGTTGATGCGAACTATAATTGAAGTGAAATAGTGATAGAAACGTCACTAAATAGGGCACTTCACCAAATTGTTTACTGGGATACAAAATTTCACCTTCGGCAAAAACCGCCCCCGACCCCTAAATAAAATTTTGAAATTTCGAATTTTTTTTTTAATATGATATTACACTATCCAAAATCTGAACTTTCTCCAAAGTTTCCTATCGGGCCCCAAAATTTTTCGGCACCCCTTTTTAAAAATTTGGAATTTCTATATTTTGTAATATGTTTGCATTTAATAGCGTAATACACATGGAAAAATTTCACCTTTTTATCTTTTACGAATAAAAAGTTATGCAGCAAATAAGAGCCCACTTTTACGCCCAAAATTACGAGTTTCCTGGAAATTCAGGGAAAAATCCGGGAACGCCAGTCTTAGTTTTTTCAAAAACATGGCCGTTTTTGAGCTACCATTCAAAATTCAGCACCAAACATATAAAAATGTAAGAATGAAATAATATAAGAATAGAAATATACACCTAGAACATTATAATATAAGAAGAAGAAGAAGATAAACATACAGTTGGAACATTATAATATAGGAGGATAAATTTATACCCCACAACTTGATGTAAGTTTGAGTCGCCGCCGAAATCTTGTAATTTGAACTTATATCTTGCATATATATTCAAGATATAAACACTCTATCTAGCAAAATTTAAAATATGACATTATCATTTATAGATTACGAGATATAAGCCTTGAAACTATAAATATAATGATGTATTCATCGCACAGATATAATATGCCTGAGGACTATAGGCCGATATTTGAAAGCAGAGAAAGTCTAAAAAACCTGATTGACAATATCAATGAATCTAATTTAATCTCTATATTTTGGACATCTTACGACACGTCATTACTTGTAAATAACGTGACCAGATATCTCGCATTATATTGAATTAGAAATATACACTGAATACAAATGAAATGTAAAGAAAAACACACAACTATCAATAGGTAAATAAACTAATGGATCGTAAAAACGTTGACTTAAGTTAGATTTAGGGGCGGGAGGGGGGTACGGTTTCCATTCTTCTTTTATTTATTTATATTAATGTACAACATTGTTTATTGTGTAAAAATTTAAAGCCGATTGGAGTAAAACTGTCGGAGATATAGAGTTTCAAGTCTTCACCTCTGGTCTGGTTTCGTCTTTCTTTGAAGCTTTTAAGCGTTTTTCTCACAATTAGCTTTTTCAGTGTCGATGCCATCTCTAGCTCAAAATCTACTGCACCGATCCTTTTGAAATTTTGCACACTATTTCTTTACATAAATGCGAGGTATTTTAAAATTGCAAAGTTTCTGATTTCTTTTATGAAGAATCGGTTTTTTAACTTCTAAATGCAGTAAGAAAATTGAAAAATCAAAAAAAGAAACTTGACAGATTTATCTGCAGATACTTATCTACTAATGAAATCATTTCAGTTTTTCGATTTCAAATAATCCGGTGATGAGTTATGAGGTGCACTGCAATGTTACTTTCTTTGTGACGTCTGCGGAGACTCGCTGTCAATGCCTACTTTCTTGATATTTATTTATGAAAATTTCACGAAGTATTATTTAAATGTTTATTTATCATGTAGTAATTATAGAAATAATTATATAATATCTGTGTCGTAAAAAAACATTATGAAAAATATGCTTTTTTGTATTGATTTGACATCATCTACCCTCTCACAACGAGAACCCCCCCCCCCCCTTTCCAGTTTTAGTCTGTGTCCCGCATTCTAACATAACAATCATGCATTTCAATTTACGCATAAGTCTATGCGAGAAGCTGGAAGTATCTTGCAAGATGTCTTATAATTATAATACGAATATCAAGAAGTTATGATGGTAGACGACTCAAATCGTCAGACTCGATTTATCCGTTATTGTTTTCCGTTCGGTGATTCGGCACTAATTTTCCATTTCTTTCAGAGTACTTAAATGTTTAAACCGCACGCGCACGCGCACTGGTCGGAGTATAGCTTCAAGAGTGCCTGCTGCATGTGTTCCGGGTTCCGGGCTCTCGGTTCCGGCCCACTTAAACTCAGACTGAGTTCAATTTACCACCAAGTGTTGTACCGCGAGCTGCCATTTCGAATGTCGTTTTACACTCACAATTCTACAGCTCGCCTCTTGTAACCAAGTGGTACAACTTTAAAGAAATGTTATATAAAATCCTTGTAACCCTCAGCAGAATTGTACAACATACAACATACAACATCAAAAACACCAAACAAAAAATATAACAACTTAAAAGCTGGCTGAAGACGTGACACAAATTATAATTAAACAAGATTACTACGACTGAACACTTTGAGTTATTAAGCATAATGATAATAATTCTTAAAAATTAATTGCAAGATATTTTTCATTTTCATTTTACTTCTATTTTAATTCATCAAATACGAGTATTATTAGATTTCCACTCCGCTCCGCTCCGTTGATGCTAATTATATACATTTATTAATTTAATTATTTAAAAGCAATAGCCAAACTGTTTACCGTACTCATCAATTCAATACATTCAATATTTGACATACAAAAAATCAATACATATGGTACTGAAATAATAACTAATAGTAATAAATGATACAGATACTTTTTATTAAAACGGGTAATACTTTTTATATATTATTAAAATATTATTGCAATTGACATATTGTTTTAATTGACTTCCTAGGCTCACAGACTACTTCCGCCGAACGTGTGCAGATTATAAGTCAAAGCCCTCTGATAATACTTCGTTGTTATCACTAGATATATATTTTATGTATCAATTGCATATGCAATGTGAAATTTTGATACCGCTAGTAAACTTAGTTTATCTGTAAAGTATCATTCCCACTCACTGTTAAAATTTTATTTTGAATTTAATTTAAATTGTTTAGAATATGGCAATACGCGTAGTCATTCACAGTAACATTTTTAATTTAATTTATTTTTTAAGTTTTCTTATTTTGTTTTAAATTAAAAATATTAAATTAAGAAAAACTGTATTATATTATAACCACCAAAATGTGACAATCTGTCAAAATATAGCAAAATTTATATTTAAAAGAAGTTTAATGACAGTTTGTCAAAAATGAAGAAATAAAAACAATTTCTATTACTACATGTTATTAAAAACAGCAATTTTAATTATTTCACCTTCATTTTGGTCCAACTGTCGAACTGTCGAAAATTTATATTACTAAAGATGCATGCACACCAACTAAATTAACTAAACTCAAATTGAAACACGAAGGTGACAAGGAATGCCTATTTTGAAAACCTGAAATCTAGTTTAAAATATTAGATAAAAACAGTAAATTAAATAACAAAACAGTGAGTGAGAATAAGGCTTAACACTGTAAATAAACTAAGTTACAAAGTACGTACAGTGTAAACATATTACATAAATAATACGTAAAAGTTTTTGTTTTTTTACTTACGCAATAATTACGTTTTGCGTTCAACCGAATGATGTAGTATAGATTACCGTGGTGCTAAAGAAGATAAATTATCATTACCTTAATATAAAGGTACACAAGCGAATTGCTTTTTTGTTGCATCTACAAGTATTAAGGGATTATATACGGTCACGAGACCCAAAGAAATGCGATTTTTCAAGAATTTTTCATGTGAAAATTTGTACACATATTATGGTAACTTTTAACTGTATTTTTGTACATTTTTGTATTTACAAAAATAATAATTTTAAAAGTTGCTATATCTGATGTACAGGAGCTCCTCTCAAAAAGGGCATCTTGCGGTTACCACGATATCTCTGGACTGGATCATTTAAAATGAAAAAACCAAACGGACTTCGTTAAAGTAATATATAATCTTATAATTAATCGAAGGAATAAGCAAAATAATTTTTTTTGACAAAATGGCAGCTTGTAAAAAATTGTCGATTTTTGATTTTTGACTTTTGATTTTGAAATTATTTATATAAGAAAAATATTTTCGATAAAAACCTTCCATTAATTACTAAAAAATATACTTACGAAGGTTGTGTTATTCTCAAATTTGAGACTAATCGGTTCTTCCGTTTCCGAGAAATCTTGGTCACCGGCTTTAAAACACAATTTTTAAAAAAAGCGTTTAAGGTTTCGAAAACACTTTACATAGAGTAAAGAATTTTTTTTTTCAAGTTACATAACTTCGAAAATAATCGCCGGATTGACTTAAAATGTTCTGTGTTTGTTCTTAAATATACGAGTATGTACATTACGAGAATGAAATTTAAAATAAAACGATTTTTCGAAAATTTTAACTGTATATAACCCCTTAAACGGCGGCTGAATGTGTTTCTCTGGCGGCCCTGTCTCGACGTGACATTTCGGTTTAAGATTCCACACTGCACCTTTGGCTAGTTTACAGTTTCTTTATGGCTTTCTAAGGGATTTTCGATTTGAGTACCGTATGAGAGGTACTGGTGTACCCTCTTACATAATATAAAACATGTATTAATATGCAAAATATATTCTAATTAAACAAATTATTGCTGTTATATATTCATGTTTTTGTGTAAAGCCAGTACGAATGATATTTAATTGTGTAACAGTTTTGAATAAATTTTAATGTTGGAAAAGTTAATTTCCATATTATTTAATCCTTTTATGTCTTAAAACTTTATAATTCCCATGTCGGACTTTAAAAACACCAAGTCGTTTTATATTTTCAACGTTTTCGTCGCATAATGCCGTAGAATAATGTTTGCAATTCTAAATTATCCTAGCTCTGAGCTCTGAGAATCCAAGCCCCATAAAGACCGCCGCTAGATTTACAAACCACTGGTACTGGCAGCGATACCGGCACCGGAACTCTGTAACCTAGTAGCCACAATCCGCATGAAGAATCGCGACAAATGTTTCTCTTAATATGATCGTAACAGATATTTCTGTTTCCTACGCAGTTCTTGGTAATTACTAGACTAGAGAGCAATAAAAACACCCCAATATACTCTGGACGCAACTCAAGGCAATACACAAATACAGCGCAACGATTCCCGCGGGCCGCAGTAACAGCCGTAGAGCCGCAGCATTTACCCGATTGTAACAAGATTTATTGAAGTTGCGGGATAGCATCTGCTGAAAAAGTTTGTTCACGGAAATACAACATTTCATCAAAAGAATCAGTTTTTTAACGTAGTTTTCAGGTTGTATTCTAATGATCAAATTTGATCTAATTAAAAATATGGTTAAAGTTGTTGAGTCGGTCTTCGGACTCGATTCTCGGAAATGTGATACTTTTTCGAGGCTAACAAACAATAGCAAAGCAAAGCATTAATTATAATGCGTAGATTCCAGATCAAATTAGACAGGAAGTGAGCTCATGTTTTTTAAATCAATTAAAACATTTATGCTAAAAGAGGTGTACGACTTTTTCCATAGAAAACGTTTATATTTTCTTTAATTATAAAGCATGACCTTTTTAGTAAAGTTGTGAAATGAAAGATTAATCGGATCTCTGATTCTAATGATTGCAGACAGTTGTGAAATGAACCAAAGCGTTATAAAGCTGAAGGCTGGTAGACTGACAGGGCGGCGTACTGTTTGGATTCATACTCAGTGCTCTTCATAGGCATGTTGGCAACATGGTTGTGTTGTAGATGAACGTAGATTAACAAATCGGTGTTAAATAATTCCATAGATCGGTCAGAGCGCTGTTCAGTTGGACAGTTAGACGGTGGGTGGAGGATGGAGGGTGGAGGGCTTGCAGTTTAGTACGTATTATATTTTTGTACGATAATTAAAAATGTTTTCGTATAGCACGTTTAACCCGGATGCAAAATGCGGAATCTTCCTTTTGCTTGTTGCCTGGTTCCAGTAGTTTAGCAGCTGATATATATGATAAAGCAAATATCAGACTGCATCAATTTGTGTCCGGGTCTGCTTTTATATAGTTCACGTCAGGTATATGGCAGCGCATTTAAATATGAACATATCACCCGGATTATAAAAAAATAATATAAAATGAGTACGAAATGGCGACAGAACTGGTAGAGAGAAGTAGGCAGAACATACATCTCTCAATTCAAAAGCTTTTCAACACACGTTCTTTCCCAAATCAAATAAAATTTATTGTCTATTATCCACCTGTCAGGATTAGTTAGACCATTTTATATAATTAGGGCAATTAGATCCGAGGAGAAAGTGAGAAATGCTGAAGGCGAGATCCTAAGAAAAATAAGGGAGGAGAGCAGAAATGAGGGTGGAAGAGGAGGCACGAAAAGGAGAAAAGAGTACTTTGAAAGGAACGGAATGGCGACAGAAGAGGCAGAGAGAAGAAGAAGACACAAGTGTGGAAAAGGAACTAAACAGCAGAGACAGAGAGATACAGGAGCAGGAAAGAATGGAAAAAATTGATATCAGCAAATATAATGAAAGATGCAAGAGGATTCGGAGAGATAGTTACCGGAATACATAGGAGAAAAAGTGACAGCGAACATAAGAAGAAACGCAATATTTAGATTGGAAAACAAAGAGGAAGGCAGCAGATACTGCGAAAATAGAGAGCAAGTGCAAGGTATGCGGGAGAGAGAATTGTAATTTAATGAGTTAAGGCGGAAGAATGTAGTAATGGCAAAAACATTAAATAAATAATAATAATAAACGATATAAACAGTGAATCAGATTCCATTCATGTTAAAAAAAAATCATTTAATATAAAATACAGGAATATGTATTGGCTAATTGGCCGACGCTCTGAACTAAACATTGAAAACTAGCTGCTTATGTCTAAACAAGTGCTAAAGCCAATGTGGTCGTTTGGAGTGCCACTCTAGGGTGGCACCAGGAAATCTAAAATTAAGGAAATACAAACGTTTCAAAATAAAGTTATGCGAGGAATAGTTAATGCACCGTGGTATATCCGCAATAACGACATACATAGAGACCTGAAGATTAACAAAGTCGGAGAAGAAATCAAAACTATAGCAGCGAAGCACGAGTTGAGACTTCGTAACCACGAAAACATCTCCATGACGCAAATGTTCCTTGATAGTAATGATGTTCGAAGACTTCGCAGGAGTAAACCCTAGTAGTCTAGTCATAAATTGTTCATTGGAGCAATCTCTACAACACCGTGTAATTATTGAAATGTAAGCCACTAGATAAGTATATCTATACTTAGTTGTAGTATTATAGAAAAAGAAGATTCCATTCTATCTAGTGTCAATTTCTCACAGAGGCTGACAAAATTTTATCATATCACACCTACTAATAACTATTTATTATAATATTAGACGAGTATATTAAATTTAGTATACTATACTTTATGTAAAATAGTTTATTCTCTACAATTTTATAATCATCAAAGTAGAATAATAATTAGCAAAACGAATGTGTTGAATGAAATAATTTGCATAAATACTGCAACACAACGTTTTTTCACTTCTGCATGCTTTCAAAGAAATAGTTAGGTAATAATTGCTACGCTAATTTCACTGTCAGCGTAAAAATTTACATGATTCAATTGTGGCATAATTACGCCATTTAAAAAAATATAAAGTGCTATGAATATTGTAAGAAATAAAAAGTAGCAATAAACCACGGTAACCTTTTAATAAACAAGCATTTAAAAACTGTGTAACGTCATTAGTATTGCTTTGAAATGATCCTGTACTCCTCTACAGCAAAGCTTCATTCTCACTCACTGTTTTGATAATTAATTTACTGTTTTTATCTAATATTTTAATCTAGATTTCAGGTTTTTAGAATAGGCATTCCTAGTCACATTCCTGTTTTAATTTGAGTTTAGTTAATTTAGTTGGTGTGCATGCGTCGTTGGACAAGTTGGACAAAATTGAAGGTGAAATAATTAAAATTGCTTTAATAACAATTAGTAATAGAAATTGTTTTCATTTCTTTATTTTTGACACTAAACTTCTTTTAAAAGTAAATTCTACTGCATTTTGACAGATTGTCACATTTTGGAGGTTATAATATAATATAGTTTTTCTTCATTTAATATTTTTAATTTGAAACATTGGACCTTGTAAGGTTCTAAAAAAACTAAGAAAACTTAAAAAATAAATTAAATTAAAAATGGTACTGTGATTGCCATATGCTAAACAATTTAAATTAAATACAAAATTAAATTAAAGCAGTGAGTGGGAATGATACTTAACAGTTTAAACAATGTTTCTATATAAAACTATTCGTATTGGATAAACTGATTTCGTTAAACGGGCGGCCACGGCGTTAGCGCCTAGCGTCGTGTGGTCCGTGCGGTCCGTGAGGTCCGTCGTGCTCTCTTGAACTAGTGTTGCTGGTCTCGTTTATGCTTCGATATATGGAGCAATGGAGGTAAAGTACTAGTTCTTAACTCTGCTGTATAAATAGGTAAAATAGGTTCTATAGTCCACAGAGATTACGAAGCACCAGACCCTTGAAACCTATATTCCCATGTTTCAGTATACCGTAGTGCAGAATCAGTGGAATTCAGGGTGGATAGGGTAGCAGAGCGGTAGGGGTGTGAGGGTGTGAGGGTATGAGCTGCCATAAGAAAAGCCAACTGGAAGGCTCATATGCCTTCCCGGAGGTTTATTAACCACAACTTCATAGGTATTCCTATAGTATTTGAATAATCCCATGTATTTGTTTTACGCTCCCATATTGTTGAATTAATCCTTAAATTATAATTAATTTAGCTTACGGCTTTTGTGAATATTTTTAGCCTTTTTCATAAACACATAACTTAAAATATATTTATCATGTTTTGCATTAAAAAATTCAACTCCAAATTAACATCCTCGTGCGGATTCACTAATACCAGTGCCCTGTATCATCCTCAAACGGTACGAGTAAGTCGAAAACCACGAAGTAAATGTTTGAAAACGTTTACTGCAAACTGTGGTATCTTGCAGTAAAGCTAGTTGCTATTGAATATGACGATTTGTTTCACTTCTGTATGTTATCCAGTCTAACTTTCAACAGTTGTTAGCACTTAAAACAATATATACATTTACTAGAGTGTTACTTTTGTGTGTGAATTGAATTTCATTTCAAATTTTCGTTCCATTTTTAAATTCAAATATTTAACTCGTTTTATATAAATTTTAGATATAACAACAAATAATTTTTCATATAAACTGTCTAAAAAAATATATCTTTTTCAACAAAATATAAAATATTTTCAATTTATTCGTTATTTGACCAACTTTTTTTTCAAAATTTGGGATTATTCTCTCGGCAAAAACTGCCCCTGTACCCGCAAATAAAATTTCGAAATTTTGATTTTTTTCTTATAAATAATATATTAAGTTATACTACAATCCAAAATATGAACTTTTTCTTTGTTCAATTTTTAAATTTCTAATTTTTGAAAAATGTCAGGATTGTATACCGTAATACACATGCAAAATTTCAACCTTTTATCTTTTACGAATTAAAAGTAATACTGGAAAAAGTGATTATTTTTTCCTGTTTTTACATAATTACGGGGTTTCAGGGAATTCATGGAAAAATTCGAGGACGCCAAAAGTCTTAGAATATTTTTCTCTACGAAATAGGAAATTTTCAAAAACATTGATGGAGTCGTTTTCATTCTACCATACAAATTTCAGGAGCAAACAAACATATAAATGGAATAGTTTTATTGATAAAGTCAAGGAATGAAAAGGAGAAAGGAGTACTTTGAATGGAACGGAATGGCGACAGAAGGGGCAGAGAGAAGAAGAGAAAAAGGCACAAGTGTGGAAGAGGAGCTAAGGAGCAGAGACAGAGAGATACAACAGCAGGAAAGAATAGAAAAAGTTTATAATAGCAAATAAATGAAAGATACAAGAGGATTTGGAGAGATATATACCCGAACACATACGAGAAAGATTGGGAAACGAAGAGAAAGGCAGGAGATACTGGGGAAATAGAGAAGAAAGAATGTGCAGGATATGCCGGATAGAGATAGAAACGTTGGAACACATTAAGTATTCATGTGAGAAAAGAGTAAAAAGTGAAGAGAAAATTGTGCAGTTATTAAAGAGAGACAGTGAAGGAAAGCGGGGGATAACGGGGATAGAGAGAAGGAAGGGCAGAGTAGAGACAGGAGTAAGAGAGAAGCAGTGGTGTTTAAATTTATCTGTTTGGTTTGTATTTTGCTTTTTTCTTTTGAAAGGAGTGAGAATATGTAGATAGTAAGTAATTAAGTACAATGATATGTAATTTAATGATTTAAGGCGGAAGAATGTAGTGCCTAATGGCAAAAACATTACAATAAAATAATAATAAAGTCAATAAGGTTTACCAGACTTTCACTACTTTCAAATATCTGCCTATACTCTTCAGGCATAACCCTAAAATTTAAAGCAAAATTAGGATATACGTATGACGTAGGTAATCCGTTAAATTAAACACACGTTGTCTTGCAACGGGATAAACATAAGCATAGAAGTCCGTACCACACGTATTACGTGCTGAGTACAGATACAGTACGCTGCAGTAAAGATAATGAAGTGTATTTAAAATTCTTTACAATTATTAAAGTATGTCGTGCATGCTCTAAATGACAGCCTTTATTTCTGTGCTCCTACGGGTATTCCATACTGCTCTCAGCAAGACCTCCTGGAGCTAGAGTAGTCGCATAGCTGCATCACTGTTCTGCTGGCTTGTCATGACCAAGAAAATGATGCTGGCGGTGGCGGTGGCGGTGCCGGTCACGTACCGAGGACTATTGTATAAATACTTAGAAATTCTTAAATTAATTTTCGTCCTATTGTTTATCTAAACACACATATAAATCATTCATACAAAGTTGTCGCAGCTATGTAAGACTGTCTAAGACTCAACTGACAATCCAACAAATCCTGGTAAGCTGCTGTTGATACTGAGCCCAAGGAACTAAACGCAGTTGAGAAAAAGCTTGGTTTATGTTGCATTATAAATAGACTTAAGTATCATTCCCACTCACTGCTTTAATTTTATTTTGTATTTAATTTAAATTGTTTAGCATATGGCAATACGCGTTTTTTTTTTTGTAATTTATTTTTTAAGTTTTCTTAGTTTTTTTAGAACCGTACAAGGTCCAATGTTTTAAATAAAAAATATTAAATTAAGAAAAACCGGACTATATTATAACCTCGAAAATGTGGCAATCTGTCAAAATGCAGTAGAATTTATATGTAAAAGAAGTTTAATGTCAGTTTGTCAAAAATAAAGAAATAAAAACAATTTCTATTACTAATTGTTATTAAAAACAGCAATTTTAATTATTTCACCTTCAATTTTGTCCAACTGTCGAACTGTCAAAATTTATATTACTGAAGACGCATACGCACCAACTAAATTAACTCAATTATAAACTCAAATTAAAACACTAATGTGATTAGGAATGCCTATTCTGAAAATCTGAAATCTAGATTAAAATATTAGATAAAAACGTAAATTAAATATTTAAATAGTGAGTGGGAATGAGGCTTTAAACACAATCTTTCCTTCCTAGCATTTCGATTACTTAAAAAACAAATTAGTTCATTTTAATCATAAATTTGCTAAATTTCAGAGTATAGAAATATCTTGTGCAAAGTTTCATAATTACAAGCAATTTCCTGTAGTGCATACTCTAAATCACATTTTGGTGCCTACGGTGGACAGCAAATTGAACATCCAAAATATCCTTGTTTTTTTATGTCTTCAAGCTGAAAATAAAAGGCTAATTTTGGTCAACCGAAGTGCTGATCGTTAGTCCTACTGCCCAAAAAATATACAAAGACAAATTTTAAAACTTTATTCCGAGGACACGAAATGTTCTACATGATGTTACTACAATAAATTTTGAAACGCCTAATATTACTGGAACGCAACCTTAATAACATTATGCATTAATGTATCAATTATGTATCAAGTTAAAATTGAATGAATTAAGGACGGCGCAATGAATAGGCATAGGCTACATAGTTATGTATCAGTTATTTAATTAATTTTGAATAGTTTAAACAAAATATGTGTTTATTTTAATATTGTGGTGCGGACCGGACCCCCTCTCATAATCGTAGAATACGTCGACGCAGTTATTTGAAGAGCTCAACTACGTCAGTAGGACATTACTGGTGGTAGAAGTACTTTTAAATATGACTTACTTTGGAGAACATTTAAGAAAATTCAAATAGTTAAAAATATTTCTCATCAAATTGATATTCAAAGAGAAAACCACTTACCACTTACCACAGCAAAGTGTTACATTTCCACCAAACACTCAATAATTTAAATTGATCTATTTTGTTTTATAGTTAAGACATAAGTAAGGCATTAATGGAAAGCAAGTGTTATCGCAACGTGGTCCTAAATAGAACGCTCATGCAATTATATCTCATTATTTACAATTACATTATCTGTTTTCCACTTGGACGTTAATAATTGGGTGAATCATTATTTCCGATTGTAGCGGTGACTCAAATAGCCGTACTATCAATAGCAACATAATAAATTGAAGAACTACTATTATCTTAGTAGTTAGTTTTAAGAGGAGGGTGTCTTAGAATATTACAAATGTTTGATTTTTCTCCTACTCGTGCGAATTTACAACCCTACATACGAACCTTAAGGCCACAGGATTTAAATTATCTAACACACGTATTTACCAATTTTAAATACATTTATATGTATATACAATTTCATTTTAATATATTTAAAAGTTTACCGGTTTCTCGCAAAAACTGAAACGGTAATTGTGCTAGTCACACCGATAAGGAATAAAATAATTAAATTATTTTTAAAAAAATTAAATTAATGACAGAAATACTGGGCAAAAAGTTATATGTACTTCAAAATAAATTAGGAGCAGTCCTACCTCATTTTCGTACAAAATTACATGCTAAATATTTATAAAAAAAAAAACATTTTAATCTAAATTATTTCCTTATTAAAACAACATGAATAATTAACAGCATTTTATTTTAGAAAAATATGAGGATGGTAAATAACTCTTAGTAAATGTCAAAACTTGTTATATCTTGTTGTGAAGAAACTCTACACAGCTATAAATATATATCACCCACTAAAAATAATATGTTTTTAAGATTCAATGTTTGAGGTGCGGAAGAATTTAATTTGTTCGTTCAAACTGCTAATAGGAGCTAAAACGACCAAGTGGAAACCTATTATTATCGTCAACAAAAGCCAACGCTGCGTTGTCTTCCACACCATAGCTTATAACTTCATAGAATATACTCGTGCTGTATTCACACATTCATACTTCGGCTAGAACTGTATCTAGGATCTAGAAACAGGATTTGTAATATTGTACTCACGGATGTAAATTCTATTGCAGCTGGTTCAGGCGTTCTCGTAGTAGCATGTCCGTTAACAAAGTTCAACAATTAGGAAATTCTAGCACACAAACGGAATTATATTGTTAAAATAATTGAGGATAATCACTAGAGGAACTATTAACACCAGGAGTAAATATTGAATCACTTGTTAAACTTTGAATACGACTGTCACACTGTCACACCGTCACACCGTCACTGTTTATCAGTCCTACAAATGTCACGTAATAAACACAGTTTTCAAAGTTTTCAATGTTTTTCTTGTTTTGTGTCGAATATTCGTATAACTACGGGTAGTTTATTTTAAAATATCACATTACCGTTACGATTGAATTATAGAACAAGTTTAATTATTTACTGTACAAAAAACCTTTACGTGTGAACCCGGTAACCCGTTAACCCGTTAACCCGTTACAGTCGTATATTTGAACTACAAGTGCCAGTACAAGCATTATGAGCACATTGCATTGGAAACATCATTAAAACATATGCATTCAAATCAGGGGTTCACGTACCTAGGAGTACGAGCACGAGCACGAGGATGCATACAATTATGACTTCTTTTATTTCAATAATTCTAGTTATACAATATTTTTTTAAATTTATTTATTTATTTTAATTTTATTTATTTATTTATTTTAGTGATAAATAACTGATAATACTTTCAATATTTAATAAAAATACATTTTTTAATTATTTATTTATTACAATTTTAATATCCTATTTATAATTGAACCGAAACTGTAATCACATGCTACGTCTCGTGTATTATAGATAGTTTTTGTATTCATACACCTTTACACTTCCGCTACGCTGTAGCAATTGAGTCTACGAGCTCTGCTACGGCTACGGTTACGGTATTCAACGTTTCTATCGTTCGGCAGTCAGAGCACATGGTTTGCCGCAGCAGTACAGTCTGCTACGGTGCTACGGTGATACGGTGATTCGGAGTGGGGAGAGATACTGTCTCTATAACCGTATAACCGTATTGCACATATTCAACTGTACGACTATACGAGTATACGAAACAACAGCAATACATTAATAACGGCGAGAGGCAGAGGCTAGGATTCCGCATTCATGGAAATATGAATGATAATAAATATTTAGTTTAATATCATTTGCTCGAAATTTATTTATAATACAAACGTCATTTCGCTTTAATTTCGCTTAGATATCAGTTATTAATTTCGGAATAAATATAAAGGGTTACCATTTATAATACAATTACATTCCTATATATAGAGTTATAATGAATTTAATTTAACGCAGAAGTTGTAATGATTTGATAGGTATGTATTAGGGATGTAACGAATATTCGCACTCGTGAATGTATTTGGCAACGAAAAGTGAAAACAATTTATAAAGTAACAATGCAACTGATTTAGTTTAAGCCTCATTCCCCCTCACTGTTTTGATATTTCATTTACTGTTTTTATTTAATTCTTTAATCTAGATTTCAGGTTTTCGTTTAAGCATTCCTTTTCACATTTGTGGTTTAATTTAAGTTTAGTTAATTTAGTTGGTGCCTATGCATCGTAAGCAATATTAATTTTGACAGTTCGACAAAATTGTATGTGAAATAATTAAAATTGCTATTTCTAATAACAATTAGTAATAGAAATTGTTTTCTCTTCTATATTTTTCAAAAAGTGATATTAATCTTCTTTTAAAAGCAGTGGTGTAGCTACTGCCGTATCAGCCGTATCAATGATACAAGGCCCCGGGCTAAAAGAGCCCCAAATATGTGTCTTTGTTCCTTTTGTGACAAATCTTTATCCATCATTTAAGCTCCCCTACAAATTTTGATACGGGGCCCATCTAAGGCTGTCACTGTTTAAAAGTAAATCCTACTGCATTTTGACATATTGTCACATTTTAGAGGTTATAATATAATATAGATTTTCTTAATTTAATATTTTTAATTTAAAACATTGGACCTTGTAAGGTTCTAAAAAAAACTCAGAAAACTAAAAAAATGACTACGCGTATTGCCATATGCTAAACAATTTAAATTAAATGCAAAATACAAAATAAAATTAAAGCAGAATTATACTTAATTATATTTTTAATTTAGTTACTACTTAAACTTGCAATATAAAATAATAATTATAAAATAACCAAAATAAACTTTCAACTTTTTAAACGCACAATGAAGCAAAGTAAATTACAAATTTTAAATTACACAAAACTACTTTAAATAATATCTTTACTGAGAACACAAATGATAGCATTTATATTATATTTCTAAGTAAAGCATTTAGTAATTAAACGATCAACGCCCGATCAAAATGTGAGGTAGTAATTGCTTACTTTTGGCGCCACATTTAAAAAGTCGATATTCGCATTCGCATGGTGGTGTTGAAAGTTCGCATCCGCGAATGTAGGAAATCGAATATCCGTTACTTCCCTAGTAGGGATGACGAGCTGAGATCGATTAATCGAAAAATCGATTTTTTGAGTCGAAAAAACCGATTTTTTAAATAGATTTTAAACAATGGATTAATACCGTGAATTCATCTCAAACACTCGAAAATCGAGATTCGATTTTTTTTTAATGCAACCATAATATTATTTTCATTATTTACTATAACCTTAGACATGAAATATTGGGAATTATAATTATTTTATTCTATAATAATTAACCTACATGATTTTATTGACTAATCAAAAATCACTCTTCACTTATTCTTTAATTATAAGAAAGGCTTGTATTTTTTTACAAATTCAATAAATATAATATCGATAAAAGATCGTTTTCTTTTAGGTTCGTGTCATTTTTTTTATATAAGAACTCAAAAAGAATCGAAAAATCGATTTTTGAGAAATCGATCTTTTGGACTTCGATTTTTTTCTGAATCGATTGTTTAGACTTCGAATATGGATCTTTTTTAAAAAGAATTGTCATCCCTATTCCCTAGTAATACTCTATATAGGTCTAATTTCGCCGAATTTAAAACTCAGACCAATAGAGTTCCACAATCAATAATTATTAAGCAGCGGTGTAGACACCTGTACGATGTCATACCATATATAGTTCAAATTACGAGAGTTTGGCGGCGACTCATACTTAAAACAAGTTGTGGGGTATAAACTGCCGATATAACTAAAAAGCACTGACTCACTTATTTTTCTATAACGTATATAGAAACGAATAAGATAAATTTCATTATCGTATTGTAGATTTATACCGCTCTTATAACCTCTTTTAAGTATAAGTCGTCGCCGAACTATCGTAATTTGGACTATACCACCATCTAGTGGAAAATAGAAATTATTCAAAAAATGTAAAAAAGTTAACTTGGAGAATAGCGAATTGTACTACAGCTACAGTTTTAGATTTCCAAATTTAGAACATTGCCAGAATGATTCGCAGTGCGGCAAGACATTACGAGTTACGGGATGCTTGTTGACCTTGTTGATTTGCTTCGGAAGCTGTGTGATGGACCGATGGACCGATGGACGGATGGACGGATGGCCCGATGACATGTAAAGAACGCTAGGCGAGCCTCAAGGTACAAGTAACAGTCGTCGCGTCGGGTCGGGTCTATGGTACATCGCCACGAATCTAATGTGAAGATCACGGCTCCTCGGTAATATGGTACGGCTAAGTGGGGACGCTAATATGAAAAGAAAACGTCACATACTTTTACAGGTTCATTGTTAAACATATTGTACAACAGAGCCGAACTCTAATTGCCCCATTTATCAAAATATTGTAAAGTAAGAAATTTAGATTCAGAAACTTTTCAGATAATACACAGAATACTTACCGAAGCAATTTATCTGTATTGAAAACACTTATAATTTCTTAAGTTTAGTCAAGTACACGTAGATTAAAGAAATCTTGATTAGTTATGAACATGGGCGTTTGCAGGTAGGGTACCTTTCATTTCATAAATTTTACTTAAACACCTAATAACCCAGTAAACTTTTACGAGTCACTTTGTCTTTATATTGAAGATGCGTATGACTTTTTTGTCATGAAAGAGTTCATTTACAGTTCAGTTTCTCACAAAAGTTTATATGAAATGTGTATTTTATCGGCTACAGATGACGGAATCACTCCACCTCTCAGAATACAAATGAAGATAAAGTTGATACGAACTGTAATTGAAGTGAAATAGTAATAGAAACGTCACAAAAAGGGACATTTCACTAAATTGTTTACTGAGAATATTTAATTTAAAAGGGTGTTGCTATAAAAATCTTAAAAAGTATTTTTTATGATTTTAAAATCCTTAAAATTTGAGTTTTTTAAATTTAAATTGTCAAGAAGCTGAAAAATAAGTCACAAAACGTTGTATTTTAGGTAACCGGTTACTTTTGTTGTGTTAGATAAACCCTAAAAACAGACAACTGTTTATCGAAATGTTCACTGGGTCAAATAAAATTTTAAAGCATATATATGGAGTGTGAATAGCCTATATTTCCTATAGATGTGTGAATAAAAGTGTGTCCAAAATGTGTGTGAGAGGGTGTCGAAAGTGATGCTATCTAGATATAATAAATATTAAATATGTATAGAAATTATATTTCTTTAGTTGGTACAGCTCATCTGTCGGTAAAGCTATGACCGTTCACTGAAAACATATACTCATGAACGCTATAGATGTCGCTGTAAGGATAACGGCCAACACCGTTGATATTTGGAGTGGACAGAACTCACGTTTTTAATTTTATTTGTATTTATATATAGTTTATTTAAATTTATACATATCTACTTATTCTATATCAATATAATGTCATATTTAACAACTGTCACGTATTATATCTAGACAGCTCTGACTTGACAACTGTCACTTTCGACGCATGCGCATAGAGAACAAATAGAAACATATACCTATCTCTCTCGCACACATTTTGGACACACTTTCAGGTCCAGCATTCTCTCTCCATATATATATATATATATGCTCTAAGAATAAAATGAGTGCTGGTTTTGTTCAACTCTGTCAAATTTTGCCAATTGGTTAATCTTATTAATACATATCGATAGCTTATGATGTTACCATCTCTTACTAATGCATCAATCAATCCTGCTGCACAAACATCTTGTGGTAACTACAACGCTGCGAACTAAGGTTTGATCCCCGAGAAACCATAACCAAATATTGATTCGTTATTACGTTGTGTCAACTGTCAACGATATCGATTAAAAGGAGTTATCTGAATAAAAATTCCATTAAAAGTATTTCGAATCATTGACAAATTATAGACAGAGCCGGCTCTGGCTCTGTTGGCTTTCAAAGCAAGGTACGTTGAAACTGAAAATTAAATATTTTTTAAATCTAACAGAAATATTGTAAATGCCAGTTCGGACCTGTTTGGCTGCTCGTACGAACACTATTTATGAAATATGAACTATATACATTATTTTTAATATTTTCTTTACAGTTGTTACATTTACGCAGTCCATTCATTTGCAATCAAACTTCTTCAAAAGCCGGACGTGTCTCCTTTTGACTCTGGTTATTTACAAATTATTATTTTTATTAACTAAGTGTTTAATTAAAGTAAAATTTTAACTAAATTTTGTTAAATTACTTAAAATTAATAAGAAAAACTTTATATTATAAATCTAAGTTTATTTTTGAAAGGTGAGTTTATTTTAATAAAATTATTTACTAAAATACTAAAACCAAGTGATCGTACAGTGCACTTTACATTATCAGTGAGTTGATGTTGAACTTATTTCTGGATAAAATTTGCGATAATACTTCTTTAATTCATTTCTTAAATTAATGATAAAAAAGAATCACAGAGACCAAATGATTTATTGTGAATTATTTGGAATTAGAAAAATTGATTTTTATTTATTATAAAATCTATTAACCAAAGTTTCCACAGTGTGCATAAATGCGTACAAAAGAAAATTTTCATCGTTCTGCAGTCAATTTTGTAATTGTTGCAAAATGAACCACCTTAAGTCGATATTTTAAGGAGTTCGCACGCCCGGAGTCGGTACAAGTCATAGGAACATATGGGGACACGCACACTAGTGACAAATCCTAGTGTTGTCTCCAGTGTACAACCGCTAAAACCATAGTCCAAGATCCCAGGGCCACCAGACATCACTTATTTTCTGATGAACAAAATGTGAAAGATTGAGTAGTGTTAGTATGTACAATGATCGTATGCCTACCTGCTAGCTTGAGCAGGCAGCAATTTCCCAGGTATCAGGTAATCAAGGTATATCTCTCACTCACTCTCATGCGCACGGACAATGCCCTCTTGCTCCTAGTCATAGCGAAATTAAAATTAGGTCTAGGATATATTTGTAGCCTTCGATCGGTGTGTCATCTTGTAAAATGTTTTAAAACACTTGGCTTGTACCTTGCAGACGCTTTAAAGCAGACAAAAAAATTACTTAAACTCACTTATAGTCTGATGGTCCATTTTTATATATGTTAGCGACACAACTGTTTTAGAACGTTTTACAAGAGAACAGATGGAGCCAAACATCCCTTAGACCCAAATTTCATTCCGCTATGAGTAGGAGCGAGAGGGCATTATCCGTGCGCATGAGAGTGAGTCAGTCATATACCTTGATTACCTGATACCTGTAAAATGGCTGCCTGCTCAAGCTATCAGGTAGGCATACGATCATTGTACATACTAGCACTACTCAATCTTACACATTTTGTTCATCAGAAAATAAGTGATGTCTGGTGGCCCCGGGATCTTGCTCTACGGCGCATTGTAACTGACCGAGAAAGGACCACAGATGTTAGTGATGTGCCGTGAGAAGACAATATAAATAAATAATTATTAAATAAAATTAACAACTGAAGTGCTAAATACTCTAAATTACTCTAAATATAGTTATCACAGTTTTTTGTGTTATTTAGGCCGGTATTGTTCAGCCTTTTGTTAAATATACATTTTAATTAGTACCTGTTCGTTTATAATTAAAATAAAATTAAAACATGAGTCCAAAAATTACAATATAAAACGAATAGTAAAAACATTACAGCGCAATTGAAATCTTTACATTTATTTTGCAAATTGCAACAACGATAATTAACTGTATGTCAATGTTACGAGTATCTAAAAATAAATGACATTTTAATTTTCACAACAAGTACTCACAGAGTCGGCTCAAGGGTAATGGGCGCCGCAAAAACTTGCTCTTTAGCGCCCAATATTAATATGTATTCAAATAATAATATAAGTGAAGAATAGGTTTCCCTCTGAACCGCAACCTTAACTTAATTGTGCAGAGCTCTGTCCCGGACCTGAATACTTCTATGTTGCATTTTCAATTCCAATATTTATTTATTGGATTAAATTGAATTTCGATTAAAAACTTTCTATTCAATATAATTTAATACTCATAAAAAACTTTAGTACTTTTATGCAAGTAAAATAGGCAGATGAGAGCGTTGAAGTGTTAACGCTCTGTTCCTGTGATTTTTAGTTCCATTTTGAACCTTTGTATATATTATAATGTTCCAAGTGAAAGTTCATATGTTTATATGTTTACGCAATTCGTATGGTAGCTCGAAAAAGGCACCGCGCACTTTCTTGAAAATCGTCTAAAATTCTAAGACTTTTGGCGTCCTCGGATTTTCCCCTGAATTTATTGAAAATCCGTAATTTTGGAAAAACTGTTTTTTGGAAAAATTTCTTTTTTAAATTTTGCTCCATAACTTTTAATTCGTTTAAGATAGAAAGTTGAAATTTTGTATATGAGCTAACTTTGGTACCTAATTTACAAATCGAAAAAAATATCCCAACTTTAAAAAAATGTTGGTCAAATAACGAATAAATTGAAAATATTTTATATTTTTTTCATCAATTTATATAAAAAATTATTTTATTATTGAACGAGTTAAATATTTCAATTTGAAAATAGAATTAAAATCGAAATAAAATTCGAATTATTTTATTGGATTCAAATCATACACACCAAAAAGTTTATATATAAAGCTACAACACTATAAAGGCTGCCCAAAACACATCATTAAAGTATTGTCAGCGTCTGAAAAACCAAAACACAAAACATGAATGTTACCTTACATTCTACATGAATGTTTTACATAGTAATATTTAAATAGTAAAAAAGTATTATATATTTAATATAAAATATTTATATATTATATTATTATATATTAAAAGGATCTTATTTTATTTATTAATTTAGTGTGTGTGTCGTTAGACTTTACATTCTTTCAATATTAAATAACATCTCATCAATTATCGTAATTACATCTCATTGCCAACCTAAACTTAAAACTATTCTAACATTCTTAATAACTCCAACAGCAATGTTTTAATTTTTTTTTAATCTTGTTCCTATATTTTCTTGCTCCCTACTCTTCATTGTTTCTCTCCCTTAACTATTTCTTCTTGGCTCTCTCCTTTACTATTTCAACCTTTATTTATTGTTTACAATTTACTATCCCCGTCATCCACCTCTTGTCTTCCTTATCTCCTCTCCACAAATCCTTTATTTTCTGAACTGAATTTAACTGTTTCTACTCTACCCTTCCTTTTTTTTCCTCACTCTTTCTATCTATCTCCGCAATCTACCGCTTCCCTTCACTCCATTTAATAGGTGCACAATTTTTTTCACTTTTTACTCTTTTCTCTTTTACTCTTTATTTTATTATTTTTTAACTATTCTAAAAGCCTCTCATCTTTAAAAAGATTTTCTTAAGGTTTTGTAATCCATAGAAGGCGCAAAAGGGTAGATTTACTTTTCACAAAACGTTGTATGTATAGTTTAAATTATGAGAGTTCGGCGGTGACTCATGTTTCAAGCAAGCTGTGTCGTATAAAGCTATGTTACAATGAAAAATCACTGTCTCACTGATTTTTTTCAAATGTATATAGAAACGAGTTAGATACAATTCACCATAGTACCGTAGATTTATACGGGTCTTATAGCCTCTTTCGGCATGTGCTACAGCCGAACTCTCGTAATTTTAACTATGTATTAGGTAAAAGCGTTATATAGAAAACAAAACGTGGTTAACTGATTACATTACTAAATCATTACATTGTTACTACACCTGTTCGAGGATGCTGCGCGATACCCAAACCCACAAGATGACATTTCGCATCCTTCCTCAACATACTCACCTACACCACTGCATTCATTGTTTATTAGAAGACTACAAAAAAGAGCAAAGCAATTTCTATCGATTAGAATTTAAATTTCTTTTATTTATTAAACAATAACTTTTATTTACTGTACACGTAACGCGGTGTTAATTGGTTTAGTAAATATTTTAGATTTCACATGGCCTGCCTTTTTGTTGGACTTATACTCCTTCACGTTTATATCTGAAAATAGCGGCCAACCGTGGCGGACCGGGCCGGTTTATAAGTGTTATTTAGAACACGTTAGATGAGAACTCAAATTGCAGAAAATTGGGTTGTGAACTCATGTTTTAGGGGTCGATTTTTTAATTATATAAACGTATATTGGCATTTTTATTTTATTAAATATTCAAAAATTAACAAATTTATATGTGTTTAAAGTTCGAATTTTGTTTTACTGCGTTGTTATATCAGTAGCTGATGACGTCAAGAACTCGATAGAATATAATAAGTAATGTAATTAATTTTTCGTTTTATATCACGACATTATATTAAAACATTATGGGTCGACGCAACAGCTGCTATAGCTTTGACGTTTAATACTGCATCTCTTTTGCACTTCTCTTCTTTAACAGTGATTGTAAAGGTTGGCAATGGTAGTGGGGAAGCAATGGCGTCCGTTTTTTTATAAATTTTTACTCCTTTAATTATTAAACAGTCAAAAATATATCGTGAGTATCGGGAGTATATATTTAATAAAATCACTAATAACTTTTATAATTTTACGAATTGAATAAAAATAATTGGATATTTGAGGGTTTGATAGACAACTAATCAATATACACAGTGCAGTTTTATATAATATTTTATTTTATATAAATTCAGTTATGGTTCACAACCCAATTGTGTTAAGGTGTTAAGATTGTTTGATTGTAACAATGCCATCCATCGTGCCCATCAGACCCGGATTTGGAGGTGTGGAGACCCTGGGACAACGAAGGAACGGTGGCTTCTAATTATTTTCCGAATAAAAGGAACAATTTTTGTCGGTCATGTCTTTCAAAAATTTATTGCTTTTATCTCTATTGTGGATGCTCTGGACAGCCCCGCCTGCCCTCACTTAAATCCGGGCCATTTTTGTCATTTTTGATCGTTACGTGTTAATGTTAGCATTACGAAACAACGTATCGAAAAAGAATAACTACAAATCTAAAACTTTCTAATAATTGAAATGAAACAGTTTGAACTAAAGGAGTAAGTAAGTGAATCAGCAAAGCTATCGAATTTAGAATAAGAAAAATCTAGAAGAAATTTAAAGTACACAATATTTTGCGCAATTTGATGTAGAAGAATAATTAAGACAATCATGAAACAATTGTAACTAAAAGTAAAAATTAAAAGAGAAATATTAATTTGTATCTATTTTCAATTTGTACCAATGGAATGTTGTCCCAAGTCAAAAAAGTCTTATTGCACAAATCCTAGACTAGGCTTGCATCAAAAGTAGAACGTAGAACTTTGAAAAAAATACACCGATTTAAAAATGTTTTTCTGGGAAACCTATAAAATAAAAAACAATACTAATTGTTAATTTAGTGATTTAATAGTTTTCACATTTTCACCACATTTTTCCGATGCTCATTTATTTCAGGAACTTGATTGAGCCCAGTGTTGAACATTATCTACATTGTGTACGTGCCGTCGCAACATGAAGACGCTTTCTATTTGTTTATTCATCTGCGTTCCTCTCTGGATGGGATCCTTGCTGCTGGTCCGAGGTACGTAGACTGTTAGTAGTCATTCTCCATGTGTACATTCATGCAGTGGATAAGGCCGTCTGCACACGGGTCACCTGATTGCAAACTAGCCACGCAACGAAATTTCCAACGAAAACGAAAAACGAGCCATGTCGAGCCGTGTTTCATTACTCTATAGAATTTTTAACAATAGCCTAATAGAGGATTTTATTGTGTCGTATTGTGAGTTATTTATATGTATGTATGTATTTAAATACTTTTGAAAAGTATTTATGCACATCTCTGCTCATGATGTCACCATCAATAGCATGACCAAGAAAAATCGTTGCTCAAAACCAATTTCAAATCAGTTCTTTTTTATTCGAGCTTGTGCGTTCTCTTACTAACAACACAGTTGCATTTTCCCTACAAACAATTTGTCGTATCTTATCGTAATCTCGTATCAGATGGCGGTGAGACAGTAGTTAGACAGTGTTCGGGATGGCATATTATCTCTTACCACTACATAGACCAAGTATATGTATTATAATTCACACAAACAAATAATAAATGGGGTGTGATTTATTTATACGATTTCAAGAATATTAGTTTCGTGTTAGCCGAACATTTACAAAGATTCAATATATTCAAGATGGCTGCAACTAATTTTTGATGTGAAGATCTCTGTCCGCTTGTAAAGGCATATGCATCTAAGTCGTTATAGCTCGTGTTCTACTCGTGTACGGTCGTTTGTTTGTGGTATGTTAAAATCTGAGTCGAAGAGGTAGTACCACGACTTGCACCTCGGAAAGTATTAGAAAGGGCATCAGAGGGGGTACGGAGCGTTCCGGCCGGTTTAGACATGCTGTCCAAAGCTTCATATAATGTCACACTAATGTCTAATAGGATTCCAATCACCATTCAGAGTGATACGATTCGCATCTAATTGGATTCCGATCAAAATTGTTTGTAGGGCATTCGGTTCGGTCAGATTCTGGGCTCGCGTTTGCAATCAGTCGACCCATGTGCGGAGGGCCTAAGCTGCACTAGTCGACTGCGGAAGACTCATATGTAAATCAACACTAGCATTTAGCACTATTAATTACTGCATAATTATTCAATACGGAGACAGTTATTCGTTTGCGGTTTGAGAAATTGCTTGGGTTTTATATACCTAGACCGCTACACCTATGGCTACTAATAGATGATGGATACACACCTTAAAATGCGTTCTGCTGCGTTTTGTCTTAATCTTTGTCCCCGTACACAACTCACGAATTATTTATTTCATTTAGTTTCGAAAAAATAATTAAGACCTCTAAATAAACAAATAAATTTATTTATAAACAAAAATAAACTTATCATATAACTAAACACAAAACGTAAATATTACTTATCCTATATTTAATGTTCCAAGTGTATATTTATATTCTTATATTCTTATTTATCCTATATTATAATGTTTTAAGTGTATATTTATATGTTTATATGTTTATGCGAAAGCCGTAATTTTGGAAAAACTAAAAAAAATTTTTACTTTTTGCTCTATAACTTTTAATTCGTAATTGATGGAAAGTTGAAATTTGGTATATGTATTACGGTGTTCAATGTTAATATTTTTTTTAAATTAGAAATTAAAAAATTGGAAAAGGGGGCGTTGAGAAATTTAAAATCCAATTAAATAATTCGAAATTCAAAAATTTTTTTTGGGGGCGGTTTTTGCCGAGAGTAAAAATTTTGCTAGAAAGTTGAATTTTTGTATATGGGTTAACTTTGGTACCTAATTTACAAATCGAAAAAGAAATCCCAAATTTAAAAAAAAAATTGTTCAAATAATGAACAAATTGGAAAAATATATTTTTTTAGTCAGTTTATATGAAAAATTATTTGTTGTTATATGTAAAATAAATATAGAACGAGTTTAATATTTCAATTTAAAAATGGAATTAAAATTTGAAATGAAATTCAATTCACACACAAAAGACAGTCGTCGCTTGCGAGGGGGGTAAACTCTAGTATTACTTATAATAGTGTAAAATTTTACGTAAAGAATAGAAATAAATATTTATTAATTATATAACATTTTTACACAAATCGAAACGCAGGTTAAAGCGAAAGTGTATCAATGGGAAAATAAGTACAGGATGTGATTAGATACATGAACTTACATGAAACACAAAAATATAAATCGAAAACTTGAAATTCTACTTTTATTTATAAAGCTAGTACGTGTCCAACAACGAGGAAAGAAAACCCAGACGACTGCCGTAAATTCTATCGCTGCGTTACTTTGCCGGATAACGCAAGAGGAGGCTATGTATGGGTTCCATCTAAGTGCGCAGCAGGATTGGTAAGATTATATTTGAAATCATTCTTTCACTAACAATTGTACATGCTTGTATTTCTTTTGGCAGATATACCAGCCGTATCTGCAGACATGTGTACTACCTGGAGAACCGGGAGAGCCCAGGGAATGCCGCCCACATCCTGAGCGCCCTGCATTATCAGTATTCAGTTCATCAGCACTAGCTTCCAATCACGAGGAAACGGACGTTACCACTAAGCGAAACGATTTTGATTATTTGGGCAGCGGAGATTCAGAATTCATTATTGAAGCAGACTCGTACGAGGAATACAACGACGACGATTCAGCTGACAAGATAGAGACAATCACTGAATCTGTGGTAGATAGTGATAAAATATCCAAATACACACCTGTGCTTATGCCGCATCAGAATCAGAATTCCATATCAACAGACCAGGCGGATAATATTTCAAAGCACCTGCAACATTTGACCCAACTTATTGCCAGCTTGCAAAACAAACCTCAAGTGTACGAACACAACGAGTTATCTCCTGCACAGCTTAACACAATATTAGCACAACAAAACATCGTAGCCGAGGCGCGTCCTCAGCAACAAAATAAGGAGTCCATAGGCCCTGATGGAAAACTACATCCCGATCATATGTCACAAATAATTGCGCAGCAAAATGAATTGTCTCAAATACAAAAGCATCCATCACTATTCTACTTAGGAAATATAAATTCATTTCCGACACAAAAGCAGTCATTCAAACCAGCTATTCAAAAAGTTTCGCTGTTATCCCTACTCAACACCAAGAGACCACAAAAACCGCAAATACAAGAAATGGTGTCAATGCCGCAAGACACGTGGAACACAGTGTTGTCGCTATCGCAGGAAATGCTGAAGCTAGAAGCAGATACCACGCAGCGCACGCCAACGCTTTCAAACCAACAAACGTTGAACATCAACAACAACAACAACATGGAGAACATACTGACGGAGGCTGCCTTCATGGAAGGGTTGTTAGATGATAAAAATAAAATTGTTAGTTTAGGAACGGGTGATGAAAATAATTATGTGAGCATTGAAAAATATAAAAATTCCATCCTCCCTCTGTTAAAAGGGACCCCCATTTCAATACTCCCATGCACCAGTGGGATAAGGCAACCAAACATGACTGATTGCACTAAGTACTATGTGTGCAACAGTGACAAAATTACAGTGTTCTCTTATTCCTGTCCTCCTCGAACGGCATTTAATAAAGAAACTAGAATTTGTGAATCCGCCGAATATCCAAAATGTCACCCCGAAACTGTAGTCACCTCGACGCTTCCTCCACCTACTTTCAACAGCATCCCCTTCAAATACTCCGATCTCGATGGGTCGGAGGAGACATTACTAAATAATGCACCCTGCAATCAACTTGGTAAAATTGCAGACCCCGTATCTATACATAACTACTACGTCTGTTTCAAAAACAAAGCTGGCAAACTGGTATTACACAAAATGACTTGCCAAAATAATTTACAGTTTTGTGAGGCGATAAATGTATGCACACTTCCAAAGCGTTGCAATGACCACCAGTGATGCACTAATGATGCACTAAACTTTTTGAATACCTCTGTTATGATTTATTAAAGTAAATAATAGATTACTTGTATATAGGTAATATATGGTGTCGTTTCATACATATGTATATTATTCTATTTACATACAATCAACGGTACAGCAAAATCCCACCTCTCTACAACACGACTGGTCTGAAACTTAAAGAAACCACAGCTAAGCATTAAAAAATTGTTGCCTTACCTAATGTTAAAAGTTAAACCAAGTGGCGGTTTTTTTGGCTGTCTTGTCTGTTTTGTTTTTAACTGACCGAACTGCCCAAACCGTTAGTATGTTTTACATTTTTAGATTAGTGTAGTCGTTTTAGCCGCCATCTCAAAAAAATCAATTCTATTCAGTGTAAATTTATACAATCTCAAATTTAATTGTATTTATACCCCCCTTACGGGATCACATCACTGGTCAAATCTCTAAACACAGTTTTACCATTACGGTAATGTTTCAGTTTTTTATTGGCAGTATTTTTATGATTTACGATTTTAAGAATTCAAATGTTTATTTTCTACTGAAGATTGAGAACTTAGATAGAGAATGAGCGCCATCTTTATTCTGTTTTTGAAACTTCTACATAACAAAGTTATATGAAACTAGAGATTCAAATAATTAATAAAAGTAAATTTATTAATAATTCAACAGTAGATATTATATTATTTTAATATAAATTATAATAGTTTTTATTTATTTATTTATGTGTAATAATTTATATCCAATTTATTTAAATAGCATTTACTTAAGAACGATGTATTTTTCACAAATATATTTGACTTATGTAATTTTGTATTTATTAATTTCTTAAGTATAGGTTATTATTTATTTTTTAGTAAATTGTACGACTGCAACCATAGACAATACAATTGCAATCTTTAATAATGTATTGAACAGTCCTGACTAGTCTTTATTGAACACCAAACAATTAGAACTGATTATTTGGAAGTTTGAAGTAAAGATAAAGGTTTGAATCTGAAATAACATCATCGGCACCAATTGACACATAAGTGCTAGGTAATTCACATGAAAACCACCAGCAGCGCTTCTAATACAATGGGCTTGTGGGTTACTAGAACCTCAAAACTTCTAATAAAGTGGGTTACTAGAACCTCAAATGTTCAATTCTTTTTTAATAACTCCTTATATGTTAAGAGATATTAACAATTAAAAAAGTCATTTTGTCTCTTAAAGTGATTCAACGTTGTACACATTCCAAGTGCATGTGACATCACAATCCTTGTGTAAGGTTACTAACCTTACAGCTCATAAATCTCTGCTATATGTATTTATATATCAAATATTATTTACAGCTATTTCAAGGAATAATAAAATTTAAATATTATATCTGCTTAAATAAAATAAAAACTTATTATTCTTTGACTTGACTTGATTATTTGACTACCAACAGCTACAAAACATTATCACAGCACTGACCTACTCAACAAATAACTGACGTTAAAATGCATTTCACGTCATACAAATATGGTCGACCATTTCTAGCGCTAAAACTACAATTCAAACTTTTAATTGCTATATCTCCGTCAATATTTAGATATTTAATATTTTTTATTTATGAATAAAAGAGTTAAATGTTTTCTAAATAGAATAGAATATTATTGCTACTGTAACGAAGATCGTTGAGGCAAGGATGTTTTAATGTTTATTTGCGGTTCAAATCTATAACCATTACCATCTTATGAATAGTGATAATTACCGTAATTACTTGCTAGTTAGCGGATTTTTTAACTTGATCTAAAATAGTAATATTTATCACTTCAGAAAAATTCAAATCATATTTTCGGGCTTAGTTTATTCTTTTGAAATAAACATTTTAGTCCTATAAGAAAAACAAAATATTTTTATTATTACAATTATCCTAATTTCACCGAAAAGGAATAATCTCAAGGAAAAATCTTATTTTAACAACAGTGTAACTTTCATGCAAAAAAGGAGGAAAAATCTTTTTGACTATTTTATAGTTTCTGTTTTTCTTATACATTTCAAGTCATGATAATCGTTACTAACTAAACTTAGTTTAAAAAATAAAAAATTAAGATACATTTATTATACATACGTTTATTTACCATCTTAAGTTTTACAACATATAACATAATATGTTTGATAATACATAAAAAATAATTCCAATATTTGGAATAAATTTCAAATATATACTTTAATTCTACAGAAATTGTAATATTTAGTTAATTAAAACAGCAAATTTATAGCATTAAATTAGCGGATGTTGCTTAAGTATTGTGTTTCATACCGACTGATGCCAAAAATGTGCAATAAATAAAAATTAATAATGCACGGAAATTTTACAAGTGCCACTTTGTTTACATTGGAGCTAGAATTTGTGTTGTATTCTAGGAAATCAAATCAAATATAATTTGGTTGTAATATCTTTTAAAATTTTATTAAGTTACAAAATCAATATAAAAGCATGAATGGCTTATTAAAGCTTTGCATGGTCCTTTTTTATAGCATTTCATTTTACAAAGATATTACTAAATTCTTTAAAAGTAGTTTTCAAGTTTTGAAGGTCCTATTATTATTGTAATATAAATTCCAATAAGAAATCGGACAATAAATCCTGAATAGCAATTTTGAAACAAAAATATATTCAAACATACACAAGTACACGTATACACGTATATTATACGTTTACTCTGCACACATATATGTTTGTTAAGTAAGGTATGTAAGTTTCCATAACATGGCACGTTGCAGAGATCATCCTGCTTAAATAATATATATTAATTTATAATTTCTGTAATTTGAAAAAATACAGATATGTGTTATTTATTGTTTATGTTTTATAATTACAATATAATATAGAAATGACAATTGACAATATGGAACACAGCAAATATTCTGTTTAAGTCTTCATAAAAACTAAGTATCTGGACAAAACAAATTAAAATTACTTATTTGATAATACACCATACACTATTCTTTTTATATAATATATGCATATATATTATATGCATATTATATCTATGCATAATTATATATTATATATAAAATATCCCGCTAAACACAAAATGGGTATATCAACTAAAATATTAGTAACATTTTTTCAAAATGTTAATAAACGAAGTAACTCAACATTATTTTTTCATAACATTTTTTACGCAAAAGGTATTTTTTCAATGTTCTATAAACCTTAAATGCATGCAACTGTGTTTAACAGGATATATTTATTTATTTGTTGTGCTGTCTAGTGAGCTATGTATATTTTTTATATGAAAGTTGAGAGGAACTTTCAGTAGGTATTACATTTTCAATCTTCAATTAATTTTTTGCGATTAAAAAATTGAATTATTTGCAATTAGTTATTTAGTTATTGTAAATAAGTTTTCTATTACATATATTTTATAGTATTACATAATTATGTAACAATTGTAAACATGTATTTTTAACATTCATTTAAACATTTAGAAAACACTTTATTCAATATTGATCTGAGATTAATATTTTTCATAAATATCCTTTTCTTATTTATATTCTACAATGATTTCAAACAGTAAAAACATAAAAGCTGTGATACCTGAAAATTAATTATATTAAGAATTTACGAATAGTAAATGTATATCTAGTTTTAATTATCTATAAAAAAACCAGTCAAATATTAGAACGGTTAATGATCTCATTTACGAGCAGAACAACTTATATTATTATAAAATACCAAACCGCGGCGGTTTGACCTGGCAAACAGTTAATAGCAGATTGGTTTTCACGCAGTAACACTATAATAATAAAATGTTAAACAAACTTAAAAATTATGTATCAGTTTTAAATATTTTCATATTCTAGATCAGGGTTGGACAGCCTTTTATAAGCTAACGGGCCTGGATATACTTTTACCATATAAATCTTAATCTTTAAGTTGATAAATAAGAAAAAAAACTCCAAAGTAAACCGCAATCGACGTTTACTCCTGCTCTAGATAAAAGTACTGTTTACCATTTCTTATATTTCATATAAAAATTACTTAGTCCATAAGACGGTATAACGACTATAAATATATATACACGCCACATTTGACAGAATATAATTAAATTCGTTGCCGGCAAATGTTCTATTTAAAGAGTTGAGACCATGATACACCGTTGTTTATTATTTCTACCGAATTGTGAAATAAAGTGGCCAAAAGTTAGTTTTATCAATATTTTGTCTCTTCCTAAATGAATAAATGTTAATACAGGATGCTTACGGTACTCTACTTATCATTTTAAGCAGCATTATCGTAAACACCCCGTATGTAGATGTGTTTATTTCAAATCTTTACAAAATACAACAATGTATTTATATATATATATCAGAGTATAAATTTGCTTGTATAACGAATTCATGAACAAACCGATTGCATCATGTCTTGTAGCACCGCTACTATCTCATTGTACTTTCTGTTTCCTAATATAATTAGGTAGTTGCCATTTGTAATACTACCTGTCGACACAAGCATATGCCGACAACGATATCAGATTTATATATATATATATATATATATATATATATATATATATATATATATATATATATATATATATATATAAATTATAAGACATACATATAACTGAAAAATATAATAAAAGTTATATATACATATATCGAGTTTGGTTTAAGATCGCCAATGTTAAAATTGTTAACCATTTTTATGTAATAATCAGGAATATTTTTTTAGATTTTTCGCTAAATCTTCAATTATTTTATACACATTAAAAAAATCTGTTTATTCTAAACAAATGAGATTTTAGCTGAAGATCTGATCAACTTTACTTACACTTTTCAAAAATCGTTCTGCTTTCGCGAAGAAAACAACATTTTCACACATATTAGAACATTTTAAAATACTAATTAGAAAGACGTGTAATTTGCGTTGTTGAAAATATGGCATAAATGTTTAAGTTGTATGCCTGTGTTATAGAAGTACATACATATATGTACCTCACTTTTTTAATATGTAAATTTGTTAATAAAATTGAATAGATGAAAAACAACAACTAGAATTTAAACGAGAAAGCTATATAATTCTCATTTATGTGGTGATATGCATATACTTATTAAAACAATATATGTATATGTTGTGTCTTTCTGTTTATTAAATATGAACTACTATATCTATATATGTATATATGTACACATATATATATATATATATATATATATATATATATATATATATATATATATATATATACCTATATATATACCTATATATATACCTATATATATACCTATATATATACCTATATATATATATATACCTATATATATATACCTATATATATACCTATATATACTTATATATATATACTTATATATATATACATATATATACCTATATATACTTATATATATATACATATATATACCTATATATACTTATATATATATAGGTATATATATATATATATATATATACATATATATATATATACATATATATATATATATATATACATATATATACCTATATATACTTATATATATATATATATATATATATATATATATATTATTATATATATATATACGTAATTTTATGCTATAATTATAATATATATTTCTTCTTTTGTAAAATTGTTTTAATTTAAATTTATATATGGTTTATTTAATTTAACGCTGATATCTTTCAGATACCATCAGTTAAATTTGAAAAGGGTATATTTCTAAAATCATAAATGCAATTATAAATTATAGTAAAATAAAAAACCTACAACTAAACTTACATTTAAATTTATACTAATAATTATACACACACATATATGTATATGAATATGTATATGTGTGTATATATATATCTATATATATATATACGTATAAATATATATAATGTATGTATACATATATATATATACAATGCAGTGTGTTTCATAATGGATTTTTAAATTCTCATTCTTGGCAGTCCAAATTCAAACTCCTATAATACTTTTATATTCATTAATAGTATGATACATACATATATTATTAGGTTGACAGGAAAACAATTTCAGTTTATAAAAATGTTATGTTTGTTTTGAAGTACTTTTGTTACGATATTTTCCATTTGTACTTTCTAGTAACAGAAGTCTTTTAGCTTACCTTAGAAACAAGTTGGAAAGTCATTTATGAAAATTGTGCATCATTTTTTTGCAGTTGTTAGTTTAGAATCAATTATCAAACATAAAGTGCTAAACAAATTTTCGACATATTTTACTTTTTTATTTAAATAAAAGTAAGAAAAGCTCACAATGAGATATATGAGATTTATGGGGACAGAGCGCACGTGTCAGAATTCCAAAGGTGGCTGTTCCACTGTTCCAGATGACCTACTGAAGTTAATGTTGTTGAAATAAAAGTTATATTGAATTGAATCATCTTATGATTGTGCGACAGATTAGAGGTAAGAGAGGAGTCACACACAACAATTTCAAAATAATTAAAATATCTTGGAAGCGCATGAATTAAATATGATTCACTTATATGTGATTCAAAGTATCTAGGAATGACATTAGATGCCAATCTTCGTTGGAAAGCACACGTAAAGAAAAAGAGAGATGAACTGGGAATAAGATAAGAAAATGTACTGGATAATGGGACGCAAATCCACATTATCCATACATAAAAATCTGATGCTGTATAAGGAAATATTAAAACCAGTTTGGACATATGGCATCCAGCTATGGGGCTGTACTAAAAATGACATCATATGCATTCAGACTTTTCAAAATAAAGTTCTCAGGAACATTGCCACCATGCCATGTCCGTAATAGCGATATACATAGGGATCTCAAAGTAATGAAAGTAGGTGAAGAAATTACGAAAATAGAAAGAAAGCACGAGCAACGTCTTCAACAACATATCAATGTGGAAGCGCTTCACCTGCTGCACACGAATGGACTGACAAGAAGATTGAAGAGAACTAAGCCATTTGAGCTAGTGTGGTGACTGACATAAAAAAAGAAAGAATATTAACAATGGTTAATACTCTGACTACAAAAAATATGACCATTATTTAATTAATTAGAAAATATGTTTTTAGATAGTTTGTATAAATTAGTTATAACAATAATAATAGGTAAAATAGAAAAAGACAAGGAATCAATATTTGTCACACGCATCTCAAACGCAATGAAATCATTCCTTTTTGGAGACGAATCAAGAACAATACGAAGGCTCGTCTTTGGTAACTCGGAGAAAATTGTATAGAGTTTCGTTGGGAAATGATGTCGCATTTCCTACAGCTCTTCACCATTAGATTGACATATATTTCGATCATTGCACTCTTTGAATTGTAAGAATTTTGCTAATCATGATGAAAATTCACTTAATATAAATTTGTAGTGATGACCCTAAACTCTAAGAGCAAGGAATTATGAAGTTATCAAAAAAAGGACAAAAGAGTATCAAACAAAATGAAAAATATATATTTGATTAAAGTTCATTCTTTGAACAAAAAAATTAGTTTCAGTTCACACTACAAAACCGAAATTAAAACAGAGAAGTAGGAAAATTATAAATATTATGTATTACGAAATGTTTGTAAATGTAGATATTGATTTAGGTGATAATAACTATCAAAAGTTGATGCACTTAAAATAAATTTAAAAAAAACCGAAATTATTTTTCTACCAATATTTATATATATATATATATATATAGATAACACATACTACAAATATGAAATTAATACGCTCTCAAATATGTCTCACAGTCTGTAACCGAACTGTGGAGCATGTTGTTTAGAATTTCTAATTTTCGCGACTAGGCCAAACAGAATCACATACCTTCCCTTCAGTTACAGTGGGTACAGATTACGTGAGTGTAATGGAAAGCGATATCAAAAAGTTAACCCTGGAACAGTTGTGTTTAATAATCCATGAGCTTTATACGACAGTAACACACAATACAGTACAAATAGAATTAAACTACATAAAACAATTTTCGCTAATATCATTAATATTCTGATAACTGAGGTTACGAAATCATTTCCGTTTTCTCACGATATTCTTAATTATTATATTAAAAATGATGTTATAAGGAAAACTGTCAATACAAGGACAAAAATTCTTGTACCTGGTAACTTTGTCCTATTTGATTTCATTTTTATTTTTTACACAAGGTCAATTTCCATGCGGAAAAATATATATCATTAAGTATATACATATTTTAATGAATTATTTTAATTCGATAAAATTTGATAAGTTTCAATTTTATGGATTATGCTCCCGATTCGTTTAAGCAAGCATCATACCCTAAATGAAGCGAGCTTAAATAACGTGTCGTTCCAGGGGTAAAGCAGAACTAAAATATATATTTCATTCAGAAATACAGAATTTCCATAGTGATGTTAAATATGTTTCTAAGTTTCATCTTTGATTATTGCATTAGCTATTTTGCTAACGGCAAAATACAAAACGTATATTAAGATAAAATAATTAAATTTTCCATCTTACAATTTGATATTTGTGTAGAGCATCCAATTTACACGTTTCTTTGCGCAGCGTCTTATATGCGACCACCTCTTTTAGGGCCACGAGATGTACTTGGTGTAGGGTTAACCAGAGTCGAAGAACCTCGAATATTTCTGCTGGTAGAGGGTACTGGAGATGATTTTGCTGGTTCTGAAAAATTAAGAAAATTCAAAACTGCACATTACTAATATAACAAAATAATAATTTTATTGTAAACTTACGTCGTTGTTTAATGTTTCGTTTTTTAGGTTCCTTCTTTTTTTCTTCTACAATTTTTGCTTTTTTATTTACAGATGCTGATGGTGAATCTGCTTCTAAAGGCTGTGAACGTCTCTTAGCACGTTCAGCACGAGTTCCGGATGATCCGGATGCAGAAGTTGAAGCAACCACGCGTGGAAGATTGATCTCCTAAAGATAAGCAAATAGTAAATATATACAGTAAATAAAATTAATGACGAATATATATTAAATTTAAATGAAAACACTTAATATAAAAATAGAAATCTAAATAAATGTTTTTAAGAAACAACCAATTATTGAATACACCACCGAAATAAATGTTCCTAACAGTCATCTAACTTGCTTCTCCTCCACTAATCAATAAACTGCAAAAATATTTATTAGTACTTGGTTTCTTGGTACTAGTACTTTGGTTTCATCAAACCATTTCTGAGGACAAAAGTAAAATTGTTATTACTATCTTACAGTACTCAAATATTTGTTCTATCATTTACACTAAAGGTAAGAAGGAATGCCTGGAAGGAAGTGAGATTTCTTCCGAATAGTTTTCAGTGAATTTGAAATTGTCTTTGATTCTCTTTTAAGTGGTTGGAATGAAATGTGGCATCCCTTGCATAAATACACATTAAAAAGTCAATAATTGCATACCTTGTGATCAAATAATACAAAGACTCCTATACTTAATAATACGTAGTCCTTACATAACTTGACTATCATATATATGTCAAACGACTTTCTGAGGTAAATTAATTTAACAATTAAGTTTAAATCTGCACATATTTTAAATACTTGATCTATCTGAATCTTGTTAAAAAAAAGATGTTAAGTCCATTGTGTCATATCTGAATAACGGTGAATCCTATTTGAAAATGAAACAACGTATTAAAAGTTAAGGCTTTCAAATAATTATAATCCCCTCCAATTATCAGGTTCATCTTCTGTAAGTTGTTGAATTGATCATTTAAAAACATAATGCATTAAATCATGTATACAATTTAAAAATGTTAATATGTAATCTAAATCTTGCCTTTTTGTCACTTTTAGGTGCTGGCTTTGCCACAGCTGCCTTTCCACGAGGAGTACGCTTCGGCGTATATGGAGCTTTTTTTGGTGTTTTTTTCGGTGTATGTGAATAGTCAGATCCAGAATCATCCTCATCGTAACTATCATTTTCGTCATCATTTGAATCTTCTGATTCATATTTGCTAGTGCGAGTCTTTGATTTGGTAGTGGTTCGTTTCTTTCTAGTTACTTTTTTATCCAGCTGAGACTCATCTTTGTAGAGAGATAAATCAACTAAAAGAAAATATATTTTCAAATAACTATTTTCAAACATCAATTTCAATTTAAAAGAAATTAGAACTCACGTCCATCGGGATGCTCCTCTGTAACACATGGCTTAATAGCGACTCCCTGTTCAACATCTAAAGCACGTTGCAGAATGCTCTTTGTCCGGTCCAGTTCTGCTTCAGGCAGTCTGTACAAACCTTTGTCAACTCGTTCCATATTTAAATTGGTCAGTATACAGTCAAACTCTATAACAAATTCGTTATGCATCAGCTAATATAATAATATACTAGAAGGAACATACTTCTTAATAGTTTCAATTTGTTCACATCTACTACTATCTTCTTTAGTTGATTATTAGTAAGTAAGGTTATGAACCGTACGAAGAATTTTACATATACCAACTACAGTTACATTTAATTAACATAAAAAAGTTACATTTTATATTAAAAAAATAAGCTTATAGCAGTAAAGATAGTACATAATTGTTCGTTATTAAAAATCAAAATCAAAAACATATCATTAAAAAAATTAGTAAACCTGTAAAGTCATAGAAGTCTGGGGAATACACATCACTGGTATCAGAATTATCCTGGGATAACCATCGAATTCGTATCCTTGTAGACGTCTTATAGACATTGCGCACAGCTTGACAAATAAAAAAGCCACCCTCAGTATTTCTAACAGCCAAGAATTCATTCCTGCAAAGAAAATACAAGTATATTTATGCTTTATTAAGGTGTCAACTACTTAAATGTTACATTAATGCTTCGAAAAAAATTAACATAATGAAAGCATTGGTTTTGAATCAATTGTATATATATAGGTGAACTGATTGAAACTAATTGGCAAATACATAACTTTTTTAATTTAAAATTATAAAACAAGTGGAGAATTCAATTTACTTGTAACAATTTTTTATTATAAATTTCATTTGTACAAATAGAGGTTAAATTTTTTTTTGTGAAATGAAAAGTTGCAACGAACCACCTGTGGGACATTTATCTTTTCATTGCCAATTTTTTGAAAAAACACAATCCAATACAAGTTTGCAAAAATTTTTCGGCATTAAGAATGTGGTACAAATTATATAAATATTAGGGACCTATATTTCTGTATTATAATTTACACACAATTATTTACAGGGCTATTGTGCCAATTATGATGAATTTATACATAAGCATTTCTTATTTAATAACTTTTTATCGTCATCATATGATTAGAATATACCTATGCCTCGTTTAGAGCATAGATACGTTTCGGAAAAGTTGGCTATAAAGCGAAAAGCCGTATGACGAATCAATTATTTTTATTTATACTACAATACCACCAGTACAGTATTGCCACCAGTTTAGCCTCAATAAATAGAAGCTGAAGTGCACAGACTGTACAATGGACGTATAACGAAACATTGCCATAATTAATACAGGCCGGTATAGTGAAATGTCGTATAAAGAGCGGCCGTCTAGCGAGGTATAGGTATTAAGATATATTAAGGTATAAGGTATAGATAGGCTGTGTATTATGAAACTAAATGAAAACACAATACTTTACGTGTCCACCACAGTAACACGAGTATTCGATAATCGAGGGATGTTCCTGATCTTCTTTCTACAATTACAAACCCAGCTGCAAAAAGCTATGTAGATATAAATAAATGCTATATGTCTTAAGCAAAACAAATTTTCTAAAAACTGTGAACATAATTATAATTTGCAGAAAATAAATCTTTAAAATTAATTACGATTTATTAAAAGAAATACTGTTTCGTAATTTATAATGTCTTAATCTTATACATATTCAAGTGAACATCTAATTGTGTTAGCGTAATCCTACATTCAGAATGGCACGGTCAGGTCAAATGGTCATTTAACATCGCTCAGAGTGCGATAAAAAGTAGTCTGGTCCTGGACCAATCAGTCTGCCGATTCCTTCAGTACAAAAGATGGTAAGAGAGCGTCTCTACTACGTTGAGTGCACATACACTATCCAGATTACGAAAACATTCCGTTTCATTCCCATAGGTCACGATAGAGTCATTATATATTAATTTGAACAAATATTAATTTGTCTTATTTATTTTCTTGTCTCCCTATTATTCTATGTTGAATTTGCTTTTATTTGCGGTTTGGTTGCCGTGCAGTTCGGACTCAACTATTTATTAAAAAAGTGTTTAATGATTGCAAAAATTTTTGAAAACGAATCGAAAATGAGGACTTAAAAAATAAATTAAAAGTAAATCAATGACGACAAACATCAATTAACAATTTTATTTCAAATACCTCAACCTAATATTTTTATATAATATATATTATAATACAAATTTCTGTTTAAAGATACCCTAGCCAAGAATTAATATCTGTTAAAATATGTATATACAATTTACAATAACTCATGAATTGATTATATAGAGAGTGGTAACTATACAACAATCAACACAAAGATCTTCTGCGCAAATAGTTTGAGAATCGTTAGTATACTCATACAATACATAATGCATAGCATGCAATTCAATACTAACAATAACTTAGCATTGTTATACCTTAAAGTTAAAAATACAAGTATTTGGTTTCAATTTTAATCTTTAAACTTGTGATATCCATAGCTATAACGTTTGTAATTGAGTATAATAAGTGAATCATTTTATAATACACTGATAAAATATTTAAAATAATAAAACTCAAAATATTATTAATGGAAATAATAGTTCGAAATATGCTAATAAAATGCAAATGTTATGTAAACAACAAAAGAATAAAATCGTAATAGAAACCTTTACACACGGCACAACTACGAATGCTGAAGGCTTGTTTACGAACCCAATACCAAGCAATATAATATTTTCAAAACAAATACCAATTGCGCTTTATATTGTACAGTCAAGTTAATAATTACTTAATAATAAGTAAAAAAAAAAAAAAAATACTATTAAAAGAAACATATTTGCTCACTTATAAAATGCAATTAGCTTGTCATCCTGAGGCTTCACAGCACGCGCTTGGCTTGCAGACATCTTTGTAAGGAGTGCGAGTTCCGGTATGGGGCTCTGATACATTTGTGTAGTAGTACGAACTCGTTTGCTTTTGCGTTTATCGTCTCCGACTCCAGATCCAGCGCCGACTCCATTCTCTGCTTCACGATTTCTATCAGATCGGTAATCTGCTACTCTTCTGCGGTTAATACCTCGAGGTTTATTTACAGTCGCTAATCTCATGGTGCTCATTACTTTTGCCGGAAGAACAGCACGAGTAGGACTCGAAGGACCCGTTGTGGAAGTAGCAATAGCTGAAACAGGCCTTGAAGGCGTGCTGATGGCAGCTACTGCGGAAGGGGTTTCAGTAGTGGTGGATGTTACTGAATCCGAAGGTACATTCTTTACAGTACGTTCTTCTGTATTCTCTTCAGTAGCATCATCTGCTTTCGGGGGCGAATCATTTTTATTTGGCGTAGTAGAAATGTTCGGGCTAGTGACAGTCAACGCTGACTTATCATCTGATTGTGTTACACCCTGTTTCTCGTTAGCTGTAACTAAATCATCAGTAGATGTAATCGGAACTGGCTCTATCTGATACGGTGCATTATCTAACACCTCTGGCAGATCCTTAACTTGAGTTACGGGATCTAAAGGTTCTGGGGGCTGAATATTGTCAAAATGCGCTGTGGTTATAGATGGATTTATATTGGCAACAGTCAATGCTACCGGATCATGTTCTTGCAGCACAATATCAGACACAGGTAGAGATCCAGATACTGCATTCACAGAACAAATATTTTCAGACTGATTGAGAATTTGCATTGTGCCATTAGACTGTGTTATGGTTGATTCTTCAGACACTTTTTCCGTTGTTTTGTTTAAAACGAGTGAGTCTGAAATTGGCATTGCAATAGAATCAACATTTGTAACATTTGGCATATTTTGTAAGTGTGGTGTAACTGGAATTTGTCCTGTGCTATGTAAACCAGAAGCTGGAAAATTGTTGCTAGCGACATTCACATTTTGATTAACATTGGATTGAAAACTATCCATTATTGTAAAATTCTGTTCTACAACGTCTGAAATATTTGCTACGTTGGTGAGATTTTCGCCTATTGAAATATTGGTAATTTGTTCAATATTCAACTGTTCGTGCAACATTTGTTGTGGTATATTAGTAGTTGAAATTTTATTTAAATGCATCGAATTGCCCATATTCGTAGGAACGTGTGTTACAGTAGGATTTCCTACAGTAGTTTGAGTTGTATGCATTACAGTTTGAGATGCGAATGTCACATGTTGCTGCATTGCCATACTTTGTGCTGCCACTGGAGATTTATTTGGACTACCCCCAGCACTTACCGTCGTAACAGCGCCTGGGTTAAGAACTGAACTCATTTTTCTATTTACCTATTACTTTTTACCTGTAAATAAAACGAGAAATGATCTCATAAATATGACAAGAGACATCACACAAATACTAAATTATACACAAAACTTATAAATACTTAGAAGAATAACAAATAATTTTCAATGACAGAAATTTTCAAAAACCAAAAACATATTGAGAAACACAGAAAACTTTGTAAAATCTTTGAAATTAATCTGTCAACAGTTTTATGTGTCACAGACAAAAACAAAAAATATATTTATAAGTTAATTCATAAAATAAATTAATTACAAAAATGCATATTAGCATTGCATTAACTATTTAAAATAATGTATGTAATAATGTAGCAAGCCTACCATGATCTGATGAAGAATGTTGTAGCACAAGTCTATTATATTTCATAGTTCAAATATATTTAGTATGGATCTTAATCATGCAGTATATTTTGTATGAAAGTAGGCTGTAATATATTATCAACATATTATCACTTTTGTAGCCGTTCTTTGGCAGACAGGCAAGAACAATATGCGTTTCAGTAAAATGCAACATCCAAAATAAACATACACGAAAACACACAATGTACAATAAACGACAACAATTGTAATACCTTGGTTGTTAAGTATAAAAAGTGTAGTTAGGACACATAATGTATTAAATTTAACAAATAAAATATATATGATTACACTCAGTAACTGTCGACACTCGACAAGACACAAACACACAATAGCAAGTCGCCCGAGTTTTAGATGGCGTCTAGTAGTTGCGCATGTCAGGACCACTGAACTATAAATCGACGACCCGCCATAACTTATATAATTTCTATTTTATCAAATAATCTGTTTCTAACTAAGTTGCTTATATAGTCTTTAAACAAATACAATAATACTAAATGATCGCAATTTCATGAAATACCTAATTTGCAATACCTTTATCCAAAAAAAAGAAAGTCTTTCCTTTATTTTTTTATTTATTTGTTAATAAGATTATAATTATAAGATTTATAAGATTTAATGAAAGTTGTAATTATTTTGCTACATATTTATATAGCATTTTTTAAATATATATTACACATATGTAGCGATTTATTTAATTTTTTCTAATAGGAATAAAAACTTAAAATACGCCAAAAAGCGAACCCAAAACGCATTGCTTCTTACTTTTTTACTTTTAATTTTTCATGCATTCTGTGTCAGTAATATACTTCATTTAATATTAATAATAGTTAATTAATAAGAATTGTTATACTTAATATAATAATTTTTATTTCTTTATATTTCAGAAGCTGAAATTTCCATTTACGGTCAAAAGATAAAATTAAAACTAAAACTCAGTAGGTGGAAATGATACTTAATAAATAGAATATATTTATTTTAAACATTAGTAAAATAGTAGGTAGTTGTTTTAATAGTACGTAATAGAAACTCTATTGAGAAATTGTAGTAATACACCGGTGAAGATTCATATTGAAAAATTATTTAATAATAATAAAGGAGAAGATTTTTAATATATATATTATTATAGATATATAATATATATAATAATATATAGATTATTATATATACTGGATATAGTGGAATTGGTGATTTATCCACCTCTTGAGAGAAACCTATACAAGGTTACCAATATCATATTTTATTTCACTTAAAAGAAGTTCCTACGAACTAGAATATACTTCTGTTGTAGTTCAAACTCGTAAAACTGTAGATTTATAGTGAAATAAAAAAGAATCCCCCATGGCTTCATATAAAAGTTAAGTTGTCAAGAGAAAGAGGTCTTTCAAACATAACATGTGGTTAGACGATATTTTTAAACATTCGTGATTTTATCATTTCCTTTTTAATTTTAACTCAAAGTTTAGACGAATGTTCGGGTGATGAATGTTTGCCATACTTTAAAAACATGTATAAATGGTTAGATTGGCGAAGGATCGCGCACGCCCATTCGGCAAACACGAATAATTGAACACGCATGTGTGTTCACAGCATATGATCTGTGTATATTATCTCTGGATCTATGATATTCAACAAAACCATAGACAAGATTGATATACTTGTTACTTTCGTTACTTTATTATTCAAAATCAAAATCGATTGCTCCTTTTTGTTTAATGTTCTTTAATGCTGATGCCAGACAGCCAGATCAGTAGCAATCAGTACAATATAAAAAAAATATTCCATTTTAAATAAATATTGATTTATCAAACAAAACTCTAATATTATAATAATACATTTTAAATATTTGTAATGCAAGCTAAATAAACCAAATTTATAAACACATATATACCTCTAGGATATATTAAATTTAATGTCTATTATATTATACCATAATGAAATCTTTAAAAAAATTATATTTTTTTTAACTTAACTTCGACTTTTTCACAATTTTTTTTACTTTTACATTTGAAAATGTTTTGTGATGTTTTGATTGATACAAAACACATACGCCGCCATTTTATTAAAACTCAAGACGAAACAAACCTCAACGTTGGCAAGTGAAATAATCAAATAATTATCTTTGCTCTGAGTGTGACAATATCGGCAAAGAAAACAACCGAAATATAATGACATAAGATGAATAAAATATGTTTGTATACTTCCAAATAACTGTGGCTGTCATTCTGAATGTTTTTAACAAATTTGGACGTATGGGATAATATAAAAGGAACTGTCACTTTACTGTCAATAAATAAATATTTAAAAAGTGTTAAAGAAAATAGTGAAATGTATCCCAAATCGATGTACACATATGTGTTATGATTTTCACAGGCAGTGAAATGCATTGTCCATTAATGTAAGTAATTAATGACTGTCAAAGTATTATAAGCAGATTTAGTTGTACAGTTTTAAACGATTTGGTTTAGACTCTGCCAACATTTAATCTTGACACGCCAATCTCATGTAGACTTTTATTATGCTTTAATATTTTTGGTTTCATTTTTCTTTTTGCGTGTAGAGAGCCGAATGAAGCAGAAGGAGTCATCCCCAAGGTCTCCAAGCGGGAAATAAGCTCTACAAGGTACTGTTATATTATTTAATAGGTTTTAGATTGGCAGATGTCTGGAAGTATCATTTGCTGATACCTATCGGTTCGATGATGCTGTATAGATTATTTAAATGGTTTGTCAGGTACTTTACTTAAAAAATCAGTGATGTGAGTTCCACAACCTATAGAACATGTGACGCAGATGCTTGGTAATCGACTTAGTAATATCACCATAATTCGTCCTAAAAGTTTGGAACCCATTCCATTTACATTTATGTAGTTATGCAATCAAGATTCTCTTTGTATTTTATACTTTCTTTGCAAAAAGTTGATATGCAATACAAGAATAATGTCTTGCTAGCTTTCTGTTTAGGGAAAAATCTTAATGTTTTAGTTATTTTTGTCTGAAAACATTTAGTGTGTTTTTATCATCTATTTAGGTCAAGGAAAAGGTGCTGGATAGTCTTATCTATGGGTCTCCCCGTTTTTGTTTCCTTTTATGATTGGCATAATAACAACCTTTTTGAAAATACTTTATATATACAATATATTATATATATCTGGATATAGGAATCCGTATGATAGTAAACTTTTTTTTGCGGAAATGGAATTACGTGTTTGGAAGTATATTCGAAACTTATAAATTGTCATATTTGAACTTGCTGTAATAAATTAATATTCTATGTTTATTAATAGTTTGCCTATATACTTTGGTACACCTGACTCATTTTGAAGCATTCTTTAATGGGCTTGTGTCCTATGTCTTAATTTCTATAAAAGTTTACTATATATTGATAAAGTGGGTTACTAGAACCTCAAATGTTTAATTATTTTTTAATAACTCCTTATATATATAAGGACATATGTTAAGGACTTAACTTAAGAGATATTAACAATTAAAAAAGTCATTTTGTCTCTTTAATTATTAAAGGGATTCAACGTTGTACACATTCCAGGTGCATGTGACATCACAATCCTTGTGTAAGGTTACCAACCTTACAGCTCATAAATCTCTGCTATATGTATTTATATATCAAAATATCAAATATCATTTACAGCTATTTCAAGGAACAATCAAATTTCAATATTATGTCTGCCTTAGCAGGGTTAAATAAAATAAAAACTTATTATTCTTTGATTTGACTTGATTATTTGACTACCAACAGCTACAGAACATTACTACAGCACTGACCTATTCAACAAATAACTGACGTTAAAAAGCATTTCACTTCATACAAATATGGTCGACCATTTCTAGCGCTAAAACTACAATTCAAACTTTTAATTGCTATATCTCCGTCAATATTTAGATATTTAATAAAATAGACACGCCAATACACATTTATTAACATCAATTTCAATCAACAATTGAAAAATCGATCACTAAAAAATAAGGACACAAGCCCATTAACATGAGTACAAATGCATATTGTAGTTCCTGTAGTAGTTGGTGTCTTGGATTTAAATCAAAGTACAATATAGCGTACATATTTTAAACAAATGTTAATTAGGTTTTTTTTTATTTTCAGGCGGAAGTCAGTAGAAAATCTAATGTTACAATCACATGATGTGATTGGACATAGTATCAATCAGGCGTTGACAATTTCCAGCGGAGTGACAACCTCTGCAGCAGCTCCATCAAGCCCTCAGATAGAAAGAAGGTATACTTCCATAGTAATATGGATTTTCATGTACGACGTCACAGTCTGGTCTACTTCTAATTCTGTTTTTTTTTAAATACAAACTGTAGCTAGATTTTGGATTTCTTTAGATTTGGATTATTAGATCTCTTTTCTTTAAAATTTCTTTAAGCAGGCGCTTGGCAGAATAATAAATATATGCAATCACCAAGTAGCGATCGTTTTGCAAAAAATCTGATTACTTATAATTTGTATAATATTTTTTACGTAACTTTTACATTATTTGCCGAAATTTAACATAATTCAAATTTAACATTAAAAATCTTTTACTAATATATTACTTTAATATGTAACATTCTATAATCTTCCATAAAAGTTTTATCATTATCCGAAACCATAAATTTATGTCGAAATATAACTGTTGTATTTAACCTTACATCATATTAACCTAAAAAATGTTATGTAACTAGTAAACTTTTTTATGTTAAAACAACCTTAAATATATGTTACTGTATTTAGCAGGATGCGCCTAGTTCTAATTTATTTATATATTTGTATGCAATTTAATCGAGTAATTTAAAAGGCGAACTCCCAGTCCAAGTCTGAGCCCTCATAGCAGCCCCAAGCCTCGTCATAAGCGAGAGCAAAGCCGTACCGAAGTGACTCATCTGTCGGTGCCCCTAAAAGATGGGCAGCCTCAAAGCCAAACTCAAACAAATGCTTCAGAGAAAGGAGATTATACTGAAGTAAGTTGGAACTTATTTTTTATAAAAATGTACTATATATTGATAAAGTTGGTTACCAGAACCTCAAATGTCCAATTATTTTTTAAAAACTCATTATATTTTCGGAGTTATTAACAATTAAAGTCATTTTTTTACTTTAATTATTAAAGCGATCCAATGTTATAGGAAATTTCAATACATGGTACGTCGCATGTAGCATATGCCATCTCTTTTATATACGCATACGAGTGTGTATGTAATACATCGTTTACTATTAACAGCTGAGTTGTGTATCCCATAAAGTATTATATAACAAAGGTTGCTAACAAGAAAAAATAACCTAGATTACTTATTAATACTTACTTCTTGTAAATCAAACGGCAAAACTGAAATTCAAATTTGATGTAGCTATAACTCCGTAAACATTTGGATGTTTAAACAAATAAAAACGCCAATATACATATTATCAAGCAAAGCAATACATATTATCAAGCATAGCAATACATATTATCAAGCAAAGCAATACATATTATCAAGCATATTGACATTATCAAGCAAAGATTTAAAAAACGATCTCTAAAAAATGAGTGAAAAATTCACTTTCTTTTATTTTTTACTTTACGTTTTTTCATCTGCACTAATATTGTCGAATAGGAAGCAAAGTGCATAGCTGTATGAACAAAATGACCAAAAACAGTATACTTTGCATTTCAATTTATTTTTGATAATATAAGATAGTACAGTGCTGGCGAACCTTTTTATGAGTGTGTGCCAAAAATGTACATATAAATAATCTTTTTGAAATTTCTGGCGTGTCACACACTTATCTTAAATTAACTTTTTTAAGGTTAAATTCGCGAAATCATAATTGACTTCAACCCGTGTCAGCAAAATTTATTGGCACGTGCCATAGGTTCGGCACCCCTGACATAGTGTATAACATTAGGTTATGATAAATATAATATTATATATCATATATAAAATAAAATAAAATAATTTTTATTTTTCCTTTGTAATTAAAGGATGCTATCAGCCGCTCAAGTGACTCAAGTCAGCTAGCGGACCTTAGCCGGTCAGTTTCACACGATAGTGAACGAGAAAGAGGAGAAAATCACCCACGTACCACTAAGAAAGATTCTAGATCCAGCGATAGATCAAAAAAGAAATCTTCGTGGTATAATGTTCTTTATCCTACGTATAAATCTAGATCGGAGGATTTTAAACGGATATTCAAGGATATACCGGACGACGAAAGATTAGTTGTCGGTATGTTAAAGGTCTTAATCATTGTTTTTAATTTTGGAAATGATTGTAATAAAAAAACATTGGCTAATTGTTGAGATTCATTTATCATTGTATTTAAATAAAATCATGGAATTTTTTGCGCACTACAAATATGCTACAAGCATCTTGTCTTTTTCAGTCTTAGTTAAAATGTTTTTCATGTGTATTTATATATTATGGGCCGGTTACTATACTCATAGTTATTAGGAAAATAACAGTAAATCGTTCGGAGGATTCAGTGCCTGCTACGAGGTCTGCCAAACGATTTACTGTTATTTTTCTTTAACTACCATGTTAATTCTATAATATATATAAAGGCTCTGATATTAGAAATGTGTGAGTTTCTGTAGGTAGGAATATATATTTCAAAATTCAAATTGTTGTAACTGTTATTTAGGTTCTACAAAAATTTAATTTATACGTAATATATGTAAAAAAAATATATGGAATAATTTGAAATTTTTTCTTGTAAGGAAATTATTAAAAAAATTATATCAAAACCAGTAAATAACTTCGAAGGTTATCATTTTACAGATTACATGCTTTTGACCAAACAAGCGAATATCTTATTTAAACGTCCTTTACCTTGCCAAAGATATTATGAAGATACATTTTTGTTTTAGCCAGACCAAAGTGAACATTAGTGATATTACATTAATTTATAAATCATTTATTGAAATTTCGAATTGCGTGATAGTGGATGGAACAAAGGTAAAGGACGAAAACCTTGTGAGTACTCGATTCATATTTTTCAAGTGTTACAAATGGTTGAACGAAATGCATTTACAACCAATTAACTAAATATCGTGCAAGAATTGAGCTGTTTTTCTTTACTAAAATAAAAGGTTTTGAAATTTGAAAAAAAATTATAATTCAGGGAATGCAAAAAATTCAAAGATTTGCTTTTCGTTGATTGGTGCATTTTTTGTGAAAAGTAAACAGATTTTTGTAGAAGTGTGAATATTACATGGAGTTAGTGAATAAATATGGTAAACGTTTCGTAGCACAATCAAGAAATTTCATTTATTGAAAATATTCATAAACATTTTCTGATTGTGGAGCATTGACGTTTTCACTGCATATATATCAAGTTTACAAATGTTATACCCCTTTTTTGTTTAGTGAACTTTTAATGGTAAAACATTTGAAAAGTCGATAGTAGATATATTTCATCTCAACTAGTAAATACAATTTACTGTATGAGAACGTTTAAATTGAAACAAATTGTGCAAAAAATTCTAAATGTATGAGAAATGTAAAAAGTTAAAAATAATAATTGGATTCGAATGTATTAAAAGACTGCTAGATGAAAATCAATATTCAAATATAAAGTAATCACTTTGCTTCTAGATTAATGTTTTATTTCTTACACACTCACAAAATACATTTCCATATGCAGAACACAACGCAGTGTTGCTTACTTTTTTTCATGGAAATACTGTCCAAATTTTCACTAAATATAGCAATGCTTAAGACAACGATTAAATAGTAAATTTGTTTATTACAATAATAATTAATTATTAAATTATTTTTCTTTCTTTTTATAGATTTATAACTCCGCTTGTATTATATTTCAGATTATTCTTGTGCTATGCAAAAAGATATTTTAGTGCATGGGCGATTATATATTTCGCAAAACTATTTATGTTTCTATGCAAATATTTTCCGTTGGGAGACATCTTTATCCATAAAGTGGAATGAAGTAACTGCAATAACTAAAGAGAAAACTGCATTAGTTATACCAAATGCAATATTAGTATGTACAAGAAATGAAAAGCATTTCTTTACAAGTTTTGCTGCTCGAGATAAAGCATTTTTAATGTTATTTCGCGTTTGGCAACATGCGCTTATGGATCAGCCAACTGATATGCAAACTATGTGGCAATGGGTAAGTTTTGGTATACCACAAACAATAATGTTGCCTTTTTTGTATCACATAACTTTTACTAATTCGAAAATTAAAAAAGCTTTGCAATAATATAGATGTTAATTATTAGGTACATACTTGCTATGGAGACGAACTAGGATTAACAAGTGAAGATGAAGATTACATTCCTCCCCACAGCGATGAATATAAATTATCTAGGGCTAGATTATCTGTCGAATCTTTCTCAGAGGTTTAAGTTTTATTTAATTTTACAATTTTTAGGTTGCTGTGATATAGTTTATAGTTAGTATAATTAAAGAATAACATGTTTAAAGGAATGCCTAAGTATAGCTGATTCACCAGTTGATGCAGTGGGTACTGAAGATATTCCAAATGCTGTAAGTAGAAATTATCCAAGCAGTCCGGCTCGTCAACCTTCTCCTACAGAACAGCTTCCTACTGATATGTCTGACACAACAGAATCGGATGCAGATAAAAATCAAACTCCGTAAGTTTTCCGTTAATTTCTTTTTTAATATAATCAAAATAAGTTCGACACCTCTTACAATAATTATTGTAATAAGTCTTCAAAACTTTTTGTAGTTACTTGCCAAAACCGATCATTTGCCCTGCGTCTCATGCTGGAAGACAATTAGTAAGAATTGAACTGCCCATACATATAGATGCGTTGTTTACACTCCTCTTTACTGGATCTCGTTTTCTGGTTGATTTTCATACAGCACGAAATACACAAGATTTTGTTTCTGGTTCCTGGATTCAAGATCCTGTAACTGGTGTTAACAGTAGAACTGTAACATTAACGGTTGCGCTAACACAGCCTGTGGGACCTAGAAGCTCTCACGTTACAGAGAAGCAGGTTATATTTATTTATTATCGTTATATTATCATTATTTGTGAATATCAATGAACCGTTTGGCACGTAAATGTATGTGGTTATTACAGATTATGCTACCTTGTAGTACACCAGGTCATTTATATGCAATTGATATTGACTCAATCAATGCTGGTATTCCATATGCAGAAAGTTTCTATATTGTCATGCACTATTGTCTTACTAGAACTGGAGATCAAAGAACCTGTTTTTCAGCGCATGCTCAAATAAAATATAAAAAATCTGTATGGGGTGTAGTTAAAGGTAATACATATTTAGCACATAAAAAAGTCCAAAAAATTAAATTATACCTCTTACGGCAGTCAGTGTGAATGCAATAACAAAACCGTTTTATGTTTTTGTGATGAGTATTTATAACGTGTATAAAAACACAAATATACTTTATAGGTTTCATTGAGAAGAATACTTGGGCTGGACTTGAAGATTTTTATGATGCGCTTCTTAAAGCTCTTGCAATAGAATGTGAAATATCTGCAGGAGGTCAACGCAAGGTACCTCGACGAAGAAGACGTGGTATGATACATTTTAATTAAAATGAATCTTACGTTGTATACAAGAATATATTTAGACGGCACAGTAACGTGTCACTGTCATCATTGCCCATTGACCTCAAGGCGTTATATGTTTGAAGTTTGGATGTTTATTTTGTTTATATATAATTATTAGACAGTCGTGCAGTTCACATAATTGAGACCTGAAATCCATACACAAAAGCTTTCTAAATAGTATTAGGTCGTTGGTTTTAGGACTAGCATAGGAAAAATCTTAACTTATAAAGATGTTACTTCCTTATATTCATAATCTATACATTTAGATTCATAAATTAGTTAGTAAGGGTTTTTCAATACATTCTCAAAAACAGAAAGTTTTCATGTTAATAATTTGAATTCACCAGCTTTCTATGTTTCAGTACCTGCTCCAACTCATGGCGTCCCTGAAGAATCAATCCGATCCAGAAATACAATATCTGCGCCATATTCTGCTAGAGGCAATGCAGTACTCGGAAGTCAAGGAAACCGTTGCGTATCAAATGATGCTTTAATTTTATGGGGTGTATTTTGTATTTTAATTATACTTGTATTTCTAAATGCAACACTTTATTATAAACTGTGGGCTGTTGAGGAACGAGCTGCTGTAAGCTATGCGGAAATGCACGTCATAAAGTAAGCTATATTATTCATTTAGGTATTTTAATAAATATAAGAAATTTGTTGTTATATTTTTGCCAACAGAAATCCTCCTAAATCACATGATGAGTGGTTAAGAGTTTTACAGCGCCAAGAGTCGCTGCATTCCGTCGAAATGCGAAAGTGGCAAAGGGTTCTTAACTCTGCAATTCAGTTATTACGGAAAGTAAGATATAACGAAATAAATATGTGATCTGACTATGGTATGTGGTACTTCTATGTTTATTTTTTCTAGACGGAACAGTCTTTAAATGAATTGCAATTAACTCTGCAACCATCCGTAGCTATTGGTGAACAGACAGAAGTAACATCAACAACACCAAACATCAAAAATAGTGAATTGTAATTTTTCAAGAATTGCTGGGAAATAGTTAAATTCCATCTTACAAATGTATTAAAATACGGTTTTAGAATATTTAATGATATGTACTTAGTGACAACTAGTCTATTGTTGCAAGCTTTGAAAATATTTAACATTGTAGTTTCAATTAGTTTATTTTCAGAGTCTTATTGTAATGCATAATCTTTTAAAAGTTATTTATTAATAGTTTAATACGTTGTTTATATTTATAATAAATGTTCATCAACTTGTCATAGTGCCGCACAATAACTTTTTTTTTTAAATTATAGTTGAGATTTAGACATATGTATATATGTCACACATATAAACGCAGTTATGTAACATTTATGTGTAACTTACGTCTAGGCATCTTTTACATAAATGTTATGTTTGTACGTACCGGGCGTAAATAAGAAAAACTTTGGATTCATTTTCCTACTAATTTGAGAAGTCTTCAAATTATAGCTTTTAAATATTTTTTTTTAAATACCCGCATTTCAAATAAATATATTTAATAAAACTCTATGAATTATTCTTTTAACATAATAATCCATTTTGAAACTACTCATGTGTGAGTGTTTTTTCATCAAGTGATTTGTAGCATCTTAGTTCTCAACCAGTACGAGACTCTTAGAAAAATTTTCAGAAACATTGGCGAAGGTTTGCACAAATCAACAACTGATTTCAATATGTTTCAGTTTCAAAATGTTATAAAAATAACATATTCATCAAAAATCTGAAACGACTTCAAGTAAAGTAACAACCTGCTTCTCGTAGAGGTATAGAAGAAACAATTTGAAATAAATTCAATTATTTACTTTTTCCTTCAACGAAATAGATGCCTTGTTTCGTGTTTGGATATTGTTTTATATTGACTATTATTTCTATTTCATGTTAAACAACATCTTGCCGAGAGCGTTACGCATAATTCGTGTCCTTACATAATCATAAATTTATTAGACAGCGGTACACAAATGGTAGGCCACGACTTTATAAAAACTGTCAACGAAGTAGGAGGTTGCGTATGATAGATTTAGCATGGAAAATGGGTCGATGTTAAATAAATACTTTATCGTAACATATGTTACTTTGACCTGGTTGTAATTACTATTTATAAATTAATTTCTAGAATGGAGACGCAAAATAATTATTAAGACAATAATTAAAATAAACTACAAAGATTTTCAATTATTTGAAACAAACATTTGCAAATTGATAACAATTTAGTAAATCGATTTATAATATTTTATTTCCGCTGCTACATTTCTTTAAGAATTTTTTCTGATATTATTTATGATTAATTTCACTAAAAATTTTATAACATTAAAATGTTAAACCAAAAATGCGCTATCTATTAAACAGTAGGTAAACCAGTTTAATTCTATTTCGAAAATGCCGCTTGTAATTTCAAATTGTAGCGCCTGTTCCGCTGGTTACTATAGAAACACGTAAATATACTGTTTTTATCAAAAATATTATTCATATTGATTCTGTACATGAAATTATATTGATTTTCAATGCTTATTAGTATTATGTAATACCTATTGAAAGCCCCCTTAAAATAATAACCTTCTACTTGTTACTAAGTTAGCTAATGAATTAGCAAGCCCATATACAAAATAGAGAAAATATTTTATGGATAAAAATATGAATTTTATAAATAACAACTTGGAAATACAACACAAATAAATATTGGCATTTAATAAAAGAGACTGTAACAATTACTATGCGTTTTATTATATTATGTACAACAGTTTAAGCAGGAGTATACCTTTTTAATCTCAAGAAATACAAAAAATCGTATCTTAGAAAAAAAAAAACCATATTTCAATATTAAGAAAAAAATAACCTTCTTTCATCTCAAGATATGCTGAAACAATGTTTTGATTATAATTTTGCTTTTGTTAAAAATAAAAATAAATATATTTATCAATTTTCATCAACTATATCAATTCATCAAAAAATGTAGAATTTAAAATTGGAAAATGAAATTTAAAATATATATATATATAGCGGTTTGAGGATAATGAAGTGCACTTCATTACACACTTTAAAGTGTTACTTAGGTTGCATACTGTCTTGGCTCAATAAAATCAAGAGCTCAAGGTAGCCCATGTTAGTTATTCAAGTTCTTGTTAATAAAATTTTCTTAAACTAAAATATTTTACTCCGATTATCACAAAGAGTTTATCATTTTTTGAAGGTGCTCTATACGCTTAGATTTACGTGTAAAATCCATGAAATATAATCTTTATTCGAGTATTATTGTTATTTCGTGAACATTTTTCTTAAGCCGTGGTACATATTTATTTAAACTTAAATTTCCCGCGATACGCAGTCGTATTGTATTTTAGAAAGATTGAAATTTTAAACCTGTCATTGAGAAATAAGTCATTGTAATTGAACTACAATACTACCTGTAATATGTAATATTCTATATTACAATACTACCATTTTATTTTTTATAATTTTTTGAGAAGTTATTTTATTTATTTCTAAATTACAAGTAACTCTAACCTCGTTCGGTGAAAACGGATATTAGTTATGTGTTTGTTATAGAAAGAGGATATGGTCATAGAAAATGAAGTAATGCCCGAATGTTTTACATAATAGTAGTATCTCTGAATAGTAGTTGTATCTGCGAGTCAACAGAAGCAGCATGACTTTCCAAAACGAAGAGAAAATATTTATATATAAAATTACGAATTCTTCTTAGTGTAGCACAACAACTTGAAAATAAATTTAATAAAAGATGTGATCAAATTTTTATGCGTTTTATTATATTTTGCCTAAATAGTTGCATATTGATTATTTATTTTAGAATGAAAAAAAATAGTTTTTAGTATTTGCACAACCTAATATAATAGTTTTGTTGTTTTTGCTTCTATAAACATTTATTTATACATATACATATATACATATATATATATATATATGTATACATATATATAAAAAATAAGAATCCATTTTACTCATATCAATTTTCATTTCGTCAATTTTCTATTCTCTATGAAGTACAGTTTTTAATAGATATAGTAAAATATATGTAAATAAATATACATAAATATAAGATTACATGGGTTTTTAAATTTATAGCTAACATAAAAAATATCATCTATTTCATCTAAATATGAGGTTAAACCCAAATATCTATAATTTAAATAAGTATTTAAAATTATCATTTATAAAACAAAATATATATATATATATATCAAATACTATATAAAATAAATATTTCTAATGTATATTCTTTTCTCGTGTAGCATATCGAGGATTTGGATAAATCATGATACTTTGCATTTCCGGAAATGATATTGAATTGGCATGGGCTACAGCTGTGTCCAAATCTGATCTCAGCCAAACCAGGATGTCAATATCTGAATAGAGAGATAACCGACCAGATCTAGATGTTTGAAATCTAAAAATAAAAACATTTTCATATTACTTACTTAAAATAGTGACGCTAAGTATTTATACTATTTATATTCCTGTTAAAAGTTATTAAACATAATAATGTTGCAGAACTAAATAATTCGTAACTTCTATAAAAGTAAAAGTCTAAGAAAAATTAGACAGCCCAGTGGCACTAGAACATCGATGGTTGACGTTAGACTTGTTTAGACTGTGTCATCGGGTTCGATTCTCGGACCAGTGCTATACTCTCTGAGTTTTGTGATTATCAAGTTAAATTGTTTATGCACATACATAATCAAAAAATTATTAGGCAGTGGTGTAGTTAACATATATGAGGCCACGATACTGGTAATTTTATAGACTACATTTGAGAAGTTTTCTACTGTAGGGTGGCATATTAATATTATTATTCTTTATAAATTAGATATTTTTTATTTAAAATTATTTGAGACATGAATGTCAAAACCAAAATATTATCAGTCGCTTGCACAAAGGCAATCTATTTAACAATAGGCAATAACCAGATGACCAAAAATTGGCGTTGCGCTGACTACTCTTGATAAAATATCTACTTTCTGAACACCAGTGTGTAATATATACGTTAAGCATTTAGATTCGATTGCTATAATTGTAAACGTATCTACTACAATGTATTTGTATCTGAAACTATATTCAATACATATATTGATTTAATACTGAGTTCACATTATTAATGTCTGTATCCATAGCAGAAACACTGAATAAACATCGTACAATGTGTGTTAAATCGTACTAGTTCTTCTTAAGGACATTAATAAAAAATGATTATTATCATACATATGATCACCCCAAACACTATACATATTTACCTTAAATGAATAACATATCTCAAATTACTAGATCCTTGTTGTTTCCTTTTCGGATCAGAATTAAATTTAGTTTTAGAATTACATCGATTTGAATTATCTGTATCTGTATTTTCTTGAATGTTTGTATTAGAACATTTTGTTGACGATAATAGTGTTTTTTCAATACTGGGAGATTCTGGAAGTTTAGAATTTAAGGAATTTATATTCAGTGTTCCATTTACAGTAACGGTTCGTTGCCTCAAAAACGTATGACAATAGGGTGGCATGTCAACTAAATCATAAGGAACAACAAATATATGAACCTGAAACAATTGCATATATAATATAAATATAAATTTATATATAGATAAATATATAAGTTAATATAATATCTAATGAACGAAATGAATTTTAAAGAAAATACAATGTGGCGATTTTTGTTTCGGCAATTATTTTTTCGGTAATTATTATGATATTTAGCAAAACGTAATTAGTAAAAATAAAAAGCTACACATTATCTATATTTTATTTAAAATTCACAAATATTTTTAGCTAAAATACCATTTAACTAATGATAGACTAGAAACTGACATTTTAAAGCACATGTTTAATATGTGCAACTTCAATTATTAATAAAAAAGCATTCACCACAGTTCCCAATGGATTTAACAGCGTTACTTGAATACTTCCACTGCGAGGTACGTTATAACCATTTTTTACTAATTCAATGCGTCCCTGGAAGAAAACAACATAATGTAAAAAATATAAGAAAAATCGGAATATGTATAGACTGTCTAACTACAATTACGTAATGTAATCTAACCGTATATGGAGTGGCCATGATATGGCCTCCGTCAAGTACATGCAAGTTCACGCTCACAGGAAGCACGAGTTGTTTAATGCAAACTAAATCACCCCCATTGCCACTGGCCCCAATACGAGCTGTATATCCTGAGATTATGGTTTCGGGAGGAACACGTCCTTGTAATAAACTTTCCTCAATGTTACCTACAAATTTATAATCGTTAAGATTTCTTAGGATATCTAATTTATTCTTGCTCGAAGCGTATTTCATTTCAGTCACGAACCTAATAAAGGGCCGTACCACTTATTAGGTTTTCTGGATCGTATTCGACTGTGACATAATTTATTAGCACCTAACAAATGTTGAGAAATAGGAGATTTTGAACTAATTGTTGTATCTGAATCGTAATCATCGGAAAAGGAAGATTTTTGTGATAGACAACAAAGCTCAGAGACTTCTTTATGGCTATCTACTTTTTCTTTAGGACTATCAGATTTATTTATACTTGTATCACAATTAATATTTAATTTATCCACTAGATGATTTAGTTTTGTAGATTCCAAAATCATATTTATTTTTCTTGGAAAGTTCAAATTTTTAGACAATATATTATTATTACTTAATACCACAGATTTATTACTTTGAGTATTTTCAGATATTTCAATATCGATAACATTATCACACCGTTTCTTATCACAATTTGCCATTGATTTGTTAAAATTACTTCTATCACTCTTATTTACAGATGCTAACTGATGATTTTTGCAGGTTCTGTACATAGCCTGCAAAAGCAAATCTGATTTATTTATTGTGTTTAAATTTGTAACACATGTGGATTTTTCCGCAGGTTTTACACAATCTCCATTCGCTACACAGTCTATGCAAGAGTACTCCAAGTCTTTTCCACATAAACATTTATCATCAGTTTGCGTAGAAGTAGTTTTGGTATAAATGAATTCCTTGTTATAAATGTGACCCGACAAACAATGCGAAGATGTGTTGCACGTCTTTATGCTGGCATCTTCTATTTTGTTTATTTCCAATGGATAATTCATAATATTTAAACTGTTATATTCATTCTCTATCTCACACAGTAGAGGCTGCGAAATTTCTACACGTTTTATTTTAGAATTTGTAGTTTCTGATGGAACAGAATTATCAACAGTCGACGAAATTTCTAATCGGTGTTGTTCTCTTTCCCGTTTTAAATTATTATTACGAACTTGCAACTGCATAAAGCCTTGTTGGTAACAATAGTTAAAAAGAGAATTTATAGATCTGCTATCTGTGGATTTATTAGATACATCTTCATTTTTTAAAGCACAATTATGCTTCGCAATGTTCTGACATGTGAAATTCATACAATCATCAACTAATACATCACAGTTCTTTAATATTTCACAAGAACTGTCTGATACTACATCAGCTTCAGGTTTGCTACAGTCCTTACATATTATTGCAGGTATTTTTTGAACTCGACGGTAACTTAAATAAGTTACGTTCAGATAAAGATTGGTCCCTAGATTAACCGCATTAAATGTGTGTACAATTTGATTACTTCTACTAAATACTTCATTTTCGTCAATCTCCCGAACTCTGTACATCACATTTAAATGCTTACTAAGAGTTTCAATGAATTCGAAACATTCGAAATTAAAATCATAATTAACAGTCTCTGTGCAGGGTTCATCTGATGATCTCCACGCAGATATTTGTGAAAAATATAGTCGAGAATTAATTGCAGCGCACAGTGCATTAACCGTTATTGTTGAGCACTGATTTAAACTGAAATGACAAATATTAATCAGTAAATTGCTTTTAGTTAACACTTCGAAATATTAGTTTGTATTAATACTAAATTTAAATATATTATTAAATAGTTAATGTTATTGTATGATAAAAGTTGATGACAGCTATCATTAGCAAGAAAGAAATATAAAAACCACTTGAGCCACAAAATCGTCATTGATATTTAAAAACAACTATTTAGTACATACCATAATCCATCAACAGTCAGAGTCCAGCGCTCCAATAAAATCGAACCCATATGTTTACCAGGCTGATTAGAAGTAGCACACTGTGGCACCATGAGGACCTCAATGATCACTTTGGAGTTCTTGTTCCATATTTCAATAATTCGTTGAGAAAAATTAAGAAATCGGGCACACTACGGAGTAAAATAAATACTTATTACTTAAATACTTTGTAAAAAAAATTTAAACAATTTCATACAAGGTAAACATTATTAATACAGTAATTCTTTATTGATGTTGAGGCTTCTACATATGAATACGAATAATAGATGATTTTTGGTGCAGTTTGATGAAATTACATAAAAATATTTAGTACTGGGATTTGGTTGAATCGCGATTCAGCCTATCCTAAATAGATAAACCATTACGATATCTTTTACAAATAATATGAACCTTAGAAAACTCACATTAAAATCATTAGGATCACACTCATGGGAAGTGATTGTCGTGTCAGATACTCCAAAGTGTTTAAGAAATTCTACAGAATGTGGACCTTGAGTTGGTGTAAAGGTTGTCTTTGTGCATTTGGAACTACGTGGCAAACCACGACCTTCCAATATCATGGCACCAATACCCACAACAAGAAATGAACTATCCTGAAGAATGCCACCACTGAGGCACTGGGAGCTATGCATCTAAACAGAAACGTTTATATTTATTTAAAATACTTATGATGAAATACTAGTAAATTATGGACAGAAGAGAAGTTAAAATGGAGAAGTAAAAATGTAATATCTTGAAAGAATATCAGCTGTACTTTACCTTTCTAATCATTTTGAAATATTGTATATCTTCCATCTATCGAACCCCGACTCAACGTATTTATAAATTTATGAACAAATAATTATCTTGAAATTAATTAGCACTCGTACAAACGTTAATTCATTACAACAGGTAATAACAATATAATAAGTACAAGTGTTTCTCCAATTTTTTTCAATTCAATTAACCAACTAAATCCCGATTTACTGCACGTGGTGTTAGTCGAGGAATCTTTCCGATATAAATGAGGAGCAAGAAATACTGTTATAACTAAGAATAGACCACATAATATTCAAAATTTTTTGATACACGCGATGTGATTAATATTTGTTTTATCTAATGAAGAATTTGTGTTACATTCAATAAACAATAAATGCAATGTGAATGTATAACATAACTTAGCAAGGGTGGCGGGCGTTGTTGTTCATAACATACAGGAGCGTGAATAGGGCAATTATATTTTTAATAAATCAATTAATAAAGATTTATAACTTGATCTACTTCTGCAGTTTTTCTTATTTCTAAATGCTAACAATATTTAAATGGCTCAAATGATCAAGTAACATTTTTGAAACATAGGTGTACATTCAGATTATTTATAATGATAGTAATTTATGAGTGTTATACAAAAATTGTAAGCGAGCTAAATCATAGCCAGACAACGTTTCTGGAACCAATAACGTTTCTCATTTTTAAGATTAACATTATAATCCAATGAACATTCCGAAATTACTAAATTTGCAGACTCGCAATAAGTACTGTTGTATTCGCATGTCTAGAAACTGTCCACCATAAATTTATATAACCTCTGTACAGTTTATAAAAAATATTGTTGCAAATAGTATGCATATTTACAATGTCGGTTTTCCATTGCTGAGAATACTACGATTAATGATTATATAAAAGATTGATCGATCGTACTAATCATAAATTATATAAATAGCATAAACAGAATTACTGAAATTGATCACCAATAATACTTTTAAAGGTATTACTCCTCATATTATATTTTCTGTTTATATTATATTTTTTACTTACATTATGTGTGTGGGTCACGAAGATTCTGTAATTAGAAAATTGTTTGAGAAATTTCTATCATTCATGACTGCGCTCATAAAAATTAAATTTGTACAATTCAACTCCCACACATAACTCTCAAAAAAGCTGATTTAAATATTTTTCAATACAACTTTTATGATATTCATCGGAGTTACTGGACGTGTATTATGTAGAGGTGCATAGTAATTCTTTTACTGGCCATGAGAAAAGTATCTGGAAAATAGAGATATACATTTATACTTGAAATAATCAAAACGAAAATCTAATACATCTATAAAATTTTCTTGAATTATATATTATGTACATTGCATTTTGCGATTACAAAGTATTTAGTTCAAGAATGTAAAACAAATATATTTATATGTAAATATATCTTTTCAACATCTATCTTTATCTGTAAATATATGATGATTTAACAATAATCTGTAAATAAATAATTCAAAATTTTGTGTAAAAGCTTTATTGTTGAGAACCTTTCTCCCCTATAAAGAATAAGTTCTTTTTATAAAGTTTGAATGATTAAAAATCCATGTTGGTTTTTGTTACTAGTTCGGCCCTGGCCATCACATATAGAGGTAGGAAATGCATGGGATGTGGGATGTGTTAGCGTGTTGCACATTTTTTAAACTTGATTAATCAAATTTTAATAACGATGAATAAATAAATGAATAACCAAATGCCAATAAAAGGTATCAGACACAAACCTAAAATGGTAAAAAAAACTTTTTGCAGAAAGAGAAGGAACTTTATGCTTCAAACTCTAATACTGCAGCATCTCTAATTCGATCTTCGCAAAAACATTATAATGAGAATAAGAATACATTTAGTAAGAATCTAGTTAAAACGCTGGAAACTGTAATTGCACATTACACGTAAATAAAAATGCAATTAAAAAAATGTTATTTTTTTTACAATTAACAATTGAAATTCATTTTGAGAATTCCAATGTACTTATGATAATTGCCATGACTTATATCAAAAAAGACGAAAGTAGTATTTACGTAACAATTACAGAACAGAGCACTTAGATGTAAATACTACATAATTGTCTCTCTCTCTCTCTCTCTCACACTGCATATATGTATTTACAGCTGTCTCACACTGCATATATTGTGTACATTTGCAATTCTTAACATAATATAATGAAATTTATTTTAAAGTTAAAGCTACTTTGTTACGTTTATTATTATATTTGCAGAGTATGGCAAGCTTTTTAACGAAATTGCTTTATTTAATTTCTAAATACATGTCTTAGATTTTAATAACTATGTTGATTTTGAATAGATACGTAAAATAATTGTAGAAACTAGTATTTGTATACAGACTATTGAATAATTACATACAGATATTTAATGGCAGCATAACATCAATCAGAAAAAAGTATTGTCAATGGCATATTATTCAATTGATAAATTAGAATTGTTTAAATTGTTATAAAATAGCGAACAAATTTAGTTATCTCCAGCCCTTCTTTAACTAAAAATAGGTCACAAATTGTGGAAAGAAAAATATAACCTCACAGAATTATACAAAAGAAATAGACTAACCTTTTTCATCACGTAAATACATATGGTGTTAGGTACATTATAAATTATAACGAACAAGTAAATAAAAGTATAGGTTTAAAATCACAAACACTTTTTAGCTGTTTTACTAAAACTCTTTTGTTTAAATGTCATAAGAAACAGCTGTTGAAACTAAACATTGTATTGAAACAACTTTCGATACCCAATCTCTGCTTTCGATCCATCCCCACCACAAAGCATTACAGCTGACTGTTCAAGGCCGAAACAATAATTAGTATATTAGAACAAACACATTTGTAAATGCTTGTAACCCTTGTAATGCATAGAAATCTAGGAATAGCAACATTATCCTACAATAGCTCATATGAACTCACAATAGAAAAATCTCAGTTAGTGCTTTAAATAAATACCAACGTCTTATTGAAATGTATACAAAGAAAATATAATTAATTATAGGCAAAAATATGTTAAAACATTTCAAATAAATTTTATTTAAAATGTAACAATTCCGCAACACTAAATTATCCTGGCCTATGTTTATGTAAACCAGAAGTGAAGTTTATACAGAAAAAAAATCATGACCTTGGGTTCATATAACGTTTCAGAATAAAAAGTTAATATAAGCGCTATATTCAATTTAGTTATATCTAACGAAACAAATAAATGTACAATACTAATTACGAAATATTTTAATCTAATCCTAATCTTTTCAAATGTTATTTAATCGAGTGACTCAGAAATAAACAATCCGATGATTTATTTTTGAAATAATAATTTAAAATGTAAAAATTATTCATAATCTGCAAGTTGACTTAATTAGTATATTTGCATTAGAAAACGTGTTACTGATACACTTAACACATAAAATAATTTATAATAATAACTTAAATTGTTATCAATACATATCGTGTTTTGAATTCATTCTATTTAACTGGCCTATGTTTGATACTATTCTATTCACCGACGTTTTAAAACAAGCAACCTTACGTCTACGCTTTAATACGTTAATAAGATAAAACTAAACTTTTTAAGCCGAAGTCAAACGACCTATTTGTACGTTTCAGTTTTAATTGTTACATGTTTATATCTAAGTATGTTTAAGCAAATATAACAAGAATAATACATTTCGAAATACACACGAATACTTACTTGAAAAATGTCACGTTCGTACACAACTTAAGAATAACACCATGGATTTGCACTAATCCTGATAAATCACTTATTGAAATTCTTGTTGTTCGTCGTGCAATTAGTTTTTAATTCGCAAAAACTAATTCTCTATGAACTATAAAGTGAAAACTCTTCACTTAAAATTGTTACTTGCATTCATGAAAGCGCACTCGAAGTTATTTCAGTTCACTGGTATGCTTTGAGAACAGCAGCGCAGATAGCAGGTTACAGGCTATAGTGGGAATAGAGTAGAATAGAATATAAAACATAATAATTCTTTGGTTTATGGTCTTTTGGATTTATTGAGCAATGCCAATAATTAAACATTTATAAACAACTTAAATGAATCCATTTCTAAAGAAATAACATTTAAACACAATACTGTCTATAAGAATTCTTATTAACCCTTTATTACTTAGTGGTAAATAATCTTAGGTACTGTTATGATTATTTATTTTTACTTTATTTTAGTACATATACCAATATAACGATATTAATGATATTATTACGAAAGTACATAACTAATAATAATATTGTTTAAATGAAAAAAAAATTATTGATAAAATTGTAGTGAAAGGGAAAAGTGCAGCACTAGCAAAATAAAGTAAATTTCGTCCTATTTACGATAATATATTTAAGATAAAAATACTCATCAGCAAAGAAAATTCATTAGTTATTATGTTATAATCTAATATGGAAAATGTGGATAAACATTTTACAATTTTGTCATTAATTATATTTAAATTAAGCATGGGAAATATAGTTATATATAGTGTGACCCCCCCCTGTTGGCTGGAGGAATCTTTTATATTAAAATGTTTTAACTTTTATTTTAATTTTTGTCAAATTATTTTACTGATTTAAGCTACTCGTTTAATAAGCCTTGTAACTAATTCTATACCGTTATTTAGCAGCGCCACCTATTTTAAATTTAAGCTGTAAATTAGGAAATCAGCTAATAAAATGCTAAAGTTATAAATGAACAAAAGAATAATTAAATACAACTATTGATTAGCCATATGGGCTAATCAACCCCACCTTTCGATTCAATCTAAGACAGTTTTGCGATCAATATAAAGCGTACAAGTATTTCCAAATCATTAATAAAAATATAATTATAACAATGCCGGAATCCGATACTACGCGATGCACATTGGATATGGAAAAATTAAGATATATTACTTATATGTTAAAATAAACCAAACACACATATTCCAAACAATATAATATAATTATACAAAAAAAAAAAAAGAAATCTCAACATTACATATAAAACAATCGTGAAATTATTCGGCCCCTCCGAGAAGGCCAAAGTGTTAAAAATTTATAGTTTACTTTCAGTTGTAATTATCGTTCTTAAAGTGATATTATGGAGTTTGTAAATTTGAATGCTCTTTCTTCCATTGGGTTCTTGTGTTTTTATACTCTTTTGTAATACGCCTTCTTCCACTTCTGTCTTTTCATGGGCTTTATATTTGTTTTATTACAAACAGAGCTTAACCCTCGATCTCCAAAAGTCAAATATTTCATTGATTGTAAAACTGTGCCTGATATTTGAATTTCAATAAAACTTGTACTATCCCGTATGTAATAAACTATTCCGTCGTGTAACAATACGTAGAACATCGGTAAAAGTGTTACATCAATTTATGGTTAACACTGTACATACAAACGTAGGTAGCATTTATATAAGTTTATGTAGCAGATATGGTTAGAAGTTAAATTTGCATAACTCCTAATAATAGTTTTCTAAGTATATAAACACTATCTTCTACAATTCTAAAATTAAGTAACAAACATCTGCTTATATAAAGTTATATATTTTTTAAATTTTGTGTAGATGATGAAATGTTTTTTCATTATTTTAAAACAATACAATTTACATTTTATAATAAATGATGCATAGGAATTGGGTTGTGAATCATAATCTGATTTATATGAAACTGCACTTATAGCAAAACCTCAAATATCCTATTATTTTTATTTAATTCGCAATATTATAGAAGTTATTAGCGATTGAAATAGTCATTTTGGCCTGACCCTTTTGATTAAAGGGTCCCATTTTCTCCAATACTATTATGCAACCCTTACCATCACTATTAAACAAGAGATGTGAAAAAGAGATGCAGAATTATGTTATAGCAGCTGTTACGGCGACCCATGCTTCAATATGTAGTGATATAAAACGAAAACTAAATAAGATTTCTTCTCGACTTACTGACGTCATCAACTACTAGGATAACAACTTTAAACTCAAAAATTTAAACTCCAAACTAAAAGCAGTAAATTTTTAGATATTTAATAAAATTAAATTCCATTAGTTTCTCTACAACACTTGTTTAATTCGAAGTTTCTACTGTATGGGAAGACGTTCATGCGAAGACAATGGTTTTGCAACATGGCGTCCAAAAAAAAAACAACTTTTTATACTTCATTTTCAGCTCATTATAAATTTAAAGTAAAACTGAAATAACTCCAAAAGTTTAATTAACTCATTGTAACAACCGTAAGTTATGCTTTTTTGCAGTATTTCCTTTTCTTCCAAGGTCTTAGTTAAGGCATATTTAACAAGCATTTCCACTATGAATGGTATAAATATAACGCCTAAACCGATTAAATTTTTCCGATTAGATCTTTAACAAAAACGTACAAAAAATATTGGTACTCTTGAAATTTATACCAAAGTTGCATTAAATGATAAGTTATGAGGTTTTGCACCAATAAGAATGACTGCTTAATCTGCTATTATTGTTACAGTGTTGTTTGTAACGGTGCTTTAGTAATACAGGATTTTGTATAAACGTTTATATAAATAAGCTGGAATGTATTCGTTTCATAGAATATGCTTTATACCGCTCCTTTATATTAATTACTACTCTGTAATATAATATTTATGTTTCAAGCAAATTTTATTAGGAAAAAGTAAACCACACAAATAGGAGGTGTTCATACAATAAGACAGGGTTCTCAAAAAACCGACACAAGTTTAATTGGGCTAGGATGGTAGATAGGTTTTATTGGGCTTAGATGGTAGTTGTTTACCATAATGTGTGAAGTTCGTAATGAGCTTGTGAAACATGACTTTATTTCTATAGACTGTACTACATATTGAGAAGCTTGGCTATCAGATTCTCAAATGTTCAATTATTTTTTAATAACTCCTTATATTTTAGGAGATATTAACAATTAAGTCACTTTGTCTCTTTACGCATACGAGTGTGTGCGTGATACGTCATGTACTACTAACAGCTGTGTTGTGTATCACATGAATTATTATATCACGATGGTTGTGAAAAAGGAAAAATAATCTCAATGACTTATTTCTTTTGTGACGTACTATGAATATTTAAAACATGCAACTAAAGGTTTGGATATTTAAAAAAATTAATAAGCCAATATACATATATTAAACATTATTTCTATTGGAAATTACAATGAGACATATTCCCATAAAATATATTATAAGTGACTTGAAAACAACAACAGTCGGCACTGAATGAAGTTGAAGTTATGAGGCAAATTAACACAGGATACAATACAAAATAAAACTTAACAAATTGTTGAATCTAAGTTGAAGTGAGAAGTCTGCTTTATACAAATGATTAAGGTGCCATTTAACAATAGTCACCGATCCGATATGACTAGTATTATTAGAAATAGATGAATGTTTAAAAAAAAGCAAGCCAGCCATTAAGAGCAGCAAAAGGGTACTAAGATTCTACCGCGTTAAAATACTTCCCTACTATTTTTTATGGGACTCTTTGCAACTTCATTAAGAATTGTTTTTTCATTTGTTCCACACACGTTTAGGGAGCAGTAAATTGGATTTATTATTTTGAGTTTTAAATATATCAGTTTCGATGGAACTCATAATTGTTATGAAAGGCCCCATAAATACACATGACATTCGTAGGTATAAGTATATAACTTGGTGCAATTTTTGACATATGCGTTACTCCACTTGTCTTTGATGCGACTAATAATCTACCAATAATGAACTAATGAAACATTAAAGTAATGAAACATTAAACTAGTGATAACATTTATTTAGTTATTTCAATTATCGTAATGTTAGTGGAATGTTAGCTGTTTTCCCATATTCTATGTTATTGAGAGCCATCAATATTCATGAATTCCTTGCTGATTTTTAAATATAATTCTAAATTATATTAAACATATTACTACATTTTTGTATAATTTAATAAGAAAAATTTTCAGACTAGACACAATAACATGCTTTTGAATTAACTTCTAACAGAGTATACTTTATAAATTTGATCCGCGTGAGCTTTAGCCATATCCGAAGCGGTTTTGGCTACTTCTTTTATTTTAGTTGTGGTCTTCACATTAGAATTAGAGTTAAAATTAATACCTTCATGTGATAATTGGTTTTGATGTGGAAACATTGTATGAAGAACATGATTAAAACCCCCAACCTAAAATAGAAAAAGACAATTAAACATTCAATTGTAAAAATATCTCTAATTAAAACGTACCATTTTATGACAGTTTGCTTTAAAGCGCTCAACTCCGAAAGCCCGAATAGCACTAGAAAATCCGAAGACTTGAGAGTCAATCCATGCAGAACGTACTGCTATTGTCTGCTCCGGGTTACCTTCTGCAGCTCGGTAAACCACCTTCTCTACAACACTCTAGAAAAATGTTCATATCAATAAATAACAAATTGTTTATTATATGATTTTGTAACTTTAAATAAAATGTACTAACCATTACTTTTGCATATCCCATGTTACAAGTATAAGTAATCAAAGTTTTTGTTTTTGGGTCAACAATAGATTCTTCTAAAATTTTGACTGATTTTGCATTAAAAAACCGCTCACCCCATTTCGGAACTCTATTCGTTTTTGTTAAAAATCTTTTACTATGAAGTCTACCATCCCGAATTTCTCGTGAAAATGTATCTTCAGTTAGAACATGACCACTAAAAATCATTAATTTTTTAATACAGAATGAAATGAATTATAAAATTAAAATATGTTGCTTTGTATGTAAGATAATACATAATCACCTTACACCTATATTATAAGAAGCCTACTTTATACATATGATTACCAGCTGTGTAATATTAAATAATAGGTTACCTTTGTGGATTTGGATATCTTTTCCAAAAACCTTGTGCAACTTGTTCCCAGCGAAAATTAAATACAGTGATATTTTCAAAATATTTTGCCATTATAAAGTGTCAGTCAAACCGGACAAAAAAATCTTGATTAATAATAGCGGCGGTACCTTAATATAAATTTATTAGAATAACCTAAGTCAATTTAATACTGCGGTATCTTAGATAAGATAAAAAAAAGATATTGAGATAATATATTAAAAATTTAAAATTACTATTTGGAATAAATTTAATAACAATTAGTTTTATTTACAAGAATCAAATATCTATTGATTCATAATCACAGCTTTTTAAAAATAAAATTTGAAGACTGGCTTTTTTCTACCGTCTTATTTTATTGACACAGGCGGGCCCCCCACACACCCCACAGACTACTTTGAAAACTTAACACCTTAACACTAATTGACGACAGCTACAGCTATTAAGCGAGAAATATTAGTACGCATAGCGCTTATAGCGCTACGCTAACTGTGCCAGCTAATAACAGACATCGCAGTTCCATCTTTGCGACCAACAAAGGTACTAAAGTTTAGACTATTTTTTAAGTTTTGGTAATTTTTAAAATGAAAATTATTGAATAATAACATTCATATAATATACTTCTAGTTTGGGTAATTTGATTCAATATTATATTCATTCATTTATTACATTTATATTTGAAATTAAAGTTCTAATATTTATAATTAATAATGCGGATTTAAATTTGGAAAGATGTTTTTTTTTTGTAACAAATATAAATAATTCCAACAAGACAATCATGTTATAGAAAATTCTACTTCTCAGTTAATGATCAACAGGGAAGATATTTCAATCGTTTATATTGTTACGAGAGTTTACCCCCGTCGCAAAGCCACGACTTTTTGGTGTGTATGATTTGAACCAACAAAATAATTTATAATTTCATTTAAAATTCTCGTTCAATATTAAAATAATTTTTCAAATATATTGACTAAAAAAATATATTTTTTTCAACAAAATGTAAAATATTTACAATTTATTCGTTATTTGAGCAACTTTTTTTCAAAAATTGTGATTTTTTTTTTCGATTCGTAAATAGCCTAATAGGTTAGCCTATATGTAAAATTTCAACCTTCTAGCCCAATTTTTCACCTCAACAAAAACCGCCCCCGTGCCCCCAAATAAAATTTTTGAATTTTAAATCTTTTTTTTTGTAGTAACATATTTTATTATTAAGTAATCCAAAATTTGAGTTTTCTCCAAAGTTTCCTACCGGGCCCCCTAATTTTCTCAAGATCACCTTCTCCAGTTTTTCAATTTCTAATTTTCAAAAAAAGTTAGCATTGAACATCGTAATACACATACCAAATTTCAACTTATTATCTTTTACGAATTAAAAGTTATAGAGCAAAAAGTAAAAATATTTTTTTTTAGTTTTTCCTAAACTACGAGTTTCCAGAAAATTCAGGGAAAAATCCGAGGACGCCATTAGTCTTAGAATTTTTTTCTCTAAGAAATAGGCAAATGTTTAAGAAGAAGTCAAGTCAAGAATAATAAGTTTTTATTTTATTTAACCCTGCTAAGGCAGACATAATATTGGAATTTTATTGTTCCTTGAAATAGCTGTAAATAATATTTGATATTTTGATATATGAATACATATAGCAGAGATTTATGAGCTGTAAGGTTGGCAGTGGTTGTGATGTCACATGCATTTGGAATGTGTACTGCGTTGAATCCCTTTAATAATTAAAGAGTCAAAATGACTTTATTAATTGTTAATAGCTCTTAACATATAAGGAGTTATTAAAAATAATTCAACATTTGAGGTTCTAGTAACCCACTTTATCAATATATAGTACACTTTTATAGAAATTAAGACATAGGACACAAGCCCATTGCAAATAAAAAATGGATTAAATATGAGCATAACCTTACATTCGCGTAAAACTGCCGTAAGAATAGTCGATTTTATCGCAAAAGAGATTCAGAGGGAAATATTTTCTAAAATCATTAAGAAAAACCTCAAAATTTGTGTTATTATTCATGAAACCCGTAATGATAGTTTTCGTCAAAGTGGAAGACTATGCATAGTAAACAATTTGGTGAAGTGCCCTATTTGGTGAAGTTCGAGTCACTCGTACAATTCTATTCTAACGCTTTACAAGTTCTCTACCTGTCACAGATTCTGTGTTAGTAGAATTTTTTCATAATAATATTCTTTCTTTTTCCAACATCATTCATTAAGTATTTCTGTTTCTTTCCCACATGGATATATTTTTTTTAAGTTCACTTTCATCTCATTTATTCCAAAGTGAGAGAGAAAGGAGATGCGGTTAGACAAGTAAAATATATTTTTCACCGTTACACTTGTATATTTGTATAGTATTTTGTTCAGTACAGTATGTTTAAGGTATATGCTATCCTTTTTCAACAAATATTTCTTTAATGGTAATAGACAGACGCTATCTCCCTCAATCCTCGAATATAATGTATATAAACGAAGATAGTATCTAGCGATGGTAAGACAGAGGTTTTAAACCTAACGCAGACCTACCAAAACAATGTAAAAAACTAATATAACGAGTATTGTTGAAGATGAATAATATTCATTAAAAAAATCACGATCCGTACTAAAGATTACATCTATTTATTTCTTCATTTAAATATTTATATTTTGCAGACTCTAAAAAGTAGAATTCCATTAAGTTTTATACCCCTGCTAGTGTCAAGTTTATAACTCCGGTCATAAATCATAAACCGACTCCGTTTTTAATGCAGCAGTGAACCGTCGTTGCGATCTCTGTAGGTCATAAAAGGGCCTTTCCTATGAACGATTGAATAGAAAACGAACACGTTCCAGACAAAAAACTCATGATATGTAATAGAAATTAAGTAGAATTTACTCCAAAATGTTTACTGGGTGAAATGTCTGAAATTCATTTTAGTAGAGTTAGTTGAATTAGAGAAGCAAAATGCCGAATCGGTATTCAATGATTTGATGAATTGCTTAAGTAATGTCGGATTTGACAAAAAATATTTGAAGAAAAATTTCATAGCTTTCTGTTACGATGGAGCAAGTTTGCTAGAAAGTCTGGAGTTATTATATGGCATTGTCTAAGTCAACGTCTTCAGCTTGCTTTGGATGATTCAATTAAAGACGTTAAGCAAGTCTTCAAATCTTTCATAGATAAGATTCATGTGATTTTTCATCAATCAAGTAAAAATAAGCAGGAATTTTTAATATATCAAAATATCTTGGACACGAAATCATTAAAATTGGAAAAGTATTTGAACCAAAATTTGGGCGGCTTACAGTTTGCGATCAACAACCGCAGTTTTGCGTGCATATCCAACATCAGTGCGCATCAGTTTTTCAAATAGGACGCAAAGTTTTCGGGTATGCAGAAACGAATGGAAAATAAAAATTTTCTTAAAAATTTGTTACTTTTGATGAATATTTTAAGCGAAGTTTCTTTATTGTTAACTGCTTTACAACAACAAAATATCAATTTGTTAAAAACTGAAAATTTGATAATTTGAACAATCAAAGCTTTTGAAATGTTGAAGGAAGGGAAAGGATTGTACGAACAAAAGTTGGAAGAAACTATAAATTCAAATGACATTAAAAATATAGAATTTACTAGAGTGTATTCCCGGCTTTTTTTAAAATTTTGGGATTTTTTTTTCGATTTGTAAATTAGGTACCAAAGTTAGACTATGTATAAAATTTCAACTTCCTAGCCCAATTTTTACCCTCGACAAAAACCACTCCCATGCCCTCAAATTTTTCTTTTTTAATAACATATTTCATTATTAAATAATCCGAAATTTGAGTTTTCTCCAAAGTTTTCTACCGAGCCCTATAATTTTCTCAACGCTCCCTTTTCTAATTTTTCAATTTTTATTTTTCAAAAAATGTTAGCATTGAACACCGTAATACACATGCCAAATTTCAACCTTCTATCTTTTACGAATTAAAATTCATAGAGCAAAAAGTAAAAATTTCTTTTTTTATTTTTCCATAATTACGGATTTCCAGGAAATTCAGGGGAAAATTCGAAGACGCCAAAGGTCTTAAAATTACTTCTCTACGAAATAGGTTGTTTTCATAAAGATGCATGGAACAGTTTTCGAGCCACCGGCTATGGTGTTTCAGCAGAATCTGAAAGAAGCTATAGCCTTATGAGCAATACATTCACAGAAAAACGAAACTGACTGATTGTTTGAAATATAAGTAATATCACGGTTATTAATTTGAATGGTTTGCCTTTAATAGAATGGGATCCAGAAACGTTAGTGAAAAAATGGTTAAGAAGCAACCACAGTTCGGACAATACTCGTTTAAAAACAAAAACGGAAGTAGAAGTGACTGAAAACTAGTAGGCTATTTGGCAATATTTAAAATAATTACATATCTTAATGTGTAATTTATATAAATATACTATCTTGAATTTGTGAAAATTTTGTTTTTTAAACAATTATCCCACCGAACCATGTGCGGGAAGTTAGCGAGTGATGTTTCGAATTTTTGAAACTTTAGCCGTTAACTTCACGCATCTCTGCGAATCGGTTGTTGTGCAAATTGAATCTGTTGAATCCCATCACTGCCTGTAAGTGTGTTTACAATAAAATGACTGTAATTTTAAAGCTAATTAACGTTTAATCTCATATTTATTCTTTAAATACAACAGATATATCCGGTGCATTTAAATATATAACAAAAATAGTTTTTCAAATTATATTTTAAATTCAATAAAAATTATTTTCTAACATAGTTTTACACAATGTGTATCAATTTATAAACATTTTTATATTTTCATGAGAGATTCGGTCATATTTGTGGATGTTATAATTTAAGACGCCAATGGGCTTTTCACTACTCTATATCATATTAAATAACAGATGTGATTTATTGTATTTATATCATATGTAATTATTGTGATCAAAGTGCTACATAGTATAAATAAAATGTGTTGAAATGCATTACATTCTGAACTTGGTGACGGTAATATAATTTTAAGCAAGTATAATTTAAAATCACTTTGTTAAATCCAAGGATTTAATAAATAAAACAATTATATTATTTAAAACATATGTTAATAAATATTAAAATATTTACTCAAAACAATATTTCTTGTTTTTTGCCAGTTTGAATATAGGAATAGTGTGAAACGCTAGAACTATGCTCCCGTTCCGCCTATTTTCATATATAGGGAAATATAATATATAAATGATAGGGAAATATAAATAAGCTTCGTTGGAGCATATATTTCTGGAATAATAAAAAATCCGATATTTCGATGTTATCAATGTGTCCCACACAATGTTACTTCCACACACAATTATTACATTAATACAATTTAAACTTAAGATAATAGCATAACTTTTTACAGTCCAGTTATTATTATAAATGATATTAATTTTTACTTTTGAAATCAATCTCTAATATTAAATTCTTAAAGTTATTTTTCAGTCTCTTTTTATTATAGACTCTTTAATAATACCTGATGCTATTATTATTTCTCGATCATTTCTTTAGTGTATTTAAATTTTTTATGACTTAAAATAATTAAAATAAAAGAAGGCACTGATGGTGACTTGCGAAAAATAGAATTAAGCTGATAACTTGCATTCTATTTCTGACAACGATGTATAAGAATATAAGTGAAATATGATAAAAAATATAAATATGTAGAGGTATATTGAAACCTACACTGTATTATTGCTTTTACTTTACTGTTATACGTCCCAGATTAATAAATTGACTTATAATATTAACTGGACCTTAGATTAACAATTAGGACAATTTAGCCAAAAGTGTATTAATTATTAAATTAAGTTCATCGACAGTTCCAAAAACTGTGTCAGTAAATAACTTTTAAAGTAAACCTGAATTGATCAATAAAGTTTAATGTTCGCAAGTATACAAAACTTTAAACACATAGTAACATTTATGTAGTATTTACGTTTAGTCATAAATGCTATATAATATATATATAATTCAAAAAGTGACAAAAATTAAAATAATAACTTTTGAATCATAAAAGTATTCACAAAACACTTTAAAAAAATTTGGCATATTTTTATAACTTTCAAAATTTAATTGAAATACATTTGAATCAGTTTTCCAAAATAATTGAATTTTAATATTTATATCAATTAACATTTTACACATAATAATTGAGTACTTTTAAAAACGTTATTTTCTTGATAAATGAAATTATATAAAATAATAAATTTGTTACGTGTATATTTTAACGAAATTTAATTGAACAATAAAATATTTTATCAAATTTTTGATTAAGAATAATATATTAAAATTACTATTGCATCAAAAACCAATTTTATATAAATCTCGTCTCCATGTGTATGCCAGTTAAAAATACAGAGCTGAAATATCTTCCATCATATAATTGTACATTTTCAAATAAACTTCACATAAATTTTATGTATTTCTTATTTTTCCGGGAACGTAATTTTTATCAATGATGGGTTCTTGGAGAAACATATGTAGGCAGCGTTCATTTTGGGCCAACGGATGTCCTGCTATTTTATTTACAAATATTTCGAGACCTTTTCTACGATCTTCAATAAAATCCTCCTCAAAAATTCCATCATCACCTCTGAATGGCATTTGTCTCTTCCAAGCTTTTCCAGGCAAAGGTGGTACAACAATCTGTAAAATTTTAAATGAGTTAGTATATACATCTAGTACTAACAAAAATTGTACTTTGAGAGCATGCATTTCATGAAATACTCTTAAATAATGTTTTTTAACTAATTCAATGATAATATTACTATATATAAATAAAGTTTCGTAAAAGATAACGAAAGAAACACGGTACCCCGAGTTTAATTGCGGCCCAATTCGCGATATGAATTGATGGAATTGAATGAATTGGATATAAACAAATTCAAATATTTGTGAAAGGACTGTGGGTTAAAATAATATTATTTGTAATTATGTTGACATTACCTTACTGTCTCTTTCTAGTTCATTCCGAAGCCATTCAAAATCGCTGTAACGTCGTCGTACGCTAGACTCCTTCACTTTAAATACGGGGAGGTTAGTCTGCAAACAACAGATGTCATTACAAACAATTAAGTATTAAAATAATAAAGAAGATAATGCAGTAATTCAATTATAGGGTACAATAAATATAAAATGATATCTTACTCTCATCCGAACTTCATAGTCTGTGTATCGCTTCTTACCGACACCCATTGATGTCATTGGATTAACAACGTCTATTTCTAAGAAATTTGCTGGTGCGGCATAAGCATCATCTAATGTTTGTTTTTTAACATTTAAACGTCTTGTTGCATCTGCTGTTGTATCCGATTCAGCCATCATTTCTTGTACTAAATAATTGCCTTCCTAAAATCACCAACAGTAGTGAACACTACCTTAATTACCAAGTAAATTGACAGATCAAAAAACGCCCCTTACTCTAAACGCGATAGTAGCAAATAATTACTAAAGAAAACGCTTGCTTTATATACAACTTAGTTGTACTTAATAACAATTACTACTGATTTAAACTTGTAATTTTGGAAAATAAAACAAAAAAGTAAACGTTCTTGTTCTAACTTGACGTTTAATCGTAAATTACGATTGAATACGATGACCAAGATAGAGTTTCAATCGGTTTCAATATACTGTTTTTTTGTTATGACACTAGAGCACCACAAATTAGTACCACTGCCACTAGCGACACATTTCCTATCAATTACCCCGGTTACAGAGTACTATGAAGAAAAAACAAACTTGAAATAAAACAAAGGTGGTTCAAATCTTAGAAAAATAATATTTAAATGTAATCGCTATTGATTCTTCAATATCGAAATATAAATTCGAATCCAATCAAAAATAGAATAGACTAATGTCAAATGTACTTCATATTAGATATGCGTGTGGCGTTGTAAAGATAATAATGTTGTTGGCAACTGCGGGCCAGCGGTGCTAGAATACGCTGTGCCTAATTTAGCTGAAACACAAAAGTGTCAATCAATCTCAGCTGTGGATGTCATTGTGAGGTGCTGTTTAATTTGGAGAAAGCTGCTGTACGAGAAGAAAACTAAAAAAATAATAAGAACGTGTAAAATATATTAACATGGTAAAAACAAATTTATAAAAAAGTAAGGTATTTTGTGTAATCTAATTTAACATCGTCAAAATAAAGCGTAGAAGAACAAGAAAACGAAAGATGGACGAAGAGGAAGACAATAGAGAGAAACACATTGTTGCTGTCGAGTCTTGTAATGCTGTCGACAAAGAAATTATTGCTGTAATGTCAAAGTTTGGTGCAATAAAGCAAAGATCTAGTAAAGTGTTAAGCGAAACTGCTTTGCATTTGGACACCGTTCTCAATGAGATTAAAGAGCGTATGTATTCATTTTATAATTCTTACTAGACAATAAATATTCCTATTATATATAAATAATATGTTGGGGTTAGACTATCAGCTCAGGCAACATGTTTAGACCATAAACTATGTAATTAATAGAAAACAAATATTTCGACAGAAGTACAACTTATCTATAACATTTAATAGAGCTTACTTGTCAAATAAATAAACAGTGAAATCACATTTAAATATCTGTTTAATGCAGTAATATGTTATTTAAAAGCTTCAGAAATTAAAAGCCAGGGTGCAGAAAGATAAGAAGATTTACACAAATCAAGGTTTAAAATATATTACTTTTCTGAGTGAGTATGTAGTGGTTAAGAAATAGAATTAAAAGGTAAAATGGTACAGTTACTTCAATGGTTAGTAATAATATATTTCTTACTGTATTCAGCGTCTATTTATGTGTTTTTACAATTTTAAATTAATCTAAAGTATTTTTTTTTTACAATATTCGTTGAAGAATGTGTTAAACAACTACAACTAAATTAAAATAACTAATTGTTTATATTTAAAAAAAAATCTAGTCTATATGATCATATAAAACCCCACTTATTTGCTGGCAATAGGGGTGACAAGACATTTCCTCACATACCTCGTATATATTTAATTATATGCTTACTAAAACAGCTATGATTTATATTCAACATTTTAGTTATTGACAATGACAATAAAGTTAGATTACTATTTAAATATATAATAATATCTTGTGTTACCTACAGGTAATAATTTATTATAATAGAGTTGTTTATAATATTTAGTCTTGGGTGGTTCTTTATAATACTGCATTTTGTTTATTTCTAATGAGATAAATATGTAATACACTTTTTATTTTAAAAATCATAGTGTATAATAAGAACTAGATTGAATATATGTGTTAATATCTTAAACTATAAATTAAAAGAAACTTTTGCTAGAAATTTTTTCTTTCAGTTCCTTCAGATACTAAGTTAACGTCTGCACAAACAGTACGCTTACTTGAGGTTTTAAGCAATAGTAAGGAAGCTATGCAGCATTTAACAAGTGACCATCGAGATTTACATGGTGCCGTAAGCAAGGTGACGTATGTTTGTTTATCTAAATGAGTATGTTTTTCTTCGAACTATTATACGTTTATAGCAAATAATTAATATTAATAGCAAATAATTTAAATTAAAAAAAAATTTTAGGTTGGAAAAGCTATAGATCGCAATTTTACGTCCGATTTTTCAGCAACTATACGTGAGGATATTTTTGCAGATTTGAGTAATTTAGAGCAATTAAATCGCATTATTGTTGAGCATTTTTATCATCATGGCATGGAAGACGTAGCTGCTACATTAATAACTGTAAATATCATTTATTTATTTTACGAATTTTTGTTTTAAATTATTTATTGTTATTCCTTTATTCTTTATTTATTCAGGAATCTGGAACTGAGTCTGTTGATGATTCAAAACCTGAACCATTTAATGAATTACATAATATTATGAAATCTTTGAGAAGTCAACGTATACAACCAGCATTAACCTGGGCGCAAGCACATTCTATTGGGTTGGAAGCACGTGGATCTTCTTTAGAATTTAAACTTCATCGATTAGCCTTTCTGCAAGTTATTGAGACAGGAGTATCAAGACAAGGAGATGCCATAACATATGCCAGAGTTTATTTTAAAAAATTTGTTAAACGTTTTGAAAAAGGTAGACCTATCTATATAAGCCATTCCATCTGAAGTTAAAAGTTCGAACACCAATTTTAATGAAAATCGTAATCTTTTAGACTATATTTAGCTTAGTTTTTGTGTATGGTTTTGTATACCAAAATTAATTTTCAATGTAAATTTACCTATTATAAAGTTGGAGTTGATGGTTCTCTAGAAATGTAAATTATATGTTCCGATCTTGCGGGATGTCAAATGTGAATAATTTTGAAATAGTCGCAACATTATTGAAAATATAAGAAATTGTAAAGTGTCATTTAAAGAATAGCGATATTTAAAAAGTCAAAACTCTGTAAAATATTTCATACATTGCTCATCCTTACACTCGATGCCTAAATTAATTATTATTTTATTTATATTTAAATATATTCGTACGGGCTTCAAATCGAAGTCTGCATTCCTGCCGACTCCTACACGCATTCCTTAGACCAGAAATTTCTTCTAACTCGTACACCTCGATTCTGACTCGACAGCTCTGTTTACAAATGATATGTTTTTATTTTTTTAATTTTTATTTAAACCAAGTCTTCGTATGTTATGTGAAACGGCACCTCGAAATTCCGGCGGTTGACAAGGCAAAAGAAGTCTTAAAGCCGAAATTTAAATTTATTCTTATTAAAGTTAACATTGTTTCAGAAATTCAAGTTCTTATGGGCATGTTAATGTATCTTCCACAAGGACTGAAGAAATCACCTTACGGACATTTAATGGTTCCCGAACTCTGGATAGAAATAGCAGATTTGTTTATTCGCGATGCATGTACTTTGTTAGGTTTAAGTATGGATAGTCCGCTAACTTTATCAGTTAATGCTGGTTGTACGGCACTTCCTGCTCTTTTAAATATAAAACAAGTCATGCAGTCCCGACAAGTCAACATTTGGAAAGAACGCGACGAATTGCCTGTAAGTAAATTTTTGAATCCAGTAACTCGTAAAGTGAAATATAAAGTGAGTAATTCATTCTGATATTCTTTAATTACGAAAGTAGTGAAAATATTTAGCCTTTTTTCTAACATAACTCAATTGTCATCTCATTAATTGTATTTAAAAACTCTCATTAATTTAAAATAAAACAAATAATTGATTCAACTGTAAAGGAAGATAATGTATTTTCAGATTGAAATTGATCTTGGAACAGAAAACAGGTATCATTCCGTTTTCGCTTGTCCTATATTGCGCCAACAATCTACCGAAGAAAATCCACCTATGAAGCTGGTTTGTGGTCATGTAATTTCCCGGGACGCACTGAATAAACTGTGCAACGGACCTAAGTATTTATTACTCTTTAAAATTAAAATAATTATCAGTTTATAAGTTTTTAGATAGAAGAGAACAAAAACGAAAATAATTAAATTTAATAAATTTTGTATTTTATTTTAATACATTTGCTTTTTTTAGGATGAAGTGTCCGTATTGTCCAATGGAACAAGCACCATCAGAAGCTCGGCTGGTATATTTTTAAATTTCATACGAAAATATTAATATATATACATAATTATTAGCATCGTATATATAAAAACACTGCATATAAGATGATTAAAATCTTATTTCTCAATATGAATAGGCCTACATATTTTTAACGGGCAAGTTCATTTGATATTATTTTTTTAATATTCTAATTTTAGTAAATATAGTCCAATTAGAGATATATTTTTGATAGCATAATTTTAACTGACTTTTTTATAATAAATATAGAAATTATAAATGAATTATGGTAAAACTATTTAGTTTAGAAATACCGTAAAATTAATGAACTGTAAGATTTCGGTACTTCCGGACTATTATCAGAAATATTGTATTGTTATGATGTTAGTTTATAATATAATGAATTCTTTTCAAAAGAAACAAAGTACAATTATTTGTGAAACTTTGGTTTTATGCTTAATATGTTTTATCATCATTATTGGTATTAAAGGTTTAAGATTTGCATAATCTTATATGGCTTCATATATCTCTTACATGTCCATTCTTAAATTTTACATGTATTCTGGAATATGCGTAAACATGGTAAATGGTTATATAGATATTGCTGCATTTAGCTAAAATTTACATGTTATGCAAGCTAAATAATAATCTTATAATATTTTAAATAATATTTATGTAAAATACGAAACTGTGTGGCGGGTAAACTGTTACGGTATAGAGAAAATATTGAAACAAAACTGGTGAAGTATGAGAAAATATGTACATTTTTTACCCAACTCTAAAAAAAATTCCACCAAGAAAACTTAAACAACTATATTATATCTCGATGTGTATAAGATTGCAAAAAAAAATTGGTTAGGTTGGTTTTCTTATTTTACTAAAATATTGTTGCTCCATTTATGTCATTGTGTAATATTATTTTACACGCACTTTAAATGAATTTGTTTCTATATATTTAATAATTTCACGGTATTCATTAAATGAAATGTACAGTGTTTTTATAAAGCGAATCTAATTTTAATTTGTTCTTTATATGGATATAGATATACGAGTATATATATATATATATGTATATGTATAATCCAAATCACGAAGTTCGGCGGCGGCTTATACTTAAAAGACGTTATAACAGCGGTATAAATCTATAATACGATCATGAATTTTATCTTATTCGTTTCTATATACATTATAGAGAAATAAGTGAGTCAGTGCTTTTTAGTTATATTGGCAGTTTATACCCACAACTTGTTTTAAGTATGAGTCGCCGCCGAACTCTCGTAATTTGAACTATACAAGCCATTAACAATCCTAGCTCAGTATTAAAATCACATAGAGCATGCACTTCTTCAAAAGAGTTTTACAACCAATCAGCGCATAGATTAGATTATAATTTCCTATAAGTCATTTTTATTTATTTGTTTAAATGTAAGACAAAGACTCAAAGTGTACTAATTTGTTATTATTTCTTAATTTCCATGCTAGGATTAAAATATTAATGTTTGGAAGAATCTGTGTTCTATATATACATATATATATACATCTAATATCAACTGTGTAACTGTTTTATGTCTATATGTTTTTTACTTAGATTAAGTGGGATTTTTAATTTTTATTATATCAGTTTGACATCGCTTAGAGCTAGGTTTTGATAAAAATAGTACTGACTTATATTTAGTTAAAGTAAAATTAATGTTTATGACTTAGAGGTAAGATGTTGTATCTACAACATTATTGCTTTGAGGTTTTTTATGTCAACTGAAAGCTCCAAATATTATTTTACAGTATTCATAGTACAGCATATACTAACGTTATATATTAACGTTATTTTCTCACGTATCTCTGAATTGTGAGGCAAACAGATTTATATTACAGTATTACTATGAAATTACTAAATACTACATGCAATCACTAGAAGATATTTATATACCTCTCAGTCACAGATTTCAATTCGACTTTATAAATAGATAAATATGTTTTTATAATTAAAGAACATTTGTGGAATAATCACTAATAAAAATTAGATTAATGTCTAAATCTTGTATTTCATTGAATAATCACAAGATCGTCGTCATCATTAGTCATCTGTTGGTGGTCAGAAAGATGCATAATTAGGGTTGCCAACTGTCAACAAGAAGCAAGCTAAGAACAGAAAAATCCAAACTGAATCTGAAAGCTAAATATGGAGACAATACTCAATTCCTTCTCAATTTAAGGAAGAATGTAAAACAAAAAGTCTAATAGGATGGTCATTCCTAAATGAAACTATTGGCAATCGTAACTATAACTCATATAAAAAAAACATAAACAATTATTAGTTATCTAATGCAGTATAAATAAACTTTACCCATTAGATAATACGTACACAATTTTACACAATACGACAACTACCGTAAGATGTTATCAAAAATTCCAAATAAAGATGTTGTGAGTTTGTAATTAAATATAATAATTAGAAATTAAGTGTCTTATTAGGGCGATTCTTTACATTTGGTATAATTATATATACGCCGTAAATAATAATTATATTATACTTAGAGTACTAATACAATAGAAAGTTTTTATAAATTTATGTTTAAAATGAATAAAAATCGTATAGGTTAAGATGAGTGTCATTATTTAAGCAAGCTAAATTAAGAAAACGACTAATAAATCAACGTCATTTTACCGGGCAATTAAAAATTGTTTGGGAAAATGGGGTTTCATATTACTCTAATCTCAACTGTAATTTAACTAAAGAATATGTAATTTAAAATTGTACTGATTTCAGAAAAAAAAAATATAAAACCTGTTTGAAAATGAAAGAAAGAATTATTTGTAATTTGTACGAATTTATAAAGAGGTTTAATAGGTTTGTTTCATTCCATTTACCTCTTATGACACAATTAAAACCATTGCTTTGTGCTGTGTGGTGCTGTGTTTTAAACAGTTGCAGCAAAAAATATTCTGCTTTGTATAAAGTTTTGATTTTACTTTGAATACCAAAAATTGGTAGAAATTTCCCGCTAAAGACAGTCATGTATATTCAAATAAAAAAACATTGATATATTTTTTGAAAAAACATGCTGTTTTTATTCTGCTTAGTTTCTATAAAAATGATTTTATTTTTTATTGTAGTTTATGTTATGTGCAAAAAAATTGAGATTATAATAATTTTATAAATTTGGTCGATTTTTTTATTTTCATCCATTTTTCAGACATGAAGCCGATTGCTGAACTCATAGTTATCGCAAAAGAGAAATAACAGTTAATCGATCTACCGACCTTGTAGCAGGTACTGGTTCTACTGTTTCTCTTTAACTCTGTCTGTTCTCTTTACTTGACCATGTTAACTAACTATTGCGATAAGAATGAGTTCAGCAGCCGGCTCTATGAATGGCACTACGATATACTCTCTCTGCACCCTGTTATCCGTCGGTATATTGCCTCTTGAAATTTCGTTGGATTTTTAGGGGTTGGTTTACCATTTAATATTTCTTGAAGTTGTTATTCATTTTTAACTTATTTAAATTATTTCAATTATTTATTTATAGTTATACATCGACATTATATGAAAACTTCATGGGTTGCTGGAACAGCTGCTAGCGTTGAGATGTTTGATTCTGCATCTCTTTTAACTTCTCTTGTTTAACAGCGATGGCAAAGGAAGAAAAAATAAAAGTAGGGAGAATATAAGGAAAGTAATGACGTCAACTACGCAATCATTTTTAATACATTTTTATCCTTTTAATTATTAAAGGGACAAAAATGACTATTTCTATCGTTAATATAACTTCTATACTATTGATGGAATAAAAATAATTGGATATTTGAGGTCAACCTTATCAAAACATAGTGCTATGTAAATTTATGTAAATTCTGCAATGGTTCACAATCCAATAAACAGTAACAACAAATCCTCCTATATCTTCCTATATTATAATGTTCCAAGTGAAAGTTTATATGTTTATTTGTTTATATGCGACCGCGATTTGTATGGTGGCTCGAAAACGGCGTTGGCGTCCTCGGATTTTTCCCTTGAATTTCTTGGAAACCCGTAGTTTTGGAAAAAAAATTAATAAATAAATAAATTAAAATAAATAAGTAAAAAAATTATTTTTTCTGTTTGCTCTATAATCTTTAATTCGTAAAAGATAGTAAGTTGAAATTTGGTATGTGTATTACTGTATTGAATGCTAACATTTTTTAAAAATTAGAAAAGGGGGGGGCGTTGAAAAAATTATGGGGCCCGGTAGGAAACTTTGGAGAAAACTCAAATTTTATATTACTTAAAAATGAAATATATCATTAAAAAAAAAAATTCGAAATTCAAAAATTTTACTTGGGGCCACGGGGGCGGTTGTTGCCGAAGGTAAAGAGTAAATTGAAAATATTATATATTTTGTTGAAAAAAATATATTTTTTTAGTTAGTTTATATGAAAAATTATGTTATATTTAATATATTGAACGAGTTAAATATTTCAATTTGAAAATAGAATTAAAATTTGAAATAAAATTACGAATTTTGGATTCAAATGATACACACTAAAAAGACGACGCTTTGCGACCGGGGTACACTCTAGTTTATATATAACATCTATGTTTTTCCATGGATTTTTTTTAAATAAAATCAAAATTTGGCATTCGCGGGAAAATATTATATAAAATTAAAATTAAGTATTATATAAGACAATGCACTTTAGTGTTTTACCTGTTTAATATTTATTATATGTATTATCTATATATCTGAAAATTTAAACAATGTTATCAAGTTATCTTTATAGCAAATCTACGAGTACCAATCAATGATATAAAAATTAAAGCTACAACGTCCATCGCCTCATAGATACAAATGTAAAAAATGAAATAATGAGGAAATCATCGTTACTTGCATATTTTTATCATTTAGTGGGGATAACTAGTTATCAAATGAGCATGTGTGTTATGTACCTATATGTATTGTATAATAGTGGTTAATTATTGTACGCCTGGTATAACGTTGAACGCGAGTAGTGCCAGTGTGTGAATTAGTATTCCATGAAGTGTTGTCAGATGTGCTGTTGCTATTAGCTTGTCACTTTCTAAAAATATTATCTTTTCTTTTTAATATTTTGTTCGATATACTGCAACAAAATGGTGCAAAATAAAGTATATGTTGTTGGTGTTGGAATGACAAAGGTAATTTGTTTATTTATATCAGGTATGGTAATGGTTTAATTAGACAGTAAAAATCTAGTAGGTGGCTTTGTGTTTTCACTCTGTAGTCATCTGCTGGTACTTGAAATGAGTACATAAATCACTACTTGTGAACTTTAGTCTGTATGTCACTGTCACTGTATGTGAACAACATTACAAATGCAAAGTTTTGAAGCATCCGTTACTTTTCAGTTCTCTTTTTTTGTGAAATTATTATAGAATGTTGCAATAATAAATAATCAGATAGAATAAAATCTTATTTGAAGTATTACCCATGGAGAGGAAGAACTAACATATTTGATCTAATATAGAACTAATATATTTGATTACATTATGATAGCGTAAAACTTATGTAAAACAGTGAAAAATTCTAAAGATATTAGTGCGTTCAAAACCGTAACAGAAAGTAAATGAAAGAAACAATTTGAAAGTCAAGTTTAACAGTACAACTTCCGGCCAATTCAAATTGTCTGTAGTAGTAAGGAAAGTAACATTTGTGTAGCATATCCGTTAGACTTTCCTTAATTGATATATGAGGGTTGTTCAAGAAGTGGTGGGTCCACATAAAGAGGTTCACAGAAACTATATGCAGACGGATATGTAGGCTATCATATAGTTCATTTGCGTATCGATTAGGCTGTAATTTTTATTAAAGCGGAGAGTCATTTAGTTTTTATCATCTATGCGAAAATATATCAGTTTCCCTAATTTCAAATTCTCTCATGACTATTCTTCTAATTATAATTATAATACCAAATTAGATACACTGTAAATAAACAAATTCTGTTTTTTCATTATATATGGAGATGTAATTAGATGGCCTATAATGCCAGCTGTGTATTTAATGAGAATAAATATTTGTCTGCTCTTATTGGCTAATTAGTATGTAAAGAGAATATAACAATTTCTATTTTCTATACCTATTCTTTTTAATTTATTTATATTATTTTATTATGAAATTTAAAATAAGTAATAATAAACTTTTAAAAGTAAGAAATCCTAAATATCTATGAGAAAAATATGGTAATCTTATTCCAGTTTGAGAAACCAGGAAAACGCACAGATATAGATTACCCCCAGTTTGCCAAAGAGGCCACAAATAAAGCCCTGCAAGATGCCCGAATTCCATACAAGGACGTAGAGCTGGCCGCCGTTGGATATGTTTATGGTTTAACTTTTATTTATATACTGTATCTTATATCTTAAGTTGCCTATCAATGCATAAATTGGCATAAATCTTCTAAGTTATAGTGGCACTAAACACGAATGTTTTACGAACTTTTTATAATTGTTTCTTCTGCATCGTAGAAGTCGTACTAAGTTTACCCCCATTATCTTTTGTACTTGAATTGAATTTCATTTCAAATTTTAATTCCACTTTTGAATTGAAATATTTAAGTCGTTCTATTTAAATTTTACATATAAAAGCAAATAATTTTTCATATAAGCTGATTAAAAAAATAAATTTTTTGCGTTATATATGCGTTATTTGACCAAGTTTTTTTTAAAATAACTTACCAAGGTTAGCCTATATATAAAATTTCAACTTTCTAGCACAATTTTTATTCTCGGCAAAAATGCCCCTGCACCCCCAAATAACATTTTGAAATTTTGATTTTTTCTTTTTTAACATGATATAACATGATAACAAAATCCACAGTTTCTCAAAAGTTTCCGAGCCCCATAATTTTTTCAGTGGCCCTTTTATAAAATTTTGAATTTCTAAATTTTGAAATATGTATATATTTAAGAGTGTAATATAAATGCAAAATTTCAACTTTCTATCTTTTCCGAATAACAAATTATATAGCAAAAAGTGCCCATTTTTTCAATTTTTTCCAGAAATAGGCAATTTTCAAAAACATTGACGGAGCCGTTTTCGAGCCACCATACAAAATTCACTACCAAACATACTCGTATAAGATCATAAATATACACCTGGAACATTATAATAAAGTCGTATATTAACCATGAAACTATTTTAGTTAACTGTACTTGCATTGTTAGTTTTATTAACTTTGTGATTTTTGATATTCCGATAATTTTTCTAATAATGAAATAATATCGTCGTTTATTTGAGTGTATATTCATTTTTCTAAATTTTAGGTGATTCTACATCTGGGCAGAGAGCACTTTATGAAGTTGGTATGACTGGTATTCCAGTAATTAATGTTAACAACAATTGTTCGACTGGCTCCAGTGCTTTATATATTGGTGCCAAATTTGTGGAGTCTGGTCAACATGATTGTGTTCTTGCCTTAGGATTTGAAAAAATGGAGAGGGGATCCTTATCATCCAAGGTTCGTTTCGAGATTGAATTATGTAAAGGCAGATTGTATACTGTAATTAAACGTGTTCACCATTAAGAAGCAGTTAGAAGATTTAGCTTGAATTTTGTAACTTTTTTCAACAATTTTTCAAATGACTATATAAAACATTATTAGGCTACTTAATTAGGCCAAGGTATCGAACTTACTACAAACTTATTTAACATCAGCTGATAACTTTGGATGAACTTAAGTAGTACATTTTGTTCAAGTATAGGCTTTTGAAAAATCGGTTAATGTTAAACAGCAGCCTTAAAAGGTACAAAATAGTATTTTAGACAGTGTTATCAAAATAACCTGCTCTTTATATACGAGTATTGATAAATAGTTTTATAGTATGTACTAAGTAATTAATATGTAGATTTATAATTGCCAACTCTTTGTATTTGCTTAAAGTTTCTAGACCGTACTAATCCTATGGATAAGCATGTTGGTGCTATGTCTGAATTAGCAGAAATTGACCATTCACCTATGACTGCACAAATGTTCGGAAATGCTGGAAAAGAGCATATGCAAAAATATGGCACAAGACCTGACCACTTTGCTAAGATTGCTTACAAAAATCACAAACATTCTGTTAACAATCCGTATGTATTTCTTTTTCGCTGTGTTTTTATACAATAGCTGCCTATTGATATATTGATAAGAGTTTGCTTGCATTTTTATTAACAAAGGTATTCGCAATTTCGTGATGAATATACACTAGAGCAGATCCAGAAGTCAGCACAAGTTTATGGCCCTTTGACGAAATTGCAATGTTGCCCAACAAGCGATGGTGCAGCCGCTGTTTTGCTCGCATCTGAAAAGTATGTTCGCAGCCATGGGTTAGAAAAACAAGCTGTGGAGATCTTAGGAATTGAAATGACTACTGACACCACTTCCACGTTTGAATCAAAAAGTTTAATGAACATTGTAAGTAACTTCTTGAAAATAAATATTCAAGGAAATAAAACAAGTATCCAGTTTTAGTTTAAATATATTATACGGTGTTGAACTCCACCTGAAACTATCTTAATAGGAATAAATTGTTGAAACGTTCTTTAATATTAACGTACGTAATGACCAGTGGCGTAGCTACCGTATCAATGATAAAATGGGGCTAAAGGGGCCCCAGACGTGTAAGCAAAAATTCTTCAATTTCTTCACTATTTGAAATCATTAATCCTGTTTCTATTGCTCATCAGAATGAAATTAATGACTTACAGAAAGCTATCATTTTGCAAAGTAATCTTTTGAATAGACTGAGCGAGCCTCTGTGACCTAAGTAATATGCTCGAAGTATTATAACCGGAGAAACTCTTATCTTTTTCAAACGAAATAATAAAAAAGTTGCCGGAAAACTGTCTGTTAAATACAGTAAAGACATGTCAGTTGATCTTTATGAACAATGAGTTGCTTTGAAAACATGCTTAAAATATGAAATTCAGAAAATTCATTCCATTAAGGAACTCATGAAATTATTGCTGATAAAATTCAATAGCCTTGCATCCAGTTTTCTGGAGGTAATAATAGCATGCTTTCTATTCTTGACCCTTCCGATTACTACTGCAGCAGCAGAAAGAAGTTTTTCGCAATTCTATGAGATAGGAAAGGCTATTAGACTTGTCACTATTGTCTATAGAGGCAGAAAATTTAGCAAAACTGAAATCGTCTTCAGCTTGAATGATTTAATAAATAAGTTCGCCGAACAAAAGGCAAGAAAAATGTATATTTGATTTGAATTGTTTGGCTAGCTTAGTTCTTAGGAGTATTAATTGTAAGTATTAACGTATAATCAATATACAATTATTTTAATTCAATGCAAGCGTTTTTGTTTCTTTTTGTGAAAAATCTTTTGGGCCCCCCATCATTTGGGCCCTTCAACAAATTTTGATAGCGTCTAAGGCACGCTACGCCACTGGTAATGACCTAACTGAATTTAGTTACAAGAGTTACACCGATAAATATTTTTAGGTGGGGTATGAAATGACCAAAGCTGCTGCTGAAAAACTGTTTGCAAAAACAAATTACAAACCTACCGACGTTGATGTCGTAGAGTTGCATGATTGTTTCTCTGCCAATGAGCTCATTACATACGAAGCTCTTGGACTCTGTGCTCCTGGTAAGGCTGGTGAGCTAATAGATTCAGGCAATAACACATATGGTGGAAAATATGTTATCAATCCCAGTGGCGGTTTAATTTCCAAAGGACATCCGTTAGGCGCTACAGGTACAACATACTCTTACTGTTATTTGTGGTTACTTGCATACTCGTACACTCTTATTAATACAAAGAATATTAGGATTAGCACAGTGCTCCGAGTTATGTTGGCAGTTACGTGGAGAAGCTGATAGGAGACAAGTTAGCAATGCTAAGCTTGCACTGCAACATAATATTGGACTTGGAGGAGCAGTGGTTGTTGTTTTGTACAAGTTGGGTTTCCCCGGAAGGTTAGTGTTGATTCTAACTGTGCCAGGTTTTAGAAGATTATTTAAACTAAGTTAATCTGAGCTTTTATTTTAGTTCAACAGTCAGAACGAATCAAGTAGCCGTTGCAAGTAGTCCAGAAGGTTTCAAAGTGTACCCTTATATGAAAATACTTGAACAAAGTATGGAAGAGGACAAAGACAATCTTATTGAGAAAGTGCGAGGTATATATGGCTTTAAAGTAAAGAATGGCCCTCAAGGAGCAGAAGGCTATTGGGTCATCAACGCTAAAACTGGAAAAGGAAGTGTACATTATAACGGCAAAGATAAACCGGATGTTACATTTATTATAAATGATGAGGACGTTGTTGAATTAATTTCTGGTAGATTAAATCCACAGAAAGCGTTTTTCCAAGGTAAAATTAAAATTCAAGGCAATATGGGATTAGCAATGAAGTTAACTGATTTGCAGAGAACAGCAGCGGGACGCATTGAGGAATTACGTTCAAAACTGTGATTTTATTAAAATTAAATTAAGATTCATAAAACAATTATATTAGTATTAAGGGTAAAATGGATATTATTTTTAGCTGCGGTCAGAAGGTATATTTTGTTTTCTTTGATGCAGTTTTTTTACCATATTAAAATAAGAATGTTTTTTACGGATCATGTTATATAAATACATATTTTTTATTGGGAATTAAGTTTATTTTTTATTGTTTTTCCTGTTGATATATTGTTCCTAGACTAACATCAAGAGATCGGTATCGGATGTGGATCTATTTCTGATACTAGTCACATCTTGAGATAACCATGGTGTCAAGGACTTAATATAAGTGAACTATAGCAGTAAATATTTACAAATGGTCCGAGATTCAAACCCTAAAGCATAGCAACGTAAGTCAACACTCGCTCATCAAGTATTTAATAATGGGCTTGTGTCCTTATTTTTTAGTGGTCGAATTTTCAATTGTTGATTGAAATTGATGTTAATAAATGTGTATTGGCGTGTCTATTTTATTAAATATTGACGGAGATATAGCAATTAAAAATTTGAACTGTAGTTTTAGCGCTAGAGATGGTCGGCCATATTTGTATGACGTGAATGAATTTTAACGTCAGTTATTTGTTGAGTAGGTCAGTGCTGTGGTAATGTTTTATAGCTGTAATAATAAGTTTTTATTTTATTTAACCCTGCTAAGGCAGACATAATATTTGAATTTTATTGTTCCTTGAAATAGCTGTAAATAATATTTGATATTTTGATATATAAATACATATAGCAGAGATTTATGAGCTGTAAGGTTGGAAGCGGTTGTGATGTCACATGCATTTGGAATGTGTACAACGTTGAATTCCTTTAATAATTAAAGAGACAAAATGATTTTTTTAATTGTTAATATCTCTTAACGTATAAGGAGTTATTAAAAAATAATTGAACATTTGAGGTTCTAGTAACCCACTTTATCAATATATAGTACACTTTTATAGAAATTAAGACATAGGACACAAGCCCATTTTTGCGTAACCATTATTCAACAACATATAAACTGGTAAATATGCTTGAAGAAACTGACGAATCCAATTTGGTTTCGAATCATATACAAAAATAGTCAGGCAGGTAATTCGAACGAAGGTACAGTCTCCTTTTATATTTCTTTTTAGGAAACTGCTATAAAAGTTGTGTTTTAAATAGTTATGCGGTGAACTTATAAGATTATAAAAATGCACATCGTTCCTGTTCAATTTTTATTAAAATATAAAATTTCTTTATTTACAAGGTTGGTATATAACAAGTTCGAGCATACAAGTTTTATTTAATTTACAAATTATATAATTATATTATAAATATTAAAATGTATCGAATTTATGCTGATCATATATTTGTGTAAAAATTATATATATACACCTATATAAAATTAAATTATAGTAGAATAAAATTACATAATGTTGGCAAACTATTTTAAAAATACGTAATAATTATGGCAGAAAATGATGTATTACGAGTACTATATAGAACAAAATCTTTTAACTTATTAAAATAATTATTGTCGACATTGATGATATAGTTGTGCCGCTAATTTAATGAGTTACGTTAGTACATGTGTTAATGTGAAAGTAATGATAATAAAATTAGTTCAAAGAATCCCTATTCCTCTTTCTTCATAACTTACTAATAATTTCTAAATCAATTTTGATTTTCAAAGATATGGAAAAATGTACAAAATTTGAAAAATGTATCTGATCAAATATTATATTTTTATTAATTACTGCATATGTATATACAAATATATATATATATATATATATATATATATATATATATATATATATATATATATATATATATATATATATATATATATTATATATATTTATTACTTTTTTGGTGAATCTATTTGAAGTTTACAATTGTCTCTGGTAGTTCATTGACAACTTGCTGAAAATAAACATAACACAGATTTAATTACAGTAGTTAGCGATATATATTTAAAACGTTGAAATTTAAATATAATTCTATGCGTATTCCTTCTATAGATGCATGAATTACTATACCACGTGGTAAGAAGAAATTCCTATTGTTTTGTTTAAATTGATACTGTTAAAATTGTTAGGCCCAGAAATTATAGTGGTGGTCCGGAGTTCGAATCCGACGACAGAGCAGTCTGGCGTAAATCCAAATGCTCTCAACCACTGTATTATCGTTAGTTGTATTTTTTAATCTAATTTATATCGATTTATACAGATATGAAACATCTTTTTCTAAATTTATTTAATGTCTATTATGCTGCTTCCCAATGGAAATACAACATTCGTGTATATAGCAGATAGTGTAAGTGACATAAGAAACCTGGCATTAGCACATAAGATTCGGGGAGTATGAAATGACTTACGTATTGATGCTGCTGAGCGCTTTGCTGGCCATAGTCTGCCCACTTGCTGAGGTCGATGGACGGCAACACACCGCTGCGGCAAGGCACTCGAGGATTACTGCAAAAATATAACATGTAAAAACGAGGTCTTTGTGTATTATTCATGCACTTGGGATTCATTTAATTCAGCCCACGAAGAAGGTCACAGTACTGTTAAAATTTACTGGATAGAGTTGCTGGTTAGATTACATCAAAATTGTGTAAATTTATCAGGAAATAAAATATTTATAAAATCAAAATCGTGACAATTCATCTTGTAATCGTATTCTTAGTAGAACAAGTAGAACATTTAAATGAGTATACGTTTTGGAATTTTGAAATTTACGAAAGATCGTGACAGCTGGGTTTTACTTTCACTTCGAACAAACGTGACATGACATTGAATTTAACTATCTGAACTAAATCCTTATGGCTAAATGACACCATTTATTAAAATAGCAATAATCCTTACATTTCGTGATCTGGCAGTACCATGGGGAACACTTGAATGGTGTCAATTAAATCAGTATTGTCACATATAACACGTGACATTTTTGTTTTACGGATTTCTTGTAGTTGCTCTGGAGTGAAAGATGATGGTTGATGTGGAAGCTCATACCTAAGAACATTATTACATAAATAATTTTGCATTGACATATACGAGTATATCATTGCTTTAATTTAATTTATTAAGAGAAATCTTTACCAGAATCTATCTCCTCTTCGAGAATAACTAAATTGGGTTGCTATGATGCAAGCAAAGGTCGGCCCTAACATGCTTCCGGGTAACGGGCGCTCAGAAACACCACCGGACCATAGATCAACATCACTGGGGTGTCTGCAAAACCATAAAATATTCGTTATCATTTGGTTTGTATCCTTGATAATTGTTTAAGTTGTCTATTAGGAGCAGAATTAATTGCTTAGAAATCTGTTATATTAGAATCGAACATACTCGAAAATAGATGTATAGCGTTTGATGGTCTCGTTAGGCATGGATCCAAAAAGTTCTTCGAAGGAGTTTGCACCAGGAAGGCCACAGAATTTTCTGAACTCCATGTAACCGGGTAAACCGAATTCACGACCTGTATTAAATGAAATGTTAAATTGAATATAAGTAAAACCTCAAAAGACCAAGTCTGGCCAAGCGCCAGACATCATAAACCACCATAAAACAATTACCTCTTTGCATGTTGAAAGAAACAAGGTCCATACCAAATCTGGCTCCAACCTTTTTGAAAAGATGATTGGTTACTTCTTGGGTAATGGAGTCATCCATAGCCTGAGCCACTTGGTTCATTAACCCCATAAAGTATTCGTCAATAACTCCAGCTCTGTACAGATCGTATGGGCGACGAATCAAATCGGAAAGTCGTTTGGATGCTATAGCAAAATAAATTGTTATTTCATTGTGTAAATAATAGTTAATATAATAAATTCAGTCTTGGTGTACCGATGAATTTGTGCGCTTTGGACCAACGTTCCACGGCTGTCGGAAGCAAGGAATGCCCAAAACGATAGGCTGCAGCAGCAAACGCATCAATAACACCTGGGTTAACAGTTGAATCGTAGCCATCCCAATAACCCTAGAAGTCAAATTTATTTAAAACAATTCTAATAGTTTAAAATGCAATGCAAATGGTTTAATTTAATGGTTAAAATATACATCTTTTTGAAGTAAAAGTCCAAATTTCTCCATAACTTCCTTTCCTAGAAGAATTGGTAAAAATTCATTATAGGTGATGTGTTGAATTTCTGCTATATTTATTCTACGAGCTTCTTGGAATAGAGTTTCATCATCCCAATGTGGGTTTACTTCCGCTAGACCATTTGCCAAACGGTTGTGTTCACGAGCCATCAGAGTGTGCATGCAAGTCAGAACCAGTTGCTCGTTCACTCGAATTTCGCCTGTAATTTACGTATAAACCAACAGTTGATTAATTAGATTACGTGAAGAAACTAAATACTTATCCGCTACCGGTTAGCACTTACCAGCTTCAAAGCAATACATTGAACGATTGGGTCTGGTGCAACCTTCATCAGGAATGTCAAGTTTTAATGGAAGTAAATCTTTAAGACCATAGTCATTAAAGACTGGGTTCATGCGCAAAAGTCCACTGTATCCAGTTCTTAGTTTTCGTGCGAATTTCTCATTTACTCCGTACACTGTGTTACCATCTAAGACACCAGTTAGAGTATTAAACTGAGAGCGTGACCCTGAAATAACACCATCACACATCAGTTTACAATTTAGATTTTAGAGGAAGAAAGTAACGATAATACTTGAGCCGCGTTCTCACGAGGCCAGTTGACGTGGCTACCACGTGGCTACATGAGAATCACGTTCAATTCAGTGATTTACAACTTTTCGAACTAGTCGCATGGGATATCTGTCATTTGCTAACTTCATTTCATAGTGATTACAGTTTTTAGTGCACAGTTTTATGGCTTACCAAGTCTGCAGCCGGGTCTGGGCGATGGGAATCCTCGCACAAAGTCAATACATTTGACATTAAACAACCGATAGAAATAATCATCATCCGGAACGGGAATTTCGTTGCAATAAGGATGCTTGAGATGAGGTGGACGTTTGCAGCATTCCTCGGGATCATTCCGATTCAACGGGTCTAAAATAGGTCATACAGGTTAACAGTTTTGTAGATCATCATCAACTATTTAAGATCTTATTAATAATACCAAGTGGAGTGGCAGTGAGAGTGTAATCATGGTCCATGAACTGTCCCCACGCAATGACCATGACAGTGCCAGCATGATCGTGGAAGCCATCATCAGGATGCATGGTTCGGGAAACAACTCGGGAAAGTGGCAAATCACGACCGGTAACGGAAATTCGAGGAGAGTTAATGCCGTCAGCATAAAGTGGCCCGATTAATCTAAAAGTACATAATTATCATTTAATTTGCCTTTCATTAAATATGTTCATGCATTTCTATGCAAATTACCTTGTGAACGGAGTCATGGTTGCGCCCCAGGTTGGATGTTCAATGTTTGTGCAAAGACCATCAAATCTTCTATATTTTCCAGGACGACACTCAATATTAGACAAAAATGGAGGGCATACTTCCCTAATTAGGGTTTTAGATGTGTCTATTAAAGGAAGTCCCTTCTCAATGTCTTCATAAGATAAACTATACCTGTAAAAAGAAATAACCACAGGTGAAATATGTAATACCAATAATATGAACTGTTTTATTCTTTTGCTCCTAATAAATATACAAGATCATAAGCGCTATGCTGGACTGAAAGGAAATCTGCATTTGATTATAATATTATTCTTATATTATATTTATTAAATGTCTATTTATAGTTCTTCGTAGGATAACATTGAATTTCCAGGTTGGATCCTCACCAATTCTCTACCTTTGTGTTTTGCAAGTATTTACACAACCCTTAGTTACTGTAATGTTCTGGTTCACCACTACCAAACACCAATATTCGTTCAATCCTAGGTGCAACACGGTTGGTTAGAGATTTGAGCCGCAGCTAAGCCACGAAGCATTCCTTGCTTCAACGATGTCGACCACAATAGTGCCGATGCCAAATACAAATAAAATTGTTTTTAAATGGCTCATTTATTTGTATTTATGGACTTGTGAATTATAGTTCACAACTGCGCTTACGCCAGCTGCAACCTAAGTTGTACCACGTCGGACCTATGCTTAACAGGTCCAGTTATTACATAATGCTTTTGTTCTATGATTTTCACTGCGAAATACTGTTTCTTGTATTCAAAAGCAGTTTGCATATTAAATTTCCCGCTTTGCGAATAGTGAAACTTAAAATGTATGAATAAATGTAATAAAACTTGTGAATGCAGTGAATAATGATGTGTTGTCAAAATAATTCAGACTAAACATTATTCGAGTATATATATATAACCAAAACTTTTACACAAAGTTCTGTACTTGTGTCTTTCTTTTATAGTGGAGGGGTTCTAAGCCTAGTTTACCATCTTATTGGAAATGCATAAATAATATTTTACAAGAAACAACTAATTTTTATTCAACAAGTTCTTTGTCAACAAAATTACTGACACTAAGGTCCTCCGCACACGAGTCGACTGATTGCAAACTAGTCGAGCCGTGTTTCGTGACTCTATAGAATTTTTAACAATAGCGTAATAAGGGATTTTATTGTATCGTATTTGTACGTATTTAAATATTTTTAGTATTTAATAGTATTTGTATACATCTCTACTCATGATGTCACCATCAAAAGCATGCAACCAAGCATGCCCTGCGACCGAGAAACACAGTCGCTCAAAACTTGCTCAAAACCAGTTTAGTTTCGTTCGTGCCGTGTTTTTTCTCTCCCCGTATACACGTGCCTTCTCTCACCAACAACACAGTTCCATTCTCATTAGGTTCGGGCAGATTGGTTTGCAATCAGTCGACCCATGTGCGGAAGGCCAAAAATTAAGATTGCAAAGATTTTCCGACCAGCATTTCAACCACGCTATGTACAAACTTATGCATTTCTTTTACACTCTATTTTATAAAAGAGATAGCAATTCATAGAGGAGAAGAGAGTAGGAGTCACACATGACGTCGATGGATTACAGATTTTTATAACTTTTGATCCAATTAATGATTAAAGGACTAAGATGAACATTTTAATTGATAATATATCCCATAATATTGTGACTTATTAAAAAATAATAATATCAATATCAAGATAGATTGGTGTCCGTTATTTCCATCTGCGGCTCCCATTGATAAGCGTGACGGAGCGGCACTGTTTTTTAGAATGTTTGGAATATAATTGACATACGAAAAGGAAAAGCAGATCCGTAGATGGCAGATCGACAAATAGTTTTATAATACAATATACTCTTAAATTATTAGTTCTTAAAATTAATTACAAAGATCAGAAATTTATTGGGTCGGTTTGTGAGTACTAGAAAGTAAAGATAATGTAGGCCGGTTGATATTGAAAAAGAAAGTTCGAAATTGGATCAGTGGGAGTGCCTGACCTTAGAACTTTTCAGAATCCCTTTACTCGTTCCGAAATAATGCGAAATAAATTCAAATTGTAAATAAGAATCAAAATCTTTCACACCTTGTGAAATCATATTTTAATGTCGAATTTTTTAAATTTCTATTGAAATATATGATAATATATTGACTTTTTATTTTTTAAATATGTAATAATAATTCACAGAGGTAAGATGTTTATAATTTTAATTTATGTTTTAGTAGTTAATTTTAATCCATATTTTGGCGTCACTCGATTAGAATTAAAGTATGTACAGCAATAAGTATGTAATCGATTTTAATTATTATTGCTTACCATATTCATTATATCAAAACTATATGTGTTGCTCGAAGCAGCTATAAGTAGTATGGCACTGGTAGACTCTCCGCACACGACGCGACTGGTTGCAAACCTTAGCCCGAATCTCACCGAAGCGAATATGATTACAACTGTGTTGTTAGTGAGAGATCGAACGTGTATGCGAGTGAGATAAAACACGAGGAAAGGCACACGAGTCGACTGATTGCAAACTAAACGAGAAACAAAGTTTTCAACGAAAACGAGCACGAACTATGTCGAGCTGTGTAGGATAGGCTGCTAGGATCGTGTATCGGGACTCTAAAGAATTTTTAACAATAGCAAAACAGGGTATTCTGTTGTGTTATATTTGATTGTATGTATGTATTTAAATACTTTTCAATAGTATTTGTAAACATCTCTGTTAATGATGTCATCATGAAACAAACATTGCCCTGCGACCGAGAAATCTAGTAGCTGAATATATGCTCAAAACTACTTTTAAATCAGTTTAATTTCGTTCGTGCCGTGTGTTTTCTCTCACTCGTATACACGTGCGTTCTCTCATTAACAACACAGTTCTAATCTCATTCGGTTCGGGCAGATTCGGAGCTAAGGTTTGCAATCAGTCGCCTCATGTGCGGACGCCCTTATGCATCTCGTTTACACTCAGTTGTATAAAAGAGACAACAAATATCAGAAGGGAGTAGAGTACGAGTTGATCAGGCCATTAAGCTCTTAATTATTAACCAAATAGAATAATCAAGCCTCCGTTTAGTATTTCTTTTCCAAATTCAAATATGAAATTTAATTCATATGCTGTTTAAACTGCATGAATGACATATTTTACTGTATATAATTGCGAAACAAAAATATTAAATCGTATAACGTTTTGCTTTTGCAATGCTTATTGAGTTGAATATCAGGGCACATGGCACACGGCACTCGGTACGATTATCTGAAAACGTTAGCTTTGCTATCCTATTCAATTTTCGGCTTGAAGTTCCAACAATTCTAGACACATGGTCCTATAGCTCTCAGATTGCTATGTTGGATATAGCCGTACACATTAAGTTATAAGACTAGAATGTCGACTTTTTATTTAGTAACTGGTATAAAATTCAGTCAAGTCGAGATTCGAGAGCCTTACCTATTCCATTCACTTTACCAAACCGGTCACGTTGTTGTGAGCAACCAGTAACAGCACCTATATACTGTATACAAGGTATAGTACATACTCATACATAAAGAAACAAGGTGGCAGGGAAATCAATGGCAATCTAAATCGATAAAGTGGTAAAGTACTCTTAGGAAGCTGATATTTCAATACGCAATAAATTTTATTTGAATTAAACAAACACCTATATATTGAAAGCGTGACATTTTGTTTAATAGCAGGCATATGAGTTACGAATACACTCATATTTTATCTGTGATGCTTTTCAAGATCTACATGGATGCACCGCACCGTATACCCATGTTGTTTTGTTTAGTACCGCTCATATTTTAGTAGTTGTCAGACATCAGATATGTAAATATCGGAGTAATAATTTTCTAAATCACTTTTTTTGTCTATACAATAAGCTGATTCAACAGACGACTTCTCATTTTCACATAAAATATGACTGCATGCATACTGTACAACGAATCACGCCTTCATTCTGACTTGATTTTAATCTCTTTAGGGACGATTTTTAGGGTGTTAAATTACATATCCTATATTCCAAGTGAAAGTTTATATGTTTGTTTGTTTGAAAACGGTTCCATGCATCGTTATGAAAATTGCCTATTTCGTAGAGAAAAATTTTTTAAGACTTTTGGCGTCCTCGGATTATTTTCTGAATTTCCTGGAAACCAGTAGTTTTGAAACCAATAACTTTTATTTCGTAGAAGAAAGTTGAAATTTTGCATATATATTACGGTGTTCAATGCTAATATTTTTTGAAAATTAGAAATTGAAAAATTGGAAAAGGGGGCATTAAGAAAATTAGAGACTCTGGTAGGAAACTTTGGAGAAAACGCAAATTTTGGATTGTGTAATAATTGAATATGATATTAAAAAAAAAATTCAAAATTCAAAAATTTTATTTAGAGGTATGGGGGCGGCTTTTATCGAGGTGAAAACCATGGGCTAGAAAGCTGAAATTTTATATATAGGCTAACTTTAGTTCCTAATTTATGAATCAAAAAAGAAAATCCCAAATTTTGTAAAAAAAAGTTGGTCAAATAACGAATAAATGGAAAATATTTTATATTTTGTTGAAAAAAATATATTTTTTAAGTCAGTTTATATGAAAATTGGTTGTTAATATTTGTAAAATTAATATAGAACTATTTAAATATTTCATTTAAAAATGGAATTAAAATTAGACATAAAATTACGTTTAATTTTATTGAATTCAAATCATACACAATAAAAAGACGTCGTAAAGCAACGGGGGAATCTCTAGTGCTGCATTTATTTCGGGCGTGAATATTTCAATTTTCACAAATATTATAATTTGTGTGATTCAGTTTCATTTATTAAGAGTCAATCTATTTTGAAAATTTTTACTAAAATGACTTACGTTCTTGCCAAGTTAATAGAAATATCGAGCATAAGTTCTCCAACGCTGGCAATTTCCTCTGTTTTCCAATCACCCTTTGGTTGAGCAACATCTGTAAATAGCACATAAAAGATTTATTTAAAATGTTCGAGTTTGCTGGGTTGCAGATGTGGTAGGCGTCAAAAATTTAGATCAGACACTTTTGGAAACTTACTGATTCGTTTCCTTGCATCTAGATAAGCTGCGTTCACTGCGTCGTAGGTGATGCATGTTCCGTCTCCAGAGTAGCCACTGCAAGAAAGACATGGGTAATTAGATGAGTTTATTGTCATTGTTGTTGGATAGGCACCAATAGGCACGGTGGGACCGTCCTCCTTTTCGACGGATAGTAAACAGAATAGTAAATGACGAGGACGGACAAAACGGGTGATGCAAGTTGAAATCGAAATGTAATGAAATGCGTAATTAACATTCGCTAACTCGGTAGGTGTACGACTTACGAGTGCGAGTAATTCGCGCGGTCATGTGCGCAGCATTACTGCAACTACAAGTATTTCGTATTGCCCTTGATATTATGTGTTCTGTGCCCATACTTTTTTAATTAATTATTTTGTTACAACATACGCAAGTATGTATGCTTAACAAATAATAATTAATCAAATGTTATTCTATTTAAAAACCTGCTCTTTTAATTAAATTCCTTCAAAAGCGTTTGTATTTATTACATGAGTAACGTGCTACATATATGTATGTATGTAATGTTTGATCAATACATAAATACATAATATTTTTGCAAAATTTGTATTCTCATGAATAAATAATGGTTTAGAAATTTCTTATAATAATTACAATAACACAGCAATGAACATATAACTTTCTGCCTCTAATACACATTAAGAGATCAGTCACAAAAAGAAGCTTTCACTCAACGTTCTGAAGCAAGGATGGCGATCTTAAATCGATTAATCGAAGAATCGATTTTTTTAATGAATCGATCCCGTGAATCGATCTCAAACACTCGAAAATCGAGATTCGATTTTTTTTTGTAAGAATGCAACTATACAATTATTTACATTATTTATTATAAGCTTGTACATGAAATATTGGGAATTATAATTATTTCCTTCTATAATTAAAAACGTACATGGTTTTAGTGATTAATCAAAAATCACTCTTCACTTATTTTTAAATTATAAGAAAGATTATAAAAATATATAGTATACAAATTTAATAAAAATAAAATCGATAAAAGATCGTTTTCTTCTTTCTTTTTTTGGGTTGGTGTCTTTTTTATAATATAAAAACTCAAGAAGAATCGAAAAAACGATTTTTGAGAAATCGATCTTCTAGACTTCGATTTTTTCTGAATCGATTCTTAAGACTTCGATTTGAATCGATTAAAAAATCGATCTTTTTTTAAAAGAATGGCCATCTTTATTCTGAAGTAACAGACTTTTATTTCCATATCATTAATTTGTCTTCTTTATCATGTCTCATTTGTCATGTCTTTAAATACAATTTAAGATCCGAAAGCACAAGTTTTGTGTTCATTCAAGATCAGTTTAAAATTAGTATGTTAAAATTTAAGTATGTTGACAATGGGTGCATTCAGAACACTCAATGGTTGTGCAACTGTGTCTAGGCCTTATTTGATGACTCGTTATTATTAAATAATTAACTCTAAATTTAACTCATTGTCACTATAAGGTGCACATTTTTGGCTTGTCTTATATATTTTTCATGCCAAATCAGTCAACAAAGAGCTGATATTTATATGACTTCAAATATAAAATCAGTAGTAAATGTATTCAAGATTAAACAAACAGTAAGTAATGTAATTAGTGTCAATACTTACTTAGTGCCTCTGAGCAGATTAACATTGTAATCAAAAACACTACTGCGTCCTGGACCTCTTAGCACCAGTGCACACTCTTGTCCATGCTGTAGGTCGTCTTGGCCGTTTATCGAACTAAATTGAGCTGATGTTAAAATCAGCAATGATTTTAACACCACTATACCCAGACACCTGAAACAATAAAAAAAACTTCGTAAGACTTTCCTGTTAATGTTCAAGATGAATAGGATTTATTTATAAAATGTGTGTTATTTGATAAACTCGTAAAGACGCATTACCAACAAGTTAAAGCAGCTGTCAAAACCTAGGGCAGTGATGGCAACAAGCGTCAAGTTCCATGCTATAAGTCTAGAAATGCTGTTGGGTATAGGCAAAGGGTATTGTATGCCTTGTATTAAGTATTCTTTGTATAACTCGCTATATTTTAGGAGGTATCAATGGGCTTGTGTCCTATGTCCTAATTTCTATAAAAGTGTACTATATATTGATAAAGTGGGTTACTAGAACCTCAAATGTTCAATTATTTTTTAATAACTCGTTGTATGTTAGGAGATATTAACAATTAAAAAAGTTATTTTGTCTCTTTAATTATTAAAGGGATTCAACGTTGTACATATTCCAATTGCATGTGACATCACAACCGCTAGTTACTATCTCTCACTATCTCTTTTATACAACAGAGCGTAAAAGAAATATATTCTTGACAGAACTCTGACAAGTTTACAGGTTACCAAACTTACAGCTCATAAATCTCTGCTATATGTATTTATATATCAAAATATCAAATATTATTTACAGCTATTTCAAGGAACAATAAAATTTCAATATTATGCCTGCTGTAACAGGGTTAAATAAAATAAAAACTTATTATTCTTTGACTTCCCTTGAATATTTCGACTACCAACAGCTACAAAACATTACCACAGCACTGACCTACTCAACAAATAACTGACGTTAAAATGCATTTCACGTCATACAAATATGGCCGACCATTTCTAGTGCTAAAACTACAATTCAATTTTTTAATTGCTATATCTCCGTCAACATTTAGATATTTAATAAAATAGACACGCCAATACACATTTATTAATCAATCCAATCAATATCAATCAACAATTGAAAAATTGGGGAAAAAATGAGGACACAAACCCATGGACACGACGAATTCGATGCTTGCGGTACTGACATATGAACGCCTCTCTACACCTCTAACCAATGACTTCCATGTTCAATGAATTCCATGATAACAATAATGACTAATATGATCTTAGGTTTGAAGTGAAATTTAAACTTTATTAGCCCAGGACCAGCCTTAACTTTGACTGCCAACACGTACGTTCAGTCGAGTCAGCCCTGTTTTGTATTTATTACATGACATATTTAGATGTATTACAAATGATTAGAAAGAGGATACGCTCGAGTAGGTAACAAATTATTTGTAAGAATACAAGTACAGTACATAGTACAAAAGATTTCTAGTTCAAGAAAACAGACAAAAAAATGTAATGTTTATTGCAAGGTAGAATAACGCAGCCCGTCGTTCTTGCTCTTGTAGTCGTTTTTGCTTTCAGCATTCTGCTATCTGTAGTGCGTCACCTTGAACGCCTTGGAAGGTGTTATTAGGTTTTTGTTATCATTATTAGGATCAAATAAAATGATCGTCTGTGAATTAATAGAACACTGAATGAGTGAGCGTAGAAAGTTGTTAGAAAATATATACCGAAAAGTAATTAATAGTACATAACAATTACTTTAACTACCTTACATTAGAATAATATTTTTATATTCAATATTCGTTAAAAGTAATTAAAATATTTCTTCAGTTATTAAGACCACCCCAAAATTCAAAAATTTAAACACAATCAACGTAAATACTTTCAAATAGTTCTGACTTTTCTTTCTTAAGAGTGCAACTATACTTAAAAGCTTTATAATAATCAATAAGCATGTTTCATTTGATTTCGGTTAGTGCACTGAAAGTAAATAACAACGTCTATTGAAAAATAAATGTACCTTTTTGCCCATTAACATAATTATAATCTTTCTTCAGAAAACTTTTTTAAGGATTAAAAAATCTTAAAAAAAAATTATTTAAACCTTTTTAAATTAACTATAAGTAGGTTTCGATTAAGTAAAATATTACATTAATGTAATCCCAGTAAACAATTTGGTGAAGTGCCCTATTTAGTGACGTTCGAGTCACTCGTACAATTCAATTCTAACGCTTTACAAGTTCTCTACCTGTCACAGATTTTGTGTTAGTTGTTAGAATTTTTTCATAATAATATTCTTTCTTTTTCCAACATCATTCATTAAGTAGCAGTTGTTTCTTTCACATTAGGATATATATTTGTTTAGTTCATTTTCATTCCAAAGTGAGAGAGAAACGAGATGCGGTTAGACAAATAAAATATATTTTTCACCGTTACACTTGTATACTTGTATAGTATTTCGTTCAGTACAGTATGTTTAAAGTATATGCTATCCTTTTTCAACAAATATTTCTTTAATGGTAATAGGCACACGCTGTCTCCCTCAATCTCCGAATATAATGTGTTTAAACGAATACTCTAAGCAGCGAGGGTAAGACAGAGGTTATAAACCTAACGCAGACCTGCCGTCGTGGATTTTTGAATCACCAAAACAATGTAAAAAACTAATATAACGAGTATTGTTGAAGATGAATAATATTCATTAAAAAAATCACGATCCGTACTAAAGATTACATCTATTTATTTCTTCATTTAAATATTTATATTTTGCAGACTCTAAAAAGTAGAATTCCATTAAGTTTTATACCCCTGCCATCCCTGCTAGTGTCAAGTTTATAACTCCGGTCATAAATCATAAACCGACTCCGCTTTTAATTCAGCAGTGAACCGTCGTTGCGATCTTTGTAGGTCATAAAAAGGGCATTTCCTATGAACAACTGAGTAGAAAACGAACACGTTCCAGACAAAAAACTCATGATATGTAATAGAAATTAAGTAGAATTTACTCCAAAATGTTTACTGATATCAGTGTTTTGTCTGATGTTATGGGAATCACGATTGGCCCAGAAGCTAATGCTTTTGCAGCAAGACGGGACGAAGCGCGTATCGAGCGCTCGGAACTCCGGACTTCAGAGGCGTCAAAGGAGGGTAGAACTGCACGTCTTAACAAGAGAACATCGGAGAATGAGCATTTTGAAGTAGAGGAAGGATTCTTATATGGAGCAGGAATCGCCGATTAAAAATATGTAAGTATTCTGTACCATTCTACAAGTAAAATTGTCGAAAACTTGTCTCAAAACTTTGAACGTGTTTTTCTGGGAACTACTTTTTTCGAGCTGGCGGTAAGGATATCTCAAGTTCTAATGAACTGATTCACTTCAAATTTGAAGAGGATGTTCTCTATACGTCGCTTCGTCTCGTGGCCCAAAACTATAACTTCTCATTTAGTATTTTTTTAAAATTCGGAATTGTTAAAAAATATGAAAAAAAAAAAATTTTTTTTTCAAACTACCGCCATTTTGAAAATTTTTTTTTTTTTAACTTATCCAAGGGTTATACGATAGCGGCATCTATAATAATTAAGAATCCGTCTGTTTTTTATGTTTCAGAACACCAGGAGGGTTGGAATAATGCACCCTCTTTTTTTTTGACCCCCTACTTTGACTGCTCATAACTTTGTCAATTTTAATTTTTTTTTTTTAATAATTTTTTTATGTAATAATAAAACATCAATAAACAAATAATAAAAAAATTGATTGTAAAAATATTTTTTGTTTCCTTCGTACAGCGCCCCCTTAACGAGTAAGTAATTGAAGTGGACAAGTGAAATATCCTAAGAGCAGGGGCGGCCTTAGCCGTTGCGAGGCCCCGGGCAGCAGAACTTTGCGAGGCCCCGGGGTAGCAGATATTTGCGAAGCCCCGGGGCGGAAGATCTTTGCGAAGCACTTGTCTTTGTATAATTTATGTAAATTGTAAGTAAGTGGTTTTGTAAGTTGTGAGTAAGTAAAAATGTTATATTGTAAGTTTTATAAAAGTTAACAAGCACAAAGACGACAAATATTAATGATGATAAACTAAGGCACATGAATGCCTTAAAAGATATACGCAGTGATTCTAGTGGGATTTCTAAAGAGCGAGGCGCGAGATTCAAATATATATATAGTAATGAATGTTTGTACTTGGGTTGTTGCGCGAGAATGCGAGGCCCCGGATGGTTGCCCTGCTTGCCACCCCCAAAGGCCGCCTCTGCCTAAGAGTGACACATAAGTATTTATTACACAATTTAAATAATTATTTTAGTTGACACTTTGCTACTGTAGCTTCAATAGTCCTAACTATATTGACTAACACCAAACATGAATATTACCTTAAATATATGTAAGTTTTTACTTAAATGAAACCTAATAATATTTAATTGAAAAGGATCTAAAGACACTTTATAATCTTTTAATCCTTAAAAAGATTTTGAAACCAGAAGTTTCTATTAATACGATAAAACATTATATATTAGGTAACTTTTTACGTAAATCATAACATTTTTAAGTGAACAAACTAAAAACACGTAACTGTGTTTAGTGGGTAGATACGTAATAAATAATTGAAAATATTTAAAACTAAAATGAAAGTTAAAGATTATTAGAAATGACACTGGTTTGACGAGAGGATGTAGTTGGTAATAAATCGCAAGAGTAATGTATTTTAAATTTGTTTAAATATATTAATTTGTCTACATAAATATCATATAATACAACATTTATGAGTATATAATATATGATATATAAATAACAAGTTTAGACTAGTAAACGGACCGTACAGCGCCGTACAGCGTACTGTACTACTCATTCATTATATAATTTTTTCAATGATTTGTAGCAAGATTACCTAACATGAAATAAGAATTGTGTTTTTAACGTTGCACCGCGTACCGCGTACCGCGTATCGTGTCTAGCGTATCACGTACCGCATATCGCATACGTACCATACTCTACAACACATTACGTATAATTTTAACGAACTGGTCTACATTTTATATACAATATACTCGTACGCAGACCTTTCACTAGATTTTTTAGCTCTCAAAGTGTGTTATAAATACATATGGTGAATGTAACTCGTTTTATGTCATATATAGGTTATACTTCATTTCATAGAGTTGAGCTTATGTGAAATCAAATCACGTGGTCTGATAATAATTCTAGTTATAGACAGTAAAGCTACAGTCTGCCGCTACTCCCATTTATACATTTCATTTTATTCTACCTCTACGAGTTGTAAATCAGCTGGTTCTAGGCGGATATACATATATTAATTACTACATTGTCTTGGAATGTTACATATACATATCAATAGGCACGGCACGGAGGCCGACAACGTTTAGGTACTGACGCTGGGTGGCGGTGCTTTTGCGCTCAAGTTCCGATCTATCAACGCTCTGTGTCGAGACATTTTCAACAAGGATTGTTTTGGATCGCAAATTATTAATGGTTAACATATAAAATGAATTTATAATAATATAAGAGAATGATATATTATATTGTATATCTTGTTATACTCGTAGCTACCTAGTACACATTTTGGAATCACTTTGCCATCGTATTGAAAATGCGTATGATTTTTTTGTCATGAAAGAGTCCATTTACAGTTCAGATTCTCTCAATGTCTATTTAATCGACTACAAATGACGAAACCACTCTACCTGTCGGAATACAAATAAAGATAAAGTTAGTGCGAACTATAATTGAAGTACAATAGTCATTGAAACGTCACAAAATAGGACACTTCACCAAATTGTTTACTGGGTAAGATATAACCAGCGATGTGCACAAATGTTTTTCAAAAGCATTTAAATACAAAATGCAAATACCTCGTTATTTTCCTATTTCAAATACAAAATAAAAAATAAATTTCATGTTAGTATTTAAATACAAAATACAAAATACGTATTTTAAAAATACTTTTAGAGATATATATTTATGTATATATATTTCAGTAAGGAATGTAGTGGAGTAATTGTCTCAGATTGTCTTGTAGTAAAACAAATAATGAACGAGAACGATAAACAAATTTAGGTAAACGAAAATCAGATGTCTTATGGTGGGATAACAGGAATGATAATAAAATAATAGGCACATCTATCATTTTAAATTAAAATTATTAAGACAATTGTGGAGATACTTTTAGATCATAGATGGTGCTAATATTGGTGGGGTTTTAAGTTTATATTCAAAAAATAATAGTTACTGATTAACACTATGAAGTAACAAAAATGAAAAAAGTATTTTATATTTTCCAAATAGGAAATAGGTTTGTAAAAGTTTTCAAATAAAATATAAAATTCTATACTCTTAAAAGATATTTAAGTACAAAATATAAAATAGGTATTTACTATTTTGTATTTGCATTTTGAGTAAATGTATTTGAAAAACGTTAAAAAATAGAACTGAAACTCATCTTGGTTACAGTACTACATCTGAACGTATTCCTTTCACCTTATGATGCCAATTTAAATTAATTTAAAAAATTCAATTAAAAAAAAGTTATAGAAATATTACGTCAAGTATTTTAGGTTATGTAATATTTATGTTTGGCGGTCGTCATTGATAATAATGTAAGATTAGAATATTACACTAACAATAAGAATAAGACAGATCTACTTTATGTAATATTATTTATAATTTGTAAAGGGTATAACTTGAAGGTTAAACTAACAGTTGTGTATAAAAGTAATATTGTGAATAACGCAATCAGCAATCGCACTCTTTAAATCATAACTTGCTCATATACTTAAAGGCATAAATCTATTGTACTCGTATTGTACTTGTTACTTGTTAACGTCGATTGATCTTTTGATCGTTATACGGTGACGTTATCCTATTTGTAACACTTACGAGTATTTACCGACTCTTAACGCTCTTAACGTTATGCGTTGCGTAACGATCGACGTTTATAAGCGCACATTTCTGATTTAAGGTGTGTGACCCATTTATTTTATCTAGTTCATATATTATTGTGCAACAACCGAAATATATTATGCAATCAATTATTAATTTATGATTGCAGAATTCTAATAAGGTGAAACTGTTTCCTCTTTCTAATTGTACTTGTAAACATGTTTCCACGTGATTTAGATCAGTGGTCCCCAAACTTTGTTTACCGTCAACCCCTTTAAGAGCTTCACGATCCTCCTATTCTCCTTTACTTTTAGGCCGTCCACACACGGGTCGACTGATTGCAAACTAGTCGAACCGTGTTCCGTGACTATAGAATTTTTAACAATAGCATAATAGGGGATTTTATTGTGTCGTATTTGTATGTATGTATTTAAATACTTTTGAACAGTATTTGTGTACATCTCTGCTCATGATGTCACCACCAAAAGCATGTCCTGCGACCAAGAAACAGAGTCGCTCAAAACTGCCGAAAACCAATTTCAAATCAGTTTAGTTTCGTTCGTGCTTTGTGTGTTCTCTCACTTGCAACACAGTTCCATTCTCATTCGGTTTGGGCAGATCGGTTTGCAATCAGTCGACTCATGTGCGCATTTAGATATTTATCGTATTCTTTTATTGAAAAATGGAGACAACATCATTGAACAAACAAAGAACTTGTTGCAATATATTCCGGTTCAACTACCACAGTTTAATAGAACTTTTACTCTCTGATAGAGCAAATGTCATCAACGTTATCAAGTCAAGTTATCAACAGTCGGTATCCCGGTACAGATAGTTGAGGCATTGGTGTAGCAATATTTGATTACCGCTTCTACTACAATGTGAATATGGAAGGAATATTTTTCCTAGTATCAACTCAATGGTCGGCCAAAAGAAACAGAGTGATAGACGTAAAAGACGGGAGAGGTGAAAATGAAGACAGAAGGGAAGAAGTATAGTGAAAATATAATAGAGGGTTTGTCGAGAAGAGACAAAGAAGACAAGAGGTGAGGAAACGGTAAAAATGAAGGAGGACTATGGAAAATGAAGGAAGAGGGTCAAGAGAAGAAGAAGCAGAAAGTACTTTTGGGAATAGAAAGGTTGAAGTTGAAGTTCTATGAAATGTATTAAGAATGTAGATTGTAAAGCCGAAAGGCACACAATTAATTTAATATAAAAATAATATATTGTAGCCCACATTTAGGATCTATACACTATAGGCACCCAGCTACAAAAACAATAGCTTTTTTGAGTGGTTTTAACATTTTAACAAAATCTCGTTCAATGTTATCGTAACACGATGATCACATGTCTTGATCTTACACATGCAAACAAAAACGAGGTTGTAAGTGCCATGCTTATGACCATATGAACATTGCGACATAAGCCTAGGTTTACATAAGAGGGTACACAGAGTAGACACAGAGTAACACATAACAGAAAATTAGAAAATTACGATAAAAAGCATATATTTGCATATATTCATATATTTTTAGAAGATAATGATTCTTTTTAAATGAAGTAACCACGTGATCTGATGATGTATAATTACAACATGCCAATGCCAATAGAGGATTACTTTCTCATTCAATATATCAAACATAATTATTTCTACTCATCTAATGGGCACTCCAACTCCATTGACTGCATTGTGTTTGCTGTGTAAGACCACTGAGCCACTGAGCTTGTGACTACTCCAGAGTCGATCTCTATATAATTACTACATCAACAATATTCATAGATAATATCAACTCGATATTGTATTTATGTATAATAAATAATATTCAATATGTTTAAGTATTTTCTAGTTCTAAATAACCTAGTTTTTCATCTACACATAGTACAAGCAACAAATTTATTGACATGTTACACTAAATTCACAATCTAATTAATTATTTACGTAAATTAAACCGGTTTAAGGTCCCCACACACGTCACTGATTGTATCGTAGTTGCTGGTTTACCCAGATCCAGTCTTGCAGTCAAACCGTTTTCACAATTAGCTGTCTGTAAGTCTGTGACCCATTTCTTTTGCACTGGCTATTCATATAAATAAAGCCGTATATAGATATATCAATCGATTTATATCACCAATATTTTAGTTAAAATATCAGTCGATAAATATTGCTATAGAAAGTAATCATTATGAAATGATGTAGTCACATAAAATATATATTATTTTATTTATTATATTTAAGTGCATCAACCTACAACACGAAATAATAGTTATTAAAAATGTGATACAATCATCCCGCCTTGGTTGCAACATAGTATAAAGATAGGGTTTCCGATTGTTCAGGCCTTAGAACTAGTTTTTGCTTGCGGGTCTCAAATCTTGAATACCCTAAGGCTTTCCAACTGTTTGGACACCCAGCCCAGGCCCACCCGTGATTTAAACTCAACAAATATTACGTCTTCCAAGTAGTTATTTTTATATTCTTGTTCTAAATAGTATTATTTATACCTAAATTTTATTATTTCTGCATATTTTAAAATAAATATAAATTAACTTTTACTTTCATAATTTAAAAATGTTTAAATGGCAACCTGATTTAGAACACTGTAATTAATGTCTTTAATTTTAAATACTTAATTACATCAAGAAACTTGTTACAGCTTGTACTTTACTGCCCAACAGCAACATCTAATCATTTTAATTGTTTATTACATATTCTTATTGCTTATGTTAGTGTTTAATGCACGCTGAATTACACGTGGTTTGCACATGGCATACACGTGCTTTACTATAACGAACCGTATTGTTTGGAGCTTGTTTGTTCCTTCAATTTAGAGTAATTTCTTATTACCTTTATAATTCTGTATAGTATTACACTAGTATATACTAGCATGTAAACGGTTATTCATAAAAATAAGCTGTGTTCCGAGTCTTACAGTGCAGTTTCATATTTTGTTTCATATTACATTTTTTATAGAGTATTTTAATTTTTGTAGCAAAACATGTACCGCCGTAAGAAACATCCATATCTTCACGATAGTCCCTTAAATTTCCTACAAGATTCTGGGTGCAAAAACCGATTTTTTACATTGTCACTTTACAGTGGTGCAACCCCTTAAGTCAGACTGTTTGTCGTGCATCTAAGCATTAAATAGGTCATGTCTGTATCACGCTGGCGTAGCAAAACCAGTGCAGACAGGCTCAGAAGCACAAAAACCCACTGTCGTCATGCTCTTTTCAGCGTTGTGGCAACGGACAGGCTAACAAAAACAAATTATCAAAGAAAAAACCATCTATAAAAATCAGTTCCGTCTATTGATGCTACTATATCACGAGATTGCTGCACTTTTGCCCTTCACTTATCCATTGTGCTTCAAAGAGAAGTGCTTCAGTTCAACTATATCTGTTGTAGCCATAGTTCTCAACTTTTTAGTAAAATTATTGTTTTATTTATGTAAAAACTTTTACATAAGTTTTTTTTTTTATTTACATAAAAATAATACATAAGTATAGATAAAATGTAAGCAGTTATTTTAAAGATAAATTTTATTAGCGTTTTAAGTATTAAACATATACTTTTTGTATCTATAAGTAAATATATGTATAAAAAAAGCGGTTAATGGGATGGGACGATACTTTCACAAAAGTGTTATGTTTGCAAAAATTGTTTACAGTTTCCGCTTGGAGCTGGTTTGGGAATTAAGAATTACGAGTTGCAATTAAACCAGCGAAGGCCGAAATCATTTCATGCAATTTGATCAATTTTTAAATACCCCAGAGGCAAACGAGTCGGAAGCATCAATTGGGTAACTCTTGCAAAATGTAAATCATGAATTGATTTGCGCACAACTCACAAGGCTCACAATTGGATAAACTGAAATCATCACAAAGAAATTTAAAACGTTATTGCGGATAGAAATGAAACCTATTACTTAGACTCTATTTTGTAACTTTTTAAGTGCGTCCATTAGCATTAGGCGATTTTTCCTTTTGCTGATTTTTCCTTTTGTGTTCTCCAATGTAAAGGACTTATTTTGCAATTTATTTGTGGTCGTTTTGGATGAACTTAACTTGTCTCATTTTTTCAAAATTAGTCCTTTGAAAAATTGTCTAAAAAGTTATACGAGTAAAACAGAGGTTTTCAATTTAAATAACATTGGTACTCTTTTATCATTGAAACTACACAGCTGCCCAATAAAACTATAAATATATTCGGAGTACCAAACAAGTACCAAATCCATAAAATATAGTGCTAGTTCAGGAATCGAATCATAAATAGATTTAAATTAATTGTTAGTACTCGTACATTATATATTTTAGATATCACATCAATTTGACTGTGCGGCAATTTAATAGTAAGTTTAAGACTAAATAAATAACCCGCAATACTTAACCAATAGAAATTATATGAATAATATGTAAAAAAGTGAATAATAATGTTTTATTATTCACTTTTTACGTTCTATTGAACGTAATATTAAAAATATTATGTAAATAGTAAATTTTATTAGTTTTCTAGTTAGCGGGTTGTTATTTAATCACATTTAATTTAAAATGAATTAAAAAACCGCAATGAAAATGACTGACTGATAAAATTAGTTATTGCCGAGTTATTAAATTGTCTGTGGCGGTACATTTAAATAAGAGGTAATTATGTTCACACTAATTGTATCAACCAGTGCCTGTAATATCTAATATAGATCCAAAAAACCGTTTAAGCTCAAGATAAAACAGATAAACAATATTTTATGTATGATTTATGACATTTTATATGAATGTTACATTTTATAATAAACGTATATTTTACATATCATTTTAATTTAATATTACATCATTAAAATTTTATTCAAATGAAAAGTGTACATGCAATTTATTTGGACAATAAATATTATTTGGACTATTAAATATAAAGGACTATTAATATTTGGACTATTAAATATAAAGAAATTGAGGTGTGTAGCACATCCTGACTGACCCACAGCACAAGTCGTACGAAAACAAAAAATGATGTGTGAAAATCTAGTCATACTTTTAATAAAAATATTGAACATAGAATTCATATTCTTCATCAAATATGCGTACACACTCGTACATATCGTCTAGAATAGTCCGGGAATCGAATCCGAAGACGCATCATTCTACTCACTACTTCAACTTTATTTTTAACAGTAAATACAGATTCCAATCTAAATCTCAATTCAAAACCATCGATAAGGGTTAATAAGGAGGACAATTAGGTTATTGCTTCGGTTTTAAATTCTATTCGTTCTAAGTTCTATTCGGTTAATTTAAGTTCTATTCGGTTCTAAGTTTGGATTTTTATACATGCAGTGGTGGATTATCCACTGGGCGAGTGGGGCAGACCCACAGCCGTGGGGGTCACAGAAGACACATATATTTGAGCTAAGGCCCATGAAAGGGCTTAACCTAAGAAAACGTACAACACATTTTTTTTTAGAGAATTTAAAAGTAAAAGGAGCCCTTTTACAAACCCACACTCGCCCACTGTTGATGTTATACCACTAGTTGAGAATTAAACAATCATACAAGATCCTAGATGGACCCTTAAGAATTAGTTATCTTACCTTATCATATTCGGCATATAAAGAACGAATACGAAGTAACGCTATGCACTAACTCACTAAACTAGAAAAAATAAAAAAGCAGCAATTTACAACAATAGCACAAACAGTGTAGGTCGTAGGATCCTCACTTTTTATAATATTATTTTATTTTTCTGCTTCTTTTCTTTTTTTTTTGCAGTCTTACTACAGCAAAGCAATATAATGTACTGAATTTATAAACAGTACTCATTCTGAATAAGTAAAAGTAAAGATACATATAAAAGTAAATTGAATTTTAAAAAAGTGGCGGGATGCATTTGTGGTGGGATACTAAGCAGCACCAGCGCACACCAACAGTGACCACCAGCAGGCTCAACAAGCTCAGCAGGCGCAATAACAGGAGATCCATATTACATTGCCTGTATGTGTTATGTGGATGTGTGTGTATGTGTGCGTGTGTGTGTGTTTGTGTTGTGTGCTGTAGGGCTTACTAATGTATACGATATATAGTATACTCGTATTGAAACTTTCATTATTCGTTTGCACGTGACTCCTTTAGAAATTCTTAGGCAGTGATATCAAACTCACATGAGTAAAATAATTGCGAGATTGTTACACTTTCACAATGGATTTTATATAATCTTATTAAAGTTATACTCATCCAAGATCTAATAATATTATTTTTAGTTTGATTGTGTCCCATGTTGCAAACTGTTAATTACTGTACAGTATGTGAACTATGAATATTCATACTACATATATTTAGCCCCATAACTTTATGATTATGTATGTACTCCTACATAATCAATTGTAACTATTTATAGAATAATCTACTGAAATATTTATATAATATTTGGGCTGAAATTTAACTCTGGCGTAATCTAAAGCGTTGATCCAGTACAAAGGTGTTTCAATGCTTGACTGCTGTATTTCTAAAGTAAAATAGCACACCAGTGTCGTAGTTGGCACAGAGTTTTTGTGTTGTACGATAGAATAGTCCTTTACAAGAATGGCTCAATTAATGGCACAAATGTGCAGCATATATTATAGTGCAGAACCGCTACTTTTAATTTTTATTGTACAAATTTAGAAAAAAATCAATGTCCTCAGTTTATTTGGTTGAACATGAGTTACCTTTCCTCTTAAAAGTAGTAATATGTGGATATTTTATAGACTTTATATACAAGTTTCTTAACGCTGAAGGCGAAAACTTAAGAAAAATTAGGGAGCAGAGTAGAAAGGAGGGTGGCGTGAAGGAGTATTACGAAAAGAATATAATGGCGACAGAGGAGGCAGAGAGAATAAGACACAAGTGTGGAAGAGAAGCTAAGGAGAAGAGACAGGGAGATACAAGAACAGGAAAGAATGGAAAAAATTAAGAAGAGCAATTATAACAAAAGATATAAAAGGATTTGGGAGAAAAAGATATCACAACACTTAAGAGAAAAAGACACAAAAAAAATGAGAAGGATTGCCAGATTTAGATTGGGAAACGAAGAGAAAGGAAACAGATACTAGGCAAATGCGAGTAAAGGATGTGCGGGGTGTGCGGAACGGAGATAAAAACATTGGAGCACATTAAGTTTTCATGTGAGAAAAAGGTAATAAGCGAAAAGAATATTGGGCAGTTATTAAAGGGTGGCAGTGAAGGGAAGAGGTGGATGGCGGGGATAGAGAAAAGGAACGAAGAAAGAGAAGGAATGGCAGAGTAGAAACAGGAGGGAGAGTAGCGGAAGGAGCGAAGCAGTAGCAGTAGCAGTTTTGTTTTTATTTTTATAAGGATAATTTTATATATATTTTTTTTCGTTTGGAAGGAGTGAGAATGTTTAGATTTAATAAGGATCAAAATTGAATTAAGCACAATGTCATGTAAATAAATGAGTTAAGGCACAAGAATGTAGTATATAATAAATACAAGTTTCTTGACAGTGTTAATCAGGTTGCATACTGTCTTGTTGCAGTGAAATTGATTTACATTCTGTTTTTCAAATAATAAACTACATTTATACATGTATATATTTTCAAATACATTATTTAATCAGTAGTAGGTTTTAATATTTATTAACTATTTGAAATAACAAATTTTAATTATTTTACTAATAAATTTACATTGTACTACATGGAGGACCTAAGCCATTATGTGTATACCTACACATTTAACCAGAGATGTTCAGAAATATTTTTCAAAAGACTAGGATCCCAGAGGAGTTTCGGCTATGTCGCAAGCGGCCGGAGCTCTAATGGTAGCGGGGCCTTCTTTGATCAAGCCTTGGAACGGCAACATATCTTTTTACACAGCCTCAGGTCTAAGATACTTTACCTGCCGGGTCTATATTGTAATTACATGCTTTTAAAAAGTATTTGTGCACATCTCTGCATTTAACTAACTTATAAAAATTTTATTAGACTGGAGGTATTATATATATTACCTGAACTTGTGGAGTGCATATGCCGAGTAAGCAACTTAGGTTGCAGCCAGTTTAGGCGCAGTTGTTTAAAATATACATCTCACAATAACTTTTTTTAATACTGATAATTTATTTTAGCGTCCCACCTAAATGACATAAAAGACGAAACAAGTCCATAATTAAAATTTAATAAATAATTTGCAGCCTGTTTTTTTAAATTTAAATGACTTGAAAAAAACTGAAGTGTTTTAAAAAATGAATACATGGCATAGATGTTATTGTGACCGAGATTATCGAAGTAGCGATGTTTCATTGCTTGACTACGGTTTGTAGCTGTTATCATCTTGGCCTACCTATTAGTTGCCTTCATCTTCCAATTCTTCACACCTATCTTACTTTTACTATTGCACTCCTTGTATTTTCTTCCAGCCCGTGGCTTTTTTTCACTATCCGTTTTCACATACTGCTTCAAAACATTTTTCTTTCTCAAATCCGCAAGAGATCACAATCGCTCTTCCTCAAAATCCAAGTCTACGAAACATAGAGCACCGCTGTATGATTTTTAGTTTGCAATTTAAATGGGCAGATCTAAGTAAGGTAGATCTAAGGTTTATAGCTCTATAGTCTGCAAATGGGCTGCTGCTTCTATCGATGTTATAAGAAAATTTGTCTTGACTGAATTTGTATTCAGGTGGTATTGTTGGCTTTGTTTTCTCGGTTTGTACCTTTTTATTTTGATAGCTCTATTGATATGTCACTGGCAGGTCTTACATGTCTATAGTTGCAGTTATTTTAGCTTTTGAAAAATTACAGTTTCTTTTACTTTTTGTTCCACAACTTTTAATTCGTAAAAGATAGAAAGTTGAAATTTGGTATGTGTATTACGGTGTTCAATGCTAACATTTTTTGAAAATTAGAAATTAAAAAATTGGAAAAGGGGGCGTTGAGAGAATTAGAGGGCCCGGTAAGAAACTTTGGAGAAAACTTAAATTTTGGATTACTTAAAAGTAAAATATGTTATTATGTTAAATTTTGAAAAAAGTTTGTCAAATAATGAATAATATTGAAAATATTTTATGAAAAAAATTATGTTGAAAAAAAAATTTTTTTTAGTCAATTTATATGAAAAATTATTTTATTATTAATCTAGCTAAATATTTCAATATGAAACAAAATTACGAATTATTTTGTTGGATTCAAATCATACACACTAAAAAAAAGAAGGAGGTAAGCTATAGTTATATACATTATAATTACATTATGCAACATTGTTATCGATTAATATAAAATATTCAAATATTTGGATTACTTAAATAATAAATATGTATGAATTCATTAAGCTGTATAATAATTATTTTAATAGAACATAACAAAATAATTTTGATTTACTAATCCAGCGGTTCTCAAAGTGTGGGGCGCGACCCCTAAGGGGGGCGCAATGAAGGCTCAGGGGGGGCCCAAAGCTTGGTAGAAAAATTAATTAAATTTACTTACAGAATAATAAAGCAAACTTTTTGTTTTTAAAATTATAACAAGTGTATAATTTTTAGTCAACGTCGTAAGAGTGCCGAGCATTTTATTTTTTTTAGTTTATCAGAAAATACAGAAAAAAGATGCAAACCTTCTGCAATGTACTGAAAATGTGAAAAGCTTTGTAATGAAGCTAAGTTTGTACGAGGGCGGTCTGAATAGTGACAATTTGGAGCTATTTCCTAATCTTAAAATTATGATTGAAGAAATGGATCTCAAAACTATTCCAACCAATACAAAGAAATGCTTTCTTAAACACTTAGAAATCCTCAAATCTCGTTTTGAAAAATATTTTAATGAGAACTTGGATTGTTTGGCATGGATTCAAAACCCGTTCAAACCATCAGTCGATGAGTGCTCCCTCAACATGAAGGAAAAATAAGTTTAAAGAATCTTCTCTCACATCCTTCTGGATTGGTGTACAAAAGAAACACCCAATTTTGAGTGAAAGGGCATTGAAAATACTCACTCCATTCGCCACAACTTATTCTTGTGAAACTGGGTTTTCTGCTCTAGCTGCCATGAAGAGTAAATATCGCTCAAGACTGGATGTGATCAAGGATCTCAGAGTAGCATTATCAGAACTGACACCGCGTTTCAAGAAACTATGCGCAGAAAAAAAACAAGCACATCCTTCGCACTGAAACTCTTTTTATTATTATTGCTTTGAGTTACAAATAACAATTATGCACTATAGTAGCTAAAATAATTAAATAAATTGTAATTCTTTGTATAGATTTTGTTGTTTGATTACGATTAAACCTATTACCCCTATTGACTGTAAAATGTCAAATGCGACTTCCTTATAATATATAGTACGCTTACATGTAGGGGGCCCGGCCTACAGCTGGATTATGCAAGGGGCCCGAAGTAAAAAGTTTGAGAACCGCTGTACTAATCTTTAACTTCATTGCTTCAGTCACACTTTGCTGCATGGCGGCACTTAAAATATTACATACTTTGCCTATTTTTGTTTTGAATATTTTTAAACCTGTGTTAAAAATAATAAACTCATTGATGAAGAAAACGATAGTCTATATATTATAGAATTAATTTAACATCAGACCAATATTATAAATGAACTACAACAATGTAAAAATTATAATGTTTTTGGATTGAAAGTTATACATTAAGAAATTATTAATATAAATCTATATACTTATACCCATCATATACATCATAATACTCGCTAAACACAATTACATATGTGACTTTTGAGTTGATGTGAGTTTTTTATACTTGTAAAGTAATGAATTTTATAAAATATACGCTGCATTAATAAAAACCATTAATAGACTTGTGTCCAATATGTGTACGTGTATATTCTGATAAAGTGGGTTACTAGAACCTCAAAGGTCCAATTATTTTTTTAATAGTTATTAACAATTAAAAAAGTCATTTTGTCTTTTTCATTATTAAAGGGATTCAACGATGTAGAACATTCCAAGACATGTGACCGCTATGTTGCTATCTCTGTTATACAATAGAGCGTAAAAGAGATAGCATATTGACGACAGAACTCTGACAAGTTTACAGGTTACCAACCTTACAACTCATAAATCTCTGCTATATGTATTTATATATCTAAATATCAAATATTGTTTACAGCTATTTCCAGGAACAATAAAATTTCAATATTATGCCTGCCGAAACAGAGTTAAATAAAATAAAAATTTATTATTCTTTGCTAACTAACGCAACCACAGCACTAGCCGAATCAACAAATAACTGACCTACCACACTACGTGGATACGTCATATATATGGTCGACATCTGTAGCGCTAAAACTACAATTCAAATTTGTAATTGCTATATCTCCGTCAACATATTTATTAACATCAATTATTTATTATATTATTTATATAATTATTATCGATATTTATTAACATCAAGTTCAATCAACAATAAAAAAAATCGACCCCTAAAAAATGAGTACAAAAGCCCAAACGTAATAAGCCGAACTCGCCTGTTCCGCGCGCATATTTTCTGTCTTTCAAATACCAGCATTGATGGTCTCAAACTAATTTTATGGCTTGGCAACTCTGATACCGAATGCTAAAACAATGAAGTTAAAGTGATTCGGTCAGATTCGGTTACCATCGGTTACCATTTTCACAATGACAGCGTCGGACGCGTTGATCAGCGTTGATGTAGTTCTGATATGATGATTAGTCGGTGAAATCCGTAATTAATAATATATTTCTGTATATAAAAGCAAATGGTGAAACATATTGGCTGTTAAAAATGCTACATTGTGGTGCTATTAAATATTCTAGTGTTCTAAAGTATAATTAAAATTTAAATAAAGTATATTTGGTGAAAACAGTGAACTAATTGATAGTAAACATTTTCAATGTTGCATGGCATCATTATGCTATGAAATAACCGTTAACGGTGTATATCATATTTGTTTTTACTTTTTAAGCACCCACAAGTACGCCTACTTGAATTTATTACCATTTGTGACGCATTTATCAATTTCTACTTAGTTGTTTTACCTAATTGGTAAAAGTTGACAACCCACGAAAATTACTTATTCTAATTCTTTTATTCTAATATTTATTAGTATATAATTTGTTTGTGTACCTGTGCTAACTTATATTGGCTAAGTAAATTTTGTTTTTACTGTACCAATCAATTTGCTGTTTAATTGGAGGTAATAATAACCGTACTCCTTACTTATAAACTTAGTTTTATAAGGAATCATATTACAACAAATTATGTGCACCTCAAAAAGAAAAGAAAAGTGTATAATCAGATGTTGCATAAACTTGAAGTTTTGTTATTATCTAACATAATATATTAAATGACATTGATATCGTACATAACCATATCTACTTCTTACTACATATTATTTTTTAATTGAACTCTGAGTTACATTTGTGCTAACTGTTGATTGGTTTCAAATTGATTTTGGTTTAAATCATATGAATAAATATTTATTGATGTGACTTTTTAAAATCTGTGTTATTTGCCTTCAACCTTTCTGGTAAAAACATTCTAATTCTAATGGTCTGTTCTTCTCAATAGCCCTGCTTTAAAAATTGGAATTGGAATACTAATTCAAACATATTATATTTTTCAGATGATCCAGACCATATTCATATATGTATATCAACAAATAATGACAGTATAATTAAGTACCAAAAATGTATCGTGTGTTTGTATAGTATTTCATTTTATTCAATTTTTTTTTAAATATATATTTTCCATACGTACGTAATTTCACCAAGATGGAGGATACAAATGAGATATTGGTGTGTGCTTCAGAATATATAAAAGGTAATTCGTTTTGGTCTGTCCTACGTTTGAAAGTCTTAGATTGCACTGAAATTTGAAATTATTTACGGTGTTGTATGATATTGTATCTTTTGTTTCAGATCGATTATATTTTGTAACATTATGTACTGCTGTAAAACCTAAGTCTACAGCCAACACGCATTACTTTTGCATAGACGAAGAGCTAGTTTATGAAAACTTCTATGCGGATTTTGGCCCTCTAAATTTATGTATGCTGTACCATTATTGCATGAAGTTAAACAAAAAATTAAAGACATTTGCCCTTTCAAAAAAGAAAATAGTTCATTACACAACTATGGATGTACAGAAAAGATTAAATGCTGCATATTTGATTGCTTCTTACTCCGTATGTATTTGTTGACTAACATTTTTTAAATACTATAATATACTATATATAATAACAACATATTTTTATTCATTTACTAATTCTTAATAGATTATTTATTTGGATAAAAGTCCTGATGAAGCTTTCCATCCTCTTTGTGGTGGAACCAATCCACAGCTTACTATGTTTCGTGATGCGTCATACGGAATGTCATTGTATCAAATATCATTGATGGATTGTTTAAATGCGGTATATAAAGCCTTAAAGGCCAACTTTTTCAGTTTTAATGACTTTGATGCCATGGAATATGAACATTATGAGGTAAAACTGATAGTTGTGACAATTATATAAAATAATTTTATAATTCTAAATTTGTTAAGCCTAGTAATATTGTATAGAAATGGATTCAGAATTGATTTACCTGTTAAGGCAAAGTGATAATCAAATTAGATGTTACGTGGTATGGTACAGATTGGTTGACATTATTTGGTCACACTTTACATCTGTAAAAAGACACTTGTGCTTATTCAAAATATACCTCTGTTTATAACTGCCTTTGAAGATAATCGTTTATTAATTTTCTAACCTATAATAAATCTTTCATCTGTCATAGTCTTTATGTCTAAATGACTCTACCCATCTATCACCTGTGTAGCATTTACTTTACCTTTATATAATACATGTTTTCAGATAATTGCTACATAAATGTTTAGTTTGTAATTTGTAACGAAATAATATGCATTTTATATTTTAGAGGGTGGAAAACGGAGATCTTAATTGGATTGTACCACAAAAATTTATTGCCTTCTGTGGACCACATTCTAAAAGTAAAATAGAAAATGGGTATCCATTACACGCTCCGGAATCCTATTTTGCATATTTTCGCCGTCATAATGTTACTACAGTTATACGTCTGAACAAAAAAATTTATGATTCGAGTCGTTTTGCAAATGCAGGTTTTGAGCATAAGGATTTATTTTTTATTGATGGCTCTACTCCTAGTGACAGCATACTGAAGCAATTTATTCAAATATGTGAGGCCACCACAGGAGCATTAGCAGTGCATTGTAAAGGTAATTGGATATATATAACCCACTGAACACAGTTATATGTAAACGTAACCTTACGTTAAAAACATTACATTAAATAATACATGAATTTACAGTAGTCAAAAACATTGTATTCATTTGTACAGACTATTATTCTTTTCGTTTCGAGTCGTACTAGTCTTACGAGTATATTTTCTGAAATTGAATTATATATAAAAATATAAATCATTCATTTATTAGGCAGCATAAATTCCATTTTGTAATGTTATTCAATTCGTTAGTATCCAGTCAATTTGTGCCATCTTGAAATTTTGTATATTTATTTCCAGCTGGTTTGGGACGAACTGGATCTTTGATTGCTTGTTACATAATGAAGCATTATGGTTTTACTGCACGAGAGACCATAGCTTGGCTTCGACTTTGTAGACCTGGGTGCATTATTGGTCATCAACAACAATGGCTTGAAGAGTGAGTTTTTTTGATCAATTTTTTTTTTAAGGTTTAATGGTTAAGTTTAAATTGCATATTTTATTATAGTAAACAAGCACAAATGTGGACGGAAGGTGATATACATAGGAGAAAAAATAAAATAACAGCTCCAATAAGGCATAAATTTGGCATATATAGCTTTTCTACGCAAGATGTGAACAATAGTAATACAACAAACAGGAAAACGGATCACGTTTCCAGAATATTACATAAGGTACAATATATTAGTATACTGGCATATAAGTTGTCCAACGGTTATTTGTAAGATATTTTTTATTTTAAAGGTCGATACAATGAGGTTAAATGATCAAGATGAGGACAACCAAAATATTCATAGAACATCACCTCAATTAATCGAGGATGCTGCTAATTTAAACTGTAACACCGCAAATAATTCTCCTACCCAAGGCGATAAATTGAATCAAATTAAAGCAATGCGTCGCCATTCACGATCTGTTATCATGTCGGGTCTACAGTAAGTTAAATATAGTATAACTCAAAAATTAAATTTATTCTTCATTTTGTATGATTGTTAATAATTTGAATTTAATAGTAATGAAGAAAGTCGTTTACATACTCGAGCAAAGTCTCAACCATTCCGCTCCGGCAGTGGGACAAGTGCTGCTGCACAGTCTCCATTAAAATCAGCAAAAAGTATAAGTGTTGCAAATGCTAATCATGGAGCATCAGTAGACGTTTCTTCAACTTCATCTACTATTAAGAGGCCTTCCAGAACGACAACATCTTTAGCAAAGAGGTAGGTTGCAGTACCTATAGTACTTACCGTTATGTGCCTTATTACTTTAATCCATTTAATTATTACACTTGTATTTCCATATTTAGTTGCACTTGTAGTACAATGCAATTGAAACTGGAATATCGCCGCCATAATATTACAGCTAATCAATTCAAATGACTATTTTGATAAGAAGAAGTTGCTTAAAGAAACCACTCTCTAAAACTAAATAAAAGTATGCAAATTTGTATAATGGTGGTTTTGATTGTGGTTTCTCTGAGTTCAAATCTCAGACCAGCGGTGTTGCAGCTTGGACGGGGTGTTTGTGTCGTACCATTGATTGTATCAAAATATAATCATACATATCGGACTATGGTGTAGCACACATTTGGTACCGTAACACCATAATCGAAAAACGTATAGTGCTAATAACTAATCTAGGTTGATGCACTTCAATAAAATATACAATAGTCAGAACTTGTCATAGTTTCAGTAAAATGCAATTATTGGTTTGAAATACTAATTCCGTAAGGTTTTGTAAGTATGTATAACTTTTCTTTTTTTTGTTTTTAGCTTCATTTAAGTTCAGTAAAATCCTTTTTATAAATTAAATGTGTTGAAATCATATAGATCATTGAGACGTCACCAATTTAATAAGTGACTGCTTTATGTTTTAATATCTAATTAATCTATTTCATCGAGAACAGGGATATTTGCTATAAAATTTAAAAAAATTATACGATTTAGATTGATGGAATAGATAATAGTGACCGAAACCGTTATATTTCAAAGTTTGACAGTACTCTGAGTTCAAATCTCAAACCGTGTTGTAGCTTGTGGGGGGTGTTTGGACTGTATTACTGATGTGTGAGAGTGACACTATAAGCAGCATACAAATTATATTATTTTTTGTCAAAAAAGCAGCCAAAACCAATTTTTGTTATTAGGAAGAAAATATTCAAATCATGAAATAAGGATAAGGATAATTTAAAACGATTAAAGTTAATTTAAAGTTGCATCACCTCTATTCTTAATTCTCTGCTGATTTCTTCATGTTTCAATAGTAAATGATTACTTATGACCCTTGCGTTTAAATTTATTATGATAAAAGGAAATAAATTATGTTTCAATATTTAACAAGGAACTGTGTATGTGTTCCTTAAATAGATTAATCTTACCTTAACAATTTGCATTAACATCAATTTGATTTGCTATGTGAAATAAACCTACTGAATTGATAGTTTTAATTTTAAGATGGCGATATGAAGCACTTTTGTCCTTCTTTATTTTATTTATATTTGAAAAAGTTTAGGCACTCAGTAAAATTTACATATGATTTTAGAAACACAAAAGATAATATTTAAAGACAGTATTTATAGTACAGTATATTTTTAATATAAAATAATTTAATTTAAGAAATTTGAAAAAGTTAATATGAGAAATTAAATATTTCTTAATAAGAAATTCATTTTAAATGAAATCTTGTCCGTAAATATCTACTTATGTATTATATATATATACGAGTATATATATATATATATATATATATAAAATATAAATATATGTTTATATTCTGGTAAACATAAATGTACGTAACATATATGTAACAGAGATATTCAAAGATAAACGTGAAGGGGATATTGTGCACCAAAACAATTATTTATAGATTACTTAAAAATTTTAGTTATAATTGATTCAGTATTTTTATCAGTATCTGTATATATTTATAAATATATATATTCACATATTTTATGCATTAGAGAATTACTAGTTCAACTATTGATTTAAATGTAATAAATATTAGCTTAGAAATAATAGAGAGCAACTAGTAAGACAGATCAAAAAAATTAAAGTGCACATTAAAATGAATAGATTTTAGTTTATAGTCAGCTACATTATAATTATAAATTCATTAATTTTTAGTTTTTAATTCCAATTCATTGTTAATTTTGAGAGTTCTTTAAGCTTACTCTTTTTTTAATGATTAGAAAATATATTAGATATTTAGGTAATTTCACAAACATATTAGTTTTGTACAGTAAACTTTTCATTTTAACTATCATTTTTATTGTTTGTATCATGCACTTCACCAAATTTTAGCTGATAGCCATTTAGCATGTTAATCATCTAAATCATTTAGAAATTATCACTTTACAACTGATATTTTTACTAACAAAATGATGACCACTTAATTAAATATAATGGATTTTTTAAATAAAATAAAATATTATGATGTTTTCTTATAATTTTAACTCTGAAATAACAAACTGAAACTTACATGTGTTTCCTATATGGAACAAAGCCTTACAACAATCTAATAAAGCGCGCAGATTCTGTTGCATTGTGTGAGAAATTATGGTGTTTGACTCCGTCAAAAAATTCTAATCTTTAGCAGTAAATACGCATTTTCTTCAAGTTTTTCGTCAAGCGTTAGGTTTCAAGTAATGTATCAATTCGAATATTTATTTCCTTATAAAAGTATTAAGATTATCTAAGTTTTATACCTATCATTTTAGAAACGCGGATACACATATATGGTTTAAAATACATACACCCGAAGAGTAACGAATGACTTTGAATTTCAGTGTTAGTTTAAGCAATTTAATGCGTTTATAAGCAGCGGTGTAGTCCATTTATGTAAGGAGTTCATACTATAAACTGCTCATGTACCTAGTACAAAAGAGTCAAAAATGAAAAATACAAAAAAATTCGCTGTTGTTGCACTTTTATTTAGACACTATTCTGCTCAGACACTGTTCATTTTACGCCCACATTAATCTTCTATGTGACCTCTATGGTTTTCTAACGAATTCTTGAATGTCATTCAAATCTATGATTTACGTAATTCATTATTTTGCCGAATTGTCATAGCGTTATTAGCTTCGGTTGTGTTCAACGAATTTATCGAATATTCCTATAACAAGAATAAATAACATAGAATGTAAAATTACAAGTAACTTACATACAACCAGGGCCTCTTCGACAAAATATGAGGTCCGGGGCCTCTGATATTCCTGAGACGAATCGGAACTCTAAAACTCAATTATATCCAATCATGGTGGACTGATCACTCAGTAAGCGATAAATTAAATTTTCTATGTTGCTCGTGAAATTCAATTGTATCTAGCCAAAGTTTATTGAGTTGGTTGGCTCAGACCCGGAACAATATTCGAGAAATAGTAAATGGCAGACTCTGAGAGGCTCTTCATACGCACAAAACAGCTTAATGTCATACGAATTATCAAATGTTAGATTTTCAGCAGTATTTATTTTACATCAATTTACTCTATATTATAAATGTAAAACTAACAGATTTTGTCTTAATAGAAACACGTGGCTACTAAATTCGATGTGCAATGATCGAAATGATCCTACAACCCAATCCTCTGTTTATTCCCATAATGTGAGTACCAGACAACCCATCAAAGGTCAGGGTCAGTCAACGCCTGGTTCTACACAACTTTCTACAGCCCAGAATATAAACCTTCGAGCAACTGAACGAATTGGGCCTACTCGAATTCATAACACTCGCCAGTAAGAGATTATTCCTTTTCACATTCAATTTTTATTGTTGCGTCTTCAATACAGCTGCAATTATCTAACTATGCTTAAATGTTTTTGCGAATGGCACTTCAAAAACACAACACATTTTTATGTATAAATGGTATTAATTATATAATTAACTACATTTATACTATGTGATTTTATTTTTTGTTTTAAATTAAATTATATCCCAATTTTACAGTAAAAAGAAAATTTGGTAATATTGTAGGTACATACTCGTACAATTTTAAACGAGTTATCATTATTTATTTGAATCTAGAAATCACTCTACTATCTCTTGGCTTGCTTCCATGTAACATGTGCTGAGTTTTGATTTATTTGTTATATTCATTTTAATTTTTTTTATCTATTTTATAGTTAATTAAATAATTATATTTTTGTCGAAGTTGACTCTTCCGTGCTGCTAATTTAACAAGGAACTTCTTTCTCTTGATTCGGTATTTAAGAAATGGCAATATTTCCTTAGTTATTTTACTTGAATCGAAGTTTTACATTTTAGGGAGTTTACATTTTTTTACTTGCAATTTTCCTTTCAATGACTACATTTTTTGCAAAAAACAATTCGTTTCATGTTGTGTGAAAAAAATGGTTTTGTCCGAAATAAATTTTTTTAGAAGAATCATATTTAAAGTGGTTTGCTACATTTGTATATCTTGTCTCTTTATTTGAAAAAATTTGAGGAATTTTATGTGTGTTCTACTACTCGCTAGTTTGTGAAATTTATTGAATTAAACTTTTGTTTTTAACTTAATTTTTTCAGAACGTTTTTTAAAATTTACTTTACTTCATTTATTGACATTGGACTGTTAATGATTCGGTAATTCGATGATATTCGGTACAAAGCTTCTGCAATTAAAATTGTTGATATATGTTTTTCTTCACTAGTTTTAATAATTTTAATGTAACTTCGCTGGTTCAATGACTGTAGAATATGATTATTTTATTTGTTATGGTATTTTATAATTTTTTCATTAGTATTTTTGTTTGTGTTAGTTGTTGTATTTTAAAATTTTTCTCATTTCACCAAACTTTAGAAATGATTTTTGTTACAGTTAATATGGCATGACAAAAGCTTTTTATAGGCTCTCTTTTCTAAAATGATTTTTATCTTGGTACATATTTTGTACTAGAAACTAATCGTGTTTGGTGTCAGTAGATTTGAATTGGTAGGCAATGCTGTTGTTTGTTCCGCAGTGCCCGGACATCAGCGCCCCGCACCCACAAATCTGCAGCTTTTATAAGATGACTAACTCAAACACAAACAATTATTACTGCATTGCCAGATATTAAGATGCAAGCTAATTTGGATTACAGAACCTCTCATGTGAAGATAAAGTCATTGGTGGATGCCCCAGTGAGTCCTAAACAACGGCGCAGTAAATTGGTCATTGAATCTGCAACTCCTAGATCTCCGCAAACAAGAGCCCGTCAGTGCAACAGCCCTTCATTAGGCTACTTGTGTAACGAGCGTTACAAGAGTCATAACAAAAATATTTCTCCAGCATTCGAGGCATCCGCAGACAAACCTAAAGATAATTCGAAAAATATAGTACGATCAAAACCTAAGACTAGGTCATCAGTGAATTTAGAAAATACGCAAAAAAGTATTAAAACTAAAACAAGAGTTGCTTCTCAGAAAAATGTTACTAAAGTCTCATTGATTTTCGATATCACAAGTGTGGAATCCGATTCTGTTTATGGAAACACTTCTAAACGACACAAAAGTGGTAAACGGACACTTAGTACAGCACTGACAGAAAAGGAGAAAACCGGTCCGCAGAGTGTTAAAGTGCTCAGGAGAACCAGCACACAAAATATTGCAGAGGATACAATAAAGGGTAACAGTAAATCCAAACGACAACTACCCACTAGAAATGGATCGGATGCAAGTGGTAGTCGTCGGATTTCTTGGTAGTGATTCTCGGATTGATTGAGAGAAAATCATCTAAATTTCTATTTTAAAATAATAATCTGAATGTGGCTTATTACATTCTTTTATCACATAAGCCGCTAAACACAGTTATGTAGCATTTATATAAAACTACATATATTAACATACCTGCTACATAAATGCTACGTTTGTGTTTACAGGTAGGTCTTTATAAAATGCATATCATTTTCAGCTTCTGTTCACTGAACACACTGAAAAAAGTAAAACTTAATTTTTTTTATTCTAAATGTGTCAAAGCTGGCCATATATACTTTTAAAATATTTTATTTATAATCATGTTTTATAAATTCTTTTAAAACATCTATGGTGAAAAAATATAAAATTCGAATGCAATATTATTCTATAAGAAAATATATAAGTAATGCGATTACAGCCGTAAAGTTAATAATATTTTAAATTTAGCTACATAATTGATTATTTTATAGATAAATTCTATATACCTAAATATAACTTACTTGTAGAAATTAATAGAAAAACAGAATGCTATTTTTATATAAAACAGCATTTGAGTCGGCTTAAAGTTCCCAAGCCCATGGTTGTAAACCCATAGCTTCATTGAACCTGTGGTCGTGTATAACATACACAATACATTAAATAGACTACAGACTGACTGTATAATCAGGCTCGGGGCCCAACAATCCCAGAACTAAGTCTGCTGAAAATAATTTGTACACAGAAAGTGTTGGCAGTAACTTGTTTTTTTGTTTCATTAAAAATCTTTATAGTCTGTAAATACATGTTAGAATTCTTGGGAAGGTCACTTGCTGAAAATCTGTCATTTTTATTAATAATATAAGCTTATGTCAGTGTTTTCAGATTCGATTCACGGACCAGTGCTTTATTTTCTGGATTTGTTTGTGTTTCGTTTAATTTAAAAGATGCCAAATATATTTATACACTTATTAAGCACCGGTATATGCAACATATATGAGGCCTCGATACCCCATCCGGTTTAATCCACCGTTCGGTTGCCCTAAGGTTCATTCATTTATTTACAATGAACATAACTTTAAAACTATACACTTCAGGCACGTAGGAATTTTTTGCCTGCACGCTACCTGTTTGCAGATGATTATTAATAATCGGAATAATTATTTCTAATCAATTGAATTTGGCGTGAGACCTTGAATAAATGCCATTTAATAGTAGTTCGAGACACGCAAGCATTTCTAAAATCATAATTAGAATTTTTTGTTGGCACTTACACATCAGAAGATTTTCCATATTAAAATATTTTTTTTATGAAGAGTTCTAAAGATATTTCTCGCTAAACACAAAACATGAGTATTATCCTAAATCCATGTAACATTTTATTTAAGCGAAAAAGAAAGATCTTATTTTATGGTTTTTAAGATACTTTGTATCACACTGATCGACAGTATTTACGTTACACATCAGACTGCTGTGTCTTATGGTTCGATCCCGAAACCAGCGCTATATTTTCTGGGTTTGGTTGATATCAAAATTAATTTGATTATGAACTTGGTGTCGTATATATATATATATATATATATATATATATATATGATAACGACACCATAAAAACTGCCAACATAATAGACGGTCGGTGATAGGAATAGACCGGCGTTAAATAAATTAAATTTAAAAAATATATATTTTACAATTCTTCTTTATATTAACGCTTAAATGCATGACATTTTATTTCCAACCCAAATAAAATTTTTTCTATTTATAATAGAGGTTTTAACATATTTTTAAAAATCCTGCTTGTTTTAATTTTACTTTATTTTAAAGAACCTTTGTTGTTAGCAGATGTGCAAATACCCTACAATATATTTAATAAAACAATTTAAAGTAATTCTTATTAAAACATATTTTCAATATTGAAATATTAAAGTTTATTTTTCTTAACAAAAATAGTTTCAAAATCAAAAAAATTGCAAGTATTGAGTTTCATTCTTATGTAACAATAGTCATCTGGCAAGTGTATAATACGTCACATTATTTATTAATATCATCTACTAACGAATCTGAATTATACGTTTAGGATGGATTATTGGCGATACCAAGTGACTTTTTGCAGTACTGATTTTAGGGGTTAAGTAAAAAACTATGTAACTATGTTTAGCGGGCTGAATAAGTAGAACAAAGTTTCATTATCTTCTCGGTGCTGTAAGATATTGCTGTAGGTGCAACACAATCTTAATGGTAAATAATGTTACATTTTTTAATCTTAAATGTAATGCAATCAAATTTGGCGGAAGTCGGATGCATTTCATTTTAAAAATAGGTTTGCAATTAATTTATTTCGGTTGATTGGTATTTAATTTGTTTTCATATCCACTCTAATATTAGAAATGTTAAAATGAAAGCTTTAAGAGGGTAAACACCATTCGATTTGCTTTGGTAAGAGTACATACTCGAACTTACGTTTAAAGGCGTTGTCGTGTTACAATATAATTCACAAGTTGTAAAAACGATTGCGTGGTACGAATATTTTTATAGAGGTTTGTACAAACGACACGGACAATCAATTTCGTTTATACATAAGCAAGAAATATTTTGCCATTCTCAAGTATTTTTATTAGAAAACATACCGGTTCTCAATTACTCACATTGCTCCTCATGCAAATGATTCAATCCTATATTATAATGTTCCAGGTGTATATTTATATTCTTATCTTCTTATGTTTCTTATGTAGTTCGAAATCGGGTTTAGGGAAATTTTTGAAAATTTCCTATTTCGTAGAGAAAAAAATTCTAAGACTTTTGGCGTTCCCTGATTTTTCCCTGATTTTCCTGGAAACCCGTAATTTTCGAAAAACTGGAAAAGAAGTGTACCCTTTTTTTGCTGTATAACTTTATATTTGTAAAAGATAGAAAAGTGAAATTTTGCATGTGTATTACGCTATTGAATGCGAACATAGTTCAAAACTTAAAAATTTTATAAAAGAGACCTGAGAAAATTAGGAGGCCCTGTAGGAAACTTTGGAGAAAGCTCAAATTTTGGATTGTGTAATAATTGAATGTAATATTTAAAAAAGAAATACAAAATTTTATTTGGGGGCACGGGACGGTTTTTACCGGGAGTAAAATTTACAAATCGAAAAGAAAATTCAAATTTTGAAAATAAATTGAAAATATTTTATATTTTGTTCAAAAAAATATACTTTTTTAGACAATTTATATGAAAAATTATTTTATTATTGAACGAGTTAAATATATTAATTTGAAAATAGAATTAAAATTTGAAATTAAACTACAAATTATTTTGTTGGATTCAAATGATGGGGGTAAACTCTATCTTTGTTTAAATTTATCTGTAGTCCGAAATGTCGATATGACCAATCGGCTTCAAATTTTCAGGTCAAATAGATATTATTGTTTATAATTGTACAGAATCCTATAACATTCTACCGATGAGGCTTATAGCACGACACTACCTTAGATTAAATATTTATTTGATAAAAAAATACTTACGTGTCTTGTACAAGAGAAATCTTTGTTGGTTATCTATAAGAAAACAAATATTGTTATAAATAATACATAATTGCCATTTTTTGTAATATTATCCTATTAGGATTGTTAAACAACAAAAATGATACTCTCTAAGCACAAAGCGTAAACTGATGTATTATTTAATGTAATATTTTTTACCTAACGTTATGTTTTGCTATGTACCGAAGTTTAACATAATTTTATTATATTGTTATTAAATAAATTCAAAAGACATTATAAATCTTTTACTAATATAGTGCAACCTCGATATATACAGTCAGAAGGGGAACGAGAAAACTAGGTTCGATTTATCGAGGTTTACCCTTATCAGTCATTCCATCAAGGGAAATGGAAAAAATTCGATTTATCAAGGAATTCGATATATTCAGGTTGCACTGTATGTTAATTTAATATATTACACTGTATAATTTTACATAAAGAGCTTTATTAGCGTCACATTTATGACGAAAGATAACTTTTATTATGTAACTTTACATTATATTAATCTATAAAATAATATATAGTAAGTAAACTTTTTTATGTTAAATAAACATTGAATATATGTAACTGTGTTTAGCGGGTAGACACTATTTTAGACATTTACTATTATTTTATCCTATTTAATTTAACAGTTTTACTAAGCCATATAATGTATTTTTTGTGTGTATTTTTTAGATAAAAGTTTTTACAACTGGCATTAATTGATATCCTTCGTAATTAATATATACAATATATGTTTTTAATGTCCTTTTTGTGACAAAGCGGCCTTTTTGTTCCTGTGTTCTAAATTTTAATGCTTTATTTAAATGAAACATATCAACTTATTAGTAAACGTAAGGCAATTTTTTATGTATGTAATCGGTAATAAATTGGAATTCAGCAATGGCACAATAAATAGAAAGTCCTCGCTACACGCACTCCCCACTCTACGTCGTTCCGCTATACGACGTTTGTTCATTAATTATGCCTTTTAATTAACTTGCAAACAATACTGCGCAATATTGTATCAGATTCAAGAATCTACGTACGCGCTTGTCTCATGTCGCAGCATATGTGTCAAGCTGCTTGCAGGGACTGGGCCCCTTGAATGAGCCTTCTTTTATCTTACTGCAAATACAAATTGTATTGAATGAAATTTGTATGAAATGAAATCTGGAAATGATGGAAATTAATTGTCAATATCGCTTTACGACTCAATCTTCTGGAACACCTATGCCACTAAGCGAGGCAGGGGTGTAATGAATTCATTAAAAGCAATAATTATTTCTTATTCGGTGAATGTTTGCCTTGACATCAATGTTCATTAAAGTCACTGCATTGTCATATCATTGTTTTCCGTTGAATAACCTTTGCTTCAAGTAGAGGACAAATTTAGCTTAGCTCTAGAGGCCTTAAATTTCAACGATATGTGTGTGATTTATATTTTTGCGACTTTTTAAAAGTTGATAGTTGATCAAATTTGACCAACCAATATGTGTTTCTGTATCTTAGTTTTATTATCTGCTGTTTTACATCGTTTACCAATTAACATAATTATCCTATTTGCGTTATGTACAATTAAGAGTAAAATGAAGGGAACATACGTCTTAAAGTTTAATGAAAATATTTAAATTATTCGAAAATAGCCAGTGAACCGGAGCGGTTACACCAGATTGCTGTGTCTTCGGGTTCGATTTCTGACCAGCATAATATTTTCTTGGTTTCGATGTTTCGTTCATAATCATAATTTTATTAATATGTAATGTTTGAAACAAATATAACTTTTATTATAAAAACTTATTTAAATAGCTGCCGTAAGATGTTCCTTACGTTTATAGGTTCTTAAAGCATCTCTTCATGTTGTCGAATTTAGGCGTAAAATAAAGCCTCATTCCCACTCACTGAGTTTGAGTGTTAATTTAAGGTTTTAACCTAAAATGTAAGTTTGAGCTTGTGAAATATACAGAAAGAAAAATAATTATATTAAATACAATAATTTATATTCAATAAATATAATAAGTATTACAAAATAATATATATTACTGATGCAAAACGTATGATTTCACAAGTTCAAAATTACATTTAAGGTTAAAACCTTAAAATAAAACTAAAACCAGAGTGGGAATGGGTAAGTCCTCAACTTACGCGATTCATCCGTTCTAGCTATATTACGAAAGTTGAAAAACCACGTAAGGCTTTCCGCACATAGGGCGACTGGTTGCAAACCTTAGCCGCGAATCTGCCCGAACTGAATGAGAATGGAACTGTGTTGTTAGTGAGAGACCAAACGTGTGTACGAGTGAGAGAAAGCACAAGGCACGAATAAAACTAAAGTGGTAGTCGAGCCGTGTTCCGTGACTATAGAATTTTTAACAATAGCATAATAGGGGATTTTATTGTGTCGTATTTGTTTGTATGTGTGTATTTAAATACTTTTTAATAGTTCGTGCATACTCGTTATGCCTAATCGTTCATGATGTCATCATCAAAAGCATGCAACCAACCATGCCCTGCGACCGAGAAATAGACTCGCTGCAAACGTACTCAAAACCAGTTTGAAATCAGTTTAGTTACGTTCGTGCCGTGTGTATTCTCTCACTCGTATACACGTTCGTTCTCTCACTAACAACACAGTTCCATTCTCATTCGATTCTAGCAGATTCGGGGCTAAGATTTGCAACCAGTCGCCCTAAGTCGAATAGTGCTTAAGCGCCAACACTGAAATATATGTGCTCATGTTAATGGAACAAATCCTTATTTAATACCTATTCTAATACATATGTATTAACGTATGATTCGTTTCTAAGAATCCGCGTAAGTCGAGAGCTTTATGTATAATGAAAGATAACTCCATTCATCACTTCAATCACTGGTTCAATTTATTTAGTTTACAATTTCGCACTTTAACTAGCATATACTTATTTTTTATATTTTATGTATGAGTATAAATGAGTATATTATATATTAGTGCAAACTACAGATGTACCTATTTTCGCTAATAACGCAGGCCTTCGAAAATAAACCTAACAATGTTTCATTGTTAAATAAAATTTAAATTTTTAGAAAATAATACGTTTTTTTGTATTACGCATTTTTTGTGGTGTAGAAATTGTTGTTGCGGAATTAACCAAGTGGGAATGGGCTTGTGAATTATGACTTAATTTCTATAAAACGGAACTATATTGATAAAGTTATATATTTTAGAGGATATTAACAATTAAAAAAGTAATTTTGTCTGTTTAATTATCAAACGTTATAGAAAATTCCAATGCATGGTACAATAGATACGCATACGAGTGTGTCTGTGATACATCATTTACTTTTAACAGTGTATTGTGTATTCCATGAAGTATTATATTAGGTTGTGAAAATGAAAAAATAATCAGGATTACCTATTTCTTCTGTGACTTATACGTATCTAAAACATGCAGCAAAGCTGAAATTCAATTTTAATATTACTTTAACTTCGTCAACTTTTGAATATGTAAAAGAATAAAAATGCCAATATACATTTTATCCAAAGTTATTTCAATCGAAAATTAAAAAAACGACCTCTGAAAAAAGAGTTCACAAGCCCATTTCTGCAAGAATGCTTCTGGAAATCTAATGAAACTATCAGATCCTTAACCGCACTATTGCCACGTCCACACTGAACCATGTTTTTCTTTTCAATAGTACTTGTGTTTACAGTGTTGTAAATTAAACTGCTACTAAATGGTATAGTCGAGAGTCATTGCAACAGGTTCTAATGTGTATTCTTGTTGCATTGAAATGCAGTGTATTGTGCCGGTAGTAGCAATCCTTAAAATTGGTTCTTTTTTCAATCAGGCTGTTTAAATCGGAACACTCAGAGCCACTCAGGATCACTATCTTACTGAACTCGTCTGAAATTTAGAAATTGTATATTTATGCACAAAGAATTTACGGACGGATCTTAGAGTGCTCATAGGAACTATATTTACTAATGATTTTATTTGACCAATTTTAATGAACACGAAGTTTACTGTTACGGTTCCTATTTCCTAACATACCCTCAATTTTGGGTTACAGTGGTCAGGTTCATAACACAACCTTTACTAAAAATCTAATTTCTTTCGGTGAAATTCAAAGTTCACAATTCTATATCTTCTACTAATAATGCAAAAGAGAATTATACCATTATATAAAAGTCTACGGCGTTGGTATTATGGTATATATTTATATATATATACATACGATGTTATTAAATAATATCGATATGTAAATCGACATAACTTAGTAAAGTATAAAACTCATATAAAAACTGCGTGATAGAAAAAGCTAATAATTTTCTTATAATCAGAACACTGAAATTACCTAGAAATAGTAGAAATTTCAAAAATATTTGCAGGCCTGTGTAAATATGTTGATTGATTAAATAAATATATAAATAATTGTTTATCATATAAATTGTAAGATATAACAAAATAAATTTGTTTTTGTCATTTTAAAATAATACACATGTTCTAAAATTTATGTAATTAGAAATTTTAAAATAATGTAAATAAATATAACACTTTAAAAAATGAACTTATTTTTTCTTTATGATCTTCCATTATTATAAGAGAAAAATACTATTTATTCAGAGTAGTATAGACAAAAGTATATGTAAGTATAATAGCCATGAATAAATTTTACAGAAGTAAAAAACGAAGACTGGTGTGAAAACATTAAACCCTATTATTATTTTGAGCAATTGAATTCGCAATCGGTTAGGATTCGGGAATTTGCCTTTGTGTTATTGAAAATTTAGTAGGAAAACAAAAAGAATTATTCTTTCTGCTGTCGCTACCTAACATTTTAGACACAAAAGTGGATCCTCTATCCATCAAATCATAAATCGTTGATTATTCTTTTTATAGTTTACGAGATATAAACGCAATAAGTGTTGTCAATCTCCTTTGTGATATATTATATTCCCCAAGTTTATAAGCAATACAGCTAAAGCCAACGTTGGACGTTTGATGGTTGGTTACTTCATGTGGTCGTTGCTGCAGCTTAGGCCGTCCGCACATGAGGCGACTGATTACAAACCTTAATCCCGAATCTGCCCGAACCGAATGAGGATGGAACTGTGCTGTTAGTGAGAGAACGAACGTGTATACGAGTGAAAGAAAACATACGACACGAACGAAACTAAACTGGTTTTGAGCACGTTTTCAGCGTGTGTGTTTCTCGGTCGCATAGCATACTTGGTTGCATGCTTTTGATGGTGATATCATGAGCAGAGATGTGCACAAATACTATTCAAAAGTATTTAAATACATACATATATACAAATACGACAAAATCCCCTATTATGCTATTGTTAAAAATTCTATAGGGTGTCCAACGTTCACGGTGGAAGAAGTTCGAGCTGTTGTCGGTCTTTTGACCGGCGTCAAAGGGATTTTTCTACCCCCACAACACACTTGATCCACATTTCATGCACTGCTGCACGAATCGTCCAACAAAGGAGTGTTTTATACTTGAAAGTTTTTGTTAAACAATGTGTCAATAATATAAACAAATTAATAAAATAAGTAAATCATTCGGATCTAACATTCGTTCCACCGTGTAGTAGGAAACTTGCCATGTCAATCTTCCAATATTAGACTCATACGTTGGAGGCAAGCATTTGAATCAAACGTTCACCGCATCGTTTGGTGCCGGCTTAAGCGTAAACTGTGGTTACACAGTTGAAAAAGTGTGTTTGCCGTAGAAAGATTCAGACAACATACTTTAAAATGAATGCGTAAATAAAGATAACGGTAATAGTTTCGTCAACAGACTGTTTTGTAGCAGGTGTGCGCTAAGTCAAATCTGTAATAATATAGTAATATTTAGATAGTAACCCATATAAATACAAATTAAATGTGGATGTTATAAAAAGGACTTCTATATTTTAATAAATGAAAGAAGTACTTAATTTTAAAAAAAATCTTAATTTACTAGCTACATCTATCAAAGAGTAGGATAAAAAATATGTTGTTAACAATTTATTCAACAGATGGCTGATCAACGTCATATAAATGGATAAAGATAAAAAAACCCATGAAATATACGAGTTTATAATTCGTACTAGTTAGTTTATAATGAATATATTTTCCGCGATAAAATCGTTACATATTTTAAGAGGAAATCAATTTTTTTTAAGTATTTTTATTTATATATAAAATTAAAATTAATTTTAAATTTTAACAATGTAAAAATAAAGTTAATATCCATATGGATATTCAAGGGATGGTTCTTCAAAGATAAAAATTTCATGATTTTCGTCTCCTTTCATATTGATTTTTTTAAATTGATTCTTTGCAAGAGTTTGTAATATCTTTTAACAAAGCAGCACGGTGACAGCGCGGAATATTTAAATTTTAATAATGAAGATGTATATAACTTGAGCAATACAAAAATAATTGAACTAAAATATTAACTATTAACTGTATATTAGGCTCGGGGGTCGTCGGTAATGAATCTAATGTTGACAAAGGGCCGATAGTAAAAAAAAATTAAATTCAGAAAAAGAAATTAAAAATTCGGTTTATTTACGTAAATATATGTATATCAAAAATGTGATTTTATGTTAATGCAGCAAAAATGTTCGCATTAAAAGTTGTATGGGAAGGCATCAGAAATGAAAAAGTTTAACGTGGTTTGCGAGTGTTAGAGTCAACGTTATTAACAACACAACCACCTTGGCCACGTCGCTGACACTATAAATTTTGATGCAATAATACAGTTAACCCTTTTTGCATTTGTTTTTTTTATAGAAATGACTAACAATGAATAATCTCAATAATCACAGTTGTGTATCTTAATTATATTGAAAAAAAAAAACATAAAATTGCAAAATTGCAATTGTTGCTGAAGATATGTAAAGCATTCTAGAAAATTGTTTTTTTACCTTCACTTGGTATCTATGGGTATAGATTTGTGGTGACGATTCAAATGCAGTTGCCACACTACGGGCACTTGAAGAATTTATGATTAATTTTAAAAGCGTTGCGCACGTTCTGCACCAAAGACTAAACATTTGAAAATGAGAATTACAAAAAGAGCTAAAAGTTTATTTATGAAACGCATTAATTTTAACACTATTATATTTCTATAAATAATTATAAACCTATAATTATTATATTATTACAAGGCAAGTTCAATAATAAATTTAATCAAATAATTCAATTAAAGCATGAAAATTATGTTCAAGAGTCTACTGACTTTATTACGTTATTAAACAATTAAATGCTAAGGTTAGGTTAGGAAGGTTAATAGATTGGATTATCCGTTTCCCTATTCTAATATTCAGTAACAACAGTTATAAATCACAATAAAGTTATATGAAAGTTTTAGTTGCAGTCAAAACCGATTTAAGGGAAGCCGTCGATTGAGGCACCGAAGTGACAGCGCCAAAATGAAAATTGTGGCTAGATAGAATTAATTAACAGCACGGGGTAGTCTAAAATTGTTTCTAGATAGAATTGAATTTGGCGGTAATTAGATGTTTCATCAATTCTTTTTTTCATTTGGAAACAGTCTAGGTTGTATTCAATGACGACAGTATTTAGTGGCCATTTGTAAAACAGTAAAATGATATAAATTATAAAGTTTTACACCAAATGATATAATAGTGTACAAATCTAAAATTAAAATTATTTAAATTAAAATTTAATGAATTAGATCACCATTTTATCGGCATTTGATATTAGTAAACCTTATGCCATCAATATTATTATCACTATAGTCAAGTAATGATAGCATTATTAACCTAATAATTAGATGTTAAGAGTACAGATTATTCATATATGTATATAATTATTATAAATTAATTATAGAAAATAATAGCATACATATAACTTTTCAGCTTTAACCGCTCAAGTAAAATGGACTCCTAAAAAATGTTGGAAACCTCTGTATCGTTTGTTCATTTCTGTTTAACTGTATCGCACATGCGCCAACGGAAGTCTTACAGCCATCGCCCAACGTAACGGTGTTTTATCCACGGTAAGTTGTTAATATTAATGTTATAAAAAAAGCTGTTGTTAACACACTGAAGATGTTAAATTATATATGTGGTACCTTAAATGAAAGTGTAAGTGTTTAATATAGTTACATCCATCGCGAAACATGAATTGTTTGTGTTTAGATTGATAGTGATGGCGGTGTAACAGCCAAACTAACCCAGTGTGTGTCCTGTGCTGTTCGCTCTGTGCTGGATACAGAGTAGCTCGAGTTGGTTCTTCGTTCTTAGTTCACCCAGATTACCGGCATAAAAAACAATTGTCCTGTTGAATTTCTACTTAATCTTGTCGAGTTAATCATCTTCTGAATTCAATATTTAACAGGTATGTTTCTGAAGAAGGTTTCTTTACTTTTGACGACACCCGTTTGGCGTTTTGTGAGAACAATGTTTGACATCGGTATATTCGTAGTAGATGTCACTTTCATGTTATTATTAAATAGATTCGTTTTCTGGTTTATAAAAATGTAATATGATTGTAGAAATATAAAAGACTAAGATTAAACTATTTATAATTTCGTTTATCATTTTGCCCATTATTTGATATTATATCTAAATGATTCAATTTTTCTAGGAACCGTGCATATATCAATTTTATTAATTTGTAATTCATATACATCTATGTAAGACGAGCGTCCTTTGATATCATAACCTATTTCAAAAACTAGCTTTTCTTTCAACAATTTCTGTTGAATTATAAAACAAATTAAAATAAAAGCACTTGTTTTTGGGTTGTACTTTTTCATAGTGTGTGTGTGTCATGAAATATGATTGCGTATTAATCACAGCTATGACGAGGCATATGTAACGCTAATCATTTAATTTCCTGTCATAGGGTTTTGCTGTGGTCAAATCGAGGTACAAGCTTGAAAAGTTGATAACCCGGTGGTTAAGCCAGACGCTTTATAGGTTAGTTTCATTTAAGTAATTTGTGTAATGTGTGTTTGTACTAGGTTATATTAGTTATTTTAATTAAATTTCCTGCATGAATATTTTTGTTACGTTCTGTAATTTTTCTAAATAAGGTTTGAAATACAATATACTTCATTTATTTATCATTTATACTATGTTAGGAATAAATATATATTTTTGTAGATCACGTAAATACTAAGAAATGATCATATACTCGTATAATATTTATTATCTTGACAAAGCAATCGTGAACATTGCTCTGTATATTAATGATATTTATACTACTTAAGAAAAACTGTATCTCTAAATGTTGTTTTGGAAAACTAAAAAGTTAATGTTAGTCTTAAAACATGAAAGTAATTTACAACACTTAAACAAACTACAACAACTGAAACATCAGCTACGTTATATTATTTAGGCATTGCAATATGTTATTTTCTATTTTGTTTTTTTAATGAAAATGAATTTAAAATTCGATTTTTAATTTTAGTTTAGTTGATTTTAATTCTGCGGAAGAAATATGCGTGAGTACAAGATCGTCGTCCTTGGAAGTGGTGGTGTGGGAAAATCGGCTTTAACAGTGCAATTTGTTCAGGTAAATGATACATAAATTAAATACATGCACAAATAAAGTAAATAATTTTTGTACATTAATTGATTATATCTTCATATTTCAGGGAATATTCGTTGAAAAATACGATCCAACAATTGAAGACAGTTATCGAAAGCAAGTGGAAGTTGATGGACAACAATGTATGTTGGAAATTCTGGACACAGCAGGAACAGTAAGCATTCTTACCATATTTCTAATAAGTTTTTAGTTTTAAAACTATAATAAATATTTTGATCACAAACTACATTCTTGTTGACATGGGCGTCCGTAGGATGTTAAGTTTCACACCAGATATTGTGGAGTCAGAAGTTCCCGTAACGAATTCTTTTGTGGACGCCCATACATTTTAATCATATTTATAATATTTCCTTATCTATACTTCTAAAACAGTTGTTGCGACAATAACGTAATTCCTATTATATTATATTTTACGAAAACATTATTTCAAAACTAATATTTGCTTTCATTTTAGGAACAATTTACGGCAATGCGTGATCTTTACATGAAGAATGGCCAAGGATTCGTATTGGTCTATTCAATAACCGCACAATCAACATTTAATGACTTGCAAGATCTTCGTGAGCAAATTCTTAGAGTTAAGGTATGGAAAACTATTACTATCTACTAAACTAATTATTTGTTTATATAGAAATTTTTATCAAAACTATTTTACATTGCAATTGTAAATATGATTATTTGAATTCAATAGAATTGTGCAAACTGAATATAATTGTCAAGTTTTATATTGTTTATATTATAAGAACATTCTTTGTTATTTGTAATCATTGTTATTCATTCTTTTTGAATCGTGTTGTATTGATAAAGACAATCAGTCAGTTAGTTATGTTATTTAAAATTTAACTTTATCAATATATTGGAATAATTTTCTTGCTTCACCTAATAAATTAATAATAATACGAAGTAAAAAATTATTTACTGAATTTTTTTTTGTATTATACTGCAATAATGTACGGTTTATAATTTTATATTTATTTTTATCACTTCTAGACTCTGACATTTCTCTCTCTCTCTCTCTCTAGTTTCTCCACAGAGATATATATGGTTAAGCAATAAGCACCTGCATTTCAAAAATTAGTTTCCATGTTGAGATGCTTATCAATTTAATAATAGTTGTTTTTTTCAGTAAGCTTTGTTATTAAATCCATTTTTTTGTATTAATTTTTGTATCCATACTAATTTTTACAACATGCTCTTTGCTCATGCTAAAATAATCTGATCACTTTTTTAAAATAACAGTCTTTACCAGTTTTAATTAGAACATATTTATACCGAAAAGTTTAAATAAAAAAAATTATAACTCGCCATTGTATTCAGTTTATAGTACAATATCATCATTTCACATGCCTTAATTTCTCTATAATATATTTTTTTTAGATATGTCTTTATTCGTGCGACTAGGTAAAACATAATTAATTTGCTATTGTTTCTTAATAAATGCTTATTCTAACAATTTTTTCAAAATGTTTATTATAAAAATAATTCGTGTGTATAAAGTACATAATAACACTTTTTTTTTCGTATTTCATTAAAGTATTCTGACGTTGTCGCTCAGGTAAAGTTGTTTTTTTTTTATAATGTATCAATGTGTTTTGTTCTATTTATCGTGTTGTCTATATCTATATGAAAATGATTTGTCTTTTTACGCAAATGTAAATTTTTAATTTTTGCGAGATGTTAAATGTTCAGAACTACTATATAAATTATTTGGTTAATTATCAAGTGTTTGTAAACGGTTGTTTTATGTGCTCTTACCAGAATCTTTGTCATATCTGTTTTATGTTTATTTAAATTCATACGCATTAATCTCATTAATGACATCATTTATTTTCAGGACACTGATGATGTTCCCATGGTTCTTGTGGGCAATAAATGTGATTTAGAAGATGAACGTGTAGTGGGTAAAGACCAAGGTGTCAATTTAGCGCGACAATTCAACTGCGCCTTCATGGAGACATCTGCTAAAGCCAAAATTAATGTTAATGACGTAAGTTTTTCCGTAAAGGATATACTGTTAATTTATATTATTAAATTATTCATTGCGTCTTGTACAGCTAGATCAAAATCTATATATACATTTTTTAATTTATTAAAGCAATTTTTTTTTTTAGATTTTCTATGATCTTGTTCGACAAATAAATAAAAAATCTCCAGAAAAGAAACCAAAACTAAAAAAGAAATCTATTTGTGTGCTTCTATAAAGAACGTCAAAAGAATGAAATAACCCAGACTACACAAAGGATTAAATAATATTAACATTTAAAAAGATAAATAAGTAATTAAAAGAATATAAATTAACATAAAAATGAATGAAAAATTTATTAAAACCATTGATAGAAAAATTCAATCAACAATCAATTAAGACTTCTATCATCTAATGAATAAGAAAATGACTTCTAGAAAATTGAAAAGTACATACAAAATGAACAATTGTTACGAGGCGAACATTTTTAGAAAAATTAAAAATTGAATTGTGTTTCTTAAAATGTAAACATATAAAAATAAAAATGGGGCCGGGGCACATACCAACCACTAAAGATTTTACGTTAAGCATTCATATCGTAGGTGATTTGCAATAGCACTAATGTTTAACGGTAAGCATTTTATTTAATTAAATATTTTAAAATTCTATTAAAAAATGAAATACTTAATATAAAATATGTTATTATGGAGACAACCAACCATTTTACTTTAACGTACTTTTTTTTCTTCTAAATAAATAAAGTTCTCTTTTTCTATATTAAAAACTATTATTATGTATAAATACAATAATTAATTCATTTAAGAAAAGCGAATAACACAATAAATGTTTTTACAAATTGTATTCCATATCTCACTAAGTTTATTTAAGAGTAAATGAAATAAATGAGTTTTAATGTAAAATTAATAGTAGTAATAAAATACAATAATTAAAGTTATGATTTTAAAACTTATAAAAAATAGATCAAATTATTTAAATTTAATAAAATTAAATAAACAATGTTTTTATTTTATTTTATAATATGGTTATATAAAGATATTTATATTATGTTAATGACAAAGATTACATTGCTTTTACTTTCTTGCATATTCTGAAATGCATCCTCTTTGCATTTAAAAATCATCTTATTACATTCTGGTTTATATGGTTTCTAACACACGTATGTTTAGTTTTCGAGGTTTTTGCAGTAGTCTTATGCAAACACATTACATTCTGCACCGCTGTTATATATTTGTAATGAATTTTATTCTTTTCTTTGTCTACTTTAGTATTGTATTTACACTATATACACATAAAGGTCAGTGTTATATTTCGAATTACTTCATCCAATTGCAACATAAATATTACTTCAATTCAGTTTGCTTGCCGAAAGCAAAGAAAATAATATGTTGTTCGAATCAAAAAAATGATGGAAACATGTAATAAAATATCTATTTACACTATTTAAACAAAATCAAATTGACTTTTGATTAATTGCTGCTTGGAATCCTATCTATTTTAAATGATTGTATTTGTATTTTTACTAATATCAAATAATGGAAATTACAAATAGTGTTCTTTAAAGCACAATCTATTAGAGTAAAAATTTCTGGCTTATTGGGTCTTATAAATTTTACATTTTCAAATAATTTAAAATATCTTTAGTAATACAAACTTTACAAAAGTCCGAGTTTGGAATTGGAATGATATTAAATTCACAACAACATATACATATATGTTACATATATATAGTATTATATATCATAATATATATAAAGTATTTCTAAAATCTAGTAGAAATACAGTACTTTACGTGTAAATCCTAATTCAGCACTTTTATTGATGCGACTAAATGTAACTTTCATTTGATTAATATAGCTTATAATATCATGCTTATTTATTAAGCTCTAGTATATTTTAATGTTGATCACTACGGACAGCAACTGTTGGATATTTTTTTGCCTATAGATATATATATATATATATATATATTTAGACTATTAATTTTTATATTATATACATACTAACAATTTCTATTGTTTAAAGAAAGTCTAAAGATACTTTTAAGTTATCTTACTTATACTTTAGAATATCTGAAGTTTTTTTATAATATCTGAATTTATTTTTGGACTATTGACTACTCTGAAGTCGTTACCCATGAATAGATGGCGCCTAAATGCTCACCGCTCTGTCCCTGTTGAGTCTTAATTACAAAATGTAAATAACAATTTTCTGGCAAATCATTAAAATTAGAATAATTTGAACTTGAGAAATAGCAGATTATTTTCAATACTGGGCAAAGCCGTACGATTTGTTAGTTTTCATAGAATTCAACATATCATTTTTTTTTTTAATTTTGAATTTGGTTTACTGTGTCAATGCAGATAATAATATATTTACACATTTCTTGTTATAATAATATTAAATATAACGCCTGGGCTATTGTTAATAATTAATAAGAGTTGCATAATGTTAAATAGAAATAAAATATTAAACTATGAACTATTTTTGTTTATTAAAATAATGTTGCTAGGATCTAGATAAATTCTTTGGTGAATAATTGATTTATAAATAAAGTGAACTCGTTTGTTTAAGAATGAGTTAGCTAGCGATATATCAGTACAGAAAAAAGTAACATTAGTTCAGAAGTCTAGAATTTTTTGGGTATTATTTCAAATATATTTGTCTATTAAGACTAAGACTATTTGTCTTAGTCTAGTTAAAAGAAAAAACAAATTTCTTAAAGATCTATAGAGCTCGAAAGACTAAAGAAACAAAAGCACATGCTGAAGCTAAATAATTTCATTTAAACTTGTTTTTATATTCATTACCCCGAAGATTTTCACATTTACTGCTGTTCCGAACAATTTAATTAAACATCTATATGTTAACGAATTATTTTTTGGTTATTACGTTTTACTTTACTTTTAGGGGTTTTCTACTTTGTTGCAAATACAAACATAGACAATTTTTAAAAAGAAACTTACAGGTAGAATAATGAAGTTTGGTCTACGTAAAGATGCTTATTTATTAATCAAAATATAAAATTCACAGCGATATGTGATGCGTAAAAAAATAAGGGAAGAGTGATACCAAGACAGGTGACTGAATGGCGGGCATGCCTTATTCTTAAAAAGTTGTCTAAAAATACATAAAATATACTAGACTATACCTGAAGATAATATAGATTTTTTGTGAGTTGTTCACAGTAAAAGAATTTGGTGTAGTTTTTGTATTTATATAAATAAAAGTTTTCAATATTTTTAATAATTCTAGTCTATTATATAGAGCAAACAAGATGAGGCCTCTGAGACCTTGTATAGTCGACCTTGAGCTATGACCTTCAGGCATCGTTGCCAAACTAATATATCTTTTGGTCCTATTCTCGGACCAGTGCTATATTTTTTAGGTTTGGTTGTCTCTTTTATTTGATTGTATACTGTATATAATCATAAAGCAATAGTCAACGGTGTAGTGCACATATATGAAACCTCAACGCCCTAAAAGCTACCCACATAATCAGAGGTCCTCGGTAATAGAGGTATCGGAAATAGTCCAACGATAAATAAAATTAATTAAAAAATATATTGAGACAATCTTCTTGAACATCTTAAGCCAAAAATAATAGGAATTTCAACATTTATTTGAGAAAAAATGTCTGAAGCTTTTATCATCATATTCTATATTTATTTGTTTATTTTGATACCGAAATTTATAAACTCGAAAACTGCTCCGTCAATGTCTTAAAAAATATTCTATTTTGTAGAGAAAAAAATTCTTAAGACTTTTGGCGCACTCGGATTTCTCCCGGAAGTTTCCTGGATTCACTGGAAATTTTGGAAAACCGGCACTAACTTTAAATCTGTTTTATAACTTTTAATCTAAATAAAAAGTTGAAATTTTGCTGATGTATTTCGTTATTGATTGTGAAAATGGTTCGTAATTTAGAAGATCAAAAATTGAAAAAAATCACGGTGTGAAAATTTGGAGAAGAGTACACCCACCCTCTTAAAACTACTACAACTTCTAGTCTTTAAAATTTTACTTGAAAACTTGAAAAGCCAATGCTCGACTCGTGGTGACTTTGTCAGTATAACAAGTTTCGACTTAAAATTTAAATGTTTCACAGAATGCAAGAAGAAATAGTATTCATTTTTACGATTCAACAAAGTAGGGGACCCCCGCAAAATTGTTTGTTAAGTTTTAATAACGTAACATGCTGTTATGTCTGCAGCAGCAAACCTAACTAAATCTTAAAATACCCGTAATTCTCATTTAGTCTATTGTTGTACTTCAAACCTTTTTTCATGTGTAAAACATTTCATTTTAAAATTGTTTCTTGCACTGATATAAAATAATGTAATACCATAAAAGAAATCTTTCAATTGCTATAATTTTTATTACCGCGTTTTTCAAGTAGAATGAAGATCCCTTCACAATCATTATTGGATAATAATCAAACGTGGTGTTAACATATTACTCTATTATACGGGATATATATTTAAACCTTTTATTCAAATAACTTTTTTTTAAGTTTAATTAATGATTATATTTGATTATCTGACTTAACATTCGCATTATGGATATAGAATCTCTTTGTAGTTAAAAAATTGAATCTCTTTAGACATTATAGTTTTTTTCTAAAATAACTTTTGTATGCAAATATTAGGAACACTTTTTTAGCTCAGCTCAATCAGTCTCATCTCAATAGTATAAATACTTAGAATATGAGTTGTGGCTCGTATACGTGAATTCTTAAAACAGATTTTTGGATTTCTATTCGTGTAACTATTTTGATTAAATAAAGAATAAATTAATTTATGTAGTATATTAATCTAATAGTTCAATAATTAGGAACTTAAATGTATGAAGCGGGTATTAATGTTATTAATTCTTTATCAAAATTGTTTGTTGCAGTCATGTGTGCATTAAACACAATATTTGTATATAATACATCGGTTTACTTTTACTAAAAAAATCTATTGCAGTTATAAACTCATGATACGCACACAGACGCCTTTAATATAATTAAAAATTGCGTTGGCAATACATTTGAATGAAATATTAATAAATATTAATCAATTTGACTATAAATTTAATCAATAAAATGACAAAATTTTACAGTTGCTTTAGGCAGATGTACAATTTTAATTTTAGATTAATATGCAACTGATTTATTTGAAAATAATTCCATTTAAGGTAATATCTTTGTTGCACCGATTACACTAAAACCAAAAAAATATAGAAATAAATAGAATTCTTATTTTTGACATTTAAAAGCTAATTATGAAAGTTTGATGTTTATCTTTAAATTTAAAGATAAATTAGTTTAAAAGTTTGAGTAGTTTACTTAAGCATACTCGTATATATTTTTTACATTAACTGTATATAGTTTATAATAAAATTTATAAAGTTATGATGCTTAACAATAATTCAATAGATTTGAATTACTTTATTTACAAATGTAAATTAATTTACTTGTTGGGGTCTAAATGATTTGGGTTGTGAGCCATAAATGAATTTTTTAAAACTGTACTATGTATTATAAAGTATTATGTGTACTATATATATTAAGCTGGCTATCAGGACCTCCAATGTCTAATTATTTTTTATTAATACGCAATATTATACAAGTTATAAACATTTTAATCATTCAAAAAAATGTACCCATTATAATACCTTTCTATAAATTGTCATCACTATTCTACAACAGAGTGTAAAAAAGATGCATAACATCCGTTACACACTTCTAACAGCTGTCTTGGCAACACAACGTTTCGATATTATAAATGTGGTATAAAACAATAAATAAATCATTCCAATATTAAATAGTTAAATTTCCGTGAATTTTTATGTATTAAAAAAAATGAAAAAGCCAATAGACATATATTTTTATAAAGATTTATAAAATTCGACTTCAAGAAATGAGTTCACAACCCAATCGTTACTTAGTCTCCTTTTATTTTGCTCTACCTTTTGTGATCTACCAACGCCTTTCTCTAAGTATAAAATAGATTTTAGAAAAAATTGATTAATGTCGTATCAATGAAAATAAAATTATATCTAATTAAGTTTAATAAATTGAAATATCCTGTATGACTGTACGCGTACAGTCACGGGTCAAACAGGAGATCAAACACGTGGGTTAATTGACTTTTAAATTAATGTGTCTGTAGGTGGTGCAGAGAATACAACAATTGTTAAAATGCAAATGTTAATTATGAAAAATAATCTTTATTTATTTCAATACTTGCTTCCAATTAATGTAATTTTAATACTACTTTTAAACAATAATATTTTGTGGTATAAATATATGAAATGCGTGAAAGTGTGGACTGGTGTGGACCTGGACAAAGATAGTCTAAGAAAGATAATATGGTGTTTGTAATTATTTTGAAATTTGAAAATATTATGAAATTTGAAAATATTGGTGCTTATGGTTTTTGGACCAACAACATTTGATTGTATGTAGGAAAGTGCAAAAATTCTGAAATTCTGAAATTCAGTAACTGATAGAAAACATATTTTGAATAACTAAAATGTTTCTGGAAACAAATTTTTTATATGATGTTTTGTGTTAATCTGATGGAGTAGTTTCATATATTCTTTAGAAATTAGTTATTTAGTATATATTGTACGAGTAGCTTTACCTTTACATGCATGAAAGCTTAATGAGCTTAATAAGCTTATACATGAGATTACAAATAAAAAATTTCAAAATTTTTGCATGATCTCTATTTATATTTTATTAAATAATATTGATTGAGTATGGATGTTATATTGAAATTTAACATTAAATAATATTTTTGTACAACTCGGACACGCATTGTTTTCTATCTACATATTTAGTTTTGCATTCAACTTTTAAATTTAATATAATGTATTTCTGAGAAAAAATATTATCTAATATTTATTTTGCAATAATAATGATAAAATATCGTGTATGTAAACAAAATCATTATTGTTTTAACAGTTTTGAATTGCACCAACGCTAAGTGCGCTCAGGCGTCATTAAGCCAAGCCAAGCCAAGTAGATAAAACTAATGTGTTGTGATAAAATATTTTATGCAACGTATTTTTATGTAAAGTTGTTTAGTGTTCGATATATTATTGTTTAATAAAACTAATACAATTGTATTTTGGCATAGTTTAACATTTTTATTCATTCATTTAATTGCACTTAGTAAAATATTTTTCCAAAATATCCGCAAATTTTGAAAGTGGTCGGACGGTAAGTACGAGTATCATTAATATCGTATAATATTTGCACCAGTTTTCCATTAACATAGGCAAGTGAGTGTCATGAATATTTTATCTATAGCCTTATAATATTTAAAATGTATGAAACGCGCAAAAATCGAGTAAATACATATAATATGAATTTGCAATAATACTAAATATAAATTAAATACGAAATTATGTTAAATAACAAATGATGTATTATTAAACTCTTATTTGTTACATTTTTTCAATTTATTACCAATTTATTTGTATTAAACAAATTTCAATAGTTAATAAAATTTATTAAAATAAAGTCACTTGAAATTTTTTCGCTTATTTTGTTTTTTATTACTATTTTAAGTTGCTATTTTTTTTTATATATATATTAGTTACATATCTATAAGATGAATTATTAAGCATGTGCAAATGATCTTTTAGTTAAAGCTGTTCTTATTTTGTATGAAAAGAATGCAGACAATAATATTTAATGTAAATGTAAATGTAATTTACAAATAAAATAAAAAATTAGAAATTTCGGTCAATTCCAATGTTTGGTGTTATATTATGTTTATAAATAAAAGAGGCCGCTAAATGTAATTTTATCATAGTGTGTTGTTATTCCTTATTGTGTTGCTTCCTCTGTTACTTCAGAAGATGTTTTATTGGTATCTGATGGAGATCCCTTCCGAGTTTATCAAAAGTTTCAGTTGACGATGGTCCAATTAAAAATGTATCCCATATACAATATCACAGAATCTTTCATTTTCTAGATTTAAGATATGGAATATTGATTTTTAAAAAGATTATACAATTTTTGAATTTTGTTTTGTTTGAAATGAAATCGATTATTTCAAAAGTTTAAAATTCCTGGTTTTTCATTTTTAATAAAAGTGGTAGGTATTTTAATATTTTTTTAACCAATTCGTTATTTTTACTGATAAAGGCGATGAAGGAACGTTTCTATCGTTGACAACAACGTAGTTGCTTTGGTTAAATAACTAATGTGCTTGAAATAAATAAAAATAATTGAACTTAGTAAATATGATGTCACTTATGGTCTTTAAACTTTCTTAGTTTGCAGTCTTGGCGCAATGAAATTGATCTGCCATCTATTGAAAAAATAATGATATAAACATGTGTGCTTAATTATTTGTTTAACAAATGGCACATCAATTTCATTTCGCCAAGACAGTATGCAACCTAAGTAACACTTAAGCCATGAGATAAATAATATTTGAAGTACAATTATTTTTGTTTACTTCAAGCCTGAGATAATAGTTTAAAGCTTAAATCGATATTTATATTATATTTATAATTTAAATTCCCCGCGAAATCAGTGAGTGGTATTAGGGCAGTAACAATACCAACTAATAAACTTTTCTTTTTTTAAATGGATGAAAACATGATAATAAAATGTAAAAACAAGATCCTAATATTGAAAACTATCTTTAACCATGTTCCCTCTATGCTTTTCTTATATATATAGAAGCTAAGCATATATGCTCCCTTTGTCTTTTCACTTCATCCATCCAACTCTTTCATTCCTTGCTTACTCTCATCAGTTCCCCTATACTCCTTTCACTGCATATTTTGAATTTACATTCCTCTCTTATATGTTTCAAAGACTCCAATTCTCGCTTGAACATCCTACATTGCCTTTCTTCCCAATGTCTAGTACTTTTCTCTTCATTATCAATTTTCATTATCTTCTCTTGTTATTGTATTTCGTTGTCTCTCTTTCTTAGCCCCTCCTCAACATTTCTTGCTGCTTCGTCCACCACCATTCCATTCCTTCCATAGTACTCTTTTTCTTTGCCCTTTTACACCTTCTTTCCTAACCTCTTCGCGTATCGTCCTTAAGATCACACTATCTGCTATGCTCATTTTTTCATCATATCTTACTGCTATCTCCCGTACTTCTATTCCAATTGTTTCCCGTTTTAATTCTTCCATAGCCATATACCTCAGTGGTGAAATCTATGAATTCCATATTTCATGCTTTAGATAAAAGTTGTCAAAAAAATTATTAAATTTGTAAGTGTCACTCCGAGACCGAAACTGTACTGAATAATCCTTGACATATGGAAGCATAACACGGAGTCCTAATATTAAATAAAATACTTTATGTTCAAAATGTTTATATATTCTTTTTATTTCTTACGAATAATTTGAACAATTTTACAATATATTGACATTTTGTAGTGAATAAAAATGTACACATCTAAATATTTGAAATATATTACTATTCATTTTTTATGCATTAATATATAAGTAATATCGATGGCTTATGGGACAAACATATGACATTTTGAATAATAAAACAAATTTGAAATTACGGTACGATCTTATTTTAGGTAATGTTTTGTAAATATTTGAGCAAAAATATTGAATATTTGCTTTTCACAGAACCATCGATATAAGTGAATAATCAATAAGAACAATTTGCTGCTCTTGCAAATATGTTGTATAAAACTATCGTGTTTCAAAAATTTGATTTCGTCAATATTTTATACATTTATCAAAGAAACTCTCTTATAATTTAACAATAGGTTTATCTGGGATAAAATTTTTAATTTATTTGCAACATTTATGCATCCTACAAAATATACTGTAAATTCCACAATTACTTTAAGGATACAGAAATCCACTCCAGCTTTTAGAAAGAAGAAATAATTTCGGAAACTTTTTTCAAGAGTATAATAAAATCAGTGGAAAGATATTTTAAAAAAAAGTTCAATAAAACATTGAACAGGAAACGAAAGCTTTTGGTAAATATCTGTGCCATGGAAGTTTATGTTAAAGTAAATTTTAAATAAGAAACTTTTATCTCGGTCTCCAAATTTGGAATAGGCCCTTTGAGCACCAAGCCACTGATATATTCTAGATTGAAATCTTCAGGATAATCGTTCCGCCCATTATGGAATTTGGCTTGCAAGCTTGGGTGTATGAGCCGCCACTTTAGTATAAAACCAATCAGGACAATTCTATTTTTACAATTAAATGTGTATTTAACGTACTTCCTTTTATTATGTTCTTGAAAAATACTATTTTTTTTTTCTTCTAGAACCTGAAGAGGTCTTATCCCTGAATTCATTTCAATAATACAAATGCTTATTAATATTACTATTTCTTTTAATAGACTAAATTAAAAAGTTTTTTTTAAAATTTACTGCAGAAAGTTTTTTCTTAGATTGAAAGCCAAATTAAAAATTAACTTTTAATAGGAGGCTTTTTTCTCATAAATATATTTATAAATTAAAGGAAATTATCCCGGATAAGAATAAGTTACCCTTTAAACTCCTTAATTTACTATAACTAAGTCAATTCCTGATAAAAGACACTGAATATAAAACACTGTATATTTATATATGATTGTACACGGTGAGCAGTGTGCGAATTTTAAAAGATCTAAAATATGGCAATTATTTTCAGGCCTTTGTTTTTACACATACGGAAAGCTTCAGTCAGATACCAGATCATGAGAAAAATATAAAATATTTGAGACTCCTTGGATTACTCCGTGCACAGATTAAATAATTCTTAATAAAACTCTTTAAAATAATTTAAAATGTAAAAACGGATATAATAGTTGATTTTATGGCGAAATCTAATTATAATTCAATTATACTTTGACTTCAATAAATAATATGTAATTATAAATATGGAATAACTTTTCTAATAATACTAATTGCCATTATTTTATCTCAAGACGACTCTAGAATTTGAAAAGAGTTTTGTGCGAAATATATACGTACATTCGAGAAATGATGATAGACAATTGATGATATGACAATTATGGCAGCACAGTGTATTTTTGTGTATAATTCTTTATAATATCATGTGATATGTGTACTGCTCAGCAGTGTTGTGTCATACACAAATTAAAACTTATATACTAAAAAAATAAATTAATGAAATTATGATAAATATAAATAATTATACATAAAACAATGCGCTATACTTTTAAACAAATGTTAAAAATTTGTACTTCTGAAATTATTATATGGCCTTCCATCCTAATTACAATAAACCCACATTTTAAATAAACATCTAATCTAACGTTAAAATATATCACATAAAAATACTAGCAGCTCAACATTAGGACATATAGCTTGCTCAAAACGCCATAATTATTTTCTTATAACTACAAGAATAAATTAAACAAATAAAAAATAGTCTGAAATATCGCATTTTAACTGGTAATTGTTGATAATAAACAAAATATTCATTAATTTGGTATCCAAATAATTATTTAAAATAAAAATATAAATAAGCGATAATTTCGAATTCTAGAGTCGAATATGTTAGGAATGTCTCAAAAGCTACTTAAAATAATTCAAATATACTAATGACTAGAACATTGCTTAGTAATAATATTAAAATCATAACATAAAATAGAAACTGTGTGATGTAAGAACACTATTATAACTTAATACTAAGAAGATTAAAATATATACTCCTAAAGCAATTTTAAAAACAGAAAAAGATCTTAATTTCAGATTAAAACCAAAATAAAACATTTGAAAAATGAGTTGAAATGTTTTAAAAACTAGAAACATAAATAGATCAGTTTGTGATTAAATAGACTGCAACACTTTGAGCTACTTTATAGAATTATACAATTAAGCTCACTTTGGTAAATAATTGTTTATGGATTATTCAATTAGCACCAAAACCAACAATTGAATACAAATTTAAATTGATGATACCTGGTTTATTCACAGGCGATTTTACCATCAAAACTACTTAATGCAATTCCAAAGGCTTGTAAAGCGCAAAGTGGATATCTATAGTCCATTGTAAAAACATCATCTGAGATTCTTCCAAACTGCATAGCAATATAATCAGGTTCTGAATCATGAACTATTTGAAAATTTTTTACAGATGCTTGAGTAACTCGTCCATGAAAATTAAGGACATATGATTGAGTGTCGTCATTCCAGACAGGAGTTTTGTTGTGGAGCTCAATAATTTCATCAATGTTCTGGAAATTGATTTAGGTATGACTATTTTGAAATTAAATGCATTATGCATTTAGTGTGTCTCGAAAGTTTTACCTTATTTTTCCAACTTTCAATGAGTCCTTCCTTATCATCACCAGAATTAATACACACTCGTTTGTTATCTGGTGTCATACCTGGTAAAATGACAGTCATTTTTCGAGGTCCTTTAAACCCTAAAACATTTGTATCCTAAAACAATTTATTTAAAATAATTAAAGAAATATTAAAATAAACATAATTATATTGCATTAATATTTACATAAACAACAGCAGCTAATTCTTTTCTAGGAGAATCACCGCCCATACGATTTCCATTATCAAAAATAGTAAAGGCAGTTCCTAACAAATTAGCACGGACTTTACCAAGAAATCCTTCCGCTCCACGAGATAAATCAGTTGGATCAACACTGATCAGATAGTTACTAGTCGCACTCTTTTTTCGTTTTCGTGCTGTAACATTATTTGCTAATACAATTCATTATTACAAAAGTTGTTAATTAAAATTTATCCAAACTTTACCTGCTAGTAGAAATACTTTCTTTCCATAATCTCGCTCTAAATGTAAAAAATAAGTCGGAAATAGTCCTCTGTCCATACCTTTTCGATCTCTTGTTATTCTGCATTTATACAAAGTTCTTTGCTTTGCTGGTGATAGAACAAAACTCTCAATATTACCTTCAATATCTCCTTCAGTTTCAGGGGACGGCTAATGAAATATATATATAAATAAAATGACCATGTATATTTTTCTTTCCTATAAAACTCATATTACTTACAATGTTAGGAGTTGAAGTTCCATTGAATTGTTCACTACTAGGTGTGATAGTGACATTGTTAAAATAATCTGGATTAGATAAAGGTGTACTTTCTTCATCCGGTCCTTCAGGAGGTAGAACTAGTTCTTCCACTTCTAAGCATTATTATACAAATGTGACAAATACGTAATGCTACTCTAAATAACTTATTAAAATAAAAAAAATAAGAACACAACGAATTGTTTTGCAATTAGCTTCTACTTCATAATCATTCCATAACGAACTATCATTATTTTGCACTATATTGTTAGTTATATTAGTAAATATTTTAAATAATAATAAATTATCTATGTTACATGTTAAAATTAAATTAGCTGTATTACAAATGTTAATAATTGTAATAAGTATGTATTTATATATATATAATATACCTTCTTCTGTTGTGGAAGTTATGGCTGGTGGGGTTAATGGGATTACTTGGTCAGGATTATTTGGAGACATAGTAAATTGAAGAGGTCCATCGTATGCGTGCTTATCACGGCCTCTATAATACGCCGAAGAAGGACGTACAAAAGGAGATTCTATTTGAACATCACTAGCTACAACAATTGAAGGTGTTTGTCTCCGAATTCGTTGCTTTTCTTCCAGTATCTGGCGCTAAATGTCAAAAGAAATGTTAAATGAACATAATATTATTGACTTCCTATCTAAAAATCTCATAAACTTTTTAAATATTATGGAAGAATTTGAGTATTGCAAAGGAATGTCTTAAATTAAATATGTATATTTTACCTGATGTGCTAGTTTCAGATCACGGGCTCGAACGTTCATGTTCAAAAGAATCCTTATACTAAGAAAAATAACTTAAAGGTTTACTTCAATTATTAATACAATATTTTCAGAAAACGCCTAACTATAATACAATATTAAAGTTTGTTTACAAGCTATTTATGCTTCGTTAATCATTCTTAACATGTTCAGCCATCTTTAAATATTCGTATATATTTATTTGTTTATACTTGGAGTGACATCTACTATAAAAAATTCAAATTATTACACTTTCATGTGGTTTGTAACCAAGCTTAACAAATATTCACACTTATAGCTTTTTCGTTTTCTTAAAAGTTTCAACTATTTTGAACTAGGCGTCGGAAATAAAAAACGGATACTTAGAAAGCTTTACGAAAAATAAATTATTCAACAGTGAAATTCGTAATTAATACTGCAGTAACTAAAAAATACTAAGTATTACTTCTGAATTTATATTTCTTACGAAACTTAATAATAGTCGCACTGTTATAGTATTTACATAATTACTTGCATCTTTACAAGCTTATAGTTATGCAGCTATAATAGCTATACATAGATTTAAAGCTAGTTATACATAGGTTTTAATTAAAAAGTAAACAATGAAGAAAAAACGATTTAGTACATTTTAGAAGTTGTATTATTATTTGCATTTTTGGCACAGAAAACAACGGGCCGTTATACAATATTTTGACATATTTTTAAAATTACTTTTAGCTACATGACTGGATATATATATATCATGTTTTTAATAATTAATTTACATTGAAACATACCTATTATTTTATTTTATATTTCTTATAATACACACTCAGCTGCGCGTGGAATAAATGCGATGGCCGAAGCATCCCGCCTCTTATAAAATATTCGAATTGGAATTCAATCGGTATCACAATATACAACTTGATTGGATCCTGGATTCCCAGATTCCTGGATATATGAATAGTCAATATAATTTACTTTACTTTACAGTTTACACAATCGCATTTTCATTTTGTTACTCGTCTATATATATTACTTCAATTTTGAATATAATACTTAACTATTTATGCACAAATATAACTACTAATTCCTAATTCCATATGACATTAGATTATATTAGACTAAGTACAAATCAGAATTGGCCCATTTAACATTTGGCCGGTTTAACATTATCTTTTTATAGTTTTATGTTTTTTGTTTGATTAACAGGTAAATCGACAAGGCTACAATCTGCAGCATATGTCATGTTCATGTTCAAAAACAGCAACACCAACATTCACCGAACATTCATAGCTATTTTATAATTATAAATAAGTTATTATATCATAAACCACGTTCATAAACATAATAAAGTACTGGCATAGCATAACAATAACATTTGGAAAAAAATATTTGTAAAACAAAAACTAAATTGCACTTTTGAATTGGCAAAATAACTTAATATATTTTAAATCTGCAGCTAAAGTACTCGACAAAACTACTTATGGCCTATGGCTATCCTAAATCTAGTCTTACCTCTTAAAACTATCAGATATATGATTTTTGTATTGTACAAATATTTTTACAATGATTCAGTTTACAATACATCACCTTATATTGGCAATAATTAATTTTATTAAATTATATTTTGGAGAACACTTATTTATTTCTCGATTGACTGGGCTGTACAATAAATACGGGTGCTGACGAAGGCGTTTGCAAGAGGATTCTGGAGTTTGGGTGATGCAGGAAATGCTGCTCTTTGCCATTTCATGGACAATAGCAGTACTGCCTGCAAACTTTTGGGTCATGCAGTCCGGCAATTCCGGCAATTCCAGCAATTCCAGCATCCTAGCTTCCGCCCCATCGCCGATCACCGGAGAACATTGTACGCATGGCACAATGCATTGCGCAATTGCGTTACGCAAAGAGACGTTAATGTTAAGTTATCACAAGCCAAGAGGGCTTATCTATCTGAGAATCCGCTATAGACCACATCGCATAATTAATCTATATTTATATATCACACATTGTGCAACCTGGCATACGGCATACAGCATACGTGTGAGCTTTTGCAGTGTGCTATATATATAGCAATATACTAGATTAAATGAGCAAGTCCGTACCTCAGGGGTGACTGAGAGGATTGAGGTGGGCGGAAGACTGTGATAGTCTTTTGTCCATCTGCGATAAATAATTTGCTGCGTTAAGAGATGCTGTGAAGAAATTACCACAGGGGTGGTTGAGACGACGACGGCTGATGAAGCGGAGGTGGTTGCAACCATCCCGGTGGAGCCGCCCCTCAATCATCCTCACGAGGTTCAAATCCCAGACCGTCCGGAGAGAATCCAGATGGTGACAAACTATCGGCAGGGTAGTAATATGACCCGGTGGCTCCATTAGGAGGAGTCACTGGTCTTCCGGAACCAGAAGTACCTGGTGACGCTAGATCCGGAATGAATCCACCCACTTCACCACCCTCTCGACACCATAGCTGTCGCATTTCCTGTCGTCTGGTGCGCATCAGTGTCTTATATTCGGAGATTCGCATCTTCTTGCCATCCACGATGCATGTTCGCTTCGGTCGCGGCCTGTAGCGGTAGTCAGGGTGCTGCTCCATGTGTAATTTGGAAAGACGTGATTGTTCTTCATAATAGGGCTGCTTCTCTGAATTGCTCATTCCTTTCCAGCGGGCTCCTAATATCTTGGATATGTTTGAGTTGTGCATGTCTGGACAGGCTTTCAATATTTTCCGGCGTTCATCTTTTGCCCACACCATGAATGCGTTCATTGGCCGTTTAATGTGAGGCTTTGTCTCACTGCTGCTGCCCTCTCGCCGTCCCTGGCGAACCATGCGACTTTTGTCAGGTTCCTCTTGGGAGTTCTTCATTGGAGGCTCTGGTCCCCAGAGTCTACACGTGGTCAGGAAATCTGGATCATCAGTGAAAGGAGGCTTCGGTGGACCACTGACCATGGATGGAGCGTAAGGTAAGAAACCACGAGGAAGTGGTATAGGCGCCGGCGGTCTAGCGGGCTCGACAGCTGCCAACGGACTTGCGGGCGAGTCCTTTGGTTTGGTTAGGTTTAGTGGTGCATCTGGATCTGTCGGAGGAACTGGCGAAGGAGTTGTCGGTGGCGGAGAGCTTTCTTTGTCAATTAGAGATGCTGTCATCTGCGCAAGATGAGCTGTCGCTGAAACCCACGCAGGTGGGGGAGGTGGTGGAGGCCGCAGGAACGGCAAAAACATCAGTGGAGGTTTACCGGATGTGAATTGCGCATTGATTTGTCCCTGTAGCTCCTGAACCCGTCGTTCTTGTTGTATGCGATGCAGGTGTTCCTGCTGGAGGCGTTCTTGTTCTTGCGCGTGTGCCTGCGCTTCCACAAATGCCTGCAACAGAAAAGAAACGTTCAAATAATTTCATTCATAAATAAACACAAGTAGAAAATATACTAATAATTAATACGATGTAGCATCGCTTGCAGAAGTCAGAACTCCTGGCAAATCGACTATGTGATCATGTCCAGTCTCATAGAACACGAATAACGGGCACTCTGCACTACAATCACGATGAAGACGATCAACATCAGGGTCCGCAAACCGCGAGCCACGTGCGTATAAGAGCAAGAGCGTATTGCATTAGACATTCATTGCATTTGACACAGAGAATGCAGTGGCGAAGGGGGGGGGGGGGGTAATCGGGCACCCACGGACCCTAAATATACCGCAAAGTATAGGCACAGAGCCAGCGAAGCCCCATTCACAGCGCGGGCGGCATTCCAGGACGAAAGCCGCAACATTCAACGTAAAAAAAATAATACACTTATTATCATATTCAGTACAGCACAAGCCTAACCAACACATGCGCAACACAGTGGCATACGGCGGTGTATGACGGTGTACGGCGGTGATATTCTGCTCGTGTGGACTTAATGAATTTAATTTTAGAACAAAGCGTCCGTTGCATCGGAAATTCAGAATGGACTTAGTAGGGAGAGGTAGAGAGGGAAGAAGATGAAGAAGATAGAGAAGGGGAAGTGTCACCGTCAAACAAATAGAAAATTTCAATATTTATGTAATGGTATACACAGTCTATGGACTCTATACTCACAGCACAATCTCAGCAAGCATAGACATTGCAGTTTGCAACTGCACACACTGTAGTGGTGCGATTTTATTGATTTATTGATATCAAGACATACAGTAAAGCTTCCAACCGCCTTCCAAAGATGTGTGCTGTATTACTTCACATTAAACCTCCTCATAATATAAAAGTAAATTGAAAAATATTCCGCTTTAACTAATAATTATTCTAATGGTTTACGATAATATTTTAAATTTATGCGTCCACTTAACACATTTTTGTAAAATTTACATAAAATTTACTTCGTTTAGATAAGATACTAAACTTACATTGTTGTAAATTTAAATAAATAATAATATTATTGTTAATAATAATATTTGTTTATGTAAATATGCTTAGGATATTAACTTTTTAACAATAAATTTTCACATAAGTTTTATTGCATTTTAAACATTTATTTTATCATTAGGCAAAAGTAATTTAGAAAAATGTTTTCTTCTTTATTTATTTCTCTAATAATTTCTTTAATCTGCAAAAACTCCCGCTATAACACTAAGAAATAATAGTAATATTTATACAATCATGTCCTTGCGTAGAAAAATCATATTTAATTAAGCAAAAATAAATCTTGAAATGAATATTCTCATTGAGTTTCCTCGTATGTGAAGCAGATTTCAATGAATGCAAAACCGAGTGCGGCGGGGGCGGGGGCCGGGAGCAGTGTCTCAACATTCAGCAGTGACAGTGTGTAAAATAAAGATAGTTTGTAGTCCCAGTCCCAGTTCCCGTTCCCGTTCATCCTGTCAAAAGTGGTGCTGGCCATTACGTTCAGTGATATATAACTTCCGCTCGCTGTACATTTCTGCGGCATCAACTAAGTCACTTTCTAAGTCATGTGGATTGTCAGAGATATCTCTAGTAGTTTTCATCCAGAATATTCATTACGTTAATCGTAGCCCAGCCCGTTGTGCCATCTGAAGCTTCGGTTCTCCATTCGGTTCTCAATGAGGCCATGGTCTCCACTCAGTCAGGTCATAAGTCAAGCCCTTGTCAGTTGCCCGTTGCCGGATGTTGGTTACCGAGTGTGAAGACAGACAGACAGGCGCAAAATAGGTTGCCCAAAACACCTACATACGAGTACATAGGTGTTTTAAGTTTCTAAACGAGAAGGATAACTTAAAAGCTGGCCAATTGCAATGTCATTTTTAATGAACTACTAGAGTTTACACCCGATGACTGTTTTGTGTGTGAATTGAATTTCATTTCAAATTTTAATTCCATTTTTAAATTAAAATATTTAACTCGTTCTATATTAATTTTACATATAACAATAAATAATTTTTCATATAAACTGAATAAAAAAAATTATTTTTTTAACACCGTAACAAACATGCTAAATTGCAACTTTCTATCTTTTACGAATAGAAAGTTATACAGCAAAAAGTGCCCATTTTTTTCTCCGGTTTTTCCAAAAATACTGGTTTAGAAGAATTATTTTCTCTACGAAATAGGCAAAAACTTTTCGTAGGAAAAATTTTTCAAAAACATTGACGTAGCCGTTTTCGAGCCACCATACAAAAATACTACCAAACATATAAGATTATAAGAATATAAGATCATAAACATTCACCTGGAACATTATAATAATGAACCATTATTGCTTTAACTTTTTCAAAATCATTTACAAATAGGCCGAACACAGAGAAGGTCTGTTCAATTTAACCTGTTAAATTGCTGTCAGCTTATTAGCGTTGACTCTTTTAATTAATGTAATTTAATTAATTTTATAATGAAAGAAATTTTCAAACAATACACGAAACTATTAATAGTAATTGCATTTTCCGTAGTAATTTTGTAAATCATCGTTTTAGCCATAATCGCATTCTAAGTCACTCTAGGGGCAAACCCAGTAAACAATTTGGTGAAGTGCCCTATTTAATGACGTTTCTATCACTATTTCACTTCAATTATAGTTCGCATCAACTTTATCTTCATTTGTATTCCGACAGGTGGAGTAATTTCGCCATCTGTAGCCGATAAAGTAGACATTTTATATGAAAAAATGTGAGAAACTGAACTATAAATGAACTCTTTTATAACAAAAAAATCATGACGCATCTTCAATATGATGTCAAAGTGACTCCAAAATGTTTACTGGGAAAGATACCTATAATTCTCTGATGCACATTTAAAATAAAATTCATTCTAATAATGTACATTTAATTTTATGTTTTAGTCATTAGGATATGTTGGTAAAGTGTCAAATTCAAAGAGCTATCAGTGTTGGAACTGCACGCGAATCGAATCACAATTGAATAATGAAGATAAAATAAAATTGGCACGTTACATAAAAACTACGTATTATATTATGAGAAAATATTTTGAGCCAATTGTTACAAAATGTATTTATCAATTTGAAATGTTCAAATTTCAAGAACACCGGCACTCAGATACGTAACGGAAGAAAATGCAGAGATCATTGCACTATTGCCGATGCCTAGCGCAGACTTATGAGTATGTGACCAAGGGAGACATTTAGATCATCCCCCGGGATGTTGTAACGGGCTGTGTACTTTACGGGTGTTGTGGGACCCAGAGGACTTCGGGGACCAGGGATCATGTTGTTACTAAAACTTCAATTGAATGAATCATCACCATTGCATTAATATTTTCTGTTATAAACTGAATATACGAGAAAGCCAAGATGCAAACAGACAGACCTTGACAGTGGCTGGGATTAGGTTTAATGATAAAACAATCATATTCCGCTTTATATAAAGTAAATTTGACACGGAAGATTCCATTTCGCCTAGTATAAATTTCGATATTGACGAAGAGGGTGGAGCCTATGTGGGGACAATGTACATAACCTATAAAATACAACCTGTTGAATAAAGCAGGTTACCGAACTACAATGTGATTAACATTTTTATTTAAATAAAACGTTTTTAATTTATTTTGAAATGGGGAATGGATCTGTTTTAATGTAGTCCTTAGAGCGTAGAAAAGTGTACCGCCAGCGCCATTGTACCTTATACGTATAAAAGATAAAACAAACGAGCTTTATTATTTTAAACAATATTATTTCTCTCTAAAAAAGGAAGGATCAAACTCAATAAAAATAACAAACCGAATTGGCAAGTGAATATCTGAGCAACTGACAACTGACAACTGACAACTAGCAACTGGCAACTGGTGTATGAGGGACTGCGGCAGTTTCACTTGTTTCATTCTTAGGTTTGGTCTCGACGAACTCTTTCCAGAGGCAGGTTTAACCCTATATAGATGCCTTGTCGTGGTTAGTTACGTTTTAGATTTAGGGAATTCTCAAAATTCAACAAAAAGGGGGAGAAATTCTTTTGTTAGTATTCCCAATGGCTTAAGAGGGTCGTCAGGGTTATAGGGTTATACGGTTATAGGTTAGGACTTTGGAGGTTATATTATAGCTAAATAAAAAATAAAAGAGTATGTTAAATAATATATGATCTGTGACTGTAAACATAAAGCATACATCCATAACAATGGACCAGGGGGAGTGTAAGAAGAAGAGGAAGGGAATTCAGTTAATATACATTACTTTTTGAAGTTTAATATATCATTAAAAATAAAACATTTCATCTTTCAATATTTAACAGTGTTTTACTGTATCTGTACTACTTTCTCCTGTTAAAATTTTATTAGGTGTGATTATTTACTAATATATTTAAAATTGTTTTATCGCTAAATTTTTTCCCCTTTGTAAAATATCGCATGTTTCATAATTTCGATTTAACTTTAATTTATGAGGTATTTTGAATTACTAAAATTTGAGTTGTTTCCAAATCAAAAGAATTTTTTTTTTAAATTACAAAGATTTTTCGTTTTTCCATAATAGCAGCTCTACGTAAAAATCGGGAAATTTCCGATTGTTTACATAAAATAATTTTTTTTAATAATCGTAGTTTTCGAGCCGCCATAAAAACTGGTTAGGATTATAAAATTTCAACATTTTTATAACTAAAACAATTATATTTTGAATTAATAGGAGTAGAATATATGTAAGACTTATCCTACATAAAAAAAACAATTTTAAAAATATCTATAAATAAGATATAAAAACATACATAAATAATAAAAGTGATATTATTTTAGAAACGTTATATTTATAAATTTTAGATATTAACATTTATAAACTGTAGAGGTAACTATATTCCTTTTATTTTGAATTAACGAGAGGAGGAACATTTAAGTTTAAAGATTTGAAAATAAATATTTTCAATGTATTAAAATATATATGAATATGTATTCATATATAAATGTTCTTTTTTGTTTTATTGCATCTATTTCCGAGCATAAACCATTCACATAGATGGATAGATGCATAGGTACGTGGACTAGTAGATCTTGAGTATGCGTGTTGTATGTGTGTGTGTGTGTGCGATATACACACTCGGCTCTGTGCTGTTCTGTCATGTCACACGCAACAGAGAGTCCAACACTTCTGACGATGCTAAATCAACTATCTATGATATTAGGAAACTATAAAATATAATTTTAATCAAAGCTAAGGATGGTTTTCCCATGGCGCAACAGCATTTATATTTAATATGAAATGCTGGTGTAGGTTTAGATAAGTAGGAATTAACATAAAGCTTTTAATATACGAGTATGTAATTGATGTGTAACGCGTTATTGTGGTTGCGTTTTATTATTAACAGGGGCAATACAAAAAATAGAAAGATCCTAATGAATAGGATGTGTTCACGTTTATTGTAATTTAATGGGCTTGTGTCCTCATTTTATAGTGGTCAATTTTTCAATTGTTTATTGAAATTGATGTTAATAAATGTGTATTGGCGTGTCTATTATATTAAATATCTAAATGTTGACGGAGATATATCAATTAAAAGTTTGAATTGTAGTTTTAGCGCTAGAAATGGTCGGCCATGACGTCGGTATTTGTATGACGTGAATTGCATTTTATACGTCAGTTATTTGTTGAGTAGGCCAGTGCTGTGGTAATGTTTTGTAGCTGTTGGTAGTCAAATAATCAAGTCAAGTCAAAGAATAATAAGTTTTTATTTTATTTAACCCTGCTAAGGCAGACATAATATTCGAATTTTATTGTTCCTTGAAATAGCTGTAAATAATATTTGATATTTTGATATATAAATACATATAGCAGAGATTTATGAGCTGTAAGGTTGGCAGCGGTTGTGATGTCACATGCATTTGGAATGTGTACAACGTTGAATCCCTTTAATAATTAAAGAGAAAAAAAGACTTTTTTAATTGTTAATATCTCTTAACATATAAAGAGTTATTAAAAATAATTGAAAATTTGAGGTTCTAGTAACCCACTTTATCAATATATAGTACACTTTTATAGAAATTAAGACATAGAACATAAGCCCATTAAAAATGCAAATTTTAATTAGAGTCAGGGTTCGGATCCCGATTTGATAAAGTATTTAAAACCGTGATTTTTCGCGATAAAGGTAATTTTCCAAAAACTGAAAAATTCTCGTGACCTAAAACAAGAAGGTTTTCTAATTCTTTCTAAGACCTTGATCTAAGACAAAAAATATAGTTGACAACGCTGGTCACAGAGGATTGTCGGCGTATTCCTCGTTTATCCGGACGGGCGACTGCACAATTGCGGTACGCGCACACGATCTGGTATTCCATTCTATGTACAGAGTGCGAATACAGAGAAACGAAAATATCTAAAACAAAATAACTAGCTTTAAAATAATGAATGTAATATTAAAATTAGAATAGAGTTGTAAAGTAAAATACAAGTACACCATAGTTCACGCCGCGCGCCGTTTGCCGTTTGCTGCAGTTTAGAATCGATCAAGTTAATTTCAGCGGCTATTCAAGACTCCTGTGTTATTTATAATAAAAAAATAAATTGGGTAGTTCTCTTATACGGAAATTGTATAAAGTTCTCAGTCTCTTTAGTTGAAGATGTCTGGTACAAGGTTGAATATTTTTTAATTAGTCATAAGTATTCTAAAGAAATTAGCAATTAGAAGTGTACTATAAAGGGACACACACATTTAAAGCATTATTGCATCAATTCTTATCATGAAATTAGAAGATTAAGAAGAATGTCTCGTCATTTTTTATTATTAGCATACGGAAACATCAGTGGCGTAGCTACCACCGTATCAATATAATACCATACAATCAATATATAATTATTTTAATTCAATGCGAGCGTTTTGTTCCTTTTGTGAAAAATCTTTACCCATCATTTGAGCCCCCCAACAAATTTTGATACAGGGCCCCTCTAAGCAGTGTCGGATTTGGAGGTGTGGAGACCCTGGGGCAACGTAGGAGCGGACGGCCCTAATTTTTTTTACGAATAAAAAGAACAAATTTTTTTCCGTCAAGTATTTAAAAAATGTATTGCGGTGTTTTGTGGAGGCCCGGGGTAATAGCCCTTCCTCAAATGTGGGCCTGCCTCTAAGACACGCTACTATTCTACTATTTACATTATTGGACGCTTTATTTTGCCATTTATAAAAGGTCAGTCGATAGCTGTGATTAAGAGAAAAGAAGTTCACACATAGATGCTGTGTACAGCTTTATTAATAAACTGCAATATTTTGTAGTTTTTGTGTCCAAAATGTATGATTTATAAAGTTTGACCGCAGTGAAAAAAGAGAATTAAAACATAAAAGCATCAAGTTCTAAAAATGAGAAATGAAAAACGTATCAGTATTGCATCGTCGTGCCACCACCGCACCACCATCGTTACATGGTACAGCACAATATGCGGAGAGCGCCGCAGCGTCTCTCTACTCAAAACACTGTTATTCTAAAAATAACTATTAAAAACTTTATAAAATATAATGTAAATGTATTTTCTTCTTTTTAATAGATACGAGTATTTATTTGATATGTATATTTATAACAGCTTACTTAAAAATGTTATTGAAATTTGAGTAGAAAAAAACATTTACAAAAACTTAATTTACTTCCACAACCAACACTAAAGGCACTTTAAATATACTCGTAATTTCCTCATAAAACAACCCATAAGACACCCAGTGAAGAATCTTCAGAGATGTTTCAGAAATATCAGTTACAATCGATACGATAAAATGCTTTGTAGATCAATTTAAAGTTATGATATCACTTTGTGTTTGATGCAGTGATTGTCTTTGAAACTACAGTAGTGTAGGAGTAGGAGTACGAGCCCACAAAGCCGACAAAGCAGTTAAAGAGCGCCACTGACAGCTGTGATTGGACAGATATAATATACAGCACTCCGTTTATTCTTTGATGTGGTTATCAGGTTGGTTTATTACTATTTCTTTTGTTATTCGGAATATCATTTTATCGCATTTTTATCTTTTCTAAATCCCAGCTAAACTCTAAACATAGAATTACTTCCAACTGCAATCCAGCTGTGCATTGGTTAAAATTCGCATGTCGTCGTTACGTAATATTCAGAATGGGAACAGAAGCTTCAGTAGCCTCCGAATCGCGAACAATGCCTCCAACCCCACGCGGAAATGAAGTTAAACATCAGGAAGTTGAAATCGGAAGCCATCAGGTCATCACCGTCTTGTCGGGCCTTTACTAAATGCATTTGTATTTTATTGGTAGCGTAATTGAAATTTCTCCTCCCCCACCCCTCAATGCTACCAGGTTAACACGAATGTTGGGTACGAGCATTGCTATGGCATCTACAGATCTCGAGAAAGACAAGCGAGCGGGACAAGGGCAACCCTAGAACAGTTGCAGCTCATTTCCACAAGTCGCGGTGCGGCTCGGCGCGTTTTAACAAATGTCCCAAGCAAGAAGAATATAGATTACATATTACTCAGATTAAAAATAGATTTTATTTTGTTTTAAGAGATTTTTAAGTAGATGTCACAAAAATAACTTAAAACCACTATTTGACATTCAGTAAAAAGCAATAATTAAAAAATATGTTTTTATTATATGTTTAACAAGTCATAAAATAAAATAATAAATTATAAAACTGTTCTTAGTATTAAATATGAAATATAAAATATACGGAAAATGATAAGTCATCAGAAGTCGTTACTCGTCGGAAGAGTATTTTGATCTCCACACCGCGGATCGCTACGAAGCCTTTTACGTCTTATGATATTACTTAGTTTTGATTTATTATTTCTTGTTCATTAGAAGTCTTGCGACTAGGATATTAACAAAATCTTTTTATGTATTTGCTAAATTAGAGAGGAAACATTTTAGTTAGAGATGCGACTGTATTTTTCTAAAAAAAACTTCTTTGATTTTAGATATTAATGTGTCTCCTTATTATTAATTCATTTTTTCTTTAAAATGTTCTTTTGATATCAATTTGATATAATTGTTAAGATCCAAACTTCTTCTAGCAAATCATATCTCGCTATTTTATTTGTCATCATTTTTTACGCTAATAGCTGCTGGTCCAGATCACAAAGCGACCGACAGCGACAGAGGTGCGGATGCTGCAGAGATCAGACAAAAGTCGGATTCTTTATCTTCTTGCTATTCGATTAGAGTTAATTATGTAAGAACAGTATACGAGTATGTTTTCAAAGTCTTTGGACTAATTAACGGCCACAGGATGGATGTCACTTTTTACTTTTTTATGAAAATTGATTAATAGATGCAGTTTCAAAACATTGAGAAATACAAAGACAAAGAAAGTAGTAAAGAGTCGTAATAGACAACATCTGGTGGAGCGGTAGAAGAGAAAAAAGGGGCAGAAGAAAACAGCAGAAGCCGAGGCAGTGGATCAACTACAAACATTGAATTATTTACTATGTACAGCGGTGGTTCTCAACCTTTCTTCCTCAAAACGTATGATCCTGCGAACTTCACAACTATTTCGCTAAATTATGTATTTTGCGTACTAAGTAGAAACACTGGTCTATACTGGTCTAAGCCCTATAATTTACAAATTAGGCTGCTTTTGCCAGTTTCAAGATATGGGACAGTTTTGTGTAAACTGACATAGCTTAGTTTAGAAAATATAAGCCTTTGAAAAATCGTCAGAAGTTAACAGACGCCAGATAAGCAGTTACAAAATAGGTCCTTTAAGGGGTTATATACAGTTATTAGGCCCAAAAAAAGCGATTTTTCAACACATTTTCTGTGAAGACTATTAATTCTATTAATGAAAAAATTTGTACACATGTATGGTGACTTTTAACTGCATTTAAATATTTTTATATTTGAAAAATAATAATTTGAAAGCTGCTATAGCTGATCCCCAGGAGCTCCTCTTAAAAAAGGTATCTTACGGGAACTGAATCATCTAAAATTAAAAAACTAAACGGATTCCGGTAAAGTAATGTATAACCTAGAAATTAGTCGAAGGATTAGGCAAAACATTTTTTTTGTCAAAATGGCGGTTTCTGAAAAAAAAATCGATTTTTGATCAAAATTTTGGGTTTAAATATTAAATCCCCTTTAAGTCGCACTACTCTACGACCCAAACGGCTCATCCAATTCTTCGCGATCACTGTTTTAGTCCACTGAAAGAAAAGATCGTAAGTTATTTTTCTTCCCTAAAAATAGAAGCTTGAAATATAGAATTTAGAATTTCCTTGAAATATTTCTTCAGGAATTTCATATTGTTGTTCAAGCCGCGTACTCAGCTCTCTTTCTCTCTCTCCTCATAGGCCACATTCTTCTTTTACAGTTTTTAATATCACATTTGTGTAAGCTTAGTTTCGCAGCGGACAAATCGTACGAGCAGTTAAGAAATGACTAGTTTTCATCTTAGCAATCATCTGATATTGGTGAAGTTTATTACAATCAAAATTGTTGTTGGTTTCGAAAAGTTTAAGAATCGGTGGGCTGGGTACAACGATCATCGTACCGACAGCATATTATTGTCTTTATTTTTGTTTGTTTCTAAGACGGATGCGAAATTGTAGATGTATCATTTGTGTGTGTACTTTTCACCCACTCCCAACATCCACATCCTCATCATTCCATCTCATAATGTTATTCTATCTCCTAACACATGGCTGGATATTGTGACATCACAGCACCCTGGAGTTGCCACCTTCTTCGACGAAAAATAAAAGAAAAGGTGGTTGTGACATAACGACTAAGGGGTTACTCATAGTAAGGTAGTAAGGTAGTAAGGTAGCTTGATCATGGGTGGGAGAAATAGTGTAAAAAACACCCTGCAGTTCCCACTCTACCGTAACAGACTACCGTAATGTCTCTTCATATACCATTTCTCTGGGGACGACCTCCTACTCTTTTATTCATCCGGTTTTCGTTCAATGTTTCTGGCGGCGCGTCGTGACTTGTGTCCGCCATTTTTATTTTTGTCTGGACTACAACATAAAGTATTGATAATACTTTGCTTGTCTGTTGGTGTTGCTAGTGATAGTTCTAGCAACTCTGCTGTACAAGTACCAAAACGTCTTCTAGACATACTTCTTTTTCACTAGTCTATTGGCTTTAATTAAATCCTGCAAACCATAACAATGAATGTCAGCGTACTGCTGTTCTCTTTCTTGTTTCTCTTTAACGGAAGTAATTTGTTCTATAATATTAATACTGATTATTGTTTAAGCTTTGAGAAAGCAAGCTTTTATTTGACCATTTTGTTTTATTTTGTCGTACTTTTAGCCATATCATGAACCACTACACGGTATATTTATTTTACATACATCTTGACATATGGCAGGTCTATGTGACAAGCCGTCAGATGACAGTGAAAGATACATTATAATAATAGAATGGACGACACCTGTCATCACTCATAGAATGTTTGTCAGCCATTTTGTCTTTGTCGTTAAAATATGAATAAGGTTATGTTAGCATTAATATTGTAGATGTTAAAACGAACATAAAACGGGATGAGAACGAGAATGAGAATGAGAATATAGAAAATAAAAAACATAAAACACAAAATGAGCAATAGTCACTACCATTTAAATAGTTAATAATACTCGTATCCATATCCATATCCATTCTGTTCTGTTGAGTTCTGTTGTTTGGCACTCTCTGTGCGCTATGTGTTATGCTCTGTGTTCACATTTGAATACGCAACGCTTAGCTTTTGAAACAATTTGAATTACATTAATGAATCTTGAACATGAATGCATGTTCCATCGCTGTCCCTATCGCCATCGCCATCGCAAATCGCACATTGCACATTGCACATTGTCAGACCTTATGTTACGATGTATTAATCGGGAAAGAGAACTGTCAGAAGAGCGACTCCGTGGCTGAAAATGTAAGCACAATGTCACAGAGACGAACTAATCGGTTGTCAGATTTATCATCCCTCACTCTTGTTCTAAATTACAAGATTTCCTCAGTCTAAAAATGTCTATTAAAGTAAAGCAATAGGTTATGGTCACATCTCAAATTCTAAACAATATCTATAACGGATTTGTTAAGAATTATAAGCAAATATGGTTCAACAATTGTATGAATACTTATTTAAAGTTCTCGAAAGTTTGGTGAAGTGGGAAAGGGCCTCAGATGGCCCAATGCGACCCTGTCAAGTAATAACAATTACATTTATAATAGCGCATGCCAGCTCGTGGTAATTTCAAGAATACAACAGTATAACGTCAAGCAATGAACACTGTTAAAACATTGATCATATTTTTAGGTTAAAATATTGTTGAAACAATTCAAAATAAAAAGAAACACCAAACCTAAGGAATTCTTACAAAGGTATTTTTAGATTTAACAAACAAAATTCTATTTGTTCTATATTTTTTCGTTGATACTTTGCGATTGATAGGTTGCGTAAAAATAACACGCAGCCGTTTGTAGTCGTAGTTTTTAGAGCTGTCTGCACAAAAAAATTAATTGGAAAGATTCATTACTAAAATTAAACTTTATATATATATAAAATTATACTTTATGTTGCTATTATTATTCATATCTATTATCTCGAAGGAAACCAATATTTCCGCCACTGACTGGACCTAAGTCTGCTGCTAGTACAACTTAATTTACACATTTACTACTTGTCCTTTATAGTTTAAATAATAGTAAAATTATTGCTGTTTAATAGTTGGGTTGGGTGCCGAGTCCACGTTCGTGATCGTGTTCGTGTCTGCGTTCGACCCATTCCGTTTTATTGTCTTTCAACAGACTATTAGGTTTTCTCATAACAATCCTGGTGGTATACATAAAATAATATTTCAGTGCAGTCATTGCGTTCTTGATAATTACATTACTCGATGATTAAGACTACTTAATGAATATGTTTTTATGGTACAGTAACACCGCAATCATAATAACAAAACCCGACATAATGACTTGGGCAGAATTTGAAATAACCAAATGATAACTAGATGCTAATTCCCAGTAAATAATATGGTGAAATGTCCTGCTTTATGACGTTTCAATTACTTACTATTGCACTTTAATTATAGTTCGCATCAATTTTGTCTTGATTTATATTCCGACAAATGAAGTGGTTTTGCCATTTCATATGAACGACTGTGAGAAACTGAATTGTAAATGAACTCTTTCATGACAAAAAAATCAAACGCATCTTCAATATGTTGGCAAAGCGACTCCAAAATGTTTACCAGGTTGGATACGTCTTTACGTATAGGTTTAGTCGGCTGCGGTCAACTGACATCTGACTTTACTTATTTGTCTGTGAATTGTGGGATTTACTTGTTCATTTTATTGTTCCTCTAGATTAGGATCTCAGGTTTAGCAACCACCATGAGTATTCAAATTTAGAGTGTAAGACCGTCCGCACTGATTCCAAACCTTAGACCTGAATCTGCCCGAAGCGAATGAGAATGCAGAAAACACACACGGCACGAACGAAACTAAACTGATATAATATTGGTTTGAGCACGTTTTGAGCGACTATGTTTCTTGGTCGCAGGGCAATTACGTTGCATGCTATTGACATCATGAGCAGAGATGTGCACAAATACTATTCAAAACCTCAGAAATCGACACAATGAAATCCCCTATTATGCTATTGTTAAAAATTCTATAGTCACGAAACACGGCTCGACATGGCTCGTTTTTCGTTTTCGTTGGAAACTTCGTTGCGCGACTAGTTTGCAATCAGTCGACCCGTTTGCAGACGGCCATTAACGAAACAATAGTGTTGCAGCTGAAAGGGTTAACAAATTATAAACTTAAAATATGAGTATTGTGAATCCACCTTCATTAAATATATAGATATCATAGAAGCGCAAGCAGTTCGGATGTACGAATGTATTAATAACTTTTATTCACTCTCGCCAGATTAGTTATTATTATTCCACATGGCGGGGAGAAGGAAGATCTTACAAAACGTGAAACGGGGTCTCACTTTAAAGGGGCAGAAGAGAACAAGTCTAATGATGAGTAGAAGGGTACGGACGGTCGCCGGGACCATACCATCACCAAAAAGATCACTGATGTTATGTTTGTATAACGAAAGTACCAGTGGTGTGAACAGATTTAAAACTTGCGTTATTGTAGAACTGTTTTTGTTTTATGAACTAAAGTCATTTATAGTTTCAAATGGTGCAAATAGACAAATCCTTCTACTGTCCCCCTCCACCCTCACGCCCCGTACGCCCCATTATTTATACAAGCATACGTTTCTATTCATAAGTTTTAGAGTTGTTACGATTATTTTAACAGAAGTATTTATCTTTCGTGTTTATTTATTTAGTTATTTACAAAAAGCATAAATGCTATATGCACTCACTGCAATTACATTATTACAGGAATATTGTTTTTCAGAAGCAATTTATTGTCAGTGGAAAGGAAAAAAGATAGTTACAGAAAAGCAACATTATGTAATGCAAAACAACAATTATAAAATCGTGTTGTAGTTGGGATAGGCATTTTACTCACAGATTCTACTATGTGTATGGACTTTGTGTTCGTAGCTGGAGTGTTGTTTTTCCGGATATCATTAAACAGGAAGCAGTTACAATGGTTTTGTGTTTGTCAAGCGTCAGTGTCGTGGTCCCGGCACCGGCACCCGCCTAATATGTCGACATTTGATTCTCAAGAGAAGAAGAAAGCAAACAAGTTAATTACTTGCGTACTCGTGTTTACAAAAAACAAACGCCCAAACGTAGATCCGTTGTCCACCGCCCTCCGCCCGCGCACCGCGCACCATAAAAATAAAAATGATATTTTTTATTTCACTTTGTGACAGCTTTCTTGTTTGTCACAATTTGTGTTGTGTTTGTTCAATAATTAAGATAATAAAAGCACTGCACTCGATGCTCTTGTGCTAACTAACGGGATGCCAACACGACGCCAAATAATAAAAGAAGCGGTTTCGTTTTTCTGTGTACGAATACAGTTGTTATAAATTTCTTTTTTATTCTTCTTAAAAACATTTGATTCATAGTGTAAAAATATATTCCTTGAAACGGCAGGATGTTACTTGGAAGGAGTTCGACATGCCATGCCATGCCATGTGCGCTAATACGAAGATGTAGAAGAACTCGTGCATTAATTTCTTTTAATTTTTGGTAATTCAACCTGAAATGATCGTTAGTTTGATTTTTTGTGTAGAGCACAAAGTGTGGTTCGAGCGAACGAGCTGAGGCCCCTAACTATTTTCCAAATAAAAGGAACAATTTTTTTCCGTCAAGTCTTTCAAAAACTTATTGCCAACAAAGAATGTAGTAATTAGTTAAAGTCAAATACAATTTATTAAAAACTAAATTACCGCGTTAACGAATGGAACTTTGCGAGCGAAAAGTCTGTTTTACGGATTGAAGTACACAAATATGGAAATACTGTTCTTAATATTCAAGAACAATATTATTATGTTTGTGCAAGTATTATCGGTAAAAACGCGAAGAAAGACCCGTTGAAATTTGAATATTTATTTTTAACTCTATTGTATGGGCCGGGGCTTTGCCTCCTTCAAATTCGGGTCTGATCACACGGTAGAAGTGACCCGTCTATCCAAAAGATGACTTACACAAGTACCGCACCACACGTCTATGAAATTTGTTAAGAGATTACCCTGTTATTGTAAAATCAATTTGAAAACAACATTTAATGGGTTAGATACGAAAAGATTCGCAACACACATCCTCTGTGTGCGTTTGAAAGATTTGAGTATCCGATTGTAATCGACCCAATGCTTCTAAAGATTATTTTTATAAAAAATGTAATTTATTTCCTAATCCCAATATAAAATAGAATTTTGTTGATATTAGTAAGTGAACACTTACTTCTGTTTGAAGTGTTATGGATTGTTAAAATAATTATTGAATATAAAAAACCATTATCATAAATTAAATTTAATAAATTATTAAAATTACTTGAAAAAAACTTATGGAATGAGCGTAATGCCAATGGAATTTAAATAATAACTTTGTTGGTTGTAGGCCACTTGGAAGATACGAGCAAAATGAGTCATGGGCATGGGCATGGGCCATGGGCGATGGGCCTGCCTGGACAGCGGGCTCCACACTCTCTGTTTATAATAATATTGTAATACATATTTTGTTTATTTAACTTTATATTAATATTAGTTTTGAAATATAACTGCAAATAAAACTCAGCAGGACTACATAGTTCATAAAGAAATACCGATTACCTTCTAAATTTTATTTAATATTTGATTTTAGCTTTAGGTTAATAAAAAGTTATCAGATGTGGTGAAGAGAAGATATAAAAAGAAACTAAAATTGTAAATAAATACTTAAAAATAAGTTGAGTTAAGTATTTGCGTTCTGCAACTTCGGTTTGTATCGAGATTTTACGTTAAATAAGAGCGATGTAGCACGCTTGTTTCAAATTATTCAGTTCTAATTTTTCGACATTCGTGTTATTTATTATTTCACCATGAACCGCGACGAATTAAAGAATTAGCGTAATGGCATAATAGCGTATGGTCGTAATGGCGAAATGAAAACACCAAAACATCTCTTGCTTGTGAACAAATCACACCTTAGTGTGGAGTTTGATCTGGTAACGAAATTGCACAGTGATTCCCTCAAAATGAGAACGGAACTGCATTAACGTAGATCTTTTAACAGTGGCGTAGCGTGCCTTAGACGGGCCCTGTATCAAAATTTGTTGGGGCGTCCAAATGATGAGTAAAAAATTTCGCAAAAGGAACAATAACGCTCGCATTGAATTATAATAATTATATATTGTAACCGGAAGGGTCAAGAATAGAATACATGCTGTTACCTCCAGAAAATTGAATGCAAGGCTACTGAATTTTATAAACAATCATTCCATGAGTGCCTTAATGGAATGAATTTTATGAATTTCAGATTTAAAGCATGTTTTCAAATCAATTAATTGTTCATAAAGATCAACTGACATGTCTTTATTGTATATAGCAGACAGTTTCCCGGCATACTTTTTTATTCTTTCGTTTCAAAAAGATAATAGTTTCTCTTGTTGTAATACTTCGAACATATTACTTAGGTCACAGAGTCTCTGAAATCTTTGTTTAGTTTGAGAAATTAATGTATCTAAACAGCAATAGTACACATTGACATTGAAGTACGATTCCGGGTCTGAAATTCTTCTGATAACTCATCAAAAAAACGCTTCGTTAACTTCTTTCTTTAATTTTTGAAAACAGTTGTTATACCTAAAAGAATATTTAGTCAAATTCTAGCTTTCTATAAGTCATTAATTTCATGCTGTAGAGTTTTAAAAACAGGATTAATGATTTCAAATAGTGAAGAAAAAAAAGGAGAATTTTTGCTTACACACGTTTGAGGCCCTTGTAGCCCGGGGGCCCCGTATCATTGATACGGCTGATACGTCTTTTTTAACGTTTTTCCGAATACTCCATAGAAAATTGGCTTATTGTAGAACAATACACAATGAATTATGTGAATGGCAGGCAAAAATTGAAACCCAATGCAACTGTAGACGACATTTAAATGATGCTGTGTTTAATATATAATAGCATTAAATACTCCAATGCGAAATAAAAGTTTGTTTCCTGATAACTCCCTGATTTTTAAGACGAATCATTGTCAGCTTTTCTTGCTTAAATAAAGTAAGCATCTTCTTCTTAGTAACAGTACAATTCCTTGAAAACACGCCGTCAAAGCCACTCAGTTGATGAAATACTCGTACAAAGCACAAAACATTATTTAACAAAAATCATGTAATCATGTTCTCGTATTTACAGCAGTACATATGTATGTATATAAAATACTTTGTATAAATAATTAATTTAAAAGCTTTTATATATTTAACAATTTTACCTTTTATCTTCAATAGGCTTATTCAATAAACAAAAGATATAATTACTTAGTACATACCTCCATCCCCCCGTACCCCCCGTTATTATTCTCTTTTCTCTTTTGACATGATAAAAACAAACAACAAAATACAATTACGCCCAGTCAAATCAAATGAAATCAAATAGTGAATTCTTAATGAGCGAAATAAACATTGTAAGCATTTTACATAGTGTCTCCTCCTCCTCCTCCTCCTCCTTCTCGTCAGTCTCTACGTCACGCGGTTCTGTGTCAAGTTGTCAACGATGCGGAGGGTGTTGGGACAATGTAGGAGTAACAGGCAGGGTACAAAACGAACGGGAGAACGGGAGAGAGGTGGATCGAAGGGATGGTGAATGGTGGTTGGAGTTGGAGTTGGAGCAGATCCAAAGTATAGATAAGTGAGTTGTATACGTTGTGTTGTCAGTGGGTGCAGATACCAGATACAATCGTTGGCATCGCATCGACAGAGTTTACGGAGTATGCGGAGTTTGTGGTCTGTCCTTCGTCCGTAGAAGTTTTAAACAGAAGCTGGGTAGTGGGTGGCGATGATGTGGGTGGTGCGCCGAGGACACCCCGACTGACTAGTGATGTTCTACATCATAAATTATATCATAACCTACAAAATGTATGTAAGAGAGGTGAGGAAGTGATTCTGTTATCGAAATATCTCATTTTCTGTAAACACAAACGAAGCATTTACGTAATATTTATGTACAAATACGTTACGTGAATCATTACCAACTTATCTAACTTTAGTCCTACATTGAAACAACTTGTTAACATTCATACCAACAGCTTTTATGGACAGTTTTCCAGGCTGCAAAGCTCAAATTACAACCAATAATAACAATGGTGGCGATAAGATATATAATGTACAATTTCGACAATTCCATAAAATTAGAATATTTTTCGCTTCTCTAAGTGTTAATTTCGTTCGATTCAAAGCATTAAAATAATGCAAACACCGCCCCAAATAATTCCCTGATTCCCTGATTCCCAGTTACCACCCCTATAATTTCTTTGATCTTTAAAGAGGGGTCTACGAGATTTTTTAGACTGTATCCAAAAAGTGAAAATAAAATTCTCCCTTCATTTATGATTGGGTGGCAATTCATTGGACATGCTTCGAGATTCTGGCGCGTAACAATTATGTACTCTAGCTATAGTTATCGTGAAATGCTCTCCCTTATACCTCTGATAAATAATTCTCAAAGGAAATTATACTACTTAATTTCTATTATGAAAACCTAATATAAATACAATGTATACGTCACGTGAACTGATAATGGGAACGAGAATGGGAAGAGGGTGAGGTGATACTATAAATCAATCAATTTGTTACTTTTGAACCCAAACGGAATTATAATTACCAGAAATATGAATAATGCTTTAAAAATGAACCCACGGGCATTTGTTCCTAGTTGCGGCACTGAGGAAATTCTCTCTCTGAATTCATTTTATTTCGCTGCGTTGCGTTATATTATTATGTTATTTATGGATATAAGTTTAACTCGTCTATTTTTAGAGGCACATATTTCGATTCCGGATGTAATAATAATATATACTATAAACAATTAAAACTAAAATGTATTATATTAAATTTATTTGAACAGATGGAAATATGAAATGAACTGAAATATATAAATTATTTTAGGAAACCAGCTAAGAATAACTCAAATATGTATTACAAGTATATTATACAAATAATATACATGGTACACATATATAAATAAATAAATAAATATGTACTAGTATATATAAAACTTGTAAATAATATAGCATTTGCTTACTTAATAATAATTTAGTTATAAACTACTATAGGTTATAAAGTTCTCTGGACCAATAGAAGAGGAAGATGGCAAATGGCAGATGAGATACAAGATGCACATGGCCATTACCATAGAGATCTGTATTCTGTAATTTGTTCAATGGTCTGCGTCTTGCACTGGGTAGCAGGATGCATAAAGTACGTGAATGGAGAATGGAGAATGCAGATGCATTCGTAAAATAGCTACGATTCGAGTATATAGTAAAGTGTAAAATGTGAAATGGGCTCGAATGCTATTGACTGTTTATTATAAATATTCAAAAATATTCGTTGACATTTGTATTTGTTATAAAACGTATCTAATATTGATTTTAGAGTCCACACATTTCTAGTTCACCATGCTCGCGTTTGGATAACCTGCTAGATCCAGGTTTTAGCTAATTAATAGTTGGAAATATTTAATTATTAATAATCAAGGAGTCAGCTTTGGTGATAGCTCGCATTAGAATGAGAAAATTTTACATAATATTTACAGAAGCAAAGATGAATCCTTTTTTAATCTGTCTGTAATAACTAGAACTGAACTGGAACCAAATTAAAAATATCTGCAAATACATTACAGTCTGCGTCTGACTGATAACACTCAATACTTATTAAAGTTTTAACTCTATAAGGATTAAATAAGTAGCAGGTTCGATGTTCAGCGTGTCAATGTAAGATGATTTATGTATGGACTTATTGAATACTGAATAGGAACTGTTTTGAAATGAAGTATGAATGGATTTTAAAACTAAAATATCATCTAAACATTTCTCTTTTTAATAATCCTCTAAAATTAATTCAAATATTAAAGAACAATGTTGTTATACTAGATAGATTGCAATTAGATTATTCTATCCTGTCAGAATTTTACTCTGTCGTTAAAAATACATAAGAAAATAAATACCGGTTAACCGAAAAATAGGAAGAACAAAAATGGAATTTCCGTGTTTCATTCGAATAGAAAGTAATACTAAATAAGTTTCAATTTAAGTTACTTAATGAGTTTGCACTCGTTATATATTTTCATTTAAAAGTTTAAAGGTCATTTGATAATAAATTACGAGTACGTAAATTGAATTTAAATTTAAAAAATAATCTAAAAAAAACATCACATTGGAAATGGAATTGAATGTATATTGCAATTTGCAGCGTACCTGTTACAGAAGTCTAGATGTAAATATGGACGCCATTGTCATTGTCATTATTCATTGTTCATTGTTTGCAACGGTTGGTAAGTTGGCAACTTGATTCAAGAACAAAACTTCACTTCAGATAAATACGTTATGAAAAGAATCATTCAAAATAAATCAATCAATAAAAAAAGTTATGACATTCGTCTTTAAAGATTAATTATGCATAACTAAATCAAATTTCAGTTAAAAAGAGTAAATTACTCTTTGTACATATTCTTTAATTTGTACTTTTTAAATGTTTAAATTTAGAAAAAAGCTATTTGTTTAAAATTTGAAATTAAACAGAGAATGTAATTATTAGCTATGATAATAAAATGTTGAAGGACGAAACAAAGTCAAACTCTGAAACAAAAAATGATGTGAAAAATTGATTTTAACGAATCGTGATAACGTAACATTTATGTAGCATTTATATATAAGACATGTTAAAACGTTTTGTTACTTAAAAGCTACATTAATGTTACCTTTCGTGTTCAGTGAGCATATATAAATAAATAAATAAATATACATGATCAATTCATTCTAGTCTAACCAGGAATGAAGTCACCTTGAATTTTTGGTACATTTAAAAAGTATTTATTCTTCAAAAATAACAAGGTAACATAACACAACAAAATAAAAGTAAAGAAAGTTAAAAATAAAATGTTAAGAAAAGAGATAACTTTATTTTATTTAACGTCGGCAGTCTCGACAATCTCTTCATCTCCCTTTCGATGGCAATGAACCGACAATCAGTTGGAAATTTATATGGTGCCGAAGCCTCAAATCTGCAGGCTACACCATTCATAATAAATTAAATCAAACCCCGAAAATATAGCTTTGCTTCAGAAATAAAATTCGAAAATACGGTAGCCTAACCTAAACGCTGTCGACTTCAGTGCCCTTAATGCTATTAATTTCGATTATTTTGTATTATGTATATGTAAAAAGTTTCAATCAGAAAATCTTTTAGTTTTTTCAACTTGTTACATATTAAAAAAAAATTAGTACAAAAGAAATTAATCAGCTACTTTACGTCTTACATCAGGACCGAATTAAGATATTGTAGGCCCTTGAACTACAGATACTATGACGTATTTTCTGCTTTCCTTATTCTTGTTTTGAATAAATTGGTGCAGCGGTACTTCGACCCTGTCTTAGTCTGATACATTTTCCTTGATGTACTGGTACGTTACTTAATTAGTAATAAATATGATGAACGTTGTACACGCGTCATCGCTGCATCGCTGCATCACTGCATGATCTATGTGGGTATGATTTCGAGATTGTAGTTTTTTGAGAGTTTCGACATCGATATTCTAATAGCGTTGGTTGTCGCTGTAAATATGAGGAACGTGCCGAGACAAGTGACACACGGATCTGGACTGATATACGAGTAGGAAATATTTATAAAATAAAGTGAAAGAGTTATATTTTTAAACATTCCAAGATAATAAATTATTTACATTATATTTATAATGTGATAATATGACATATTTGTATTTATTGTTTTTATCAGGATCAACGTTAGTTCGTTAGATCGCTAATAGTTAGTTATTAATAATATTGCTTAGCATTGCTATTTGAAGTTGAACTAAAAAAGAAATCAAATTATCACGAATCGATAAACACACACACACACATACAGACTACAAGTGCTTAGAATTATTGTTCAATCGGTGATCAATGATCACTGATCACGATACGAACACTGCTCGTGTTTTGAGTTACTCAAACTTTTCTCAAGAAATCTATTTTTTATTTAAAATATTTAATAAACAATTATTTCTCATAATTGATAAACCTACAAGTGTCTTTATTTTATTTAACTTCGATCTATTTCCAATACTTCGATTCTTAACCAATTCTTAATCCTGCGTGTGTACAATGGGTCTTTTAAGGAACAGTTGAAATTTTAAACTCCTATTTCTGTCTCATGAGTACAGAGCGCGATTCACGTATGCGCTCTAAAAAATCTAGGTAGTGGTAAGGACTTAAGGTTCCAGCAGCGTTCGGATCTGGCAGTTTACTTGGAAAGGCAAGCCAGTGAAACTTGCCTAAAAGGGTCAGTGTACAAACAACGTTAGTATTTTCCAATGTTAGTAAATGCACTATTTTTGCTTTTCTCGTTGTTTAACAGTTTTTTCATGATTATAATAAATGTTTTATGTAATTTAATATATTATTTCTTAGATTATATATATATAATTTTTTTTTATTAGTTCTTCTTTTTACTACAATAAGTTTTTGAAGATGGGTTCCGTGGGACCATTCAATGGGTAAACTAGAAAACCGAAAACGATTTTCTCTTTGCACTTGGAAGGAAAACAAAAAACAATGTATTCTTGTGTATCGTGTGGGGCGCCGATTTGCGATAATCATTGTAGCCACTTTTGTCCCAGTTGCGCACCGTAAATTCTCTTTTTGACACTAATTATTATTAACTATTATTAATTATTATATCATAACTTTTGTATTTTCAACAACAAAAACTTATTTTGTGCCGAATAATCACCGTTCCGTTTATTATGACATGCCTGAATCCGTAAAATATTTCCCACTTTCAGGGGCACAAATAATTTAACTTTTTGGAGCCCACGCCAAAGACACTACATTCTTTTGAAAGCTTATAGTCTACGATAAAAAAGTCTACAACCGTTTTTCTAAATATTTGTTTGTTATAAAGTTACGAATTTTTTAACAATATTCCGTTTTTTTCCTATAATATACTGTTTGTCAATTTTTGTTAACAACGGTTTTAAACTTTCGACTTTGACAACGTCGGGACCATGTAGTAGACACTTCAAGAAGTAATCCAGAATTTTTTCAGATTTTTTGAAAGCTTAGAAAACTCTAAAAACTCTAAAAACTCAGCCGTTCCCTCAAAGACCCAGTGTACACACCATTACTCGAAAAATATAGTGTTCACACGGAGGGTAAATGCAGCACCGATGTTACAATACTTCACAACGAGATAGGTTGGGAGATTGATAAGCTGCTGCTGATAGGTTTTGTAAGTTTCTTCTTAAATAGGTTTTATGCCAACATCGTGGCTAACATATTTATTGTTAATAATTATTTATGACATACAAATCATTTTATATATATAACGATCTAAGATATTTAATAAAGAAATAGTCTTAAGGCTAAAGATATTGTCCGCACGCCTCGCCGTATTGCTTATTTCGTATAAGACAAAGCCATAAAAATACTTTATTTATAAATGACGTTTTTCAATGAATAATGTGATAATATATAATATAAACTAATTATATTTGTCGCAATAAAAGTAATGTTTTTAACACTATGACTGCAGTAATGTATAATATTGATTAGTTGTATAACATTAAATGAACATTGTGTATCGATTCCTAATTAAGATAATGTTACGAGAATTATTTATTACAAGTGACCTGTTACACCAAGATTAAAATAACAAATCCAATTTTTAAAATATGAATTCTTATCACGCCTGACGGGTAAACAGTTAAACGGTTAAATGGTTAAACGGCGGAACGCGAAACAACGTGCAGGGGGTGCGAGCGGGGCGGGGGCGTGTGATCTTGATGATATTTTGACAAGGCGTTAGTTACAAACAAGGAAACAAATGCAATATTTGAATTTCTTGGAATTATCATCGGTCATTATCTAACCCAGCGATTTGTTGGGTTTTATAAAAACATTTAAATGTAATTAGGGCTTCACACGAGCACGAGACTTTTCTAAAAACTATTGAGACGGTACGAGACCACTTACGGCGAGACACGAAAGACTCGATTCTGGTCTCGTTGACGTTATTTAAAAAAAAAAAATTGCTAGAAAAATAAAGTAACAAGAAACATAAACGTTCAACCTTTTTTTGTTACAAAAAAGGTTAGGTCGTACATTTACGAAATATAAAATCTGGTAAACAAACATCTGTTAAATATTTTATTTTATAATTTTGTCTTTTACAACATTTTGTAGCCGAACGGAAACGAATTTTTTAAAGGAAAATAAATGTGAATATAAATTATTGGCAATGCGATTATTTCAAGACATTTTAACTTTTAGTTGCCGCAAAAATGTTAAAATTTGTTCAAAATTAATTTTTTTTTTAAATTTGATACAATTAATGGTGAGAAAAAAGCGATATGCTTAGTGTGTGAAAAATTTAGAATAAAAGAAATAATTAGCCGAAATAATATAATGAATTACTTTGTTTAAGACTATCTTAGGAGTAAGTTCTCACAATAACGAGATGTGACGAGACGAGACGAGACAAACGATTACGAGATTAATGCGATACCTATTTTTTTCTAAACTGACGAGACCAAGGCGAGATTTTTGAAACTCTCGTCTCGTGTGAAGCGCTAAATGTAATCGAATTTGATTGACACCCGCATGCATAAATATGATTATTAGGTCCCCGCTCCTTAGGGAGTTCACGACTACATTCATTTAATTACCCCACACAACGCAACAGTAAGTTTATAAGAGTGAATAGGGTAAGTTTTTCCTTTCAGTGATTGTTTAAAATATGATTTTTTTTCACACAGATTTTTTTAAACTGACAGTAATAATCTGCACCCCATATTAAATGATCCGATCAAATAGCAAGTCACACCGTCCGTTAAATTCTCATCAATTTACAAATCGTCGATATTTCACAACGAGATGACGGAGAACGGTGACGCTTCGTCATCAGGATCATGGATGCTGCGATACACTTACACATCAGCGCGCGCGCGAGAGAGACAGACAGAGAAAGAGAGATAGAGGCTCCGATAAAACAGATCAGTCACTAGTCAGCACAGCGGATGGTGTATCATATTATGAAACGACAAACAAGGAGGTTGGACAATATTATAGGGTTAGAAACACAGGGCACAATTTAAACACGCAGGGCTCGAACTGCAATCAACCCGCGACAAATATTTATTAAAGGGCAATGGTATCTAAGCACGGTGATGTTTATTTGTTACATAAACGAATTAAACATTACATTTCTGTAATACTTTTACATTTACATGTTGTGTAAATATTATAATGATTCTCAAATGAATCGCGTGCTAAAATACACCAGCCAAATAGCTTAGCCCAAAATGAATCTATTTAAATAGGAAGAGAATCACTGCGACCTGTTAACGGTAATGCATCCCAGTAAACATTTTGACATTGTATTGAAGATACGTCTATTTTATCGGTTACAAATCGTGAAACCACTCCACATGTCGCAATACAAATGAAGATAAAGTCCATGCGAACTATAATGGAAGTGTAATAGTGATAGAAACGTCACAAAACAGGACACTTCACCAAATTGTTTACTGGGGTAGAATGTACGGTGGCCTAAAAGTATAAGTCTCCTCAGGAAAGCGAACTAACTATGACGAAATTTGTCCAGAGAGATATTTTACGCCCAATTGTCTTAAGCCGCTACCAAATGATGCGGTGTCAAATATTGGAAGATTGACATGGCAAGTTTTCTACTACACGGTGGAACGAATGTTTGATCCGAATGATTTATTTATTTTATTAATTTGTTGATATTATTGACAATGACACTGTTTAACGAAAGCTTTCAAGTAAATAAATAAACTTTTAAGTATAAAACCTTCCTTTGTTGGACGATTCGTTCAGCAGAGCATGATCCCTTTTGACGCGGGTCAAAAGACAGACAACAGCCCGAACTTCTTTCAACCTGTACGTTGGACACATGACATTGAACACACTTAGTTCCAGCATCGGCCACACGATGGAAGATGTTCGCAGCATCGTTTGGTACCGACATTATCACATGTTCAACTCGTATCACTGAAAAACGTACTTCTGTTCCTAGGGCAACTTGTCCAGTGTCGCCACCTATTATCCGTCACTCAGTAATTCAGTCATTCGGCGACCTAGGAGTACAAGTCACATCGAGCCCAGCTTTGTTTCTGTTTAACACTTTGTGTAAAACAGAAACAGCTCAGACAACGAAGAATAGGGTGAGAGCTCGGGCTCAGAGGTGCGGTAGGAGAACGGGTTAGGGGGTTGAGTGCTAAAGTAGAGGGTTGGGGGTTAGAGGTTGATTCAGAAGTTGTTTAACGATATTCATCTCAACACAAAAGTGTTGTATATATGAATATAATAGACCAACTGTAGGGGAATTACAAGATGTGGTACAGCTATAGCAACCCTATAAGGACTATACGTATATGTATATCCTATACAAATATACAAGCATACAAACTCACAAATACTAGTGCATAGATAGACACAGTACACAGTACACAGGCTGTGTGTTACTAAACTAAAGGCAAAGGTATGTTAGACTAAATATTATAGAATATAGATACACAAATGAGATTGTTATATTACTTGTATTCGGGGATTAATTAAGTGCTGACAAAACTTTGAAACAATTTCTGTCTCAGTGATATAGAAGCATCAAGAAGAAGCAATGCATGTTGGAGAGGGAGGACGATGTCGAGGAAGAGAAGGAAGAGGTGAATCTCCCTCTCTGTTTCGTTGAAAACACAGAGCAGATATTTGTATTTACTTAATATGATATTTTAAAGATAATTAGGTAAATTACTGTAGAATCATTAAGGATTTAACGTTGAAAATGTTGAAGGAATATAATACGAGTATGTTTTGTTTGTTTGTTTGGTGTTTATAGAAAATGAAAGCTTAAACTTATTATGAGGGAAAAACAGCTAATTAGAATAATATTGCTTTCAAAGAGTGTGACACAATCACAATCAGTCATACAATATTGTAATGCTTCGTATCAGTAACAAGTTATTTTGCTTCTGAAACAAATAAATGTTGCTCCTTAATTTCCCTCTGGTTTTCATCTATAGAACTAAAAAAACAACAAAGAACCAGAAATCAAAGCAAATAATATACTCGTATAATGCTTTAATAATGTCAATACAAAAAGGTAAAGAATAAAATTATTAGAAATAATGAATTAAAAAAATAATTACTTACATGTAATTTTAAATAAAATACATATTAAAATCTCTATATAAAAAAAATGTTTTGAATAGGTAGAACACTAAAAAAAAAATAAAACCCCTCTTCTACGTTGAAGCTTCTGCTCCTCCCTCCCCCTACCTCTTTATCCCATTTCTACTCCCGCTCCCGACTATTATGTAGAAATAATCTGTAACAGTTGTTTTCAGATTCTATACAAAATGCATTGAAAGCACACCACAATGTACTATCATTTGAGGCCCCTTTGTTTTGGATCTCTTTCAAAGAATATTTAGATTACTGGGTACTGGGTACTGGCTGGAGCTGGAGCTGGAACACAGCCCACGCTGAACTAAAGCTGCTACGTCGTCGTAGAACAAAATACACTCTTTGATGGGCATGATACAATGTGTTGTGTAAAACCAAGCCAACAAAACATGATGCTAAATAACGAAAATATATTTTTCATTTCATTTCAAAGTTGAAAATATTTAAAAAAAACAATGTTTATTCAAGTTGAGCTTTATATTCTTGTAGTTCATAGAGAGGAAATTCTTTTTATTTTTCATTTATAATATTGTTATTGTTATGTTTAGGAAAATAAAGGAAATGTTTCCTGTACGAATACAATTATATCTCTTACACGTCCAAGCAGAGTTGGCATGAATACAGAAACGTAGCGTGCCTTAGGGCTACATTGGGCTCTGTATCAAAATTTGTTGGGGGGCCCAAATGATGGGTAAAGATTTTTCACAAAAGGAAGAAAGACCCTCGCATTGAATTAAAATAATTATATATTGATTATACCTTATTACTTACAATTAATACTCCTAAGAACTAAGCTAAGTACGGCCTAAGAGTTTAAGTGAGATTGTGGATAACATTGTACGAATTTTTGCTTACACACGTTTGGGGCCCCTTTAGCCCGGGGGCCCCGTATCATTGATACGGCAGATACGGCGGTAGCTACGCCACTGCATGAATACGATCTATGCTGTGCCTTAAATATAAATGTATATGCCCTAGCCAGAGAAGTTTGTTCTATTCCTACCACAAACTACGCAATATTAATTTAATATTTATGTTACATGCTGAATAATATATAAAAATAAAAATATTTATGAATTACATGTTTCTTTGATTGACAAAAAACGCCTAAGGGTATCTGAAATTTCTTTGCTGAATTCAATAAATACATACAAATACCATACATATGCTTGTAACCACTACACTCGCATAAATTGATTTAAATTGTGTGTATTTTAATATTTATAAGTAAATAAATATATATTTTTCAAAGAAAATATAACATAATAGAAAAAGACACGTTATATTTAAAATGTAAAAGTTTTTTTTTTATTTTTACCACGTAGTTCATTGTAGGTAAAAAGCTTTTGAAAGCTTACTACAAAAGAGCTTTTTTTATTGTATAAGCATATGAATAATGCTACAGAATAACTATATTCAAGTCACTTTATGAAAAAACTGCCCTCATTAGACTCAACTGTTCTCAACGAGAATAAAGAATATTTATTATATTTCTTATTTCCTTTTTATTGTAAGATAACTGCATTTATAACTTGTATAATAAAGATGATTACACACACATACACACACACACAACAAATACAAACAAACAACGCTAATTAGGTTATCATAGCTGTTTTTGAAAAGGAACAATATCTTACACACCGATAAAGCATGGCACGAGTATATATCGTATCTAAAATTGAGCACCCGAAAAATTATCAAAGTGACAATTCAATTCATAACACAAAACCTAATTTCAAACCATCATCATTATGGTCTAGCACACGTGACAGCCACGTGCGTGAGTGGAGAAAGGGGGAAGAGGGATAGAGGGTTCCATTAGTAGATTTTTCCTACCGATAATTCAGCCGGCTTATATGTGGAGTATACCGTATACCGTATACCATATAGTATGTCATATCAGTAGCTTCCATCTTAAACCAAATGTTAAGCCGATTTTACCCAATGAATAATATTACTGATGTAATCGTTGTGTTACGCTTGTTCCCTGACAGTTCCCGGCGAGTCCCCTTGATCCTGTGTTCCCGTGTTCTAGCATCCCGATTCACATTAAAAAAAAAAATAATATAAAAAAATAAAAAATAGAAAAGAACAGAACATGTGTTTTTCACAAGATAACATTGTAAGGTAGGTTGCGTTTGCGTTCTGGTAGGCGTATGCTGAACAACGAACTAATACAATGAACTGCACCGCTTTGATTGTGCACAGAAATTATTCAAATAATAAAATACCTTTCCATTAGTGACTGATTAAGAAGCCCTCGCATCGTCTAAAAATAAATAAAAAGAACCTCTTTAACGATTTCTTCACTTCAATTTCGTCTCACGACAAATTCAATTATTTTCAGTGACAACTACGTAAGGTGAACTAGTTCTTATTACAGTCTTGCGTAAATGTACATGCATCTTCTGGCCATGAGTTCTTTAGTATATACTTAGCTACTTACGCCGGTTTTACACCAGAGAGACAGTTTTGAAAACAGTTTTGTTGTCAAAAAACAAAACAAAATTATGTTTTGTTTTATTTTAAAACAGTTTTGTTTTTCGAAAAGAGACTGTTCACACTGAAAAGACTGGTTTTGTTTTTAGTGTTTTTCTGTGTGTCCCAAAAACATCATAAACATTATAAACAACAACTGACAAGCGCAAATGTTCACAAAAATAAAAATTGCGTGTTCAAACTAAGCAGACTCAAAACAATAACAAACGTGTTTTCCTTTGATCTTACTGACTCCAGATGGGAATGTGTTTGGTTTACTAAAACAGCAACAAAGACAAAAATGTTTAAAGAACTGTCTCTTTGGTGTAAACATTGGTGTTTTTGTTCGTCTTTTATTGAACTGTCTCTCTGGTGTGAAACCAGCATTACAAACATTTTCTTCTGTGTTAATATTAGGGGATGTGTTGAACTGCAGCAAATGTAAAATACACAAAAAAATAACGAAAGTAAGAAAAAAATGATTTAATGAAAATAACAATTCACTCATTCCAGTGTTTCACACCTATTACCAGCAGGAGTATTATTGTAGTACAGGGCGTCCCGCGGAAAGTGTGAAGGAAACACAATGGGATATGGGGATAATGCAGTGCACGGTTCTCATCCGCCACCTTCCACCTTCCACCTTCCTGAAGCTCGAAGCTGCGGTTCCGATGAGTGGTAAGGTGTCATGAATGGTGTCGTGAATGGGAAGGGAGGATATCGGGAGACCAGCATATAGTCAGGTTAGGGTTGCATCAACAAATCAACACAATAGCAGCGGGATAACACGGCTCACGACTCAACATGCTACAAAACCGGAACAAAACGCAGAGGAATAATAATGAAAACTGGTAGCGCCGTGACTGTCAAAAGTAGGAATTTGTAAGTCCAAGTCCGTTTTAAATAACACTTTAAGGATTGTTCCCATCTACGGTTTTAGTTTTATTTTTACTTTTTATTAGCAAGATTAGTATAGCAATATCCGTAATCGTTTCATGCAAATTTTTGGTTTTAGTTTTAGAAGTATGAAAACTCCAAACTTCATGAAACAGCAACTTGAAAGTTTATAGTCTATTGTTCTTTTTTTTCAATCGTGTTTCTCTCATAAGTAAAATGAATTATACACTTGTGAAAGATAAAGAAATAAAAATAATTTATATTAAATAAAGATAATACATAAATAATATTAAATATAGTATATTACTAAAGCCTCATTCCCACTCACTGTTTTGATATTTAATTTACTGTTTTTAATTTAATTGAAATCTAGATTTCAGGTTTTCGTATAAACTTTCCTTTTCACATTTGTGTTTTAATTTAAGTTTAGTTAATTTAGTTGGTGCGTATGCATCGTTAGTAATATAAATTTTAACAGTTCGACAAAATTGTATGTGAAATAATTAAAATTGCTATTTTTATTAACAATTAGTAATTAATTAATAATTAACAATTGTTTTCATTTCTATATTTTTCAAAAATTGACATTAAACTTCTTTTAAGAGTAAAACCTACTTTATCTTGGCAGATTGTCACATTTTGGAGGTTATAATATAATAGTTTTTCTTAATTTAATATTTTTAATTTTAAACATTGGACCTTGTAAGGTTCTAAAAAATAAACTTAAAGCACACCAAATACATTTCAAATAAAACTAAAAGCTAAAACAATGCAAGAAACGCATACTCAATTCTATGACTAAAATATACAATTTAAGGATAAAACATTAAACTAAACCTAATAATTAAAATTTAAAAAATTGGTGGAAATGATACTTTAGACTTTGTAGATCTATTTTTCCATTGTTGTTTATATGCATTCATTATTATTTTGAACTATAAGTACAATCTTATCAACTAGGTCATGATCACGTCTTGTAGTCAAGTGATAGATAAAACTTAATACGAAAGTTAAGATATAATGATTATATTAAAGAAAAGTTAATGTTAAAAACTAAACAGTATAATTGATTGCCATAAATTAATAAAAATAATATAATTTAAAAATTGTCAGCGGTGTAGTTTATTTATATAAGTCTAACTAAATTAAATTTACAATAAGTAAATAGCTAGTTTATTGGAAAATCCCTTACAACTTCATACGCAGAATGACTGGACGATTTTTAACAAGCTGTATTATAAATCTTTCTTTAAGGATCTCCCAGTTGGGGAGGCCTAATTTTTTTTTAGAGTACAACGAACCGTATCTTCTGATCTGATTCAATTCATTGTATCGCACAACGTTTTGTGATTTTGCATTTATCATTTTTATCAAGTGACTGTGCTGACTGTAGTCTGTAGTGTACAATGTACAGTGTCGTAGTTTAATGTAAAGGCCATACAATGTCTAATGTATTACGTCACAAAGTGCGATCAATTTTAAACTAAGACAATTTATAATCTTTCAAAAATGTATGGCATTTTTTTATGTCTCGTTCCCATTTTTTTAAAATAAACTTTAAGATAATAATATATAATGTACTTGTATATTTTACACAATAATTTTTATGAAAATTTATTATCAATGAATGTGTTACAGTTATGCAATAATTATCAACTGAGCAGCCGTTTTAGTTTCATTATGTAGCAGTTACTTCTCTTATTACGGAGATATGATGTTACGATAGTAACAGGAAAACTAATTATAATAATAACACTTTTATAATTTTTAATATGTATTGATTGCAATGCAAGTACAAATACGTTCGACTAAAAACATGCGACATCCGACACACTAGTGCAACATGCAACTTCGGAATACGTCGGAAGCTTTCATATTTCGACGAATTTCAACGTGCTTTAGAAAAAAAAAATATTTACCAAAAAAAAGTAATGAACGTTATTTAACAAGGTGTATGCTAACTCATGATTATCGTTCAGGTCTATTTCATTTGTCCATTTAAACACCATTTTCAATAATTTTTATTTATTTACTAAACACAACTAAAAAAAACGTCAACATACAATGAGATTATACTAGAGACTGAGTAGGTAATCGACCCTTTTGTTCGAGATCACATTCAAAACTGTAATATCTTTAAATGTTTCGACTTACGATTGAAACATTTTTGTTTCATAAAAATACTATCTAGAATTTTTCAAAATAGCATAAGTAAGAGTTTTATTAGTGGCCCATGTTTATGTCGCACTAGTCTGTGCGTTATTAGTACAATAATGTCTAAATAATGTCAACTTATGAATAAAAAATGTATAAATGTTGGATGTTGCATGTTTATGTTGCACCAGTCTATATCATACATAAGATATGCAATATATTTGTAATATTTCAGTTTTCATACTAAAATGGTACCACAACTATTAATGGTTCAATCGTGTACTATTTTTTAAATAATTTCCTATTTGTCAAAATGGCAACTGCAAAATATGGTCTATCTGAACAAGGTAATTTCAAAATGGCGCGCAATTTAAAATTAAACTTACTATCAGGACACATCAGCACATAAATAAAAGTGTGCAAAAAATGAAATATCCCACACTTAGATAAAACAATTAAATTTCCCCATTTCCACGTCTAAATTATGAACGAAAGCCTGTCCCGCCCCTGTCTCGCTTCTCGCTCTAAGTACACATCCGTCTATTGTGACTATTTTAACAATTTCTTTCATTTATTAAAAACATAATATAAAAACACCAATTCATTCATGCGTTGCAAATCCATTTGTTTGTGTGTGTGACCAAGAACATGCACAATTCTTAAGGGAGGAAGCACTACAGGTACTACAGGTACCTACCACACGTGTGATTTACATTTTATTATTCAAATAATAATGAATATAATGGCGAGAACAAGCGTCAAGTGCTTGCTACTCTGTAATTATAATTGCTCATTCGCTCATTAACAAAATTGTTGATTTCGAAGTGTTTTTCCTTTCTATAGTGTAAAAAAATTAAGTTAGATTGCAATGAGAATGGTTATGTAAAACATATGTGTAATCTGCTGTGGTATATCGTACAACCTGGCGCACAAGTAATGCTTTACAGCAATTATAGTGACACCAGACTACTGTCTGCGTTGCTTATTAATGACGGAAAAGATAACAATATCCGCATCATAAGACACAAAGCAGATCCTAGTACCACCTTAGTAGTGTAAATAATTTCCGGAACAATATTATATTTGTTATTGACTATATATGAAAAATAAGATACTCTAAATCGCTTAGGCACAATTGACAACACCGCTAGAGTGTTCGAATATTCGCGATTACTGTGAATGCGGTGATTAACTGTGCAAGCGACGTTGCCAAATCTTACATCGTGTTTTGAACAGGGGAAGTGACGGATGATTGTGATGATATTTTTTATAAAAATGTCAATTATTTTTGGTATTTCTTCGGAAACATACTATTTTTATTATTTTAATCGAAAGCTAAACCATATTCAATTGAAATAATAATTTTCTCCATTAGATTCAATGAATTTAAAACTAATTATTTCCTTAGAAGTTTCGGAAACTTTCCCTTATTTAATATTTTTATTTATTATTGACTAGAGTAGAACAAATTTACAAAGTTTCAGCAAGTTCTCCATTCTTAACTATTTCACGAGGATCTCCTTAAGAGATTTCATATCGTTTTAGAAATCAAACTTGAACTATGGGCAACGTTTCTTAGAAGTAATTTTAATGGCGTAAAGCAACTGCACACCGTGTGTCGCGTCAATATCTTATGAAATCATTTTCATGGATTTTGAGAAGTATATTACAAAATAAAACTGATAACACTTTACAAAGAATTTAGTGAACTAATGACTTAATTTAATAAATTAAAAAGTGTGGCATGTAATAAATCAAAAAGGGTCTGATCTATTTCTAGTACTGTACTGTACAGCACTGTGTGTTTATGCATTATGTACAGGGTGGAAATTGTAATCGTGTGCAAACGCGTTTATTCAGGAGGCGTTAAAGCAAGCTGGAGTGCTCTGTATATACATTATATGTTGTATTGTTGATGTTTTGTATACGTTTTCTGTAAATTAAATACAATATATACAAGATGTTAGGTAGATCAATGACAATTTTTAAAAATAAAATTAAAATGTAGAAAAAACAAGTTTACATGCTGTAAATGGCACGGTTTTTGAGATAGCGGAGTTTGTTTCATTCAATTTATCCATAAATGGTCCACGAAAAAGTAACCACATTACAATAAAGAACTTATATTTTGTAACATACAATGTATTAAAAAGTAAAGAAAGGAACTTTTTCTGCAAAAATATTTTTATGACGTAATCCCATAACAGGAAAACACCCTCGTATTGTACAAACGTTTGTCTAATCGCCTCTGGTAGAATTTTTTAAAATTTATTATATTAATTGTGTGCCTTTCGGCTTTACGATCTACAGTATTATATTTCCTAATACATTTCATTCTTATATACATTAAAACTTAAACTTTTCTATACCTTTACTACTTCCAAAAGTACTCTCTGCTTCTTCTTCTCTTAACCCTCTCTCTTCATGTTCTCTACTCCTCCTTCATTCTCATCGTTTCCTGCTTCTCCTTCCTTCTTGCCTATACCTCCGTGTCTCACTTCGTGCCTTTCTTGTCTCCTCTCGACAAACTCTATTATATTTTCACTATCTTTCCTCCCTTCTGTTTTCATTTCCACTTCTCCCGCCTTTTACCTCTATCACTCTATTACAGACATAAACCCTCTATCCAACAAAATTTAAATCCTTATATTAGCACGTATAGTTTACAAGATAGAAACAGGACAAATCTTGCTATTTTTCTGGTTTGAATTTTGATATGATTCTAGGTCACACAATTTAAAGCTGTAAAGCGGCTTTGTCTTTCTTGACGTTTACTTTTCATCTATATATTATTTATTATATGCTAGTTGCCCTGGTATACAATATATTGGTATAACCTGGTATATAATTTACTATATTGTGATGTTCTTCCTATTTACGTTTTTTATGATGGATATAGATGCACATAACACCCTGTATATCAGTAACTAATATAAACGACATTTACATCATTATTAAAATAATAATTATACGTGTAAGAGGTGCGATATACAAATACATACATGCACAAACACACGGACACGGATATGGATTGTTTACGAGGCGTCGCGACGCGTTGATTATGAAACTAAATAACAAGCAACAAATTGTAATGCACTTTAGCTTTGCGAGGCAGAGCCGTATTCACATTTAAGAGCGTCAAAAGATTTTGTTACATTTACTAGCATTTTGTCTCGTTTAATATATTTAATTTGAACTATAATTACTTTCAAAGTTACTCTTATGTCGGTTTCACACCAGAAAGACAGAGACAGTTCAATAAAACACGAACAAAAACACCAATGTTTACACCAAAGAGAAAGTTCTTAAAACATTTTTGTCTTTTGTTGCTGTTTTAGTAAACAAAGCACATTCCCATCTGAAGTCGGTGAGGAAAACACGTTTGTTGTTGTTTCTTAGTCTGCTTGGTTTAAACATGCACTTTTGTTTTTTGTGAATATTTGCATTTGTCAGTTGTTTATCATGTTTATAATATTTATGGGACACACAGAAAAACACTAAAAACAAAACCAGTCTGTTCAGTGTGAACAGTCTGTTTTCGAAAAACATGATTCTGTTTTGTTTTTTGACAATAAAACTGTTTTCAAAACTGTCTCTCTGGTGAGAATCCGATAGTGTTTGCGGTCATAAATGATGAATCTAATATATCCGGACTACTCCGGAAACTCCGAGTACTACAATATCATTATGAACACATTATACATAATGGATGACATATAATGTTGAACCTTAAACTACAAGAATATTTAAGCTAAAGCTAATTGTATTACCTCGTACATCAGATTAGTAAAATGACGTCACTCGTGAAAGCTGCCAGTCACGTCATTTGGTACAGGGTTTGTGTTACGTTGGATGCAAGGGCGGAGTTTGATGACAAACATTATCTCTTGCTACTTACCGATTTATTATAAGTTTCAGACCATGATAGATAGATCTATATTGTATTTGCTATATTTTATTCGTTACTTTTTTTTATACATAGCAAAAAATGGCAACAATTGACACTTTCAGGGTAATGCTAAATATAAATATTTTAAGTTAACTGACTCTAATTTGAATTGAGGTAAGATAATAACACGCTTCATTAGCTAGTAATAGTGGGCTGTCTTGTTGAAATACGCGCTATATATGTAAAGAAATTATATTTCTTTAGTTGGTACAAAGCTCGTCTGTCAGTAAAACAGTGACCCTTCAGGGAGAACATATACTCATGAATGCCATAGATGTCGCTGTAGCGATAGTGATTTGGAGTGGACAGAACTCACGTTTCTACTTAGTTGGTTAGTTAAGTGCATATTGTGAGATTATAATAAAATTAGATAAAAAGGAATTGACAATTTACGGTAAATAGTAAACTTTATATGTCGTTTCTTTAAATTTCAGGTATGAATTAAGTTAAACAATGTAATTATTAAAATATGTATGAAAATTAAAGAAATAAACTTTAGATTTTAGAAGCAACACATGAGTTTGTTTAAAATTTACCATTCCTAATAAAACTGAAGATATTGTCTTATATACGTATATGAAACATAAAATATATGTAAACTGTTGTGGGGGTTGAGGATGATTGGAATTAAAATAAATCAAGAGGTGAGTGTTGCCATTATCCACAAGTATCATTTTGACATTTGAATTATCTAAAGATATCGGAAATAGGGCTTCACACGAGCACGGGACTTTTCTCGTCTCGTCTCGCTACTCGTCTCGAAAACGCGAGACGAAAAATTTCTGAAAACTATTAAGATGGTCCCGAGACTATACGACGAGACCCGAGAGTCTCGTTGACGTTATTTAAAAAAAAATTCTGAGAAAAATAAACTAACAGAAACATAAACGTTTAACCTTTTTTTATTACATTAGAAATTTAAAATCTGGTAAACAAACATCTGTTAAATATTTTATTTTATAATTTTGTCTTTTACAATATTTTGTAGCCGAACGGAAACGAATGTTTTAAGGGAAAATAATTGCTGAAAAAATGTTTAAATTTTCTTTTAAATTTGATACAATTAATGATGAGAAAAAAGCGGTATGCTTAGTGTGTAAAAAATTGAGAATAAAAAAAATAATTAGCCGAAATAATATAATGAATTACTTTGTTTAAGACTATCTTATAAATAAGTTCTTGCAATTACGAGATGTGACGAGACGAGACGAGACAACGATTACGAGACGGGACCGAGTCTAAAGCGATACCTATTTTTTCTAAACTAACGAGAACGAGGCGAGATAACATACATTAATTAAGGAATTTATCAACAAAATCATTTTTGTAGTTTGCGACATCAGCTATTATCTATATGTTGTTTGTATGATGTTTTGGGTCTGGGTATATAACTAATCTATCACAGTGATGTGATGTGTACATGCTATATTTAAAAAATATATTAATAGGCATAATGTCAAAAACTAAGGTCTTATACGTTGAATAGTCTTGATTGTACAATCCTTTTTGTCGTGAAATTTAAATTTAGTGTAATATTAGTTTTAAGTGCTGCGTTTCTATCACCAGGTTCAGCAACGATATGAAAAATGACGAAAATGTAAGAAGAAGAAACCAAGATATCATTTTATTTGAAAGATGAATGTAACTAGAGACGGGAAGTACCTATTTTAAATCTGTCCTATCAACTTTATCTCTTAAAATATTCGGTGTAGCATTCACTGATAATGAAGAGTAATTTGTAACCGTCTCATTCCAACACACACACACACACACACACACACACAGGTTTTAGCTAGATTTTAGGTTCTCGAATGTTCGTCATCCTCGTATAAAACTCTTTAAATGAATTAAATATACTGACTGATAAAGTTCTCATCAACAATTATCTTCTTGGTGTTTGCGTTCCTTTATGCCTTTATGCCATTGCGCCATAATGTTGGTGGATCTCGTCTGGAGCTGATGAGAATCCTGTATTGACACAACGACATAGAGAAACAAACACTATCTATCTGTCTCTTTCCTTCACGTAGGCTTAGCATTTAAACAAATCTAATACATTTGGGAATGTTAACAGCTAATCTGGTTATATTATTTACCGCCACTTTGTACTATGGAAGGAAACTTTGCAACGTAAAGAGGTCTACGCTTTAGAAATTCAGGATTTAATTAACTTATTAACTACAATTAGTATTATTATCGAATTGAAACGCAACTGCGATTTGCTTGAAGAATACTTGGAGAATATTCAAATCAACAGTTGCGTTGCCAACATAGCCGAGACTGTTTAGGACTGACGCACATGGACCGATTCCGTAACTCCGAGAAAAGCTAGACTTTAGTAAAGTTCACAATAAATATAAATAAATGAAGAATTTGCCAGCTGTGCGATATATGAAATATGAGATGACAAATGCTGCGCCTATAAAGCCTTCTTGAACAGGTATAGAGAGAGCATGGGAGAATGGGGGTATGGGAATATGGGGACAGGGGGTGATATAATTCCAATGAAGTGGGTGGCAGCCGTCAATGATAAGGTGGCAAGACGCTAAGTAACAGAGACACGAGTGTGGGGTGAATAGGATGAGGGGGAGGGGGATGAAGTCTACGGGAAGGCTAATTAAAACACACAAGTCGAGCTGTGTCCTTTGATAAATTTATTCACTAACATTACGTATTTAAGAAATTAGGGCTTTCATGGAACACATAACAGAACAGAACAGAACAGAACAGAACAAAACAGTAAAATAGAAAAGATATGAAAAATATTCATAAATTGAAAACGTTTGTATAGACTGACTTGGAATAAAGAGTCGAAGTCGATAATAAAGTTTTCAAATTTCATTTCTTATTGTAAGGTATTTCATTTTCTTTTTAATATATTCTTTTTATTCGCATTCAAGTTAATAAGAGAACAGTGGAGTTCTTCCTGGTGGTTTTCTTTGTGATAAAAGATTATAAAAGATGTTAGTTATTTCTGTGTTCTTGTATTACTCGTCCACTGCTTTCTTCATTTTAACTTAAATACGTCTTCGTGTACAGAAAAGATTTCAGAAGATGACGAATACGAATAAGAGTATTGTACGAATATCATAAATATGAAGTTCTTTCAAAGTCAGATAATTGGTGGTAAAGATGCAGCATATGTTGTAGGTAGTAGATAGTAGGTAGTAGGTTTAATGGTATCACAGTTTCATATATATGTGGGGTACACCACTGCTTAATAAGTTTATGATTAATTATGTGTAAATTAAAGGAAATAACAACCTAATATTTTAAAATTACTTTAGCAATTGTCTACCAACCCATTGTTTTTTGCTGTTATTGTTTAAACTAGGGATGGCGATTTTTCTTAAAAAAGATCGATTCTTTAATCGATTCGAATCGAAGTCTAAAGAATCGATTCAGAAAAAATGGAAGTCTAAAAGATCGATTTCTCAGAAATCGATTTTTCGATTCTTTTTGAGTTTTTATATCGATTTTACTTTTATTAAATTTGTAAAAAAAATAAAAGCCTTTCTTATAATTAAAGAATAAGTGAACAGTGATTTTTCATTAATCAATAGAAAAAATAACGCTGGCGTCCAGCTACAAAGTCTGCGGTCGAATTTAATGTTTGGACCAGTGCGGCATTTATTATATGCAATATACGTACATAGTAGGGATGTACCGAATATTCGCATTCATATACGCGAATATTAGCATCTTTTTCAATATTCGCATTCGCAATACATAATGCAAATATTTTACGAATATGTATGGCAAAGAAAAGTGAAAATAATTTATAAAATAACAATGTAACTAATTCGGTTTACAATATTTTTATTTTAGTTACTACTTGAACTTGTAATTTAAAATAACAATTATGTAATAACCAAAATAAACTTTCAACTTTTTAAACACACAATGGAGCTAAGTAAATTACCAAATTCTTAATTACATTAAACTACTGATAGGATTTATATTATATTACTAAGTAAAGCATTTAGTAATTAAATGACCAACGCACAATAAAAGTGTGAGATAGTAATTACTTACTTTTGGCGCCATATTTAAAAAGGCGATATTCGCATTCGCGAATGTAGGAAATAGAACATTCCTTACATCCCTAGTACATAGCAATTACTAGGAAACGGTTGAGTCGACATACGTGAGACTTCGACACCATCAGAGCTGTCAATACAGTAGCAAACAGACCAACATAAAATTTGAAAGAAATGAAATGCAAAATAATAAGTCCCAAGTACTTGTAACAAAGAGTTATAATAAACCATTTTTACATCAATTATATTTATGGTACATGTAACGCTCACACATACAAAGTGATTTATTTGTAAACATTTTAACACAGGTGTATTTATTGCATTTTAAATGTTCATAATTAATACTCATTTGTAAATAATAAATGATGTATTATTTTAAAACATCTGGTTTTTGAATTAACGTTAAATTAATAACGACCACATTTTCGTTATTAGCGTTAAGAAAGAATTTAATGACACTCATTAACAGAACCTCGAAAATGCAACGTTCATTTTTACCGTGAGCCATGGGCGTCTATAAAGAACCCCCTATTACAGGGGAAAGGAGATGGGGCAGAAACTTTTTTGACACATTTAAGGCGCTACAATAAAATTGAAATCAAGAGCATATCCAAGGGCGTAGCTACCGCCGTATCAATGATATGGGCCCCAAAACGTGTGTAAGCAAAAATTCTTCACTATTTGAAATCATTGATCCTATTTCTAAAACTCTACAGCATGAAATTAATGACTTACAGAAAGCTAGCATTTTATTAAGTAATCTTTTGAATAAACTGAGTGAAATAAGAAATCAAAATGCATTCCATGGTTTGCTGAACGAGTCCAGAGATCTAGCAAAAGACTGGGGAGTAACAACTGTTTTCAAAAATAAAAGAAAGAAGATAACGAAGCTATCTGTGAGCTAAATACAGTAAAGACATCTCAGTTGATCTTTATGAACTGCTTTACAAAACATGCTTAAAATCTGAAAATCAGGAAATTCATTCCATTAAGGAACTCATGGAATTATTGGTGATAAAATTCAATACCTTTGCATCCAGTTTTTCGGAGGTAATAACAGCATGCTTTCTATTCTTGACCTTTCCGGTTACAATTGCAGCAGTTTAAAGAAGTTTTTCGAAATTAACTGATAAAAAATTATCTAAACACTTCTATGGACAGGAAAGTGAATCAGACTTGTCACTATTATCTATAGAGACAGAAAATATACAAAAACTGAAATCGTCTTCAGCTATGAATGATTCAGTAAATAAGTTCGCCCAACCAAAGACAAGAAAAGTGTATATTTATTTGATTTGAATTGTTTGGCTAGCTTAGTTCCTAGGAGTATTAATTGTAAGTAAGAACGTACAAACAATATATAATTATTTAAATTCAATGCGAGGGTTTCTGTTCCTTTTGTGAAAATTTCTTACCCATCATTTGGGCCCCTAACAAATTTTGATACAGGGCCCGTCTAAGGCACGCTACGCCACTGAGAATATCATTCTTAGTTTAATGATCACGCGACAAATTTTAATACATTTTTAGCTGCTAACGTTTTCGTAAACTTGACACATTTCGCATTAACGTTTAAATATAACAAATCGAAAATTAATTGTCGTTTAAATAATGTACATCGCTTAATGTTGTATTACAAAATGGCGACCGTGGCCGCGGCCGTGGCCTCGGCTTTGTAATTGCTATTCTAATGTCAAATCTGTGAAATGAATTAAATGTGTCGGGTGACGCTGACGATACGTGCATTTGCTCTCATGTACGAATGAGTTTGTACCAGTATTCTGCATATGCTGGAACGGTGGAACGCTAGAACGCTAGAATGCTGTCTTTATGAAAATGAGTGTATAATTATGCAAAATATAATTTGTACGAATTAAAAAGAGAGCATGGGATGCTCTTCCCCTCCCTATATCTCCCTTCCCTGCCCATAATTAAAAACCGCCGGTCAATTAGTACCGCAGTAGACATCAAACAGCTCGACAATTATTTACAATCTGTCAAAATAAAAAAAAGGGATAATTTCCGTTACATATGTCATACATTTTGTGTAAAGTACGCGCTCATATAAAAATGATACATTTATGTAATACCTATAACGTATATATGTAGGCGTCGGCGTCGGCATCGGTGTTAGCATCGGTACTCAGTGCTCGGTGTATTGCATTTTAAATTACCAAAACAAGAGCGTGTAGAAAAACCCCATTAAAATTAATTTTTATGAATCAAAATATGTAAAATATGTGACAAATGAATTAAAATTTTGATAATTAAATTATATTATAAAATATGTAAATGAAATAAATTTAGTTTAAGTTATAATGTCATTATTATTAACATACGAGTACGTAATGTAATTCAAAAAGTGCAATTAATAAAAATTATATTTTAACATGTTTGTGACAATTACCGCTTGGGTGGCGATGGCACTACTATCGCAGAATTACGTTAGTGTTTTATCGATGTTAACTAAACGACAAATGAGTTTATATAGTAATAGGTATTGTTAAATTTAATGCATTATGAAAGCACATTATGATGTAATATTTAGAAACCAGCTGAAAGTAGAGCTACACTTGCTTGAATGACAAGACACTTCCACCTAGAGAACAATGAGCTTGTGTCCTATGTCTTAATTTCTATAAAAGTGTACTATATATTGATAAAGTGGGAGACTAGAACCTCAAATGTACAATTATTTTTTAATAACTCCTTATATGTTAGGAGATATTAACAATTAAAAAAGTCATTTTGTCTCATTAATTATTAAAGCGATCAACGTTGTACAACATTCCAAATGCATGTGACCTCACAACCGCTAGTTGCTATCTCTTTTATACAACAGAGCGTAAAAGAGATATATTTTTGACAGAACTCTGAAAAGTTTACAGGTTACCAACCTTACAACTCATAAATCTCTGCTATATGTATTGTATACATTAAAATATCAAATATTATTTACAGCTATTTCGAAGAACAATAAAATTCCAATATTATGTCTGCCGTGACATTGTTAAATTAAATAACTTGACTTGATTATTTCGACTACCAACAGCTACAAAACATTACCACAGTACTGACCTAATCTACAAATAACTGACGTATTCACGTCATACAAATGGCCGACCATCTCACAGCGCTAAAACTACAATTCAAACTTTTAATTGCTATATCTCAGTCAACATTTAGATATTTAATAAAATAGACACGCCAATGCACATTTATTAACATCAATTTCAATCAACAATTGAAAAATGGACCACTAAACAATGAGTACACAAGCCCATTACAAACCAAACTGTCACATCTGGTACTAAACTATACTGATAACAACCAAAAATGTTGCTACAGGCAAGGATTGTCAATGATTTATATTGACTGTCCTCCAGTTAGTTGTGACGTTCAACAATTGTACCACCACAGAGAGCGCAACACTAATTTCACTCTCAAATAAGACTAGTAGACAGGGGCGGCTGCTGGCTACGAGAACTGGTAGTGCACTTTACTAGCTTATAGAGAATTTACACTTTTGTTTTAAATTAAGAAATGGCTTAGGTTGTCTTAGGTTATTTATGTTCACTTTGTTATGAAAAGTTTTATTATTGCTTTTAATATAATCAATATTGAAGTTAATACACATTTGTACGCTTATTCACTGTCAAAGTCACAGTAACGACTAAAGTATAAAAAGTCAAATACCATCCCTATTATAAAAACAAAAATAATCTTACAATAACTGACGCATCACAAGCGCGGTGCACGGATCAACAGCAGATTCCTCATATAGTTTGCACGAAGTATCTTCTGTCTCACGCGCTGGGCGATGTATCGCGTATTCCATAGTACTTATATTGAGCAGCTACGTGCGCTGTGGAGAGCGCATAGCGAATATTTATTCGAGCGAAAATAAGTTTAATTTATTTGGCATAGAGATTAAGTTGATTCCTTGCAACTTCGTAAGTATAAAATCGGTATGTAATTGGGTTATTATATGATATTTTGTGATTCTTTTTTCTTCTTCAAGTTATAAATATTTGGTAGTGCACTTAAGGTAAAGCCGCCCCTGCACGTAGACAATTGAAAGTTTTAATATTAACTACATAAGCATTTGATTAATTCGGAGTTCTCGCAGGACACCCTGTATAATAGTAAATAGAAACAATTATTAAAACATAATTTAACTTACAAATATGAGTCGAATTAGTGCATGTGAGTTCGGGTAACGTTTTGTGGATCGCTTCAGTTGTTTCACATTTAATCCCTTTTATAAATGTTAATAATCTCTATATAAACTCAAAAACTAATTTATGTTATAATTTGAAATATATTTAATACAATATTAAGCACAGAATTATGTGTTTATGTTTGTGTGGCTGGGTTATTGTGAACGGCGTATACGTGGAAATGGATTATGCAGTGTATGTGTGCTTTGCACGTAGCAGGTGGGGAGGAGGAGGGTGGGGTCACATTGATATTTGATTATATGCATTTAGTCAGTCATCAGTGTATGCAGTTCATTGTAAAATCAAATTAATTTATTAATTATATGTAAATCAAAAATATAGACTAGATTTATATTAATTATAACTAAAATATCATATTTTAATTTATTCTAAATAAATAATTATAATATTGAAGTAAATAAATATTGTATGTAATGTTAATAATCATAGATTTGTTTTAGTTCAAACAGTGACCATATACTCATGGACTCCATAGATGACGTTGTGAGAATAACGGCCAACGCAGTTGAAATTTAGAGTTGCCAGAACTCACTGTGCATATTGTTAGATTATTATAAAATTAAATATGAAGGAATTGACAATTTAAATGTTTAATTAAATGCCGTTTCTGTAATTTCAAGTAGAATAGTATGATTTAAGTTAAAAAGTGTAATTATTATCATGTGTATGTAAAGTAATAAAATAGTCTTTGATTTCAGAGCAATACATAAGTTTGACTAAAAATTTACAATTCCTAATAAAATTGGAGATATTGTCTTATATATTTAATATTTCTGTGAATTTAAAAGATAATTTTTTTAAAGTCTTTTTTAGTCTTGTAGTGCAGTTTCAACCATTTTCTACCTCTCAAATTGTAGCGCAATGTGCAAGATTCAACTTGCTAGCGTGATAAAAGCTAAAGCAAGCCGTACATTTCAACATAGGACTTGTATATTAGACTTATATATATTATAAACACTATTATAATATCTTGATATATGAAATCTACATAGCTGTATTTAGCATATAGGTATTATGGGATATTATTTATTTGGTACATTGTTAAATAAATAGTTGCTGATAAAAATCCTGAGGCAAAGTTTATTTAGCGCAACCCTGAAAAACGTTTTAATAACCCTACTGCTTTAAATCTCAACCCCGAACCGAGTCGAACGAATCATAGGTGGAGACGGGTGCAGGGGGTAGGGGGTTGCGGTTATCTATACCGCAACAATTAGCCGTTTTCAACGCACACGTGTATCCGTAAGAAATCGTCGGTGTTGGTACACGTAGCACACAACACGTAACATGCATCATACCACAAAGCAGCAAATCGTTGACGTATCCTTAAACGCTACCCTTTACAACAACCCCTACCACCTCCCCCCACACCGTACGAGAACCTTTATCGCCTTTGTAAGTTATGAACTTGTGACCAGCTATACTCCAATAATACTGAATCATTTTACAACCACCCTCCCCAAACCCTACTTAAAACCATTTTATATATTTTGACAACGCTTATTTTGTAGATACATGTGGAAGAAGGTTATTCTGAAATCTGAATTAATGAGGGGACAGAAGTTGTGTATTTACGAAAATATTTTTGTAATTCTATGCTTCAGGATTTATAATATCATTAATAATAATTTTACGAAATATAAACAGATGAATATAAAACATCACTATTGGTAAAGAGTTGAAAATGGCTGAGTTAAAAACGATAGAATTTACGATCAAAAAATTAGATCAGCAACTGATGATTCTATACGGGATATATGGTAATGGAGGAGGTGAAAAGGGACAAAATAAGAATCGAAGCAGGAAGGAGGGCAATTAGATTCCAGGAGAAAAGGAGAAATGCTGAAGGCAAGATCCTAAGGAAAATAAGGGAGGAGAGTAGAAAGGAGAATGGAAGAGGCAGAGAGAAGAAGGCACAAGTCTAGAAGAGGAGCTAAGGTGCAGAGACAGAGAGATACAGCAGCAGGAAAGAATGGAAAAAATTCATACTAGCAAATATAATGAAAGATACAAGAGGATTTGGGAAAGAGAGAGAGAGAGAGAGAAAGATACAAAGATACATACGAGAAAGAGAGACAAGGAACATAAGATAAATCGCAATATTTAGATTGGGAAGCAAAGAGAAACGCAGCTGATACTGGGAAAATAGAGAGCAAAAGTTGTGGAAGGTGTGCTGGAGAGAAATAAAAACTGGTTAGAGCTCATGTGAGAAAAGAGTAAAAAATGAAAAGAAGATTGTGCAGTTATTAAAGGAAGGCAGTGAAGGCAAGCGGTGGATGGCGGAAATAGAGAGAAGGAAGGGCAGAATAGAAACAGGAGAGAAAATAGCAGAAAGAAAAAAGCAGTAGGGGTTTAAATTTATCTGCTTTGATTGTATTTATCTTTGGAAGGAGTGAGAATGGGTAGATAGAATAAAGATCACAAAATGTAATTAAGTACAATGATATGTAATTTACTGATTTAAGGCGGAAGAATATAGTACCTAATAGTAAAAACATTACAATAAAATAATAAATATACTGATGATTACAATGAATCTCAACAATCCAAAAGACATTTAAAAAAGTTGCTGTTGGGTTATATTTCATTTGTAAATTCAATCAATGAAGTAATTCAATCAATACTGCCATATCGCGTTCCTGGTCGTTAAACACAAAATAAGAATGTTACCATCCATCTAAACTCGCTAATCTAAAAATATCTTGCTTAAAATAAATACATATTAACACATTAATCCTTTGAAAGGACATCTTAAGTTTTCATAGTGTTATTACTATATTATAATATAATTTTTGAAAGCCCTAAACCGTTCTTAATGTGTATTGTTTCGATAAAAATACTTTTTATTTATTTAATACGAGAACAAATTGTGGTTAACGTACATACTCGTATATATTTAAACATAGTTATTAACATAAAATTACAATTAGTCAACAATGCAAAGGAAATATATTATGTTAACAAACAAAAGCATGCCCTGAAACCATAGCAATTTGCATTATTTAGGTTTGAAGTGTTTTCTTTTAAATATATATTTATCGGTTGTATCGGTTTATTAAGTTCAATTTCTTTCATATTTATACGAATGTGTTTTAGAAACATTATATGTTCACATAATCGTAAAATTAATACGCAGTGATGCATTTATGGTTCTCGAGTGGCCCCGGACAATAGACATGTGACAAATTTGACACCATACATATTGTCAACTTACAAAGCGGAAGTCTAAAGAATCGATTCAGAAAAAAATTGAAGTCTAGAAGATCGATTTCTCAAAAATCGAAGACGATCTTTAATCAATTTTATTTTTATTAAAATTGTAAAAAGAAATACATGCCTTTAAATTAAAATTAAAGAATAAGTGAAGAGTGATTTATTATAGAATAAAATAATTATAATTCAAAATATTTCACGTACAAGTCTATAATAAATAATGTAAATAATTGTATAGTTCATTTTGTTCGAAATCGATTTAAAAAATTGATTTTTGAATAATCGATCTCAGATCGCTATCCCTTAATTAGGCGGGCTCAACATCGGAAGTAGGCCGTCGTTAAAAGATAAGGCCTATCGCACGGTACAATTTAGACGTTACCATCCGAACCCTGTAAATGTAATAAAACCTCACACATTGCAAGCGACAAAACCTCACATTGCAGCCTTATATTAGCGACTAAGTGAATACGTGCTACAACGCTAAACCTATAAAGACTTGTAAAGGCAATCAGCCGTCTCAGACTGCAAGAGAATGCAATAATCTTTTTCATAAAAGTGGTCATGATAAATTATGTTAGTGCAAAACAAGTCAGTTAAGTCAGGTTAGCTTTTAAAAACATTTTGCAGTAAAAACAATTGAAGTGGGAAATAAATATAAGTAAATGAAATAAATAACAATGAGACGAAATACTAGGAGTAGTTCGACGCCATGACCACGTAAATGTAATACAATTGTATAAGTACATCAAGTAGGATGAACAAGATCAACAAGATCAACAACCCCAGGGGACACAGCAAATCGTGATTTAATCATTACGATCAGCTATTACGGAATTAGCATGATTATTTATCCATATTGTATATGTATAATAAATCTACAAAGGTTTTGTATAAGGAATAGATACGAACATAAACATGTAGTAGGCCATAACCCCTCTGTTGTATAAAGGTTTAATGAGCGAACTGTTTACCATCATTCCTTCTACACCCCTTCGCCCATACTGCTTTCTCCTTCCCACCCTCATTACAAACAAAAACATAGGACATTAATCCCAACCCTAATTCCCCACAAACAAATAATATCAATGGTGAAATGATACACACAGAAGGAGGGGGAGGAGAGAGAGAGGGGGTGGATAGATAGATGGAAAGTAACATATCTATGTTTGCATTATGTTGTGTGGTTTAATATATTGTATTTGTAAAAGGAACAATATTTGTAATTACACAATATCGTCATCATCCATACATTTGTAATGTCACTAGTGCTAGTTACTGTACCTAGGCGGTTACCGACAATAGACCATCTAGAAGAGAAGATATATGTATAGCTTTGATTACTAATTGCCATCGTTCTGGTACATCGATACTAGCCCTTTCACAGAAATCGTTCCTGAGAACAATTATCAATTGCACGGATTGTTAATTTTACAGTCACAAAAATCGTATCTGTATAATAAGTTATATAATAAGTATATAATATAATAAGCGAAAGTCTGAATACCCACTATTATTTTATCGTAACTGTTTTTAGACATTTCTAGAGGTAAATTAATGCAACTACGATATAATTGAGAAACTTGAGCGACCCAATAATGTCACAATGTTATTTATTATTTATTATTCATTATAGAAATGCACACTGAGTGTAATTAGGTTTTGGGAGAAACCTGAACAAAATCTAAAATTTTAAACCCTTTCTTCTATATAGTTTAAACGGGTCAATGGTTATCAGATAGAAAATTGTCGCTAGAAAAAATAAATGAAGACTGCTATGTTTTAGAGCTCAATTCCTGGAACAGCGCTATATTTTTCTGGTTTGGTTGTTGCTTGTTTTACAATATAAAATCATACATTTATTAGGCAGCGATGTAGTTCTCATATAAGTGACTATTACATCAAACTACTGTTAAAAGCATTAATTATAAATTCGAAGTTTACGACCAACATCGATTAACATCGGCATCGATATTGATTATCGAATAGAATTAAAATGTTATGATAATTTTACCCATGTTTCCATACAAAGAGATAAATTACAACTCCTTACACTGTTAGGCCGTAACGAACGCGAGCACGAATGAAACTAAACTGATTTTAAATTGGTTTTGAGCACGTTTAGAGCGACTGTGTTTCTAGGTCGCAGGCAATTACGTTGCATGCTTTTGATAGTGTCATCATGAGCAGAGATGTGCACAAATACTATTCAAAAGTATTTAAATGCATATATACATACTCTACATGGCTCGTTTTTCCAACCAATCGCCGATTTAGCGACTTATCAGTGAACAATTCGTACAGCGCACCGGATCACAGTTCATCGGGACAGACGGCAACCCGCAAATCGTAAATTGCAATGTGATTATATAATATTTTTATAAACTAATATATTTGTAAATTAATGAAACGAAAAATTACAATTAAAGCGGACCCTTCTTGTTCGTTAATTAAGTGTATTCATTTTCCCCCACCCCGTTTTGAACTTAAGGGATTGTGTTTATTTGGTTACATGTATAATAGAAGGTTTATTGGAATAAAGTAGTTAAATGCAGGGGTAGGAAAACGAAAGTTACAACGGGTAGCTGCCACGAGAAATTAAAAGTCAATTATTAAATAAAAAAAAGTTCTGGAGGTAATAGTTCAATCTAATATATACTCTTGTGCAGAAAATGGTTTCTTGAAATATTCTGTATCTTTTGAAGCTAATCCTAAAAGTTATTAGAAGCTATTCACAAAATCTTTGTTTTTAAACATTTACAATACGAGAATGGGTATTTAAAATACAGAGATTAAATTAGTTTTATTGATGAAGTCAAGAATTTCTTAGACTTTCCTGCTTTCAAATATCTGCCTGTATTCCTAAGGCGTATAATGCCGGTTTCACACCACAGACAAAACAACAAATCACGAACAAAAACACCAATGTTTACAGCAAAGAAACAGTTCTTAAAACATTTTTGTCTTTAAAGACTGTTTTAGTAAACAAAAGACAGTCCCATCTGGAGTCGTTAAGATCAAAGGAAAACACGTTTGTTGTTGTTTTTTAGTCTGCTTGATTTCAACACGCAGTTTTGTTTTTTTTGAACATTTTCGCTTGTCAGTTGTTGTTTATCATGTTTATAATTTTTATAAGACACAGAAAACGACTAGAAACAAAACCAGTCTGTTCAGTGTGAACAGTCTGTTTTCGATAAACAGAACTGCTTTAAAATGAATGAATTTTTTGAAAACAAAACTGTCTCTTTGGTGTAAGATCGGCATTATAGCCTTGTCTGTGCGACGAGTATCTTGAGCATCGAAGAATAGTATACTTTACCGTTAGTGGGCTGTTACATTGTTCACATATTGGTCGGAATAGCTTAAAAGAACAGAACCCCAGAAAAACTTGGGGCAGATATAAATGTCCATTGTTAAGAGCAGTCTTTCGTCTATGCTTCCTGTAAAGTTTGTTGGACGTGGTTAAAAGTAACAACGATAGTAGGAACCACAATATCGGTACGTCCCCCGTTTAAGACCCGTCTGATTCACTAATCAATAATCCTTATAATTTGAACAAAAAATTAATTGAACAATATTAGAAGAGTATGTTACCCAACAAAAGAAATCCATCTTATCCAATCCAATCACAATCTAATATCGTGATTTCCAAATCTTCATATAGTGCGTCTCCATCTCATAACTTTTAGTCTCTTGGGTTTACCACCCCTGTACAACTCTAATAGAAATGCTTTGATGTTAATGCTAAAACAGTAGCGGGCGGATGCTTTAGGGAGCGGGAGTGACAAAGTGTGTGGTGGGATGATATGGGTGGTAATAAATAGGGGGATCCTCCCCCCTTTTCCTCTACGAAAAAGAGAAGGGGGTAGACACATTGACGACCGATCATTGAGGAAAGAGGATTAGCGAAAACCAACAACAAAACGAAAATATAACCTCCTCTCTCTCCTACTACTCCTTCATTCTCTCTCAAACCATTTTACCTAGAATATTATGTGGTATTATTTTGATTGTGAACGTTGCGCGATGCGATGCCATGGGATGCGATGGGATGCGATGGGATGCCATGGGATGCGATGGGATGCCATGGTTATGGAAACACGGCGACAGAGGGTTTATCTGTTTGTGGGTTTATTTGTTTATATACTTAGAATTATATTATATACGAGTATTATTTGAATTCAGGGGTGTAGCTGTACCGGTTATTACGAGAGTATATAACTGTGACTGTTAGGGGTGTATTATAAAAAATTTGACAAATCATAAAGTCTTTTTACGTAGCAGTTCCACTGTTCCAATTACCTATCGACAATATATAGCATCCTACAAATCCCAAACTACATGCAACGTCAGTTGCACTAAAACCTTATTCCCATTTACTGTTTTGATCATAATTTTGATTTTGATCTGCTTTGAGCGTAATCTACACTCTCAAAAAAAACTGTATAAATTTTAGAACAGTTCTAAACCATATTTTAGAACCAGGTATTAAAAAAAATTCAGATCCCAGAATATTAATTTTCAGAACATATACAGTGCATTTTCAAAGAGTTCTTTGACAAATTAAGACAAAAATGTTTCTTAAAAAAAATTAATAACCGGTTCTTAATTTTAATAAGCATTTGTCTATTAAATTTGTATTAAAAGTAAGAACATTTTTAACAGTGTTAAGCATTCCTTTTCACATTTGTGTTTTAATTTAACTTTAATTAATTTAGTTGGTACGTATGCTTCGTTAGTTCTATTTCAATAATTTCGTATCTTTTTCATTAAATAACTGGTAAAAAAAACCTATTTTATAGAATTTCAATTTCAAAAACGTCAATTTTGTCGCCGTTTTGTCAATTTTCAATAATTATTTTCTCTAATTCTTAGTAATATAAATTTTGACAGTTCGACAAAATTGTATGTGAATAATTAAAATTGCTATTTTTAATAACAATTAGTAATAGAAATTGTTTTCTCTTCTATATTTTTCAAAAACTGACATTAAAATTCTTTTAAAAGTAAATCCTACTGCATTTTGACAGATTGTCTTATTTTGGAGGTTATAATATAATATAGTTATTCTTAATTTAATATTTTTAATTTAAAACATTGGACGTTACAAGGTTCTTAAACTTAAAAAATAAATTAAATTAATAATGGTACTGTGAATGACTACGCGTATTGCCATATGCTAATTAATTTAAATTAAATACAAAATAAAATTAAAGCAGTGAATGGGAATGATACTTTACTGCAACACTAACACCAAATTCATTGAAATTGTAAAATTCTCAAAGATTCATTTACTGCAATTTTTGATAACCAAATGAGTAGACAAATGTTCGTTTATTACTCTCTGCGAATTCTCGAATAATCTATAAAGAAATATAGTTGTAATAGTAAAGTAATAGTGTTGTAGAAAAAAAACTATTCAACCGAATCGTCTGAAATGTTAATATGTTATTTACAACATTAATAGCTATCGCTGGAACTAGAATGGCTTTTCTATTTCAATAATTTCGTATCTTTTTCATTAAATAACTGGTAAAAAAAACTTAATTTATAGAATTTCAATTTCAAAAACGTCAATTTCAATTGTCAATTTTCAATAAGTTTTTTCTCTAATTCCGACCATAAGACCATAATAGAAAAGCCAAAATCGACAACATCGCCACCGACTTCAGCGCCATTTTTAACATAATTAACAATATTTTTAAATATTTACAAAGTTAAAATATAGTTTTTCATTATTTTTATTACAAAAAAAATCCTCACAATATCTTAAATTTTCGAGCTCAAGACCACAGTCCCCCGTTAAGCGCGTTTTTCTCAAAGACACATATTTTGAATTGGTCTATAAAGATAGATAGAGAGAATAGACGTTCCCTTTGGCAGAATTTGTCTTATCTGACTCGATAAATCAATTTTTAGAAAGCATCTTTAATAAATTCAGATATATATCGATCTCCAACTGCACCTCTGTAAAATTCTACATTGAACATTATTTTTAAGCATCTAGAAGACAAAAATATTATTTGAAAATCCCACTTTTGTTCCTGCAAATATAAATATTTAAGTTCTAGCATGAAACATTAATGTAGTAATAATTTAAACGAAAATATAAAATATTTAATAAACATGTAAACGACTCTAGTTTAAAAATACAGAACAACTCATGCAGTTGAAATAAAACCTCAACTAAACGACAAATAAAAATAAATACAAATTTTACGAAAATTCTGTTTGAAATGTTACCTACAAACTTTACTGATATTCAGGAATTATAATATTAATTCCTTTATAATGATATCAAAAAACAATTGTAGCCTAACCCTTGAAATTGACCACGCCCTTGTATTCCTATTGGACGAGCGTAGGTGGTTGGGGACTTTGTGGGTGGGTGTATTGTCTATACAGGTACGGGGGTGGGGGTACGGTCACTAAACAAAAGAACGAATGAGAAGCAAGTAAAGTTGATATCTTATATGTATGTATACCATACAGAAATATCTGTAGAATAAATGCTGGCTCTACACTTCTACAGTCTAGTGTCTACATTTTATGTGCTGTGCTGCTATGTTGCATAACCATAGCATGTTATTTTAACAGAGATGGGATAAAGATCACATCCACATACATTGTTATATACTTGGAGTATATACTCGTACAGACAGACATACACACAAGTAGCATATCAAAGTACCATACACCTATTCTGTGGATATATAAGGTAGCTAGACTGGCGTTTTTGAGTGAAAAATATCACTGGAACAAATTGATTATGAAATGTCTTCGGAAAACTTAAATTTGAGTTCAGAGGTTGAGTACACTGTGAGAATACTTAGTAAATATTCCTACGTGAAGTACAAATACAATTCTGACGTCAATAATGTTTACTTTATAATTATTTTGTCTCTTTAAACCGCGCTTTAATAAGTTGCGGCCAATTAAAAAATAATTTGATATTCTGATAGAGAACTATATATAATTTAGATCTAATCTATATCTATTGGTACGTTTAGCTGCCTTAACGATCTCGACTTGCCCAACGAATGACCTATTCTAATTCCGTTCTATCGGTGGTTAAAATAGTTCCCACCACTTAAACTTATGGTAATACAAAATATTGTTGCATTGAATGTATTTATTTGTTATTTTGGAGTGAAACATCTGAACAATACGGATATTCTTTATTCTGGTAGTGACAAAAGAACTTAAAATGAGAGTCGAGTCGGCCTTTATAGCGGATCTTTTGTCCGTTGTAGTTTGTCATCATTAATAATCCACGGACCGGTGCAACACGGTCTGTGCTATGTGCTACACAGACGCGGATTACCTGCCCCAAGGGCTCTGGGCGTTCAGGTTCCAAAAAGTTACGTGAATGACTATTTTCCTTAGGACGTACGTGAAATTCAATTGTATCCAGTATCTACTTCCTTCACAGCAGCCCAATTATCAGAGGCTAGATGCTCAATTTCATTTTACATAGTGATTTACAAAAAGATCGATTTTTTTATAGATTCGAATCAAAGTCTAAAGAACCGATTCAGAAAAAAATCGAAGTCCAGAAGTTCGATTTTTCAAAAATCTATTTTTCGATTCTTTTTGAGTTTTTATATAAAAAAAAAAACTAACCCAAAAAAAAAAAGAAAGAAAACGATCTTTTATAGATTTATTTTTGATGAAATTTGTAAAAAAAAATACAAGCCTTTCTTATAATTAAAGAATAAGTGAAGAGTGATTTTTGATTAGTCAATAAAATCATATACGTTATTTATTATACAAATAAAATAATTATAGTTCAAAATACGAGAGTTCGGCGGCGACTCATACTTAAAACAAGTTGTGGGGTATAAACTGCCGATATAACTAAAAAGCATTGACTCACTTATTTTTCTATAATGTATATAGAAACGAATAAGATACAATTCATTATCGTATTATAGATTTATACCGCTCTTATAACCTCTTTTAAGTATAAGTGGCCCCGAACTATCGTGATTTGGACTATATAATTCCCAATATTTCATATCCCAGCTTATAATAAATAATGTAGATAATTGCAGTCTTACAAAAAAAATCGAATCTAGATTTTCGAGTGTTTGAGATCGATTCAGGGGATCGATTCAAGGAATCGATTCATTGTTTAAAATCGATTATTTCGACTCAAAAAATCAATTCTTCGATTAATCGATCTCAGATCGCCATCCGAAGTGTGTTGTAGGTTTATATCATTTGAAGTTCCGCAAGGTCTTATCGTATTCGTATTTTTTTTTTAATTTTCTGCTACGTCCTCGTAAAATTTTAAACTCTGACTTAATTTGATCAAGCCATAATTAAAATCATGTCAGTGGACGTTTATTTTTGGGTCCGGGCGCTCCCGTCGACATGTGTTGATTTTTGATATCTAAATTAACTTGTGAAGTTGCAGCACAGCCTGTACCTCATATATTACCATATCATATATAAAATAATGTATGTATACACTCGACATCTACATATCATTGTTGAATCATGAATAGAGCAAAGTCGGTAGAAGCCGACGTGAATAAAGACATTGGATTAGTAGCTTCAATGTACAACAAGATCTCAGACAAAGCTGTGGAGATGATGAGATGCTGAGGAAGATGGAGACGAAGACGAGGACGAGGACGGTGATGAAGTTGTCGACGAAGACAACAACACACAAAGCAACTTAAAATTACACTATACTTCTAAACACTTGTGTTTTAAATAATAATAATAAATCTTAACACAATCAGAACACAAAAAAATATACTATTGTTAAATGATACAATGCCATGACATATGAGGAAAGGTAACCAGTCAATTGTTAAATTGTAGGTCACCTTGTCCGGTGTTCTGTGTACTGTGTTGTGTGTTGTGTGTTGCCCACTTCTGATGCTCTATTGTATTTGATTTCTTTTTGTTTATTATTCATTTGAATTTTGTAACCATTTTGTATATTGTAAATATTTCAAGTTAACTTCATGATTAGTTAATGTTTTAAACAAAAGATGACATATTGTTGAAATTACTCGGTATGTATCACGTGATATCGATATCCACGACTTGCAGGTTGGGCAGGTTACGTTCTCGCGGATTTGATGGTGACGGAGAAGCGACAATGAAAGTATTGCTTATGGTCTTCCAGTGGCGTAGCTACCGCCGTATCTGCCCTACAAGGGCCCCAAACTTGTATATGCAAAAAATGTTATCCACTTCTCTCAATTGAACTCTTATGCCGTACTTAGCTTAGTTCCTAGGAGTTTTAATTGCAAGTAATAATCTATAATCAATATATAATTATTTTAATTCAATGCAAGCGTTTTTGTTTCTTTTCTGAAAAATCTTTACACATCATTTGGGCCCCCCAACAAATTTTGATACAGGCCCGTCTAAGGCACGCTACTTTACTGTAGTCTTCAATCTACTTTAAGTAAATTTGTAAAATCTTAACTTCATCAAATATAAATTCAATTGCATTCAATACAAATTAGGATGACATATGGATGTTACCTTTTGTAACATTAAATAACAAATTAATAAATGAATAAAGTCGTATCTTCATGTATTTTGAGAGATGTTACGAGTATTTAAGTTATTACTCATAAACTGCTGTTGCGAAAAGGGTGGATCATTTTATTTCATTGTTATTCCTTTCATTTATTATTGGTGTTATTAGCAAGTGAATAGTTTACATAATTAATGAAATTATACACATCTTAAAAATTAAATTAAAATAAAACTCGATTGTAAAAAGAGAGAAAGAGACAAACGGATGTACGTTTTTAGAAAAATGAACAAATATTGCATGGTCGTAAATTTGTCTCAGATTCCTTTCTATCTAATGAAAGAAATTAGATATTCAGAGATCGGTAAGTACTAGGGATGCGATTCTTCCTAAAAAAGATCGATTTTTTAATCGATTCGAATCGAAGTCTAAAGAATCGATTCAGAATAAAATCGAAGTCTAGAAGATCAATTTCTCAAAAATCGATTTTTCGATTCTTTTTGAGTTTTCATATAAAAAAAGACACTACCCAAAAAAACAAGAAAAGGATCATTTATCGATTTTATTTTTAATAAATTTGTAAAAAAGTACAAGTCTTTCTTGTAATTAAAGAATAAGTAAAGAGTGATTTTTGATTAATCAATAAAATCATGTACGTGATTTATTATAGAAAAAAATAATTATAATTCTCAATATTTCATGTCCAAGCTTATAATAAATAATTGTATAGTTGCATTCTTACAAAAAAAAAATCGAATCTCGATTTTCGAGTGTTTGAGATCGATTATTTCGACTCAAAAAATCTATTCTCGATTAATTGATCTCTGATCGCCATCCCTAGTAAGTGGTAAATATATTTAACTTATTTTTTTTCAATTTAAAATTATTTTTATATAACATTGATTTATTTATTTAACATAGAAAAAAGATGTACAAGCTATTAACAAGAAAGGGCAGGGGGATGTGTATAAGTAGGAAGGGAGTACATTTATGTGTCTATAAGATAAAGAAGTATGTTTTAATATAATACGTGCCAATTTGCATTAAAAATGCAAAGACAAAGTGGTTTACGCATATATTAACAAAACACTAAAATAAAGAAATAAAAATAAAAAGTCCTTTGAAGAATAAAAAATAAAGAAATATTACATTTGTTAATTTAATAAGCTTTACAGGAAAATGATAATATGTACATAATAAAGAAAAAAACAGAGTGTCCCGTAAAAAGTAGTAAAGTCCTGAAGTTATTTATTCTAACATTTATAACATTTATTCTAATTGCACAAAACCGTTTTAAATAGTAATTTAGAAATGTAATTTTTCTTTAAAGAAATCTTGAAATAACAATAATACAATAATTATGTTTAATAAAATGATAAAATTTATTTACAACTAGTATTGCATACGTCACAGTTATAATATAATATATCCTTAATTACCAATATTTAATTAAGTAAGTAGATAATGGTACACTGATTACTATTGTACGCTACCGCATATCCATTGGCGCATTGGCGCATTGGCCATTCAAATTACTCGCTGGTCTATTACAATTATCTATTTACTGTGTTTTGTTTGCTGTAGTATTTGTGTTCAATTCATGCGAACTGTAAGCCCGACAGTTCGACAAGCCTGCAGGCCGACACACCGATACACCGACTGTGCAGTATAGCTCAGTTGTTCATCAGAGGAATAATACGAACGGGGTCCTAGTACATATTGTATAACTGTCTTGCTGTAGATACGAGCACAAAGGCCGCATTACAATGATAATAAAGGAAAGGCCGAGTTACTCCAGTGAACCATATGGGTCGGTCGGGTCGGGTCGGGTTGGCTCTATCAAATCTTGCCGACTTAAAGCTCAAATGCCGTGAGCTCTTGAGAAAACATGACATAACACAACATCTGTTATTTTGTATCAATAATATTGAACTTATCTTATGTACTCTTATATACATATTTGAAATACGCGCTTGTGTTGGATTTTGTTTGAAGTTTGCTCTGATAACTGTGTACCTTCCTTAAGTATAGTACACATACGTGCGACTAAAACATGCGACATGCTACTTAATAAGTCGGAAGCTTTCATATTTCGAAAGAATTCCTTCAACCTGCTTTAGAAAAAAAAATTTTTACAAAAAAAAGGGAACAAAACTCAGTTATTTAACAAGGTCTCTGCTAAATCGTGATTACCCTATTGTTCAGGTCTATTTCATTTGTCCATTTAAACACTATTTTCAATTATTTTTATTTATTTACTAAACACAACTAAAAAAAATGTCAACGCACAATGAGATTATACTGGAGTAGTTACTCCACATATCACATTCAAAATCTTTAATCCTAATTTCTTTAGATGTTCCGACTTAAGATTAAAACATTTTTGTTTCATAAAAATACTACCTAGAAGTTATAAAAATAGCATAAGTAAAGGTTTTATTAGTGTCACATGGTTATGTCGCATTAGTCAGTACGTTAGAAGTACAACACATGTAGTACATTCATGTATAAATAATGTCAACTTATGAATGAAAATATATAAATGTTGGATGTCGCATGTTTATGTCGCACCAATCTGTACGAGGCATTACTCTCAAATTATGGAATTGGGTATACCGTGGAATCTTGGCGTTAAGCGCTAAACGAAACAGCGTTAAACGAATCATGTACTAACAGATTCTAACCCTAAAGTTTACTATTTCATAAACGAGGTATTAATCGGGTAAAATTTCTACTCTGCCAGGAGTTTTGTCATTTTTTTAAGATAGTAATAATTGTTAGTAATAATTAAGTCATTAATAATTGTCAATTCTTGACGGGATGCTAGCAATTTCACAATATATCAAAGTTACTGAAATCCATCAGCAAAATTTGCGTTTCTTTTCTCTCAATTTTTCGTGCGAAACTAATTTTGAATGTCGGAATTTGGGCGATAGCAATCACTAAGGCAAAGAAGTTCATTACATTCTAAGAAGTCAATATTGCTCCTATGGAGGTTCGCTAACTGAAATGATCTCCAAGCGATCAATACTTTGAATCCGTGCTTTGAAAATGAGCTACTAAACAGCGCACCGTGGTGGTTTCGGTTGTCATCCAGCTTTGGACATTTTGTTTTTGTGAATACGAGTATAACTAAATAACCTAAACTAAACCTGAGCATTAAAGCATCATTTGAACAGAAGTAATCCATGATTTTAACTGGAATCCTTTATTTCTCTTTGGGTTTCGTGATTTACACAGAAAAAACACATTATAATACGGTTTTTATATACATGTATAATCCCCTGTGTAGTTATTATTTTTAATTTCAAATTAGTTTAAATAGACGTTTCGTGTAGTACTGCTAATCTGTATTACAACAAAAACAATAGCCAGCAGACAGGATTGGCCAGCATTGGTAGCATTCGTAGCATTGGTAACACAGGATCAGCTAGGTATACATTGAATTGATTTGAATGGTAACCACAGTCCGTGGTTGATGGTAGCCATTGGTAACTACATGGGGTAATGGTTGATCATTTACATCCGGTTCAAACACATAGGTGGTTGTAGTGGATAATACGTGCGCGGGTAGCGTGGGTGGTTCGACCATCGTTTGAACGGGGTAGATTTAACCGTCAAATGGTATACAGTATGTATACACCGTAGAAAATCATTTATCAGCAAGGATATAGTATATTTGTCTGTTCAATTTTACCAACATTTGTATGTGTAAGAGTTAGACAACGATAATTAATCACTATTTACTATAATAGAAATTATAGACAAGATTTCAAATGGAAATAAGGAAAATAAATAACTAAAAGTGTTATAAATAACTAAAGTCAAGAATGGAAAAAATAACAAAAAATACAAGAGGATTTGGGAGAGAGAGATATCAGAATACATAAGAGAAAAAGACACAAAAAACATGAGAAGAATTGCAAGATTCAGATTGGGAAACGAGGAGAAAAGAAACAAATACTGGGAAAATAGAGAAGAAAGGATGTGCGGAAGGAGATAGAAACGCTGGAGCACAATAAGTTTTCATGTGAGAAAAAGGTAAAAAGCGAAAAGAATATTGTGCAGTTATTAAAGGGTGGCAGTGAAGGGAAGAGGTGGATAGGGGAGATAGAGAAAAGGAACGAGGAAAGAGAAGGAATGGCAGAGTAGAAATAAGAGGGAGAATAGCAGGAGAAGTGAAGCAGTTTGTTTTCATTTTTATTTCTTTTGGAAGGAGTGAGAATGTTTTGATATAATAAGGATCAAAAATGATTTAAGCATAACGATATGTAATTTCATGAGTTAATGCAGAAGAATGTAGTGGCCAATGGCAAAAACATTAAAAAGAAATAATAATTAAAGTTAAAAATTTTGCAAAAAAGCTTTTAAATTTAGTTTGACAGTCCCATATATGCCTTTAATTGTCGGGCGGGAAATTCAAACTTAGGCACACAAGAGCGCTGGTTTGTTCTCTAAACTCATCTTACTTCTTAATGCTTATGATTCTCAATGCAGTAAACGCAAGATCTAATATTAAAGAAATATACCAATAATATGATTGCACATCAAATACAGATTGACTTATTATAGTTTCAGTGAAATTGGCGTGCGGAATACACCTGTGCTACCGTCAAACAACGCATTCCTACATTTGGAAACTTACTGACATTACAGATATTGAAATCATTCCCCATCTATAATATACAACATGTTTATTATCTAACGAAATAACCCAAGTTCTTCATATTTAAATACTTCTTGATAAATACTCGTAGTTTAGATAAAGTTTTGAGTAACTTTCTTTTAAACGGGTACATTGTCCTAACGCCACGCCGCTTGTTTTAGTTTAATATAAAACAAGAATTTAATCGCTTTATTATATACAAAACTGTCCTCTTAATCTAAGATAAAAAATATTATTTATTAATTTTATTTTAATTAAATATTTTTTTTTTATAGTTGTCATTAATAGTTATGTATTTACGGTATATTGTTAGAAATTAAGTTGTACTTATAAACAGAAAAATAAATTAAATATTTATCAGATTATTTAAATCTTAATTAATTATAATTTTAACACAATTATTAGTTAAAATGTTTGTACAACGACGTCGAGGCTTTCTGATTCTATTTGTTCTCAGGGTTCAAATGAAGACAAGTATAAACAAAACAAGTTTGACAGCATCTTGGTTCAGCACCGGTCCAGGTCCAGGTCCAGCATTGTTAATGTTGTCATAAGTAGGTAAACGATATTATCTAATAATTAATATGAAATTCCTCAAACATAGAATAAGTAAAATATTACGAGTATTAAACAGGGATTGAAAACCGACAAACATATTGTGCTATAGGCCACTTTGGTGGAACGACTCCGTTGGTACAGACGTCGCATAAATCAACTTTTAAATCATCTACTCGTGCAGCAAGTGTGCGCGTAGTCTTAGGATATCTTAGTCTTGTGCCAAACGCTGTACATTCTTGCTAATAACGTGATAACGGTACCCCGTTTTTCGTTTTAGTCTCTGATTATAAACTTAAAATTACAAACTTCACGTTCGTGTCGTTATAAACGTTCGTTTATTTATTTATAACAAGATTATCATTAACAACAACCGAAACTAAATTATAACTAAAACTCTATCTCAAAACTGAATCCGAATTCAAATCCCCGGAGTTTTGAGAACCAAAGTTTATAATGCTGAACTAAAACCTTTGATTTTGATACGATGTTTACGTTAAAATTAATTGATATAATTAGCCTTTGAAATTAACAATTTACATATGTAATATCCGTAATACGTATTTTAACAGATTCTGATTCTCGCACACTATTTATTTTAGACAAATTATATATACATGGCTGTAGCACTAGCACCAGCATCAGCACTGTAGCAAATGTAGTATAATCATAAAATCAAAGTAGATTTCGCAGATCAGAAGTAAGGAACAGCATCCGCTCATCTCAATCAAAAAGAAATTTACAGCTGACGCTGCAGCAAACAAAACAGGCTATTGTATTGCAGCGGCTTCAAACGATCGCTCGGTCGTCTCGCGTACAAACGCATATTATTCTGTTGGTACAACGTTCATTCTTTTAATATTCATCATATAATGTACCGTACAGACTGGTGCGACATAAACATGCGACACTAATAAAACCATTACTTATGCTATTTTAAAAATATTTAGATAGTATTTTTAAGAAACAAAAATGTTTCAATCTGAAATCAGAACATCTAAAGATTTTACAGATTTGAATGTGATCTGAAAAAAGTACCGACGGTCGAGTACCTACTCAGTCTCCAATATAATCTCACTGTCGTTGACGTTTTTTAGTTGTGTTTAGTAAACAAATAAAATGTGGACACATGAAATAGACCTGAACAATAGACCTCCAATCGTAATCACGAGTTAGCAGAGAACTTGTTAAATAACTGAGTTTTATTACTTTTTTTTCTAAAGCAGATAGAAGGAATTCGTTCGAAATATGAAAGCCTTCGACATATTTAGTAGCATGGCGCACTAGTGTGGACTTGTACAACTTCTTACAACAAATGTTGGATGTCGCATGTGTACCGTACTTAACGTTTATTGGTAAACGCTACAAAGACGTCGGGACGTCGAGAGCTGCGTCGCTTCCAGAAATTAAACGTAGGAATAACAAATTGGATACCGCAGAATTTCAAGAGATCTGAATTTGTGATAGATTTGGGCAGGGTCAATATATTAGGGGTTCAAATGGGTTCAAAGCATGGTTCTTTCATGAGGTGTAACATCACTGGGATTATATTTCTATATAACGGAATTCTTTTATTTCCAAAACAATATATTAATAAAAGCGCCGGTGGATGGATTCACTAAGTAGGAATGAACGCAAAACGTTAGCAGAGTTAAGGGATTATGTTCTAAAATAAAATATCTGTAGTTACGCCAGGGTTAGAATTAGAGGTCCTATTTGCAAAATGTAATTATATTTTAGCCATTAATATTTAACAAAATTTTAAAACACTTATGTGGATAAGGTACCTTCATATTTTATGTAAAATCGAAATTTCCCATATTTTGACAACGCCATTCTCCATCAAATCTCACAAAATATAACGCTGTTTCTGAAACCACGTAAGGTGCAACGGTCACGCCTTAACCATCTCGGTGACTATGCCGTCTATATTATTATAAGAAATAATATACTAAAAAAACTTAACTTCAAATTGAAATGTATTAGGAGTATGTTTAAAGATACTTCCACGGTGTTTGTGGGGTGGGAGGGATGCTAAGATGATGCTAGCTTTAGTGTTCGTTCTTGTACAGTGAAACCAGTAAAAACAGTGAAACCAATTCAAAGAGTTAGCGGCAAAATAATAAAAATTCAAACAGAACAAATAATTTCATCTTAAAAAAACAAATATACTTGTAGATGATTCGATTTTACTGTTGTATCAATAATAAACCACCTATTTTTATATTTCCCAAGGTTTTAGGTTTTCCACCATTCGTAATCTTATTATAATGGTTTCCTTTGAAGTTAGAAAAGAAAAAATTATCAATCACTTTATATTCATTATTTGAGTATGAGTTTTGCAATGTATAAAACACCTCCTGGAGTATAAGAGCGAGTATATAGCATGTATACAAAAATATACAAAGTATGTCTATTAGATAGTTAAAGCTTTTAGATTGTATATATGTACATATGTATAAACGCGCAGAGTCGGCTACATACATACTGGCACATTGCAAGCACATTGTATATATAACATTGTGAAAATCCTTTACAGCGGATAGGAGTTTAGTTTGTATAATGTGAGTTCCGTATGTGTGTGTGTCTGTCTGTGTCTGTGTGTGTGTGTGTGTGATGGAACCAGGAAGACGATAAGACGCTCTCATCCTCACAGAAGCCGAAGCAAACACAAACTCTGATAGAAACAGAAGGAAACAATATTCAAAGTGATACTTCAGCACAACTTACATTCAGAACCTCAAATTTTTGAGTATACATTATATTTTAGTGAAAATGTTTCAAGGAATGGAGAGATTAATAAAATCAAAGCGGCATAAGAGTCAAGAGCGTTGAGGCGTTGACGACAGGTTGTTACGGATTTGCGTTCAATTTTCGGACCCAGAATCTAGGACGTAATTAAATAGACAATTAAACGTAAAAACGAGACGATACGAGACGAGACATTTCTGAAAACTATTGAGACGGTACCGATACCACATATGGTGAGACCTAAGAGTCTCGTTGAAGTTATTTAAAAAAAAAATTGCTAGAAAAATAACCTAACCGCAACATAAACGTTCAGCCTTTTTTTATTGCAAAAAAGTTAGGTCGTAAATTTACGAAATATAAAATCTGGTAAACAAAAATCTGTTAAATATTTTATTTTATAATTTTGTCTTTTACAACATTTTATAGCCAAACGGAAACGAATAAGGGAAAATAAATGTGAATATAAATTATTGGCAATGCGATTGTTTGAAGATATTTTAGGCTTTAGTTGCCGCAAAAATTTCGTTGAATGTAGGTGTTAGTAGTGCCAACCTAAGAAAAAAGTGAAGTTGAACCAGTTGGTCAATAGTGTTTTAAAAAAAAATCTTCTAAGTTTAAATTTTCTTTAAAATTAATGGTGAGAAAAAAGCGATATACTTACTGTTTGTGAAAAATTTAGAATAAAAAAAATAATTAGTCGAAATAATATAATGAATTACTTTGTTTAGGAGTAAGTTCTCACAAAAACGAGATGTAGCGAGACGAGACGAGACTAAAACAATTTTTTTTTTAAACTAACGAAAACGAGGCGAGATTTTTGAAACTCTCGCCTTATCTCGTCTCGTGTGAAGCCCTAATTGTGACAATAATTTTTAAAGTAAAACAATACTATACACTATATGTGACAAGACGTGACAATGGAAAATTTCTGTGGATTCGAGTCAAACAAATGAACACAATCAGTCATGACATGAATACCCTAATATCCATTTTATTACTGTGATTTGTATAAGTACATTGGAATTGCTATTTGAATGTTATGAATTATCACATCACGAATCCATTCAGAACATACTCGTACATATCGTATCTTGCAAGGGCACAACGGGAACTTTACAGGCAATAGTAAAGCATGCTTTATAGTTATAGTTAGAAGTACAAGTATAGTTGCTGGCTACAAAAGCACAAGCACAAGCACCAACTCCGCCACCAGCATAGAGAATAACATATATTATAGTACATAGAATAGCAATAGACAAACTACTTTGAAATACATAAGACCTCTTATTCAGTTCTACTCAGAAATCTCTTGTGTATGTAAATAACCCTATATGCGCATTGCACATGCCCGTAGATGCTTGCATGTACAGGCCGTCCTAATGCATTAAGGCGCCCTGGGGTAAAACTGTCTGACACTGCTTTCAGTGGCGTCTGGTGCCTCTAAACTAATCTATTAAAGTCAAATTTATACTAGATGGAATGGAGCAAATAACTAACTGAACTTACGACCTAATATAACTTCAGACTAAAAGCATTTATGTATAACGCAGACTGTTGTGTCTTCGGGTTCGATCCATGGACTATGTCTTTCGAGTTTTGGTTATTATCAAAATTAATGTGATTATATATTCCTATAATTATAACTAGAGTTTACCCTCGTCGCAACGGACGACTGTATTTTATGTGTGAATTGAATTTCATTTCAAATTTTAATTCCATTTTTAATTCAATTTATTCATTATTTGACCAACTTTTTTTTAAATTTGGAATTTTGTTTTCGATTTGTAAATTAGGTATCAAAGTTAGCCTATATACAAAATTTCAAGTTTCTAGTTCAATTTTTACTATCGGCTAAAACAGCACCTGCGCCCTCAAATAAAATTTTTGAATTTTGAATTTTTTCTTTTTAATATCATATTCAATTATTACACAATGCAAAAGTTGAGTTTTCTCCAAAGTCATACCGGGCCCCATAATTTTCTTAACGCCCTCCTTTTTTAATAATAATTTCTAGTTTTCAAAAAATGTTAGCATTTAGAACACAGTAATACATATGCAAAATTTTAACTTTCTATCTTTTACGAATTAAACATTATAGATCAAAAAGTAAATTTTTTTTTTTAGTTTTTCTAAAATTACGGATTTCCAGGAAATTCAGGTAAAAATCCGAGGACAGCAAAAGTCTTAGAATTTTTTTTCTACGAAATAGACAATTTTCAGGAAAATACGTCGTTTTTGAGCCATAATACGAATCGCGTAAGCATATGAACAAATAAATATACGCTTGGAACATTATAATATAGGAAACTTATAAGACAATGGTGTTGTCTTAATTATATAAGACAACGACACCGTAAATACTGCCAAAATTATATGAGGTTGTCAGTGATAGGATCAGCATTGGAAATAGGCTTATATAATACGTTAAATAAATAAAATATTGCCTAACGGAGGAAGGTAGAGCACGTCACTTATTTGAGCGGTGCACTTTGCACGTTGCACCTGTAACAACCTATAACCGATTGACAGCTTAGCTGTCAATCATTAAGTGCCGATTTGCGAGTCCACACATTAGAAACTGCCCATCTAATCACGAATGGACCATAGGACCCAACAAATAACAATATTTATGATATTTTCTTCATAACAAGTGACAATCCATGCCAAAATATGGTGACCACGGACCGCGCACCACGAGCCACTGTGCCAGTACAAGACTACAGATTTCTATAAATAGTTTAATACGAATATATTTTTAAAGTGACACTATTTGTGATTTTATTCAAAATTAGAAGAAGTTCCTTGTTAATGTAAAAATAAATTCGAAAGATTTAAATTTAGTGCTTCGGTAGCCTTGGTGATTCTTTTTTTATTACATTTTTAAATAGTTAGATATAAATTATATATATAGCAGGGACTTAGAACCGAAACTATTTTGTTTTAATCGATAACGGAAAAGCGACGGTATAAATTGTATTTCGTTTTTACAATTTATCATCATGAGAATTTATATTATTGAAGTGTCGATAGTTTACTTATGCTATAAGAATAAATATTAAGAAATCTCAGTGTTATGAATGTTGTATCTAGATACAGTAGTTCGATCAAGTAGACTTACTGTAACTAGATACATTGCAACACTAGGTCAGAAATAATTTGCAAGTAATTTAGATTAATACCGTTATTACGTCTTTGTTGTTCTTTTGTTTTTAATCCCTGATATACATATATAACATTCCAATCTTTGAAATAAACCAGTGTCCGAGAATAATATATAAGAAACAAGAAAACAGTTAAAAATGTATTTTTAAAAATCTATTTTTTTATATTTTATTCTTATATCATCAACGAACTATTTCAACAAATAAAATGTCTAAAATAACAATATATGCTCGTATTTTGATTTGTGTTATGCTGTGCTCTATGCTCTGTGTTGTATGTTGTATGCTGTATATTGTATAAATGAGTTAGTTGATCGAGTATTTCGACGCTACCTATTTCCCACTCTCGCATGAGTGGACGTAATTGAGAATCACCGTCAGTAAAACAACCGTGCGGTGCGACGCAGCCACGCAAATACACTAAAGTATAAAAAATGGCGTCACCCACGCGTTTCAGAGATAGTGGTCTATTAATAAACATGTTTTTCGCGATAGCTTCGTTTTAGAGATAGTTTCTATTCTTGTTTTAATATTTGCATTGACGTATTTAATTATAAATAAAGATACAGATGAATGTCACAAAGAAAATAAAGTGATTCTCCTTTTCACTTCGATTTAAACAATTACGCAGAAAAAGATTATCGCGTAAGGACTCAAAATAATGAAACAGTACAAGTAAATAAAACGACCGACTGCGTGGGCAACTGATACCAGTACTAGTAGGAACATTTACACGTTCCGTTCATGTTTCCGTTCAAGAATGCATTATTCTGTTTGCAGTAAATAATGTCTATCATAATTATGACTCACGAAGCACATTTAGTATCTAGTTCTATCACTGACGACCTCCTACGATGCTGACAGTTTTTATGGTGACGAAGATTCATATTATGGGCCACTATTTGTTAGTGAAACATTTATAAAACAACCAATCCAGAATAAATAGCGCTAGTCCGGGAACCTAACCCAAATCAATATCATATCAAATATTCATAAACACCGGTTTCTTATGTCAGTTTCACACCAGAGAGACAATTTTGTTGTCAAAAAACAAAACAAAGACATGTATTGTTTTATTTTAAAACAGTTCTGTTTTTCGAAAACAGACTGTTCACACTGTTTTGTTTTTTAGTGTTTTTCTGTGTGTCCCATACAAATTATAAACATAATAGACAATAAATGACAAGCGCAAATGTTCACAAAAAACAAAACTGCGTGTTCAAATCAAGCAGACTAAAACACAACAACAACGTGTTTCCTTTGATCTTACCGACTTCAGATGGGAATGTGTTTTGTTTACTAAAACATCAACAAAAGACAAAAATGTTTTAAGAACTGTCTCTTTGGTGTAAACATAAGTGCTTTTGTTCAGAAAAACAAATTTTTGTTCGTGTTTTATTGAACTAACTCTCTGGAGTGAAACCGGCATTAATTTTCTAGCTATCATTACTGGAGAATTAATTTTTTAATTGTTTTTAAAATCAGTCAATGATTATGATGCAATCGTTGCTAATGTAACAGTTTTGACCTCCATCGTGCTGAGCCTGAACTATTTCCCGAAAACCTTAAACTGTCCCGTCCCGTCCCGCATTCCGCACTCGCACACCGCGCACTAGTGACACACGGAACACAAGGTTTATGAGCTGACGATTAGGCGCTGCGTTGCGCAGAGCACAATTAATGGATCTTCGGAATGCCCAACCAGCTGAACAAAACAGATGTGTTCACACGAGATATTGTCAACATATTTAATTCAAAATATCGATAAAACACAGGGCCGTTAACTTTGAACAAATCAACTAGTGCCAAAACACACACACGACAAATTTATTAAATTGATATTTTTTAATAAAATACAATACAACCATTAGTTAGAAAGATATGAAAAAATAGTGAGTGATTTTTTTTTTAATACATATAAGACAATATCTCCAGTTTTGTTAGGAATTTTAAGTTTTTAACAAACTCATGTGTTGCTTCTGAAATTAATAATATTTTATTAATTACATTGTTTAACTTAAATAAACTATCACACCTAAAATTTAAAGAAACGACATTTAAAGTTTATTATTTACCATAAATGGTCATTTCCTTTTTATCTGAGTGAGTTCTGTCCAAATATCAACTGTGTTGGCCGGTATTTCTACAGCGATATCTATGGCGTTCATGAGTATAAGTTTTCACTGAACGGTCATTGTTTTACCCACAGACGAGCTTTATACAAACTGAAGAAATATAATTTCTTTACATACCTATATAAATATGTAAACTAGAATAGAGATCCTGTCCATGATACACATAATACAGAGTACAATAGCAATTATGACGTCACGATCAGTTTAAACATTACGTAGTATACTACAATTCTATAGAACACCTGACTGAGGACATATCCTAATTGACTTATTACGGAAAATAATGAATGTTATGGTTTAGATTGGCTATCACTATATTATAAAACAAACGCCTGCCCCTAGAGATGCTGTTCTCGCACCAACTACTACGCCCCCTCCTCATCTTCCTTTACCCCACAATCTCCAGGAATCCCGAGATATTCATGTAGACAGCGTTACCTTGGTAACGGACGTTACAACTACACTATTCGTATATCGTTTTCGTTGTCTTGTATGCTGGAAGAAATGGTAGCGTGTTCGAAACACAGAGTATGGTAACCAGATACTGGAAGATCTTTAATGGTAATAAACCAGGAAACTTAAACAAGATTAAAAAAAAAAATTGCTTTTGGATTTAATATCTTTTACACTGTAGTGAAAAGTAGCAGTTGGTTAATTGAAAACCATACATTCCATTTACCAGGCAATGGTGTTGTAATGCATATATAGAACATGTAAAAGCATCCTACATTAGGAAATTTCACCAAAACTAAATTAGAATGCAAGAATGGGTTTTCATTTTTTAGTGGTCGATTTTTTAATTGTTGATTGAAATTAATGTTAATAAATGTGTATTGGTGTGTCTATTTTATTAAATATCTAAATGTTGACGGAGATATAGCAATTAAAAATTTGAATTGTAGTTTTAGCGCTAGAAATGGTCGGCCATATTTGTATGACGTGAAATGCACTTTAACGTCATTTATTTGTTGAGTAGTTGAGTGCTGTGGTAATGTTTTGTAGCTGTTAGTAGTCGAAATAATCAAGTCAAGTCAAAGAATAATAAGTTTTTATTTTATTTAACCCTGTTACGGCAGATATAATATTGGAATTTTATTGTTCCTTGAAATAGCTGTAAATAATATTTGATATTTTGATATATAAATACATATAGCAGAGATTTATGAGCTGTAAGGTTGTTAACCTATCTCTTGCTTGCTATCTCTGTTACGCTCTGTTGTATAAAAGAGATAGCAACTAGCAGCTGTGATGTCACATGCAGTTGGAATGTTGTCCAACGTTGAATCCCTTTAATAATTAAAGGAAAAAAATGACTTTTAACTGTTAATATCTCCTGAAATATAAGGAGTTATTAAAAAATAATTGAACATTTGAGGTTCTAGTAACCATCTTTATCAATATATAGTACAGTTTTATAGAAATTAAGACATAAGACGCAAGCCCATTTAGAAAATATATTAGGTTGATGCACTTACATTGTCAAGCTACGACTTTTTTATCTTTTAAGAGATAAATAACCCAGCAACCCCCCTCCCCCCTTACGTACTACACTGACTGTGAAAGCCACTGATTGTGGCTTTATAAGCAAGTGTTATAATTCAGTAATTTTACACTACAAAGTAAATAAAATTTATTTAATTTCTTTTGTGTTTTAAGTTGTTTTGTTTTGTTTTCTTTTTGTTTTTATACAATTGTAGATTTCAACTAAGATAAGTTACATTTGCTTGTAATACATTGTTTCGTAGTGGCTGTCTTGTCCTGTCCTGTTCGGTGTGTCCATCCCGTCCCGTGAACCGTTTCCTCCGTCCTATGTTCGGTGTTCGGTTCAGGTTTTACTTTGTAATTTATTGCGGTTACGAGGTCTTGTATTATTATAACGCTGCAATTATTTATTTTATTTATTTACAATTTATTTCGTCATAAATATTGTTTTTAAATATGTCATAAAATTTATTCACGTTTTTTGTAATCCATTGTTAATTCTAACAAAAGTGACTGCGAGTTCGGTTCTTAAATCAAAGCATTCGGCTGAGAGGACCTCGTACATACCATATATAACAAATCAAAATGTACATTAAAAATAATTGATAGGGAAAATAGGTTATATCTTCGAAGTTGTACAAATTTTCACTACCAATCAATATTAGCTCATATCTGAATATCTAAATAAGCTATGTAAAAAGTCAGTTACTTTTACACTAAGTCCTTAAAATTAGAAAATATTTCGATTACTGCTTAAGTGACCACCATTACCCCCCCCCCCCTTCCACTAATTTGCGGAAATAATGAAGACATTGGTTGCGATAGACGGGTCACTTCCATTTTGAAATTTTAATTGAAACAATAATTGAATTTTGTGAAAGAAAGACCAGATATTTTCGCGAGTCGCTTAGAGGAGGGGTAAATAAGGGGAAGTATCACCAGGGCACGGGCATTATTACGAGGATTATTCCGATCACCTGGTATACGTTTGACACTGAGCGATAGGCAACCAGATTAGCATAGGATATTGGTCCATTTATTATTTTTATAGTTGGATCATAAAGAAATGACGCTAAAGAAATGAATGATTTTCAGAATTAAATAAACTAATTTACAAGACTTAAAAGTTTTAAATAAATTGTATATATTATACGGAAGAAAATATTTTATATTCTACTCAAACTCGATTTGTTCGATTGACGAGCCCTAATAATATCGAAGGCCAGATGTGATTCGCCTCTGTAAGAGAATGATTACAACAGTAACGTAAATAGAAAAGTAAATCATTTAAGGTAAGTGCTTTGTTGTTTATTATTAAACGATCTGCTTCTGGTGAACTTTTGAAAAAAATATAAATGTTTATAAATCTCCCATAATTATATTAGCATTTTCATCTTTTATCCTTCGATACTTCGATACATGAAACTGAATAATTAATTGTGTTTTGAAAATTGAACAGTAAGTTAATTAGCTGAAATAACAAATTGGTTTACCAAGATGTCCATATTTATTATTATAAAATTTCCGGTAATAGAATGTCTTGGGTATTGAGACAAATGTTCTACATGGTTTGCAATGGGCTTGTGTCCTCATTTTTTAGTGGTCGATTTTTCAATTGTTGATTGAAATTGATGTTAATAAATGTGTATTGGTGTGTCTATTTTATTAAATAACTAAATGTTGACGCAGATATAGCAATTAAAAATTTGAATTGTAGTTTTAGCACTAGAGATGGTCGGCCATTTGTACGACGTAAAATGCATTTTATACGTCAGTTATTTGTTGATTAGATCAGTGCTGTGGTAATGTTTTGTAGCTGTTGGTAGTCGAAATAATCAAGTCAAGTCAAAGAATAAAAAGTTTTTATTTTATTTAACCCTGTTACGGCAGACATAATATTGAAATTTTATTGTTCCTTGAAATAACTGCAAATAATGTTTGATATATAAATATATATAGCAGAGATTTATGAGCTGTAAGGTTGGTAACCTGTAAATTTGTCACGACTTCTGTCAACAATATATCTCTGTTACGCTCTGTTGTATAAAAGAGATAGCAACTAGCAGTTGTGAGGTCACATGTAATTGGAATGTTGTACAACGTTGAATCTCTTTAATAATTAAAGAGACAAAATGATTTTTTTATTTGTTAATATCCCTTATATTAACATATAATAATAAATATATTTAATAAAATAAACTGTGCCTTCAGGTTCGATTCGCGGATCAGCGCTATATTTATTGGGTTTAATTGTTATCAAAGATTAATTATATTAAGTTATCGCATAATCGTAAATATTATTATACATTGGTTTTTCCATACTTCTTACAGTTTTATAATTTTATGCCCAGACCCTTCCTAGCTTGCACTCATGACATTTCGTTTCCAGTAGCGAAATAAATAAATGCCACTATAAGAATCAAATTCAGTCTAGTGTGAGGGAGGGCATTACTGAGATATGAATGTAAATTTCTCCTAAACAAAGATATTTAAATCTTACATAAAATAAAGAGGTGGTAATGTTTTTTCAGTATTTTCTCGTTGAAACCTTACTCATTCTACATCATCACTTAATACCCCTCTACGCTTCTACGCTTCTACCCCACTCAAACACCCTATTCTGCTGGTGCTCTTTCAATCCCTTTCAACATCAAACAACCGCTGTCCAGCATGCAGATGAGCAAAACCTAACCCAACTTTATTTCATGTACTCGTAGAAGCGTCTGGTTCTAGTTGTACTTCTGTTAGCGTAGATCCCGGTTGTTCTAGGTCTCTACGTCTGCATCCTTTGTAGATAAGAGTAGTCATTGCTGTCAACGCCGTACAACAGACACAAATAGAGATGCAGATGTAGTTGGGGATGAGGAGGAGGTGAGGAGGAGGATCGGGTTGAGGATGCATATGTAACATCTAATATTCACAGGTAAAAACAGTAGGAAAATAGAAAAATCACTGACATGCTCAACATAACTATATTAGATTGCATGTTTTATCTTTTTATGTGCTAGAAGAAACAGTGCAGAGTTGCCAGATAACATAAAAAATACTTTGAGTTTTTAAGATATAGAAAGAAAGGTCACTATTTGCATTAATGATTGAAAGATTTCGCCAAGAGGCTTACAGGAAATAGAAAGACGTTATTACAATTAACTAAATAAATTTAAAAAATATCACGTTAAGCATCATTCCCACTCACTGTTTTAATATTAATTTACTGTTTTTATATCTATAAGATATAGATTATAATATTATAATCTAGATTTCAGGTTTTCGTTTAAGCATTCCTTTTCACATTTGTGTTTTAATTTAAGTTTAGTTAATTTAGTTGGTGCGTATGCATCGTTAGTAATATAAATTTTGAGAGTTCGACAAAATTGATTGTGAAATAAATAAAATTGCTATTTTTAATAACAATTAGTAATATAAATTGTTTTCATTTCTATATTTTTCAAAAACTAACATTAAACTTCTTTTAAAAGTAAATCACATTCACATTCACAGTCACATTTTGGAGGTTATAATATAATATAGTTTTTGTTAGTTTAATATTTTTAATTTAAAACCCTTGTAAGGTTCTAAAAATACTAAGAAAACTTAAAAAATAAATTAAATTAAAAATGGTACTGTGAATGACTACGCGTATTGCTATATGCTAAACAATTTAAATTAAATACAAAATACAAAATAAAATTAAAGCAGTGAGTGGGAATGATACTTTATACATTTATAATTAGAATGAAATTTAAATTCCCCGCTATTTTTTAGTGTAGTGTTGTGGAGTGGAACAGCAGTATAGCAATTGAAACCAATACAGCATATTGTTCATCGTCCAGAGGTCAGCGTTGTTCGAGTGCCTGGCGTCGAATATTATTTTGAATCATCATTGGCGGTGCCATGTGAATCTGGTAAATGTTAATCAACAACACATTCAAAATAAATGTTATTGTTATATTATTTATTGTCTTGAATGTGAACAAATTTCATTTTAATGATATTATAATTAATCAACATGTCGGATTATTATTACAAAAAATAGTTCCCATCTGAATTGTTCAGATGTAAAAAAAGAGATATTCATAAAGTATGAGTAATAGCCGGCTGTATACGTTTACATACATCATAGTACGAGGAAAATAGATAGAGCCTGTTTTTTTGTTTGGTTAACTTAAACGTTATGATTTATTTTTCGCTAACCAATAATGCTACTCTAGCAATTAGATTGATTTTTTTATTAATTAATTATTTTAGTGCATTAACTTCGATTAGTTATTACCACTGAAATAAGCCTAGGAATAAAAATTGGGTTTAAACGCTTTTATCCCGTCCGCTTATGGGTCGACAGATCGCAAACGCGAGCCCCGAATCTGCCCGAACCGAATGAGAATGCTGTTAGTGAGAGAACACACACGGCACGAACGAAACTAAACTGATTTCAAATTGGTGTAGACCACGTTCTGTGTGACTATGTTTCTTGATCGCAGGGCAAATACGTTGCATGCTTTTGATAGTGAACATCATGAGCAGAGATGTGCACAAATACTAATTAATAGTATTTAAATACATACAAATACCTCAGAATACGACACAATAAAATCCCCTATTATGATATTGTTAAAAATTCTATAGAGTCACGAAAAACGGCTCGACATGGCTCGTTTTTCGTTTTCGTTGGAAATTTCGTGCGCGGCTAGATTGCAATTAGTCGACCCGTGTGCAGACGGCCTTATAGTTATTTTATGTAATGTCAATACTACTTCCATCCCCAAAGAGTCCCTACTTATGTATTAGGTATTTATGGTACACCAACATCACTGCTAATTATATTTAGCATAGAATTAATTAAACGAAAAATTTAATGACTTGTCCAGTAATCGAATCCGATCGTTTATTAACAATTACACGATCGGACTATTTATTTATTGTGCTTAAAATGCTGTGTTGGTATAGAAATAACGAACAATAAACTATTAACAATATGGTGTAAGTTAAGGCTAGCGAGTAGTGAACGTGAAATAACATTTCCGACAATTTTGCTTCTGTAATCGTGGTAATAAATAACGAAGTCTTTTGTATACATTGTCCAGTGTACATTTTCCAAGGTTCCCCTAAATGCACGACCAATCATGTCAAACGAATTTGACGCTTGAAAACACATTAAACTATTATTCTTCAGACACAAACATTTAGTGAAAGAAAACACAAAAAAATAAAAATACGAAAAACAGCTTTTCACAGGAAATATTTGTTAAGTACGATTATTGTCCAAAGATCCTTCGTATAGAAGTCGTGGTTTACTGGTTTATAGGTCAAGCCATGTGAAAAAAGCGGAAAAACTTAATGGTACGCATTACTAAAGGACCATAAAGGAGAATGAGATAAGGACAGTTTGAAAGGCAAAAAGGGGACGGAATAAAAACGTCTCGCTGTATATTTACGAGTGAGTGGTGGAAGGATCGGTGGTGGTGTGAATGGGTCAGACTGGCCGCACATAGCTTCATGTACCCATTGTGAATGTTACGCAAATGACAGTTTTAGCCAACGAGAGGACATACGGACTGGACTATATGATCACAAACATCGAACAAGTCAAGAAAATGGTAAAATAACGAAAATAATCCTACCTCGCTCTCGTTTGATGACAGTAAATGTTGTCGAACCATTTGTAGTTGGAGAATCATTTCAGATAGTCTTCTTTCTTTTTCTTGTAAGCTTCCACCACCTCCTAGTGCTTGTAATGCAGCGTCTGCACGACTCTCTCTGAAAAAAGTAAAGAAATAAAATATTTATTTAAAACAGAAGATGTTAGAGCTTATTTAATTAAGGCTACAATTTCCTTGAATTTATGTTAAAAAAATAAATAAAAAACTTCATTTAATACAAAACAGTGCATAAAGTGATAATAAACACTTTTAATTGAAATAATAGGTTTAACAATTGTATAAACTCTTGATACAGTGAATTTGGTTAAAAAAATAAACACTTTGCTGGGGATAGTGATATATTAAACGGAAACTAATAAAAATGCATTTCCAAGACGCGTTAAGAAGCCGTCGGGGCGTCCGGTGTCCGTCGTTCAACGCAGCCTGCACGCGGCAGCGCACAACGCGCATGAAAACGCGCACCTCTCTTACTTAAAGAAATTTTATTACTATTAGTACTAAAATAAATAACTTAAATATATAATTATCGAGTGTTTATATCGAAAAGAGGTTTGTAGTTAATTTAGGAATGCTTAGAGTCAACAAAATACCGCAAACAAACCCCAGAAAGTGTATCTTTTTTCTTATTAAATGAAATATATTTTGCCCCGTTGAAAGTTACGTGTATAAATAAATTTTCAAAAAATTACCACCAACAAGATATGTTTGCTTTGCTGCAGAAATTTAACAATATTTGTTAAAGAAAATTGTCAAAGCTAAAATAAAGTAGAAAAAGAAAACAAGACTGTCTTTAGACAATCTCTATTTACGCTAGACTAAATAACTATAGTCCAAATCACGATACTTCGGCGGCGACTTCAACTTAAAAGGGATTATAAAAGCGGTATAAATCTATAATACGATAATGAATTTTATCTTATTCGTTTCTATATACATTATAGAAAAATAAGTAAGTCAGCTCCATAATTTGTTTTAAGTATGAGTCGCCGCCGAACTCTCGTAATTTGAACTATAGCTAGGTTCGTTGTGGCGGTAGCATCAGTGTTTTCTTTGACTTCAACTCTCGGCCCTCCGCACACGAGGCAACTGATTGCAAACTACCCAGTAAACAATTTGGTGAAGTGTCCTATTTGGTGAAGTTCGAGTCACTCGTACAATTCTATTCTAACGCTTTACAAGTTCTCTACCTGTCACAGATTTTGTGTTAGTTTTTCATAATAATATTCTTTCTTTTTCCAACATCATTCATTAAGTATTTCTGTTTCTTTCCCACATGGGTATATTTTTATTATCCGGTCATAAATCATAAACCTACTCCGCTTTTAATTCAGCAGTGAACCGTCGTTGCAATGTCTGTAGCTCATAAAAAGGACCTTTCCTATGAACGACTGAATAGAAAACGAACACGTTCCAGACAAAAAATTCATGATATGTAATAGAAATTAAGTAGAATTTACTCCAAAATGTTTACTGGGTAGTCGAGCCGTGTTTCGTGACTCTATAGAATTTTTAACAATAGCATAATACGGGATTTTATTGTGTCGTATTTGTATGTATGTATGCATTTAAATACTTTTGAATAATATTAGTGCACATCTCTGCTCATGATGTCACCATCAAAAGCATGCAACCAAACATGCTCTGCGACCGAGAAACACAGTTGCTGAAAACGTGCTCAAAACCAATTTAGTTCCGTTCTTGTCCCTCGTATACACGTGCGATCTCTCACTAACAACACAGTTCCATTTTAATTCGGTTCGGGCAGATTCGGGGCTAAGGTTTGCAATCAGTCGCCTCGTGTGCGGAGGACATTAAATTAGCCGTGTTATTGTTGTTAGGTGTATAGCAGTATACTATATATTAAACATTATTTAAAAAAGAGAATACAAGGATATAAACAAAATGCTGGCACATTAGAGTAGAGACCGGTAGAGCGGTAACGACCTTAATGCTCGTAAGTGTTCGAAGTGATCCGAGGCCGGATCGAACTTCGGTTCACATTTCAACGAGCTAAACAGTTCATTAATAAATAATTTTAATCGTGTTCTCCGAGGTAATAAACAACAATAGCTATTATAGAAAAACATGAATAAGTATATAGGTGCATGGACTCGTACGATTGCCATAAATTTGCATAAAGTTAAAAATATAAATAAGTAAAAGATAGTGGAACATTTACATTTCCTCACTATTTTATAAAAATTCTTGAGGTCACTGAGTTCCGACTCCGAGCTAGGAGTAAATCAGCGTGGCTTTTAAAAAATGCATGTGCAATCACAGACATACGATATTCTGGACGGAGTACAGTGGACACCAGACAGAGGACAGCGGTTGTCGTGTTTTAATTCGTAAATTATTCAGATGGTCAGCCCTTAGAACGTTATGCAGGCAAGCAGCAATATATAAAACCTGGGAAATGTTTGAGAGTGGGAAATGGGGGTTGGAAAATGCCGAAGGGAAAGAGTCAAGGGGTGAGTATTTCGAGTTTGTCGAAGTATATATATAAATGTATGTATGGAGGGTACAACAAACTAACGATCAAAGTCACAATTTCCTGTTCACCAAAAGTTACACGTCGGCCTATTTCCGATGAATGAATCCTATCACCGACGACCTCCTACTATATTGCCAGTATTTATGGCCTCATATATGTAAGCTACACCGCAAGTACATAATCAATATAAGCAAATAATAAGCAATCCTAGAATATATAACTCTGGTTCGAATATCGAACCCTAAGGCACAGCAATCAATGCTCTCGCCCACTGCATTGTCTCAGTCTTTTTTAATATTTTGGTACATTACAACTGTTTTTATATTTCCTATAACACTGAAAGAAAACACTGCTGTCCTCCACATTTAAATGCCTTGTGTTTGTTTTTAAATAATTTGAATTTGAAGTATTACATCCCACTAAACATTTTGGAGTCATATTCGGTACATAAAGATGTGTATGATTTTTTTGTCATGAAAGAGGTCATTTACAGTTCATTTTCTCACAGTCGTTCATATGAAAAGTCTATTTTATCGGCTACAAATGGCGAAACCACTCCACCTGTCGGAATACAAATGAAGATAAATTTGATGCGAACTACAATTGCAGTCCAATAGTGATAGAAACGTCATAGAACAGGACATTTCATCAAATTGTTTACTGGGATAGGTCAAAACTGTGAGTGCTATACTCTTAGACCGTCTCCATACGAGTCGACTGATTGCAAACCTTAGCCCCGAATATGCCCGAACTTAATGAGAATGCAACTGTGTTGTTAGTGAGAGAAAACACACGGCACAAACGAAACTAAACTGGTTTTGAGCGATCTGTTTCTCGGTCGCAGGGCATGCTTGGTTGCTTGCTTTTGATGGTGACATCATGAACAGAGATGTGCACAAATTCTATTCAAAAGTATTTAATTACATACATACATACAAATACGACACAATAAAATCCACGTAACACGGCTCGACTAGTTTGCAATCAGTCGACTCGTGCGCGGAGGGCCTTACGGTGCAAATAGTTGGTAACCTTAGATGCTGATTGTCTCTTAACAAAATCCATACAGAAAAAGTGACTTTGTCCAGTGTTACACTGCACCCTCCGTATATGTATATATTAGATATACCATAAATACAGTATAGTAAAGCAATATGTGCAGTACTGTCTACTCGTACATAGAGTATATCGTGCAGCAGGTGGAGGAAGGGTGAGGGTGAGGGACAACAGGGGGCGGTAGCTGGTCTGCTATTCTAAATACATTATTTAACGTTTTTTATGCAATGCTATTATTTTATATTGACCCGTTCCTTTTATGACAAACTATATTATTTTGATTTGTTATTCATGGATTTTTTGTCCTTTTGTGAATTTTAAAATTGTCATGTAGGTATTTCAACAGTTTTATTGTGATAACCTAATTATTGTGATAAATATTGGCAAAGCGGGAAACATAAAGCCTGACTCATCATCGGGTCCTGCACAGGACTCTAGCTACAATACAGGACAATAAGTACAAATGGGTTTATCACAGAATAGTACATCGAACGATGTCAATTTACTTTCCTTACATATTATTAAATACAACAAAACTTTACCTAAAAAGTTAAAAGTAAAGCGTTATCTTATTATACAGTCTAATGTAAGATCAGAAAGGTTATCTCAAAGGTCACTCATATACTTGAATCGATATAACTATAAACTTAAAAAATAACTTCCTATTGCATACAACAATATACAAGTATATGTCATTTATATAAATATCATATGTGGTAAACTAAATATTGCTCATTACGCTCCATTCGCATCCATTCATTGAGCATGCGATGTTGAGCCTACTTGACACGGCTGTGGTGTGGTGGGACACGTGAATCTATTTGTTGTACGACTATCATTTGTGCATTACTTTCCTGCTCGCCAAAGGCAATTTCTGGGGAAAATAGGGTTTTTACTCGAATTTTAAATAGGTTAATCATCATTGACTGCAAAAAAGGACACTTGGTCTTCATGCTCGGGAAATTACTGATAAGAATAATTAGATAAGAAATTAATAGACTCCTTGCACCAATTTCTGTAATTAACCCTACGTGTGAACACTATATTTTGGTCTACTGGGCCTTTGAGGGAACTGTTGAGTTTTTCGAGTTTTCTAAGCTTTCAAATATTCTGGATTACTTCTTGAATTGTCTACTACATGGTCCAGAAGTTGCCAGTGCAAAGATTAAAACCGTTGTTTATAAAAATTAACAAATAGTAAAAAAACGCGGAAAAAACGGTATATTGTTAAAAAATTCGTAACTTTATAACAAACAAATATTAAGAAAAACGATTGTAGACTTTTTACCTTAAATTATAAGCTTCCGAAAGAATGTAGTGTCTTTGGCGTGGGTTCCAAAAAGTTGAATTATTTGTGCACCTGAAAGTGGGGAATATTTTACGAATTCAGGCATGTCATAATAAACGGAACGGTGATTATTCGGCACAAAATAAGGTTCTGTTGAAAATATAAAAGTTATGAAATAATAATAGTTAATAAAAATTAGTGTCAAAAAGAGAATTTACGGTGCGCAACTGGGACAAAAGTGACTACAATGATTATCGCAAACCGGCACATCGCAAGATATACAAGAATATATTGTTTTTTTTGTTTTCCCTCCAAGTGCAAAGAAAACTTCGTTTTCGCTTTTCTAGTTTACCCATTGAATAATCACCCATCTTTATAAACTTATTGTAGTAAAAAGATGAACTAATAAAAAAATATATATATATACATAATCTAAGAAATAATATATTAAACTACATAAAACATTTATTTTAACCATTAAAAAATTGTAAAATAACGAGAAAAGCAAAAAAAAAAAGTGCATTTACAAACATTGGAAAATACTAACGTCGTTTGTACACCCTTTTAGGGAACAGAGGCAAGCTTCACTGGCTCGCCTTTGCAAGTAGACTGCCAGATCCGTACGCTGCTGGAACCTTAAGTCCCTACAACTACCTTTTTTTTTAGAGGACATAGGTGAATCGCGCTGTATACTCATAAGGGAGAAATAGGACTTTGAAATTTCAACTGTTCCTTAAAAGACCCAGTGAAACACGCAGGGTTAAAAAGAATCTTCGCGAAGTGCTGCTATTTTTTTCAATAAATACACCGGCAGGAATCGAATCCAGTCTCCACCTCAGCCAAGCAGAGGACATTTTCACGTGTTATATTTACTTATTATTCTTTTTGTAAATCATTCCACAGACTGTAATAGAAACAGAATGCATTAAACTCATTATTAGGATAATGGGAATACCAGATGTATTGTCTTCTAATCTGAACGTTGGTTCGAGGTTCGGGGTTCGGGGCTCGGGGTTCTCCATAATGAATCCGAATTCCAAGCATGATTGGGTCATACATACTTGTACTGGTACAGCATGCCGTATACCGCATGTTCTGTTCTGTTCGGTTTGGTTATATTCTGTTGTTGTGACGTGACTATTTCAAGTAAAGATCATTCACGGTGTTTGTTTGTTTGTTTGTTGCTACTACTATACAAATACAGTGTACGATTTCGTCATGATCATGTATTGCACAATAAACACTCTATAATTTTATAACATTTATCTATTATACGCAATTTACATATAAACTTTATGCAATAATCGCAATTTATATGTATTTAAAAAGTTACAATGTCAGATGATTTTATTATATAATGAGATATGTTATCATTATCATTTGAAGACTTTACAAAAGCAATAAATAATTATTGCTCGATATACTTGCTCAACTCATTGTAATTGTATTTTAACCCTAGGGCATAGGGCTAAGTAATAGCCGCAACACTTAGGGTTTCGGGTTTATTTATTATTTGGGGTCCAACTTTCCGGTAATAAAGAAATTTATGAAATTAATGACAGACAAAGGTCATAAAATGAATAAATAGTATTTAGTGAATATTCCACTGCAAATTTCTGCGAGAGATGAGACAAAAAGACAAATTATTTTTAAGAAACTCGGCGGTAAAAGGTCCTCATTAACATTGTAAAAGGTCGTGAACAGGGCGATATTAAGGGTTTATATACAGTTATTAGTTAAAGCATTAAAAAAAAAAAAAAAGAAATTCGTGAGAAGACTATTAATTGTATTAATGTAAAAATTTGTACATATGTTGTGGTAACTTTTAACTGTATTTTAATATTTATGTTTGTAAAAATATTAATTTAGAAGCGTCTATAACTTCTTCTCTATAGCTTCTATAACCAGGAGCTCCTCTCAGAAAGGGCACCTTGCAATGACCGCTATATCTCTGGACCTGATCATTTAAAATGAAAAAACCAAACGGACTTCGTTAAAGTAATGTATAATCTTGAAATTAATCGAAGGATTAGGCAAACTAATTTTTTTTGAACAAATTTTTGGCCTTAAATTGTTTATAAAAAAAATAAATATCGGCGAGGTAAAGCCATCGATTAATTTCTAAAAAATATATTGGTCACTATACATAGAGCAATAAATTTTTTTTTCAACTTACATAACTTCAAAAATAATCGCCGGCTTTATTTTAAATAATTTAAATTTAAATTTTTTTTTTTTTAAATATTAACTGTATATAACCCCTTAAATAAACTAAATAAATTAAGATATATTATAATCAGTGGCGGACTAGCAGAGTGCCAGCTCGCTTAAAGGCAGCAGAGCTCGGCTGACCTGCCGGGATTACCCGGTATATCTCTGTCATATGATGGATAATCAAAATAGTTATATGTAATGTTATGTCTTAAGTCATCGTCGCGAACCCATAATCCCGTGCTTACTTTTCAGCCTAGCGTAGAAGAGATATAAGAAATAGAAAAACTAGGAACACTCAGTTTTCAAACACAACACAACTTTTAATTCCGTTTTGTCGTGGACTCGTAAAACTCATTAACAGACATCCTAATCGTAATCTAGAATAAACATAAGGATATACAGGATAAATTCTCTATTCAAAAGAGAAATACTCAGTAACAATAAGTTACTCATCTCAAATTTTGCAGGCTCCGTCCACCGGCCACCGGCCAAATCGCCACTAAACTACGCTACGCGACGACCTTGTCTCTTGATTTGTGATCTGAGCCTGTATTATTAATCTTAAATTAATTCTTTTTATTTACAGTGAACAACACTCAAAGGTCGTCTTGAATGATAATACTAACGTTGCCAAAACAATTTAATTACGCAAAAATCTAATTAGTATAATATGAATAATGCATAAATTGTAAATTTTTATTCTTGTTGATTTTCTCATATTTTAAGCGCGTGTTGATAATGTATACGAGTATGTTACATCAAAAGATAAAACACTAAAAATGATAATATATTTTTGTTGTTATTTTGATAAAAGCACATAATTAAAACAAAATAAAATACACAAAGTAAAATGTTGCAAACGATGATTTCTGAATTGCGAGGACACAAAACGATTCGCTGGCGCACGTGGCTGCTACGTTGTAGTTGCATTGCCGAGTTTTATCAAGTCGGCTAATAAGACGGTCCCCGGATCTCATAGCGTGCCAACGATAACGGTTTGTACAACAATGAAAATGTTCATGACAAACAAGTCCTTACGAAGGATTACTTAAAGCAAGACGGTTGCATATCATTACTACAGCTATCGGAACATGCATCACACATTTCATCCACTATTGTACCAAACGATGGTACGAACACGTTCCAACATTGGACGCTTGATGGTTGGTCGCATTGTGTGGTGGATGCTAGAACTAAGTGTGTTCAACGTTCACGTTAGAAGAAGTTCGTGGTGTTGTCAGTCTTTTAAGCCGCGTCAAAAGGGATTTTTCTACCCCTACCACACTTGATCCACATGTCATGCACTCGTCCACACAATCGTTCAATAAAGGAAGGTTTTATACTTGAAAGTTGTTGTTAAACAGTGTCAGTGTCCATAATATCAAGAAATTAAGGCAATAAATAAATCATTTGGATCAAACATTCGTTCCTCCGTGTTTTAGGAAACCATGTCAATCTTTTACTCACACGTTGGAGGCATTTGAATCAAACGTTCACCGCATTGTTTGGTACCGGTTTTAAGTTTATAACGAATAGAACATAATTTTTGACAAATTTTCAATAAATGAAATGGAATCATTAAGAAATGTATACGAGAGCTAGAATGGAACTGGACACATACAAATTACACGACTTTTTACTTTAAATAGATACTGGATTTAACTGACAAGAAGTAACATTGTTACTGTATGTAAATGACTTGGAGAGTACATTAATAAACTATTACAATTTCTACAAGACATTACATTAAATTATCAAGACGTATCAAGACGTACATTACATAAAATTGACTTTACGCGACTTGTCCTATAGTATGTAATTATTAGACTGCTAACTACGTATTTAGCAAAAATTAAAAATAATAAAGATAAAAAATTAATTGTATGAAAAACAAGGAAAGGTCAAATGAAATGCAATACATTTTATGACTAGTAATTTTGAGACTTTACCTCACAAGGATTGATTCTTAGAAAAGAACAAGTTTAACCAAAAATCATAAACCAAAAATTTCTCCAACAATTATTATCAACATAAAATAATTTCGTAAGTATGTAATAGAATCGTAAACAATTAAACTAAATTTGAAATTGTCTCTATCATAATTTTACTTGACTGGTAATAAAAAAGATCAATCATCTAAGAATACAAAAAAAATAAAAATAATTTCACCAGGCAAAAACTTGTATAACTGATCCTATCTCATGGTGTTGTATTCCCTTAATATAAATTTAGAAATATAATTTTGTCAATAAACAATGTTCACAGTACATGTTTAGAGGCATTGCTGACTTTCCAAATGACCTTGCGACCTTGGCCTAGTCGAGATAAGGCGACGCATTTCATTTGTTTCGTTATATAAATTACTATCATGTTTTGATTATCCATGGATTTTACATAATAGTGATTATTAGTTTTTGTTATTTTATTTTTTATTTATCTTTTTGTTATTTTATTATCAATGGTTAGAAAATTTATTTTATTTATTGGATATATTTATTTCTTAGAAACTGTACAAATATATTTTTAAAAAAACGATAAGAAATTATTCATTCTTGTTAGTAACAATACTTTTAAAATATATAATACTAAAGAGAGGGAGAGGTGGTTAGTGAAGCTGCTTGTACTCCGCGTACGTTGAAATTATTCAAAAATATTGCAAGTTACTTTAGTTCATGAAATGGAAAAGATGTTATGGGATACGAAATGCATTTGCCATAAAATACAAGTAATCATTATTTCTTGAAGAAGATTAAGCATCACTGATCTAAGATATCGGCAAATAATAATTTAAAAAATAACCTTCATATTTTCCTGTTATATATAACTTTAATGCCGGGTTCACACCAGCGAGACAATTTTGAAAACAGATTTGTTGTCAAAAAACAAAACAATAACATGTGTTGGTTTATTTTTAAACAGTTCTTTTTTCGAAAACAGACTGTTCACACTGAACAGTCTGGTTATGTTTTTAGAGTTTTTCTGTGTGTTCCATAAAAATTATAAACATGATAAACAACAACTGACAAGCGTAAATGTTCACAAAAATCAAAACTACGTATTCAAATCAAGCAGACTAGAAAACAACAACAAACGTGTTTTCCTTTGATCTTATCGACTCCAGATGGGAATGTGTTTTGTTTAGAAAAACAAGTTTTTAAAGACAAAAATGTTTTAAGAACTGTCTGTTTGGTGTAAACATTCGTGTTTTCGTTCGTGTTTTATAGAACAGTCTCTCTGGTGTGAAACTAGCATAACATCACATAATATAATAAATACATAAAAAGACTTACGAGGCCAGTGGAGGAGTAGGCGCTTGTGGCCGGCGCCTGTCACCCAGCGAGCTCCCCCTCATCTTAGATGTGAGTTTCCTAAGGACATCGTCCATTGTGCGTTTTCCAGGTGGCACCCCTGCTCCACTCTGTGGAGGGCTGCTGTTGTGATTTGGTAGTGTGGCAATATTGTTATTTAATGGTGTCATTTTGGTTTCGGCTGGCGGACTTGAACATTCACTTGATGCTCTTCGTGTGGGTACAGGTATACCACTATATAAATATTGAGGAGGCAACTGTAAAAAAGAAAAAAATTGTTGTAGAAGCTTCTTCGAGAGACTTTAAAAATTTGACTACGGATTATAGATTAATTGATCATAATGCAATTCATTGAGAACCCAGTAAACATTATAGTGAAGAAAGAGTTCATTTACAGATTAGTGTCTCACAGTCGTTCATATGGAATGTTTATCTAATTGGCTACAAATGGCGAAACTACTCCACCTGTCTGAACTATAATTGAAGTGCAATAGTGATAGAAACGTCACTAGGACACTTCACCCAATGGTTTACTGGGAAGGCGCTAAAGGAAGAGTACAAAACAAGGAAAGACGTCAAAGAATGCGATGCAAGGCTCCTTTTCTGCGATGAACTGCATTGCGACATACTAATCTCGTATAACTTTATTTTAACAATTAAGCTAATAATTGCGCTAATAATTAAGCTAATAATAGTAAGCTAAGAATTAAGAATATAAAGCCTCATTCCCACTCACTGTTTTGATATTGAATTTACTGTTTTTATCTAATATTTTAATCTAGATTTCAGGTTTTCAGAATAGGCATTCCTAGTCACATTCGTATTTTAATTTGAGTTTTGTTAATTTAGTTGGTGCGCATGCGTCTTTAGTAATATAAATTTTGACAGTTCGACAGTTGGACAATAATGAAACGTAGACAGGGCTATTAAACTCGTATGATAAGTAAACTGAAAACGAAATGCCAATTTTCATAGACTAACATAGATGGACAGCAAATGCAAATAACTACTGTCTAGTACTTACTGCTTGTCTAAGGAGTGCTGATTGGTCGGCTAGTGTGTCATGGAGTCGTTGTTTTTTACAAGGTCCTTCTGAATCGGAGTCCCCGTGACCCCCCGTGTCTTCACTTGGAGAACTAGGACAACTATCAAGACCTAAATCGGAAGCCCCGTCACTCGGACCATGACCAAGAGGAGACGTTGGTGCAGGTGGTGACAGAGAAGGGCAAGGGTCACAAGAAACTCCGGTAGGTCCCCCTTCTAATTTCGTTGGAGGTGACTTGCGCTTTGAGGACATTGCTCTGTAATTAAAAACAAAGATTTTATTAGTTAAACAACATCATCTTAAGCTCTCGTTAGTAATGTTCGTTATTAACCCTCTCTAATCTACTAAGAAGCACGAATTGATGCATAAACTACTTCTTCATTAAGAAACAATGTATTTATTATGAAAGTGTTTATTACTGCAAATAACAAAAAAATAACCCAATCACAGGAAGACGGTAAATGTTTGGCTCCAGTGTTGTTCAATTGTGAACCGTAATCAAACAAGTCATATCGTAGCAGTGTTAGCATCAAAGTCATTATAGTATTTACTTTACTGTTAGTAGATGTTAAAGTTCTAAAAAGTAGAATGTAGCCCAAAAATGCTGCGGTAACAATAAAAGAAAGTTAAGATATATGTAGTCCCCAGTCCACAAAATGATTATAATTAGATATCTTCAGGTTTTTTACAGTAAATTTTTAAGTTATGGTAATGTAATGGCTCTGCTTTAGAATCAAGAATCAAAGAACCCGTTTCAAAGACACAATATGTACATTAACGAAAAACTCAGGAATAAATCGGTCGGATCTCGAAATCTTACAGTCACACTGCTGCGTACCGGCAAACACAAGCGTAGAAACACAAGCAGTGTCGTTAAACGACGGACAATTTATTACAAAAGTTTAATTTTAAATTACGAGTATAATTAGTATATTAAATAAATAACTAACATCTTATTAATTGATTCATTTAAAAAAAAATTGATAATAATGTAAATATATTATGTTATGTTTCTTTTATAATATTTAAAGATGATCCGAGATAGTTAAGTCAGCAATGTAGATTCTCATATATCCCATTATCAGTGCAATAAATTAAGAAGAAATATGAGATTGAAGCAACCTAAATTTATGCAGCATTAAATATGCACGCTAGTGTTTTAAAATACGGGTCCACAATCTACAAGTATTTCCACGAAATCCTCATAACAGATTTCTATGCCAACTGTCACATTTTCTAATACACCCCTTAGTGTTAGAAACCCTTATTTTAGCAATTAAATCTCTTAGTTTTAAACAAACTAACCCATAAATCAATTATCAATATTTTGTTAAGCAAAAAAAAAACTTCCAAAAAGGTCCCCATGGTTCCCATTCAAAAAAGAATAAAACCGACAAATGTACGAGGAGAAGCATAACAAAACGATGCTCCAATAAAGAACACAAAGTGTCGTATTACAGTGTTGCTGGAGCGGAGCTGGAGTTACTGGAGAAGGAGCGAGGAGAAGAAGCATCGCATTAGACTGAACTGAGCTATGCCAGTGTCAGTCTGCCTCCGTCTCTGCCCCTGATAAATTATAAAGGAGGCCATTATAAAAATACAAAATACAACAAATGCTATTGTTAGCACAATGCCCCAAGAATTCAGATTAGCGCCTGGTTTGCTTTGCTTCGCTGTGTTGGATGAGTTTGTTGTTGAGTTGAATGAGATGTGGGCCAGTGGTGAGCAACCCTTTCAACAATAAAACAATTTCAAAATGATTACAAGATTATTCATCTTCCTTTATCCAGAAAAATGAACCCAATCCAGAAGGGCTACCTCGTACGATGCGAGCGTTTTGCAGGAACCGCTCTGTTTTTTTGTAACTTGGTCAACCAATGCCTCTCTGAAGTCTCACACCATTCGTAGACAATATGTCTCGGATATTTTAATCCGGCACTGCTCATATTAAATGATTTAACTCAGTGGCGTAGCGTGCCTTAGACGGGCCCTGTTTCAAAATTTGTTGGGGGGCCCAAATGATGGGTAAAGTTTTTCACAAGAGGAACAGAAACGCTCGCATTGAATCAAAATATTTGTATATTGATTATACGTTATTACTTACAATTAATACTCTTAAGAACTAATCTAGCCAAATAATTCAAATATACACTTTTATTGCCTTTTGTTCGGCGAACTTATTTATTAAATCATTCATAGCGGAAGACGATTTCACTTTCTCTAAATTTTCTGCCTATATAGAAAATATTGACAACTCTGATAGCGTTTCCTGTCCCATAGAGGCACTTAGAATTTCTTTTATCAGTTTTAATTTAGAAAAACTTCTTTCAGTTCTTGCAGTTGTAACCGGAAGGGTCAACAATAAAAAGCATGTTGTTATTACCTCCGGAAAACTGGATGCAATGCTATTGAATTTTATCAGCAATAATTCCATAAGTTCCTTCATGGAATGAATTTTCTGAATTTCATGTTTTCAAAGCAATTCATTGTTCATAAAGATCAACTGAAATATCTTTACTGTATTTAGCAGACAATTTTCCGGCATACTTTTCTATTTCGTTTGAAAATAAAAGGTTTTTCGGTTGTAATACTTCGAACATATTACTTAGGTCACAGAGGCTCTGAAATCTTTAGCAATAGTACACATTGACTCCGAATCTGAAATTCTCTCAATTTCTAATAGCTTTCTGCAAGTCATTAATTTCATGCTGTAGAGCTTTAGAAGTAGGATTAATAATTTCAAATAGTGAAGAAAGAATTTTTGCATACACACGTTTGTGGCCCCTGTAGTCCAGGGGCCCCGTATCATTGATACGGCAGATACGGCGGTAGCTACGCCACTGATTTAACTGCAATTGATGTCAAAATAAAAAACGTTGCGTTTAATTACAAAAAAACACTCACTCATCAAGACGATTCCGTTGCCCAAATCATTAAAGTATCGTAATCGTAATTAATAGACAATGGCTATAATTTAACGCTATGTAAATTTAATTAATACAGTATTTTATGTACAAAAAATGAGGTTAGATATTTGAAGCTCCTATTTTAACAAGACTCACTAATTATGTCTAGCATTTTTTAATTTGAATTTGGAACATTAAAGATTCATCAAAACAGTTACGAAACAGTCAAATATTTGTATACATATAAAAAACTGCATACATAAGTACACACACATATATATATACACTCGTATAAATAAATTTTTATTACTACTATTTGATAGCAATCGAAAATTAGAAAGTTATAACGTATAATAGGGCAATAATATAAAACAATAATTTATGATAATAATTGACAATACACCTGTTCTAGTATGACAACTTTTTAAATTATACTTAATATATAAAGTTGATTTATTTATATATTTATTTATAATTTGTAAACATATAAACATTTTAGATATACTCTTAGAAGTATTAACATCAACAATGCTCGAAGAATAAGCGTACAAGTACCAAACAGGTTTCAAATTACATCCAAATAATATATTTTATACATTTCTTGAATTATACTTTTGTATTTGTATCTGATTATAAATTATGTGTGTATACTCGTATATGTATATAGTATCAGGTCCAATGCTATAAAATTAGAAAAGGATGATGGAAGAGGTCAAGCGGAACAGAAATAGTACAAGCTATTTTGCAAAGTGTTTTACATGTTACTAATTACTCCCACATACTAGTGGCACAGTAGTCGGGAGCGTTGACGCTAGTCTACTCTGTGTTCGGATTCGATTCACACACCAGTGCTCCATTTTCTGAGTTTGGTTGCTTTGTGGATTAATTGTTTATGGCCTATATAAGATCAACGAATTATTAATCAGCGAAACATGTTAAAACACGTCGCGTTCAACGGTACAAAGTGCTGATAAAAAAAAGTGTTTATAAAATAGACAAACACACCTGTATTGTATAATTATAATATTTATCCATTTGCCCATTTATCACTAATTTGCAACAATTATTCGTTTGATAAGTCAGCATTCCATAATTTTATGACGTCATCGTAATATTTCTCAATCTCTATATTTAAATGCCGAAATGCGTTAGAAAACAAGCATATTATCGTAAATTACTTCTGTGGTTCTTTGGAGATTCTATATTTGTCGTCAAGATCTATTGATACACTTCCGGAGTTTATATTTAATCAAAAAAAATAAAAATATTTCTAAACGTTAACCTTGAACATACATTTTTAAACTCTACGTCACAGATCGGCCACGATTATTAAAATTGTTTCTTTAGAAATATCTTTTTATATAGGTGTATGTATAAGCGAATTTTAAGAGGTTGATGGCTAAGGCCCTCCGCACACGAGTCGAATGATTGCAAACCGAGCAACGAAAACGAAAAACGAGTCATGTCGAGCAGTGTTTTGTGACTCTATAGAATTTTTAACAATAGCATAATAGGGGATTTTGTTGTGTCGTATTATGAGTTATTTGTATGTATTTATGTATTTAACTACTTTTGAATAGTATTTGTGCACGTCTCTGCTCATGATGTCACCACCAAAAGCATGCAACGTAATTGCTCTGCGACCAAGAAACATAGTCGCTCAAAACGTGCTCAAACTCAGTTTTCTTTCATTCGGGTCGTGTGTTTTCTCTCACTTGTTTCGTCTCATTCGGTTCGGGCAGATTCGGGGCTAAGGTTTGCAATCAGTCGACCCGTTGGGGACGGCCTAAGAAAGTAGTTACGAGTATTTGCTGCATGCCAGCTCGATGCCAAGATCGTTAGGATGTAGTTTACTTCATCGTCGGATCGGGTCGACTTTTTTTCTACGACATAGACAAGGCCATGGAGCTACTGACAAGGATTCAGGAGGTCCATAAGTAGTAGGACGGATTAGTGCCAATATATATTTTGAAGTTGCTGGAGAACTCGAATAATAAGTTTGCTGTAGACGCCAAATCAGACATGATGCGATTTTTACAGCGGTGAGGGAGGATAGTAAAAATAAATTTTATCTCACGGATACGGAAACACATGACTGGATAAATTTTTAATTCACGATTTGACAACAATCAATAAATTAGCGACTGTGACCTTCAAATAACTCTTCTTCTTTTATCAAATTGAAATTTGATTATAAATCTTCCGCACACTATCGTGTGACGCTTAAACAACACCGTGAGAGATGAGGAGCATTATCTAATTCTTTCACCATTATAATTTCCTCTTGTTTTGATCACCCATAATGCACATAATGCTGACAACTTTTAACTCAACACTTTTTTTGATCCGAAAAATCTTTTGAATATTGTTTAGAATTATATTTTTTATTCGATTCTTTAACATCTTTAAAGATAAATGGATCCGCATTATTATAAATTCAAGATCCAAGGTGGAAGGAGTGCGGGTACGGGTGCGGGTGGGGGTGCGGACGGCTGACATAGTCGGAGACACAGCTGAAGTTACATATTTCATAGCTTTTGCGGAGTGTACAAATGACGACTTCCAGGGACGAATCAGGCGGAGATTCTCTCTAATTAACGAAAGCAAACAGTTTATAAAAATACCGCAAAGAAAAAACCTATAGGATGAGTTACAAAATTTTCGTGAACATTAGGGGAGCGCGAAATATTTTAACAGTAAAAAAAGTGTTTTGGCATGCATGGCAGAAAATAATGCGCCACTGTCCAAGAATGCGTGAATCTACATTGTGGTTACATTGTTATAATTCAATGTTTCAGCTTCTTCAAATCGTCTGTGAACTGTACAGCCCTATTTTATACAATATTTCATCTATACAAAATGCATTGAATCCGAGACTTAAGAGTACTATTCTTCTCATTCATTGCTGACACAATAGATGACCATTGTCTGCCACACACACACACACAAACACACACATGTTCATCTCTCTCTCACACACACACTCACATATTATTCTAATATGTTACATGTATGCTTAAAATATCCATATATAAAATTAAAAAAAGGACGAAGAAGATATATACGTATACATATGTAATATATTATATGGTAAAGATTTGTTTTTTTAATTACTGACCCACTGGAATAAGTATTTGTTAGTTTATAAAAACAGAGGGCACCGACCTATCGGAATTTTAATACAGCAGTATAAGTGTTATAAAATACACAATAAACTTAAGAACATGAGGAACATTATTTGGATGTACACTGTCACTTTCTGTATTTATTTAATATAAAAAATATACGAGTATATACATTGTATAAATTTAATAAAAAGAAAAAAATATGTTTATATGTAATAATTTTTAATATGAATAACATCGCGAAGGTTTTAAAGACTGTCGGTTTCTGTATTCCAAAGTTCTGTCTTAAAATAATCGCGAATAAATTTCAAATAAATTGTCCTTACATATCGAACTTGTATAACACGTTGTTAAAACAGCATTTAAGCGCATGAGTATATAACTGCCGTGGACACTGGCTCTGGGAACATATGGGGGTTATAGACCTGCATAGCGCAGGCGAAAACGATACATTTTTTTACATAAATAGACGTAAAATATTTGTAAGTATTATTTAGATTTAGCGGATAGCAGTGATATATCTAACATGACCGCCTATTTGTCAATTTAGAAAATTTCTTCGTTCTTATACATTTTGTAAAATAAATAAACTTTACATCTTACTAATTAATAGATTTTCATCTCACGGAAGTAAATTTCAAAAAAAAGTTTATCATATTTTAATTAATTATTAAGTGTCAGAATATTTAAGTAAAACTAAATGATTTAATTGGTCATTAATAGAATCTAAAGATCATTAATAATAAATGAAATCAATATCGTAATCATCAATCGTTGAAGAAAGCTATTAGTTTCATTATCATTTATTTAGAAAATACAAACAAGTATTATTTATAGTACATATGACTAAGGAATGCAAATCGGTAAATAAGATGTTCAGTTTTAAAGTGAAAATTAGTTTTAGTAATGAAAAAATTAGGTAAACGATCACAAACGGCGTACTTTGATAATTTTTAAAGGGATTTTTGTGGAAAATATTCGTTATTTTTTCTAGTCAGAATTCTGTAGTTCTATTTGCGTTCTTATAGTAAATGTCAAATTAAAAATGGGTCACTTGAGAGTTTCGTTGAATGCTGGACAACCTCTCTTAAATGCAATTCTGTATGAAAGTTATTACTTTCAGACTGTTGTGTTTTTGGGTGTAACCATTACTATCGTTTCTGAACTTGGTTGTTATCCAGTCTTCTTAATTGTGTCCTTATCTTATCTATGTATTTAATCTTTTTAGGCAATGGTGTTGTAAACAACCGCAAAAGCTGCCAACATAGTTGGAGATCGTCGGTGCCAAAACTTAGCATAGGAAATAGTGTGGCACTTAATAAATTAGGTAAATATCATACATTATACCTTATACCTTCTTATTTCATTCGTAAAATTTCGTTATTTAAAAATCGGAACAGTTGGTGTAATAGCATATACTACTTTTTTTGAATAAATTTGACATATTGATAATTAGAACTTATCTGATACATACAAAATTAGACAATTCACCGACAAGAAAGATTATTATATATTTGTATAAAACGTTGTGCAAGTGAAATAGATAGGGTTAGAGAGTGAGAGAGAGAGAGTAAAAACGGATGAGGTTACTTGGTTAGTAGAAATGAAAAGCGTTAATTGACTGTTTTAATCATTTTTTTGTAATTATAAATAGATTTATAACACTAACTAAAAAATATGGTTTCAATTTAAAAATAGATTAATAGTGTGTACTTGTTATGAGTTAATGTGTGTGTGTGTGTGATTCACATTGTGGTTACTGGTTACGAATTCCATAAACTTAAAGATGAGTCTCATCCTCAACGTCCTCAGCGTCCTTATGAATGAAATCGTAACAGATTTTGTCAAAGCAGTCATGTACGAGTAACATGACTGAAACAGAAGCACAAGATTAGCCTAATTATAAAATGAATGGATGCGATGCGACGCGATGCGACGCGATGCGTTCCACGGCATTTAAAAAATGTGTATTTTTAAATTCATTCACAAAAATCTAAAATTCATTTAAAAAAAAATTGTTGTTAAATGTCTTTTATTAGCTTAACAAATGCACGTCACTGTTCAAATAAAAACTTTTTTTACAGTGTTTTATACCAGTTAAGCCTATAATAGTTCTTGAGGCTTTAAAGATACTTTGTATTATCAAACATGTATGATAATATATGTATATATAAATATATACATTGATAAAATATATTTTTATTGTTCTCCGAACCATTTTATTCAATATACTGTGTATGAAAGAACATAAAGAACAATCTCATTATTATACTTCTATTTAATTAATTTAATTTATAAGAATAAACTGAAATCACTAAAATTGTTCGATAAGAAAGTATAAATCTTGCACATATTTTTGTTAAGAAATTAATTTATACTAATAAATAAAACGCAATTTTTATAAAAGTAATAATTTGTCGCAAAAAAAAAAGAACAATTTATCAGTTTAAAAACAATAATCTACTACTATTGAGGTCAGCTTAAAAAGACTCAAATGTTTCAGCCAAAAATGATTTAACGACCGACCTAATTTAGAAAATGATATCTGTTATTTGAATTTGAACCATAACACCCAATGAACATCTAAAGACAATTAGAACACTGATTGTGTTTCTTACAAATATACGAGTATTTCAGTCATTTCATTGCAAATGATTACAGACTAAAACTATTATAATATATATGTATGTATGTATTGAACATTGTGTTCTGCATTCGAACTGTCAACTTTATCTACGAGTACTATACCTGTCTCTTTCTATCGATTCAATTGCATCAAGGTTGGTCTTTGGCTATTGCAAACACAATGTATCCCTAAATTTTAACAAGATTAAAAATTACTTAAATTATTATCTCTTTGTTTAAAATACGTTCGTTCAGAAATGGATCATAGTGGTCCAGTAGACATTGCCACTAGGCCACCAGAACAGTATCAGTACAAATTTGTCGTTGATTCTATTTTGTCTATTGTACTATTTGATTTTCAGAGAGACAAGGCGTGATGTATATTTTACATATTGTTTACATAGTAGTAAATGTGTAAAATATACGTAAATAACATAATGTAGCATAGACGAAAAGGTGTTACAGAAATAAAACACAAAATAATAGTACATTTAACGACATAGTTGGGCGAGAGCATTGTTGCTTGACTCTGACTACTGTCCCGCCCCGGATTCGATCGCCGGGCCAGAGATGTATTTTCTGGGTTTGGTAAAATCAGGTTGTGTGCAACCATAGAAATGAATATTGAAAAAAATGATATTGTGAAAAATTCGACAAGGAAAAAAAGGAGAAAATAACAGCTTTAGAAGAGATTGGTTAGAATTGGGAACATCATAGTTGAAGCGATTCCTGTGTCATATCAAATAAAAAAATGATGCGAATGTTGAACGTTGAATGAAGAGGTGATTGGAGAAGCATCGATGGAGGCATTTGGAATGTAATAATGAAAGAAGCTGATATATGGAAAAAAAAGAATTTGTATATTGTATAAGTTATGTGTTATATATAAGAAAATGTTTAAAAAATGCAATATTGATTTAAAAGTGGTAATAGTTGATGCACTCAAAAAATAAAAATTAAAAAAAAATAGTACGAGTATTAATGATATAAGATCACAAATGAAAGTGTTTAGCGGGAAGCATATAAACTCACGCTCACATATAATTTAAATAATTTAATTTAACGATGTACCAAGAGCGAACGCAAAAAACAGTAACTGCAAGTGTGTGAGAGTGAAATGATAAATGAAAAAATAATAATAATAAACCTAAGGGCATAGTAAGATTCAAGTTTTATTTTAAAATTTTATTTGGTAATACATTTCAGAATATTGAATTTAACAAAAGTAAAAAAAGTATATTAAAAAATCAGTTCAAGTGGACCAACAGCTTCTACAGGCAAAGAAAACGTGTTCTTAACATTATAATTTGATGATTTAAAGATGAAATAATCAGAAAATAAAACAAATCGTTATTAAATATAATAAAATATATATGAGTATTGAATATTTATAAAAATAAATATTAACGATTCAGTGATCCCAAGCAAAAAAATACAATCACATTGTAAAAAACTAATAAAAAATGAAAAGAACGATATTCGTCCAGAGTGATTCTACGATTCACCAGCAATGTCGTTATGTTTTATGCAGGTACCTGGAGATATTGGAGTTGGAAGATGCTGCATAAACAAGATTCCCAATCACTACTGGCAACAGGCAGGTAAACCCGGAGAAAACATCAGTGATGGACTCCGGGATATGCAGTAACACAGAGATACTTTAGTTTTAACTTTTTAATTTATAATAAATAATTTTATCTTTTAATAAAGTTAACCATCAGTATCTCAGATGTCCGATTATGTTTAAATTAGTCTCAGTAATATAAAAAATTAAGATTTATATATCGGTCACGATTGACCGATTGACAATATCTCTTATGCCGGTTTCACACCAGAGAGACAGTTTTAAAAACAGTTTTGTTGTCAAAAAAACAAAACAAAATCATGTTTTGGTTAATCTTAAAACAGTTCTGTTTTCCGAAAACAGACTGTTCACACTGAGTAGACTGGTTTTGTTTTTAGTGTTTTTTTGAGTGTCCTATAAAAATTATAAACATGATAAACAACAACTGACAAGCGCAAATGTTCACAAAAAACAAAACTGCGTGTTCCAACCAGGCAGACTAAAAAACAGCAACAAACGTGTTTTCCTTTGATCTTACCGACTCCAGGTGGGAATGTGTTTTGTTTACTAAACCAGCAACAAAAGACAAAAATGTTTTAAGAACTGTCTCTTTGGTTCCCCCTGTTGTAACATCATACATTTGAAAATACGTTTTCTTTTGCTTTTTGGTCTTAATATTATTTTCTTTAAAGCCTAATTTTAGATTTGACATCACAAATCCAATGACTCCTCCTCCCCCCATGTCACATCTTGTCACACTTGGAGGAGATGAATGGGTTCCAATGCTATTTTATTACACGGTCTAAGAAGATGATACAGTTCATATTATTCATTTTTCAGAAAATATATTTTTGTCGTATTCCACAAATAAAATGTTTTGTGTGTGAAGTTGACGGTCATTTCATAATTGAATTTGACACACGGATGTTGTTCATCAAGCAACGCGCGTGGTTTGCGTAAGAATCGTTTAAATATTTTTAAGCAGATTGCATAAGTCAGCTATACTAATCTTTGCATCTAAAAATCTTAATCACAACAACAACAAAAATACGATGAAAATGACAACAGTGAATGTAATCTATCTTTAGCTCTAGTCTCTAGTTCACCACCTAATGGTTTTATTTTTCTACAAAAATATTATATCTTTAGAAAAAAAAAGAATCTTGTAAAACAATATATCAATTGATTTAAAAAATACAACTTCGTATTTCTTAAATCAATTAATACATTGTCTTGTCATTTACTACAGTGTAAAAGAAAATTGGTCGAATAAATGCCTCTTTCTTAGGACAATGGAATTTTTCAGTAGAAATTTTATTTTATGTCTCCGCGGAAATTTTAAATCACCAGAGTGCGTGTATGATGTAATGTATTACAGAATTGCAGATTCATTTCCGCGCTATTTTTTCGCCTTTCGATTGTAACGTTGTAGCGACGTCCTTTAAGATTAGACGATTTTTCAAATTACAATATTTAACATTATTGTTAATTAGACTTAACGTCAGCCGAGCTTAAGTAGTTCAATTTTGTCAAATATACGCCTTTGAAAATAGCCTTCGACAAATGTTAAAGGACACCCTTAAAAAAATTACAAAATAGAGAACCGTTATTTTGAATTTTATTTAAGATTAAGTTCAATTTATAATTTATACAATGTTAAATATGTTCTTAATTTAAATACAAATTTAATACAGAAATGCGTATTAAAATTAAGAACTGGTTATTAGTATTTTTTAAGATAAATTTTTGTCTGAATTTGTTAAACAATTCTATGAAAATGCACTGTCTGTATATGTTATGAAAATGAATATACCTGGATCTAGTTTTTCTTAATCCCTTGTTTTAAAATATGCTTTAGAACTGTTCTAACATTTATAAAGTTTTCTTTTATGTAATTACATTATAAATATAAACAAAATTGGAGCATAACACGCAAATTCAGAAAATGTCACGGGAGTCAAACCCAAACACTGCTAAAAGTTATCCTCATATATTTATAGGTATTGTTAGTATGAGTATAAATAAATATTTTTTAATTAATTATTTTAAATACGTCACAATTACTTTTGAAGAACCTAAATTAGAATTTAAGAGTGTATATGTTTACGTCAAGCTTAGGCTTCAATCTGACCTACGTTTTGACCCGTAAAAATACATTATACGAGAATATACAAATACTTAATACCTATTATGAAACTTACATTATGCTTAGTATGAGTACTGTAATAAATTGACCAGGCTTTGAGTAACTGTTCATATAGTAAAGTATGTGTATATTCTAAATATATACATGACTATGGACGTGGACGTGGACGTGGATAAAGTCATGGGTTTACTGCACTATGATCCACTAGGGTCCACTCTCTTTGATTTGAAGACTGAGATGATTGACCTGCATTAAATTGTCTAAAAAAAAAATTAACGGCTAGTACTTTTGCTGCATCGCTAGAAAATGGTAATTTGGTAAATACTTTATGTTTACCAAAAGTTACAAAGCAAGAAATTTCAGATTTAGATGAGCCCCGTGTCTATTTTCCCAACCAGTACACTTTGCATATCATCATAATTCTGCCACTACAACAACTATAATAATAGTCAAATATAAATGACATATTTTTTAAAATTTATTATCTACTATATAAATAATTTGATTTAACGGAATTTTTGTTTATATGTCAATTTAATAATATATTTATAGTATATTTAAATAAAATCAACAAAAAACACATTCTTGAAACAACAAGAAAAAAACAAAATCTTGTTCACGGCTGTTAGCGAATGCATCTCAAAATTTAACACGTTTTAAATCAAATTTGAAACATCTGATTTGTAGACGGCACCAATACAGGGGTGGACTTTCTAAGCTCTTTATTGTGTAATCCATATAGCGTGCTAACAAGCTTTAATGGATTAAGAATTCAGAGAAGGCTAATAGGCGAAGGTCTCCTAGCAGAATAGGCTGAATCAAGAAACCCCGGTCCCCTTCTAGTGAATAATTGTGACTACATAAATGCTATTCAAAAGAAATGGAAATTAGGATAAGGCCAAGAATTAGAGCCCTAGAAAAGAAATATCTAATAAGACCTCTCAAATATAAATGTAGCACAGGCGCTTCAAGTATGTTATTATTTTTTCAGCAAATGTATTATTAATTTGAATTCTTGTATTTGATTTCAATCCATTATATAAATAGGCTCATTCGTTTTAATATTCATTTATTTTTTACATCTATTAACGTTCACGCCTAAATGCACCACTGCAATACGAATAGCTTAGTAACATATATAAATCATAAGAATGATTTTTCTGATTTATGTCATAATTTTAAAAACACATTAGCGATGGAAAATCCTCATAAATTAATAATAAATTAAATAAAATATAAATTTTGAAATATGTTTGGAGTTCCATTTATTATTTAAAGAGGGCTTCCATGTTACACACTATACTAATAATATGTGGTTCCGAGGCATCCCAGCATCCCGGCATCTCATCTCGATATCGCGACATCACGATATCCGTATACTCGGACGTAGAGATATAAATACATACGTCTCTCTATTAGTTTTATATTTTTTCGCACCAGTAGATTTCTTTTAATTCATGTCATTATGATGCAGTTTCCGGTGTTAATCATTTTAGTATACGTGAAGAAATGGAGAATGAAGTAACATGGGCTGCCACTGTTCGACGCACACTCGACGCACGCCCGACGCCCAAACCAAACATAATTCGAGATATCATAATATGTAAAGCAGAGTACCCACTTGAGAAATATTTAACGATTCATTGCAACATTGATATAATACTCATATCATATTAATCAGTCAGTGAAAATTTGGGCAAAGCAGTAAAATGTTTAACAGAGAATTCTAAAGGAAATTATTAAGTATCATAAGATGACGCTTTTTGCAATCAGTGTGCAAGTGCTTGGAGTATTGAATAAACAAAAGTAAAACAATGACTGATTGGGGATTAGAAGAGATATAAAGATTTTCAGCAATTTTGGTCATATGCAACTACGTCCTGCGATCTCAGAATAGAATGTGAGTTCTTCAGAATATGAATTCTTTTGGCTAACGGAAATTAATGGTCTGACATTTTTGCGCTTGTGACATTGTTTAAATTCATTAATTGTTAAAAGGTAATTAATAAGTGTTCTAATTGATGGGAAATGAAATGTAATAATATGTTACTCAGCAATTAATCGTACAGTTAAATTTGTGTAATATAAATTTTTATATAGGATATAATAACAAATATCTGGAAATAAAACACAGAAAGTGACGATGCGAGAGATTGAATTCCATTTATGTAACCCATAATTGAATAAAATGAAGTGTTAGAACTATTAATTAGCCATAAATGATTATAAAACAAACACAGAACCTCATTTCAAAACTAAATTCAACACAAAAATGGAATTTCATAATCAAACCAGAATTTTTTTTATATCATTTTTGTTTATAGCTTTTTTTTTATTCGAACCTGATTTTACAAGCAATAAAACAAATAGCTGAGAATCAATCGGACTTTTAGTTCGAGTTGTTAGTTCGAATCCGAATTAATATGTAGATTGTAGAGAATGCAGACACAGTGTGCAGAGTGTGGAAGCATCCAGTAAATTGTTTAGTAATTTATGACAAATTTGAAAACTTGTTACATTCTGTATTAGAGAATTATAATAAGAAATAATCTCACAAATTCAACAGGTTGTTGACCTACAGGTTGATGCTGGTTGTTGGATGTTGGTTGCTGTGAGTGTTGTACTAGTATTAATAGCTTAGGTATATACACTTTTAATGGGTTTTCTATAATAAATAACAAAAATACAGTTAAATTATTAATATGATAATATAATTATTATATATGGATATTTATTATAGTCGTACGTTCGTATCATACACATACGCATGCGTTATGCGGTATTAGGAGAACTTGACTAATCTTTGCACTGGAGACAGTGAAGGCAATCCAATTACGCTGTACGCATTTTCTAAATATTAACTACGTGATTCTTCACTCGGACGTTCAAATACTGGTTACTGGCTACGAGTACGTTAAGTCTTAACAATGATGAAACAATTAGGTATTGTTATTAGCAGATGAGTGAAGATATTTATCAGATGAGAAGAGGCGGCGGAAGGCGGGAGGAGAGCGTACCGCCACGGGAATGTTAAGCCAACATAAAATTATAAATTTATGTGAAAGACATTTATTTATCAATTGAAAAAACTTGCACAAAACACAATTACAGTTGATGAGCATTGAGCCTTAATAAAAGCTATGTTTGAGGATTTGTTTCCGTGCTATAAGTTGTTTTACTAAAGGACAGATAAAAAAATTAAGTACGTGTTAGGCCGTCCGCACATGGGTCAAATGATTGCAAACCTTATCCCCGAATCTGCCCGAAGCGAATAAGAATGCAACTATGTTGTTAGTGAGAGAACACAAACTAAACTGATTTCAAATTGGGTTTGACCACGTTTTGAGCGACTGTGTTTCTTAGTAGCAGGGCAATTACGTTGCATGCTAAATTGATGGTGGCATCATGAGCAGAGATGTGCACAAATACTATTCAAAAGTATTTAAATAGATACAAATACCTCATAATACGACATAAGAAAATCCCTTATTATGCTATTGTTAAAAATTCTATAGATTTATGAAACACGGCTCGTTTTTCATTTTTCGAAACTTCATTGCGCGACTAGTTTGCAATCGTTGACGGGTTTAGTGTAAATACATTATTTCGAAGATAATTAATTGATTGATTGAAAATGATTGTTATAAGTGTAATCATATGTTCTATGTAGTAGTACTACACCTCTATTGTATTACTTATAACAAACTAATATACATAAAATTAATATCTTACAGAAAGCTGGCAAATCCCGCATTTCCACCACTTACACTGTCGCGGCCGTAATGAATTAATACTAGTATACGAGTATTACAGGCCGCTCTGTAGCTGAATGCATTTAATGCTGGATGCATACCGTCAGTTTTCATTGCTGTGTGTTTTCTGGATCTCTATCTGTACTCGTTTTTTTGTGTTCAAAGCGAAATAAAGGTCGCATTATATGATACGCTGTGCCGCACGGCGCGCGACGGGCGCCCCGCAACCTCCTTTGACAGAGATCACCAACTTTAGTCTTTTTAGCATGTTGTTTTAATTAAAAGCTAATTGGTAAGGAGAAAAACTCACCTCATTGGCTTATACACTAGAATCGAATTCATCGTTTTTTATGTATTGACAGATGTGAATTATAAATGAGCTAATAAAGTAGCGTGAGAGGAATTTATTTCAGATATTTAATTATTACCTAAATAGTCAAAGTAGTAAGATATTATACGAACGAGCTAACTATGCTGACTGCAGGTTCGGTTTCGTAACATAATTACAGTTATTCATAATACAATTAGTTAGGGCTTCACAAGAACACAAGACTTTTCTCGAATGTTTTAAGGGAAAATAAATGTGAATATAAATTATTTACAATGCGATTGTTTGAAGACATTTTAGACATTAGTTGCCGCAAAAATGTCGTTGAGTGTAGGTCAACCTGACAAAACGGCCGGGATTAGATGAAAGTGATGATGCATCAAGTGAAATTAAACCAGTTGATCAACTGTGTATAAAAAAAATTCGAAGAAAAATTTAGAATAAAAATATAATTATCCGAAATAATATAATGAATTACTTTGTTTAGCACTATCTTAGGAGTAAGTTCTCACAACAACGAGATGTGACGAGACGAAACGGGAACGAGACTAAAATGATACCTTATTTTTTCTAAGCTAACGAGAACGAGGCGAGATTTTTGAAACTCTCACCTATCTCGTCTCGTGTGAAGCCCTACAATTAGTAAATATGTCGCCAATAATGAAAATCGCCGTGAAACGTTAATAAATAAAGTGTTGGTTCCCATCTGTTGATATAATTTTCATTGTTGGCTACCCCTGAACAGGGTCGTGTATTCGAACGCTGTATTTGTCCACCAGAGTTTGAAATAAAAACAGTATCAGCATACTCCCAGGGCTGAACGGATGGGACACGACACAAACACAAACCGAGAAAAAAAACCCTTTATTATAGTCCGTTTGGATAAAATTATAATGTTTAAATAAAATTACAAATATTTTAAATAATAATAACAATTGGGTTGGTTTTTACAATGTTGTGTAACCGTTATAAATTTCACAGGCTTGTAAAATATAGAAATCTACTAATTTTGTAATTCTGTCAAATTTTTTATTAATTAATTAATAATTTTTGTTTATTTGTTTGTATGGTATATGTAACACCTTATAGTATTGGGTCATTCTGCGGAGAAAGGCGGTGAGCCTACGGATACGAACCATCGGAGCAGGTGGATTTACCAGTTCTCCTGGTGTGTGACCAGAACTCAGTCTAATTAGCATCAACATACCATATTACATTTAATTTGTCAACATACGAGTAATGCGGAACATCTTACGATCCCATCTCATTTTAATTTAGTAAATACAGGGAAAATATTGTCTCTGGTGTACAACCACTAATCCAGATTAAAAGGTTATGTAAGAGCAGGAAATATACATAAAAATCCTAAATAAAATGAAAAAAGAGAAAAGAAAAACAACGAGATAAAGTTATCAATACATTTTCCCTATTTTATTAAGATAATTTTTTAACCAAAACCAATGTAAAAATATTTATTTTGCTATCTAAATACAACTACAATATATTTTCTTTTATGTATGTATTTTTCGAATCTTTTAAAATCTATTCATCTCCCAATTATAATCAAATGAATTAATAAAAACGTTTGCATATTTATAAATTGTAATACAACCCTGCGTATCATCTATAGAGTTAGAGTTCCATCTCCCTGTATTATTCAGCCAAATAAACGCTTCAAAGGGCCGTCGCTAGATGGGGTGGCGCAGAACATTCAGGGCACCTACCGCCCCCGCATTCAGTGGAAGGAGATTCATTTAGCTTTATGTATGGATATATATACATATATATATTATACCATAACTTTAGAATTACGAATACAGTGAAAAAACAGGAAAACAGAACACAGAGCACAGACAGATATATGGTATACAGAGAGACAGACAAAACTCGAAGTATTATTGGTGTGTGCAAAAATGTACTTTATAAATACGACTGTTATTTGTATATGGAAAGTAACAAAAAAAAATGGTATCGTCATATTCAAAAATACTTTATAGTCATTCGTGAGAGCTATAGTACGAGTACGCCAGTATTAAAAGAGATGAGGGTGGGGGAGGGTGCGCACGCCCCGCTTGCACTGGCTGGCCGACGACGACGCGGATGTGGACACATTATCATTGGTTAGCACTAAACAGTTTGTGATATTATTTAATTACTCATTCATGTATCATTACCCCTTACTAACGTCTTCATTGATGCAACATTTCACCCACCCTCGCCCACTTACACTCATTACAATTAAATGATCTATCCACATCTACGCCACAACTGCAGCTATTTTTTGTTTATTTTGTTTTCTAAAAATTAAAGGTCGATAATAAGAAAATAAATCGTCGTCCATAATCCTCCAATTGGATTCTAACCAAAAATTCGACAAGATTAATGTCCACACTTATTTTTAAAAAGAATAATATAAAAATTTGTAATATTTGAAATATTTTCTATTCTTCGAAAATATATTTAATTTGTTTGCCAATTCTTTTGAACGCAGTTAACCACCACTATACTTGGAAATGAAAATTAATCAAATATTTCGTTATAATGAAAATGAAAGGAAGACAATTTATATTGTTGATCGTAGATCGTCATTATCGTACTGTACAACAGTTCAGTTAGGCCGCCAAAAGAAAAAATAATTTGAAAACAAAGATCAAAAAGACTGGAATCATAAACGTATCAACAGTTAAATCTCGTGCCAATAGATGGCGGTCATGTGAATCACACCATGCACACAATTTGGTATCGGTTCTTATATGTAACGTAACGGGGTGTTCTGCATTGCCCTCACACTTTGAGAGATATTTCTAGGATTTCCAAAGTACAGATCGTGTTTGTTTTACGATTTCAAGAAACAAAATACAAGATAGCAACTCTCCCCTTTTCGCTGTTCGAATTTAAATAATAGGAACTGACTAAAGACACAACTGTCTTTCTTATAGAACACTCGAAAAGGATATAAAACAACGCTAACAATTTTGTTTCAAGACAGTTTTGTTTCCAGCGTGCGAACAACCTTACAAAAATAACTATTTTTGAAGTTTTAATGTATAAAAATGTAAAGTTCGTTACTGCGCCTGATATGAAAGAAATATTAACTAAAAAAGAACACGGCGAACTGAATCTCCGTACCATAGCTGAACTAATGCAAGGAAAAAAAAAAGAATACTCAGAGAGATTAAATGGAATTATAAGTTTAGAAATATGAAATAATGCACATAGTCGTAATGCAGTTGGCAATCTCTGGCTGGGATTAACTTAGCCTTACATTTACTATTTTCGTACCGGAAGATTTAATTCGCACTATTTCCAGCGGACCACCAGTAATTAGGAATATAGTTAAACCGTTTGTTTATTACTCGCATTCGTACAGCACTTGTTTCATGTAATTACGGTAATTGCAGGTCAAAATACGATGACGACTCCAATTTAAATAAGGCCGCCCCTAAAATTATTCTCATGGCTTAACAATATTGAATTCAAATATTGCGGTGGTTTGGTAAAGTTTCCAACAAAATAGGGCTCTAAGTAATACTCGTAATAAAGAATGTGTATAAAAATATGGTATTTCAAAACGTAAATGATGTATAATATTTTTGTTTTACATCTGTTCGAAACAATGTTGATGTAAATCTTCTTTATGGGAATTAGTGTTTGTAACAATTTGTTCAAAAACCTGTTGGAGCATTAAACATACTCATACAGCATAAAAAGAAAAGCGAGACACAGGTTTTAATGACTTCCCAAGCAATATGATTAATTGAAACATTTTCAAAGTTATTTAACCATTAAATTATCTCCACAAGAAAACAAGAAGACAGTATTAAGTTATAAGGAGACTATATAAGAGTGACTCTAAAAACAAACACAAATATTTCAAGAATAATAATTAATAAAGCAGTTAGCAAAGTAATATTGTGCAATAGCTAGGCAAGTGTAAATGTAATTAACTAAATAGATCGGTCATTTCCTTAGCCAGATGGACGGACTTCCTTTAGTGATTGCAAAGACGATTTCCTCCTATCCTACTCTCCTCTTCATGTTCCCTTGACCATTTACCCCATCCCATCCTTCCTCAGACCACTATTACTCCTTCAGAAGACCCTTATTTCATAAATGAATAACAACCCCTTCTGGAAACCTTTGCATCTCCATTTCCAGAACTCTGGATTTCTCCAACTCCAATTGAACTTATGTACTAAATATAAATAAGGAAGAACCTTTACGATATTACAGTTTATGTAATTATAGAAGATATGTATATTTAACTTCCGGTGAAGATCGTTTTGTTATGCTTAATCGAATATAGACCGTCTCTGTTTCTATCTCCACTAACGTAGCACCCGACTCCTTGTGGAGTCAATCTATTTACATATGGATATGGAAACAGACGCAACGGCAGTGGTAGTGTAACCCAATTACAATATATTTAGTTTGAATTTGCGCCCCGGTGTGATTAAAATAGGGGATGCAAAAACGATTTTGCTTCCAATTACAAACACAATACTTCGACAAAAATACAATTATGTCAGACTAATTCACGATTATTGATCTAGCATCCGGTAAATTGATGACTGATGGCTGGTGCGTCCTGTTAATCGCTACACTGATATTTCAAAGATCACAGTCAAGTAACTGGACCTATAAATAAAAAAAGGTACACCACATCGTACCGTACGTGTAAGATGTGTTCTAGTATGCATAAGAGATGAGGTAGGTAGAGGTAACCGAAGGACCGAGATCTCGAACCGTCGTCGTCGCTTAAATTAGCGTCGTGTCAAAGTGCGGGTCGGCCGTCGTAAAAAGTAAATCAAGGTAACACTGCATAGGCAAGGCAGACATATAGAACAACGGCGATGATTTAAGGAAAAGACTTGATTTATTTAACCTAGATTGTCCGATCAAATTCTACTCGATCTTCAACGTACAATCAGTGGAAAGTCAACGTCTAGTCAATGAAGTGAACGCTAACTTATTTTGATTTTCATTTGGATTAAACATAATTTTAGATGAAACGTATTATATATTGATAAACGCACACTGTTCGATCATTTGCAATAATGTTTTTTATCACACATTCATATGTTTCTCTCTCTCTCTCTCTTTCTAGCATTATTCTAATTACGAGTATATGGTTGTCTTAACTTAGTAAAAATGATTGTACATTTTAATGGATATATCAAACATTTTTAAAATGATGGCATTCCAGTAGTCAGTAGTCAGTAAAACTTTAAACAATAAATAATCATTTCTGTTATAATGGCTATTATTAATAACTGATATTAATCATCCGTTGTTCATATAAACAGTTATTGGACGTGGACCCATCTACGAGTATGATACGAGTACGAAGTAAGTACACAAAGCAACTAAAACAGGTATTTATAAGCCATAAAAATACCATGCCAAATGTGCCACCTAGGTTCAATTCTATTTAGACAATCAATAAGATTGCAAAACATTACTTAAAAATATAATGAGGTAAAGAAGTCCCACTTAAAAATGTAAATAAATTAAAAAGAAGAACCTCGACTTCAGCAGCTTCTGACGAAATGAATCAGCGACAAATGTGGAGGATGAGATTATCCATAGATTTTCTTTGCTTTTAAATACAATATTTGACGTTAAATTATTACAGTAAACTAACAGCTGCGTTTGCTTTCAAATAAAATTTTTAACACGCTTAAGAAAACGAATTACATATTTTTTGTTTTTAAAATAAAAAAAATATTATACGAATCCTCAAGCCCAATACAAGCAGAAGCGTATAATGACAGCTATTTTTTTGTCATTTCAACAACAGTATCTTATTATAGTTTTTAGTAAACAAAAAACTTATTATGTTTAATTTTACAAAACGCATCGTCGGCGGTAAAAATTCGCGACGCTTTCAAACGTCGCCATAGACAAAAGGACATACCTACAGCCAACAGAATAATATACTATTGTATTGTCTAATGTTAAAAACAATTATGAAAATAAATTACTCACATTATTAGGCAGGTACGTGGCTAAGATTTCAATTATATTCTATTACATTTGTAAAATATAAAATAGATCAGTCGAATCAATTTACATAATAATATTTTTACAAATAGAGGTAGAGAGTTTAGTCGAGATCGTTAAGTCGGCGTAACGCTCTCCTAAAGAAGTTGATTTTATTCGAAGCTATAAATAATGTCTATTTTTATTTGTGTTCAAATACACCTATCATAAGTTCATTAAGTTTTCATATAACTTGATGTTTCTTTTTTTTTTTTTTATATAATTTTAAATGTTTAATGTCCTGAAAGTGCTATAATTTTTGTTACATGACATATGAAACCGCACAAAAAATACAAAAGCAAAAATTTAAAGAAATATGTGAAACTGAAATTTGATATTTTAATTTTACATTGTCTCAACCTACGCCTGCAAACCTTGGAGAACCCTATACATAATTGTATTCTACAAACAGAAACTAAACTAATAAATTTTCAATATGTATTTGAAGTTATTTATATTCGGCACAGCAGAAGCAGCCTTCAAGCAACCCTTAAGAGTAAGAGATCGGGGATTGGGCTTCGAGGTTCGGGCCCCAGTCTTACACGAGTAATTTCCTGTTCGCTTAATAATTATAACCATATGTGAAACTTTACTTATGTTATTTCGTACGAGTATCTGAGTATCTGAATATCTCATGGTTTACAGCTTCTTGCTGCCCGGTGCCGATTGAGTTCTGTGTCTGTAGATTGCTTATTGCGTCCTCAAGAGTAGGGGTCGGGAATTGAGGGAGAGACGAGCCCCATGTTCTTTGCTATTAGGGGTGGGAGCAGAGGTTCAAATATTTCAAACTATGAGAAAATTAACCTAAGAATGAGTCTATTTTATTTTGTATAAATAAAACTAAAACAAACCTAATGTCAACCTAAAAACAAGGGGAGTTTTTACAATCAGAACCCCGAGGGTTAAATGAATTATTGTTAGATAACACACATCTTTGTTGAATTTTATGGTTGATTTTGCATTAGCTTTATGTCGGCACCAAACACCGAATAGAAATGTTGGTTGTGCTACAGCATTACAAAGATTCGTTTAGAGCTATAATGCGCGAAATATCTTAAATTTGTTAATACCATAACATAAAGAGAAAAAAAAACAGTTACTTGTACCATTTCAGAAATAATAACTGAAACTAGTCGTCATATTAATTTGTTATAATTCTGTTAATAAAGTATTATTTACAGTAATTCAAAACCCGTTTTAATTATTAGAAACAATATAGATTTCTGCATCATATACATAGTTTATATTTATTTATTTTTTAATTAAAAAATTATATGTTGAGTAAGATTCAAAATATCTAATTTATAAAACCAGAAACCATACCTTGATCACAATAAATTATTAAATTAAATATCATCTAATTAATGGAATTGCCAAACGAACTGATTTAGTAACAGTCGTAGTTCCAGTCTAAGGCAGCGGCATCTCTTACAGGCAATCTCATACGGGCATGGGCATTGGAAATGGACACAGATTGAATAAATTAAATGAAATATATGGGGTCAACATTAGACACCATAATCAGCACTGAGCACTCTCTCGCGCTGATTATTCAAATGTGAAGAACTCGTTCTGAAGAAGAACACCTCGTTCTAAACAGGAACATCCTAAAATCGGTGTAAAATCTGTAAAGGACGTGTCGTGCTTAGGGCTTCACACGATCACGAGACTTTTCTCGTCTCGTCTTGCTTCTTGCCTCGTAAAAGCGAGACGAGACATTCCTGAAAACTATAGAGACGATACCGAGACCACATACGGCGAGACCTGAGAGTCTTGATTCTGGTCTCGTTGACGTTATATAAAAAAAAAAATTGCTAGAAAAATAAACTAACAGCAATATAAACGTTCTATCTTTTTTATTACAAAAAATGGTAGGTCGTACATTTACGAAATATAAAATCTGGTAAACAAACATCTGTTAAATATTTTATTTTATAATTTTGTCTTTTACAACATTTTGTAGCCGAACGGAAACGAATGTTTTAAGGGAAAATAAATTATCGTGCTCTAATGTACCTCGCTACTCTAAATACTTAGACTGCAAAAATTATCCCATATTTATATCATAATTTGTGCTTATCTATATCTACCGACCGATATTTTGCAAACCCTATTTATATTTCAGCGTTATCCTATGGAGAGAAACTTGTGTAAAATAATATTTGAATAACTGTGAACTGCGGTGTGCGTTTCCTTATAAGAACTCTGTTTCTTTTATTAAAATAATTTATTTTAGATCAAAATACTTTAGCCAGGCTTCAAGTCTTACGTCTTCAGGCTTCGGTTTTACTATGAGAAATACTAATACATTGAAATCGGATTTATGCTTGTATTTAACTGAGTCTACAACTCTATCTAATTTTCACCCTACACAGATGCAAAAAAAAAAGCAAAATAATAATATAACGTCCCCATTTTTTGCTACAACAGCAAATCTAATTCAGACTGGGTTCTATTTTCCACGTAATGCGATTATACGGTGTGTTTCAATGTTTCAGTGTTCCACTCTTTCTACGTTTTAATGTTTCTATATTTTATTTCATACAATTTTATTTATTTATTTTTTAAATATTTTCTGTTCTTCCTTTCCGGTGATAACGATGAAAAGCAGAATAAGACTATGGTACAGCGTTCGCGTACAGTTCAATGCGGAATGTATCCACCCAGTGCCAGATCAAGGTATGAGGAAATCTTGTTTGAGAACTGAACTGTTTGATGGACTCTTCTATCATCGTATTTTGAAAAATATAAGTCCCAAATTTAAGGTTGTCTGGTCTTAAATAAATAATAATACTCTTAGGCCGTCCGCACATGAGTCGACTGATTGCAAACACGAGCGCCGATCCGCGATCTGCCCGAACCGAATGAGAATGCAATTGTGTTGTTAGTGAGAGAACGCACGTGTATACGAGTAAGAGAACGCACACGGCACGCATGAAACTAAACTGATTAAAAAATTGGTTTTGACCGACTGTTTTTCTAGGTCGCAGGGCAATTACGTTGCATGCTTTTGATGATGAACATCATGAGCAGAGATATGCACAAATACTTTTCAATAATACGAAACAATAAAATACCCTATTATGCTATTGTTCAAAATTCTATAGTCACGAAACACAGCTCGACATGGCTCATTTTTCGTTTTCGTTGGAAACTTCGTTGCGCGACTAGTTTACTATCAGTCGATCCGTGTGGGGACGACCTTAGTCTATGTTACTGAACGCATAAATTAAAGAATTGCATTTCGAAAATTTTTGGTAATTAAATTGAACAAATTAGGTTAATTGTTAAAAAGAATTGAAGACCAGTAATACAACGCTGGTATAAGTGACTAAGTCAGGAAATTTTATTAGACATTTGTTTAGGCAAATTTAGTAGCAGCAATATCAAATAATCTTATAAGAAAAAGTACAAAAGTCTATTGACAGTTTCACTAGAAAAACCCGTGGTGAAAGTAAATCAATATCGAGTATAGAATAATACAAATGCATCTGTACTCGGAGAACAAAATAAAAAGAAAATCTATCACTAAATAATATCATTAATCAAAATCAAACTTTATGTTTCAAGAATTTAAAAAATAGCTTCAAGTCTCAGTATCAATAATATGCGGTTAAAAAAATACATATAAAAGTACTCAAAAAAGTCACCAATATTTCAACAAATAAATACATTAATAAAAATTCCCTTCGAACTGAAATAAGGGGCGAGGTCCCTAACGGCTTCCAGCGGAAACATACCACCACCCCCTATTGAAAATAAATCGAACTATAATGGAAATTTGAATGAAATCCGTCCGGTGTTCTATTCAAAGCAAAATTGTAGTCGTAACGATGGGACAACAGGATGATGGAGAACGGGATGAGAGGAACCGCACACAACACACAAATATCCACCCGATGTGGGCAATAGGCAATAGGCAATAGGCATATATCAGAATCGCCGATTGTCAGAATATCAGAAATACAGAAAAACGAAATTACAACTAGGAACTGATCGGCGGATGTGTGCATCCATGTTAACGGATGGAAACAAGTGGAATGCACTCAAAACGGAACAAAAACACTCACTGCAAACAAACGAACAAACAAATAAAAACAACGTAAAAGCAATGCACTCGTATTCGTTAGTGTCCTACATTTGTTGCTTTAAGTTTTCATTCACATTTAAAACAATGTTAGTATGGGGTGCTATTTGTGTGAGTGCATTTGATATTGTCGCATTATTGAAAGTTGAAGATTTGACTATCGTAAGGTTCAAAAGTTAAATCACATTATAGAGAGTTTAACACGTTTCAATGATTTCGGACGGACAGTTCAAAGGTGCGCTACAGTTCAATAATAACGACTCTAATTTCGTGAAAATGTATTCATGACAATAAAAATGTAGTTACTCTCAATATTGTACGACGCCTAAACAACAACTAAAGACATAATATAATTATAATCTCATTTATTCTTATATATAGATACACAATTATAGTTATGGTTAAATTGCTTCTTAAGTCATTGCCATCGCCCATCAGACATCAGACATCGGAGTGTGAAATGGGCAACATGAAACTCATTAGCCAAAATACAAAGTATCACACATTAACAGGATCTCAACGCACTGTAATTTCTTTTAAATTATTTTGGCAAACGCGACGAAAAGAAATCTCCAAAATATGTCCTGTATATTATATTTAAACGGCGCTTAAAATACTTTTCAATCTTCACTTTGAGTAACAGATACCAAATTGTTCTGGGGGAGGGAATCGAGGTGGTGGTGGTACTTGGTTGCCAATGTTGTAAGGCCAATGTTGTGATGCCAACAGTTATTCATCACTAATTATTTACACAATATATACTAGTATAGTAGATACATTCATTTAGATACAGATGTCAACCAACTTGTGAGCATTTCTATTATTGGCAGTGAAGCATTTATTACGAGTACTTAGTAAAGAAGTCTGTTTTGACCTTTGTTATTGTATTCTCTTAGCTCTTAGCTAAAAGAATTTTAATTAGAACCATTACAAAATAAAGGAAAATTATCAAATTTTACTAAAATTTATAGCTACTACTTGAAGAAAATGTGATCAGAAAAGTACGCATCTGCAACGCGTCAGAAGCTATATTATTGTGGTACAGCTTTGACTATCAAAATGAATAGGGTTAGGAACGATATAGATAATACTTCCTTTGTACAAATAACATAAATAAACCAGTCATATCATCGATTAAAAATGAGGTAATAATTATAAGCTGTTAATAATTATACCAAACTACAAATTGTGCAAAATAAATGTATCAGCCTAGCGATTAGAGCAGAACGAGATGAAAACTTTAAATACCCAACGAATGCATCTATACATGAAGAAACTATATATAGAAACTATAAAAGATTTTGTAATTAAGCTTACAAAAAACTTCTATAGTAGAATTAACAACCATGAAAATAATAACATTAATACTTTAGGAAAATTCACACCAGACATAATGTGGTATGGCAAATACTCAATGCCAAACTACATTGTATTAGATAAGTAACTTTAGGTTAGTTATAAGTTGTATATGTTAGTTTTAAGACCATCCTTTTTTGCACATACAAATCAATATTACTCCTTATTCAATTCCACTCTATAAATAGAAACTTTAAAATTAAAATAATGATAGCTCCAGCTAGGTTTATTTAAAATAGACATAAGAAATGTATAACAAATGTACTAAAAAATTCATATATCAATAAAAATACTTTGAACTGAAAAATGAGGTTAATTTATCGAAGTAGTTTACATGAAGAATACCCGTGTACAAAATGGGAGACCCGGGATCGAATCCGGCTTCTAACTGATATTTTAATACTCATGTAAGTGAAAATATTGACTCGTAACGAGAACGTAATGAGAAATGTTCCATAAACATTGTCATTAATGAAATACACAACAAATAAAAAAAAAAATAGTTGTAAATATTTTGTACATACATATAAAACGTTCTTATAATTAATTCCATACACACATAAGATCATATACCATAACTAGTAAATAATGATCCAATATTTTAATATCGTATTAAAATTCGCCTACAGATGAACGAGTAGTGTAATAAGGGCTTTACATTGCATGATTGATATTTATTATACAAAATTCAGGAACTGCTCATACAAACAAAATTTATGGCGACAGTTAATATTTTGTACTACATTATTGATTGTATAATAAATACATTGTACTTTGATAGATATTGTATTGGGTGTTTGATACATCAATGTCAATATTAAAGAGGTTGATTGAGCTTATAAGAAACTTTCTACCTTATCTTGTATGTAGATGTGTACTTATCGTAAGTACAGTCGTAAAACAAATAAAGCGAAGCTTTTAATCGTACAGACCACTCTAATCATACAATCCCATTCTACTCGTTTTCACACAATCCTCACCTTCTTTCATATGTTGAAATGTTTCTAGGATAAATTGGGCTAGACTAGGGATGGCGATTCTTCTTAAAAAAGATCGATTTTTTAATCGATTCAAATAGAATATAAAGAAAAGACACTAACCAAAAAAAAAACTTTTATCGATTTTATTTTTATTAAATTTGCAAAAAAAAATACAAACCTTTCTTATAATTAAAGAAAAAGTGCGTTATTAATTATTGAATAAAATATTTATAATTCTCAATATTTCATGCCCAAGCTAATAATAAATAATGTAAACAATTGTATAGTTGCATTTTTACAACAAAAAAATCGAATCTCGATTTTCAAGTGTTTGAGATCGATTCCAGGGATCGATCCATTGTTTAAAATTTTTTCATGATTTTTTCGACTCATAAAATCGATTCTTCGATTAATCGATCTCTAGGCTAGACCCTTCTTAATACTATAAAAAGATTGGCGTATAACGAATAAGTAACTTTCCGAGGTAAAATCCTATCTTCGGATAAATGCTGTGTATTAATGCACAAATATAATCTTACATTGATTACAAATAGTGGTCAGACATATTATAAGGTTATTAACCAATCTAGTTGTTGAACGTAAAAATAAAATGTTAAAAAAATATATGATTTATCATGAATTAATAAAAAATATGACAATATACGATTATAACTATTAAAAATATAAAACGTTTCGCAGTATGAAACATAAAACAGAAGCAGTAGTACGAGTAGGAGTAGGAGAAGAAGAGGAGTCTGTATCGAATCAAATCATAAATTTCCATGACTAGGACTAGGACTATGACTATGATACAAACGAACCGGAAATGAAAGCGTCGCGTTTAACGTTTAAAATAAGACACATTTCGTAACTATGACCGAACTATGAATGCGTCGCGACGTTGTAGTCGTCGTAATGGTGACGCGGCTCGCAGCTAATTCATCTCCAATACATTTTTTATGAATGAAAAACTCAGAAAAATGTATCAGTAGTTTTAGGCCGCCTGCACACGGGTCGACTGATTACAAACTAGTCGCCCAACGAAGTTTCCAACGAAAACGAAAAACGAGCCGTGTTTCGTGACTCTATAGAATTTTAAACAATAGCATAATAGGTGATTTTATTCTGTCGTATTCTAAGGTACTTATGCACATCTTTGCTCATGATGTCACCATCAAAAACATGCAACGTAATTGCTCTGCCGTAATTGACCAAGAAACATAGTCGCTCAAAACGTGCTCAAAATCAATATCAAATCAGTTTAGTTTCGTTCGTGCCGTGTGTGTTCTCTCACTAACAACACAGTTGCATTCTAATTCGGGTCGGGCAGATTCGGGGCTAAGGTTTGCAATCAGTCGACCCATGTGCGGACGGCCTTATAGTAAACTGACATCTGATCTGTAGTCAGTAATATTATTTGATGTCAAATTAAGAATAATTGCATTTGGGATATAAAACAATATTTAACTAATTTCTTACACATTGAGAAATAGTGTTTTAAACCTGCTCTGTATCATCCTATTTTTAATAATTCCCAAGGAAAACAAATTCAAAAATATAAGAAAAAACTGGTCCCATAACCTGATTAGCTTACAAAAACGAATGCATAGGAATATATTCAAATCCTTATGCTTTTAATAAAATTTTATTTTAAAATTGTATTATTTTATATGTATTAAATCTATTGTTCAATTTTGAACAATACAAGAGGGTGAACAGAACAGGCCAAGGACCTGAGAGAGAGGAAGACAGAACGAGAGAGGGAGAGAGAGAGTTAAGACCTGACTAATGTTTTCAATTTGTCAATGCTCTAAATAGAGGATTAACGTATGTCTGAAATGACAAGTAAAAAAAGGAACGTGTGTCGAATAAAAATTGATAGATTATTTTTAGTTCATATTTAAATACACATATATTTTATTTTAAAAGTTACATGTTTTTTATTTCCAAAACGACTACAACTGTAACTTTGTACACGTATTTAATCGTACAACAAAATATTCACTTGTATTGTGTATATTTACGGAGATGGATCAGCCCCGCGGCTCTTGGGCCCCTGTATTTATCCAGAATTACAAGATTTTCTTTAACTTAAGAAAAAAAATATTAAAAAGTTTATTAAAGTAATGCAAAAAAAACGACCATGGTGGTGACCATTTAACGGGTAAATTAGAAAAGCGAAAACGATGTTTATTATGACATGCCTGAATCAGTAAAATATTCCCCACTTTCAGGTGCACAAATAATTCAACTTTTTGGTGTTCACGCCAAAGACATTCTTACATTCTTTGGTAAGCTTATAGTCTAAGATAAAAAGTCTACAACCGTTTTGCTTAATATTTGTTTGTAATAAAGTTACGAATTTTTTAACAATATTCCGTTTTTTACTGTTTGTCAATTTCTGTTAACAACGGTTTAAAACTTTTGACTTTCGGAACTTCTAGAGCATGTAGTAGACATTTCAAGAATTAATCCAGAATTTTTTCAAATTTTTTGAAAGCTTAGAAAACTCTAAAAACTCAACAGGTCCTCAAAGACCCAATTTACACACCATGAGTCGAAAAATATAGTGTACACACGGAGGGTTAATAACGTACTTTTATATCTAATAAAAAAAAAATTATATATCTTATATTATTTGTTTAATGCATTTTCATTCAAAGTTATATCGCACTTAATGTTAAACCCCATGTACGAGTATATGTGTAAGCTAAACTGAGGCACTCATCCGCCTTAATACGGCACTGTATTTATGTCAAAACTTAAGCAAACATTTCTATTACCGATTAAAATTCTTTTATTCATATAAAATGCATTAATAGTGTGCTACAATTAGGTGACGTTTTCGTGACGCCCACACAAACGCAAGCGCGGATTGTTTGTGTTTTGTATGTATATGTAATTTAGTTTGCTGCCGCAGTGTGCAGCGCTATCCATTGATGAAACAACTTTTTATATTTAAATACTATGAATGAATAGACAATTTCGTAAATCGAGGCCATGTACCTGTGCCCAGTGCCCAATGCCCAATGCCTACAGATACACACACATGCACACAACACATACGCACACAAACGCACACGTTACGCAACTAACCTAAATCATTTTGCAGCAACAACTCACTCAAGTTATCTGAATAGGATGAATAGTCTATTGAATAATTGTGCAATTACTTGTGCAAAAATAAATTTGAACAATGATGTACACACTAACAAATATTCTAAAATAGAATCCGTGATGCCTTGTGCGTCTTTAATTAACTATCTATTGTGTATGTACCTTTCTAAGAATCATTGTAAAATGTTCTTGAAATCTATCAAAACTGGATATCTTTAGATGATACATGATAAGGCAAATTATTTTCAAAAAGAAAGTAAATTCAAAATCAACAACAAAAGAAGTCTTAGGCCGTCCGCACATGGGTCGACTGATTGCAAACCTGAACCCTGAATCTGCCCGAACCGAATGAGAATGGAACTATGTTGTTAGTGAGAGAACACGAAATTGAACTGATATGAAATTGGATTTGAGCGACTATGTTTCTTGGTCATGGTGACATCATAAACAGATGTGCACAAATACTTTTTAAAAGTACTTAAATACATACATACATACAAATGCCTCACAATACGACACAATAAAATCCCCTGTTATGCTATTATATAAGCCTATATGCCTATACGGCTCAACATGGCTCGTTTTTCGTTTTCGTTGGAAACTTCGTTGCGCGACTAGTTTGCAATCAGTCGACCCGTGTGCAGACGACCTTGCATTTCTTAAATATAAGATCCTCCATTAATTACCTGACGTGTAAAGAGGGGTCCGCAAAATACGACAAGACGTGAGAAAATATGTGCGAAGAAGAGAGGTGGGTATTTCTTTTCAATGGGGGGATGAGGAGGGGGGGTTATATTGCAAACCAAGAAATTAGTATGAAGTAATTTATGGTTGCCCTTTACCCCTAATCAATGCCTCGTGAACTATTTCCTAAATTGTCCCAATTTGGTAGAATTTCCAGTTCTCGGCTTCTCCGTACCGGTGAAAACTATGAGAGCGGAACAATAGAAGTTAAAACATCACTAGGAAATTAATTAAAAATGGACCTGAAATAGCAATTTTGCGGAATTTATTAGCATTTTCTATAAAACATTTAGTTTAAAGTATAGGAGGAATAAATCAGCTTACGAAGCTTTCTTTTCAAGTATATCAACAAAATACTCGTAAATCGTACTACCAGGAAAGAATAAGTAAGAAAGATAGTAAAGTTATTGTTCCTCGACCGCCAAACGAAGTAAAAGACAAAACAAACTTATCGATGAAGAATTCTAAATATTGTTGGAATCATCCAGTGTTTAGTAAACATAAGTTTAAGTATTGTGGCTACGCCGCTCCGCACAGAAAGCAGTACGTAGAAAAAAAGCGGTGAAAACTGTTGATTTGAGTGATTCCAAATGATTCGAAATGATTCCGTTGTGTGTTTTTGTTTTTATAAATAAGAACAGAAAAGGATTACAGTCAACATATTTTTTTCATTTTGTTAATAAATTTATATCTATTTTTTTTATTCACTCTTTTTTATTTCGTTTATGATAAATACTTAACGTTAATGAAAATATCGTTAGAAAAATGTGGTTTAGGTAATATTGAGCAATTAAAACATCCGCTTCTAATTCATTCATTGTGGTTAGAGATTACAGACTGTGCTAGTACCAGTTTAGACGATTTATTCGTTGTTGCACTGCAACATTTAAGATAATGTGTTTTCTGAGATAATATTTGTAATTATTCAGATTGAAACTATGAAACAACTTGCACAAGAATATAATGTCTTCCTTATGTGATGATCTTATGTGGTATTTTAAATCATCGCTCCAACACAGTTGCGATTGCGAAAGAACAATTTAACAATACAATTCTAACTTATAATGTACTATTCTTTGATTTCTCATTTATTACTTTGTTCTGACGATACCTATTGATTTGCATGTGTTTGCATTACCTAATTACAAAATTAATAAATACCGTCACTTGGAGTGTCACACACTGTAGACACAACTATCTTAAGGCAGTCTTGCCGTAGAAAAATAGAGAGACGCGTTCTCATATGTTTCCGTTGGGACAAGTTACATCTTTATGACTTATTTATAATTATTATAAAGCATTAATGAGTAGGGGGTCGCGATGAGTAGGGGGGTGCGCTAAAGGCGTGATTGTAAATCTGCCTAATTTCGCCATCGATGCAAATCTTGATGGTAATTATCAATTAGCTACCACATTCAGCGTCATCCATTTTGGCCCATATGTTGTAGTCAGACTGTCTCAAGACAGTCGTGTTATTGTGCGATCTCTCTCATGTTTTCCTTCACAGTGCTCAGACACTGATAGCTCAAGTTTTATATAACGAAGCAGAGATGATTCATAATAATCTATGAACAATGTTTTTAGTTGTTGAATTTCAATTACTTTTATCTTTTAAACAAATATATAGTTTTTATTCGTTGCACTATTTGAGCTTCCACACCTTTGCAGTTTAAATATGCAAAAGTACAATCGGTTAATTGTATCCAAACAGAAAAGTAGAACCGGATGTATTGATCGATAACAAACAAATGTTTTTACATAAATAATTATATGTATTATGATTGTCAAATTTTTCTTATTTAACGAAGACGCTAAAATATGATAAACCTTGTTTCGTTAATTCTTCTGATTGCCGCAAATCACGAACCGCGCTACGATACATTGAAGCGGTATTAATGAAAGTGTTATAACTTTTACTTTAAGGGGTTATATACAGTTAATATTTTCCAAAAAAAAAATTTATTTCATTTTCGTAATATAAAAAATTTCAAACATTAAAAGCGTTTTTCTCAAAATGGTGTTTTCAAAACCGGTGACCAAGATTACTCGAAAAGGTCTGAATCGATTAGTCTCAAATTTTAACACAAGCTTCTTAAGTATATTTTTTAGAAATTAATCGAAGGTTTTATCTCACCGATATATTTTTTTTTTTTACTAACAATTTAATTTAATAATTAGGTCAAAAATAGATTATTTTTTTTGAGAAGCCGCCATTTTGTCAAAAAAAAAAAAATTTTGCCTAATCCTTCGATTAATTTGTAGATTATACATTACTTTAAGGAAATCCGTTTGCTTTTTTCATTTTAAATGATTCAGTCCAGAGATATAGTGGTCACCGCAAGATGCCTTTTTGGAGAGAAACTCCTGGAGATCAGCTATAGCAGCTTCCAAGTTATTATTTTTGCAAATATAAAAATATTTAAATACAGTTAAAAGTTACCATAATATGTGTACAAATTTTTACATTAATATAATTAAAAGTCTTCTCAGGAAAAATTATTGAAAAAGTGCTTTTTTTTGGGACTAATAACTGTATATAACCTCTTAACGTAACTATAAATCTAAGCTTTGAAAGACGTCAAAATATTTTAGTGTCATTTACCACGAAGACGATTGGCGTATCTGACGTGTTTTGTTAAGCGCATCTTTATGAAAATGTAACGTTTGTTAAATGAACACAAGGGAACAGCGCTGGTCCATGAATTGAACCCGAAGACTTGTGCCTCCAGGATAGTTATTATGTATGGTATACGTGAAAATTACAAATATAAAAAATATCAGTACGATTTCTTGGCCTAGAGTTATGGATATTATTGATCACATTCTAAATACTGTAGAATGTTACTTATGAGCTTTATCAAATCTTGCAGATGTTTTGAAATAAATAAATTACAGAATTCATTAACATATTAGTAGAAATAATACAAGAAATTCTACTCAAGACAAATTTGATCACAAAAATAAAGAAAAGTAAAAAGAATTTGACACAATAAATGGTCATGTACATACTCGTCCGAGTATAATAAAAGTTATTATTCAATCGAAGTATCTTAGTATCTCCTAATGCATTAGGCTGCTAATGACTTTACGTTGTTTATTAATTATATGGTGTTTAAGATCAAAGCGACAATAAATTTGAGGCAGCCAACGAGGCTTTGAAAGATCTGGCAGATCTTCATTAGCTGACTTGACTCATGCTTGTTTAAGCAGCTATCGATACTCTTAATTTCCTAATTAATAGATTCTTGAAACTATGGTATGTCCAAATAAACGAGTATGATTCATTTATTACATTTTTAAATTGAATGTCTTCAAAACTTTAATACAAATTTAAAGGAAACGAATGTTTGCAAAATATTAAAATGTTTGTTTTCTAATTAACCTTGTGTTAGTGATTAGGAAGGATACAAAAAATCCAAAATAAATTTTGATTGTTGAAAAATAATTCGACTTAAAAATCAATTATTATTGTAGTGAATATTTGAAATATTTGAGTCCGTAAACAATAACATGTAAATGTAAAATATTTGTGATAAAAAACAAACAGATATCGCACAGCACACAGCACACAGCACGATTCAATCAATAACAGAGGAAAAATAATGATTTTAATTAATTTTCAACTAATTCCTGTGTCGAAGAATGACATTTCATTTTTTAACGCCCACGATATGATAACAATTGGTGCGGTGCTCATATGAATTATATTTATGTTTTTTTTTGTATGTTTTTTTTATCAATGTGACAAATGCAGCTTTGAATTGTTTTAGTCTTTGTTAATGGCTAGCAGATGCTGATCTCTATCTGTGTGTGTGTAGTATAGTGTGTAGTGTGATGGTGTGCGTGCGAGACAGAATCGGAATCGGAATGGTACTGTTGCACACATGTGTACATAGTTACACATAGAGTATATATGTATATGTTATATCTAATTATTTTGAAGAAATTAAATTATTTACATTAAATATAACAAACATTTTTCTTATATGTTAATTACCATTATTTTAACAGAAACTATAACATTAGTTAATTATTGTTATTGACAACAGACATTAATGTGTCACAGATAATCCCTTTCGTAATTTGTAGCATTTTGGTTTCATTCATAGTTATTATTAGTAACATAGTTACATAGCTGACTACGGACTACAGACAACGGACTACGATAGTCGATTGGTTCAGCAACGACGTTCGTTTTGCTTTTGTGCTGTGCTTGTGTTTGTGTTTGTGTTTGTTCTTGTTCTCATTCTTATACACGAAGTGAATAAACTGAGGAATTGAAAAAAAATATTATAAAAACACAATTAACATTGAATGTTAATCCACTCGTTAATAAATTCAACCAAAAATATTTCAAATATAAAAGCAAAATGGAAATGAAAACAATTTCTAAAAAAAAGCGTGCTCTTAATAAATGGAACTACGAACTACGTATGTATGAATAATTAGTTATGAAATGAAATGAATCACTTGCACAAAAAAACTTAATACTATTTTATTAAGGAAACGACTAAGATGTAATGATGGTCTTATTTTCATTATACTATTAAATATAATAAATACATTTATACATATGCACCGGAAATTGACGCTTTAGTTAAGATTGTTACACTGACTTTACTGATATTGTCACCACACAAATTTACACTCAAAAAGAATGCTAGTATATTGCAGCATTTAACATATTTGTATAGCAGCTCGAAACTACGAAGTACATTGAATATATAGTTCAAAGTACGAGAGTTTGGCAGTGACTCATGCATAAAAGAGGTTATAAGTGCCGTATAAATCTAAGATACGATGATGAATTGTATCTTATTCGTTCCTATATATATTACCAAAGATAGCCCATGTGCAAAATTTCGACTTTCTAGCTCAATTTTTACTCTCGGCTAAAACCGAATTAGTGTTTTTTTTTAGTTTTTCCAAAATTGCTGATTTCCAGGAAATTCAGGGAAAAATCCGAGGACACCAACAATCTTAGAATTTTTTTCTCTACGAAATAGACAATTTTCAGAAAAATGCGCGGAGCCGTTTTCGAGTTGTCATACAAATTTCGAACCAAACATATAAGAAAATAAACATATAAACATAGAAACATACAGTTGGAACATTATAATGTAGGATAAAAAAAAGAGTGAAACAATGCGTTTTCATTGAATCGTGGATTTATACGGTTCAACTTGTTGTAAGCCGTATTACTCCGAACTCTCCTAACTTGAACTATACTAAGCACGCGTTACCTCGCAATGGTTGTAAAAGCTATTCAGGTTATATTTGAATTCTAAACAAACACAAAATGCACCAAAATGAACAACAATAGCGGGAACAGACGAGGCCTGTTTTCAGCTTGACCAATGGTAATGGATACTGCAGTACGAGCATTTTCAAGTTGTGAGAATATTTGAAAACCGATTCACTTCTAAACAAAATAAAGTATTACATAACTTCACAAATTTTCTTTTTTGCATTTCTTTTAAATGTTTAGGCTGTCCCCACAAGGGCCGACTGATTGCAAACTAGTCACGCAACGAAGTTTCCAACGAAAAAGAAAAACATCGACCCGTGTTTCGTGACTCTATAGAATTTTTAACAATAGCATAATAGGGGATTTTATTGTCGTATTGTGAGGTGATGTATGTATTTAAATACTTTTGAAAAGTATTTGTGCACATCTCTGTTCATGATGTTCACCATCAAAAGCATGCAACGTAAGTGCCTGCGACCTAGAAACACAGTCGCTCAAAACTTACAGTTCCATTCTCATTCGGGGCTCGCTTTTGTAATCAGTCGACCCATGTGCGGACGGCCTTATAAATATACAATTTCAAGTGGTTTACAATTTTAGTTGCTTCTACTTCTGTGCACTGTGTACTAGAAATTTGGATACACATTCCGAGTTCATACATGGAACGCTATACGCGCATATGTACATACAGTACATTTGTTTACATAGTCGTAAATTATATATTTACTGAGTAAATCTTTACTCACACAATTAGTAATACTAAACTATAAACAATGTTTAAAACAATGCATCATTTGTGTGCGTACTCGTTCTTGTATTCTATTGAAAGCTGTGTGTTCTGTTCCGTCCTGGGTCTGGTGTCGGTGCCGTTGCCGTTGCCGGTGATGGTGCACCTCACCGGCTGTCTATCTGATGCTACTAACTGTTTAAAATACTTCATGACTAAAAAACTACTAATTAAGATGGCATTTGTGACACGCATACACAGAACTCTTATTTGTTTGCTTTAAGATTAATTTCCATTGTTCTAAAGTCAATAAATATTGTATAGATCAACTAAATCTAGAAAGAACCGTTAAATATTTAGAAAAACCATAGGCGTGCAAAGTAACCTTACAATCTTTGTAATCATAATTAAATCTAGCCTTGCTTGTATCAAACACTGGTCATTACATGTAGGTTTATACAGAGCCGGTATGATTCTTAATTCATTTAACAGAACGCTGCTCTAAGAAAGAGAGAAACAATAAGGCAAATCTTTGAAAAGAGTCTTTGAAATGGGTAATAAATTTCTCTCGGGCCGGCTCTAGGCTTACTGATAAACCACTGATAAAATTTTAATATACCTGAGAAGTAAACTATCGTAACTGACATTTTCCAAGTTATACAGGAGAGTTAAAATGATATTGCTATTGGAGTAATTCGACATATATTTTTAATCTTGTTTCCAGAGATGTACACAAATGCTTTTTAAAAGCATTTAAACACAAAATAATTTCAAATACAAAATAAAAAATAAATTTCATGTTAGTATTTAAATACAAAATACAAAATACGTATTTTAAAATATATATATTTCAGTAAATATATATTCAGTAAGGAATGTAGTGGAGTGATTGTCTTGTAGTAAAACAAATAATGAACGAGAAAATATGATAAACATATTTAGGTAAACGAAAATCAGATGTCGTATATATGGTGGGTGTAACAGGAAGGATAATAAAATAACAGGCTCATCTATCATTTTAAATTAAAACTATTAAGACAATTGTGAAGATACTTTTAGATCATAGATGGTGCTAATGTTGGTGGGGTTTTAAGTTTATATTCAAAAAATAATATTTACTGATTAACACTATAAAGTAACAAAAATGAAAAAAGTATTTTGTATTTTTCAAATAGGAAATAGGTTTGTAAAAGTTTTCAAATAAAATATAAAATTCTATATTTTTAAAAGATATTTAAATAAAAATATAAAATAGATATTTACTATTTTGTACTTGCATTTTGAGTATATGTATTTGGAAAACGCACCTCTCTGCTTGTTTCACTATAACTTCATTTGGAAATTTGTCTCTAAATTCACCAGGTTATGTAAAATAAAATGACATTGGCTATCATTCATTCTACAATCTGTGGTGTTACAGAGTCGTTTGTAACGTCACTTTCAAAGTTACGGTTTCTTTACTATATCAAAAAAGGCATAATTTACTTACTGATACATAGGGATGAACGTTTTCTCACAACACAAACATTGTTTAAATTTTTAACGAAACTGTTAACGAAAATAGTAATTTAAAAAGCAGTTCCACTATGCATTGTTCAGCGAGAAACTCAATGACTTTCACATTGAGAGCCCCATAGTATTTTCTCCAGCCATTACCATATGTTCCCTAAAAACAGATATTTCACACGTGTAGATCATTTGTGATTCTAAATCACAACCCGCTGCATCTTCGCCTTCAAATTGCCTTCGTGGAGTGCTTATTTCGAAGCATCGCTGTCTACCGCTTCACTAGGAGTTTTAAAACAACGAACGATTACTGAATACCCTGTTGTAACGTGTAACGATTTTAACTTTGTTCTTTTTCTACAAGGGTAAAATAAAAACATTTTTATTTCTTGAAGGAAACGATGGTTTATGTCATATGTGCAACAGATTTTTAAATATATACATTTTTTTTGTCCGATTTTTAATAACGAAGCATCTTCGCCAGTTTTGTGTTTTAAATATAACTTAAAATACTATGAAACAATATATGAAATAACTAGCTTGCTGGCCCGTTGCAAAATAACGAGTGTAATATAATTTATGACAAGGATGCCAGGTGCATTTGGATATGTTTTATTTTTCGAGTTTAGTTGTTGCTCCGCTTAAATTATAATTTGCAAAATATAATCATAAACATACTATACATCTCATACATGAATACTCGACACCATAAAAACTGCTAACACAATAAGAGAGGTTGCTGATAAGACTAGTATCTAAAACAGATCGCCGTTAAATAAAATAAATAAATCCCAACCGGCTCGGGACATTACACGCTACAGATTTAATGTCGTACAAATGATTCCATGTCAACTATTTGTTAAATTTTTATAAATATTAACAATAAATAACAAAAGAAGAAAGAAAATTCAGAGTTTCATAAATTCTAATAAAAATGAATTTATTGTAAAATCATTTATAAATATACTGGATCTGTTTTATTTATGTAACATATTAAAGAACCTGATGAATAATCCGCAAACAATTCAAACGAAATATATTATAAAAAAATATGAACTCCAAGAAGTTATTTTTAGACGGCATCGTAGCCGTTCCATCGTAGCCATTCAGTAGTTCATAGCGAGTGTATACTATAACTATACTTTGTAGATATAGTTATACATATATATATATATTAATGTATACAAGCATTACATACAGTGTATAAATATACTAAATATAAAATGCATTAAAATTATTATCTGTTAATTTAAAATAGAATATAATGGAAGATTAAAATTTTTAGTACTATACATTAAAGCTATATAGGTTAGAAACTAGAAAGAGCCTAAATGGTTCAACGTCCTAAACACGTAACAGTCCACGAATCCATTCGCCCTTCTTGCGCAAGAGGAAATTGGGAAACTTGCTCAAACTTTTATGAAAATTTCATAAATATAGTTTATGCATTAGAAGAACATGAAAATCTAGTTAAAACCCACAAATAAAATGCCTATGCCATGGTCGTAACACACTCACTTAGTGTAACAGATACACATTTCATAACTTCTGACATTTCGAGATCAAAAATAATAATAAAAAAGAAGTGGATGTAATTGCGACAACCTACGATTGTACCTAAATAGACTTCGTCGTAGTTGACATCTAGATACCACGGCAGAATTTCGTTTGGAATAATGTAATTGATTTAAGCGAAGCAACACTGAAAACCAAAAAAATTAGAGCTGGTTCAAGTTCGATCTTGAAAACATAGCAGTCCGATCAAAATATCTCAACGCTCTCGACCACCGTCTACTGTGTTAGACTTTATAAACAACAATAAGTTGATTCCTCGTCGATACAAAGATTTTTGCATTATGATACATCCAATATGATCTGTAGGCCCAAGAACTACAACTACACAATAGCGTTAATCAATAAATAGTTAAAATTGCAGCAAATAAACACTATAAGCTACTGACAGATTACAACGCTAAATCCTATATCTGAAAGTGTACAAAATTAGGTTTGCGTTTTATATTATTGATGACTCATTATCATTGAAAGAGTTTTCCGAAAATAATTTTCTATTACAGATTGAGCAGGTTGCAGATTGGTTAAGATACTGGTTCTATGTAACTAATTAGAAATGAATAAACAAATAAAACATGTGGATAACTTTCTAATGCTATTAATAATATTGACGAATGTCATTTCTTTTGTTTTCAGTCTGACATTATTTTCTATATTTTTTTTTTATCTTAATACAAAATAAATAATACACTGAAATATGTTATATATTTTAATTTTCAAATTAACTAAAATATTTTTAAATAAGCAATATTTAAATTTACATTTAGCTTTTATAATGATCAGAGTTATGTTCCATTTTATATAAACGAATGTATAAAAGTTTTATGTAAAAATTATATTTTATTTACGTAAAAAATGTACCTTTTATTTTAAAATATATATATAAATAATAAAACATATTAAAAAGATATTTATATAAATTTGATTGATTTAAAAATTTATTTAGCGTTATTCCGATGCTAGGATCTCCTACAATATTGGCAGTATTTATGGTGTCGTGGCCCCATATCTGTAGGCTACATCGCTTTTTATTATTTTGTCATACCATTTTTACGATAATACAAGAAAATAATATTAACTATTAAAAACCAAATTTATAGACATTTAAAAATAAGAACTGCAGAAACACGACCGATTGCATCAAATTGTAAAATATTCAGACATCTCTAGCAGACAAGATCCAACAAGATATAATGATATTAGCAGTCTATTGTATTCAGCAAACTAATAATTTTTTTTTTTTTTTTGAAAATAAGGTCAAGGTTTTCACAAGTTCAAAAGGTCAACAGATAATCAAACAAAATGAATCGTAAATCTGTATAGTTTTTCAATAGTACTGACCGAATTGTACAAATGGAAAAATGTTATATTCTCTAAAAGTATTAGACTTTGAAAAATACAGTTCAAAATAAGAGCTTTGAGGTCAAAAGATCGTGCATCTAAACTGTTTCAAATAGAGGAGTAAATACTCATCACTATCATTCTATAAAAATGTTTCAATTTTATTATTTTGTCATAATATTTGTTATAAACTGGTATAATAGTGGTTACTTCAAACATCATATATGTATATGTATGAGTTTGTTTGTATGCGTGTATAGCAGTTACTTTCCGTTTATAAAGTCATAGTATGTTGATCTTAGGCTCATTATTATAAACAATGTATGCCATTATAATTCCTATTTGAAGAACTCTTCTTGAAAGTTTTAAAAACATGTTGAACAATCGACAGTATTTAGTGTCCAACGGTTTATTTAAATCAAATATATTTTAAAGTTATGTTACAAGTCAACTGGGCTTAGTGATTGACATCAAACTTGTGTAACGGAGAAAGTGAGTTGATGAACGGACATCAACGATGAACGATGAACGATGAACGATCAGCGATTAGCATCGGGCAACACGGGAAACAAAGCCTGTGCTAAACTTCCAAGCCAAGTCAAGCCAAGACAATAGCGAGCTGCGAGTAGTTTTCTATAAAGACGAAATCAGTTATCTTGTTATTTTTTGAAGCACATGTGGTTTCTATATGTTCACATTCTGACCTGTCAAAGTCCGCGTCGCCGTCGTACACCTAAATGCGGTATAAGCGAATAAGCAAAAGTAAACATCAGCAAAACGATCTTCTATCGACGAAAACTACAGGGCGTTCTGACGTCCAAACAGAGTTGCACTGGCCCGTCGAAATATCGGTAGTCAATAATTCAAATTGAATAAATCTAAGAATACGGCCTGAACTATTCAAATTTCCCGGTTGATACTTTACTGGTAAGCCGCCATGGGAGCAGTGTTTGTGGAATAGAAAATGTAATAAGCAGCGAATTAAACGTGAAAGTATAGACACATAGTAAATGCTATACGAAATATTTAAGGCGTTTCGGGCCAAAGGAATATTTTCTGAATTTGGAACTTGTTTTGTTTAAGGTTTGCCATTAAGCAGGGGTATACATCATAACTAGCGCAAGGATTGTAGTCATCCTCGTTCATATTAAATTAAATAAAGACATTTGGGTAAAAACATTTATATATTCTACAAATGTATCCAATTTATAAGTGTTTAACGAATAAACACTTTCATGCAAGTTAATTTTTTTTTATAATTATAAGTCTTATTGAAATCGTTAATAAAAGTCAAGTGAAACAAAAAACCTCTAAGAACGTCCAAATATCAAAAGCTTTTTTTATAAATAAATTTAGAAAACACACACACACACACACACACAGGCAACACAATTAATTATTGTTTTTCAACAGCATGCAGATTTTACCAAACAGTGTACAAAAATATAAAAACAAAGACATCTTTTTGGGTGTGGCTGTCACAGATTTGCCAGTTGTCCTAAAGCGAGGCAGAGGAAGACCAAATACCACTTCAGTGAATTAGGGGCTTAGATTTTAGAGAATAGTCAGCTTAAAATTCTGACACATGTGACAAGTCAAGACCATGGGCGGATGCCCGTCTTCTCAGGAATCCACTGAAATACGATGAATGGAAGCATCGTATGAAAGAGATGATGCAATAGGATGAATAACGCGGACGCGGAAATGCGAAATACGATTGATGAAGTGTGTGTAGTAAAGGCAACAGGCGTACACAGCCACTCTAACAAGATATCAAACGTCATCCAGTCTAATTAAGATAAGAAAGATTAAATCTCTGTTATCGAGGTGTCGTTTCAAATTAATAAAACACAGGAAATGCATAAATAAGTCACTTCAACATTTATAAGCATAATTTCTTTATTGTGAAACACTAATATTCGAACTGGTATGCATAGAAATAGTGAGGAGTGAGAGGGAACGGAGAACGGGCAACCTGCTTGTCGATACCATCCAAGTCAAGCTAAAGGCTCTAGTAGAAAACTGGTAAATGATCATCAACAGCACAGAGCTGAGCTGTGTTCATAAAGACCAGTCCCCACTAGGTACTAGGTCCAAGTTTGGACAATGTACAACGTACTATAGAGTTTACGATATGTACGGTATGTAGCAAAGAATTGCCTAAACACGTACGTCATAAAAAACAGTTCACAAAATAATATACTATGATACTGTATAGAATTATATAATATGTACATAATTATTACTCGAAAAAAAAATTCCTAATAGTTTAAATCGGTCGAAAACAATAATTGAAAAAGTACATCTTCAAGTATCAAATGATGAGTTTGTTTAATGTTTCCACAACTTGTGGATATAGTGAAAATATTCGCTAGAATTTACAATTATGAAATGCTCCTTTATAAACCCTATTAATCATAACGTTAATATACAAAACATGTTTCAATATATTGAAACACGAAAGTAGGTGTTTCACCAGTGAGGACGAGGCATTTCGACAGAATAACACTTGTCATTTTTGGTCGACGCGCCGCGCCGCACCTCGCTTCGCCCCGCCGTTGTGGTATATTTACGTCATAGATATTTTCCAAATTATCCAGGGTTATAAACTATAACTATCATCTGGTATAAATTCATAAGTTCACGTCAAAACATTTTTTTGTTGAAATCAGAACGTCGACAGGTGATGTTATTTTTGCCGGTCGTAAAAAATAAATATCATAAACGGGATTTAATATATCATAGTGGCTCATCCCGACCGCGGGTTCTAGGCTCTATGGACTATTTCTGTCCATGTGCTCCATGGCTCCATTGGGATGATAACCTGGAAGTATTAAAACTCGGACAATGTATACAGATATATCAAACGTCACCAAGAAAGATGTTTCTAAAAATTATGAAATATGTAATTTAAATGAGTTTATTCTCGCGCCGTTGACAGTTTAACATGCTGTTGATTTTCTGGGAGGAGAGGTTCTTTTTTAATATCAAATTTATTTTTAAATTATTTTATATGCGAGTCGATTACATTAAGTTTTGTCACATTTCATTCTAGGACCGGGCCCTGACTACCGACTAGATGAATTAATAATAGAAAAATATGATTCGGACATTGAGAGACTTCTTTGGTAATTAATAAAGTCCATATTTCCAATTCAGTGTTCAAAATGTTGGCACGCGATTTGCTATGACTAATATTTAAAGAAAAATTTATAAAACATAGGCGAGCGTAGTGTTGTGATATGTTGTGTTTGATATAAAAACAAATGAATCTTAAAAATGTTAAAAAGAAACATTAATAATCAAAACGTTGCGTTGTTTACTAACTAAACCAATAGTGACGTAGTGTTTGTTCCTTTAAATTACACTTTTAATTTGAAAATATAAAATTAAGGAATCTACCCAATTAATACCGAATCCATGTGGAAGTGATTCAAATATTTCGTTAGAAGACTAACATGAGACAGTAAATTGAACAAGATCGCGGCCAACTCATGGTACTCATACATAGTAGATTCTTGACTTAACTGCTTGTTTAGTCTTCTGTTTGGATAATAATCAACAAACAAAATCCAAGGTTGTAGTCATCTTCAGCAACACAATAGACAACCTCACATCTAAAAATCAGAATCCACCACTGATCGACGACATAAACCAGATGTGAAGTGGGTATTGTCACACTACAAAGCTGGCTCAGAAAACATCGGCTGTGTTTTGTTTGTAAGTCCATCTGTTTTAATGAGCTACATGTGCATATAGTATATAGTATATAGTGTTGTATAGCACTAGCACTAGCACTAGCGCACTACCAGCCCCGGCTCACGGCTGCCCCGGCCTGGCTCGGCCCGGATACAGTGCTAATCGGCACAGGCCTGGGCACCCATGCACCCAATACAACAGTGGTACTCGACTGTTATATGCCTCGCAGCCTCTCATTCTCACATCTTCACAGCCTCACTGTCTCACTGTCTTACTGTCTCAAACATGGATTGGAAATACGCGGATAAAAATACCGCAGTATATGAAATACCTATGAAGATATATTTTAGTTTTTTTTAGTAGATATGTTGGAAAGCATATTTATATGCAGCGTTTTTATAAGCCTATTCTTACACACTCCTACGCTGTATGCGGTACGAGGTACGCCTGTCACTAACTTTAGGAGCATCGCATTAGATAAAGCAGATTTTAAATGCGTCATGGCTACTTAAATCAAACAAAAATCCAGTCATTTCAAGAACTGTTGTTCATCAGTTATTCCCAACTACAAGTACATCCAAGACCGGATGTCCAGCGTCACGAAGTAACATTAATTCCTTCAGATTCCCGTTCAGATGTTAACGAAGTAAGATTAACTGTTTGATGATCTGCAGCAATATTAGGGATACTTCAAACAAAACCACTATTGTTTGCTGTTTACAATAATAATTATATAGCTAATATATTTCGACATTCCTGCTCAATAATTCACACATCATGAATGGCTGAAATAATTGAATAGAAGTTGATAATAAAAATAAAGCTCCATGACAGATCACTGTTAGATGTGGATTTAAGTCTAGCAGAGAAGAACCTGCACTAACCGATGTGCGGTACAGAACAAATCAACAAGGTGGTGCAACACCTTAGAAAGCAAACGAAACAAAAGTTGGATTATAGTTGGAGAAACGCTCCAATTATCGGAACGAAGAACATTAACCTTGAGATTAGTGAGATATGATCACCATTAATTGTGTCCCTCAAATAAGTTCTACCAAGCTGCTATAGGTACTTTTCCACGACATACAGATTTTCCATTTAAAGCTATAGAGCTCTTAAGGATATAACCATATTCCTATAATTACAATTCCTATTTGTGACGTCATCAACTAATATTTGACATTGGATGAACTTTAAGTCATGCGTTGTCTATTTAAAAAAATACAAAAAGTGTAAATTCAAGAGTCTTATTGTCTTTGAAACTTTTGTCCTCTAAAGATGTGTTTATTTGTTGTTTGGTATTGTATGTTTGTATGTCTGTCATCACGTACGAAATTCAATTACCGAATATGAATAACTTCTATTATTCATCCAAAAATATTCAAAGTACATAAGAGATATTAACATTTACAAAGTGCCAAATGATATTATAGAATACAAATTGTAGTCGAACTCAAGCTCGTGTATTCAATGTTGTGGAATACTCGTGTAATGCCGAATGTCGAATGCCGAATGTTGGATGCTGTGAGAATGTGTTGGAAGCAACTTAGGAACGTCTCCACTAATGCGACATTTATAACATTTTACAAAATTGTCGCAATTGAGCAGGTTTTATTGAGAACAAAAAAACAAATATAAATGTAAAGAAATTATATTGCTTTAGTTAGTCTATCAGTAAAACAGTGACCGTTTGGTAAAAATATGAAGGCATTCAGTTACTTACTTAAGTGCATATTGTGAGGTTATAAAAAAATTATATTAAAAGGAATTGACAACTTATAGTAAATAAATTTTAAATGTCGTTTCTTCAAATTTCAGGTATGATTTAAGTTAAACAACGTAATTATTAAAATATGTATGTAAATTAACAAAATAAATTTCAAATTTCAGAAGGAACACATGAGTTTAATTAAAATTTATAATTCCTAATCAAACTAAAGGCATAATAGAACTGGAGTCTTATTTAAATATCTTATATTCTTCACAAAGAAGTAAGTAAATAGGTTATCGTCTTGCGATTAGGCACACCATCTACGATATAAGTAGGTAACTTCATAATAGAAATTATATAACGCGAGAATCCGAATTATACAGCAATTGCAATGATTGTACTAAATTTGGTATCGGTTTTAAATGTGACTCGTCTAATAATAATTAATGTCACAGACTTTTATAAAAAATTGAGTGCTAATTTCAAAACTTTCATTTCAAACTTTGGAAACGAATAAATAATCAATTATTACTGTTTGTTCCAGCCTTGTTAAAGACTCATTAAATTGCCTAGAAGGAAACACTGGAAAACTCTTCTTAAACCGGGTCTGCAACAACACAATAAGTTTTCATTAAATAACATAGAGTCGATATTTTTTATAGCAGAAATATGAAAAGTAGTAGAGAAAAATTGCACTAGTGGAGATGATGCACAATGATGGAGATACAGTGTTTTGTTTCAAAATGGCGGCAATCCAAACAAACAGAGATCTGTGTTTAGAATAAAAGAATATCTGGTATTATCATGAATGCCATGCGACCATGCTATCCCAACCATCCCGGTTCACTAAGCGCGTCCCTTGTCTCATGTCCCATGTCCCATGTCCCGTGTCCCGTGTCCCGCAAACTCGTAATTCCGCGCGTAACTTTGTTTTATATCACTAGTAATTCTGAATGTGAATATCATATACAAATATAACGCCAGTATATGTTCATTACAGACTGGTGACTTCTACTAACTCGTTAGGAGTCTTGGAGCCGCCCATCTTGATTTTATTAGCATTAACCATCACTGCTGCAGCTTCTTGCATTTATATATTAAAAGATCAATGCATATAAGTAATTAAACAAAATCCATTGATGCAGTCTTTTTCTGCTGCAAACAAATAGGCACTAAATCGAGATAAAAGACCTTATGCTGGTTTCCAACGAAACATATCTAATATAAGGTAATCTGAATTATGCTTTAAAAAGGCCCAAATATCGAAGAAACAAAATCAACTTACATTTCTATAAGTTCTAGCTCAGTTAAAAAAAAAAAAACCCGGGCCGTTTTTCTGATTTCGTGAACAATTGAGTCCGAAAATTTAAGAAATACTTATAGCTAATAATTGTTAACAATAAAATATTTTAATACACAATTAATAATAAGTGTAAGCTTTAAAAATATAAAACTTATCCATAGCAACAGTAATATACCTGTTTTTTGTTGGGATTCATCCTACATATAGAAAACGAAGTAATTAAACAAAAGGGAGTATTCCAAGTCCATCCCATCCTTTGGGTCTTAGTTCTTAGTGACTACGAGCAGTGCATGGGGATCATAGTTGTTTTAATCCAAGAGACTAACGACTAGCACAGAGTAGCGTCAAACCCCCCCCCCCCCACGTCGTAATGTAATTATTACATTAATATCATACATAAGGCATAAGGTAACCTTCAGAAATGTAAAAATGATATGGTGCACATAATATTTAAATCTAATGGAACCAATTTTATTAATGATCTATTTAGTCAGTTAGTCTATTATGTCAATAAACTCTCTTGTCCTCATACATAGGGGAAATGTAGTTAGAGGAAAAACAAACTAAAGTTCACGGATTCTAGTAAAGGCATAAAGATTATCGCCAACGACGCCAGCCGCCTTAATTCGTCCCTGTATGTAACACAAATACTTAATTTAGTGAATCTTAAAAAATCTGTTTATTTTAATTAATTAGCCCATTTCATTTTCAATCATAAAAAATATAAAAATAATGGTAAATATGGCGCCCATAATGTTGTAATTTCGTAGGTCGGTATGTAAGGTGATCTTTCCTGTCTTGAACCACAACTACCCGAGTTGGTTTTACAATAAACGATTCGGCAATAAATTAACATCAAAGCGTTACGCGAATGGCACACGCCGCGCCGCGCCTCGCTCCTGGAATCATTGCCCTCTCTCACAGCAATCACAGCGTTTACAGCGATCTTCTTGTTGGGGCGCGGGACGTGGGGTGTGGGGTACGGAGCATCTTCACGTATATAGAGCACCATCCTAGCCTAGCATTCTAACATCACCATACTCAAGAAACAGGAAACACAATATAAACCATTACGATTCTATATACAAAGTAAAAAGTAAAAGACGTTTTGGTCTGTCCTGCCCGTATATTCCGTCGTTCCGCCATTCCGGTCTATTCAACAAAAAGAAGACCGAAAATATTTTCTGTAGTAATGATTTACTTTCATAGATTTGCGATCATTTTTACATTAATATTTACTTTATTAAAAGTTATGCACATTGCTTTTTCAGCGACATAGCTATTTATAACTTGAAAATTGTTTTAAGGGGAACCAAACATATTAAAAATGCATTACAAATTACATTATTTGTGCAACCTCATAATTATGTGAGATTTATTGTGTTAAAGGTTAAATTATTTTAAATTTAATATATTAATATTTATATTTTTTAGATCTAGCCAGCTGGTACTTTCGACGCATGCGCATAGAGAACAAATAGGAACATATATCTTTCTCTCTCGCACACATTTTGGCATCAATTTTACGAAACGTAGCAGTTCACACTCCATATACTCGTATATATATGCCTTAAGAGTGACGTAACGGGGCGGAAATCTATTGACAGGTGTAGTAATAAGTTTTGAAATTCGAAAAATTTCAATTTTATTTGAAAGGCTAAATATGCGAAACTCTGTTTTCTTAGTGGACATGATGCAGAAATTCATAAAGTTTCTATTCGGAATTTGGCATTAAAGGTGAACCGTTTTCAAACAAGCGTCTAAACTTCTACGACTCACTGCTTCAACAAAAAGTCGGTTATTTAAAACAGGCACAAAAAATATGTTAAAGATTAGTCACAACTTACAACCCGTGTCGTCTGACAGAAATATTGAGAGAAAGATTAATACATACTCGTACTTTGACAACTTAATATTAACTATTGTTTATTTAAATTTTTTTGTTGATAATACAATTCATTTGATCGTTTACTTAATACATCTAAAAATAAAAGAAACAGTTTGTATCTGGTTGTTTTTCAACTACTAGTAGACAACTAGAATCCATGGCTAGCGCTAGATACTAATAGAGTGAGATCCCAGAGCCGGAGACATCACTTATTTTCTGATGAACAAAATGTGTAAGATTAAGTAGTATTAGTATGTACAATGATCGTATACCTACCTGCTAACTTGACCAGGCGGCCATTTTTCAGGTATCAGGTAATCAAGGTTTATGTCTCACTCACTCTCATGCCCTCTTGCTTTTACTCATAGCTGAATTAAAATTGGGTCTAGGGGATGTCTGGCCAGTTGGATCGGTTTACCCTCTTGTAAAACGTTTTAAAACAGTTTAAAGTTAAATGCAAAATGGATCATCAGATAATAAGTAAGTTTAAGTTATTTTTTTGTCAGCTTTAAAGCGTCTGCAAGGTAATACACAGTATTACAAGACAACTGTTTTACAAAAGGACAGATTGATCCATGGAGTCAAGCATCCCCTAAACCCAATTTTAATTCCACTATGAGTAGGAGCAAGAGAGCATTATCCGTGCGCATGAGACTAAGTGAGGCATAAACCTTGATTACCTGATACTTGGAAAATGGCCGCCTGGTTAAGTTAGCAGATAGACATAGGCATTGTACATACTAACACTACTCAATCTTACACATTTTGTTCATCAGAAAATAAGTGATGTCTGGTGGCTCTCGGATCTTGGACTATAAGTTGTTTTGAGTGCATTGGTACAGCGCACACCACACAGCCTCACAACATAGTTCTCTCAGATCGCGTTCAGGTACAAGTGGATTTACACATTAACAATTATACAATATAACATAAAACAAAAAAATAAGTTGTCCTGTTTACTTTCTCGAGAACGCTCACACGCACCTAGAATCGCATACTAGTACCATATCTCGTGCGCCTATGTCTATGCCTATGCCTATGCCTATGTCTATGCGTATGCGTATGGAAAGTTATGTTATAACTTCTGTAATTGTAATTATTTGATTTTATAAACATCTAGTAATCGTTAATTAAACCCTAGTTAATCCCGCTGTTTTGCTAGGTACTGGGTAGAGTTGTTTGTGAGCTATCTATATGAAGTAATGCAACATGCTGAGCGGAGGCCCACTGGGCCAGGCGCCTCGTTTATTCACTAGAATCGGAAACCTTTAACCGAAACCTGCTATATCAACAGGGAAATGAACTATACACTGTCAAAGGACTCACTTCTTCTCTTTGCGATGCTTTAATAAATAATTTTATTGATTATATTTCTTTAGTTACAAAAAATCGTGGCTCCAGTATCTGGAATCACTGCAACTCAAATTAAACGTGTATTATAACTAACCCTCCCTGTGAAAACTATATTTTTAGAGTCACGGTGTGTACACTAGGTCTTTGAGGGAGCAGTTGAGTTTTTCGAGTTTTCTAAGCTTTTAAAAATCCTGGATTACTTCTTGCAGTGTCTACATGTGTTAAGTGACTACATGGTCCAGAAGTTGCCAAAGTACAAAGTTTAAAACCGTTGTTAATAACAATTTACAAATAGTAAAAAACACGGAAAAACGGAATATTGATAAATATTTCGTAACTTTATAATGAATAAATATTAAGAAAAACGATTGTAGGCTTTTTTATCTTAAACTATAAGCTTTCGAAAGAATGTAGTGTGTTTGGCGTGGGTTCCAAAAAATAGAATTACTTGTGCACCTGAAATTGGAGGATATTTTACGGATTCAGGCATATCATAATAAACGGAACGGTGATTATTCGGCACAAAATAAGGTTTTATTGTTGAAAATATAAAAGTTATGAAATAATAAATAATATTAGTTAATAATAATTAGTGTCAAAAAGGAAATTTACGGTGCGCTACTGAGACAAAAGTGGGTACGATGATTACCGCATTGTTTTTCTGTTTTCCTTCCAAGTGCATAGAGAACATCGTTTACGCTTTTCCAGTTTACCCGTTGAATGGTCACTCATCTTTAAAAATTTACTAATAGTAAAAAGAAGAACTAATAAAAAAAATCTATATATATAATCTATAAATATAAGAAATAATATATTAAATTACAAAGAACATTTACTTTAACCATGAAAAAACTGTAAAGCAACGAGAAAAGCAAAAAAAGTGCATTTGCCATAGATTGGAATTGTCGTAAATTCCTATCTTTAGAATCATTGTGCTTTTATAGTAGTCCAGACTCAGGAGCTACAAGATTTTTAACAGAAGCCGATAATCGCTTGATCCGCCTCTGCCTAAGGGCAACATTTTTGTTCGAGCTCCAAGACGAAACCCGGCGTTGAAGATGGTTATGGGAATAAACCACATTAAAGGTATACCACGTAGCTTAGGCAGCTCTGACCAGGTGGGTGGGTGGATAACTGGGTGGAGGAATTGGCCGCATCCTCGATAGATTAATAACACAGATTAATGACATAATGAAAGTTAAACTGTTTTTACGATTCTGATGTTAATTTATTTGTATCCTAGTTCTGCAAGACGAAGCTTCGGCAAAAGCATCGGCTTACCAAGGTATTGCCAAGGATGCTGGAAGACATCAAGAATTAAAGACTTTGCCAACGGAAAACCACAGAATAATTTCTCATCTTTGAACTTAATCATTTATTGAGCGAACAGTCGGCATAAAATAAAAAGAGAAGATGCAATAGTGTTTCATTTACATAATCGTCTGATACTTGTTTATTTTTTTTTCTTTCGTTGAATGACCTTTACATATAATGTATTGTTATCGTGTATAGCATTTTTTATGAATTAGAGAATAGTAAAGATTCTTCATACGGAGATTAACACACACAGCAGTCAAATTAATTTATTACCACCGTTTCAAAGGCTTTCGAATTTCAAAAAACCGGTTCGACTGTACGAGTGAGTACATACATACTCGTACATACATACACTCTGTATTGTACGGCGCACGGCGTACGGCGTACACGCACCGATGTTTAGAGTCGTCGCGCAAGGTGTATGGCCTCATATGTATTTGTGTATGACCGACCGGTGACCACTATCACTAGTGCCAGTGCTAGTGCATGGAACAGGTACGAATGGTCCAGCAGCAGAGAATGGAGATGCTGAGGCAATGATCATTGAACACTGACCAGAGCTCAGAGCACCACTGTAAGGAGGATGATGCGCGCACTGGCGCAATGCCGCAAGGCCTGATCAGGTCTCATCAGGTCCATCAGGTCGGACTACGGGCATCGGGCATCGGTCAGCTCAACGGCCGAACAACCTGGGACCTGGGACCTGGATCTGGACTTGGGACAGGAGAACAGGACAGAACACAGGGCAATGTATAAGCTGCTCAATTAAAGCGTGTTGAAAATTAACGCTTCCCTTTAGCGTTAGCGTTATACTTATCTCTTACTGAATGTATGTATGTGTGTGTGTATGTGTGTTGGTTTTATACTCTTTACCTTCTATTACTGTCTATTCACTACAATGTAATTGTACTTGCACTGACAATAAGTGTTGCCAGATTTTATAAATTTAAGGAAATATACTGATCACACGATTGTAGAAAAATGCAGTAAATACCTTCTTAAAATACGTAAATTAAAAATACGCATTTCAGAAATGTATCTTCTAACGTATTCATATAATTCATCGCACGCAAAAACCTACCCAGTAAACAATTTGGTGAAGTGTCCATTTTTGTGACGTTTCTATCACTAATTGCACTTCAAATATAGTTCACATCAACTTTATCTTCATTTGTATTCCGAAAGGTGGAGTGATTCCGTCATCTGTAGCCGATAAAATAGACATTTCATATATGACTGTGAGAAACTGAACTGTAAATGAACTCTTTCATTACAAAAAATCGCAAATCGCAAATCATACGCATCTTCAATATGATGTCAAAGTGATTCCAAAATATGTACTGGGTAGTCGCAATGCACATGAATTACTTGCCTGCGATGAATTGTACCTAGCGACTAGCCTACAACTGTTTTCAGAATACTCTTCTCGAATATAATGGAATAATAAATGACAAATACGAATTAAAAAAAGAACATCCTCTCTAGTGCCATATTTTATTACAAGAAAAATATGTTCCAATGTTAGACCCACGTCAGTGTGAATGCACCCTTACTTCTATTTCTATTGAGCCATAACAATGGTTATTTAAATAAAGATAACACTTTTATCTGTTTATAAATTGCAGGAAACGCACTTGAGGAATGATACGAGTATAATAGAAATAAGCTGATTGTATTCTTTGATGTTCTTTAGAAGAACTAGAAACTGTGTACGAGTAAGAATTAGGCATGGAGCACTAGGCACTAGGCAGAAATAAACTAGCTAGCTAGGCTAAAATAAACCAGCTTTGTATCTCGAATAAATATCTTTTGACTATCTTGTACTTTATATAAACAGATGAAAGATGTTTCAATTTGCATCGCCGACGGTTATGATAACAAAGATTAACTTTCTTGATTCTCTTATAAGATTCAAACAAATATCATTACAAAATTAATTCAAAAACAATTTATGAACTCAGTGTTGTAACGTAGCTAGTTACAATATCTAGATAGTAGTTGTATTAAGTAACAGAATATGTATCTAGATACTAAATAAAATGTAACTGTTGTTGATTCGAACGACAACGAGTTACGTAATCTTCTTGAAACGAACTGCTACGAATAAATGTTTACAGCAATAGTTTCAAATAAAAATAATTATATCAGTATAAAATAATTATAGATAATAAATTTTTGTTTTTGTTAAAGTGCCGTAAAAATGATGCCTGACGTAATTATACGTACATATTTCTTTTTACATAAATACAAAAGTCTTTTATAATCATTTTCGTCGAGATGTGTTATTATAATGGCTTATAACAATAAATATGTTAATTTTATGGTTACTCTTAGCAAAGGCTGGGCACTGGGCACTGGGCACTGGACACTGGCCACTGATATTCTGCCAGTAAGCGACAATTAAATGGAAGACAGTTTTATAACCAACTGTTTTATATTATTTTAAATGGGAATTATTATAATGTCATTTACAAATGCGTATTATAAAACGTGTTACTCGAGGTGTCGAAAGACGAAGAGAATTCTGAATACCGTGAACAGTGGCAGATCAGGCATTTAAACACAGCGTTTAATAAAGTTAATAGCTATAATTTGTGACAGACGGCTAAATACATCCCTGGTCAGAACGCATCGTTAAATTAAACTAAACAGAAATAGTAGAACTGTAAAATACCAAATGGCAAATCAGAAATATTGTATTGACAGCTCCGACTAAGGAATCCACCTGTTACAGGACAGCCACAGGCATACAGGTGTCTTGTAAGTTGTATTGTATTGTATGGTGGTCATCCTAATGACTAAATACGGATCGCAACCTCCTACGGATCTAAGAAAGTGAATCCAGAATGTTGCTGGAATCTGTTACAATAAGACCATTGTAACTATAGGCTCTAATACACAACAATCATAGATAAATTTAACATATTGTCAATTATTTTGTCGCGGCACTTATTTGTGTTAACAGAGATTAAGCTCGTCTTACTAACTCTAATAATAAAAACACCACTCTTTCCTATTATGTGAAAACAAACCAAACCGTGTAACCCAAAAGTAAAAGAGCACTGCCTGCATTGAACGCAAACATCTTTGCCGAATTAAAATGAACAACATTTTTCTTTAAATATATCTGATATATATAAATAAATTGATGTCTTTAGCCATAATTTAATTGGTTTCAGTTTAATATTAGGTGGAAAACAAAAATTGACAAGTTTGACAGTTCATATAAAGTAAACATGCAAAAAATAATAAATATCTAACCTGCAATAGTTTTGTATGTATCACTTTTATACAATTACAATTTAGTACAATTTTCAGGTTATAAAAATCCTTTTAAAAGAAAGTATTTGATTACCATATCTTAATGATTCATAACAACTATTACACTTTTTATTTTACTACGATAATATGACAGCATTGTTAAATAAAAAAAAATGCAGGTGTCATTTGGCATACCGGCAATATTCACATTTCTGTTAAAACAACACGGAACGAGAAAAAATAAATAGTAAAAATGAAACTTTAGTTGCTCATTTATATCCTCAACTACTATTTTACGTATAACAAATCACTTTTTTTACTAAAAAATATATTTAGAAATTCATACACAACACTACACCTGACACATCCGACATTTTAAATTGAACATAGGCATAAAACGACTGTATTAGGCTTATGGAAAGGTTCCGCCATCTTATGAGTTAAATAAAAAATAAAAAATGTTACATTGTTCAGTTTGAATTGTGCCTATGGATGTAGATTTCTTATAAATATATTAATTTATGATTATTTGGTTTTGTAATAAAATTTACCCAATTATTTAAAAGAATAAGAAACCAACATAAATAAAATTTTGACCCTTTTTATAATCTGGTAATCTTTGGTTTGAATCTTTGATAAATGCTATCTAATACGACACTAAACATCTTGACTTGTCAGATTCCTCAAATAATCCTACGCCTTTAAAGAAACTATTTATTCACATGTTCAGAAATAGAATACTGACTGTATTTATGGTGTCAAAGCACCACATATATAACAACAACCTAACAAGTTTATGATTATATCCATTTAAACTCCTTAGAAATATATGAATTAAATTTTTATAAGAAATGTATAAATTTTCTAATGTGTAACGCAAACATTAAAAACCTGAAACTCAAGAAGCAAATAACACAGAACAGAGAACAGGAAAAGGCAAACACAAACGCAAACGTCAGACGAATGATCTCACTATTTATCTTTAAATATCGATCAATTATTACAGAATGCATAAAACTGTACATTACATTATACCATTACACTAGCTACGAGTAACTAAACTCTCTATCGCCGAGAAACACAACACACAACGCAGGAACAGATCTACAGAGCTACAGACCAACAGAGCATTCCATTGTTTTCTCTTTTAACAAAAAATCAAATACTCGTACGTCTGTACAACGCATGGTATAACTATGATGTACCATTAATCTATATACTCGTCCAAGCTTAGAAAACTCAATCGTACATATCTCGTATGCACATGCTTATTAAGAAAACTACATCATCTTTAAACCTTACAACCTTACCTTATTTGACTCTTTTAATTTGGCACAAGTAATGTTCCTTCAAATGGGCTTGTGTCCTCATGTTTTAGTGGTCGATTTTACAATTGTTGATTGAAATTGATGTTAATAAATGTGTATTTGCGTGTCTATTTTATTAAATATCTAAATGTTGACGGAGATATAGCAATTAAAAATTTGAATTGTAGTTTTAGCGCTAGAATTGGTCGGCCATATTTGTATGACGTGAAATGCATTTTAACGTCAGTTATTTGTTGAGTAGGTCAGTGCTGTGGTAATGTTTTGTAGCTGTTGGTAGTCGAAATAATCAAGTCAAGTCAAAAAATAATAAGTTTTTATTTTATTTAACCCTGCTAAGGCACACAAATATTTGAGTTTAATTGTTCCTTGAAATAGCTGTAAATAATATTTGATATTTTCATATATAAATACATATAGCAGAGATTTATGAGCTGTAAGATTGGCAGCGGTTGTGATGTCACATGCATTTGGAATGTGTACAACGTTGAATCCCTTTAATAATTAAAAAGACAAAATGACTTTTTTAATTGTTAATATCTCTTAACATATAAGGAGTTATTAAAACATTTGAGGTTCTAGTAACCCACTTTATCAATATATAGTACACTTTTATAGAAATTAAGACATAGGACACAAGCCCATTGTAACGAAAAATTTACGACTCTATAAAAAGTTAAAAAAATACATTTTTAATCTTAAACCAGAGGTTTTTATGTTATACTAAGCATATCTATCATATTGATCCGCTAAACACTAAACATAGATTATTAAATTCAGTAACATTTTAATTAAGTGAAACCTGATTATGTTTAATCTAAAAGGGTGTGAGCATCAACTTTTTGGAGATAGCACATACATTTTTACATAATTAATGAAATTTAATATATTTTATTAATAAAATGTCCTTTAGTTTTTTTAATTGTAAGGTGAATTTTACCTTAATTATCAATAATATGATTTACAAAATGTTGAGAAAATATATTTCAACATCATAGAATGAAAGTGTTTTAAAAATGTACTTCAATAAAAAAAACCATCTCTGAGTGATAAAATTTAACTAAAATATTGCATTCATAAGGATGACATTCTGACTTACAATTTACACCGATCTTATAAATTCTTAAGTGACATACCTGTCACACAACTCATAAGAAATTTACAAAAGCGGTCTTACGATAAACCCACATTATATCTTTTCAATTTTAAATAAACTGGTCTGAGTAAAATACTATTTATTTTACTTTTAATCAAAGCTGGAACAACGCTGTACTCCAATGGTGTACCAATGAATGAATCCTAACGACTGCATGAATACGAATAATTAGAAAGATACCAAACTATACGAATAATTAGAAAATAGATAAGTATGAAAATGTTAGGTCGCTCCACTATGGCACTAGTCTGGTAAATACGAGTACGCAAACAGTGATCAGTAGTGGGATTCCTTAGCTTCATTGACAACTGCACTGAATAATATTGCAAGGTATAATGATTTTCAATTAAAGCCATAGATAATCCATTCCTGGGACAATATTACAATTAGTTACCAGTAGAACGTAGTAGTCAATTAAGTTACGGAATCCCGGTGATCTGATCGCTTGACGTTCAGGTTCAGACGCAAGACGCACTCGAACGCGTATTGAGACATATTGTAACACATAGTGTATGCAAAAGCTGTTAGATTGTTTATACACAATTCAACAGGACTCAAGCAAATGATTGGCAATTGTTTGTTTGATTTATGTGCAGTAAGTGGGTGGTCGATCGACTAAACGAATATTCTCAATTAGTAAATCCAGTCTGGTCGATGGATAATGTTCCGATGAATTAAAAATCTCAGCCCAGCCGCAGATGATACAGCATATAGATGCACACAGATGTAAATATGAAGCCACCGGATGGTTCACAATATTACTATGATCAATATTCTTTTACATAATATTTAACTTTTGTAAATTTTGCTTTTTTTTGCTGTCGTTGACCTTCAAGGTTGATCGTTCTTGGATGAAATCTACAACTCTAAGCTTTTCGGGGGCTACTTCGCTTATATATGGGTGGATAGAAAGAATTAAATTTGGTTGTGAGGCCTAGAGACTGTTTGATTATTTACTGTCCAAATAAGTTTTAACAGTAGAAGAACTATTATTACCAATTACCCCAAAACATAACAATGTAACAGTAACAATAATAGAAGTATTTAATTCAATGAAAAATTTAAACAGAGCTTTAATTAACAATAGTTTCAAGTATTAAGTCACAAATTTAAAAAGTATGTAGTAATTATAAAGTACTAAAAGTAGTAAATGTTAAAGTAGTTAATGAAAAATTAACGTGAAATAAATGAAAAATGATTCCATAGAAGTTTAATACAAATATTATGTAAATATAACAGACGGCCACCATTACGGGATGACATTCGATTGTCAATAATTACAATAATTATTCCACATGTTCCCAATTAAAATTCACACATATTTCACCTGATCCTCATCACTCCAATCGTTCCCATGTATGCAATCCATATCCATTTGTCAGAATTCATTATGAATGGTACTAATTAACACAGAACAATACAGAAATAGAACACGAAACTATCCAGACAAAATTAGACAGAGCAACTAAACGGCCGGACACGGAGAAACTACATCCGGTAATTATTTCAATATTTCACAAAATTTTTGAACATAACTCAAATAGTGTCACAATATTTTTTTATGGTTTTTGAAAATATCATTAAATATTTCGAAACAGATAATTTCATTTCACATAATCATATATTAATCAAATTAAAAATCTTATAAGAGTAGAGTGTAAATTAACCGAGGACTATTAAAAAATATGTTAATCAACCAAAATAGAGCTGTCGGACATTATTATGATGAATATTTGTCTCTTTCATACGCATGTCGTCTATAAGAGTGGATAGCGATAGATGCCATTTCATTTAATATTCCAGCTTATTCATAATTAAAATGTCTTTTCTGTTAAACAATTTGTTGAGTTTTTATAATTCAAAACACTAGTACGTACACCCGAGTTTAAGTAACAAATCATATAAAAAATATATTGCTAAAATATAACAATCTAATGTCAACTAGATGCCACAGTGGCAAAGAGCATTGATACCTTACGGGAGACTTAGTCAATACATTTTCTCTGTTTGATTATTCTCAAAATTAATTCCGTCCTTACATAATCATAAACTGATGAGTTCTTGACACTATAAATACTACCAATGTAGAAGGAGGTCGTCGGTAATACAACTAAACATAGCAAATACGTTATCGTTAAAAATTAAACAAAAACAATTTCAAGTAAACATAAAAATAATAATACTTTTACGAAAAAATTATTTATGTAAAACTTTTTGCGTAAATATAATGAAAATTTTACATAAAACTATAATTTCCCTAACTCATTAGTCTGATTAGTTGACAATCATATTTTCTTTAATTTCTTTTTAAAATAAGCTGTTTTTAATAATAATGCTAATTGCTAAAGGAGGAAATAAACTTAAAAAACACTTACTTTTTAACATTTAAATTCAGGATGCTTTCTTGAAAGGATGAGAATTAATAAAAAAAAACACTATTGTAAAGACAAATTATGTAATGTTTTACGTATTTAAAAGTTACATTGAATTTATAATTTATAAAGGCATTATATGGAAAATTGACTGTTCATATAATTGTATTTATTTCCAATAACAATAAGATTTGAAGAAGCCAGAAGTTATAATAAAATTGATATTACTCGTACATTTGAGCTTATACATTATAAGGTTCTTTTTATGAAAAATATTCTTTGAAATTATATTTTTTATGCAATTTATTAAAAGTCGGACTGTCGTTTCCATACCTCATAAGAGTATATGTTTATTACACCGCTGTCTAATTATAAATTTAAAACTAAATAACAAAAATGAACAGCTTATTGAAATAATGTTACTTATATGTTGGTATGGGTGAACATTATTCTAATTTATTAACGAGACAATTTAAATAATTACTACAGTTTTAACGGCACTTCCATAAGCAAGCCATAAGAAAATCAAAATTCAAATAATTACTTACGAATAATAAAACATTTCTTTTTAATCTATTAAATTTTTTTTTAAATAGTAATTTGTGTTCAAACTGATAGCAATAATGTTGAAGTACGGTATTTTGAACGGAGAACGGAACAACAAATGGTCAGAACAATAACTCATCCGATGGATATACGGTACAAAATACTCGTCTGCTCATACTGGTATTATGAGCATCTTATAATTATCATTCAGGTTAATTCGTAATTCGTCAGGTCGCGGGTCTTCGTGATTCGCTCAGAGAGAGAAACGTTACAGATTCGCTCAAGATTGAAACGTTAAACTGCGTTATGTATATATTACATAAACAATAGTAACTTTAATAAGATAGAGTGGCATAGCCCACATTCGGAGCCACGACTCAGGCACATAAAATCGAATTTATTTTGTTTAGAGCAAATACAGATTTTTGTTCTTCATTAAATATCGACTTTTATACATACGCCAATTCTAAACATATGCCTACTAACAAAAATGAAAATTTTACATGATTATTAATAATGAAACATAGAACTTAATTTGTCCTCATGTTTATTTATCAAATTTCTATTGCATAATATCAATGGCGATTTTCTATACTCATACAGGATCTTTTTCTGTAACGGTATAACGCTTTCACTCCATTAGTTTTTTTTAAAAAGAACAGACAACGGTACCGAAATTACTGTTTTCGGTTACTGAAATATAAAGAAAAATATTTCGCTCTTTTTTACGGTTACGCTCACGTCAAAATTTTGGTAAGTAACCTTGTCTGGTTACTACTATCCATTCGTTTTTAGTCATACCGTAGCCGGGATAGTTGAGGCAGTGATGTTTGTAAAGTACAAATCTTTAGCAACTAAGCCATTATGTAACTAGGGCATGGTAATCGAAATAAATATTCATATTAATACATAAATGACAGTGGTGTAGTTCGCACGTAAAAAGCTTTGACTTTAAATGTGGCCAAAGTAAGCCTTTTACCTTTAAAGCCTTATGAACAATACAGTGCAGTAATAATTATACTAAATTTATTACAGATAAACAGAAAAGAGCATTAAGCCATTGACGCCAGACTGTGTTCTCGAGTTATTAGTCAGCACTATATTTCCTGAGTTAAGTTGATGTTTCGTTCTGTTCAATGTGCAATCCTAAATGTATTAGGCACTTGTGTATTTCACGTGCAGGCACAGTAAAAACTGTCTCCATAGCAGGAGCTCGTACAAATAGGCCGACTTTAAATAAAATACAAGATATTTGATAACACCATTAATAGTTATTTTATTAAATTATCTGTAAAAATTTAAATTGATCAAATCGATTAATGAGTTTAACTTTATAATTAAAAAATATTGTCCATTTCTTTTAATTCTCAATTCTGTAGGGTTTAATTTTAACTGGTTTAATTATTAGCACCATAAAGAAGAACAAAATTATTTGGTTCCTACAATATTACAAACTTATTAATTGCTTAATTGAAGACTTACTATTATAAAGAGTGAATTTTGTATTTGTATATGATATATTATCTGATTGAAAAAAAAGAATTCTTGTATAAGATAAATCTGAAATATTGATTGAAATAAAAATGTATATATTTATAAAAATTCTGAAAAAATTAAAAAGAATAAGTACTACATTATTAATTGAATGTATTTTATTTTAATGTGCAGTCCATGTGAAAACAAATGTATCTGCATTCAATTTATTTAAAACTAAACGAAAAAAAATATTTCATTATTAAAAATACATCATATTTTAATTAAGAATAACTTCATGCATTTTTCTGGAATTATTAATATTTTTAAGCTAACATTTAACATATATTTATATATATATATATATATATATATATATATATATATATATATATATATATATATATATATATAAAAATATATATTACAATAAAATATTGTGCAGTATCAAATTATCTATTTATTATGAACAAATATATAATTATAATAACGATTTATCTATAAAATATGTTTTTATAATAAGATAAAAACTATGTAACACACAAATACAGATATAACGTATAAAATTAATAACTGTGATTTTATTTATTTGAAATTATATAATAAAAAATTGTTTATATATAAAAAAAAAATGAAAATCTGTGTTATATAAAAAAAAGTCATTGCTCATTGATAATTCCTCGTACAATTATCCTGTACGATATGAAGTGGCTTGAAGAGCCTGAGAGCCTGAAGAAGCGGAACCTCACGGTTTGGTCCGGAACGGTAGCGGGCCCGTGCTGGCAGAAACACGTGTTTCATGTAAGTCGCGTAACGCCGAAATAGGCAAAGCATGTTGAAACACGTTACAATTAAATGTAGACGAAGACACTGCTAGTAATGGTACATGGTACATTGTACATCGTACATCGCATTTCCTGCATTTAATTGTTGCAAATAGCATTCCCTTATACTGATGTTGTAAACAAGAAGGCTAATTTAGGCTGGACTAAGTGTCTGGTGACAGTATAGGGTTAAGCTTTCTGAAAATATTTCTCTGCTTAATTAAATGCTCTTCTTTAATTTTTTGACACGATTAATCACATTTTGACGAGATGCGTTTAATTTGCATAAGAAATAATTTCGTTTGCTAAGCCACGCCGGACAGAAGGACAGCGGGACAGCGAGATGGCATGCAATTATTACGTGTTTTAATGGACTCACCTAGACTGACAGTGACGGCTCAACTCCAAAAGGAAAGCTGCTTGATCACTCAACAAATGCAACGTGATATTAATTTACTAGTAACACTATCATTTAATACGCGGCGATGTATTGTGAACGTGAACAAACAGTTTGACAAACGAAACCGCTAATTGTTAAATAAAACATTTTAAGTTTTGGTAAGTACTAATATCAGTAGTAATATTTTAAAAATTATGTTTGGTTTCACAGCAATCACTCTTGTAGTTGTAGTTGTAGTTGTTAACTTTAACACCGGATATAGTTGTTAAATGTTTGAACAATACGTTTATTGTTGCAATGACAATACAACTATTGTCAATGCTATTGTTCGTTAAAATAACAATGACACTTTAGTTTATAGCAGTCAACTATGTCTATGTTCTCCATTATTTCAAATTGCGATACATTGTTCATAAGATTTCAAAAAACAAATAACACATTTAAATTAATTTTTTTGTTTATTATTGTATATACTCGTAAATTATTATAATTTTAATAGAACACATTGTTCAATATTAACACTGCACTTGAGCGATGTGACATTGCATAATTACTATCCTTAATAAACTGACAACAATTAAATTATACTAATAAACATAGACGAATACGAATACGATCATATACGGACACTGCGGAAGGCATGTATTTGACTAGTGTGAAATCTCCAGATATTCGAATATGACGACCCGCCGTTCTGACGTTCAGTTGTAGACTGTATACTCATTCGTATGAAGAATAGCGGTGTGCGCGGTAGCTGAGGGGCCTTAGGGCAACGCGGCAACAAACGCGTGCGCCCCGACACGCCCCTCTCCCCGCCCACAATAGTAAAAGAGGGGGCAAGTTTTAGATGATAACCGTAAGGGTGGGGGCGTGCGCCTTTTGTTATGCGCATTGCAGTTATGTGTCTTATGGGTCTTTCTTTCTCTGTTCAAATAAAAGTGGCGCTAAGATAATAGGTTGCACCTCTCAACCGCGTCCCGTCGCTGCCACCACCGTCGTCCGTTGTCCGGCATCCTACGACCGTGTCCGTGTCCGTGTTCGCGTTCGCGTCCCATGTACTACGATAGCTTGGTGCTTGGGAAGGCTGATGGCCCATCATTATTACACGGGATGAGTGCGGTGTGCAGTGTGCGCTGTGCGTTGTGTGCTCTGTGCTGTGTGCACTCTACTTGTTCCAGTATGAAACACACTACACATATGGTCACCACACACGGTACACGGTACGCGGTACACAGTGCATCGACTTGCGTTACTTCACCGATAAAGTAGCATTGCCTTTCTTTAATATTACGAGAACGCGAGAACGCGAGAACGCGAATGGGGAAGTTAATACATGATATCTGTCATTCATACGTGTCACTGTCGTTGACCTGCATTAAAGTGAATTCATCACGGATTAGCACTTGCATAATATACATTATTTACAAACATAAAAAACAGAATATTGATCTCTATACAAAATTTATTTAATAAATATTATCATTTCTAACGTATTAATATAGATGAAACAGTGTCCGATAGCATTAACGCTTAACTGGCTGTTGCGTTTTCGGGTTCAATTCTCGAACTAGCGCTTTCTGAGTTTATTTGTAATCTTACCGGCGCAGCTCACATATATGAGTTATCACTATAGGTTCAAGGGGTACAATAAAATGTTTAACAAATCTTAATATTTAAAAAGAATTTTTTTATCGCGGTTTTGCTACTAAGCTCGTATTCCTGAGAAATATTTATAGTATATTCTGTGGATAACACACATTTAAATTAGAAATCCTGTCTTGCTCGTTAGCTGATTTCAGTCCGCTGATTTTATGAGCTTGTAAATCTATTAACGATATAATTAATCTTCATCGATAACTGGGTAGATGACTTAGTCTTAAAAGCTATAAAATGGAACAACATTACAATTAAGAAAGTTCTTTAGCAACAACAAAAACAACAAAATTAATTATGCACTAATATGTTTCTTTTATATTAACATATATGGTGCCACGACACCATAAATATTGCAAACATAGTAGGAGGTCGTTCGTGATAAATTAAATTTAAAGGAAAGTGTCAACTCCGCTCCTGAACCAGACGTGATCAGATAAAATAACAGGTTGATTTGAAAATCATTGGATCAAAATTATGAACATTTATTAAAAGCTCTTAAGTCTTGGCTGGCAAATGCCATCTCTATTTTGCATAACAGTTAATAGTTGATAGCCGTCGAGTTAAAAAGCAATAAAACTAATCGCTCGCGCATTAAAAAATATCAGAATTTAATTAAAAAGCTCGGGTACAATTACACATAAACAACTGGTTTCCCGTGCTTTTTATTTTGCAGAACCAGTTGTTTTTATACCGCGTCCCTGTATATATACATGTGTGTGTGTGTCTTAATATACGTATTGACATGCATGTAGGTTTGTATGTATGAAGATAGTATTATTATTTTTACTTGTCCAAAAGCTATCGATGACAGTTTTGTTCTGTAGCATATTTAAATATTTTTTTATTTGCATTTCAAGCAAATTTAGTGAAGCTTAAAAAATAGTGAAGTTAAAGTATTAGTGCTGTAAATAGGAAACACGAGAACGATACAAAAAATAGGATGAAGAATGTTGAGTTGCATTTTGAAATACGGTTCTTGACTATTGTAGCATAAAAGTACATTATTTAAGTAATTAACTAATTGTAACTGCACATTATAGATAGAAAAAAACATGCAAGATTGCAATTATATAACATTTCTTAGATTTTGTAAAACAGAGCTGAATAATTTTTAGCTGAAGTGAGTAAAACATAATTCGAGTCTCAATCATTATGGATTTGAATAAGTATAGTCAAAATCACGAGAGTTCGGCGGCGACTTATACTTAAAAGAGGTTATAAGAGCAGTATAAATCAATAATACGATAATGAATTTTATCTTATTCGTTTCTATATACATTATAGAAAAATAAGTGAGTCAGTGCACAACTTGTTTTAATGAGTCGTCGCCGAACTCTCGTAATTTGAACTATAGCTATTATTTAAAATATTCAATAAATGAAATATTAACAACATCGTTTCCTCAAACAAATTAGTATGATCTTCAATTTGCGGAGTTTGAGTATTTGCGTCTCTATACATATGCTATAAGACAGCACTGCATGACAAGGCACGGTTCCCGCATGGCAATGACTTCAGTGACGTGTTTTGCAGATAAATATCCGGCAGAGGGTGAAGACAAATAAATGCCAACAATTTTTTTTGTTGGTTTGTTTAAGCATAGAGCACATAGCCAGGGCCGAATTTAGAGGTGTAAAGGCACTGGGGCAACGAAGGAGCAGAGGTCCCTAATTATTTTCCGAATAGAAGGAACAATTTTTTAAGTCTTTCAAAAATGTATTGCTTTTATCTCTATGGTGGAGCCCCCGTTGGAATAGCCCCGCCTGCATATAGCGTTTAACGTAGCGGAGGTTTGAGTTTTCTTCAAGAGATTCTGGTTTGTTGAGTATTTCAATTCACCAGTATTTGTTGCTAGATATAACAAATTACAATACCTATGCTTAAGATTACGAATAGAAGAATCTTCTTCTTTTTATGCTCTTTAACATTCAATCTATGTTGGGATACAAATATTTAGTAGCTACGGTCACCATTAGGACCCAGTTTAAAGTTATCTTTACTTAATTGTTATACCATTCAATAAATAATACACCGGGACTGTTGATCGTACGCAGAGGCGGCCCTAGGGGGTGGCAAACGGAGCAACCGCCCGAGGCCTCTCACGATCGCGCAATCGAAGTATAAAAATCATTACAATATATGTATTTGAATCTCGTGCCTCTCGCTTTAGAAAACCCACTTGAATCACTACCTTAATCATTCATGTACCTTAGTTTATCATCATTAATAATTGTCGTTTTTGTGCTTGTTAACTTTTATGATTCCTCCAATATAAAACTAAATTCTAAAACTTGTCAACCATCATCAAAAATACTTACTTTTTTAATTTTTTTTTTATTTGAAAATTTGAGGCGAAAGTATGTCCTTTAATTCTTCACTGATGTTGTGTTTTGTTATTTACGTTTGATATTGTGGGCAGGTTACTAGTATATGATGGACTATTATTTGCGTCTGACAGTTGCTGCACTGCGGAGCTGTTGTTTTACTTATTAAATGTTGATGTGTCAATGCCGTATGTCCTGTTCTTAGTCTGAAGATGGTTTTTACGAATTGTCTATTGCTGTGATAAGAAGTTTCCCATTTGTTTATATTTTCCTTAATTAATACTTACTTTCAATTTACATAAATTACACAAAGAACAAGAGCCTCGCAAAGAACTGCCGCACAGGGGCCTCGCAATAGCTAAGGCCGCCTCTGATCATACGTTTTCCTTTTGAAGAGTAGAACACATGTCTTATAATTTAGACAGTTTATGGGAAGAGATTATTATAAAGAAAATGTGCGGTGTAAAAAAGCTCACGTCCTTCATATTGGCACAGTGACTTGGATAAAATTGGGACTTACAATGAAGAGTGCACCCAGCTCTTAATAACAAACTTTAAAAATTACTTCCCAACAGTTTTAACGTTACTAGATTTTTAAACAACGAACGAACAAAGTAAGTTGAAAGCTCAGCTTTAAGTTAAGTCGCTAAATATTAAAAACATGTCTGCCCTGTTGACATGTATAAATTATACAACCCGACAACAATACGTGTAACTTTGTTTTTGTGAAAGCACATCAAATCCTGTGAAATAAATATGACAGAGACGAAGTGTTTTTTTTTTATGTTTTTGTTTTACTTTCCCCGACACATGCGAACGTTATATGTGTACGTGTATTTTGACTGACATGAAGTTAGCCCCGTGACCTACATATGTAGAACATATGTAGATGAACCATGAACCGCCAACCGCCGACACCGTCAACCGAACCGAACGAAGCTGTAGTCTGTACGGAAGAGAACAGAACAGAAAACCTAGTGTTGGAAACTGGGAAAATGGGAAAGTGTGAATTAAAGCTGCCCACACATATTTTAATGTAAAACTTAGTGCGTGCCCATATCCATATCCGTGTCCTACCACTAAAGCCACCAGTTTAGTTCCAGCTCCACGTGGCGGCGAACACCGGACGCATCTAAGAAATTACACCGTTTAGAAAGATTTACAACAATTTAATTGATTGATGATTATATTTTTTGATTTACTGATTGGTTATGTATAGCAATGGTAGAATATGTCAAAAATATGAGAGTAGCTTTAAAAGCTGAAAGAAATGCCTTGTTGAAGCAATGCACGGAAAAACAGGAAGTACGAAAAGAGTAAAGGAAAGTGGAAAGGGGGAGATGAGTAAAGAAGGTTGTAGAATTAATTGAATTTAATCTCTGACTAATTGAGTACCGGTTATGCATATTGATAAATTGACGTTAATTACATCAAGTCAATATTAGTAAGTTAGTAGAAAATTTGGCGATGTCATATTGTGATAAGAAACTTTTGCCATTTTTTTTTTCTGATAGTCAATGGTTAAAACATTACCACATTTATAGGCTTTACCGGTTCGAGTTAAGCCGGAACAAAGGACTCTTTAGGTCTGGCCCTATTTCCTGTATGTCCGGTAATAAATCAACATCTCCGCGATCCTACGATTTTATAATGGTTAGTGCATCATACGATACGAGATAAGGCGAGAGTTTAAAAAATCTCGCTTCGTTCTCGGTAATTTAAGAAAAAATAGGTATCGTTTTAGTCTCGTTCCCGTCTCGTAATCATTATGAGCACTTACTCCTAAGATAATCCTAAACAAAGTAATTCATTATGCTATTTCGACTAATTATTTTTTTTATTCTAAATTTTTCACACTCTAAGCATATCGCTTTTTTCTCACCATTAATTGTATCAATTTAAAAGAAACTTTAAAATTTGAAGAATTTTTCTTAATACACAGTTGATCAACTGTTTCAATTTCACTTCACTTTCATCTAATCTCAGCCTTTCTGTCAGGTTGACACTACTAACACCTACACTCAACGACATTTTTGCGGCAAATTGTCTTCAAACAATCGCATTATAAATAATTTATATTCACATTTATTTTCCCTTAAAACATTCGTTTCCGTTCGGCTACAAAATGTTGTGGAAAGACAAAATTATAAAATCAAATATTTAACTGATGTTTGTTTAACAGATTTTCTATTTCGTAAATTTAAGACCTAACCTTTTTTGTAATAAAAAAAGGTTGAACGTTTGCTGTCAGTTTATTTTTCTAGGAATTTTTTTTTTAAATAACATCAACGAGACCAGAAGCGAGACTCTCGGGTCTCGCAGTAGGTGGTCTCTGTACCGTATAAATAGTTTTCAGAAATGTCTCGTCTCGATTTTACGAGACGAGACGAGAAAAGTCTTGTACACGTGTGAAGCCCTAAATGGTTTATAAAAGATTGCGTAAAGGTCTTTTAAAAGTGTAAAATTTAATTTTCAATATTCTTGATAGAATAACAGCCTAAACCCGGCGTTGCATCAAGATTAATATTTAATAAGTTGGTGTCGTTTCAATAATTGTTGCATGTGAAGTGAGTTTACTTACACCACAAGATTTCTATTTTTTTTATAAGTGAATTGTGCTCATCCAAGGAGTCGGGAGATTTGCTATAGGTAAATCGTCAAAACAAGAAGACTAGGTCATGAATGTATTAGTATCTTTACGAATAATAAAAACTCCACAAAAGCGTTAAGTTTATAATGAGCCACGAGCTACCGTTAAAAGCTAATTAATTACAATACCGTGCGACTGAGTTGAATATAGAGATAGACAGCAACGGACGCGATGCCAGACGTCGGAAGAGAGCGTCGCACGAGACGACGCTGCTGCTCCGATTGTACTGTGGTAATTGCGCATGTAACAGACTATTTATATAAAATAATGTTAATCATTATCAAAAAATCTAATCCAATTTCAAAGTATATATGTTTACCATCAACCAATAGAAGTGATTGTTTGAATTGCGCATGTTTTATAATCGACACGCCCATATTGTTGTCAGATAATGCCATTGTTGCGCATGAAAGAAAGAGAGAGATTCTATATAAATCTATATGTATATATAACATTCTATATATACAAAACATATATTTTAATATCATACTTTCTCTTTCTAAAATTTCTCCCCCCTCTGTATTAAAGTTTTTTGTTAAAAGGGAAGAGGCGTGGGAGGATAAAATTCCCTGAACCAAACAATGCAAGAGGGGCAAGACCTATTGTTGTGTACACTATGTCTGTTTCACTCAAATTCATTGTTTTATATACGTTTTATTGGAAGACTTGGTGCGCCTGAGCCCTGAGCCCTGAGCGCTGAGCCCTCACTCCCCGAGTGTTAAACGCCGTTCAAATGCCGTTGTTCAAGAAGACATTCACATGGCCCGGTGGAGCGGAGGAGCGGAGGAGCGGTACAGCACACATGCGTCACACCCACGCAAATCAAGAACCGCACATCAAGTACATAGTGCTCTTGTACAGACACCAGTCCCGCGAACCCCATCGCTCCCCGCACTGCACCTGCAAAGGGTTGCTAATAGTCGTACAAGTATCCCAATAAATAGATGATTGACCTGTAATCAAAGAAACGAGCGGCTTGTTTGATGTGTACTGATGCCGGCAGCACGCGTGTTGTCACGTGCAAATATCAATGACCTTGACCGTGATAGTCTCGAACAGATGCGATCGGATGCTGAAAGGAGCAGAGCGTGACGACCACAGGAAGTTTTATGGGACGTAACAAAATACGAGCATAAGGAAATGAAATATATGGATTAGAAAATACTCGAATTAACATTAAACTAGTTAGGATTAGGAGGACTTCCAAATTACTTATTTATATACGTCATATACACTTACGTCAAATATGTAAATGTCTAAACGTAAATGTTGAGATGCGTTGTCATTCGTTTTCGACATAGTAAAGTTGTTGGATAATTTTCGTTAGTAGCTGTTATTCTATAGAGTGTTTGCTGCCATTTGAGAGGTCCGAGGCCTAAAAATTTGACAAAACTTAGGCCATTAGCACATGGGTCGACTGATTCCAAACGCGAGCCCCGAATCTGCCCGAACCGAATGAGAATGGAACTGTGTTTTGAGTGAGAGAACGCACGTGTATACGAGTGATAAACGCACACGGCACGAATGAAACTAAAATGATTTGAAATTGGTTTTGAGCGATTGTGTTTCTAGGTCGCAGGCAATTACGTTGCATGCTTTTGATGGTGAATATCATGAGCAGAGATGTGCACAAATACTTTTTAAAAGTATTTAAATACATACATACATACAAATACCTCATAATATGACACAATAAAATCCTTCATTATGCTATTGTTAAAAATTCTATAGAGTCACGAAACACGGCTAGACATGGTTCTTTTTTCGTTTTCGTTGGAAACTTTGTTGCGCAACTAGTTTGCAATCAGTCGATCCGTGTGCAGAAGGCCTTATTTACTAACGGTAATTACGCCATATCTTTCGCCATAAAATATCTTTCTGAATAAGATATTCCACAATCGTCTAAACTATATATACCTTCAACATACCAAAAGCCTTCCTAACCATACGAATATTATATTATGATATTAACTGACCATCTAGTTCACCTGATTTGACAGCATCAAACTTATTAAAACATGTAATAATGAATCTGAACCTCCTCCAACCCTCTCCGAAGAGCCCAAATACGTAGAGCTCATAATGTTAATAATTTAATAAATGATAAATAAAATAAATTAAATTATAAATGTATATTATTTATATATATCCTGAGCTTGATGAGTTTACATTTAAAGAAATTCATTTAGTTTAAAAAATAATCATCTATGTTATAAACAATTTGAAATGTGGATCCGATACCATTTAAAGATGGTAATGAAATAATTAATTACATAATTAACAAACGCACAATGAAAGTTACACTAATGAAATCTCAGATCCCATTAAAAGCTCTGATCTCCAGTGTATCTCGGAGTGTAGTGACATAGCGATATGCGAAACAACTCTATTATAATATGTCATATATATTTGACTTAGGGTTTGAATATTTTATGAAAGCGGTGTAGTTAGACTGGGATGCAAAGGATCAAATGCTTTGCTTACTGCTTAAATGTACCAACCCTTGCATCCCCCAGTCCCGTCTCCTTCCCTTAACTTATCCATCACTACTCGCTTACCTCATACCCTTCCCTCCCAAATTCTGTAGTAGTGGTATGCTCCTTGTTCTGTGATATGACTGTGCATGGTACCTTCCTCTCATCCTCATCCCCTTTAACTCACTCCTCATCCCCACTTACCAAACATCCTGGGAGTCGGTGAATATTACCTACAGTTACTGTTTGCCACAGAGTTGCTAGGATTCTACAATTCTGAGTAAATCATCTTTGCATCACCAGGACTCGGGACTCGGGACTCGGTGGGACTCCTAGGAATCTGCACCACCGTCAGTCGCCATGCAGTAGATACTGCAGATTACCGCTAACGTATAATAAGCTAATGTTGATTAACATTTGTAATATGACCTTCAAGACTATTCATTAATAATTAGCATTTGTGTTTTAAAGCTACTTATTATCAGTAATTCAAAATTAATAGATGCGAGGGAGTGGGATGGCCCCTTCAGTTGGTCCGCCCGTAGAATAAGTTCCTTGGACATTTAATTAGACCACCAGTTCTAGATGAAGACTAAACTAAATTTTAGGACATCACTCGCAGAGAGAATTGTAACTCGATTTTAAATAAATCTGAGATTAATGTATTTGAAGGGGAAAAATTTAGATTTTACCCAATCAAGAGTCACTCACACTTACTTAAGAAAATTATATATAGTTATAGAAAGCTTTATTAAATTGATTAGCCACATAGATTAAACCTGCCATGTAAATTGTAACGTGACTAACTTACTAAGTTCTACCTATTGTTACCATTAGACCGTTTGCACACGGGTCGACTGATTGCAAACTACCAGCGCAACGAAGTTTCGTGTTTTGTGACTCTATACAATTTTTAATAATAGCATAACAGGGGATTTTATTGTGTCGTATTGTAAGGTATTTGTATCTATGTATGCATATAAATAACTTTGAAAAGTATTTGTGTACATCTCTGTTCATGATATTCACCATCAAAAGCATGTAACGTAATTGTAATAATGTAACCATGTGGGGACGGCGTTAACTTTAAAAAATGACCCAAATTATAGGCGTAGTAGTTGCAATAAAGGCTAATATTTGGATGCCTGGAACGGATGCGCATATGCGCTGGTAGTGCAATAAACGCGGATGATTAGACCCCGTCTACCTTGGTGATTTGCATGCCACTGCCACATCAATGAACTATGTCATAATTTCATTAGTTCCGTGCATTATGATTTATAAATTATAAATGAAACAAGGTTTGGTATGCTCTGTGTTGGATGTTGGGTAGCTTGAATTACTCGTACACAAGGGGTGTTTGACGGTATCAAAGGGGGATGAGGAATGGGGATGTTTGGGAAGTACGGGAAGTACTCGTACTTGGGAATGGGGGAAACTCGACTTTAGAACTCCCCTTTTAGATAATTAATATGAGTTTAATTGTTTGGGATCATTAACTTATGTTTATATTCAAATATATATATATATATATACAACTTCATATTTCATTTTTATTATTATTTCCTAGGTTCACAGATTACTTTATCTTCTATCTCTTTTAATACTTATACGTTACTTGTATTCTTTATTTTCTTTTATAATGATTTGAATGGCTTTCTTGGTTCACAGTTCTTTTTTGTCTTTTGTTTTTGACTTTGGGAGATCCTGATAATAACGCTTATTGTAAGTAAATAACACTGCTACCCATAGAGATATAAGAATAGAGTGCGCGATGGGTACGGCTGCGCGTAACAGAAAGCGATAAAGGCAAAGGGACAAATAGCTGTCGAGTGTACTATTTGTCTCTTTCTTACCGAACCACTGCTGCTGGCTTAGCTCATTGGCGGTGAGGTAGGAGGTAAGCAAGCAAGCAGACGCAGTGCTCGGCTTGAAAGAGACACAGAGGACACATAGGCAGCTATCTCTCTCTTTGTCTTTATCGCAGTAGCGCAGTTTAGTCTCTTGCGCACTCTATTCTTATAACTCTATGGATGCTACCTCTAACGCAGCAGACAGCGTTCTTAGTTCGTTAGCTATCGGAGTCAGTGTTAGCAACCTCGGAGAGTGGGATTATTGTGTCAGACCCGTAAAATTATAGTAAATTTGAAATTTTTATAGTAGATTTCAAAAGAAAAATGGTCAAATTTAATTTTATCGCATTAAATAATGGTTAAATGTTGATAAATCATATATGTTATAATGAAATTGTTGAATTAAGAGTTCAATTTAAAGTAAACAAATTATTAAAAATATGATTACTGACTCGTGATTGGTTCAGATTAAGGCGTTAGTACAACTCGCTTTTAAATGTCTGGTATAAATTTGGTTCGTTATTATTTATTTAAGTGGTAATATTCATATTTAATCGCCAAAAATTCTTTTATCTTCGATTTTGGATTTAAGAATTACTAAAGTGTATGGTCACATATTTTTAAAATTTAAACTTTCCTTTAATATTATATTTCTACTATAGTTTATAAAAAATTATAGTATAGTTCAAATTACGACAGTTCGGGGGCGACTCATACTTAAAATAAGTTGTGGGGTATAAACTGCAGATATAACTAAAAAGGAGTGATTCACTTATTTTTCTACAATGTATATAGAAACAAATAAGATAAAGTTCATTATCGTATTATAGATTTATACCGCTCTTATAACCTCTTTTAAATATAAGTCACCGCCGAACTATCGTGATTTGGACTATAGCTACTATATTATATAGTATAATATTATTATTAATATTATTATTATAAACTACAAATATAACACTATCTATCTCTATCTAACTCAGGATCTATCTATCATGCATCTATCTATCTCTCTTTAACTCATTATTTCATATTCATCCCTTAACAATAAAATCCATGTCGTACAGGTATAAATACATTTCCTAACATTCTTTTTGTCCATCTCAGGTTTAAATGATGTTCTCACAGTAATAAAATAGCTCAGACTTAAAATAAGATGAGAATCATGATTTCATTTAGGATCAAGTGAGGGTCATATAATAATGTTTAGTATGAGACGAGGTTCACTTTACTGTTTTCAGGACGAAAAGAGGGGCAAAGATACATTTTAGGATCAGGATAGGTCTAAAATTTCGACTAGAGAGATTTAAGGATTATAATAAGAGCACAATAGTATGTAATAAAATTAGTATAATTATAGTATATCTACTGTAATTATAGTATGGTTGCTAACACTGATCGCACTTTCAACTACGCTCAATATGTTCGCTATTATAGGTTTTTATTTAACTCGCCTATCGCTATTTTCTGATGAGCTATCTAGTTCTAATTTGATACACTCTTTGTAGATGACAATAAAATATGAAGAAATTATAATACATAATTTGAGGTGGAGCGATATAAGCTTTTATTATAATAACTAATTCATATTGATGCTCTTAAGTAAAAAATAATTCTTAAAAAACTTTCATAGTAGTCCTAACATTTGAATACATGTTATATATATATATATATATATATATATATATATATATATATATATATATATATATATATATATATATAAGGTATATATATACTGCAGAAAGTTTGATGTAACTTTCACAGAGAATTAAGAAACTTCGTTAAACACCGAGACTGGAGCGGGTTGGGTGGATGAAGAGAAAAGGGAGAAGTGAGGGAGACCGAGGAAATAGGGAAATGAGGATACACTTGATATTTTCCTTTTGATTTATGTTAGATTAATCATATTTAAATAATAAAAGTATTTGTTTCTAACTTACCGTAATGTTTAATTTATAATTCATAAACGTTTTGAAAAGTTTAGTTTTGTAAAGGATTTTATTACAGGGTTCGCATCAAAATACGTACAGACAATATTTTGTCTCGCTTACTCTCACTTGTTGGTAATTTGAAGTTTTGTAGGATATAGAATATATGTACATAACTAAAATGGTATAATTTTAAAGTTGTTATTGATCTTAATTTAAAAGCAGCTTTACTATTACAAAGAAAGTTATTTGCAAATAAAAGATTCCCCTTCCCGACATTACAATGAACTGTGACTTTTTTCCTCCAGTCATTAAGGGAACGAAGTAACGAAACTTTTAACGAATGCATATAGCACTGACCAAAACAACATGTAGCTGACGTATAACGTTGTATCATATTAACAGGTAAACATTTATACACCCTTACAATTTGCAAACCAGTGAGCTAAAAAGTTCATTAAAATCATTTGATTTGTTACAAAACATAACAAAACTAATTGATCAATATTGACCACTATTAATTATGTTGAAGCACTAATTAGTTTCCATAATACAAATGGCGCAGGTAAACACTGATGAATGTATTTGATCAATGTTCCCGATGTGTTGTGTTCACCGTAAGTATTTATAAATAAAAACTTGTGGTTGCCGATTATTCAGAAACGGTTTCCATATAACGATTTGGATATTTATCGAAATTTTGACAAGAACGTGACTGTAAACGTGAACTAGGGCTTCACACGAGACGAGATAAGGCGATAGTTTCAAAAATCTCGCCTCGTTCTCGTTAGTTTAGAAAAAAATAGGTATCGTTTCAGTCTCGGTCTCGTCGCGTCACATGTCGTTATTGCGAGAAATTACTCCTTAGATAATCCTAAACAAAGTAATTCATTATATTACTTCGGATAATTATTTTTTTATTCTAAATTTTTCACACACTAAGCATATCGCTTTTTTCTCACCATTAATTGTATCAAATTTAAAAGAAAATTTAAACTTTGAAGAATTTTTTTATACACAGTTGATCAACTGGTTCAATTTCACTTAATGCATCATCACTTTCATGTAATCTCGCCCTTTTTGTCAAGTTGACGCTACTAAAACCTAATCTTTTTGCGGCAAAATGTCTTCAAACAATCGCATTGTAAATAATTTATATTCACATTTATTTTCCCTTAAAACATTCGTTTCCGTTCGGCTACAAAATGTTGTAAAAGACAAAATTATAACATAAAATATTTAACAGATGTTTGTTTACCAGATTTTATATTTCGTAAATGTACGACCTAACCTTTTTTGTAATAAAAAAAGGTTGAACCTTTACGTTGCTGTTACGTCGCTTTTACGAGACGAGACGAGATTAAGTGTAAAGTGTGAAGCCCTATTTTGAACAGAGGGCCTCCAAAAACAGGTCCCTAAAGCACTGATCCACTCGCACCATTGAAGAAAAATCACATAATTTAATCTAGTTCTCGTTGCTGCCAACTTGTATGAATTATTATTTATGTAACTGGTCATCTGATACTAACACTGAATAATTGAACTTTGAACCATATACTGCGAGTACACACTACTCGATGTTCAATGTTTTGCTCAGATCCAATTCAGAATGGTGTGCAGACATTCTCGCAGTGTCAGAATAAGATTGATCGCTAATTTGTTATCGTATGTAGTTTTTACGTAAACAAAACTTAATTTGTTACAGTTTAATGAGAGCTTTTTGCTTAATATGGGAACTTTTGATGCTGTGACATCTGTTCCTCGTAGGAATGACCCTGTACATATGTTATATTATGTTTTGCAGATTTATACACTCGAATATTTTGGAGTATTCATAACTTAACACAGATTGTGTGATTGATTTCACATTTTGCTGCAACGGAATCGCCAGGTCACGATTTCAAATAAAAATTGAAAGAAATGGTATTTTCTACATAATAGTTTCTTGTTTTATTATTTAGTGTAGGTCGACAAGGAGATACATTTCTATTGGCCCCAATTCACTTATATTCAATCAGACTTTTCCTTGTCCGATTGAGTTTTAATTGTATGCTCTCTCCTCCTAGTCACCACATTAGGATGCTACCTTCTTACTGCTACCAAGATCAGGACCGTTGGCGGTCCCAGCCTAGTAAACATTTTGGAGCCACTTTGTCATCATATTGAAGATGCGCGTGACTTTTTTATCATGAAAGAGTTCATTTATAGTTCAGTTTCTTACAGTCGTTCATATGAATGGCGAAACCACTCCATCTGTCGAAATACAAATGAAGATAAAGTTGATGCGAAGTACAGAAATAGTGATAGAAACGTCACAAAAAGGGACACTTCACCAAATTGTTTACTGGGAGGCAGTCTCACGATTTGAGTCTTCTGCATACACCTCCACGCCTATGAATTTAACAGTCTGGTACCAACTGTAATGTGGTACCAACTGTATCGAAACAAGACTGTTACTGACACTAGTAATTTAAAGAAAATTAAGCAGATGGTGTGAAGGAGAGAACTAAATAATTTCCATTTAAATTCTATTGAAGGCATCATCAGATAATATTAAAATGAACCAATTTTTAGTTATCTTAGATTAATCTTGGTACACTCATAGATGTATCACGAGTATAATGCATGGATGAGATAACGGTAGGGAATTCATAAAAACGTTAATAGATTCACAATGTCTTCCTGAACCGTTATCAGTGGATGGTCTTTCTGGGTCATACCCCAAACTTCTTTCTGCAACACCCTGGATCACCCGAATCACCCCGGATCACCCCAGGACGTGTTAGATTGCGGTAACGACTGATTGAACTTGGATCCGTGGGGTTACACCATCGTCGTATCGAAACGACAACTATGAGTTCCATTGGCTGCAAGCTGTAGAAGTCGCTTAGGATGAGGTTTTAAAGGTTTTGTCGTTTGTGTTTGTAAGGGTTTAAGAAAAGATGCTGGGGTGCTGACATTGTAAAGTGCGAAAAAGATACTGTGCAGGGATTTTACAAGTATTGTGTTTTGGAAGTACGTCACAGTTGAAAAGTTTAGGTTAGAAATGTTATAAAAATAATAGGTGGGGTTTAAGGCATTAGGTAAATAAAAGTAAACCAAACGAATACAACATTGAGGGTGGTCACACACTGAAGACATGACTGTCTTAAGACAGTTTTAAATTTGTGGCAGAGACAGGCTCGGATTTGAGAGAGGACAGGCGGAGCTACTGCCCCGGGGCGTCCACAATAGAGATAAAAAAAATATCCAAATTTTGACAAGTCATCAACTTTTCTGTTTTTTTTCAAACATGTTTTAACTGCAGTCTTTTTCCGCATTTTTACCAACAGTACTTGCACAAACACAATAAATTGTTCTTGAATATTAAAAACATATTTGTTCACTTCCATCCGTAAAACAGACTTTTCGTCGAAGAAAGCTCGCAAAGTTCCATTCGTTAATGCGGTAATTTAGTTTTTAATAAATTGTATTTGACTCTAACTATAATTACCACATTCTTTGTTGAAATAATTTTATTTGTTGGCAATAAATTTTTGAAAGACTTAATCGAAAAAATTGTTCCTTTTATTCGGCAAATAATTAGGGGCCTTTGCTCCTTCATTGCCCCAGGGCATCCAAACACAACAAATACAACGCTTATAATTTTGTCTTAAACTAGTCGTGTCTCAAGTGTTGTCGTTCTAAGTGAAACGCTGTAGATCAGGTTTTCTTCGGAATTGCAAAGTACATCTTTTAGGTTATGAAACCATGAGCTAATAAGTTTATACTTTTAGACTAAAATAGGGAATAGAGACTAAAATATAGAGCTGGACTCGTATTCCTGAGTCTTGCGAGAACCGGTCGTGATCGAATAGATATGATTTATATGAGTGAAACATTTTACGAATCACTTCTAAAAAAAGTATTCCTGTACTATTCCTAAATTTTATTATTAATTATTGTTATAGTTCAGAAATACTCTTTTAAAAGTGTTTCTCACGACCGTTGCTCACAAGACTCAGGAATAGAGCCCAGGTTCGAAAATGAAATTCGAAGACACAAGTCAAGTATCAATGCTCATGGCCACAGTTCACTTAAAGTTTTCAGCACTTTTAATTATTAATGTATTGGAGGATTAATAGGAGCTGCGAATAAATGCCCTGATAGAAATTAAAACCCGTTTGACAGGCAGTGATTAATGCTAGGAGACATTAGAGGGTTGGAGGGTTGGTTCTTAAGAGGCTGCGTGGAACGACTGGGCTAGAGGCTCGTGGATGAAACCCTGCACTATGAGACCATGGCATTAGTGGTTTTAGAGGGTGTGAGGCAGGGAAGAGTGACGGGGTGCTGTGCTTTGTGCAAAGGATTTCTCAGAGAATAAGTTAATGCGAATACATAATACACATGTCTCCGTGTGTCATGTTTTTAAATATATCTTGATATTATTATACAAACACCGCCTTTGTGCGTGACGTCATTTAGGAGAGTTCATTATTGGATTTCTCTCCATCAATTAATGCTCCTAAGATTTTAATCATACTTAGTATTTTAACGTGAAAATTATATCTTAAAGAGGGCAACCTATTTCAAAGAGTGAACTTAAATGAAATGCAATTCATATTGGATACAATGGCATGGCAACTGAGATTTTGCACTTAATCGCTGTTCTAACTTTACCTATTTTCAATTAAACAAGTGTTTATATTGTTGATAGAATTTAATGTGCACCTCTTCATGGTTATGATGTTTGGTAATTTTACTACCAGAAAAAAATTGTGTTTTCAAACTTGCTACCTCTCCTCATCGGGCAGAGAGAGGGGTTGTCGTAAAGAGACATTATTTATATATATATATACTTTTTAAACATCATATATACTTTTTGAAATTAATTTATAATTTCCTTTTGTAACCAATTATGTATATTTATTACCGAAGAAATAATCTGTCAATAGCACTACTTTGACAATACAGTCTGATACATTTATCTAACGCCAGGTGTATGTAAAATTATCTCTTCGATTTATTCAGGCCAGATTTGAGGAAGGGCAAGCGGGGCTACTGCTCCGGAACCTCCACAAAAGAGAGGCCCCCCTAATAGAGATAAAAAAAAATATCCAATTTTCGACGGGTCAACAACTTTTCCAAACTTAAAAGATTTGAAGGAAAAAATTGTTCCTTTTAATCAGAAAATAATTAGAGGACTCCACTCCTTCACATTAATAATAAAAAGTGATTTATTTAATTTAACGTATAATCATTTTAAGAATGTATTAGTTTTTAATCATTTTCTTTATATTTTGATGTGCAAATTAGAAGTTTTAACTTCAGAATTTACTTCTTTAGATACTAAATAACCTAAAAACGACATTGGATTTTAAGCACATAATTTTTTTTTGCAGTTATGTGTTAAATACTAATTTAAGAAAGGCATAATTATTGAAACACAAGCAAATGACAGTGATAATTGTAACATGCTCATCCTTATGTGTATATATAATCTGTATTACATGTTTTAAATTGATTTTTATGTCAACAAACAGATAATACAAAATAAGTACAAGAATAAAGCTTTAGTGATTAAATATTCAGAAGGATATCAATGATACGCAACTGTTATTACAATTCCACTTGACAATCTGAGAATCCCACTTCTGAGCCAGCAATCCATTGTCGTTTTCCACCCTTCCTCCCTTCCCTTTCTCTAACTTTAAATTGAAAACCTAATCCTCAATACCGCATTACTCCCTATTGCTCTTTATTGCCCCGTATCGCCCCCACAACCACCTGCCCAAACCCTCGCCCTCGTCCTCACCCTAGCCTAGGCTCTAACAAATAACTCTTACAATGTACTTCAAACTTTCAATGGCATTTGTATCGTTTGTGTTTGTGTTTGGATTTGCCTCTGCGTTTGCGTTTGTATCACAGACTGTGATTTGTTCTGTTCATTCTGGTGCGCTTGCGTTATTTCATTATCTGGCTTTAAAGTTATTGTACTGTTAATTGTACTCACTTCCTATTACTACTTTTCTGGTAATCCGTGTGACCATATCCGTATCCGATGCATTGAAACGTGTCATTTCTAAGCGTCTAGGCGGAAACCGCTTACTGACTGCATGCCTGTAGCTGTATAAGTGAATTAACAATATTAAAACAAGGTATCAGCGATTCTGCTGAGTGTTCTTCCTTCACTTTATTAACTTAAACTGAATTAGAGTAAGATGACGCGAACGGGTAAACATAATAAAGGACATTTGAAAATTAGAAGTCAATTGACTGTTTCGGATTGAAAATAATAAGAATAAGTTACTGCTGAAATTTTGTAATTACCTAAGAGACATATTAGTTCAATAATGTCAATAGTCAATAATGAGGTTTTAGATGTTCGTTTGCGTTTTATTTTCCTATATTAAAACAGCAATATAAGACACTAATTGGTGAATTTATATATCATATAACAATATTTAAGTTACTTCTACACTTATATATACTATAATACTTCTACAGCCTATTATCAGTTAAATGTTTCGATTAGCCATGTAATTTAAAATTCGATTTAACACAGAATTAATTTTGATTTACACCACTAGTCCGAATCGACTGCGTACTTCATCGATGTAATAAATTGATTGATTGAGGCGAAGTAAATTATTTTGTGAATATTTCTTACCATTTTACTAATACGGTATGGAAACGTGGTTTGGTAAAATATCAATTATTCGTTTCGAAATAAAAATAAATAAATAAAAACATATCTATTCACTAATTGTTTATGCTTGAAAATGATGAATAATTCATAAATAGTAAAATGCAATTTATTATCGGTCTGTCCGCTTGCATCGCTTGTATGATGCATTTCTATGCATTAAATGTGCACGGTATGCATAGAAAAACTTACAATGTGCTCGAATGTAAGCATTCATATCCATACACAGAACTATATGTAATCAAAAACTGAGAACTGAGAAGCCCAACAATACCCCAGCCACAACCCAGTTGAATAACTTCGTAAATCTATGAGTGGTACTCACTCAGATCAGCTTTATTTCTCTCGTTTATTAAATCTCAATGTGAGTGATAACGATTAGAGATGGACTACAGACTATGGACTACATCAGGCAGGCAGGGTTGGCAAATTATAATTGACTGACTGCCAAAATGTTGCTGCCAAATTGCAAATAAAACGTTTTACTTATTAGTACATGGAATGAACACACATATAAATAATTTATGTGCCCCGCGTTTTTATTATTAAAGTACATGAAAAAACTGCTTTTCTTCTTTTAGCGCATTAATTTTATGTGTTCTCCTATTTTCTAGTATTCCATTCGCATGTATTATCAATTTTGTGACTCTGACTTTCTTAAAAAAAAATTTTTAATCATTAGAAATTCTATTGTATCTAGTTAATATTGTTGAAGACCTAAAAAAATTATTTTTTGGTTCTACGTAGAATTTCTTTGTATCTAATCGCAGTTGTTATTAGAACCGAATTTGATATAGGTCTTCTGAAATTTTTTTCGCTGTAGGTCCAGAGTAGGGCTTCATACGAGGCGATATAAGGCGAAAATTAAAAAAATCTCGCCTTGTTCTCGTTAGTTTAAAAAAATAGGTATCGTTTTAGTCTCGTTCCCGTCTCGTCTAGTCACATCTCGCTATTGTGAGAACTTGCTCCTAAGATAGTCCTAAACAAAATAATTCATTATATTATTTCGGCTAATTGTTTTTCTTACCATTAATTGTATGAAATTTAGAAGAAAATTTAAACTTTAAAGAATTTTTTTGTATACAGTTGACCCACTGGTTTAATTTCACTTAATGCATCATCACTTTCATCTAATCTCGGCCCTTTTGTCAGGTTGACACTACTAACACCTACACTCAACGACATTTTTGCGGTAAAATGTCTTCAAACAATCGCATTGTAAATAATGTCTATTCACATTTATTTTACCTTAAAACATTCGTTTCCGTTCGATTACAAAATGTTGTAAAAGACAAAATTATAAAATGAAATATTTAACAGATGTTTGTTTACCAGATTTTATATTTCGTAAATGTACGACCTAATCTTTTTTGCAATATAAAAAGGTTGAACGTTTTTGTTGCTTGTTAGTTTATTTTTCTCAGAATTTTGTTTTGAAATAACGTCAACGAGACCAGAATCGAGACTCTTGGGTCTCGCCGTATATGTTTTCGGTACCGTCTCAACAGTTTTCGTAAAATTCTAATCTCGTATCGTCTCGCTTTAACGAGACGAGAAAAGTCTTTGCCTTTGACTGGATCATGGCATCTAGGATCTTGATGACCAATTTCAGACTTCTCCATATTATCACGGTTCTCTTATAACAAATTTTATTAAATTTTTTAATCTTTCTGCAATTATTACCCCCATTACCTATATCTGTTATTGGCAATGCCACGGGGCAAAGCCGCTTAAGCCGGCTCTAAACGATGCTACAAACACTTTCCAACGTTGGACGCTTGATGCTGGAACTAAGTGTGTCCAATGTCATGTGTTCATGTTGAAAGAAGTTCGGGCTGTTGTCAATCTTTTGACCAGCGTCAAAAGAAATTTTTGTACTCCCACCAAATTTCATGCACTGCTGCACGAATCGTCCAACAAAGAAAGGTTTTATACTTGAAAGTTTCTTCTTTAATATCAACAAATTAATAAAATAAATAAATCATTCGTTTCACCATGTAGCAGGAAACTTGACATACGTTGGCCTCACACGTTGGAGGTATTTGAATCAAACGTTCACCGCATCGTCAGGAGCCGGCTTTATAGATCAGTTCAACAAACATCATGACGAATAATAGTTGTAAACACAATTTGTTAAAAATTATTTTGTTTTGCATACTATACGAGTAGGCTATATATGCAGTTACATGTTAAATTCTTGTAACGTGTTTACATACCACCTCTACTTTCTAATTTATGTGATTGATATTAATGCAACAGATTACATGATAATTACATTATCCATCTAGCGATCCACACTAGCACTAACACCACAACCAACCTGATTAGCCACATATCAATCGCAGCATAGGTGCACCTGCACGTGCAGTACAGGACACGAGCAGGAACAGGGGCAGGGGGTGGTGTGAGATTGATACTTGGTATTTGTACCCAATCAAAAACAAATCAAAGGTAATATGTAAATTCGATAAATTTAAATTAAAAAAATTAATTTGTTTATGCTTATATGTAAGCAGTAGACATAGATTATATTTATACGCAGTACATTTATATGTATACTAGAGTTTACCCCCGTCGCAAGCGACGACTGTCCTTGGTGTGTGAATTGAATTTTCATTTCAATTTTGAATTGAAATATTCAACTCGTTTTATATTAATTTTACATATAACAACAAATAACTTTTCATATAAACTAACTAAAAAAATTAATTTTTTTCAACTTTTTGTCAAAATTTGGTAATTTTTTTTCGATTTATAAATTATGTACCAAAGTTAGCCCATATATAAATTTTTTACTTTCTAGCACAATTTTTACTCGGCAAAATTCGCCCCCGTACCCCCAAACAATTTTTTTTTTTTTTTTTTTAAAACAAAACTGTTTCCTACTGGCCCCCTAATTTTCTTCCCGCTCCTTTTATAAAATTTGGAATTTCTAAATTTTTAAATATATTCACATTAAATAGCGTAATGCACATGCAAAATTTCAACTTTCTATCTTTTACGAATCAAAAGTTATACAGGAAAAAGTGATTATTTTTTTTCCAGCTTTTCCAAAATTACGGGTTTTCAAGAAATTCAGGGGAAAATCCAAGGATGCCAAAATTTTTAGAATTTTTCCTACGAAATAGGAAATTTTCAAAAACATCGCCGGAGCCGTTTTTTTCGGCCACATATAAGAATATAAACATACACCAGGGACATTATAATATATGGCAGTAGAGGGCGAGATAAGTTATACTTGACTTCAGGATGCTATGTTTCAGGTTCAATCCCGGATTAGTGCTATATTTTCTGAGTTTGGTGTAACCAAATATAACTGAGAATCGTAAAAACTGCTGTCAAACTGAGTCGGCGATAAGACTCAGTATAGGAAATAAGCCGGCGTTATTAAATTAAATTTCCGTAACTACATATAATTTCGACGACCTTCTACTATGTTCGCAGCTTTCATAGTGTCCAAATGAATAGGCTTAAACAATATGAGTATTCGCTTTTGATAAATAAACGTATACCCTATAAAAGTTACATAAGATTTTTAATTATTCCTTGAAAAACTTTTAAAAGCTTTTTACAAGCTCCTGTCAAGTTTTGTAAGAGCTTATCGTTGTGCATAACAACAAACAGTTAACAATAGACGCAGATTTCAGATATATGATACTAGACGAAACACAAATGTGCAGCAGACCTGTTCAGGGACGGTGAAACTATAGCACGCGTGCCTCTAAAGAATAGAAAAGAATACAAAAATGTGACGGAGGACGAAACACTAGAGCACATTAAGTTTGAGTGTAAGGAAAAAGTAGTGAGCCAAATGAATATTGGCCAGCTATTAAAGGGAGGCAGTGATGGAAGGAGGTGGATGGCGGAAATAGAAAAAAAGGAAAGAAAAAACAGGATAATAAATAAGCTCGTAGCTGGGTTGCATAAGGAACATGAAGAGAGAGGAAGTACTAAAAGAGGCAGTGAAGGGAAGCAGGAGAAAGAAAGAAGTAGCGAGGAAACAGTTAAACTTCAGTCCAGAAAAATAGAGGATTTTCGGAAAGGAGATAAGGACAAGAGGTGGATGACGGAGATAGAGACAATAATAAAAAAGTAAAGGAAGAGGGTCAAGAAGAAATAGTAAAGTAAGAGAGTCAAGAGGAAATAGTAAAGATAGAGCGTTTATGCCTGTAATAGACATAAGTGGAGAAGTGAAATCGAAGAGAGAAGGCAGGAAGGATAGTGAAAAGATAATAAAGGGTTTGTCGAGAGGAGACAATTAAGGCAAAAGGGGATAGATGAAGATACAGGCAATAAAGAAGGAGAAGCAGGAAACGGTGTAAATAAAGGAGGAGTAGGGGACATGAAGAGAGAGGATCAAGAAAAAAAGAAACAGAAAGTACTATTCGAAGTAGTAATAGTCTAGAATAGTTTATGTTTAGTTTTTAACTTTGAATTTATATGAAATGCATTAAGATATATAATAATGTAGATTGTAAAACCGAAAGGCACACAATTAATATAATAAATAATAAATAATAATACAAAAATGTGACATATGTAAAATAATATAAAAGATGAAATATTATTGGTAAATTGTATATAAATAAAAGGTAGGTAATTTCCGGTCTAGTTGAATAGATAATGAACGTAGAACGCAGAACGTTTGCGCGCATTCAGTTGCATTAGAACGAGTATTGAGTTAGAGTCTGGTTTTATTCAATCTCAAGAGCGGGCATTTCGGGATTTATTTTGTTATACAATATTGTACTAATAAAGTAATATAACCATATATGAGTGTTAACACACACTCACACTGTCTCACACACACACATACATGCAAAGAGAGATATCTCTCCCATGGTAATCCAAAAAATAAAATTAAAAAAATCCAACTCTTGAAAACACATACTGACTGGAGTTTCAGACTGGAGGTACAATTCGGGTATACTCATGTAAATATTTTTACTCTTAATGTAATTGAAGCAAGAAGGAACAACATGCCACGGGTATTATGATTATTATTATATATGCTGGGTCATAAATGGGCCACATTTATGGTTTAGTGATTAACCCGTCGACATTTTTCTATGCGGTGCATCGAGAAATGAAAAAGCTACATATGTATTTATAGTAGTGGGTAAAAATACTACAGAAATCCCGATATTATTATACACATAATTTCAAGTAATTGTTATCACGATTATCAGTAATAATAATGATAATTTTAAACAATAGATATAGATTACACGCGCTAATGTTGATCCTGATTGATAAATATTTTACTCTATTTAACGTCGAAGTATTTCCATCGGACTCTATATTGGTTATTTATATGGTGTCGAGGTTATATATATATATATATATATATATATATATATATATATATATATATATATATATATATATATATATAATAAACTTAGGGCTCATATATATGGAGAGTAAATAGCCTATGTTTCCTATAGATTAAAAGTGTGTCCAAAATGTGTGCGAGAGGAAAAGGTATATGTTCATATTTGTTCTCTATGCGCATGCGTCGAAAGTGACAGCTGTGTAGTTATAATAAATATTAATATTCGATTAAGATATAATAAATATTAAATATGTAAAGAAATTAAATTTCTTTAGTTGATATAAAGCTTGTCTGTCGGTAAAACAGTGACCGTTCAGTGAAACCATATACTCATGAACGCCATAGATGCGCTGTATGGAATACGGCCAACACAGTTGATATTTGGAGTGTACAGAACTCACGTTTTTAGTTATATTTATATTTATATATAGTTCATCATCAATATTAATCTACATCAATATAATGTCATATTTAGCAACTATCACGAATTATATCTAGGCAGCTCTGAACTGTCACTTTCGACGCATGCGCATAGAGAACAAATAGGAATATATAACTTTCTTTCTTGCACACATTTTGGATACACTTTTAGGTCAGCATTCTTTCTCCATATATATATATGCTCTAAGATGATAAACCACTATCTAATATACATATGATACCTGTCATACAGTTAGTAATTAGGTGCTGATCCCGGTATCGAATCTGAAAACACAGCAGATCACCGATCACCGGCTACTACTAGGAAGTTATTGTACTTTATGAATATGATTAAACAACACAAATAATTATCTGTACAAAGTCAAAAACGTTCAAAATCATATCATAAGAATAAGAAGTTGTTCCCAGAGCGCCGAACGCTTGCATTCATGGATGATGGATGATGAATGGACGATAACGGTTCCCGAAAGAAACGTCAATGCGTATTGTGAAACAGTTAACACTATTAGTGACCGTCCTGAAAGTTTTTGATAAATGGAAAGGATTTGTGTGTTTTAATATTCGATTCGGATTGTGCAAGTCTACATAGACACCACAGACTCCTCAGCGAAGCGGAACGGATATTATATTCGTATTTTAGATATTTATGAAATATTTATTTGTATTCATAATTAATTGCATACTTTATAATAAATATGCGACCAGAAGATACTCGTAAGTCGCACGTCTTCTAGTATAGTGAGAATGTTATGTCTGCCTCTGCCCTGGCCGCAGCCCCAGCCCCGGCCCCGACATCGGCCTCTGCCACTGAGTTCCAGGTGACTTACTTAAGCGAAGTGGAGTGGAGTTATTTTTTTCTGATACAAATTATGACCACTAAAATATGACAGTTAAAAATACTATTATATTTTTATAAAACATAATAATTTGAATAATTAATATCAGCTTTTACGTAATATACTGAAATATAAAATGTATGTCAAAATATTTATAGATAATCCAATGAAAAATAAACAACATTATTAAAATAAAATATTTTGACACTTGAAGAATTTTAGGTTATGAACAGATCCACGAAAATTCATCCGTTACACCCATCGTAAACAAGTCCTCATCCTCATGATCTGATTGCAGTTGGTGGGAGGGGGAGGGGGTCGAATGATAGAGAGCGGGTGTGGACTGCTTTTAAATGCGTACCAGTTTGTTTTAGACAAATCCTCCTATTTTTGTTCCTGAATGCATATATCTACTTCCAGATATTCATAAATATCTAAATCTTTATTCACATCGCGTTATGAAAGTTTGTTTTTGCTATAACAACCGGATTTTATGAGTAGGTGTCAAGAAAAATTGCTTTGGAAGAATAAGGAGTAGTCTAGTATTCACAAGTCACAAGTAAAAATAGTCGGGTGCCGGGTTTCGATACGCTGCGGCCGCTGGCTCCTGGTAAAATGGCTCTAGGTAAATATGACTAATACATCAGATCTTGTTAAATGCACAGAGGCACATACTAGTTGTGCTTGACAGTCGTAATTACCACAGTCCTACCACCAGCAGATCTATTTCATGTGTCTGTCGCTTCGCAATTCGCTACATATTATTAATTCTATTATGCGTTAATATTATCAAAGGTAAAAGTTTTCAGACCATTCAGGGCTTGTGTCCTATGTCTTAATTTCTATAAAAGTGTACTATATATTGATAAAGTGGGTTACTAGTACCTCAAATGTTCAATTATTTTTTAATAACTCCTAATATGTTAGCAGATATTAACAATTAAAAAAGTCATTTTGACTCTTTAATTTTGTACAACTAAACGTTCAAATGCATATGACCTCACAACCGCTAGTTGCTACTTCTTTTATACCACAGAGCGTAAAAGAGATATATTCTTGACAGAACTCTGACAAGTTTACAGGTTACCAACCTTAAAACTCATAAATCTCAGCTATATGTCAAAATATCAAATATTATTTACAGCTATTTCAAGGAACAATAAAATTTCAATATTATGTCTGCCGTAACAGGGTTAAATAAAATAAAAACTTATTATTCTTTGACTTGACTTGATTATTTGACTACCGAACATTACCACAGCACTGACCTACTCAACAAATAACTGGCGTATAAAATGCATTTTACGTCATACAAATGGCCGACCATCTCTAGCGCTAAAACTACAATTCAAATTTTTAATTGCTCTATCTCTGTCAACATTTAGATATTTAATAAAATAGACACGCCCATACATATTTATTAACATCAATTTCATTCAACAATTTAAAAATCGACCACTAAAAAATGAGGACACAATCTCATTTCAAATTGGTTTACTTCAATGGTCAGGGTTGAACTAGTTTGTAATACGAGTTACAATGTGTATTAATTTAACTTTAGTTCTAGATCATAGGCTTCAAATTCACCGTTTGTTGCATTTTCCTATAAACTAAAATACTCGTATTTCAACATGATTAAAGTAACGAATAAAAAACTTGGAAAAAGTGAAGACTTGTGTAGAATATTTTAGTTGCGTTAAACTTTTGCGCGTTACATATTTTATTCATTTTAAGATAAAGCAAAAAAAATGTATGATCCAAATTATAACTTCGAGAAAAGTCTTGTCATCATCTTGACTTTTATATTATTTAAATTTACACCTATAAATATTTACAAAAAATGAAATGAAATTTATTCAAAATACACACAAAGTACAAAAAGTTGAATTGGGTGGGCGTACAATTTATGAATTAGTTGATGAGGGCCAGCAGCGTGCAAACGGCTACCAGCAGGCGGACGGGGACCGGGAGCTGGACCGAGAAGGGCGACTCAACGAGATGTACGGCGCGGAGTACACTGCTAATAAAGAAAAACGATGCAACTGCAGCGATGCAAAGCGAAAATGTCTTACGTCAAACAATATCGGTGTAACACTTAAAATAGTGCAGTTCCTGTGCTAGAATGACGCGGCCAGGTGTTATGACGAATGTCCACCTCGACCACCTCCACCACCTCGACCACCTCGTGGGAGGAAGCAGAAACTTGGAAAACCGCAAGCCGATGATGTAGCGATTGCGACAGGTGGCTGATTTAGAATTATTAATTTGTCGTAAACAATTTGTAGAATGTTCGGAGCCACATTTACAATTAGTGAGACCAGTTACTGAGATCTAGAAAGTTATTTATCATTTGCTTTTTAATATTGTTAATTATGTAAGTAAAATTCGTTTTAAGAAGATGTATTAACTAATTTAAAAAACAATTATTTACTACACTAAATTAAATCTCCCTCTTTAAATTTTTTCTAGGGCTTCACATAAAACCAGATAAGGCGAGAGTTTCAATAATCTCGCCTCGTTCTCGTAAGTTTAGAAAAATATAGGTATAGTTTAAGTCTCGTTCCCGTCTTGTAATCGTTTGTCTCGTCCCATCTCGTTATTATCAGAACCTACTCCTAAGATAGTAGGTAATAAAGAACAAAGTAATTCATTATATTATTTCGGCTACATATTTTCTTTATTCTAAATTTTTCACACATTAACATATCGCTTTTTTCTCACCATTAATTGTATCAAAAGAAAATTTAAACTTTGAAGAATTTTTTTTATACACAGTTGATCAACTGGTTCAATTTCACTTAATGCATCATCACTTTCATCTAATCTCGGCCTTTTTGTCACGTTTACGCTACTAACACCTACACTCAACGACATTTTTGCGGCAAAATGTCTTCAAACAATCGCATTGTAAATAATTTATATTCACATTTATTTTCCTTTAAAACATTCGTTTCGGTTCGGCTACAAAATGTTGTAAAAGACAAAATTATAAAATAAAATATTTAACAGATGTTTGTTTACCAGATTTTATATTTCGTGAATTTGCCTAACCTTCTTTGTAATAAAAAAGGTTGAATCTTTATGTTGCTGTTAGTTTATTCTTCTAGCAGTATTTTTTTAAAATAAAGTCAACGAGACCAGAGACGAGACTCTCGGGTCTCGCTGTATGTGGTGTCGATACCTTCTCAATAGTTTTCAGAAATGTCTCGTCCCGTATCGTCTCGCTCTTACTAATTTTTTCCTTTATTTATATTTACATATTTTGCAACATTATACAAACAAAAAAATTAATTGACAAAATATGTTACGTAGTGTAATAACAGTGTAAAATATTGAATACAGAAATGAACATCGAGGGAGGTGGGAGGGCATTGGGCATTGGGCATTCAATTATTATAGGAATATAATCAAATTAGACTGCTCTTAAATTTAAAGTCCTATTATTCCCTGTTGACTGTTCAGTATACACAAACACACACACACACACAGATACTGAGATACACGTACACATTCATAAACTCATTCCATTTTCCATAAAATTGTTCCCTTCCCTTAAAAATAAAATTAAATAAAATAATGCTCAACAGTATGAAAACGTATAATTCTAGATGTAGTACTGTAGTGTGCAATATTGGAGTCCAAAATATACTAAGGGAAGGCGCAGTGCTGTAGTGCCCCCGCACCCCGCCGCGCCGCCACCCTTGCTCTCAGCGACCGGTAGAAGTCATTCGAGTAACACCAGGTCTGCAGGAGTAGGTAGCCTGGTAGCCTGGCAGTATGGTAGCCGTTAGTAGGCACTCGTTGTTAGCGACGAATAAGCAATTTCAATGATTGTTATGTAAGCGCGTGCCTGACTTCATTATTATTCATAAGAAGAGCGGGTGTTGAGGGGGTGAGAGAGTGAGGGTGCGAAGCTATTATATCTCTCTGTTACTTTAATATTCATTCTGATTTAGAATCTCTTTGGGTATTTACTTAAAAATTTAAGCAATCACTTTATTATTATTTTATTATAAACTTACTGTTTTAATTATCTGTTTGTTTTGGGGCTTTAAAGCTTCTAAAAGAGTTTCAGATTGAAATAAAAGCTTAACAGCGCTCTGTTATTTATAAGGGGGTTTCTTCTTATCCAACAAAAGTATCTTATAAAGCTGGAGCCTATTAATTAATCATTAGCTGTTCAACAGAGCAGGAATAAGATTTTTCGATATAAATAATATAATTACTATAGTAATATTTATAATTTTAAACGAAAGAAGAAATCACCCTTCGTTTATTTTCAATTTTTAAAAAATTAAGATCAGTGTTTGAAAAATAATTCTATAATGTATAATTCATTTATATTTTGTCGCAATTGTAGTTCATCTTGCTGTGTTCTTTCCAGTGCAACTTCTTTCATGGTTTATGGTCAACCCGAGTAGAATTTTGCCGTCCTGATAAGACGCTGATAATCAATATAACTTAGTTGGGCAAGTTTTATGAGTACGTGGCAATAACCCTGTCAAACAAGTCCTAATAAGGCATGCCTTCACAACGTCTGTCCGGGTGGTGGGGTATGTTTATCACTGGTGAGAGTGTGGTAAGGCAAGAGGGGCAAATTCCTCAGACCAAACTATCAAAGTAGGCTAGATAGCATTATAATGCCGGTTTCACACCAGAGAGACAGTTCAATAAAACACGAACAAAAACACCAATGTTTACACCAAAGAGACAGTTCTTAAAACATTTTTATCTTTAAAAACTGTTTTAGTAAACAAAGCACATTCCCATCTGGAGTCGGTAAGATTAAAGGAAAACACGTTTGTTGTTGTTTTTTAGTCTGCTTGGTTTCAACACGCAGTTTTGTTTTTTGTGAACATTTGCGTTGTCAGTTGTTGTTTATCATGTTTATAATTTTTGCGACACACAGAAAAGCACTAAAAACAAAACAAGTCTGTTCAGTGTAAACAATCTGCTTTTTAAAAACAGAACTGTTTTAAAATAAAACAAAATATGTTTTTGTTTTGTTTTTTGACAACAAAACTGTTTTCTGGTGTGAAGCCGGCATAAAGTTTATTGTCATAATATATTACTTTTATAATTGAATAGCTGATGTACTACAACAAAAGCAGCTGTCCATAAAAAATAATTTTTGAAGGTTCATAATTTTTGAATTCTAAAAATTGTTGAAAAATAAATTAACTATAATGTTTGGGGCCATGAAAATATATTTTCCCGTTACACGCCTCTCGGTGTGATAAGCCGTCACCAAACAATGCGGTGAATATTTGATTCAAATGTTTCTCTATAACGTGTGAGTCAAATATTGGAAGATTGACATGGCAAGTTTCCTGCTACATGGTGGAACGAATGTTAGATCCGAATGATTTATTTATTTTATTAATTTGTTGAAATTATTAATTTAACACTCACTCTGACACTGTTTAACAAAAACTTTCAAGTAAGTAGTAGTGCATGAAATGTGGATCAAGTGTGTGGTAGGGGTAGAAAAATCCCTTTTTGACGAGGGTCACAAGACCGACAACAGCCCGAACTACTTTCAACATGAACGTTGGACACACTTAGTTCCAGCATCGATACGTCGAACGTTGGTGTTCGTAGCAGCGTGTGGTACTGTCATTACCATTTATTTATCTGCATTCATTCAAGAGAAGAATGTGCGCCATACGGTACATACTCCAGGCTCCGACCAATCTTTGTAACGACTATGGTACATTGTTGCAGTGCTTGCTTATGGAGCAGAATGATGCTCGTACGTACTGGTACTTCGTGTATAATTATAAACACATAACATAACACAAAATAACATTGTATATTATTGTGGTTCTTATATATTTATTTAAATGCGCCCATAAGTGGTTTTTGAGTGTAAGAAAAATATATTTTAATTGATTAATTCCATTTAAAGTCAAGTGGCTGCGGAGCCAACGCATATTTTGATTGTACTACAATTATTTGTAGCTCCATCTACAAACTACAGCCTACCGCCAAGAGTCTTTCACAGCGTATCCGAGTATATTGATGTTTAAGAGGCATTTGTGTGTTGATTTCTTTTGTTTATGTGTTTTATAGAAATAACTATAAGGCATACGTTTTTCCCACGTAGATCGCGGCGCGTTTCCCCTTAGTGATTTCGAGTGGACTGAAGTTATACAACGAGAGCACGTGTCAATTTAATTTTATACTTTTTATATTCAGGCGGTCTATAAATTTCATCTACTTTTAATCATTTCAGTAAATTACCTAGATCGTTGGGGCCATGAGCAACTACCAAATTTTCCGAAGTGATATCTAAAATATAAAAAATGCCCACTCTGCGAGCAGCCATTGTCGAAGTAATATTGCTTGAATGCTTAGCTTGTGTTTCTAATAATAAAGATAAAATCCTATAGTAGCCCTCTGGAAGTAGGGATGTCGATCTGAGATCGATTAATCGAAGAATCGATTTTTTGAATCGAAAAAATCGATTTCTTAAATTGATTTTCAACAAGGGATCGATCCCGTGAATCGATCTTAAACACTTTTGTAAGAATGCAACTATACTATTAATTATATACAACTATTAATTACATTATTTATTATAAGCTTGGACATGAAATATTGGGGATTATAATTATTTTATTCTATAATAAATATGCTTGATTTTATTGATTAAGCAAAAATCACTCTTCACTTATTCTTTAATTATAAGATAGGCTTGTATTTCTTTTTACAAATTTAATAAAAATAAAATCGATAAAAGATCGTTTTAATTTTTGGGTTAGTGCTTTTATATTTTATCAAAAAATATTCATTTATAAATAAAGAAGCTATGAAAGCATTTAAACCAAACTGTCGTGCTTTTGAACAGAACAATATGCTCGATACCCCTTTTCTCCAGCGTTTGATTTTAAAGATTTAAATAAACTCACGAATCAAATATACTGGCGGGAATTTTCGTGACCAAAATAATAAAAACCATTAAATAAGTTTGCACTCTTTTTTATCTATTTGTTAATAACTTTTCCTTATATGTGAATATTGAAATATTTTTTTTCAAATACACCTATACCTCGCTTACAACCTAGATACGAAAAGCGAAAAATCGTATAAAAAATAAATTATTTTGATTTGTAGAACTATTGCACCCGTTTGGTCAGTGTGGCGCTGTATTGTAACCCTTCCTCTCGCGTAGCCTTAATGAAATAAAAGGAGAAGCTGAAACTATCAGAAGGTAGCTAATAGTCACAGGCGGCCTTAGGGGGTGGCAAGCAGGGCAACCGCCCAAGGCCTCGCATTCTCGCGCAACGACCCAAGTATAAAAATTCATTACTATATATGTATATGAATCTCGCGCCTCGCTCTTTAGAAATCCAACTAGAATCACTGCGCATAACTTTTAAGGCATAAATGTAGTTTATCATCATTAATATTTGTCGTCTTTGTGCTTGTTTACTTTTATAACACTTCCAATATAAAATTTTATTTCTCGTCAATTATCATCAAAAATACTTACTTACAATTTACATAAATTATTCAAAGAACAAGTGCCTCGCAAAGATCTGCCACCCCGGGGCCTCGCAAAGTTCTGTCACCCGGGGCATCACAAAGATCTGCTGCCCGAACCCTCGCAATGGCTAACGCGGCTCCAGCTAATAGAACTGCAATGCTTGACCCTGTATTGAAGTATTAGGGCCGTAAATCGAAAAATTGCAATAATTCATTAAGTTCGTTATAGCGTAATGCCATATAAAGAGCGTTCGCATAACGAGGTATAGGTGTACATGAATTTGGTGCCCCCTTGAATTTCTGCTTAGGAAACATACCCCGCTTAGTCACCCACCCCGCCACAAAAGATACTACAAATATTGCACATTTCTTATTTGATATTTTAGATAAATATTAAATTATCATTTTGTTTCTTTTTAATTTAAAATATTTCTGAATTGCCTGAAGCACTGTACCGAGCTGCTGTTTCTTAAAGACTCATTCATTTGTTGTTGTTGTTTAATTTATTTATCAATTAAATATTTTAAAGAAATTACATTTCTTTAGTTGGTAACATTGACCAGAGATATTACAACTCCATTCTGGTCAGGTGAGCTAACGGTATATATTAGTTATAGCTACTTTCATTGTAGTGTGTGCTAACGGCCAACACAGTTGATATTTGGAGTTAACAGAACCCACTGTGCATAGTGTTAAGTTATTACAAAATTAGATAAAAAGGAATTGACAATTTAAATAATAAACTTTATATGTAGTTTCTTTGATTTCAGGTAGGATAGTATAATTTAAGTCAAACAGTGTAATTATTGCAATGTGTTTGTAAATTACTAAAATAAGTCTTTGATTTCAGAAGCAACACATAAGTTTGCTTGTTAATACATAAATTCCTAAAATGTCTTATATATTTATTTTTAAAATATGTATGAGGCACTAATATAGTTAATATATATTATATACGGACGATACCATGAAAATTGTCACCATTAGTAGGGGGTAATACGTGATAGTAACATAAAATATGTTTCTTTATAAAAACAATTGAACTGCGAACTGTACCGTAGATGTAATTTATATAAAACACAAATTCCTTTTGTTAGAATGGACTAGGATTTTAGAATTGAAGCAGAAATGCAGACAATTAAAACGAACAAGTGTGTTCACGTCTCTAAAGACTCTCTAATATATTTGTATACTTCTTTTACAAATAAAGAATCACAAAAGTATAAAATGAAAAAAATAAAAATATCATACAACAATATACGAATTATAATTAAAATGAATTGCCTTGATATAAAAAGAATAAAAACATAATAAAATAAAATAACAGAGAATCGACGTTGTGAATTGAATATACAGCAAATCAAATCTTTAAATAACACCAACACGGGGGTCGTGTCAGGGTGCAGCGGGTGTCGCGGGGTCAGGGGTCACACTTCTCTACACAATGAGCGACGTAACGATATTATGTAACTACGTTTGATTGCAGAGCGTGAAATAAAGTTGTAATACAAAAAGCTGACATTTTCTGTGCAAATCTCCTGTCTCCTGTCGCCTGTCGCCTGTCGCCAGTCGACGGTCGTCAGATACGTACACGGTTAAAATAAGGAACACAATTGTCAATGCTGTGTGGAAGGCTCTAGCATCTTCAGCAGAGACTGTGAATGTAGATGAATACTTGTGTTTAACGTCTGTCCATTTTTCGAAATTAACTGCACTTTCGATGTGAGCTGCCCTACATAAATGTTATATGCTAATATGTCGACGCCAGATAAAAAAAAGTGTATCTGGCATGGGAATCGAACGCAAAACTACGGCAGATTGACGAAGAACGAGTTATACTTAGGGCCTTATTTTGTAAAGTATTTCCACCGGTGAAAGAATTTCATCGCTGTTATATGACGTCACAAAAGCGATGATTTTTTATTTGGTATTCTGTAAGAAATTTCCATCGTTTTTATTTTTGTCGCTGGAAAAAAATCGACCAAATTATAAGGTCGCTTTTAGCGGTGACTTTAAAATTTTCCATCGCTGTATTTTTTAGAATTGGCAAACAATTCGAATTATAATTTGAATTTCAGTACAAATTTTTTAATACACAGTATATGTATAGTCATATGAATATACAAATATAAATATATCAGAAAGGGAGGTTATGTTGCTTGTCAATTGACTTGAACAATGGACATGTATTCGTAGTTGTCAAGTGTTTGAATTTTTAAATATTTGAATATTCCGAATGCCGTGATTGATCAAATATTTTTAAAATTGACGGCTGTATATTATAAGGGCGACGGAAAATTTTGCATACAGAATACCACTTTAGATATTTTAAATACAGCGACTTTATTCGAGCGGTGAAAAAATTAAATATTTCCACCGCTGAAAAAATAAGGTCGATTTTTTTAAAAGTTACAGAAAAGGCCCTTTGATAAAATCCTATAGCAGCCGTGTTACATTTACTTGGGATCAAGTAGTATATTTTATCAAAAGATGACCATACATAGATAAAGAAGCTTTGAAAGCATTGAAACCAAACTATCATTCTTTTGAACAGTACCATATATACGATTTTTTAGATGCCCCTTTTATAAAGCATTCTTATCTTACGATTTACTGCACACTACACTGTGTGGAGTAAATCATGATTTGATTTCCCTCTACTCCTAGAGTTTTGCGGTGCCAGCCTATATTGGCCATACACTCGCGTAATATTGTGCAGAAATTGCATTGAATGTGTGCATGGAAGACGAAACTTAGGTATGTAGCTTGATGAGATACATCCCAAACTAATATGAATATCACTGAAATGTGTTCGTCCTGGGGGGGAAGGAAGTATGGAGGTGAACCGAACACTGTTCGTAGTGGCGCGAGGAGTGCAATGTCAACGGATTTACCCTCATTCGCATGCCACTACAGTCACAATCTGAACGGACCGGGCCTTAGTTTACCAGATTGACCAAATTCTGTCTGTTGAATATTGTACAATGAATTTTTAAGTTATAGTCTCTTAAGATGAACAAAATAATTATTGCAAAGGTCTCTTTGTACACCACACACACTTCCTTCGAAATAAGATTAATTGAAATCTAGACAAAGTACAGTCACTTTGTGGAATGAGTAGATACTCATACCTAGTTGGACTAAAGCAAATTTCAGTAGAATGGATAAACGAATTGCACAACGTGTAGCACAAATTGTACGTTTGAATTATTGGCAACAAGTGTAAAGTACTCGTATTGTACATTAAGAAGTTTTAAGATGGTATATTGTGCCTCATAAAAATATACATTCGTATATCGTTCAATTGTAAGTCTATTTCGTTCAACACTATTTCAAAAAAAGAGAATTAACGGGTATTTTTGATAAAGATATGTGTAACGGTCTTATCGTTATTTTTTCTTTTTTTTCATGTATTTTAACCGTCCTGTAAGTCGGTTGATGTTCTGTTTTTCTTAGATAGCTGTACATATTTTGCAAGATATTAGTAGATGTTCTGTTATTAGACAGTTGTATATATTCTATTGTAGCATAGGATAATTAATGTATATTTATTAGACGTATAATCAATTAAATTGAGAACAATAAAACGTAGCAAATATAACGCTGGTCTCGGAATCGAACTCTAAATACACCTTTCAACGATGGACACTTGGTGGTTGGACGCATTGTGTGGTCGATGCTGGAACTAAGTGTGTCCAACGTTCATGTAGGAAGAAGTTCGGGTGTTGTCGGTCTTTTGACCCGGGTCAAGAGATTTTTCTACCCCCACAATACACTTGATCCACATGTTATGCGTTGGTGCACGAATCGTCCAATAAAAGAAGGTTTTATACTTGAAAGTTTTTGTTAAACAGTGTCAGTGTTAATAATATCAACAAATTAATATAATAGATAAATCATTCGGATCAAACATTCGTTCCACCGTGTATCAGGAAATACACGCCATGTCAATCTTCCAATATTTGACTCACATGTTGTAGGCAAACATTTGAATCAAACGTTCATCGTATCATCTTAAGCCGGCTTAAGATACAGCTAGCTGGCATTAAGTATCAACGCTCGACTGTTATTAAGGTAAAACTCGAAAGGCGTTATTCTAACTTGCAATTTTCAACGTCTTATAAAAAGGAGAATCTAGATGTTGGAAACACAATTCAGAGTAAGAATCATTAACAATAAGAAAATGTTTGTATACTTTGTCAATAACATTAAACAAAGGATTTCAATTTATTTACAACAGTGTAATTTTTGATATAGTTATAAAACATATAATTATTTTTATATCTGTGCACATCTAGTAGGTCTATATAAAGGACATTTCCAACTCTGTAATTATACCCTGGGAGCCCCAACCTATTTGGTCTCTTCCTAAACACAGCGAGAAAGAGAGGGTGCAGAAGATGGGAGGGGAGGTTCTCTCAGGTTTACGTAGGTCTCCGAGGCTCATCAAGCCCCATTGTGGGGTATTGTCACGAACTCCCTCTCTCCTTTCTACTCCCTTACACCAACTCGCACCCACACCCGCACCCGGACCCGTACCGAAAGCTGCCGTCAACAAAACTCTAACCATAACCATACAATTCTACGGAACGCAAAGTTCAAGAACCATATCGTATTATCGTATTGTGAAAGTGAAATACAACCCTACCTTAATCTATACTGTTGATAAGGTCACACACACAGATAGAGTCTGACATCTGACATGAGTGGGACTGGGGTTAATAAAAACTGGAGATGTACCTGGAACAAAAAGGAATTACTTTAATTTGTAGCATATTTATTAATTAAGGAAAAACATATTTATTTACTAGATCGCAAAAAACAATATTATGAAATAAATAACAACGCACCGAATAAGAAAAACGTAGTTTTGTTTTAAATTTGTTAGTAATTATCTTTGTTCTGTGAATTACAACAGTCGCCTTTTGAATTCACTAATTTCACGCGCAAATCAATTGTACATCACAATTGGCTTTTAGACGTTCCCATTGTTTCCCAGGTAGATAATTGTCAGCTAAAGCTAATTTAAAGATAAATTTTTACTTTTCATATTGATATTGTATTGCAGTACAAGGTTTATATTTGCTAGCTCACTTACTCACAAGGTAATTCTAAGGTTCATTTTCTACCTGGGTTCATGGGGTCCGTTATAAGGCTCTGTTACGTTCATAAGATGTATAAATAGGTGTCTAGGTAATGTTTCATTCAATGAGACCTCTATTTTTACCGACCTCCTTTCATGTTGAACACTTAAATGAATACTTAAGCATGCTACCTATTGCGACCTAATAGTTTTGAGTGAACCTTGGTAGCCTAATTTTGCCAAAAATAGTATTTTAATAGGAATCTAATGATGAAGATTTGTGATAAAACAAATGCCCTATTTTTTCAAATTATTGTTACGCCTGGAGATAGGCTACTACTACTACACCTTTTTAAAATTCTAGATAGTGAATGCTTTGACATTCATTGTAACAAGATTATTATAGTTGGGATATCTTTCTTTTTTTATAATATTTATTTATAGTGCATCAACTATTGAGTTATTAGCACTTAAAATATTTATATATTACATTTTATAGGACATAATCTATACAATTTATAATTTTCTATTTTATCAGCTTATTTCGCTTATTCTATTTAAAATTCTTCAATATTTTTCCATTATCCATCTTTTTCTATTTCCAGTATCTGCATCACAATCTGATACATCCATTGCATTCTCTTGTTCTTTCTTCTATTAGCATTTTTTCTTTTTCTACAAATTCTATACTTTTACTTTTCTGTTCTTTCAACTATAATTCATTTCAATATATGAAGCAGTTTTTCTTCCTTTTCGTTTTTATTCCTGTTTTCTTTTTTCATATTCATGATTATGGTTGCATATGACCAATTAAATCTGATTGTTACCAAGCGCAGATAATATAACTCTGGCCCGGGAATCGAACCCGGAGATATAGTAGTCAGAGTCAAGCATCAATGCTCTCGACTACTTGTGTCTTAAGGTAGTTGTATCGTGATAGTCATGCTCAAAAGTATAACTCAGCAACCTAAAATTATAATGTAGCTGAAACGTTAGTATCAAATAGTCTCGTTAAAAACTTTTGTGAAAGTACAGTCTCACTGTTCTCACTACATGTAAATAGTATCTACACGTACATACACGTACATACCCATACACAGTCATTTCTTGATTTTATAAAAATTTTCAATGTTTACAAAATTTTATTTCTGTAATGGCGTGGACAATAATTTCCATTTTTTCTTATGTGATTAATAACTACTGTTTCTATAATATATTCAATTTTTATTGAATTCCTTTGAATCGTTTTTATTTTATTCGATAAAAATAACATTGAAATTACTATTTCCCATAAGAGCCTGTGTTAAAATAACAAAACTTTAATATCGTTTTTCTCAATAATGGAGTGGTAAATTTTAATCGACCTGAGGTCAATATGTCTTATAATTAATTAAAGAGCAATTAAATGAAGTTTTATTAAAATCCTTTGAAAAGTCATTCCACGATACAACTACCTTAAGTTAGGATATCGTGGGACACATGGAGACGCAGCTTCGTACCGATAAACAATATTGTAACTGTATCATTGTCTTCACTTTCTTGTGGTGCTGTTTTAATCTATGTTTAACAAAGGCAACCTGTCTAAACACACACTCGTACACAAGACTACGACAATCAGTTTCCAGTAAATTATTAAAAAGAATAAAACAGAATTTCTATTCACACATCAATGAAAATAAAATTGCATTCTTCGTTCGAAACAAAAACTGTTGCATTTACATGTCTTCGTTGACTTGGGATTGCGGGTTGCGGGATGCTGGTTGTAGGATTGTTTGTTTCATGGTTTGATGTTTGAATTTTCAACCCCAAAGCCAAAACCAACCTTTGTCGGCCGGATGTTTGTCATATTTATTTCCAAATCAGTTCGGAGCACACGTGTGAGATGTGACACGTACACTCCCTTAAAACAGCGTTCAGTTGGTTTATCTCTAGTCTACATATACGAGAATGTTTTATACTTTTATGGATTATAGTACTTGTAGTGTAATGATGGTAAAACATTGTAATCGTAGACCCAAAATATCTTTCGAAAGAAGCATTTTCGAAACAAACGAAACCCAAAATGGTCCAACATCGATGGGAGTTAATGCGTACATTCCGCCGAACTCAAATTGGACGCAAATAAGTAACAACAAATTTCAATTGATTAAGGAAAATACAAAGAAGTAGGAAACTTCTTATCAGAGCAATATACATTTCGAAAAATCCATCTACAGACTACGAACAGAACATACGATGTTGGCGCATCAACACTCAATGAGTAAAACAACAGCTCCGCAATGCAGCAACTGTCAGACGCAAATGACAGTCCATCATCTACTAGTAACCTGCCCACAATATCAAACTCAACGAACAAAATACAACATCAGTGGTGAAATAAAGGAATTCTTTCAGACAATCCAGAAAAAAATCAAAAACAGCTCCTAAATTCCTTACTGAAACTTCATCAATCAAATTTAACTAAAATAAATTAACTTCAGACGAACATGACCTAGTCCTTGAAATCATCTCAAATTCTAAAATAAAAAATATATATCTTTAATTGTTTACTTGTTTACTTTCACTGACGATTTTCTATTATGTATATATCTTCTATATGTGTTCTAAATGACTGCATATGAAATGGCTATAAACGAAAAAAGAAATTAATAAATCAAAAATACCGCCTTCCCATCCACTTTTCTAATGTAGCTTCTAAAGATATTTCCAATGTACCCGTTACGATTCATGTTTTACAAAGTTTAGTTTTCTTCGTGTTCAGTTAAAAGTGTAGTGCCAAAAACATAATTAGATGAAACTTTAATAAAATAGGTAATATTTTGGACTTAGTGAATCAATATATTTCTTTCAAAATTCGAGCAATACTTCTATTACAGAGTGTCTAATACAAAATGCATATAGTAGATTTCTATGACACCAGTATTTTTTATGTGCACATAATTCTACTGGTAACAGATAACACATGTCGAACTTACATCCCTTGGTTTCTCTTGTGCTCCCTTCTAAGCCTGAAATCTTAGAGTTTTGAAGTTGAGAAGGCTTGAATCTCCTTGCAAGTCGACTCGTAAATGCCGTAGATCGGTTCTTTAAATTTCTCCTCCACTAAAACATTGACCCTTTAAGGCAACAAACTGATAGACGATGAACAGAAACAAAACAAAGTGTACAAGTCCTAGTGATTCCCGGATTCCATTTAAGGGTTACAACACTTTTACCACCTTAATGTTTGTATCACAAGGAGAGATTTGGTTCCTTCTTACTCCAGCTACCACAGTGCCAACGTTTCCTTTATTACCATTTTATGTTCCAGACCGCTGCAGAAGTTGATTGATATGTCTAAACAATTTATTATTTTCTGATTGTGAGCCACTCTATGGAATATCTTATGAAGGTATTTCCAGCATAGTAGTTCATCGCAGACATATACAACTCATCGTAGAAACTCATCAGAATAGATTTATCGGATAGCACAGTCTACTTCCCCTAATTGACCAAACATGTGAAGTTCATCTTTGGCCTATTGGGTTTTTCTTGGAAAAACCTTTTGTTAATTTTTACAGTGTAAATACGAAAAAGTGGACGTAACAACAATAAGTGTGGTATTTGTATTAAAAAATGTGACTACCTTAAAGCATTTTCAGCTACACCATTATAAAAAACAAAAAAGAAGAATATTGTTAGATCTACTAACAAGCAAATGTGGGAAACGCCATTTGTAATAGCAGTGTATATTTATGAACAAAAACCTTAACTTACCCAAAGCATCTAACCCGTAAGTTACTGTAACCAGCATCACCCAATGCGCCCCGCACCTCTCACTCCGCCCCCGCTTCATCCCCCGCCACCCACTAACTCCAGAAAAAACTAATCAGTTCGCAATGTATTGCCCGCTTTGACGCAACTTTTTCTTGTTAGCGCCCCCTACGTTGCCATCATCTCCTTGCTCCATCCCTTGTATATTTTTTACCCCCTTTGGACCAACAACGCGTCATCTGTCCTCCCAGAGGGCCAAGAGGGGAGGTGGTAAGCTGTCTTGTAACGGAGACAACTTTTATGTTTTATATTCTCATTATTTTTTCTACTAAATCAAAAGGCGAAATATCGTTATATCTTTTTTATAACCAAGTAAGTATATGTGTTGTTTGATGATTGGAATACGTGAATGGCATGTAGTTTAAATTGATTAAAAAAAAGTCATCTTACTTACTTGTTAAATAAATATTTTCAACTTAAAGGATTATGGTTAATAATATGTTAATAATATTCAGGCAGTACCTCGCTAATAACGAAAAGTTTATCGAAGCGCGGGACGGATACCCAATAGTCCAATACCCAATACCCAGTACCCAGTACCCAGTCACAAGTTGAAAAATTTGGGTAGATTATAAAGCAGTGCTTGAAATGAAATGCACTTGCGAAAACTATTTAATACAAATAATCATCAAACCCTGGAAATATAGTACAGATCTAGAATCATACTCCAACACTGTGCCGTTTACACAACAATGTGCTATTGCATAATAATATAGTATTGCCGTTTGTAATATGCCTCTGCAATATCTGTGTTTCTAACAAAATCAAATGTGGGCCGCCCTATACGCATGTGTCTTTAGGTATAGAAACCAAAAACGTGGAACCATGGTATACTCGTATCATTCTTATACTTATGTAAAGAATTTATATTTAATTAGTTCGCACAAAGCTCGTCTGCCGGTAAAACAGTGACCGTTCAGTGAAAACATACACTCATGAGCGCCATAGATGTCTCTGTAGGAATAACGGCCAACACAGTTGATAATTGAATTAAATTAGATAGAAACGAATTGACAGTTTATGGTAAATAATAAATTTTAAGGCCGTCCGCATATGGGTCGACTGATTGCAAACCTTAGCCCCAAATCTGCCCGAACCGAATGAGAACGCAACTGTGTTGTTAGTAAGAAAACGCACATGTATACGTGTGAAATAACACACACGGCACGAACGACGTCTTTGCCACAGGGCAATTACGTTTCATGCTTTTGATGGTGACATCATGAGCAGAGATGTGCACAAATACTATTCAACAGTATTGAAATACATACAAATACCTTTTAATACGACATAATAAAATCCCCTATTATGCTATTGTTAAAAATTTTATAGAGTCACGAAACACGGCCCGATATAGCTCGTTTTTCGTTTTCGTTGGACACTTCGTTCGCGGCTAGTTTGCAATCAGTCGACCCGTGTGCAGACGGCCTAAATGTCGTTTCTTTAAATTCCAGGTATGATAGTATAAATATAGTTAAACAATGTAATTATTAAAATATGTATGTAAATTACCAAAAATAAACTTTAAATTTCAGAAGCAACACATGAGTTTGTTTAAAATTTACAATTCTTAATAAAACTGGAGATATTGTCTTATACTTATATGACTTTAAGAAAATCTTTATATCATTGCGAAACGAATATTTGGAGACACATATTACAGTTGAAATTATATTTAAATTTTTATAGATATGTAAAATCGCGCATGACAGCTTATTTATAAAAACTTTGATTTCTTTTTATCAAACTCTGTGTGTGCAAACAGCGAAATCGTTTCTTTATGCCTTCTGATTATATGAGAAAGTATAAAGATATTAAACAAAATGTTCGAGTATTGATATTTCCTCTCGTTTATATTTGTTTACGTAAATTCGAAATTGTGTAAACATTGAAAATAAAAAACCGAACTTAAAATTCAACCGAAAGGCAAATGTATTATAGGCAAATGATTATTTGTTCTAGATGGGTAATTTTGAGCTTGAAAGCTCAGATTTCACTAACTAACTTTTTCGAAAATGCATTTGCCATACTTTCAAAATATATAACATTTTATATGTTATAAGGATCCTAGAATTAGTGATTTCTGATTTAATTATTGAAAGAGCTAAATACTCAATGCTAATGTACTCAAGTGGCGTTGTTTTGAAATGAAACTTATACCTCTTTGTCAGTGTTAAGCTTTTGTGTTATTAAATTCGAATTACTAAAATTGACCGCCTCTCCCTTTCCGTCAAGCCCGCTGAATATTTATGTAATAAGCACTATGAACAAACCACAAACACTTCGGAAAATAAAATCAATAAAAATGATATGTAAAGAATGATACTAAAACCTATTATGAGTCCGTCTCCCTTTCTGCATATTAAACATTGTAGAAACTCAAATTTTCTATTAAATAATATATTACCAATTTAACCTCTGCCATATTGTCCCACTCAACACGTCTCTCGGAGATTGATCACCCCCCTTCCCCCACCTCTCTTCTCCCCTTCTGGATCTTTTAACACTTCCAAGAGGTTGGGGTCTGTGTTGTATTACCATTCACCCCCCACCCACTGAATCCTTATACTCGTGAACCCTGCTGCCGAGTGGGAGGGGGTCTTCCATGGTAGCCCTAATCCATCATGTTTGATCTTAATGCCTTAACGTATAAAACTATACAATGTGCCAATGTCGCTAACGCCGCACCGCCGCCAATGTCGCCGTTACCATCGCCACCGCAACCGTTACGATATTATAACGGCCGTTATGATTTCGTTGGTTCGTTGGTTCGTTCATCATATAAAATGTTCAAGTTTTCAAAAGAGTACAATATTGTACAAAAGATTGTGATTATTTTAAAGTTATTCTCCATTTAAAATTCATTCAAATTAGAACATCCTCCTAAACTGTTAAATACGAGCATATATCGAATTTGCGTAAATGATTTGTAATCTAATACTTTCATGTAGCAAGCACAATCGACCTTCATAGGCAGGAAATAGACATTACTTTATATAACAAACAATTTTAACTGACAATAATTTATATATTCGAACAAAGGTAAAAAATTGCCTGCAGTGCTAGATTCACACTTGCTAGTTTTCCGTAAGCTAATTCCAATGTTCATTTTGTACATCTCATATAGAAATTGTCTTGCAGTGCAAGATTCATATTTTCTAACTTACTACTAGCTAATTAAAGTGTTACAATGCGTTACATTTTCTACCTGGGATATGAGTTATGTAACATAACTAGTTTAACTTATAAAACTATTTTCTTTCTGCTAGATCAGTTATTTAATATTGTAATAAGTCGTTAGAATTTCAGTGAGCTACTGTAGTTTCTTTTTCTTCTCTAGTCTTCTTAATTAGTTTTGCGTCTGCATAGTCATGCTTCTAATTGTCTAATTGTTGTCAAAACTTCAGGTTGTTTCCAGAACTGTATTTGTTTGACACCATAGTGAATGAATGTTTTGCCAACTTTTCTAATTGCACTTAACGAAACGGAGCGGACCGGGGCGGATCGGGGCAGATTGGAAGTTAGATCTTAACATAATATCTTTTCTAAAACTTCGTATTTTATATACCATATTGTATTATACTCGTATTTTTGTTATATTTACTTCACAAGAAAGGTCAAACAAAACCATATTTCGTATTATATTTTGTGGTAAAGCACGTATTGAGGCGCATCATTGCGAAAAATGTGAACCAAAAGTCTTTTTCTTATATTTGGAAAGAGGTAGATACTATGATGATGGAGAAATAAAGGATAGAAGCCGCTGCCCCTGTCCCTACTCCTGTTCCAACCATATACCCTATCTCCCCACCGCCTCACCAACCAAAAGAGAATAAACGGGGTGAGTTGTAGGAAAATAAAAAAGGTGAACATAGTAGGAGAAGAAGGGTGGTAAAAGGAAGGTCTTTTCACGTCTTTCAAAAGTTTCTATATAAAGAACTAAGAACTATTAGTAGGAAAATAATATATAAGGGTTCTTCTCTTCTTTTTTAGAACAGCATAGAGGTAATATTTCAAAATGGCTTAAAGAGCTAAGAAAGATGTGTATTTCTATTTGTTTTTTTAATAACTGTGAGAGGAACTGCATGAACAGTTATTTATTAGACTATTTCGTTCGAAAAATAGAATCTGGCTGTATCTAGGCTCGTCACTCAAAAAATGAATTATAAATATTTTAAGATAGATCACAACTTGCTGCGCCACTGAATCTAATTTAGAAATATGTGGCTACTACTCGAACATATGGTGGAAGCAAAACAGTTATTTGTACTACACTAGTCTACATCAAAGCTTCGTGATAATACTTCAATTTCTTTTCTTGCAAATATCAAATATGTTTCATTATTTCACTACATATTGTCAGTAATACGTGAGTCAGTATTACCCCAGTATTTACCCCTTCTCCTGTCCCCCCTGCTACCCTCTTTTCATTGAAACCGTTCGTTGTAGAGATGGAGCATGGAGAGTATTATCACCTCTTTTGTGACTCGTTACAATACAATGTAAGTATTACGTATTACACGAGCTGTCGCGGATTATCCGAAAAGCTTTATGTGCTTCGAACAGTATGACGAATTTATGAGCTACGGGCTACGGGCTACGGTGTTACAACTTGTAATACAGCTTATGTGTTCAGGATTTAGTCCAGGGAATAATAACCTAATAATAAGTTAATTGGTTGTGGAACTGATCTAAACTTTAATATCAAACTGAAATAAAAGCCTGTATGTTCTTCTCAAGAAGTGTTTTCGTTTTGCAATTCGCTGTTACGGCAAAATCAATATACGATTCCATAGAACTCCATAAAACAAATATGTAATTTTTTCGATAAATTATAAATTATAGGTTTTCTTGTATGTATATGGGAAGATAGGGGAATGGTGGTCAGTGGGTAATGCCGGTCACATCGAAATCTAAAACTTCCAAAAACATTTCGCTAACACTACTAGTACCGCCGTCTAGTATACGCCTGAGTACTTATTTACCAAACACCGTCATTTTACATCGCGCGCAGTGAGTTGGACAGCTATGTAAAAGTAAGGACGTGTTTTGTTATAAAAAAATTAAAAATTCGATGAAGGTAAGCTTAAAGTGATTTATACCAATCAATATCTTTCTAAATGTCAATTATTACCCACATATTAGTGTATCCTATATGCTTCTTGGATTTCATGAAAGTTCTTGATGTTTTTAGTGATCAATCAAAAAAACCGTTATCGATTTTTGGGGTAATGGCAGTCATTCTTAGCGGGTAATAGCGGTCACTGAATCTATGCGATTATTGGGAGAACAAAGGGAGAGTTCATAGCCGTCTTGATCTGTAGGTAGTTTTCATATTACAAATATAAAAATAATAATAATATGTTTGGTTTATTATAAAAAAAGAATATTTTGGTTAATTTTGGTAATAATATAAAAAATAAAGAACATGTATGGTTAAAATAAAAAAAAGTTATTTTATTTTATTAATTACTTCATTTTAGAAGTAAAGCTGTGTTAATTTACTACTCAAACATATTTTTACACTATTTGTAACATTTTAGAATGCAATAAAGTATTAAGGATTAAGTAATTTCGAATGAACAGTAATACACTAATAATTGATGCAACCTGCGGGTAATGGCGGTCAACGAAGGGTAAAAAAACGATAGAAAAATAACAAACGCTTAATAGATTGATAATATGTATCGTATTTATCTAAAGTCCACTAAATAAGCTATGTAAAAAGTCAGTTACTTTCAGCCTAGCTCCTTAAACTAAGAAAATATTTCGATTACTGCTTAAGTGACCGCCATTCCCCTATCTTCTTCTACATGCACAATATCGAGACACTGTAAAAAGTACTGACATACTAAGAGGTTGTTGGTAATAAGTATTATTACTTTAAAGTACTGGTTGGATGTGAATATGCCCGTGAAGACTAGGCGTCACTATACAATTAGTTTCCTTCATTTCCAAAGGGTTTCACACAATAACAATTAAAAATACAACGCAGTAATATGATCAACTTTGATGCAATATAAACCTATAAAACAGTAAATAAAACCAAGTCAGATGCTCGTAAAATAAATAACAATATAATAAGTCTAAAATTGTTTTAAATCAAGACAAATGTCTTCCGAAATGTATTATTCGTTCCACAAATAATATCTAAAAAAATAGACTAAAAACACACCAACCATACCATTTCAAACACGACAAATACGACAAACCTCTAGGGTATTTTTTATCCGGAAATATATAAAAGGGTGAACTGTTTTTTTTATTGGAAGAGATATTACATTATATATATTTATAATTTTACTACTGAAGATGTTTCCCTAAGGCTGTTGTCTTTATAATATAAAATAAAGAGGGGAACTTAGAATTAGGCAAATATAAATTTAAGTTTTTTTTTTCAACTTTTTTTTTTATTTATAAAACGGTAGGGTTGGTTTAAGTATTTAAATCAATTCTGAAATAAATCTAAAGTTAAATTTGTCTTGTGTTTAATTTTGTTGTTGATTTTTTATCTTTTAATAGTATTTGTAATGATAAATAAACACGCTTAATTTACATTATAAAAATATATTCTTTTTACAATTTTTTTAAATTATAATCTTAGGTAAAATGTATTCACGTGGCAACAGTGACAACAGTGGTGTAGCAAATACCAAATAATGGTGAGGGGCAATGAGTCGCTTGCAATTATAAAACACATATTATAATTGTTCTGACTGTACCATTAAATATCTAATGTTACTACAATTTAACTAGCCTACATTTATCATTTGTTTATCAATTTAAATATTTACTCAATGACATTATTTATTACACGTTCCCGTTTCATATCAGCACGAAATATAATAATGAATAAAGGTGAATATTGTCGCACCCAGCTGTGATATCAGCTCAGGAAGAGCCGAGCAGGGAAGTTATCGAGCAGGAAAAGAGAAAGGAACAGCAGAGCAGGAATGCTAAAAACAATATTACGCATCAATAAATAGAAATATAAAACAGATTATTAATATTAAAACACAGTAAATTCACACATAAATCGATTAAAAGCGTTAGATTATGATTTATAATTTACGAGACATAAGCGCAACAAATGTACTAAAGACAAAGTTTTCGTAGATACATTTCTACATCAGAATGGGTTTTACGACGTACTCACCCAATGCGTGAAACATTGACTATTTAACGTATCATATCACCCAATGACTTCGTGGGATGACATATAGATGGCGCCACTACTGACAAATCCATATGATTTATCAAAACTAAATTTGACACATATAATTTGAAGGTACTACAGCTTTCGATAGAACGCAGGCTAATATAGAGAGTACCTCAGGACCTATTAACAACCTAATTAGATTTTGGGATCTATCGAAATTAAGGGATGAGTCGATGAGCACACTCCGTGCAAGACACTCACAATTTACATACTTATCACTCAATATCCTCTAAACAGGACAGATTGTAATAATCTCTGGAAATCAAATTAAAAAAAATATTGTTTGAAGGTTGGTACAATCTAAAAATCATATGGATGTGTCAATAGTAGCGCCATGTATATGTCATCCTACGAACTTATTTAGTGATGTGTTGCGAGTGTTCAGGATGAAATTAAGGTCAAAACGATAAAAAAAGTATATTTTCGATAATGTTTTTTGACGACACAGTTATCATATAATTATTTCTATAGCATAACATTTGAAGAATACTTTGCGAAATTTTCATAAATAAATATCAAGAAATGAGCTATTGACAGCGTAACTCCGCAGACGTCACAAAAACAAGTAACATTGCGGTGCCACTCATAACTCATCACAGGATTATCTGAATTCAAAAAACCAAAATGATTTCATTAGTTGATAAGTTTCTGCAGGTAACCTTGTCGAGTTTTTTTTATTGATTTTTCAGTTCGTTTACAGCAATTTTTCATTAAAAAAATCAGAATCTTTGTTATTTTAAGATATGTTATAATTAACATTAAAAAAAGAAACTCGACATCGCTACCTCAGCATTTATATGAAAAGTGTGCAAAATTTCAAAAGGATCGGTGCAGTAGATTTTGAGCTAGAGAACCAACTCTGAAAAAGCTATGTGTGAGAAAAACGCATTTAAAAGTTTCAAAGAAAGACGAACCCAGACTAGAGGTGAAGACTTAAAACTCTATATCTTCGACAGTCTTACTCTAATCGACTTCAAATTTTCACACAATAAACTTAATATGTTCTACATTAATATAAATAAACTAGAGTATACCCCCGTCGCAAAGCGACGTTTTCTTCGTGTGTATGATTTGAATCCAATAAAACAATTTGTAATTTCATTTCAAATTTAAATTCTATTTTCATATTAAAATATTTAACTCGCTCAATAATAAAATAATTTTTCATACAAATTGACTAAAAAAAATATTTTTTTCAACAAAATAAAAAATATTTTCAATTTGTAAATTTGTTCGATTTGTAAATTAGATACTTAAGTTACATATTTCATTATTAAGTAATCCCAAATTTGAGTTTTCTCCAAAGTTTCCTACAGGACCACCTAATTATCTCAACGCCCCCTTTTCCAATTTTTCAATTTCTAATTTTCAAAAAATGTTAACATTGAATACCGTAATACACATACCAAATTTCATCTTTCTATCTATTAAAAATTAAAAGTTATGAAGCAAAAAGTAAAAAATTTTTTTTTTAGTTTATCTAAAATTATGGGTTTCCAGGATATTCAGGGGATTATAATAGAATTTTTTTCTCTACGAAATAGGCAATTTTCAAAAACATTGACGGAGCCGTTTTCGCGCTGCCATACAAAATTCACTACCAAACACATAAGATCATAAGATGATAAAAAGAAAATGAAAAAAAAAATGAAACCTAACCCCCCGCCCCCTCTTAAGCGAACGCATTTCTGTTAATATTTTAGTAACCAAAATCTTAGTTAACAGAAGTGAAATTAGAGGGAAGTGTGCGTGTCCGCATATTCTCCTGCGAATGATCAGTAATTGAATATTGGTAATGTAGTCCTGGACTCCTGGCTAAAGAATCCACTGTCAGATTGCAATTAAAACTGTTCGTTTAAGCTTTGCTCATTCGTGTCGAGCTGTACATCCACTACGAACCACCACGAACAATTTTAATATTGTGGTTTTATTTTCCTTTAAGGATAATACATTAGCATACGCTTAACAAAAAAGAACTCTTTCATTCATGAACATATTTCTTATATTTCTTTTTTCAAACAATGCACAACACTAGATAATTTACGATACAGAGTGTTTCTCAATAAAGTATACAAACTGTACTGTAATACAGTATCAAAAATCTAGATATGAGATTTATTTGTATCTCGAGCATGTCTATAATTCCTAACTTATTTAATTAATTAACTACATTACTGTAGTATAAATAAATATATATTTTTAAATGTATAAAATAAGATGGATGTCTCGACAGTTGTCTCGAGCAACATATAAAGTTTTTATTTGATATACGTGATGAACAAGGATAATAATATCAATTACATATTATTCTTCAGAGTTTAATAGTACTCATAACACATCGAAATATGACCAAAAATTAAGTGATAAAACAAAAATTCAAATTCTTAATACCCATATCTTAGTCAATTATTTAAAGATATAAAAAAAATACGCTTATTGGCGTATATTTAAAAATCCGACTTCAAAAAATAAGTTTACAAGCTATTGCTTCTGATATTCCTTTTTACTATTTTAGGAATCTAATACTTTTGGATTATTTTACAATGTATGTTTCAGAACTAGTAGTTTTATTCTTTTCCCAGTGCCACAGTTTTAATAATACTCGTAAATCTTAAATCAAAATATTTTTTCATTTTATTTTTTATTTTGAGGATACACATTTTCCAAACACCTTATAGTTTGTAAGGTATGTAATTATTTGTTACCTAAATTTTTATTTAAGAAGACTGGAGGCTGGTCAATAATCTACACCTGCCAAAAAATCTTTAAAATATACATTTAAATAAACAGAAATTATGCAAAAAAAAAACTTGTTTTGCTTTTACATTGTGTAGCAAATTATTGATTAAATTGGCGCACCAACAACAGGCGTTGACCATTGTATTTGAAATTGAAAAGAATAAACCACAAGTGTTGGGTGTTTGTTGTTTGCTAATCCGAATTACCCATTCATTATATTAATATTACAGAAAACGTTCTAATGTTATTATAATTATTACTAGCGGGTACTCTATCGCAAAGCGACCGTTGTTTATTATATTTAATTTATTCTATTTTTGAAATAAAATATTTGACTTGCATATAATTAATTATGAACAGGTGTTCAATATTAAAAATATTTCTTTCATATCATTAACAAAATTAAAAATTTTACCAACTTTTTTAAAAAATTTGGAAATGTGTCTTTCTATTTATAACCAATGTTAGCCTATGTACAAAATTTCAATTTCCTAACACAATTTTTGCACTCGGTAAAAACCGAACTCGTATCCATTTCTAACCTTCATTCATAAATTACGTAACACAAATTACATAGTTTTTTAACCATTTCAAACAAAAATACACATAGAAACTAAATGAAGTGAAATTACTATTAAAAAGAAATGTATGAAATATTCAAATAAAATTAATAGCTAGGAATTCATAGTTTGAACTTTTAAAACAGCTGCGTAAATAATTATGTACACAATAAACAAAGTCTAAAAATATTGTGTCTTACAGTCTCACAGTCCATACGTTGAAGAGTTGTCGTAGAATTAAACAATTGCTGTCGATAACCTACTAATGAACTGATTCTACAAAATGTTAATAAAAAATTAGAATGATTGATTTGGATTATAAGAATAAGTTAAACATGTTACATCTTTAATCTAACAACAATTGGCAATTTGTTGCTATTATAATTTTTCTTGAAAATCATATATATTTTTAGGTTAGAGATAGATTTTTAGGTTATTAACATCCTGTTTTAGGTAATGGTGATTCTGTTCTTAAGAGCTGTGTATTTCATTTTTGTTAACTTAGCTTAAGAAAAACACATTCTTCAATTTTATTTCTATATACAAGATAATTGCTTTTCTAATAGACTATATTTTTTTTGTGGACAATGGAGAAAAGTCATGTTTGAAGAAAGGAAATTTAAGATTTCAATGTTGATATTAAATATTGTACTATTAAATATTGACAATAATTTTCTAACCACCGCTTTTCTGTTATTACAGATGAACTACAGGACTTTCGTACCTGATTTATGAACGGTCTTTGTTTATAATTAAAAGTATGCAAAAGTAAACATTTTTTGGAATATCTTAAATTTAATTTATTATATTTAAGATATAATTTTAATTTATAAAAAAAATATTTTTGCTGTTGCAGATTTCTTTCAGCTTGCAGTTCACTTTTAGTGGCACGAGCCGTCTTCCACTGAATATACTAAACATATATTCTAATTTAAAATGAAATATTTATGTAATCAATTGCAGCTCACTCATGTTTTTAAAAGTAGTGACAATGAGCTTTGGAAAGTGCTTTTTAAATATTTTGGTAGTTTCCAAACTTGACTTAACTAATGAAAATTAAATTAGCAACGTCCTCCCCTCACCTCCTTAACCGTCTTTTTTACATCTATTTTCGAGGTTTTAGTTAAATATAGGTGTTATAGTCCAAATCACGATAGGTCGGCAGCGACTTATACTTAAAACAGGTTATAAGAGCGGTATAAATCTATAATACGATAGTGAATTTTATCTTTTTCGTTTCTATGTACATTATAGAAAAATAAATGAATCAGTGCTTTCTAGTTATACGTTAAAATCGTTAAGCACACAAATCTAATTTTTTAGAAGTTGTGTACGGTTGTGTTTTAGTTTTTAGTGTTTTGTGTTTATTTGTGATAGTGATAAAGTGAAAGTGATTAAACACCACAGAATATGTTACTTATAAATACACTAGTATTTACCGCGTGTGTTAATACATTAATTTTGTCAAATATTTGGTTTGAATATAATTATTATATTTTGCAAAATGTAGGTAGTTCTTTTGACAGAATGTACACCTTATCAACTGGTACAATCTTAAAAAAAAAATTTATTTCATACACAAAATAAGAAATATTTTCAATTTTCAAAATTTGATCATCTTTTTCAAAATTTTTATGAAAATTATATACCAAAGTTAACGCAATATACACATGCTAAACTTCAACTTTATATCTTTTATGAATTAAAAGTTATACAGCAAAAAGTGCCTATTCTTTTCTCTAATTTTTCCAAAATTACGGGTTTCTAGTAAATTCAGTGAAAATTGACTGGATCCGTTTTGTGTCACCGTACAAAATTCAGTACCAAGCATATAAGAAACAAACATACTCCTGGAACATTATAATGTATGATGATATGATGATGATTTCATGTTCCACGTTCGAGCAAATAAAGTGATGCATTTAAAAATGGATTAAAGAACGAGTACAGCGGGTACAGCGGGTACGGCCTGTAATTATGTTCAGCAAGCAGAGATTAGAGTACGGTGTAAACCCCGGACCAAGAGGCATGACAGTACTCTTCGTAAATCGAGTTAACTTTTTATTTTAATTTTATAATAGTTTCAAATGATTTGCGCTTTAGAGACATCATTTTTCGGTAATGTAAATATTTTGCTGTCGGGTTCGATTACCAGACCAGTAACTGAATTTAGATATTACGTTTATTATTTATTAGGCAGCGGTAGTTTCAACATACATGTAAAATAAGTGCCGTGTTTCGTGTTTCTATAGAATTTTTAACAATAGCATAATAAGGGATTTTATTGTGTCGTATTATGAGGTATTTGTATGCATGTATGTATTTAAATACTTTTGAATAGTATTTGTGCTCATCTCTGCTCATGATGTCACCATCAAAAGCATGCAATCAGCATGCCCTGCGACCGAGAAACACAGTCGCTCAAAACGTGCTCAAAACCAGTTTAGTATCGTTCGTGCCGTGTGTTTTCTCTCATTCGTATAAACGTGCGTTCTCTCACTAACAACACAGTTCCATTCTCATTCGATTCGGGCAGATCGGTTTGCAATCAGTCGATCCGTGTGGGGACGGCCTAAGAGTTAAAAGTTGTATTCGCAAAATTATATCTCTATTTAAAGTATTGTTATTAGAAAATATACAGATTTGTTTTTTAATTAAAAATAAAAGAGTGGTGCACTATACATTAATTGAACTGCATCTCACTCACTCTCATTGCAATTTTTAGGATAATTATATAGTGTTAGTATTTGTACCTTTATAATTCTAAAAAAAATCACATATGAAGGCAGATGAAGCTTGAAAGCATGAAAAATGTCAACATTAGTAGAAGGGTTAGCATAGTCCAAATCACGATAGTTCGGCTTATACTTAAATGAGGTTATAAGAGCGGTATAAATCTATAATACGATAATGAATTTTATCTTCTTTGTTTCTATATACATTATAGAAAAATAAGTCAGTGTTTTTTAGTTATATCGGCAGTTTATACTGCACAACTTGTTTTAAGTATGAGTCGCCACCGAACTCTCGTAATTTAAACTATACTAGAAAGGTGCCCTGTGCGTACGGGTAGTACATATACTCACATAATACGCAATTCGCATTTCGCATTCTAAAACTTTAAACTTTGTGGCTTTAGATGTATAATTCTCGGTACCCTGAATTGTTTTTATTTCTTGTTTTATTCTACGTGAAAGTGCAGAAGCATCGCCGCAAGCATTTAGGGCAATACAAAGCAATATTTAAATTGCAACAAAAGTAATTCGAAAACAAGATTTTTTTTCTTTTCAGAAAAAGTTAAACAAAAAAAAAATAACATGTGTATATAATGTTATTAAAACAGTCGCTGTAATAATAAGATGAATATTAAGGCGAACAAAATGTTTTTGTTATTTTTTAAGTTTTTCCGATGAAATTTGCATGCTGTTTGTTCACTATTCAATGTAAATTTGTGTCCCGTCTACGTCTGTATATAATAATACGTAAAAGTCCACATTATTATTTAACCGCAATTGGGCAGTGCAATTTACCAGAAAAAACAATGACGAAATTAAACGTTTTACACTTGCGTGTTGCTTACTACGTCGAGTACATTTACACTACGACACTGACAATGTGTGCAACTGCGCACACATTCGTATGGTGTACACATACGCATCTTTCATTTGTTGAAATCACTCCGCCATTCAAACGCTATGCATATTTGTGCACTAGCATTGTAATATTAATCGGGTTCGGTGAAGAAATTCAGATTCTATTAAGCATGGTACACATACGTACGACTTAAACATGCGACCTCCAACATTTGTTGTAAGAAGTTGGACAACAAGTCCACACTAGTGCGACATGCAACTTAATACTTTCGAAGCTTTCGTATTTCGAACGAATTCCTTCAACCTGCTTTAGAGAAAAAAATACTTACAAAAAAAAGTAATAAAACTCAATTAATTAACAAGGTCTCTGCTAACTCGTGATTACCCTATTGTTCAAATTTACTTCATTTATCAATTTAAACACAATTTCCATATTTTTATTTATTTACTAAACACAACTAAAAAAGAACGTCGACGCACAATGAGATTATACTGTAGACTGAGTAGGTACTCAACCCTTTTGTTCGAGATCACATTCAAAACAGTAATTCCTTTAGATGTTCCGACTTACGATTGAAATATTTTTGTTTCACAAAAATACTATCTAAAATTTTTTAAAATAGCATAAGTAAGGGTTTTATTAGTGTCGCACTAGTCTGTACGTTTAAAGTACAACACATTTAGTACACTCATGTCTAAATAATGTCAACTTATGAATGAAAATATTTAAATGTTGGATGTCGCACCAGTCTGTACCATACTAATATTCAGTGTAATTTGTTTATTGTTAAGACCCCCATCAATTCTGGGAGTTTTACTCTATCAAAAATATTGGATGTTAGGAGAATAAGATCAGAAAAGAAACTCAATAATATTGTTAATTGTCAAGTGTTATTGGGGCCCCCTTTATTCATTAGTCACAAAGTCCCATTTGACATCGGGCATTTTTCAGGAAGATATACAATTGAACTACAGTCAATGTTACCTTTTTTGGTGATATTTGGCAGTTTGCGGTAATAACGCATACCTACATACATGAGGTGCTATGGGTCAGTTATCCATCCAAATGTTAGAAAATGATATTTTAATGAATATTAACAACTTCAGTGAAAAAGACAACTGTTTACAGATCTAATTCAAAATTTTAAGAATACGCTGAATGCAGCTTCTGTTGCTCACTCAGACTTCACAATTCCGAGCCACGGCGTCCGAGTCGGCGTCCTCGTCCACCAGAAATGAACTATATTCTCTAATCTTAATAATTGGAAAACGGAAAACGGCTATAAATGTCTATAAATACACCAACACGGTTTCTTACTTAATTAATAAAAGTTAAGTTAAGCTTTATTTTACGATAAATATTACATACTTCAAAGTTAAAATACTGATGTACAAGTCTCCGTATTATGTTATGGAAAGTACGAGTCGATAATAAAACTGCGTCTCAATAAAGCCGATGCGATGCAAATGCAAATGCCAATGCCATCTGTTAGCACTAACACTAGTCATAATAAATATTTGTTTATGATATAGAAACTAATGTTGTTTATAATACAAAATGCACATTTTGTTGCTAGATAAGTTATTCAGTTCACATAGTCAGGCAGACAGATTCGATTCGCATTTAGTTTTCAGTCACAGGGTGTTTTGGAAAATATCAGTTATTCTTTATTGACGGTTTAAATATTTTCATGTTTATCTTTTATGGGTTCAATGATTTCTTAGGTATACCGAAATAGCTTATGGTATTGAAATTTAGTATACCTCTAGTTACCCAGAGTTATGTGTGAATTGAATTTCATTCTAAATTTTAATTCCATTTTGAAAGTGAAATATTGAACTTGTTTCATATTTAACAATAACAACAAATAATATTTCATATAAACTGACTAAAAATATATATATTTTTCAATTTGTTCATTAGTTGATCAACTTTTTTTCAAAATTTTATTTTCAATTTGTACATTAGGTACCAAAGTTAGCCCATATATAAAATTTCAACTTTGTAGCCCAATTTTTACCGTCGGCAAAAACCGTTTTTTTTTAATACGATATTCAATTATTACGCAAACCAAAATTTGAGCTTTCTTCAAAGTTTCCTACCGGGCTCCCCAAATTTTACAACAAAAATATGCATAATGCATATACAATCGGACTCCAGTCATGATAAAGTAACGACCCTCATATGTTGTTCGATTTTTAATAATTTAAATGTTCATCTGAACTTATTATGTACAGATACTTATATATACATACATGTAAACATATAAAACAAAGCAACATATGTATGGTTTAGTACTTTCCACGATACAGCACAGATAGCGTTGCATTTTTTTTTTTAAATATCAATTAATTATCGCGAGTGATGTAATTACCAAATTTGGTTAGACTGACTTAAAACAGATTTTAAAATGTTTTTGTATAAATGCTGGGTTTAGGCGTTTTCGACACATCCTATGTACATTGTAAAGAGGGACCCTGACAGAGAAGAGGGGTTCAAATTTTACATAATTTTTGTAAGGTGTCATTTAAGTATGACACTCCTAATTATTAAATATATTACTTTAATTTTTTTTTTATTGAGCCGTGTAGTTTACTCGTATTATACTTGCGGTGTTTAGAACAAACATAACTATTTGCGATATATATATATATATATATATATATATATATATATATATATATATATATATATATATATATATATATATATATATATATAATAGAGTTTACCCCCGTCGCCTATCTTTTATGTGTGAATTGAATCTCATTTAAAATTTTCGTTCCATTTTTAAATTCAAATATTTAACTCGTTCTATATTAATTTTACTTATAACAACAAATAATTTTTCATATAAACTGACTAAAAAAAATATAGGTACCAAAGTTATAGCCTATATATATAGCCAAAGTTTAAACTTTCTAGCACAATTTTTACTCTCAACAAAATCCGTCCCCATGCCCCAAATAAAATTTATGAGTTATGAACTTTTTATTTTAATATGATATTCAATTATTACACAATCCAAAATTTGAGCTTTCTCCAATGTTTCCTACTAGGCCCTCTAATTTTCTCAGCGCCATTTTTATAAAATTTGGAATTTTTAAATTTTGAAATATGTTCGCATTAAATAGCATAATACATATGCTAAATTGTAACTTTCTATCTTTTGCAAATTAAAAGTTATACAGGAAAAAGTGATAATTTTTCTTCCAGATTTTCCAAAATTACGGGTTTCCAGGGAATCCAAGGAAAAATCCGAGGACGCCAAAAGTACTAGAATTTTTTTCTCTACGGAATAGAAAATTTTCAAAAACATCGCCGGAGCCGTTTTTGTTTTACCATACGAATTTCAACCACATATAAGAATACAAGTATATAAGAATATAAATATACACCTGGAACATTATAATATAGGAGGATAAAATTATCATATAATAATGTTAGCACGTGGTGTAATAGGGATATATTCGTGAGCAGTCGTAGTACAACTACGTCACCTATAAGTATTAGGCTAAAAAGTATCTTTTTATTTGTGAAACAAATGATACCCACGCTTTAGTCGTTTGCTAGTATTGCTATTGACCGGCTTTATGCTTCTGCATCTGTAGATCAGATCGTTTAGCGCAATTTGAAGCATGAAGCCTGAAGCCACATGATACATGCTGTAGCTGTGTACAGTTGGCTGCCTGCAACTAGGCGCTAAGAAGAGTGTAGGCTGCATGTACAGTGTTAGAGCCATTTATCAAACGTATCAGTATTATTTAAGAGATTTAAAATTTATTAATACTGGATATTGTATACAAAGATCCCGTCCCAGTAGTAGAGAGATCTTCACTTATTATTAGAATTTAAATATTACGCTATCTGTTTAACGTGTCATAAATATAACGTAATTGTGTTGAACACGTAGAAAAGTTAATGCATTTTGACAATATTGTTTGCCTTTACTTTATATAGCTTAGCAGTTAGCGGGGCCCGGGCTAGGCTCGGCTCGGCTCGGGACGCGTACGCGTACGCATCTGTCTGGATACATCACTCTATCGCGTGTAAATCATCTGGAGCTAAAAATATTTTCAGATTTTTATTACTTAATTAAACAAATCTTATAGCTTACATAAAACCTACGCGTACACCCTTCATGAAATATATTTAGAATATTTCGTTATTATATTATAAATAAAAGTTATTAAGTTATTATGTATCAATGCTGATTATTTAAACATTTAATTGCATCTGCTCCTCTGCGCAGGCGTGCGACTCTCAGTGTCTTACTGAGTAGCGAGCGTAAAATTGATTCCGCGATGAACTATTTGCGATGACTTGCTCTGCAATAAATGAAGTTTCAGCGTACTAGTTGCGGAAGTAACTTGAGAAAAGGAAACTCGATTTTATAATCAATGTTATATCAAACTAATATGCTCTGGGATTGCTGCTTCTATAAATTGATTATAGTATAATCAATATACTATATTATAATATATTCAATATATAATCGTAAGCGATGCAGTTTACGTATATCAGGCATTATAAAAACTGTCTACATGCTAGGAGGTCATCGGTAATTAAGAAATGACAAAGAAATTAGTTTTTCTTCTAGATAGACCACAAGTATTAAATTTGTTGTTATTCATAACAATTTTTTTTTTTAATATTTATTTTGAGTGCATCAACTATTGATAGTTATTAGCACTTTAAACCAATATTACATTTTATATACATTTTTATAACACATCATTTGTGCAATATAATATAATTCTTTTCTATATTTCAGCTTTTTTTATCATTCTATTTCAAATTGTATCAGTGCTTCTCTAATTACTTTCTTATCCATCGTTCAATTTCCTTATCTGTTTCTATTTCAACAATAACTGCATCGCGATCTGATACAGGATTCACTTCAACTATTCTATCCATCTCTTCTTATAAAGCTGTTCTTTTATTCCTCTTTTTTCCGTTACTTTTTCTTTTTGTATTTTCTTTTTAGAAATTCTCTTTTGTGATCATTTTTCTGTTTCATACTCATGATTATGGGATGCACATGATTGTACCAAACCCAGAAAATATAACTCTGGCCCAGGCATCGAACCCGGGGATACAGTAGTCAGAATTTAATTCATAATTGTTTCTTAGATACGTTACAGAACTGTTAATTTCAAGATGTAGTGTCCTAGTTATATCGCCCATATATAATTAAAAGTTTATATAAATATTGTGATACCAATCTATTATAATGACAGTTACAATGTTCTCTTATTGCGTATGACTCTGAGACTATGACGCTGCCTTTTACATAACTGACCGCGTTATATATTTTATTCATGTAACAGTAAATAATATTTTTTTATTATTTAACACTGTCAACCTACGCAGCATAGTACAGGCGTGCACAGGCGTGCACAGGCCCAGGCCCAGTCACAGGCACTGTGACAGTCACAGCACATATTAAGCATAAACCATGCGTCCTTATGTCCATAGTCCATACGGCCTTGGCAAGGACGTTTCAACACTGTGTGGTGTGTGGTGGGTACCAGTATACTGCAATACTGTACAAGAACTGCCTTTCTCATGCCCATCTAACTGAACGTTACAGTTGGCTTCAACGTCGACTAATGGTGCGGTGCGGTGGGGTACGGGTGCGGGCGAGACGAACCTAACCTCACTTTCCCACGCCGCGGCCCGGTCGGAGATTTACTGATGGACAATATTGTTGATATCGTCGTATCGTTGATGACGCCAACAACAATAAATAGTTTATAAAAAACTATAATATTTGTGCTAAATTAAGCATCCAAACTGGAACACATCACATTTAACTAAACAACAGAAATTACACATGTTTATTAATGTGTATTGTGTATGAACAGGGTCGCTTTTAGGATCGGTGGGCCCCTACGCAGAACTTGTAATGCGCCCCCCTCCTTATATACTGCAAAAAATTGATTATTTTTTTATTACCGCGTGAAACAAACAAATTTAACCAACAAATCTCCCCACTTCTTCTAAAAACACTATAAATTGTTTGAATGAATGAAAAATAATATCATTGTGAAACATTTCTTTTTCTTTGTGGCGCGGGTCCTCAGACACGTGCTTATGTTGCCTACGATTAATGCGGCACTGTGTATGAGCATGTAATAGTATATCTCTTTTTGAAATGAAATTATTACTTTAAATTACAGGATATTTGTTTGAGTACCAGTATATGCAGTGCAGCATACGAGAAATTAATGAATTTATGAACATGAAGTTTTACTATCTACAATCTAAGGTAATGTACTGTCTATATAATATTCTGTTACTTTTCTTGACAATGTTTCAAGCAAGAAAGTTTAAATATTGACAAAAAAATTGTAAGATCTATCAATATAAGCTAAATGCTTTAAGATATGCATAGCTTGTATATTCTTGTTTCGTCTAGAAGAAGACGGTGACAAAGGTTAAAGTCCTAATTATTAAAAATAAAAACATCCGTCTAATTAATAATCTATAATATTGTAAAAGGAAATACCTCATTACTAATGCGAGTAAATGTACCGTACATTCGTATTTAAAATAATATGATTAGTAAAACTAGTTCATTCCACTGTACAATTAAAGTGTTTTTAAACAATGGCAGCCATCTTATATCGTGACGTCACGCGATGTTTTGTTTCGATGTAATTTATAGCATATACCTTCATTAGCGGATCGAGTTAATTTGCCTACTGCACCATCATATATGTTATGCTATATAATATGTATATTGTATATAATATGTTGAGATATTGTATAAAGATATGCGAATAGTGGGGAAAACATGATGAGCAGAAGTGGAAAATTTTCGAATATAGGACTTAAATTGACCACCAGACGATACCAGACGATGCTGTGAACGTTTCATTTAAACGTGTGCGTCAAATATTGGAAGATTGACATGGTAAGTTTCCTACTACTTGGTGGAACGAATGTTTGATCCGAATGATTTATTTATTTTATTAATTTGTTGATATTATTGACACTGGCACTGTTTAATTAAAATTTTCAAGTAAATAAATAAACTTTTAAGCATAAAACTTTCCATTGCTCGACGATTCGTGCAAGTGTGTGGTGGGGGTAGAAAAATTCCTTTTAATGCGAGCCAAAAGACCGACAACAGCCCGAACTTCGTCCAACGTTAAACGTTGGACACATGCCATTGGACGCACTTAGTTCCAGCAAGGACTAGAACGTTGAAAGGTGTTCGTAGCATCGTTTGGTACCGGAATTACTAGGTCCACGGTGTAGTAAGTCTATTGAATACATGCATGTAAACCAATTGATTAATAAACCAGTATTGATTAATTTTGGTTCCTTTATTTACAAATGTTATTAGTATTTCTACACGTCACCTACATTCCAAACATTCAAATATTTGACTGCTAAATTATTTGAAGTTAAAAATATTTTGACGGTGACGATCGGAATGTGAATTTTTAAGTACAGTTCATTTTTAAAATAAAATATTTAAATAACTTAATCGAAAATTAATGATGTTTAACAATATAAAACAAACACACGAATAGTTTCAACAGCACTAGTAATGACCGCACACATTGGATACTGGATGCTGGATGCTGTATGCTGTACCACTGTATCTCTGTTCGCTGTATCCCTGTGTAGTTGCATACTTGTACAATACCCATATACTGGAACAGTAGAAGACACTCTAATGAAGAAAGTATCTTTATTTTATCTATTTTTAGCAAGAAACAAATATTATTCAGAATAATCTATTACAACTTTCAAAATCATGACAGAACGTAAAAAATGAGCCACTAAAAATTTATAAAAAATATATTTATAAAAAAATAAATATGAAAATATACATTCATAATGTAAATAGCTTTACAACACAATATATGATTTTTAAAGTTAAAGTTTACTGGTGAAAAGGTTTATAATGCATTTGAAATGTCAGCTGTGGCTCAGAGGAGCGTGCTTCGTTGTAGGCTGAAGGTTCAGTGCGTTCTTGATTGGAGGTTTGAGCCTTAACCAGGTGCGCTCAACTCAAATGTAGGCAAACGGTAGCTTGTTAAAATAAAATACCATTTCTTATACCTGATAATTGAGACGGAACTTCAATATGTGTATGCAAGGTATAAATGCTAGAAACTGATTTTAATTTTGATTAATCAAATATCAGCCTTATAAATAATACGGAGCTCCGGGCTACAGGGGCCCAAAACGTGTGTAAGCAAAAATTCGTAAAATGTTATCCACAATCTAACTTAAACTTTTAGGCTTATCATAAAAAAGTGCCCAACGTGAACATAAAGAAATAAAAATCTGCGAGTCCTCTTTGGGGTTTATAGCACTATCCGATTCTAGTGCAGAAGGACTTAAAACTGTACTTTTAAATACCATAAAAGAATATGGAATTGATTTGTCCAAATGTAGAGGGCAGGGTTACGATGGAGCAAATGTTATGGCAGATATATATGGATGATTTCAAGCCCTTATAAAAGAGCATGTCCCAAATGCCGATTAAGATCATTGTGCAGCATACGTATTAAATTTAATTTTACACGATGCTGCGAAAAGAGTTCCTGAAGTATAAATTTTTTCGATAATTTGAAAAATATATACTTTTTTTTAGCTGATTAAAACTGATAAAAAATTATCTAAGGACTTCTATGAGATAGGAAAAGCTATCAGACTTGTCACTATTTTCTATAAAAACTGACATCGTCTTCAGCTATGAATGATTTGATAAATAAGTTCACCGACAAAAGACAAGAAGAGTGTATATTCGGTTGAATTGTTTGGCCAGCTTAGTTCCTAGGAATATTGTAAGTAATAGCGAGTAATAAATATATAATTATTTTAATTCAATGCAAGCGTCTTTGTTCCTTTTTGTTAAAAATCTTTACCCATCATTTGGGCCCCCCAACAAATTTTGATACAAGGCCCGTCTAAGTTATGCTACGCCACTGTTGAATGGTTATGTAGTTTTGCCAAAATATTTCAAAAAGATAATTTTGGCAGGTAAGGTAGGTTTGGTAGAAAGACTGTGCTCTTAACATTTGGTGGTTAATTGAAGTATTTATTTTGTTTTTAATTTAAATTATTATCAAAAAAGAAGTAATATTAGTTCATTTTAAAATAGGTTGGCAACTCCTACCGTAACGTTGTCAAACCTATTTGTCACTTGACGTAACACATGTTGCCTACGTTCCAAATATGACCCACGAATCCCTGGTAGTCGCTAGATACCTAGAGCAGCCTGCACTCGCATATCAATGTGAAATGTGAAATGTTCAAGAAATGCATTGCTCATGATTTTCGTTATTTTTGGATTTTAAATACCAGTGACGTATTCTTCTCTATTATACAATATTTATTTTCGCTACTTGCTTTTCGATAAAATGTGATAGGTGTTTTGGTTGGAATGTCTTCTGAAGAACTACCACGGATTATTAGTCTGCCTTTGTCGTAGAAAGATTAAGAAAAGACTTCCACGAATCAAAACTCTGTTAAATTACAAAGAGGTTAAGTATGATGGTCAAAATTTCATTGCTAGAATATTTCTATTGGAAGTGCTAACTAATATGATATGCAAAGCAGGAACAATATAGAAAAGTCATTTTGTCAAATATTGGACAATTGTCGACAAAACCTATTATCAACGACGAAACGTTATTATCAACTTCCACAAAACAAACAGGTGTTTATAAAATGACAATATATTTAGCAAAAGTAGAACAAAGCACAAAACAAACACTTCAAGCCAAGTGTAATAAGTTTGCCAAGTAGAAACTAATTCCAAACCACGTAATGATTGTGACGTTTACCATTCCACTCCATCTCCCACTCGATCCGCACCCCTTTATTTCCTCTGCACCCTACTCAGTCAGTTTTTGTTTTGATGCTTTACTTTGTTTGTTATAATATGTTTTTGGGTGGTTGCCCCCTATTCACCCCTGCTGAGTTTTTAGAGCTAAGCGCAATATCTGAGGATTATGATCTAAGTCCACTGCACTTTGGGGAAATATTGACAGATTCTGAAAGGTAGTGCTCTAATCATACACCTAAAATAGTCAATATTATGACGGGTGGTCGATGTGGGGAACAAATAAACGGAACATGGCACAAAGACATGGCTGGAGAGTTGTGGAAAGAAGGAGAGGCAGCTGGGGATTATTTTAAGGAAGATAACACTGAGATATAAGTCTACTTGTGATTTAATAGATACAATAAAAATGTAAGATTAACATGGTAATAACTATGAACTTTGTTATAAGAGGAAATTGTAATCATTTGTTTTTGAATACCAGCATCTCAGCAAGCTAAAGCAAGCCAGGCTGATAATTTCCTAAGTTTGTTGTACTTTCATTTTGTTTAAACAACGTGCTGCAAATGTTTCAAGAGTTGTTAGCCTCATCCGTGCATCCTCTTCAATCTTCAGATGGCAATGTACAATGTACATGGATGGCATTGTAAAACACCGACTTGCGTGTGTAATTAAAAAAACAGGCTGTTAGTCCAGTCAAATACTAGTATTATTTTATTATTTCACAAGAAAATAAAGTCTAAATTATATTTGTTAGCCGTCAGCCAGCCTATTTATTTGGTTAGGCCTCCACTGAGATTTGAAAAGTACAGATTAGAGAAATTGGAAATGAGAATTGTTAAACAGAATTGAACGGGCTATAACAAGAAATTCGGAATGGACAATATAGAAAAATTTGAATTTGACAATTAGCTTATTAAAGTTTTCACATCACTCTACTGATAGTAGAGTAAGACGACAGGAATCTACTGGGGTAAGAGTACTGTGATGGAGGGAGAGGGGGTCCTTTTTTATTCTTTAAAAATATATATATTCTTGATTTTCAACTGCTAACATTCTTGATTTTACGATTGTATTACGAAATATTATTTTATTATGAAATAAATGTATTCCATATGCGTGAATCGGGCCCGAACTTATGCAATGTCTAAGTGTTAGAGTGTACGGACGACTATTTCTCTAACTTTTGTCCTTCAACATGCGACGGAAGAATGTTTCTAAGTGAAGCTATCCTATATTATAATGATCCAAGTGTATATTTAAAGATTTATATGTTTCTTTGTTGCTGAAATTCGTACGGTAGAATGAAAACGGCTTCGTCAATGTTTTTGAAAGTTTGCTATTTCTTATAGAGAAAAAAATTCTAAGACTTTTGGCGTCTCCGAATTTTCCCCTGAATTTCCTTTAAACCCGTAATATTGGAAAAACTGAAAAAAAAAGTGTGCCCTTATTGCTGTATAACTTTGTAATGTTAAAGATAGACGGGTGAAATTTTGCATGTGTATTACGCTTTTAAATGCGAACATATTTCAAAATTTTATAAAACGGGAGCCGAGAAAATTAGGGGGCCCGGTAGGAAACATTGAAGAAAGCTCAAATTCTGTATTGTGTAATAATTGAATATCATATTAAAAATAAAAATTCAAAATTCAAAAAATTTTTGAGAGCGGTTTTTGCCGAGGGTAAAAATTATGCCGGAAAGTTAAAATTTTGTATATGTGCTAACTTTGGTACCTTAATTTACGAATCAAAAAAAAAATTAGAATTTTTAAAAAAAAGTTGGTCAAATAACGAATAAATTAAAAATATTTTTTATTTTGTTAAAAAAAATATATTATTTTAGTCAGTTTATATGAAAAATTATTTATTGTTATATGTAAAATTAATATAGAGCGAGTTAAATATTTCAATTTAAAAATGGAATTAAAATTTGAAATGACAATCAATTCAAACACAAAAGACAGTCGTCGCTTGCGACGGGAGTAAGCTCTAGTATTTTTATAAATGTGTTGCCTTTATTGTCGTAGTTCGACTGAACAACAGCACTTTAAAAGTTTTGGCATTAATTTCGGTTATAAACTTTTAAAGAAGGTCTTATCATTGAATAAAGTAATTTAATGCAGATATTAGACTACATTGTACGAGTATCTCAACTTTTTAAATAACTGAATTTGCATAATAAATACTTTTTTTTTGTTTTGTTTTGTGTTGTTTTGTTTCATTCTTTGTAATGGTATGAACGCACCTGCTGTATTTGAACTGTAATAAAATTAACGTATTTATCAATACTTCATATTATTTGTAACATTAATAACGAAGAGCCAATTTAATTAAAATGCTGCCAACGCCACAGTCGCTCCACTGCCACACAACCGCCAGCGGCCGCTGCTATTTGCTACTTTTTACCAAACAGTGAGCAACGCCACGACAGAACTTGAATTTAGTAGCTCACACTGTACTCTAAACACAAATTACTTCAAACGATCTATTATCTGGAAAGTAATTTTACACTTGTGCCTAAAATAATATGATTGAAAATAGACACCCTCCGATATGTAGTACATCTCTACATCTCTCCATCTCCACATCTCTCTACTCTTCAGGCAGGATCTCAGTTTCCAACACAAGATCTGAACTCATTACCACAAAACATTTCCCCCGTTTCTGATCCCGGTGTACCCACGGGATCATCTAGTTCTAATAGTTGGTAGCTCCCCTTTCTGATTTAAGAGTTTATTTTTTTTCTGACTGCGAACATAAGTAGTTAAGTGTATAGGCTTTAGTTAAACTTTAATTTTAGTTGTATTTTTTGGGGTAAAACAAGGATTCCATATTGTTGGTGATCACTGTTCACCTGTCGCCATGCGTCCATACGTCCCTTCATCTTGAGCGTAATGGCATTTACCAGGTTCTTGAAATTCCGTCACACTTGCACTTGTACGAATCATTTTAAGATCATAAGTATGGTACAGATACTTGCGACTTAAGCATGCGACATCCAACATTTGTTGTAAGAAGTTGTACAACACGTCCACACTAATGCGACATGCAACTTAATACGTCGAAAGTTTTCATATTTCGAATGAATTCCTTCAACCTGCTTTAGAAAAAAAATATTTACCAAAAAAAAAGTAATAAAACTCAGTTATTTAACATGGTAACTCGTGATTACCTTTGTCAAACAAAGGTCTTTTCTTCAGGTTCAATTATTTTTATATATTTACTAAACACAATTGAAAAAACGTCAACGCGCAATGGGATTATCCTGGAGACCGATTATACTCGACCCTTTTGTTCGAGATCATATTTAAAACCGTAATTTCTTTAGATGTTCCGACTTGAGCATGAAATATTTTTGTTTCCTAAAAATACAACCTAGAATTTTAAAAAATAGCATAAGTAAGGGTTTTTGTCGCATGTTTATGTCGCACCAGTCTGTACCATTAGGGTTTATTGGTCTTGTTGAAATTTTCGTTGGCGCTTTCTAATGTCAATTTCTCTGATTCACAAATTAATGAATCTTCTTGTCAGAGAATAGACAGAATCTATTGTGTCTATTATGCTTTCATGTTTCACACTCTAATGGGCTTGTGTCCTCATTTTTTAGTGGTTGATGTTTCAATTGTTGATTGAAATTGATGTTAATAAATGTGTATTAGCGTGTCTATTTTATTAAATATCTAAATGTTGACGGAGATATAGCAATTAAATTTGGAATTGTAGTTTTAGCGCTAGAGATGGTCGGTCATTTGTATGACATGAAATGCATTTATACGTCAGTTATTCGTTGATTGGGTTAGTGCTGTGGTAATGTTTTGTAGCTGCTGGTAGTCGAAATAATCAAGTCAAGTCAAAGAATAATAAGTTTTCAATTTTATTTAATCCTGGTACGGCAGACATAATATTGGAATTTTATTGTTCCTTATAATAGCTGTAAATAATATTTGATATTTTGATATATAAAAACATATAGCAGAAACTTATGAGGGGTGAGGTTGGTAACCTGTAACTTGTCAGAATTCTGTCAAGAATATATCTCTTTTACACTCTGTTGTATAAAAGAGATAGCAACTAGCGATTGGGTCACATGCGTTTGAAATGTTGTACAACGTTGAATCCCTTTTGATAATTAAAGAGACAAAATGACTTTTTTAATTGTTAATATCTCTTGAAATATAAGGAGAAAAAAATAAAAAATTTAAAAAATAATTGAACATTTGAGGTTTTAGTAACCCACTTTATCAATATATAGGACACTTTTATAGACATTAAGACATAGGACACAAGCCTATTAGAACGTACAGTGATAAAATTTAAAAAGTGGGTTTGCGTCTCGACTGTTATAAGAATGTATATGATAGTATAGTATTATTAATTATAAGTAATAAAAAAGGAATTAGTATAAATAATAATAATTGCAGATAACGTTTTCAACTGAATTGTACTTTTGATGATAAAATCAGTAATGCACTGTGAAAGCATTCACAAATGTAAGTACCTCCACAGTATGAGCAGCAGCAACAGCATGGCTTTTGCTCAGACTTTAATGAATTCATATTTCTAGGAAGACGGAAAGCGGTATAGAGCACAGGGTACATACATATATGGGGTAGCGATCTTCGTCTCGCTCTCTACTGTAAGTAAAGGGTTCAGTGTCAAATCCTATGTCATTGCATCAAATTACCATACAGACCATTTACTCGTCCTTGCCTGTGATCTCAAACTATCACCATAATATAAATCGTATTTTGTTTCTGGACGTTGATAGGTTGTTCACAAAATTAGTATGTTTAAGATCCTGAGGGACGTATATCAATCGTCCAATTCATTAGTAGGACATCTCCCGTCCTACTCCCGCTTCCCGTCTCGTATAAGCGAGACGATACGAGACTAGACATTTCTGAAAATTTTTGAGGCGGTACCAAGACCACATACGGCGAGACCCGAGAGTCTCGTTGACGTTATTTAAAAAGAAATTGCTAGAAAAATAAACTAACAGCAATATAAACGTTCAACCTTTTTTTATTACAAAAAAGGTTAGGTCGTAAATTTACGAAATATAAAATCTGGTAAACAAACATCTGTTAAATATTTCATTTTATAATTTTGTCTTTTGCAACATTTTGTAGCCGAACGGAAACGAATGTTTTAAGGGAAAATAAATGTGAATATAAATTATTTACAATGCGATTGTTTCAAGACATTTTAGACTTTAGTTGCTGCAAAAATGTCGTTGAGTGTAGGTGTTAAAAGACCGACATTAGATGAAAGTGATGATGAATTAAGTGAAATTGAACTAGTTGATCAACTATGTATAAATAAAATTCTTCAAAGTTTAATTTTTTTTTTAATTTTATACAATTAATGTTAATATGCTTAGTGTGTGAAAAATTTAGAATAAAAAAAATAATTAGCCGAAATAATGTTACGAATTACTTTGATAGTCTTACTATCTATATTTTTCAAAGGCCTATATTTTCTAAACTAAGCGATGTTAGTTTACACAAAACTATCAGAAGACCTTAAATAAAGAACAAATGAATCCAATGCCTTAAAATTGGCACAAGTAGCCTAATTTGTCAATTATAGGGCTTTAAAAAATCGGCAGATAGTAACAGACGTCAGGTAAACAGTTACAAAATAAGCCCCAAAATTATACCAGTTGAATACAGCAAGAATGCTTGAAACGCTAATTCAATATTGGAGTTGTTTCAATAATGAACTCAATGATCAATATGAAGAATTTGTATTTAGTATTAGAACATAAAGAAAACTATCCACCTGCTATAATTAAGAATAATTAAAAAAGGAACAATTAATTATATTTGTATACATTATTTGCAAGTCCCCTATATCAAATACTTAAAAGCAATTTCAAATATGTAAATAAAGCTATATAAAAAACATGTATGTATATAAAACACAGCTACATGTACTCCTAATACATGTATATGCATATGTAAGATTCAAAAAAAGATAGTAACTAAATGTAATTTAAAGCGATTATAAAGATATCAAAACAAATCATGTTCGCCCTTCGTTCCCCTGACCCTGCACTTGCCCTTGCCCATGCCAATTCCCCTGATCTTCTTCAGGTTATAAATAACAATTAAAATCAGAATACGAGCAATATCAGTATTTGGAATTTAAAATCTGCATTTATTTGAATTAAGATATACTCGTATATTCAGTAAGCGAACAAGCTAACAATTTTCTGTGATAAAAGATAAAAAGCGATTCGCATAACACACATTCTCAATTAAGAACTAACAGAGCCAGGAGCCTTTAGTAACTCTACGATCGATTTCTTACTTGTTTTATTCTTCCATGAAAGTTAAATTTCAATTTAATTTGAATCTTGCTACTAGAACAATAAAAACAGTTTGATTTGTTTATAAACAGATAAATAATGAAATTGTCAAAAGGTCTCATGTAAATAATATTCCATTTGACAACATTATCCATACACTAGATGTTAGAGATAAAAGTATCATTCCCACTCACTGCTTTAATTAATTTTGTATTCATTCGTAGTATACATATTTGTAGTCATTCACAGTACCATTTTTAATTTAATTTATTTTTAAAGGTTAGTTTCTTTAGAACCTTACAAGGTCCAATGTTTTAAATTAAAAATATTAAATTAAGAAAAACTATATTATATTATAACCTCCAAAATGTGACAATCTGTCAAAATACAGTAGAATTTATATTTAAAAGAAGTTTAATGTCAGTTTGTCAAAAATAAAGATATAAAAACAATTTCTATTACTAATTGTTATTAAAAGCAGCAATTTTAATTATTCCACATTCAATTTTGTCCAACTGTGAACTGTTAAAATTTATATTACTAAAGACGCATGCGCACCAACTAAATTAACTAAACTCAAATTAAAACACGAATGTGACTAGGAATGTGTATTCTGAGAACCTGAAATCTAGATTAAAATATTAGATAAAAACAGTAAATTAAATATCAAAACAGTGAGTGTCACATCACAGCAATTAGTAAGAGATTAAAAACATTAGTAATTCAGATATGACAAAAATGGTCTTAAACCTAGGAAACTAAAAATGAAACTATAAATCAGAAAATACAAAACGCTATAAATTATAAGAGATATAAGTCAGTGGAAGTGTGTTTTAGAGTGCTCCTTGAATGCACCTGTATTTCGCGATCACGTTTAGTGGCTTCTAAATATAAACTTCCAAAGCTTTTAAAAATAAATAAACACACAATCTGTTTAAGGAATGTAGAAATCGGCAACGGATTTGGGTAAGTAAGGGAGAACTTATGGTATTGCTTCATATATAGTAAAGGCTGCTAGCCTTGCGTCAAAGCCTCAACGCACTCGGTCACTGTTTAGTTGAAATATGCTAAAGAAAAATAAGTCCAGTTGAGTTCATTTTATTTAACCATAAATAATGGTGTTAGATAAATGATAGTTTCAGAACTATAAATAAAAAATGTTTTATTAAACTCTTTCATAAAACCCTCTCTGTATTCGCGTAATCATATTCAAAACACACATGTATAAAAACCCTGCACAATTAAACAACCGAACTACTGAATAAAAAAATAGATACACGTACACAAAAAAAATATATAGCTCCGATCAGATTTCTAGTGGTTGAATCATTTTAAAAAGCAGTCCGTGAAGTTACTTTACAAAATAACACACGTCCGAGCGTAGATATAAAATATTCAGTAGCCCTCTATGTACGTACTTTATTTCAGAATTTCCTAGTCAAACCCTAAACTGAAAACTTATACAAACCAATAGAAATGTCTAAAAAACTAGTGCGGTTACGAGAATTCGATAACGTGCTCCAAATATGAATAACAACATTTATTTAGAAATCTAAAATAAAGTAGGTGGCACGAAGTGGATTCAGGACTCTGAAAGACTCAGTTACTTTAACTGGAAAACATTTCCTTCGCTTGTATTGTTCTCTAAAAATATTACTAAGTATAATTGCAGAGAGGCTGTTATTTCTATTTTTCAAAAAGTTTCGGACTTAAATGTTTTTTATTAACTAAAAATCGATAGGCTATATTAATGCATACAAACTGAATTAAATGGTACAGCACTGCATTTTTTCGTAGATCCCGAGACCTTTAAAAACCCCTAATCCCATTATTGCTTTCATTAATTGTATACCATTATGTGATAAGGTTCAATTTACAATTCAGGAACTATGAAGTAGACTACAGTTTGACCTATATATGTGTCTCACTTTGTCGATACTTTCGTGTGGGCTTTAGGTTTAAAGTCCACTAATTTTCGAGTACTACATAAAGACAGTGTTGTCTCTAGTAAGCGCTTACTCTAAGAAACTCATTTCAAAAGTTTTAGGTATAATTCGGATGTTATAAGATATCTATGTAAAGTTTTCATTTAAAATTTCAAATATTTAGCAACTTTATTAAGGAAATATTATTCTTCTACAATGTTCGAATTATTCTAAGTAAGAATGTTTGCAAAAAAGGAAAAGTTCGAAAAGTACTACATACCCGTAATGTTTGCTTGTTAGTGAAATCTTAGAAAATTATCTTATTGCCCTTTCATTGGTTCTCACATAATAGTTCAATTCCATTGAAATAGTATGCACAATAACTTGCATCCATCTTTGGTACTTAAAATATAAACAACATGCGTTATTGAAAACTTCTACTTTAATGACCTGAGTTACTACTTCGAAAATTGAAATCATGTTCACAGCATTACTAAAAAATACTGTGCTTAGCAAAGTATACAGCATAAAAAACACATACATTGAAACAACCCTAACTTAAAACCGATATTGTAAATTATTATACACGGGGGTTTGGAAACTCAATTTGATAGCTCCTGTGTAAAATATATTCTCTAAAAATATATAAAGTATGGTCACTTTGGAATTTACAACGACCATAAAAAAAACATGATATACTTTATGAAATACAGTAAGTTTAAGTGCAATATTACTTTATGAGAAAATATTGTATTGACAAAAGCTTTGTAATAATGATGGTGAGAGGATTGTGGGGTGTATTGTACATATATCAAAGTCCATGCGAAAACACGGTACAAAGAAATGACTGTCATTTTGATCAATGTTATTGTGATCTACTTGTTGTTTAGAAAAAGGTAGAAAGCAGCGGAAAGAACTTCCATCTTTCATTTCAGCAGCATCTGTACTTTGTAGGTACAACACTTGGCCGATTTGGATGGGACCAAATAATATCAGAATATTGCCTAATATTATCCTCTTCATCTACTGCCCTCACTTGTCGTAACAAATAATGTCTACTTTAATAAATGTTGGAATCCGTTTATGGAATCCAGCCACCCCGCGGATACTCTACCCCCGAGTGAACTTTGAATTGGCCAGTTGAACTGACTGACGGTTGCTGGTCGTTGCACTAAATAGTAAACAGTGGACTGAAGTACACTCCATTACAGCCATTTAATCACTAATCAGAAGTTAATTGCCCTTTGATTTTTACCAGGCATTGTTATGTTAGACCTTTGATGTACCATATATTTAATGGTACAGAGAAAGCTAAATGAAAGACTAGAGTTTCTATACAACATTCATACACATATGGCACAACGCACAGGGCGAACAGAATCAAATCAGGATTGGCATGGGCCGTGGAGTGAGCATTCGGATATTTTTTATATTTTCATATATGTAAACTTCTAACCCTTAACGAGTTATATATAGTTATTAAGCGATTTTTTAAGAATTTTTCCTGAGAAGACTTTTAAATGTATTAATGTAAAAATTTGTACACATATTATGGTAACTTTTAGCTGTATTTTAACATTTTTGTATTTGTAAAAATAATAATTTTAAAACTGCTATAGCTGATCTTCAGGAGCTGCTTTAAAAAAAGGCATCTTGCGATATCTCTGAACTGAATCATCTAAAATGAAAAAAACAAACGAATTTCTTTAAAGTAATGTATAACCTATAGTAATTAATCGAAGGAATAAGTAAAATAATTTCTGTTGACAAAATGTTCTGTTCTCAAAAAAAAAAAAATCTATTTTGACCTTAAATTTTTTATAAAAAAAAATATTTATCGGTGAGAAAAAACCTTCGATTAATTTACAAAAGAAATATATCTAAAAAGCTTGTGTTAAAATTGGAGACTGATTGGTTCAGCCGTTTCTGAGAAATTTTGGTCACCGATTTTAAAAACAAAGTTTTTAGAAAAACGCATTTAAAGTTTCCAATGCACTATACATTTTTTTTCAATTTACATAACTTCGAAAATAATCGCCGGATTTACTTGAAATGTGTCTGTACTTAAATATATGTACATTACGAAAATGAAATGAATTTTTTTTTTGAAAATATTAGCTGTATATAACCCCTTAATAAGGTGAAGAACAACAACCTCCCTGTATATGACTACAACATCATTTTCTATCCATACAAAAATCTGAAAAAGATCATTCAATAAATATTAGTAGCATAAGTGTATTTTCATTTCCTCCTACTTTGTTTTAGATTATTTGTTATTATATCGTGATTGTTGTCTAATAACATTAATTATAATAGACCGTTGCAGAATAGCTGTAACGCCCTGTGTGATTCCTCTATATCCATAGCCGGGTACTCCATACCAGGGTAGGGACAGGGGCAGGGGCAGAGGGACCTGTTACCTACGATACGGCAACTACAGCTTGGGCAATTATACTACATACTGGTACTCGTATGTGCGTGCTTTATAAAATAATACATTTCTATACAGTGCAGGACGGGACGGTGCGCTGTTCTGAGTGTGGGTATTTATTATATTATTGCATTTTATTTATTACAGGTTAATACCGTTAGTATCAAACAATTCTCACGAATTTTTCGATAATAATATTGTCTATTAAGACAGCACGGGACAGAGGTCACATTAAATCTCTGATACGTTGTGTAAATACAATGTTGCGTAAATGAGTTTGTACACTTAGCAATGCGTGGACATTTAAGCTACTTTCATACGAATATCTCTCAACGTTTACAATTCTTATCGTTATATATTTTCTCATTAATATTGCCAAGATACAGTCCTCCGGCGCCTAATTCATTCATTCACTCATTAGTTAAACACTGTGTTCAACGGGCCTGTATTAAGAAGCTGCCCCATTTCAATTTTATCGCGCTGGTACTGAGCCACCTAAATATACTAAATACAATACTCGTTGTCGTTCATTGCGCGTTTGATTATGATTCCTATTTTATCGGAAATTTATTTTTGCAAGTGGACCTGGACTTGGAGCTGGATATAAGATGGTGATGCGGGCTTTGAACTCCGGGCTCACGGATAGTCGGATAGTCGGATAGCCGGACAGCTTCTGTACATCTTGTAAGTAAATGACTTGACCACTAAGCCTAAGCCACTAACCAGCCTAGAGCCCGTTTATATGTAATACTTTTATTATTTAAAAGTACTTAAATATGCATTAAAGTGAGTAGTTATTATACAAGTATCGTATGTGGATAATAATTATATTGGTTCACTTTGTGGTACAGAGAGGTCACCACCGCAATAAATAAAGTAAAATGACAAATTACTATATAATACGAGTATACTGTCATTTACGGAGGTGTAAATTCTCGCAAACTGGATAATGTGCTGTTCTGCTGCTATTGTTTCCCACAGAGACACTACTGATTCGTTATCTCAGCTGTAATATCGTTAGATATTATTCCAGAGAATTTTGCAGCAGATATTAATATATATGCATAAATAGCAACAGATGTTCTCACACAAAATAGTAGAAATAATCAAACGCGAATTGATAAAAACTACAATGTAATCAATTGAAACCGGAAGTCAGGAAACGGAGATTCGGATGCACTTAGTTTCTCCGACATTCCATTAATTCGCCCACTTTGTGTTGTCACGCAGGGCTGGCTTTAGGGCTTTAAAATGTCTATTTGTATTTCACATTTATCATTCATATGACTACCTACATATATTAATAATATATATGTAAAGAAATTATATTTCTTTAGTTGGTACAAAGCTCCTTTGTCGGTAAAACAGTGATCGTTCAGTGAAAACGTATACTCATGAACGCAATAGATATTACTGTACGAATAACGGCCAACACAGTTGATATTTGGAGTTGACAGAACTCACGTTTTTAGTTATTTAGTTACTTAAGTGCATATTGTGAGGTTATAATAAAATTAGATAAAAACGAATTTACGGTAAATAAAAAAATTTAAATGTCGTTTCTTTAAATTTCGGGTATGATTTAAGTTAAACAATGTAATTATTAAAATATGTATGTAAATTAACAAAATAAACTTTTAATTTCAGAAGCAACACATGAGTTTATTTAAAATTTACAATTCCTTATAAAACCGGAGACATTGTCCCATTTACCCATTGTAATATCCAGAATTATTAAGGAATGAAATGTTTATAAATTAATCCAAAACAAAACGTTATTAGAACCGACATTTTTATTATATTTTTAAGTTGTATTATAAAGATACGTTAAAGCATTTTGTCATTTTGATGATCTGGGCGAATCGTTTGACGTCAGTCACATGAATTTTGTAATAATTCAGAATAGAACCACCTCTAATGGCATCGCTCCAAACAAAATACAGATTAGGACGGTTTGGTCGCGGCTTTAGTGTAATGTGGGTAAATCCAATATGCGAACCACCTATGCTACCAAATGCGTAGTGCTGAAATACTGAAATGCTGAAATCTAATAATGAAGAATATTATAAATTTATATATATGTATACATAAATATAACATATATGTATAACATATATCTCCATTTGTGTGTAGAATAATACATAAAATATTGATGAGAGTGGTTTGGGGGCGTGGGAGGGATAGTTTCTAAGTGATATCTTCACTGGTGATATAAAATCCTATTTTTACAATTTTAACATATTTATGTACGAGTATATATAAAACTTTAATACAGAAAAATATAAATATTTTGAAGTTTATAAAAACTGCAAGTTCTCGTATGTTTGAAATATATTTATCTTGACAATGTTTACCAATTTTATGAGCAGGAGTCATGTAAATTGTTTGATACGTTTAAAATAATTTTCATATGATAGAAAATAAATTTATTGTAGCATATACCATACTAGTTTGTGGGTATGAAACGCTCAACGATTATCAGGTATCATTTGCTATCGTCTGAAACTCTTTTTTTTTGAAATATATAATATAATACAATAAATGTAATTTCATATTTGCATTAAATACATGTTGTTAATGGCATGGTACTTTCATGAAAATGAAAATCTGAATATTTGATAGTAATGGAATGTAGTATCTAAAGAATTTAAAAATTAATGTAACTGCTTAAACAAATTTTAAAAATTATTATAAGAAAATTTGAGCATTGTGTACGGAGACGTGTGAATTCAGGTAAAGGAAGATCCACTTAACTGAACTTAAGTTCATTTTTAGATTACAAGATATAATTTGAATATAAGCGAGAAGCAACAAATCGTCTCAATTTTCTATAGGCACTATCTACATACTGTATGGTACAGACTGGTGCGACTTGAACATGCGACATCCAACATTTATATATTTTAATTCATTCATTTTCATTCAAGTTGTCATTACTTAGACATGAGCGTACTAAATGTGTTGTACTTTTAACGTACACCCTAGTGCGACATAAACATGCGATACTAATAAAACCCTTACTTATGCTATTTTTTAAAATTCTAGATAATATTTTTATGAAACAAAAATGTTTCAATCTTAAGCGAAGCATTTAAAGAAATTACGGTTTTGAATGTTATCTCGAACAAAAGGGTCGTTTAATCTTATTGTGCGTTGACGTTTCTTTTTATTTGTGTTTAGTAAATAAATAAAAATAATTGAAAATAGTGATTAAATGGATAAATGAAATAGACCTGAACAATATACCCTTGTCAATCTGAGTTGGATATCACGAGTTAGCAGAGACCTTGTAAAATAACTGAGTTTTATTATTACTTTTGGTAAATATTTTTTTTTCTAAAGCAAGTTGAAGGAATTCGTTCGAAATATGAAAGCTTCCGACGTATTAAGTTGCATGTCGCACTAGTGTAAACGTGTTGTACAACTTCTTACAACAAATGTTAGATGTCGCATGTTTAAGTCGCACGTATGTGCACCATACTGTAAGTATGGACCGAAGGTTTAGGCATATTTATGCCGACAAACAACTTATAGAAATGTTATTCAAAACAGTTTTCTGTGGTTTGTACAAAAATTATGTAGCGTGAAATTTTTTTATCATCTTTTCATTAAGTATTTTATTATACTTTCCTTTATTCTTTATATTATATGTTTTATCAATATTTCAAACCGAATTATGAGTTAAGATGGTCACAAAAGCTGCCACGATACATCCCACCTTCTCCGCATGTTCTTCCGGCTCCCGACTCCCGGGTCCAGCCTCCGGGTCATTATAACCCATCCTCATAATTCTCGTATACATCTGAAACTCCTTCGGTTGGGGTCGCAGTTCATGGTTCATACATTACTCGTACAGCCCACTATTTCTATCCAACCATTTCTATACTCGGAACAAGTTTCTTTCTCCCTGTGGCTTTCAGCTTTCATTTCAAATATGAAATCCAGACAGGGAAAGTCATCATAATGACATCAAAGTCCGTGTAAGTCTCAAGATGAACTGCTGGAGTACCGGACCGCTGGATCGCTGGACCACTGGAACACTCACCGTTCTCCATTTTCCGTCCAGCGAAGGTTGAATGAAAGATATAGACTTATATATTACGTGTGTATTAAATATCTATAGCTATTCTGTTTTAGAAGTTAAGGAAAGGACTAATAACTTCAAATTAATTTAATTACAATACAATCTAGGCAATAGACATAATGAATAAACGTTGGCAAAATATTCAGCCATTAGGCTATCAACCCCAAAGAGCGAAGACTACAAGGAAAGCGCTCTCCTCCACCCAGCTTCCTACTCATCATTAAGAAAGCATGAAATTTTCTTTAAATAACCTTAGGGATCATTCATAAATTATGTCAACAATAGGGCTTCACACGAGACGAGATAAGGCGAGAGTTTCAAAAATCTTGCCGTATTGTCGTTAGTTTAGAGAAAAATAAGTATCGTTTTAGTCTCGTAATAGTTTGTCTCGTTTCGACTCGTCACATATCGTTATTGTGAGAACTTACTGCTAAGATAGTCCTAAAAAAACTAATTCATTTTATTATTTCGGCTAATTATTTTCATTATTCTAAATTTTTCACACACTAAGCATATCGCTTTTTTCTTACCATTAATTGTATCAAATTTAAAAGAAAATTTATACTATGAAGAATTCTATTTAATACTTAGTTGATCAACTAGTTCAATTTCACTTAATGCATCATCACTTTCATCAAATCTCGGCCTTTCTTCAAGTTGACTCTACTAATACCTACGCTCAACGACATTTTTGCGGCAACTGAAGGCTAAAATGTCTTCAAACAATCGCATTTTAAATAATTTATATTCACATTTATATTCCCTTAAAATATTTGTTTCTGTTCGGCTACAAAATGTTGTAAAAGACAAAATTATAAAATAAAATATTTAATAGATGTTTGTTTACCAGATTTTATATTTCGTAAATGTACGACCAAACCTTTTTTGTAATAAAAAAGGAAAAACGTTTATGTTACTGTTAATTTATTTTTCTCGCTATTTTTGTAATAACGTCAAAGAGACCAGAAACGAGACTCTCGGGTCTTATCGTATGTGGTTTCGGTACCGTCTAGCTTTTACGAGACGAGAAGCGAGAAGAGACGTTAAAAGTCTCGTGCTCGTGTGAAACCCTAGTCAACAAATTTCTTAGTTGAAAACACTGAGAACCTCCTACAATGTTGATGATTTATACGATGTCATACCTCATATGAGTGAGATGATACATTAATGATTGTACAATTCATACGAGTATATTCTGTTGGCCGAAAGAACCAAACACAGAAAATTTAACCGTGATCCGGGTGTCGAACCTGAAACACGGCAATCGTACGTACAGCATTACCGCTCATTGCCACTGTGCCGTCAAGAAATGAGTAATCATATATTTAATACGAGTATATCTTTTCTTCTTTTTAATTAAATATTTTTAAAATTGTAATAAATAAATGCTCGTATAACAAATTTCCGGTTAAATTCAAATCGATGTTCATAATTGTATTAAATATGCAACATTTATAATATTTTGTGCTAAACATAATTATAAATGATAAATTATTGCAGGTGATATTTATTTATAATAAAATTGGAATGAACCCAAAGAAACTATGAAACGAAAGAAACGAAGAAATCGCGTTAGCAGTGCGATGTGAACAGGAAGTGTTTGATACGGTTTACCAGAATTTTACAAATTCTTATAGACCATAACAAAAATAACTAAAACATTACGAGTTACGACTCACTTTAAATAACTCGATTAACATAAGAAGGCATCAGTCCGCAATCGTTTGGAAGTGGAAAGTGGAAATGTGGAAATGGAACCGCGTTATTCAACAATCACTGGAGTCCGGTTCGGACAGCAAGTGAAGTCTAGATCGTCCTACAGACCGTTTTGTAAGTGATCATAATGGGCTTGAGTCCTATGTTTTAATTTCTATAAAAGTGTACTATATATTGATAAAGTGGGTGTACTATATTAGAACCTCAAATGTTCAAATATTTTTTAATAACTCCTTATATGTTAGGAGATATTAACAATTAAAAAAGTCATTTTGTCTCTTTAATTATTAAAGGGATTTAACGTTGTACAACATTCCAAATGCATGTGACCTCTAAACCGCTAGTTGCTATCTCTTTTTTACAACAGAGGGTAAGAGATATATTCTTGTAAGAAATATGTTCTTGTAAGAGATATATTCTTGACAGAACTCTGAAAAGTTTACAGGTTATCAATCTTACAGCTCATAAATCTCTGCTATATGTATTTATATATCAAAATATCAAATATTATTTACAACTATTTCAAGGAACAATAAAATTTCAATATTATGTCTGCTAGGGTTAAATAAAATAAAAACTTATTATTCTCTGACTTGACTTGATTATTTCGGCTACCAACAGCTACAAAACATTACCACAGCACTGACCTACTCAATAAATAACTGATGTACAAAATGCATTTCACGTCATACAAATGGCCGACCATTTCTAGCTACTACAATTCAAATTTTTAATTGCTATATCTCTGTCAACATTTAGATATAATAAAATAGATACGTCAATACACATTTATTAACATCAATTTCAATCACCAATTGAAAAGCCCATTGCTGATAATGATTGACGTGTCACCATCAAATTCAAGACATAGTGTTACAATAAATGCGCTTGCTTACATATAAGACGAGCTGAAAGATAGACACAAGATTGTCATTAGACAGATTTGTGTTTAAACAAATATAAATTACGTTAACTATATCTTCTCTGAGAATTCTTGTTGCAAATGTGTCCAAAGACAATTCGCCTTATTTAGTAATCTAGATTCAATACACCCTAATACAATATTAGATGCGTAAAGTTCAGCAAGCTCAGGGATACGGATACAGATACATAATACGTTTTCAAATTTAGTAGAAGTATCTTTGAGTATATACGTAATCTTTAGAAATTAATTTTCTATCTAAATTTAATAGGGCTCTGATCATCATTCCAAAATTTTGTGACGTGACGTGTGAGAAGTAATACAAAGGTATGTTAGCACAATAAACAATTACCAGAGATGTGCACAAATGCTTTTCAAAAGCATTTAAATAAAAAATGCAAATACCTCGTTATTTTCCTCTTTCAAATACAAAATAAAAAATAAATTCCATGTTAGTATTTAAATACAAAATACGTATTTTAAAAATACTTTTGAGAAAATAGAATATTCTTTATGTTACTAATAAAAATTTTATTTTTTTTAATAATTATGAGAATTTACATAAAACATATATGTTATTTATGACATGGATTTTAATATGAAGAATTTAATATCGTGTGTTGTGAAATAATAGATAAATACTTAATTTTAATATTCTACTTACATTTTGAGAACGTATTTGTAATGTCCGTATTTCTAATACAATGTTGTTCGTTGATAATGGATAACTTAAGTATAGGCAGGTAGTTTTAACAGGAATTATTTCTATTTTGTAGAAGGATAAAATATTTATTGCCATATATATCATATATCATAAATATTGTATTTGAGTGATTGTCTTGTAGTAAACCAAATAATGAACGAGAAAATATGATAAATAAATTTAGGTAAACGTAACGGTAATTTCTTATGGTGGGGGTAACAGGAAGGATAATAAAATAATAGGCACATCTATCATTTTAAATTAGAATTATTAAGACAATTGTGCAGATATTTTTAGATCATAGATGGTGCTAATGTTGGTGAGGTTTTAATATAAAAAAAATAATGTTTACTGATTAACACTATGAAGTAACAGAAATGGAAAAAGTATTTTGTATTTTTCAAATAGGAAATAGGTTTGTAAAAGTATTCAAATAAAATATAAAAATAGAAAATAGGTATTTACTATTTTGTATTTGCATTTTGAGTATATGTATTTGAAAAACGCACATCTCTGATAATTACTATAGAAGATACCTACTCTGCGGTAACAGCATGAACTCATTTACTAAGCTAAGAAGTAAAGCATGAAGCATGAAATATTTTTATAATACTAGTCCTTGTGACTTATATAATAAAAAGAATTGAAGTAATCATCATACAGAAAGTTTAACACCCGTCTGCGCCAGCGTTAGCGTCAGGGTCCATACCTTATTATGAACGAGAACATCTACCCACTCAACCCACTGTCTATTTTATACGGGTACGTCCATATGTCTTTAAGGGTGCTTAACTCCCCCGTCAGCTAACAAGAGATTAGCACTGATCCTTGCTGACTGGTCATCTTAATGGTCTGTTAGTACTACTTAACGACAACTTACAATGTTATAGTTCATATATATATTTTTGTAGGTTATGAAGTATGTTATACTGTACATTATCGTATACACGGGATATGTCTATGTGTGGGTGCGCGAAGAATTATATGAAAGAAGAAATAATAACTACGGATTAGTAGAGCATAAGAAGTTGAAGCTAGTTTTGTTTTATAGTGTTCATTGTTCACATTAAAAGATTGTGACAGGATTGTGATACAATCCTAATACCAATGAAGGGAGTATTTCCATTAAGAAGAAAACCATTAGATATGAGTATCGACTGATACATAAGGAAAATATATGGTATAACGAAAACTATGAAATTATAACATAACAAGTAGATAAAGAAATAAAAATGAAGTAGGAAAAAGTTTCAATAATGAAAGGCAATTTTAATTATTTCATTACTTGCACTTATGTAAGACGAAGTACCGTTTTGAAAAGAAAGACACCCGAAGAGTGGTGTTCAGATATGAAAAATAACCATGAAATTGAATTTATACAAAAAAAATTAACATAAATAGTCTGGAGAAACTAACACGAAATACAGGGTACGGCAGCATAACTTCCTTTTTTCAAAACTTAATAAAACCCATTGTATGTATCAAATTTTTTTTGTTTTAACGTTGTTTTAAAGTTTTGTTATCAGAGAGGTGACGTCCCCATTCTCCATACATTGACTAAACCGATTTCTGGCGTTGGTCATGACTCGTGCCAGTATAGCTGGCATTATGTTGGCAATTTCTTCCTGGATGTAGGTCTTCAAATCCTGTAGGGTCCTTGGACGGTTATATTAAACACAGGATTTAAAAAAACCCGATAGAACAAATTCACAAAGCGCCCAAATCGGGAGAGCGGCTCAGGAACTACTTCCAGAAGAAGCCTCCGAGAATTGAAGTCACATTCAGAAAGTTCCTGCACAATCGCCATCTTGTATGAGTGGAAATAAAGATCATCATGAAGAATTCTCCTCAAAGAACGATCGGAAAGCCCAAGGGCAGACGAATGTTTGTGCACAAAACGCCGTGGTGATCGCAACATTAAAGATCTCACTACCTCAATGCTCTCAGGTGATCTAATGGGCCGAGGGACTCCAGTTCTTCGTCTTGTCCCACTTGCAGCTTGTCTGAACGTAGTGACCCACGTAAAAATTGATTTCCGGTCCGGGACAGAGGTCAGCGGGGCTAAATTAAAGTGATTCCGAAAGGCGCGCTTGGTTCCTTACAAACAATTTGTCGTATCTTAGTAATCTCATATCAGATGGCAGTTAGATAGTGTTCGGGAGGGCATATTATCTCTTACCACTACATAGACCATGTATATGTATTATAATCCACACAAACAAATAATAAAAGGAGTGTGATTTATTTATACGATTTCAAGAATATTAGTTTCGTGTTAGCCGAACATTTACGAAGATTCGGTGTATTCAAGATGGCTGCAACTAAATTTTGATGTGAAGATCTCTGTCTGCATGTAAAGGCATATGCATATAAGTCGTTATTGCTCGTGTTCTACTCGTGTACGGTCGTTTGGAGGTGTGGTTATGTTGAATTCTGAGTAATAGCTCGGCAAACTTCGTTTGGAAAGTATTAGGAAGACAATCAAAGGGAAGCCGGAGCGTTCCGGCCGGTTCAGACATGCTGTCCAAAGCTTCATGTAATGTCACACTAATGTCTAATAGGATTCCAATTACCATTCAGAGTGATACGATTCGCATCTAATTGAATTCCGATCAAAATTGTTTGTAGGGTTGCGATCACAGAACATTCGCTCGAAAATAACTGTTCCTACGCATGATGGCGACTGAACTGTGTCTGGACAAAATTTTATTGTCCCGCCTCTCGAACGAAACCTACATCAACTGACTGAATGGCACGCTATTTAAAAAAGGAACTTATGCTGCCGCACTCTGTACTTTGACGGAGCTCGGACAATAGAAATATTACGAGTAATAATAAAATTTGTAACAAATTTACACTGGATAGAATGAAATCTGACGCCGAATTTTCTCTCAACCCCGCTGTATATAAGCAACTAAGAATGTAATGTTGCCACTGAGTGCTATTTTCCAATCAATGTAGTTAACACGCTGTATATAGTATGTACCATATATAATACATTTTATATTTTGCTAGCATACTGATGGCTGTGTAAAAGCATTACCCTAAAACTGGATTTCAAATAATCGTCAAAGTTTAAGAGAGTTTTTGTAGAGAATTAAAGCATGTCAGCATCCAGTATCTCATCATTCGGGAGATGAACATCTAAGAACAGTGTAGACACTGTACACATGTATGGTATACGCCGCGGCCGTACACAGGAATGATAACACAACAGTTCATGTCTTACGTTAGCTTCTTATATAAAGTTGTATATTTTTATGAGTTATTAAACTTATAAAGTCAGTTTCCACAGAGCTAGCATCTCCTGCAGCATCTACAACATCTACGAGTACAACATCTTTCTCAACTTGAAGATGTAATGTGTCTACATATTGTAAGCTTGAGTGGATGTGGATGTGGAATTATACAACACTCTTATAAATCATTGTAAATGACTTAGTTGAATTACTGTTTACTATATTATTTATAAAATAATATTTGTTATTTATTAATCTTGTTAAAAAGGAATAAACATTTATGTATTTTAAATGATTTAATATAAAATTATGCATAAAATTGACTAGTACCTTGGCTCTTTTCTATTAACTTATGAGTTGTAACTGTTTTTCAATTATAATAAACTGAAGTACTCGTAGATGCACTTCTTATGTGTTGCATTGTATTGCAGTACAGACAATATACAATATATAATAGAGAGAAGTTTTATTCTCTAACGGCGTGGCTCCACTGGTGCAATATTTATCTACAATACGCAACATTTACTTAACATGGTTAAAAGGAAATAACATTAAACCATTCAGCCCATTCCCATTCAATGTCTTTTACTGTTAATTTAAGGTTTAAGCTTGTGAAATATTAAGAAATAAAATTAATTATATTGAATATAATAATTAGTAATTATTACAAAATAATGTATATTTCTGACGCATGACGCTTAATTTTATAAGTTAAGTGAGTGGGAATGGCGCACAGCTTCTGAAAACGCAGGGTTTCAATACCCATCGGGCCCGGATTCAATATTTTGAAAACCCAACGAAAACGGGTCCTGGTCGGGTCCAAAATTAGAAGAATCATCTGAATTATCAAGTATTTATCGCAATTCATTTATTATTAAAGTTATTACATTTCTATTTTGTTCTACTACCTCTAATGTAATGATATTTCAGGCCACCAAAGCATTAAGGGTCCTATCCGCCAATGCCAATCTAAGTTTGTAGCAAAATTTTGCAGACACCGAGAATATTCGTTCGTTATCCGTCGAAGTTGGTTTTAATGTGCATTTCGCGTCATAAAGCATCTCCAAGTTCAAGGTTCGTTTTCTTGTATTCCTAAAAACAAAAAACTCCTGCTTTAACTTTCCAAAATCATCAGCCTACATTGACCAATAACGACTTCGACTTAAGTTGTCCGTAGAATAGACTACCAGACGACACAGTTGGCGAGAGCAGTGATGCTTGACGCTGACTGCTGTGTCTTCGGGTTTGATCCCCGGACTAGATATATATTTTCTGGGTTTGGTTGTTATCAACTTATATTGATTATGGTCATACATAATCGTACACTTATTAGGCAGTGGCTTAGCCCATATGAGGCCACGACACCACAAATACTGTCAACATTGAAGGAGGTCGTTGGTGATAGGACTCAGCATCGGAAATAGGCCGACGTTAAATAAATTAAATTAAAAAAAAATAGACTACCAAGTCCGCGGAAACTCTACTCATTAGCTGTGTAGCTAAACTTAACGTTTGTTTTGAAAGAACAAAATTGAGCTGTTTGAACGACTTAAATAAATTCAATAAGTTTGAATGCATTCCATCATTCAGCCGTTTCTCAATGTTCTGCAGCAATTCACTCGCTATTTGACTTGTTGTATCTGAAATCCTTTTCTTTATATAATTCAGTGGGATGCCGGCCGAATATAATGTTGTGTCGGTACGGCTTAGGACTTCAACTGCAAATTTGGAAGGTTTAAGTTCATTCACTATGTTCAAAATCGTTTCAGCACTTCAAAATCTATTAACTCCAGCATTCATGACAAGTTTAACAGTCTAACAAAACTCGTTCACTAAATTTCTAATGTTTCAGGAAAACACTAATCATCTTCGCTAAAGAACTCCAACGTGTTTTCCAGGCTAAAATTAGCTATACCATAATTTTGTTTTGTAACCGGACCCGGATCTGTCGGGTTTTGCACCCGGATAAGGTCGCGTACAGAACTTGCAACACGTACTGGATCGTCCAAACTTGGTACTTCTCTATCACTGGTCGTGTTAACTTAACTATTGCAGTAACTATGAGTACAGTAACCGGCCCTATGACTGATAATTTTTTTAGAGCAAAGAAATAACTACTTGAGATTCCCATCAACAGTGGAGTCCCTAACTAATATCTAATAAACTCATTTTTGTGTTATCAATATAGAAATGAGGGGAAATTTCAAATTAATATCAATAGCTAATTAAAAATAGTACAAAGTTAGTTTAAATATACATATATATAACGATTTTGTTAACTCTAACTTTTAGTAAAACAAGAATATAAATTTGTTAAATGTTGAAGACGCGGCTAACAATATTTTGTTCGTTCAGGTGAAACTGTAATTCACCATTTCATGAATTCTACTCGCACGTACGAAAATAGCCGTCCAGGATTTGACATGCTCGTATGCAAGAACATGAATATCGTTTACCTTTTACTGGCACTGTCTTACTGCTTACTGTGTTATTGCCTCGTTATTCAGGGGCCTGAAAAAAATATGGGTCAGAAATTCATTGGGCACTGAGCCCATAGACCGCGAACCACTACAGCGCGTCGCCATGAAAGTACTGGTATCAATTTCATTGCCAAGAGAAGACGAATCAGAAAACAAACAGTTAACTAAAACTACTAGATATTGATAACGTTGTCTAAGAGGACCTCATATTCAGTTGATTTTTAATTAGCTGTAAAAACGTAAAAGATATAATCAATTAAAAGTACAGAGCATAAAAATAAAAGGGGTAAACACTTCATCTGCTTTTTAAGTACGAATACGACTATATAAGACGTATTGGAGTATACCATATAAACGGCATGAAACTTCATTAATAATTTAGTTCACTTGTATTTATTTAACTGAGTATCCTAACGATCTACCCATAGCTAGTTCTCATTTAAAAAAACTTTCGTCTGTTCTTTAATGAAATGTTTAATTGTTCATTTGTTTCTCCGTGTTTCAAAGTATAATACAAATAATTACAATTCATGCTTTTAAAGTGAAGTTAAGCCTTATTCAAATAAATGTCTATGTTTAACTTCTTTAGAAAACTTTTTGCGTTAGAAGTTTTAGTGTTATGCGAAGGAGAACACAGAACACAGAACACAGAACATTGAACATTGAATATTGAACTCTGAACTGTTCTCCTTGTATATTTCCTCAGTAAGATCTAAAAGTAACTGCAAAGATGGAAAACTAGAGGTGTCTGTAACACAAGAATGATTTTTTTGCATCGAAATAGAAATAAATAATATTATTTATTTGAAATGATAAAATCTAAAACTAAAAAAACGAATGAAACTGGCATACTAGCAGTTGGTATAAATAGTGAAGAATCTACAAAAAGTCTACACACAGCTATTGACAAAATAAATAATTCGACAAAACGATGGAAAATTAAATTAAATGAATCGAAATCGGTTCATATAACCTTTACAAATAGAAAAATCGAAAACATCCAAATATATATCAACAATAATGTTCCTTACTCAAACAATGCGAAGTACCTGGCCTTCACAATAGATGCTAAACTGCGCTGGAAAGAACATGTCAAGAAGAAAAAGAACAACCAAATATAAAATACAGGGAATTGTACTGGCTGATTGGAAAGGATTCCACTCTGTCAGTACAATATAAGTTACTAATATACAAACAGATCCTTAAACCAGTGTGGACTTATGGTATCCAGCTTATGGGCTGTATTAGTCAGAGTAACAAGGATTTAATTCAAAGGTTCCAGAACAAAGTGCTAAGAAACATCGTGGAAGCACTCTGGTATATTGGAACCTGTGATCTTCACCGGGACTTAAAGATGGAAACTGTGGACACTACAATAAGGAAATTTGCCAAGAGTCACCAGGAAAGACTCCAACAACATGTTAATGACGAGATAGCACACCTACTGGACAACGATGGAGAAACAAAGAGAAAACTGAAAAGGGTTAAACTTTTTGAGATTGTTTAATTAAATTAAAAGTAATAAAATGTAATCGTGCAAAACGTAATACATATTTATGTCAAATAATTCATATCATAAATAAGGTATGCTAAAGAGCAAAACCTTTTTTTTTTAATTTTATTTTAGAATTTGAGGCGATTTCAACAAGAAGGTCATATTCGCCTGACTTATATTCGTTAACGACATATTCGTTAACTTATTTTAATTAAATTTGGTTTATTATATTTATATCATTAAGGAATTCCAGCACGTTTTGAATTTTTTCTCTATTGTCTGAAAGTATTTCCTTTAGTTCACCACTGATGTTGTGTTTGGTCCGTTGAGTTTGATATTGTGGCCAGAGGACTAGTAGATGATGGACTGTTATTTGTGTCTGACAGTTGCTGCACTGCGGAGCTGTTGTTTTACTGATTAAATATTGATGAGCCAATCTCGTATCTCCTGTTCTTAGTCTGAAGATTTCTTTTTTCGAAGTGTCTATTGCTTTGATAAGAAGTTTTCCACTTGTTTGTATTTTACTTAATTAATCTCAATTTGTTGTTACTCATTTGCGTGCAGCACTGGTTGCCTCATACCATTTTTATACCATTCTATTACATCTAAGTGAAATATGTCAGAAACTGGAGCTCCTTCTATAGCAGCCGACTTGGCAGCAAAACCTTTAATGTTTATATTATATAACGTTAACGTTAAATTGCTTATTAGTCTAATAGACTAAATTGTAATAGTTAAAAAAAAAATAATTAAAAATATAGTTGGATAATAAAAATGTGAAGCGTTATCCTATTATAGTACATTTGGTAAACAATGAGGAATCAAAGTTCACTGGTGATTACAGATTACAGGTTACAGGTTGTAGGCTTCATCATTAAAGTCGACTTTATTTCCTTGAAACCAAAGTTACGAGTAATTTATACGATTTGTTATTGTGTCTTTACAATATAATAACTACAATACATCATAAAAAAATGCAATAATAATAATATAGACATTTGTTGTATAATTCGTTTAGCCAGTGACCGTGCATAGTTTTAATCATTTTCAAATAGATTTCTAAACAAAGGAACATGCCCTATTGTTACTGCTATATAATCGTACGTTTCTAACAAAGAGATTATTTGAAATGACTAATAGACGAATTCATTAGTGCTAATAGACTCCTATTATCGTTATTATAATGAAAAGGTCGTTTCTAAGACACATAAGCAAGATGCTGCAATAATAAACCGGGAACGATGATTGCTTTCCCAAGGTAATTGTTATTTGTATACAGCGAAACGTTTTCTCAAAAATAACTAATTTGATGTCTTATGTTTAGAAGATTATTGTTTCATTTTTCACAGCACTAGTTTTGAAGTTTACCTATGTAAAATCTAAAATCTTTAGACGAGCCATTTTCACATTATTTTAAACTTGAACAAAAACGGTAATTATAGCGTATTCTAAGTTAACAGTAACTTTTACTCAAATAATGATCCACAGACAGACAATTAATTTGCAGAATACGGAGACAAGAGTTGTACGTGTTGCTAAAAAAGTTTTCATTTTCAAGTCGATTTCAAGTTTGTGTTTTTTAATTTTTATTTAAATGTATTTATTTCTTATTATAAATTGTGGGGTTTTAAAAAATGGAACTAACATTTACCTTAATGTTACGTAAATACAACGTTTGTGTACAGAATTGAATACTACTCGCATTGAATATTGTACTCATACTCGTATATTATTACCGATAGAATATTGAACTCGTGTAACGATAATGCCTTGTAAATTTAAGCTGCAAAACGAAAACACTGATGTAAGATGTAGATGTGAATGTGGATGTGGATGAGAATGTAAATGTGGTTGTATTTTACCTTTGGTGGTTCATGGAGGTGGGGGCTGGTTAAAGGGGTGGCAGGGACGCGAGCACTCTGTCTTATTGAGCGAAGGAGTGAGGATAAAACAAACTGGGTGGTAGGAGTTTTAACGGTAGTACGTCTTGTTTAGGGGTTGGGGTAACTTGGGTTGTTCATCTTCAGAATTGGCGAAACTACACTGTATTGCTATTCAATACCTAAACATTAGAAATACAAGTCTAGTGTTACAGGGCAAGCCAAAAGTCATGCACTGCAATCATTGAAACACCGGGTTATCTAAATGTACTCGTATGTTTTGAAAATTAATAAGTCTCCATAGTTTTAAATTGTACTGAAATGTATGTATACCGGTAATTGTATGAAACTGGGCTTGAAAATAGTTTGAAAATGGTTTAAAAACGGTTTCCAAATGATAATTTCAAGTGAAAATTGACAGTATCGCTGTTACAAACGGGAACACATTTTTTCGACTCTTTTTGTTAACAAAAAACATTAAATTTCGTAAACGGTTTTAAGAACCGATATTTATAAAAAAATTTTACTTTATATAATGAAGTTTTGAGAGAAATCTTTGAAAGCAAATAAACGTTATTTTTTCTTTATTAGCGCTTTCTCTTATTCGGCACTCAAAGCGGTTACTCCACTCTACCCTAGGGTGGCAATGTTTACGTAATATTTAAGTAAAAGCTACAGAAATGTGCTTAGTGGATAGTACAACGGACTTTTATATAACTTTAAATAATTAATGAAATGCATCTAATGATAATCTCCCAGTTGAACCAGAAATTAAAAGTAGAATCACATTGGGAGGACCCAGAACACAAAGTGGAGCATCCGGGGCACCCGGAACACCCAGAACACCCACCTTGGAGCCTTTCCTCAAAGTCAATATATTGTACGAGTATACATGAAGTACATATAGGTATAGAGAAATTGGGTGGAGGGAGGATTAGTAGAATGGGTGAGAGGGAAGGTGATCCACTGGTGTTTAGAGTTTAGAGAGAAGTATGGATGGTTTCAATGTTCAATGTTCAATGCTCAGTTCAGTTTATCGTACAGGATGGGTAGCAAGTTGGGAATATAAATAGAAACACCAAATGATTTATATGTTCCCTAAAGTAGCTATAGTTGATTCTTCCATACTTTTACTTTTAGTAAAATTACATTTAGGAAATAGATTCACATGGAAAATATTTTTCTTTATTTTAAATAAGTATAGTCCATGTAATTAAAAGGAAATGTGTAAGACAATGACGTCATAAGTTATATTAATAAACAATGCATAAAGAATTGGCATAAAGCACATTCTGATATTTCATCAAACATGAAGATAGTCCATTGGGTATTTATGTAGTTAGTATTTAATTTATTATACTTTCCTATTTTTAATATTTCTAGACTTGAAATAGTTCGCCGTATGTTTGTGTGTTATGCAACACTCAAAACATAAGATTTATTCAGTTTGACATATTATGTGCTCAGTTAACGGGCTGTCAATTCTTTTATTTCTAAATAGCATGGAAATGAGTGACTTGACGGTTTGTCTATACTTTGTATCAGTGTTTAACAAATCGTGGTCCTTGGATCACTAACTAGATTTATGTACAAGATATTTTTAAAACCCGTATCTACGGCAATGACTTGTTAATAATTAGTATTGACTAATATAGATTCCAAGTTTTAAAAAGACCGATAAATAATAATTACTTCAGAAAGACAAAATAAGATTCAATCAGTTTTTGCAACTTCAATTCTTTTCAGCAACAACAATAAATGAATGTTTTATTAAATGTCTTTAACCCAGATTCCTTTCTTTCCAGAAAGTATCAGTAAGCCTGTGCTATTTCTAAGATAATTCCAATAAGGGGTAAGGTCAAATCGATACAAAAGAAGCATATTTTCGATAATGTCTTTTAATGACACAGTTAATATATAAATATTTCTATAATCACTACATAATAATATGACATTTGAAGAATACTTTGTAAAATTTTTATATGGATTATTTGAAATCAAAAAACTAAAATGATTTTATTAGTTGATAAGTTTCTACATGTAACATGTCCAGTTTTTTTTTTATTGATTTTTTAATTTTTACAGTAATTTTTCATGAAAAAAATCAGAAACTTTGTTATTTTAAGATACGTGTTTAAAAATTTCAAAGAAAGACGAAATCAGACCAGAGTGGTGAAGTTAAAACTCGATATCTCCGACAGTTTTACTCCAATCGACTTCAAATTTTCACACAATAAACTTAATACGTTTTACATTAATATGAATAAATAAGAAAAAAATTGAAACCTTAAGTCATAACTTCTCTCTCATCCGGATGAGACATTTCACAACATTCCTTTTTACTATCTTAGATTCAAATCAGGTTCATAGGTTTAAAAATTTTAAAAATAAAATAAGTTCAAAATAAAACGAAGATCATGGACTTAATGTAGGATGAAGTGAGGGTCATTTAATAACGTTTAGGATGAGACGAGGTTCACTGTACTGTTTTTAGGATAAAAAGAGGAGCAAAGATCCATTTTAGGATCAGGATAGGTCTAAAATTTCGATTCGGGCCGTTTTAATTTTTCCACAGAATTTTTTTCCTTCTTCCTCCAGCTTAAATTCAATTCTTCCTTGCGGTAATATATTTTTCTTTTTATCCCTAAACCTGAACCAAATCTTCCGTGTGGACTATGATTTATTTGTGTATTTAAGCTCAATTTGTCACTCGTTTGCAATCCACCGTGGCTCACGATAAATACATCTCTTGTACTTAAGTAATAGATTAACTAATTAAATAGAAAATAGATGTCAGTATTTAACTTCAGCATTACCATAAATGTAACGAACTCGGTGCATATACGTACTTGTCACTATAGAACCTCTACTGCGAGTACAGGCATAGTGAATAATGTAATAATTTTAACCGTTTCCCTTGAGAAGCCCTGTTCTGTTTCTCTTCTGTTACAGCATCCACATCCACATATTGGAACACATCATATGATAGAATGAGCGGGAAACGGCAACAACGAGGGGTGGAGATGTGAGGGTGAGGAGTAGAGGGTGGTGGGCGAAGGGTGGAGGGTCTAGTGGCAATAGCACAGTAGATTATATCATGAATGTGGCTTCAATTTGAAATGCGAGTACTGGTGATCAAACTACAATTTATGTCTGTAAAATAATGCTCCCCTGTACCAGTATATTGAATAGTGGTGGAGTTTCACTGCAGTTAAGGTTAACTATTACTACATTAAAAAAGTTCTATTTACTGATGAAAAACGTATTTTAGTTATCATGTTGTAATATTTGATAATCTGTTACATAAGCTTAAGATGGAATGAGGGCGCGAAGAGTACGATCGCGTGTAAGAGAAAGCGGTAAAGGCAAAGAAAGAGATAGCTGCCGAGTGTCCTATATGTGTCTTTCTAGCCGAACCGCTTCTGCTGGCTTGGCGGAGAGGTAAGGGGTAAGTAGACAAGCAGACACAGTGCACGGCTAGAAAGAGACACAGAGGACTTTCGGTAGCTATCTCTCTCTTTGCCTTTATTGCAGTATTCAACCTCTTGCGCACACTATTCTTATACCTCTATGACTATATCTGTGCTTTTCACATTCCAACGTTTAAGTAAGGCGTTTTGTGGGACGATATCTGAGCCGCGGGAATCCCTGTTTATAATGTGTGACAAGACGTGACAATGGGGACGGATAGTTTGTGTGACGGACCAAGAAATTTGTGTGACATAATTTATGGAACCCTTAGGCACTAAAATCAAAGTTGAAACAAGCATCAAGATTGTATGTTAAGCATTTCTATTTAGTTCCAAAATTTCTAAACTTCTTTCTAAAAACAAATCTTGTATTACAGGATCTGCTATATTCATTATAAAAAATTATAAAAAACAAGTGAATAAAAATTTCAAAACAATAAAATAAAATAACTATGTCGGATAAATCCACCCCTGCAGGAGAATGGTAGTTAAACCGCGCTAAGGGTGGACATTCCATGGTCGCAGGACGCAGGACCTCTTCCGTCTCCAAGGACTAATATCTCATATACAAGACTCTTAAATTAGCATCAAATAATACGATAATAAAAAAGTCATCATTTTACACAATTTCAATTATATAAGCACTACCGCATGAAATATATTAGACTTCTTTTTTTGTGTCCCTGTCCTGATATTCGTCCTCGTCTTTTTTATCTCCCCTCTCCCCTTTCCCAAAATTCACATTCCTGCGCCCACTATGCCGCTGCTTTTATATCGAAATATTGAAATAATTTAAGCCATACAAATTAAGATCGGAGTATGACATAAGGAAAACGTATTTTAACATAATTTTATTTTGATGTTTTAAAGGAAGTCGAAGTAAGACAATATTTAACCTAAAAATAAATTTAAAATTCAATAAAAAATCATTTCCTTTCTTAGCAACATCATTCCCGAAAATTTAACAGAAGCCAAACAAATATATATATATTAAATTGAAAAAATAACATGAAAAAAAATAATTCGAATGAACTGTTAATTTTATTTTAAATTTTTTCTTTGCTTACCTATATAAATAACTAGAGCTTACCCCCGTCTTTTTGGAGTGTATGATTTGAATCCAACAAAATAATTCGTAATTACATTTCAAATTTTAATTCTATTTTCAAATTGAAATATTTAAATCGCTCAATAATAAGATAATTTTTCATATAAATTGACTAAAAAAAAATATTTTTTCAACAAAATAAAAAATATTTTGAATTTATTCGTTATTTAACCAACTTTTTTTCAAAATTTGGAATTTTTTTTCGATTTGTAAATTAGGTACCAAAGTTAGCCCGTATATAAAATTTCAACTTTCTATCCCAATTTTTACACTCGACAGAAACTTTCATACCCCTTTTCCAATTTTTTAATTTCCAATTTTCAAAAAATGCTACTATTGAACATCGTAATATACATGTCAAATTTCACTTTCTATCTTTTACAAATTAAAAGTTGTAGAGCAAACAAAGTTTTAAAAACAAATGAAGTTAGTAAAAAGAAATATTTTAGCGCGTCCAAAATTCGAGTACAAGGAAATTCAGGAGAAAATCCAAAACCCTTAGAATTTTTTTCTCTACGAAATAGGAATTTTTGAAAAAATTCCCTCCAGCCGTTTTCGAACTACCATACGAATCGCGTAATGATCCGGTTGGAACATTATAATATAGGATTATGACCTACAAATCAATAATTCGCTATCAACATTCATTGTATAATTTCAATTATTTATTCATTACAGAAATTTTTTTAGATTTCTCTATGGTCCGTGCAAGACAGTTTTGTCTCAAGTGTGCGCAGATATTTAATCAAAATAATTACTTCCTAGGTTCACGGTCCTGTTTAACACATGGGCTGAAAGTCCCAGGCGTAAAAAAGAAAACACAGTTTTTTTGGTTCAAAATTAGCTTTATTCATCAACGTAATCTCCATCAAGAGCAACGCAATCATTCCAGCGCCGCGTTAACATTTCAATACCACTTTTGTAGAACGATTTATCTTTTGCTTTAAAATAGGCCTCAGTTTCAGCGATAACCTCTTCATTCGTGCGAAATTTCTTACCGGCGAGCATTTTTTTCAGGTCTGCGAACAGGCAGTAGTCGCTGGAAGCCAAATCTGGCGAATACGGTGGATGTGGGAGCAATTCGAAGTTCAATTCATGTAGTTTTGCCATTGTTTTGATTGACTTGTGACACGGTGCGTTGTCCTGATGAAACAAAAAAAATTTCTTTGCCATATGCTGTCGTTTCTTAGCAATTTCGGCCTTCAAACGCTCCAATAACGCTATATAATATTCACTGTTAATGGTATTTCCTTTCTCAAGATAGTCGATTAATATTACACCACGCACATCCCAAAATACCGAGGCCATAACCTTTCCAGCCGATTGTTGTGCTTTCGGGCGCTTTGGACGAGGTTCACCAGTTGCTGTCCACTCAGATGACGATCGTTTTGATTCCGGAGTGAAGTGATGGATCCATGTTTCATCTATTGTCACATATCGACGCAAAAATTCCGGTTTGTTACGTTTAAACATGTCCAAACACTGCTCAGAATCATCAACACGTTGTCGTTTTTGGTCAACAGTAAGCAAACGCGGCACCCACTTTGAACAGAGCTTTCTCATAGTCAAATGCTCATGCAATATAAAGCCAACACGTTCTTTTGATATCTTTACGATGTCAGCTAACTCACGCAATTTCACTTTTCGATCATTCCAAACGATTTTGTGGATTTCTTTTATGTTTTCTGGTGTTACCGCCTCATTTGGACGTCCACTGCGTTCTGCATCATCGGTGTCTCTACGACCACGTTTGAAGTCAGCAAACCAACGTTTTATTGTTGTTTCTGATGGTGCGGAGTCCCCATAACACTTTTCAAGCCATTGCTTCGCTTGAACGGTGTTTTATTCCATTAAAAACCAATGCTTTATCAACACACGAAATTCAGATTTTACCATTGTTTTGAAAATTATAAAAGTAGCGTCACTCTTAGCACAATAACTCACAAACTACGGAATAGAATATCATGAAATTTTAACAGCTGTCTTTTGAAGGTTAGTATTAACTGAAAAAAAGGTGACTGCAATAAAACTAGCGCCATCTATGTGTTATGCCCGGGACTTTTCAGCCCATGTGCTAGTTTAACTACATACGGTCTAATTAAGGTTAGACTAAAGCTGACAAGTACAGAAGCTAAGTAATGGACTGTACGAGTATTTAAATATTGCAAATATTATCAATGTCCCTACGTGACATGGGGAGGGAAAAAACTTGATTTTCTAGTCGAGTTTAAGTGCTAAGATAAAACGAATCATGATAGTGTTGCCAGATGATATGGGTTTCTTGTTCTAAAACTAACCAAGAAATGATATTGTGATTCATATAAATGTAGTAATAAATACTGGACATTCTGGAAAGCGGTAACCAAGAACGCTCCCACATTTTATCATCCACTTTAGTATAAAAACCATTGTGAATTTTTAATACAGACCTGTTATAAAATGAATAACATCTCTATCAGTCTATCTCTATCTCTTTCACTTATACATGCTGTCTTACTTTAACACCCTTTATATATTTTTTCTATCTGTATTCTACATCTATGGTGGACTATTTTTCTTTATTTCTTCTGAGTTTACATTCGATAGTTAAATTTTATTACCCTTAACATTGAGTTATCAAAGATTTAGAACCTATGTTTCAAATTACAGATACAAAATTGAGTTACATGAAATTTATTAGATAAGCTGAAAAATGCTGGGTCGTGTGGGGGAGAGGAGGGGGATTGTAAAAACTTTTAAATAAAACACAAATTATTATTTATACGTTTAAATAATTGTGAGTTTTAGGTCGTTTTGTAGTTTGCTAAAGTCGCGTTAGTACTTTTGTTGAATAAAGAATTACTGAACCATTCAACCTGTCTTGTCAGAACGCTGTTTAAGGATCGCGGGATGTTTCGTAGTTTCATTGTCTTAGAATTCTGTAGAGGTATATCTCCCAATTGAAACATATTAATTATTTAATTAATCATAGTATTAAGTATTATTTCCACACTCACTGCTTTAATTTAATTTGGTATTTTGTATTTAATTTAAATTGTTTAGAATATGGTAATACGCGCAGTCATTCGCAGTGCCATTTTTAATTTAATTTATTTTTTAACTTTTTTTTTTTAATGTTATAAATTAAAAATAATAAATTAAGAAAAACTATATTATATTATAACCTCCAAAATGTGACAATCTGTCAAAATGCAGTAGAATTTATATTTAAAGAAGTTTAATGTCTGTTTGTCAAAAATAAAGAAATGAAAACAATTTCCATTACTAATTGTTAATAAAAACAACAATTTTAATTATTTTACCTTCAATTTTGTCTAGCTGTCGAACTGTCAAAATTTATATTACTAAAGACGCATGCGCACCAACTAAATTAACTAAACTCAAATTAAAACACGAATGTGACTAGGAATGCCTATTCTGGAAACCTGAAATCTAGATTAAAATATTAGATAAAAACAGTAAATTAAATATCAAAACAGTGAGTGGGAATGAGGCTTTATAGAATAAAGCATTAGCAAATAGAAGTAGTCAGTGCAAGAGCGTTAAAAAGGATAAAGATGTCTAACACTAGTGTTTAAGTTCTTAACCTTTGAATCTATGGTACATGGTATCTTGACAATGAATATGAATTCTTAGCATTTATAAATATTATCAGTATTTGTTAAGCCCATTCATGAGATTATGGAAATATAGGCAAATAGTTAAGGCTCGTCTCCACTGTTCCACTATTTTGAAAGATGTTTCACACTTGTCTAATCTGAATCAACTTTTCAAGGTACTTTTAATTGTATTTGTGTTGTAAATGAAACTGGAGGACGATTTAAAATAAATGTACTTGAAACAATTTTATCCTGATTACCACAAAGCACATTTGCTTATAATTATATAATTCCTTCGTTCCGCGTTTAAATTTAATATTGTTGCAATCAATGTTGTGGAAGATACTGTCATAATTAATGAAGAATGAGCTTGTATGAAATTAGAAAACAGTAGTAGTAGACTAAACAAATAGAAATGTCTTTGCTATAAATGAATTTGGAAGAATTCATTGATTATAATTAGCCTTACGATTTAAATTTTTCGCCAACCTGGGGTAATTTTCTTCAATTCCCCGACAACTAGAACCATATACAATATGCGGTACCAACAACAAAAAGATTTTTATTTTATAATTGCACTGATGACGTTGACGTTCACTTTGATATATTCTTATGTAATTGAATTTTTATAGTAAAATGAAAAAGATCAATACACCGATATATACACACAGGTGGTGTTTAACTCTGGGGTGCAAGGTGGTGGTAGCAGTGGCAGGGGACGGGGACTTGTGTAGTCCAGGATATAAAAACAATGTATATTGCAGTACGCAGCTTAGTAACATGTCAGATACAGTAGAGTAAATCCAATCTTCATAAAAAAAGTCAAAACTTTTTTCTAAGGAAAGCGGAAATTATTATTTTGATGTGATAGGTTTGTAATTGGTTGTACATGCTCTACATTGGATAAGGTTAGGGTTGCAACGTACAATCAAACTCAAAAGTATTGTTGGCGACCTGAGTGACATTAAAAGGACACATTGTTCGCGTAAATTGCGTTTACTTTCATATTCTATATTTGTTAGGTAAACTAATAATTGTAAGCCTGGGCACACACGGAAGATGAGATTGTCTGCGTTGAGATAGTGTTATTTAAAAAGGTTGGACAGAGACGACGGTTACTATTTCTCTGCGAGTAATTGAAAATGCCAAAAATAATAATGGGCTTGTGTCCTATGTTTTAATTTCTATAAAACTGTACTATATATTGATAAAGTGGGTTACTAGAACCTCAAATGTGCAATTATTTTTTAATAACTTCTTATATTTCAGGCGATATTAACAATTAAAAAAGTCATTTTTTCTCTTTAATTATTAAAGGAATTCAACCTTGTACACATTCCAACTGCATGTGACATCACAGCCGCTAGTTGCTATTTCTTTTATACAACAGAGCGTAAAAGAGATAGCATATTCAAGATAGAACTCTAGCAAGTTTACAGGTTACCACCCTTACAGCTCATAAATCTTTACTATATGTATTTATATATCAAAATATCGAATATTATTTACAGCTATTTCAAGGAACAATAAAATTCCAATATTATGTCTGCCGTAACAGTTTAACAGGTTAAATAAAATAAAAACTTATTATTCTTTGACTTGACTTGATTATTTCGACTACCACCGGCTACAAAACATTACCACAGCACTGACTTACTCAACAAATAATTGACGTTAAAATGCATTTCACGTCATACAAATGGCCAACCATTTCTAAAACTACAATTCAAAATTTTAATTACTATATCTCCGGCAACATTTAGATATTTAATAAAACAGACACGCCAATACACATTTATTAACATCAATTTTAATCAACAATTGAAAAATCGACCACTAAAGAATGAGGACACAAGCCCATTATTGAATAGCAGCGGGCTGTAGCTCTATGCACAGTTTGACAGGGTCAAAGTTCGAATCAAACAATGCATTCATAAATATGTCAAATAAGAAATTACATTCTCACTAAATGTTTGAACTTCTCTATGAAAAGATAAGAATTTAAACATGTTTAATACTGAGAAATTATTTATTGATAACAAATAACAATTATTTATGTGGTCGTTTAAAGAAGAAATCTGCAATTGTGTGGAGATTCAGGTTTGCAAGTGTTTTATTAAACTGCGTTACAGAAATTGGCAATAGCTTCTTACGAATTAAATAATATGCTTTAATAAACTAAAAGAGTAGCTGTCGGAGCTTCCGTTCATCAACAGAAACATTACATTTTCGCTGCATAAATCAATAATTTATATTCACCAAATATATAAACATTCGTTCACATGCTTTGCAACATTATAATAAATAGAAGAGCGTTAGAAACTCGCGAGTTAATACAAATAAAACGGACAGTATCTCACGATATGATAAAATTGATAAGAAAAACATATTATAGGATGCAGTTCGGCTATGCTCAACGAGCACATGTCATAATTACAGACACGATACTATCAATAAAATTTAATCAATTATCTGAAAACCATAGTAAGACAATTCCCCAAAAAAACCTAACCTTACAAGTAACAATAAAAATACATTTTTAATTTATGTATAAAAAATTGAATTTAATAAATACCTTGTCGCCATGGTCGGTAAAATTAACAATCCGTTAGAGTCTTCAATTAGTTAATTGGGTTTTGTCATTAGCGCATGTCTGGAACAATAGGTCAAGATTTATAAACACACTAATTGTTTTTGATAAAAATGAATAAATGTACAGAAACAGAAGCAACGAGTCAAACATTCGAACATTCACAAGACAAGTCAGTCTATCACTACGTCACTCTCACTACGTAAATCAGCAGCGTTAATATGAGTACACTTAACTTAAAATAAACATTCAATTCAAATCTATATAAATTAACAAACTGAAGATTACGGAATAAAATGGCTAAAAATAAATATATATATATATATATATATATATATATATAACTATAAAGAAAATTAAATTTTGATATCAGTATATTGTTATCAATTTGTAACACACCCTAAAATAATTGTTTGTTAAAGTAGATCATGGCATGGCATGGTCTCGTATCGAATTTAAGAAGGTAGATGGAATGTATTTATTATCTTGTTTATAGTAACAAACAAATTTAAAGTAAATGTATTTAGTATACAAATAAAATGCAGTGGCGTATCAGTAGCTGTTATAAACAAGCACTGTGAACGAGTTACTTTATTTAAAGTCTGTCTATTTCCAAGTCCTATTATCGACAACGTCCTACTACGTTGGCAGTCATTATGGTGTCGAGGCCTCACATACGAGTATATAATCTACACCCACAGATATATAAGAATAGAGGAAGCGATAAAGGCAAAGAGAACGATAGCTGCCGAGTGTCCTATCTAGTCGAACAGCTGCTCTGGCTTGGCTGATTGGCGGTGAGGTAAGGGTAATCAAGCAAGCAGACGCAGTTCTCGGCTAGAAAAAGACACAGAGGACACTTGGCAGGTATCTCTCCTTTATCGCAGTATTCAGCCCCTTGCGCACTTTATTCTTATACCTCTATATCTATACCGCTGTCTAATAACTTTTTATTATTACATGTGATTTATTAACTTTGACTACAACCAAACTTAAAAAATGTGGCACTGGTCCAAGGATCGAACCCGAGGACGCAACTTCTGGTATTAGGCAAATATGCCAATTGCCTCTATACCGTTCTTTATTTAAAAAACGAATAATAGAGGTGTATATATTTGATAAGAGTGCTAAGAATATAATAATACCATATTCCAATAAACCACATGCATTTAATGAGGTATAAGATTAGAGTGCGCAAGAGGCTGAATACTGCGATAAAGGCAAACAGATAGATAGCTGCCGTAAGTCTATTGTCTCTTTCTAGCAGAGCACTGTTGCTGCTTGCTTTCTTACGCCCTCCCTCACCTCCAATCAACCAAGCCAGCAGTAGCGGTTCAGCTAGAAAGAGACAAATAGGACACCTGGCAGGTGTCTCTCTCTTTGCCTTTATCACTTCCTCTTACACGGGGCCGTACACTTCGCGCACTCTATTCTTATATCTCTATGCATGCAACCAACCAACATGTCTCGGTCAACATCGGCCCCCAGATTCGACAATGAGTTCATTTAGCACGTCACACTTCGTAGAGAATTAGAATTGAAATAGACAAACGAACTGGATAACAAGCGAGACATGTCACCGAATGCTTTACTTTGAGTGTAGGGTAACAATCTCTATATTAAAGAATAACACATTTACAAGCAATTCATATTATGGTATTGGACTACTTTTAAAGTTATGCTAAAGTATCGTACACATCAGTTTGATTTCAACCTATGACATTTGTTTCATTTCACTCACACTCATTTTATAACAGTAAGTGTGAGTGAAATGTAAAACATGTCACATGTTAAAAACGTTGTGGTGTGAGCGAGACATCACACATTGGATTAGATTTACACACCTATACTACACATTTCTTTTATTTAAACTTTAAATTCAAATACTGGTCCCATCACAATTCACTAGCTATCTATCGGCTACTGTATTTTTTTGGTATCGGTATTTTGAATAACACACCGTAGGAATTTACAGGAATTGAAACATGTAGTGCAAATCCGCAAAAATTTTAATGACGAATAACTGCGGAGTAATTTTTTTAATTTACTGTTACGAATAAAGTAACCATGTCTTCTCTTCAACGATTCCTGTATACTAACGATATTCTATAATATCTATGTTTGATTCAGTTTGAAGTTTAAGCTTTCTTTAAATATTCAATGTCTTATATTAGCTCATGCAGTAAATTTCCTTTTATAAAAAAAAATCATTTAACAAATTACAGTGCAGAAAAAAGTATAAAGAAAAACAAAAAGAATAAACGCCCTGAAAATCTTTTAATCTTTGTTATATTACTTAACTTAAAAAAACTTTTTATTATGTGTCGAAAACAGAAAAAACATTGTTACATGGGGCCTGATTACCGGTTCCATAAGCCCTTTACCCCTCTACCCGCACCCTCCGCAGACGCGATGAGGTTCTGACGGGTCTCGTTGTATTGCAGCGATAGATTGTTACACGTGTGTTGTGTGGTATGTGCCTATCAATTGATAAAACGAAAGTAAACACAATTGTGTGAGATTAATATCCAAAAAGAATTAAATAATGTCTCTAGGTTTCCATAACGATAATTCAGCAAGTGATTTTAAATTGAGCATTGTTAATATCAAATATTTCAATCAATCAACTAAGTAAAGTTTAAAGAAAGAAAATATCAATTACTGTTTTTTTTTAATTAAATGTATTCCTCCTATAATGGAGGAATGTCACAATTATAGAATGCGGACGGCCTTAATGTAATTTTTGTTAAGTTATATTATGAGGATTAACATTATAAAAACTGTAGATGTCCCAGTGGTCGGGAGCGTATGCTTTGCTAGACTGCTATGTCTTTCGGTTTGCACCCGGATCAGCGCTATATTTTCTATAATTGTTTATAAAAATTAATTTGATTATGTTATCTCAAAATCATAAAACTTATGAGAAAGTCATACATTAACACAGCCTGACTGACTTACTGACATTCCTCCATTATAGGAGGAATACATTTAATTAAAAAATATAAACAATTACAGAAAATATAGCGCTGGTCCGGGATCAAACCCAAAGACATAGTAGTCTGGCGTGAAGCAAAGCACCGACCACAGAGACATCTGCAGTTTTTAGTTAAGGTTAAGGTTAATCTTCATAATACAACTTAACAAAAATTACTGTTAGACCGTCCGCACATGGTCAACTGATTGCAAACGCGAGCCCCGAATCTGCACGAACCGAATGAGAATGGAACTGTGTTGTTAGTAAGAGAACGCACGTGTATACAAGTGAGAGAACGCACACGGCACGAATAAAACTAAACTGATTTGAAATTGGTTTTGAGCGACTGTATTTCTAGATCGTAGGGCAATTACGTTACATGCTTTTGAGTGTAAATATCATGAGCAGAGATGTGCACAAATACTTTTCAAAATTATTTAAATACAAACATACATACAAATACCTCACAATACGGCACAATAAAATCTCCTCTTATGCTATTATTAAAAATTCTATAGAGTAGTTTTCGTTGGAAACTTTGAGTTTGCAATCAGTCGACCCGTGTGCAGACGGTCTAAAGAAAAAAAATAACGATAACTGCTTTTTTCTTAATTAAATGTATTTACCGTCGACCTCCTACAATGTTGGCTGTGTTAACGGCGTCAAACGCTAAAGGATCAAACCCAAAGAGACAGCAGTCTGACGTTACGGATATAAGGTTCAGGATTAACCGTAACAAAATATACAGTTAATCCGTACGCACACGAGGCGACTGATTGCAAACCTTAGCCCCAAATCTACCCGAACCGAATGAGAATGGAACTGTGTTGTTAGTGAGACAACGAACATGTATACGAGTGAGAGAAAACATACGGCACGAACGGAACTAAACTAGTTTTGAGCACGTTTTCTGCGACTCTGTTTATCGGTCGCAGGGCATGCTTGGATGCATGCTTTTGATAATGACATCATGAGCAGAGATGTGCACAAATACTATTCAAAAGTATTTAAATACATACATACATTCAAATACAGCACAATAAAATCCTCTATTATGCTATTGTTAAAAATTCTATAGAGTCACGAAACACGGCTCGACTAGTTTGCAATCAGTCGACTCGTATGCGGAGGGTCTTATATTACATTTGCAATTGTTTTTAGATTATATATTTTTTAAATAAATATTATTAGTTTGCAGTTGACATTTTAGTAGAATTATATTCGAATTCGTTAAACGAGTGTACGAGTATACGTACTTATAGCAGGTCCTGTTTGAATTGAATCCCTAATTCAAAATAATAATACTCCGGTAATAGCATTGTCGACACGCAGATTGTTTCTGTGCTTATTGTGGTGTGGGAGCTGGAGCTGGAGTTGGAGCAATGCAGGAGTCCGTAACCAGAGTCGGGAGTCACAACTCCCCTTGTTCCCCCAGCCCCAGCCCCCCACGAATAGATGAAATGAGTGTGAGAGACTTATGGGTAAAGAGTAACAGCGGAGGGGGAATCGGAAACGGGACTTAAAGGGTGTCTAATTGACAATAACAATCTGTTAAGGGTAATTAATTATGTTTCGGCTCAATTTGTTTAAGCTTATAAAATATACACACACAACTACATAAACGCATTGCGTTTTAAATAGGGTTAAGAAGCCAGCAGCTACCAGCCAGCGGGTGTTGTGGGGGGAGGCACGAAATATTTGGTTTCTGTATTATTAACACTTCACAGTTTATACTTCTGTCATCTCCAAAAGGTTTGTTTCGTTTTTTGTTCACTTTAGAGTTCACTGTAGCACTGTAGTAGCACTGTAGACTATTTTATATTTATTATTTTACTGTTTTCGTTTTCGTTTTCTTTTATTTGTTTCTCGTTTTGTAAAGGTTAATGATTCTTTTAAATTTTATTATTAAAATCTTGAGATACATTTGATTTGGCTAAATTTACTTGTAAGATTAATTTTGTCAATATTATTGTTTATAGAATTTAGAGACAAGACTGTCCTTGGATAAAAGTGTTAGCGCTGTTACCCCCGTCGCAAGCGACGTCTTATATAAATTTTACACATAAAAACAAATAATTTTTCATATAAACTGACTAAAAAAATATATTTTTTCAACAAAATATAAAATATTTTCAATTTATTCGTTATTTGACCAACTTTTTTCAAAATTTGGGATTTTTCTTCGATTCGTAATTTAAATATCATAGTTAGCCCATAAACAAAATTTCAACTTTCTAGCACAATTTTTACAATCGGAAAAAACCGTCGCCGTGCCCCCAAATAAAATTTATTAATTTTTCTTTTTTCTTTTTTAATATGATATTCAACTATTACATAATTCGAAATTTGAGCTTTTTCCAAAGTTTCCTACCGGGCCCCTTAATTTTATCACGCCCCTTTTATAAAATTTTGAATTTATAAATATTGAAATATGTTCATATTTAAGAGCGTAATACAAATACAAAATTTCATCTTTCTATCTTGAATAAAAAATTATATAGCAAAAAGTGCCCATTTTTTTCCAAAATTACGGGTTTCCCGGAAATTCAGGATTGCCAAAAATTTTATAATTTTCTTCTCTACGAAATACGAAATTTTCAGAAACATTGCCTATACAAAATTCACTACTAAACATATAAGATCATAAGAATATAAGATCATAAATATACACCTGGAACATTATAATAAAGGATAGTAATTGTCTCAATCATATGTTATAGTGTCTTATGGTTATAGTGAATGTTGGTGATCGATATTCAATTTCAATACTGCTACCAATCCAATTATCAATTTTTAATTTATTGGATAAAAACAAGATCATAAGCAGTATGAATGAAATTGCACGGTTGCACGTTCCATAGTTCATAGTTCAAAATCTCGACATCGAATTTTTTGTAGTCTTCCACTTAGTACATTAGTTTTCAAACATCGATACAAGATTTAACGGATATCTGCTTTGAATGAAAAAATAATTGACTCCCTCTCATATTTTCCCCGATCCACCTCTTGATTCCTTATTCACGATTTGACGATTTGATGCTTCCCCAATCCTTGTTTTAAAAAAGTATTTTAAACGGAAATACATTGGGAAATGACATCAGCTACTAAATTATTGTTAGTTGGAAAAAGTCTTTTATTTTATTTCTAATTTCAGTTTAAAAATAAATATGCAATAAAGGGGTGGCTATTTGACGCTTTAATTGGTAATTCTGTTTCCATGAGGAATGGGTTAAAAATAGTTTTGATGTTGTACCGTATGGTAAGCGTAGAATTTGTTCTAGTCTTGCTTTTAAATTTTTCTGTATTATAATATTCCTGTATTATAAATATATACTTATTCTAATGTTCCAAGTGTATGAAATTTGTATTGTAGATCGAAAACGGCTCCAGGAAAGTTTTTGAAAATTTCTTATTTCGTAGAGAAAAAAATTCTAATACCGTAACCCGTAATTTTGGAAGAAAGTGAGCTCTTTTTTGCTGTATAACTTTGTATTCGTAAAAGATAGAAAGATGAAAGTTTGCATGTGTATTACGCTATGGAATGCGAAAATATTTCAAAATTAGGAAATTCAAAATTTTATAAAAGGGGCGCCAAGAAAATTGGAGGGCCCGGTAGGAAACTTTGGAGAAAGCTCAAATTTTGAATTGTGTAATAATTGAATATCATATTAAGAAAAAAAAATCAAAATTTCTAAATTTTATTTTGGGGCACGGGTGCAGTTTTTGCCGAAGGTAAAATTGTGCTAGAAAGTTGAAATTTTGTATATAGGTTAACTTTGGTACCTTATTTACAAATCGAAAAAAAATAACAAATTTTGAAAAAAAGATGGTTACATAACGAATAAATTGAAAATATTTTTTATTTTGTTAAAAAAAAATATATTTTTTTAGTCAATTTGTATAAAAAATTATTCGTTATTATATGTAAAATTAATATAGAACGAGAAATATTTCAATTTAAAAATGGAACGAAAATTTGAAATGGAATTCAATACACACTCAAACGGTTGTCGTCACTTGCGACGGGAGTAAACTCTAGTATGAATATACTTTTATGTTAGGTATCTTACAATATTAGATGCAATTCATTTAGAATTTAGATTACAAAGGTGAACGTTTGAACGTCGTACGAGTATGAGTATACTTAGACAGTTGAATTTCTAAGAATTATCAATAAAAACAAACAGTGAGTCTAAAAATGAAATACAAATTACCCGAATAATAATAAATAGATAACGGTAACGGTAATTTTTAATTAATTGAATCATAAATCCTTTCTTATGATTCAATAACAACAAACACATTAAGCTTATGCTTCTGCAAGGTACCCATCAATCGGCGGCTGTGTGCGGAGTTGCGGGGTTGCGGACTCGCGGCATAATGACTCCTTTGATATGACGTCATTTTATTTACACTAAAATGTAATAATAAATAATTGACAGTTCTTATAGTAAATTAAAGCCACTGTATGCTTTATTATTTATCATAATTATAATAATTAGAATTCATGTATTATCAGCCGTACAGGAAGCCTAACGTGATACAGTAGTGAAGTACAAATAGAATTTTATACTATACACTCCTTTGATTTAAACAATTTTAATAAAATTTAAAATATCCTATATGTATATTAAATTTTTTTATTTTTATTCCTTATTTACTTAATAATCATTTATTTTCTTGAAGACAGTGATATATTAACACTAGTTTATTCACCAATGAACAACTGATAAGTCCGATAGAACTATACTCGTATATGTCAACAAGGTTGTAGATTCATATTAGCCAACGGAACGGCGGGTGCAATTGTCCCGAGTCTCAGAATTATTATGACGTCATAAATAAATGATGAGACAAACCAATATGCTGATAGGATTTAGAAGAGAAACAAATACGCACAGTAAAAAATGGATGATGAAGATGATAATAGGATCATTTTCTGTCATTGTGTATGTCGTCCAATGTGAAGTCAAATCGATACAAAAAAACCATATTTTCGATAATGTTTTTTGACGACACAAATAATATATAATAATATATAATTACTACATGATAAAATAACATTTAAAGAATACTTTGTGAAATTTTCATAAATAGATATCAAGAAATGAGTTAATGACAGTAATCTCCGCAGACATTATTCTCATTGCAGTGTCCCCCATAACTCATCACTGGATTATTTGAAATAAAAAAACCAAAATGATTTCACTAGTTGATAAGTTTCTGCAGGTAACCCTGTCGAGTTTTTTTACAGTACTTAGAAGTCAAAATACCGATTTTTCATGAAAAAAATGAGAAACTATGTTATTTTAAAATACGTTTGAATTAAAAAAAAAAAACTCGACAGCGTTATGTCGGCATTTATGTAAGGAAAGAGTGCGCAAAATTTCAAAAGGATCGGTGCAGTAGACTTTGTGCTAGAGTGGACACCGACTCTGAAAAAGCTAAGTGTGACAAAAACGCGTTTAAAAGTTAAAAAATGTTAAAGACGAAACCAGACTAGAGAGATGAAGACTTAAAACTCTATATCTCCGACAGTTTTACTCCAATCAACTTCAAATGTTCACACAACAAACTTAATATATTCTACATTAATATAAATAAATTTAAAAAAAATGAAAAAGAAAATAAATTGAAACCTTACCCCCCCCCCCCTCTTAAAACGACTATAAAATTTAGTTACAACTTCAGGAATTGTAGTTTGTGACTATACTACGAAATAAATCCTTTATTAGATTTAGGTATAATAAACTATTTCATTGACTTAGCACATCTAACAAAATGTAATTTAATGTCCACTAATACAATGCACATCGTTGTGATAATTAACAATATCTCATTATATTACTTTGCAAAAAACGTTTGGGTAATATTTATTCCTATGCTCGGATTAATTATTTTGATATAACTCGCAGTTTGAGAGCTACTGAGTTTAAAAGCAAACATAAACACTAACCAGATCCCAGATCCGCTAAAGCCTGTTTTTAAACGAACAATTAAAACGCATAGGAAACTTAGTTTCATACTTGCGCTATGTAAATGCGAGTAAAACAGTTAATAATATAAAATTATTTTTAAAATAATTAGCAATAAAAGAATAAGGAATTTATTTATATTTGCTCATCAAGTCATTTGCTGTTAAGTTGGTTTGAAAAATCAATTTCATAGTTGCTTTTAAATCTATAATAAAATATAATGTTTCTTTAAAATGTTTATGAAAGTAACAAGATGAACTTGCTGCATTCCAGGTGCATGCTGCTTGTTGTACTAAAGTATAGGTCACAAACACAGCGAGAGGTCAACTGAGATTGAGACAAAAGTAGACGTTGTGAAGTAAATTCATGTTTTTAATATTTTTATTAAAATTTCGATGAATTGAACATAGTGACATCTATCCGCGACATTATCAGATCTAAACAGTACTAGAGATGTTCTAAGGCAGTCAATTGCGTCTTCAGGTTCGATCCCCAGACAAGAGCTATATTTTCTGGATTTGGTTGTATCAAAGATAATGATGTGAGAGCTCACAAATATCATAAATTTATTAGCCAGTGGTGTAGCTCACATGTACGATGCCACGATACCATAAAAACCAATAACAATAGTAGATCGTCTTCGGTGATAAGACTCAGCATCGCATATAAGTCGACGTCAAATAAATATATCTAAAAAAAATAATAGAGATCAATAGATCTGTTCTACTTGCACAAATGCCTTTGTTTCATATAGAAATAGCACTACAGAAGAATCTCGTTAATTCGACACGGTCGGTGTCGGATTATTGAATTTAGAATATAGTTTTGATGGGAATACCATACATAAATCACTCTAGATAAATATGTGAACGATTAAAAGATCTATTTTATGTTATGGATTACCCACAATCTGAACCTCCGGGAAATGTATTTTGTCGTTCGAAGGTAAAAGAAAAGCATACCCGAGTCGAAATTTTTACCCTATTGTCGATCTAAAAGAACCCGCTTCTGCGTTCATGCAGGTATAAAAGGGAATCTTTTACATAGGATTTTTGATCCTCCGTTGGGCCTACATGTGGTAGTTATCGGACAAATTACGATGTTTAGGCTCAAATGTGGATGATATTCAAAACCTTATATAAACCTATTCAGCCCTAGTCACGCCCTACTATATATATATATATATATATATATATATATATATTTTTTTTTTTTTTTTTTTTTTTGTGGTGAGGAGGAGAAATCTTCTATAAGACCGTCGCCTGACAGCCCGTCGGGACGTGTTGGATTCACCCTCGCTGGAAGAGCGCCTACCAACTAAAACTCCCCCTCTCTTCATCTAGACCACAATCTGGTACCGCAATTGCATTCCTTCAGACTGGATCTTGATAGCCGAGTTCCGGTTACGATGTTGTGTTGACGTCTAGTTCCTTGGTTTTGAGAATTTTCGTGACGAAGACTCGAACCGCACTCCAATACTCTTCCTTCTCCACCATAATATTAACAATATTATCTACAGTCAGTGTGGTTCTCGTTATCGTCCGTACTTCTTCCCTTTCCATCGTCCATCGGCCACAATAGAAGAACGTATGTTCTGGTGTATCGACATGTTCACAGTACCAACATTTGTCGGACTCTCTCTTTTTGAATCTCTTCAAGTAACTCCCAAAGCATCCATGTCCTCCGAGATATTGTGTTATAAAATAATCAATTTCCCCGTATTTTCGATTTTTCCAAGTACTGATCTTCCGTATTAGCCTTTTAGTCCACACCGCTTTACCGGTCTCTTTCTCCCACTCGCATTGCCACTTTTTTAAAACTTCTTTCCTTACTTCCTGGTGTTTTTCTTCTTTTTCCATATAGACCCTTTTCCGCTCTTCCACCAGTAGTGCCAGAGGTACTATTCCGCTTATCACCTGGACAGCTTCTGCCGAGATTGTGCGATAAGCACTACTCACACGTATTGCCATTCTACGTTGCACACTCAATAACATATTTCTATATTTTTTGAGTTTTACAGCTTCTTCCCATATCGGTGCAGCATACAGCATTATTGAGTGAACCACCGACGCTAACACTCTTCTCTTACTTGCCTTCGGTCCCTTCAGATTTGGCATTAGTCTACTTAGCGTCATAAGTTTTTCTTCGGATTTCTTGGCCGCTTGTATAACATGTTGCTTCATGTCTGCATTCCTTCCAATATAGAGCCCCAGGTACGCTATATATATATATATATATATGGGATATAAAATTGTGTGTAAAAAGCTCAACATGATACCTCGAGTTAAGTTAAGTAGCGATAAGCTAATGAAAACTGTCGAGGAGCTGTTTCCAACACGAGCGACACACAAATGGCCATACATAGCCATAGAGTAAAAGTGTATACCCTATTTTACTGAAGCAGAACTCCTGGAAGCGACAAAAAGAATTAAAAATGGAAAGTCACCAGGTCCGGACCAAATTCCATCTGAAATCGTCAAAGCGGCAATTAGGGAATTCCCGAGAGAGTTCCTCGAAATAATGAATAGCCAACTAAAAAGTGGAGTATTTCCAAAAATGTGGAAAATAGCCAAATTAGTCCTAATTCAGAAGCCTAAAAAAGAAGGAGACCTGGAGGCTAAATATAGACCAATATGTCTTCTGGACGTCATGGGAAAAGTTCTCGAGCAGCTGGTAGCAGTCAGGTTAACAGGGGAAGTTGAACCAAAACTCTCAAAAAACCAATATGGTTTCAGAAAGAAAAGGTCAACAATTGATGCTATGATCCACATCAAGAGATCGGTAGAGAATATAAAACTCAAGGCGCACCGGAACAGGAAATATGGAGTGTTAGTAACGCTAGACATCAAGAATGCCTTTAATTCAGCACCTTGGGATAGAATCATGAAAGCGCTGAAAGAATTCGAAGTCAGTGAGTACCTGACGAGAATTATAAGCAGCTATCTAGAGGACCGCTGGATAGAAGTCGAGGGGAATTTAATAAGTGTTACCTGCGGAGTTCCACAGGGATCGGTATTAGGGCCTCTCTTATGGAACATTCTGCACGACGAGGTGCTAAAAACTGAGCTACCAGAAGGCGCATCAGTCATTGGATTCGCGGATGACACAGCACTTATTGTTGAAGCTAAAACTGAGGAAACACTAAAGGCACACGCTAACACGGCGCTGAACAGGATTGAACAGATGCTAGAGAGGAAGCAACTACAGCTCGCTCCTGAAAAAACGGAGGCAATCGTACTTTATGGTGGAAGAAAACTGAAGGAAATACCCTTGGAGGTAGGCACAATAAAAATTAAATCCAAAGAACACCTAAAGTACCTGGGGCTCTATATTGGAAGGAATGCAGACATGAAGCAACATGTTATACAAGCGGCCAAGAAATCCGAAGAAAAACTTATGACGCTAAGTAGACTAATGCCAAATCTGAAGGGACCGAAGGCAAGTAAGAGAAGAGTGTTAGCGTCGGTGGTTCACTCAATAATGCTGTATGCTGCACCGATATGGGAAGAAGCTGTAAAACTCAAAAAATATAGAAATATGTTATTGAGTGTGCAACGTAGAATGGCAATACGTGTGAGTAGTGCTTATCGCACAATCTCGGCAGAAGCTGTCCAGGTGATAAGCGGAATAGTACCTCTGGCACTACTGGTGGAAGAGCGGAAAAGGGTCTATATGGAAAAAGAAGAAAAACACCAGGAAGTAAGGAAAGAAGTTTTAAAAAAGTGGCAATGCGAGTGGGAGAAAGAGACCGGTAAAGCGGTGTGGACTAAAAGGCTAATACGGAAGATCAGTACTTGGAAAAATCGAAAATACGGGGAAATTGATTATTTTATAACACAATTTCTCGGAGGACATGGATGCTTTGGGAGTTACTTGAAGAGATTCAAAAAGAGAGAGTCCGACAAATGTTGGTACTGTGAACATGTCGATACACCAGAACATACGTTCTTCTATTGTGGCCTATGGACGATGGAAAGGGAAGAAGTACGGACGATAACGGGAACCACACTGACCGTAGATAATATTGTTAATATTATGGTGGAGAAGGAAGAGTATTGGAGTGCGGTTCGAGTCATCGTCACGAAAATTCTCAAAACCAAGGAACTGGACGTCAACACAACATCGTAACCGGAACTCGGGTATCAAGATCCAGTCTGAAGGAATGCAATTGCGGTACCAGATTGTGGTCTAGATGAAGAGAGGGGGAGTTATAGTTGGTAGGCGCTCTTCCAGCGAGGGTGAATCCAACACGTCCCGACGGGCTGTCAGGCGACAGTCTTATAGAAGATTTCTCCTCCTCACCACAAAAAAAAAGAAAAAAAAAAATATATATATATATATATATATATATATATAGTAGGGAGTGATTGGTGCTGAATAGGTATATATGAATATTTTGAATATTATCCTCATTTGAGTCTAAACAACGTAATTTGTCCGATAAATGCCACTTGTAGTCCCAAAGACAATTAAATTTAATTTAAGCATTGAATATGACATTATTGTCCATTTAAATCCACTCTAAATCTATTATCTTAACACCTTTAATGTTAAGTCTTTTAAAAATGACTAATTAATAGTATTACAAAAGTGAATAGTAACGGATCGATATGCTATCTTCATAGATTTAAATCAAATAACTCAATAAAATCTATTCCACATTGTCACAAACATTACAAATTAGTTAGATTTGAGTACATTACGCATGAAAATGTAAAAACGGTTACTATGTAAACCTTGATATTCTGTTATTTTTTCCTTTCGTTTTGCTATTCGGTATACATGGTACGATTAGCTGGATACATCGCTTCGTCAAAAGATCTGCCGGATGGTCAATGAATCAAAAGATGTTTCTTCGTCTGATAATAATTAATAATCTGATGATACTAAAAATATTTTCATTAAATAATCATCTGATTTTCATTTATTAAAAAGGAAACGTATTTTAAGATATTAACATTATAGAAAACAGAACACAAAGCTATGCAAAAAATAATCCATATATAAAATCGAAATATAAAAAGATATCTTAAAAGTACACGTGCCCAATTTCTAAGGATATTTAAAAAAAACTTCTTTGATGTATGTGTCTTCGACAAGGTGTTATACGATTTAACTAAAATGAGACTTAAAGTTAAACAAAGTCATATTAAGAAACGTTGCGTATACCACAATACTATAAAGCAAGCCTTTGTTGCATCGGGTGTACCACCATTTGACTCTATCATATTTCTAAATTTGTATATAATATTATTATTTATTGTAATGTTTTTACCCATAGGCACTACATTCTTCCGCCTTAAATCCATAAATTACATATCATTGTGCTTAATTACATTCCAAAAGATTTAATTACATTCCAATTCAAAAAGAAAAAAGATCTACACCTCTTGTCTTCTTTGTCTCTTCGACTCATTGTCACTTCAGATTAAAATCACTTCTGCTCTGGTATTACTTTTCTTTCCTTGTTCCTTTTCTCTATTTCCGCCATCCACCTCTTCCCTTCACTGCTTTTCTTTAATAACTGCACAATATTCTTCTCGCTTATTACTTTTTTCTGACAAGACAACTTAATGTGCTTCAGTGTTTAAAACTCCGCTCCTCACACTCTACACATCCTTTTCTCGCTATTTGCCCAGTATCTGTTTCTTTTCTCCTCGTTTCCCAATCTAAATCTGGCAGTCCTTCTCATGTTTTTTGTGTCTTTTTCTCTAAAGTAATGTGGTATCTCTCTCTACCAAATCCTTTTATATCTTGTATTGTAAAATGCTTTTCTCAATTTTTTTCCTTCCTTTCCTGTTGCTGTATCTGCTTGTCCCTTCTCCTTAGCTCATCTTCCACACTTGTTCCTCCTTCTCTTCTTCTCTCTGCCTCCTCGATCGCGATTCCATTCCTTTCATAATACTCCTTTCTCTTTTTCGCTCCCCCCTTACCCCCCCTTCTTTCTACTCTCCACCCTTATTTGCTTCAAAATTTTGCTTTCAGTGCTCCGCCTTAATAATTACAGCTGAAAGTTTCATAATATCCAATAAAAAAAATAGGAAACTACCACATTTGTAATGTTACTTTATTTGAATCTGGGTGTAACCGTATTTGTACCGTTGTATTCAGTCACAATACGAGATCGTCCATTAAGCGCCCCTGATTTAAATGAATATCTCAGACTCCGAGCAATTTCTTCCACTTACTATACTTTACTCGTCTATTTAATGCAAGCGATATATTAAACACATCGACTGCATTTGTGTTAGTAAATTTTATAACTTGTATTTCTTGTTTATACAAATAGATAAACAAACACATATAAGAACATGTAAAACTGTCAGAATTTTATAAAGCTACTACCACCGCCATCTCTTACCCAACAGTATAAATTTAATTTAAAATAATTTGTTTATCGTGTATCCTATCTAAACTGAAAATAAAATACAAATATTAGTTACTCTATTATTATTATTATCAATTTATTTCGCTAGTTACTATATTTGAATAATATAGTTGTCTAATTGCTTTAATATTTCTTAATAACATAAATAAAAATAGGGGAAGTTATTATATAACAAAGTTGTGTAACCCCAAAGTCTGGGCAATTGTCCTTAGCCAAGTCAGCGAAATGTGTGTTATTAGATTTGATCATGATACGATTCTGCTATTAATATAAGGGATATTCTATAAACTTATGTGAAATGGATATATCCTATAGGGATGATTACTTAAAAAAAAAAATCGCAAAATGTAGCGTATACAGAAATACACTAGAACACACTCCTGTACCAAAGATTATGAATGCCACTGTGTTGTTAGTGAGAGAACGCACGTGTATACGAGTGAGAGAACACACACGGCACGAATAAAACTAAACTGATTTGATATTGGTTTAGAACACGTTTTGAGCGACTATGTTTCTTGGTCGCAGGGCGGTTACATTGCATGCTTTTGATGGTGACATTATGAGCAGAGATGTGCACAAATACTATTCAAAAGTATTTAAATACATACATACGTACAAATACCTCAAATGCGACACAATAAAATCCCTATTATGCTATTGTTAAAAATTCTATAGTTACGAAATACGGCTCGAGACGGCTCGACATGATTCGCTTTATCGCTTTCGTTGGACGGCCTTAGGCCTTCCGCACACGAGTCGACTGACTCTATAGAATTTTGAACAATATCATAACAGGGGATTTTATTGCGTTGTTTTGTATGTATGTATGTATTTAAATACTTTTGAATAGTATTTGTGCACATTTATGTTTATAATGTTACCATCAAAAAGCATGCAACCACATGCAACCAAGCTTGGCCCTGCGACCGAGGAACAGAGTCGCTGAAAACGTACTCCAAACCAGTTTATTTTCCCTCACTCGTATACACGTTCGTTCTCTCACTAAGAACACAGTTCCATTCTCATTCGGTTCGGGCAGATTCGGAGCTAAGGTTTGCAATCAGTCGCCCCATGTGCAGACGCCCTTAGTGTCACTACATGGCACTACTGTCTCTCATAACCAGATGATTAAATTTTAAAATAATCAAAACATGCAATTTTTATAAAATATGTAACCGTTTCTGACACTTTTACGTGTGTTTGTTATGTGATTGATTGATAGCAAACATTCCATTTAAGTACCAGCTGTTATTGTTTACTGCAACCAGTAATGAATTTCTATGAGCTAAATGATTACAATGGGCAAAACAAGTTTCCGGGTAAGTTAGCAAACGCATCTAACTTGCCTAATGCAATGCATCTTGTGGATTCTTGTAGCCATTCAAGTTCAGCATAGTTATCGATGAGTTCAAGAAGACCTGAACAACCGTTACAGGATGGACTATAGTGTCACCATCACCATGTACTTTCAGAATATTCCAGTGCACGTCTGCAATAATGTAGTAGGCAACAGCGAACGTCCGCGTTGTACCATCGCCATCGCGCCACCACGGTCCGGGTCATCGTCATAGTGGACAGCAGGCCCATCGTTTGCAGAACACTGTCCCGTGTCCACGAGAGCAGTGCTAACAGTGTTGGACAAAGTTCGATAAATGAAATATAATTCTATTCTTTCAACCATTAATTCCCTGCCATTGAATGTGCAATTTAAATTTAATATATATATATAAACTAACTCTAATAAATCAAAGTAAAAAGTACAGTACAAAATGATCCATCAACATTTACAGAGGTAAAGAAATTGATATGTGGAATGAACATATTCCCCAACACCCAATGGTATTTAATCAGTGGCGTAGTATCAATGATACGGCGCCCCTAGGATACCGGGGCACCAAACGTGTAATCAAAAATTTGCCTCTTTTTCTTCACTATTTGAAATCATTAATCCTGTTTCTAAAGCTCTACAGCATGAAATTAATGACTTACAGAAAGCTAGCATTTTATTAAATATTTTTTGAATAGACTGAGCGAAATAAGAAATCAAAATTCATTCTATGATTTGCTGAACGAGTCCAGAGATCTAGCAAAATAGTGGGAAGTAACAACTGTTGTCAAAAATAAAAGAAAGAAGATAACGAAGCGCTTTTTCGATGAGTTATCAGAAGATGAGAGAATGTCAGACTCGGAATCGTACTTCAAAGTCATTGTGCCTATTGCTGTTTAGATATATTAATTTCTTAAACTATACAAAGATTTCAGAGCCTCTATGACCTAAGTAATATGTTCAAAGTATTACTACCGGAGAAACTCTTATCTTTTTCAAATGAAATAATAAAAAAGTATGCCGGAAAACTGTCAGCTAAATACAGTAAATACATGTCAGTTGATTTTTATGAACATGCATAAAATTCCGGTTACAACTGCAACAGCTGATAGAAGTTTTTCTAAATTAAAACTGATAAAAAATTATCTAGGTTCTTCTTTGTGACAGAAAAGGCTATCAGAGTTGTCACTATTGTCTACAGAGACCTAAACCTAAAAAGACCTAAAATCGTCTTCAGCTATGAATGATTTAATAAATAAGTTCGCCGAACAAAAGGCAAGAAAAGTGTATATTTGATTTGAATTGTTTGGCTAGCTTAGTTCCTAGGCGTATTAATTGTAAGTAAGAACGTATAATCAATTTATAATTATTTTAATTCAATGCAGCACGATACTGCACTGTATATAATTGTAAGTATAGTGAGTCAACCGAATTAGAGAAATAATGAGCTAATAAGAGAACAACCCATAACCTTTTAATAAGTCTTGCTTTCAGGTAGAGGATTTTCATTTTCATTGCAACTTGTACAAATGTAAGTTAATTACAGCTGCTCTGTATAATTACTAATTAGTAAGATGTCAAACTACGATAGCTTATCTCTCTAGTACAGGTTTTTCTCTATCAACTTATTCAGTTACGACTTACATTATTTACTAGTGCCTTAAAAATTGTTGATATAGAAATAACTTTATTATTTATTGCTTTATGATTATGAAACTTCATGAAATTTCTAATAATTATATTGTTTATTTTTCATAATCATACAGCATCCACTGGACCCTTGGCATTGTGAGTGTGCACCAGTGCTCTACAAAGCTGCATTTCAGCAGCAGGACCTGCTATCTGTCAAATAATACTTTAACTCTAGTTCGCATTCCATTTTCTGGTCTAATATCTTTATTCCCCAAGTGACGCTGACGCTACACATATAGATGTAACTGTATTAAAAGGACGACAGTAGGTAGAACAGTAACCAATAAACGCCGCAAGGAAAATTATATAAATTGTCATTCAAATCACGAATCATTTTCTAGTATTCCTAAAAAGATACCGGCTTTATGTACTACTAGTTTATTTAATGAATGTCAATTATATCATTTGTTAGGAAAAGCCGATACATGTATATAGTCAGTGACGAACTCGGTCAAATAAACTCTATAATATCATATAATTTGGATTCCCCTTCACCTACTGAACGGGCCTGGCTAGTAAACGATGCTAAGAACATCTTCCAACGTTGGACGCATGCTGGAACTAAGTGTGTTCAATGTCATGTATCCAACGTTAGCATTGAAAGAAATTCGAGCTGTTGTCGGTCTTTTGACCCGTGTCAAAAGGGATTTTTCTAACCCCTCCACACACTTGATCCACATATCATGCACTGCTGCACGAATCGTTCAACAAAGGGAAGTTTTATACTTGATGGTTATTTATTTAGTTGAAAGTTTTTGTTAAACGGTGTCAGTGTCAATAATATCAACATATTAATAAAATAAATAAATCATTCGGATCAAACATTCGTTCCATCGTGTAGTAGGAAACTTGCCATGTCAATCTTCCAATATTTGACTAACACGTTGAAAGCAAACATTTGAATCAAACTGTGACTTTCATATACAGAAGGCCCATGCAAAAAACTTATCACTTCTGCCAATTATGTATAACCTATTATGTTGGTCCAACTGGTTTATAAACAACTAGACGAAACTTAAATCGCGATGAATTGTTTGAGCGATGAATTACTTGCGCTTGCAAAACGAAGAACTTTCCAGGTACTGTAAAATCTACATTCAAATATTCATTACCATTTAACAATTACTTTGAGAGCTAAAGCACTTTTCTTATATTGTGTCTTCCTTTCTTATAAAAAAAACATAATTTTTTTATAGTGTATCTAATTAAAATTTAAAAAACTGAGAGTAAATTTATTGCATATATTAAAAAAATATAAATACACTTGACGTATATTTATATGCCTACATTGTTTTTAAACCTATTCAAGATATATTACAAATAAAGCATTGAAAAATAAAAAGAAGATCGAAGGAACATACTCATGTCGAGTACACATATAACTTGAGAATTGAACGACGGGTGGGCCCGATTAGACTCGCACGGTGGGAGCGAACAGGGTATGGGGCAGAGAGAGTAGGGAGAGAAGAAGACTTTGTGGGCTTTTTAAGGGGTAAAGAGATACAACGGGAAGACAACAAGCGAGAAAAATTACAACGCACGCGAGAAATTTCTCGACGGGATTAAGTTTGACGTGTAAAAATTATGTATACACGAGCACCTGACGAGTTATCTATTACAGTATGCTATAATATAGTATATGAAATAAGTTTGACTTTTTTTTAAAACTTATTGAATATAAAATTGTTTGTGTATAAGTTTAGCATGTACTTTATTATTGTAAACTGAGCGACTGTTTACAATGGCATTTATTTTAGCGTTACGAGTGCAAGCGATTTGTTAGGGGTTCATGGTCTACACAAGGTGAATCGTGAAACAATTTATCGCAAGTTATCATCGCAAAGGAATAAATAGGGACAGGTTATCCTACTATGAAGATGTGAATGTGCTTGTGTCCTCATTTTTTAGTGATCGATTTTTCAATTGTTAATTGTAATTGATGTTAATAAATGTGTATTGGCGTCTCTATTTTATTAAATATCTAAATGTTAACGAAGATATAGCAATTAAAAATTTTAGCGCTAGAGATGGTCGGCCATTTGTATGACGTGAAATGCATTGTATACGTCATTTATTTATTGAGTAGGTCAGTGCTGTGGTAATGTTTTGTTGCTGTTGGTAGTCGAAATAATTGAGTCAAGTCAAATAATAATAAATTTTTATTTTATTTAACTGTTACGGCACACATAGTATTGAAATTTTATTGTTCCTAGAAATAGCTATAAATTATATTTGATATGTTGATATATAAATACATATAGCAGAGATTTATGAGCTGTAAAGTTGGTAACCTGTAAACTTGTCAGAGTTATGTCAAGAATATATCTCTTTTACGTTCTGTTGTATAAAAGAGATAGCGAATAGCAGTTGTGAGGTCACATGCAGTTGGAATGTTGTACAATCCTTTAATAATTAAAGAGATAACATGACTTTTTTAATTGTTAATATCTTCTGAAATATAAGGAGTTATTAAAAAATAATGGAACATTTGAGGTTCTAGTAACCAACTTTATCAATATATGGGACAGTATTATAGAAATTAAGACATAGGGCACAAGCCCATTCTAGAATACCTGTGATGAGATGGATTATGATAAACTAGTTGAGTACCATGAATCATGCGATTAAATATCGACACTTTAAGCTTAAGAGAGGTATGTAGTGAAAACGAAAATTGTAATTGTGCGTAAATAGAAGAGACTGAGACTGCACTCATGCAAACTGTGAATCCGTCTTTGTGTTATTGGTATCTATGCGCCCACCTTAGGATACGGATATGAATTATTTAAATTATCGTTTATCTTAGGCCGTCTGCACATGGGTCGACTGATTACAAATCTTAGCCCCGAATCTGCCCGAACCGAATGAAAATGCAACTGTGTTGTTAGTGATAGAACGCACGTGTATACGAGTGAGAGAACACACAGGGCACGAACGAAACTAAACTGATTTCAAATTGGTTTTGACCACGTTGTGAGTGACTGTGTTTCTTGGTCGCAGGGCAAAGACGTTGCATGCTTTTGGTGTTGATATCAAGAGCAGAGATGTGCACAAATACTATTCAAAAGTATTTAAATAGATACATAATACAAATACGTCAGAATACGACACAATAAAATCCCCTTTATGCTATTGTTAAAAATTCTATAGAGTCACGAAACATGGCTTGTTTTTCGTTTTCGTTGGGCAACCCGTGTGCAGACGGCGTTACCATCGCATCGTCAGAATTGAATGACAATACAATCTGCATGCGACAATGCAGTGTTGGGAAATGCTGCGAGTACAACCCTGCGTACGCTGTGTGCTGTGGAGGCGGCTATGCTACGGCTTGCAGCTTCCATTGATTTTGTTATTTGGATATAAATAGTATATGAATTAATAAACACATTCTTAACGTCCTTAGATTCCGATATATTTTGATTTTTCAACACAAATAAAATTCAATAATAGATATAAATCTGTCATTGAAATATGTTTGAAGGTTTAAAATATTTGGGAGAACATGGTTCGCAGGCTTTTGTTTAATATTTTTCATAAATCGATATTGCTGTCTGTGCATTTCACGTTTTAGAAATATATTAATAGATTTTATTACTGAATTCTTATAGATTGAATATCTGTAATTCGACCTCGAGTTTATACTTTTGGTAAATATATTTTTCGTTAGGGTCATAATTCCCGATAAAAATTCCCTAAAACAACTGTTCTCTAAGATAAGATCTTATAATAGTCGAGACCTTATCAAACCGAATCAGAGCCGCATGGAGTTTTGCAGGCCTCTTGAAGCAGTCCTTTTATTTTGCAATAGGTAAACTAATTAAAAAATAATAAAACATTGTTAACTGTATTTTGTTTATAAATACATTTGACATAATTCCATGATTTATTGATTTTGTTGACACACTGGGTAATTAAATTGATTAATACATCATTTCTGCCTGAGCACAATTACTTCAGATTCTATATCAGATTCTATAATGTAATACAGTGATACCTAGGCATAATTAAATAGAACAGATAATTTATCTACCTGACTTGACCAGATTATATATAAAATAAACACATTTAGATTTTTAGAATATACCAAATAAGAGTAAACATAAAATCATAACAGATAAATATGTAGTTGATTCCAATTAGAATATTGAAACGCTGGATGTTAAGAGGCCACGAGACCATGAGCTGGTACCTGACATTTAGAAAATTATACAGGAGAGCCGAAATAAGTCGAAAACAGTTCACATCTCGGATTGTGCTCGGTTTGTACTTATGAAAGTTTGCCACTAGAACAGATATAAGACGATTTAGGGCTTCACACGAGCACGAGACTTTTCTCGTCTGTTCTCGTCTCGAAAAAGCGATACGGGACGAGACATTTCTGAAAACTATTGAGACGGCACCGAGACCATACCGCGAGGATCGAGAGTCTCGTTTCTGGTCTCGTTGACGTTATTTCAAAAAGAAAAATTGCTAGAAAAATAAATTAACAGTTTAACAAGTAAAACAATTAACTTTTTTTATTACAAAATAGGTTAGGTCGTACATTTACGAAATATAAAATCTGTTAAACATCTGTTAAATATTTCATTTTATAATTTTGTCTTTTACAACATTTTGTAGCCGAACGGAAACGAATGTTTTAAGGGAAAATAAATGTGAATATAAATTATTTACAATGCGATTGTTTGAAGACATTTTGCCGCAAAAATGTCGTTGTGTAGGTGTTAGTAGTGTCAACCTGACAAAAAGGCCGAGATTAGATGAAAGTGATGACGCATTAAGTGAAATTGAACCCTTTGATCAACTGTGTATAAAAAAAATTCTTTAAAGTATAAATTTTCTTTTAAATTTAATACAATTAATGGTGAGAGAAAAGCGATATGCTTAGTGTGTGTAAAATTTAGTGTGTAATATAATGAATTACTTTGTTTAGGACTATCTTAGTTCTCACAATAACGAGATGTGACGAGATAAGACGGGAACGTGACTAAAACGATACATATTTTTTTCTAAACTAACGAGAACGAGGCGAGATTTTTGAAACTCTCGCCTTATCCATCTCGTGTGAAGCTCTATAAATAAACAATTTCTAAAAGCGAAAAATTTGATCCTTCAACAATTTGTCTCAATTCCTTTTATTACCAGTAATATTTTGTGTCACCAAAGTTTTGTAGTTAATAATATAAAGAAATATCTACAACTAAATAAAGTTTCCTGTCTGCCAAGCACTGAGCCTGCTTAAGTCAGGTTTACCTACAAAAGACAAAACAACAATTTTGCTTATGGAGAGAAAACAAAATATTAACCGTGTTTACGTAATCTTTAATGTATTAATTCATAATTTATAGGAATCGTTGCAGAATAATATCACACTGTGTTGTACCTGGGGACATGCAGAGAGTGAGAGACTGAGAGAAAGAGAGAGAGAGAGAGAGATGGGTGTACGTTCAGGAATTTACCTACTAGTCTTTTACAATATTAATTTAATAAATTTAATTACAGTCTTGTTTAACCTATCGTGCGTTGCAACGATGCACCTGCAACAACATAGAGCTACTCTGTAGCACTGCGAAGTATCCTTGTTCGTCCATTGGATAGCTTACTTAGTCTTAAATTATATAAATCTGTACCATATATTGAAAATATCGGCCTGATCTCAGATGCTCTTTGATTATTTTTTAATAGAACATATGGACAAAATGAAGGGGCTGTAGTCCTAAACGGGAAAACACTACATCCTGTCGTGACGTCAGTTTGCTTCTTGAGTATTCTTAACAAGTATAAGCATGCTGTCCAAGCATAGTAGATAATGAACTATACTGTTGATACAAGGGTAGTTTGATAATTCAGTGTCTTTTTGAATTTCTCGTGCAGCTCCCGGCAACTGCCATCTATTAATAAATTATTTTTTGTTTGTAATAAGTAGTTTGTGTTTGACAGCCATTGAAAGTAGCTATACGCACGATTGCGATTGAGTATATTGTTAACATAGCAAAAATCCATTAATTGGGTTACGAACTGCTACCCCATCCTGCTGCAACTATTTAATGTTCCCAAACCTATGTAATTTCCTGTTCGCAAACGAAGAAATAGCTGAGCGGTAAGAGATTTGGGTCTAACAAATGAAACAATGCAACAAACGCCTATTTTAAGGTCTTTTAAGGAAAACCTAAAATTTGGAAGGAATACAAAAATTGGAAAATGCTGAACTAAATGTATTGAGCTTAAGGGAAACTATATTGATAAACAGTGCGCTTTTTTCCGAAAGAAATATATTTTATCCTCCTATATTATAATGTCCCTGTTTGTTTGCTGCTGAAATTCGTATGGTAGAATAAAAACGGCCCCGTCAATATTTTTGAAAGTTTACTATTTCGTAGAGAAAAAAATTCCAAGAATTTTTGCGTCTACGAATTATCCCTTGAATTTCTTGAAAACCCGTAATTTTGGAAAACTAAAAAATTTTTTTTACTTTTTGCTCTATAACATTTAATTCGTAAAAGATACAAAGTTGAAATTTGGTATGTGTTCAATGCTAACATTTTTTGAAAATTACAAATTGAAAAATTGAAAAAGGGGGCGGTGAGAAAATTAGAGGGCTCGGTAGGAAACTTTGAAGAAAACTTAAATTTTGAATTACTTAATAATAAAATATGTTATTAAAAAAAACGGATTTTGCCGAGAGCAAAAATTGGGCTAGAAAGTTGAAATTTGATATATATATATATTTATATATATATATATATATATATATATATATATATATATATATATATATATATATATATATATATATATATATATATATATATGCTTACTTTGGTACCTGGTGTACGAATCGAAAATAAAAATCAAAAATTTTGAAACAAAATTGGTCAAATAACGAATAAATTAAAAATATTTTATATTTTGTTGAAAAATAGAAATAATTGAGCGAGTTAAATATTTAAATTTGAAAACTGAATTAAAATTTGAAATGAAACACATATTTGAAATCACACATAGTTAAAATCATACACACTAAAAAGACGTCACTTTGCGACGGATCTATATATCTCTAGTTAAAATATAAAGCAGTTAAAAAAACACTAAATTGTCAAACTATTCTCGTAACAATTTAACTATTGTCTATTGTGTTTACGATAATATACCATACACCTAAACTGATTAAACTAAAACACCCATTGAACAAATTAAGAAGAGTTGTCTTCTTGTTTCCAGAGATATGAACACATTAAATATTAATGCTTAGTTATTAACTCTGCGACTTTATTTAAATCTACGCATCTACCGGTACACCAATAATTTAATAAATCAACAATTATAAACCTAGGAAGTCATTGAACCATTAAAAATTAATTTTCATTTAAATTTATGTTTAAAAATCTGAACAAGCGATAAACGCAGCGCCTGTATCTAACTCCGACTATCAAATTAATTTTAAAAAATGAATAAATAATTCTGTCCGTCGTAGCATAAGCAATAGAGGCCATAGTGGCCATAGTGGCCACGTAACGAAGCAGCCATCTTAAATGATCTATAAGAGATTTTAATGTATGCAATTTTTTATAAGAAAAATGATTTATTTTAAAATCAGTGTAAATCAGCTTCATCTGTTCATCTGTTCATCTGTTGCTTACGAGTGTAATCCACGCAGGAAAAAAGATCATTTATAACGGAATATTATGAAGGATGTATAATTTAGATGCGGTCTATTTTTGAACGGGCGCCAGATCTATGCGACAGTTGTAGATGGACACTCGACAGTTACAGTTTTTCTCAATGTATTTGCATAAAACTATACAATTAATTATAATAAATAAAAACTAATTTCAAAATGGCTTCTTTATATCATCTGGACTTGGATTAGCCATTATACATTAATGCGTTCTAATCTAAGGGGCCATCTATAAATTACATCACATGCGTTGAAGAGAGGGGGTCAGAAACTTTGTGACGTCACTTGCAGCATGAAATATAAATTTTTATTTTGAGAGAGAAGAATTCAAAAAAAGACACGAAATTTCATGAATTTAAAAAAATGTGACAAGGGGGGTGGGTTATATTAGATCATTAGCTATTTACACAGGGTTTACGTGTTCGGGTGCTCCCCATATGTGTTTCTAGAGCTTTTGTCTCCGCTGTACCGATCTCATTTAAACATGTGTGTTGTGTACAAGTCAAAACAGAAAAAAAATTAAAATTTGGTTTACCGGTATTAACTATTGCTTTCTTTAAATTTACATATAAGTATATTAGTCTACATTAGTTTACATTGTACAAATAATATTTTGACAGTTATAATTAGTAGAAGCATGGGCGCGTCTAAGTGGGGGATGGGGGGGGGGGGGGGTAGAGGCGTGAGGTAAACTAGAGTACTAGCCCAGGATGGGCAATAATTCATGGGGGCGCTAAATTTCGAAACGCACTGCGTATAAATTTAGATTGGTAAAAAAAAATATCTATTTTGGCGAAATGACCTTTTTTTAGTCCTTTCACAAATGAAAAAAGAGAAATTCGCAGTATATAGGGAGTAAGTGGGCACTAATCACGTTCTCAAGTTTCAAGGGGGCAAGTGTCAAGTTCTCCGGTTCGAAAAAATAGTAAATCTGTTATAAGTAGAAAATACCACTATTATATTTTCTTGGTTTTTTGTTATCTGGTTTATTTGATTATGTTCTTACATCCATACAATCATAAACTTATTAGGCAGTAGTATAGTGCTGATATATGAGACATCGACACCATAGAAACTACTAATATTCTAGAAGCTCATCGGTGATAGGACTCAGCATCCAATATAAACCGACAATCAATAAATTATTTTATTTATTTAATATCGCCCTATACTAAGTCCTATTACGACGGTACTTCTACTATGCTGGCAGTTATTCAGTGTTCGGGCCACATATATGTGCGCTTCACAACTTCATAATACATTTTTATACAATGTACATATTAGTCGAACAAAACAAACAAACACAGAAGACACAGCAGTCTGGTACCAAGCATAAAATTGTCTAATCTGATTGTCGTCTGTCTTTTGTGTCCTCATTTTATAGTGGTCGACTTTTCAATTACTGATTTAAATTTTATTTTATTAAATATCTAAATATTGACGGAGATATAGCAATTAAAAGATTGAATTGTAGTTTTAGCGTTAGAAATGGTCGGCCATATTTGTATGACGTGAAATGCATTTTAACGTCAGTTATTTATAGAGTAGGTCAGTGCAGTGGTAATGTTCTGTAGCTGTTGGTAGTCAAATAATCAAGTCAAATCAAAGAATAATAAGTTTTTATTTTATTTAACCCTACTAAGGCAGACATAATATTGAAATATTATTGTTCCTTGAAATAGCTGTAAATAATATTTGATATTTTGATATATAAATACATATAGCAGAGATTTATGATCTGTAAGATCGGCAACCTTACACAAGGATTATGATGTCATATGCACTTGGAATGTGTACAACGTTGAATCCCTTTAATAATTAAAGAGACAAACTGACTTTTTTAATTGTTAATATCTCTTAGCATATATGGAGTTAATAAAAAATAATTGAACATTTGAGGTTCTAGTAACCCACTTTATCAATATGTAGTACGTTTTTATAAAAATTAAGACATAGGACAAAAGCCCATTGAATTTCATTTCAAATTTTAATTCCATTTTTAAATTGAAATATTTAACTCGTTCTATATTATTTTTACATATAACAACAAATAATTTTTCATATGACTAAAAAGATTTTTCAACAAAATAGAAACTATTTTCAATTTATTCGTGTTTATCATAATTTACAAATCGAAAAAAATCATAAATTTTGAAAAAAGTTGATCAAATAAGGGATAAAATTAAAAATATTTTATATTTTTTTAGTCAGTTTGTATGAAAAATTATTTGTTATATATTATATTGAAATTATAATAATTAATATATTAATTATAAATATTGAACCATTAAAGCACCATTCCCACTCACTGTTTTTAGTTTTACTTTAAATTTCTAACCTTAAGTGTAATTTTGATCTTGTGATGTCATGCGTCATGAGTTAGTAATATATTTTATTTTGTAATAATTACTATAATAATAATAAGACTTATTGTATTTAATATAAATAATTTAATTTCTTAATATTTCACAAGCTGAAATTAACACTAAAACTTAGTGAGTGTGAGTGGGGCTTTAAATATTTCAATTTAAAAATGGAATTAAAATTTGAAATGAAATTCAATTGATACTCACAAAAACAGTTGTCGCTTGCGACAGGGGTAAACGGTAGTAAACATATAAACATACACTTGGAACATTAAAATATAGGATAAATGTCATATTATAATTCTATATAATTAGATATTTTAAAATAAATCCAAAACGAGATAGTGCAAAGTGTACATTGTATACAAAGTACAGAAGATTTGTTATGCAGGGGCTGCTAGTCGTATTACATAACTTGATTAGAGTAATGAGAAAATAAATGTACTATTGGATGAATTAACATTCATATAGGTTGAGTGTATCATTATGCATTATGTAAATGTATACGACAGGCAATTAAACGCGGTTGAACACATGGTAGGACACATGGAGGTATGGATGTATGGATGTATGGGCTCAACTAATAAGAACATTCTAGACACCGCACATTACTTGTATGTGACACCGCTATAGTGTTAAACTAGTGCTATTAGTGAGTTACGTCCAGCGGCGCAATGCGGGGGTGTCAAATGCACATGACTGCATAACTGCATGCCATACACCGCACAGTTAAGCAACCTGTCGTCGAACACTTGTTTCAATCAAATAAAAACATTGGTAATTATGCATTAAAGAACATTGTTATTAGAAATTAGAAAACAATATGTCTGTATCTATCAGTGGTATGATTAGAACTCTTAAATCCGTAGCAGAATAATTAATTACCCCCTCCCTTATTGATACTGCTTTAAAAGAATACAGAATGATACCAAATTAGAATCAAATCTTATTCATCTCATTATTTCTTTTTTAAGTTAATGTTTAACTGCGTAGAGCTTATGTTAAGTAAGGCCGTCCGCACATGATACGACTGATTGCAAACCCGAGCCCCGAATCTGCCCGAACCGAATGACCACGTGTAACACACAGCACGAACGAAACTATACTGATTTTAAATTGGTTTTAAACACGTTTTGAGCTACTGTGTTTTTTGGTCGCAAGTCAATTATGTTGCATTCTGTTAACATGATACATATTACGAGTATATTGCATTGCGTTCATTTTGATGAAATGTTTTTTTAATTTTATTCCTAAAAATTAAATTACAACTAATATAAACAGACACGGATTAACTAATAGACAAGCCCGAAAAAGAGAAAGGAGTATTTCGAAAGGAATGGAATGGCGATCGAGGAGGCAGAGAGGAGAAGAGAAGGAGGCGCAAGTGTGAAAGAGGAGCTAAGGAGAAGGGATAAGGAGATACAACAACAGGAAAGAATGGGAAAAATCGAAAAAAGCAATTACAATACAAGATATAAAAGGATTCGGGAAAGTAATACGAGTATACCTCAGTACTTAATAGAAAAAGACATAAAAAACATAAGAAGGACAGCAAGGTTTAAATTGGGAAATGAGGAAAAGGGAAACAGATGCTGGGAAAGTAGTAAGGAAAGAATGTGTAGAGTGTGCGGAACGGAGGAAGAAACAATGGAGCACATTAAGTTTGATTGAAATTTGAGTGAGATAAATATTGGGCAGCTCTTAGAAGGGGGCAAGGAAGGGAACAGATGGATGGCAGAAATAATTAGAAAATGGAAGGCTGAAGCTTTTTAAATCTTTTTAAGGCAGAAGAATGTAATGCCGAAAGTGAAGGGAAGAGGTGGATGGCGGAGATAAAGAAAAAAAAGTAGGAAAGAGAAGAAATGGCAGAGTAGAAACAGGTGGGACAGTAGCAGAAGGAGCGAAGCAGTAGCAGTAGCAGTTTTGTTTTTATTTTTATAAGGAATTTTATATATTTTTTTTTCTCGTTTGAAAAAAATGAGAATGTTAAGATTTAATAAGGATCAAAATTGAATTAAGCACAATGACATGTATATAAATGAGTTAAGGCACAAGAACATAGTGCCGAATGGCAAAAACATTAAATAAAAAAAAAACAAAAAAAATAAATTAATATACAAGTAAGACAAACAGCTAGTGTTTGAATTTAATCGGTGCAATAGAGACTCGGGAGCTAGATCTCGGTTAAGGCTTAATCGCTTTCACATTGGAACCGCATACGCACGTATCATTGACACATTTTTTCCGCTTATGTCGAACTATTGATGGTGACTTCATGAGCATAGATATGCACAAATAGTATTCAAAAGTGTTTAACTACATACATACATACAAATATCTCGGAATACGACACAATAAAATCCCCTGTTATGCTATTGTTAAAAATTCTATAGAGTCACGAAACACGGCTCGACATGGCTCGTTTTTCGTTTTCGTTGGAAAATTCGTTACTCGACTAGTTTGCAATCAGTCGACCCGTGTGCAGACGGCCTAACTATGTAAATCTAATTCAACGTTAACGTTAACATTATATATATGGGGAGTGAATAGCCTATATTTCCTATAGATTAAAAGTGTGCCCAAAGTGTGTGCGAGAGAGAAAGGGATATGTTCCTAGTCGAAAGTGACAGCTGTCTAGATATAATAAATATTAATATTCTATTAAAATATAATAAATATTAAATATGAAAAGAAATTATATTTCTTTTGTTGGTACAAAACTCGTCTGTCGGTAAGACAGTGACCCTTCAGTGAAAACATATACTCAACGCCATAGATGCCGCGGTAGGAATAACGGCCAACACAGTTGATATTTGGAGTGGACAGCACTCACGTTTCTAGTTATATTTATATTTATATATAGTTTATTTATATTTATACATATTTATATAATGTCATATTAAACAACTGTCACTTTCGACGCATGCGCATAGATAACAAATAGGAACATATATTTTTCTCTCTCGCTCACATTTTGGACACACTTTCAGGTCCAGCATTCTCTCTCCTCATATACAGGGTGTCCCAAAATTCAACGATAAGCCGGCACCAGAAGGTGGTCCTGCTCATGACTACACAAGAAAAAAAGAAAAAAAAAATTGATCTCATTTTGTTTAGGAATTAGAAAAAAAATAATTTTTTTTTCGAAAATTGAAACACCTTAAGATGTTTTTAACTACCATGACCACAACTTTTCAAATATTTCTGAATTTTCTTTTGTATCGGCAACCTAAATAGCACTGCTATCCATCACAACCATTAAAACTCCTAGAATGCTAGTAGTTTTTACACAAAATTTAATCGAAATTATTTTTTTCCCTAAATTTTTTAAAGATTTTTACTTTCAGTCAACTTTAACTCATCGTAGTGTAAAAAAAAAGTATGAAGACTACTATGGCAAGTTCTTTTAAAAATTGGCGCAACTCTTCAGGATTCCAAAATGGTATAATACTCCAGGAAAACTAGCAATAAAAAAAAATTATGCATACTATTTCTAAACAAGAACCAAATTTCATAAATTGTTGTTGCAAAAACTACTAGCATTCTGGGAGTTTTAATGGTTGTGGTGGATAGCAGTGCTATTTAGGTTGCCGATACAAAAAAAAAATCAGAAATATTTGAAAAATTGTGGTCATGGTAGTTAAAAACATCTTAAGGTGTTTCGATTTTCGAAAAAAAAATTTCTTTTTAAAAAATGAGATAAAGACTTTTTTTCTTTTTTTCTTGTGTAGTCATGAGCAGGACCACCTTCTGCTGCCGGCTTATCGTTGAATTTTGGGACACCCTGTATATACTCTAAGGTATACGGCTCCAAAGTGAGAGCGATTAAGCCTTAACCGAGATCTAGCCAATTTCTTTCTCAGACTGAATTGTATCTAGTTCCTATTGCTCCGATTAAAGTCAAACACTAGCCATTTGTCTTACTTGTCTATTAGTTAATCCGTGTCTGGTTGTATTAGTTATAATTAAATTTTTAGGAATACAATAAAAAAACATTTCATCAAAATGAACGCCATGCAATATAATATGTATCATGTTAACGCACCTTACGATTTTCAAATTTATAAAATGAATATAAATTGTTTTTATGAATTCTAATAATGCGAAGAACTAATGCACTATAATAGCTACAGGCTAAATTAGTCACTTAGTCGCAGAAGCAGCGCGGTTGTGGGTGCGGGTGCGAGTGCCGGTATTTACGTTCCTAACATACTCGCACTTACTCCGTGCAGCGTACGACTCGTGTCGCATCGCATCGCGCCGCGTCGGTCATACACAGTATAGCGTAAGCACGAGCAATAAGCATTAACATCAAATCTAAACATTGGTGTCTTTTGATAAAACAACTTAATAAGAATGAGGACCGGAAATGCAAGTGGAGCATTCTGAAACGGAAGAGCAGGTGTTCAGCGCTAAATCAATGCATGCGCCGCGTGCCAATACTTATTGCGAAAGGAGGACGAGGTATGCTTGTACGCATATGAATATAAAAATATTAATACGAATATTATATTTATACTTAAATAAAAATCGAAGAAGAAATATTATTAATCTATTACGATTTTCAAGGCTGTACATAAATATGCTGATTAAATATTATTCCAGAATGCTAATGAAATTTATTTTATATTATTTTATGGGTTGTAGTTTGTCATTTGCACACGGTCAATAAACGCATTAAATTAATGCACTTGTTTCTATACGTAATAAAGTGTTTTATTTTATAGTTAAAAAAGAAACAACATTCACAGATCTAGTTTTTTTTAACTGCAATAAACATAAATAATTATTTTCACTGAATCATAAATATAACTTTAAAAGTTACAAGTATTTACCTAATTCGTAATGAAAACTATTACTGTTAATAATAGTGATGTAAGATGTAATTTAGCAAACTTTAAGCATAGAAGTTGCAACACCACTCATGCTAATAAGTAAACTAAATTGATGAACTTGTATTTAAATCGTTCAGAAATCAACGCTAAGCTTTAAAATATCAAGAAAATTAATGTTTTTTTTAATACATTGGAGAATATAGTGAAGTATTTATAAGTTTTGTTATATTGTTTACTCCAATAATATTTACAAAAACCAGAAAATATCAAAAGCAACAAAATACGACGTCTCTCAACTAAATTGTAGTGCTTAAATATGCACATTATAATTATTTAATTAATATTTAAGACATTAATTGTCCCTAGTTTATATTCTCTTTACACTTTCTAACGCTCATTTAAATTTGTATACCCTTCACTTTCTGTTGTTCTACATCAATTCTAGTGATGGATACTAGCGAAATGTATGACCATAAACTGTACATAATAAATTTATATCTGAAAGGTTCTGCTAGTGAACCTGTCTACGTTGTAACTTTAAGAATTTTTCTTTCTTCATTTACTTTATTTAACGTCGTCCTATTACTAACTATCTCGTACCATGTTAGCAGTTTATGTCGTGTCGTGGCCTCGTATATATGGACCACACTGCTGCCTGATAAGATTATGATTATTTATGGACATGATCAATTTAACTTAATAATAACCAAACACAAGTCTGGAGATCAAACCAGACGACATAGCAGTCACGTAAATATTATGAAATAAAGAAATTAAATTATAAAATTATAATATAATGTATTTCAAATTTAAGGAGCATACCGTGAACTATTTGACTATGGTAATATTTTAGATATTAATGAAACACGACTTTGAGGCCATTAGGTGGGATTCAGGAAACAAATATCAGTGGCAAACGCAGAGCTATGGAATTCCTTTTGCTATGGTTAGGAGGATGGCGATGGCAATAGGTTCCCCCTTCCAGCCCCCCTCGATGTAGCGTTCAGATGTAATGCATATACTTGTATGCCAGTTTGTACAAAACAACATAAAAATATATAATGGGAAACAATTTAACAAAATGCATTAATATTTAATGTGAGTTTTAAATTCAAGGAATAAATAATTTTAGTTTTAACATTCCTTTTGAACATTTAGATAATAATATTTCATGTTGAATATGCATCTTTTGTCGTGCTTAGATTTATGAAGGGCCAAAAATAAACTCCAGAAACATGGCGCTATTTAAAACACAGTTTTACAAGAAATAATTCTTCTAATGCCGATCAGGGCCGCTCTTAGAAGAGGAGCAGTTTAGGGCACAACGAATAAACACTGTAGGAAGATGAATGGATGGGTGGGAAAAAAAATTCCAACTCAATAAATCTTAATATCATTTAACATATTCAAAATAAAAAATGATAATATCAAAATAACTGCAATGTAACAAAATTGTTAAGAAACAAAATTATTCCCAACACAATGAACATTAAGGACATGACGATAACGTGATTATGACGTATGTCTTTCTTTTTAAATTTTTCCGGCAAATGGAAATTCCCGGAAAATTCCACTCGACAATTTAGATTTAGAACACCCCTGATTAATTAATTACAATATATATTTGACTGTCGAAATGCAATAACTGTAAATATGCCCACGGTTAAGCTGACGTCACTTGCAGATTTCTATTTGGCATTTATCATATTTATTTTGTTTATTATCATTGTTTTCTTGTTTAAGTGCAAATTGCGAGAAAGTCAGAATTCTAATAAATTAGTTAGCATAATGGTGAACCTATAATTCTTTGGTTTATTTTATTTTTACGAAGCATGAGCGTTGACTGTTACAGGTTCTTAAACGGGTATTCTCTACTACATGTTTTATTTTCTTGCGATGCGCAATGAACGCAAGATGCTGGACGGAGGACGGAGGACGCAAGCACAGCTTGCGTTGCGAGGCTTGCTTGCGTGGGTTTCTTGTTAATGACATTCAATGTGTTTATTTGACAAACTATTTTAAATAGAATTTAATCAATACACTCTTACTCACCAGTACTATTGTTTTTATTATTTAAATTGTATTGTAATTACAGTGACCAGTGTTGTACCTAGAATAGGGTCCTAGGGACTAACTGCCAACGCGAGCCCCAAATCTGCCCGAACCGAATGAGAATGCAACTGTGTTGTTAGTGAAAGACCGAACGTGTGAGTTAACGCACAAGCTCGAATGAAAAAAAAACTGATTTGAAATTGGTTTTGAGCGACCGTGTTTCTAGGTCGTAGGGCAATTACGTTGCATGCTTGTGATGGTGAACATCATGAGCAGGGATGTGCACAAATATTTTTCAAAAGTATTTAAATACATACATACATACAAATAATTCAAAATAGACACAATAAAATCCCCTATTAGGCCTGTCGCAGTATGGCACCGTATTTAAGTGACGACGAATTCGGACGTAAATCGGCGGGTTGGATGAGCGGCTTCTATTATCAAAGAAACCGACTGTGTGTGTCACAATGCATACATACCCCTTACCGATACGACAGTACTCCAAGCAACTTGTGTATTGGAGTTAATTATGGAGAACATAATTTATCATGAGAGCAAACTTTTACTTCAATTTTTATCGATACACCATTGGTATTAAAGAGACTTTTGCATTTATTATATATCTGAGTTCTGATTTTACATACTCGTTCACAAAGCGATGTCGCCAATAGATCCAAAATGAACCGGATAGAAGATTTACATCGCACGGTCTTAGGTATCCCCTCCAGTCTGAGACGGTTGTTTGCAATTACAAAGGATCCGATAGCTTAGTGTTGTGGTGGTGGTAATGCTTGGATAAAATTCGCCGTTATACAATTCTAATGTGAGAGGTAGGTACCGCTCGTATTCGGACGGCTTTGCAGCTTGCAGTTTGAGAGGTCTCATTACATTTACAGGGTTCGGATAGGGAAAGCGTAGTGCTGCGTATACGTCCGGTCGAAATTCGTCGAGTTACGGTGCCATACTGAGAAAGGCCTTATGCTATTGTTAAATATTCTATAGAGTACGAAACACGTCTCGTTTTTCGTTTTCGTTGGAAACTTTGTTGCGCGACTAGTATGCAATCATTCGACCCATGTGCAGAGGGCCTTAAATTGAACTCACATTGGAACCGTATACGTACATATATTTGTCACACGACCTTGTGAATCTAAAAAGGACTGACATTACTTTTGTTAGTTCAAATTTTAATGGAGTATATAATATACATTATTTACACAGAACGCGTTGGTGTCCACGAGGTAGTAGTGATTAACTATGTTTGCCGAAATATGCTAATGAGATGTTACTACACATAAAATGAATATAAAATCGTAATGATTGATTCGTGATATAGAAATTACTTAAATATGTTAAATTCTTAATGTTTGATAAATTAAGGTATAATGCATTCTTAATTGGAGGTGAGTATTACGTCTATATTATTACATACAAGGCAACTTGTTTTAACCTGTTTCAGGCAAGGTGAATACATTGTTTTTAAGAATTGTATGTTTCATTTTTGTTTACTTTCACTTGGTGTAATGAAAATACATTTCTCTAATATAACGTCCATTTCAAGTCATTGATTTTTTCAATAGATTATTTTTTTTTTTTATATTTATTTTCAGTGCATCAACTATTGATAGTTATTAGCACTTAAACTAATATATTACATTTTAATTGCATTTTTATAACACATTATTTATACAGTATATTATAATTCTTTTTATATTTTAGCTTTTTTCATCATTCTATTCGAAATTCTTCCATAATTGCTTCTTTAAAAACTTCCTAATCCATCTTTCAATATCCTTATATGTTTCTATTTCTACAATAACTGCATTACGACCTGATACAGGATCCGCTTCCACTGCGATATACCGCATTGCATTTCGTGATTCTTTCTTCTATTAGAACTTTTTCTTTATTATTGTGCATTATTTTTCCACATGCCTACCATGTATACTAGCCAATTAGGTCTTTCCTGTGCACAACTTCTATTATTTCGACTATATCCATCTCTTCTTCTTATTATTATTCTCATTTATTTTAATGTTTTTGCCATTGTGCAAACTCATTAAATTACATATCATTGTGCTTAATTCATTTTTGATCCTTATTATACCTAAACATTCTCACTCCTTCCAAAAGAAAAAAAAATATCCTTATAATAATAAAAACAAAGCTGCTACTGCTTCTGTCCTCCCGGTACTCTGCCTCCTTTTTCTAATCTGCCATTCCTTCTTTTTCCTCGCTCCTTTTCTCTATCTCCGCCATAACTGCACAATATTCTTTTCGCTTATTACTCTCACATGAAAATTTAATGTGCTCGAATGTTTCTATCTCCTTGCACATCCGTTCCTCGCTATTTGCTCAGTACTGTTTCCTTTCTCCTCGTTTGCCAATCTGAATCTGGCAATCCTTCCATCTCTTCTTATAAAGACGTTTCTTTATTCTTCTCTTTTCCGTTACTTTTTCTTTTTCGAATTTTTCTTTTATTATCATGTTTTTTCACTATATTCATGATTATCGTTGCCAATAAAGTGTGATTGCACCAAACTCAGAAAATACAACTCTGGCCCGGGGATCGAACCGTAGTTAGAGTCAAACATCAATGCTCTCGCCCAACTGTGTCGTCTCAATAGATTATTATTTTTTTGCAGTTTTATAATTCTTTTACATAAACCAACATATAGAGGATTGCCCAGTTTAATATGGGATATGACACGTAGTGTTTGATGGTACCATATTATATGTGTAAACAGTATATTACATGCCACAGGGTAGAGTATGTTGGTTTGGAGCTGCATTTACGCACTCGCGTTGCATTCGACCTTGACTTAAATCTGATAGACGCAAAGACGGTTCTTGTGATTAGAGGGTAGTGCTTTTTGCAGCCAATTCAATTTATGTAATTTTAAATTTTGTGATTCCAATTTTGTTTCAAATGTTGTGTCTTAAATATATTTGGTGTTAAGCCTCATTCCCACTCACTGTTTTGATATTTAATTTATTGTCTTTATTTAATACTGATCACATTTGTGTGTATGCATCGTTAGTAATATAAATCGAAATTGACAGTTCGACAAAGTTGTATGTGAAATAATTAAAATTGCTATTTTTAATTACAATTAGTAATAGAAATTGTTTTCACTTCTATATTTTTCAAAAACTGACATTAAACTTCTTAAGTAAATCGTACTGCATTTTAACAGATTGTCACATTTTGGAGGTTATAATATAATATGGTTTTCCTTAATTTAATATTTTTAATTTAAAACATTGGACCTTGTAAGGTTCTAAAAAAACTAAGAAAACTTAAAAAAAATAAATTAAATTAAAAATGGTACTATGAATGACTACGCATATTAGAATATGCTAAACAATTTAAATTAAATACAAAATAAAATTAAAGCAGTGATTGGGAATGATACTTTACTCTTTTCTATTACGTAAGTGGACAAACAAAGAAATTATTTTAAAACAGTCGTGTCTTCAGTGTGTGCCGCCCTAATTTAATTGGATATCCCCACTGAATTAACTCTGAAATAAATATATATCGCGTTAGTCAATGTTTACAGAAGTGACAGAAAAAAAAAATTTAAAAAATGGTAATAGTGGTTAACCATTACTAATATTATTAATTACATTCTAATTAAATTAGAATTAGTTTTCTAATAAAATCTCTGATTTGGCAAATCATTTCCACTATCTCTCTACTATCTCACGTATTGTATTCTGTTTTATACTTGATATAATATGTAAAAGATAAAACCTGTGGCAAGTAGAAACGCAAACGCAAACGCATAGCCTGATGAGTGTCAGGCAGCCTCACACCTCTACCTCAATCCGCCCGTCGCCCCCCTCCCCACCAGCCAGCATCAGACACGGCATATTAATCAGGTCCAACAGCAATCAGCATCTCAATGCATTAGTTCTTATATTAGTCCATGCATAAACTCGATGGTGCAAAATGGTCAAAGAAAGTTTATTTATACGAGAAGATAGTCGACAAGTTAAAGCTTATCAGTGTTCTAATGCGATGCTATGCCAGACTGCTGACCACAAGGTGTCCTGTAATAAAATTCAAATTTTCACAAGGGGGGGAATTGTTATTTGATTTCATTGTGGGTAGTAATAAAGACCCAGTTAATCGTAAAGATGAAATGCGTTACCAAAGTCACTCCCACCCTGTAAAGTAGCGTGCCCTAGACAGGCCCTGTATCAAAATTTGTTGGAGCGCCCAAATAATGGGTAAAGAGTTTTCACAAAAGGAACAAGAACGCTCGCATTTTATTAAAATAATTATATATTGATTATACGTTATTACTTACAATTAATACTCTTAGGAACTAAGCTAGCCAAACAATTCAAACGAAATATACACTTTTCTTGCCTTTTGTTAGGTGAACTTATTTATTAAATCATTCATAGCTAAAGACGACTTCAGTTTTTCTACCTCTATAGACAATAGTGACCACCTTTCCTGGTAGCCTTGTCCCATAGAGGCCCTTAGATAATTTCTTAAGAGTTTTAATTTCGAAAATCTTCTTTCAGCTGTTGCAGTTGTAACCGGAAGTGTCAAGAATAGAAAGCATGCTGTTATTACCTCCGGAAAACTGAATGCAAGGTTGAATTTTATCAGCAATAATTTCATGACTTTCTTAATGGAATGAATTTTCTGAATTTCAGATTTTAAGCATGTTTTCAAAGCAATTAATTATTCATAAAGATCAACTGACATGTCTTTACTGTATTTAGCTGTAAGTTTTCCGGCACATTTTTTTATTATTTTGTTTGAAATAAATAAGAGATTTTCCGGTTGAACTTACACATATTACTTAGGTCACAGAGGCTCTGAAATCTTTAGCAATAGTACACATTGACTTCGGGTCTGAAATTCTCTCATCTTCTGAAAGCTCATCAAAAAAACGCTTCGTTATCTTCTTTCTTTTATTTTTAAAAAAAGTTGTAACTTCCCACTTTTTTGCTAGATCTCTGGACTCGTTCAGCAAACCATGGAATTAATTTTTATTTCTTATTTTGATCAGTCTGTTCAAAAGATTACTTAGCAAAATTCTATCTTTCTGTAAATCAATAATTTCATGCTGTAGAGCTATGGAAACAGGATAAAGTTTTCGAATAATGAAGAAAGAATTTTTGGTTACACACGTTTGGGGCCCCTGTAGCACAGGGTCTCCGTAACATTGATACGGCGGTAACTACGCCACTGCTCCCACCCACGCACGGTAAAATATGTTTCATTTTAATTATTGAGATATTCGGTTAACACCCTGTACTACTAGTCTACTCTGGGTGTATCAGATAATAATAAAACGGCTTCTGACTTCGTCTTTGATTGACTTAATACAAATAAATTATGGTATTACACAAGTTGGTTTGTTGGTTTGCAGGATTGCTGGTTTTTTTATTTTTTCTTCTTTAGATCATTTTTATGTCTCTGCTATTTTACGAGCGCATAAAACTGTACGACCATATAACATGCGACCACTTTCTTACAATGTTAACAATATAAAAATCAGATTATAATTATATCTACTTAAATACGCATATGTTCTTAACGCAGATATAGATCGTCGTTCATCTTTTATGTAAGAAACAAATTTGTTATCTAATTACGAGCATGTCACACCAGTGAATACTGTAGTTCATGTGCTATTTGCTAAAGCTTCACACGAGAGTCTCAAAAATCTCGTCTCGTTCTCGTTAGATTAGAGAAAAATAGGTTACGGATTAGTCTCGTTCTCGACTCGTAATAGTTTGTCTCGTTTCGTCTAGTCACATCTCGTTATTGTAAAGAAGTTTCAAAATCAGAAACCATCCATATTTTAAAATAACATAAGGTTAAACCGCTTGTAATTTTTTTTACAGAAAATAAAGAAGTTATTTATTGAACTTTCAAAAAAGAATTTAGACGTAGAATTTCCCGCTGATTCCAACTCTAGCAGACGTTTTAAAATCGGACAATAATTTAACCTATGATACGCCGATAATTCGAAAACCGGCAGTACAAATAAAAAATTAATTGCGGATTTGTCATCAGCGTTGAATTTTACTATAGGACCAGTTTAAATTGTTTAAATCGGAGACTACATTTATTTTTAAATTACATAAGGTTAATTAACCCCTGGTAAAACTTTTTACAGAAAATAAAAAAATATATTTTTTTTTAACTTTTAAAGATGTATTTAGACGTAGAATTTCCCGCTGATTCCAACTCTGGCAGACGTTTTAAAATCGGTCTGTAGTTTGACATATGAAACGCCGATAACTCGAAAACCGGCTGTAGAAATAAAAAATTAATTGCGGATTTGTAATCAGCGTTGAATATTACTATAGGACCATTTTAATATTTTTAAATCGGAGACTACCAACTTTTTAAAATTACATAAGGTTAACCCCTTGTAAATTTTTTTACAGAAAATAAAGAAGTTATTTATTAAACTTTTAAAAAAGAATTTAGACGTAGAATTTCCCGCTGATTCCAACTCTGGCAGACTTTTTAAAATCGGTCTGTAATTTATACTATGAAACGCCGATTATTCGAAAACCGGCAGTACAAATAAAAAAATTAATTTCGGATTTGTAATCAGCGTTGAATTTTACTATAGGACCAGTTTCAATTTTTAAATCGGAGACTACAAATATTTTTAAATTACATAAGGTTAACCCCTTGCAAATTTTTTTACACAAAATAAAGAAGTTATTTATTAAACTTTTAAAGTTGTATTTAGACGTTGAATTTCCCGCTGATTCCAACTCTGGCAGCTGTTTTAAAATCGGTCTATAGGTTGACCTATGAAACGTCGATAAGTCGAAAACCGGCAGTACAACTAAAAAAAAATTGCGAATTTGTAATCAGCGTTGAATTTTACTATAGGACCATTTTAAATATTTTAAATCGGAGACTACAAATATTTTTAAATTACATAAGGTTAACCCCTTGTAAAAAATTTTACAGAAAATAAAAAATATTTTTTTAATATTTAATATTTAAAATTACATAAGGTTAACCCCTTGTAAAATTCTTTACAGAAAATAAAGAAGTTATATATTTAACTTTCAAAAAAGAATTTAGACGTAGAATTTCCCGCTGATTATAACTCTGACAGCAGTTTTAAAATCGGTCTGTAATTTAAACTATGAAACGCCGATAATTCGAAAACAGGCAGTAGAAATAAAAAATTAATTGCGAATTTGTAATCAGCGTTGAATTTTACTATAGGACCATTTTAAATATTTTAAATCGGAGACTACAAATATTTTTAAATTACATAAGGTTAACCCCTTGTAAAACTTTTCACAGAAAATAAAAAAAAATATTTTTTTTTAACTTTTAAAGATGTATTTAGACGTAGAACTCTGGCAGCTGTTTCAAAATCTGTCTGTAATTTGATCTATGAAACGCCGATAACATAAAAAATTAATTACGGATTTGTAATCAGCGTTCAATTTTACTATAGGACCTGTTTAAATTTTATAAATCGGAGACTACAAATATTTTTAAATTACATAAGGTAACCCCTTCAAAAATTTTTTACAGAAAATTATAAAATATATTTTTTTTTTTAACTTTTAAAGATGTATTTGTACGTAGAATTTCCCGCTGATTCCAAATCTGGCAGCTGTTTTAAAATTGTTTCTTCATTTGACCTATGAAACGCCGATAACTCGAAAACCGGCAGTACAAATAAAAAAATAATAGCGAATTTGTAATCAGCGTTGAATTTTACTATAGGACCAGTTTACATTTTTTAAATCGGAGACTACAAATTTTTTTATATTACATAAAGTTAACCCCTTGTAAAACTTTTTACAGAAACTAATATTTTTTTTTATTTTTTAACTTTTAAAGATGTATTTGGACGTAGAATTTCCCGCTGATTCCAACTCTGGCAGACGTTTTAAAATCGGTCTGTAATTTAAACTATGAAACGCCGATAATTCGAAAACCGGCAGTACAAATAAAAAATTAATTGCGGATTTGTAATCAGCGTTGAATTTTACTATAGGACCATTTTAAATTTTTTAAATCGGAGACTACAAATATTTTTGAATTACATAAGGTTCACCCCTTGTAAACTTTTTTACAGAAAATAAAAAAAAATTTTTTTTTTAACTTTTAAATATGTATTTAGACGTACAATTTCCCGCTGATTCCAACTATGGCAGACGTTTTAAAATCAGTCTATAATTTAACCTATAAAACGCCGATAATTCGAAAACCGGCAGTAAAACTAAAAAATTAATTGCGGATTTGTATTCAGCGTTGAATGTTATTATAGGACCAGTTTAAATTTTTTAAATCGGAGACACATATATTTTCATATTACATAAAGTTAACCCCTTGTAAAACTTTTTACAGAAAATAAAAAAATATATATTTTTTTTACTTTTAAAGATGTATTTGTACGTAGAATTTCCCGCTGATTCCAATTCTAGCAGCTGTTTAAAAATCGGTCTGTAGTTTGACCTATGAAACGCCGATAACTCGAAAACCGGCTGTAGAAATAAAAAATGAATTGCGGATTTGTAATCAGCGTTGACTATTACTATAGGACCAATTTAATATTTATAAATCGAAGACTACCAAATTTTTAAAATTACATAAGGTTAACGCCCTGTAAAATTTTTTACAGAAAATAAAAAAATATTTTTTTTTAAGTTTTGAAGATGTATTTAGACGTAGAATTTCCCGCTGATTCCAACTCTGGCAGACGTTTTAAAATCGATCTGTAATTTAAACTATGAAACGCCGATAATTCGAAAACCGGCAGTACAAATAAAAAATTAATTACAGATTTGTAATCAGCCTTGAATTTTACTATAGGACCAGTTTAAATTTTTTAAATCAGAGAATACAAATATTTTTAAATCACATAAGGTTAACCCCTTGTAAAAATTTTTACAGAAAATTATAAAATATATTTTTTTTTACTTTTAAAGATGTATTTGTACGTAGAATTTCCCGCTGATTCCAATTCTGGCAGCTGTTTTAAAATTGTTTCTTCATTTGACCTATGAAACGCCGATAACTCGAAAACCGGCTGTAGAAATAAAAAATTAATAGCGGATTTGTAATCAGCGTTGAATTTTACTATAGGACCAATTTAAATTTTTCAAATCGGAGACTACAAATATTTTAAAATTACATAAGGTTAACCCCTTGTAATTTTTTTTACAGAAAATAAAGAAGTCATTTATTGAACTTTTAAAGAAGTACTTAGACTTAGAATTTCGCGAAGATTCCACATCTGGCAGCTGTTTTAAAATTGTTTCTTTATTTGACCTATGAAACGCCGATAATTCGAAAACCGGCTGTAGAAATAAAAAATTAATTGCGGATTTGTAATAAGCGTTGAATTTTACTATAAGACCAGCTAAAAATTTTTAAATCAGAGACTACAAATATTCTTAAATTACATAAGGTAATTTTAAACCCTTGTAAACTTTTTTACAGAAAATAAAAAAATATATTTTTTTTTAAGTTTTGAAGATGTATTTGGACGTAGAATTTCCCGCTGATTCCATCTCTGGCAGTCGTTTTAAAATCAATCTATAATTTAACCTATGAAACGCCGATAATTCGAAAACCGGCAGTACAAATAAAAAATTAATTGCGGATTTGAAATCAGCGTTGAATTTTACTATAGGACCAGTTTAAATTTATTAAATCGGAGACTACAAATATTTTTGAATTACATAAGGTTAACCCCTTGTAAAATTTCTTACAGAAAATTATAAAATATTTTTTTTTTTAACTTTTAAAGATGTACTTGTTCGTAGAATTTCCAACTGATTCCAACTCTGGCAGACGTTTTAAAATCGGTCTATAATTTAACCTATGAAACGCCGATAATTCGAAAACCGGCTGTAGAAATAAAAAATTAATTGCGGATTTGTAATCAGCGTTGAATATTACTATAGGACCAATTTAATATTTATAAATCGGAGACTACCAACTTTTTAAAATTACATAAGGTTAACCCCTTGTAAAATTTTATACAGAAAATAAAAAAATAATTTTTTTTTAATTTTAAAGATGTATTTGGATGTAGAATTTTCCGCTGATTCCAACTCTGGCAGCTGTTTTAAAATCGGTCTGCAGTTTGACCTATGAAACGCCGATAAATCGAAAACCGGCTGTAGAAATAAAAAATTAATTGCGGATTTGTAATCAGCTTTGAATTTTACTATAGGACTAGTTTAAAATTTTTAAATCAGAGACTACAAACATTTTTAAATTACATAAGGTTAACTCCATGTAAAATTTTTTACAGAAAATAAAAAAATATATTTTTTTTTAACTTTTAAAGAGGTATTTGGACGTAGGAGTTCCCGCTGATTCCAATTTAACCTATGAAACGCCGATAATTCGAAAACCGGAAGCACAAATAAAAAATTAATTACGGATTTGTAATCAGCGTTGAATATTACTATAGGACCAATTTACATTTTTTTAATCGGAGACTACAAATATTTTTAAATTACATAAGGTTAACCCCTTGTAAAACTTTTCACAGAAAATAAAAAAAAAATTTTTTTTAACTTTTAAAGAGGTATTTGGACGTAGAATTTCCCGCTGATTATAACTCTGGCAGCTGTTTTAAAATCAATCTGTAGTTTGACCTATGATTCGCCGATAACTCGAAAACCGGCAGTACAGGTAAAAAATTAATTGCGAATTTGTAATCAGCGTTGAATTTTACTATAGGACCAGTTTCAATTTTTTAAATCGGAGACTACAAATATTTTTAAATTACATAAGGTTAACCCGTTGTAAAACTTTTCAGAGAAAATAAAAAAAAATTTTTTTTTAACTTTTAAAGATGCATTTGTACGTAGAATTTCCCGCTGATTCCAACTCTGGCAGTCGTTTTAAAATCAATCTATAATTTAATCTATGAAACGCCGATAATTCGAAAACCGGATGTACAAATAAAAAATTAATTTCGGATTTGTAATCAGCGTTGAATTTTACTATAGGACCAGTTTAAATTTTTTAAATCGGAGACTACAATTATTTTTGAATTACATGAGGTTAACCCCTTGTAAAATTTTTACAGAAATAAAAAAAAATATTTTTTTTTTTAAGTTTTGACGATGTATTTGGACGTAGAATTTCCCGCTGATTCCAACTCTGGCAGTCGTTTTGAAATCAATCTATAATTTAATCTTTGAAACGCCGATAATTCGAAAACCGGCAGAACAAATAAAAAATTAATTGCGGATTTGTAATCAGCGTTGAATTTTACTATAGGACCAGTTTAAATTTTTTAAATCGGAGACTACAATTATTTTTGAATTACATGAGGTTAACCCCTTGTAAAATTTTTACAGAAATAAAAAAAAAAATTTTTTTTTTTAAGTTTTGACGATGTATTTGGACGTAGAATTTCCCGCTGATTCCAACTCTGGCAGTCGTTTTAAAATCAATCTATAATTTAATCTATGAAACGCCGATAATTCGAAAACTGGCAGTACAAATAAAAAATTAATTGCGGATTTGTAAACAGCGTTGAATTTACTATAGGACCATTTTAAATTTTTTAAATCGGAGACTACAAATATTTTTGAATTACATGTGGTTAACCCCTTGTAAAATTTTTACCGAAAATAAAAAAAATATTTTTTTTTTAAGTTTTGACGATGTATTTGGACTCTGGCAGTCGTTTAAAAATCAATTTATAATTTAATCTATGAAACGCCGATAATTTGAAAACCAGCAGTACAAATAAAAAATGAATTGCGGATTTGTAATCAGCGTTGAATTTTACTACAGGACCAGTTTAAATTTTTTAAATCGGAGACTACAAGTATTTTTAAATTACATAAGGTTAACTAACCCCTTGTAAAATTTTTTACAGAAAATAAAAAAATATATTTTTTTTTAACTTTTAAAGAGGTATTTGGACGTAGAATTTTCCGCTGATTATAACTCTGGCAGCTGTTTTAAAATCGGTCTGTAGTTTGACCTATGATTCGCCGATAACTCGAAAACCGGCAGTACTGGTAAAAAATTAATTGCGAATTTGTAATCAGCGTTGAATTTTACTATAGGACCAGTTTCAATTTTTTAAATCGGAGACTACAAATATTTTTAAATTACATAAGGTTAACCCCTTGTAACATTTTTTACAGAAAATAAAAAAATATATTTTTTTTTAACTTTTAAAGATGCATTTGGACGTAGAATTTCCCGCTGATTCCAACTCTGGCAGTCGTTTTAAAATCAATCTATAATTTAATCTATGAAACGCCGATAATTCGAAAACTGGCAGTACAAATAAAAAATTAATTGCGGATTTGTAAACAGCGTTGAATTTACTATAGGACCATTTTAAATTTTTTAAATCGGAGACTACAAATATTTTTGAATTACATGTGGTTAACCCCTTGTAAAATTTTTACAGAAAATAAAAAAATATATTTTTTTTTAACTTTTAAAGATGCATTTGGACGTAGAATTTCCCGCTGATTCCAACTCTGGCAGTCGTTTTAAAATCAATCTATAATTTAACCCATGAAACGCCGATATTTCGAAAACCGGCAGAACAAAAAAAAAATTAATTACGGATTTGTAATCAGCGTTGAATTTTACTATAGGACCAGTTTAAATTTTTTAAATCGGAGACTACAAATATTTTTGAATTACATGAGGTTTACCCTTGTAAAATTTTTACAGAAAATAAAAGAAAATTTATTTTTTTAAGTTTTGACGATGTATTTAAAAGTAGAATTTCCCGCTGATTCCAACTCTGGTACTCGTTTTAAAATCAATCTATAATTTAACCTATGAAACGCCGATAATTCGAAAACCGGCAGTACAAATAAAAAATTAATTGCGGATTTGTAATCAACGTTGAATTTTACTATAGGACCAGTTTAAATTTTTTAAATCGGAGACTACAAATATTTTTGAATTATATGAGGTTAACTAACCCCTTGTAAATTTTTTACAGAAAATAATTTTTTTTTTTTTTTAACTTTTAAAGATGCATTTGGACGTAGAATTTCCCGCTGATTATAACTCTGGCAGCTGTTTTAAAATCAGTCTGTAGTTTGACCTATGAATCGCCGATAACTCGAAAACCGGCAGTACAAATAAAAAATTAATTGCGAATTTGTAATTAGCGTTGAATATTACTATAGGACCAGTTTCAATTTTTCAAATCGGAGACTACAAATTCTTTTAAATTACATAAGGTTAATCCCTTGTAAATTTTTTTACGTAAAATAAAGAAGTTATTTATTGAACTTTTAAAGATGTACTTAGACTTAGAATTTGGCGCTGATTACAAATCTTGCAGCTGCTTTAAAATTGTTTCTTCATTTGACCTATGAAACTCGAAACTCGAAACTCGATAACTCGAAAAACGTGTTGTTTATTATTTTGGTATTGTTTTTTTTAATAACTTCAGCGAGACTAGAAACGAGACTCTCGGGTCTCGCTGTATATGGTCTCGGTATCGTCTCAATAGTCTTCAGAAATGCCTCGACTCGTATCGTCTCGGATGTACGAGACGATAAGCGCGACGAGACGAGACAAGACAAGTCTCATGCTCGTGTGAAGCCCTTCTATGGACTGTAGGCCTCATTGGGCGCAGTAAAATAATTAAAGTTATGTACAACATAGTAAAGTTGGATGAAAGTAGACCTCAAATTAAGAAATAACAGGTATTATAATTACATATTCAATTTAAATTTCAATGTCATAAATAGAGAAATACTTAACCTAATTCAACACTGTCAACAAAACAAAACAAACGTCGCTAAATAAGAAAACACACTTCAAATTGTCACCTGATTTCATAGTCATGATGCTAAAAATAATAAAATAACATCACATATTATTATTCCAACATAATGTTTTCCTAGACAATTAGAATATACAAGTTATGTGTTTGTTAATAATAGAAGAACATTGTATTATTCCAGCAATGAACAACGACACTATGGCCAACCCAAGCCAACCCATCACCGTGCCGCGCGCCGGGCCTAGCAAATATATTGTAGTCTACGAGCAAGAAATTAAGCGCATTCCTCATTTCATTAATTATAGATTCATTTCACCACAGCCCAACCCGAATAAGATAATAATAAATCATCAAACAATATTTTATCTATAAAATGAACTCTAGTAAATCCGACATTAAGAATTGGCCACTTGTGCATTTTAAGGAGACAGCAATTTTATCTTTTCATCAAGTGAAAAACTTACATTTCTAGTCATGTAGAATTGTTCATTGGAGCAATATCTACCACACCATGTAATTATAGAAATGTAAGCCACTAGAAAATTATATCTATACTTAGTTGTAATATTATAGCTAATAAAAAGAAAATCATGTGAAAGGTGAAACCTGGATTCAAATAAGAGTTTTAGGGGTTGGGATGCCTTGATTTGGCCGCAGATGTGACCATTAAAATACAGTGTGACGGTGAAATTTATTTACTAGAAATAAGTTTCTCAGAACGAATCCTTAATAAATAAGAAAGACATAAGCGTTGCAAGCCCCCTGTCTATAATAGTCATTCGTCTTACAAAATATGGTAATTATCTTTTTTTTAACTCTTTTTATTTACTCTAACAAGTCGTTCTTTAAGATATTGTGTTTTGTAATTTTAACAATATGCAAAATAATATTGTTAAATTAAACAATTTAAAATATTTCTTCTTTAATGATATGTTCGAAGGAACCAGTATTATTTATTTCGTCTTTCTAAAGAAGCGACTCCATTGGTAGAACATTGAGATTTTTTTTCAACAATAATATAAAATGGTAATTGAATATTGTTCTAATGTGTAAACTAAGTTGTAACTAATGTGAACCCAAATTAATGCGTAAATAATCTGACTGTATGACTTTCTAGGTTCACAGATAAAGTGTTCTATGTTTTGTAACAGTTGTAACTTTAACATGAGTGTTTCAAGTTTTGAAAAGTTTTGAATATGTTGTACGAGAAATAAAGCTTTATGCAGGGTGGCTACAAAAAAATGATTTCAAGTTTTCCTGATAATTTCAGGTTTTCACGTAAAGGTTTTTGTACTTGTCCCTGATATAGAAATTTTATTCGTACCACTTAAATGTTTATAGTTTTGATTATATTGTAATTACCAATAACTAAGTCTAGTATTAAACTAAAAAAAATATATTTATTTCTTATTTAGTTTTTATCTCATTGCCTTAGTTGACGTTTAATAGCTAATTAAATACGATTTATTACTCGTTATTAAAAAGTAACTTAAAATGATTAGGACAAAAATAAGCTAATTATTGGTATAAACTAGAACAAATTAACTCTTAATATTTAATAGATAAAATTATTGAAGATTATTAAATTGATCATCAATAACTTGAATTTCAGCTAAAAGTTTAGCTTTTTTTGATGCCAATTTTTTTTTCATTAGCTACACGTTTTCTTTTTAAATATCCTGAAATTTCCTGATATTTATTGAAATTTCCTAAAATTCCCTGATATTGCCATGATTTACAGGTTGCATTACAGGTTTTTCAGGTCTGTAGCCATCCTGTTATACTAAATAGAAATGTTCTCCATACTAAATCACAATTATTGTCCAGTGTAGACGAATACTGCAGGCATCGTTGTCTCGTGAGAGCTCTTTAGCTTCAGGCTGCTTAGTGGCTAAGTGTTTCTTTTCGATTTAAACAAATTGTCGTTTTTAACCAGCTGGCATTGTACTTCACGTATTGTTTATTTTATGTAACACATAACCACAAATTCAAAACTATTAGCTGGGGTGAATCAAGCAAGAATTATTGTGAGCCCATTATGATTTCGCAACAGCAATCATTAAAAATTGTAAGATCTTGTCTGAGCATAACTGAAAATCAATGAAAGCTAAATTTATTAAAGTAATGCAAACATACAATAAGATTAGCAGAACAATTTCTTGAAATATTTGGAAAAATGCGTCAATGTTGTTAAATTTCTTTTTAATACCACACCGCCTAAAGCCTCATTCCCATTCACTGTTTTGATATTTCATTTACTGCTTTTATTTAATATTGTAATCTAGATTTCCGGTTTAAGTATTCCTTTTCACATTTGTGTTTTAATTTAAGTTTAGTTAATTTAGTTAGTGCGTATGCATCGTTAGTAATATAAATTTTGACAGTTCGACAAAATAGTATCTGAAATAATTAATAATTGCTATTTTTAATAACAATTAGTAATAGAAATTGTTTCACTTCTATATTTTTCAAAAACTGAATTTAAACTTCTTTTAAAAGTAAATCCTACTGCATTTCGACAGATTGTCACATTTTGGAGGTTATAATATAATATAGTTTTTCTTAATTTAAAACATTGGTCTTTGTAAGGTATTAAAAAAACTAAGAAAACTTAAAAAATAAATTAAACTAAAAATGGTATTGTGAATGACTACGCGTATTGCCATATGCTAAACAATTTAAATTAAATACAAAATACAAAATAAAACTAAAGCAGTGAGTGGGAATGATACTTAACCGTCTTTGCACAATTATTCTTGCAGTAATGATAGCAAATTCGCAAAGAATTTTTAATATAAAATAGTCTACCCCCGTTTTACACTCTTCCTACATTATAAATATTTTAAAGATTGGCACATTTTTAATGACCTCTTTTAATAGGCCTCTGCCTATTAGCGATTATATAGGCCAGGCAATAGGCCTCTAGGCATATAGGCAATAGGCCTCTGCCTATTGATTCATTTATAATTGAATAGGTTATACATCGTTTTTTGTTTTTCATATTCAAAATTACTTACAAATATCAGCATGTTGGCAGAGGTACGAGTACAACGCAAACAAATCCGGTAGAGTGACCACTAGGTCAGTTATTACGGAACCAAAAATAAAACACAGAAGAAAAATATAGCGGAAATGTTAAAACAGACGCCCACCGGCTAGCGTCCTGTGTCCTGCGTCTTACGTCTTGCGTCTCACGTCACGTTTCACTACGATATACGATATACTCGTAATTCAAAGAACTCTACATAATGTTTGAACTAAGATAAATCTGAGGAGCTCAGTTTCCAAGCTGCCGCGTCAGTGAAATCTTATTAACTAACTTAATCATTAATATTTAACCGGTGCCATCACCATTAACTTCATCAACGTGATGAAGCTAAATCTAGTTGGATTGCACTCATCGATGGCAGCTTCCCGCTTCTCGTTCATAGCTTCACGTTTACCGCTGCACTTAATTTAGTTTTATGACAAATATTGCTAAATATTAAGTGAAAAATTAGGTGAACCGAGAACAGTTTCATAGAAGCGGAAATTGTTATGTATGTAACAAATTGAAATAATTCACTTATGTGATTAATTGGGATTGTCTTTCATGCTAAACATGCATCTTATGCTAAAGAAAAATTACAACATTTTTGAATGCCATTGATTTATGTTTGAATAACATAATGTAGCACGTAATTTAAGGGAGGGGGGATAATGTTTTTTGACGACACTGTTAATATATAATTATTTCTATATGATTATTACTACATTATTATTACTATATGACAAAATGACATTTGAAGAATACTTTGTGAAGATTTTATAAATAAATATCAAGAAATGAGGCATTGACATCGAATCTCCGCTGACGTCACAAAAAAAGTAACATTGAATCGATTTCCTGAAATCGAAATACCAAAATGATTTCATTAGTTGATAAGTTTCTACAGGTAACGCTGTTGAGTTTTTCTTTTTTTATTGATTTTTTAATTATTTACAGCACTTAGAAGTCAAAATACCAATTTTTCATGAAAAAAATCAGAAACTTTGGTATTTTAAAATACGTTAAAATTTAAAAATTTAAAAAAAAACTCTACAGTGTTACCTCGGCATTTAAGTAAAGAAAAAGTGTGCAAAATTTCAAAAGAATCGGTCCAGTAGGTTTTGAACTGGAGAGGGCACCGACTCTGAAAAGGTTATATGTGAGAAAAACGCATTTAAAAGTTTCAAAGTAAGAAGAACCAGACCAGAGAGATGAAGACTTAATACTCCATATCTCCGACAGTTGATTCAAATTTTCACATAATAAACTTAATATGTTGTACATTAATATAAATAAATTTTAAAAAAGTTGAAACCTTATCACCGCCCTCCCCCCCTTAAATCAGACGAAATATGGCAAAGAATTATGGATAAAAAAGATGGATGGCAAAGAATTGAAGCAATAAAAATAGGTAGCAAAATGGTCCACCAGGGGCGTACCTAGGCATTTAAGGGCGCTGGTGCAAGGACACAAATTGGGCTCCGTAAGTAAATAATGAAACATATTGTTCATGCTTCATAAATTTCTTACCAACCAAACAGGAAGATTTATGCCTTCCATTCACTGTAAACTAAAATTAGCATTTATCCAAAGATGATATTTTACAATATTGACTATACAGTCGATGTAACTATTAATAGTTACAATAATAATTTATATCAGAAGCACAATCTTATGCCTCATAAGGTAATGAAAATTATTACATTTCAATTAGTCGATTTTAATTTTCATTTCATCGTCTTCATTTTCTACCCCCTTTCTAATGGCCCGCTCATCTCATGGGGCTCGGAAGATTACCCCGGTTGCCCTATCCTAGTTACACTACTGACCTCCACCTGCACCAGTGTGATATGCACCACCACCAAACGGTTTTGTTTACCAAGATAATATTTATAATTGAGTATTGAGTTGTATTGAATCTTTGAGTTTATTTTGTTTAAACATAAATATACTCATCAGGTATCATTAATGTACATAATAACAATTAAAATATCTGTATTAATTATATTTATTTCAAATCAAACTATATCTTATATTGACATTTTTTATAAGCACATAATCTTTATAACGATCTAAAAGTCATTGATCTTCATAAAAATAAAAGAACACTTCTTTCTAGAATACTCGTAAGTCTGCTATATTATCTTATTATATTGTCAGTAAATTTTCGTATCCACAATCTGACGCAAGTTAAGTTTTGGGAACGATACTTAACACAAAAAAAAATACTTAATTTATTTTGAATACAAATTATTTATTTGATTATAACGATAATACAATGGTTAAATAGTTTGTTGTAACAGAGTAGCCGAGTTCTGTTGTCAGAGTTCTAATAAGACTCATCCCCGCTTCTTTAGTTCCTACCGTTTATATACTGTATTCTTATTGATGTTCCAAGGTGACATCTAATAGTTGATGACTATTAGTTGTTGCCGTGTGTTTTTCACAGGAAGTATATTTCGTGAATAATATTTATAACAGTTTACTTTATCTTTCAAAGGTGACATCTAATAGTTGATGACTATTAGTTGCTGTCGTGTGTTTTAAAATATAAATATATTTCGTGAATAATATTTATATTTTAAATAGTAACAGTTTACTTTATCTATTGTGTAATATGATGCAATAGTAATTAGGGTATAGTTAACTCCTCCCAACCTAGATAGAAAATTATCTTTGGAGTTAATTTTCTTCCAATTGTATTACCTCTGTTTTATTAATTTCTTTCAATATTTGATTTTTCTTTTTCTTTAAATATAGCTTATATACTAGTATACATATAATTATAATAATGATTAAAATTATTACAATAGTATTAGTATTGGTATGTATTTTATGTTTTATATCTATATTGGTTAGTATGGGTAATTTATTATATTGATTAGATATAGATTTAAAGTCGTCAAGGTTTACGTGCTTTAAATTTAAATGTTGTATTGGAAGTTTTTGAGTAGTGTTAAAATTATATTTTAACATTGCAGTTTTTACCTTAATTGTTGTTTTTAAATTATTTATTTGTGGAATTAATTCAAAATGTTCATTAATTAATTGACATTTATTGGGCAAAGTTATTAAGTAACTTCCTTCTAGTACAAAGATTGATGATGTATCTTGACTTTTTAAGGTAGTTTTAATCTGTTTGGGGCTAGATAATATCCATGAGTTTTCATTGATGGCTTGAATAGCTTCAGTGTAGTTTACGAAGGTATGTACATCACATGTAGGGTTTTCCAGTTGTCTTACAAGCTGTACTTCACAGGGTGTGTGGTCTATCCATTTCTTTTCTTCTATGTTGCATATGAATTCCTCCGTTGTTATTTGTCGGCATTTCTTATCGCTTTGAAGATAGTCTGTTTCTGATATTAACAAGTATCTTGCGGAAGGGATAATCAATTGGAAATGGGGTTGATTTTTATATTTCATAGGAACTGAATAGAGGTGGAAATATTGGTATTTTTGATTGGTTATCAAAGGTATTTTAATTATCATTTTTATTTCATAATTAGTGATGTATGCATCAGCTTGGATTAATTTATCTAGTTTACTCAATTCGTCTGAATAGGGTATTACATATTTACCTGTTATTCTTCGTTGTATCAAATTAATTTCTTTTCTTAGTTCTTCTGGAGAGCAAATAGCAGGATGGAAAGTCTCAATTCTTAGAAATGTTACTGCTTCTTCTATTGTATTAAATTCGTTGATGATAGATTGTTGAAGCATTATTATTTGTTCAAATATAGATTTTATTTCATCTTCTTTATTTACTCGATCAAACTGAGTAGCGATCTGTCGTTTTGATTCCAGTAATTGATTTATTATTTTCTCCATATGTATTTGATTTTCATTAATATTTTTTATAGCACGTTGATGTTTTTCTCCGGCTTTTTCCATTAATGATGTTAGTTGATTTATGTTCTTGTTTTGTGCATTTGTATTTAATTGCATTTGTTTTATAGCATTGTCATATCTTCTACCATCTTCGGCATCTAGGTTTCCTGATATAATTTTAATTATATTTCCTAGTGGTTCTATTGATCTTTTAATTCGATTAATAGGTGTAGTAAATATTTCATTAACAATTTGTTCTATTCTTTTAGTATTTTCATTAACAGTAGTTTGATATATTTTATATGGTGTTTTATCAATTTTTAATGTATATTTTTGTAAAAATGTTTCTGCTTGTAGATTTATGTTTTTACTTTTTTCAATCAAAGGTGCGTAGTTTATGACTTTTATGAGTTTCCAATATGTTTTTATGTTGGTTGCTATTCCTAGTTGTACTGGATATAGTCCGGGATTGTCAGTAATTTTCTGTATTACGTCTCCTGTTGCCCCGATGGTCCAACCTCTGGAATTAAAGGTGTTTTATTTTAGTAACTTCTTTTGCATGTTTTGCTATAAGTTTTCCTGTTTGTATATGTTTTAAATTCATAACGTTTGTTTGTTTATTTATTTGTTGAATTACATACTGTCCTTTTTTAATTGGATCTGCTTTATTTCTTAGATTTTTGTTTATGTAAACTAAATCTCCTATATTAAATGTAGTAGCTTTTATTTTGTCGTTAATTCTGTTAATAGTAACATTTTTCTTGTGAATGTTTTCTTCGTGTATTTTGTCGTATATTCTCTCTAGGCTGTCAAGATGATCTTTTATCTTGTCCTGGGTAATTTCCTTTTCTATTTCTAGATCAAATATGTTGCGTGTGTTTGATCCGTATAATACACTTAAAGGAGTCATACCAGTAGTTGAATGTATGGTATGGTTATAGGCTAATACACATTTATTCATTATTTCCACTGGTGAGATAGTATCATTAGTTTCTTTGATTATTCTATAATGTTCAATCAGTGTGCTATGTAGTCTTTCTACAGGACTATTTCCGGTGTGATGTCCTGCTGTAGTGAAATGTGTATTTATTTTATGTGTAGCCAATAGTTCTTTTACTCCAAGATTTATGAATTCTGATCCTTGATCCATAATTATTGTTTGAGGTATTGGTATTGTGGATAGTATTTCTATCAATTTGTTTACAATTTCTATACTATTTTTACCTAGTATGTTTTTTATTATAGCATATTTGCTAAAGGGATCTATCATTGTTAGATATTCTTTTCTTTCAATAACAAATGTATCAATGTGTATTAGTTGAAAAGGTCTATTTGGAGTCTCAGTGATGTTCAAATGAGTTTGGGTAGGGTGTCGCTCATATTTGTTAGATTTGCATAATCTGCAATTGTCCACATATATTTTTATTTCTTTTTCTATGGTAGTCCAAAAATATTTTTCTTTTAATCTCTTGATTAAATCGGGTATTCCTCTATGATTCGTTATATCCGTATGATATTCGTGTATTAAATTTTTTCTTTGTTGTAAGTCTTTAACGTATTTAACGTTTTTCATACACCTGTAGAGTTTTAACGTTGGAAAATATTCCTTTCGAACTATAATAAGGTTTCTGTATATGTCTTCTGCAGTTTGTACGTAATATTTTTCTTTAGGATTTAATTTTTTAAGTTCTTGTATTAATTGGTCTTTATTTTTATATTTTACTGATATTTTAAAAATTTGTTGTGTATCTCTTTTTATTAATATTGTTTTAGGTGGTTCTTTAAAAGTATATGTTATAAGTATCTGATGTAGATGTGATTCTAATGGTTTTTCACATATAGGTATTCCTTCATCGCTTTCTTGTTGTGAATGAATTGTTGCGTTAGAGACAGTTGAACTTCCTCTTATTGGTGGTGTTTTCATTGATCTTTCTTCCGGTGTTTGATCAATAGTATTTTCTTCAGACGTTAGATCAATTATTTGTTCTGGTATTTCTTGTTGTTGTTCCGGGTTATTTTGTATAACTTCTATGTCGGGTATTTCGTCAAGAAATTGAAGATCCTCCATAGTCACATCTGGGTTATTAAAGAGTGAACTGGTTTCATCTGGTTTTTCAGTTTTAGGGAAAACATTTATTCTGACTCTTGATAAAGCGTCTGCTACTTTATTTTGTTGTCCTGGTTTGTATTCAATCTCGTAGTCATAGTCTAGTAACTTGATTTGGTATCTTGTTAATTTTGAAGAGACGTTCTTAGTGTCTTTAAGCCATACAAGAGGTCTGTGATCAGTTATCAATTTAAATTTTCTTCCATATAAATGATGTCTGAAGTATCCTGTTGCCCATACAATCGCTAAGAGTTCTTTTTCGATTGTTGAATATTTATTTTCAGCTTCATTGAGAGTTCGAGAAGCATATGCTATAGGCTTGTCGTTATTATTTTCCTTCTGAGATAATACTGCTCCGATTGCTATGTTTGAAGCATCTGTCGTTAGAATAAATTGTTTATCATAGTTAGGTCGTATCAATATTGGTGCGTTTATTAGGGTTTCTTTTAAAACATTGAATGCTTGGTGGTATTCAGGTGTATATAGATTTTTATGTCCTTTCTTGAGACATAGGGTTAATGGCTTAGCTATTTTCGCATAATCTTTTATAAATTTTCTATAGTATCCGGAGAGTCCAAGAAAACTTTTTATGTCTTTAGGTGTAATAGGCATAGGAAATTTCTTAATAGCTTCTAGTTTATTAGGGTTTGGTTTCAAGCCATTTGATGTTACAATATGTCCTAAGAATTCTGTTTCTTTCTTTAAGAATTCACATTTATCTATTTGAATTTTTAACTTAGCATCTCTTAATCGATTTAACACATGCCTTAAGTTTTCTAAATGTTCTTGTAGAGATGTTCCAAAAATAATTATATCATCAAGATACACTAGGCAAATATTATTTACTAGTCCATCTAAGACGTGGTTCATTGTTCTCTGGAAAGTCGCCGGAGCATTTTTTAAACCAAAGGGCATTCTAAGGTATTCATAGTGTCCTGTTTCTGTAGAGAAAGCGGTTTTCTCTACACTGTCAGAATGCATTTCTATTTGTAGAAATCCACTGTGTAAATCTAAGGTTGTAAAGTAATTTGAATTACCTATTTTACTAAGTACTCCGTCTATATTAGGTATCGGGAATTTATCTTCAATTGTTTTATGGTTTAGTTTTCTATAATCGTTAACAATTCTTATTTTCGCTTTTCCACTGTTGTCCATTTTCTTTGGGACTATTATAATAGGACAGTTATATGGTGATTGACTGTTTCTAATTATTCCTTGATTTTTCATATTTTCTATCTGTCGTGTAACTTCTTTTCTATGTATTTCTGGATAAGGGTAGTTTTTTACATAGATGGGTTCATCATCTGTTGTTCTAATATGATGTTTAGTTACATTAGTAAAAGATAGTAATTCATTTTCTGCCGGAAATAAGTCTTTGTATGAATTTAATAATTTATATAGATTTCTTGATTCTTCTTCATTAAGATGTTCATTTTTTATTTTTAATGTATTTAATTTAATAAATTCTTCATTGTCCATATATATTTTAATATTTGTTTTCGGTGTTTTTAGTATATTATTTTCAAAATCAATTTTTCCTTTTAGTTGTTTAATTAAGTCAACGCCTATTAAACCGTGGAATTTCTTGTCAAAGTCAAACAAATATATTTTGTGATATTGGTTTTCTTTGAAAGTAGGAAATAGTGGGATTGTTGCCGTATATTTATGGTTGGTAGTTTGATGTGGTGTAGTGATTGAAAATTCATCATCTTTTACATATTTATTATAATATTTAAAAGCAAGAGATGGTTTTATTAAGGTTCTTGATGATCCTGTATCAATTAGAAACTTAGCTTTTAATTCGTCGATATATATAAAAGGTAAAGGTGCATTTTTATTAGTGTTTAATTTAATATTTTCTAATCCGAGGCACCTTCCTGAAAATCCTGTTCTTCTTCGTAATTTTCATTAGATGGTTGTTCAATTTCCTCGTGATTTTCATAATTTTCCTCACATTCTTGTGGTTTGTCATATTGGGGTTCATTTTCATTTTTCACTTGATATTCCAAGTGATTTATTCGTGTCATTTGTGATGTTTCCATTGGTTCATACCATCTTTGGGTATTCTGTTGTGGAAACTGCTGTGGTCTTGGCATGGGTGGTTTAGTCATTGGTGCAGGAAACTGTGGTTTCTGCATAGGTGTTGTTTGCCTCCAATTGTTAAAAGGTTTATTTGTGTTTTTATTACCAAATGCCTGTTTTGGCACATTTTGAGACACAAATTTGGGCACTTGTTGCTGCTGTTGTTGTTGAGATACAAATGGTTTATGCTGTACTTGCATAGGTTTATATTGTTGTTTAGTAGGGAAACTGTTTTCAGGTGTTCTCGCCGTTCTCAATGGATTACGATTTTTCTCATTTCCCATTCTAGTTCGAGCATACCTGACATTTTGTTCTTCGATAACAAATGACCATGCTTTTTCCAATGTTGATGGCATTCTTGCTCTGATATTGTCTCCTATGGTACCTCTTAGACCTTTCGTAAATTGTACAAGAATAACATCTGTATACAATTTATATTTGGCTTCATACGCACTTTCGTCGTCATTTTCTTGACTATGTGATAATAGTGCGGCTTTGTGGTGGACACATTTGTTATAAAAGTCCTGTGGAGTTTCTTCCAACTGTTGCTCTAGTAACCCGATTTCACAAACTAGAGTTGTCTCGTTTCGCTGGTCACCAAAGTTTTCTTTTAGGATAGTTTTTAATTCTTCCCATGAATGTATATTTCGTCCAGCTGTTACGTAAGCTGCACTGTCTTCTAATTTCGATATTATTGTTTCAACAATATACTTTTGAATTGTTGGGGGTGCATCCTCGTAAATTTCAACAATAGTTCCTACTTGTTTTAAGAAGTCGGATAATTGTGCCGTATTTCCATTGTAACGTTTGATATTTACGAAAAATGAATTGTCCATTCTGAAGGGATGAACTAATTCGTGTCGCGGTATTTGGACTTGCTCTACAAGAGTCCGTTGTTGTAACGCCGATAGTCTCGTTTCTAATTCCTGAATTCTGTTCATAGCCTCAGCTAGAATTTGTTCAGCCGTGAGATTAGGCATATTGTCTGTTTTTATATTTAATTTTTCGAATTGAAATGATAATTCACTGTCAAATTGATCAGAGTCGAAATTGGTGTAATCACTCGAAGAATCACTGGTGTTATCACTTTCGCTCATATATTAAATATTTGGGAATAGGATAGATAAAAGCAAGAAAATTGTTAAAATTCAAAAACTGACTTACATTAGAGTTACTGCGATGAGTAGTCTCATTCTTGTAGGTCTCAGGAGTCTCGTACTGCTGATGTGCCTGTGGCTGCTCTGGTTCGGTATGTTGCAGAGTTGGTTTTTCTTTTTCACTTTTGTTTTCACTTTTGTTTTTCACTTTTGTTTTTCACTTTTGTTTTCACTTTTGTTTTTCACTTTTGTTTTTCACTGTTCTACTGGTTCTGATGTATATACAGTAGTTTGCGGACACTGGTTCTGTTGTATATACAGTGTTTAACTCGGTACTCCTAACTTGGTTCTGTTGTATGTACAAGTTAGTGTCACTTTTCGGTTCTTTTTAGGAATAACTGCTTTCAAAAACTTCGTTTTTACTAGTCACGGTGGCTAGTGAGTTATCCTACCGACTGCGCCAGTTAAGTTTTGGGAACGATACTTAACACAAAAAAAAATACTTAATTTATTTTGAATACAAATTATTTATTTGATTATAACGATAATACAATGGTTAAATAGTTTGTTGTAACAGAGTAGCCGAGTTCTGTTGTCAGAGTTCTAATAAGACTCATCCCCGCTTCTTTAGTTCCTACCGTTTATATACTGTATTCTTATTGATGTTCCAAGGTGACATCTAATAGTTGATGACTATTAGTTGTTGCCGTGTGTTTTTCACAGGAAGTATATTTCGTGAATAATATTTATAACAGTTTACTTTATCTTTCAAAGGTGACATCTAATAGTTGATGACTATTAGTTGCTGTCGTGTGTTTTAAAATATAAATATATTTCGTGAATAATATTTATATTTTAAATAGTAACAGTTTACTTTATCTATTGTGTAATATGATGCAATAGTAATTAGGGTATAGTTAACTCGCAGCCGTACGCCGCGGCCGTACAGTTATCGCATGTTGGTTTTGCTTTTGTGAGGTGTTATGAACTTGTTCGTTTTCTTTTTGTTTTTTTTTTATTTTTTTTCAGACTAAAATTGCAGTAAAAAATCGTCCTTTTTATATCTTACTTTTTATTGTTATACAAACTGTATGAATTTTTAATAGGGAATAAAAATAATATCCTTTCATATTAATTTTTAAAAATACTGGGGTCATTCGACCAATAAAATGAAACCTTGAAATATTTAGATAATTCTCTTTATAATTAGATTCATTTTAAAAACATAAAATTAAATTAATTTCTGTAAAAATAAACGTAACACTTATGTAATCTATACGATTACACGAAATTAATTGATTTACGGCTTGCGAAATTCAATTAACATAAGAATTTAAACCAGCAGACTAATTGAACCGTCGAAAGTTTGTGAATTGAATTTTCTAAAGAGAATTAACTTCGGCGACAAGGCACGTTTCGAACTGAATAAGCGGGTTAATAAACAATACTATCATATTTGGAGTGAGGAAAATCCAATGCTAGACATTCAGAAATGGTCAATATTTAGTACGTATTTCCATCTGATTTATAACAAGTGAAATGTACTCATACGTGAAGACTGAAGACATTCTAATGTGCTTCGTAGAATAAGCAATGTGAGCATCTTGCGGGAAATACTATGCCGAGCTAAGTAACTAAGTGACACAACTTATAACTACGATATTATTGCCTGCTAAAGCAGGTAAACTGATGAGAAAATAAAAGGGATACAAAGCATCAGAGCTAGCAACAATATTTCAAAATACGTTTAGAAATAAATTCATAAGAGCAAATGTATTAGGGCTTCACACGAGACGAGATAAGGCAAGTGTTTCAAAAATCCAGTCTCGTTTTCGTGAGTTAAGAAAGAAAAATAGGTATAGGTATTTTAGTCTCGTCTCGTCTAGTCACATATCGTTATTGGGAGAACTTACTTTCAAGTCCTAAACAAAGTAATTCATTATATTATTTCGGCTAATTATATTTTTTATTCTAAATTTCTAAGCATATTTTTAAATCAAAAAATCAATTTTTTTTTTAAATGTAAACTTTGAAGAATTTTTTTATACGCAATTGATCAACCGGTTCAATTTCACTTAATGCATCATCACTTTCATCTAATCTCCGCCTTTTTTCAGATTGACACTACTAGCACCTACACTCAACGACATTTTTGCGGCAACTGAAGAATAAAATGTCTTCCTTTCCTTTCAAGTACAAAATGTTGTAAAAGACGGGTCTCACCGTACATGGTCTCGGTACCGTCCCAATAGTTTTCAGAAATGTCTCGTCTCGTTATAAAAACGTTATTAAAGTTTTAACTAATTTGTTTGCGTTAACTCTACAAAAGATGAGATCTACGGTGTGTGTCTAGCCTTATATTTATTAAAGAAATATAAAAAAGCAATCCCCCAATTCCAGATTTTTCCCTCACGTCTCAATCATCAAAGGTAAACAATTTACAGAATTTCTATAAAGTACGGTAAGCATTGTATACAAATTCCATGTAGAATGGAAGTACGAGTAATAAAAAATAATCAAGCAATTCCAACAGGTGTATTAAATATTCAAATATAAAAATGTTCCAAATTCCTAGAAACAAAAACCGTTTCTGCCACGTGTACATTTTTAACTTTAAAATATATTAAATTTCTATTATATTAATTTATTAACATGTATTTTTTATGTTTTTAATTTTAAAACCATTGGCGGCAATCTATGAACATTTGTACATTTATTATTTTGTAATAAACAATAAATAAATTCCGTATACGCTTATATACATATAAACTCAAGAACACATACCATAAAATTCTATAGAAAAAAACCTGTTATTATGTGTTCATCTTATTAAGCTTTCCTAATTCACCACTGTTAATAACAATACAATTATAGATCTAAAAAATAAAAGATAACGACTATTGGAAGGTATTTGTGTGTGTTGTGTGTGTGTATACCTGTTTACACTAAATCACATACAGCCTTGTGTACATACGAGTACACGCATTTACTCGTCCATGCAAGAGTATGGAGCTGACTGTCCGGTGACCGATTTTTATGCAATAATTTATTCCAATTGGTTTCTTAAGAGAAGAATTATCTCATTAATTTCAGCTTTTGTTTTATAATGCTTTTTAGTTTTGTACAAGGTGTTTAGTGAGAATGCAAATTGATTTAAAATAAAATAAATATCTTTCAAAGGAACAGTTTTGATATTTTTCAATATTATGCCGGTTTTACACCAAAGAGACAGTTTTGAAAACAGTTTTGTTTTCAAAAAAGAAAACAAAAACACGATTTGTTTTATTTTAAAACAGTTCTGTTTTTCGAAAAAAGACTTTTCACATTGAACAGACTGGTTTTGTTTCTAATGTTTTTCTGTGTGTCCCATAAACATTTAGTATCTTACAAATTATTGTGTTGGCGATACATTTCTATTAAATTTTTGCACTTATTTATAACTGCTCTTGGAACTAGTTACTAGCCAAATGATAAACAACAACTAACAAGCGCAAATGTTCACAAAAAACAAAACTCCGTGTTCAAACCAAGCAGACTAAAAAACAACAAAAAACGTGTATTCCTTTGATCTTCTCGACTCCAGATGGGAATGTGTTTTGTTTACTAAAACAGATTTTAAGACAAAAATGTTTTAAGAACTGTCTCTTTTGTGTAAACATTGGTGCTTTGTTCAGAAAAACAACTTTTGTTCGTGTTTTGTTTTTTTGTCTCTCTGGTGTGAAACCGGTATTACACTGTTATTATTTAATATTCTTTCAATCTACGAAAACTTTACTAGAAACTATATATTATATATAATATAGATATACCAAGGACGTCACTCGGGCCCTGCGAAAACAATTCAGATTCCAATCTAGAGTACATTTGGCACAGATTTCATTATAGATTCTCTATTGCCCGCTACCTACGTAGGTACTTATGTTATCAATGTGAGGTACTTGGGGATACACCTAGACAGAAGGCTTACTTGGAAGAGCACATATTTACAAAAGGAAAGCAACTAGGCCTATAACTGCGGAATATGTACTGGCAGATAGGACATAAGTCACAACTTAGCACAGAAAACAAACTCCTGCTCTACAAATCCATACTTAAACCGGTATGGTCATATGGTATCCAACTATGGGGTACTGCATCTACCTCTAATATTGAGATAATCCAAAGATTTCAGTCCAAAATGCTAAGGATTGTCACGAATGCACCATGGTTTATACCTAATCACATAATACATCGGGACCTGGATATATCTACAGTAAAGAAGAAATAGTGCTTAAAACCAAAGTATACAAGGAGAGATTACTTGAACATCCAAACAATTTGGCCAGCTGTCTAATGTCCAATAATTCGGTAGTACGCAGACTAAAAAAGATGTTACCTCAGGAACTACTAGCCAACTTAACAGAATCTAGGATCTATTAAAATTGAGGGATGAGTCGATGGGCACATCCCGCGCAAGACACTTTATTTTGACGTACCTATCACTGTATGTTCTCTAAGCAGGACAAATTGAATTAATCATTAGTAATCAAATAAAAATTAAAATAAAATGTTCTCAATGTATTTGACAAATACATTTCAAGTTTTGACGTAATCCGAACTGTCATACGCGTGTAGGTGAAAAAATCCGTACATGAAAATTTTCTTCAAGGTCAAAGGTGTGAGAAAAATATTAAGAAAACATTTCTAAAGTTTAATTCATATTCGTGCTCAACTCCGTAGTTAAAGAAACATGCTTCTTTTTTCAGACCAGTCGCTATAATATTTGTCACTATTTATTTAACTTATTTATATCCTGAGAAGAACAAATAAATATATTCAGCTATCAATAAGTCAAATTAACACAATATACGATCAAAGAGTTAATTACAAACGCGATAATAATTCATTTAATAAACACTAATTTTATTTTATACTATTTAACATTTTAAAGTAGTTTTATTTAGGTATGGTTACGCAAACAGGTGTTGGTATAGCTATGGAGCTAGAGCGAGACGGACGCACGCTGGAATTGTGGTTATATGTATGGTATACTAATAAGATGTAAACTGTAAGAGTAAGGTTGTGTTTAGAACGAGTGCGAGTTTATTTATAATCAGGCTTTAGGCAACAGCTACTTTTGGGAAACAGTTAATGTTTAACAATGATGATCATTATTCTCTTTGTCTGTAGAAATAAATATATGTATATAAAATTAAGATAACTCATACTTCAGACCTTCATGTAATGTTATAAAAATTGAATGCATTCTAGCACTAGCTTGTTGGAGTTCACATTCTGGCTTTGCTAATATGTGCCTAATATGTAATAATACTGTGACAGTCTAAATAATCAGAAGACTGAAGTCTATTACATAAGTTTCAAAAATAAAATCCAATTACAAGTTGCTCTTCTTGTCCCCGAAGAAAACTTGATAACTAAACAATAGTTTAAGGCCTATCACACACTGCAAACGCATTTAAGCGAATTTTGGCCGGACATATACCGAACCCTGTAAGGCCGTCGGCACATGGGTCGACTGATTGCAAACGCGAGCCCCGAATCTGCCCAAACCGAATGAGAATGCAACTTGGTGAGAGGACGCACGTGTATACGAGTGAGAGAACGCACACGGCACGAATGAAAAAAAAACTGATTTGAAATTGGTTTTGAGCGACTGTGGTTCTAGGTCGCAGGGCAATTACGTTGCATGCTATAGATGGTGACACCATGAGCAGAGATGTGCACAAATAAATTTCAAAAGTATTTAAATACATACTTACATACAAATACTTAAGAATACGATACAATAAAATACCTATGTTAAAAATTCTATAGAGTCACGAAACACGACTCGACATGGCGCGTTTTCGTTTTCGTTGGAAACTTCGTTCGCGGGTAGTTTGCAATTAGTCTTTTCGTGTGCAGAAGGCCTAAATGTAATGTACTCACACACTCCAAGCGACAAAGCCGTTCGAATAGGTCTCATACTGGAAGCATATATCGGCGAAATTTAACCAAGGGTATAAGGGAAGGAACCAAACTAATACACTGGAAGGGGATATGAAAGATAATGAAAGAACAGTGGTGTATCAATAAAAATTAAAGTAAAAGTTTGCTAGTTTGCTAAAGTAAAACTTGCTCATGATAAATTATGTTAATGCAAAACAACTCCAATACACAAGTTGACTTGGCGTACTGCCGTATCGGTACGTGGTATTTATAAATCGTGACACACACATGCAAAGTCGCCGATTCACGTCTAAATTCGCTGTCGCTTAAATACGCTTCCATAGTGCACTGCAAATAAAAATCGCGCGAAAATAAATCCGCAATTCTGTAACACATGTAATTATATAAATGTAGACGCACGTGCGATTTTATGCGCAAATGCGGATTTATTTACAGCGCGGCATAGGCCTACTCTTACTCTTCTTCTGTAAATAAAGTGCTTCTTAGTCGATAGGAGTTTAAATCAAAAAGGGTAATACCAGGTTTCGCGAGATCTAGCTTCCGGATGTGCGATAGTAGCTGTAAAAGAATGTAGTGGCTGTGCCTGCGGTATACAGAAAACTTGTGTATTCAGGTTTGATTCCTGGCAGACCCTACTCCCGACTATGCCTACCTCTCCCTACAGGTCCGTGCTCGAACACAACGCACCGCAACGCAACGCAACGGCCTTCACAGGTCGCGACTTGTTTCAAATTACGTGAACTTCATATAGTTATAAACAAACTGAAAAGTTTGAATATATTAATTTAATTTTTTTAGTATAATCATAGCCATAATTTTATTTTAATAAAAGAACTATAATATTTCTAAATAAATTCTTATGAAATATTAATTTCAATATTTGTGATGGTGGAGTGATTCTAAAAGTAATTTCTGCATCCTCACTTTTGATTTAAATACAAAAAAAAAAACAGATTTAAAATGCCACTTATGACTTTCGATGTAAGAAATATATTGGAAATCGAAACTTGTTGAACTTTGTTTTACATTTCGGTTACGAACATTTTTAACACGTGAATTGTATTTCCTAGTGAAATTCCTGTTAGTTGTGCTTTAACCTAAACACGATCAAAATTATGCATAAAAAAGTTGTATAGTTGAAAGGCTCCTTTGCAACAAATCAGCAATTTGCTCCAAGAAATAATGAGAAAATACTGTCTTATGTCGTAAATGTAGACATTAGTAAAGAGTCAAGTGAGGTGACAATTTCAACGACGGGAACAAATATTCCTACTAGGGTCTTATGTACAGTACAGACTGGTACGACTTAAACATGCAACACCCAACATTTGTTGAAGAAGTTGTGCAACACGTCCACACTAGTGCGACATGCAACTTTTGAACGAACACCTTTAACTTGCTTTAGAAAAAGAATATTTTGAAAAAAAAAGTAATAAAACTCAGTTATTCTTTTCAACAAACTCAGGTCTCTGCTAATAAACTCGTGATTATCATTTGTCCATTTAAACACCATTTTCAATTAGTTTTATTTATTTAATAAACACAACTAAAAAAACGTCAACACACACTGAGTACGTACTCGACCCTTTTGTTCGAGATCACATTCAAAACCTCAATTCCTTTAGAAGTCCCGCCGAGGGGTTGAAACATTTTTGTTTCATAAAAATACTACTTAGCATTTTAAAGAATTGCATAAATAAGAGTTTTATTAGTGTCGCACTAGTCTATACGTTAAAAGTACAATACATTTAGTTCACTCATGTCTAAATAATGTCAACTTATGAATGAAAATATATAAATGTTGGATGTCGCATGTTTAAGTCGCACAAGTATGTATGGTACATTACAAATGCTCTGGTAAATCTAAAAAGAAGCCGGTTCATTTAAATGTTGTGAAGTGAAGAAACGAAGTAAGTGTACAGTATATACTCGTACTTTAAAATGAATATGTTTAATTATTAAGCTAAATTAAATATTATGTGAAATCAATTAGTCTTCATAAGTAATTGATTTGCTATGACTCAAATTACTTCACAGCATAGTTGATTGAAAACGATGGCATTTTCTGAGATTGATTGTTGTTCCGTTTAATTATTTATTTGAGATATGTCTACAACTCATACACTTATTACTCAGAGATGCAGTGATCCTTAACACCATAATTATTTTCATGTTAACGAGCATCCTCAGTGATAGGTTTCCATTATTGAAAACAGCACAACATTAAATAAATAATACCTTTAAGAACTAAGTAACAAGGTCATAAATTAAGAAAATATTTTCAAAATATTATTACTATTAATAAATATAATAAAGTACGGTTAAAAGGGGAAGGGAAAGAATTGCATGAGCGGCCCAACAGGGTTGCAAGATTAGTAAGCAAACAAATTTGACGATAATGATAACCAATAATAACACATCAAGACGTCGCCGCGACACCACACTTTTTGTTTTCGTTATCAATATCAAAAATGTTATTTATTTTGATTGATTCTTATGTATACTTTCCTCGGCTTAATTTTTGATTATGATTAATTTTATAATACATATTTTGACTAACATGTGTTGTGAATAATGGTGTAAATTTTTACTTTTGATAGTGATAGCATGAAATATTTGCATTTGTATAATATTATAATATTACTCATACTCATAATAAATATTAAAATTAAAATAATATAACAATACAAACCTGAAAGAATTGTCGAGAAATAGATCTTCGGATGTAACAGCAGTCATACAACCTACCAATTGCACAACAATGCACGCAATTGCAATCGTAAAATGTCTTATTTTAAAAGTGTTCCTGTTAATTTCTTTTAATAATACGAAATCTCAATGAATAATTCCCCATTGTCTTATTTAATAAATAATGCTTATAACCGTATCTATTGTTAATTATTTAATTATATTGTATTATTATTGTTTAATACGAGTATGAGTACACATACAGGGGCACGGGAAGAGACAGTGATGCAGGGGGGCTCCTTGGAATCCAGAGTAGCGTCCGGTCTCAGGTTCTAACCTATCACTGGCACGAATACTTAGATCATGACGTTGAAGATGAAGATGAGGATGAGGACATGTGAATTTATATGCACATAGTATAATTTAAATACACAATAATTTTATATTAACTAACATCAGTTTGTTTAACAAATAAACGGTTCGTAATAAAATTCCACCTGATTTAATCACTAATCAACGTCCGATGGCTCAGGCTCAGGCTCAGGATCAGCTAGTGCAGATCAGAGATCAGTGGCGCTTATTCAAAGAACAAACAAAATGCAGCAACAAAATGCCAACACAATTATTTAATTCAATTGCCGAATTACATTCAGTTTCTGATACAATCTAATGAGATTTTATTTAGATAATATGTTAAAACGAATTCAGGTTCCTTTAAATCACTCGTATCTCAAACGTCACGGATTCGCAGCAGGTGTCATAGTGACGCGACGTGACGTGACGTGACTGTCTCGGTGTCCCCAGATCGATCGACGTCAAAGTTTATTGATTGATACGTTTAATCATACATTAATTACTGGTTCCATTAGTTAGGCACACACTTGTTCGACTGGGATATTAACAGATCAACGGGCGGGCCAATGCAACTATTCGCCTGTCAAATTATTTGATTTTATTTTGAGTAACATTCAATTATCACTAACTCTACTAGTATGTCTAATCTAGTTAATTATCTCCAACAATTTGCAATTATTTCATTGATTAAATGCACATCCGTATTTTAAACATAATATAAAGAAATGAGTGAGGCTGCGAAGTAAACGCATCATTCATTCATCAACAATTCACGCACTGTCGGGAAACAGGTCGGGAGCCAGGAACAGGGAACAGGGAACAGGAGCAGGAGCCAGGACCCGGGACCCGCGAGCTAGGACAAGACTTCAACAAGGTAAATACGAGTAATAATATCCGCTATGTTTGTGCAATAATCGTACATTAATAAGTTCGATAGTTAGATATTATACGATTGTATCTCAATGACACGCGCTGCAGAGATACGAGATACAGCGCTCACAGGCCGGGCGCTGCGGTAACACTGAGTCTTTGCCCCAAAAGGGGCCACCGGCCAGTGGCCCCCTCCGCTCAACCTGAAGAAAACGTACTTCCACAAGATGTGGAGACATAAACCTATAGGAGGGAGACACCGGTCAAGCAGGTTCAAATCCAAAGGGGGGAAACGTAACATTATTAAAGAGAGATGCATAGAAGATTTTTTTAATGACGTCACTGATTCAACATGGCGCCAATATGATGACTACACGTGGTTTTCTTTATTTACAGAATACATTATTTGAAATTAATAATAAGAATATAAATTATTGTATTATCGTAGAGTTGTACAAGTATGTGTCACTAATATCATTGTATTTTATAATGTATACTCGTATTTATATTATTTAAATTTTATTTTCCAACTACAACTACATTTATTTAACCTTTTTGTTTTAATTGATTGACATATTCGTACTTGCTGGACTTGTTAGTTCAATAAGTCGATGATCAGGTAAGAGATAAGGGAGGGGAGGGGTTCCTCGTGGAATCTTTATTTTTTAACCACATTATAGAAACAAGTAATACATACATTCATATTCCCGTACGTGTAAGTGATATGGTCATTCATAACATATAACCGATTGTCGATTGCTGATTGCTGATTGCCTATTACCTATTTAAGTGGCGATTGACAAAAAAATTCGAAGAGAAATTATGCAGACCAAATAGTTGTTTAGTAAACCGTAATTTATTCAAATGAAACTTGTTTATGACATACTCGTATAAATTGAATTGAGATAATCCGACATTCCTGAAATCCCAATCCCAATTCCGAAAGACTAATTAAACTCCGTAGACGTTTAGTGAAAACAGTCAAACAATTAGTCATTGTCACTGCGATACGTTCAAGATGCGAACAAGATTGAAGACAACAAATTCAGTTATAGCGGTAAAAGGATACATTACAGGCAATCCAATTTACATTAAATATTTATGTTTTTGTTAGAATATTCTAAATCTCTAGAAACGTTGACAAAACGATTTCTTCCTAAGAAAAAAGAAAATAAAATTGGCAAAAGTTGACAAAGGCTTCACTTATTTTATTTTATTTATCGGCTTATTTCCTAAACCGCCCCTAATCATTGACCCCAACATCGTGCCGAGTAATAATTATGGTGTAATGCAAGTTCATATATGTGACATATAATATAAGTTTATGATTTTCCATTACACAAAATCAAAAAATGTAAACAAACTATGGGTCGTTTATTAATTACCAGTTGACTGAGGTTTATTATAAACCTTGGTTGATACTTGTATTTCTCAGGTCTTATTTTTGCTGCACTGTGTCGTCTTATTTTAAATAAATAGTTATTTACTTAAATATAACAAAAATGTGATTAATAAATCGATAAACTACTAATTCCTCAAGCAAGTCATTTGTGTGTATTGTAAAGAAGCCCTTCTTTTATTGTGCGCTGCGACTGTGGCTGCGGATGCGACTGAGAGTTGCTACTTACTTGAGTTATTTGTACAAGACAACTATACCGATGTTCTTTGAGAGATTTTCAATTGAAGTGAAAACAGAATAGGTGCATTGTCATGTCAATCGAGCTGCCAATCGGCCAATCCTATTCTGAACGGCTGAACCAATCGAATTGTCAATCCAATTCTGGAAGGTAGTTACTAATTCTTAACTTGATTTACTCAACGATTAAATCCCTATTAAACTAGTTAACCTTAAATGTTTACCAACGTTTAAAACGAAAAAAATAATGATGTATGCATATAAAAACGAATAAAATAAATCATGTTAATTAGTTCTTGGCGTACAGTACAAGTGCACTGGTCAACTGTGAGATGTTACTTTATGATATAAGCTGACTACTTAGTCCATTACGCTTCTTTTTTACTATAAATGTGAAGAAGTCCAAAAACATTCGTGGAAAAAACCTTATTGGAAATAGTTAATCTGGACTAAAAGTTAAAAAAGCTCATATACAAAAATAACTATTTGAGATTCATGAGGAAACAACAATGGCCACCTTTGCGGATGATACTGCTATCTTGGCCGTTGGGAACACTATCGATGAAGCCACATTAAAACTTCAAAAAGCCGTGGACAAGGTCAGCTCTTGGAGAAAAGTATGGCGAATTAAACTCAATGAGCCCATACTCATAAACTCAAACACAATTCCTCATCCGAATGAATAAAATATCTAGGGATGACGCTTGATGCTAAGTTAAGATGGAAAACACATGTCAAAGAGAACTGAACGTAAAATACAGGAATATGTATTGGCTAATTGGGCGACGCTGCAAGGACGACATACATAGAGACCTGAAAATTTACACAGTCGGAGAAGAAATCGAATCTATAGCAGCGAAGCACGAATTGAGACTTCGTAACCACGAAAACATCGCCGTGACGCAAATGTTGCTTGATAGTAATGATGTTCGAAAACTTCGCAGGACTAAACCCTCGAACCTACTAATCTAATCATGTAGAATTGCTCACTGGAGCAATATCTACCACACCGTGTAATTATTGAAATGTAAGCTACTAGATAAGTATATGTATACTTAGTTGTAGTACGAGTATTATAGAAAAATTAAAAAAATTGAAGTTCATGTTCATTCTTGCGACCTGTTATTTTTTTAAACAATTTTTGTATAATGTGTATTTGAAAAAAAGGGATATGTATTTTATTGTAGTTCAACTTATTTTCTTCTTCTTCACAAACGTAGAGCATAACTTTCATTTCAAATCGCGCGAGCTATAGAAAATAATACTATATCTCAAGTTTTAATGGTCACGAAAAGATCACAACGCGTTTATGTGTTTTAAAGGTAAAAGAATCAGAAAAATAAAATAAATATTTTTTTTAACAAATCCAGAATTTAAAGAAAAATGTATTTACTACGTTTAAATTTAAATTAAAGTAGTGTTGGTGTATTACGGTGTATGTTAGTGGTAGTCCAACTAACTTTTATTGATATGTGGTTGCATTTGATTAAACTCATTGATACGATATATAGATACCTGTCCAGCTACACTGATCGGTTGATCGGAGATTGAAACTTCGTTACCGAATGATCTCAGACATGGTCGATCACCGACATCTTTCAGTTTAATTCATTTTCAAATATGAATAGGTAAGATTTACATTTTTTAGAGGGGGGATGCTGATATAACATACTATCCCTGCTGAATACAAACAATGCATTCGGTAAATTACTTTTCTTTTATTTATTAGCTCACGCAAAATTGATTGTCTTCCAACCTATCTAAACCTGTACCTGTTTTTAGTTACCTCGCGAAATCGTAGTCACCATTGCCACCCACTCCATTTAAAATTACTTTTTTTTAGCTCATTCGCGAAATCAATTATATCACACAGAACAGCACATTGCGGACTACTGCCTCACATCCATGTGATATTTAATCTTTAAGTTAACACTTCGACATTTATTTTTTAATTTGCAAGAGTACACTTTACTACATTTTGAAATCCTTTAATAATCTATAAATTCTACTTCAAGTTTAACTATCGCTTAAGTTAATTATTAATTAATTAATAGTTAAATTTTAATATAATATTAAATATATATACTCGTATTACCTTGTAATATTTGATCTAAAAATCTAGGGTTTGCTTAATACCAGATTATAAAGATGCTTAATAACCCTTTAATCCTTAAAAGAAACTTCTTAATATTAAAAAGTCGTTAGAACGGTAATCTTAAGATATTTTACGATTCTAATAATTCGCAAAAAGGTAAATTTAATTTTCAAAAAGCAGCAAAATGGGTAAGAGGCAACTTTTGTTATATTAGATAAATCTGAAATACACGTGTCGTTCTGTTCCATGTTTCTAAGACCTAATGATTTTTCTGCTAATAAATGTACAACGTATCCTCCTTTTAATCTGTATCACCGACTAAATCTGAACAATGTCGTTACTGTCAAAGTGTCAACTACACATTTATGGAAAGTCGTAAATATTTGATTAAAAAAAGTATTAAAACTACCTACATGTAAAATTTATAGTATTTTTTTTTTCTGTCTTTCTTTAATATAAATTTCCAACAAGAGAAGACGTTTTACTGTTTTAAAATAATATAATTATTTTTGAACTGTGTGTAGAATACATATAAAGGTATATATTGTTGTATTTACTGTTGTTGCAACAAACAGAGAAGAAAGAAAGATGATTCAAGATTCCTATGATTCCAGCTAAAGAGGTACACAGGTATCTGTACTCTGGTATGAAGGAAGAGCGGTACAGAGGTACAGCGGTGCAGAATACAGCATCAGTCTGGAATCACAACACTTGTTGATCGAGTCTTAACAAGTATAGGAATTGTGGACCGATGGGAGGTACAGTTACTCGGGTGATGTGTGTATTACATTCTGCCCATATATTGTTCAAACATATGATAGTATACATCGGCGGCCGGAAACGCTTAGCGATTCTGCAGATCCAGAACCTCTCTCATCAGTTCTATTGAATTTGTTATTCCGGAAAACATTTGGTAAAATGTCTGGCTAATTATCGTACACAATATTTTCCTATTTGAACCAGAGTTAGGGCTTCACACGATACGAGATAAGGTGAGAGTTTCAAAAATCTCTCCTCGTTCTCGTTAGTTTAGAAAAAATAGGTATAGTTTTAGTCTCGGTCCCGTCTCGTAATCGTTTGTTTAGTCTCGTCTCGTCTTGTCTCATCTCGTTTTTGTGAGAACTTACCCCTAAGATAGTCCTAAACAAAGTAATTTATTATATTATTTCTAATAATTTTTTTTATTCTAAATTTTTCACACACTAAACATATCGATTTTTTCTCACTATTAATTGCATCAAATTACAAAGAAAAATTAACTTTAAAGAATTTCAAGAACTGGTTCAATTTCACTTAATGCATCATCATTTTCATCTAATCTCGGCATTTTTATCAGGCTGACACTACTAAGACCTACACTCAACGACATCTTTGCGGCAAAATGTCTTCAAACAATCGCGTTGTAAATAATTTATATTCACATTTATATTCACTTAAAACATTCGTTTCCGTTCGGCTACAAAATGTTATAAAAGACAAAAACATAAAATAAAATATTTAATAGATGTTTGTTTACCAGATTCTATGTTTCGTAGTTTTACGACCTAACCTTTTTTGTAATAAAAAAAGGTTGAACGTTTATGTTGCTGTTAGTTTATTTTTCTATCAATTTTTTTTTTGAAAAAATGTCAACGAGACCAGAAACGAGACTCTCGTGTCTCGTCGTATATTGTCTCGGTACCGTCTAAATAGTTTTCGGTTTTATGAGACGAGAGGTGAGACGAGACGAGAAAAGTTTCGTGCTCGTGTGAAGCCCTATCAAATATACTGAGACCGTTGCTGAACTCATACTTACTGAAAAAGTTTGTTAATATGAAAGTTAAACAACTGTAAATCAATCGGACGTGCCGATCGTATCAAATCCTCCCTGGTCGATTTACAATCACTTGTATTTACCTCTAAGTGGCAATGACCATCCTCCAATAACCCAAAAGCAATATGTTTCTTATTCAGAGAAGTGAACGCAAACTCCACACCGCGCATTTCCGAGCGTTATCACAAACATTGCTGTATAAAATAAAATAACATGGTCCGATCACCTGCGAGCTTGTATAAGTATTGTTTTTACTTTTTTTATAACTACATACTTTGATTTCAATATAACAAGAATCAAGTGTTTTCAGAGATTCACATGGGCCCATTATAATAATAGATTATAATTATAACGTACTGAAACTAGTAACTAAATTAATTAATTATTAATAACTATTTGTAATGAATTAATAAGTAATCATGATATTTTTATAAAAGAACAATAATCGACGAATATGACCTAGCAGTTCAAATCATTGTAAAACAATGATGAAAAGAAAAAACAATTTATTATATATATGTATTATACATATTATATATGTATATATCTATTATATTACGATTTATATTGACAGCAAAATAGCTGAGCACCTTAAGGTCAACTTCGGGTTCGATTCTTGGACAATATTTTAACAGCGTTTAGATGTTGTTTCATAAAATTGAATAGACTAGATGTAATCACATACAAGGATGTAGTAAACATATATTAAAACTGCTAACATAATTAGTTAACGATGGAACTTAGGAAATAGACCGACGTTAAATAAAATTAACAAAAAAACATTAAATCAAACTTACAACTCTGATAGCAATAAAAGAAGTGTATGTTATTACCATATTATATCGGTTACTGATTACAAGAAAAACACAACTCAAAAAAATTCGAAAAATTCGCTAGGTTCGTACTTAACAGGTAAGGAACTTGTAGTTATGTAACCTTATTTACTTGAACTACATGAGTTCTGATATGGATAAAAGAACATAGAATTGAAAAAGGCAAAAAGTATAATAAAAGATTTATAAGTTGTAATCAAGCAATATTTCAAGATAATATTGATCTCATATAAACTTTTCTATAAAAGAAATTATCAATTTGTTAAAATTACATTGTACAACAACCTAATTAATAATCGTATCTTTAAGAATTATGAATTACGAATTATGTATTGTAATTGTTTATAAATGTATATATGCTTTTTAAGTGCTAATAACTTTTAAAAGTTGATGCACTAAAAATAAATATTAAAAACAATAAATGAATAATCGTATCTACAGGTTTCTGTGTTTAAATATTTTAAAATTAATATTTATTATAAATGATTGATATTTTAAATTTTAACAAGCGTAGCCCGTGATATTAAGGAAATTCTCCAAGCACTAAAAATTTGTTTTTATATTATTTCTGTATTCTGCTTCTGATTTTGTACTTGTACAATTATTTAAAATTATGGCTGTTTCTTATTAATTCGGGGCAATGTTATCTTGTGCACCTTTTGGAAATAACTCCGGAATGAGTTCCTGGGGCCACAGTCCTTGTTTAACTGTTATGTAGTAACTATTAAGATCATTTAGGAGCTCTTCAGTTTAAATTTAACATTCTTACTACATACATGATTTAAAATTTTTGCATTATTGGTTTGTCATTTGAATCCATTACTTTTATATTCGGACCGTAGTCTGTTAAGTACATCAAAATAGGTCCAATCGATAAACGAATACCGCAAAAATTCAAAAATTCCCGTTACATTTGATCACAACTCGCAAAGCGTGGGCTTATGCCTCATGGGTGACAAACAATCCACCAAATTACAACTAAAAGAAAAACTCCCGAAAAAAAACTTACCATTAAATATGAAATTCAGTTAAAATCACAAAGCACAATTAAACAAATTCAGAATATTGAAACATAAAACACATCACAATTAAGCCAGCTGCAACCTGCACCCACAGTCAAAACCACGTGCAAACTGACAGATTAATGTATCGTCACGGAATGGTACAACACCAACAGTCAACAGCTAATTCTACAACAAATATCCATCACAAAAGACACAGCACTGTTCAAAATAATTTTATGAACTATACTAATAAAACTAATAACAATTCACGATTATATATTAGTCTTAAACATTTTCATTTGACAAAACATTTGCATTGCATCACATGAATTGCTGTGCTTATACCATATAAATATAAATACAAGACAATATGCAGCATAGAGTACTACGTACTACACGAGTCAGGACCTGTTGCTTCAGCCGCGCCGGTTGAATTTCAACTGATTTTCAGTTTGTTGTTGAACTGGAGGGGATACATTAATACTCAACATGAGAAGCATTAACCAAACGCAGTAGGGCTGTGTGTCGAAATTGAGGAATACGAATAACCCACATCCAGCATCCAGCATCACAGATGGAATTATTACTGGAGTGACAGTAATTGTTTTATCACTTTCATATGTGTACGGTACAAGTACAACTAGATACTCGTAGGTCGGGTGTCGGGTCGTTTTACGATTAGTATGATTGACGTACCAAGGGCTAGAGGCTCTTTGCTTGTTGGACATCAGATTTGTACATATATAAAACTAAAGACAAGTAGCCATGATTAATGACGACGGCATCCTAATCTGGGTGAACAATGCTAGCTAACATTTACCAATGTTCCGACTGCAAGGGACTGTACTGTAGCTTTTATAACTCTAAGAAAAGTGATTTTCGTCTTCCTTCATGTTATAACGCTGTTTCAACCATAGAGATATAAGAATAGGGTGCGCAAGAGGCTAAATACTGTAATATAAGCAAAGAGAGAGATAGCCGCGAAAATCCTCTGTGTCTCTTTCGAGCCGAGTACTGTGATTGACTGCCGCGCTAACGAAAATATAGATATAATAGAGCCACGTTGCGTCAGAGTTGGGGGCTGTCGGTGTCTTTATTCATTATCTGGACGTTAAAATGCTTTGTATATATTATTTAAAATTTACTGTATGCTACACTAACTATTTACAAATATTTTTATCTTTATTTTTATTTCAAATATAGCGTCTGCTTGCTTGTTTACCCTCTACCATACCGCCAATCCAAGCCAGCACCAGCGGTTCGGCTAGGAAGAAACATATAGGAGTCTCGGTAGGGTATCTCTCTCTTTGCCTCTATCGCTTCCTCTTACACGAGGCCGTACCCTTCGCGTACTCTATTCTTATATCTCTATGGTTTCAACGGTTTAAGTACTACTAGTAGCTTACGGTAAGCGTTCTAAATGCACGTTAAATTCTAGTGTAAAGAACAAGAGGCAAAAACAATCACATTACAGTTTACCCAGCATAAATTTATTACAAATTCCATCCTTAATTGTGGGGTAATTTGCCCCTCTAAGCAAACCTCTGTTTGAGTAAACGTGTGAATGATAACCAGGTTTAAGCATGTGCCCCGTTTGCCTCTACTAGTTGGGACGCCCATGTATATGACATACCGATACATATAATAGACATGTAATTGCTATAGTCAACAAAACAACTACATAAATATCAACGTAGCATAAAAAATTAAATTTTATTATTTTCGGTGTTAGTTAGTAAACTTACGAGTATATATACTTCCTCAAACATGATCTATTATTAATCAATATATAGCAAATAAATACACACTTTATTTATATGTATAATTAATCGTTGATTTTATAATTGAAAATTATCAAATTGTATATGATTGGTTTTTTTTTCTCATAAAACAGTATAAGGTTCCGGATTGTTGAATACCAACAAGTGATTTATGTAAATATATGAGCCTAACAAGATTATTTTATCTGGAATCACTAGCGCACACTACAATACATTGGTTTTTCTTGTATTCAATTTATAAACGAGGACCTATTTCTTGGATGCTGTGTCCCATCACTGACGAAAACCTACTTTTTTGGCAGCTGTTATGATGTCATGGTCTTTTATATATGTATCAACATCGCTGCCTAATAAGGCCGTTCGCACATGGGTCGACTGATTGCAAACATTAGCCCCGAATCTCCCCGAACCGAATGAGAATGTAACTGTGTTGTGAGTGAGAGAACGCACGTGTATACGAATGAGAGAACTAAACTGATTTCAAACTGGTTTTGGGCGACTGTGTTTCTCGGTCACAGGGCAATTAAGTTGCATGCTATTGATGGTGAAATCATGAACAGAGATGTGCACAAATACTATTCAAAAGTATTTAAATACATACATACATACAAATATGCCATTGTTAAAAATCCTATTGAGTCACGAAACACGGCTCGACATGGCTCGTTTTTCGTTTTCGTTGGAAACTTCGTTGCCGGACAGAGTTCGAACCGTGTGCAGACGGCCTAAGTTTATGATTCATAAGTTTATATTACACATTTTAACAACAACCCAACTCAATAAAGTAACGTAGCGGTAGTCCGAGTATCGATTAATATTTAGTATTGAAAGTACAACTTTGCAAAAAGAAAATCACCAATTAAAACTACTCGTATGAAATCAAGGTCGTGATTTTTCCAATATGATGCGCAGTTATTAGTAGTGGCTTATTCATTTTAATTAGGAGATACTTCTTTCCTACTAGCTACTGAGACAGAGTGAGTTATGATAAAATTCGGATACAAAGTAATTAAGGTACTAGTATTTCAGCATAGAAAAGCGTTGCGTAAAGATTTTTTATTATTGAATGGTACAAATAACACGGCACGTATATGCACGGAAGTATATGATTTTACACTGGAAAAATTAAATTATGATGAGCCTCTTTTTAAAACACTTTTTTTTAGCTTTTTAATTAAAATATATAATTTTAAATGATTCAGTCAGTCTGAGATTTGTAGTTATATGCTCGTTAGCGTCTCGTAAGTACATATACGGTGATCTACCGGTTCCACCCTCAAGATTTTAAATGTGTCATATAAAAAGTTGTACAAAATATGGAAGCAGAAGTCTGCTCTGGTCGTGAAACTACCTGGAACCGCCATCGGAGCAAAACTTAATGGTGGTAGTAAATTTAATAGGCAATAAACTAGAATATGAAAATGTATTTGTGCATATCTCTGCTCATGATATTCACCATCAAAATCATGCAACGTAATTGCCTGCGACCTAGAAACACACAGACGCTCAAAACCAATTTCGAATCAGTTTTGTTTTATTCGTGCCGCGTGCGTTCTCTCACTCGTATACACGTACGTTCTCTCACTCATAACACAGTTCCATTCTCATTCGGTTTGGGCAGATTCGAGGCTAGCGTTTGCAATCAGTCGACCCATGTGCGGACGGCCTAAGCCACACATGTTAAACAAACAAAGAATTGGACGAAAGAACGGTTTATAACTTTAATAAAACAATAATAAATATAAATAAAAATATGTTTAAATTATTGACATTATCCATTAATTTAAGTAAATAAAGAATGCAACATACTCGTTTGAACTCAAAATCAGTACGCAGTGTACACGTACGACTAGGGCCAGGTTAAATTTGCCGAAGTAATTAACACAATTTGTAATGAGATGTGCATACCAGCGCAATAGAGTTTTGAGTAGGTCCGCGGTTCACGACTCGCTATTCCACGGACAACTAGACAATGGGGTCCTCAGTCCCCCCTTCCATCCCACCCACCTGTCACAGTCCTCTGTCCCCAGGTCCTAATTAATAATCACTGTGGAGAGAGACACAATAGATAAGTGGACAGGCAGCATCAGTCAGTTAAACTCATTCAAATAATAAAAGACAGGATTGTTTATCGTAAGGCCTGTCGCATACTGCAAGCGTATTTAAACGAATTTTGACCGGACGTATACCTATCCGAACTAAGAATGACGATCTGAGATCGATTAATCGATTTTTTGTGTCGAAAAAATCGATTTTTTAAATCGATTTTAAACAATGGATTGATCCCGTGAATCGATCTCAAACACTCGAAAATCGAGATTCGATTTTTTCTTTGTAAGAATGCAACTATACAATTATTTACATTATTTATTATAAGACTGGACATGAAATATTGGGAATTATAATTATTTTATTCTATAATAAATAACGTACATGATTTTATTGATTAATCAAAAATCACTCTTCACTTATTCTTTAATTATAAGAAAGGCTTGTATTTTTTTATAAATTTAATAAAAATAAAATCTATAAAAGATCGTTTTCTTTTTTTTTATTTGAGTTAGTGTCTTTTTTTATATAAAAACTCAAAAAAAATCGAAAAATCGATTTGTGAGAAATCGATCTTCTAGACTTCGATTTTTTTTTAATCAATTTTTTAGACTTCGATTCGAATCGATTAAAAAATCAATCTTTTTTAAGAAGAATCGCCATCCCTAATCCGAACTGTAAATGTAATGAACTCGCACTCTGCAAGCGACAAAACCGTCCGAATACTACTACGTCCGCTACGTTGTTCTCACACTGCAGCCGAGTATCAGCGTATTTTAACCAAGCGAATACGTTCTAGAACGCTAAACCTATCCGTACCTAGTAAATGCAATCCGCCGTCTCAGACTGGAAGGGATATTTGGAAGAGAATGCAATAGTCTCTTTTATAACAATAGTACATCAATAAAAATTAAAGTAAAAGTTGACTCTCATGATAAATTATATGAGTGCAAAACAACTCCAATACTCCCTTTGACCACAAATTTGACTTGGAATACTGTCGTATCGGTACGTGGTATGTATGTATTGTGACACAATAGAAGCAAAGAACACAGAAGTCGGCTTGCTTTAAGAATTCTACCCGCTCAATCAATTCGCCAATTAACGCTCGAATTCGCCGTCGCTTAAATACGCTTGCAGTGTGCGACAGCCCTTATGTAGGCTAGTCTGCCTGCCATAAACTGGTTCTAGCTAAGTTGCTTCATTGATAATTACTATGCAATAAATTGGTTACTTTGCACCTTATATAACCAGTATCCAGTTAAACGTAACAATCAAACTCACGAAATATAGTGCTGTTTCGGAAATCAAAACCGAATACACAGTAGCTCAGCTGTTTCGTTTAATTGTAATAAGCAATAAATAACTGTAAATTTATTAGTACACATTTATGAGTCCTTTATACCATAAAAACTACTAACATAGTAGGAGGTGATAGAATATAGTATAAGATATATAATATATTCTAGTGATTTTCGAAATTATCAGTTATTTATTTGATCTTTTTGACTAATTCGGAACAATACGTTATTTTAATAATATATTTAAAGAAATAAATATTATTAGTCTATAAATATTCAGGGCATTGCAACCATAGCATATAAACATAGAGTGCGCGAAGGGTACGGCCGCGTGTAAGAGAAAGCGATAAAATCAAAGAAAGAGATATCTGCCGAGTGTACCATTTGTCTCTTTCTAGTCGAACCGCTGCTGCTAGCTTGGCTGGTTGGCGGGGAGGTAGGGGATAATCAAGCAAGCGGCCGCAGTGTTCGGCTAGAAAGAGACACAGAGGATATTTGACAGCTGTCCCTCTTTTTGCATTTATCGCAGTATTCAGTCTCTTGCCCATTATATTCTTAATCCTCTATAGTAACAACAGTGTAAATTTACTTTAACAATATGCTGTTCATTCTGTAAACATTGCAACAGTGCATCACTGCCTCGCGCAGAGAGCAATGACCGACGACCCGTCTTGTGCTCTATAAATAATTATGCCATGTTTATTTTCAGAGTAAAATTATGATAGGTGTTACATTAGTACTATTTTCATTTAATTTTTTTTTAATATAAACGAAAAAAAGAGCAACGTAATAGCAAGGAATTTAATTTCGAGCCAGTCTAATTAGACAGAGTTGCTATTGTACTGTTGAAGAAAAGAGAAGGATATACTTTTATACCAAATTTATCAAAATGTTTTTCAAACAATATCTATTTGAATTTAAGAACACAGTTGATTAGTTTGTAAGTTGAAACTTGAAAATCAAAGGTATTATTATCTATCTATTATTATCAGGAATTTATTATCTGTGTACCGGATTGAAGACTATTTGAAATCACAAGTTAGCTATACAAAAAATTTGTCCATAGATCATATCACCCATTAAGATTGTGTCTGTAAAATTTGAGCTCGATAGGTTGTCGGAAAACGGTTTAAAAATTGATTACAAAATTGTCCATAGCGACAAACAAACACCACGAAAGAGTTAAATATTATTCCCACTCACCGCTTTAATATAATTTTGTATTTTGTATTTAATTTAAATTGTTTAGCATATGGCAATACGCGTATAGTCATTCACAGTACCATTTTTAATTTAATTTATTTTTTAAGTTTTCTTAGTTCTTTTAGAACCTTACAAGGTAAAAATATTAAATTAAGAAAAATTATATTATATTATAACCTCCAAAATGTGACAATCTGTCAAAATACAATAAGATTTATTTTTAAAAGAAGTTTAATGTCAAAACAATATCCTGGAATAATCTTGTCTATATTATAATGTTCCAGGTGTATATTTATGATATTATGATCTTATATGTTTGGTAGTGAATTTTGTATGGTAGCTCGAAAACGGCTTTAGGGAAATCTTTAATTTTCTATTTCATAGAGACAAAAATTCTAAGACTTTTGGCGTCTCCGGGTTTTTCCCTGAATTTCCTGGAAACCCCTAATTTTGTAAAAACTATAAAGAAAGTGAGCTCTTTTTTGCTGTATAACTTTGCATTCGTAAAAGATAGAAAGGTGACATTTTGCATGTGTATTACGCTATTGAATGCAAACACATTTCAAAATTTAAAGAAAAAGGCGCCTAGAAATTTAGACGGCCTGTTAGGAAACATTGGAGAAAGCTCAAATTTTGGATTGTATAATAATTGATTATATTTGAAAATTGAAGATTGATCATATTAAAAAAAAATGATTATAAATTCAAAAATTTTATTTGGGGGCACAGGGGTGGTTTTTGCCGAGGGTAAAATTTGTACCAGAAATTTGAAATGTTGTATATGGGCTAACTTTGGTACCTAATTTATGAATCGAAAAAAAATTACCAAATTTTGAAAAAAAGTTCGTCAAATTCCGAATAAATTGAAAATATTTTTTATTTTGTCGAGAAAAGTATATTTCTTAAGTCAGTTTATATGAAAAATGTTTTGTTACTATATGTAAAATTAATATAGAACGAGTTAAATATTTCAATTTAAAAATGGAATTAAAATTTGAAATGAAATTCAATTCCCACACAAAAGATAGTCGTCGCTTGCGGCGGGGGTAAACTCTATAGCTATATAAACAATAATTTGAAATTCACGAAAAAAGTATTTATATTTTATTACAGCACATGTAATGAACCACTGATACGGAACAGATGATCTAATTGTCAATGTCACATATTTTTTTTTTGTTACTATAAACAATTAATTTAATTATTAAATTCACCCGCTCCTTGACATGTCATTTCCCGTAATGATACTGATTAATCTGTCAAATAATTTAATTTAACAACCTACATTGGGGTTGTACAGTGTTGCATAATAAACGATTTAAAAATTTACTTGTAGAGTTGTCATTTTAAATATTGGGCAACCCTACAGAAGCGCGGACGTTTTTAAATATGGTAATTGCAACTTTCTTTGTATACATGAATCTTTATCGGATATCATTAAAATATGAATGGTATTAGAGCTTGACTTTGTTTCTTATATAACACAATACTATGCCACATATGACACTTAATGTACATTCGAACATAACCCCAAAATATTTAAATAATATATATCTTGAGTATAATCGTCGTATTGAAATTAAACGTTTGTAAAACTTACTACATAATTATAATATAAATAAAAACACATTGATAATGCGATGTAATATAAATTTAAGTTTTAGTTAATTAAAACTGCATTTAGGTAATTAACTTGCAAAACAAATCTTGTTAATTTCTCTTAAAACTGTAATTTTTGATTTAGCAAAAACTGTATACATATATTTAAATATTATTATAGCGTAATTAATCAAGTATTAATTAATAATGGATGACCTTATTTAATCTTAATTAATTGAAATATTCTTTCATAATTAAAATAATTCACTGAGTGATTGACATGTCATTTACAGAGATAATTACTGATAAATTATACCGCAACGCGGCGCTGAGGTGCGCAGTGTGGCTGTGTTGCCCCATAAACACTTGTAGAGTTACATATTTACTTTCGTTGTGACAATCCTACAAAAGCACTGGCATTTAAATTACGTTATTAGTTATATTTTCATACATGTAATGTTATTGTTCTAACTTATGTTCGCTTATTATTATAGCACTTTTTAGTCTTTTTAGTGTGTATGATTTGAATCCAACAAAGTAATTGGTATTTTCATTTTAAATTTTAATTCTATTTTCAAATTGAAATATTTAACTCGTTCAATAATAAATAAATTTTCATATAAATTAACTAAAAAAATATATATTTTTCAACAAAATATAATATATTTTCAATTTCTTCGTTATTTGACGTTATTTTTTTTGATTTGTAAATTACGTACCAAAGTTAGCCCATATATAAAATTTCAACTTTCTAGCCCAATTTTTACTCTCGGCACAAACCGCCTCCGTGTCGCCAAATAACATTTTTGACTTTAGAATTCTTTTTTTTTTATAACATATTGCATTCTCAAGTAATCCAAAATGTGAGTTTTCTCCAAAATTTCCTGCCTCTAATTTTCTTAATTCCCCCTTTTACAATTTTTCAATTTCTAATTTTCAAAAAATGTTGGCATTGAACACCGTAATACACATGCCAAATTTCAACTTTCAAATTTCAATCTTTTATGAATTAAGAGTTATAGAGCAAAAAGTAAAACATTTTTTTTAGTTTTTCCAAAATTACGGATTTCCAGGAAATTCAGGGAAAATCCGAGGACACCAAAAGTCTTAGAATTTTTTTCTCTACGAAATAGACAATTTTCAAGAAAATGCGCGGAACCGTTTTCGAGCCATTATACGAATCGCGTAAACATATAAACAAATAAACATATAAACTTTCAGTTGGAACATTATAATATAGGAGGATACATTTCAAATATAACATTTGCCTACATAATAGTAATATATTGCCTCCAAATAAAAATTTTGATCAAAATATTAACATCTCTAATCGTTTAGAAGAAGCGTTTTTTTTTTCGGTAGTATAACAATTTTGAAATATCTTGAACTGTGTATCGAGGCTTCAAATATATGAACCAAATCTCTGCCTAATAAGTTTATGATTATTTAAATATAAAATCTATCAAATTTGGCAACAATTAAACACCGATGGTATGAAATTATAATTCGAAAACACGGCAGTCTGGCGTTTAGTTGATCCTTGTTCTGTCTCATTGTTTAGTACAAAATAATTACAATAATAATGTGATAAATCGCGTCAATAGCATCACGTCAACCACAGGAATTATTAGTTTTCTTTCTCTATTTTAAAAATTCCAAAAATATAATTAAAATAATTATGTAGTATCATAATTTTCTCTGTTTATATTTATATTAGCATATGTCATACGAAATTTAAATATCATAAATTCATATAAAATTTAATTTAATTAAAATCTTATTAATAATATAACTCATAAAAAATTCATTATGACATATGATTTCCGTATAGCGTATAATATTCACACATACTCATACACTGATTTTTATAAATATGAATGTATTTTTGGAATGTATCTAAAAGTATAAGTCTTTCTTGAGGGAAAGGAAGCAAACTACGAGTAAATTTCTTTTCAAAATTTAATGAATACTCATATATGTTTAAAGTTAAAAAATCTATTAGTTAATTAGAAAAATATTAATGAGTCGGTCGCAATGTGAGCGGAGCGCTGTTGCCCGTGTTATTTATTTATTTTTGGTCTTCTTTATAGCGATCGTTATTTTGTATTGGATGAATCCAGAATAATGGTCATAAGCGCGGCTTCAGCCCCGTCAACTGTATTTCATTAATATTAGAAATAAAATTTTTGTTATGGTTGGGATTTAAATGATTGGATGAATAATTTATAGAGCCCATTAAGTTGTTGTTTATTGTCAACACCGTCACCATCAACACATAGGTTCGTTGGTCTCGGTTGCTTGACTTGTTAGCTGGTTGCTCAGCAATAGAAATCCGTAATTCATAATCCATAGTCTAATTAGAAAACATCAAAAATACGAACGATGATTATTTCCCTGACGGCGCCTTTCTTTGCGTTGCGTCTTTGTCAAAACAATATTATTAAATAACAGCGCTTTATACGCTTTGTGCAGAATCAGGTCTTGAAACATTTCTATTCTGAAAATTCGGACTTGACCCGATCGATATATACTCGTACATATTTAAAAATAGTTCATAATATTCACTATTTGTAAATATGTATATATAAAAAGAACTTTGGAAAACATGGAGTGCTAGTACAAATTTGTAAATTGATTGTCATTTTAGTACACTCTCACCATCTATATCTAACTATATAACCATGAAGTAATGTTTCACCTTAAGCAAGTTCTATTGAAAGCAGACATTATGCCATTGGAGGTTCAGGCACGAAGCCTACTTTTTGAACTCAGAACTATTATATTTCTAAACTATCATTGTAATTTCGTACTTCGAGCAAACAATGTGGATTTTAAATTCAATATTATATTTTTAGTTTAAATTCATAATTTTAAGTTCGTATTATAAATTTATAAACCAAGTTCGTATTTTACCAATATTCTACATTAGATAAAGCAAAATAATAAAAACGTACTAAACTGTATTTCTTTTTAGAATTCACAATTAATGGTGAGAAAAAAGCGATAAGCTTAGTGTGTGAAAAATTTAGAATAAAAAAAACTTTGTTTAGGATTATTTTAGGAATAAGTTCTCACAATAACGATATCTGACTAGACGAGACAAGACAAACGATTACGAGACGGGACCGAAACTAACACGATACCTACTTTTTTAAATTAACGAGAACGAGGCGAGATTTTTGATACTCTCGCCATTATCTCGTCTCGTGTGAAGCCCTAACAATGCGATCTTCTAGAGAAGTAGAAGAAGAACAGTAAGAAAATCGGTTTGTTACAATCACTTTAAACCTATTAAAAACTATTTAAGTTGTGTTTTATTAAATTTGTTTGATTAAATAATAAATACACAAGGTTATAGAAATACGATAAGTTTGAAATAAACAGAAGCAGAACAAACACATTCCCTTTATCTTTGAAGTAAAATAAGTGGAATAAAAACATTGTGTTGTCAACAATACAACAAGTTCAAGTTGGCGATGGCGATGGCGATGTCGGCCCCATTGTTACCCATCAACAAAAGCCTATTGTTGTTTGCATTCACAAACAAATGAACATCCAAGTGGGGTTCAATTCAGGTATAATATAGGGCTGTAGTCCATTTGTACTGCGTATATGTTTGTACTGCTCGTATTGCCTATTACGCAGTTCGTATTCGGTATTCCCATTCCGTGTTCCCATCCACTGTTGAACAAGAAATACATGTGCAAAGCAAAGGAGTAAATACATTACAATCGCTTTTACTTATACAAATTTGAACACACTCACGCTGTGCCGGGCCAGGAGACACGGAACTCCTAAATACTTCTTAAAACCCAATAGCAATAGGTACAAGTCCAGATAAATAAAATTATGAAAGTAAAATGATGTTTGTATTATTTATATAATAATTACCCGTGAATGATCATGAAAAATATCATTACTATCATACTATATTATTATCATACTATACATTTGATACTATACAATATAAACTATGGAAAACAGGGTGTCCAGCTACACGGGTGCGGTAGAGTCAGTAAAAGGAATATCCTATTTTAGAGCGACAATCACTTACTGAAACTTAAGGCAGTCCGCACATGGGTCGACTGATTGCAAACGCGAGGTCCTAACCGAATGAGAATGCAACTGTGTTGTTAGTGAGAGAACGAACGTGTATACGAGTGAGAGAACACACACGGCACGAACTGGTTTCGAGCACGTTTTGAGCGACTAAGTTTCTTGGTCGCAGGGAAATTACGTTGCAGGCTTTTGATGGAGACATCATGAGCAGAGATGTGCACAAATACTATTTAAAAGTATTCAAATACATACATACATACAAATTACGCTATTACGCTATTGTTAAATGCTTTTCTATAAAGTCACGAAACACGGCTCGACATGGTCTGTTTTTCGTTTTCGTTGGAAACGTCGTTCGCGCGACTAGTTTGTAATCAGTCGATCCGTGTGGAGACGGCCTTGCAGAAGTTATGCTGTAGTTGCAGTAATCTTAAACATGTTGCTCAAACGTGTCAAATTTGCGGCCAAGTTTTCGACATGCCACATAAACAAAGAAAGTTTAGACGAAAGTGCGTTGTATAAATTATACACGGCAACAATTTTAACCCTTAGAAATGAATTTGAAACCAGATTTTAAGATTTTAAGTTATTGGAAAACAAGGATTGAAACCTTTATTCTTTTTTATTACCTGCAGCTTTGAAAATACTCGAAATTCAGCATATGAAATTTATTTCTGGTTTGGAAGTACGGATCGGTATTAAAAGATATTTTCAGTTATGAAAGGAAATAGTCAGTCAATCAGATCCAGAAAGTAATCACTGCGGAAGAGTAGTGCCAGGAAGAAAACGTTATCGTTGCTCTTGTACCTTGCCTTGTATCTCTCCATGAAAATTGATTACCAAATTAATGACCAAAAATGTTACAAAATCCGTCTTGAAGCGATCAAAACTGGTGTAATTCGGATCGAAGAGACCAAAGATATTGATGGTCTGTCTTGAGGCGATGAAATGTTGAATTGAATTGTAGCGATCTTGTAATTTTATATAAAAATGCGATTATTTAATTCTATAAACTTCACTTCACAGATAGAAATAAAAAATATTTTAATTCTATCTTAGGTCTTCTAGATTAGGTTATAATTACTGGATATTAAATTTAATTACTTATTAGGTTAGGGTCTGAAAGTTTTTAACGGGCTTTCATAGGTAAAAGAAAGCTTTCGTTTTGACGATATTTTTTTCAACGGTGTAACATAAATCATTCACACTTTCTGTCTTTCACTGCCAAAATTCACTGTCTTAATCAGCGCTGAGTAATTTGAAGCGAAAGTGGTTAACTAAATAAAATCCGCATTATTTTCTTCATTTTTAACATAACTACTATTTGTATTATTTTTAATCAAGATAATGTGCATTAATGCGTTGTGTATCATGTGCCGACGCGTATGCGTATATTTGAAGCATCACCGGCTACACGGTTACACGGCTACACGGCTACACCCCGATGATGTAATGCAAGTAGTCTATTGTGCTACCGGTCGATGTATTTTTTATTTCTATTATAATAAAACCTATAGAAGATTTAAATCCATTGAAATGTGCAAGATATTAAACAGATATCTAAGTAAAGAAAAGCAGCCATATTTATCAAAGTCTTAGAATTTGTTTGGGTATGCAATGCCATCAGAATTCTTATATGTACGACCGTCGACCACAGTACCTAGGTACTATGCTCGTATTTCTATTTATGCTAGGAATAAAGAATTAATATACATACATCTTCACATAATATTAATTATTTAGAAAATAAAATGAAATAAATAATAAATTGATTTAAAAAGAGATTTGAGGTTCAGATAACTTTTTTTAGTAGTAGTAGATTTTTATTATTTTCTTCCATCTACATTAATGTTTATTTTTTATTTCTATTTAAATACACATATAGTACATATTTTCAGCTGTTTGAAACTATTTTTTTAATAAAATATTATTAATAAAGGAAGATACATCACTACGCTCATCATCACCTGAAAATTATATAAATATTTTTTAAAAGTAGCCACATAAGGTGCTGGTAAAGTACCATCTATAAGATTTGGGACGATAGTTACGTCTCTCGCAGATTTGGAATAATTAATTCTTTTGACACTCATTATCGAAGAAAGGAATTCATATTTGTGTAAATATTGCAAACATTGGTTTAAAACCATAACAAAACAAAGAAGTAAACGTTCCATAATTTCCCATTAGCCTACTAATTAATTAGAATAAATAAAATAACAATTAAAAATCTTTAAAAAAAGGAAAATAAATGAATCCATGTATTTAAATCTGTTTGTGTGTGTTTTTGGTTTTTTTTTAAGGAGAATCAGCAAAGAATGTTTGTAATTGGAAATATTTCTATGCCATGAGTCACGGATACTGGTGTAGACATTGTTGACAGTAACACCGCCTAACGGCGCCTGCGTGAAGCTACGTTCAACAGAATGAAGCAATCGAAAACATGCACGCTGTCTGGAAGAGCAGGTTACGCCAGTTTCAGGGAAGAGAAACCAAAATCAGTAATTAATGCTAATTAATTACTATTCAGTGTAAAAAATTTACGGACCAAGAGTCATTCGAACTCCTGAAATTTGGCTCTACATAAATTTGGATCCACAGGCGATCGTCCCAGCATGGCAGAGGAAGTTGAGTTGACAATATCGCTTCGTTTACGTTAGGATTAAGTTTTGTGCAAACTAACAAAGGGGGCGTCCATAAATTACGTGAGATGTTTAAGGGGGGGAGGGGGTCGAGTCAAATCTCATCTAATCTTCCGTTGGAGAGAGGGGGGGTCTCGGCAAATATCACGCAATTTTTTTTCTGATTGAAACAAAAAAAAATTATACTATTTTGGTCCATTTAATCTAGATTGTACATGCTTAAGGCCTGTCTCAGTATGGGACCGTATTTAAGCGAATTTCTGCCGGACGTTATGCCGGAGCTAATGAGTTACTCTGCGCAAGCGCCAACGGCTTAGAGTGGCTAGATCAGAACGAAGTTGAAGGAGCAGATGATTTTACTGAAAATCATATGGACATGTTGGTTCCAATAGTCTCTCTTGAGACCGCGCATGATTCTCCATGGACTGAATTAGAGTAGATATTCTTTTTTTAATCACAGTAATGACGATTTAAGTATTCTATTGTTAAATTTTTATTACACTTATAATTAAACTCTCAGCAATATTGATTACTAGTCTTAACTAGTGTAAATAAAAGCACGAAGCAAATTTTTTTTTTTCTTTTTACAATAACAATCCAACGCGTTTACGTAAGAAACCCACATTTTGAAAAATCTCACGTGAGATTGGGGGATGGGGGAGGGGGTTGAATAAAATCTCACGACATCTCACCAGGGGAGGAGGGAGGGACAGAAAATTTAAAAAAACACCTCACGTAATTTATGGACGCCCCCAAAATAGTTAATATTTTTTTAGAATAGCTAATAGTTCTTTTTTTGCTTCAATTTATCCCGAATAATGAAATGACTATACACAATTGTAAAAATATAAATTTTGAAAATTTATATCATCAGATCTAGAGAAATAGAATAAGTAGAAATTATTTTAATTAAATGGACTGAAAAGTCAAATTAAAGAAGGAAGAAATGGGTGGCAAGGCAACCAAAGAAAGTGGAAGACGAAGCAAGTTGGTGCAGAGAGCAAAGAAGACAATCAGACGAAGACAGAAGACAGAAGGGATGTAGTGAAGAACAAAATGAAAACAATGTTTTGATAGTACGAGTGCATTTTATAAAGTTGAATTAACTTTACTTTAAATTATGTTTTATAGATTAGAGATGGAGGAAATATGATGGAGATTATAAAGCCGAAAGGCAAAAGCAAGTATAATACAAACAATAGCTAATATATCGAAATTCTTGATTACTTAATGTGATAAAAAAAAGTATTTCTTTTGCTAATTCTATGGTTATATATTGCCAATAACCAATCAGTAATTTTCCATCGGTGCTCGATTATTGTTCATATATCAAATAATCTGCACTTTACAAATTGAAAAGTACGAGCATTCTATCAGCTTACCTCTGCTGTGCAGTATCAATATGATAAATAAAAGTCCAGTGTACAAAGATCGATCATTATTTTTTAAAAATAATTATTTCTTTGGTTTATGATTGATAGAATGTTTGTATGATTCAACGTACCAGATCAGAAACTTATGATTAAATTTTTATAAAAAGAAGGATCATCACAGTCAGGAGCATCAGTTGAATAATACTATAATAGGATAATATGGTATGCACATATTTACATCAGAAGTTAGTGGTTGGGTCTCATGGAATAAAAATTTTACGCTCCATCTTACGTGATAATCATGAACTACTACGGTTTAAAACTAAGATATTTTTGATCGTGTCATAACACCTTTGAATGGGCTTGTGTCCTATGTCTTAATTTCTGTAAAAGTGTACTATATATTGATAAAGTGGGTTACAAGAACCTCAAATGTTCAATTATTTTTTAATAACTCTTAACACATAGAAGTTATTAACAATTAAAATAGTCATTTGGAATGTTATACAACGTTGAATGTTGTACAACATTCCACATGCACATGATCTCACAACCGCTATTTTGTTATCTCTTTTAAACAACAGAGCGTAAAAGAGATATATTCTTGACATAACTCTGAAAAGTTTACAGGTTACCAAAATCTCTGCTATATGTATTTATATATCAAAATATGAAATATTATTTACAGCTATTACAAGGAACAATATAATTTCAATATTATGTCTGCTGTAACAGGGTTAAATAAAATAAAAACTTATTATTCTTTGACTTGGCTTGATTATTTCGACTACCAACAGCTACAAAACATTACCACAGCACTGACCTATTCAACAAATAACTGACGTATAAAATGCATTTCACGTCATACAAATGGCCGACCATCTCTAGCGCTAAAACTACAATTCAAATTTTTAATTGCTATATCTCTGTCAACATTTAGATATTTAATAAAATAGACTCGCTTATACACATTTATTAACATCAATTTTAATCAACAATTGAAAAATCGACCACTAAAAAATGAGGACACCAGCCCATTGTAAGAGGGCAAACAATCTCAATTCATTTTATTAATAAGCATTTGTACAGCAAGGAAAAGTAGTCGTATTTAATCAGTTTAATTTTTAGTTTAAAGAACAAAAGCTTTGACACTGACCGTGAGCACACATTCCAATTACACGCTAAACTGCGCTAAACCGTAAACGCAGAGCTCGTGTAACGAACTACGTTTCTAACCACTGTCTCATGTAACGTCCTGTAGATGTTGGATGTATGTTTTGTTTCATTTGTTGTCTAGATGTAATTGTCGCAGAATCTTTAATTAGGGCTCTGATTTAAGTCGAGGATAAGTTTGTTCAGGTTATAAAGGCTGCATATATAATTCAAGATGCCCAGGTTAAACTTAAACTGTACTCGTAGGTAAGTATAGTTAAAATGGTTTTAACTTTTATCAAATTAAATAACTATAAAATATTCAAATTATTTATTTACATTTCCTTGGAGAACATTGTTAAGGAAGTTGAACTTCGGAGCCCTTAAAATATTTATCACATGTGGGATAATTTATTGTCGAAATTACCTTGCATTAACATTCCTTTTATTGTTTCATTGATGCTTGTTTGAAATTCTGTTCTGTTCTTCTCAAACCAATGTCATTCATTCCATTGCATTGATGATAATTTGCAGAATGTGGAGTTTCTTCTATCTAGTGTAAGTTTGCATAGATCTATCAACCTCTAGTGGTCAAGAAAATGACGATATTTATTGCGTTTACAATATTTTACAATTAGCGAAAGTTGCCCAATTAGCCTCGGGTCAGAAGCTTGATACGCCTCTTTATGAGGTCTTCACACGAGCACGAGACTTATCTCGTCTCGTAAAAGCAAGACATTTCTGAAAACTATTGAGACGGTACCGAGACCATATACGGCGAGACCCGAGTGTCTCGTTGACGTTATTAAAAAAAAATTGCTAGAAAAATAAGCTAACAGCAACATAAACGTTCAACCTTTTTTTATTACAAAAAAGGTTAGGTCGTAAATTTACCAAATATAAAATCTGGTAAACAAACATCTGTTAAATATTTTATTTTATAATTTTGTCTTTTACAACATTTTGTAGCCGAACGTAACGAATGTTTTAAGGAAAAATAAATGTGAATATAAATTATTTACAATGCGATTGTTTGAAGACATTTTGCTGCAAAAATGTCGTTGAGTGTAGGTGTTAGTAGCGTCAACCTGACAAAAAGGCCGAGATTAGATGAAAGTGATGACGCATGAAGTGAAATTGAACCAGTTGATCAACTGTGTGTAAAAAAAATTCTCCAAAGTTTAAATTTTTTTTTAAATTTGATACAATTAATGGTGAGAAAAAAGCGAAGTGTGTGAAAAATTTAGAATAAAAAATATAATTAGCCGAAATAATATAATGAATTATATAATATATGTCTAGGCCTGTGATAGACATAAGTGGAGAAGGCAGGAAGGATAGTGAAAAGATAATAGAGGGTCTGTCGAGAGGAGACAAAGAAGGCAAGAGGTGGTAGATGAAAATACAGGCTATAAGAAAGGAGAAGCAGGAAACGGTTTGCCGAGAGGAGACAAAGAAGACAAGAGGTGAGGAAACGGTGAGGAAACGGTGAGAAGGAAGGAAGACCAGGGAAAATGAAGGAAGAGGGTCAAGAGAAGAAGAAGCAGAAAGTACTTTTGGAAATAAGAAGGTCTAGAATAGTTTAAATTTAATTTTAAGTTGAAGTTCTATGAAATGTATTAAGAATGTAGATTGTAAAGCCGAAAGGCGAACGTGTGAAGCCCTAGTCTTTATTTAAAGATGCAGGTATTTCAGGATTATGAAAACAAAATAAAAGAACCAGATGTACGTATAACAGTAGAGCTTGTTTCAGTTTTCGTTTTTATCCGACTTATAATACGAGTATATAATTGTACTTTGCAATTTTCCTATCAGCAATCAGCCAATAAAAGCAACGGGAACTAGGACGAAAATAGACCATGAATGAGCGATGACGTCACATAACAAACAGCACGATGCGTTCCAGAGTTATTTACGAGCCTTCTCCAGGGAAGGAAACTGAGTTTACCTAACACGTTTACGGAAATGTTTTATTAAATATTTTATCAAGAACATCATTTAATAAGTGTTTTAATAAAAATTAAATTTTTGTGAGGTTAAGTGTCATTGTATGACAATAAATATGTTTAAAATGTAGAATTAAAAAAATGTTATTATTCAAAATATTAATTATTTAAAAAAATGTCCATGACTTTACAAAAGCTTATCTATCCAAAACGCGTACGAAACTAACATTCATTGCATTGCGAAGAATTAGTTACTATTATTATATATTTCTTTTTAATGTTTTTGCCATTGGGCACTGCATTCTTCTGCCTTAACTCATTAATTTACATGTCATTGTGCGTAATTCAATTTTGATCCTTATTATATCTAAACATTCTCACTCCTTCTAAAAGAAAAAAAAATATCCTTATAAAAATAAAAACAAGCTATTACTGCTTCGCTCCTCTTGCTACTCTTCCTCCTGTTTCTACTCTGCCATTCATTCTTTTTCCTCATTCCTTTTCTGTATCTCTGCCATCCTCCTCTTTCCTTCACTACCTCCCTTTAATAACTGCCCAATTTTCTTTTCGCTTATAACCTTTTTCTCACATGAAAATTGAATGTACTACAATGTTTCTATCTCCGTTCCGCACACCCTGCACATCCTTTCCTCGCTATTTGCCCAGTATCTGTTTCCTTTGTCCTCGTTTCCCAATCTAAATCTGGCAATCCTTCTCATGTTTTTTGTGTATTTTTCTCTTAAATATTGTGGTATCTCTCTCTCCCAAATCCTTTTATATAAGTATTATTAATGTTACTAATGTTATAGTACTATTTAATGTTAAAATAAAGTTTTGTAATTGGTATCTCTTACTGATTTAATTTCATAGTTCAGAGTTCAATGAACTATATCAAATTAGCGAGTCATTTTCAAAATTCAAAAAGATAAAATATTTAACAAAATATTTATTTGTTATCTTTTGTATAAATATATTTTTAGTTTTATTCTAAGCGAGCTCTATTTGTATTAGTAGTGTATTTTCAAAGAGTCGTTGAAATACTTCCCTATTAATTAGTGCATATATTTTAATAAACAAAATAAAAAAAATTCATAATCAAAGACACAAACTTAAGCTAACATTATTACGAAGTCGAAATCAAAATCAAACAAAACAACCGAAACACATTAAACAGCATTAAAAGCAAACAGAGAGATATACTGGCAGTGTAGTAATGGTGCTGGTGCTGGTGCTTGTACATGACATATATACATACTACATATAATACATACAAACAAATAATATAACTTAAAATAACTAAATGTAAACAAACAAAAAAAAACATTCTCAATGAATGGTTTGAATTTAAATTTGAATCCATGTAAACCTCGGTGCACAGACCGTACACCGTGCGCCGTACGCCGTACGCTGTAGTCTCATTATGTACAAAGAGTGGCCATTTTATTCAAAATCAAAGCAACTCTACTTTGCTAATTTTGAGATTGATAAGGGGGTGCACAAAGTCCGTGGACAGAGGTATGAGATGCGGTGGGTCTGTAAAACGGATGCGGAAACATTAAGAGTGAGGGTGGGATTCAGAACCTATCATAGAATTCGTGATGACTTGTTGAAAAAAACATCGAACCAGATTCCGTATCGTGGATCGGATTGAACCCGTGAAATAAAAGTACCAATTTGATAGTTTTTAAAACTAAGTACCCTATTTTGTAACTTTATCAAACACACACCTGGATGTCATGGGAATTTTTCTACCAGAAGATTCCTAATTCTGTCGATCATTTGGACAAAGAAGTCCCGAAACTCAAGACGGAATTTTACCTAACATGTAAGATATAAAACAACTTTATTTAAATTATTCAACTCAAAATGCACCGACGATTTAATTCTTAAAAGATTTAAAAAATTATTAATAATGATTGATAAGTGGAGTTGAATTGTTGATTGAAATTGATGTTAATAAATGTGTATTGGCGTTTCTATTTTATTAATTTTTTTTTTTTTTTTTTTTTTATTTAACGTCGGCCTATTTCCGATGCTGAGTCCTATCACCGACGACCTCCTTCAATGTTGGCAGTATTTATGGTGTCGTGGCCTCATATATGTGGGCTACACCACTGCCTAATAACTGTATGATTATGTATGACCATAATCAATATAAGTTCATAATAACCAAACCCAGAAAATATATATCTGGTCCGGGGATCGAACCCGAAGACACAGCAGTCGGCGTCAAGCATCAATGCTCTCGCCCACTGTGTCGTCTCTATTTTATTAAATATCAAAATGTTGACGGAGATATAGCAATTAAAAAATTGAATTGTAGTTTTAGCGCTAGAAATGGTCGGCCATATTTGTGAATGCCGTGAAATGCATTTTAACGTCAGTTATTTGTTGAATATGTCAGTGCAGTGGTAAAGTTTTGTAGCTGTTGGTAGTCGAAATAATCAAGTCAAGCCAAAGAATAATAAGTTTTTATTTTATATAACTCTGTTACGGCAGGCATAATATTGGAATTGTATTGTTCCTTGAAATAGCTGTAAATAATATTTGATATTTTGATATATAAATACATATAGCAGAGATTTATGAGCTGTAAGGTTGGTAACCTGTAAACTTGTCAGAGTTCTGTCAAGAATATTTCTCTTTTACGCTATGTCGTATAAAAGAGATAGCAACTAGCGGTTGTGATGTCACATGCAATTCGAATTTGTACAACGTTGAATCCCTTTAATAATTAAATAGACAAAATGACTTTTTTGATTGTTAATATCTCCTGAAATATAAGGAGTTATTAAAAAATTATTGAACATTTACTTTATAAATATATAGTCTACTTTTATAGAAATTAAGACATAGGACACAAGCCCATTGTGCTGCTTAATTTATGTTATGTCAAATGCAATCAATCATACATACAACTGCCATAATTTGTGCAAATTGTGAGGTATACAAGAGCGCATTGTCGTATACTTACTTACTGTTGCGCATTCTGTTGTAACAAAACCGAAAATTATAATCCTGGTTAAAAGGGCGCTATTTATACATAACCTATACATGTTCTTCGGCAACATAACAACTGCCAATGTACCAGCTGGTTGTCGGCGATGATATCTAGAATCCGAACTAAATAAATCCAATAAGTATTGTTTTCATTTTTGTCTCAAATTGAACTGCGAATACTTTTAGCCGCCTAATTGTGATTATCATTGTCGGTCGGTATGTTTAACCAGCAGTGTAGCATTTCACCCAACGACTTTGAATTCAAGTACATAAAGATGTTGAAAATAGAGATGATACTTGCACAGAAGCACCCTATCCTGGTGAAGCTAAGAGGGGTTCGAGGAGTGGGGGAGGAGGCTTCTGAAAATGAGCAAGGAAATAGAAGTTCTTTGATAATCTGACCCACCATTGCGCATTATTTAAATTACGACTGTAAACGCGGGACATTTCTTCATAAATCACATATTCATGATTTCTTAATGTCTGATATGTTTCAATTTATGTCATTTAGATAAATCTTAATACACACAATCTGAGAGATTCTCCTGTCAAATTCTTGGTGCGGTCCTTGAAAATATTTGTTATTTGGTCTTAACTTTGTTTATATTCCTTACCATGAAACAATTAAACGATAAATAAACAAAAAATACTTTAACAAAAGTATTTGTTAAAATTGTCCAAATAGATATTTCATTCAACATAAAGTTGACAAACATATTTGCCATAAGCAGTCTCGAATTTAGATTTTCGAGATGGTCTACAAATATTATCAGACCGTTCTTGTGACTTCTTTTTCTCTTTTTCCAATTTTATCTAGCTACAAATTTTTTCTTGAGACTAACAATAACTGAACTAGTTTGGACATATTATTTTGTGTTATTCAAATGCAAAAATATTTTAGGTTATTTTATTTCAAGTTTAGCAAAAATGAAGAGGTAGGTAGAATTTAGTTACATTTCCAAAATGTATATGTTTTTTTAATATTTATTTGAGTTAAGGCTTCACACGAGACGACATAGGGCGAGAGTTTCGAAAATCGGTATCGTTTTAGCCTCGTTTCCGTCTCGTAATCGTTTGCTCGTCTCGTCTCGTCACATCTCGTTATTATGAGAACTTTCTCCTAAGATAGTCCTAAACAAAGTAATTCATTATATTATTTCGGCTAATTATTTTTTTTATTCTAAATTTTTCACACACTAAGCATATCGCTTTTTCTCAACATTAATTGTATTAAATTTAAAAAACAATTTAAACTTTGAAGAATTTTTTTTTATACACAGTTGATCAACTGGTTCAACTTCACTTAATGCGTCATCACTTTCATCTAATCTCGGCCTTTTTATCAGGTTGACACTACTAACACCTACACTCAACGACATTTTCCCGGCAAAATGTCTTCAAACAATCGCATTGTAAATAATTTATATTCACATTTATATTTCCTTAAAACATTCGTTTCCGTTCGGCTACAAAATATTGTAAGACACAAAATTATAAAATAAAATATTTAATAGATGTTTGTTTTCCAGATTCTATGTTTCGTAACTTTACGATGTAACCTTTTTTGTAATAAAAAAGGTTGAACATTTATGTTGCTATCACTTCATTTTTCTAGCATTTTTTTTTGAAATAACATCAACGAGACTCTCGGGTCTCGCCGTATATGGTCTCGGTACCGTCTCAATAGTTTTTAGAAATGTCTCATCTCGTATCGTCTTGCATTTACGAGACGAGAAGCGAGACGAGACGGATCAAGCATTATTATTAAATGATATCATAGATGAAGATTCATAGCAACCTAGTATGGTTTTTATGATTTAAATGATAATCGTTTATGGGATATGTCAGTCAGTCAATCAGTCATCAACCTAATACATTTTAAAAGTCCCTTGCAAACTCCGGAGTCTGAACATCTTCATATAATTACTGTCTACAAATCAGCGTACCCGTCCATGCTAGTGCCGACTCTTTCGACACGTGCTCCTCTTCCCTGACTCTCCCTCTCTCTCTGACTCTCTGTTACCGGGAAATACCGCGATATACAGGGTTGTTACAGCCCGCTCCACTCACACCACAACGCCACATCCCCTAACTTCTCTCTCTTGTAATCTCTTTAGGGTTAAAATGGACGATTCACGAAAATTATCGTGGCATGATATGCAGTGCATATGGTACAGCATACGTGGTACGCGGTAAGGGGTACATGGTACATAGCGGCAATAACGAGATGAGTGCACCCTGCACCCTGCACCCTGCACCATGGTCCTCTGCCCCATGCTCTCGGAGAGTTAAATATACAAACTGGTATTATTTATTTGAATATCACAAATACAGATGCATGCCTATTAGTTTTGTCAACCGTGTTTTTTTTCAATTTTAGTAATTGGTTTTCTAATTTTATATAAATTGTACTTTTTAATGTTAGTGATTATAGTCATAAATACATTTTACTTTACATTTTACATTATACTATTATGACTGTTATCACTAATGATATAGAAACAAACCAAGTCTAGGACGAGGAGTGGCAAAAACTTTAAATTGCTGCCCTTTTTAATAATTGCCGCCAATAATTCTAGTTATTTTATATGCATTGATATTTCTTTATTTATTATAGGAAATAATTTATTGAATTTGGCGCTCATAAAGATTCCGTTCGTGGTACGAACCCCGGCTTGCCATCTGATCTTCGGAGTATAACACTCGTGAAACGATGATATTAGATCAGTTGGCTTAACTGTGTGTATTTTAATAGAATAATTTAATGGCAGAAAATACCATACATGGAGTGTACTGTACAAGTACGAGTACGAGTATAGTACGAGTAATATGGTATGTTTTAAAATCTCGGTTAAAACGTTTAATGAAAGCAACAAAATATTTTATATGAAACGGTTAAATATGAAACGCAACTTGTCAGTGTATATTTAATGACAGCGAAAGGTGGTAATCAGAAAGGAATCAACGAAACTGTAATTTTATGTAAAATAGACATTGCAGACTATTATAATCATATATTTTTAACCTTAAATATTACTGATAAAAAATCATAGGCTTTGTTTCTCCCTTGTAAGAAGATATGGTTTCTAATCTCAAAACTGTCTTAATTTGAAAATTTCAATACGTTTCTAATGTTTACCTCTAATTTACAAATAAAATTAATTTCAATTAACACCGTTCTTTTAAGGATTTCACTGTCGCTGGTTCTTTGCGAAGAAAGACATCCCTCCACCATTAGTGATAAAGGGTGGTTTGTACGTTCGGTACGTTTATGTAATACGTATGTCTGGCTAGTAAGAAGCGAATTATTATAACGAGCAAACTGTCAAACAAGTCAAGTGTACTGGAGCCGGACTGAAATGAGTTATTTCTCAGAGATTTATAACCGTAATATGCAAATTATATATTTATAAAAACATACGGATATGAATTATATTGGACATCACAGACTCTGGCCGGATTACTGGGTTCTGGTAGGAAGAAAAAATCATTTTGAAATGAATTACACGTAGATACGAAGAGTGCTGACTGTTGTTATCTATAAGCTAGGTACAAGAACACATTATTGTTACGTTGAACATTGTTCCGCTTCCGAGCTACCTTGTGTAACAAGATAAAATTTATAAAGCAGGAAGAATGATCTGGAATTTTTGTTCCATTGAGAGCATTGTGTATATGGCAGACATGACATAGTGTTAGACACATCACACAAAATAAATACGCGGCTGAAAAAAACATGAACTGTTTCTTGTTGTTACACTAGATACAATTTATTCTATGATACATCTATACTAAATACTACATGATCAGAAGTTTATACCTGAACTAGCACAAGAAACGATATTCCTCTTCCTCTCCTTCTCACACACTGAAAAGTAACCTAACGATGGTGATTCTTCTTAAAGAGATCGATTTTTTAATCGATTTGAATCGAAGTCTAACGAATCGATTTTTCGATTCTTTTTGAGTTTTTATATAAGAAGACACTAACAAAAAAAAAAAAAGAAACGATCTTTTATCGATTTTACTTTTATTAAATTTGTAAAAATATACAAGCCTTTCTAATAACAAAAGTAAACAGTGATTTTTGATTAATCAATAAAGTCATGTATGTTTGTTAATTATTATAGAATCAAATAATTAAAATTTCCAATATTTCATGTCTAAGCTTTTGAGAAATAAAAGTCAGTCCAATCTAGGATACATTCAACATAATGTAAATATAATTTTTTTTTTAATTTATTTAACGTCGGCCTATTTCCGATGGTGAGTCCTATCTCCGACGACCTCCTTCAATGTTGGCAGTATTTGTGGTGTCGTGGCCTCATATATGTGGACCACACGGCTGCCTAATAAGTGTACAATTATGTATGATCATAATCAATATAAGTTAATAACAACCAAACCCAGAAAATATGTATCTAGTCCGGGGACATATCGAACCCAAAGACACAGCAGTCAGCGTCAAGCGTCAATGCTCTCGCCCACTGTGTCGTCGTAAATATTTGTATACTTGCATTTTTACAAAAAAAAATTCGAATATCGATTATCAAGTGTTTGAGATCGATTCATGGGATCGATCCATTATTTAAAATCGATTTAAGAAATCTTCTTCAATTAATCGCTATCTCTAATGTAACCACACTTTTACATTATTCATACCGAGGGGCAACATTTCCTTAATGGGCTCCTAGCATGATATTAATTGTAAAGCTTTATATTAAACTTGTTTAATAACTCTGGTTTAGCCATAATTGATTTCAGAATACTGTGCTAACCAGTGCCGTGCAAATGTATACACAGGTAACACAATTAGTACAAAAAATGATAAAATTTATCACCCCTACAAAACGGTAGCCTAGGCTACGGCTCGCGTGGCCTGACTAGTGCTTCTGAACCCGTCCCGATCCGGACCCAAATCAATCGGGTATTGGCAATAAACCCGAACCCGGGACCCGGGTAGAAAACCCGACGGATACGGGTTCAAATACCGGCTGGTGTAAATGCAAAATTAAATAAAATCCAATGCGCGCCGTTCGAATTACGCAGCCCAAAAATTTGTTGTTTGTAGATAATGAAGAGATATTATCAATGGAAGAAGAATTAAATTTATTAGGCTGATGATTTTGGAAAATTGAAGCAGGAATTTACCCTTTTTAGGAATACAAAAAAAGAACGCTAAATCTAGAGAAGTTTTATGCCGCGCTATGCACGGTCAAACTAACTTTGATGGATAATGAAAGAACATTTCCGATGTCTGCCAATTTTTGCACCAAAGTTAGGGGAGAAGTCTCTAAATGCTTTGGTATTTCTTAAACATCATTATATTAGAGCTAGTAAAGTAAAATAAATTATATAATAAATAAATTGCTATTATTACTTGGAAATTTAGATGTTATTTTATATTTTTCTGATTTTGCACCCGACCAGTGTATTTCTGTGTATATAATTCGTAGGCCTTCGTTATTGTAGTTAGCTTTAGAAATGCTAGTTTGTTTGTCAATATCATGGCTCAGTATATGCCTGCCACAGATCCGACCCCGGCCCCTAGTCTAGGCTCCATCAACCGACATCCTAGACACAACTATATATTCAGTAACACTAGGATTCCTTTAAATATGTATATACGAATCAGGATAACAAATAAGTCCATTAGTTGTATGTAATTATTTCACGACAATTACTTGCTGACAATGGGATCTATTAGACGATCAGTTTGTCTACTCGTCCTTCGTCCTTCGTCCTCCGTCCTTGTGTATTCATCTCAAAAGCTTTGAAAGTTATTCTCAATGAATAAGGGATGGATTTATGAACGGACAAGTAAGGGTGATTTCAGTAATTTTGTAAGGAGGGTGGGTGGCAGTTTGTTGAACAAGGATTGAGTGAAACAATGCTTGTCCGATGACCTCCCCTCTTATATCCTTCGTTTAAGATCTTTTGTACTTTGATCATAGACTTGATGTGCCTCAATGTTAACAATCGTATTGTTCGGCTTGAATGAACGCAACTCACAAAGTAAAAACAAGTTTCCACTGGCACATAAATATTGAAATTCTCATTTAAATCCTAAAGATATTTATTAAAATATTTGTATTGCAACATAATGCTAAAACACACATAGCTTTGACATATGTTTAGTCATATATATTGCGTAATAGCGGAAACATATTGCTCTAATACTCATGGTCTTAGAAGGCACCGAAGTAATTTATTTCACCGATAGATAGTCAATTATAATTTAAAAAATACTGGACACTGAGGTTCTCCGCACATGAGGCGGCTGATTGCAAACCTTAGCCCCGAATCTGCCCGAACCGAATGAGAATGGAACTGTATTGTTAGTGAGAGAACGCACGTGTATACGAGTGAGAGAAAACACACGGCACGAACGAAACTAAACTGATTTCAAACTGGTTTTGAGCGACTGTGTTTCTTGGTCGCAGGGCAATTACGTTGCATGTTATTGATGGTGATATCATGAGCAGAGATGTGCACAAATAGTATTCAAAAATATTTAAATAGATACATACATACATACAAATACCTCATAATACGACACAAATAACATCCCCTATTATGCTATTGTTAAAAATTCTATAGAGTCACGAAACACGGCTCGACATGGCTCGTTTTTCGTTTTCGTTGGAAACTTCGTTGGGCGACTAAATTGCAATCAGTCGACCCGTGTGCAAACGGCCTTAACATGCATTAGAAAAGGATAGAATATCAGATTGCCAGGATCTGAACATGTAGGCTAAAAGTCAGAGACGGATTAAAGGGTAGTCGCGCATTTGGAGTCCACGAAACCGAACCCCTCGAAGCCATCTTCATTGCATTAGTATTACATATTATTATTAATTAGTTAACCTTAATAATTAATTTTTAACTTGATTTATATTAAAATATAATATGTATGCAAAAAAAATTATTCATAAGTGCGGGAGCAAATCTCTTGATTTATTAGAGCTCAACCCTTTATTCCAATTACGGATGAATTATGACATTATTACAGCCCCAAAATAAATACATACATATGATATGGTTCACTTAAATATGATATATACTACGAGACACCATCAAGTGATAATATGTACCGGAGCAGCGCTTTGTTTTCTGGATTTGTTGTTATTAAGTTTAATGGATTACACAATCAGTTTAGTGTTTCACAACCATAAACTTATTAGGTAGCGGTGCTGTATCTTAAAATACACCGGAAATAGCATTTTCAAAAGCCAATTATACATTTTCACCAACGTTTTCTTTAACAAACAAGTCAATATTTAAAAAATTAAAATAGTTATCAAAAAAAATATAAATCGGTTTGAAAACTAGAACGTATATTTCTCTAAACAGTAAAGTAACAAGTATTGACGTTACGCAGACTGAAGATGAGAACGCCTCAAGCCTTAATTAAATGAAATAATAAATAAATTCGAAAGTGTCAATGAACACATACCGTGCAAATTGAAATTATTGTAAACCTATTGTTAAATCTCCATGACAGATCCGAGAGAAAAGTCGACGGTTATATTATCATAATATTTCTAAGAACACTTTTAACTTTGTGATTTTCAATATTTAATAACAATAAAATAACACTTGAACATTTCAGTCAACCGTTAAACGTATTAGAAAAGCGCCATACCACGCCGTATGTTTGTATCTAAAATCATAACTCATATTTTAGGGGATTCATTACAAAGGGGTTATTTTCGCAGTTCGCGCAATTGTTAAACGTTTAAGGGTGAGGCTTTGTTAAGGATTATAAATCAAATTTAAACTGTTGCTTCACATTCCGTGGTACTCGTTACGCGCTATGCGTCACTGACGCCTGACATTGACACTGACACTGACACTGACACTGACATTCATTGAATTGAAGGTAGTTTGACATCTGACAAAAATTAATGTTGCGATTTAAAATAAATAATGATTATTGGACCACAACACTAGACAACATTTTCGAATTAGCTCTTAATGTTTTGCATTGGACTACAACTAAGCGGCTGTACCGAGTACCCGCAAAACTTAATCTAAAAACCTTTACTCCTTAAGAAGAACTTCTTAATACTTCATAATCCAAAAAAACGTATTCTTAAGAAAATGATTTTGCTTAATGAAAATGCTTTTAAATGATTTTTTACATAACTAAATATAAAAATATTTTTAATCAAACATTTCAAAAAATATATTTTCTTCTTTTAAATATTTGAAAAATAGACATAAATTTAAATATTTTAATAACTAAGTTTTACATAGACCAATATAAAAATATAATAAAAATTTACAAGAAAATATACTTTCTTTGTTAAATTCGAAATTCGAAAAATATACATATAAATTTAATATATTTTGAAATCTAATTTTTTTAAATTTTAGTCAGCATTTTCTGCACTATCTTCGCGACTTCTCTTCTTGCAAGGACTCAAACTTCGCGCGTTCTTGGTCTTTGAAGAAGATGGCTGAACGCTGTTACTTACTTCACTCTCTGCCACTATAATAATCTCGGAGTGGTCATCCTCCAAGATAGAGGGTGTCCTATGAGGGTACCTCAAGCAATCATTGAGGTAGCGCTCTAGATTGGACTGGAACTTTAAGTTATAATTCACATCGAGCGCCGCCAAATAATAGTTAGAATTGACACGCCTGTTGCGTCGGATCTTCTTCCTGGGAGGAGGGGACTCATCCTCTGCAACATTGAAAATGAATGAATTATTTGCTGATTTGTTGATTTGCTGCTGTAGGGTTATACATCTTGGCGACAGCGAAAGGAACTGGCAGGAATGATTCGAAGCCACAAGAACATTAACCATACCACTCAGTAAACAATTTGGTGAAGTGTCTCTTTTTGTGACGTTTCTATCATTATTGCACTTCAATTATAATTCGCATTAGTGTATTCGCGTAGTGGTTTCGCCATTTGTAACCGATAAAATAGACATATCATATGAACGACTGTGACAAGTTGAACTGTAAATAATCTCTTTCATGAGAAAAACATCACTCGCATCTTCAATATGATAGCAAAGTCACTCCAAAATGTTTACTGGGCAAGTTGACTATTAGTGCTATTACTTTGAAAAAATGACAAAAGTTAAAGCTATCTCAAAGTTTGAAAGATGAGTATGGTGTTCACCTTCAGTAGATATGTATCTCTGAATAACAACTGTCTAAAAACATATATCCTTTCGCATTATCGCCAAATATCAATATCAATTTTCAAAATATCGCAGAAAAATATTTTAACCATTAATTTGAGATATTACCAGATGAATCAGAAGCTACAATAGCAACAGTAGCTTGCTGCTGTTGTTCCTGCTGTATCTGGTGCTGCTGTTGCTGCTTCCGCAGAAGCCTCTTTCCTCTAACCATCCAATTCCTAATTTTCTTATCCCTACGAGTACATTATTAAATCAAATATTTAAAATACATCACATCAATAATTTCAAAAAATCTATCTCAATTTAATTAGTTAATTTAATTTAAAAATTTGAATATTAATATATAACTATAAAGTGTAATCAGATAAAAATTTAAATTCAAATTGATCTTCAATATGGCTGCAATCGTTTAAATGATTTGTTAGAGTCATGTGATCCAAAAAATTTAAACTTTGCCTAATTATTAAAATACGATTGATCACCATATGGATATGTTTATTTATCACTCAAAACAATCATTTTATTGTTGAAGAAGATCAATTATTTCAAATAATATTAATCACTTACATTTTGCCCTCTTACTAACTATGTAACAGATTAAAACCTTTAATTTATTAGCTTCATTTGTTTTCATATTTATTTATTCAGCCTACTTCAAATCGCAAAATGAAATTTAGAGTTAAAGCAAAAATGTGACGAAATTTTGAACTATAAGTGTAGAAATTTGTATTGAAATAATAATAAAAACCAATTCAATTAAATACTAAAAAATACAAAAGTAATATTTTCAACTTTTCACTGATATGTATATATGTTAGTGCACTTACATATTGTAATCTAGGTATTATCTTTAGCCTAAATGCAAACCAATGTTTACTGTAACAAAAAATAACATATTAGACAAAATATATTACTTAAATATTTCATATGGATTTTCAAGAAATATTCCTTACCATGAAAAATATTTTGTAGTCGTCTTTTGTTATACTTCAAATAGAATTAGATCAAATGTCATTTCAACAAATATGTTAAGTTCAAGTTAAGTTAATGTTCAAAGAATACTTTAAATGTATATAATTAATAACTGAATAATTTATACTCTTTGTACTATAATATCATTATTTATATCTGCATTTTATAGTAGAAATTAATAAATACAGGACCTACCTTATAGATTTAAAGAGACGCCATTTCAGAAATACACTAGACTAAGATATATTATATGTCCGTATGAAACAATTGAATATTATATTTTAGTTGAATATAAGGTCACCAGAGCGGCGCCACTTATTTATTATTTGAAATAAATGTAGTTTTTACGTCAACAGTTAATTCATGGAACCTACAGAGTTCTATTTGGTGGCATCTCGTAAAAAAATTACGTTCACGGTAACAATAATGTTAACTACGCAAATATTTATTTTTATATCGGGATATACAATAATATTTACGGTTTAGAGCCACCTGTCTTTAGGTTTTCCTCTGCAATAACCTCGATAGACTCTTTTTGTACATGCACTTTTAACACGAAGCACCGAGATCTGTTGTACGGAGTAAGAACAATATTTCTCTGTGGAGTTCACATTTTTATTTACACATGTTATTCTGCTTTTATTGAAATCTGGCAGTTGCAGAAGATAATTCCTAGTTCTGCAACAATTAGAACATTTGAAACTTGTCAAATATTATTTTTCATAAAATAGAGTTGCTGTTAACATAAGAATTTTGACCCCGTAAGTAGCTACGAGATTATCAATAACAAAACAGTCTTTCCTGACTACAGCTATAGCAACCAAAAAGAATAAGACAATAAACAAAACAGATTGACGTTTGATTATTCGGAAGGGAGAGGGCCTACGCAATGGTATCTAAAGACCTGGCGCTGGAAACTGTCGCCCCAAGTTGTAGGTCACATCATAAAACCAGAAGAAAGCAACAAAAAATGTATTTTGCGCAGTTATAATTTGCATAACAAACAATATTATGAAACTGGTTTTATAGAAATATTTGTATCTACTTTATTTCTTAAATGACTAGAAACAAATTAACATACTTTCAGTAATTAATGCAATCGATGAATGCAACAATTATTGAAGCAAAATGCACTTGTCTTGTATTTGCTACTGCACATGGTTACTCAAAATACGTTGTAAGAAAATCAATTATTTCTAGTTATATTTTGTTTCCTGTATTTCTTAACAATTTCGACCGTCACCGAAACTACAATAATTTCTGATAAGACTGTGCTTTGTTACCAAATTTTTTTTTCATTTATTAAATTTAATAGCACCTCCCAGGCTTCCGCCCATATGTGCTGCTTTGTCCACTTATTCTATTAATTCTATATATTCTTCTTAATTTTTTACATTTCAATTACATTCATATATAATTATATAAGAACAAATAAAAGATGTACAAAAGAACTTATTACAACTCAATTTATTTAATTTACTGTTCAATCTCTTCCGCTGTGAAATTATCCCAAATCCCTTGCTCTAATTCTTCTCCTTCACTTCCTATTACTATCTCTGCATCCCTAATTCTTATTACTTCATCATTCTTCAATAGCATTTTTCTAATTTCAAAAATCTCCTTCGCATACTCATTTTAATACCGAAACCTAATCTCTTCATTTACTAGATACTCTAGACTTCCAATTTCTCTGACTTTTATTCTATCTTTGTTACCAACAGAGAAAATTCATAATTTTACTTGACACGATTAAAATTATTCTTTAAATACATTTACTATTTACATTCTCGCCTGCATAAATTGCCGCTGCTAATGTTAGAGCACCTAGTGTACCATTGTACCATTGCACCATTGCACCATGTACCTGTTTTGTGCAGATGCACTACACTTCCCCCAATGCGATTCAAGTATTTCTGTTACCTATTCCACATTGCCTATTCCCCATTGCCTATTGACTATAGCCTATTGCTTGTTGCCGTATAATACTGTCTCTTATGCAGCGTGTTAGCTACATCGGTGCCAACATTGAATGAGATGAACAGACTTGTTTCAATTTGCTGTATGTAGTGTCACAGTGTATAAAATATCGGTGTTTCTGGATGCCTTTCTAATTTACCATTGTTAACAGGTAGAAATTACATTATTTATATGTTACGTATCGTAATAACATCTGCAATATAAGCCAACTATTGTCTTAGCAAAATCATTTTTAAAATTAATTAGATGAGGACTTTTGCTTAGGTGCCACACCTAAATTCCAAAATAATATCAAATTCATTACATCCTAATTTCTGATAAATTAACCCTCTGTGTAAACATTATATTTTTCGAGTCATAGTGTGTACGCTGGGTCTTTGAGGGAACAGTTGAGTTTAGCGACTTTTCTAGGTTTTCAAGAAATCTGAAAAAATTCTGGATTACTTCTTAAAGTGTCTACTACATGGTCCAGAAGTTGCCAGAATCCAAAGTTTGTTAATAAAAATTGACAAATAGTAAAAAACGCGGAAAAAACGGAATATTGTTAAAAAATTCGTAACTTTATAACAAACAAATATTAAAAAAGACGGTTGTAGACTTTTTTACCTTAGATTATATGCTTTCGAAAAAATTGGCGTGTCTTTGGCGTGGGCTCCAAAAAGTTGACTTATTTGTGCACCTGAAATTGGGAAATATTTTACGGATTCAGGCATGTCATAATAAACGGAACAGTGATTGTTCGGCACGAAATAAGTTTTTATTGTTAAAAATACAAAAGTTGTGAAATAATAATTATTAATAGTTAATAATAATTAGTGTCAAAAAGAGAATTTACGGTGCGAAAATGGGACAAAAGTGGCTACAATGATTATCGTAAACCGGCGCCCCACACGACACACAAGAATACATTGTTCTTTGTATTTCTTCCAAGTGCAAAGAGAACATCATTTTCGCTTTCCTAGTTTACCCGTTGTGATGGTCACCCATTTTCAAAAACTTATTGTAGTAAAAAGAAGAACTAATAAAAAAAAATCTATATATATAATCTAAGAAATAATATATTAAATTACATAAAACATTTACTTTAACCATGAGAAAACTGTATAACAACGAGAAAAGCAAAAAAAAGTGCATTTACTAACATTGGAAAATACTAACGTCGTTTGTACACTGACCCTTTTAGGCAAGATTCACTGGCTCGCTCTTTAAGTGCTGGAACCTTAAGTCCCTACCACTACCTAGATTTTTTAGGGGGCATAGATAAAGCGCAATGTATACTCATAAGAGAGAAATAGGAGATTGAAATTTAAACTGTTCCTTAAAAGACACAGTGTACTCACGCAGGGTTAAGACAGTACTTACTGTATACTGGCCTAGATTTAATGTAACAATTAAGTGATACACAGTATCAGTTCATCTACTACCAACATGATTTGCACCGATGGCGGTTCCAGGCAGTATTACGATTACTGGTTTCAAATAGCTACCCAAAAGTTCAAGAATAATATGTTACTGTGTAGGAAACACAGCTTTTATATTTAAGACTAAATAATATTTTGAAAATCGTATCAGTTTCATACAATTGGTTACTAAACATTGGTTATACCCTACCTTACCTTACACCCTGTATTTTATATTATTCTAATAAAACATACCTGCTAGTTATGTTCTAACCTGGAGACTATAAATTTGAATCAGTGTTATTATATTTCTAACTCCTATATATAGAAAATCTCGTAGCCAACCGAGTACCGACATCGTCAAGTGAATAAATATTAATCTCTTGGTGTAGTATGTAGATGTAGATGCAGATGTTAGGCATTGTGTGCGTGTGCGTGTGCGTGTGCAATGCATAGCCTGGAATCCTAGATGGACCGGCACATTGTACTTGGACCTGTTGTGTAAATTTTACAGTTTTCCTGATAGCCATTAATCTGAGTTTAATATGACAATCAGCAACGCGTGGTAAATGTGAATTGCAAACAAATTATGTTCACAGAAAATTGTAACAAGTTGTGAAGCCCGCAGGCTTGTACTCGCAGAACGCGTACGTCGAGAAGGTTGAAGTCATTTACCTGTAATTTAAGAGCCAAATGCATTTAACAATTAAGATAAGACTAATTCACATCGAACAATTAAGAGATTTATTAGATATTTTGCAGCTTCATTAATAGTTATGACCTACAAGCAAAGACGTTCGCAGAAAGCGGAATTTTACAGAGGCGAGGAAAATTTCAGACCTCATTTTCTATGTGTTGACACGGAACATTTACACTGTTGCCTAATATGTTTATGATTCGAGTCATGGTGTGTACACTAGGTCTTTGAGGGAACAGTTGAGTTTTTCGAATTTTCTAAGCTTTCAAAAAATCTGAAAGAATTCTGGATAAGTGTCTACTACATGGTTTAAACCGTTGTTGATAAAAATTGACAAAATAGTAAAAAACGCGGAAAAAACGGAATATTGTTAAAAAAATTCGTTACTTTATAACAAGTAAATATTAAGAAAAACGGTTGTAGTCTTTTTTACGGTAGACTATAAGCTTTCGAAAGAATTTAGTGTTTTTGGTGTGGCTCCAAAAAGTTGAATTATTTGTGCACCTGAAAGTGGGGAAAGTTTTACGGATTCAGGCATGTCATAATAAACGGAACGGTGATTGTTCGGCACGAGATAAGTTTTAATTGTTAAAAATACAAAAGTTGTGAAATAATAATTATTAATAGTTAATAATAATTAGTGTCAAAAAGAGAATTTACGGTGCGCAACTGTTACAAAAGCGGCTACAATGATTAGCGCAAAACGCACGATACACAAGAATACATTGTTTTTTGTTTTTCTTTCAAGTGCAAAGAAAACATCGTTTTTGTTTTTCTAGTTTACCCGTTGAATGTTTACCCATCTTCAAAAACTTATTGTAGTAAAAAAAAAGAACTAATAAAAGAAAATCTATATATATAATCTAAGAAATAATATATTAAATTACATAAAACATTTATTTTAATTATGAAAAACGGTAAAACAACGAGAATAGCAAAAAAAAAGTGCAATTACTAACATTGGAAAATACTAACGTTGTTTGTACACTGATCCTTTTAGAGAACAGAGGCAAGTTTGACTGGCTCGCCTTTGCAAGTAAACTGCCAGATCCGAACGCTGAAGAACGGTGAAGTACGCTGTGTACTCATAAGAGAGAAATAGCAGTTTGAAAATTAAACTGTTCCTTAAAAGAGCCAGTGTACACACGCAGGATTAAGTATGTGCAACCGAGTGTAAGCCCAGAAAATGTAACTCTGGTCCGGGGATTGAACCTGAAGACACAGCTGTCAGCGTCAAGTATCAATGCTCTCGCTCACTGTGTCATCTGCTCCATGTATTCATAAGTTTCTTTTAAATGTAAATTATAACTAAATTGATATACAACTATAAACTGTATAAATTATTTAAATCATCAAAAAGAAAAACATAGTAATTAGAATGCTAAACCTGCCTAACTTTCTAACCCCTTACCCGTTACAGAACCCTTGTGGTTCCGCAACAAGACTATCTCATGTAAAACACTGTATTAAATCTATGTACATGCCCATAGTTCTGCTGTGCCTACATTGTCAAAACCTTCTCCTTTATTTGAACTTCTGCAAGGACCGAATTGGAAATTGTTCATTCAAGCATAAATGAATCATAACCTCTTGTGTACTGCTTTTGTAATCATGGTTGAATTACTTTCTCTAGCTGGAACATTTACATTTATCTTTTACGTGCAACAACAGAAGGCACCGGCGAACCCGCAGAAGAATGCAAAAGGACCCATTCACGTCTGAGTACATCCCTTTTCACATTGTGTATGTTCACGTACATATCCCCGTATCATCCTCGTATTAAAAGATAGCTCGCCGGCGAATGGCAAATGGTGACTGCTACGCCAACTGTCGTGATTGTCGTGAACCTCTTTCGTGGGGATGTCAACTAAACGTAAATATCCATACGTCACATATGCGCGTCCAAACAAATCAGAAACTGAGTGTTTAGGGTTGCCGTTTCGCATTAACTCTCAAGAGAAAAAAATTGCATAATACAGCTTTGTACTTTTTGCTTCGAACCCGACGCTGACGACCCTGTAAAGTGGGTGGGATGCATTAAGTTATTTAAGATGCTATATAAAAGAGATGGATAATAGTGATTAATTTTAACGTCTCTATCAATTGGGTTAAATTAAGGAAGGATTTTAATAAGGTGTTTGAAAAAATAATTATACGTTTGCTTGTGAATTTGAATATTTTTGTATAAATCAAGGGCAAGTTATTTATAAATCAATCAGGGTCGGATTTATATTTGAAGGGGCAAGTACATTTTATGTTCATACATACAAGGAAATAGCCTTTAGAGAACGAAGGCCCTCCCAAAAGTACCATTATACATATAAACGCGGCATTGAGTTCACAGTAAGGTTGAACAATTATACAAAAGTTATTTTTTTTAAATAAGTTGATAAAATAATTAATAATTCAGACAGTTGATAATTACGATAAGTCGTTTCTTAATATTTAATTGGAATTTCTCATAATTATCGAAAAAAAACTTATTTTTGAACGGCTTTTGCGTAAGCTATAAAATCTTTTAATTGAATGTTTACTGACGAGCAGGCTTTGGAACAGTAGCTATAATTCGAGTATTGTTTATATAACTGCAAAGCAAACATGTTGGGGTTGGGATCCCTCACCCTTTTCCAAGGGCGTTTGTATTATACAAAACACAGGCTAATATCAGTGCAATTTAGACATTGTTAATTGAAATCAATACAAATATTTGTTCTGGGATGACATACTCGTAGTCAACAACCCAAAGACTCAAAGACCATATGAAATAATATTTAAATTCAAAAAAACAAACAAAATACACAAAGGGACAATATACACAAATCACTAATCGCAAATCACAGCATTGCTTACTACAAAGAACATTAAAGGATAACATTTTATTTGTTTATATGGTATATGGTTAATAAATTGTCTGCAACGTGAGTATCGTTCTTTTTGAGAATTAGGGTCGTCGGTATCGAGTGATTCATGTTAATAATAGCTCGCATGTTAATTGAAAAAATTGAGAACTAGTCTAGAGTATTGCAGCTCTTGTTTTGTTTTTAATAATATGTACATGTATTTTTAATAATATGCCGCTCAGACAATTTTATTCAGTTTACCGAGTTGGACTGAGAGGGGTCCTCTTACAAATTTGGCATTGAATGATAGAAAATAGAATGGTATCTGAAATTTTCAGACAGTGAGACATTGTCTTGGAGCCAACTGACGTTTGTAAACTATTTGTTTTCGTAAAAGTATAACAGTATTGAGAAGGTCTTAAATTTAACCCTGCGTGTGTACAATAGGAACAGTTGAAATTTCAAACTCCTATTTCTCTCTCATGAGTACAGAGTGCGCTTCATCTATGCCCCCTAAAAAATCTAGGTAGTGGTAGAGACTTAAAGTTCCAGCAGTGTTCGGATCAGGCAGTTTACCGGCAAATGCGAGCCAGTGAAACTTGCCTCTGTTCTCAGTGTACAAACGACGTTTGTATTTTTCAATGTAAGTAAATGCACTTATTTTTGCTTTTCCGTTGATTTACAGTTTTTTCATGGTTAAAATAAATGTTTTATGTAATTTAATACATTATATAAGTTTTGAAGCCAAAACCATGTTCTCTTTGTACTTGGAAAGAAAACAGAAAAACAATGTATTATTGTGTATCGTGCGGGGCGCCGGTTTGCGATAATCATCGTAGTCACTTTTGTCCCAGTTGCGCGCCGTAAATTCTCTTTGTGACACTAATTATTATTGACTAATATTAATTATTATTTCATAACTTTTGTATTTTCAACAATAAAAACTTATTTAGTACCGAATAATTTAGTACCGTAAAACATTTTCATTTGCACAAATAATTCAACTTTTTGGAACTCACTTCAAAGACACTACATTCTTTCGAAAGCTTATAGTCTAAGATAAAAAAGTCTACAACCGTTTTTCTTAATATTTGTTTATTATAAAGTTACGAATTTTTTAACAATATTCCGTTTTTTACTATTTGTCAATTTTTCTTAACAACGGTTTTAAACTTTGGACTTTGGCAACTTCTGGACCTTGTAGTAGACACTTCAAGAAGTAATCTAGAATTTTTTCAGATTTTTTGTAAGCTTAGAAAACTCAAGAAACTCAACCGTTCCCTCAAAGACCTACACACCATTACTCGAAAAATATAGTGTTCATACGGAGGGTTAATAATATATACAGCCAGGGCCGGTCAGACAATGCCCGGGACGACTAATATTTTTGATTCTCACTTCAAATTCAATTGTATTCAGTTTACTGAGTTGGACGACTCCTCTTACAAATTTGGCATTGAATGATAAAAAATAGAATGGTATCTGAAATGTTCAGAGAGAGAGAAAGGTATTTTTAAACTATTTTTTTTAGTAAAAGTATAAAAATTAGAATTGAGAAGGTCTTAAATTTAAATTTGCAATGAATCTAAAACAGTTAATAAATTGTATGTACTCTACAAATATAAACAAATACATTCTTCTCACCGCACCTTGTGCCTGAACTACAAACCACGAACCATGAAACATAATTTATGTGAGGAGCCATAACATAAATAACAAACAAACATAAAACAACTAAAACTGTATAAAAAAGAGACAATTGTCTTTTTACGAAAACCAAATTACATATGTGACGTGCCTTGCGTTATTGACAACGGAACAAGTTGTTGAAATAAATTGGTTGATGTTGTCAATTAAAAAAAAACGATGTCAGGTGAACAACGCAACAAACAAACAGCAAGACGCAAGACGCGAGACGCGAAGATGCAATAACGCGAGGACATAGCAAGTAGTTTGTTCGCTATAGTTGTAGAAACATCTTAAGACGTCTTCTGAAAATCTGAAAATCACACTTTGTACATGTTTAAATCTGAATTGAAAATTAAATGCCTCTTTTGTTTATAGATACTCAGTAAACATTTTGGAGTCACTTTATTTGGAGACATCATATTGAAGATGTGTATGATTTTTTTATCATGAAGGAGTTCATTTACAGTACAGTTCAGGGGCGTAGTTACCGCGGTATCTGCCGTATCAATGATACGGGGCCCCCAGTCTACAGGACCTCAAACATATGTAACTAAAAATTCGTATTATTAGATATATTAATTTCTCAAACTAAACAAAGATTTTAGAGTCTCTGTGACTCAAATAATATGTTCGAAGTATTACAACCGGAGAAACTCTGCTAAATATAGTAAAGAAATATAAGAAAATTAATTTCATTAAGTAACTCATGGAATTATTGCTGATAAAATTCAATAGCTTTGCATCCAGTTTTCCGGAGCTAATAACAGCATGCTTTTTATTCTTTACCGTTCCTGCAACAGCTGATGTACTGATGAAGTCTTTCGAAATTAAAACAGATAAAAAATTATCTAAAAACTTCTATGGGACAGGAAAGACTATCACTATTCTCTATAAAGGCAGAAAATTTAAAAAAACTGAAATCGTCTTCCGCTATGAATAAATAAGTTCGCCTAACAAAAGTCAAGAAATGTGTGAAATGTGAATATTTGATTTAAATTGTTTGGCTACCTTAGTTTCTAGAAGTATTAATTGTAAATAATAACGTATAATAAATTTATAATTATTTTAATTTAATGCGAGCGTTTTTATTCCTTGTGTAAAAAATCTTAACCCATCACTTGGGCCCCCCAACAAATTTTGATACAGAGCCCGTCTAAGGCACGCTACGTCACTGGTTCAGTAACTCACAGTCGTTCATATGAAATGTCTATTTTATCGGCTACAAATGGCGAAACCACTCTACATGTCAGAATACAAATGAAGATAAAGTTGATGCGAACTATAATTGAAGTGCAATAGTGATAGAAATATCACAAAAAAAGACATTTCATCAAATTATTTGCTGAGTACGTACCTAGTAAACTCAGTTATGTAACATTTACATCTAAGTGAACCCTTTAGATAATTGCTTCGTAAACTACTAGGATTATGGGTAACCTGGGTAAGATCATGAAGTTCGAACTATTTTAGCAAAATTCGCAGTTACTATTAAATTCCTCTTAGCACCTTCCCTCCTCACACACTTGTGTGATTTGTTATTCGCGAGCTTAAAAATTGAATAGGACCCTTAATGATGACGTTTATGTAATTATTAGCTTTTTCTCTCACGTAAAGTTCAATTGTATCCAGTCACAATTAAGTGTGTTATCAACACGGCTTATCCATAAATACGCCTTTGGGTTTTCTTTTTGAATTCGACGTTGTTCGATTTCCGCATTGAGTAATGTGTTAAAAGATTCTTTGTCTTCAACACATTTTTATTGTTCGTGCTCAAACAAGACACTCATTGTAAACCATTTGTGCGTACTGCGTACTGCGTACGGACTATCGATGAATGGAGCGTCGGATGATAAATGGTAATGTTTGAAATATTTATTAAAACTATTATTTACGCTAAACATTATTAATTTACACATGTACGAGTCCTATATTGTTTTAAATCTTTAGTAATTATCATAAAATGTTTTCTGAATTCTGAGAAAATTCTGCGTACAATGAGACAGTCATTAAAAACATTTCCTTTAATATACGTAAACCAACCTAGATAGTTATCCGTCTCACATGTTTAGATAGTGGCATGACCTCGACTATGGGCAACACTTAGGACCGAATTTAACCCTGCGTATAACCCAGTGTATACTGGGTCTTTTAAAGAACAGTTGCAATTTCAAACTCCTATTTATCTCTTATGAGTACAGAGCGCGCTTCACCTATGCCCTCTAAAAAATCAAGGTAGTTGTAAGAATTAAGGTTCCAGCAGCGTCCGGCTCTGGCAGTTTACCGGCAAAGGCGAGATAGTGAAACTTGCCTCTGTTCCTTGAAAGGGTCACTGTACAAACGGCGTTATTAATGCACTTTTTTTGCTTTTCTCGTTGTTTTACAGTTTTTTCATGGTTAAAATAAATATTTTATGTAATTTAATATATTATTTCTTAGATTATATATACAGATTTTTGTTTTATTAGTTTTTTTTTTAACTACAATAACTTTTTGAAGATGGGTGACCATTCAAGGGGTAAACTAGAAAAGCGAAAACTATGTTCTCTTTGCACTTGGAAGGAAAACAAAAAAACAATGTATTCTTGTGTATCGTGCGGGGCGCCATCTTTGTCCAATTTGCGCACCGTAAATTCTCTTTTTGACACTAATTATTATTGACTAATATTAATTATTATTTCATAACTTTTATATTTTCAACAATAAAAGCTTATTTTGTACAGAATAATCACCGTTCCTTTTTGTATGACATGCCTGAATCCGTATAATACTCCACACTTTGAAGTGCACAAATAATTCAACTTTTTGGAGCCCACGCCAAAGACACTACATTCTTTCGAAAGTTTATAGTCTAAGGTAAAAAAGTCTACAACCGTTTTTCTTAATATTTGTTTGTTATAAAGTTACGAATTTTTTAACAATATTCCGTTTTTTCGGCGTTTGTTACTATTTGTCAATTTTGGCAATTGCTGGACCATGTAGTAAATACTTCAAGAAGTAATCCAGATTTTTTTCAGATTTTTTGAATGCTTAGAAAACTCGAGAAACTCAACTGTTCCTTTAAAGACCCAGTGTACACACCATGACTCGAAAAATATAGTGTTCACACGGAGAGTTAAGTATGACGGGGCTATTTGTTTGATTTCTCCTCGAACGCCTGCATTATTTAAGACGCAGCTTCTAAACTTGCAGTGTTATTCTTCATAAATGTTCAAGACACGTTATCTATCTTATTTTCAATTTTAAAAGTTACAAATTAGTTTAAATCCTTGTGTTTGGTTCTTGGTAATATTAATTTTTAGAGTAACTTTCTATTTTTATGCAAATTATAAATCATTACAATGTTTTAAATGCGTAATAAACTTTAAGATGTATTGGTAATAATTTACAGGAAATTACAGCATCATCTATGTATGATCTGTGATGCAAAACACAAAACGTTGTCCTCTATCAACCTCTGCACTGTTAGGATTTTCACATAAAACCCGTCAATGTTTTCTGTTCTTCGTATACGTCAACTATATTTTAAACAATATTTAACGATTGGATTGATATGGACGTTCCTCACAACAATTTATGCTCGTAAAAGTGCAACGCCTGCCTTACGACTTAGACTAATACGAGTATATCGTATATTTACCACAGATTTTCGGCTTTTAATGTTCAGTAGTAACCATGAAACGCGAGCGGTGGGTATGTGATCTATTAGATCTGTGGGCCTGCGGCTGATCACTCGTTAACGACAATTACCTTTGTACAACCACACCACGGCCGCTACACACGGTACACTCCATCAGAAAATCAAAATCTATGATTTTGTTAAATGTTTTCATTTTGCAATCTTACTTCTTTATCCAATAAAGTATTGCATATACAGCCACATGACAATTTTCCTTATTCTTTTTATTTGTTAAATTATTTTATATTGAATCTTAATTTTATATTGTTATTATTTTCCATTATTGTTATTTTATTGTATTCTGCCCTATGCCAACGCTACTCAATTTGTCTTATTGACGTCAGTTAGCATAACGACGCTCTATTAAGTATTCTCTATTAAGCCAAGATCGGCGAAACTAGTGAGTAACTTGCATTCAACACATCAACACAGTCTGAAATTTGCATTCGACGAGTTAGTAGCAAAAAAGAGTCATTAAGCTGATTCTGAACCATCAACATCCGAGTGAGTGCAGCGTTGGAATAATAGCAAATTAAAAAATATACATTAAAATAGTGAACCAATTAATTAAAAAGCTGTGTTTTATTCGTATCCGTCGAGAACTATATCCAATACGTAGTACCACATTCTGCGTAATTGATCTCTGGGTCCTCATCCGTTGATTGAAGAATCTTCCACAATCTTCGTACACATGTTCCATGGTCCTGTCTAGTCTGAATATCCAACGACTTGCCGGAACCCACAACATCCAATCGTTTTCAAGTATACTTGTCACTCTAGACTCCAGATGAAGATTTTCATAAGTTAGTTGCAAAATATACTCGTCAAAGGTATTAGCTCATTTTATAAAGGCTGAAAATTTTTCAGCGAAAGTACACTACAGTAGGTAACAACAAGGTACCACTTCAAAGTTTAATAAAATGTGTTAAGTTATGTTATAGTATTTAAGTATATTTAAAAAAAATTCCCAAATCGCCAAACAATTTCGATGTGCGTAACATTCTGCCAGACCTGGTTGAAGGTCAGCTGTATGTGCGAGCGATGAGGCAATATACATATACACGAGTGCAAGAAGGATAGTTATTTATGTTTAAGGTCTTTGCTAGGATTAGGATTTATAAGTAACCCGGATTAGTGAATAATTTTAACTTAAAGCATTTTCAGTAATATATGACACAGGCTAATGTCTAGGATTTATTTTCTTAATGACAATTGCTTATAGAAAATACATTTTATTAAACTTTGAAGTGGTATGGCGGGGTGTTTTCCCCCTCCTACTGGTCTGGCATTGATGTACGTCTAATAGTTCGCCATAGAAAATATAAAAAAAATCAGCCTTTATACTATTACGTAATTTTTCACCAATTCATGTACCTTTGCTACGTATTACCTAGCAAAGCAACTACGAGTCAAGATTCATAGTAGCCGATTGTTATTACCTGCTTTTATAAAATGACGTAGGTCTGGCGGCTCTGGGCTCTTGAGCTATATTAGCAATTAGAAGAATATCACTCAGTCCATTTGGTAAAATATCTTTTGCTGTTTGTCCCAATTCATCTTGTTCATTTTGAAGGAGACATTTTGTATGAACAAACCAAGTATGAATGAACACTTCTTCCCTGTACTCGTACTTCTAATACATCTGAATAAATTAAAATTATTTCGAAGAGGTTGCTTTTCATTTTTGGGTAACGAATTCTTTGCGAGCCTACTAGTCTTAAGAATCAACTCCACTAATACATCCTTCTTAACGCTACTTTTATATTTTACTAAGTTAAAATACGTTTCATATTTGAGCTGTTTCAAGTTTTATTTTCCAATACATTTGTTTAGTGTCTTGCAAATTCAAAATATCACTTAACTTGCTACATTAAGGCCGTCTGCACACGGGTCGACTAATTGCAAACTAGTCGAGCCGTGTTTCGTGACTCTATAGAATTTTTAATTATAGCATAATAGATGATTTTATTGTGTCGTATTTGTATGTATCTATGTATTTAAATACTTTTAAATAGTATTTGTGCACATCTCTACTTATGACGTCACCATCAAAAGCATGTAACCAATCATGTCCTGCGACCACAGGACGCTCAAATTCAGTTTAGTTTCGTTCGTGCCGTGTGTGTTCTCTCACTCGTATACACGTGCGTTCTCTCACTAACAACAGAGTTGCATTCTCATTCAGTTCGGACAGATTGGTTTGCAATCAGTCGACTCCTGTGCGGACGGCCTAAGTCAGTAGAATCACTGGAACAAAACTTTCCAAACTTTCAAAACAAAACTGTGTTCTTTACTTAGTCTAAACCAAGTTGGTGTTGCCCGGTACTCAGTAACATGCAACAGAATCTTCAGAAGGACATAAGTTCTAATAATTACACAGATTAAATGCAAATAATAGACGGATGCAACCGTATGTTTGTGTTGAATACACTACACTGAGTACTTATATTTACAATACCACAAAGATCAGATGTTAGATGCTGGAGCTGGATACATCGAAACGGGAACTAAGAATCTGGGAATCTGGACTGAGAAAACCAATACATAACACAATATTTTAGTGGCATATGTTTCTATTCCGTGTATGAGAATATTATTCTTTAATATCCATAGCACATTATATACGAGTATATGCTGCAAAAATAAACATAGTCTATAGAAGTATAGTTAAAAACATTTAATAGTCACTTACATAAATTAGTCTACCTACTAACACCTCCAATTTTTAGTAAACAATATAGAATAATTTAGTATTTTATGGTAACTGAAAGATTTAAGTGGGGGGTAAGGTCAAAACGATAAAAATAGCATATTTTTGATAATGTGTTTTGACGACACAGTTAATATATAATTATTTCTATAATTACTACATGATAAAATGATATTTAAAGAATACTTTGTGAAAGCAGACCAGTGAGGTGAAGACTTAAAAATCTATATCTCCGACAGTTTTACTCTAATCGATTTCAAATTTTTACACAATAAACTTAATATGTTGTACAATAATATAAATAAATTTAAAAAAAAGTTGAAACCTTCACCTAACCCTCCCCCCTTAATTCACCATATCAAAGCTACAGAACAGTATAAGCAGGATTATCAACCACTATATCAAATATGGTATAGTATAGTACACTATATAAAAATATATAATACGTAATCTGTAGGCATATGCAAATTCTAAAATTTTGTGTGAGAAGTTTTTCAATCAGCTATTTAATGAGCTAATAAAATTGTTGACCTTTTTAGAGCCTAATAGCGTTTCATCATTTACGATTCACGAGTAAATCTTCAATGTGTCTCCACAAATGAGTATTGTTATTTATATTGTATTTAAAGTAAATTAAAAAAACCTGTTTGGCAATAAATTTATTCATAACAGTCCAACTGTCAACCATTGTGCGTGTCACGACGATGGACCGATGGACCGATGGACCGATGGACCGATATACCGATGGACCGATTGTTGATGTCACTTTAAGAGGTTATAGAATCTTTCGGCAGGTGTCAGGTTGATCGATGTAAATAATGTCGGACAGGAGGATACACAGAAACATTAAATCAGTGAAACAATGACTGCGACTGCATGCTACACACGTGCGTTGACATATTGAAGTTGAGATAATTGAACGACGGAAAGAATCTTTACTTACAACCAAGATTTTAATTTGATTAAAGAATTAATTGTTTATCTATGCCAGGCGGTCAGTATAAATCATGCTCATGTCCCGAAAATCGAGTTGTCATTTCAAAAACTTGTTACAGCGTATGCGTACGTATCTTCAGCGTATGGCTGATTCCTTGATTTACCGATTTATGTATAATTCCTATATGGGTTATCCAGTTTATTAGTGAGATAACTCGAAATATTAAATATACGATAAATGTTTTAAAGTTATAAGAGATATTCATTCTGCTCATTCTCTAACCTAAATTAAAGTCAATCAGATGCAGGGAGCAGGACGGAGAAACATTTTAATGTAGAATTTATATTATTATTTAGAATGTTAAAAGGAACAAAACACGAAAAAACCGTTTGTCTAAATGACTATTAGGGCTTCACACGAGACGAGATAAGGCGAGAGTTTCAAAAATCTCGCCTCGTTCTTGTTAGTTTAGAAAAAATAGGTCTCATTTTAGTCTCGGTCCCGTCTCGTCTCGATACATCTCGTTATTGTGAGAACTTACTCCTAAGATAGTCCTAAACAAAGTAATTCATTATATTATTACGGTTAAAAATTTTTTTATTTCTAAATTTTTCACACACTAAGCATATCGCTTTTTTATACTAACTATTAACTATTAATTGTATCAAATTTAAAAGAAAATTGAAACATTGAAGAATTTCTTTTTATACACCAACTGGTTCAATTTCACTTAACGCATCATCACTTTCATCTAATCTCGGCCTTTTTCTCAGGTTGACACTACTAACACCAACTCTCAACGACATTTTTGCGGCAACTAAAGTCTAAAATGTGTTCAAATAATCGCATTGTAAATAATTTCAATTCACACTTATTGTCCCTTAAAGCATTCGTTTCCGTTCGGCTACAAAATGTTGTAAAAGACAAAATTAAAAAATAAAATATTTAACAGATTTTTATCAGATTTTCAAATTGTTTACCAGATTTTATATTTCGTAAATATACGACCTAACTTTTTTTGAAATAAAAAAGGTTGAACGTTTATGTTGCTGTTAGTTTATTTTTTTTTTATTATTCTTCAATTTTTTTTTTTTTGGAATAATGCCTACGAGGCCAGAAACGAGACTCTCGGGTCTCGCCGTTTGTAAAGCGCTCTCGGTACCGTCTTAATAGTTTTCAGAAATGTCTCGTCTCGTATCATCCCGCTTTTACAAGACCATACGAGAAAAGTCTCGTGCTCGAGTGAAGCCCTAATGACTATAAGATCAAATTCCAATTGTATTGTACTAGATGAAAAAACAATAACTGTACAAATTATAATAAGAATTGTATTTAAATCTTTCATTACTTTCAAGTTATCTGTTGTGAAATCTCTTGGATCCTTCTGGACGCTGACATTGCTGGCATTGCTGCCACCTGGGATGACTAGCACCAGCACAAAGCACAAACGAATAAAAGTGTTAAAACCTCAGTCTGTCCACACCATTATTTTGATTATTTGTTGATGCTTTTTTATTTTTACTGACACCTGTACATTCTTTCTAACCGAACAATCAATCAATCAGCAACAACAAAGTTACTAATAAAAAACAAACGAAGAAAAGTCAAAATAGTTTGATAGAAACTAACAATCAAATGGTATCAAATGGTCAAGAGACACACAACACAACACGTTAGCAACAAGTTAGCATTGTTTCGATTAGAAATGAAAGGATGTCGCTCATGATCATTTTCGTGCAATGGGCTTGTGTCCTATGTCTTCATTTCTATAAAACTGTCCTATATATTGATAAAATTGGTTACTAGAAGCGCAAATATTCAATTATTTTCTAATAACTCCTTATATTTCAGGAGATATTAACAATTAAAAAAGTCATTTTGTGTCTTTAATTATTAAAGGGATTCAACTTTGTAAAATATTCCAAATGCATGTGACCTCACAACCGCTAGTTGATATCTCTTTTATACAACAGAGCGTAAAAGAGATATATTCTTGACAGAACTCTGACAAGTTTACAGGTTACCAACCTTACAGCTCATAAATCTCTGCTATATGTATTTATATATCAAAATATCAAATATTATTTACAGCTATTAACAGTGTGCCGTAATAAAATAAAAACTTAATATTCTTTGACATGACTTGATTATTTTGACTACTAACAGCTACAAAACATTATCGCAGTACTAACCTAATCAACAAATAACTGACGTATAAAATGTATTTCACGTCATACAAATGGCCGACCATCTCACAGCGCTAAAACTACAATTCAAATTTTTAATTGCTATATCTCCGTCAACATTTAGATATTTAATAAAATAGACACGCTTATACACATTTATTAACATCAATTTCAATCAACAATGGAAAAATCGACTACTAAAAAATGAGGACACAAGCCCATTGCTATGGTAATTAGGTTGTGTGAGGATGAAAATACAAATCATTCTTATCTCGTATTGCATATTGCATACCTCTTGAAAGTTTTACAGAAATCTTGTATAAATCATATCGCAACTCCATATCTAATAAGATAATTTTATAGCGTTAATAACTCTTAAACTAACAACGTCTTCTAATTTCCTCTATCGCTATTCCATATTTAAGAACCGGTGCAGTAGTGAAGTGTATCTTATTATAAGTAACTTGACTCTTGTAGTATCTGAAAGTATAGCAGGTGTTCTAGAAACTAGTAACAAATTTTAGTTACTTTTTCATGTATCTGAGATACATGTATTTTAAATATTAAAGTGAATGTAAATGTAAATATATTTTATGAATTGTTAAGAATATTTCTGTAATTTTTATTTAAGCCACCAACAGCTCTAAATCAACAACGCTACTTTTATTTATGACTATCATTAGGATTATACAAGGATAGAGCTGGAGATTTGAGAGCTGGTTAGTCGCTAGTCGATGGCCCCTTCTGCAAATCTTGTTGGCAGCATTTTTAGTCACTACTAGCTGGTCGCTGGTCGCCGGTCGCTAATGAGTTGCGACCGGTTCAATATTTTATGCCTACAAATCAAGTTCTACAAAATGGAATTGCTTTAGGAATGTCCTTATTATGATGAGGGCTGCAAGGACGGTAAAAAATATTCAATGCCAGTTTCGACTCCGACTCTGTCAAAAAAAAAATAAAAGTAATGATTCAAAATTTGAATTGAAAACAAAATTTAATTCAATTGAGGTAAATCTATATGCGTCTGTTCAATATAAATTTGTTAAAGATTGGCTTGTGGTCTCCTATTAAAAGGGCACAATTTCCCATGAGATAACAAACTTTCATACATTAAGATTAAGGTATAAGATATTGTAATAAAAATGTACTAAAACAGATCTATTTCTTAGACCATAATCTTTAATGTTATAAGATTTAAATTATATTATTTATTATAGAAGCACTAGAAATACAACAAGAAGCACTACAATGTATCTAAGTATTAAGCATCATTGCGACTCACTGTTTTGATATTTACTTTACTGTTTTTATTTAATACTGTAATCTAGATTTCAGGTTTTCGTTTAAGCATTCCTTGTCACATTCGTGTTTTAATTTAAGTTTAGTTAATTTAATTGGTGCGTATGCATCGTTAGTAATATAAATTTTAACAGTTCGACAAAATTGTATGTGAAATAATTAAAATTGCTATTTTTAATAACAATTAGTAATAGAAATTGTTTTCACCTCTATATTTTTCAAAAATTGACATTAAACTTCTTTTAAAAGTAAATCCAACTGCATTTTGATAGATTGTCTTATTTTGGAGGTTATAATATAATATAGTTTTTCTTAATTTAATATTTTTAATTTAAGACCTTAGACCTTGTAAGGTTCTAAAATAATTTAGAAAACTTAAAAAATAAATTAAATTAAAAATGGTACTGTGAATGACTATGCGTACCATTTGCTAAACAATTTAAAGTGAATACAAAATACAAAACAAAATTAAAGCAGTGAGTGGGAAAGATACTTTAGATGCAATAATGTAGCAAATTTTTAATACTATACAAATCCAAATTTAAGACTAAAACTTTCTTTTATCATTAATTATACATCTGACTTTTTCTACTCTTTGAATGCCCAATTTATTATGCCCCTGTTTTACACCGCTTTACTAACCAAAAAATGGTTTTACACATGCTTATTTCAATTGTTTGCATGTTTTTGGTGCCCTAAGATACGACTAATACGAATGTTCACAATTGTATGACACTGTCTCATGTCACATTGTTGCAGAAAGTGAGCAATTTATTATAAAATGATGAAATGTTTAGAGCAGTCAATGATCAATAAACTATTATTTTTAGGAGAAGGAGAGAGATAGAAATAGAGAGAGAATCTTACCTGCAGTAACTGTTTCTCCACTGTTATATAAATCGAATAAGAAATTTCTGTCAGCATCCCGTCTCGCCTAATAGAGAAACGAGAAATACATCGATCTTTTATAAGGGAATTCCAGCTTGTATTGTGTTGTACTGCGGATTGTTATAATATAAACACTAACGATTTTTTAACATTAAGAAGTGGAATAAAGTTATCGTTACAATTTATAGAAAGCTGCTATTAGACATAGTACTGTTCCGAGACCGAGGAAAACTCTGTAGCATACGGATTGAATACAAAAGCAGGGACAATGAAGTTAGAAATAACCTAGGAACCTTTTTACTTATTTTTCCAGCCCTAATAATATTAAACTCTGATGATGTCACTTGACCACCAGACCAGAGTTGTTTTGATTTTAACGTACGTTTTAAATATGTCTTTAAATTAGATGTTATATATATATAACTTCATCTACAAAAATGGGTTTGTGTCCTCATTTTTTAGTGGTCGATTTTTCAATTGTTGATTGAAATTGATGTTAATAAATGGGTATTGGCTCTGTCTATTTTATTGAATATCTAAATGTTGACAGAGATATAGCAATTAAAAATTTGAATCATAGTTTTAGCGCTAGAGATGGTCGGCCATTTGTATGACATGAAATGCATTTTATACGTCAGTTATTTGTTGATTAGGTCAGTGCTTTGTAGCTGTTGGCAGTCGAAATAATCAAGTCAAGTCAAAGAATAATTAGTTTTTATTTTATTTAACCCTGTTACGACAGACATAATGTTGAAATTTTATTGTTCCTAGAAATAGCTGTACATAATATTTGATATTTTGATATATAAATACATATAGCAGAGATTTATGAGCAGGTTGGTGACCTGTAAACTTGTCAGAGTTTTGTCAAGAATATATCTCTTTTACGCTCTGTTGTATAAAAGAGATAGCAACTAGCCGTTGTGAGGTCACATGCAGTTGGAATGTTGTACGAATCCCTTTAATTATTAAAGAGACAAAATGACTTTTTTAATTGTTAATATATCCTAACATATAAGGAGTTTTTAAAAAATAATTGAACATTTGAGGTTCTAGTGACTCACTTTATCAATATATAGTACACTATTATAGAAATTAAGACATAGGACACAAGCCGATTCTGCAACTCCAGTCTGTTGTATCTTTTGGTTCGATTCCCGATTCGGTGCTATATTTTCATAATGTGGATATTGTCTAGTATATTTGATTATATACCAAATGTAATCAAATAAATCCTGCTCCATTACCTTAAATACTGGTTATGTTTGCAGGAGGTCATTATGGATTGCACTACTACCTGAAACAGACCTACGATAAAATACGCGTGTTCAATTTCCCTTTTCTGATTTATATATAAAAGCGTTTAATAGTTCTACACTACTGACTATAAAACTTATGAGTCTTATCAGAAGTATACATAAGGGTGATTTTATGATTACTGGAGATTGCAATCAAAAACCGCTACTAAAAACAAAGTTACAGTAAAAACTACTACAAAGAAAAACAAATTGTGAATAATCTTAAAATTCCCACCTTCCCCTTAAAATGCAAAGTCCGAGAAATCTTATACCATCAATCCTCTCTGGTTGCTGCACCTCTACTCGTAAAGATAGAATTCTTGTTACAGTTTGGTTCAGTCCTTCATACGCCTGCAAACGCAACTACAATAACACTTATTTGAAAAGAGTGTCTATTACGTATGAGCAATTTACACTGAAATAGATTTATTTCCAAAACAAAAGGAATTCAGAACATATTTTATCAATACTCTATGATACGCTAAGTAGGTACATTTATATATAATTGTTGCTGAGATAATAAAAATCAATGACAACTTTTAAAAAGAAATCAAAGAAAAGGAAAGAATAAAATGCACACACACATACCAGTATTAGGTGAACCTGCATCTGCATCTGTGTAAAGACCTGTTCAGCGCTCTACAACCGCCAGTTAATAGAATGGGCATGCAAACTTGATGCAAACTTGATGCAAACTACTCTGCACTGCACTTATTTCATTTCAACTTTATTATCTGTCCCCAAACAAGTTATTTCACTCAAACTAATTATCCACAGGTATTTGTGTTTTTATTATTATTTACATTGATATTAATTAGAAATTGCTGAATTAATTACAAACGGTTTATTTTAAAGCAAATGTGGTTGAAAATGTTTCATATTTTTGCACACAGCTGCCAAGACTGTCTTTATAGAATACTAGCTTTTGCCCCCGTCGCAAGCGACGTTTGCCTTTTGTGTGTGGCTTGAACTTCATGTAAAAATTTAAATTCCAGGAACGTTTATCCCCGTCGCAAAGGGACGTCTTTTTGGCGTGTATGATTTGAAACCAATAAAATAATTCGTAATTATATTTCATATTTAACTCTATTTTTAAATTGAAATAATAAACTCGCTCAATAATAAATTGACAAAAAAAATATTTTTTTTTTATCAAAATAAAAAGTATTTTTAATTTATGCGTTATTTGACCAACTTTTTTTCAAAATTTAGGATTTTTTTTTTCGATTCGTAAATAAGTTACCAAGGGTAGCCTATATACAAAATTTCAACTTTCTAGCACAATTTTTACTCTTGGCAAACACTGCCCCCGTGCCCCCAAATAAAATTTTGAAATTTTGAATTTTTTTTCATTAATAATATACTTAATTATTCTAGAATTCTGAATATGAACTTTCTCCAAAGTTTCCTACTGGGCCCCCGAATTTCTTTAACCCCCCCTTTTTCAATTTTTGAATTTCTAATTTTTGAGAAATATTAGCCTTAAATAGCTTAATACACATGCAAAATTTCAACTTTCTATCGTTCACGACTTAAAAGTAATACAGCAAAAAAGGGATCACTTTTTTTCCAGTTTTTCCAAAATTACGGGTTTCCAGGAAATTCAGGGAAAAATCCGGGGACGCCAAAAGTCTTAGAATTTTTTTCTCTACGAAATAGGAAATTTTCAAAAAGATCGTGGGAGCCGTTTTCGCGCTGCCATACAAAATTCAGTACCAAACATATAAACATATAAGAATATAAGAATAGATTCAAACACCTGGGACATTATAATATACTAGCTTTTACCCCCGTCGCAAGCGACGTCTGTCTTTTGTGTGTGGCTTGAACTTCATGTAAAAATTTTAATTCTATCAGAGTTTACTCCCGTCGTAAAGCGTCTTTTTGGCGTGTATCATTTGAATCCAATAAAATAATTCGTAATTACATTTCATATTTAATTCTATTTTTAAATTGAAATAATAAATAAACTCGCACATATACATTGACACATTTAAATTGACTAAAAAAAATATATTTTTTTTATCAAAATAAAAAATATTTTCAATTTATGCGTTATTTGACCAACTTTTTTTCAAAATTTGGAATTTTTTTTTTCGATTTGTAAATAAGTTACCAAGGTTAGCTTATATACAAAATTTCAAATTTGTAGCAAAATTTTTACTCTCGGAAAATACTGCCCCCGTGCCCCCAAATAAAATTTTGAAATTTTGAATTTTTTTTTATTAATACTATACTTAATTATTCTAAAATCCAGAATATAAACTTTCTCCAAAGTTCCCTACCGGGCCCCCGAATTTCTTCAACCCCCCCTTTGTCAATTTTTGAATTTTTATTTTTGAGAAATGTCAGCTTTGAATACCTTAATACACATGCAAAATTTCAACTTTCTATCTTTTACGAATTAAAAGTGATACAGCAAAAAAGGGCTCAATTTTTTTCCAGTTTTTCCAAAATTACGGGTTTCCAGGAAATTCAGGGAAAAATCTGGGGACGCCAAAAGTCTTAGAATTTTTTTCTCTACGAAATAGGAAATTTTCAAAAACATTGATGGAACCGTTTTCGCGCTGCCATACAAAATTCAGTACCAAACATGTAAACATATAAGAATATAAGAATAGATTCAAACAGTTGGAACATTATAATATAGGATAAGAATATAAGAATGTAAGAATAGATTCAAACAGTTGGAACATTATAATATAGGATATTTTTTAAACTATAGCCCTATCTCTATATATTTCATATTTCTGGTCTTTGGCCCCCAGCGCCCGCCGCCTCTGGAAAGTTGCAATTTTCTATAGTGTGTCTTTAATGACACTCTATATAGGGCCCACGTTCCAAATATCAACGTTCTAGCTCTGTTGCGACATTGCCCCCAAAAAATCACGCCGCTACTGAATTAAAATTTTGGTAATCCAATTATTGGCAAACATGCGCAATTAGTGTCTTAATACATACCCTAAGTTATAATACTACATTTTCAATATTTTTGGCTTTTACTGTCTCAACTCCCGCCGCCACTGGAAATTTGGGGCTGTTTATTTTTTTTCATTAATTACTGTCTACAGCGAGCCTACATATTAAATTTGAACGTCCTAACTCTATTCTAACATTGCCCCCAAAAATTCGCGCCGCTACTGAACTTAAATTTCAAATTTCCAACTATTGGAAAATGTGCACAATTATAATCTCAATACACATACCAAATTTCAGTTTTCTATCTTTTCTAGTTCGTCAGATATTTGCAAAAGTATTTTTTCGAATTTTCCAGTTTTTCCAAAATTACGGGTTTCCAGGATATTCAGGGAAAAATCCGGGGACGCCAAAAGTCTTAGAATTTTTTTCTCTACGAAATAGGAAATTTTTAAAAAGATCGCCGGAGCCGTTTTCGCGCTGCCATACAAAATTCAGTACCAAATATATAAGATCATAAGAATATAAGAATATAAGAATATAAGAATATAAGAATATAAGAATATAAGAATATAAACAAACACCTGGGACATTATAATATATGATGACTAGCGCTTCGCCCCGTCGCAAAGCGACGTGTATTTAATATTTGTGAATAAATAAAAGTTATTTGATAAATAGAAAATAATCCTGAAATATTGTTTATTTTTCGCCTTTCGGCTTTACAATCTACATTCTTAATACATTTCATATACTTCAACTTTTAATTAAATTTACATTATTCTCCACCAACTTATTTATTCTTCTGTTTTTCCTTTCCTTCTTACTATTTCCGCCATCCACCTCTTTCCTTCACTGCCTCCCTTTAATAGCTGGCCAATATTCCTTTCGCTAGCTACTTTTTCCTTACACTCAAACTTAATGTGCTCCAGTGTTTCGTCCTCCGCTCCGCACACTCTACACTTTCTTTCCTCACTCTTTTCCCAGTATCTGTTTCCTTTTTCCTCATTTCCCAATCTAAACCTTGCTATTCTTCTTATGTGTTTTATGTATTTTTCTATAAGGTAATGAGGCACAGTATTTTCTTATAACCTTTTATATCTTTTATTGTAGTTACTTTTTTCTATTTTTCCCATTCTCAACTGCTGTTGTATCTCCTTATCCCTTCTCCTTAGCTCCTCTTCCACCTCCTTCTCTTCTCCTCTCTGCCTCCTCGATCGTCATTCCATTTCTTTCAAAGTACTATTTTCTCTTTTTTGTACCTCCTCTTTTCCCCATTCTTTATGCTATCCTCTCTTATTTTCTTTAAAATTTTGCTTTTCGCTCTGTTAAATTTCTCCTCGTATTTTACTGCTCTTTCCCCTGTTTTAATTCGTATCTTATCCCTTTTTAGCTCCTCCATAGCCATGTATCCTGGCGTGCACCTGTCCAGCCATAGTAACCATTTAATATATCTCACCTGTATTCTTTTCAACTTTTCTTGCTCCTTCCACCCCCAAACCTCTGCTCCATCCAACATCATACTGGCTATCAGTCTATCAAACATCCATATTCTCTTTTGTATGTCCCCCCCAAATACCTTTTCCCTTAGTCACCATACCCGTCGCATTGCTAGCTCCGCCTTCTTTGCTACCTCCCTTATCTGAGCCTCTTCTTCATTGTTCTTTTTAAAAGTGTAGCCCAGATATTTGAATTCTTCTACTTCCTCAATGTCCTCTGTCTTGTATTTCCACCTTTTACGTCTTCTTTTTCCACCCCCTTTTTTAAATACCATAATTTTTGTCTTTTCCACATTTAACTCTAGTCCTTTCCTGTCTATATATCTCCCTAGCCGGTGAGCCATCTCCTGCAGCTCTCCTTCCTTTTTTGCCAACAGGACTATATCGTCAGCGTATGCTAAAGTCCATATCTTGTAGTGTCTTCCTATTAGCACCCCATCATCTTGTTCTCTTTCCATTACCCCCTCCAAGTCTGCTGTATATATCGCAAATAAAATGCAAAATATTATTTTGTTATAATTCCTTTATTTACAGTAATAAAGCACTGTATTGACCAGTCTCCAGTGCCTCCGCCCATAAGCCCCAATCGTCACCTCTTGGCTCCATGCTCTTTTACGTTTCCGAACTTTTAATTTGATTCCTCTAAACTTCTGCCATAAAGCGCCTCCTACTTTTAGCACTCTGCATCGCTTCTTCCCTGAGCATCGTCGGTCCTTAGAGTACTTTCACAGCGCCCCCGCTGCGTAAAATTATCATTTAGCATAATGAAGCACAGTATTGATCAATGTCCACTGCCCCGCCCCTAACCATCAATCACCTCTTGGCTCCATGCTCTGTATTGTTCTCGCACTTTTAAATGTAATCATCTGCACCTTTGCCATAATGCGCCCACTTGCAACACTACAGCTTAACTGAATATCTTTGCTTATTAGGGCACTTTCCTATACCCCCCGTTGAGCGCAATCATTAAATAATCCTGCGCTTCCACCCCCTGCGTACTAATCTCTTAACAATTAGTTTTCCAAATTAATACTTTACTGGTAACCTGCATACTAAATTTCATCCTTAGAAGTACATTATTTTTTAATAATTATTCGATAAGATAAATCTTTGATAACATTTTCACTAATTTCAATGTAAACCTACTAATTACATCAATTCATTTATGTTTTTAAGAAAGTCTAGCAGTTCGCTCCTAATAATCTCATCTCTAGGCCTTTTCCTTACCGTTATTGCACTTTCGATTCAATCCCCATACCCCGCCACCCTCACTTTCAGCACCAAAGCACATATTCTGCAATACGGTTACCTCCCAGAGCCATTATAATCTATCGCCACTACTTGTAACACCACTGTTACTTAGAACTGAACCCCAGCGCCACACTTTTCTCCAATCAGACACTACCAATTCGCTATTACAGCAATTCATTTACATGATTAAAACTGTACTGTAATCTTACACTCTATATTTCGTATTTATATTTACGTTATAATATTAGTCTCCCCATTAATCCCCGCTCCTGAAATAAAATTGTCAAATTTTAGGCATAGCAATCTATTTTGCTCGTAACAACTCTCACTACCTTTATCTACCCCTACTTTTATAAATGATCGAAATTTCAAAATTCAGTTCTTTGGCAAAGCTTTTTCCCGCCCCCACTTCCCCAATTTCACGCCGCTACTAAGGTTAAATTTATTTTCGCAAATATGCACGTGCATAGTTTCTATTTTTTCACTTTTTCTATTTTTTGATATTTGGGGCTGTTAACTATTTCCCCCCTATACCTCTCACTCCTGTTCGATTTCACAGCACAACAAACGCACCAAAAATCAATCCAATTCTACTACTGAATGTAATTTGAATATCTGACTTATAGAGATCTATTTAGCTTTTATTTAATATTCTACATGCAAAATATCATCGTTGTATCTCTACATTGTTCTTATATTCGGTTTATCACCCGCCACTCTAATGTTGCACTTAAGAAAATGTAGTTTTTTTTATATTTTCGTAATAATAATGTCAATCTATATCTGCATACTAAATTTCAGTTTTGTATATATATTTTAGCATTAGTACCCCCCACATACCACCGCTACTGAACAAGTTTGTCAAATTTTAGCACGAGGATCTATTTTATTTGTATCTAAGAATATATATTCTAAACTATAGCCTTTCATCGCCATATATTTCAAATATATGGTTTTTGGCCCCCAGCGCCCGCCGCCTCTGGAAAGATGCAAATTTCTATAGTGTGTCTTTAATGACACTCTATATATGGCCCCCGTTCCAAATTTTAACGTTCTAGCTCTGTTGCGACATTGCCCCCAAAAAATCACGCCGCTACTGAATTAAAATTTTGGTAATCCAATTATTGGCAAACATGCACAATTAATGTCTTAATGTCAATCTATATCTGCATACTAAATTTCAGCTTTGTATTTAAATTTTAGCATTAGTACCCCCCACATACCACCGCTACTGAACAAGTTTGTCAAATTTTAGCACGAGGATCTATTTTATTTGTATCTAAGAATATATATTCTAAACTGTAGCCTTTCATCGCCATATATTTCAAATATATGGTTTTTGGCCCCCAGCGCCCGCCGCCTCTGGAAAGTTGCAAATTTCTATAGTGTGTCTTTAATGACACTCTATATATGGCCCCCGTTCCAAATTTTAACGTTCTAGATCTGTTGCGACATTGCCCCCAAAAAATCACGCCGCTACTGAATTAAAATTTTGGTAATCCAATTATTGGCAAACATGCACAATTAATGTCTTAATACATATCCAAAGTTTTAATACTTCTTTTTCAATATTTCTGGCTTTTATTGTCTCAACTACCGCCGCCACTGGAAATTTGGGGCTGTTTATTTTTTTTCATTAATTACTGTCTACAGCGAGCCTACATATTAAATTTGAACGTCCTAACTCTATTCTAACATTGCCCCCAGAAATTCGCGCCGCTACTGAACTCAAATTTCAAATTTCCAACTATCGGAAAATGTGCACAATTATGATCTCAATACACATACCAAATTTCAGTTTTCTATCTTTTCTAGTTCGTCAGATATTAGCAAAATTATTTTTTCGAGTTTTTCAGTTTTTCCAGTATAAGTTTTTCCACGGAAATTCAGGGGAGAATTCAGGGACGTAGAAAGTCTTAGAAATTCGTCCTTTACATCATACCAAAATTTGAAGAACTTTGTAGGCGCCGTTTAGAAGATACCATATACGATTTTGTTACCGGATATATATATATAAATATATAAATATATAAATAACGCTCTATATAAATATCTATGAGTTCTTATGAGTTTTCCATGTTAAATTGGAACATTACGAACATTATAATAGGTAGACTAGCGCTTCGCCCCGTCGCAAAGCGACGTGTATTTAATATTTGTGAATAAAAAAAGTTATTTGATAAATTGAAAATAATGCAAAATATTATTTTTAAGTAATTTTCGCAAAAATATATCATTTTTTAAATTTATATTTCCTTATTTTGTTATAATTCCTTTATTTACTGTTATAAAGCACTATATTGACCAGTCTCCAGTGCCTCCGCCCATAAGCCCCAATCGTCACCTCTTGGCTCCATGCTTTCTTACGTTTCCGAACTTTTAATTTGATTCCTCTAAACTTCCGCCATAGAGCGCCTTCTTCTTTTAGCACTCTGCATCGCTTTTTCCCTGAGCATCGTCGGTCCTTAAAATACTTCCACAGCGCCCCCGCTGCGTAAAATTATCATTAACCATAATGAAGCACAATATTGATTAATGTCCACTGCCCCGCCCCTAAACACCAATCACCTCTTGGCTCCATGCTCTGTATCGTTCTTGCACTTTTAATTGTATTCATCTGCATCTTTGCCACAATGCGCCCACTTGCAACACTACATGCTACCTGAGCATCATCGCTCATTAGGGTACTTTTCTATCCCCCCCGTTTAGCGCAATCATTAAATAATCCTGCGCTTCCACCCCTGCGTACTAATCTCTTAACAATTAGTTTTCAAAATTAATACTATACTGGCAACCTGCATACTAAATTTCATCCTTAGAAGTACATTATTTTTTAATAATTATTCGATAAGATAAATCTTTGATAAAATTTTCACTAATTTCAATGTAAACCTACTAATTACATCAATTCATTTATGTTTTTAAGAAAGCCTAGCAGTTCCCTCCCAATAATCTCATCTCTAGGCCTTTTCCTTCCCGTTATTGCACTTCCCCATACCCCGCCACCCACACTTTCAGCACCAAAGCACATATTCTACAACACGGTTACCTCCCAGAGCCATTATAATCTATCGCCACAACTTCTAACACCACCGTTACTTAGTACTGAACCCCAGCGCCACACTCTCTTCCAATCAGGCACTATTAATTCGATATTATAGCAATTCATTTACATGAATAAAACTGTACTGTAATCTTACATTCTATATTTCGTATTTATATTTACGTTATAATATTAGTCACCCCATTATAGCGGGGGCTCCTGAAATAAAATTGTCAAATTTTAGGCATAGCAATCTATTTTGCTCGTAGCAACTCTCTCTACCTTTATCTACCCCTACTTTTATAAATGATCGAAATTTCAAAATTGAGTTCTTTAGCAAAGCTTTTTCCCGCCCCCACTTCCCCAATTTCACGCCGCTACTAAGGTTAAATTTATTTTCGCAAATATGCACATGCATAGTTTCTATTTTTTCACTTCATCTATTTTTTGATATTTGGGGCTGTTAACTATTTCCCCCCTATACCTCTCACTCCTGCTCGATTTCACAGCACAACAAACGCACCAAAAATTAATTCAACTCTACTATTGAATGTAATTTGAATATCTGACTTATAGAGAACTATTGTGCTTCTATTTAATATTCTACATGCAAAATATCATCGTTGTACCTCTATATTGTTATTATACTCGGTTTAACACCCCCTGCTCTAATGGTACACATAAGAAAATATAGTTTGTTTATATTTTCGTTATTAATGTGTCAATCTATATCTGCATACTAAATTTCAGCTTTGTATTTTTTTTTTAGCATTAGTACCCCCCACATACCTCCGCTACTGAAGAAGTTTGTCAAATTTTAGCACGGGGATCTATTTTATTTGTACCTAAGAGCATATATTCTAAACTATAGCCATTCATCTCTATATATTTCATATTTCTGTTTTTCGGCCCCCAGCGCCCGCCGCCTCTGGAAAGTTGCAGTTTTCTATAGTTTGTCTTTAATGACACTCTATATAGGGCCTACGTTCCAAATATCAACTTTTTACCTCTATTGCGACATTGCCCCCAAAAAATCACGCCGCTACTGAATTAAAATTTTGGTAATCCAATTATTTTCAAACATGCGCAATTAGTGTCTTTGTGAAAAATCTTTACCCATCATTAGGGCCCCCAAACAAATTTGGCACTGCCGGGAAATCCGAAATAAATATTTCTTTACGGGTTATCACTTTTATTTTTTAAGTAGCTAACTTGTCTGCATGCAATGCTATTAAAGTTGTTGTGTAAGAAAACACGGTTTGACAGAACAATTTTGTAAATACCAATTTTGTAATATTATATATAAATATGTAAAATTAAATCCATGTTCCTGTGGGGTGCTTAATTAAAGGAGATGTAGTACAGAATTTTTTTTTTGTGTTAGTATATCTAATATTACCTTTTATCTTTGTATCCATATATTCGGTTTATTACTCTGCCCCACTACCCCGCTAAGAAAAATATTCTTTAATTTATTTTCGTTAGTAATATTTTAATGTAAATCTGCAAACAAAATTTTAGCTTTGTATTTACATTTTAGCATTAGAGCCCCTCACATATCTCCGCTACTGAATTAAATTTGTCAAATTTTAGTTACGGGAATCTATTTTGTTTGTACTCAAAAACATATATATATATATATATATATATATTAATAATATATTTAATATATATATATATATATATATATTAAATTGTAGCCCTTCATCCCTATATATTTATTATTTCATGTTTTACGCCCGCCGCCACTGGAAATTTAAAATTTTGTCTAATTTTCCTTTAATTACCATCTATATAGGGCCCACGTTCCAAATTTCAACGTTCTAGGTCTGTTACGACATTGCAACCAAAAATTCACGCCACTACTGAATTCAAATTTTGATATTCCAATTATTAGCAAACATGCACAATTAGTGCCTTAATACATACCCCTAGTTTTAATATAATTTTTTCAATATTAAATTTTAATTTAAATTGAATTTTTTTTACTGTCTGAACTCCCGCCGCCACTGGAAATTTAGGGCTGTTTAGTTTTTTCATTAATTACTGTCCACAAGGAGCCTACATATTAAATTTGAACGTCCTTACTCTATTCCAACATTGCTTCCAGAAATTCGCGCCGCTACTGAACTTAAGTTTCTAGTCTCCAACTATTGGCAAATGTGCACATTTATGATCTCAATACACATACCAAATTTCAGTTTTCTATCTTTTCTAGTTCGTCAGATACTTACAAAAGTATTTCTTCGAATTTTCCAGTTTTGTTCATTTTAGCATTAGAGCCTCTCACATATCTCCACTACTGAATTAAAGTCCAAATATGTACCTCTTTATCGTTCTTATCATCAGTTTATTACCTCTGCCCTAATGTTACACTAAAGAAAATGTAGTTTCTTTATATTTTTATTGTTATTGTCAAACTATATCTGCATACTAAATTTCAGCTTTGTATTTAAATTTTAGCATTAGTACCCCCCACATACCACCGCTACTGAACAAGTTTGTCAAATTTTAGCACGAGGATCTATTTTATTTGTATCTAAGAATATATATTCTAAACTATAGCCTTTCATCGCCATATATTTCAAATATATGGTTTTTGGCCCCCAGCGCCCGCCGCCTCTGGAAAGTTGCAAATTTCTATAGTGTGTCTTTAATGACACTCTATATATGGCCCCCGTTCCAAATTTTAACTTTCTAGCTCTGTTGCGACATTGCCCCCAAAAAATCACGCCGCTACTGAATAATCGAACTAATCTAATTATTGGCAAACATGCGCAATTAGTGTCTCCATACATACCCTAAGTTATAATACTACATTTTCAATATTTCTGGCTTTTACTGTCTCAACTCCCGCCGCCACTGGAAATTTGGGGCTGTTTTTTTTTTTCATTAATAACTGTTTACAGCGAGCCTACATATTAAATTTCAACGTCCTAACTGTATTCTAACATTGCCCCCGGAAATTCGCGCCGCTACTGAACTCAAATTTCAAATTTCCAACTATTGGAAAATGTGCACAATTATAATCTCAATACACATACCAAATTTCAGTTTTCTATCTTTTCTAGTTCGTCAGATATTAGCAAAAGTATTTTTTCGAATTTTCCAGTTTTTCCAGTATAAGTTTTTCCACGGAAATTCAGGGGAAAATTCAGGGACGTAGAAAGTCTTAGAAATTCGTCCTTTACATCATACCAAAATTTGAAGAACTTTGTAGGCGCCGTTTAGAAGATACCATATACGATTTTGTTACCGGATATATATATAAATAAATAAATATATAAATATATAACGCTCTATATAAATATCTATGAGTTCTTATGAGTTTTCCATGTTAAATTGGAACATTACGAACATTATAATAAGTAGATATAAGACTATATTAACAATATACTCATATAATGCTTTTTTTAATGGTTAATTAGCTCCAAATTGGTACTTTCTAATAACTTAAATAGCACCAGAAACTTATTGTATCATTTCAAGAGCGCAATTGGCATAAAGCGACTGTTTAAATGACTATATTTAATAAAATTGTACTACTTCATTTTACCCTAGGACGTTAAACAAGTTGCTAAATAGGTTCGATACTTTAAGACTAATTAGGTAACCTAATAATGTTAATAACAGTAATTTGAAAAATCTTCTATTTACACTTATCGAAACAAATGACATCTTCTTGACAGTAAAGTAGGTGATCCGGATCTAGGATGTTCTCGAGACGGGGCAAAAACTTATAATTGCCGTCAATAATTTTAGTTATTTTACATGCATTAATATTACTTTCTTTATTATTTACAATAGTTTCTTAATTAATTCATATCCTATATTATAATGTTCCAAGTGTAAATTTATGATCTTATTTTCTTATATTCTTATGATCTTATATGATTGGTGACGACACAGTGGGCGAGAGCATTGATGCTTGACGCCGACTGCTATGTCTTCGGGTTCGATCCCCGGACCAGATATATATTTTCTGGGTTTGGTTATTATGAACTTATATTGATTATGGTCATACATAATCATACAGTTATTAGGCAGTGGTGTAGCCCACATATATGAGGCCACGACACCATAAATACTGCCAACATTGAAGGAGGTCGTCTGTGATAGGACTCAGCATCGGAAATAGGCCGACGTTAAATAAAAAAAAAAAAAAAAATATATGATTGGTAGTGAATTTTGTATGGTAACTCAAAATGTTTATGAAAATTGCCTATTTTGTAGAGAATTCTAATCCTTTTGGCGTCCCAGGATTTTTCCTTGAATTTCCTGGAAACCCGTAATATTGGAAAAACTGAAAAAAAAAGTGAGCCCTTTTTGCTGTATAACTTTGTAATCGTTAAAGATAGACGGATGAAATTTTGTATGGGTATTATGCTTTTAAATGCTAACATATTTCAACGTTTAAAAAATCTAAATTTGATAAAAGGGGCGCCGGGAAAATTAGGAGGCCCGGTAGAAAACTTTGAAGAAAGCTCAAATTTTGGATTGTGTAATAATTGAATAACATATTAAAAAAAAAAATTAAAAATTCAAATATTTTATTTGGGGCACGGGGGCGGTCTTTGCAGAAGGTACTGGAAAGTTAAAATTTTGTATATGGGCTAACTTTGGTACCTAATTTACGAATCGAAAATAAAAATCACAAATTTTGAAAAAAAGTTGGCCAAATAACGAATAAATTGAAAATATTTTTTATTTTGTCAAAAAAAAAAAAATTTTTTTAATCAGTTTATATGAAAAATGATTTGTTTTTATATGTAATATTAATATAGAACGAGTTAAATATTTCAATTTAAAAATGGAACGAAAATTTTAAATGAAATTCAAGTCACACACAAAAGATAATCGTCGCTTGCGACATTTACAAAGATGTTGCGTCTGTGTGGAGGTTCTTAAGGACGCTATAAATCACAGTTGCATTCCACCAAATCATACAAAATTAGTCATAACCATACAATAATTAGTTATTTAATAGTTTTGAGTAATTCGCAATATTAAATAGTTAAATTAGATAAATTAAAAAATTAGGTTAGGTCGAGGTCGTGATCGGGGTCGGGGACGGGGTGAATGTCTCCGATCGGAAATAGTTATTTATATATGGCAATTTAAATTCCTGTGTATAATTACATTGTTATATGAAAGTACTGCAACTTGTATTTAAGACCGGTACACTCATAAACGTAATTACTATGTTGATTATTAAGAAGTGTTGAACTGCCATTGACTCCCCCTCACCCTCGTGCCTACGTATGGATAGGAGGTATACAAGTCTGCAAAAGATGATTTCTAACGTACAAGAAAACATTCATTGTCTTTGAATACGAGTTCCGCGTTTTTAACGGCTGTATCATTTTAAATGTAAATATAACAATAAATGTATGTGTGTGCGTACGTATCTATAAATTGTCAAATATATAAATATAAAAAATATATATAAAAGTCAAAGTCATCAGAGGCGAATTAAAGTATAATCATAAACTTGCAGACAATCAAGAAAACAAACAAAAAGTGTTGATTCCTAACCGAAGTTAACAGAGTGTGACTTAAGTGGTTGAAATCGCCTCAGACCCTAAGGCCGTCTGCACACGGGTCGACTGATTGCAAACTCGAAGTCTCCAACGAAAACGAAAAACGAGCCATGTCGACCCGTCTTTCGTGACTTTATAGATTTTTTTTACAATAGCATAATGGGGGATTTTATTGTGTCGTATTCAGAGGTATTTGTATGTATGTACATCTCTGCTTATGATGATGTCACCATCAAAAGCGTGCAACGTAAGTGCCCTGCGACCAAGAAACACAGTCGCTCAAAACTGTTCAAAACCAATCATCTCAGCAATCTATCAGTTTAGTTTCGTTCGTACCGTGTGTCTTCTCTCACTCGTATATACGTGCGTTCTCTCACTAACAATACAGTTGCATTATCATTCGGTTCGGGCAGATTCGGGGCTCCCGTTTGCCTAACCCGCGGCCTAAGACCTATCGCACACTTAAACCGTATTTCCGCGAATTTAGACCAGACGTATACGCACTACAATGCTTTACCGATCCGAATACTGTAAATGTAATGAACCCTCGCACACTGTAAACGACAAAGCCCTCCGAATAGGAGTTATTTGTACCTTGCACGTATTCCTGCGTTTTCGCTTTAACCTTCGCATCCTCTTTTTACGCCAGTTAGCTCTCATTCTGTCAACTTATGCATTACAAAATGTAAATTATGTATCTCTCATACTGTAACAGGGGCAGGGTGTGAAGGGTGGCAGCAAGAAGGCACTCTGCGAAGAAGACAGGTCATTAATATCAAGTGGGAGATTTTGCTGATGGGGTGGAATTGATTTAGATCTGTTGTATTACGATTTGACAAGTTCCTTTTATTGCAATGGTCCTTGTTTTTTATTTTATTTTTTGATTTGTTATTTGATTTTTTTGTATATTCGTCCCCATACATAGTGCCGTGTCAAAGAGCTTTATAATAATTCGAACGTGTCAGAACAGTCAGAAAACAAAATTATTCCTCACTTTATTTTATCACTCTATTCAGTTAAGAAACAAAGAGGTCTATATGTCCTTAAATGGATAAATAAACCATTAAACAATTAAAATATTTGGGGAAGATGGTCACATCGAAATCTAAAACTTCCAAAAACATTTCTGTAACGCTACTAGTACCGCCGTTTAGTATACGCCTGATTAAACTTATTTACCAAAAACCGTCATTTTACATTGCGCGCAGTGAGTTGGACAGCTGTGTAAAAGTAAAGACGTTATAAAATAATTAAAAATTCGATGAAGGTAAGCTTAAAGTGATTTATACCAATCAATATCTTTCTAAACATCAATTATTACCCACATATTAGTGTATCCTATGGGCTTGTTGGATTTCATGAAAGTTCTTCACGTTTTTAGTGATCAATCAAAAAACCATTATCGATTTTTGGGTAATGGCAGTCATTCTTAGCGGGTAATAGCGGTCACTGAATCTATGCGATTATTGTGAGAGCAAAAGCAGAGTTCTTAAGCATCTTGATATGTAGGTAATTTTTATAGTCCCTATATTAAAAGAATAATAATATGTTTGGTTTATTATAAAAAAAAGAATGATTTGGTTAAAATATAAAAAATAAAGAACATGTATGGAACAAAACAGTTATTTTATTTTATTAATTACTTTATTTTAGACGGTAATCGGTATTGTAAGGCAGTCCGCACATGGATCAACTGATTGCATACGCCCCGAATCTGCCCGAACCGAATGAGAATGCAACTGTGTTATTAATGAGAGAACGCACGTGTATACGAGTGAGAGAATACACACGACACGAATGATACTAAAATTATTTGAAATTGATTTTGAACGACTGTGTTTCTTGGTCGCAGGGTAATTACGTTGCATTCTTTTAAAGGTGACATCATAAGCAGATATGTGCACAAATACTATTCAAAAGTATTTAAATACATTCATACAAATACCTCAGAATACGATACAATAAAATCCCCATCTATGCTATTGTTAAAAATTCTATTGAGTCACGAAACACGGCTCGACATGGCTCGTTTTTCCTTTACGTTGGAAACTTCATTCCCGGCTAGTTTGCAATCAGTCGACCCACGTGTGGACGGCTTAAGTATATAAACAGACATTTTTCATAAACGGTTATTGCGAATAACACTCTGCCGTGGACCAGAAATGAAGGGATTAAGTATTCACTCTCTGTGCACAATAGTTCGTAGTACCTAACCTAAGGGCCATATTTTGCTACTACCACTAAGATTTGCACTGATGGCGCTCTCATGACCGGGCTTCCAGATTCCAAAGTTACCCCCCTACTCATTAAGGTAATAATAATCATATAATTATTACTAAATAACTAAATTTGATGGCTCGCTCGAGTAGCAATGGTACTCAATGGTTCTATGGCACCCAAGAAATTGAATAGTGTAACCTAGTATAATACAATCCAGACGTACTTTTCAAGTTCAAAGTATTTTTATTGATATATGAATTTTTAGTACATTTGTTATACATTTCTTACGTCTACTTTAAATAAACCTAGCTAGCGCTATCATTATTTTAATTTTGAAGTTTCCATTTATAAAGTGAAGTTGGGTAAGGTGTAATATTGATAGAATAATGATGGTCTTAAAACTAAGATATACAACTTTTAACTAACTTAAAGTTACTTATCTAATACAATGTAGTTTGGCTTTGGGTATTTACCATACTACATTATGTCTGGTGTGAATTTTCCGAAAGTATTAATGTTATTATTTTCATGCTTGTTAAGTCTACTGTAGAAGTTTTTTGTAAGCTTAATTACAAAATCTTTTATAATTTCTATATTAGTCTCCGTGTATAGATGCATTCGTTGCATATTCAAACTTTTCATCTCGTTCTGCTCTAATCGCTAGTCTGATGCATTTATTTTGCATAATTTGCAGTTTGCTATAATTATTATTAGTTATTGTATTCGATACTGGTGCAGCACATGTAGTAATGGATCTTATTAGTAATTCTCAATGTACTCAACAAACAACATATGACCCACACGACCCACACAACCAAAGCAAAGTGTTTCGAATGGATCAGATTTAGAATACCCATTATAGTGCATTTGTAATCGGAAAACACATTTTCAATACGTATACCTAAAGGACTAATAACCAATGATTTAACCCTTATTTTTGATATTTGTTGATAAAAAGAAAAATCATCGATTTTTACTCATTGTCAGTCTTAAACAATATTATATGTATGTAAAGAAATTATAATTCTTTAGTTAGTCTGTCGGTAAAACAGTGACCGTTCAGTGAAAACATATTCTCATGAAGGCAATAGATGTCACTGCAGAAAGAACGGCCAACACAGTTGATATCTGAAGTAGACAAAACCCACGTTCTTTTATTTAGTGCATATATTGTGAGGTTATAATAAAATTATATTAAAAGAAACTGACAATTTATAGTAAATAAACTTTAAATGTCATTTCTTCAAATTTCACGTATGATTTAAGTTGAACAATGTAATTATTAAAATATGTATGTAAATTAACAAAATAAACTTCAAATTTAAGAAGCAGACATGAGTTAAAATTTGCAATTCCTAATAAAATTAAAGACATAATAGAACTGCAGTCTTATATGTATAAGAATACACTTACTTAAAATTAATTTATTTTATATAAAAGTTTTTTCGATAACAGACTGTGTTAAATAAAGAAAACTGCTAAACTTTTTCCCATGTTGTTAAATCATAGATCAGACGAAATTGCTTTCCCGACTCCGGAATCGACTGCTCGTAGTTCAATTGACTCCTAGTGTAGTAATATGGTATACTGACTCTAGGATTCCGGGAAAATACCGGGACAAGTGGAACTGGTGTAAACAGGACCGGCTTGAATGCAAAGACAAATCAACGACCCCATGTAGAACGTAATTTTAGAAAGAAGAATACACGCAAAATCGGTCTTCTAAAAGCCGTTACCATATATTCAAAATCTTATAATTTACTAATATATACGCATAAGACAGTTTTAAGGAGGTACAGGACGTACCTTCAATGCAAAAAGTTTATCTCTCGGTAATACGAAATGCAAAATACGAAGTACATGAGGGACGAGCAAATATTGGGACGGTACCTTTGAAAATGAATTTTTCAATTCCCTATTAAACTGCTTTTTGCTTGTTAAAATGATTTTTTTATGCATATAATAGTTTAATAAATTAAAAATTACCTATAATTAATATCAAATTTATATAAATTCAAGTTAAATACAAGTTAAGTATTTTAAAAAATTAATAAAAAAATTGGCAACGCTGTAAATTTACGTGTGTTGACGCATGCGTGATTTGGTGCTTTGAGCAATAAATTGTTATATTTTATATAACATTTATTCCGATTTTGAATTTCCCGCTCAAATTGGCATTTGCAACGTTGCCGGCTTATAACCTACATTTACTGTTTCTTAAAGGTTTTATTTAAATATTTTCGTAAATAGGTATCCTTTTAATAATTTTCTTTTTGCAATAGTTACAGAAAAGATTATTTTATATACACCTAGTTTTTGAAAGCCGTGTCACCATTTTTTTATAGTAGTTTTTATATTATGTGGTGAAATTGAGCTAAAAATTATGATTTGTATGGAAAATGACCATTTTTAATCATGTATAAAAAGAAAACTATGAACCCTAGGTCTCTAAAATTTTAAGACAGCATGTATTTTAACTATTTGTATCGACCCTCCAAATTTCACAACGTTTTCATCATATAAGATATTGAATATTACGTTAACCTCCTGTACCTCCTTAATATACTAGTTGATTAAAAACTAATTCTTTTTAGAATAGTTATAAAGAATAACATTGTCTCAAATTTGTATTGGAACCGTGTGAAAATATCATAAATAAAAGTGAACTGTCACCGGGGCGGCCCGGTCACACTCGATAGCGGCCCTGGATGTATGTGAAGGTGGTAGGTAACTAACTGGTAACTCGGGAGCAGTGAATTACAACGCTTTTGTGTTTATTTCCCACAATGCACAGTAAGGTGGTTTGTTCATTGAGTGCTCGAGTCAATGGGGCTGATGAAGGATTGTTGCAAAAGCTGTGAAAGGTATTCAAGGCAGGGGGTGTGGAACGTTGGTAGTGGGAAGGGGTGGCTAGATTCTGGTTCCTGGATCGTGTAAGATGAAAACATGGTTTGTTGGAACGGGGTCAAAACAATCCTACACTTGTACTATGAAATAACATTATACGTGAATCTATGAGTCTAGGAACAATGGAATTAATTATTACATATGTAATTAATTCGATTGTTTGTGGTGTGATTTCATTGTTAAGTTCAATCAACACTGAATATTGTGTTTAATACCGAACAAAGGAATTGAAATTTCAAATATGTGTCAAGAGGTATTATACAAATCAATGAAATAAGAAGATTACAATTGTTTTGCCTCTATAACTGAAACGTAAATACGGATTTATAATCAGTTCGGTATAGGGCCTTTGCAGAGCCGGTTCTAGTGTACAAGGCGTTCGAAACAACTTCCGTTTTCATTGCCATGAACTGTTTGGTTGCTCCTTCGTTTAAGTGTAACATGCTAAATCAATCATATATTTATTAGAACTAATTTGTAAGACCTTGACTATCTTCATAGCAGATGACAGTTAGGACTTCTGGACCCGACCCGGACTCGAATCCGTCGGGTATTGACAATAAACCCGAACCAGGGACCCGGGTAGAAAACCCGACGGATCCGGGTCCGAATGCTTTTGCTGGTGTAAATGCAAAATTAACCAGACGCGATACCAATAAAAAGAAACAACTTACAGGATTAAAGTAATTTTGCTATTTTGAAATAATGAAAAGAATTTCTTAAGATGCAAGTAAGCACTTCACTGGGTTTTCCCAATGTTAAGTAAACATGTTAGTCCAATCATCCTATTCGATTGTAAGTATTGGTCTAATTAACAGTTCATCGAAATTCATAGATTATTATTTTTTTTTAATTATTGTTTAGAAGATTCTTCAATCTTACATACGAGTATATAATTAGATTTCGAAAAATAATGAGCGAGAAGAATATTGTGCAGTTATTAAAGGGAGGCAGTGAAGGGAAGAGGTGGATGGTGGAAATAGAGAAAAAGAACGAGGAAAAGAAAAGTAACGCCAGAGCAGAAGTAATTTTCATCTGAAGTGACAAAGAGACGAAGAGACAAAGAAGACAAGAGGTGAGGAAATGATGAGAATGAAAGAGGACTAGGGACTAGAAAATGAAGGCAGTGGGTCAAGAGAAGAAGAAGCAGGAAAGTACTTTTGGAAATAGAAAGTGACATTAGAGTAACCGCTTCTGGAGCAACTGCCCTTTTTGTTTGTATATTTCTTTTCTCTTTTGGAAGAAATGAGAATGCTATGTAATTAAGCACAATGATATGTAATTTATTGATTTAAGGCGCAAGAATGTAGTGCCTAATGGCAAAAACATTACAATAAATAATAATAATAATATATAATTAGATTTCGATAACGCAAAAATAAATGAATTGCGATTGTTACTTGAAAATTAAGATGTTTTTTACATTTTCCTGATTTTGGACCCGACTCGGACCCGAACCCGGATCAGGTTTCAGAAGCCCTAAAGACAGTATACGAATATTTTATACTTAAAATAAAAATTAACAGTAACAACTGCAATAAATGACAAAATAGTTGTAAAAACTGTCTAGTTGGTGTAAACATTGATGCAACTTTTAATAAAAACCAGATTTTGTTGCAGTTTTAGGCAACTGTCTATCTGGTGTAAAACCGGCATAACTCGTCAATGTCAAATTTTGATGAAATCTCGAGACCTAAGAGTTTAATCGACTTCAAATTTTCAATATTGTATTTATACAAATATTCGCTTAACTTTAAATTAAATTATTTGTGTTATTTGTGTCATAAAAATGCTTTACAAATTAAATCAATAAAACAGACATACACAGTTTTGCGAACAGTAATTATTTTATATAATTCGAAATATTAATTTAATACATTAACGCATTTGCATAGTATAAAAAAAACTTAAAATACAAAATAAATAATGAAAAAAAAATATAAAATGAAATTCAAAAATTCAACGTTACAAGATTAAAAGATTTTTCTCGACTTTAAATGAATAAAAAAACATAACAAAAAATATTCTATTATATATTACATTATATTTTATATATATATACTCTTTTATATATATATATATATATATATATATATATATATATATATATATATATAAATATATATATATATATATATATATATATATATATATATATAAATATATATATATATATATATATATATATATATATATATATATATATATATATATAAAAGAGTACAAGAAAATTGTCGCAAATACAAAATAAATATGACATTACATTTCTTTTCATGACAGAATTATTTAAAAATATATGGCAGGATGTAGAATGCGAGGAGGTGACATCTAGCGGAGCTGAGAGGGACTATCACCGAGGTTAGTAGGGCCAGGCGCAGTACTTAACGCTATTCATTTCGCGATTATTACAATATTTGACAGTCAATAGTTAAATATTTATGAATTACCATATATAAAGTGAGGTCCAGCATAGTGACGTAATATTAACAAAGTTACTCAAGTACGGCCATCCGCACATGGGTCGAGGGAACCGAATGATAATGCAACTCTGTTGTTAGTGAGAGAACGCACGTGTATACGAGTGAGAGAACACACATGGCACGAATGAAGCTAAACTGATTTCAAATTGGTTTTGAACGACAGTGTTTCTTGGTCGCAGGACAATTACATTGCATGCTATTGATGGTTACATCATGAGCAGAGATTAGTACAAATACTATTCAAAAGTATTTAAATACATACATACAAATACCTCATAATACGACACAATAAAATCCCCTATTATGCTATTGTTAAAAATTTTATAGAGCCACGAAACACGGCTCAACATGGCTCGTTTTTCGTTTTCGTTGGAAACTTCGTTCGCGACTAGTTTGCAATCAGTCGACCCGTGTGTAGACGGCCTACCACTTGTACTATCGATTTTGTGTAAAGCTGTTATTGTCTTCAACACGTGAGTTAAGCCTAGTTCATTTATATCCAGTCACTGGTCCTACATGGAAGTAAGTAGATGAGACACAAATGTGTCTCACCTATTTAACGCTCTCTTACACTGTCGTACAATCCGAATACTTGCTACCGACTTTTTCAGTATGGTGTCTTCATGATAAATTTCTACTTTAATGTTTATCAATAAAATTGAAATTGAAAACTGAAGACAAATTACAACGTTATCGACGTTACCTAGGTCAATTTGCTATCTAAGTTCCGCTCGTGAGATTTCTTCTCATATTATTATTTCAATGACTGAAAACGAATGTTTAAATCATTGGGATACAAAATAAGAGATTGGGTAGTATTTTGTACGGGGTGAAACTATGGAATGGGTTGGTTAGGGTGCGAGGCATGGAAAGGGAGACAAGGGAATGGTGGAAGAACGAGAGGGCTGCTACTGTTGTGACTTATAATCATCACTACAGTGTTTTGTATACACTGATTGCCAGTATACTCTATACTCAGTCTACAACAAGTTGCTCGTACAATTTGTATTTGATTTTACTATATTTTGTGTTTCTTTTTCTTCTTTACGCCAATATTCTTTGTTTATATCATTTAGAAATATTGTTTTTGTTTGACGTGGCATTGAATGCCGAGTAACAATTTTGTATTAGTAATTGGGTAGTTCCCCAAGTTGGCATTTTTCCACGCTTTAGTGATAACACTAAATAATACAAAAGCTAAATGGCACAGTGACCGATATCGTTTCCCATCCAGCGGTTCGGGTATAATTCGGTTATGGTTATACGTAATATGTAATCAAAAATTCGCCGGACATGCCTACAACAGTATAAACCGAAGCATGTTGAACATACTCGTTCACAAAGCGATGTTGCCGATAGATCCGAAATGAAGCGGATTGAAGCGATGTAACAAATGTGCGTCGGTATCCCCTCCAGTCTCAGACGGCTGTTGCATTTACAAAGGATCGAATAGGTTTAGCGTGTGGTGGTGGTATCGCTGGAATAAAATTCACTGTTATTCGGTTCTAATGTGAGAGGTAGGTACCGCCCGTATTCGGACGGCTTTGTCGCTTGCAGTGTGAGAGCTCATTACAGTTAAAGCGTAATACCGCGTATACGTCCGGCCGAAATTCGTTAAATTACGGTGCCATACTGAGACAGGCCTAAGACTAAAGACGATACTTGATCAAATCGTTAAAGAAGGACGTTATGGTAGTATATCTAGTGAATCGCCATATGTTTGTCTCCTTCTAGCATTATTGTCTGTACATAAGTTTGTCTACATGACTTTACATAAACTTAATATAATTTTGACGAACTGAATAACATAATAATTCACATAGGGAATAATCCTTAATAAATATATTTCACAATCACCCCAACGTGAAGGGCAAAGGGTAAAGGGTATTTCTAGAGATAAACCGTAAATCGTAAAGGGTTAAAACAGGGAAACAAAATACGGAGAAACATGGAAAAAAAAGGAACTAATGATAAACCTGGTGAGGTGACTCAACTGTTGCCCTTCACCACTCACCCCTCACCACTCACTCCCCACCACTCGCCACGTTATTTGCAACCGTTGTGGGTGGCTCATCAAAGATGAAATTAATTATAAGTAAACATAAAACTTAAAATTACAATTAAACTAACATTTAATATTTATTTCCATCATCCTTCAACGCATTTTCTCAACTGTGTATTTGCGTCAAGAAAATTATTTCCTTTGACAGCGTTTTGTAAAGAAAATCTTATTTGCAATTTTCCATTGCTGAAGTCATTCATTCTGCGATTTGTGAATCAGAGAAATGTCTTTGAACATTATATTATACATTTATTATATACATATATATATATATATATATATATATATATATATATATATATATATATATATATATATATATATATATATATATATATATATATATATATGTGTGTGTGTGTGTGTATAGATATAGTCAAACTTTTATGTTCACTGGCACACACGAGCAGTGGAACAGTTATGGTACTTTGTATGTTTTGTATTTAAGAAAACATGTAAGGTTTTGATTATCAGGAAAAGCTATTGATTTTTCCACCGGATGAGAAAATCATAAAGCCGAAACAGAGTTTACAACTGATATTGTGAGAAAACGGATTACAAAAATTATTTAATAGAAAATATAAATATTTTTATTATTGTTACGGCTGTATTCAAGCGGGACATCTGTTAATCTGGTAACACAATTACAATTAAATCCCCCTAATATATTTAAGGACGGTGTCGTGCTAACAAAACATGAAAACTGTATGTGTGCAGGTATGTCAATCGTCCAGTTCATTAGTGAGACATTTCTCCAAAGTCAGGAGAAAAAGAGCCAAATATCCAAAGTCAGTTGGGTAGGCCACCCAAATAACGCACATCTGACGCTAACTAGATACAGTTAAAAGCTAGAAACGGTGGATAGGAGAAGATTGGGTGTGTAGTCATTTGTTACATTTGGTGCTGTTTCCGGCTAAGCGTTAGTTTAATCAGGTGCAATATAAGATTTGCGCGTTGCGATTTTATTATTAGGTAATAAGTTGAAGGGTAAGCTATTTGCAAAGTTGTGCACAAACTTTTTATTTTATAGCTTCAACATAAGTAAATGTGTTTATATTTCCTAATTTATTAAAAAAAATCCATTGTTTTTAGAGTAAATTATTTAGCATAAATGTGTGAACATATAGTGGAGTTGTGCCCAATAACGCCCATAGTATACGTGCAGTGGGCAGTTTAATAGTGAAACGAAATGGCTTTGCGAAAGTAGCTAAAGTTATTTTTGAAAAAGCATCCCGAAATATCCAGGCTCAAATGCTGGATCCGGCAAGAACCCAAAAATGATCAAGAACTGTGTGTGGGTATGGCTAAGGAAGTATTTTAATTATTCTAGAGGATGCAACTGATTATATTTAATGAAAATGTTTATTGCTTCGATTTGTTTTGGAAAATGGTTTCATTTCTTTGATTAGTTTTGGTAAATTTAGCAATTTTTTTAATCCAAACTCGATTCTGTAATAGAAAATATTTATTTTAGCGATCAGGAAAAATCGCTATGTGCCGCAAGAAATTTGTAGCTGCGACAAGGTCGCTCAGATTAAAAACCCGTGGTGTGTGCATGCTCATATGATTCCATGTGTTACAAATCTACGCGATTTAAATCGTAGAGTGTTCAGGGTCTAATGGTATTGTGTCCGTTTTACACCTTGGTTACGTTTCTACAAGTGAGTGTCTACGTTGTAGTGGTTCTACGAGCTACGATGGTAATGTACTCGTAGCTCCATAGTGTCAGCAGTCGGCAACACACCACCGTACCAGTACTACCTTACCAGTGACCGAAGTCTTACAGATCTGGTGTGTACGGCGAAGGCGATGGCGTTAGCGTGGGTGAGGGAGAGAGGGTAGGGAGGATAATTAGGTTGTCGAAAACACTCTCGTCAACACTGTGAAGCAAAGTGCAATATGACTACGGAGGAATAGGAAACACAACAATGCATTATATTCTATTGACTAAATAAATATGTATGAGTATATTGTATATTTTATTAAGTAGGGCTGCGAGCAATAATTATCTTTATTAATGAAATATAGCATGAATGCATAAATAAAGTACATAAAATCTTAGCCTAGCCCTTATTTACCTTTCGTACTGCACCTAGTACGCATCCTTTCTTCTCAATTCATGAATTACTTCGCGAATAAATGGAATCCTGCAGATAGACGTTCGTCTTCTAAACTATTCTGTACAAGTACAAGTTGACGTATCTTCCAACTAGGCGTCTCCTTATTTTTGCTTTTTGTATTTTTTAATTGAGCGCTCCCCTCAGCTCCCCTATTTCATTGACATTATGCCGCTACCAAACGATGCTACGAGCACCTGTCAACGTTGGACGCGTCGTGTGGTCGATGTTGGAACTAAGGCCGTCCGCACATAGGTCGACTGGTTGCAAACCCGCAAATCTGCCCGAACCGAATGACAATGGAACTGCGTTGTGGGTGAGAGAAAGCACACGGCACACGAATGAAACTAAGCTGATTTGAAATTGGTTTTGAGCGACTGTGTTTCCAGGTTGCAGGCAATTATGTTGCATGCTTTTGATAGTGAACATCATGAGCAGAGATACGCACAAATACTATTCAAAAGTATTTAAATACATACATACATACATACGTACAAATACCTCGCAATACGACACAATAAAATTCCCTATTATGCTATTGTTAAAAAATCTATAGTCACGAAACACGGCTCGACATCGTTGAAAACTTTGTTGCTCGGCTAGTTTGCAATCAGTCGACTCGTGTGCGGAGTGCCTAACGTTCACGTTGGAAGAAGTTCAGGTTTTTGTCAAAAGGGATTTTCCTACCCCCACCACACACTTGATCCACATATCATGCACTACTGCACGAATCGTCCAACATAAAAGGATTTTATACTTACAGTTTTATTTATTTACTTGAAAGTTTTTGTTAAACAGTGTCAGTGTCAATAATATCAACAAATTAATAAAATAAATATCGAAACATTCGTTCCACCGTGAAGTAGGAAACTTGCCATGTCAATCTTCCAATATTTGACTCACACTTTTGACTCATTTGAATCAAACGTTCACCGCATTGTTTGGTGGGACTTTTATACACATTCGCTTGCAATTCATTGAACGATCGCCGGTTGCTTCATAGTTTGTATACTAATATATCAATGTAGTCCCACACCCATATATAGCAAAAAAAAAGAAAAGTATTCAGGAAGTGCGATTTATTATATAATACTTCTTGCTCCTTTTTGCAGTTTTTGCGGACATTAAATCGACAAATAGAAGACGGTTAGGACTACTGTCCACGTAGCGTCACTTCATACGTACGCTTTCGTCATTTACCGCTTGTGGTACGCTTTCTTGCAGCTGGCACATTTAAACAAAGGAGGTTCTGTCCACGGAGCAATCAACCGTCACACAGCTTGGGCTTCAACATGTCATAGCTTGTCATAGCTCTAGCGTACTGTACGACGCATAGACGTAATATTCTTTAAAAAATGAGAGGCTCGGCAGTCAATTATGTTAATATTATTGAACAGTAGTCATTTGGTATACTGATTGAAATGCTGAATCACCCTCTAATATCTGCGGTTAATGTTCTACGTCTAATTCGTCGTTTTCCAATATGCTATAATCATATCTTCATCACTTGACAATTTCCAAATGAAAAAACGTGCTTTCTCAATACAAAACTTCAGATAAATGACCCTATTTGCAGCTTGCATTAAGCTTGTATGACGTTACGTGAACATAATTGAGATGCAGAATACGTCTGGCTTCATTTGCAGCTTGCATGCAACCTACTCTTAGTGGTACTTGTCGGACAAAAAGCACTAGAAGTAACATCACAGCAAAAAGAGTGCGCAAAAATCAAGATTACCGATAATAGTAAAAATAATATAAACAGTTAGGAATATTCTTAGTAGTTTGTAATTTCAAATAAGGTAGGTCACCCAAATAACGCCCACCTGACGCTAACTAGATGCACATAAAAACTAGAAACCGCTAAACGCGGGGGATAGTAGAAGACAGGGTGTGTAGTCATTGTTACATTTGCTGCTCTTTCCGGCTATGCGTTAGTTTAATGTGCAATATAAGAAGTGGGAGTGACGCGCGTTGCGATTTTATTATTAGGTAATAAGTTGAAGGGTAAGCTATTTGCAAAGTTGTGCACAAACTCTTTATTTAATAGCTTCAACATAAGTAAATGGGTTAATATTTCATAATTTATTTAAAAGAAAAAGGTTTTTAGGGTAAATTATTTAGCATAAATGTGTGAACATATATTGGAGTTGTACCCAATAACGCCCATAGTATACGTGCAGTGGGCAGTTTAATAGTGAGAAGGCTTGCCGAAAGTAGATAAAATTATTGTTGAAAAGGCATCTCAAAATATCCAGGGTCAAATGCTGAATCCGGCAAGAGCCCAAAAATGATCATGAACTGTATGTGGGTATGGCTAAGGAAGATATGTATTTCAATTGTCGTAGACGCTACAACTAATTATATTTAATGAAAATATTTATTGCTTCGATTTGTTTTGGAAAATTCATTCATTTAATGTTATTTCTTTGATTTTAGCCCGGGCGTTATTTGGATCAATGGTGCCTCATAACGCCAATTGACATAGTTTCTTATTTTTATTATAAATTGGTAAATTTAGCAATTTTGTTAATCCAAACTCGATCCTTTAATAGAAATATATATGCTTTATTAATATTATATTTATATATATAGTTTTCATTCCACTTGTTGAAATATTAAATGAAAAACCCGTAGGGGGGCGTTATTTGGTTAACCTATCTTATAACAACAAAACAGTCATAGCAAATTGTGCATAATCATCGATATATTTATTACATTTGCCCGTACTACGAGTACATAAAGTCTGATTTTAATTTGCATAAACGGTATATAATATACATTCCTGCACCCTTTAAATGGTTCTCCCTGTACCGTTTTCCCCTTACCTAAAACAATATACCGTTTTGCTCCAGTACTCCTCCTGTTCTATCCCAGAGTATTTAACGAAAGCCCCGCGGCATCTCAGATGCTCCTCACTACAACAACCAGGATACACACATCATCAGAAGATAGTCTTCTTGGTAAGATGTTAAAATAGTGAAATACAAGACTGAAGGCTATAAGGAGACAGAAACATGGGAATACAGGAACACAGGAATACAGAAAACGCAGGAGTACAGGAATTTATAATTCATACAGAAACGATTACTGCTAGATAAATATTGATGTACCGTGTGCGGAGTGCGGTGTGCGGAGTGCGGTGTGCGGTGCGCGATGTGTGGCGTACATCTTCTAAACCAAATACAGAGCTTATCAAAGGATGCTGTCAACGTTTAAAAAGTTTACAACATTATTGATAAACTATACGTACGAGTACCATATTTGATTAAATGGAACTGTACTACGTACTGAGGGAGAGAATGTGTGCTAATAGAAATAATATTAAAATCCTCTTGATACGATACGTTCGCACCGTACCTGTGAACGCTTACTTTCTATTTAAGTAGATACCCTACAAACAATTTTGATCGGAATCCAATTAGATGCGAATCGTATCACTCTGGTCGAATGGTCATTGGAATCCTATTAGACATTATATGAAGCTTTGGACAACATGTCTGCACCGGCCGGAACGCTCCGTACCCCCTCTGATTGCCTTCCTAATACTTTCCAAACGAGGTTTACCGAGGTGCAAGTCGAGTTACTACCACATATGTTCTACCGAACACTGTTTGACTACTGTCTAATCGCTCTCTGATACGAGATTGCTAAGATACGACAAATTGTTTGTAGGATAGTACTGTACGTAAGCAGGTCGCAGGCCGCAGGCCATTGATAATAATATACAAAGTTTATAATGATAATTTAGAGGTACCACGCCTTTATTATTAAGTTGTATTTACTGCTAAATGCATTATTAGCCTGGCCAAAATAAACATTTCAATTAACTATAATTCGCATAGAGCTGAAAGTTGGTACAGACCTTGGGGACAATAAAATACTAAAAGTCCTCACCGATCGCACATCTGCAAAAAAAGTTATACAAGATCAAAGATCAACAAAAATGTTTTTTCCAATTATTACGGTAAACGTAAAATCATGAAATTATCTACAAAAATTGTTCTGATACTTTTTTTCTAAGAATCACCATTCCTGAGATATTGCGATTCTAAATCACCGAAAACAATAATATGTACGGTGGACCGCGCGCGTATACACACCATCGGATGTTTAATGTGAGTTGTGTGGGATCGAGAAGAAACGTTTAACGTTATATTTGATAAATACGTTCTGTATGTACATAGACATTTTGGTCATAGGGTGTCTATAGTATTTAATGGTTATACTGATTATAAGAAAAACATTAAAGCCGCAGAACAGCGTCGTCGAACCACAAAACATCTTCATCTTCTGATGTCGTTTTTGATCAATTTACAGTTCCAACAAATCAACAACAATTCGTTACAAATACTCACAAACAAGTCTCGCTTCATTTTAATGTTATGCGTAAAATTTACAGATGCAAATATTTTAGTGAAACAAGCTGATAATGATGCTGATGTTCTCATAATTGAAACATCCATAGGACAATTAAATACAACAAATGCAACTATCGTTGTCGGTGAAGATGTTGATTGATTAGTACTACTGACTGCACGATCTCCAATTGATAAAATAATTTATTTTTTGAAACTATGCGAGTTATAAATAATCTACCCCTATTTTATCGTCTATTTTGACCGGGCTATATCATAAATATTTAAAAGCTTATTTTATAAATAAAAGTGTTATTTATTTAATTTAAATCATATACAACTAGTTCTCATAACCTAAAAAGTACCGGTTTTATCGAAAACATTCGGTTAACTGGACAGCTAGACTAGGGTTCTGGGCAAAGGCGGCCTTATAGAGCCATTATCGCTCTTATAGAGCCATCGCATTCTCGCGCAACAACCCAAGTAGAAGAATTACTTTATATGTATATGAATCTCACGCCTCGTTCTTTAGAAATCCCACTAGAAGCACTGCGTACATCTTTTAAGGCATTCATGTGCCTTAGTTTATCATCATTAATATTTGTCGTGTTTGTGCTTGTTAACTTTTATAAACCTTCCAATATAAAATTTTGTTCTCGTCAATTATCATCAAAAATACTTACTTGCAATTTACGTAAATTATACAAAGAACAAGTGCCTCGTAAAAATCTGTCGCCTCGGGTCCTCGCAAGGATCTGCTGCCCGGAGCCTCGTAATGACAAAGGCCGCCCTTTGTTCTGGGTGTATGTATTCGGAGTTATTCATGACTGGATACAATGGAATTTGGCATTAGCGTAAAAATTGAAGTTTTAACTGTAACTCCATGTTTATAATAGACTAATCTGTCTCTGTACTCTGACTATAACCCTGTTGAATATCGTACTCGTAATTTGTATGCAAACTTATCAAAATTGTACTTGACTTTGAGGTCAGTCGGAGAGGTATAGTATATTTTACGGAGATACTATACCTCTCCGATCGCACAGGTTTTAATTAGGTTTTAAAATATGGAATGTAATCTATTTTTATAAGTGTACTTAAATACTCTAAAACGAATATAGAGTTTGAAGTACAAAAAGTATATTTTCAGAAATGAGATCGCCCCTGGTACATTGCCATAACTTTTTACGCCTGCCTTGTATACGAGTAAATATGATTAACAAATCGGAACCGCGCCATGCACTGCATTGGTCTCTTAACAATTGCACCTGCGTTACGCGACGGTCACGGTCACTGTCTCAGTTGCAGCCGAGGAAGAAATGAAGAAGAACCACTTCTATTGATGCAGTATCTGTTCTGTCTTGAGAAGCAGTTTTTTATTTTTCATACATCTAATAAAGTTGTACAATAAAATTTCAAATAAAATATAAAGTATCTGACAATGTATTTGTGATTTTACAATCCAATGGAGTAAAATTTGGAATGGTATTCTATATAACATAGTTTTAGTTTTAATGACCCTGTAAAGATAAGCAAATAAGCAAGTAACATATACACAGTACTTTAATAAACCTGAGACATAACTGTCACTTATATCGTTTATCAATTTTAGTGGCAAACGATGCACTCCCTACTACACGTTTCCTGAATATCGAGTCCCATCGACATCAGCAGACCATCGGTTGCCTATCAGACCATTGTATGAGTATCATCTATCCTCTACACACGATAATACGATACGTTTTGCATGCGGCCTAATGAATAAAAATAAATGAAAATTTAAGCTATTGGAGGCCCATGGTCAGAGGCGGCCTTTGGGGGTGGCAAGCAGGGCAACCGTTCATTCTCGCGCAACAACCCAAGTACAAAAATTCATTACTATTATATGTATTTGAATCTCGCGCCTCGCTCTTTAGAAATCCCACTAGAATCACTGCCTATATCTTTTAAGACATTCATGTACCTTAGATTATCATCATTAATATTTGTCGTCTTTGTGCTTGTTAACTTTTATAAAACTTCCAATATAAAATTCTATTTCCCGTCAATTATCATCAAAAATACTTACTTACAATTTACGTAAATAATACAAAGATCAATATCTGCTACACCGGGGCCTCGCAAAGATCTGCTGCCCGGGACCTCGCAATGGCTAAGGTCGCCCCTGCCCATGGTATATTAAAACAATGATATGATAAGCATGACCTGATAATGGATGACACCCTAACTGCCTTGGGCCCCTTTTGGTAAATTCGTAACTGTATATATAGAGAGTTGTACTGTACGAGTACTGCTACATTACTGCTACATTCACTGATATTCATTTGAATCCTGAAATCTTCAACCATGGCAGGCGCAGAGACACGCGGAGAGATGGATCTACTCGTACGTGGACTCATTAACGAACTTGTTAATTACTTCATTTCTATAAAAAATAAATTAATTAAAAGTTCATAAATATTAACAGAAAAATGACTAGAACTGTCATAATGTTAGCGAAAAAGAATGTGTCTCAATGCAAAAACAAGGCAACATATTACGCTATTTGAAATAGTACTATTTAGTTGTTCAGTGCTGCCATCTGACAATGAAAGTAATACTTTTAACGTATACCATATATAATACAAAACATTTGTATGTGAATAGTAAACGGTAACAAATAGTGCTCATGTTCACGATACTTTTTGCGTCTTCTTTTATGGTTACAATACGTTATACGGTATATCTTTAAGAAACAGTATTTATTGTTACCAGTTTTGTATTATCAGAATAAGTTACATTTAAATGTAAACTCATATAACTACTAGTACGTGTATAATAAAGTTTAAACCATACATATTCTTATGTAGATATTTGATAGTTGAAAAAGCTAAGACAATAGAGAAACTAAACTATTCAAGCATACAACAATTGCATTTGTACAAGAAAAATGAATCTGGTAAAAGTATATATGTATAAACTATTATATAAAGCTATTCTTTTATTAGTAGACTACTCAAAGAAACTACAAATCTGTAGAAGACAGTAGAAGGGGATGCCATGGAAAGGGAATTATTTTAAATTTAAATTAAATAAAACTTTTTGAGATATTCAATCGTGGTATATTTTGTGTTCTTACTTCATTTAGTTCTATTTTATTTTCTTTCTCTTTCTCTTCATTCCCTTTCTTTGTACTCTCGTTTCTTTTCTTTCCTCCTAGCGCTCCCATAAAGTGTTTAGCCCACTCTTCCATTTTTATCTACTTGCTCTTTCCTTTGGCTATTCTCCCTATTTATGTATTCCCATGCCTGCCTTTCCGTTTTTATCTCTTTATCTCGCTTTCTATCTTTGTTTTGACCTCCTTTTTTATCCTTTATCTTATCGTTATATTCCTTCTGCTTTCTCTTGAATTCTTCTTTGCTTGACACTCCTCTCTTCCATCTCTTTAGTTCTCTTTGTAACTCTTTTTTTCTTTCTCTATATTCTTTGTCCCACCATTTGTTTTCTTCAGCTCTTCCAGTCACTCGCCACCGTTTTCCTTGTCTTGCTGCCTACATCCTCTCTTCAATTTCCTGTATCTCTTCCGTTGCTCCTTTTTTCTCCTATCTCCTTTCTAGTTCCTCCTTCCTTCCAATTCCAATTCCGCTCTTCCGTCCAATTGCTGCCTTCTCTCCATTCATCTTCATTTGTTTCTCTTTTCCACGCCTCCAACTCCACCACCAGAGGTAGGTGATCCGACTCCATCCACTCTTTCACTTTCATTCTGGCTACCTTCTTTTCTCCTCCCAGCGTTGTCACCACGTAATGGTTCACTGTATCCCCTCTGCCTCCCACATAGTATATTTATTTATTTAATTCTTTTCCCATTTAATATTACTCTTCTTTTACTCTGCTACTTTTAAATACATTTTCTTCGAAAACAAAAACGCAGCCGTACCGAACATTTTAATAAAATTATATTCAAAGATTATTTGATTAATCTAATGGAATTTTCTTGAAAATAAAAGAGAATTATGAAATATGTCAAATAGTTTTTGTTATATTCCAATTTAAAACATTGACGCTAACTTGGGATATCCTTAAACATTGTATATATAAGACAATATATCCAGTTGTATTAGGAATTGCAAATTTTTAACAAACTCATGTGTTGCTTCTGAAATTTAAAGTTTATTTTGGTAATTTACATACATATTTTAATAATTACATTGTTTAACTTAAATTATACCTGAAATTTAAAGAAACGACATTTAAAGTTTATTATTTACCGTAAATTGTCAATTCCTTTCTATCTAATTTTATTATAACCTTACAATATGCACTAACTAACTAAAAAAGTTTGTTCTGTCGACTCCAAATATCAACTGTGCTGGCCGTTATTCCTACAACAGCATCTATGGCGTTCAGGAGTATATGTTTTCACTGAGACGTGCTTTGTACCAACTAAAGAAATATATTTTCTTTGCATATATGTTCGTTACAATTTAAAGACAAACATTTGCAAAAAAAAATTATTCTTATTTACTGTCTGTTGTGTAAAAGGGATGGCAATTCATAGAAGGGGAGAGGGTAGGAAATATTCATAGTGTTATTTAATTTTTCTTTTAAAAAAGATGGCCATCATATTCAGGCGCCCTGTGCCAGGCGTGGTGGTATTACATCAGCTTGTTGCATAAAATAAATTAATTGTTTCAATTGTTGCAGACTGGTCGTTAATAATTATGTGTTTTACTTTTAAAGAATTATTACATCGATCACCTTGGATCGGTAATTTCGACATTGTCATCACTTTTGATGCCCCTGATTTATGAGGCCTGAGAACATCGGCTACTGCTTATATCGATTGATGCTTTAAACAATATTTTGAAATACACATGTATTTAAAATACGCAATTTCTATTTTGTATTTAAATACCTTTTAAGAAAAAGCATTTTATATTTAATTTGAAAATGTTGACAAACCTATTTTCTAATTGGAAAATGCAAAATACTTTTTATATTTTTGTTACTTCAACTTGTTACTTTTTATTCCTTAAGTCATTGGATTGATGGCAATACATTTGAAGAAGTTGATTTGATTGCTGATATATATGCAAAATTTGGTTTAGGCTTATCAAAAATTGTCAAGACAATTACAGACAATGAACCAAACACGATTTTAGCCTTTGAAGCATATGGGAAACCTGATTCAGAAATTAACTCAATGTGTGATGCAATTTTAGTTTATACTAAAAATATTAGAATTGATGAAGATGATGATGATGAAAGTGACGATGGTGAGGATGATGTATTATATTAGAAAGAATTTTTTTGAAAGACATGTGAAGACAAATGTAAGACAATTTGAATTTTAGTTAATCTACATCAAATCACTTTCTCAACTTTTTGGTCACAATCATAAAATCTAACAAACAAAAAACGAATAAATTTATTTTAAAATACCATAATTGAAAGTAAAGAGTTTCATAGATCGTAAAAAAACAAATTTCAATATACAAAAAACATAACGTCTTCATCAGTTCCAAATTAAACCCACACATCACAAGCGCAGGCGCAAACGCAAGGCAATGAGACCACAGCTCAAATCTGTTGATCTAAAATATACTATCAACCATCGGCTATGGCTATCAACTCTACCTGACAAACACTAAAAAAACAATCACTTAGGAAGCATACGCGTTAATAGACGCATGCGTGAGAGACCGCGGTATATTATCAGAGCATCAGAAGGGGGTACAGGTTTGAACAGGTGTTGGGGGGGTCAAGGGGGGCAGATGACCCTAAGCTGGAATGCCGTCAAGCCAGGGATCAGCCAACCTGCTCAGGGTCTTTTATTAGAACAATAATATAAAATAACTACATGCAATGAACAATAAATGAAAACATACTGCATCTGCATTATATCCGTCATCATGCCGTACTTTTAACACACTACAGTCTTTATAAAATCAAGTTTTACAAATTTTATATGCTTACTTTTTGATTTTGAAAATATTTTCTATTTTGCATTCGAAAGGGAAGAAACGATATGAAATAACAGATGTATGTATATAAGATTCTTAAAAAGCTTGCTGGCTGTCTTTAGATGTTGCTAAAATAAAGTTGTGTCGGAGTATTATGACAAGTCTACCTTCTATGCGATTAGACATAAAGCTATTTATATTTTTCTTAATAGGTTAAAATGGTTTATGTAAATAAATAAAATTATTTTACTGTTAAATTAGTACACTAGTAAATTCCCGTGCACCTGATTCTCTAACCGGCCTATTCTTATTCTTATTCGTATTATGTTCATATGTGATTTCATGAATGTGTGGACTGGGAGTACATATGCGGTTATGATGTTAGTGGATGTTAGGACATTATATACATACTAGAGTTTACCCCCGTCGCAAGCGACGACTGTCTTTCGTGCGTGAATTAAATTTCATTTCAAATTTTATTGCCATTTTTAAATTGAAATATTTAAACTCGTTCTATATTAATTTTACATATAAAAACAAATAATTTTTCATATAAACTAACTAAAAAAATATATTTTTTTCTACAAAATATAATATATTTTCAATTTATTCATTGTTTGACCAACAGTTTTTTAAAATTTGGGATTTCTTTTTTCGATTCGTAAATCAGGTATCAAAGTTAGCCCATATATAAAATGTCAACTTTCTAGCCCAATTTTTACCCTCGGCAAAAAACCGCCCCCGTGCCCCCAAATTAAATTTTTGAATTGTGATTTTTTTTTTTGTTAATAACTTATTTTATTATTAAGTAATCCAAAATTTTACTTTTCTCCAAAGTTTCCTACCTGGTTCCCTAATTTTCTCATCGCCCCCTTTTTAAATTTTTAAATTTTTAAATTTCTAATTTTCAAAAATGTTATTATTGAACATCGTAATGCACATGCAAAATTTCTACTTGCGCGGAGCCGTTTTCGAGCCACCATACAAATTGAGTTATGCTAAACAAAGTTATGTATATACTAACAAATTTATTTAAATTAAAATTGCATGTGAAATGTGCATGCTGGCAGGTTTTATAAATTCTAGGCAATCGAACTTATAGATTAAACAAATTTGATATAAACTTATAACCCAATCTCGAAAAGGAGTAAATCTCGGGTTTGAAAGGCAATACGCTAAAAACGTGTATAAATCTTTACTTATAAGTACTCCCAAATATGTCATAGAATCCCGTGTACGCAAATAGTGATTTTAAAAGCTCAAAGGTCACAGAAATCACTTTTTTGTGAATATTTTGTTCCCTGTGCTCTAAATAACGTTTAGAAATATTACTAAAGGTATAGACCGTAACATTCTCTACAAATTCTATTTTATGCATTTTTTCGTATAATCAATCTTTCTGAAATATAAGAGAGTTAGAGCACATTCCTGTATTAGAGAATTTCATTCAATTTTTCATTTAGGGGCATTCAACTCAGTAAGTTGTGACAATACTATTGAATTTGCCCAAAATTGTTGGTAACAGTACTTTGTTCATCTAACTGGAAAATTGTTTACTATTAAACAATTCAAGTGTGAAATGCAATAAATATTCATAAAAACTACCAACATCGTTGGAGGTCGTTGGTTCAACCTTAGTCGTTACACAGTCTATTCTAGTGGTTTTAGAAATTATTCATTAAAAGTTAATCTGTTTTGCTTTATTCTCATTCGCACCAATAAAGAAAATAATTATTACAATAATACATTTTAAAAAATAAATAAACTTGGCCTTTAAATTTCCTGAACGTGGCAACAGTGTTAATTTATTTTAAGAATATTTTAACTGGCATCACTGTATGTAATACTATCGCAGAGGTCAATGACTGATGAATTGTCTTGTGTTCTATAAATAATTATCCGGTGTTTATTTTTAGAGTAACATTATAATAGTACTGTTTTCATTTAACTTTCTTTTGTGCAAACTAAAGAGACAACAACAATAATATAAAATATTTATAAAGTATATAATTGAATTACGGATATAGTTATACGACCAACCCAACAAAATAATTTTCAAAAAATATGTTTTTCAACTAAAGAAAAGGTTTGGTTCCTTCGCAAGTTAAAACTCCAACTATTACCAATTAGAAAAGAAGAGATAAGGAGGAGAACCCTTTGGCCACAAACATTTTAGAAATTGTTAAAATAATAAAAATGAGTGCACATCATAAACGAGACTGTCTTCATTCTTTTTCCTGAACACTTTTTGTCTTTTGTTTTTTGTGAATACTAAATAAGATAGAGATACAAGTTAGGAGTTATTTTAATTTATTACTCCCCAGTAAACAATTTGGTGAAGTGCCCTATTTGGTGAAGTTCGAGTCACTCGTACAATTTTATTCTAACGCTTTACAAGTTCGAAGCAACAACACAGAAACCAATTTTAGTTAAAATTTATTCCCTACCTGTCAAGATTTTGTGAAATAAAATCTGATGTATGTAGTATTAGCAAGTTCGTTAATAGTTCAAAAGTGGTACACAAAAGTCGCTTTTAGTTAAAATTCATTCTCTACCTGTCACAGATTTTGTGTTAGTGTTTTTTCCAACATCATTCATTAAGTATTTCTGTTTCTTTCACACATCGATATATTTTTGTTAAGTTCATTTTCATCTCATTTATTCCTAAGTGAGAGAGAAACGAGATGCAAAAATACAAGTAAAATATATTTTTCACCGTTACACTTGTATACTTGTAAAGTATTTCGTTCAGGACAGTATGTTTAAAGTATATGCTATCCTTTTTCAACAAATATTTCTTCAATGGTAATAGACAGACGCTGTCTCCCTCAATCCCCGAATATAATGTATAAAAACGAAGATCTATCCAGCATTGTTAAGACAGAGGTTTTAAACCTAACGCAAACCTGCCGATCGTAGATTTTTAAATCACCAGAACAATGTAAAAAACTAATATAACCAGAATTGTTAAAGAAGAAAAATATTCATTAAAAAAATCACGATCCGTACTAAAGATTACATCAATTTATTCCTTAATTTAAATATTTATATTTTGCAAACTCTAAAAAGTAGAATCCATTAAGTTTTATACCCCTGAAGTGGAACAACTAGCGCCAACTAGCGATAACAAATGCTCGTCCTAGCTATTATCTCTGGTCCTAGCGTCCTGTGAGTTACTAAGTTTCTTTGTGTAATATTTTGATAGTTTTGTGAAATAATATATGTTCTTAATCAGTTTTAATACTGCATTAAAAAAACAATAATATAAAATAGTGTTCAAAGAAATTATAAGTTTCTTAAATTAAATGTTTGGTAAGTTATACATATATATTCAGTCGCCATTTTATGAAGCATCTTATATACGTTTCTTCATCTACATATATTTCAACATTTTTCATTCAGAAATTTGTTTTAATTTTTCTCTTATATTTCATACACAAAATTAGACGGTACCCAAAAATTGTTGTAAGATATATAGATAATAGAACTTAATTACAAATCAAGATTTGATCTACTGATTTGATTTGATTACTGGTAAATAAAATGGTATCCTTATAAGAGTTATTACTATATAAATATGTAAAGTACATGTAATTTCATTTTCAGAAACTGTCTCCTAGATAAAACTAAAGCTAAAGTTCAAGCCCAGTGTATATTCAAGTATATAGAATAGTTAGTGTATGATTATTTAATGTTTAACAATGTAGACTAATGTTATATTAACAATTGATCAAAAATAATGCTGTAAATAAATTAAATTTAATAAAATATTAATAAAATTCTTACATAAAGTTATTGTTTTTTTTCATTATAAATTTGTTTTCTAATAAAAATCGATTTTATTTTTCAAAATAAATACTCTGTTTAAACTTCCCGCTTAATTTTATTGTAATATCCCTGACCAATCACAGCAGGGCATAAATTATAATTTATAACTCCGGTCATAAATCATAAACCGACTCCGCTTTTAATTCAGCAGTGAACCGTCGCTGCAATGTCTGTAGCTCATAAATAGGGCTTTTCCTATGAACGACTGAATAGAAAACGAACACGTTCCAGACAAAAAACTCATGATATGTAATAGAAATTAAGTAGAATTTACTCCAAAATGTTTACGGGGTCTCCAGTGACAATTTTTATTTAAACATTTCTCACAAGTAATATTTTATAGGTATCATCTGATCTTCAATTATTTACAGTTATATTTTTTTTATTTGGCAACGAAAACAAAGATGTACTTGATAAATAGATATCAGATCCTGATTGAATCTTCTTAAATATGAGTAATTTGCTTTAGTGACTGATACATAATTTTGTGAAAGAATATTTGTGAATCGAACAATAAATAACACCGCTTCAAGTTTGAATTGTTTTTACAGAAATGTGACACCTTTCATCCAAGTATCGAAAAAGAAATCAGCTAGAGATAGCCACAAAAAGCCCTAAAATTGGATGACATACTCAGCCTTTCAGGCAACTGAAATATTTATAATTTGCGTTATAATTATTATAACACATCATTGAGCAAGAGGGTGTGCGCAGAAGGGTCTTGTCCTGAGACTACCTGGAGCCGCCATCGGTGCTCCGTTGAGTAGTATCAATAAATTTGCTAATAATTGAGCTAGCATCATAGCTCAATTCTCAAGAGCCTTGGACTTCGCAGCCCAATCCAGACGTTGATTTTTCTTTTGAGTCGAGTATGCGCTGCGTATTTTCTTGAATTTAAAAGTGATTCATAAAATGTTTCACTCATATAAATCATATTTGTTCGATCACGGATATTATTCGCAAGAGTCAGAAATGGGCCCCTGGTTATTATGAACGAGATAGAATAAGCATTGGGTACATCCACTTTGCTTTACCCATAGAATAGGTGCTACCATCTGTTGAAATATTCTTAAACTAATTATATAAGTTTTAGAATAGTTCAATCACGTTGTGCACATATAAATTGAAGTCTTGTAATAATACGCTCTGATGGTATTTTTGAGAATTGGCTCTGGTTGTTTCAGAATTCATAGAATAAACGTCATTGGAATTACTAATAACCTAGTTAATTGAAATTTGTTCTAGAAAGTTTTGTTTTGTATTGTGTTATTAAGATCATCATGACTTTTAGTTAATACTAATTCAGAAATTTCTAGTAAATATTTTAGTTATATATTGCTGTAATTTCCTGCTTCGTTAGTCAGTTTAAAATGGAACTTCCACATTTAGGTCAAAATTGTAGTGAGAAGAATTGCAAAAAGCTTGGCAAGTACCAATAACATTATTGAAATACTTTTTAATTATGTATATTAATTGCTTTCATATATTTTTTTTTTTAGATTTTTTGCCTATAAAATGTGATGCCTGTCAAAAAATATTTTGGTAAGGTCTTTAGTGACATATGTCTTTATGTAAAGTGCAAAAAGATATTAATTTTAATATTTGTACACAAAACAGTAACGATCACTACCATTATGCTTCTCATGATTGTCCAAATGCGCATTTGAAGGATATTCAAGTTCCTGCATGTCCTCTTTGTGGAAAACCAATTCCTATTCCAAGAGGGCAAAAACCAGACATTATAGTTGGAGCGCACATTGATCGAGATTGCCAATCTGATACTGCTAATGGACGGCGTAATGATGTATGGCTGACATACTCTTATATTATAAGTATTTATATTATTGTAATTAATAAATTAAATCGCAATTATGTTTAAGGTTTATAAAAATAAATGTTCTGTACGAGGTTGCAAGGTAAAGGAGCTGATTCCTGTGATATGTCCCCAATGCCATAAGAATTTTTGCTTGAAACACCGCCATCAAACTGATCATGGGTGTGAATCCTCCGTACGAAAATCAACTACTGCTGCACATAGTAGAGCTGCTGAGGCTGCTTTGTCACGGTTCAAAATAAATACTAATAAATTACCTAATCCAGATCGTCATCAGCGAAACAGTACCATCATTCCCGAAAATATGGTATGTAATACATGGTGTAGTATTACAATAATTACTACTTGCAAAATATTACTTTTAAGGATATTATTGTATATTCCAGAGCGAAGATGAAGCTTTGGCCAAAGCTATTGCTCTTTCTTTGCAGGATACTCCAGGACACTTCGCATCAAATGAATTTACGCAAGACCACAATGACGCAATTTTAGCACGAGCATTAGCAGAATCTGAATCTGAAGCACAACGACCTTCTACTAACCAAGGAAAAGATAGATGTTGTTTATCCTAACATCAACATTTAATTTGTACATACAACTTCTATTTTATTAAAATAATACATTCCAACTCTAATGACACTATTGGAACCAACGCACTTATCAATTAAACATTATTTATATGTATAATAACTAAAATAAAAGTTTTTAAGAATAGATTTAAATTTCTTTATTAATTAACTGTTAAAAATACAAAAAAAAATCTAATCCTTTTTTTTGTACAAAAATCAAAATTATTTATGTAATATTAAGATTATAATAAATTATTTCATTATTTATATGCAATTCTTCTTATCATATTTCTTAAGTTCTGCTATTATTTTAACTCGATCTTTCAACTTTTCTTTAATAGCGTTATATCGATTATTCATGCCCAATAAGGAGGTTGTGAGATTAGCACAAGCAGTAGCTGCTTTTTTTTGAATAATTATTGCTTCTTGATCCAGATGTTCCAATTCTTTCAAAATGGAGTCTGTCTCCGAATTATTTTCATCTCTTTGCAATACTGATTTGCCTTCGATACTTCTCCTTAGTATATCTGTAGTTACCTTATCAACTTGCTTCAAATTATTTTGGATGTCTACCTCATGCTGCAAAAGTTTACTAAATTGTGTAGACTCCATAATTTGTTTAAAGAAGTACGTTGTATTAATCCAACGATTTATTAAGTACAACGTATTGTCTGCAGGAACCTTTTGAACAACTTCAATAAATTACATAAATAATAATACATTTAATATTACATTGCAATCATTTCTATTCTTAATCAAAATTTCTTCTAATTTTAGGCATTAATAAACGACAATAAACTGTCAATTCTGTTAGGTTGGTGAACCGCACCGGTATTGAAGTAGCCAACTTCTAAGCAATATTTTCTCAAACATTCTGAAGAGAGCAGAACAGAGGTTTTGAACCGTTCGGAGAGCGGCCTCGCGCGGATGCAACCAAACGGCATAGTAATGGTAAAAATTTGTAATAATACCAATTACAGTGATAACTAACCTGATTCAATGAAAATTTGTATAAATGTTAGTTAAATATAAGTATTTTCTTAAATAGAGTATTAATACCATAATGGATTTTCCATCAGGACCACAAGGTAATAGTGCAACGATCTGTTTTACAATATCCATAATTATTGAAAAGTTAGGTTATAAATTAACTCAATTGTTATTACTTATTTATGTCATATTTCAGTTTAAATAGTTTTATGAATGTTATTATTTTAAACATTCGGTTTTTCTCCAATGCTAATTTTTTTTAAAACTATCTTGATGTATATTTATTTATTTACGAGTATGTAATATAAAATTTTATCGAAATGTATTTTAAATTTTTGTTGTGTTTTTATTAAGTCCGGATTCCAGATAATGAGACTAGGAATATTATTGATAAACTGGCTCAATTTGTTGCAAGAAATGGACCAGATTTTGAATTAATGACAAAGTCGAAACAGAAAAATAATCCAAAATTTAGTTTTTTATATGGCGGTGAATATTATAATTACTACCAGTACAAAGTATCTGCCGAACAAGCCAGTAAGTGTTCTTATTACAATAGAATCAAAAATACAATTACAATAGGGATAATTATTGCAAAGTTTTATTTATAGTTTTGAAGCAACAATCTACTAGTTCTGGAGCAAATAATGTGTTTTCAAATCCACCTTCGTTAGCAAATGTAAAGGCGAGTTTACAGCAGTGGATTGCAGCAAATATTCAACCAGTAAATAAAACTGCTACAAATGACAACAATACTAATGTTACTAACTCAATAATGGCTATCCCGAGCACTCCAGTTGTTGGAGTAGGCCCATCATCTCCCCAAAACATTTCAGTGGATCAGGTGTTTAGTTTTCCACACATTACATTATCTTAAATTAATGATGTTTAAAGATAAATAATTAAATTATTCGCAGATCTTAGTGCAACAAACAATATTACGAGAGCAAATTCGTCAATCTGAACGAAATCTAGCTGCGCAGCATTCTGTATGTATACATTTCATTGATCATGTTTATAATAAATGCAGGACTATTAGATTTTAACATTATTAATTTATGCTACTATGAAAGGCGTTAATTCGTCGACAACAAGAACAAATTGATGAAACCGTTACAAAAACATTGGAGAAAATAATAGAAGCTTTAGCACAAGAATGTGATATTCAGTTATCTGAATTAGACACAATCCTACAGCCAATAATTGAATCATGCACGAAAGACAGCATTTCCACAGGTTGTTATGCTCACTGATAAATAAAATATTAACTGTGTTTTGAATACATTTTACATAGTATTATTTACATTTTAGGAAAGGGTTGGATCTTAAGTCATTCTACTTCTAACAAACACGCACAATGTATTTCACAGTACTTATTACTCAAGTAAGTATCATCAATAAAATACGATAATACAATATAAAAATGTTATTACTAGTCGTTACACGAGCAAGGTTTATTACTGTAAGTACTATAGCTGTTATACATAAATATTTTAAAAAAATACCTATTATTCAAATTATTATAGTTTATTATATTATATATAAATTATTATATCATCGTTTTTCAATACCGTAAACGGTACGAACTAGCTGCTACTATACAATCAACTTTATTTTTTTATATAAATAAATTAAATAATAAGTCCTATACGATAAGAAATCAATTTCACATAATAAATTAGGTAATATACTGTGATCTAAAAAATTAATACGTAACTGTTGTGTTCTTGGTTCGATTCCCGAACCAACATATTTTCTGATTTTGGTTTTTTCTCAAGTCATACGATGCTCCGATACCATAAAAACTAGTTTATATATTATGTGCTATATACTCGTATAGTAGCATGTCGTTGGTGATAGAATTCATTATCGGAATTTGACTGACATTAAAAAATAACAATTATGAATTAATTTGAAAAAATCTTTAAATTAACAAAAAACAAATGTGGCGAATAATGGTCTACGTAGCCAAACCATATAACCTAACAGCTTATTGAAAGAAATGTATTATCAGATTGCTCTGTAATATTGTATACATATGTAGAGATTATAATATTTATCTAATATTTATGTTTTGCACTAAACAGAGTTTGCAGTGAGGGCGCCAGCTTCAACCATAAACTGCACCTAATTTATTTAGTAAATGATGTGCTTCATCATTGGTAAGTTTTTGCTTTAAAGAAAATGTCTATATAATAGATAAATTAAATTTGATGAACAATTTTTTATAGTGCAAGGAAAAATGTAGAAGAATTAAAAAAATGTTTTGAAAACGTTGTTATTCCAATGTTTGGAAACGCAAGTGTTGGTAAGTTTGATTTTATAAAAATATTTCTTTTATAAATAACTTTGCAGTGTTTGTAAGATTAGTTTGATATAATAATCCTATTATGATTATAATTATTTTGTAGATGCAACAGAAGAACAAATTGCAAAACTGGAGAAACTTCTTACCCTTTGGGAATCAAAAGCTAACTATTTTGATAGTGTTGTCGTTGGTAAACTAAAGAATCCTGTTGTATCTTATCAAGAGTACAAAGCCCAAATTATTTCTCAGCATGCTGCAATAATCACACCCCTTACGCAAGCTACGAAAACTATTTTTGAAGGGTAAGTTTTATAGCAATTAGCTCATTTTATCATATATCTTAGTGTATAATATATATTTTTTTATTTTAGGTATCAACGACAACACGAAATATTTATTAGTTATTCTCTACGACAAATTCAAATCTTAGAAGCCCAGAAAAAACACGAACATGGATCTACAAATAACATAATAATTGATAATGCAGGACCAACAGGTCTGGGAAATGTAACATCAAATATTCAGTCAAATCTGCAAGCGATTCCTCCTAATTTGCAATCAAATATACAACCAATTATGCCACCAATTCAACCTAATATGCAACCCATTCCTCCGATTATACAATCAGTTCCATCAAGCATTCAATCTATTCAAACAAATATTTCAGTTCAAGCAAGTATGCCACAATCCCAGCCAAATATACAACCAGTGCAGTCCCCTATGCCAGCAGTTCAAATTAGTTCACAAGCAGGTCAAACAAATATGCAATCTAATGCACCAAATATGCAACCAGTGCCCCCTAATATACCACCACTGCCTTCAAATATACCACCGATGCCTCCAAATATTATTCCAAATAGTATGTCAGTTGTGCCGACAACCATTAATGCAATACAAAATATTCATATCAATAGTATTTCAACAATACCTCAATCTAATATTATACATAATAGTACTCCAATTAATATTCCAAATTTAAATATGAACATGAATAATTCATTAAGTCCCAGTTTACAAAACAATATTCAGCAATCAGCAGGACCTATTAGTATGTTTAATCAATTCGAGATACAAAATCAGAATAATATAAATTATTCAGAGAATAATGGAACTATTGGAATGCCTCCCGGATTGAGTTTCACTCAACCGCCACCAATTTATTCTCGATTTAGTTGTTTACCTGATCTATCTAAACCGCCACCCGGGTTTGGAGGAGGTCCTACAGCACCAGCAATAATAGCGCCGACTGCTATTGTCCCTAACATTCCTCCTGCAATAGTTAGTATGCCTGTTGTTGACACAACTGAGGTGGCAGAAGATTTAACTCCAAGTATGCCTTATTATGAATTACCAGCTGGCCTTATGGTTCCATTGATAAAGGTAGTATCATCAATACGTATGATATCTAACAAATTGATAAGACTTATCAAGAACAAATTGAAATATTCTTTAGTTAGAGGATACTACATTTGATCCGTTGGAGCCGTCTGAAATACGTCTACCACCTCCAGCGGCACCAAATGAAAGACTTTTAGCTGCAGTTGAAGCTTTTTACGCCGCCCCTTGTCATGAGCGCCCACGAGATAGGTAAGCATTAACTAATTTTATATACAGCTTCGAGCTAAACCTTAGTCCATTTTTTAACAGTTTATTCTGCAGCGATGGATGGGAAAAATTGGCTCTGTATGAGTACTATAAAGCTAAATCTGCTGCGAGGAAAAAAGAAGATGAGGGGGAAATATCGAGAATTCGAAGTCATTCGATTAGTCCAATTTTGAGAGAATTTTCGAAAACAAATCTACCAGTCAGAAAACGTTTTCGGTAAGTAAAATGATTGCAATTGCCTAATTACTTAACACAATTCATGCAGCTTGTTTTGTTAAGAACAGCACTAGAAATCTCCATTTACACACTTACTACATACACTTTTATTCTAATATAATTATACGAATTATTGTACGTGTAAAGTTTTTGGTAGGTGGTAGGTTCTGTATTACATGTACTGTTTAATCGGATTCGACTGAAATCGAGATAGATTTTATATGATTCTTATACTTATACTTATATACTTCTTTTAAATACTAAAACTGATGATTAGGAGAGGAACTATTTTCTAAAGAACGCAATTTTTAGACCTATATGCACAAACTAAATAATAATTAAAGTTCATTTATTTAATCAAATACAAAATACCGTGTACTTTATATATAGTTTATATATTACCACCGACCTCTTGCTAGTCTTAGCAATTTTTTCTTGTGTCATGGTTTCATATAAGTGAACTACAATACTGCCTAATATGTATGATTACATTTGGAATATATAGCAGTGGACCTATAACACGACATTCTGCAACACGTAAAAAATATTATGGCCATGTTCTTCAAAAAGGTTTCTTGTACAAGAAGTTTTCAGCATTTCCAGTCTATTAAAAATATTGTTGAAATATAATGCAATGTACGAATATATTTGGAATATATAGCAGTGGACCTCCTATAACACGACATTCTGCAACACGACAAAAATATTATGGCCATGTTCTTCAGAACTTGTACAAGAAACCGCTGTGTTATGACTTAAGTTTCCTGCATTTCCAGTCTATTAAAAATATTGTTGAAATTCACATATTGTATATTAATAATATATAATTTAATATTTATAATTTTCTATTATTAATGATTATAATTTTGCAAGTGTTTTTTCATACATATATGTATATATATATATATATATATATATATATATATATATATATATCCAGTGTTAATATTTGATTTAACATATCGCGAACCCTTGTTCTAAGCCATATTTCTAGTGTATATATTATAATGTAGCGTGTATGTAATGTGTTGAGTTGTAGAACAAAGTATGTATGTTTCGTACAAATGTTAACACTGAATATATATATATATATATATATATATATATTCAGTGTTAATATTTGTTTTAACATATCGCGAACCCTCGATCTAAGCCATATTTCTAGTGTATATGTTATAATGTAGCGCGTATGTAATGTGTTGAGTTTTAGCACAAAGTATGTATGCCACTAACAATTTGTGATTGTATGTTATATATTTATGTGTGACGAAGATGTCGGGTTGCTCGCATATGTGTTGTGAATCAATTAATTTCCAAGGAAAGAATGCTAGAGCGAATGCTTAGTTGATGTGCTTGTAAGTATTTGCTTGCAAATATTATATTTTGGTGTGGCATTGATACTATACTACCCGATAATTTTAGATCAATTTCTAGAAGTAGAAGTAGATCAAATTCAGTTGAACCAAGATCGCCATCCTTAAGTCCACCAAGAAAGTCTCGCAGAAAGTCGAGACAATACCGAAGAAGCCATTCCCCTCATAGATCATCACCACAAAGTCCGCGGCGGTCGCGGAGCTCATCAAGTTCTCCTCCTCCGAAAAAATCTAATTCTAATCATAAGGAGAAATCAATTATTAATAGGTCATCACCGAGCCCACCTCCGAGTTTTATGTAAGTGAATTTTGTAAATTATACAAATAATTCAAATGAAATATATTAATTTTATTTAATTGGTTATTGAAATTTATGTTCCTCAGAACCCCAAATTTCAATAAGTCCCCAACGGAACAAATAGACGAATCAAATAAGGGACACCAAATGCTAAAACGAATGGGATGGGGTGGCACAGGTTTGGGTACAGCCGGCCAGGGAATAGAAGCTCCAATTTCAGGGGGACACGTGAGGGACAGGTGAGAATATTATTTTATGTACTATAGATATGTATTTACGTATTATTGAATATAACCATTTGTTTTAGACAAGACTTGTATAAAGGTGTTGGAGTTAATCTTAATGATCCTTATGAGAACTTCCGCAAAAATAAAGGAGCCGCTTTTATCACAAGAATGAAAGCCCGAGCTGAGGAACGGTCATAGTATGAATTTGGTTAGGTAAATATTTCAAAGAACGTGGACGGATCAACACATGGAGGCAAGATTGTCTTTAGGCAAATTTTTTTAGAGTTTTTTCTATTCAAATGGCATTCTTCAACAAAGACAAATTTGTATAATACAGTCTAGTGGTGTGTCTAGGCATATAATTTTGCAATGGTTTTTCCATATAATTTAAAACACAAGCTTACTTAATAGTTGTGACGAATTAAATAGATTTATTTTCAGTTAATACTCTTTATTATTTTTTAGATTTGGCACCGAAAACAAATAGTATGAAGAAGAGCAAATAAATTTGACCTAATTATTGGATAAATATTTTAGTTGTTACTAGAATATGTAAAAGTATAGATGAAGATATGTAACTGATTTTAGTATGTATGATAACATTTTAGATTAACTTCTAAGCTTCTTATAGCAATAAGAATTCGATGTTTTTCATTTGACATTTAAATATTTTTGTATTTACATACCCGTTTATATATGTGTATATCATCGCAAATGCTTCGCCCTTATGCACTTAGATATTTTATGTACAGGTTATATATCTATAATTTTTGTAGGAAATTCTATAAATATATATTTAATATATACAAAATTCATAGCATAATAATAATTAAAACTATCAGTGAATTTATTTTGTATACAGTACAAATAATAATATGATTTTTTTGTTGTTGAAAATAATTATTTTAACATAATTCAAATCTATTTGTTATAATATGTTTTACAAACAGTAGTCATTACGTGCTGGATAAAATGAAATATGTTTGTTTCTATATCGTTTATGTACTTAGTATTTCCAATATTTAGGGTTGAGTCTGATAGTCAATGTAACAATGACCGCCGTTTATAGCAATATATATTATAAGAAAATATTTGTCTTCTAAATACTTGAATAATAATATACTTTTGTGATATTTATGTACTAAGGCCTTTCGTCTAAAATTAGACGTAAAAAGTAGTATAAGTCACGACGCAGACGCGGGTAAAAAAGTATTCAGTACACAACCTTAATATTGTAAGATATGCAAAAGCTATTGCGGTTAAACTACATCTTTGAATATTGCAATATTATATGTTAATAAGACAATCAGTAAATTGTAGTTAAGCCGTAAAATCAGTTGTAAACAAATTTTCCTTGACTTGTAAGTGTCAACACATTTAATGAAATCATTTAATATTTTAAGTAATTATTTTTGAAAATTATTTATTGTTATTATAAATAAAACATTGTATTTTGTGAATAAATCACATTTAAATTTAGTTAACTCTTTTATTGAAGGTCTCCCGCAACTGATGACGATAATATAGTTGACGATAAGGTTGATGATAACGTTAATCATAATGAAGGTGGTGATAATGATGACGGTGATAATAAAGAAGATAATGATCATGACCTTGATTTGGAAGAAAAAAACGATTCGGAGGGGAAAGGTCCATAGATTTTGTTTTGCAACATAGATTGGATTCAAGATCAATTATTCTCATCTTTTTAACAGTTGAAAAGTATTATATCTTAATATATTCTAATAAAGATATAACACGTTAAAAAGCTTTATTCAGTTTTATTTAATTTTAAAAAAAAATCTTGTTCGATTAGCCGTTTATTTCAAATCCTGTATTTGAAAAATAATTGGGCCCTTTTTTGTATTTTTTGTGGGCTGTATAACTTTGTATTCGTAAAAGATAGAAAAGCGAAATTTTGCATGCGTATTACGCTATTGAATGCGAACATATTTTAAAATTTAGAAATTCAAAATTGTATAAAAGAAAAGGGCACCAAGAAAATTAGGGGGCCCGGTAGGAAACTTTGGTGAAAGCTCAAATTTTGGATTTTGTAATAATTGAATATCATATTAGAAAAAAAATTCAAAATTTTATTTGGGGGCACGGGGGCAGTTTTTGCCTATGGTAAAAAATGTGCTAGAAAGTTGAAATTTTATATATAGGCTAACTTTGGTACGCAATTTAGAAACCGAAAAGAAAAATCACAAATTTTGAAAAAAAGTTAGTTAAATAATTAATAAATTGAAAATATTTTATATTTTGTTGAAAGAAATATATTTTTTTAGTCAGTTTATATGAAAAATTATTTGTTGTTATATGTAAAATTAATATAGAACGAGTTAAATATTTCAATTAAAATTTGAAATGAAATTCAATTCACATACAAAGGACACTCGTCGCTTACAGACGAGGGTAAGCTCTTGTATAGATAGAAAGTGGCAAGAGAACTAATGCAATGTAATTTCTTTTTGTTTTCTGGGGAAGGTAATTTTTTTTAAAGTAATTTTATGGATAAATCAAATAAATCATAGTATTAATTATTGTCTTGATCATTGTTAAAACTATAATATTTAAGAATTTTGTGTTAAAATCAAGAGTTTTGGGTCTTCTTTGTTCATCTTTGATTCTATCTAGTAATATTTTGTCTCACAATTTCATTTAAGTCGCATTTTCGCGAGGGGTGTTGAGTGGATCAGATTGTGTATTCAACAAAAGTTTAATATTACCTGAAACAGCATTAAGTATATATTTCATGAGTATACTAAAACAGATTCAGGTAATATTCCAATTTTGTTGAATATACAATTAGTGATCCACTGAACTCGCCTCGTCAGAACCTCGCTTTAGATCCAATTTTATCAGTCCTAGTTTTGTCAAAGACAGAGTAACATGTAACCGAGGTAATTTGTCTGGATAAATTATAGTTATGACTGGAAGAAGAATGAAAGCTTTTAAACAAAAATAACAGCCAGTGTTTATAATAAACCTCAGTTAAACGAGAATTGAAATAACGGCCGGAAATAATAAACTATAAAATATGTATAAATTAGGCTCAATTAACATATAGTAATTGTGGCTACTGTGCCACTGCTTCTTACAATTCTTTTTATTTTAGGTCAGAAAGGTCGTCTCCATATAATAAGCCAGAATTGAAAATATTGAATTTTTTTTTTTTAATGTGTACAACTCATACATACTGATCTAGATATATTTTTAGGTTTCAAGAATTTTAACTCAATATATTTTGAAATATTTTTTTATTATAAAATATGGCCAGGATAGATAGAACCGGATTAACCTGTAAGCCTGGCTCAAAAAAATTCATCTCATGAGACCTAAAAAAAGGTCATTTCTATGTGCGACACCTCCTGCCATTGTTACTGCGCACTGAGGATAGTCACAGTTGTAGAGTATTGGATTGCTATAGCCAAGGAAAATCACCTAAGATCCGAAGGTCCCAGGCAGTAAATAGGTCAGGCTCGTTCAGTTGCTTAACCAAGAAGGCCTTTCGACTCAACAGTTCCGATGTAAGTACCAGAATTCCTCTCATGCAGCACAAGTGGATCAGGGTTGAATTCAGAATTCGTTACTGTAATCTGTAATAACTACAGATTTTCTCTAATATTCAAAAAAAGTATGTTAAAGACAATTACTTTCTTTTTCTAAACTATTCACTGGTATATAAAGGTTACTCATCCCTGGCTTTAAATGAAAATATTGATCTGTTAAAGTTGTACTATTCAGAATAAAAGATGCGCGTGCCACGGACATTTGAGATGAGTTCGCTATAAAAAGGTTTACATGTTTGGCATGCCCACAAACGTTCATAGTTACATTCCAACCAGTGGCGCACTTTCACAAAAGGCACCGAAACTACTCGAAGAATCTTCTTCAAATATCCTAATACTATTCACAGTAAAGCATTTAGTGAAATTGCTAGCTTAGTCAGGGATGGATAGAGACGATAAAATTGAATGGGGTTTTCGATGACTGCGGAAATAAATTTAAGAGTTTAGAAACTATGGGTGTCACAATTTAAGGTGCGACAAAATTATAAAAGCGACTATAATTCAAAATCGAGTGGGTGTTTCGTCGAATGTGAGAACAAATGTTAGAATTTGGGTTAGGTATGATAAAATGTATAATATATAAACATCAAATTATATTTATTTATATAATTTATATGTATATATATATATATATATATATATATATATATATATATATATATATATATATATATGTATCATTACAATTTAGGAAGGGCGCCATCCAACTTAAATCCCCACTGACCTTAGCGAAATATAGTTCGCCCGCTTCGAATCCATCAATTTATAAGGCGCTGGTGTTGCCCCAAATATCGGAATTTCGTTGGATATTCCTGAACACATGCATACTTTTATCAAAAATTTAAAATACAGTTTCATTTTAATATCTACAGTAAATTATAAGTTGCTTTTACCTATGAACGTTTTTTAGAAATTGAATGAAGGAAAATCTTTATACTTTCACCTGATGAACTACTTTAAAAATATTTAACTGTCGCTAAAAATTTAAGCTTTAATTATATATAAATATTCAACTTTCTTTAAATTTACTGACCTGTAAAAACTGTAATTTTTATTTTTAGCCCCTTGAAGAAAATTTCTAACATTTCTGAAATATGATTTTTGCCAAAGCATAATTTTCTGTTCATAAATTTAATGAATGTCCAGCAATCAAAAAATATAGATATTTCAATTTTACAAATAGTTCATCGTTTTATATTGTTATAGGTATAGGTTATAACTAGTGCTTTTTCTCAAAAATTTAAAATAAACCTAGATTAAAACTTAAATAAACCCAGAAAAAAACAGAATCCCCTTACTCGTCTTTTTCGGTGGAAAACTTTTTTTTAGCTCCTATGCGAAATCAATTGCATCTAGTCATAATTGTCTGTATTAAATTTAAATTTCCCTTTCTTTGTCTAAATAATATTAACTTAAATTAAAAATTACAGAAATTGAGATATTTGAATGAAAAAACCTATCAAACCCATATCTACATGGAAACGTTAACCCCGTTAAAAATAAAGAAAATGATACAACCGTTTAATTTAATTAATTTAGGCTCATTATAACACTGTGTATATTTTGTGAAATATTATAATTATATTCAAACCAAATAGTTCAATTTAAAAATGGAATTCAAATTTGTAATAAAATTACGAATTATTTTATTGAATCTAAATCATGCACACAAAACAGACGACGCTTTGCAACGAGGTAAGCGCTAGTTATATAATATAATCTATATAAATAATTAGTCTTAAATAGTAACATTTACTAATTTGGTTATACACATTTCTTTATATTTATTCTAAAAATTCTAACATAAAGCCTAACATAGTGCTTCGATCGATCTTCTGCTTCCCCACGCACTTTTTATGATAACAAACGTTTAGTTTACGTTTGAGTATAATAGATAATGATGGCTGATGACTGATGACTGATAATATTGTGTATTCGTAGTACATTACTCTTGTTCAACATTCTCATTATTATAGATCATCAGGGGCGTAGCTACCGCCGTATTCGCCGTATCGATGATACGGGGCCCCAAACGTGTGTAAGCAAAAATTCGTAAAATGTTATCCACAATCTCACTTAAACTCTTAGACCGTACTTAGCTTAATTCCTAGAAGTATTAATTGTAAACAATATCGTATAATCAATAAATAATTATTTTAATTCAATGCGAGCGTTTTGTTTCTTTTGTGAAAAATCTTTACCCATCATTTGGGTCCCCCAACAAATTTTGATACAGTACCCGTCTAAGGCACGCTACGTTACTATAAAACATGATAATGGACCTCATCTTTAATTGTATGTAATATATGTGTGTTTCAAATCTTATTTATAATGTTTCAGGTGTATTTTTATATTCTTACTAGAGTTTGCCCCCGTAGCAAGCGACGACTGTCTTTTGTGTGTGAATTGAATTTCATTTCAAATTTTAATTTCATTTTTAAATTGAAATATTTAACTCGTTCCATATTTATTTTGCATATAACAATAAATCATTTTTCATATAAACTGACTAAAAAAATATATATTTTTTAACTTGTTCGTTATTTGAACAACTTTTTTCAAAATTTGGGATTTTTTTTCGATTTTCTGATCCAATTTTTACCGTCGACAAAAACTACCCTCCCCCTACCCCAAATAAAATTTATGAATTATGATTTTTTTTTTCTTAATAACATATTTCTTTATTAAATTATCCAAAATTTGAGTGTTCTCTGAAATTTCCTACCGCGCCCTCTAATCTCAAAGCCCCCTTTTTCAATTTCTAATTTTCAAAAATTTTTAACATTGAACACAGTATCTTTTACGAATTAAAAGTTATAGAGCAAAAAGTAAAAAAAATCTTTTTAGGTTTCCAGGAAATTCAGGGGAAAATCCGAGGACGCCAACAGTGTTAGAATTATTTTCTCTACGAAATAGACAATTTTCAAGAAAATGCGCGGAGCCGTTTTCGAGCCACCGAGAAACAATATAATGTAACATTTTGATAACTATAAATATTATAATAGGTAGATGCATAACATGATATCTCGAAACTTTTATGAAATTAAAAAGAGAACAAATAAAAAGAATTTATGTGGCATTTTCGGTTTTCACATGACATTTTAAAATTCCAGGATATAGATGATAAATCATCCTTGATACACATCTCTAATTACCGAATTTGCTTAATTTTAAGTTAGAAAGGTAAAACTGTAGGTGATAGTTAATAGTATTATTATGGGGTAGTTAATATTTTCGAAATAAACTACATACTTTCGTATATTTTGTGAGTTTTTTTTAAAGCACAATGTATGGTTATTTTAAAGAACATTTATGGAGCTATAGCTCTAATGTACTATAGACCGAACCAAAGGTAGTAACAACGGAGTGCTTTTTCTTTCCTGGATATCAACTTTTGCTCTAATATGATAATATGAAACGTAAGGGCCCCATAAACCCCTTCCCAGACAAATTCTTGGAGACATCTATGGTTTTAGTCTTTAGTCTTGCAGCACACCCTGCACCGTTTGCACTGCACTGCATGTGTTTGTTATTTTTTTAATTTATTTCTCAAAAGACAATGCCTATAAAATACACGATTGAAATGTGTATCAATTTATGTGTAAATTATTCTTAAAAGCATTTCTGAAAATATGTTCCTGTATTAGAATGCTCCCCTTATATAAATTAAATTCACATTTATAGTAAAATTAAATTAGCAATTGTTTTGAAACACGATTTTAAACATATCATTTTAAACGCATCATCAAAGTTTTAATGTAATTGAATAATTAGCGCTCAATTTAATCGGATACACAAAAATGCAAAATCACGGTCGTTAATTAAATTTCAGAAGTTTATCGATCAAGCTGTACGATAATTTGTACGCAGCTTTTAATTTTGACCATTACACAACACTTACTTATAAAGTGTGATAACGATTACTCCTCATTAATAGCACGCCCTACTCGGTCCCCCGCGTCCGCCTCATTCCGACTTCTACGACGACAAATCATTTGATACAACGGAGCCTTGCAAGGACATCATAAAATTCAGGGCTGGAATTTTAACTTTACGCAACAAATCATAAACTTTAAAATTTGATTAAACCCGTTTTGTAAATCTGATTGCTTCATGTCACAGATAAATACTAAACTCGTACAGAAAGCACTTTAGTTTGAAACAAAAAGATTCGATGATCGTTAATGTAAATCGACGGGCGTCGGGCGTCGGATGTCAGGCGACGGGCGAGTGACGAGTGACTACGGAGCACTTTACATAATGTTACATTAGCATTTCATCAATCACGATCCGCGGGACACAGGTGACAGGAAATGGAATTAGGGCATTCGAGACTCCCATATTTCTAATCAACATACTTTATCAAATGTCACATTTATTACAATAATTTTATACATTTTCAAACATCAAACATTTTAAAACGAATTTATTAGTAGAATCTGTATAACTAATTTTGCATGAAGTCTAATGTACTGGTACTGGTACAGTATGCCCGTGTGTACGCTATGTGGACTACGGTACGAGAAACAGTTGAAACACTTCTAATTCTAATGAATGTAAATTATAGTACAACTATACTACTGAACCAATGCCATCCAAGCTTTTGCTCGTACTCCTATATTTGTATTATTTATATCACTCTCGTAATCCCGTAGACCGTAGCCCCGTAGAGCGTAATCCTGTAGTTCGTAGACTAAACCTACGCTTGGCGTTATTCATCAATGCATCGTTTAATGATTTATGACTTAGCGCGTATACAGTTCACGTTTGTTTAATAGTTTTTCAGATTGAACCTCTAGTCGCCAGTCACAGGTAGAGTGCTTGTTGGGAGTAGTAGCAGAAACAAGGGTTGTTGGGAAGGGTAAAGAGGAGGTGTGTATTAGGCTCGGGTTTCAAAGATAGAATTTAACGGATTGTACGACCCAGTCTGTTAGTGTTAGTGACGGATACAGGATACAGGATACATAGTACAGCTACCAATCCAATCCAATCTTCAATTTACTCTAGTAACATAATATAGTATCGTAGCTAGTAGTGTAGTACACCGTTGTAGACGAGCGGAAGTGCGCATGACCTTGAAGTACTACGGTTAGACAAGCGAACTGAGGCGCATTGAAAAGTAGCAGAAGCAATACGAGAGTACACATCCATAATAGCCTGAGAGTAGGTAGAGTAGGCAGAGTAGCAGTGTACTTGTGTGTTGAGTGTTGATGTGTCTGTTCGGGGCACATAACTACGAAACTACAGAAAGCTCTACACTTCCAAGAGAACCTGCATACTGGCTTGCGTCGGGTGAAAGGCCGGACGCGCTTGCAATAGGCAACGGGGTAGAGGGAGGAAAGGAACGCGGAACGGACTGCATACTGGCAGAGAGCAGGGGTAGTCATCAATGACCACGTAAATATCAGCTCGAGTGGGCGCTCAATCGTGTTTTCTTAGTGCTTTGGTTTGCTATGGTTTGATTGTGCGGCGGCGCGTGCCGTAGTTTAACAGAGCGCCGTTGTTCGAAAGCGGCGTTGTTAGCGGTTCGCGGCGAAACAGTCGGACGACCATCGATTGCTGTAGCTATCGGTGTCGGTGCAAACGTCTACTTCGGGAGTGGTGTGTTGTTAACTTTATTCTTGGGCCCATTGGCCAAACGTCCTTTTAAGGACATAAAAGTGCTTTTGTTTACTGTTTAATTAAATAAAGTGTGTATTATAAAATTTGTGAATGCATAAGTGAGAAATCGTGTAAACGCCGCAATCAACGACCGCGGCGAATCGATTCCATGGCTATGGGGATGTGCCCAGCTTAGGTGCACGGCCGCAACGGCCGGACAAGCCGCGAAAGCCGAGCAAACCAAGCTCAGGGAAAAGAGGGCCCCGAAGCACCCATGCAGTGGCGGAAGCTGGCGCGTCTGAAAACAGCTCCCGGACAGTCGCGAGCGCGAAGAATGCTCTGTTGCGGCCGCAGAAAGGTAAATTATTCAATCAAATTTAATAATGAATTAAATTGTTTAATTCTACGTCAATTTAAACCTCCCGCCCGACACGATTCCGATTTATATCGAAATCTACCGGACACCATGACATCCCGATCGATAAAGGCGTATGTAGAACTCGAGGCTGTCTACTCGAACGGATCTCTCCTTCTCTCTTGCCGCCGTTCTCACCTCCTCGTTCACTCTGTCCCCCACTCTCATACACCAGTTGTTAACAGCAAGTGTAGTAGTACTACGGTTTCGACCGCCATTTTTACTAACGTAGACCCCGGGGTAAAAATTATCGTAGGCCAATTATCGCCACCAGTCACTGTGCAATGTGCAATGTGCGACAGCTCAAATACAGGATGCTTCTTCAGCAAAAAGGTACTGTGGCAATTTGCAATTAGCAATTCGCTTGCTCGGACTTGGTTACTCGTAGTTTTAAAATGTTAATTTGCAATGATTTAAGTAACTACATCTCGTCAACGGGGCTTTGTCGGTGTTTGACAGGTGATGCATTACAACTGCTTAGTCGAAGTAATTTCGAGTTCTTGAGCATTCATTTGTTTCATTGGATCCTATAGGATAATTGGGCTTAAATGTTTCCCGCCAAAGTTGCAGTTATCACCAACGGCATGATTTTCCTCTGTTTTACGAGGCTAATAATAAATTCAATATTATTAGTTTGTTTATAAGTTTGTAAACCAATGAATTACCCACCCAAATTACCTCGTAGCGGAGTGTGGTTCAGTTTTGCAATTCTGCGGTTTTGCAGTTGTTACAAGATGTTGTGTTCAAAACCAGAAATGACAATTGGCCTATACTCGTACATACAACACCTTAACAATTACAACAATGATTTCTACATTTAATGTTTTTTAGACAGAAATTGACGACTGTAAGTGTCGAAGTTATAATATTTTAACAACCCCCGAACCTCAGCGCTGCGGTTAAACATGCGATATCCGCATTTATAATAAAACTACACGTAGACTGCTTAAATCCATATATTCATATTTCCAGTAGTAGTCAGGGTCTGAGCAGTCTGATCGGGATCTGATTAGGATCGTACTGTCTTACTGTGATTAATGTAATAAAAGTAATTCACTGTTACTTTCCTGCTTCATTTCTATCTCAGTATTTTATTTAAGCGTATGTATTTATAAACTATAATAATAATAATAATTTCTATATATATTAATTATTATATTGATTGAATGTAGTTAGTTGATTGAAAATTTATATTTTTATTAAAGTCCTAGTGCTAACCATCCCGTAAAACACAAAATATGGATATAACATTACATTTATGTAATATTTTACTTAAACAAAACCTAGTAATATTTAATCTAAAGAGTCTATTATTTGTATCTATTCTATAAACCTTTGATCTTTAAAAAGGATTTCTTAATATTTTGTTCTTTAGACGTTATACGACTATCTTAATTCAAAAAGTAGTAAAATAGATCACCAATTGTTATATATTAGGTAAAATAATTACCTTTACTTTAAGTAACTTATGTTAGGAAACCTTAATTACACGTAACTATGCTTAGCGGGATCTTTGTTACTAGAAGATATGTATTTTCAAATCAATACAATATTAATAATTGCCTTCTTATGTAACCAGCGCTGAATGCATGAAAATCAATACTTTGCACAAATCAAACTGTACTGAATACGACTGAAGCTATTTTCGTTGAAATTGTAAAATTAAAATTATATATAAAATATATAATCAATAACTAATGGTGGTTTTTCAAAATAAGTAATTAAATTGATTTAAACATTTATTATGAATAAATTTTTACGTATAACAATGATAATATAGTACGTATTATTTATAATAATGCAACATAAAATTATTATTAATTCTTTCTTGCAAAGTTTATCTATAAATGCCTAATCCTGAAAAAAAAGCTTATCTGAGTCCCCGGTAAACACAGTTATGTACTTTGTAGAAGCCAATGTTATAATTTATACTCAGCCCCGCATTAAGCTTTCACCGGGCTCTAGACATTTGTTTCACTTGTCTATTGAGTCTATTAAATTTGGGTCTCCTTATGTATTACCTTATTTGCATAATATTCTCAGAAAACATCTTTAGTATGGAACTTTTCTCCTTTTCTTTCATGGCCATATTCATTTATATCAAACAAATAACTATATTTAGTCTATAGCTATAAGGTATACTCGTGTTAAACACTAAAGAAATTGATTTGCCTTTGTTTTAAAATATGATATTGCTTAAAACAGGTTCAAGGTTTCTTTAGTTAAAATCTCAAAACAGCTGAGCAGAACCTAATCATATACTAATAAGACACACAGGTGCAGCACATTCCAGTTGCATTTAACGTTTACTAATATGGACTGTCACTGTGTCACTTATTGCGGTTCTTACATAAAAAGACAGATACAACAAAGAATTAGAGGTTATTATTTCACTTAAACTGTTTAACGAATTCATTATTCTCTGTGAATAAATTTATACATGTAAGAAAACTACTTATTAATATCCTGTATATCTAACTTTGTCGATACTCGCCAATATACTCGTAAGTATGAGAAGAGTAAAGCAAAGTTAGACTCATAAGATATAGAGTTAAAACGGGAATCGAACTCTGCGTTCTTGGACACTGTCTGACTGTTTCGTTTACTCTTTTATAATGAAGTTTTGTTTCTGTCGATCGGTCAATTGACTAAGTTTCATTTAAATATCCACCAAGATCTTTATCGATAATACTCGTAGTCTTCAAACTCTAATTTAGATATTATTAATTTGTATTTCACTTGTCTCAACTCCAAGAAATTTTATAATTTATCAATAAACACATTTTGGAAGGTAAACATGAAACATCAATGTTACGTTAAATACATGTAGCTTAATCGAGATAACTTTTTATTAGTAATTATATTGTTATCTGATACATTAGTGTATGTCTTTAACAGAAGTAGATTGTTACGTTACATTTAATAATTAAAGAAGTTTATAACAGAATAATTAAATCATATGCAAATTGAAATACTATTGTTGGGCACTAAGATATTACTGTTGCCCAACTTTTGCAGTTTTGACAGTAGGGGAAGATGGGAAATGGCGGTCATTCATTAATCCTATTGTTTGCCGATTATTCGAAGTCGAATGGGCGTGCACATTAATTCGGCAAACCATCTTTCCACACTTGTTTTTAAAATATGGCAAATATTTAACACCCGAACATTCGTTTAAATAAAATAAGAGTTTGGTATAACATAAATACGTGGTAAAAATTAATAATTTTGAATGAGCACGAACTTTGTGACCAACATGCGTATTCATACACAAAAGCGGAATAATCGTACCCGAACAATAATCTGTGTATTCCACATATGCTTGTTCGGGTACGAATGCTAAATATTTGTGGTATGCATGATTGCACACATGATTCTCGTTCGTGTACAGTAAATTTATCAAAGCGTAGTAATCGACAAAGAGCACGAATAGGCCAAAACGCATGTGAACATATGTTAACTGATATATTTTAGTGGATCACTACTATTAGGTATATGTATAAATGCAGAAACATATTTATAACCAAAATAAAAACACGTGTTCAAAGTTTTGGTTTTTTCATTATAACATTTTATTTATTCGAGGCCTGACTTTTGAGATAAACCTAAGATTATTTTTTTTAAATACAGTTTCATTTAAAATACATATATTTACTTCCAAGTGGATTTACAGTCTTTGGTTTCTTTTCTTCAGTTGTACACACAGAACTTTAAATAAATAGAACAAAGATTTAATAGAACACAGATGGCCAACTTATAAATAAAACATATACTTAAATTGATTGAATTTCAATTCTGAAATAAATCTTTAATATTCTTTTACGATTATATAAAAAATACTAACTAATATTTAAATAACTAATATTTGTTTCTATTACCAGGAGAATGGTCGGTCTGTGCCGGATCTTACGGCGTCGCCAGGGCGCGCGCCCCCGGGGCCTCCACCAGCGTCTGCGGCCCCCAGAAAGGAGCCAGTCCTTCTTCAAGGGGATTTTCGAAAAGTTTCAGGAATTAGTTCTGAAATTTTTCGGCAAATTGAGACAGTGGAAAATGATCATGATCCAAGCACGGCAGCAGCACTTGAGGTTAGTATTTTGATAATAACATCGCACCGGATGTGCAATATTATCCCGAAACGTTAGCATTACACCGTATTATGCTTGTTGATTTTCTGCATCTAACGCAACTTTTGAATGATGTATTCTTAGCCATGAAAAGCATCTTACCTAGTGACAAACTGGTCAGGATCTCTCCTTGTACATTATCTAAACTTTTAAATAAATACGAGTTTTGTGTAAAAACCGCTCTACAATTCTTAAGATAAATTATTTTTTCTAAGCAACCAATAAAGTTTAACACAGTCTGATCCTACCTGCCTACGAAGAAATTGTATTGCCATGAAAATGAAACTGATGCAAAGAATTACTACAACAAAAATTATTTGGTAACTTAACGGTGTCAAGCTTATGTTATTGCTATGGTAAAATGTTTTACACCATGTTTTAAACCAACCATTCAATGTATAATCAATGTATCATACAATCAATGAATGAATAACTAATGAACGCGTTTCATATTTTAAAGGCAGTTGAGAGGCGCGGTGAGATGATAGTACGTCTTCTGGAGCCGAGGCTCGTAGGAGGGCGTCAAGCGTGCGAAGCAGCACAGAGGCTCATGAGTCGGGGTGACACGAGGCATACCGTACAGGTCAGTGTTTATCGGAACTACGTGACTATCAATAACAATCAATATCCTAATATGAGAATCAAGCCGTATATGGTGTGTACTTGCTTCAGTTGGTTGAAATTGTTAAACGACCGGGCCAAACATTGGGATTATACATCCGAGAAGGAAATGGCTCCGATCGATCGGATGGAGTCTTCATATCGCGAATTGCTCTAGAGTCGGCAGTATACAACAGCGGCTGCCTACGGGTAAATCAAATTTCTTTAAAGATGCTAATATAATGGTAGTATTAAACCCAAATTATTCATTTGTGTTGCTGTATCTACGTTACAGGTGGGCGATGAGATTCTAGCTGTTAATCTTGTGGACGTAACGCGGATGTCGCTAGACGATGTCGTTATCATAATGTCCATTCCACGGCGCCTAGTTCTAGTAACTCGTCAACGCCGAGGAGGTAGGGGAGCTAACTCACCTGGCCCTACACCGCTAACAAGGCCTGAACAGAAACCTCCGCCAGTGGTGGTTATTAAAAGAGAATTACGCGATGAGGATAATGATGAGGAACGGCCATCACGATCTCGATCTTCAAGAGAGCGTAGAACAGGAGATGGTCGGGAGATGACAGAATCCCGTTCGCGTCTTGGACTGGGACTTGCTGGTTACAGTCCACCCCCAGAGCAACCTCTTGAGCTTTACTATAACAGTAGACCAGCAGCAGAGCCACCGCCTTGGGGTTACAAACCGCCTCCACCACCATCCGTTATTACAGAGCAGCCAAAAAGCGGAGCACAACATTTCTCATCCTATTATCAAAATATGTCAAATACAGGTACACTAGAAAGTTTAGCAGAAAAAGTACATTCGTTCTATCCAGGTAGGCGCATGTCTACAGGAACAGGAGCAGCTGTTGCGTCAAGTGTAACACAATCCCATCCAAGGTTTCCACGCTCTGGTTCTGATCAACATCTTCCGCGAGTTGAGTACAGCGACTTCACTTCACTTGGAAGACATTCGCTTTTACGGTCTAGTCTCAAAAGCGGTACTCTCACATCTAGATATGGTCAACGATATGAACCACCACCGCGATCGAAGTACACAAGTACCACCGGGGTTAGCACCAGCGGAAACACCCTAACCCGTAGATCGCGAACTTTAGACTATTCCTCCGACACAGAGGCAACTTGTGGTGGTGCAAGACCTAGTTATTATTATTATAGAAATCAAATAGCAAGTAGGAGTGTTGCAGCTCCTGACATTGCAGCGAAATTTAATTCATTACCACGTGACACAAGACCAGGAGGGCGAATGGCACTAAGGAGTCGACTGGGGGATCGGCTTAGTGATGAAGCTGATGGCGCTCTTTCTGCTCCTGAGTTACCTAGTGCTCAAGTCAGAAGAGACAGAGGTACGTAACAGTTTTATGAAATTATGTTTTCAAATAAGAAATAAAAGAATTTATAAAATAAAGAATTTATAGAATTTATAAGAGTATAAAATTGCAACAGGTCGTATTCCAGCATCACCTTCTATTTTTACTTCTGATGAATACCGTGCATGGCTCAGACGAGCGCCTAGCAGTTCTGCTATTTGTGAACAAATGCGTGCATCGAGGGAGGTTCTCAATCAACAAAGAGCACATAGGTTTTCGTGTAGCGCAGAAAACATTCACGACGCCTTGAAAAATGTAAGAAGTATTTTGTTATTATTATCACACTTTACCAATTATTATTTAATCATTTTATCAAGCGTTATCATATCAAATCATATTATATCATTTAACTAATTCTTATTACATTTTTAGGCTGAGAGTGGACTGTATAGCAGCAGAAGTGCTTTAGTTGGTGGCACTTTAGATAGACATCTTACAAATCGTACCCCATCAGCAGCTCCCGTTCGCTCATTATCCACACAACATCTAGGCGTTCGATCTCCAAGTGTAAGACGAATGCGTCAACTTCTGGAACTAGGTTCAGCTCTACCACATTCACATGCTAGTCCAGCTCCTACTCCTAGTGCAACACTACCAAGGCCACATCGACAAATAGATATTAACCCAGCTGAATTCTTAAAATATAAATTAGATAAACCAGGAACAGAAAGTGCTGGTTCTACCGGAGTTTCTGGAATGTTATGGATACATCTTCTAGCTGGTAGAGGTCTCAGAGCGACTCCGGAGCCTGGTGCCACTCCCGGAGCTGTAAGAGATTTATATTGCGTTTTAGAGTGCGATAGAGTTCACAAAGCCCGTACAGTAGTAAGAGGTGGAGATTTACAATTTGACTGGGATGAATCTTTCGAACTGGATCTTGTTTCAAATAGACAATTAGATTTACTTGTTTACTCCTGGGATCCACAACATAGGCATAAATTATGCTACCGTGGAGCTGTTTCCCTAGGAGCACTTTTAAAACAAAGTCCGCTGCATCAACTGGCTCTGAAAGTCGACCCACGAGGCACATTATATTTACGGTTGAGACATACTGATCCTGCACAGTTATATCGACGTCGAGGTCTTCCTAGCCTTAGAGGGACATGCCCTGCACTATTTGGCGCCGACTTGGAGGCGGTAGTAGCTCGAGAAGGTAAGCTGGTGCCACATGGATCACCCCCAATTCCTATAGTGATCCGTCGGTGTGTGGAAGAAGTAGAACGCCGCGGTTTGGATATTATTGGACTCTACAGACTGTGCGGTTCTGCGACGAAGAAACGTTTATTACGTGAGGCATTTGAAAGAAATAGTAGAGCAGTTGAATTAAGCCCCGACCACGTACCAGATATAAATGTCATCACCGGTGTGTTAAAGGATTATCTACGAGAATTGCCAGAACCTTTATTCACTCGCTGCTTGTACCAGATGACAGTAGATGCCTTAGGTAATGTGTTCGGATTTCGATTAATTTATTTAGAAGCAAATACCATTAATGTAACAATATTTTTATATGTTTCTAGGAGTTTGTCTTCCGGATGATCCAGAAGGCAATGCAAAATTAATGCTAAGTATACTGGATTGTTTACCGCGTGCTAATAGGGTAATTATTACATTACAAAACTGTAGAAATATATATTAATTTATTATAAATAGTAACCAATAAAAAAATTAATCCATTTTATTTTAGGCTACATTGGTCTTCCTTTTGGATCATCTGTCTTTAGTAGTCTCCGCATCTGAACGAAATAAAATGTCTGCACAAGCATTAGCTACGGCTCTAGGTCCTCCGTTGATGCTGCATGCAAATGCAACAGATTCACAGACTGAGTTGGATCACGCACAACCCATTGCTGTTTTAAAATACTTACTACAAATCTGGCCTAACCCCAATCAATCCCACGTCTCAGGTAATGTAACACTCACTACCGTGTCGCACCATAAAATGAGACATTCGATAAATCTGAAAACTTAACAAATCGTGTGGTTATTAATGCGGTGTGGTTGTAGACAGGTCGGCGCGGAGAGCCAGCCGGGCAGCGTGGAGGCAAAGCCAGTGTGTCGTTAGCGGCCAGACAGCCACAACCAGGTAGAAAGTGTAAGGAGAAATTGATTAATGAGAGCTATTTGAATATTAATATAAAAACATTCCTAGGCCACCGTCCTCTCTCAGTCAGTCCGTGTCCGCAAGCAGTTCCAGTCTCAGCAGCCTCGGCTCACACGGTACTTCAGGGATCTCTAACATCACCAGCGGTCTCGGTGGGCTCTCGCGCCCCCTCCCGCTCGCCCCCCGTCTCACCAGGCAGTAGCTCCGAAAGCGGATCGGGCGGTTCCGGCGCTGATACAATTAAAAGGGGAATACCACCACATCGACCTGCACTTGGTGCTCCTGGTTCTACAGGAACAACAACAGGCATGACCAACAGCATGAGTTCTGGACATTCATCCGGCACTAACAGCCTGACATATGGCACCAACAGCTACGGAAGCTCTATAAACAGTACAATGTCAATGAACTCAAGTATCAGAAATCAGAACAGTGACACCAATGACTCCAGTCATTCAGCACTGTCATACAGCACTATTAGGAGTGGTAAGGGTCCAATTCACAGCAGTCCCAATAATACAGTAGGCAGTACTACTAGTGTAGGAAATGACAGTTTTGGTAATATGGGCTCAATAAGCAACATAAAAAATATCGTAGTAGATAATTTAAATGTAAGAAATGGTGGTACCAACCCGACAAATTCAAACAATGGATATAATATAAAATCTAGTCCTAGTTCAGGACATTTGATCACTAGTTCGTCGAGTCCTGTAACGTCAGGATTCGGCTGCAGCTCTCCTGGGTCAGGTTTGTACACAACCTCTGGCAAGCTAGGTGTTTACCAACACTCAGGATTCTCGAACTCGTCCATTCCTGTCCCTTCCCCGTCCAGCGGAAATCTTTATGCTTCCACAAGTCCTGCCGCGACTACTACTAAACCCAGCTCCAATCTATATTCACTCAATTCTCACAGTGGCGGCACATATTCTGGGTCCTCCATGAGCCAATCAGGGTCGTTCTACGACCGCAACCAAGCAAGCCTATATGCAGGTACCACTGCTAGATCCATTGGCGACACCCAAAGCGATCAACAGTTCCAACACCAAATCGTTGGCAATAACATTAATACGACAATGAATGGACTAGTGTCCAACTATCAAATCAACTACAGTAACACCAATCCCTTCCTCCCAAGTTATGCGCCCCCTCCTGGAACCGAGGTTTCCACACCGTCCTCGATGACTACTTCTGGCGCATGTGGTAATGATTCCGAACCCGAGCAAAGTGACTAATACTCTCTCACTAAATATTTTTATTTTTATTCTAATGATCTCTAACCATATCCTGTGTCCTGCTAATATCTGAAGTTTTTTAAAATTATTCGTAATGTGTATGTCAGATTATTATGTGTTTCTGACATTTGAAGTTAAATGTTACATGATAAGAGTTCCTACAACCCAACTCTGTCCTGCCAATCATAGTCTGTTCATCAGTTCCCGACACACTGAACTATAGTCGCCTCTATTCAGTCGTCCCAGTGATAGTGAGTAACTGACGCAATCTAGTCAATAGGGTGTGCGGATAATTTTCTTCAAGCTATGTTACCAGAGTATCAGTTTCTCGGTGTGTCGGTGTACTGCCTCTTCATTGCTTGGTGTTGCAAATTCAGATTAATTCAGATACCTTTTGCATAAAGTGGACCACGTTGCACGTGGTTGTTAAAATAGCACGTAATTGTAACGACGCCATTATAATTGTCGTAACGGCGGGATACGGACCAGGAACGTGGTACGAGCCGGGTCCCTTGGGGTTTACAGGTCCGGACGAGTCGGTGATTACGGCTTGCTAGAAAATATCATCGTATTTCCATATCGTAGCATTATGTGTGCACAAACTATAGCGGTACGTAGATAATGGGTGTGCATGTTGAGCAAATGTGCGTGTGAGCGTGAACGTGAAATTGAGAGTGTCCTCATTTCTTCGTTAGTTGACAAACGGCTAAATAGCAAGTATTGAACCCTTAGTTGTTCCTACCAATGAATGTTAAAAATTGTAATTAATAAATTTCAAACTAGCTATTTAATCGTATTGATTAAATGATGATTGATATAAATGATGTGTGCGCGCTAAAAAGTATGAGAGGAACTCGATATTAAACACTAGTCAATTTTTAATTAATTATATAATACTATAACATGTTATTATTGCTGATCATTACTTTATTATAATTATTATTGAATTTGAAGATTATTATACTCAGAGTAGATCGTAAAAATATAAATTGAAAATATATTATATGAATTCGCTGTTACGAAACCAATCGACTATGTAACTAAAAAATGCTTATTTTTGGCTCAATAATTATTTCAACTTTTCTTTTATCCGAGGAAATTGTGTTTACCATCCAACTGAACGAATCATCGAACGAACGAATTATCATGCATATACATAACCTATATCTATACCTTCGAATTCATATGTTCATTGTCAATTTTGGGTGCGATTAAATTGATAAACATTATGTTTTATTGTTATAATTAATAAAATAATATATCAACAGACAACAATAACTCGTGTTTCATTCAATTTGTTCGTACTTGGATATGCGAGTAACTCGAGTTTCTAATGTTGATGTAGTTAAACCTAACCTAATTTCATACTTATTCGTACTTATCATTAGACAGTATATTTAAAATTCAATTACTTAATTATAACTATTGACTGACTATTTCTAATAATTAATTAAGAATAAACGTATACTTATTATAGATGATGGTACATATTCAAAGCTCCTGTGGTTGCTTGTTTTCCGTTGTTACTTGTTACTCCTTCAACTAGAGATTTGTTTATAATTAGGAAATTTAGATCATCATTATGGTGTGATGCAATGGTGCGAAACCGTTTGCTGAAACATTTGGTTGTGTTGTATACAATATTATAAAAATACACGATTTTTTATATTCCTATCATTTTTCCTCGAGAATGATTGATTAACAATATGTATTACACGTCGCAGGGAATTGCAAATAAATTTAAATGTTTTTGAATATTTTTCTTCACAATGACGATGAACGTTTGGTTGTTTCGTAATTACAATTATCTGTTAAACTGCCAAACAAAATAACAATAAATATTATACGAATTAACCACTTCAGGTAATTACTGAGTAACTTAATCTATTCAAACAACATTTACTATAAAATTTATATAATAACAATAGACAGATATTTACATTATTCCAAAATATCATTTAACTCATAGATCGACCAATTTGTAATCAGAAATCAAAATAATTCACTAATCTCGTAATTTTTAGTACCTAAGATACTTTTCCTTACGAACCATTTAATTTTCAAACTACTTAATGTAATACAACCTATTAGAAAAGATTGATTTAATTAATGAGACAATTATGAACAATTAGGCAATATCTGGTTTCAATTCACTGCCACAATAGGATAGGCCAATAAACGATGTTAACCAAACAATCTGTAGTTTTATTCATTATTATTAGTTGTTATTTATGCACTGAGAATATTGCACTGTTCGTATTATGTTAAAATGTAATAAATGAAAGAAAGCTTAAACTTTAAAATATTTTATTAAAAAACGACAAATTTGAAGTGAGTTTGAATAATAATTACTACATAATAAGAGTAAAATATAACTATAACACTATAAATAAACAGTAATTAAAATAACATACAATATAGAGAAGTTTTAATTTAATCTGAAAATTTTAATTGTCTACAAGATTCAGGTATTCATGTGTAAGTATTGCTAACATCAAATCCGTTTACGGGGCCATTTGTAGGGACTGGGTGATTCAATATAAAAAAAATTGTAATAAAAAGGAATTGAACCAGCGGTTTTACTTTTTATTTTATTAGTAGAGTAATGCGTACGGTTTAATTTGCAGGGGTTAGCGTTATAACGTCTTCACTTTACCAAATACAATAATAATTACGTCAGAAATCAGGATACATATAATTTATTTGAACATAAAAGTTTAAGCTCTACGATTTCCAATTATTTGAATAAGATCTCACATGCAGATCATTGTAAGATTCTAAATGAATAATAATTTACAAATGTAGGAGCTTATATACTACCACCCACATAAATATTATCAAAGGTAAGTTAAGCGTAAATTGATAAAACAAAAGGCCGCGTAATTGATTTACATAGTATGTTAGTCTTATATTTTTTATTCATTACTCCATTTATTCTGCTATAGATAAATCATTTATAAATTAGAAAAAGATTTTATTCTTTAGAAGATATTTGTTTTTAATAGATTTCATGTATATAGAAATAAGTAGTAGCATAAAATAGTTCGAATGCAGTGTGCTAGACTTTATTTTAGTATATAATATGTATGTATATATGTTTTTAGTTAGAATTAAATTCAATATAATTGGTCATTTGCGCTAATCTTTGACATGGGAAGCTCAGGCAAATTTGTACCCATTGTCGCCATTGTTAAAATAAAAATACATGTTATATAATACGAATTCTATGTTTGGTGATTAATTATAATATTCGAATCTTGCAATTTGTTAGCAGGTCTGTAAAACACATCACTGCCTGTACAACATGTTAAAAAACACAACTAATTAAATCTATTTCGACATTCTTAAAAATGAAATGAGAAATTGAAAATTTTTAATCAGATTGATTTTGACATATGGATATATGCTATATAGTAATTTATCAGAAGAAACAAGTTTTTTAATAAAATGGCGACAGCTTGATATAAACATGTCTTAAAGATGAGCTAGCTAAACAAACACCTCGTGACGTAAGCAGTTGCATTAAATACGTTACTATAAAACGAAAATACAGTTGAAATTTCTAAAATAATATTATTTAGTCATATATATCGGTCAGATCTTTGTGTAAATGTTTTTGATAATTTTTTTTTAAATAAAGCTGTGCAATGCAATGCAAGTCACGCAGGTCTGTACTACAAGGTACAATTTATTCTATTCTACACCTACTCTAATTATCTATATTAATATTCTATGCTATTCTTTCATCACTAACATTATTTAGATTATTCTATGATATATCAATGCAAAGGTATTTAGAATGAGCTAAACTTAAAAATAATCATATTGTTAGTTCAACTTTTAAAAAATTGAAATGGAAGTTTGGAATACTTGAAATACGAGTCCGTCCATCTAAATCGATTTAAAAGTAAACAGATAAATTTTAATTAAAATCTTAATCCAATTTTGGTAGTAAATATTATTGAAATATATTTTACTAGATATACTCGCTTTTGTCAAATATTCCATTAAAAAAATTAAATATATATAGCTCAGATACAAAAATACCAATTATTTATGAAATTCAAATTGTATAGTTAACCAAAATAGGTCAGATCTTTAAAAACAAATTGTGCTGTACGAAATATGATTAAAATTGACTGGTTTGGCATGGTCAGGTGACTTTAAAGTCACCATTTTTTTTTTTACATGTTCTTAACGGCAGTAAGTACTACAGAAAAAAAATTAGAGTACGACTATCGTCGACGAGGGGTCGATGAGACATTGCTGAAGCTAGTTACAAGGAAATGAAAACCGCAGTCGCATTCGACACTTCGCCGAAGTTGGAAAGCCAGAGTACTCAGACTTTTTTACAATTCCACTTTGTGGTTTATTTAACTTCTGTCGTTTATGAACATAAAATACACATACACAAATATATACTTAATTTTGTTATATATATACATATATATGTAGAATATATATATAGTACTCTTACGAACAAAATTATAAATTTCTCAGACTAAGAGTGAAAAAACAATTGTTAATATAAAAAAGTACTTTCCGCTGAGCGGTTCTAAGTTCTACTTAGAAAACTCTTAAAAAAAACTGAATAATATTTTTTATAAATACGTTTTCTTAGTTACCATTCAGTGTTTATCATTATATCATTCTAAGTCTAAGCTTATTTTACATTTTACCTTAAAGTCAGACAAGTATACTCCTTACCACATATAATAAGATAGTCTATTCCTTCCTTCAATTTAAATGTTGGTTCAGTCTCTACGGTATTATTAAAAAATAGTTTACGTTCAATGCGCTATTAAAACAATATTATTATACAAGACCGCCAGAGAAAAATATGTGATTCATATCTCTACCTGGGTCTACCTTGTCCGTCTTTAAAACTTTAATTTCAGCCTAAATTTAAACATGCAAAGTTTTCAAACATGCAAAATAGAACAGAAAGAAAATAAGTTCGTAAACAATTCGCCAATGATTTATATGGTTTGGAGTACTATATGTGTATGTATTCCGTCTTAACTTATTTCTATGATTCCCACTTTCAGCACTATATATATTTGTATTATGTATACATATATACATAATAAAATTAGATTCGAGCAGATATACCTCTATGCTATTCTGTTGATTGTCGGTATAAGTTTAATATATAGAATATCTTATTTTATATATCATAATAAATTTTTTTAGTATTTGATTTATTTTTTAAATATATCTATTTATATTATGAGGCCCATTAAGTGGCCTAAGCTCTATTATTTCTGACGGGGCTGCCATTTTATTATTATCCCGTTTCTTATTTGTGTAACAGTTTATGTATTAAGTTCAATACTGTTCTGTTACTAACTTATATTATCCTAATTTATAATTAAATACTATCAGATTTAAAAACATGGCCAGCCAAATGTCTACTGACCACTGTTTCTTCATGAGACAGGATAAAAACAACAGCCCCCTCCCCTTCGCTAGTAAGCAGTAAACAAATATAAAAATAATTATAATACTCATATTATATCGCCGTGTCAGCTGATTTGACATTTTATCAGAAAAATAATACTTGTTAAAGACTGCCATATAAAGCTACCTAAATTATATAAATTGTAAAAAGTTATAACTAAAGCTTAATATTTAATCATATGAAAAATATTATACGTAAGCCTAAACAAATACTGGAAAATCCCAAACATATCTTAACTGGGCAATTATTATTATTTCATAATAATATTGTTAATTTCTTAATATTCTTCTTAAACAAAAATAATTGAAAATATTTGAATAACAATTAAACTTCAGATCGTGTCCTTTTTATGATAACTCATTTCATTCCACTCTCTCCAACGCAAAAAAGTGTAACAATAATCTCATTTTTACATTTTTTAAATCAAAGTTTAAGCATTTTATTATCTCATTATTAATATATTAACTAAAGAGTATTCCAAATTCTAAAAACAAAATATATACATTTTTTTTAGTAAGTATCAATAGGAATACTACTATTCTTTTCGATTTAAAGTTGACAAACACAATCAAAACTAATATCCAATAATTGCATATAAAAAAAATTAATTAAGAAATAGAAAAAGTACGTGTTTCTCGTTGATTAAAACTGTCTCATAATTCAGACGAAATATTGACTTTCATCCATTGTCATAAATCTGTCAAATTGCATAATGTGCGTTACATAATATAGATTTAGGCGCTGAATAAAAATATAGTTTCGAACTTTTGTTAGAAAACTAATCTTTTTCTGTTTGTCATTGAGTTATGTAATCATGTTTTATTATTTAAACCTGCATAAAAATTATTCAAACTGTTTTAATGAATTTAATTTATAAATAGTTAAACTAATGTATAGTGTTTCTTCAGTGTTCATCTCCTGTGACTTCAATCTGCTGTTAAGTTTAAATATTCGACTTGCTAAAGCTCACCCTCAAATGATTGGATTCAGACAACTGATGATTGTGCATTTTTATAAGGGCTGAAACCGCCTCGTCTACTGTTCCCAATTGTAAAAGTGCCATTTTGCGATCCTTGCTGCAAACAGATGAAAATATTGAACATAATTTAATAAAAAATTAAATAGTACATTGTTGCCTCGGCTTCCGAATAAATTTTGATTCGAATTGGGTGCAATGCTTCGAGATACGAACTCACGAACATGACTTTGACGCCACCGCGATATTTTTAACAGTTTAGTCACGTAGTCATTTATATATAAGATACCTTTTCTACGAAGTTCTCATTATGGCTATCAGAAAAGTGAAAAGTGTTAGTGACAGTAGTGTAAAAAAGCATAAGTGTGCTACATACAGTAGAAATAATATCGGAAATAATAACTAAACATAAGAATAGTGTTCGTGTTTCGACATGGTTAAAAAAAGCAGCATGTTGGAGATAGTTAATATTAGAGAGGCCGTAATATGAAAGAAGCCTCGTAATCCGAAGGATTACAGTATTTTTATTATGAAAATTATAAAGACTCACGGAAAAAATTTAAAAGCCTTGACTTGGAAATTATTTTTAGTGAAAGCTTCACGTATCTCCTCTTCTGTAACTGTAGATCTAAAATTAAAAATACATGTCAGTTATTAAACTTTACAAATTCGGAATCAATCAGTCATTTAAAATGGTTTTCACTCACGGAATGTTGCTCAGGTGCAATGTAGCGCTAGGTGGATAAATATTTTGATAGTTCTTGGAACCGGGTTTCTTAAACCGGTGCAAAGGACTTTGAGAATAATCTCTGGTAAGTCCAGCATCTGGTTGCCCCTCTTTAGGAAGTTGCACACTTTGATGTTTGCTGCTCATCACTCGCATTGGTTTACCATAAACCCGTAACTTGTCCATATGCGTCATGGCTATACCGAAAGAATGATTATTCTAATATATCAAAGTAATTGTGTCAAATTAACAATACAATTCTTTAATTTCAATTTTACCTAAATGCGCCTGATGAGGCTCTGCAAGCTGAACTAAGGCGGAATCTTTCTTGTTGTAGAGAATTTTCACTCTTTGCACATCACCGTATACTCCTGAGAATTATAACATTGACATTCAAAAAACTTATATTCTGTGGGTCACACAAAAACTTCAATTTTATATTTAAAATAACCTATAACTATGAATCTAAATTAGCTAAAATGATTGATAATTACATTTCAACAAAGTTACGGATGCTACATGCAAAGCAACGAAGTTAACAAGTAACTTGATCTAAACGGTAATGTTTATATAGAAAACAATACAACTTAAATGATGAAAAAGTATATTCAATCAACAAAAATGAAAAACATAATGTAAAATTTCATAAAATTTAGAAAATAAAAGAAAAATGAAACTAAAACCACAAATAGATTTAACAGGGAGAAGAAATTTTTTATAATTACTATGATCTTATTAGTTTTTGTTTAATTATTGTTATTATTGACTTAAAAATCAGTGATTCATTAATTATATCTGGTATTAAAAAAAAATAGATAAAAGTTAGTAGTTTCATAACATAGTCAGCCATTCCACTGCATATTGCTGCTATACTCCATTCATTTAACGGAGTTCAGCCTGGGTATAGAATAGTTCCAAATTATCTATGCAGGAGAAATGAAAATTAAATAATCCACCATTAAGCAAACGAAGTATATATAGGCAATCTATATCAATAAGATTCTAGTAAAGTATGAAAATTATTTCGGTTCTCACTGAATAAATTTAATAAAAATAAATAACATTTTTTGAGGTTTATTAAATCTGTATAATTGCATTGATAAAAGAAGACGTAATAATTGTCCACATAGAAGATATTATTAAACCGCAAGTAAAGGTAAATAATAACTAGTAATATTAGGTACAATATTATTATAGTAATACGATTATGTTTAACTCTAAATTTTCATTTACGTATTCTAATATCAATGCGATACTTTTTAGACTATATTTTTCAATCCGTCGAACGACACGACATAGCGCTATTATTCTGCTGAGGGAAATACATCCTCTGGCGGGTATTAGCACTAAATCTTGGCATTAGTAAGGAATTAGAGCGACATTACAAAATTTAGTCTTAAAATACAATAATTTTAACAAGTAAAATAAGTAAATAGTAAAAAGTAGAATTGTAAATGTGCAAACATACCGAATAGGGTAAAGAGAGCATCAGGGGTGACCATCTACAGAAAAGAACAACATGAGAGTTAGCGAAACAGACTAAGCCGATGTGAATAAAAATAAAACAAAAAACAGGTTGGTCTCCAAAATTAAAAGAGTTAAAGGGTTCACTAGGGATAGAATGGAAAGCTGGGAATGGTTCAGAATACTCGTACATGTTATTAGACAGAGGAGAAAGGTTCAATGGAAGCACTTCAAACTGTCATCAGTAGGAATATAAATATATTATGTATATTTATATATATTTTATATATTATCTAATGTTAAATAGGGTGTACCAAAATTCTTAAATTGTAAATGTAATAGTTTAACGATCCACATAAAGGAATTATTACTTAGTTATGAATTTATGTTTTTGTATTGAATTTTGTTACTCCCTGCAACATAAGATATATTCAAATGTTCAAATATTTTATAAACATGCAAATTTCAATTGCTTCTGTGAATAGTTATAACAAAAATATTATAAGAACGATAAATGCGACTATATTTTAAATATTTATTCTCATGAATCACTAATAAGTGAAGCAACAAAAAACTGTTCCATTTTTGTAATTGTTCTTATAATCCTTTAAAAAATTGACAAAAATCTTTACGTTATGTATTTACAATTGACAAGTACTTTGATTTGATTATGTTATAAAAATTAGATTATAAAACAATGATAGCGATTACGTACTTCCTCGTTAAGATTAGACACCAGAAGTACTGTGGAAAGACCACGTAATGCTTGTGGGGCTCCAGCAGCTCCAAGAGCTCCTCCTGCTAATGCAAATGCGCCTCCAAGACTGCTTAGAGCTCCACCATAATTTCCCGTAGCTAAAGGCGATCCCAAGCCAAGTGCAAAGGGGGGTATAACCCCTGGAGTAGCTGTAATTAAAACTGATAAGAGTAAACACATATGCTTCTAAAATAATTATAACTACATATGTTTTATTTGAAAATATTTAGTCGATGGCATTAATTTAACAACGTACCTAAACGATCTCTAGTTATACCAGGTCGTTGTCCGGTAGCTGCTAGCAGAAGAAGTTCACCAGATAATCCTCCGGGTCCGACAAGACCCCCAACACCTCCTAGAGGGCCAACTAATTCGGTGCCACCTTCCCCGGCGGGAAGAGCAGGGTTTGTATAATCTCTGGATTTGTCATTGTTGTACTTTACATTGAGAGCAGACATTTTGCTGTAATCTATGCGAAGTGTGCAACATCCGTTGTATATGTTTTGGCCATCCAGAGTCTACAGTAGTATAATGAGACATATATAATAGAAAATATGATGAAAATAAACTATCTGAAAGAAACAACTTACAGTTTTTGCATGATGCGCAATGGAAGCATCGGGATACTGAATAAGTGCTTGGAAAGAATCTGAAATAAGATGAAGAACAAATAATGCGTTAAATTCTAAATGTAGTGATATTTACTTTTATTATTACACTCACTGTTTTTTGTAAAAGTTACAATTTTAAGAACTTTTCCAAATCTTTGGAAGATTTGGTATAAAATATCCAAACTAACAGGATACAGGAGATTCTCAACTATCACTCTAAGAACTGTATTTGGTCCCCCCATTGCTCCTGTGGCACCTTCACAAGGTAAAGGTGAACCTGCGGGTGGTACTGGAAAAGCTTGTGCCGCTTGTAAAGCAGCTTGCGCAGACGCATTCTGAAAGCCATGCTTTCGGTTAATTAGAACCCAACTGAATCTTAAATAACAAATGACTAAAATAGGTAAAATAAATCTGTATTATAAATACTTACGGCATTCGAATGAGACTGATCTGTCTTTAATTCCCTATGATTTGAAAACTGAACGTACACTGCTCGTCCTCTCAATTGCGCAGAACATCCACTAAAATAGCCCACCATTGCACTTGCGGAAGCTTCATCAGACATTTCCAGAAAGGCCTATAAAAGAAATTATTATCAATCCATAGATAGATGATATAGTATATTTCAGTCGTAAAACAGTACGGTACCTGATTCTTTCCTTTCAGAATCAACACATTAGTAACGCGCCCAAAAGGAAGCCCAAGTTGAATCACTTCAGATTCAGATGACTCCGTAGGAATATTTCTGATATGAATTACTTTTGAAGGTTTGGTTGGTGTAGCGGTTCCGCCTTCTAATTTAACTTTCTTTGTTGCTGAATCCTGATTGTTGTTGTCTGATGCCGGTGCCATCACTGCCGCTTGAGCTAACAGCTCGTCACTACCCCTCTGTAATAGAAGAGAACCAATAATTATGGAGTTAAACACAGGGATCAGATAGTCAACATTGATCCTGTGTTACAAGACAACAACACAGTTCAGGCGCTAACAAGTACTCGTACGTTGACGAAAAGTACAATTACATGATATTAAACGCAAATGTTCCTTTAGACATAACACAACAAATAAACTAAACAAAGATTGATTATGATTACATGGACGTAATGAATATCCTATTTTAATAACAATTGCAATCAAATCCTTTTATTACCGCATTGGTGAAACCTTTAACTGAAATTCATTCAACAGTGTAACTTAATTTATTAACGGTGTAGTACAGAATTGGATGGTGCTCCAGCGAGTACGCTACTTTTTCTGACTACTTGATTGAGACAAACGAACAAGCGTTACGAATATCACAATATGCTATTATTAGGTTAAATTAATGATGACGCATAAGTAAAACGTCAAATTAGTGTTATAAAGCATGAGCCTAATAATAAGATATTTCTTCGTACTACTTACACGTTTATAATATATTAATGTGATACTAAAAAATTTATTGCAATAAACATGGCGAATTGGACAGAATGTCACCTGTAATATTATATATATAATGTAGAAAAAGTAATTAAGTACTACGGCAGTAAGAAAATTTGATTGAAATTGAACTGAAATCAAATTCGATTGATTCGAAATCGGTGAACATCAGAACATGAACTCATCATCATCTTCTAATGTAATTATCTGCTGCGTTACGTCCAAGAATTTTCAGAACAATAGTGACATTGTCTAGGACAGTAAAAAGCAACCTTTTTTTTACAACGGGTCGAATACAAATTTAAAAATGTGAACACTAGATGATAAACACAAATTATCTTTTTATTAACTAAATGAACATAATAACAACCTTACAAAAAAAAAACCATGAATAGAACATATAACACTAATATTATAAAAAACGGAAAGAAAACAAATTTTTGTGTGAAGTTCGGCGTTGTTTCTTTGCATCGAATTTTCTTTGACTTTGATATTTGCCTTTTTTCTGAAAATATATATTAAAAATGAAAGCTTTGAAGGCCTTATAATGGTGATAATTGCAAAGAAGGCAAATAATTGAACGCTGTATAATGGTGAATAAAAAACATAAAACATGACCACTTATTATTTTAAAATACATTTAAAAATCAGAAAATAAAAAAATCTCCAACTTAATTCATCGCGTTCAGAATATGGTATTGTATAAGCTATACAGTGTTGCCCAAGTTTCTATGATTGTATGAACACATAATAAATTCAACTTTTATAACAACAAAACCCAGAAAATATAGCGCTGGTCCAGAGATCAAACCCGAAAACAGCAGATTCTCGCCAAGCACAAACTCAATCATTGTGCAGTTTTGATGAAGGGTTTAGTATCCCTTAACGAAAACATATTATACTTCATGTCCTATTGTCAAAAGAACTACTCGTATCTTACTTAATTATACAGAAACATAAAACGGTAAAGTCCATTAAATTAAGTTGTTGATTTGCTATACAATATTGAACATTATACTATACTAGAGTTTACCGCCGTTGCAAGCGACGACTCTCTTCTATGTGTGAATTGAATTTCATTTCAAATTTTAATTCCATTTTTGAATTGAAATATTAAAGTCGTTCTATATTAATTTTACATAAAAAAACAAATAATTTTTTATATAAACTGACTAAAAAAATATTTTTTTTTCAATAAAATGAAATATTTTCAAAATTTGGGATTTTTTTTTGATTCATAAATTAGGTACCAAAGTTAGCTCATATACAAAATTTCAACTTTCTAGCACAATTTTTATTCTCGGCAAAAACCGCCCCTTTATAACCCAAATAAATTTTTTGAATTTCGAATTTTTTTTTCTTAATAACATATTTCATTATTATGTAATCCAAAATTTGAGTTTTCTCCAAAGTTTCCTACCGCGCCCCCTAATTTTCTCAATGCCCTCTTTTCCAATTTATTAATTCCTAATTTTCAAAAAATGTTAACATTGATTACCGTAATACACATGCCAAATTTCTATCTTTTACGAATTAAAAGTTATAGCGCAAAAAGGAAAAAAATCTATTTTAGTTTTTCCAAAATTACGGGAAATTCAGGGGAATATTCGAGGACGCCAAAAGTCTTAGAATTTTTTTCTCTACTATATTGCAAATTTTCAAAAATATTGACGGAGCCGTTTTCGAGCCACCATACAAAATTCAGTACCCAAACATATAAACAAGTCTGGAACATTATAATATGCTAGAGTTTACCCCCGTCGCAACCGACGACTGTCTTTTGTGTGTGAATTAATTTTATTTCAAATTTTAATTCCATTTTTAAATTGAAATATTAAACTCGTTCCATATTTAGTATTTTACATATAACAACAAATAATTTTTCGTAAACTGATTAAAAAATATATTTTTTCCAATTTGTTCATTATTTGACCAACTTTTTCTCAAAATTTGGGATTTTTTTTCGATTCGTAAATAAGGTACCAAGACTAGCATATATACAAAATTTCAACTTTGTAGCGTAATTTTTACTCTCGGCAAAAACTGTCCCCAATAAAATTTTGAAATTTTGAATTTTTTTTTATTATTAATATACTTAATTATTCTACAATCCAGAACGTGAACTTGCTCCAAAGTTCCGTACCGGGCCCGAATTTTTTCAACGCCCCCTTTTTCTATTTTTGAATTTCTGTCCTTTGAAAAATGTCAGCATTGACCATTGCAATGCACATACAAAATTTCATCCTTCTATCTTTTATGAATAAAAAGTTATACAGCAAAAAAGAGCCCAACTTTTTTTCAGTTTTTTCAAAATTATGGGTTTCTAGGAAATTTAGAGAAAAATCCAGGGACGCCAAAAGTCGTAGAATTTTTTTCTCTACGAAACAGGAAATTTTCAAAAATATTGACGGAGTCGTTTTCGAGTTACTATACAAAATTTAGTACCAAACATATAACAATATACATAGGCCGAAAAAAGGACCGTGGTCCTAAGAAGCCCGTGAAGTTTTATTATTAAAAAAAAAATATAAGAATATAAACATACAGGATGATGATGATTTACATTAGCAGTTTTGCACGCTGGAAAGCGAGTGCCAGTCGTGAATCATTACACCCGCATTTTTGTACTATTATTTCAATCACGTTTTTAAGAAGAGAATCAAAAATTTACCTGCAAATACAAATACAATTAAAAAATGTATATCTACATGTAAGATAACTAATGAATAAGGACCAAGCAAGTCTGGCTGTCACTTTAAAAATTCGTTATTGCGCATGCATACAAGTTTGAAATACGACCGGCGCCGTTTTTCCAGCGTGAACAACTGCCAATATAATGCAGTATAACATCAATTATTAAATAAATTGTATGAGTGGTTTCGGGCAAATGCTCCAATTTACTAGTCTTTTAATATTTGTAAGATGATTTATCTTATTTACGTTTTATCATATATAGCAGGAGCGGGTTCGGTCCGCGGTTGACCGAATTGTCGGTTGTTGATATAAACTGGAAAAAAATATACAAAGCCCTGTCATTTTTTTAATTAATAAAACCAATTTTTTTTCAATTTTAATACATTTGCATCTGCAATTATAAATCGTTAAGTACATAACAGCAGAACGCGAGCAATATGACGTGGAGATGATCTGACACATTTTGCGCACCGTTGAGCCATGTGCGAAACAAGTTTTACCACTAAGCTATTTATAGCTATTAATTATATTAAACAGGATCAAACTTCCTGAAGCCAGAGACTGATATATCGCATGTCGCGCATGAGTTACCAACTAACAATCAGATGCCAGTTTATTTTGTCGATTATTTCATGAATGTAGTACAAATGTTAAAAAATTTTGTTTATGAAGAATTATTTCAAGAAGTAATTTTGAAATATTTATCTTATGATATAGATCAAACTTTTACATCAAATCCGACAAGAATTGATCTTGCATTTTTAAAATTAACTGAAAAGGAAAAATGTTTCTTATTTATTTTAAGACGGTTCACTTCCGATATAGTTCTATAGTCTTGAATTATATATACTCGTATATTATTTACCATTTTTAAAAAGTATTAAACTCTTATAACAATTATTTTTCATCAATTCAATTTCTTCTAGATCAATTTATTTATTGTATTTAAAGTCAGTCAATTTCTGATATTCACCGACTAATATTCACTGGAATTATATAGCTAGTTAAAAAAGAAAATTGAAAAGAAAATATATAATCGGTTAAAATATCCAGTAATAAAATACTTGCTTTGGAAGCAAACTCGATAACGAAGAAATCTAGAGCAACGATGGAAGAGTTTGGTCTCGACCACGCTGCTGAATTCTAGAATTCTATTAAATTTGTAAAATTCTGACAATATCTCTTGATTGAGTTAAAACAATTAACAGGTTACACAAAAAAAAAAACATTTTGAAGTATAAAATGAGAGAAGGCACCAAGAAGAAACGGCACAGCAGCTAAGAAGAATGCGTTATCGTATTACAATTTAAAGGAATGAGAATAGAGAATAGAATTGAATGGAAATGAAAAAGTTGAAGGCGAGAAAAAAGGAAGGAAAAGGCAAAAGCAAGAAGCTATGTTTAAAATTTTTCGTGTTGAATTACTTGTGATGAACTAGCGAGCCGAGTAACAAAATAACAACTGATGCATTTTACTGTCTCATCGTCCATTGTGTATCGAACCGACCTATTTACTATTCGTATTAAAATGTTTTGCCAACAGAATACAAAAAAAAAATATCATAAACATTTACACAAGTTTTTTAATTAACAAAAAATAATTAATTAATCAGTTTTAAAACATTATACATGTTTGCATAAGTAACTTAAAAATATTTTCTTTCAAGTAAAATAGCAGTTTATAAAATGTTACATATAATTATGTAAGTAAATATATGTTGAAAAAAAGTTTTATATAGTCGAAATTGCGAGAGTTCGGCATTTACTTATGCCAGAAAGAGATTATAAGAGCCGCATAAATTGTGATACGATGGTTAATTTTATTTTATTAGTTGCAGTTTGCATTATAAAAAAATGTGTGAGAAAGTGTTGTTCCATTGTATCGCAGATTTATACAGCACAACCTGTTTTAACCTTGAGTCCCGGGCGAACTCTCGCAACTTAAACTATAGTGAGACTTCGTTTATCGCTGATTGACTATAACACGGCTTAAAAATGCTATTATGTACAACTAAATGTGTTAGAATACCGGGTGTGACAGCTCGATCGCAGGGATTTCCTGTAATTATCAAGCTGCAGAAATTGACTTTAGACTTAATTGAAATTTGACTAAATTGAAATTAGACTTAAGGTTTTCCAAAAAAAAAAAAAGTTAGTCCATTGGAGAGCCCTAAAAGTTAAATGACGGACAACTGTATTTTGTTTTGCATGGTAACAAAAGAGAGTACTTTAATATAGTAGTAAAACTATTTCAGAGTCCTAACCAATTCGACAATGTTAAGTGAAAAACGCTCGAATACTACACACTGCACTTATTCTATACCTGCGAATAGTCTACCAGTATACTCGTATATCTCCCAATTATACAAATTGTAATTTTAGTAATCGAAACGACAAAATATTCTTTTTAGCTTGACAGTGATTAGGCATTAATGTGCTTATATAGTTTTGATACATTAAATCCCACTGTAATTATTCATATCTTAATATCAATTATATTAACACACGATACACAAAAGAAACAATAAATAATGTTTATAAGCCTTAGTATTGGTTTGTAACTAGATAAAATACTTCTTTTTGTTTCGTTTTTGACTATTAGTAGCACTGTGAAGAACTTTAGTTTTACAGATACCAAGCTGATGTTACGTAAAAAACACGTTAGGCTGTATTTCTAGAACCAACATGTAGATCCCAACGCATGCGTTTATTTGTGAATACTAGTATTTCAAGTACTTACTTGCTTACTCAATTGATTCGTTCTAGCCATTTTCGATTCTACTTTGTACGTTGTTATTTGAAAGACAATTTTAAATAGACCTACAATGTTGATGGAAACATTGTAAATCGCGTAAACCGAATTCGCGTAATGCGAGGACTTTAGTAGTAGTTTCTTTAGTATTTTATCAAGAACAACTTAATGTGTTATTTTTCTTTTGATAATATTGCGATTATTTTCAGTTATGCACATAATGTTACAATTTGTATTTGTTTTGTAATGTAAATTAAATATGAATTTATGTTTATTTCTTTTTAATTATTCATAAAAATATGTTTGATTATTAAACATGCAATGTTCTATTGTAACGCAACTACGTGTACATTTTCCAACATGAGAGTAACGACTTTGTGAACTTCAGCTAGTATACAAAAAACAATAACAATTACCAGGTTTCGTTACGGTATGTCTAATGGTAAGAGAGTAGAAAAGCTCAACCAGTTATTGCGGTTTCTCATTGCGAAGAAACGCATAGAAAACCTCGATTCCATTACACCATAATTTACAAATATTATTTAAGAATAGACTTTCAGTTTCTTTATGAATAAATTTAATATATATATGGATTATATTATGAATGTGATTACCATTTGTTACAAAGCTCAAATGAACAAAGTGGCTGATCTTCTTGGTTTGTCAATTACAATAAGACTGTCACATGTTATTAAAGCAAATTGATGTTACGTATACTACTAGATTTCGTCAGTAGTATTTCGTCTACTTGACCATGGTAGCGGAAGTAGTACAACGATATTTCTCTATACACCATATTACCATTTCATAGTTTTACCTCAGTAGTCTAGGTGAAATATACACGGATTCTCAAATTACTCCTCGCGTCACAGTATTCAGGAAGAATTTTAATAGAACTGCAAAATCATAAAACGTTTTTTCAGATTCAGATAAATAGCTTGTTCAAGAAAAGATGAATATTGCTGAAATATGTGTTTATGCACACGTAAAACTTGTGACTGTAAAATTGATTCCAGTAATATTCAACAACCTATCTATCTGAATCATAATCTTAATCGTATATGAGATCCTGTAAAGTGCTAACTGTATTTTATATAAGAACAAAATAGTTAAGGTCAGAATTCATAGTTTTCTGATTCGATTTCCGTAGTACTATATTTTCTAGGCTTAGTTGTTGTTTCGTTTCATTGATTAGATACGGTATATATAATATATCGTCGTATATAAATTTAGGAAAATGACCCATTTAAATTTAGAATTACAAATATCTGCGGAACAGTTTTTTTATTTATTATATTTTATAACACTTTATTATATTTTGTTTAACTTTAATAATATTTAGAAACGCCGGTTACTTGTGCCTGAATAGTTCTCGGTTAATTGAAATAAACATAATGAAAATTCAAGTTAAAATTTCAGAACATGAATTCTATTTCTTTCAAAAACATTACAGGCGAGGAACTGCCGGCTGTCAATTAAATCAAAAAGAATATTCATTTTATTTATAAGATTTTGGTTTAATAAATTTTGATGGTTCTCTATATTTAATAAGTTATCTGTCAACAATATTTAAATTATACTCGTATATGGAATTAAAGAAAAAAATAATTTTTCAGTCCGTCACATCCCTCACTTGCTTTGCTTTCTATACCTGCACTAGTGACAGCCCGAGTCACAAAATAATTAGCAGTTCTGTATTTTCTTTAATAAAACTTTTATCTAGAAAATGTATTCTTACAGGTTAATAAATATGCAAATTATTTTGTCCCTTTTTACTCTATGCTTTTTACATTAAGGAGCAATGTTATTTCATAACGAAGGGTTTATTTATATTTTACAAATGTTAGCAAGATGATGGTTTCTCTAGGAAATACATTTATAAAAGAAATTTACAAAATGGTCTTACTACAAAAATAATGACTTTATGCTAATTAATTTGTAACATGGTATAACCCTATAAATATGACAATTCATATATTGGGTTCTCTTAGTGATACAAACATTCAATATTGCACCGCTAGTTAGCCAGCAGTCCGGAATTCTTAATCGCACTAAAAATCATTTTAATGCACACTTAGTTTCAGTAGACATATTTATTAGCTTTTGTTAGGTAAAATATTTTTTAAATAAATTATTGTAGTTTATCTGAAGCGCGATACCGACTGGGACAGCGATAGCGCTGTTTGGACTGGGTGAGTAAGAGGAGGTTTAGAACTTGTAGCAACATATATAAGAACAAGAAGTGGTCGAACTAGAAACGAATCAAGTGCAATTGATTATGGTCGTGTCCGCGAATCCATTCAAGTACAAGTTGTACATGCCTAGCGTGTCTGCACTTTCCAGTGCTACATGGTTGAAGTAATGCGTACAGATACAGGCTTAAACTTGAACTCATTATATGAGACATGCATAGTCGTAAGTATAGTGCATTGTAGTTCAATTGCATGAAGTATGATGATGTAGTTGAATTTGCTTCATCTATGAAATATAAACTGATGTAACTATTTAATTCGGAAGCTGATTTGTTTATCGGAGTGTACATTGACGGCAAACGTTTTCATAGCTTTTTAATCCATTTCAATTTTAATCAGTGCAATTTGATTCAATATAGGTCCAACTTGAAGCGTCCGAATTATCTAAAAAGTAAACTAAACACTAATACAATGATACAAACACATACAAAATTCAAAACAAAGAATTATTATCGTAGCTATGACATGCCATGTTTAGGTAATAATGAAAGGAAATGTGTTCAGTACAAAATTAGTACAGAACATAAGAAGATGTCTCTGTTGGCATTCCAACATTATAATGTATTGTTGTCTCTAATAGAAGTAATGCGCATGACTACAATACGACGACTGCTGTACGCTACAGCGATATGGCATTCGTGTCAGTTGTGTTTTGGGCTTCTACACTGTCAAGATCATAATTCCCAACCATCTTGTTATTATAAGAATGTTGGTTCAAAGTTATTAAAAAGTGTAAAATTATTTTATCATTAAACAATTGAATAATTATTCAATCTACAAATACTCGCATGGTTTTATTTCGTACATGCGAAGCTGGTCCTTCGAGTCTTACAAAGCCGATCCTTCGAGTTTATTAACCGCGTGTGTTTTTCATTGTATTTTTGGCGTTTTATTACATTTGCCCCTTGGCGATTGCCATTGATTGGGTAAATGGGACGCTCTATTTTGGCGGATTCACGGAGGATTTGGATATTTTACAATTACATTTCCAGAAGCCTTACAAGCGAAGCTGGATATTTTACAATTACATTTCAAGAAGGTTTTAAATCCTACAAAAAAAAACTGGCCTTACAAGCCATTGGTACCCGCGTGTGATTTCGTGGTGTTTTGAGGTTACATCTGTATAGTAACCAGCACAAGTGCAAGCTATTTTGTTACATTTACCCTATGGCGGCCTGGCAAGTCATCAATTGCCATTGATTGGGTAATGCAACGTTTGATTTAAGCGGATTCGCATATAATTTGGATTACTACACGTTTATATTTTAAGAAAAATTATTCATTACGGAAGAGGATACATGGATGCTGGAGGAGAGTAAAATACTTCTTTACTCATGAAGGTACAAAGTTATTATTACTATCTGCAAGTACCAATCTATTAAAAACTTCTCATGTTGCTGGATTAACCTGGATTAGTTTGTCATCCACGTTTCATCTATCATATAAGTACGAATCTATCACCTAAGCAAGATGGAGGGATTGAAAAGGCTTAGATCGGCGCGGACGGCTGCAAAAAGTGCAATATCACGGATGGACAATTACGTCAGCGACCCAAGGGCTCTCGACTCCGCTACAGTGGAGGTGCTGCAGGTGAAAAAAGAAAAGATGATGACTACATTCCAATCGTACGAGCTCACGCAGTACAGCATTTTAGAAATTGATGATCAAGATGAGGAAGACATTGAAGAAGTTGAAGAGAAGTATTTTAACATTATTGCAAAATTAAATGCTAGCATCAATAAGTTAAAAGAAGTTAATAGGCCTGAATTAGTTCCATTGAAGCTCCCAGCGGTGGAAATTCCAACCTTCGATGGCAAGGATATAACCAGGTTTAAGCCCTTTTATGAGCTCTTCCAAGCAGTGGTTCACAATAATGCATCATTGTCCGATGTTCAAAGACTTTTTTATTTGAGAAAGTATCTCGTTGATGAGGCTCTCTCAATAATTATAAATCTGCCGCTTGTGAACAGTTCATACAAAGAGGCTATTGATTTATTGTTAGCGCGGTATGAAAATAAGGCAAGATTAATCTTTTATCACATTAATATAATACTAGATATTCCCAACATGCAGAAAGGTACTGCAGTCGATATAAGGGCTTTTTTATGTCAAGTAAAACAGCAATTACAAGCGTTAAAAAATCTTGATGAGCCTGTAGACAAGTGGGATATGATTTTAATCTCGGCCTTAAGTAGAAAATTAGATATCGTTACTAACCGCACTTTCCACATGGAAAGAAATTTAGAAGAACTGCCTACTATGGCAGAATTTATTTCATTTTTAGAAAGACGTGCAATTGCAATTGAGTATAGTTTAGATTATAAAAATATGTCACATGACAATAATAATAAAGGAAATGTGGTTCCAAGAAAATTGTATAATAAAAATAAGTATTCACATAATAATATTGTATGTAATCTTGCTATTTGTGAATATACAAACCTTAAAAATGTTATGGAACAATCTTGGACAACTGAGAAAGTCCCAGAGGAATCAGATAAGTTTTCTGAGGATTACTTAAAGGCTGAACATAAATTTCAAAATTCAGTAGCACTTAAAAATAATTTAACTGTTGATTTGCCATTACTCAGCCTAGTAAATAAAATAGAATTGGAGGATTCTTTCTCAGTTGCCCCGCAAAGATTTAATGTGTTGGAAAAAAGATTTAGACACAATCCTTCATTATTGGAGGTTTATAAAACATTATTAAACAGATCAACCAGTATTATGACATTAGGTTTAAAACACAATATTATTTTTATAAATATTAAAATAAAAACAAATTTAATTTGCTACAAGTCCAGTGTAGCTCCATCAAGTAAGGTACTTACAATACCCCAGCTTGAGATTATTAGCGCAGTGTTGCTGGTGCGAATCAAACAAGCAACAAATAAAATTTTTGATTCAAATACAATACTTCCATCAGATATTAATTGCAATGTTTACAACATTGATGTAAAACAAACATCTGTACTGTTGGAATTGTTAAAAGATAATTGTTTCAATAACATTGTAACTATTGAGTTGATGATTGTTGTGTACATTATGCAAATGATAATGTATGCTACATTGATAATTATGGTTTCTGTTATATTTAGGATAGTAATTAATTTGTTTTATATTATTTTCACAAAATTATGTAGACTACCATAGAGTTAAGAAGTTTATGTTATTTTGTGTAATTTTGTTTATAATAGTTTTAAGAAGTTCACATTATTTTTTGTAAATTGGTTTATAATAATTTTATGTAACATTGTATAATTTGATATTGGTTGTGAGCTTATCTACTTCTGCTGGCTGGCAATTTATGTTCAGTACAAAATTAGTACAGAACATAAGAAGATGTCTCTGTTGGCATTCCAACATTATAATGTATTGTTGTCTCTAATAGAAGTAATGCGCATGACTACAATACGACGACTGCTGTACGCTACAGCGATATGGCATTCGTGTCAGTTGTGTTTTGGGCTTCTACACTGTCAAGATCATAATTCCCAACCATCTTGTTATTATAAGAATGTTGGTTCAAAGTTATTAAAAAGTGTAAAATTATTTTATCATTAAACAATTGAATAATTATTCAATCTACAAATACTCGCATGGTTTTATTTCGTACAAAATGGAAACCCCACTAGTAGCGCAACCGAATAGAATGAATTCCTACCCTCATCCTCATCATACACCGCACATTCCGTGTCAACTACAATATCTGTAGAGACACGGTTAGGGGTAGATGGGGTTGTGGATTATTCTGTAAAGGTGGGTTTATGTTTTACACGTAACACATAACAAAAGGTGGTTTATAGAAAGTCTACAACTACGATTACAAACTACGAGTACTACCCTATTCCTTACCATATTCTTTTGTCGTCCGTCGCAGACGTTGATCTCCGTATATCGGCTGACTATTAAAGTGCTTGGTACTTGATGTGGGGGTTGAATAGAAGGCAGATGCGTAGGACACTGTCCACAGTAGCAAAGACCAGGAGGCACCAACGGAGAAAGGGATGTGGGGGGACAGATCGCAATGCCTGCAGGGAAATACGTGATGGGGCTCTGTTCAACAGGTGTAGACAGGAGGTGAAATGAATGGTGTGGGTTTTGCTTAAGGGATATTCTATGTGACCAACGCAGTGAAGGACCCAATTCTTCAGTCAAAATACCACTTGTAACGTAATAAGATATGTGTGGAATGGACCAACTTCCAACGAATTTAGATCAATGCCAGTAGCTAGTAGCAATGCAAATGTAGTGGCTAGTCGATGATGTAGGATAATGCTATTTTATTTCGATAGATGTGGATGGTCTTTTTTGTACTTATTCGTTATTGCTTTAAAGTAGAGCAGATTGTGAGTGTAGTCCCAAAACAGCAAACAACAGTAGATATGTTCTGCTCTTTGTTGTAGGGCAATTCTGAATAGTGGCTTACTTACTAAGAGTTCATCTACTTACATACAATACTGATATAATTTTGTTTATTGCTGATTCTTTTCATAAAAGCTGCCAGTATAAAAATGTATACTTGTCTTATAATAGGCCGATATGCTTGAAATTATTTCTATTTCTATATTTTAATATTTATACGTCGTAATATAATCTAATAATTAGTTATCACACCGTTGCTCCTTTGTGTTGATACAATACTCATACTAAATTTAGCAAGATGATTGTCAGATGGTTGGATCAGTGCGAGGCTCGAGCACTACGTTTATTCATACTAGGTTTAGGTTACTGATTTATAGTATCTTACTACGATTTCCTAGCAATAGATTGTCTAAACGCTTTTCTTTTCTTTATATTTAAAAATTTCAAATTACTTATATTGTTGATTGCTTACGTATATGTTATAATTACTTGCAAAATCATATATCTAGAGTGGAGACGAAGCCAGGAATGAAGTTCTACCTTGCAATAAGGAATTCAATTGGATTATTATCGACATGCTAATAGTAATAATGGACAACTGCTCATTGTAAATAGCTATCCATCATTATTATTTTTTTATATTAAAATCAAATTCATAAAAACTAGTCTACAATTAAGATATTAAGAAATGAATAAACTTTAAAATAAGTCTTGATTTAATTAAAATTAATTAAAACATGAATAAAACTATAAATCATTCTTAGAATTAACAGAAAGGAAATGAAATAGTAGAATCAAAGCTTATAGAGTATATTAAAAAAAAAATTCTATATTCCAAAGAGAAACATGATTATTTCAAGTTTACAAACCGCGAAAAGTCGTGAGTTTCGTTATTTTCTAAACGGTTAAAGGACTTTAAAGCGTCTTTTATTTAATATATGCAAACGAATGGCCCACAATTACAAAACCCTGTTTAGCAATTAAGATATAAAATTACAATGAAAATAATCATTTATTAAGTTAGAAAATATCAGTAGACAAATGTAAAAAAAAAATTATTATATACTACAACTTGAAGGAACTACCGAACAGTTCTCACAAATTGGCTTTATGGATCAAAGTTGGGAAGGCTCAGATCAAAAATAGTAAAAATGCTGTCTAACTTAAAGCAAACTTAAAGCAAATATAATAATCTAGCAAATATAATAATCTTACACGTTTAGAAGACTGATATTTGTGGTAGTAAGTTACTATTAATAATGTGCTAAGAGTAGAAGAACAGTAACATCAACAGCACCAATCAAGGTGTCCTTGATGCTTCGGTCACAGATATTCGGAACTAATGCACACGGTAAATACACAACAAGTTGCACTACACATTTAGTTTACTACGACGTTGTGGATGCGGACGTGGAGATAGGAGTGTAATGTTGGCGGTTCGTTCAGGGATACCAGGCCCACTGTCTGAATGCTAACGGTCGGTGTGAAGTGTTTAATCGAATAAGAAGTCAAGTAGGGTAGTAGATCAAGATTTTTTGCTTCAATGAACATACAAATTTTTTTATACAATTTACGACTAAAAAATAAACACGACAATAAATTTGATGCTGATATCTAACTAGGTGCTAAATGATATCCGAAATCTCTCTTCAGCCACCGAATAATTACAATTGAAGAACAACAGAATTTGCAGAAGGGACAAAGTGAAGATTTATCAACTGGTCAACTGCACTGTAGCGATGGTAATACAAAAACACACGCGAACTGAACAGGACTCACTATGAGGTGCAAGGATGTGTTTGTTGATTAATATTTAGTGTTTTGTGTTGGTCGTGTAGTTTCTGGAGTTGTGTTATGAACTGTTATATTGAAAACAAACTGCGTTTACGTGTAACACTAAGTAAAAAGCATTAGAAATCAGTGGAAATGGATAGTTAATCGGAAAAGTGATGATACTGCGTGAATAAAAAGCACTGTTAGAATAGCGACGCGTTATGGACTCGGAGAGTAAGAGACATTGGCCGGGAAAATAGGGGACCGCACAACTGGGGACCTCAGCAAGCACTGAACAACCGGGCCAGCCAGTCAGCCACAAGCCAGAAGCATCAGATGAGGCCCAGCATGGTGAGAACGGGATGCGGGGGGTTCAGGAGGGGATGGTTGCGCGCGGTAGGGGCTGACGTAACAGGTGCGACGTCTCTCACCCCCTTGCTCCACGGATACATCAGGTTATTTTGTCTCGTTCCTTCAACATAACCATGATATGGTTTCCCATCGTAAACCTATGATGTATTCGTTAAGTGCGAGAAATGCGCGCAACTGGTTGCGTCCTACTGTATGCTGTGTTGGAGGTACCAAATGTAGGTAACCGAAAACTGGGAACTGAACCGTCAACGAAGAGAGAAGAGTACTCTACGGGGACGTGGACATGGAATGAAATAAACGTGAGAGTGTGTGTGAACTATAATCCACATGGATGTATTACGCGATTCGGACTCACACACTAACACTAACACTAAACACTAGACAAGGACAGCATAACAAATAGTCATAAAGAGTAAATGAAGTGGCATATATGGCAGTGGTAGTAGCAGTGTGGTTGCACTGGAGCTCGTATTCACAGGGCATGTAAACATGTTGCACGGTCTACACTTTACACTTACGGAAACGGAACGGGTATGTGATTATGCCACATACCCATTCGCCCTGTAGACAAGAACATAGAGCGTTAGAGGAGATGGCACCTAAGATTATCCGATGTTACACTATGAACACATTGAAACTAATAACTCAAATTAGCCAACTATAAGTTTATTGACTTGATGCTGGTGATGATGAAAGAAACAAACGGCATCTGTAATGTTTAAACGTACAATGTCAGCGGCGTAGTTGACTAATGGAATGATGATGAGTTTCAGTTAGTTCTAGCTAAGGTCGCTGGACTACATAGTAAAGTGCAACTGTAATATACTTGAGTTGTGCTATTCCTTGTAGTCAGGGCCGTCTTAAACTGTACAAAGATCACAAAGTGAAGCATTAGGTTGGGCATTCTGTATTCAATGTATCACAGTCAGGTTTTTTGGGTAAAGATTTTTTTCTTTTAAGCCTCACATCGAAATTAAAAATACATGAATATAACATTTATTTAAAATTGCTCATAATTTCTAATCAGTAATCAGTATCCTGTAACTGTAAAATATTTCCGCACTATTGTAAATGTAATGCATGACATAAGGTACGATCAATACAATTAAAAGCATGATTGTTAAAAGTGGACTGTTGAAGAATTGATCGTTGGCTTATAGATTACTTGATATTAAGTCATTTAATTCTGACTGAGTTGATAAAGAGATAAAGAAGAAATATAGAAATCTGGAACTATTTACAATAGTATACCTACTTATTACAATACTACAGAATTGATTAAGCGTTTTTCTACATTTACATTAAGAAATAATTCTTATCTACAAATAGAATTTTAATTCATGCAAAAAAAAGAAAAAGGATGTGAAATTTATAAAGAAATTTTTTTTTGTTAAATTCCTTTTTGATCCATTTCAAGAATCAAATCAATGATAATTCACGAATCACGATTCAAGAGTTGGGTACAATCAGAGAATTTTAAGAGCTTGTCCTTCAAAATAAACAGCGAATATTCAACACGTTGCCATTTATTTTACATAGGCATTATCTAGCATCACCGAGGATCAGGTTTGTATCATTCGTTACAGCTACTCTAAATCCATTACCTACCTTGCTGATTTGGTGTATGAGGGATGAAGTTATACATAGCTAGTGTATTACACTAGCTATTACCCATTGAATAACCCAGTCATACTAAGGCCTCCAAAGTCCTTAGGTAGCTCCTTGGCTTCGGTAGCATCCCACGAACGTTTCTAGACATGTCTTAAGCCCCATTCGATCACATCGAAAGAATAGTGCTCGAATTGACAGATTACCATTTATACTTAAAGCCTGCTAAAATATTTAATGTTTATAAAAGCCATTGTCGACCACTATTACGCGTCTTTTGTTATGAAAGGTCTGATATACATAATTTTTAGGATACCCTGAGGGAATACCGTATACAACCGCACAAACTCTCGAGGTATTGTCTAGAAAATAGCCCTCACAAACAAACGCGCATGTGATTAATTATTTGTGTCCGCAATGTACAACGGAATGCCAAATGGGCGAAATTTGATCTCTGGAAAGTTGTATTTTTAATCAACCATTAACGTAAAAGTATAAAGACAAAGTTTATAGAGACAGGAGACAATAATGCATAAAGTATGTCTCCACTAAGAAAGTATGAACCTTTAACTAACTGTCTCGTGTCAAATCACTATAAAATTTTAGCCAATGTTTTTAGAAACATTGGTTAGGAAATATTCGCTAGAATTCTTATACCAACGTATTCTACGTTATAATGTTAGCCTTAATAAACGGTGGAATTAGAAGCAACAAGTTTAAAAACCAAAGAATTTTTTCTTGCCTGATGTTGACTTAACTTTATAATCATTCGACTTACAATATTCTTCACATATGCTGCAATTTATTATGGTAATATTATTTGCTACTCTCTATTTTAATAAATCTATTCATGTATATATATTATCTTATTCTCTGCTATATTTTGACAGAAAGATTAAAAAATTGTTAAGAGATCGGAGAGGGTAAGGTTCATCGAAATTTCTAAGACATTACCCTAATATATGCCTAATTACGAATACAATGTGTTGAGCATGCATCTAAAAAAAGAAGATGCAATAATTCAGTAACCGGTAATAGTATTTCGTATAGCGACTGTGACCGAGATACATTTTTATATTTGATTTGTAAAATAAAATAAATTTATCGTAATTGAATAAAACTTGATATCATAATTCTATAACGTATAACATCGAACTGTCAAATTTTCAAACTAAAAAGTCGGTCCCTGTTGCAAATGTAAGTTCTCTCTTCATGCCACCTTGCCCACCTTTATTTTGCCCCGCCACGTTTCACCTGTGTATCGACTCCGAGATTTCCCGGCTTTCCCGGGTCGCGCATGCGCCAGGTGTATAAGCACCTGCCTAGCAAAATAACCTCCCATCAAACCACCACACTGTGGAGAGGGTATGTCAGTGGAAAGGTGAGACACCCAAACCAAACCAAAACAAACACAAAAAAAACTTTAAAAAATAAAAAAGTATACCCTCAACTCAAATGAATGAATTGACGCAAACAATAAAAAAAATTTAAATATAAATATCAATAAAAAATTCAATTTAATATGCAATATCTAATATGCACAATGTATATATAAAAGCAATATGTATTCGAATATAATGTGTACTCGTATAGTCATATTTTCTGAAATAAAAAATGCTTGTGTGATCATATGATGGTATTCACTAATAAGTTACTCTTATTCATTAAGTAATATTTATACTCAATATCTTTTAATCAACAAAAGCGATGAAGTAGAATTGCGTTTAACAAATGAAATGATAACGACACCGTATCCTTTGAAGTTAACTGTGTAACTGATTAACAAACGTCCAGTGATAATTATTTAAAAGTACGAGTACGTCCACCAACCTACGGTTCATATATAGTATACATTTTTTTCTGACATTGCAACAGGTATTACGAGTACAGGAGCCCTGTACGAATTTTAATGAAATACTAGTGGATGTTTTCTTGTCCTAAAAGTTTAGCGGCAACCCCACCTTCCATTTATCACAAATTACTACACCTGCACACCTTTGCATTAAATACTGCAAACTTTTTAATTTATTTAGTTTTGTTTTCTATATAAAAACCACGAACTTTTCTATATTATATATAAGAGGAAAAAAGTTAGCAAAAAGGAAATTACAAGAGATAGAAATAAAAAAGTAGCAACTTGAAAGAACTTGGAAAAACGTGAAAATATGAAGTATAGGGAAAGTTATGATACATTGCCAGATTATTGAAAAAATGTATTCATAGAGATAGGAATTCTGCAGAAACAGTTTTGCTGCATGACGTAAAAAAAAGTGAAGTGATGTGAAAGTAGAAGCCGGCTTGTTTTTACAAGGCGCAAACACAAGCAAAGCACAAGATGGAAGACCCCCTTCCTTCGTAATTCTTAAAAAAGACAATATAAGCTGTTAGACAGGAGTATAAAAGAATTATTATGGAATTTTCTAAGACCCGGTGAAAAGAAGGAGTTGGAACCTGAAGAGGATTGAAAAATTCTAAAATTCTAACAATTTCAATTTTTAAAATATCTTTTTTATAATATCCCCATTTTATTTTGCAGCGTTTAAAGAAATATAGTAATACCTGAAGCTGATTATTTATATAAAATATCATGTATGTGTATATGTTACCCAAATTATTTGTAACTGGAATAATCTTTTATTACATAATTGCGTGTTAGCAGAAAATTTCAATTAGAAAACGTTCGCACTTCCTTCTAATTCGATTTACTGACCGCACTCAGCGAGCGTTGGCTAGTTCGTACATTTTCCTAATAAACCTACTAGTAAATGTGATGGCACGGAAATTCCGCGACCATAAATTTGCCGTGCGCGACAGGCTTGCCGCGTCGTACTCAGTAAGCGTTATTCCTCATGCAGCCATACAATTCTTGCTCTATCGTGCAATTTACAACAGTAATTTGGTAACGAAAACGCTGAATACAAATGATGCTACCGGAGTGATGGAACGAAATAATTGGATTTACATTAATTTCAATTTGGAAAAATTGTTTCGGTTTGCGAATAAATTCGGTTTGGACTTGCGAACGTAGGCAAATAATGAATTATAGCTGTACCACGCTGGTGTTGGCCGGTTTTTTTTAAACATTTGCCTTTCGCAACATGTAGACCTTGAACCAGAACGTTAGGTTTTAAGAAAATAGTAGACAAGCCCACCAAGAGATACGTGTGTAATGTGTTGCGGACGGACGTGACTTACGGATATGGTTCTACGGACAGGACATTCACTACTTCCAACTTCCGGTTAGGGAAAAAAATTTATTATGCATTTAGCATTTCTTGATTACTAAAAGAGATCCTATCAGAAACACGCAGGCATGTACTTTTGAATAATTTGTTAATATTATTGAAACTATCATGAGCATTCTTAAAGCATGGACTCTTATTATATGAGAATTACAAAATAAGATGTAGAGTCCTGCAAGAATATGAGGGCTTGGTGTATAATAAATAATTTAAGAATTAAGATTAACATATTTTGTAGAGTTTAAGAACAAAAGATTTCCCCTTTTAAATCAAGAGGGTATTATTGTTTTAACCAAATATATATTGAGTAATATGCAAAAAAATTCGAGCTCGAAAAATGCATGTTCAGGAAAAACTGATAGTCTTTTAAATAGACCCGTGTATTACTACCAGTTTGAATCTGGCATAGGTAATAACGTGAAGACGAGTTTAAGGATTATTAAGTAATTAAAAAACAAGGAGCACGAACTATAAAGTATTGAATTTGTTCAGCCTCAAACTATAAAGGTAGCGTCCATAGGTTCGCCTCGGTACATCGTACCACACAATGTCGTATGGACGATACGGAATAGTGCGTAACGCACTTATATGACTAGCCATACAAAAAATAACGTACCAAAGAATCCGTTTGATACGATGGGTTCGACGCGTGCGTTGCGAACCTCTGAACACCTATGTTACAAAGTTCATAAATACTACGTATATGTGTACGTAGTTATGTATATATAAAACTAGCATTTACTCCGTCGCAAAGCGATGTCTGTTTTATATATAAAACAGAGGCTAACTGTCTCGTCTTGTTTCTTATCATTAAGTGCCTTGCATAGTCATGACTTTTACTAACTCATAACTTCTCAACGGAGCAGTTCAACGGTTGCTACGAAAAAACCACTAACTACCATAGCAAAGTTTGCAAAGTTTATTCGTACCAAAGGATTACAGATTATATTAGTGGTATATTACTATTTAGGTAATTTATAACTACGTTTGGACAAGCTGAATAATAGAGATTTGTTCTGTAAGAAAACCCGGCCCAAGCCCGATTCCTCGTCGGTCTCAATCCAAAGTTCCATTTAACCATGGAGTCGTTTTACCTGTTTTCCTATTCTACCTATCTAATGGGTTTCTGATGACGCCGGTCATTTATATACTTACACCGTAAAAGATTCGGTTTAAATTTAATGTGATACAATCCATCACCCTAAATTCAATTACTTACAAATAAAATAGCAACATATTGTTTTAATGCTACAGGGTTAGATTTTCACGAATTTACCTTAAAAGATACTACAAGAAAATTGCAGAAAAAGAATGGCTATAAATCTATTTTGTTTTTAATGAAAACATGAGTTATTACACCATCGTATATAAAGTGATACATTTTGTAGTCATAAAAGTAAGTTATTTATGTTTTAAATTTTGAATAAGGTGCTCTAATTTTTATCCGACATATATAAACAAACAACTGTTTTAAAAATTCAAATATAATACCAAACCCAAATTAATGTATCTATAGTCGGTCTAAACTACAATTTCGACTTCATCAGTAACGTAGAAGTAGAATTTGGATTTGACAACTTGACAATAAATGTTATTTGATTAATTAAATAGCGAATAGTGGTGTTTAAAATACTTTATTTTTCACAACAAGCGAAACATGTTATTGCGTTAACAGAGATCCTTCTATTATTACATCACACAAACAAATATAAGCCTTTCATTGATGTTCCTTGAGAGTATGTTAAAAATCCACCCCTACATCTTATTCGTCTTAAATATACTTTAGCGAAAACCAGAATTAATGCGCTTACAGGGTTTTGAAATTATTTATATACGAATCCAATAATATAGTAAATAAAAAATTTCCGTAAAAACCCTGCAGCAGTAAAGCTTCTTATGAGTTTACAATTGAGCTCTAAGATCTTTGTACGAGTAGCTCTTATTATGTTATCTTTATTAAGTTATCAAAGTTATCATAATCTATTATTATGATATCTTTGTTAAGGTTTTTTTTTTGAACACGTAACCTCTTAAAAATTTAACTTACGGGTAAGCAACCTCAACGCGCATTGGAGTCAACGTTGCTAATTGTTTTCCTTTATCACTTAAATGCTTTAATGTTTTAATCATTTGCAAATTTGACTACTTGCTAAAAGATATCATAATTCGTTGTATTTAACATAATTTGAGGTTAAATAAAAATTCTCATTTCTCATAAAAAATTATCAAAATATAAAATTAATAATCTTCATATATGCCATAAAAATAAACAAAAGTGGAAGAAGTATTGGCATTTGTTTGCCAATGGATGAGGATTCATTCATATTGCAACATTTAGAAACAACATCTGCTGTCCAATTATCAGCATTATTTAGTCAACTCAAATAAAAAACACAATCAACCCTATGTTGTCATATTTGTTTTAAAAATAATGCAAATGTTAGGTGAATTTGCTATAAGGATAACATGGCTTGCATTATATTAAAATGAATGATACAACATAAAAGTACACTTCATGAGTCACTGAAATTTAGGTTATAATAAGTGTTGCTATTTATTTTGGATTTCTGAATGTGCAAGAGCTGGAATATCTTGCTGTAACTAAATGTGACACCTATAAAATTGATTTAGTTTGATGCCATAAATAAAAATGCGTATAAGACTCTATTACTTATAATCCGATAATAATATAATAAATATTTAACGATTAAAAATTAATTGAAGGACTAGGAGTCGAGAGCATTATGCTTTATGCCACACTGCTATGTTTTCGAGTTCCATGCTCGGACCAGTGCTGTATTTTCTGGGTTTGCTTATTATCATAGTTTTAATTGATTATTTACATACATAAACCTAAACTTACCCACTAACTAATAATATAAAGCTGTGTAGTTCATATATATGAGGCCACGACACCATATAGACACCGATGTTAAAGAATTAAATAAATCAAAATTAATTAAACGTATAATATATTTCTAGTACCATCTTAAATTGAGGTTCACTTATCAAGGCAATTTAATATTAATGGATGAGTTTGCCTGAACTGAATGTTTGCAATTAAAAACATAAAAGGATAATAACGATTTTACTCGTAATTAATTATATTTTCTAAATATAGACTAATACTCGTAATTTTAAATTAGTATCTGAAGAAAATAGCTTTGAAAGAGAAAACCCAAGCTGTGACCTTTGCCATTATACTTTGATCAAATCTTCACAGCAGAGAGTACAGGGTTACTCCCGTTTTCGTATATTCGTATTTATTTCATCGGCAGCACAGTCTGTTTTGGTTGCAGCATCAGTATCCTGCTTCACACAGATCTGTTTACTGAGAGATTTATATTCTGGAATTTTTTTTGCCAATATCGAAATAATTATTTTACAAAAAACAAAAATACAATGAGAATCATTTAAAATCGTATATCATATATTTGAAAATATTTTGTTTCTCATTTTTTATTTGTCAGGTGCTAAATGCGAATTTAGATTATGGGTTAAAGGTGCTGTGGTGTCTATGCAATATTTGCATGAAAAGTTTCCATTTTCATCACAAATACTTTATAGTAATATTATTTTCTCATAGAAATGTATATGTCAGAAAATAGCACAGCAGTCAATATAAAGATTAGTCGACTATCCTGACGATCCTGACGATAACGTTTATGCAGCGGAGTATTAAGTCACAGCTAGCCATCCAGCTAAGCCAATAGTACAATGTTGTTGATAACGTTGTTGTTGAACTACTGTCAGACATAAAGTAAGCATTCAACAAGTTCATCAACAACAATCGATACATAACTGCCGATATAAACACCCTTAGGCAATATCTAACGAAATTCGATAAGTGCCCATATGTGTGTCTTTTATGGTACAATGCACACATGTTACAATTTATAAGAAAATAACATTTTGAACATTTGTTTCACTTGCCTTGACTCCGATGTGCACTGGCGGAAAGTCTCCATGCAGGGAAGCCGGTAGAAGAGGTAGCGGAAGTGGCAGCGGACAGGACATCATGGCCGCTACCTGTAAAAAACAGTAATCATACAATAATAAAATAAATACATATATACGATTATACTAGTATACGAATATATAAATACGAGTTGTTTTTCAAGTGAGAATATATAAAAAAAAAATTACTAGTTGTTTATAATAAAATGTGTATTGCCATTTAAAGAAGAATTCAAGAAAATATTTAAAAAAGAAAGTAACAGCGTATGGGTTGCATATTGGTTCGTGATTTTGAATATTTCCATAAGAAAAAGTGCACTGTCATCGCAAATAATGTATAGCAATTATTTTCACATAGAAAATTTAGATTTAAATTGCTATAACTGATTAAAAAATAATCATTTTTGTAATTGCTTGATTAAACACAACGGATTGATCTCTAACGGAAGAATACTAGCACGAATACATACTTCGCTTTTTTATAATTAATCCCACTGGCAAGTAAAATAAAAATTTGAAGGTAAATAATTTCAGCAGAATCGCTCAACAAGTAAAACAAAAATCTTATCGTGTGAGCTTAACCGATAGTTTTTGTTTTTAGTGTAAAGTTAGAAACCTACATTTGTTATTCAACTGTCAAAGTTAAGATAAAGTGAATAAATGAATTGTTATTATTTGATAAATTTAATATCAAATATATAAAAAGTAGTAGATTTCTATAATTTGCATTAATTTAAAAAATACATGTGTTGTTATTTTTTATTTCTATAAAAAGAGAATAAACGTACACATATGTCAAACTAGCCGGTATGTTAGAGTAGATTAAAATCAGACTAGAAGTCATAGGTCACTACCTTAAAAAATGGAGCCGAAAAACGAATAAAAAATTGTTAAACAAAAAAATAATTTTTTCACACTCTAAAAAATTTGTGTCTGCAAAGGTTAAGTTTGACTCTAACGGTATTACAGCAGCCCTCATGGCTTAAGGGTTAATAAGCCCTTATAGACATAGGCTACACGCAAACAAACAAAATTCTGTTCCCCTATTTTCCAAGCTGCGAAGTAGAAACTCATGCTGCGATTGTATGAACACTTAACAACTGACGTCTGACAAAAGTTCTGGCCCATGGAAAGCGTCTTACACTTTTAATTTTACTTCAGAAATAACATTCTACAAAATATATTTAAAAATCAGTCATACAAATTTAAGTAAAGTAACTCTGATTTTTAGTTACCTTTCTCACCTGGTACCTGCCCAGGTGTCACCGAGCGAACTCCACAAATACGCAGGTATTAAAAGTACATGTAGAGACTACTTAGAACCGAAAGTTCTATGCTTTTGAAAATAAGTTATGTCAGATCGGTCTGGGATCTTGGTCTATAATAAAAAGATTAAATTGTTGTACTTCTCTTGCTAAGATGCAGTCTGTAGTCATACGAGTCATACAGTGAAAGTTGTTCACTTACTGCTAAAGTATATAAAATAATTGAGTTTTTAACTGCTTAGAGTTATAATATGTTTTCAGTTCTAATATAATTTAAAATAAAATAATATTTATGTAATAGACTATACATGTTATGTGTATAGCTTCAATAGTATAAGAGAGCTATGGGATCTTAATTAAATCAAAACCTTAACTCACCCCAGGGTATTTTGTGCTCTTAGTCATACCCATACCCATTCCCCCTTTAACTCTCTTTTGATTCGCCCACACTCTGTTTCTCTTTATAATAATTAGCCGGGTGCCAGTTTATACTCGTACGATAGGATACGAATACGATAAGGCAACTTGCTTCAAAAACTAAGGCACACGTTCTTTGTCTGGCCTGTTAGTGACTGTTGACTGGTTTTGGACCAGGACCGTGCCAGACCTAGCCTTTGGTTTGCCAGACCTAGGTTTGGCCTAGCGTAGCCTGACTTGATATCCGCTTCGAGGAACTACGCTCTATAGTTTACCATGCGAGCTATGCGAGCATGTTAAATAAAGGAATAGGTGAAAATAGGAAACAAGTAGACTGGATTCTATAACCAGAAAATGAAGAACAATATTTCCATAAGAAACAAGTGCGGTGGGGGTACACATTGTTGTAAATTTGTGTCGTATTGTCGTTCTGGAGGAGATTACTCAGCTTACTAGTACATTCTGCAGGGATGCTAGCTTCTGGTAGTAGATTCTTCAGTTGACGACTTCCAACACCAATTACAGTAGTAATCGAATATCTTTCTTAAGATGATTAATAAGGATTCTTGTTCAGACGGTGTATTGTTGCAATTAGAGAATACTTGAGCGGTCTAAAGTAACCTCGTTGCGACATGCGACGGTTGAACAATTAGTATCTTTTTATTACTATTAATACAAACACTTTTATTAAAATATATCATTTATTCGTTGTAATATTATATCTGCTTACTTAATTACAATAGTATTTTATTAGATTAACGAAGATGACAGATATAAAACAAAATGTAATTCTATAGTGTTATAATTTAATTAATAGTTGAAATGTGCTCACTATTCAATACGTACGAAGTTGCGAATAGTAATGCTTGCTTTGAGACTCAGGAGAAGACTGGCTTTCAGCGTCTTGTGCAATTTAATATATAATAATTTATTTCACATCACAGAACGCCAATACTGAATTACCAGCATTAAATCAATATTAATCTCCACAAACCAGAGACAATATTTATAAGCGCTAAACTTAAATAATTATTCTTTACAATCTTAATACTAATACAAAAACTGTTTACATAATATAATTCTATTACATAATTAACATTTAATATCATTAAAAATAAAAGGTAAGTGCGACATATGCGTACTTACAACACTCCTCAACCAAAGAAAAGGAACGCATATAAAACAAAACATATGCGTTTCTGCTCTAAGGAAAAGAAAAAGGAAAAATTGTGATAGGGGAGATGTCGTACATATCACAACACCCCCTTTCAAAAAAAAAGGGACACGTATAAAAACAAAATATACGAGTTACAATTCTAGAAAAAAAACAAAAAGAGAAGCAAAGTGTCGACAACGATTCTGATCCCATCGTATAGAGTTAACACTGCTCCACAAAACAATCATCCCTGACAAAATCCATTTCATTCGTCAAGTTTTTATTCATTGGTACAAAATCTCTTCAACCTATTATTATGAACTACCGTATGTTTTTTACCAATTAGTATTTCTGTATTAACAGGGGATATAATTTTAGTAACTTTATACGGTCCTACGTATAAGGGTAAAAGTTTTTTTGACTGTCCTTTAGTTGGTAACTGTTCATTTCTTAATAAAACTAGTTCGTTTACTTCAGGTGTGAAAAGAGAATTGACCCTTTTATCAAAATATAATTTTGTTTTTTCTTTGCTTTTAACCAAGTTATTTATAGCAAGTTCCCTCGCTACTTGTAACCTGTGTTTGAGTTCTACTATAAAATTATTATAAGTATTTACCTCAATTGGTTCTTTATAAAAAATTGAAGGCAGATTTGCCTTATGTCCATAAATTAGTTCGAAAGGAGTAAAACCGGTCGCTGTATGCGGAGTTGTGTTATACACGAACATTGCATAGGGAATCCAATTTATCCAATCATCCTGCTTTTTACAAAAATTCCTTAGATACTCGGCAAGGGTTCTATGAACTCTTTCTAAGGCACCGTTGGTTGCTGGTCTAAATGCTGTTGTTTTTAATTGTTTAATTTTTAACAATTTGCATATATCTTTAAAAATTTTTGACATGAAATTTGTTCCTTGGTCTGTTAAGATCATATTAGGAACTCCGTACCTACAAATAACGTTAGTTACTAATGCTTTCGCGACAGTATTTGCCTCCTGGTTTATAATAGGAATAGCTTCCGTAAATTTAGTAAGGTCATCCTGTATTGTTAGTAAGTATTTGTATTTGTCGTTGTCGTCTTTCTTGGGAAGATATACTATGTCCAAAGCCAACCTTTCGAAACTATGTTTCGAAGTCGATGTAATTGTTAATGGGCATTTATTTAATTTGCACACTTTATTCTTTTGACATGATACACATTGTCTAATAAAATTTTTAACTTTTCTAATCATACTTGGAAATTTAAAGTGTGATTTTAATCGTTTAATTGTTTTAGAAACTCCTAAGTGGCCTGCTGTGGGATTAACATGAAATTCCGAAATTACATTGTTTATTAACTCAGGGTCACTAATTTTAAGTATATTGTCATTATAAATGTGTACTATTATATTTGTTTTATCAAAGATATGTCTGATCATAGTTCGTAACTGGGCAAAATCTAATTTACTTAGTTCAGACTCGAACCTGTTCATAGCTATGTTAGTAATTTTGTGTAAAGTACAAAAGTTTTTCAGATTCACTAATGCCAAAAATATTTCTTTATAATTTGGTAGATTAAAATGAAATTCCTTAATTATTAAACAGATAATAAATCTAGTATCAATTTCAACATATGCAATTTCTGATACTTCTTTTTCTTGTATTAGAAATGCATTGATACTACTAAATTTATTGATTAATTCAGGAGAATTTCCAATTGAATTTTTAAAATCTTTTGATACAAAATCTACTAATGAAAATGACGTCGGTGCGTCATATAAACTTTTATCATGTTCAATTACTTTATTGTTTATGATAATTTTATTTTTAATTATTTCTAAATAATTTTCGTATGTGACATCCATTGTTTCAACCTGAAGTGAGTATACGCGACTTAGGGCATCTACGTGTGGAATCGAACTACCTGGTCTATATATTACTTCGTAATTATATTCCTCTAGTTTTATCCGCCAACGCATAAGTCTAGAACTCGGGTCCTTAATACTCATTAACCAAGTCAAGGCTTGATGGTCTGTTACGATACTAAAAAACTTTCCATAGAGATAGGGTCTAAAATGAGCCACAGCCCATACTACTGCTAATAACTCACGTTCAGTAGTTGTGTAATTTTGTTGTGCCTTATTTAGAGTTCTTGAAGCATATGCTATTGGGTGGCTTTCCTTAATAGTACCTTGTGAAAGGACTGCACCTATAGCATATTTACTTGCATCCGTGGTTACAACGAAATTTTTACTAAAGTCCGGGTATTGCAAAACAGGTGATATGGTTAATTTATTTTTTAAAGTTTTAAATGATTCGTCGCATTGGTCTGACCATTCTAATACTTTAACATTACTGTTTGCTGCATTATATAGTGGTTTGGCTATCTCTGCGTAATGCGGTATATGTCGGCGATAATAACCAGACATACCCAAAAATGTTTTAATTTGTTTAGGACTGTTTGGAATGGGGAAATTCTTTATTGCTTCTACTTTAGAAGGATCTGGTAGAATACCTGTTTCATTAATAACGTGACCTAAATAAATCAAATCTTTATGTAGAAAGTTACATTTGGATGGTTGGAGCTTCAAATTATGTTCCCGTAATTTAGAAAAAACGTTTTTTAATCTTTGGTTGTGCTCAGAAATGTTTTTTCCAAAAATGACTACATCGTCCAGATAGATTAAGCAATCTATTCCTTGCAAACCTGTGAGAACGTGAGACATAAGTCTCTGAAACATGGGGGGGGCTCCTTTAAGTCCGAATGGCATTCTTACAAATTGATAGTGTTTAAAGTTCGCACTAAATGCTGTTTTCTCTTTATCTTCGGGAAGCATAGGGACCTGGTGAAAACCGCTTGCTAAGTCAAGGGTAGAGAAAAATTTTGCACCACTAAGTTGGTCCAGTATATCATGTATAAGAGGCAAAGGATAGGCGTCACTTGTTGTCTGCTCGTTAAGTTTACGGAAATCGACTACTACGCGGAATTGTTTATTACCTAACGCATCTGGTTTTTTTGGTACTACTAATAAAGGTGCGTTATAGGGTGAGTCGCTTTCTTCAATTATGTTGTTGACCAACAGTTCCTGAATATGCTTTTCCACAATCTCTTTTTGCGCATGGGGCAATCGATACGGTTTAACGTTAACGGGTTTAGAAGAATTAATCTTTATCTTATGACTTAATGCGCTCGTACAAGATAACTTGTCTCCCGGTAAAAAAAATATGTCATTAAAGCTGTCACAGATTTCTATTAATTCTGTTACTAATTCTGAATTGACATGTGAAAGATTTAAATTGTTTAATAAAAGTTCCTTACGGTTGTTAGGACTTGATTTTGAAAAATGGTAAATACTAAATTGATCTATCGGTATGATATTCGGTTTGAAATTACTAAGTATTATATTTTTTATTGAAGAATTTATTATTGAAATATAGAAAATATTTTTGACGGGCTTGATTAATGCATTAGCTAAAAAAACTTCAGGTAACAATTCCCTGGCTACACAAACTCCTACTGTAGAACCTGACATAGGAATTATCTTCCTCGTACGTGCTGGTAAAACGATATTGTTTATATTTATAAGTGGGAGCTCAATTACTTTGCCACATTCTGAGAATTGTACACTGTTCATTTTTAGATTAATTACTGCATTTAGTTTCCGTAAAATATCTAACCCTATAATTCCATCGTGTTTAATGGGGAAATTTTCTGACACAACCTGTAAAGTTTGTTTCGACTTATTACTATCTAAAATTATAGAAGTTTTCAGTGAACCTAAGGTATAAGGCGTGCCTTCAGAAATACCCTTCAATAGAATTTTAGATTTATTATTAATTCTGACATTGTTATTTAAAATATTTTGTTTAATCAAGGAGATTTGAGAACCAGTATCTAATAAAAATGATACGGTTTTAGCTTTGGCTGCGACCATCTTGAATTGGATAGTGTCAACTGTTTGCTTAGCCTTAACATTTTTATTTTTACTGTCAAAACTTAGAATATCATTATTATTTTGTAAATTACCCGTATTGATCTCATCAAAATCATAAAAAAAACATAATTCATTATTTGAATTGTGTTGTGTCTTGTTAGTAAAAGATACTTGAGAACCATCAGATATAAGATGTTTCGATCTTTCACAACAAGTAGAAGGTTCTGATAAAATTGTGGCCTCCCTACAAGTATTAACTTGAGCAATAGGGTTACCCGTATCTAGATTTTCCTTCTTAATAAAACAATACTTTTCTGTATGACCACTTTTCTTACAATGGTTACAGAACAAATTTTTAGTTTTTGTTTCGACCTTATTAGGAATTTGCTTGCTTGAAACTGGTTTACTATTAGAATTAGGAACGCTTGGATATGTTTTGACTTTAATATGCCTTCTTCTTTCTAGATTGCGCCACCGTCTCTCCAGAAACTCTGTAAATTCATTTAAGGTTGGTAATTCAGAATTATTTCTGTTTTCCCATTCCTTTGACGAATTAAAATCTAATTTGGTCTTTAAAATATGTATTAACATAAAATCTGAATGATTAGAATATATCCCCAATTCGGTTAATGCTCTAATCGATTCATTAATTTCATCTAGTAGTTTTTTGATATTGATTTCGGACTCTAAACGTATAACATTGTAGTTTATTAAATTGTTTAAACAGGTTTCAATAAGTGCTACCTTGTTATCATAACGTTTACAAAGGATGTTCCAAACAATTTCGTAATTATCATTTGTTAAAGGATAATTCTTTATGAGTTTGAGTGGTTCTCCTGACAAATTTAACTTTAAATAATGCATTTTTTCAATGCTTGATAGTTTACTATTATTACGAATTAAATTTGTAAATAATTCCATAAAACTTTGCCAATTAATATATTCTCCATCAAAAACGGTTAGTTGCATTGGACTTAAGTTCAGATTTTTTATTGAATCTATACTTTTTGAGTCGTCTACAATATGTGTATCATTCTCAAATGTTTGCTTATAATTCAACAAGTAAATAAGAGTGTCGTCATAAATACTTTCAACTTCCATAGACTTACTAACGATAGCCGAAGCTTCTTCATTTTTTAGAGTTGGAAGCAATGCTTCTACGATACTACTATATTTAACCCAAGCTTTGTCTAAGTTTTTGATTTTTAATTCAACTATTGTTAAGGATGTTGATTGGACTTCTAGATTTTTTGAAAACTCATTAATTAGATTGATTGTATTCTCAACTAGTGTGAGTGAATGAACGTTCGGTGCCATAGTACTTAATTAAAGTTATATATAATATACAGACTAAAGATTATTTTGTACCAATAAACGACTCTCCGAAAAATAGGATTCTGACAAGGAAAAATTGTTAGCGAAAACAGTAACTCACTGGAAATTTCCGATGGGGCTCAGACACCGCAGTTGTAACAGGAAGGTAGTCTCTCTGATTGAACAGACTGCTATCTAACTGCTTCAGCTCTTTACTTCTCCTTTTCAAAATTCTTTCTCGTTCATAAAGATGTTCTAAAAATATTAAACATGAATTAATATAATTGTAGAAACAATTATAGGAAATATTATAGTAGATATTCAAAAGTATTGGATATAATACTAAAAATATTGAACAATGATGCTACAAAATTGTTATTTTATAACAAATATTCAAAAGTATTGAATATAATACTAAAAAATAATAGCTTCAATGAATTACAAGGATGCTACTAATAGATAGGTTATAGCAAATATTCAAAAGTATTGAATATAATACTAAAAAAATAATAGCTTCAATGAATTACAAGGATGCTACTAATAGATAGGTTATAGCAAATATTCAAAAGTATTGAATATAATACTAAAAAAAAATAATAGCTTCAATGAATTACAAGGATGCTACTAATAGATAGGTTATAGCAAATATTCAAAAGTATTGAATATAATACTAAAAAAATAATAGCTTCAATGAATTACAAGGATGCTACTAATAGAAAAAAATACAATTATCAATTTATGATAATAATTGTATACAAGATAAAAAGATACTGTCTTATTATACTTAACAAAAAAAACTTTCGATTTTGATCTATGTACAGCTGTGTGCAGGGTTCTGGAAACGATTAACATCAGTTTAGATTATTCCATTTGTTCTAGAAGCATCCATCCATTCGCTGGGGGCAAAAGATTTCTTTTTTTTTTCTGGTTCAGCGGGCTGTTGTTTTACATCCACCGGACTTGTAGAAAAATTATGTGAAATACAGATGAATTGACGTTCTATCTCGTACTCTTCGGCAATCTTGGAAATAATCGATCGACGTAGTGGTATCCAGAATAATTGATCTGCATCCAGGTGTAGAATATATAGAAAAAAATTTTGGGCGTACCTCTTGGATATTTATGTGTAGGAATATCTCTTCGAGACCCCACCTGACACCAATGTTGTAAATTTGTGTCGTATTGTCGTTCTGGAGGAGATTACTCAGCTTACTAGTACATTCTGCAGGGATGCTAGCTTCTGGTAGTAGATTCTTCAGTTGACGACTTCCAACACCAATTACAGTAGTAATCGAATATCTTTCTTAAGATGATTAATAAGGATTCTTGTTCAGACGGTGTATTGTTGCAATTAGAGAATACTTGAGCGGTCTAAAGTAACCTCGTTGCGACATGCGACGGTTGAACAATTAGTATCTTTTTATTACTATTAATACAAACACTTTTATTAAAATATATCATTTATTCGTTGTAATATTATATCTGCTTACTTAATTACAATAGTATTTTATTAGATTAACGAAGATGACAGATATAAAACAAAATGTAATTCTATAGTGTTATAATTTAATTAATAGTTGAAATGTGCTCACTATTCAATACGTACGAAGTTGCGAATAGTAATGCTTGCTTTGAGACTCAGGAGAAGACTGGCTTTCAGCGTCTTGTGCAATTTAATATATAATAATTTATTTCACATCACAGAACGCCAATACTGAATTACCAGCATTAAATCAATATTAATCTCCACAAACCAGAGACAATATTTATAAGCGCTAAACTTAAATAATTATTCTTTACAATCTTAATACTAATACAAAAACTGTTTACATAATATAATTCTATTACATAATTAACATTTAATATCATTAAAAATAAAAGGTAAGTGCGACATATGCGTACTTACAACAACATATAGCAAAATAATATAATAGTGGTTCTTCAACAAGTTTACAAACAAGAGTTCGAAAAAGATTAAAGTCCTAATACAAAGCTACTAGTTAAGAACAAAGGACTAAAAGTTAAAACCAATCATTTGATAAATATATAATTTCTGGCTTAATTAACACATACACCACGGATGATCTCGTAATGAGTAAGAAACTTGAATTATAAATCGATATTTGTCAAGTTAAAGCAATTACCAAATGGTGGAAGTATTAGTGTGAGTATCTTGCATGAGACGATCCTCTTACGACATGGTGAATAGCTCTGAAGTTCTAGTTCAATAGGAACAACCATAACCAGATCTAGATGTGGATCTAGATCACAATTCAGTGATGTCAAGTTTATTATAATGCTCATAGCATGTAATAATTACACGGCGTGGTAGAGTTAATAACCCAGTACGAGTATTACAGTTCTTTCAACTTGTGCAATATTCATGGGTTACGTCGACATGAATGTCTAGAACAAGCACGTCCAGTGCAGCCACCATGTACTAATTAATATTTTATTTATTTAAGAAAACTAGTTACTTGTGACGTGACATATATAGAAATAAAATAACCAATAATTATTAAGATACGAGATGCTTACGTAAGAGCCTATTGACGACGTGAAAAGTTTACCGAACAAAAATGGCAAAAATGTGGTGCACTAATAATATGCATCTAGTAAATCTTAAATGACAATCTAGGTATAGCACAGTTGTTTTATCTATTTGTATTACCAAAGTCAACTGTTGTAATTAACGTTTTTCGCTCTGTTCTGATATTATTGATTGAACAAATAATATAGACAAAGTTAATTACAATATAAATTAGTTTATATTATTTTTCAAACAATATAGAGTAGATTTAATTTATTGTGTACGTCTTTCGGCTTTACAATTTTCTTACATTTATTTCCACAATACATTTGTAAAGTAATAAAACTAAAACTAGAATAACTCTTTTTTAATCGTTCTAAACTAGAATAACTCTTTTTTAATCGTTCTAAGGTTACTTATTCAAATTAAATTAAATTCATATCCTAATTTTTCCTCCTTTTAATTATACATATATCTCATTCATTCATTTATGGACATAATCCTCTGACGAAAATTCTCTTCGCCGACATCTACTTATTCACTCTCTTCTTTCTTATTCATAAAATTGCCGTACTTTCATTTCTCGTCTTTCGTTCTTTTTTTACAGAAGATGCTTTGTATGCATTACGTACACTAACTACGTAAACAGAATAAGAAAAACATAAACAAATACAATAACGGAGAAAATAAACACAAGACCACAGTAGTGCCGTTCAGAACTCCAACTAAACCCAAAAGAAAGCAGGTGCGAGAAAACGAACACCAGCACCTGCAATGACCCAGACAACAGACGAAGTAAAGATAAAGAAAAACAAGAAAAAAAGCACGAACGCTCCACAGAAAGCTAATAAGACCCGGATCAAACCCTTTCACACACACAACACAAACCGCAGCACCTACGAAGAACGAACAAACGAACAATCGAACAAACGAACGAACTACAAAGAGAAATGACCGAGTCACGAGCAGATTGCAATTACAATCGTGCTCAGGAATTCACAAAATTGTGGGCCAAAATGTACCTGGGAAAACTACCAAGACAAAACTAATTCGATAAATGACAGAAGACATTCTAAATACCCTTGCGGCACTAAACTTCACAAGGAATTATTTTAAAAGAAACAATATAAGCAGTAAACAAACACAGAAGTTGAGAAAAATTAACTAATTACTAAAAAAAAAAATTTAGCCCAGGAACTAGGAGCTCCCTAGTTTGGACTTCAAAAAATCTAAAGAAACATTTGGCCGGCCTACACTTTACACGACTAGGTGTATTCACAACTTACTGTGAACTTATTAGATCAGCGCCATCTATTGCGAGTGGTGCACCCGCAAACAGATAGCCACATCTTTTTAATAAAATTTCTTCTTGTTTATGTAACGTAAAAATCCTTAATTAACAAAAGTTATTAACTCATTAAAAATTAAAAATAATATTGTATTAATTTCACACATGATGATTTACTAAGTGGACTGTACCGGCATTACAACTGCCCAGATACTCGTACAGGTTGATATTTTTTAAATAGCTGACTTTGCCCTTGAAATGTGCAGACCATGGAATGGCATGAGGGAATTCAAAATGGCGCAGGTTCAATGATCATGATATGACGATGGTTGATGTAATATGTATAATGGTATGCTATGCTATGGTTATATGAGTATGTGTATTTGTATAATTCAACTTGATATTTGATTTCAATTAAAAGAAATATGTACAACAATGGTTGTTAGTTTTATTAAATTTTTAAAGCAATAAGAAACATTCTACTTTTGTGTTAATATTATTACATTAAAAAGAAAAGATTCTTTGATAATAAATTAATAGATAAATTATTATTATGACAAGTACAATATTATCTCAATTTTATATTCTCTTGATATATATACATATATGTGTGTGATAATTAGTCTGAAAATTCCTATGTATTCCTAAAACTGATCGACAATATCTGAAGCACGTATCTGTGGTATTAACACAGATAGTGTAATAACTCACATACAAATATGAACTCTAATTCGTTTTCCTATTCGAATAATGTAAAAATCAAGTGATTAATCCAATTTAATTGCGCTAAGATTTCTTTCTTTGGGTCTATTTAATAGTAAAAGTATATGCTGACAAGTTAACATCTTTAACGAATTTTAACAAATCACTCCCGCAAATGTGCTTAAATGTAATAATGTTTAATAATTGCATTGTCGTCATTTAACAGCATACTCGTAAAGTCATTAACTGCCATACTCTTTATTTGGGGATTTCATCTCTTTTTTATATATGTTGCCCATATTGTTAACTAGAATACTTCAATTACTTGTGTTGATAAGAAACATGTAACATTTTGTTTCTACTTCGATAATTAAAATTAATCATCTTATTTCCGGAGTTCTATTAGTAACGATCTACTACAAATGATGTAACTAGATACTTTTCGTGATGTCGAGAGACCTCATAGTGTGTCTATGCTGTACTTCCTAAATATTTGAAGAATATTTCATATACGAGATAACACCCGACACAGAAAATATATATTTGATTAGAAATCGAACCCGGTACCGCACCATCTGGCGGCAATTCCTCAATAATCATAGTCACTTATACTTTTTATAATTAATTTTAAATCTAGATTTAAAAGAAATTGTTGTATTGCAAAATTAATATAATATTATTTTGTGGACCGTATTATTTGATGGAGTACCATAGTGGGATGATACTTTACATAAAATGCAATACATAATATGCATAAGGACGTTATTAGCGTTATTCAAAAATAATCTTTGTCGATATTCCGTGAATTTTCGTAAATTTGTCACAGACTATACACATAATCCGCATTCATTTGTTCTAAGGAAGTTATCTATAAATAAGCAGATACACAACCAACGATTTTCTGTTGTTTATTTCTGTAAGCCTCTATGACTGTATTCATATATTCTTTAAAGTTTTGTTAAAGAACACAGAACCGTAAACAGTGAACAGCAACCCACATCAGCAACGTTGCCAGCAGCAAAATGTTTTTTGATTAAAACTTCCTAACAGTACAAGAAAACATTGTATTCCTATTTACGACACATACATCGTTTTGATATTATATTATAAAATGAAACTCAATTTAAATTTAGCAAGGAACATTGTATTAGTATGATACGTCTTAACCTATAAGAGTAATTTTAAAATCTTAGCTTCCCTTCCAAAACGGATCAAAGCCACTTCCGGTTCTTAAGATGTGCTCAGTTTGTGTTACTTGGATTAATTTCCTGCGAGTAGTGATTTTGCGATTGCTGTGACTTATTATAGAACAAAAATTCTATATAAATATTTAAAATTCTTATTTCTGACAGGTAATAATCCATGTATTATATTACTATAAAATCTTAACACAATATCTTTAGAATTTTTTATAATATTGATTAAATGAAACACAAATCATCAATGTCTTATATTTAAAGGGTTGTAACTTTTTTTATGAAAGCGTGAGTGTTAACGCTATCACAATTTTGATCTGCACTTGCATTTTGTAACTGTGCACATTTTTAATTGTTGTTTAAAGGTTTTCTTTAACATCATACATTGTTAATTAAAATTATGATCATTATTTACCAAATTTATTTAACAAATTTGTTTTATAAATAAGAATAACTAAGGTGAATATAAATATTTTTAATTAAATCCGAACTAAACGTGAGAGCGACATTTCGAGAACGAGGTAACTCTACTCCCGATTGTCGATTGAATTGTTGATTGTGTTGGTAAAATATTGATATGATAACCCTTATCAATAGACAATTAAGAGAAACTTCATCTAAATGCAAATACAACATGAAAAACCTATGAAAGGGAACATTTACATTGAAACTGAATCGGTAATAAATGAATACTTAAGTCTCAAAAATAGCTTACTAAATATTGATAAGATTTCTTGCCAGAGTTTATACCAATAACTAATAATTGCCTCACTGACATAGTATGAGTACATAATTGCGAACATCTTACTGGTTCACATGGGACTGGGACTGTGACTGGCATATATAACCACATAATGACACTATTTCGGTCTATGCAAGATGGTCGCTGTCAACATTTGCATGCAAGTAGTTAAATTCAATGTTAATTGGAGTTTGCAAATAATTTAATATATTTACATCCATGGGCGTTCACATGGAAGAGAGGGGACACTTCCCACCTCTCTCCTTCTCATATAGATATTGAGTCAAATATACACTGGATAGATCAAAGTTATACAAACTAATAGTGAACATAATTGAATTTCCAAAGAGAAAGGAACATTACCATTGTAAATTACACTAGATAGAATATGGTATATACTCGTAGGTAGGAACAAAAAATCAGTAATTTCTAAACAAAAAATTAAATATTTAAATAAAAATATATTTATGTAATTATTTGTTTTTAACTTCTCCTGGTAACCCCCTGATAAATTTTCCGTGTACGCCCATCTCTGCATCTACACATTTAGTATATTTTTGTGTCACATCTTCTTAAAATATTATACTGCAAGTAATTTATAATGTTAAAAAATATATAAATTATAAAATTAACTAAATACCGCACGACTTGTCTGAAGTTTGCTGACATATGAATTACAGATACTAACGAACCTGGATGTCAAAGAAATATTAATTCTGGGCTTATTTTGTATTGAATACTAAAGCAACAATGCAATAAACTAACTATTCTAATTGTGTAAAAAACATCAAATAAACAATATTCTAATGACTGACATTTTCTCACTTTTTTTTTCTAATAGCATTTTGAATTTTTGTTTCCGTTTTGCTACTTGCATTTCCCCCTGTGAGACTAATACTAATTGAAACGTATACTCTTTTCGTAAACGGAGCTATTTATAAGTTAAATTTGTTGGTTCAACTGTTATAAGTTATGTGATAAGTTCAGTAAGTACATGTTCTTTATTTCTGAAACCACTCCTAGAGATCGCAAAATTTAGAAATTTGGTTTATAATGTATATCCTATATTATAATATCATATGTTCCAACTGAAAGTTTATATGTTTATATGCATCAGCGATTTGTATGGTGGCTCGAAAACGGCTCCGCGCATTTTCTTGAAAATTTCTTATTTCGTAGAGAAAAAAATCTAAGACTTTTGGCGTCCTCGCATTTTCCCCCGAATTTCCTAGAAACTCGTAACTTTGGAAAAACTAAAAAAAAATATTTTACTTTTTGCTCTGTAACTTTTAATTCGTAAAAGATAGAAAGTTGAAATTTGGCATGTGTATTACGGTGTTCAATGCTCACTTTTTTTGAAAATTATAAATTGATAAATTGGAAAAGGGGGCCGGTACGAAACTTTGGAAAAAACTCAAATTTCGGATTACTTAATAATAGAATATGTTATTATAAAAAAAAATTTCAAAAAAATTGAGAAAATTCGGGGGCTCGGTAGTAAGCTATTGTAGAATAATTAAGTACAATATTAATAAAAAAAATTCCAAATTTCAAAATTTTATTAAATTTGTATATAGGCTAATATATTTTGTTAAATAAAAAATATATTTTTTTATTCAGTTTTTATGAAAAATTATTTGTTTTTACATGTAAAATTTACATAGAACGAGTTAAATATTTGAATTTAAAAATGGAGTTTAAATTTGACTTGAAATTAAAGTCACACACAAATAACAGACGTCGCTTGCGACGGGGGTAATAGCTAGTATATATTATATTTCATTAAAATTGAAACATAATGATTTAATGATAAACAATTAATATTTAGTTAAATAAACAGAAGAATTTAAAAATATGCACATTTGCAGGAAAATGCAAAACAACCGTCTATACCCTGTAAAACAGATACGTTTTATATACACTGTAAAAAAAAATTAGTCGAAAAAATAGTTTAGACGCTAAGGCACTGTGAATAAGAATAGTAAGAAAATAAATCTGTAATTCTGTAATATAATCATATATATAATATACATATAATTGAATCATATAAATTTACAAACACACTCCTGATTTGATTGTCGCACGGAAATCAGTATTTTCAGTATTTCGCAGTCCTAGGAAAACGCCGTTTAAAGCATTTTTACAACTAATTACAACGACATGCATGATGTGCAAATATTTTTTAGGCTCTCTCGATATGTCTGCATACAGGACAATTATTGTAACTAATATATATGTAACATATATACAAGCGGATGGATTTCAGTTCTTATGTATAATTTGCAATAATATAAATATCATGACAGTAAACCATCTCAGAAGCAGTTTTTCCATCACTATGAAATTGATCCTAGAAAAAACAGACTATTTTTTTTAGGTAGAAATAAAACACTATACGTACACACGTATTTTCTTCTATTTCATTCGAACTATTTTATGAAATTACAGGGATCTATATTGCCGACATTATTCTAAAATGTTCTCCGAAATTTCATAGTATTAATTATTCATAAGCATTTATTATTCATTTTTTTTTTTTTTTTATTTAACGTCGGCCTATTTCCGATGCTGAGTCCTATCACCGACGACCTCCTTCAATGTTGGCAGTATTTATGGTGTCGTGGCCTCATATATGTGGGCTACACCACTGCCTAATAACTGTACGATTATGTATGACCATAATCAATATAAGTTCATAATAACCAAACCCAGAAAATATATATCTGGTCCGGGGATCGAACCCGAAGACACAGCAGTCGGCGTCAAGCATCAATGCTCTCGCCCACTGTGTCGTCATTTATTATTCAAGCACAACATTTTGAGTAGATTCATTCATAAACATACTGATTCAATGAGTACAGTAACCATAACATTAACAATGAGTGTTTTTGTAATATCCGGTTTATTAATAATTACAACTTCGGTAGTAAAAATGAATGCCACACTGTATCTAATTCGTGCGTATCGAACTCTTGTAATTTTAAGTTTTAATTCTATGTTTTAACCTTAAATTGTGTATATATATTTTAACCACATAATAGAGTATGCGTTTTTGCAGTGTTTTAATTTTTATTTTGAATGTATTTAGTGCTCATGCGTACCGACGTACGGGTAATATAATTTATTTAATATTAGTTTTTATGTATTTAATATTATGTTTTTAATATAAATTATTATATTTAGCATAATTATATTTTATTTTTATTTTACTACCTTTATAACAGATTGTAAATTGTTAACGTGGTTATTAACACGGTCGATAAAAAAGACTATCGTATTCTCAAAATATATTTATTGCTCAGTTTATTGATAAAACCTTTCAATAAGTGTTGTAGATTCACACCTTATTTCAAAGTCAGAAAAAAGCCCTTACAGTTTATTAATTTAAATTATGACACCTCCTATTAATTAACTAACTAAATTAATAGTTTCGAATTTGAAATAATAGTAAAAGTAATTAGAAAGTGTCGCGAAAAATCGTTAACATTATCAAAAAATATTGAATTTCCTTTTAATGTACGAATATTGCATCGCACGTTCGATGGTGCCATGTACGGCGTACCTCGTAACGTACGCCGCTTCGTATCCATAATAGACAATCGGGGACAAACTGTTAGGTAGACGAATTACACGAACCAAATGAATTGGTGGTCTATATTTATGAGGCATGTGCCGCCACCTCCTGGGGGTTCAGGCATAATAAAGTGTTGCGTCGCACATAAATGACTGAGACAGGATTTTCATCTGTAATGTAAATTTATTAAGATTTAGGTTTTTGTAAAAGGTTAGCACACGTAATTGATAAAGCTATTACAAAAACTATAAGGACCTCAAATGTTCTATTAAATGAACTATTTCTTGATGACAACCGAGATGACATTACTTATACAATATATATACCTACTGCAGATCTATTATTGTAAGTTATTTCGCACGTGACGCCAAGAAGGATGATGGTCAAACATTGATCAGAACATTTTAAATAGTTTTATATCCGTATATTTTTTTAATTAAAATATTAATAGGTATATATTTCAGTAATGAACCAATAAATTGCGTCCAAGCAGCGCCCAAACAGTCATCTCGTATTGATATATTCACTTTATTAATGTCATAGGATAATATTGAAAATTAAGGCATTATAAAATTAAGTAATTCATTCATAAATGTAGTTGACTCAGTAGAAATTGCATCTAAAAATATTTTACCTTTTTCATTTTAAAATTAAATTGTTTTATAATTAAAATGAGGGTACGTAAAAAGGGGACTTCATTCGAATAATAGATGCGGGTGGGTTAATCATTTCCGGGTTACAAGCTCGAGCTCGAGCCCGAGCCCCTGCCCGTATAAGAACACGACACGAGTAATAAATATAAAGCAGGGAAATAGGTGATGTTATCAGCCGCGTGTGGAGGTGGCAAAAATTCAACTGGCAAATGATTTAGTATGGTAAAAACCGCTACCCCTGACTCTACTCCACGATTACTAATTCTATTAATAATAGTAGTTAATTAGAGATAACATTATACATAATTTGAATAAAATGTAGAATTTTACAATCTGCGCTAAGCAGTACAAGTACGTGTACGTAATTATAATGGACAATCCAGTCGCTAAATTTCGTTCTCACAAACTCGTGCCCGTGCTAGAATATTGTAGACATCCCATATTTGCCGGTAACAGGTGGCTGATCCCCCACCACGATGTTAAGAAAGAGTGACTGAGAGAGAATTCAAATAACAAAAGATAAAATAGGATGGGGATAATGTAACGTGCAAACTGAGTAAATTTATAGGTGAGGGGATTTGATCGATGTTTCAACAGTAAAGAAGAGAGGAGAGGGTAACAAGACACAACAATATTATATGCGCGAGGCATTATCTGATGATTGTTGCGCATAAACAGATTTTGAGAAAGAGATTATATATATATGTGCATACATAAACAGTATTTGAATATGCATACGAGCATGTACAATACATTGTATATAGCATACAAACATTACACAACCCAACAGACAGTTGATGTACATAATCATGTAGTATGCGTTCGACAGGTTTTGGCACACTGTAATCAAAATAAATATGTTGCTATTTCAATCAGTTATACATATTAAGTCAAATTTAACAGAATTTGCGAAAGGCAATTTGGAAATATTAGTGGCTAAATATTTGATTTAATATTATTCTAAATGTAACCAAGCAAAATTATAATGTATATTAACGTGTCGAGTAGCGAGTTTTTGCCGACAAGAAACAAATATGTTAAGAAATAATACTGATTTAGCTAACGATACAGTGACCGAAAACGTTGTAGCATTTCAGAATTGATTTTCGATCCAGTTTTATGTTTAAAGTTAACCCCCCTGTGTATTGTTTGTACACTGGGTCTTTGAGAAAACAGTTTTTAGAGTTTTCTAGACCTTCAAAGAATCTGAAAAAATTCTGGACTACTTCTTAAAGTGTCTACTACATGGCCCAGAAGTTGCAAGTCCAAAGTTTAAAATAAAATTGACAAATAGTTAAAAAAAAAAACGAGAAAAACGGAATATTGTTAAGAAATTCGTACTTTATAATAAACAAAAATTAAGAAAAACGGTTGTAGCCTGTTTTATCTCAGGCTATGAGCTATCGAAAAAATGTAGTGGTTTTGGCGTGGGCTCCAAAACGTTGAATTATTTGCGCACCTGAAAGAAGGGAATATTTTACGGATTTAGGCAAGTCATAATAAACGGAACGGTAATTATTCGGCACAAAATAAGTTTTTATTGTTGAAAATACAAAAGTTATTAAATAATAATTAGTAATAGTTTATAATAATGAGTGACAAAAAAAAGAATTTACGGTGCGCAACTTAGACAAAAGTGCTACGATGATTATCGAAAACCGGTACTCCGCACGATACACAAGAATACATTGCTATTCTGTTTTAGTGATTCGGCTAGTTGTATAATTCTTACAGAGCTCGCCAAACGTACTCGTTTCACCATTTGTAACATTGTAAAATAATACGATTTCTGGTTTTCCGGTTTCTTCGTTCATTTGCCACTTAAACTTTCATTCAAAATGCATTTAAGTTTCACTGGCTCGCCTTAGTTTGTAAACTGCCAGAGCCGTATGCTGTTGGAACCTTAAGTCCTTAAGAGAAATAGGAGTCTATAAGGACGCAGTGTACAGACGCAAGGTTAAGAATCAACTTTTCAAAGCATTCGTCGTAATAATTCTTATGTCTTTATTCCATGATTGCGACTAATTAACGACGATAGGAGCTTATCTCGAAGATTTTAAATGGATGATTTATCAATTCAAAAAAAAAATTGTGCAAATGTCACGCGACTTAAAAGATTACAATTTTTGCGACTGCGATGTCTTCTGGTTCGAAGTCTGGACCAGCGTTATATTTGTCTGATTTTGTTTGTTGTGTCGTTTGAATTGTCTTATATTAAGCAGCGGTGGTGTGTACATATATGTATATGACCTCGACTCAATAAATTCTGCCAACAAAGGAGGAGGTCATTTGTGCTGGGAGTAGTATGATAAATAGGCTGACTTAAATTAAACGGACACATTTGATAGACTCTTGAAATAAAAACGTTTAAGTTCAAGTCAAACACAAAAAAAGTGTTTTACAAATGATTGCCTTTTCAACATATCCTGTCACACATATCGAGTTTATGACATTCTTTCTACCGTTTCGTACCATGTACCATTGACGACTGTCAACAGACCCGCTCTTGTCGAAAGACGAGAGCTAAAATGAATAAAAAGAAAGAGAAAAAATATGTTTTTTTAACTACAAGTATTTTCGGAACTAGTATTTACAAATTAATTATTAGACACAGTTGTGAATTTTAAATCTTGCAATCTGTTTTTTAAATTAGAATTTACAATATATTTTAATTTATTAAGATGTTTGATTTTTATGAGAGAGAAAAAATCTATTGAGACTGAAGACTGAAGCTGATTTAAAAATACTTATAAATAGTTAGGAGGAAAGAAATAAAAATATAATTTTAATTTTGTTAATTGATGAAATTAATGAGGCCTGGCACATGACTACGGTTGTTCTTATTATCATAGGCGTCCATAGAGATGTACCCATTCAACTACCCATTTGACAGAATAAGAAATTTTATTAATTATAGCTGCGCTCAAAGTTACTGCCATGCAATTACAGAGCTTTACTAAAAATATCTTTTTGATGAATTAGTTCTGAAAAAACTACTAAAACTACTTGGTGGATTTTCATTTCAATGATTGATATAATTCTTTAAAGATATAAATGATCCTTCCGGAAAAATGTCAGCGGACGTCTATGTATTCTGTTGCTATGTTCACGTTCGAGCTAAAAGGAAGTCAAACCAATTCTTGGATGATGTCATATATACCGACATTATCACGTCATCCAGCGTATAATGTATATCCCAGTCATCGGTACAGAATGCACAGAATAATTGTGTTTGTAACTAAATAAATTAAAATATACGTATGTTATAATGAACCCCATAAAGCTTTCATAAATGTCTCATTCAAAATTTAATTGGTTTATTGCTGTTGATATATATATACCACCATATTTACCACCATCATCCACCAAGTTTTAATAAAAATCGGTTTTTGATACCAGACCTATCACTGACAATTTTGTACTATGTTACATAAAATAATGATCAAGCCCATAAAATATAACGCTGATCCGAGAACGAATGTATTAAAATTCATATTGACATTAAAATTGTTTTTGAGTCATTATATTGTCATTTACATTTGATTAACACGATAAATTGTAGTTCGTTTAGGTTACAAGTGATTTACGTGATTGCTACTTTTTGAGATTAATGTGCTCACTCTAAAATTCGTTCGAATAAATTAGTTACTAATATTGTTTACATGAGACACGTTATGTGTACGGAACTCTGTCCTAGACCCTGATCTACTATTGTGGATCTCTTTCCTCTCTCTCTCCATTCAACTGTTTCTAACTCATCGTCATCCGTCCTGATCCAACAGCTAATTATTTCAGGTTAATAAGAATAATAGCTGCTGCTCTAATTCGTTATGGGACTCATTTATCTTGTGTTGTAACATTTAAATATATCAAAGTGAATTGTTTATATAAACCACATTTTTTCTACTTCTAAGATATTTTATTTCAAATCACTTTATGTTTTGTAAAGTTTCTTTCCATATTTATTGTACAAATGTTAAAAACTATTAATTAATTACATATGTTTTGTTGTCCAGCTTGTTGTTGGACTTATTTAAAACGGACAATTTTGAAAATTACCTTTTCTGTTTCCTGAAACTTTATACTAAAGTTTTGACTTTTATTAAACCAAATAAAGTTACAGTGATTTTAACCACATACTCAGTTCCCTTTGTATATTATAATTCATAGAGAATTCGGGTTGAAACAGATACTCGTAAAAAACGAACCGCTTCGCAACCTGCGAGAGACACTTCACCAAATGGTTTGCTGAACTGCAGCCTGTAGCGGTGTGCAGATAAAAGGGCCAGAACGCACACATCAGTGATCAGTGATCCGTGGATCAGTGCCGTGCCATTACGGTTTCCGAATTAACATTTTGTGGACGTAACAGAAATAGCTCTACTTGTTTACAATTGTTATATTATTATTTATTATTAACAAATAAATGCATTTTGACATTTTATTTCTATTTTATGAAACATTAGCATAAATTTTATTTTTGGCTAAAATCCAAGTGCTTGGGTTAATTTCGTCTATACGAAACAAATACGAAAAATTTCATTTTTTATAAATGTACACTTAAACGTGATACCTATTTCTGTCACGTCTTAAATGAGATTGTTCAAGCAATTATTTTCTCTAAATAAATATCAATATATTTATTACAGTGTACAGTAGTGATTCCCAATCTTTAATGTTCTTAAACTTTGTAAAACATTTTGTATATTTACGAATCATATATTACACATAACAAGTAGCACTCTACCATAATATACCAGTAAAGTTATATACAGGGTGTCCCAAAATTCAACGATAAGCCGGCACCAGAAGGTGGTCCTGCTCATGACTACACAAGAAAAGAAGAAAAAAAAATTTTATCTCATTTTGTTTAGGAATTAGAAAAAAAAAAAATTTTTTTTCGAAAATTGAAATACCTTAAGATGCTTTTAACTACCATGACCACAATTTTTCAAATATTTCTGAATTTTTTTTTTGTATCGGCATCCTAAATAGCACTGCTATCCATCACAACCATTAAAACTCCCAGAATTCTAGTAGTTTTTACACAAAATTTAATCGAAATTATTTTTTTCCCTAAATTTTTTAAAGATTTTTACTTTCAGTCAACTTTAACTCATCGTGGTGTAAAAAAAAAGTATGAAGACTACTATGGCAAGTTTTTTTAAAAATTGGCGCAACTCTTCAGGATTCCAAAATGGTATAATACTCCAGGAAAACTAGCAATAAAAAAAAATTATGCATACTATTTCTAAACAAGAACCAAATTTCATAAATTGTTGTTGCAAAAACTACTAGCATTCTGGGAGTTTTAATGGTTGTGGTGGATAGCAGTGCTATTTAGGTTGCCGATACAAAAAAAAAATCAGAAATATTTGAAAAATTGTGGTCATGGTAGTTAAAAACATCTTAAGGTGTTTCGACTTTCGAAAAAAAAATTTCTTTTTAAAAAATGAGATAAAAACTTTTTTTGTTTTTTTCTTGTGTAGTCATGAGCAGTACCACCTTCTGGTGCCGGCTTATCGTTGAATTTTGGGACACCCTGTATATATATACTACGGTGACATACAGTTAACAGGATCTGCTCCGAAAAAAGAATATTATAAAAATCACCTCCCTCTATGCTGTTAACGCAAAAATCTTTTTCCAGCCGGAAGCGGTGTGATTCCCCAGTAAAAATCCAATAAGTTGTTCTGAATAAAACACCCTAAGCTATGCACCCTCTGCCCCTTGCCCGTGCTGCCCTGTATGTACTATGTATCAAAAGCTCCAAATTAACAATCGTGCTCCCCAATGAATTGAAAGTTATGTAGAATGAGAATTACGAGTATATTTTAGGGAATTAATTCATATGGTAAATAATTCTATTTTCGAATATCTTTATACGTTTTCCGTAATCTGGGGGATTTAATATTGAAATTAGTTTGATGTTTATTACTGAGGTGTAGATGCCTTACGTGAATTTGATTTCAAGATTTCGGTCTGACACCGCTGTAAAAAATATTATATGGAGAAGTTGAAGGGAAAGAGGGGTTAGTAACTGGTACTGCTGCGCGATAGAATATTTCTGATGGGGTTAATGTTGGCAACACATAAGTGATTTTAAACACCAAAACATTTTTAATTTTAAAAATGCACAAAGTATTAGAATATTATATCTCATTGCTGATGCGGATGATGCTTTTAAGAAATTTAGAGTTTTTAATTTTTCACTCTGTTAGTCATGTAAAACATTATGGCAATTATGTTAATGATGATGACTTTTTAATTAATTGGTGGTTGTTACTGTTCTAGAGTGCATTTTATTTGCTGGTGTGGTAAAAACAGAGTAACAAAATAAGAACAATTCTTCTTGATCGATAGCAAATGTAATTCTCAATGTCATTTAAACAAAAAACGTAAATATTTATAGCCTGAAAGTACAATTTTATGCTACGTAACTAACGAATATTTTATATAATAATTTTGTAAAATAATTACTAATATGATTTGTTTACATATTTCCATATGTAATGTTGTCTTTATTGTATTACGGCAATTTTAACTATTAGGGCATATTCGCCGTATTTATATAAATTTGATTAATCTAGTTGTAATAGTTTTATTGCTATTCGTTGGGGTCAATCAATTATCAATAACAAAATTGCTATATTTTAAATTTAAATAATAGTTATGTATATACATTTTTTCACATTTCTGTAATTAAAAAAATTAAAGCTGCATTTAGGAGAAAAATTAGTTCTGATGTCACAGTTGTTGGGATATACATACGCACAAATTAGGATATACAGACATACTCTGTTTCACTCCACGATTACTGTTACTTCAACTCTTAAACAGAATATCTAAAACTTATAGCATTCAAATGTTAACATTTTTTTTAAGATAAATATGAGCTGTGGAAGAATAAAATAACTAATAAATAAAGATTATGTGTGACTAAGTGTGTGATAAAGACCTCTTTCTGCTTCATACTTGTATATTACGAGTATCATTATTACAACTACAAACTATAGACGTAATTCTTGAATCGCATTAATAATTGTTAATATAAATTTATAATATTATAATTCATTAGAAAACCGTTATTATGCAGTATATTTTATAGAAATCAGTACTAAGAATTATAACCAATTGTTCATTAATTATATTATATCTTATAAATCCCTCAGACTTGTCTGTCGTGAAGTTTTAAACATCATTAGGAAACGTTCGACATAACAGAGATAACGCTAACAATTTTGTCTAAAGGCAGTCCTGTTACAAGATGGTCCGCACTGAGTATGTCTAAAAAAAGTATATTCTTTAGTGTATACTATAACCTCACTTACTCATTTCTCTGCAATGAATGGAAATACTGTCATATATGTATTATGAATTTTTTTGAATGAAGTTTATAGAAATCTGTATTCATAGAGTAAAGAAATCATAATGCATGTTAAACCATTTAACAAAAAATGTTCGTATGTTATGTGGCAACTTGAACCTAAACCTAAACAAATCTCTAGTTCTGTGCTATATAGATAGGCCTGTTTCTAGGCTCAGATTTCTGTATTATACAAAACTGGGAGTTTTGGGTTGGAGTGTTGTAGTCACAGCCTATTTATAGAAGTATATTTCACATGTGTTAAAAAGAAAAATGTAATAAAAATTGACTGGTTCAGTACAGTGGTACGCGGTATGGCGGTACAACAGTACAGCGGTATTATTATAAGATCCTTACGTTAGATTATTACAAACACTTGTTGAGCCTAGGTGGCATAAAGCCAGAATGCCAGAATACTCAAATAAGAAGAGGAGAAGGAATTAGGATTCAGTATTGAAAAAAATGATAGAATAGCTAACATAGTAGAATAAGTAATAGCAAAAAGGAAACGAAGATCTTGAGAATATAGAAATAACTTAAATAGAATTTGAATATAAACATATTTAAATTCATATAGTCATACGGAAATAAATGTACTTATAAAAGAAAATATTTGTAATAGAGCTAAACCTAGAACTTTTATAATAATGCAAGAAAATTTTATTAAATCATTATAAATTATAGAATTATAAAGATTCCTGTGACAATTTCCGAGATAGAAAGTTGCTTCATTATGTTCCCATAATGTAAGTACATAAATACATGAATAAAAGTTACTAAATAATAGAGAACTTAGCTAAAAGCATACGAAATCAGTCTTAGGAATATAAATTACGAAATTGATCAAATAAAAACGTACGATGTTTCTCAGCAACACAGTATTTAATATGCTAATTAATATTCATGAGAAATATTTCATCAATTAATATTAAGCAACAGTTTGACCTTCACTGTGTTCTCGCCTTTGCGATGTTCTCCGAGAGAACAAAATGAAATGTCAATTGAATCGAAATCAAACATTTGCCTGTTCATGGATCATGGGTCACGGACTTGACCTCGGTGTGTCATTGAAAAATAAGAAGTTTTTAATGAGACTCATCAGACATTATTGTTGTGATAAAAGTTTTTAAAACGTGTTATATGATATCCTTCACCTACTTTCTACATTCACACATTTCATTGATTATACAAAATATATTGCACATTATGTTGGTACTTAGTACAATCTGTCTGGTTTTTCATTCAATTATCAGACCAGTACTATATTTAGGGTTGGTATTATTTTTGGCTATATATTTCTCGAAGGTGCTTAAATAATTAACACAATGCATGCATAAATGCCCGACAGAAATCTGCTTGACGTCAGATTGCTGTGTTTTTAGGTTCGATCCCCGAATCAAGCTCTGTCTTCTGACTATATATATTTATATTATAGTTACACTAAATATCTGACATGTCAGAGCATTTGATTAAAGTTTATTTGAGCAATTTATTCTGTTTGTTTTATAAAATATTTCTATTCGAAGTTACACTAACCATATACCATGCTTATAAACAATTTATAATCCGAAAGTTAAATATACAACGAAATAAAATATAATATGCGTTTAACAATTTCCAAAGATCCTCAAAAGTTTGGAATGCACGTGATAGTGACAACGACAAAACTAGACTAGCTTATGCACCGCTGTGCTGTAGATAAATTTAGTAATGTGATAGCCAAGTAGATAGTGTAATATATAAAAATAAACCAACACACATTTATTTAACTCAGCTTAAGTCTCCAAGAATTAAACCCACCGCTTTCTGACTTCTACATGGAAACCGACTCTGGTTCCTGGTCTGGCATCGACAGGAATCTGAGGAGTTGTTACCAACAGTTGTGTTGCGCCTTCAACTTCCAGTTTAAAGTAGCGTTAAGCTATCATTGTTTCAACACAGCAGCAGCAACGGACAGTAGCAGTGTTCGGTTAGCTTTTGCGTCACTCAAGAAATGCACTGCACTCACTACTCGTAAATAAAAACTGCCTTAAAGATAATTTCCAGAAAAAAAGGGGAACTGAACGTAAGTTAATGTTATTCAGAGCTCGGAAACGATAAAGAATCCCTCGCACCACCCTCTCTGTTAAACATCGTTAACTTATAAAATTTGTTGGTCTGGATATACATATGTATTTGCAAGTAATCACTATGAAGGGGCATCGTTGTAAAGAGGAAGCTCTCGTATGTTTAAGTACTTTGAAATTATATGTTCCTTTTTGGTTGGTGAATCTTCTTCTTGACATTTTTCTCACTTTGACAAATTCATATCAATTTGCTCTTACAATCCAAGACTAAGAGAGTAAATTGTAGATTTGCGACAGAGAAGTTATTATTTTGCAGAAAGAAGCGATTGCAGAGAAAGTCACCATTTGTTCAAAAAGTAAACAAAACAATAAACGTCAAAAAAAAAATCAGTCAATTAATTTGAGTTTTTAGATGTTAACTGTTTAGCTTAAAAGTATAAAACAAACAAAAATGTAATAAAATAAAGAAAATAAAAAATGCTTACCTAATTTGAGAAATAATATCCAAAAATTGACTATAGCATACCAGAAGGAAACCAAGCCAGTAATCAAAACAGGAAAGTGAAAATTATTGCTGTTAAATAAATGCGCAAAGAACAGAAGTCAGAATGAACAAAAGTGAAAATAGCGTATATTTCTTATTTCAGTACATGTGCTTAGAAAAGTTTTTTATTATTCGTTATCAATGAATATCATCGTTTTTTTCGATTTAAAAAATCACACAAATACCATAATGATTTTATAACAAATTTTTATTAGCACATTTGTAACACAAAGCACAATATTAACTACAAATAATTTATTATTATAGTTAGAGGACTGATGTTCACTGTTGCTAGTAATTACAAAACACACTGACTGATTAAACGTTTCACACAATTGTTACTAGCCCACGGTTAAAGAACACGGGCAAAGAGCTTAATGCCTGTAGTATACAAAATACTAAACATACTCGAGTAACTGACGCACTGGACTAAACGGACCAATGTCAAACCGAATAATACGCGTAAATATTTGACTATGCCCCGTGGATAAGTCCGAGCCCAGAGTCCGAGTGCGAGACATCAGACATAGTGTTTGCCGGTGCCGGTTAAGCATGGGCCATACCGGCAAGCGGCTCACAGTGGCTTGGTGGCTCAACAGTCAGAGAACAGAGAACTCATGGATCATCAGACATTCCCGTACTCTGGTGCTGTTAAAATAGTTTAATAGCCCGACTGTAAGCCTGAAGCAGCTCTGTATTCTCTGTAATCATTCAGAAGAGACGAAAAGCGAGTTACGGATAGCTTGATGGGCCGATGCGCAGTTTTTCGAGCTCCACAAAATGTTAAGATGTTAAAAGAAGTAAAGGAGGGGGTGCGAGACTCAAAATGGTGGAGTCACAGTTTAAACGAAATAAATATAACAAAGAATACACTGAACGATCTTAAGTTGCCAAAATGTCTGTTATATGAAAATAAATTTATGATTATAATACAAATATAATAAAAATACAATTTAAGAACAAATTTTACTCAATTTTAATAGTTTATAGATCAAATGAAATTACTTTGTATTCAATTGTGGCAGTCAACTATTAATAGAAAGAAGCAGATAAGATATCAAAAGTATAAAGCAATTATTATTTTTAATTTTTAAAATAAATATATTATTAATAATAACCAAGATAGCTAATATTTATTATCCAATGGTTTTTATTAAGTAAAACAAATTGCATTTAAATATAACATCATTATGTTATAATGTTATTCATGTGTAGACTCTGGACATCTAGGCATTGCTTTACAAAATTTACATTTATTCTGAATACAACCCTGGTTTGTCCAGCTAGCCGCTGCCTTTGTTCGTGGACTCAACACGTAGGAACCTGCATGAGTGGTGCAGCAGTGTGCTATAACCGTAGAGGTATTATTGTGTATTGTGTCAAACCTGTATGTTTTACATGAAATGATTCCTCCTTTGCTTAAAATATTTTCTCGTACATTCCTTAATATCTTTTATGAGTATAGGAATATTGTTCAAAGTAATATGTAAAGTAGTTTGAAGTGTTAATACTTAAAGGAGGAACAGACACAATAGACTCTGAAGAAAATGCATGGAAATAATATAATATATTAGTAATTTACGTGAAACCAATTTGAAACGTCTTCCAACAAGATATGTCATTTTAAATCGAAATATTTTCGTGTAAAGTGGTAATATTTTTACTTTAATCAAAGTACATACTCAACGTTTTAGTATTGCAACAAAATATCTGCCAAATGTAACCATAATGACGACTGTATGATGGCAGTTCAAAACTGGTACAAAATTTAAAATGTATTTTATAAAAGTTTTGCAATGAAGATATTGTGTACATGAACATATTCGAACAAATTAACACATTGTAGACGCAAATGTAGCTATTATTTTGGACATAATAGCTTAGATATAAAACTAGTACGCATATGTAATTCTTACACAATTCTAACCTTTGTAAAAAGCCCATTTTCAGTTTTGAAATAATATTTTTCACAAGAACTGCACTTTCTATGTGTGTATATTTTGTTGTTTTTGCAGAGTAGATCTCTTATGATATCTAATCAATCGCATATCATTGTCTAATCAATAGCAATCCGCCGACTATAAAGTTACAAACCAGGCGACTTCAATAATGCTGGACTGAATTCAAATTGTTACCATATGGGTCCAGATCTATGCAATACCTCATAGATCATTTGCAACCGTACATACCATACACATGTCTGAAGTTTTTAAATTATAAAATTTTCCACATGGTAAGATTCTTGGGAACAGACTAAAAAGAATTTTTTTTTCAATTGTAAAGATTAAATTATCTAGTAAAATTTAAATATTTTTAATGACTTATGATGTTTATTTTAAGCTATCGTAATGAGTAAACAAAATAAAACAGGAAAAGTTAAAGAATGCTAAACAAAAACATGAAACAGTCAATAAACGCAAATACCAATGAAATTTACGAAATTTTTAAATTATAAACGTAGCTTCTCGTCCCGGGTGTTATTAATGTATTTATTATAAAAAGATAAACTCCTTAGTACACAAGATATAAATATTACGTGGCTAACTATTAAAGTGAATTTTAAAGTTTTTTTTTAAAAGTATAACATTTTCAAGTTTGCCACTAAAAGCAATAATTACGTATTATATTTATATAAATATACGTATATAAAGTTTAAATAATTGTAAATGTAAATGCTGCAGAGGAAATGAATCGAGATTACGAACACTGTACAGAAGTGATCATGGTTTTAGTACTGATAATTGCATATACACTTTTCGCATGCAAAAAGTAACAGCACAACAACAATGTCCGGGCAAAAAGTATCTGCCTAGTTTTTCTAAAATAAAGCAATTTCAGAATATTCAAGGAAAATTCTGAAACGTCAAAAATCTAGAAAATTATAAATAAGTTTTTATTTCCTATAAAATAAGAAGTAAGGTAAAAAATACACACATATACAATATGTATGCTAGTATGCGAGTATTTATACACTATCGATTTCACGTTCCGTACTTTGAAAATTTTAAATTTAAAATATCTTTAAAAAAGCATAAATTATTCAGAAACATGTAACTCAGTGATCTGTACAGCCACACGTATAAAATTCCTGACACTGAAAAATTGTTAAATCTATAAATAGAAGGAATTGGAAATAAAAAAGTATAAACGCTAACAGTAAAAGAAAACAATTTGCATGCAGGGGAGGGGAACTTATTTAAAAACACAGTAAACTAATTTCACACAAAATCACATAGGCGGGGTGGAGTGAAGAGGAACGGGATGACGGGGAAAAAGAAGAAAAGAACGTTGAAATATTTACGAAATAAAAAAATGTGAAGGAATTATGTCAAATTTATTAAATGTGTTTTGCTATAAGTCACTGGTTTCTTTGATCGCAAACACCTCTGAACGCTGAATGAAACAAACAATGAATTAATTGTACGCCTAAAAAATACAAGTCTACAAAAAGTCGAATACTCAGTAATTGAAAAATTGAAAAATTTAAATAAATATTTCATTTTATTCTGTTCTTGCTTCCTTTTGATGGTTGATGACAAACAGGGTTACTACTAAAATTAAGAAAAATACATTGGGTAGATAAATTTCAACGCTAACATCTTTTACAATACTGGAACTAAAAACTATATCTGCAATTCTATGACGTAGATATAAATAGTCTGATATTTTGCAAATTATACAGAAGACCCTCTAACATTAACCTGAATTTACATTTATTTATATCTGTTTCTATCATTTGCTTGAAAATACTATCTTTTTATTATTTCTTGTACAACAGTTAATCAATGTAAAATGATTAATTAGATGTTGAGTTAGGGCTGTTTACCTCCCAGCTACAGACAAACACTAAGGACTGTATTAAACGGATACGACATCTTTTACCATTGGCACCGTTCAGTTAAGATCTTCTAAAATTTTTGGTACATGTGTAGTTCTGACAATTTTAAAAATGACGAAGCAGGAAATTAGAATATAGAATCCACACAACTATACCGAAATAACATCTCAAAAGAATATATTTGAAAATAACAATTTTTTATTTATGACGTCGCATGAAAGGAGCGATGTGATATACACGTATAAAAGGAACTCGACTGAAACTCTAAAGAATATAATTAACAAGTTTAATTTAAACATTGAACTGTGTTGTGTACTCGTACACTGTACGGGTATTATTGTACATGACATAATATACCATAATTAACCAGTTTAGATTCCTCTGCGCTGTCATGACAAATTCTCTTGCTCCCTCACTCCTTTCCTAGTTTCTCCATCACCAGCACCAAAAAGTGTTCTCAAAATATTGAGTAATAAAAATAGTGAAATATTCTCTAGACAGATCGTTTAACAGTGTGTATAATAAAATGTCAGATGGTTTCTAAGCTTTCATACATTTTTGTTTAAAATATTTTTTCTAACATAAAGCAATCTAAAATTAACTACTTTGATTTCAACGGAGATATGAAAAAAAAATTAAATATTTGAGAATTTTAATTAAAAGATATTATATGTTAATAACGGAACACATTATATATGTAGTTAAAGTACAAATACTAATTTGAAAATATGTAATTCTCTATTAATGCTTTACATTATTAGAGACTAGACAGATGAATTGGATGGTTAAAATTTTTTGAAAAACCAAAATGAAACAAGTCTTTTTCAAAAATAATGTGTTCAGTTTAGGTCAAGTTTAAAAGTCAAGATCACGTAATTTAGAAAGGTTAACAAATAATAATTGAACATATAAAAGCTTTTCTACATCCTTAATTTTGCAACTTAATACACCTATAATCAAAATATTAATTTTTCTTTTTAGAGTTGTCAAGAGATAAAGAAACTTAAAAACTACTGCAGAAAAGAATAGCATTTGTTTAAATTCTCTAGTACCTCTAAGCAAATATAATATGACCCACATGTGAAGCAAATTCTATAAATTGCATTTCTTATGGATAATTTAGGAAGGAATTATACAAGTGAATAGGAATTACTCCAACATACCGAAATTTGGTCAAATAATTATTGTGACAAAAGGTGACTACTTATGAGAAATAAAGAGGTCACTTTTGGTATAAGTTTAAATGGTGTCTTTGCTGCAATGTTTAAAGATGTTATGTCCGCCCCTATTTGACAATTCATGGGATGATATTTTGGCATGTTGATTGCGCATTGTACTTATATTAAAGTTATATCTTTTTCGTGCAAAATCGGCGGATTATGTTACGAATTTAAAATATAACTATTATTAGAAAATGCTACATGTTAGTATTATGAAGTCTCGTGAGAAGTCACTAGTTTTTAATATAAATGTAATTCTGGTATAATTGTGACGATTTTAAGCAGATTGTACATTCTAGCATAACGCTGGAGCTGATGCTATATCTTACATCATCTAGAGGCGACTGTGACCATCGCAATGACCAATTTACAATGAATAATAAATAAAACAATCAATAATTAAATATTCATATGATAAAAACTGGTTAGCGAAGTTAAAGGCAACGGCGACAACTAATTTTATTTCCAGCATAAAATAAACAGTTTAGTTAAGGTGATTTGGTAATTTACATATATTTAAATTTTCCATTTTAATTTTAGGAAACGTGTCACAGTAAGTATGAGACATATAATGGCGTCTGACCAGTGGCCATCGATTATTATAATACTCAGTTCAAATACTTCAGTTGTACTAGTCGTGGTACTACTTTGTTGAATATAAAACACAGGCAGGTTTTTAGAAATGAAATATCGGTCCTCGAAAATGATCTAAATCAAACAAAAAAAATTTACTCAATATGTTGATAGACTAGAATAAATAGTGTATCTTCACATTTTTGTGAGCTGTACGGTTATTAGACTTCTGCGCCATGATAAATATGTGCGGACAATTGTGCACACCGAAAGTAAATCGAAACATACGTTGAAAAATACGTACTGGACATAAGATAGGAACAAATGCACAAACAAATACAATTTCACATAAGGACAAACGCACGCAGTATTAAATTTTCACTTTACAATTAGAGCAAAATATATTACTTTTATCCTCATTATGCACAGAACTACTGTTATAAGATTATGCTGAATTTAAAATACAGCCGGGAAGAATAAGGACTGCTTATCGGATAAAATAGAAGCTAAAAATTAAGAGGAAAAAGAGTGGACCGCGGTATCCTCCTTTACCGTATTTTTAGACTTTTTCTTTCACAGACGATAAGCTTCTACTCGCAATATATGGCGCAAAAGTCCGGGAATCGAGGTGGACACACCAAAAAAAAAAGGTTTTCCTGATTCTGGCCACAAATACATAACGGTTTATTACCATAGTATTTCCGTCAAAAATCCGGTTAAGAAATTTTGACATGATTTGACAGAAAATGTATACTTTAGAATTCGCCGAGAATTTCTCTAAAAATTTTAATCCTTCTATTTACCACATATTCTGTAGCTACTTTACCGGTCAATGTCCACCTTATCGTATGTGCTATCATTTCGTCAATATCATATTCTAACGATATTTGAATAGAACATAAGTAATTTTATTTTAAAGTTAATTCTAAACATTAATATAAGAACATCCTGCTTTTCAGTTTTCCGCTAATCATGTTTGTTTCCTATCCATCCCTTATTTCATAAATGTTCTTGATGATTGAAATATTAAATCTCACTTTATCGAGTCCTGTCTAGCTAATCTACAAATAAATGCACATAATTTAATATGACCCAATAAATTGAAAAAATATCAATTTTTACGTCAGTTTCAAATACGTACCCTAGTCATAGAGATGCCTCGTTTCATTCTCAATAACATTTTCATTCAACAATATTTTAATTCTAATTCTTGAACGCACATCCATTCAGACCAGACATTAGACATCCAACCTTAAACATAAAATGTTATTATTTTGCTATCGTAGGCTAGACACACACTCAAAAAAAGGCTGTCTTTAGATAGTCTGCGTCTTCAGCCGGGATTATTAGAGCAAATGGAGACACGCAATCAAGAAGACATCTTATAGACAAAATTGTTATATTTCTTCATATTATCAAATGATTTTGTCCCTAATGTGTGTCCAGACTTTTAATTTCAAAAATTCTAAATATATTAGACTAAATCTCACTGATTATCAGAAATATTTCTTTTTTTAATTATTTTGTTGTATTTTCACCGAGCAAATTTTATTTGGAGCAGCAGAGGTTGCTGGGTTCGAAAGGGTTCCATTACCGAACTAGCCCCATATTTTCTGGGTAATATTCTGAAAAAATCTTATGACTAAGTGTTTTGCTAAAGATTTATTAAATTATCTAATTATCGAAACTCTACTTATGTATGAGAATATAATATGGAATTCGTTATATTTAATTATCATATGAACGTGTTATTATACCTTTAGAGGTATACTTTAGAGGCTAAGCATTACGTATTACCTGGAAGAGGTTTTAGAATCCATACAACATCTTCAACATTAACATTCCTTTATAGATTAGCATTAGTGTATGATTACACGAAACCGCAGTTTTAAAACAAACCAGTGGCGCAATCAAGATTACAACATGGGCCAACATGCCATTAATATGGGGCAGAGTAGTATAATAGTAATCTGTTTCATAGTCAAAAGTTTTTATTTAGTTTATTTAATAAACTAGTTTTTGTTTTGGTAGTTTATTTTTAATATTCTATATATGTATATTGTATACTTTTCGTGCTTATTTCTGTGATGTATCAACTATAACAAGTAAGTTAAAAAGTATTGTGTGTAAGTTAGAATTGTGTTAGTGTTGTCGAAAACGGAGACTCGATGTTAGCTAAGTCAAAGCTCAAACAGACTAGTTATCAAAACCAAACTTAATGTACTCGAATATCGGGTATATGCGCTACAAAAAAAATTTAAAAATATTATAATGTCAGAAATAATGGTGAAATAAAGTCACTGCAAATTCAATTCTAGAAACTGTTCACCTATTACAATTTATAATTTTCTTTTGATATTAAATGTATTAATGTAATACATCGATTGCCCGACTAGAACACTATTTGGGCTCCTCATGTCATGCCGGGCATGCGTGTCAAGGATCTCATCAGAACCTTACAACATCTAGCAAAATTTTAATTGGGAAGACGTAAAATAATGGAAATATATCTAAATTTTTAATATTTATGTCATATGTCAAAATGCCACCGTGTCAGAACAGAACTGTTCTCCATTGGAACTGTGGTTCATTTAAAACAGTCAGTTCTATTGCCAACAGAATGGGAAACTATTATATAAAATAAAATAGTCATTGGCATTTTTTGACTTGTCGCTAACACAAAAATAAAATTGCAAGATTTTGAATCGTTAATTTCACGACACTAAACTCCAACTTAAAAATGATAATCTAACGATTTGAATTTTGTAAAAGAGGTTTTTTTCCGTATATAAGTGAACATCACTTACAATAACGATGGAGAAGCATCACCTTTTTTAACACCAATACTTATGACATATGATTGGAATGGTGCTTCCGTTCACAACCAAAGAATCTTTTTATATTCATTTTCTGGAGGGCCCCCTTTTCCGTTCCTATTTTCCGTACTGATGTTGTAAGCGTACAAACGCGCCGCCACGGGACGCGTATAGCGACTAGGGACGAGTATGTAAATAATTTATTAATCCTTACGAAAGGTACGAGAAGTACATTAGATGTTCGCGTTAACATTAATGACGGAATACATTAAATACGAGGTTATTTTAGTATTTGCCATCAAATTATAAACTTTGAACAAAAATTACGATTTAGCATTATAAGAAAGATTATAATAAAGAATATTTCAAACTGAATATGCCTTAGGTATTCTCAAAGATTCTGATTATAACTTTAAATTGTAATTTAAATAATATAGTAATTTTAAATACAGGTAATTAAACCATCATTAAAATAATACAAACAAAACATGAGATCTATATCTTCTGCATATTTTATTTACAGAGCATAAGTCTATAGCCAATGTATAATTCCGTAAGTTCTTAATTGTAAGTTAGTTTGATTTGAACACATCAAAATATACGGTCCGGAATAGAGGCTTTGAATAAAAACTGCGTAGCTACAAATTTTGAATTTTCTACTTATTTGTTTGCGGTTAGACTCTGCTTTATTGCTGCATATACAAAACATAGTAATTCAAACATAAGAAAAAAAATGAACTCCTTCGTCAAACGAAGCATAAAAAAGTTCAACAACTCCAAATTATTTTAGATCACATCTCGTACACTGTAAATGAAAATTAAATAATTTAAATTATGTTGTATAAATAGTTTATGTCCATATCTCCTGTGAGTACTGAGATTGTGCGAAGTCGACCTAGTTGAGTCATTTACTATAAGCCTAGGAGCACCAAGACTGCAGCCAAAAACGCAAAAAAATTGTGTAAAAATATATTTATAGGAAAATATTTTATTTTTTATTATTTAGAAAAAATGTAATTCGCAGACTAATTTATATAATATTGGGTGGCTTTAAGGTATGTGAAGTTAGAAAACAATTTCAACAATTGTCACGAACATTTGAGATACAAAAAACAATTATTTTTTTAATTTAAAAAGCGTGTATATAACTTTTAATAAAGTTTTAGAATATAGAAATTATTAAATATCTTAATTTGATTTTTAGAAAGAGAGCTCACTTTTAAGCGGAAATATTTTATTTGCAACGCGAATCCCAAACCGGATGAGAATGCAACTCTCTTGTGACCAGAAATAGTGATCCTTCTTAAAAAAGATCGATTTTTTAATCGATTCAAATCGAAGTCTAAAGAATCGATTCAGAAAAAAATCGAAGTCTAGAGATGGATTTCTCTAAAATCGATTTTTCGATTCTATTTGAGTTATTAAAAAAGACACTAACCCAAAAATTTATTAAATTTGTAAAAAAAAATAATACAAGCCTTTCTTATAATTAAAGAATTAGTGAAGAGTGATTTTTAATAGATTAATTGATTAATCAATAAAATCATGTACGTTATTTATTATAGAATAAATTAATTATAATTCTCAATATTTCATGTCCAAGCTTATAATAAATTGTATAAGTAAATGTAAGTTGCATTCTTACAAAAAAAATAATCTAATCTCGATTTTCGAGTGTTTGAGATCGATTCACGAGATCGATCTAATGTTTCAAATCGATCCTTCGATTAATCGATCCCAGATCACCATCACTAGTTGTGACCTTGACTGTATATAATGCCTCGTATAGATTGGTGCGCCTTCCAACATTTATATATGTGCATAAGTTCATAAGTTGACATTATTTAGACATGAGACTAGTGCGACATAAACATGCGACACTAATAAAACCCTTACTTATACTATTTTTAAAAATTCTAGGTAGTAATTTTATGAAACAAAAATGTTTCAAAACGAAGTCGGAACATCTAAAGAAATTACTGTTTTGTATGTGATCTCGAGCAAACGGGTCGAGTACCTACTCAGTCTCCTTTTGCGTTGTCGTTTTTTTTAGTTGTGTTAAGTAAATAAATAAAAATAATTGAAAATGGAGTTTAAATGGACGTATTAAATTGCATGTCGCACTAGTGTGGACGCTTGGACGTTGAATTCCGCTTGTTTAAGTCGCACGTATATGTACGGTACTTAAGAGTGGGAGCCTGCACTGGTTGTGAGCGACTGTTTTTCTAGTGCCGTCCGCACACTGGTCTACAGGTTTGTAACGCGAGTCCAGTTGAGCAAGCAACAGTGTTGTGACCTTGATTGTGTATAGGCAGAGATGTTCACAAATGCTTTTCAAAAGCATTTAAATACAAAATGGAAATACCTCGTTATTTTCCTATTTCAAATACAAAATAAAAAATGAATTTTATGTTAGTATAAATACAAAATTCGTATTTTAAAAATATTTTTGAGAAAATAGAATACTCGTTATATTACTAATATAAAATTTTTTTTTTTTAATAATTATGAGAATTTACATAAAATATATATGTTATTTATGTCATGGATTTTAATACCACTAACTATTTGTTCAAATAATTTATCTTTCATTTTTCGTCGATGAGATCTCATTATTATTCCACCAAACGAAAAAAGACCTTTTGTTCGGGATCATATTCACATTCTCTTTGATAAATACCGACTTCGTTTTGAAACATTTTTGTTTTTTAAAATAGTGTCGCATGTTTATGTCGCACTAGTCTGTACGTTAAAAGATATTTTAACGTACAGACTAGTGAACTCTTAAAAGATATTTAAATACAAAATAGGTATTTACTATTTTGTATTTACATTTTGAGTATATGTATTTGAAAAACGCACATCTCTGTGTATAGGAGTGCGAGACCGTACACGGCTCGACTAAAATTAAACTGGTTTGAACCAGTCTGCAATTGTTTGTGAGCGACTGTGTTTCTGGTCGCAGCGCAATTGCGTTGCATGCTTTTCATGGTGAACATCATGAGTGATCAAAGGTATATATTTTTTTAAAAACATGAATGTCTGTATAATTATAAACTTTCTTATTATTCAAGGAAAGATATAACCGAAAAAGCCTGGCACGAGGTTGCAGTAAAAGTATATTATTATCAAAAAAGTGACTATTTCAAATGCAAATAGAAAATGTTAAAATACCTATTTTCTATTCTGCATTTAATAAGCTTTTAAGAAAAACTAGTTTCCACTTAATTACAAACCTATTTTTTATTTTGAAGATGCAAAATACTTTTCTTATTGTTTTTACTTCATAGTGTTAATCCGTAAACATTACTTTATGAATATGAAATTAAAAACACATCACCATTAGCAACATCAGTTGACCAACTTTTTTTCATAAGTGCATAAATTTTGAATATTAAAAAAATATATATTTTTTTGAAAAAAATATTTTTTTATAGTCAGCTTAAATGAAAAATTATTTTAAAAGTCAATGCTCTGTAGACATTGGTTATTAACAAGCGACATCAATTATTTATACATTTTCATTTATAGTTCACGTTACTTAGATATAAGTGTACTTCTATGTATTATTAACATAGAGCTAGTTCGACTTCAACACTGCGACACAATAACCCTTACCCTTTATTAAGTCATTCTTCAAAATTCTATAGTCACGAAACTCGACTGGTTTCAGACGCTCAACATGGCTCGTGTTTCGTTTTTGTTGTAAACTGTTTGTGTTGTGCGAGTAGGGTAAAACCAGTTTGCAATCAGTCGACCCGTGTGCGGACGGGCTTAATTCACCGTCAGTTTCCATGTTCATATTCTCAATCAATACACCTCACTCGTGTATGCACATTTAGAGTGTGCATATGAATACGCATTATCAGTTTCATTTATAGCTAAAGTCGGTATAAATATTACATATCCCGGAATAATAATGCTAACTATAACTTGAAACTATTTAATCATTTACAATAACTTACTACTAATCATAAAATGAAATCGTGGGTTTCCAACAGACATCTTTTATTTATAAGCAATATGTATATACACATGGAACATGGCACGTGATACCCTGAACAGCCAACATACGCAGTACCAGCATACAGTCCAACACTTAACGCATTTAACACGATCCTAATGGGTCGGCCATTAGTTATTGCTTGATTTTAGATGCTGCAGTTAAATTTGAGGTATTTATAAAGCACAAAGGAATCAATATCAAATGTACAGGATAACGGAAGAAATTAAAAAAGAGAGGGGGATTTCAACTTTTAAAATTTATTTATATTAATGTAGAACATTGTAAGTTTATTGTGTGAAAATTTAAAGTCGATTGGAGTAAAACTGTGGGAGATATAGAGTTTTCAGTCTTCACCTTTGGTCTGGTTTCGTCTTTTTTTGAAAGTTTTAAACGCGTTTTCACAAACTTTTTCAAAAGTCGGTGTTCTCTCCAGTTCAAAATGTAGTGATAGCGCTGTCGAGTTTTTTTTTTAATTTTAAAGTATTTTAAAATAACGAAGTTTCTGATTTTCTTCATGAAAAATCGATATTTTTACTTCTAAATGCTGTAAAAAATTGAAAAATGCAGAAACTTATCAACTAATAAAATCATTTTGGATTTTTGATTTCAAATAATTCAGTGATGAGTTATGAGGTACATCGCAATGAGACTTTTTTTTAAGTCTGCGGAAATTCACTGTCATTAACTCATTTATTGATAATTATTTATGAAAATTTCATAAAGTATTCTTTAAATGTTATTTTATCATGCAGTAATTATAGAAATAATTATATATTAACCGTCTCGTCAAAAAACATTATCGAAAATATGCTTTTTTTTGTATCGATTTGACCTTACCCCCCCCCCCCTTAATGCGGCACTGGGCGCTTATAATAATAAATGGTAATCTAATTGTACAGGGTCAGTCCCAACCAAGCTTGCGAAAATGTTTCTGCACTCTATGTTAAAATAGAAACAAAATTCATGCACCTTGGTTTATCAAAAGTCTATGCCAATCTGAATTAGTCAAATGTTAGAACAAATTATAAAATTGCCAGATAACATAAAAATATTATAACACCATCTATATGTGCCAATATTTGCTATGAATATTCGATACGATACAAATGCTAGCATATATTTTACATCCAACTGAGTTTATAATGCTTTTCATGATACTTGTATCTTTTATCTCTATTGTTTCCGTATATTTAAAAACCATTTTATAAAATTTTGCGCGGCACTGAGTGGTCATATAGTTTCTTAAATAATCCGAATTCTCTATTAATCATAGTATGACAATTGAAGTAGAGTAAAAAATCAAAATCATGAAAACAAAATATCATGTATGTATGCTTGTATGCGCCATTGGTTTAACGGGATATTCCATTTAGACAAACAAAGAATAAGACTCTTACATTACAGTATTCTGTCTAGTCCAAATTAATATAATTTTGCTGAAAATCCATGTTTTACTGCATTGTGTGAAACATCTTTCAATAAAACTTGATATTGTAGAAAAAAGTTGCGCAAGTGGAGACCCGTTGCCTAACCGATTGTAAGTAAGTTTTAGGTAAGAACAGTGTACAACGTGGCAAAATATGCATGAATGTCTTGGAAGTCGTACACTATATTGTATACAGAACTTTGTTATTAAAACTAAAGCAATAAATTTAAAAACATGTAACATAAAAAAAACCAGTATCTCCAAATCCATATTATTTTGTTCGCTTAAAACGCGGACTAAATTTTATTAAAAATGCAAATAGATTCAGCATTAGGTCGTACAGATCTTGCTTTACATGACGCACTGTTTCAAACAAGTTAGAACATAGAAATGGGAGGCGTATAAATGAGAACTACAAGCGCAGACACCGTGTTTAAAAAAATATACGATTTAAATCGAATGGGGTATTGGCATACCGGGATACCGGCATACCGCCAACCAGGTATTTCACCAATTGCTTTTATCATAAAAATAAACGAACTGAAACTAATGTCTTTAACTGTACACTGTATCTGCTGGATATACGTTTATATAGTATAATAATAATGTATAGCAATGATGGCCAAGAAAAATCAAGGTACACGATATAAGACACATTTCAAATGTATCATACTCAGCGTGATCGTACACTGAAAACATGTCTACTGATAAATCATCTTAGTGCTACACGAAACAGATCAAGGCATATTTGTATTACGACTTTTCTCTTTCCTATGAAACTTAAGGGGTGAGATGGACTTAGAGGAATGAAAAAAGGAGTATATTTAATAAAAAAAAAATTTATATTAATTAAATTTATTTTGTAAAACTGATTGCACAGAGTTTTTATATCATGTTTTATCTTGACTTCGACAAAATTAAAAAAAAAATATATAATTATTTTTAAAAGTATCGGCATTTTTGTTGGACCCCTTTCCGCAAGTAGTGCTTAGCGGTGCCCATCAGAACATTTCATTAGATCTTTTAAAATCAATAAAACAAACTAAAATCATTAGTTTAATAATAACTCTAGTCTTTAATCGCAGGTTTTTGTCTTTTTTGAAAATTAACAAAATGGCGACTTTTAGTTTACTCCCGGATTTACGACTAAAAAGTATTAGTTTATTGTAAAACAAACCGAATGAAATTCCTTCGGTTAAGGACTAGTTTTTATTGCTATTAAAAAGCTGTAAAAATTTCATCAAATTCCATCAAGTAGTTCTTTAATTATAGTGGTCACCGACTTGAAAAACATAGTTTCTAGAAAAACGTGTTTAAAGTTTTTCGATGTAGATGTTTTCCACACTAGCTAATTGAAGAAATTGAATTTAAAAAAATATAGTTTTTCGTCTTTCGTGTCAGCCTCCTTTACACGCTCAGAATCATTTGTGTATCGGTGAAAATTGGGTCCACAATTAATCACAAGTGTAGTCATACTATGTAATAATGACCTTCATTAAATATACAAGCAGTAAAATATGCAGCAATTTTTACAATAGTACTGCTACTACATATAGTTTTTGGGCTCATTTTCCACACTAGCTAATTGAAGCTTTCATTATTATTTTCAATGAATCCACCGATACACCCAGAGAGTAAATTATCATTACTCAGATCTTCATAAATTGGTTTTATGGCATCTACAACAATTGGAGGTAAAAGACGATAATCTTGCTTGTAAGAATCAAGCACCAAGTCTTCACCCATCTCGTGATGTGGCTCTGCATTAGTAGGATATGCCAGAAACTATTCATCGGATTGACTTGAAATTTTCAGAAAATGTTTTCGAAATATCATACTTCAAGAAAATGCAAAAAAAATAAAAATAGATTTTTTGAAAAATCTAACTGTACCTCACCCTTTAAGAAAAGTATTCGTGAGACAATTGCCGTATAATCTGTAACATTAGCAATAAGAGCGTAGAACAAAGTCTGTGAACGGGCCGGGCCTCCTGTGTTCATGTTATTATTAATTAAAATATTTTATGTATAAGAAACTCATTGTATATTTTATTTACTTCAAGCAATGAATACTCTAATGATTTAATCTTTAAACACCAACTATTGGCGACAAATACATATATGGACAATAATTTAGACTTAAGTATCCTCTGGTTTGGCAAACTCTGGTGCATAACAGTCACAGTATATACCCGTATACAGTTGCTACTTGATACATTACAGTATATGGCATACATCTCATTCTCTTTCCCCACTTCTACATTCCCCTAGCCATCGCGCATATTCAATGTTTATGACGTCAGCAATTACATACAGCAACAGATAGAGGGATGAAATGAGGAAGAACAAAATTTTAGGGTGAAAGGAGGGAGATTGTTCCAAACCACTGACGGCAATGTTGTGGGGTGTGGGAGGAAGAGATGTGAAGATTTGGAACAGCGAAATATGACAACACTGAATGTAAATGCACAGGTAATGCGACTGTATATGACGGGTTTGTGAGTGTGAATGAAGTATTCGAGTGTGACTATAGTTCATTTTATCCAGTGTAAATTTATCCTACATTCCATTTATCCAGAATAAATCTGCCAGAGATAGCACCTCTGTTATAACCCTTACGATATTTTTGCGTTAGTAAAAGTACATATGCAAATTCTAGTCATCGAGAATAAATAAAGATCAGTTGTTTAAGACAGGTGACGATTCACGACATAACAAAAAAACAAAAAAAGAAATAAAAGAAAAAATTAAGTGAATTTCAATATCAAGAGTCTATATAAATATTTATAAAAATACCGAGAAAATTAAGATTTATTCAAATATTTTCTTCCCCCTTCTTGAGTTCTTAAAAAGTTTTTTTTTTAGACAAAGTAATTTACATTTTATATTATTAATATATAAAAGAAATTGCTATTTGAACTTAATTCGTGAAATAAAATTTAATTATTAAATAATTATATTGTTTAGCAAGTGACAAAATTATTTCTACATTAGTAAGTGACGAAAAATTGAATATGTGATTCTTCTCTCTAACAAAACAGACTCTTTTTAAGAAATATCTAAAAGAATTTTAAAATATTTTATAAATTTAAAATCGTTAATAAAAACATGTAGTAATATTTTTCTTTTAAATTGTTTTCGTTTATATTGTATACGGGTTATTATACATCAGCCTTTTACGTTAGCATTTCAACATACGACGTGTGGCTACTTTTAAAGAAGACTGATGGTGCTACAGAGGAACTACGCATGCGCCAAAGTTGCATGACCGATTGCTGTGTAGCGCAAATCCATCTCTTTCATTTGCTGGCTCTCCCGTGTCTGGAGACGTATTAGTCTGGCAGTAGCCATCGTTTGTATAAGATCTATTTCTTTGTTTTGCCGAAAAAATGATGTGTTTTAATAGAGTAACAAATTGTCATAAAAAAATGTATAAGAAACTCAAAAAATCGCTAGTGAAATTTATTACGTTTATATCAAATTTATAATGAATGGTTATCACGCCCGCGGGTCGTGATAAGCAAGATGGCCGAGAAAATGAAACTGATGCGGTGATCGAATTCAAAAGCACCAATCCCTCTTCGACGTAATACCTCAATGCTCAGAGCCATCATACATAAAACCGAATAACATAAGACTTTAAAGACTCGTTATGTCGTTTACAATCTCTGTCATCGTCTCTCCTAGTCAAATGAAAAATAATACATATTTGTATTATCAAATATATCGGAATTAATTCGATGTTAACCCGTGAATTTTCCGCGGTAACATGATTTATCTTTTTCAGAACACTAAATCCTTGTCATCATAATAATATATGATTCGTATTATCGCTAAGTTTAGCGTATAAAGATCTGGGAATATTATTCCATTACGAGTTACGAAAACAAGTATTTAGACCAGATAAGAAGCACTTAAAATCCAGTGAAGATTGCGGCGCTACAACATATGGTGGATGTGATGTTTTCGGAGAACTGCGGCTCTGGGGACCCATCTATCTCCTGAATATGCCAACTTGTAAATGTAGCTTCAAAATCAAACCCACCACCATCAAAAATATTCGCATATATCCACTACAAAGGTTCAGTATACGACGGGAAAGCGTATAAATTCCAACAAGAAACCAGAAACCTGCATAAATATAAATTTTGAATTCAAGGAAGATAAGAACGCAATCAATCAACGCTATTTCGAAATTAAATAACATTTTTAGACTATGATCATAATTGAACAGTTCATTGCACAAATCGATTAATTCCATAAAACAAAAAGTTGAGAAATGGGATGAAATAATGTAAAATGTTCTTAAAAATTTCCCTTATAATATAAATTCAAAAACATATTTTAGAATGCATAAATACAAATGTAGCTTTCATCTAACATATAAAATAATCGTCAGTTATGTTGCAATTTTTATGTGACTGGTACCGTTAATCGATTAGGCAACTGAAAAAGTTAAATTTAGTGTTTAAATTAAGTTTTTTATAATATAAAAAATTTAAGTTTTATTACAAATTTTTCATGAAAACAAATATTAACAGTTCTGCAATAATTTATTATTTGTGATTTACTTTTTAGCAATATAAATGATGTCTTCTTCATTAGCTGTATGGGAAAATAAGATAAATTTGTAAATTTAATAAAGGATTAGGATACAGGATACAGAATTCCTTATATTTCTGTTGATATCGTATTGAAGAACCATCAGATGAATTGTTATGAGTCTCACTCATCTTGTTTATTCATCTTTAAAACCACTGACAACGAGTGATGTCAAGGGTGAAAAATTCGACTTCACAAGTACTTGATGCTGCGGCAATTGGACTGTGATTGACTAATTTATTTTACATTATTTCTGATAAGACGGCATTAAAAAAATTACTGTCATCATTCAACGCTTTCTAGTGCATTTCGAGTAGCTTTATTGCAACGATTTACATTAGAGTATTTGATATTAATCAAAATGGCCTCTAAAATAAATGATATATTACTCAATGGCCAAAAAAAATTATCGTTTAATAATGTTAATCATTCAGGAAAGTTATTATAAATATGTATAAAAATGATTTGCTTTGTTTCATTTTTTAATAATACCCCACCCAATTTTTGCTGTATTTTTACTGTATACGAATTTGCCAGCTAATATTTAACAATCACGTAATATTATTACACGAATATCTACGATTAGACGAATATTACTAGACAAACATAGTAAATATCGTACAATAGTCAACATTGTAATATAATTATAGATAACGTGACACCAGAAACGCAAAAAGTAATGGAAAAGGCGATGTAAAAACTACGTGTATATTCATTCCATATATATGTTATGAATTCAGAAAGTATGGAAAATCTTAGATTTATTGCTTACATTATATAATTAAAACTTTGGATGGAATAGGAGCTATATCAAGAATAGGTACCAATAACGACACCGTGAACGAGAGCATTGGTGCTTGACGTTATACTGTTGTGTCTTTGGGTTCGATCCTCATGCTAGAGTTATATATTCAGGCTTTGGTTGTTATTAAAGTAAATTGATTATGTACATACATCGTAACTTGTTAAGCAGTGATGTAGATTAGATACATAAGGCCACAATACCATAAATACTGTCAACATAGTAGGAGGTCGTAGGCATCAACTAACATTTGGCAGTGTTCCAATTCAAGTCGGTACATCAAAGTGATTTATGTATCTACGAAAACGTTTTAGTACGAATCAATTAGAAATGTGCACCAATGCTTTTCAAAAGCATTTAAATACAAAATGCAAATACCTCATTATTTTCCTATTTCAAATACAAAATAAATTTCATAGTAGTATAAATACAAAATACGTATTTTAAAAATACTTTTGAGAAAATAGAATATTCTTTATGTTACTAATATAAATGTTATTTTTTTTAATAATTATGAGAATTTACATAAAATATATATGTTATTTATATCATGGATTTTAATACCACTATTTGTTCAAATAATTTATCTTTTATTTTTCGAGATCTCATTATCATTCCACCAAACGAAAAAAGACCTTTTGTTCGGGATCATATTCACATTCTCTTTGATAAAGACCGACTTCGTTATGAAACATTCTTGTTTCATAAAAGTACTACATTTTTTAAAATAGTGTCGCATGTTTATGTCGCACTAGTCTGTACGTTAAAAGTACAACATATTTAGTACAATTATGTCTAAATATTGTCAACTTATGAATGAAAATATATAAATGTTGAATGTCGCATGTTTATGTCGCACCTATCTGTACTAAGCATAAGGCTATAAAATAAATACAATCATATGTAACTCAAACTGATTAAAATGAAAAATTATAAATCGTACTTTACTAATAATAAAACAAAAGTCAAAGCCCGCCAGCCTACATCATTTTATGAAGACTGAATATTTATGTTGCGCAAGTACACTACAGCAGGTATGATAAACAAATTTAGGTAAACGAAAATCAGATGTCTTATGGTGGGGGTAACAGAAAGGATAATAAAATAATAGGTACATCTGTTATTTTAAATTACTATTAATAAGACAATTGTGCAGATACTTTTAGATCATAGATGGTGCTAGTGTTGGTGGGATTTTTAGTTTATATTCAAAAAATTATGTTTACTGATTAACACCATAAAGTAACAAAAATGAAAAAAGTATTTTGTATTTTCCAACACGGAAAGAGGTTTGTAAAAGTTTTCAAATAAAATATAAAATTCTATACACTTAAAAGATATTTAAATACAAAATAGAAAATAGGTATTTACTATTTTGTATTTACATTTTGAGTATATGTATTTGAAAAACGAACATCTCTGGAATCAATAACAAATGTTTAACAATTTACAGTTCAGTGAAAATGTGTTTTTTGAAAGATACAGTTTTACGTGCTTTTTAAAATAAAACAATCGTATCGTAACGCTTTTATTAAGGACTACATCATTTATTTCTTTGTAAATGAGAAATATGTACTAAGTAAAAGATAATACATATAACAATGATATTACGTCTTATTTTGAATGTCTTAGATACTTGTAATATTGTAAGGTGTATATCTAGACAATACATATTTAAATAGACAGAATATTAATTTACAAATAGATAGAAATATAATAAATCTGATTTATATAAGCATTTTCATACATCAAAATCATAACCAATATGAGTTGGTATAACAATGAAAACCAAGATACGAGTAAGTACTAACAAGTAGACAAACTAACAATAAAAAATGCATTCCTTTCAGATCAGTATCCGATACACAGGTCTGGCAAAGAGAAGAGAGAAAGAAGATCATGATTCTTTTTTAGTCCGCCGGGATCGCGTCAGTTATGATCTGGTTTTGCAAATGAAAATGTTTACTTCTAGCCCGAGTTTTAGTAGAAGTGTTAGTGCCAAACAAGTGTTCTTACTATTGATTTAATAAAGTTTTTCACATTTTCATTCATACAATAATATTAAAGTCAAGTACTTTTATTACCACTTGTTTTCGCACTTGATGTGCACCTTTTTGTGTTCTGTCATTTTTTTCAGATAGTTTTAGGTCTTTATTTTCAGTGCCGCAAACGGATTATATTAAGGGTGTTACTTTTTTCATCAAAATCGTTCCGTTGTTGCCAGACTTGTGTACAGGACCATGGTTCAGATTTCAAACGACAATTCAATCAATTAAAGAATTTTAAAGAATTTAAAGAACTTTAAACAAAATTATTTTTTTTAACATTTACAAGTTATTAAAACAATTATTATTATATACATTCGCCGCCAAATAAATCATATATATGATGTATCAACAAAAGGTGACTGTTTTATTCTTTGAATAAATTATAAAACAATAAGAATATTTTTGTTTTTTTTTTCATTTATTATGAAACCAATACGTGGGAATTATTTATAACATATTATTCCACTGTCCGCTACTGTTTCTGACAGACGATAATATTTCAATTGCATTATGTCGGAAGAAGAAAATTATTTTGATAATGAAATTTCACGATTTATACGCGTTGTTATACCAGCTTCTATTGCTACACCTTTTACTATGAAAACGTAAAACTAATTTTTTTACAATTTATATATATATATATATACATTTATTAAAAATTAAAAGAAATAGACAAATACATACCTTAGATCTGCTTAATGTACTTAGGCCCCTGTAATAAGACAGAGAGATAGCTATACAAACGAAAAATTAGATAATATAAAATTACATTTATAATTTAAAATAAAAGACCTTTGTTTTATTTATAATAATTGAGTTTTGCAAATACAAAATTTTAATAATTAGACATGGAAAATCGAATTTAAAAAGTCTAACATTAGTCAGTAAACATTATTAAATGTAAATTTATACAGAGAATAAAGTAAGTGTAGAATGAAATTTTAAAAAATTAGTCATGAAGTTATATTATTTATACTACGCAGCCCAACAATACTTCTCATCTAAAATTTGTTCTAATTTTTAAAAAAAATTTAGTAAAACAATTATCTACTTATACTGAAGGTATAATAGCAAGCAATATCAGAAAATATTTCCATTTTTCCAGGTAAGCGATTTTTTTAAAAAAGAAATTTATTGCAGATAATGGACAATGGGAATGGATAATGGATTTGGCAATACTTGTTGTAAATTTTCAAAATATCCAAATTAATTTCCAAGAAAAATTGAATGTTAATATAACCTAAAATATTACTTCACATAGCTTTTAGTAAAAAAAGAACATATTTTTGTGGTTTGGAAATTCCCACTTCCTTTTTTAAGTTTTAATTTTATTTTTTAGTTGCAAGAATAGTATAGCACATGGAAATATGCGTAATAATTTCCTGCATGTTTTAGTTTTTAATTTTATGTTTCCGTTTAATAAGCATGCATACTTCATACATTCCAATATTAAAACATCAAACTGAAGAGTTGTTGCCAACACAGTTTTTTTTATTGACTGTTGATTGATTACAATACGTCATAAGTAAAATAAAGTTTCGGTTTGTGAAAAATAAAGTATTAATGATAATAAATGATTATATATGCATATTAAATAAAGTATGTTACTAAGGCACGGTGCATTAAGTGCAATTATAATAAAAAATTAAAAACCAAAACACTGCAAAAAAACGCATATCCTGTTCTATGACTAAAACATACAGTTTAAGGTAAAACATGAAAATAAAACCAAAAATTTAAAACATTAGGTAGGAATGGCCCTTTATCTGCTGTTTTTAATATATTGATAATTTATACAATACATGAATACAATTCACATTATTTTCCTTTCTTTAAACATTAGAACTATCCAAAAAAATTATATTTTTGAAAATAAAATATATATATATATATATAAAAATAAATAATATATATAATTGACTAGTACAATAAAACCGATGAAGAAAATTAGTTATTTTGACCAAAAATTAATGTTGCGCAGAATATATAGAATTTAATCCTCCATATATCAATTTCTATCTACACACCAACGTTGATAATAACATTACTAAAAATGTTTATAACTTCTTATAATAAATAAAACAATTATTTAATATAACATACTTAGCTAAACTTGTGAAATAATCGAACTTTTATAAAAATATATCATTTCCGTGTGAAATATAACCTTAAAAAATAACGAGATAATAACAATAGTTCACCATAAGAAAAACTATATGATTTACTAAAAAAGATACATTAATTAATCAAACGTCAAAAGAGTAATTAGTTTTAACCAGTTTACCCTGCAACAAAAAGAAAATATGTACTGAGAATAAATTGCCGGTTCAATAGTTATATTTAAGAATTGATAATTATTGAAATAAAAGAACAATAAGCAAAAAAGAATGTAAATAATAATTAAAGCAAATCACCAATATGTGTTAGTAGAAAGTACATATATATATTCTTTTTATTGATCAACGATGGTGGTAATAAGGGGGCAGATGTCAAACAGTATATGAAAGCAAAACAGAAGTTGACAGATATCACATACCAGAATAAGGTTTGTCAAATGACTCCAGTAATAATCCCTCAAATTTTCAAGATAAAATTACATTAATAATTCATAGTAAAATAAACTACTGTATTATTCGTATAAAATTAAACTATATAAAATGAAAGAATTAAACGCATTAGAGTAATAGGTATACACAAAAAATGTAGTCAAGATGCTGAAGTAATGAATACAACATAACATTCATTCCAAATTTTATAAAACTACCTTTAAAATAGGGTAAATTAGTAATTATTAATAATATTTAAGTGAAATGACTTACCCGAGCATAATTAAAAGGCTTAGTTCTTTCTGAATTCAATAACAAAATACAAATCACGCGGCACTTTTGTCGGCAAACAAAAAAAAATAGACACGCTGTTGCGTCAGCAAACAAGTGGTCGTATATAAAATGGCGTCACAAACAACCTCTGCACGCCAAACACCGCACACAACCATTAATTACATGTACATGTAACTGATTTCATTAATAAGGTACTGAAAATCACATTAGGCTTCTTTAATAGATTCTTATTTTGACAGATTAGTGTATTACAAGTTAGTATTTGTCTAAGGAAACTGCCTTCAATATTATTAGCGAAATGACGCGTGCCCTTTGCGTGTTGCTTCTCTGCGCCACTGAACTCTTACCTAAATTAAATGTCAAGCTCAGAGTATCTCCGACGAGCACAGATACTCACTTTGTGGCCAGCACAAGTTATCCAGGCTTCAATCTCGAGTTCAAAATTCTTGCTTTGTTTGAAATCAAAATGGAATCCAGAAATAACTGCAATGGTTTAAATCCAAAGTAAGCACAGAAAGAAACCATTTCTTCTCCGCCTTGATACAAATAGCAGAAGTGATTACCGTGACTACCTTGCCACAGAACCTGATTGATAGTAACAGATTGAAACTATTATCTCTGATTGAAACCATAACGCACAACATTAAGTACAGAATATATTCTTATTGCCCGTGTTCACACTTGCGTGTTCGATTATTTGTGCTGGTTGCCAGTTATTAACCGTCAAGTAGACGTACATTATTTGCCGAAACACATTTGTTTAATCTTATTACACATTCATTTGAATAAAATAATAGTTAGATTATTACAGTTATTTATTTACTATAACATAAATATTTATCACTTATAAATGTTTAGATACATTCATACTAAGCATTGTAGGTTATTTTTTATCTCATAGCTGTCAACAAATGTATGTATGGTACCTCAAACAAGGCCAAAGCAAATATTTGAGCGCATCGATTTATTTTATTTACCGAAACCGAAAATGTTGTGTACGGATTCCAAATGTTTGTCAAATGAGCACGATTTTTTGTCGACGCATAAGTCGTCGTACGCAAAAATGATATATTGGACCCGAACACGGCAAGTGTGAACAAGGCTTTTCAAGGTTTTATTAAAATAGTTCTATAAGCTATAAATATATATATTTATATATACAAATGGCAAAAAAAATTAGTTTTACGTTTTTATAATAAAAAGGTGCAGCAATAGAAGCTGACTATTTTAAATTTGCTGCCATTTTGCACAAGTCTAACTTTGCATATTTTAAGTTTGGTATATTAACGCGTATAAATCGCTATATATGTATTTAGCAATTGTAATAAAATGGTTGCTAAAAGAAGATTAGCTTTATCTAAATTTAATAGAAATGGGCTTGTGTCCTATGTCTTAATTTCTATAAAAGTGTACTATATATTGATAAAGTGGGTTACTAGAACCTCAAATGTTCAATTATTTTTTAATAACTCCTTATATGTTAGGAGATATTAACAATTAAAAAAGTCATTTTGTCTCTTTAATTATTAAAGGGATTCAATGTTGTACAAACTTCAAATGCATGTGACATCACAATCCTTGTGTAAGGTTACCAACCTTACAGATCATAAATCTCTGCTATATATATTTATATATCAAAATATCAAATATTATTTACAGTTATTTCAAGGAACAATAAAATTTCAATATTATGTCTGCCCTAACAGGGTTAAATAAAATAAAAACTTATTATTCTTTGACTTGACTGGATTGTTTGAGTACCAACAGCTACAAAACATTACCACAGCACTGACCTACTCAACAAATAAGTGACGTTAAAATGCATTTCATGTCATACAAATATGGGTGACCATTTCTAGCGCTAAAACTACAATTCAAATTTTTAATTGCTATATCTCTGTCAATATTTAGATATTTAATAAAATAGACACGCCAATACATATATATATATATATATATATATATATATATATATATATATATATATATATATATATATATATATATATATATATATATATATATATTAACACACAATTATTATCAAAAACATTTAATAATGCGATAAATAAGGAATTTTTTTTAAACCTAATGCATCAATTTAATACAAATTTTACAAAAATAATAAAACCAGATGCATCCATTGATTTAGAAAGAAATAAAGCAGGATTTGCTATATATGAACAAATACATTTATTAGATGATAAATTTAAATTAAATAACAAAGTTAGCTCTTATACAGGAGAAATAAATTAGTAATATTAAAAGCATTAGAAATTAATGAAAATATGAACAATAATAAAATTATAATAATAACGGATTCTTTAAGTGTTTTATAAAATTTAAATTCCAATGATTACAAATCAAATATTTTGACATGCGAAATTAAGGAGCTGTATTTCAATATAATAAATAAAAATAATACCATAAAATTTATGTGGATACCGGGATATTGTGGAATAAGAGGAAATGAAATTGCGGACAAATTGGCTAAGGAATCAATAAATTTGGAAATTGAGATGAAAGTGAAATTACCTTCATATGAAATTTTTAATATAATCAAAAAATAAAACTTCAATTTGAGAAACCAAGATTTCATTAACAAAAGTCAATTAAAAGGAAGAGATTATTATATGTTACATCTAAATTTAAGTAAGAAAAAATGGTTTAGAAATGAGTCGCGCAAAATTATATCAACTATAATCAGAATCAAAAGTAATCATTGTAAAACTCCAGCTCACCTGTACAAAATTAATATTAAATCCGACGATAGATGTCAATGTGGTGAAGAAGGAACTTTGGATCATATTACATTTGAATGCATAAGTTATAGTTTATATATATATATATATATATATATATATATATATATATATATATATATATATATATATATATATATATATATATATATATAAAATTAATAACAAGATTAGGTGTATACAAAGTTTGGCTTTGGTTTAAGTTTGGTTACGATCGATAACGTCAAAATTCTTTGGAGCCGGCTTCAAAGAAAATATGCATTGAGAGACATCTTTTTAAAACGTGTTAATCACCGAGTAATTTTAGTTCATAGAAGAAAGAAAAATCAAGTGGTATCGCTAAAAGTGTTTTTTTGAAGTGTAACCTCTGCTCACCTCATTCCCTTCTTATGTTGAGTCGCCGAGAATTTTAGTTCATAGTAATCAAGTTGGGTCGCAAAAAGCGTTTTTTTCCGTGTCGAGGGATTTTAATTTAAGTGAGGGTCTGCGTTGCACAAGTTAAGCACTTTAAAAAGTTCTGCTCTCGCATAATTAGCATAAATTCCTGATATTGTTGACAATTATTATAAATTACTATTTCCAATACGTAAATGTAAATTTAATTGTCTGCGAAGTGACCGTCGTCCATATATATAAAATCCAGTTATCTGGTCCAGCTCGTTATCTAGTTTGCATGGGGAACATGAAGAGAGAGGGTCAAGAGAAGAAGAAGCAGAAAGCACTTTTTGGAAGTACTAAAAGTCTAAAATAATTTTTTAGTTTTAATAAATAAATTAAGTTTAGTTTTAGGAAAATAATTAGTTTTAAATAAAATTAGTAAGTTTAGTTTTAAGGCTGAATTGTTAAGATAGGAATGAAATGTAATAAGAAATAAAATACGGTAGATTGTAAAGCCGAAAGGCACACACAATTAATAATAAATAATAATAATAATAAACGATAAGACTAAAATATAATTTACATTTACTATTGTAGTTTTCATTTTATTACATTTCCTTACATACAACGTCATACAAATAAAGAAATAAAAATAGGTATATTAATTAATATTATGTAAACTACAGCGTCACAAAACTACTTCGTTCTTTGACTGCGTTCGTAGCTCGAAATGTTAGTATATCGAAAAAGTTTTTCCCATTGCAATGAATGTAAACCCAAATAAACCGTTCGCCCGCCTTAAAAGCATCACTTGTATTCGGCGTTTTGATCAGATCATCGTGTAAAAAAACCCTTCTCGCATATTAGGGCCTCACTAACACTATATCCTGCATGCTGTGTAAACTGTCCAAAGTAACAATAAATTTTCTACTTCTTCTTCACTTCTTCAACACTTGAGATGTTTGCTTCGATAACATAGTTACTGTTTTAGCCAGATAAATCGTCCATAGTGCATTTTTCTTCTTTAAGATTGTAGATTTAACCATGTCGTACTGTTCGGCGAAATCATAAATACGAACACCATTCTCATGTTTAGCTATTACTTCCCTCTTCGTTTCTACTGTACTAATACACGTATGCTTCTTTACACCAGTTACTAACACTTTTAACTTTCTTGGGAGCCATATTGAAAGTTAACATCTTCTACACCGTTTATATGAAAAACCCATAAGAACGCGTGTTTATATATAGGTATATTATAATGCAGGAGTACTAACTTGTTTATATGTTTATACAGGGTGTTTGGTAGCAAGGTGCAAAGCCTTAAGGGGATAATGACACCATATAGAACATTTTGAGCCTTACCTGTCTTAACCGAAGCCTGCTTATTTATTTTATACTGCTATTTTATGTTATTTTTATAAAAACACAATTTCTGTCATTTAAATGCCAACAATGCCCCAATTTAAGTTGGTATGTTAATTTTTTGGCGTTTGTCAGATGTGTACTTAATCTAATAAATCAAGTTTTAAGCATCTGCGTTATTTAAAAAACATAATAGATGCTTTTGAAGTTGTAAAAACTTTTTAAATTAAAAAAAGCTGCTGCAGTTTATGGCATTTAGAACAATAAATAAAATAGCCTCGATCGTTCAAGCCTTTTTAAAAACATGCTGCTGTATCATTTAAGCTGATATCTTACCAATTTATATGTTATATGTTTATATGTTTATATGTTTATATGTTTATATGTTTATATGTTTATATGTTTATATGTTTATATGTTTATATGTTTATATGTTTATATGTTTATATGTTTATATGTTTATATGTTTATATGTTTATATGTTTATATGTTTATATGTTTATATGTTTATATGTTTATATGTTTATATGTTTATATGTTTATATGTTTGTATGTTTATATGTTTATATGTTTATATGTTTATATGCTTATATGTTTATATGTTTATATGTTTATATGTTTATATGTTTATATGTTTATATGTTTATATGTTTATATGTTTATATGTTTATATGTTTATATGTTTATATGTTTATATGTTTATATGTTTATATGTTTATATGTTTATATGTTTATATGTTTATATGTTTATATGTTTATATGTTTATATGTTTATATGTTTATATGTTTATATGTTTATATGTTTATATGTTTATATGTTTATATGTTTATATGTTTATATGTTTATATGTTTATATGTTTATATGTTTATATGTTTATATGTTTATATGTTTATATGTTTATATGTTTATATGTTTATATGTTTATATGTTTATATGTTTATATGTTTATATGTTTATATGTTTATATGTTTATATGTTTATATGTTTATATGTTTATATGTTTGTATGTTTATATGTTTATATGTTTATATGCTTATATGCTTATATGTTTATATGTTTATATGTTTATATGTTTATATGTTTATATGTTTATATGTTTATATGTTTATATGTTTATATGTTTATATGTTTATATGTTTATATGTTTATATGTTTATATGTTTATATGTTTATATGTTTATATGTTTATATGTTTATATGTTTATATGTTTATATGTTTATATGTTTATATGTTTATATGTTTATATGTTTATATGTTTATATGTTTATATGTTTATATGTTTATATGTTTATATGTTTATATGTTTATATGTTTATATGTTTATATGTTTATATGTTTATATGTTTATATGTTTATATGTTTATATGTTTATATGTTTATATGTTTATATGTTTATATGTTTATATGTTTATATGTTTATATGTTTATATGTTTATATGTTTATATGTTTATATGTTTATATGTTTATATGTTTATATGTTTATATGTTTATATGTTTATATGTTTATATGTTTATATGTTTATATGTTTATATGTTTATATGTTTATATGTTTATATGTTCATATGTTTATATGTTTATATGTTTATATGTTTATATGTTTATTTGTTTATATGTTTATATGTTTATATGCTTATATGTTTACATGTTTACATGTTTACATGTTTACATGTTTACTAGAGTTCAGACTGTGTGAATTGAATTTCACTTTAAATTTTAATTCCATTTTTCAATTGAAATATTTAACTCGTTCTGTATTAATTTTCCATATACCAAAAAATAATTTTTCATATGAACTGACTAAAAAATATATTTTTTTTAACAAACTAACAAATATTTTCAATTTATACGTTATTTGACAAACTTTTTTTCAAAATTCGGGATTTTTTTTTTCGATTCATAAATTAGATGCCAAAGTTAGCCCATATACAAAATTTCGTATGTTTATATGTTTTTTATGTTTATATGTTTATATATTTATATGTTTCGTACTGAATGTTTACGAAAATTTCTTATTTCGTAGAGAAAAAAATTCTAAGACTTTTGGCGTCCCCGGAATTTTCCCTGAATTTCACTAGAAGAAGGTATTCTGGGAAAACTGGAAATTTTCAAAAAATACTATTGCAAATATCTCACACACTGGAAATAATAATCCATTGTGTATTTAGATCATAATTGTGCACATTAGCCTTTTGAAATCCAATATATAAGTTCAGTAGCGGCGTAAATTTCGGGGGTAATGTTAGAATAGAAGTCCAACGTTGAAATTTGATATGTATGCTCGCTGTAAACAGTTATTAATGAAAAACAATTGAAATCGTCAAATTTCCATTGTCGGCGGAAGTTGAGACGGTAAAAGCCAGAAGTATTGAATAAAGAAATTTTAAACTTTAGATATGTATTGAGACACTAATTGTACATATTTGCTTATACCTGTAACACCAAAATTTTTATTCAGTAGCGGCACGAATTGTTGGGGGCAATGTAGCAAAAGAGTTATAACGTGGAAATTTGGAACGTGGGCCCACTATAGACGGTCAATAAAGATAAGCTTTAGAAAACGACAAATTTTAAGGGGCGGCGGGCGCAGAAGCCAAAAATGATAAATATCAAAATTATAGAGATGAAAGGCTTTAATTTAGTATATATGTTCTTGGATACAAACAAAATAGATTCCTGATGCTTAAAATTTGACAAATTTAGTTCAGTGTCGGAGGTATGTGGGGGGCACTAATGCTATAATATAAGTACAAAGCTGAAATTTAGTATGCAGATCTAGATTGATATATTAATAACGAAAATATTTTTAAAAAACTACATTTTCTTAAGTGTAACAATACGATAGGGCTGATAAACTGAATATAAGAACAATATAGAGGTACAACGATGATATTTTGCATGTAGAATATTAAATAAAAGCAAAATAGTTATCTATGTGTTAGACATTAAAATAACATCCAGTAGTCTAATTGGATTAATATTTGTTGCATTTGTAGGCAGAGTGCTACGAAATCGGACAGGAGAGATACTCAATAACCCCAAATACCAAATAAAAAATTAAAAAACCATGTATGTGTTATTTGCCATAATTGCGAAAAATAAATTAACCTCAGTAGCGGTGCGACTTTGGGGAAGTGGGGGCAAGGACAGCTTTGCAATAGAACTCAATTTTGAAATTTAGTATGTGGAGAAGGGTCTCTATAAACGGTCTCTATAAAAGATAGAGAGAATATTTGGTACGAACAAAATAAATTGCTATGACTAAAATTTGATAATTTTTAGAGCTCCCCATGAGCGGGCTAAATGGGGAGACTAATATTTTGAAACTAATAAATATGAAACATAGTCTAGCATTAATTATGTAAATAAATTACTTTAATAACGAATCGGAAGTGCTTCTGCGAGGGGGATGGTGATGCTGGGGGTCAATACGCTAAGTAGGGGTGGTCCTCGAAGTAGTACCGATAGAAGCCAGGGGCTTAGCGAGGTAGCCACGCTGCAGTGTGGCAAATGTGCCGTGATACTGGAAGTGTGGCGGAACAAGCGGCGGTGCAGGGTGATTAAATCGAAAGTGTAAGAACGGGAACGATAAGAGCTAGAGCAGTAAGTAGCGGAGGCGCTGTGGTTAGAGATGAATAGAAGCGAGGCATTGGGCATTGTTAAAATAAAAAAATAATTGAAGTAATTGGTAGGTTTACAGTGATATGAGTGAAAATAAATTTTAACATGCATTTATCTCATCGATAAATTATTTAAAATTTAAATTTAGTATGTAGGTTAACAGTAAAGTATAAATTTGAAAAATTAATTGTTTAGTGATTGGTACGCGGCGGGGCGGAAGTGCAGGATTTCTAAATTATTATGCTGCCACGGAGACGCGGAAAATGTGCTCTAAAGACCAATGGTGCTCAGGGAAGTAGCGATACAGGACTGCTAAGCGTGGGTGCTGGAAGTGGGCGATGTGTAACGAAGGTGCAGAGAAATTAAATTGAAAGTCCGGGAATGATAGAGCTTATAAGCGGTGATTAGTGGCGATCCCGGGCGGGGCACTGCACATTGTTCAATACAGTGCTTATTTATATGAAATGGTAGATTTAAAATTGGGTGAAGATAAATTTAAAAAAAAATGTATTTTAGCGAAAATTACTTAAAAATGATATTTTGCATTGTATTTTTGCAAGTTCAATTTAAAAAAAAGCTTTAAATGCATTCACAAATATTATATACACGTCGCTTTGCAACGGGGCGAAGAGCTAGTCTTATTTATAATGTCCCAGGTGTATGTTTATTTTCTTATATGTTTACGCGATTCGTATGGTAGCTCGTATAACGGCCGTCAATGTTTCTGAAAATTTCCTATTTCGTAGAGAAAACAATTCTAAGACTTTTGACGTCCTCGAAGTTTTCGAAGAAATTTTAAAATTAAAAAAATGGGTGGTTGAAAAAATTAGATTAAAATTAGGGCAAAGTAGGAAACTTTGGAGAAAGTTCATATTCTGGATTGTAGAATAATTAAGTATATTAATAATAAAAGAAAATTCAAAATTTCAAAATTTTATTTGGGGGCACTGGGGCAGTTTGTGCCTAACCTTGCTAACTTATTTACGAATCGAAAACAAATCTCAAATTTTGGAAAAAAGTTGGTCAAAAAACGCATAAATTGAAAATATTTTTTATTTTGTTAAAAAAAAATATTTTTTTAGTTAGTTTATATGATAAATTATTTTGTTATTATGCAATTTAAAAATAGAATTAAAATTTGAAATGAAATTACGAATTATTTTATTGAATTCAAACCAAGCTCACTAAAAGGACGTCGTTTGCAACGAGGGTAAACTCTAGTATAAGTATATTATATATAAATAATTATTTTATAAATAAAAAACAGAAAAAAAATTTACAAGAATGTAATTCGTTAATTTATTTTAATATTGTGTTCCTAACCCGAAGTGTTCGTAACTCGATGCGTTCGTAACCCGAGGTACCACTGTATATTACTGACGCACGACGTATGCATACTAAACGCATACTCTGTTGTTATAATTTAAGATTAAAACATAAAATTAATACCTAAAACAGTGGTGAGAATAAGACAGGTCACCCAAATAAGGCCCAGGCCCTAATAACGCTCACTTGATGCTAACTAGATACAAATAAAAGCTAGAAACCGCTGAACGCGGTGGATACGAGAAGATAGGGTGTGTAGTCATTTGTCACATTTGCTGCTGTTTGCGGATTTTATTATTAGGTAATAAGATGAAAGGTAAGCTATTTGCAAAGTTGTGCACCAACTCTTTATTTAATAACTTTAAAGTAAGTAAATGTGTTTATATTTCATAATTTATTTTAAAACATCCATTGTATTTAGGGTAAATTTGTAACCCTCTAGCCGTCACTTAATGTGACTGGCGCTCGGTTATTGTCAATTAAGTCAGTTGGAAAGATAAAAAGATAATCTTATGGTAATGTTAGCACTTAAAACAATCAGATCTCCAACTTTAGCGGTTTATGTCCAAGGGCATTCCACGGGAAATTTAAATCAACCGGTCAAAAACTAACAGTAAAACACACACTTGTTTAATAACATATATATATTTAAATCGATAACAAAACTTGAAGTATTTACACAACGCACAACAGTATCAGTACTCGATTAGGTTAACTAAACACATAAAATTATCGTGCACAATTTATAAAGAAATATTAATTACAGGCCGCGATCTGGCACTACTATGTAAAAGTCGCGAATCGGATGTAATGGTTTAACGAAAAATCGCGGTAGTTGATAACCGTGATGTGACACTCAGGAATTCGGTACCTGATAATCGACAAACTTCTATATTGGTTGAAAACAAAACTGGACTTATAGTATAACTGTCGCGAATTAATATTATTGGTATAATTATCGCAATATTGTATAAAAACGTGTTGGTAAGCCGAGCGACGATCAGGAGTTCGGTACCTGATAATCGACAAGCTTCCAGATGTAGATCGGTTGAAAAACAAAATCAGACTCCCGCTAAAATCTAATTTGGCGACATATTTCGTTCTTAATTAGTATGAGTGAATCAGCGAGAGACGCTATATCTCCATCTCATGTGTCCGGTGCTCAGAAAAACTTATATATTGATTCTCAGAATTAGATCCGTTAGGGTGCACTTACGGTACAATTATGCCTCTCACTCTGTCTTATGAAATTAGTAGTGCCATCTCATTAACACATGTATGTCTTAAGATTAGGGCGAGTTCATTACGTAAGTTGCTGGGGGTGTTTGCTTGTTACTTAAATACTGAACCTCGCATATTTTTATATATCTAATATTATTAAATTTGAGGAACCACATTGAAAGAAATTGGAATAAATCCGCGTAATGAAGTCCCGCGGATTACATATGCCCCTTCCACAAAAACTGAAACTGTATCTCTACAGTTTCTGTTTCAAATAAAATATGAAAAAAAACTCGTTACATGTTCGTGCGTTCCTCAAATTTGTATAACATCTATTTAGTATGTATATGAATAATTCTAAAAGGGATTGTTCTCAATAGCCTGAAAAATACTAATAAAATTGAAGGATATTATAATATAACATTATTATGTCACTAGAGTCTATTGTCTGTAATTGTTTGTATATAGTCACTTGTTATATGGATTTATATTCACTTTACTATGCTATATGTGTTGTGTAGAAATTAATATATTTCGTTGTGGTGATGGGGCCTATATTGCTCTCTGTGAGACCCACGGGCATATTGAGGGTGCTCCTCTGCTGAGGGTATGGTGTCCGTCGACTCTTTTGTCCGTGTGTGTCGGCTACTATTCTGCCAGAAAATGGATTGCTGTTGGAAGTGACGAGGCCCACTCCCTGTTGCGGGTTTACATAAGCAGCTTGTGTCAGCACTTCGGTACGTGCGGGCACAGTTAGCGAATTTGTGAGCGTAATTGGCGCACAATGTTTTGCTTCCGTTGTCGCTGGGTCAGTTGCCCGTATATTTCGTTGTCCCGCCATATATGTGGTGCGGCATTTGTTCAGCAGTTCGGCTCGGTCCTGCTCTCGTTGCGGGTTTATGTCATTCGATTTTGCGGTTGATGTGTTACGCGGATCTTGTGGTTTTACATTCGTATTGGTGGGCGTCTCAGGTGGTATGGATTCTAGAACTACTGGATTCAGTCGGGGCCCATTAAACGCAGTGACGACGCCCCCTCGGGTCTTCGCCGTCCTAACTAGAGTTCCAATGTCCTTAGAAATTCTATCTGGAATAGTTTCAGGCAGCGTTGTTAGGGTATGCAGAAGGCCTCGTCCTGGTTCCGCTATAGTTCTATTGAAATATAGACATTGGGTTCCGCAGTCGATTATAACTTGCATTTTTTTTAACAAATCCATACCCACAATGCCGTCTACACTAATGCCGGTGACAACTTCAAACTCATGATCATAATTGGCCCCAGCTATGGAAAAGTTCAGGTCTGTTTGTCCGCAATGGGGTATCACATTGGATTGTGCATCCCGTATCGTTAATGTTGAGGGCTTTAGTGCTCTTGGGCTCACTAGGTGTTCAGAGATAAGGCTGATGCTTGCGCCGGTGTCAATCAGCATGTTGCATTTAGCCTCTGGAGTCGTTATCGTCAGGAACCACCGATCTGTTCCTTGAATGGATAGGCTAGTAACGATGTGGCTATCTATAGTATTGTATTGCTCGCGGATGATCTCGGATACGTGCCGAGTGGGGCCCTGCGAGCGGTCTTGATAATAGTTACGGTCTCTGGGAAGTCCACCGTTGCGGCAGTTGAAGCTTAAGTGCCCCGCTTTACCGCAAGAAAAGCATCGTCTGGGCTGTGGTGTGGTGCTCCACTGGTTTCTACTTTTTGGGGCCAAGGTGTTCCGCCAGGTCCGGTAAAATCTGCATTCAAATCTATTATGTCCCGTTTCGGAACACGTTTCGCAATTCTGTAAGAAGTTGGACGGTCTACTGGAGTTTGTAGGTGGGTGCATTCTTGGATCAGGGTGAGCTTGCGCACCTGATCGCGCATAATAGCGATCTACTTGCGGGGTCGGGAGATTATTCATTGGTCTTGTCGGGGTCTGGTGCCGTTCTGTTGCAGTAGCTGTTATCCCTGCTAGTGCCGTGTGTCGCCTGGTCATCATCTTCGCGGCTTCCACCTTCAGCGCGTATTCCAGTGCGCTGTCGTAGTCGACACAGTCATGGAGGCACACTGGTTCAGATAGTTCGGGGCGTAGCCCGGCCCTGAACTTTGTCAGCAGCATCATCTGGAGATACTGTGGCTTGATTGTGGGTGGTAAGTTCAGATCTAGCGCTGCTTGATCCAGTAGTTGGGGGCCCAGTGCAGACAAGCGTGCTCCGTATGCCGCTACGGTTTCGTCTGCGTGCTGATAGCAGTTATCGTACTCCGCTTGTATCCTGTGCTGCTGCCCTCGCAACGTCAGGGTGTGCCGATCGGTGAGCGCCTTCCTCAGCACTTCGAAACTCTCCGTCTCGCTAAGCACTTCGTTGTTCTCGACGTGTGCTTCGGCCGACCCAACCAGGTTCTGCATACAAGCCAGTGCCTTGCACTGGTCGTCCCAGTTGTACATGTTAGCAATCCTGTCTATTTGCCGCAAAAATTTCTTCGGATTGTCTTTTCCGTCATATTTGGGAATTAGCTGCAGACCCTCTAGCAGCCTGTTGTGCCCCCCACTTGGCCTAGTGGTAGTCCCCGTTGCATCTAGTCCGTTGTTCGGCATGATGGATATATATTTAAAATATCACTGGTGGTTAGTTGATTTAAATTAATCCCACTTTCAGCTGTCACCAAATGTAACCCTCTAGCCGTCACTTAATGTGACTGGCGCTCGGTTATTGTCAATTAAGTCAGTTGGAAAGATAAAAAGATAATCTTATGGTAATGTTAGCACTTAAAACAATCAGATCTCCAACTTTAGCGGTTTATGTCCAAGGGCATTCCACGGGAAATTTAAATCAACCGGTCAAAAACTAACAGTAAAACACACACTTGTTTAATAACATATATATATTTAAATCGATAACAAAACTTGAAGTATTTACACAACGCACAACAGTATCAGTACTCGATTAGGTTAACTAAACACATAAAATTATCGTGCACAATTTATAAAGAAATATTAATTACAGGCCGCGATCTGGCACTACTATGTAAAAGTCGCGAATCGGATGTAATGGTTTAACGAAAAATCGCGGTAGTTGATAACCGTGATGTGACACTCAGGAATTCGGTACCTGATAATCGACAAACTTCTATATTGGTTGAAAACAAAACTGGACTTATAGTATAACTGTCGCGAATTAATATTATTGGTATAATTATCGCAATATTGTATAAAAACGTGTTGGTAAGCCGAGCGACGATCAGGAGTTCGGTACCTGATAATCGACAAGCTTCCAGATGTAGATCGGTTGAAAAACAAAATCAGACTCCCGCTAAAATCTAATTTGGCGACATATTTCGTTCTTAATTAGTATGAGTGAATCAGCGAGAGACGCTATATCTCCATCTCATGTGTCCGGTGCTCAGAAAAACTTATATATTGATTCTCAGAATTAGATCCGTTAGGGTGCACTTACGGTACAATTATGCCTCTCACTCTGTCTTATGAAATTAGTAGTGCCATCTCATTAACACATGTATGTCTTAAGATTAGGGCGAGTTCATTACGTAAGTTGCTGGGGGTGTTTGCTTGTTACTTAAATACTGAACCTCGCATATTTTTATATATCTAATATTATTAAATTTGAGGAACCACATTGAAAGAAATTGGAATAAATCCGCGTAATGAAGTCCCGCGGATTACAAATTGTTTAGCACAAATGTGTGAACATATAGTGGAGTTGTGCCCATATTACACGTGCAATGGTCTTTATTAAGATCATGTAAAATATTGTATAAATTTATGTTTCCTTTGTTTAAAATACTTAATTATAGACAAAAATTAATCGCGAAAAGGTCAAGGATGGACAGAGCAGCATCTGGTTGCAGCTTTGAAGAGTGTGAAACGCTATCTTTGTCAGAGAGAGACTGCAGCAACATACAATATACTAACGAGAACTTTACGAGATCATATAGAAATGGGGTCTGGCGCGCGCCGTGAATAAACCTTCAGGTCACAAATCTGTCTTTTCACCAGAATTAGAAATAGATTTTGTCTCATTGTATGCGATATGCTGATATAGGCCTGCCATTATCCCGTAATATTGTACGATTCCAAGCATATACATTCTATAATGCTAATAATATAATGCATCGGTTTAATAGTGAAAACAAAATTGTTGACCGAAAGTAGCTAAAATTATTTTTGAAAAGACATCCCGAAATATCCAGGCTCAAAAGCTGAACCCGGCAAGAGCCCAAAAATTATCATAAACCGTATGTGAGTATGGGTGTGTACCATGTCTAAGTATAATGAACTGTATGTGGGTATGGTATTAACAAAGATATGTATTTTAATTGTCCTAGATGCTGCAACTGATTATATTTAATGAAAATGTTTATTGCTTCGATTTGTTTTGGAAAATGCTTTCAATTAATGTTATTTCTTTGATTATTTTAGTCCGGGTGTTATTTGGCTCAATGGTGCCTAGAATAGAATTATATATTCTTTATTAAAAATGTTCGTAGTTTTCATTCCACTGGTAACCTTTGTTGAAATATTAAATGAAAAACCATTAGGTGGGCGTTATTTAGTTAACCTACCTTAGTCCTTAATATTTTGTGTATTGTTTGTTTTCCACAAAATAAGTAAATAAAAATTGAGAGTAAATAGTCCATTTAATATTTAACCCTCTTAAATTTTAATTATTATGACGTTCAAATTAGAAAAAAAAACAATTGTAAAATATTGAAAATACTTTTAATAAAAAAGACATTACCAATACATCTTAATTTTGAATTGTACTATTGGACAGTGTCCTCAACGACAAAAATGTAATCATTATATAAAATAGTGCACACTAATTACAACAAAGCTCCACATATATTAACAGTTACAGTAAAAACAGTGGATGCTACACCATTGATCCCCATAAGCCCTTATACCTACTTATAGATTTATACGAAAAATTTTCAAAATGAAGTTTAATAGAAATTCATCAACTAAAACGTTTAAACGTTATTTTTTTTCTATAATAATTAATTTCCTGCAATTCTGACCCGCTCCCCCGTCCTTGTCACATTTTGCTTGTGACGTAATTTATGTATCGCCTCTATTTAACAGAAATCTTTTTGTTAGCTGAATAGAAAATTAATGGGAAAAAATGGCAAAATAATTAATTTCATAATAATCAGAACATTTAATAAAATTCACAAAGAAATAACGCACATTAATAAAATAATTTGTCAATTAAATATTGGTTAATCATACTGTTTCTAATGAAGTCCCGCGGATTACAAATTGTTTAGCACAAATGTGTGAACATATAGTGGAGTTGTGCCCATATTACACGTGCAATGGTCTTTATTAAGATCATGTAAAATATTGTATAAATTTATGTTTCCTTTGTTTAAAATACTTAATTATAGACAAAAATTAATCGCGAAAAGGTCAAGGATGGACAGAGCAGCATCTGGTTGCAGCTTTGAAGAGTGTGAAACGCTATCTTTGTCAGAGAGAGACTGCAGCAACATACAATATACTAACGAGAACTTTACGAGATCATATAGAAATGGGGTCTGGCGCGCGCCGTGAATAAACCTTCAGGTCACAAATCTGTCTTTTCACCAGAATTAGAAATAGATTTTGTCTCATTGTATGCGATATGCTGATATAGGCCTGCCATTATCCCGTAATATTGTACGATTCCAAGCATATACATTCTATAATGCTAATAATATAATGCATCGGTTTAATAGTGAAAACAAAATTGTTGACCGAAAGTAGCTAAAATTATTTTTGAAAAGACATCCCGAAATATCCAGGCTCAAAAGCTGAACCCGGCAAGAGCCCAAAAATTATCATAAACCGTATGTGAGTATGGGTGTGTACCATGTCTAAGTATAATGAACTGTATGTGGGTATGGTATTAACAAAGATATGTATTTTAATTGTCCTAGATGCTGCAACTGATTATATTTAATGAAAATGTTTATTGCTTCGATTTGTTTTGGAAAATGCTTTCAATTAATGTTATTTCTTTGATTATTTTAGTCCGGGTGTTATTTGGCTCAATGGTGCCTAGAATAGAATTATATATTCTTTATTAAAAATGTTCGTAGTTTTCATTCCACTGGTAACCTTTGTTGAAATATTAAATGAAAAACCATTAGGTGGGCGTTATTTAGTTAACCTACCTTAGTCCTTAATATTTTGTGTATTGTTTGTTTTCCACAAAATAAGTAAATAAAAATTGAGAGTAAATAGTCCATTTAATATTTAACCCTCTTAAATTTTAATTATTATGACGTTCAAATTAGAAAAAAAAACAATTGTAAAATATTGAAAATACTTTTAATAAAAAAGACATTACCAATACATCTTAATTTTGAATTGTACTATTGGACAGTGTCCTCAACGACAAAAATGTAGTATAAATGTGTATAATAATCATTATATAAAATAGTGCACACTAATTACAACAAAGCTCCACATATATTAACAGTTACAGTAAAAACAGTGGATGCTACACCATTGATCCCCATAAGCCCTTATACCTACTTATAGATTTATACGAAAAATTTTCAAAATGAAGTTTAATAGAAATTCATCAACTAAAACGTTTAAACGTTATTTTTTTTCTATAATAATTAATTTCCTGCAATTCTGACCCGCTCCCCCGTCCTTGTCACATTTTGCTTGTGACGTAATTTATGTATCGCCTCTATTTAACAGAAATCTTTTTGTTAGCTGAATAGAAAATTAATGGGAAAAAATGGCAAAATAATTAATTTCATAATAATCAGAACATTTAATAAAATTCACAAAGAAATAACGCACATTAATAAAATAATTTGTCAATTAAATATTGGTTAATCATACTGTTTCTACCTATAACCATAAAATAAATAACTTAAACTTCTATTTAGAAACAAACTTCATTTGAACGGAAGATAGATTTTATTAATTCATCATTTATAATTTCACTAGATAGATTTTATTCATTAAAATTTTTTATTAATAAATAATGTATGTATGCTTCTTTAAGCCAGTTATAATATGTGGCTTCACAGATTATAAAAGGTTTTAATAATTTGGTACAAATTACAAGCCATAATTTAATTAATACCACTGCAAAAATTATATTCATATAACTATCTAATTAAATTACTGATCACAGATTTTTACAAAAATCAACTATTTGATACTATATAAGACAAAGAATTGTAAATTACGAAAAATAGAATTTACTTATAAGTAATAAATTTTCTCATGTGTACATAAATCTATATACTATAAATTACATTAATTTTATTATAATTAACTGATTAATACTAAAGAATGTAATACAAAATTCACACTATATGGATATTAAAAGGAACACAATATTTGGATAAGATACAATATAAAACAGAGTTACTTGTTTTTAGTATCTGAACAAATGATACTATCTTTAAGTGATTCCTTTGAAGTACTTAAATAATTTGAACATTTATGAGCTGAATTACTGGGCTGCGGTGAGTACCTAGAACTGGGAGATTTCGTGAAATACGTCGATGTGGACGTAACTCTTTTAGTAATAGGAAATTTATTTTTCGTACAACTTAAATCTAAACATTTTGTATTATATCGAAAGGAAAGTGGCTTACGAGGTGATCTGTTAGTTAAATTAGAATCATCTTCATTAACTACCTGCGATGTGTTTACCTCCGAATCACATAAATTTTCTAAACTTAACTCTCGTACAATAGCCAATGGTGGGGACTTTAAAATTCCCGAATAATTTTTAGCACACACTGAACCAATATCTCTGTTATAATCCGCGACAGGAATTTCTTCCCTACTTTCCTTATTATTACTAATTCTCAGGATATTATTATCAGAGAAATTTGCAGAATATGAAGCTTTTATAAGTGGAACAATTTTTTCCTCATTTCTTTCTTGAGATCCTGCACTATTTTTGACAGATGCTACTCTACTAAATATTTCATTAGGTTCAGCGTAAAAACTATCAAAATTCAAATCAAGAAATAACTCTTGCAGAAATCTGCGAGCAACCAGTCTGTACGTGTTGCTACTCACTCGAATACACATTTCGGAATAAAGACAAATATCTTGAAATGAAGAAGGATATCTTTGCTTAAGCTCTAACAAAGCTTGTCTCGATTGTTTGTACCAGACAGGGTTTGCCATTCTTTGAATATGTTTCAAAATTGTTGTTGCTACTTTTTCAACTGTAATTTCATCGCAAATTGAATTTTCTGTAGAAGAGAAAATTGGAATAGACCAATTCGGACATTTCTTAAGAGATGTGCTTATGCCTACATCATTCTCCAACAAATCGGCGTTCCGAATGATTTTATTATTACGTTTTAATCGACAACATGAAATACATACTTTCTCATTATGTTTGGTCATCCATTTTGGTCTATTATCATTTCCAGAAACATCGGACATATTACTGTTTGAACGATTTAATATTTTAACTGAGTTTCTTTCATTCATAAAATTGTTTACTAACTCAGGTGATTTATCTTGCATATCTTCTATAAATTCATTATTATTTATATTGTTGTTTTTTACAGATATTGAATCCAAACTGGAAAGACTAGAAAACCTACTTGAAAAATTTTCTGGAGAAAATAAACAACTCAAGGTCTTCGGTAAAGTAATTCCCATGTAGCAAGGACCATTTTTATCTAAAGGACTAGACGATGTCGTTGAACCACTAACTGAATAAGATGAAGAAAAATCACCTCCAGTCCAAAAGTAATCTTTCCAGCTATAAAAAATAATTCAATTGTACATGGTACTGGATTAAAAATGAAAAAGATTTAAAAATTACAGTACCTCATTACAGATTGATGACGATCAAGGCTTCGTACTTTCAAAGCACGACCAGGATGCTTGTCAGTTTTTCGAACATTCACAAAATCATCAGCATTAGATTCAGAACAGAAAGGTCTCCTATATCTGCTAAGCGATCGTACTGTTGCATATCCCTGAAGATCACGGTGACTTGATTGACTGTGTTTACTATGAGTTCCCAATTCACTACAGTTACCTGCAATCAACTATCGTATGAAAAACACGTTCATCTATGTATATGATATAATAGCCATGTAAATGACAATACTAATCAAATAGTTACTTATAAAAACCTAATGATTAATAATGTTTTAAAATTAAAGAGAGAATGAAAAAGAGAATACATACTGGGCAGTGATATTTTTCTTGAACGCTCTACTCTATCAACATCTATTGAGCGATTTATACTTAAATTCGTTGAACTCGGAATTGGACTCAATGGCGCAATTCTTTCGCTAATAGAAAAAAGGCATATGAGAAACATAAATGCCGTTTGGGCTTATAACAATTTATATATATATCCAACATACCTTACAACTACTTTTCCAAGACCAGAATCGCAACTGCTTACTCCTGAAGTACTGGAATCTGTACCAGAATTACTCCGCATTTTTCTTGGCAGGCCCACTAACATCGGATTAGTGCTTGATTTCGAGTCACTCATTGATCTATGATGACCACTATGTTCAAGTAATTTAATAGATAAAGTGCTTTGTGGTAGTGTCTTAGAACGATTTTCTCTAACTGTTAAATCGTTGTCGTTTGCTAAACTGTTACTACTCACACCAACTTGACTAAAAAAAAAACTTCCAATTTTATGTTGCGTTTGTTCAATAACGTCCTCAGATTGTTCAAATAAATAATTTTTAATTGCAGATCTATCATAAAAGATACTATTTTTGTCAATTCCAAATTCGTTTAAACAACATGGTTTGTCAGGTTCCCACCATTCTTGCCAATTCTCACATTCTATAATAGGCCATTGCTCATTTCGTTGATGCCTCACGCTTAACCAATCTAAAACATGTAATTATTTTAGAAACCGCTAGTTCATAATAATATATTTTGTTTATAAATATATACAGAGCCTTTCAGAGGAGAAAGCGCAAGCTCAGTAAATTGTGACTTTGACGTGGACCAACAAAGAATTTATTTACCGTAACTTAGTAAATTAGAATAGATATGATGAAATTTGCCGACTTTTTGATTTTAAAGGGCCTTAAAAGTATTAGTTGATCAGGTTGTCATGTTTTCTCTGAAAAGCTCTATATATATCGGGATATATACATTATATAAATGGCTTGTGTGTTATAACTAAATACTACACCTAATTTATAAAGTAAATTAGCGCCTTCATAAGTAGATCCAATTAAACCTAATACAAAGAAGGCAGTAGCCCTTACAGAGTATACAGGACTTTGTTGAGCAACATCTATTATATTTATTAAAACTCTATCTTGTGATAAAAGCAAAGTTACTCCATGTGCATTTGTGGCAACATGTCCAATTGCCCATAAAGCAGCTTTAAGTGATATTATCTCCGTTTCAGTAGTACACAATCCTTGTGATATAGTCTGAAATATTAATAATAGTTTTCACTTAATTACCTATTAACCCCTTTGGCAATATAAAATAAACTAACATGTAACATTTCTTGAAGTCCACCATGTTCTGATAACAATTTTAAACCTCCTTCCGTTTGTACAAGCTGGCCATATAGATGAGGGTGAAGAGAAAATGAATCTGGCATTATAGTAGATCGAGCAGAGGACATACGCTGTCCATATGATCCATCAGGATTTCGATTATGTTGAGTCAAAACACAATGAGTATCAGTTTCAACAAGTAAAACATATCTATAAATATAAACTACATTACTATGTTGGCGTTATTGCTGCAAAAACAAATTTGTTTCTAGTCTACCTGAACTTTTACCGTATATTATAAGAGGTCTTCCAGTAAATAATTTCTGGAATAGTTTTTTCTTCTTTATTTAATTTATCCAAACCACTATGTATTGAAAATAATTGACAATACAATAATCTTCCATGATCCCCTAAAGAAATTAGATCTGGCCAAAGTAATATCAGATGCGTCAAATAAATCTGAAACATAGTTAAATAGTTATAATCTAAAAAACTACAAATGTATAACTTGTTCAATATATATATATATATTTATATATATATTTATTATATATTTATATATATTATTTTACATACTTTTTCATTGCACGCTTCACTTAAAATCTCCATAGCACAATTTGAAATTGTAATTTCGACGTCCCGTAATTGTTGCACGATTAGTTCTAAACCCCAAATGTGAAATTCCACAGCTGATGAACGCAATAAGACTAACAAAAATTGTGTTGCATATAAACGAGTACTCGTTATAGGACTTAAGGTGGCTTTTGCTGAAAATATGTATTCAAAGCATAAGATATAAGCAAATTTTAAATAATATTTTATTAAAATTTGTAGAAATTATACCAATTAGATATCTGGGAAACGCATTCATGGAATAATCTAGGCTAGATATAATAAGCTTTACATAACAAGAATGATTTGTCGTCATTACAAGGTGTAGTAATCTGAAAAACCATATGTTAATAACACATGTATTTAAAAATAATTTGATATGTAAAAAACTTACTGTCCGAAAACTCCAGTAGTATTCAGCATTGTAAGTCCCTTCTCGCAACGACAAAATCGGCCAATAAAAATAAAGTACATCTGACACATAGTCGAAATCATATGTTGAGGACTAAATAAACAATCATGTGCACTTCTAGAGGCACTGACAGATGTTAAATTATTTGCAATATCAATAAACCATTCCGCAAGTAGTTCCGAACACTCTGACTGTGAAAATTGTAGTATTATATACCAAACAGAAAAACAAGTGCTATAGTTTAATTAGAAACACCCACGTGAAATGATTTGCATAACCAGTCCACCAGATCTGCGCCGGCTAATACAACTTCTGGAGGTTGCTGACTATGGCCAAGATCCTGATGAGAAAATCTGTTTGAACTAGGGCTAAAGTAATGAACAAGTCGTCTAATGAATCTTAAGTGAGGTTCATCAAGAGGTATGGGACTTTCGTTCTAAAATATAAATACACAAAAATACTTTGCATGTCAATAAATCAAGTATATTTTATACAGCTCATTTACCCTTAGAATGACTCGAATTATTTCCCAGTTCCACGCGGCACCATCATTATTATTTAATACGTTTGACATTCGTAACAAACCTTCAATTTCTCTTAAACTGTGAAAAAATTTGAAAATTTTCTTCTTTTTTGATAGTTTTATATTTTCGTCTTTCACATCATTCGGTTTTACTGTTTCAGAATCAAATGGTTCCGACAAACGCTTCTGTTCTTCATATTTCTTTTTCTTAAAATTATCTGACTTTTCGGAATTATTGATAACATGAAATAATTGTGAATTTATCACATTACCCGATAATAATGTTTGATCCAAAAATAAACTTGCAGACGCAGGACGACATTTCATCATCGTGTGTAAATTTTGTAGAACGGTAACAGCTGCTAATGCTTGAGAATTATTAGCAGATGCATATGAAATAAGATTTGGAAGAGCAGGACTTATATCACAAATATCTGGAGGCAGTAATGTGTGCATCAAGTATAACAATTTACCTATAATATTTAAAATGCCTGTTCAATAGTTATATATCTTGGTGATTTTCAATTAAAAATTGTATGTAATAATGCAATGGTTTTTGTACCTAATAATATTGTAGCTCTTACAGATATAAAAGTATCACTTCCAACAATAACTTCCACCAGAGCAGCTAGGAGACCAGATTCTAAAAAACAATATAAAAGCAAAGCCAAATGCATTTCTGCAAGATTTGGAACCCTATTTGCTAAGCTTGGTAGTATGCTTCGACCTTCCGCAGCCACAAAACCTTCACTCAAACGCCAATTATCCTAAAAAAGAAAATATTGTAGGAGTATAGTGTAATAATTTTCCTAACATTAGATTATGTAAAAAAATTATAATTCACCTGGAAGTCAGACGGATCTACAGCTGCTAAGGCTACAGAATATTCATCGGTCCAAGCAGGTTGGGGCAATCCCAATAGTTCATACAATAAATCTAACACTGCTTTCTATAAAAAAATGCACTCGTTATTGCTCAAATAATTTGTAGTGGCATTCATTATCAAAATAAACGCACTTACTCGAACTTCTAACTGATTCAGATATAGCACGGACACAATGGAAGATAAGCCAGATCTTTTATCTGGATTGCAAAACTGCATTGTGCCTGCCCAACTACGAAGAACAGAAAGCAAAGCTAACCGACTGCATGTGAAACGCAAGTCCCTAGCATCTCTAAAACAAGTCAAGTTTCGTAAATTAAATTAAGGAAGTACTTATGCCATACTATTCTTTTCCATATGATCTACTTATTCTTATCCATAATGCCAAGTCTATAGTGAAAGTCACAATACGGGGCAGCTAACATGTCCAGCTTAATAGCTGATTTAAATCTAGTTTCTGGATTTTCTAACAGGTGTAATAACACTCCTATCAGACTTTCTGCTATTCTAGGACTATGGCACTCTAAGACATTATGAAGAATTACACCAACTCCTCCAGTACGAATCAGTAAATTTGGTTTTAGAACACCTAAGTAGGATATAGAACATTCTAATAATTGAAAATCACGTAAAAGACAACATATTAGTTACAATTTACCCAGCTCGCAAAGAGTTGCAAGACATGCTCGTAATAAACGATCTCCCTGCTCACCACCGCCCATCCCTAAAGATACTAAAGACATGGCCAATATATGACTGAAGTGATCCGGATTCAAAACTAAAACACGTCGCACCTAAATAAAGTTATATTAAGATAGATTCTTCTAAAATAAAAATATACCTTTTGGTTTATTCAGTTACCAATTTTAATGACTGTATTCTTTCCATTTCATTTTTCAAAACTACATCCAAACATCTAGATACTAAATGTGGTAACTGCAGCTCATTAAATATAAGGACATCCTCTGGCTTAATCAATAGGTGCCTTATGGCTCGTAGGGCTCCTGCTCGCACTTGTGTACACTCATTCACTACTGATACTCTTAAACTAAAATCAAAATAAAATAATATCTTTTAGTAACGAATTTTCGAAATCGGTCTCTATATTGTTATCCATGATTATGATTAGTACCAGCAGAAAAGTTCTTCTGTTGTAAAACCCATTGCTGATATCCCCGATGACTTAATAACAGCAACTAAAGCGTTCAGGTAACCCATTCTTTTTCCATCGGAAGCAGTAGGAGAACATAATCCTTGATAAACATCACAAGAATTATCAAATGGGCTCTTACTAATATCTAATTTAAAAAGGTCTTCACTCTGATTTCTATCTGAAAAATATTATATTTTACAAATGGTAAGAAGTCTAGTCATAACCATATTATATTATTTTCTAATAAAGCTTACTTCGAAACCTTCCTGAATGTAAGCTTCGATTTCGAATCATCCAGCTCGCGACAGCCATAACTTTATTAGGTTAATTTAAGTGGCTTGATATTAATACCAAGTAAGTTTAGTAAGTATAAATATTATTGCGGCGAACACGGTATTTATAGAACATCACTGTGCACAAAATAAATTAAATTATTGATTAAAACGTTTTTATGCCCTACATAAAACAATTATAATTTGCATCTACTGTTCAAAAAGTTCATAGTTAATAAATATATATTTCATGACAATAATATTTCCATATTAAAAAACAAACATTGTAGTAAACTGGAAGTCCTATTATTAAATAGTTCTGCAACAAAAATTAATTCTTTTCAATTCTATTGAATCAAATCTATTCAAAACGCCTACGACCACCTACGACAGTCTCAAATGGTCTCAGACAGTCTCACAAACCATCAGTTTCAATGGTAATCATAAAGAACAGAAAATATTTAGTGTTGCCAGTGCTGCTACATAGACAAGAGCTGGACAAGAGTTGGAATCTTTTTAGTAAATCATGCGAAGATGCAAAGAGTTTCGGAGGTCTTACCCTTGGTCGTATTTCATGCGCGTTATCGCTCTGGTTATCGCACGTTATAGTTCGTTGAGAGCAGTTGAGAGGCGAAAATGGGTGAAAACAGACAGTTATATAATGCGCGCTTTTATTAGTATATATATATATTTTTTTAAGAGTAGTTTTCCTTATTACTTTTTGCTAATAAAACTTTTTTATTATGTCAAATAATATATGTTTTCTGACGCAGTTTTCATTGCTGATTCAAAATTATGTTCTTCGAATAATCAGCGCTTAAAATTGGTATTTTGACTTTTTTATTGTTTGCTTAAAAGTCAGAAAAGCATACATATTTCAATTTTTAATTGAACAGTTTACTAATTTAGCATGTAATGGTATAACTTTTCTTACCTATTGAAACATATGTCTACTAACATTATGGAAGCTTCGCTTTCTAAAACAAAAAAAATATTATTATGATTATATAAAGCATATATTATTTGACATAATAAAAAAGTTTTATTAGCAAAAAGTAATAAGGAAAACTATTCTTGCTACGTTTCATAAAAATTAAAGACGAAAATCTCTTATTTTTATAACAGTTTTTCGTATTATTTTACATGGTGATTTCAAATTTGCAATTAATTTTTAGATGCCAATATTATATTAGTCTATTATAATGTTTCAAGTGAAAGTTTATATGTTTATTTATTTATATGATTATGCGATTCATATGGTGGCTCGACAACGGCTCCGTGCATTTTCTTGAACATGCCAAACGTCTTAGAATTTTTTTCTCTATGAAATAGGCAGTTTTCAAGAAAATGCGTGCAGTCATTTTCGAAGCTACCATACAAAATTCGAAGCAAACATATAAGAAAATATACATATAAACATACAGTTGGAACATTATAATAAAGGATTATTTGTTGTTATATGTAAAATTAATATGAAATGAGTTAAATATTTCAATTTATAAATGAAATTAAAATTTGAAATGAAATTCAATGCACACACAAAAGACAGTCGTCGCCTGCGACGGGGATAAAATCTAGTATATTATATGTAGTGTTATTTGGGTAGCATAACTTTTAACCACAAACCACATATTAATTTTTTTTTTAATTTAACCACATATAATTTTGTGTAATTTGTGCTTTTAATGCAAATAAATCTGGGTGTCATCTATTGAACAAATAATAAACCATATAAATTTTAAACTATTCTTCAATAGATGACGCTTTGCTTAGATTTTGGATAAATTGTTTTAGTTAATTTAAAATTTTGCCTTTTGTGCAATCTTTTTAAATTCATCTTTCTAAAAGAAAAATGACTTTTCTTTGTAATTTTTAGATGCAGGTATGTATTTTATGCTCTAAAATAAAGAACTGCTTTATTAAATTTTAATAAAAAGGGTCGCATAAAAGGCGCTTAGACAAATAGTTTAACAAATATAGCTTATTAGCGACATTTATGAAAAAGTAGCTGTAAATATATACATTTCATCATTTGTACAATAGGTGACATATCAATAACATTGCTCAAACCACTATGCAAACCAATTAATACTACATGATATTTTCCTTTTAATCCATGAAATATAGTTCAAAAGCTTTACTGTGACTCATGCTTGAATGAGGATATAAGAGCAGTATAAATGTACGATACCATGTACTGAATAAAAATTTTGGTGTTCCAGTTATTAGCAAATATGCACAATTAGGAGCCTATTTTGTAACTGCTTACCTGATGTTTGTTCACTTCTGAAGATTTTTCAAAGCGCCGCTACTGTACTCAAATTTCAAAACTCCAATTATTGGCAATTGTGCACTATTATGATCTAAATACACATACTGTATTTCAGTTTTCTATCTTTTCTAGTTCGTCAGATATTTGCAAAAGTATTTTTTTGAATTTTCCAATTTTTCCTAAATTACTTTTTCCACGGAAATTCTGGGAAAATTTCAGGGACGTAGGAAGTTTTGGAAATTCGTCCTCTACAATATACTAAAAATTAAAAAACTTTCTATGCGCCATTTATAAGATACCATATACGATTTTGTTACCGAATGTATAAAATATAAATACAAAGCTGAAATTTAATATGCAGATATATATATATATATATATATATATATATATATATATATATATATATATATATATATATATATATATATACATATATATATATATATATATCATACTCACCAAAAAGACGGGGGTAAACATATAAACAAGTCAGATACACATGGAACATTATAATATAGGATTTGTTTATATGTTTACGCGATTCGTATGGTGATTTGAAAACAGCTTCGCATATTTTCTTAAAAAGTAAAAGTAAAGTAGAGAAAAGAATTCTAAGACTTTTGGCGTCCTCGGATTTGTCCCTGAATTTCCTGGAAATCCGTAATTTTGGAAAAACTAAAAAAAACAGCACTGTTTTTTAGTCGGGCGGTTTTAGTCGAGAGTAAAAATTGAACTAGAAAGTGGAAATTTTATATATGTGCTAACTTTGGTACCTAATTTACAAATCGAAAAAAAAAATCCCAAATTTTTAAAAAAAGTTGATCAAATAATGAACAAATTGAAAAAAATAAATGATATAAATATAATATTTTTAGTCAGTTTATATGAAAAATTATTTGCTGTTATATGTAAAATATATATGGAACGAATTAAACATTTCAATTTAAAAATGGAATTAAAATTTGAAATAAAATTCAATTCATACACAAAAGACAGTCGTCGCTCGCGACGGGGGTAAACTCTAGTAATAATAAATTTAAACAATATATAAAAAGACATTAATATATAAATTCACGGAAAAACTCGTATGCATACCAGTTGCACCTTAATATTTTGTTATGCAAGTGTAATGTATAACATAAGCGAACCTACTATTGTCACGCTTCCAACATTTAAAATTCAATATGACCAAATAATAACAAATAACTTATATTAAGTTTATGTAGGATGAAGATAAATCAGGTGTCTAGCGAGTTAACAAATACAGGATGTATAATTTTTAATTTATTTAAGTAGATTCCCTTTAAACATAAAATATGGATAATCACCTTAATGAAATATTTTACTTAAGCAAAGAATCCTAATGACATATTTATTATAAAAGTCTTATTTTAAGATTTTATAAATACTTTATAAGCCATTAATTCTAAAGATTTATAATAATCGGATTTTAAATATCGGATTGATGAATTGATTTAAATGATTACGATTGATATGTTACTATAATATAGATCACAAAGTGTTAAGTGGTAAATTTTGTTATGTTAAGATAAACAATACATGAAAACTGTGTTAAGCGGTTTGCATTTAATTACATTATGATATTAAGCATAAGTCTTCAAATAAAAGGGTAAGCATGTGTATTTTAATTAAATTTTATTGTAAACTCATTTTTTATAATAAAACAATGGCACTTTTTATTTTCATAAAATAATTATAATCACAGATAAAAATAAGAAACTAAGAATAGATTATTGCTTAAATTAATATAAATCGTAAAATAATACCATTAATAAAAAGAATACATTTTATTGCAAGATTAATTTTAATATCAATTCAATTCAAATTTAATTCAATTTTGAGAATCACCTAAACTAAAAAAAATAAATTAAAGCTTATTAATATTATTAACGCATCACTAAAGAAGCATACATGTTAAAATATTTTAAAAATTTAAAATAAAATTAATACCAATAAATTGAACACATGTTATCATCTCTTTTTAGTTTGCACTTTGGTTTTTCAAATAACGTATCTTATCATTAAATTTAGATACTGTTATTAATTATAAAATATGCCGTACGTACAATATAAATCACCATTGGCTGTTATAATAATTAGGGGCAACCATATTTTGTTAAAGAGAAATATGGTATTTACGTTTAATTACATTGGAAATTTAAAAACCTTAGTAATTCTTGATTTAATTTTGAAAAAAGTTAAGTTAACATAAATTGACAGAAATTTTGGAGACGCTATACAATGCTTAAACATTTACTCTGACTCAGATCCATCTGCATTACGATTGATCTGAATATAATTATCCCAGTCGAGAATATTTTGAAGCGAGGACGTTTTGTGCAATCTGTGAATGCGCATTGTACAGCCTAAAGCATCTTGTTCGATTGAATTAAGTATATTAAGCATTTGAAGACGCGTTGGTTTCCAGAGTGATGGTTTTTCTTGTCCCATTTGCACCTTCATTTCTACAAGATCAGTGTGTAGAATTACATTGTAGTCTCCAGAATTCATGTCCCATTGAAAGAGACACTTCGCTTCGTAATGTCTCTTATGACAAATGCAGTCACCCAAAATACAATTCTGACATTCTTTTAATAAACGACCCGATGTTCTTGTACTAACTTGTGGAATGGCCACGAGATGTATAAACATTAACCCAGTGACACCAGTTATTGGCGATACCTGGAACAATATTTTTATATGTAATTAATACTAAAAATAAAAATAATGAATAATAAACAATTTTACCTTTAAGATTTCACAGAACCAATCTTCAACGTTTTTAAAAGTTTTCTTTTGTGATTCACATAACTTAGTTGATACAAGATAGCAAAAGGTTTCTATATCAAAGGTTTGCTGCGTGAATGATATCACGAACGCCTGAGGATTGACGCGAGTGCAACCAGCTCGTGTTATGGATGAAAAACTGGGAGCGCACAATGGAAGAGCAGTGTGATAACCCGAGGGGAGTAAATCATCTGGAGCCGCTAAAATGAATTTAATATATTATTAATAAGAAGGATGGCCTATAAATTGGGATCATAAAATTAATATTTTTTTACTAACTTTCTGTATCTACTATGCAAGACCGTTCATGTTCCTGAACCATATATCTCGAAAATTTTAACGAACACTTGAAACCCTCATTTTCTTCCAGTATTATTGGTGGTGTTTTTCTGATGAAAAGAGGGTTATTTACAATAATTTCAGGAAGCTCTATATTTAAATCATCTAAACAAAATGATTTTCTCATAACAGGACTTCTAGGCAAATTTAATTGTGCACATTTGGTTGCAATAGTTTTATCAGTTTTTCCTTTAAAAGAGATGTGTGATGGAAGTGGATTATTATTTCTAAGTATTGGTTGTCGGACTGATGTCTTGTTATAATTAGGAGGTGATTCGCATAGTACGTTTGTACTTTTGTCAATAAGTTTTCTATGTTTGTTAAATTTTTGTCCCAAGTAATTACACGGAATTTCATTATGTAATTCTTCTCTAAATTCATATTTCTTATCTGCCAGTCGTCGTTTTCGGAATAAGCTAATTTTCTCACAGTTTTCCGTATCCTCTACAAATTCGTATGCTTGTTCAGCCATTTTTAGTCTACTACTTTCAGCTACTTCGTTATCAGATTCTTCTAATGCTGAATCTTCCGAAGACAATAAACTTGCCGATTTTTCAGATGACTCTTTGCCATTTGATTCTTGATCTGAACTGAGAATATTTTGTTGTATATCCTGAGAGGAGCCCCTTGAAGATCCAGCTGCTTCACTTTCAGGGTCAAATCGCTTTTGATTCGATGTATCGGTCGGAAGGTTTTTACATCTATCTATATCTGCATGGAGAACATGTAAAAATGCGCCAGTGTTTATAACGACATATCCAGTGCAGCGCATACTAACATATGGAGAAAATGTAACATCGAAAGTATTGCAATCATATTTTGTGTGTACAAGAAGATTGTGTCGAACGCATTGTTTCACTGAAAAAATAATTGAATATAAAAATGTAAACTGAAAAGTATTGATTTGAATGGTAAAGAAAATAAAACAGTATATTTAAAGTAAATATTATAACATACCAGGTACAGGAATAGTAGCTAATTGTTTGCAGTCTACACAACCTAATGCAGGAACAGCTACCCAGGTGATATAGGACAGTGAAGTCCTAATACAACCGCTATTGAAAGATGTCCTAATTTAATGTTGGAATAGAGTAACAATAACGTTACAATAAAACATTAATCAGAACAGCAATGCTTACCCATGAACTACCACAACATAAGGCAAATCTTTCCATTGAGCCATTGATATATTCAAATTATGGTAAACACCTGAGTTGTCATCAAAAAGAATCACGGTTTTAACTATAGAGCAAGCATAGTGCGTTCTAAATTTCCAAAAATATAATCTGTAAAACAATTTATTCTATAGTATTCATTGTTATAATGAAAAAATAAATTATATATAATTAAGGCCTATCAAAGAGAAAACAGATACCTTTAGCCGGACAATCAAAAAGAATTCCACAACTCAATTTGCATTGTCAGAGGATACAATTAAATTAAAAAAAAAAGGTTATCAATTGCCCCGGTTCTTGCATTTTCTGTGAAAGGCCCAGGATATAATATATATATAACAATTTTAATGTTAATTTACTTGTATTCGAGCTTCTCGGAGCGAAAGTCATTATGTGGCTCGACGTCAATAGGAACCCATTGTTGCGTATAACTTAATAAAAACTGCCCACAGGCTGTTAAACCCATGTAAATATGGTTGCTATAATAGGGCCAATATTTTTAAATATAAATTATAGCATTGTATTAAAATAGATTAATATTTTATTTCTTCTTAAAAATCGATACTTACTCACGAAAGTTACGTGGTATTATTTCAGTTCGTAAACAATATTTCAGTCTATCAGGTATGCTGTAAAAGGGGGCCTCATATTTTACACCTAGCGTACCACTGAAATCCCCGGTGATCTAAAAGGATATATTTGTTTTAATTCTAAGATTTCCATTAATATTTATTAATTATCTGCTTACACATTTATGTAGCATTTGCGTAAAATATATACACTATAAAGTTTACGAAAATTTATAAAAAATTTATAATATAATATAAATTAGTGCTTACTGGGTAGTAATAACTTATAATAAATTAAAAACATAACGAATAAAAGATTGATATGTATGAATGGAGGACTGCAGCAATATCTATATTATTTTTCTTTTATACTAACTGAATTATATTCTTATTTCCAATATATTTTCTTATAAAATTTTATGGTAAAAACCAACCTGTCTATTTTCAAGTTTCTTCAGGAAGCTTGACCGAGGTCTATTTTTTGGAAAAACTGGAGGATTAATATTATTTACTTTCTGATTTGTTACTGCTTTTCTTTTGAGTGTTAATTCCTCTTCAACGAAAGCAATTAGTTTTTTAAAATTGGCATCATCTAGTGTTTCCATTGTATTTTGCGATATAAAATAATTAATAATAAACAAAACAATTAATATTTTTGTTACAACATGTTAATACATATTAACAACAACAAATCCGACCAAAGATAATCCGACTGAATCCGACAAATAGAACTTCGGCAAAACAAAATATACATAGGACGCGTTCAGAACATAATTATCTCCAATAATCTCAAGCCGTGATTGTAGACAAAAACAATGTGTAGATATTTGTATTTTTGTAGTTATTACATTGGTCACAGGTGTGGTAACTGCATTGATATCGCTAACCTCAAATACAAATTGTGCGATCGCAAATTACTCATAAAATCCTGATATGTGTAAACAAAATACTGAACAATGTGGCATTATTGTTGAGTGCATATACGTCGGTACGGTCAGTATTGTGTTGTAGCTTTTAGTTATTTAAACGTCAAAAATATTGCATCTTCCTTCATTTATACCCAAGAATAAGTGATATTTAATAACTTTTTATGTGAAAATTAACTGTGTTAATGTATGTATTTCAGCAGTTATAAAATAAACCTAAAAATTCAAAACCAGATCATGTTTCAGATGGCACTTAAATCTTTGTAATGTAACTATGCAGTATATAGCATTTATTTTTACTTTTATAAAATGGATTCAGTCTCAAATGACACTAATACTGATGCAGATTTGCATACAAACATAATCATTGTTAATGGAGTGATACCTATCTCAAGCAAATCAAATATGGGCCCCATAATAACAAAGCCAAATGATGATCCAACATATTATGGAATATTTATTTCCGGATCACAGCGAGAAGGACATAGTAATTATTAACAGTAATTTATATGCTTAGTGAAATACATACTCAATATAAATTATTGTTAAATTTTCTTTTAGTATCTGAATATGTATATACTGATAAAGATGAAGCATTGAAGATTCTTAAGAAAAATAAAAAATCTCGTTTCAAAGCTTTCAAAAACTTCGCAGCTGCAATGTATTTTGCTGAACATGGAGGCGAACCAGTATTTGAGTTACCGAAAAACTTACCTGGAGTTTCATTAGGTATAGGTATAAACTGAAATATTGTTTATTTAATATAACAAAAATAACAAAGTAGATTTTAGGTGATACTATAAGTCATTCGTCATCTATGCCTACAACGGAAAAAAGCAGCCCATTTCGAGGTCCAAAACCACAAGAATTAGTAAAATTTCGCAAGTTAATTGAAGCTGGTAATATAGGAATGGTTAAAAGTACAGTTTGGGAAAATCCGCGATACCTTGTCAGCAGTGGAGATACACCTTCAATATTGCAGGTAAATTAAGATTTGTAAACAATAAACAAAATATATATTTTGTTTTTACACCTATGACATATTTAATATAATTATTAATTTTGAAGGAGGGATCTAGATATAACGCACTGCACTTTGCAGCAAAAGCTCTGAATGCAAAAATGTGTGAACTGATTCTTCAAACTGTTTCTAATCCCGCATTTCTTCTTCATTTATACGGAGAAGAAAATATTTGTATTTGTAAAGTAAGTTAAATATACGATGTTTTCGAATATTGTGCATTAGTTTTTCTATTTAAATTTTTATTAAACTTTCAGGATGCTTCTGGAATTCTACTAGATTCTTATTTGAATATGCCTGACAAGGGTTTCAATGAAACACCACTTCATTTTGCATCCAAATGGGGAGGTTATGACGTTGTCAAACTCTTGTTATCATACCCGCAATGCAAAATGAATCCCAATAAGCACGGCCAACTACCAAAAGATGTAATTCTTTCTGTTTCTATATAGAATTTATTTTTTTAAAGCTAATTTTATGTAATTTTTTTAGATTATATGTCAGAGAGCGAATTTAAATGAAAAAGCATTAATTGAAAAAATGACTCTCTTGTTTGAAGAGCAGTATTATGTTCCTGTGCTAAGATCAGAAGATAACTCAGTTCAACCAAGAATTGGGGAACCTTTCACCCCCAAAACTCCACCAGTTAGTATATATAGAAGTACTTTCCTTTTGTTTTGTATGAAAACATTCAACTGTTTTTAAATTGCAGGTTTATAATAAAGACATATTGAGTCCTCGCATAGAAATACAAGCACTTGCGGGACCTATGACTAAACATAAAGCGGAACAATTTTGTAAAAAATGGAAAACACCACCACGTTCAAAAATAAATTTTGAAAATTCTCCAAAGAGAAAGTTAATTCGTCATAGTGTTAGTGATATAACAATAAATTCAATGACCCATAACACTTCAGAAGAGAATATCCAAGGATCGCTGTTACTTTTTTCAACCCCGCAAACAAATAAGCGCCGATCATATAAGCCATGTGTTACCAATAATCATCTCCGTAACTTTGGTACACCACTGAATCCTACACCAAAGATCGAAGATGACTCTTACCGTTTTACTGATACGAATAAAGGATTAGAGCGGTTTGGTCGGTAGGTTTATATATTTTATGTAATAGTAAATAAATCCAGGTTGTCCCTTAAAAATCAGACATAAAAATATATTAGCGAGAAATTTTATGTTTAATTTTAAAATAAAAAGATATTATTTAATAGTATTTTTTTTAAATCTTATTTAGTTAAAACATTGATATTGGTATCTATAAAGAAATTAAAACGAGGTTTGTAATCATGTTATTTGTTATAGGAAACTCGCTAAGCATGAGAATGTTGGTTGGAAAGAATTCTGGTCTTTTCTGGGAACATTTGCAAATTTAAATTCTTTCGAAGGCTTACAATTACTGGAGGAATATCTCGGTCAACTTTATATTCAAAAATTATATGCCAAAATGCCTAATAAAAAAAATTTTATAGAAGAGAAACAAAACAAACGGAGTGAAACTAGTTTAAGTGATATCGAGGTAGAATCTCTAGTCAGTCCAATTAGCTATTTATGTACAGCGATGAACGACTGCCACATAACACAAAATGACTCAATAAATACTTTTAAAATGAGACCTTTTCCAAGTCTTCCTAACAATGGTCAGAATCTAAATAATGAAGCAGAACTTTTATGTACGTTAAATAATTCTTGTTTAAGTCCTTTTCTTTGTGTTGAGAAATCGTGCCAAGTCTTTGCCAAAAGAATATTCAACATTTTTATTAATATTGACGGTGCGGACTGTGATATAATCGCACCATTGAAGACCGAATTTAAGCACCTCCAAGTAATGATATGTAGTTTCCTGGAAGATGTCCGATTTGTTTCAGTTAATTTCCAATTAATACATTCCAGAGTTGCAAAAATAATTGTAGATTTACTTATTAATGAAAATATGGAATTCGATTTAACTTTAATTAAAGATGCTATAAAAAACATTGGCCTTGTTGATAACATCGTAGATCGTTGTATGTCGGATGACGAAGAACAACACCAACCTTTTCGTCCAAATCATTTAAAAATTAATAATTATAATAAGCAAATAGACTTACTGCACAATATTAAATGTTTATCTACAAAAATTATCTCCAATCTGAATCAAGAAATAAATAGAGACCTTGAAGTTGAAACTGAATCGCAGTGTATTGAAGTATGGTCTAACGCCTCTGCATGTAATTGCCAATGGCAATGCAAACATCATTCAAGAGCATCTAGGAAAGCGTCTATCAAAAGAAGTTCTTATTTAATTTCTACGTCCAGCCCTATATCTATTGCTCGATCTAAGAGTTTTACCAATTGTGGTTTAGATAGAATATCAAAAAGACTATTTAATGAAATTGATACATCAGGTAGTTGTTGTAACAAAAATAAAGGAGAATTGTTGAGTTTATATAATTGTTATTCTGTCCATTTGCAGAGTTTTGTGGGGAGGGTGCAATTTCAGATAGCGAAGATGACGTGTTCTATACTCCACCTTCTAGCCCATCTTCATTTCAAAACTTTAGTGACGGAAACTGGAGCAGCATTTTAAGTCAACAATCTGATAATGAATCTCTAAGTGACAGTGACGAAGATATGTGTGATGTGGAAGACGAAGGAGTAGTTGTATATATGACTGGGTTTGTATGATTATATACCCGTGTTTATATGTATAGTCAAAGTCACGATAGATCGGCGGTGCCTTATACTTAAAAGAGGTTATAAGAGCGGTATAAATTTATAATACGATAATGAATTTTGTCTTATTCGTTTCTATATACATTATAGAAAAATATATAATATATATAATTATACCCCACAACTTGTTTTAAATATGAGTCGCCGCCGAACTCTCGTAACTTGAACCATATTATACAATCATAATATATTTACAATATTTATCAAATATTATTTTGTTACAGGGATAAACCCACACAAATAGATCTTAGCGTCCTCCAAGCAGTATCTGACATTGCTATTGATTTAGAAATTTACCCAAACATTTATCGCTGGAGACATATGATATCTTTATTTAAAGAAGAAGAACGAGAATTGTAAATATACCATTTATTTTAAATAGAATTTTCCCATCTTTAGTCTTACAAATTAGCTAAATGCGAATTATTTAATTGTGTTTTTACTTTAAAATCAGTAATATAATTAAAGAAACATTTAGGTAATATGTAAGAGCATTAGAATATATTCTGATATTTCCGAAAAGGATAGTTGTACCTTTTTTGGATTAAAATCTTGTAATGACTGTTTACAGATTAATTATATTTTATAATAAAATACATATATATATATTTTTGTTTATAGTTGGCCAAATGTATCGTCGAAATCATTTACTGAGCCAAACTCACTATCCACATCACGAACATATTTCGAAAATGAGCCTGACTGGGTAAGAATTACAGGAGTCCATTCCCCAAGATCGAAAAGTTTTGATAACTGAAAAACCTATGTAAGAACGGTTCTTCATACATTTGTTTTTTAAATCTTGACAAATTCTGTAAGCTCCATGACTAAAATTCCAAATTTTACAAAATAATTTTTGATAGGAGACATTTTATTTATTAAATGTGCATGCACATTTTGCATGCATGTATATGTAAGAATGAATTAACATTTCTAAATTAAAATGTAAAAATAATTCTTATTAAAATAACATATTTTTGACTGACTTGTTTTAACCTTCTTTTTCTGCTATGACTTATTTATTTTTATGTATATACTTTGTAGTATCTCTCACTGAAGAATTTAAATAATAAGACACTGATGAAGAGGTGAGATTTTATTTTCTAAAAAAGGTTTATATTCTTCTACTTACAAAGATATGAAATATGTCTAGTGAACACGAAATAACATAAACGCAATATTTATGCAAAGGATACGCTTAGACGTAAATATTATGTATATTCTACATAGTGTGATTATTATATATATTCATTTAGAATAAGTGACCGATACAGGAAATTTACTAACAAAAACACATTTTATTGTTGCTATTCTATCTAGAATTTAATAAACATACCACTCAAAATGAATATAAATAATATTTTACACCAAATTCTACATTAGGTTGTAATTATACGACCGACAGTAGGATATATAGAACGGATTGTCAACCTTTTTCACAACGGCCCAATTACAATTTCAAATATAATTTGATATTCAATTATTACATAACCCAAAATTAGAACTTTCTCCAAAGTTTCCTACCGGGCCCAATAATTTTTTGAGCACACATTATTTCTTATTTTTGAACTATGTTCAATAGCGAAATTCAAATACATATGCAAAGTTTCAACTTTTTTTCTTTTACGGATTAACACAGCAAAAAGCATTCCATTTTTGTCCAAAATTACGACTCTATAAGATTAAGGGAAAAATTCGAAAACGCCAAAAGTCTTAGAATATTTTTCTCTACGAATTAGGACATTTTTAAAACCTTCCCTAGAGTCGTTTTTGAGCCATCATACAAATTCACTATCAAAATTATAAGAACATTATAACCGACACTTAGAGCACTGTTCCGGAGCATCACTGCTTCTGCACTTAGAATTAAATACCTCTGCGCTTTACCTTTCTGGCGTCCCAATCGCTTAGCAATCATTTTCGTAATTATTACTTCCCTGTAAGCCTACATACTAAATTTCATATTTATATCTACATTATATTATTAATCCCCTCGTTTACACCCTTTTTTACTTTTAGGCACATAAATCTATTTTGAGGTATCCAAGAATACATATACCAAATAATAGTTGCTTCAAATGACCGTTTACAGAGAGCCAACATACTGAATTTAAAAATTCTAACTTTTGCTATACAATCTGCCCACCCCTCCCCCCATACTCGTTTCGCTATAGTATTTAAATGTTTGTTCTCCTATTGCCAAATACGCAAAATTAATGTCTCAATAAATGCTCCTAGTTTCTGTTTTCTTTATTCTATATTTCATGTTGATATTTTTGCTTTTTCGCAGTGCCCGCCACCATTGGAAATTTTGGGTGTTATTTTTTTTCATCAATTACAGTCCTTTAGACACCACGTACGATCCTTCAACATTCTAGCTCTTATAACATTGGCCTCAGAAATTCGCACTACTGAACTTAAATGTCGGAATTCCAATTATTGGCAAATGTGCACAATTATAATCTAAATATATCAAAATTAGAAAAAACTTTGTAGGTGCCGTTTAGGAGATACCATATACGATTTTGATATCGGATAAATATCTAGATTAGGGTGAACTTATTTTCAAAGTTAAAATTTTCTTTGGGCTACCTCCCAAATGGTGGAACATTACGAATATTATAACAGTAAGATAATGTTTGTATATAATTAAGTGAGGTTCAAAAAATCATTGCGTGATTTACGAACTGGAACAATTAATCTGAATTTTGAGGATATCAATCCTATATTATAATGTTCCAACTGAAAGTTTATGTGTTTATTTGTTTGTTTGTTTATATGCGACCGCGATTTGTATGGTGGCTCGAAAACGGCTCCGCGCATTTTCTTGTAAATTGCAAAAGATAAAAAGTTGAAATTTGGCATGTGTATTACGGTGCTCAATGCTAACTATTTTTGAAAAACAGAAATTGAAAAATTGTAAATGGGGGTCTTGAGAAAATTAGGAGGTCCGCTAGGAAACTTTGGAGAAAACTCAAATTTCGGATTACTTAATAATAAAATATGTTATTAAAAAATAATAATTTAAAATTCAAAAATTTTATTTGGGGGCACAGTGGGTTTTAGTCAAGAGTAAAAATTGGACTAGAAAGTTCAAATTTTATACATGGGCTAACTTTGGTACATAATTTACGAATTGAAAAAAAAAATTCAAATTTTGAAAAAAAGTTGATCAAATTTCGAAAAAATTGAAAATATTTTGTATTTTGTTGAAAAAAGAATTTTTTTTAGTCAGTTTATTTGAAGAATTATTTGTTTTTATATGTAAAATTAATATAGAACGAGTTAAATTTGAAACGAAATTCAATTTATACACAAAAGACAATCGTCACTTGCAACGGGGGTAAACTCTAGTGCAGTAATTCAGTATGCAGTAAATTTCAAAAATTTTAATTGGGGCACGGGAGCAGTTTTTGCCGAGGGTAAAAATTGGGCTAGAAAGTTGAAATTTTATGATTTGACGGGGGTACGCTCTAGTTATACAATTTTACTATTTTGAGTGTGATTAAAAATGTACTCTCGTCATAAATACGACATGCATAATGACAGATTAGTACGATACCCTTAACCCATAAGATTAAAAACATAAATTAAATAATTTCTTATATCGTTGTGTTTGTACAGGGATCGGCGCTCGAAGTGTTACCAATTAAAAATTCTGTAATTTTGTCAATTTTAATTTTTTTTTTAAATACTTCACTATATCGTAAAAATATTTCAAATTAAAAAAAAATGTTATTGTTGGACCTTTATCGCGGATAATAGCATCGAGTTTGCCCGAGAAAACTTTACACGCTGTCCGAATGTATTGGTCAGATAGTATTTTGTCCAGTTCTTGCCGAAGAGTAATCTAAGGTGTCGACCGTCTCATATTTTTTTAGTTTATCCATTGTGTTTAAGTCTGGGGAATATGTGGTCATTGTTGTGAAGATAAAAAGCTGGGAATTTTTTTTGTAAAAAACGTTGTGTTTTACGGGCTTTATGTGATGATGCGAAGTCTTGTTGAAACGTCCAATGGTTTCTACCGAATTGTTTACGTGCCCAAGGTAACAAATCCTGTGGCAGTTACCGCGGCCCAAACCAACACTGATGCAGACGCTTGCTTTCGCATTGCAATTCGCTGGTTAAATTGTCTTTTGATTTGCATTCTTACCATACAGGATTTTTTTTTTTATATATTGCTGAACCGTAAAAAATTCTTTATCAGAAAAAAACAAATTTTGAAACTCGTCACCAACGTGCAAGTGTTTTAACACTTTTGCTCTTATTAGGCGAACTGCCTTTTGTACAGGTGTTAGATCTCACATTTTTTGTATTTTGTAGGGCGTCAGTTGTAGCTAATTTTTTAATATGCGCCCCAGCTACGAGTAGACAATGAGATTTATCGCCAATTGAACTGCGCTTTGTCGTGGATTACGTTGAATTCTGGCCTTCACCTTAGGAACCATTTCTGGCGATGTACCTGTTTTTTTTATGCTACCAGTATCATTGTAACCTGTAATGGTCCGATACTCAAACATTTTGTTCACATGTAAATGTCGGAGCTCAACAATGGCTGGTTGCTTCCACTGTTGCGTTTGAATTCCATTTCGATAACTTTTCTTAACAGCTACGTAAAACGATATGCTTCTGTAGGCATGTATACAACATAACAGATTGACGATTGTCAAAAAATGTGTACGCTGCCATTAGCCGTTTAGTTGCTACAGCAGCTTGAACTTGGTAACACTTTGAGCGCCGACCCCCTGTATTTCTTACCCAGTAAACAATTTGGTGAAGTGCCCTATTTGGTGAAGTTCGAGTCACTCGTACAATTCTATTCTAACGCTTTACAAGTTCTCTACCTGTCACAGATTTTGTGTTAGTTATTCTTTCTAGTATTCTTTCTTTTTCCAACATCATTCATTAAGTATTTCTGTTTCTTTCCCACATGGATATATTTTTTTTAAGTTCACTTTCATCTCATTTATTCCAAAGTGAGAGAGAAACGAGATGCGTTAGACAAGTAAAATATATTTTTCACCGTTACACTTGTATACTTGTATAATATTTCGTTCAGTACAGATATTTAAAGTATATGCTATCCTTTTTCAACAAATATTTCTTTAATGGTAATAGACAGACGCTACCCAGTAAACATTTTGGAGTCACTTTGACATCATATTGAAGATGCGTCATGATTTTTTTGTCATGAAAGAGTTCACTTTCTCACATTTTTTCATATAAAATGTCTACTTTATCGGCTACAGATGACAGAACCACTCCACCTGTCGGAATACAAATTAAGATAAAGTTGATGCGAACTATAATTGAAGACAAATAGTGATAGAAACGTCACTAAATAGGGCACTTCACCAAATTGTTTACTGGGTATCTCCCTCAATCCCCGAATAGAATGTATATAAACGAAGATAATACATAGCGTAAGACAGAGGTTTTAAACCTAACGCAGACCTGCCGATCGTGTATTTTTGAATCACCAAAACAATGTAAAAAACTAATATAACAAGTATTGTTGAAGATGAATAATATTCATTAAAAAAATCACGATCCGTACTAAAGATTACATCTATTTATTTCTTCATTTAAATATTTATATTTTGCAGTCTAAAAAGTAGAATTCCATTAAGTTTTATACCCCTACCATCCTTGCTAGTGTAAAGTTTATGACTTATACGATGCTAAGACAGAGGTTTTAAACCTAACGCAGACCTGCCGATCGTGGATTTTTGAATCACCAAAACAATGTAAAAAAGTAATATAACGAGTATTGTTGAAGATGAATAATATTCATTAAAAAAATCACGATCCGTACTAAAGATTACATCTATTTATTTCTTCATTTAAATATTTATATTTTGCAGAGTCTAAAAAGTAGAATCCCATTAAGTTTTATACCCCTGCTAGTATCAAGTTTATAACTCCGGTCATAAATCATAAACCGACTCCGCTTTTAATTCAGCAGTGAACCGTCGTTGCAATGTCTGTAGCTCATAAAAAGGGCCTTTCCTATGAACGACTGAATAGAAAACGAACACGTTCCAGACAAAAAATTCATGATATGTAATAGAAATTAAGTAGAATTTACTCCAAAATGTTTACTGGGTAATTTCTGTTTGTAATTTGAATGTGTGATTAAAGTATTAATAAAAGTTTTAAACATGAAGTGATTTACTATAGCATAATTAGGATCATATGAAATGGTTGCCTTTATGTTTCTGCAAATGTTATATGTTAAAATATATTCGAATGTAAAACCAAAAATTTGTGCATGTAACAAAATAAATATATTTTTATAACAATAAATCAATTTGTTTACTGATCAAGAGACAACATAAACCTAATTTTTAAAATTCAAAATACTGTTTTTCTACATAACTGTGTACAATGATTAAAAAAAACTAATTACAAAATATGTAGTTCTTAATTTAAACTCTACCTAATCCTCATTTTCACTTATATACATTGTTAAAGTTAATCTTGTTAAAGTTCTCAAGAATCTCATAATACAATGCGTGCATAATTTTCTTTTATCTAATAAACTTACAAATGCTACAATAAAGATAAAATACAACATTTCAAAAATCTAATATATATTATAAAAAAATAATTCATAAACGAAAATAGGCAAAAATTGAAAAACATATAGAATTGAAATTTTTAAACGACATATTATTTATGCAAATTTATTTATATTCAATAACAACATTCATACAACATACGTAAATTTAAGCTACAACCTATAATATATAACACGATATTTTATTTCGTATGCATTTTTTTATAATTATTTACATTAAATAATATAAATACTGTTGATGGTTGAAATATTTTTAAAATATCGGATTTATTGGTTGGAATGTGATGTAACTATATTTTATAAATATGCTGGTATTTCCGCAATGCTACTTTATGAAAATAAAGTGAAAAAAAATAATCGAAAGTAAAAATTTAAAAAATCTATTTTTTTTTTGTTTTCTCTAGAAGCAACTTATCATTCCTAATAACTTCGAATTTTGTAACTATATTTGTATGAGCTGTTTCTTCATCATCCGAAGGAAAATCTTCAAAACTCATATTGTTAAAACCAGTTTGTGATTTATTGGAAACTACAATGTCCATTTTCTTAGATTTCGATGTTACTTTCTTGTAGCCAGAGTTTGCCTTTGAAACTTTTGTTAATATAATGGGAAAAGCGATATTGTCCTCCTTTTTGCGAGATTTCTCTAATAAATAATGATACTTAGACTTATCTCTCTTCCGAATTTTCTGCGAGTAGCTATTGTGAAATTCAGAAAAGTTAACTTGTTCTGCATTTCCGTCTTGCTGGACTTCATCAGACGCATCTCCTAATGTACTCTTGCTGTTTAGCTGAAGCGCCATATCGGAGTATCTGTTTACAGTACTCGGTAGGATGTTCCTGTAGGTCTGCTCGAGTTCGATACTAATGTAGGAAACTCCATCCTGTTTTACAACTACGCTACTTTCTTTGGATTCTGATGAATTATTGTATGATGCAACGTCGTTTCTATTGTTACTACTAACAGTTGTGGAGCTTAGATATTCATCAGATTTTCGTGTTAATATTGGAATGGAAGAATTCACTGTAACACCTCCATAATCAAACGAGATATGACTCTGTTGAGATTTTGATCTCTCACACATAGTGTGAGATTTTTTCATAGGCTGATGATTTTTTTTTACCTGTACATTACTGAGGGTGATATTTTGATTATTGTCTTTCATGTCGTTAATGTAAAATCGTTGCATTGGTTTGTTCTCCACTGCATTATTATTAGGAATATTCACATTAGAAGTAGAACTAGAATTTATAAAAATATTATGATTTAATGAAACAACGGATGTGCGAGGTAGTGTGTTGCTTTGTGAATGAATTTTGTTGTTTTGAAATGGAGCCATTGCAAAGATATCATTTTCATCAGATTGCGGTAACCAGATGGATGATTTAGAAACTGGTTCGCGCCATTTGCTGTCGACATTATGTTTTAGTCTAGTATCACAATCTGAATCAAGTTCATCGTCCAATAACAAAGGCTTTTCTCCATATTTGTGTCCTACAAATAAATGGTCCTCATCGGCTTCTTGGTGCTCTTCCAGAACTTCTTGTCGCTGTCGCTTCGTTTTTAATCTTCTAACCATAACCCGGCTCACTTTATCATCTTCATTCGTAGTAACGCTCTCACATTCAGCGTGATAAGCAGATGATCCGCACGTCCGAATACTTTCACTGATTGTTTCATCGATCTTCTGGGTGCAGTCACCAGGCGCACGTTTGTTGAGACTATCTTCATTGACTTCTGTAAGGTCGCTAGCGGATCCAATTGAGTCATCAGAGTAGATATCTACTGAATTCCGTGCATAACGTTTTGTTTTTGATAGAACCGTCAACGCGGATTGTTGTTTCTTTGAGGAACCATAATTTATTGGACTGTTCTCGATCAATGTTCTGACGGTTATTTGTCCTTTGTCAACTTTGTTATACACTGACTGGAGCTTGTTCGGAATATTGTTAACAACCATCTTAATTCTGTGTCTCGTTTTTGTATTTTCTGTCTTCAAATCATCGGAGGCATCACTGCTGCAGTCGGACGAGGCGTCCTCTAAGTTGAACGTAAGCTTCTCATATTTAGAACGATCTTCCATTGGAACACGAACAAACGGTGGGGATTTTCCTTGCACTCCTTCTTTCTGACATATTTCCAAATTGTTAGAATCACTTAATAAAGGAATCAGATGAATAGTTTTTGGATTTCGAAACAAACTCGGCGGTTTTTGCATCTCTTTTAAAAATTTGAAGTCTGAATCAGAAGATCTCTCAATATTCACATTGCAACATTTCCATATGTATTTTTCCGTAATTTTATCAGTTGCTGAAAAGTCAAATACACTCTGATTTATTAGTAAACGTAATCTAAAAAAACATTTTTAGGACCTGTTCAATAAAACCCACTAACCGAAAAGCTTAATATTGTGTCAGTGGTCACATCACATTAGCCTAGTTAAGAAGCCGTTTGTTAGTAGGTCCATAAACAAATAAAATGTTAATCCCAAACAAATTATTAGCATAACAAATATAAAAATTAAAATTAACGACATAGAAGAAAGATATTTAAATATTGTACAATATACTTATAAGAAAGATTGAAACCAAATAAAATAAATTTACTATTTTAACAAATATAATATTTCAATTTTAAATATTTCATTTCAACATTAAACCAAAGGATGTGAGTCTGGTTCTTAACTTAAAGGTTTCTTAAAGGTTTCAACCTTAAATGTACGTTTCAGATGCAAATGATGCGAAATGATACTTTTTGTTTGTAATATTCCTTAATTAATAATATTTACTATACTTATTTAATAGAAATTATTATAGATATTATAATAAAATTAAGAGAAAAACGCCAATATTAAGAAATTATGGTATGTCTTATAGATTTTTCAGATCTATATAGATCAGTACAAAAAAATTCTAATTCTTTTTCATTTGTTTGAATGAGCAAAAAATTAACATAAAAGTTATTAACATACTAGAATATATAGGAAAAATGATATATAAATATATTATATATTTACATATACATATATATATATATCCTATATTATAATGTTCCAACTGTATTATATTCTTATATTCTTGTTTTCATATATGTTTACGCGATTCGTATGGTGGCTCGAAAACGGCTGCGTCAAGGTTTTTGAAAATTTCCTATTTCGCAGAAAAAATAATTCTAAGACATTTACATTACTAATACATTTTCCTGTATTACTTTTAATTCGTAAAAGATTGAAAGTTTAAATTTTGCATGTGCATTACGGTGTTTAATGCTGACATTTTTCAAAAATTAGAAATTCAAAAATTGAAAAAGTGGGGGTTGAAAAAATTCGGGGGGCCGGTAGGGAATTTTAGAGAAAGTTCATATTCTGGATTGTAGAATAATTAAGTATATTATTAATAAAAAAAAAAATTCAAAATTTTATTTGAGGGCACGGGGGCAGTTTTTGTCGAGAGTAAAAATTGTGCTACAAACTTGAAATTTTGTATACCTTGGTAACTTATTTACGATCGAAAAAAAAATCCCAAATTTTGAAAAAAAGTTGGTCAAATAACGCATAAATTGAAAATATTTTTTATTTTGTTAAAAAAAATATATTTTTTTAGTCAGTTTATATGTAAAATTTATATAGAACGAGTTAAATATTTGAATTTAAAAATAGAATTTGACATGAAATTAAAGTCACACAAAACAGACAGACGTCGCTTGCGACGGGGGTAACAGCTAGTATATATATATATATAATTGTTAGTCACAATTTACTGAGTTTCTATTTGGTTTCATACCAAATTCAATTGGATAGTCATATCTACTGAGTTGGAGACTCTAAGCTTGTGAGAACACTGGGAGCTCCTACAAGGGATGTAAGAAAAATTTGTTCATTGTTTATGTTCGAATTTTACCAGCAATTAGAATATACATATGTAAACATACATATATATATATATATATATATATATATATATATATATATATATATATATATATATATATATGTATATTTATAATTAATACCATGTTTTCAAACACTATACGCTTCGCAGGCTCAGTAGCATAACTATGCTACGAGAAAAGCAAGCAAAATAATTCACATAACTATGACACGTTTGATTGAATTGAACACATTTATTTGCCATTTATAACAAGTTAATATATAGTAGCATATTAAATATGGAAGTTATTTTTAGTTTTATCAAAATGAAACTTGAAATTTATATTTGGTGATTCATACATAATTATACATTTTGCAGTTATTATACCAATATATACAGCAAATATGATTTAAAAAAACTGTTATTTAACATATACATTTGACGTATAATTTACGGATAAAATGGAAATATTTTTTATCATCCGTAAAGCGTGAAATAATTCATAATTTTGTACATGGAAAATAATAAAAGTTTTACATTATTTTAATATACACTTTTTACATTTTTATTAGCTATCCAATAAATTTTATAGTTTTAGAATGTCGTAAATATGAAATACATACATATTGTCGTAAATATTTATTATTTCGGTATTGTGCCAGTAAAGCATAAGAACATCTAAAGGCCGCTAGACGATCAACTTTATTCTTGGTTGACAAACGAGGTTGTCTATGGGTCTCCCGTAAAATGTATAGCGGTTCAATCATCACCACACGTAAAAGTTCTATTGATTAAATTGTGATGTTAAACAGTACGCAAAGTAAAAAATGAATTCTACATCACATCATAAAGGCGAACCAACGTTTTATATTGCTCTTCTGGGAGCCTACAAATTGATTCATACAATAGAACTATATATATATATATATATATTTATATATATATATATATATATATATATATATATATATATATATATATATATATATATATATATATATATAACCGCTAAATACAAAAGGTAGATTAACGTACTAATGTTATATTTTTTTAGATAACGTTACGTTAAATTATTTATAAAATTTAACATAAATTTTGTACATTGTCAGTAAATAAATGCAAAATATACTTAAAATCTAATTATTAACATGTAACATTGTATAATCTTGCATAATATATATATATATATATATATATATGTATACAAAATATGATATTTAACAGTAGATAAATCGAACCTATCTTCCAATAAGAAAATTTTACTACAGTTTTTTTAAAATATTATTTGATATAATTTGAACAAAACAAATAAATAAAAAGAATTAGATGTTTCTTAGGAAGAATAATCTGTACTATTAGCTAATCAACTACATTATTTCAAGCATGCTACAAACACTAATATTTTATGTTTAACATAATTGATTTGTTAAAAGATAAATATTCAGTTCGACCGTTTTCTTCATATACGTTTAATTATGTTTTAAAAAGCAATGAACAAAAACTACACTGTTTACATTAAATTTAGTTGAATTCTTTCACAAATAAATACAGACGTCATTTTAAAATGTTGTAATGCAAGAAATGAAATAGAATTGTCCTTTAAATATAGGTTTATAATTCGATTGCTATGCAACCACAACAGTTATTTTATTTCTAATTACTGGCAGTTATAATATTTAAATAAGACGTCATTATTATAAATTTGAAAATAATTATCTTGTATCCGTTAATAATTTCTTATGCTCTATACCATAGATAGTTACTGAGTATAATATAATACATATTATCTTTCTATAATTATATAATTTTATTATTTGTTATTTCCATATTCGTTATTAGTTTTGTGCCCATTCATTAAAATTATCTAGAATATCTTTAAGTAATTTTCTAGAATAGTTACGATGTTCATGATCATACTAATATCACATATGGTTAACTTATCAGGTCTTATTCACTACGACCGGTGCTGAGTTTCTTAAGTTATTTCCTAAGGTCATTTTAGTTTACATCCGAAACTTCATCTTTTTAGATAGATTTATACAAACTAAAGTGCTTTTAGTTCATTACATAAGATTTTACTCGCACACGGACTATTTTAAATAAAATTTATTAATACCTCCACATTTTGTTCGTTGTTTCCTAGTCTCATTTGAAGTTATCTAAAAATTTAATTCATGAAGTTAATAAGATAAAATTTTATTTTATATTTTCTAAATAATGTACAGCCTGTAGTATGCTATAACAGAGGTCTCCTAACTTTAAGAATCCGCAGGTCACATTAAGATTATTTTCACGGGCTACTTTTACTCAGAAATTCTGTTCTATTGAGTCATAAATTAACCGAAATTCAATCTGTCTTATTAATTATATCCAGTGAATAGATTACAATAAGCGACCGTTGGCTCTAGTTTGGAGACCACTGTAGTAAAACTAAATTTGATAGTAGAATTGAAATAATCAATTTTTTTGGTGTGAAGTTCCTGATATTCGATTGTTATTTAGGTATTAGTAATGGTTTCCCTAAATTTATGCAACGAATCAACAAAAGGTTTCTTACTTCATACACAATTTGTAACTTGTAAATCATTCTTTATGATGACCAACGAATCTTACTACATACATACTACAGACCATTATCATAGCTCGGCAAATGAATACATTTTTATAGTACAAATAGTTCCGAAGAGAACAAAGTTTAAGAAAATTTAAGGTGTTAAATAATATAAAACTCTTAATTATTTCTACAATTATTAAAAACAATAACACAATTAAAAATAAATTAATCGTTCCAGATATTAACTCACAACTGACATAAATTTTAATTATCAAATGAGAACAAATATCTGATAGCGCTAACTCTTATTTAATTTAAAAAATATATTATTGAATTCATTCCTAACTCACATAGTTTCAGCTAAATTATTTATGAGGAAAAGCACGAACAAAGGCTTGGACCAGCAAAGCGGTTAATCCAATAACAAAAATGCTGAAGCCAATTAATAAAACATTTTCTTTTTTTGAAATTTTTTTAACTTCTTACACCGCAAGCATTAAATAAAATTCCTTTCTGTTATAAAAATCAAACGTCAGTACAATTTATACTTACCTGTATGATATTAGATCTTACATAATTTTGAATAAAAGTAAGCAAGACCATATATTTGATTAATTATTCGACACCAAAGCTATACGCGAAATGTCTTTAAAATTATTTGTTTAAAAAAAATTCCAACTGGAAACCAAAGTACTCAATTAAAATTCAAGCATACATTTTAATAGTTCAGTTTTACTTTTAGTTTCTTTTCTTAAAGGTTCCACCATATTTTAACAGAATATTTTGTTACCGTGGTTTTCATAAAATAAAACCCTTTTACTGTTTATTTAAACCCATATCTTTATAAACATTTTTTTTTATACAACCAGAATTTGTTCGTTGACGTTTACAGTTAAAATAATTATCTAAGATAAATATTTGTAATTTAATTGTAAACAATTTCTATAGAATGAAATCTTAGTTTAACAAAGAATAATTTACTAATTGCAAAAATTGAAGGAAGCTATCTATAACTGTGAATTATCGGTGTTTTCGGTCAGTTTACAAAATTAATTGTATTGCGATAAGACAGACAGTTGGGTCTATACATATCCAATTAAATTGATTAAATTTAAAGCAAATAAGAATAATAATTAAATGCACTACGTTATCATTTTCTTGATATCGACTGAATATTCTATAACACCACAAAATAGTTTTTGAATAAATATGTTTTTTTTTTCTAGTATTGCTAGATGTTTATATATATATATATATATATATATATATATATATATATATATATATATATATATATATATATAAAAGTTATACTGAAAATTAACATGCAAGACAGCAATAGTTTACCCAGTAATATATCTTAATATACCAGAGCATACGAAAGATTTGATTGTTTTTGAAGACTCATACTTTACCTCCTTGTGGTTCTGGTCGTTGCTGGTTTTGTTTAGTCAATTGTTGCTTTTTTGTCATTTTTTCACGTGTTCTTGTTGGTAAAGTAAATGGGGCACAGCCGAATGGGTCTTCCGATATATTCATTACCAGACTCTCCCGTGATTTAACGCCAGAAATACCTAAAAATTTAATTTTGTTTTTGAATACGCTGTAAATGCTTAGTAACATCTATATTATATATAAATATATATACGAGGTGAGTTCTAAAAGAAACTGGAATTTGTACAGGATTAAAATTACGGTGTAATTCACATGTATGATACACTAGGAGGTCGTTGCGACAGGACTCAACATCGGAAAAAAACCGACGTTAAATAAAAAAGTATTGCGATATATAGCGTTGGCACACTACGCATTTACTGTTTTTAAAAAATATCATTAAACATTTAGATTTTTTTACTGAAATGTCAGACAAAAATTTTTAATAATAACATTCTTTATTTCTTTTTAAATATATTATTTGTTTTTAAAAAAATCTGTTTTGACTGTTTTTTCGATATGCGTAAAACGATACCTCTTTTATGCTTGATTAGCTTCGAACAACCTAAATAAGCGCCATTTTAAATATTAACATTTAAATTTAAATTATGAACACTTTTTTATTTATGTACAATTATATAAAATTCTATCTAATAAATTGAGATATATATATATATATATATATATATATATTTAAAAATTGTATTACGAGTCTAATTATTTAGAGGTTATATTTATTTCTACAATAAAATAAAGTATAACATACTGCTCTGACTTCCATGGCGAATTTTATCAAATTCAGCTCCAAAAATGTAATCCTCTGTCATTTGACTAAATGGTGCAGGATCTTCAAAAGGGTTCCAATCCGCTACATCAGCAGACAGTGATCTAAAATCTGTTGAAACTACTTTGTTTAGCTTAGCATTGGAAGTGGATATTCCTGTAACTGGTTGACTTAAAGTCTTTTGATCGATTGTTTCCGGTGGTGTATTTGAGTGACAACGATTTTTAACTGATGCTTCATAAGGTGCTAAGAATTGCGAGGTTTCAGTTGCAAAAACTCTTTAAAAAAAAGTGAACGTTTTATAAGAAAAGAAAATTATACTAGTAAACTAGTGTTAAATACCGTAATTAAAGTCAATAGCAAGTAAAGTCAAAACTCACTTATTAAAAGCAGTTGTATCGCTCATATTGCGTCTATGGCCTTTAGCAACATGAACGTCAGGTGAAATTGGAGGAGTACTCATACTTGGTAAACGTTGACTAGAAATTTCTATAGGCATGTCAGCTTGAGGAGTTTGCCCTAAAAGACCTACAGACGGTGAGTGGGTCCCAGACTCTGTACTGCCAACGTTTATAATGCTTGAGGGCAAGTGGCCTAAAGATCCTGGGTGTTGTAGAGGAGAAGTCATAGGCTCAATACCATCCCTAAAAGGATCGGGATACTTGGAGGACTGAAATAAGTTTTCTAAATTACGAACTATAGGATCCTCTGGTGTATTTGTTTGTGTTGTAGAACTCGATGCTATGGGAAAACCAATAGAATATTTTGGAAATTGTTGTCCGGGACTAGGTGGATAGTATTGAATTGTTGATGTCTCAACACTGGGAGAAACACCTTGGAATGTTGGGAACGTTGTTGAAGGTTGAAATGGGAGGCAAGTATTATTTGGAAGTGTTGGTAGTGCATTTGATGTAGATATAACTGCAGCAACAGGTATTGTGGGGGGTATAAGGGGAATTGATGACACAGTCTGTTGAGCATCAGAAACTGCAGTCGGTGAATGGGATACTTTTGGCGTAGGGCTCGACCCAAGTGAAAGTGATAAATGGGGTGTTATTGGAAGAGGCGGTTGACTACCCTTAGGTCGCTGTCTTGGCGCTACGCTAGTTCCTTCTACTATGGGTGCCGTTGGTGTCTTTGTTACTTTAATTGCAGTTCTTTTCGCCTCTGTTTCAAATAATGGCAGGGTAAGATTATCTAAAATCGGTGGTTGTGTTTTCTGAAATACGGAGTTCATTATAAACTTAAATTTAAGTCGTAAAATAAATCTAATAAGCAAACAAAACTAACATGTAAATTTTGTACAGGGTTATCTTTTCCTATTAGTTTAAAGGCCACCTCACAAACTTGAAAAATATCTGGTCGTTTGTCCATATCAGGATCTAGCATATATTCTGAAAAATGACTCGTTGTGATACATGTTCGATAACGATGAATTAAATAAATTACAGGTACTCCTTACTAATTAGTTTATGGATCCCTTTGGAATACTTGGAATTATCAGGAATAGTAAAATTAGCACTCTGAATTGCTAATGTACTTTCTCCAAATGGAAGGGAAAAGAAGCACAGCTTGTACAGCAAACAACCTAATGCCTATAATGAACGACAGTTTTTAATTAATTTGATTTTGATAGTGAGCTTAAGAACATGTTTTTTAAGAAAATAGTTACCCAAATATCAGCTTTAGTTGTAATACTTTTACCACAGTACATATCTATCATTTCGGGAGCTCTGTATGATAATGTTGTATATTTCCTAATTTCCTCCTCAACTACAGATACACCATGGATAGATGGAGTTAAAATCTTCCCAGTCGCCGACCCAAAGTCACATAAGACGTAATGCCCCATGTCTGTTTGTAAAATATTTTCTACTTTTAAGTCACGATGTATAATAGGAGTTTGACAATGATGAAGTCGGGAAACAGCTTCCGAAATATCACAAAACATTTGTAGTATTTCAGGTTCGGTAAACCCAGTTTGTAATCTGAAAAATATCTTGTTCAAATAGAGTGGAATTGACAACACACTAGCCTCTCGTTCAGATGATTTACAAATTACCTAGAATTCATCATAGCCAAAATGTGTGTTTTACAATAAGGCATCAACAACAGGACTTCATGGACACCATTCCCCGTATGAGTAATGCAAGAATCAATGTAACCAATTATATTTTTGTGACCACTTAAGTTACTCTAAAAACAGAAAATATTTTAGGATTATCAATAACTTTTTTAAAAGGTAAATGTGCCAAAAGTAGTAGTACTAATGGTAAAATATTTCTAATAAATATTGAAAATGTAGGAAAGCGTTTACAAACCGCAATTTGAATTTCTCTTTTAGCCACATTAAGATCATATTCATTATTGACATACATCCTTTTTAGTGCATAGCGAGTATTAAGATTGTTTGGTTTAACAAGAAATACAACAGCAAATCCACCTAAATAGATCACATATTATTTCTTAGCTTCTAATGAATACATTAATAAAGTTTATGAGTATATTCATTTCAAAAGAAAATGAATACACACACTGTTAACATGAATGCTACTTATTTATAACTTATTATTTAAAACATTGATATTTAATTTATTTTGAAACAAATCAAATTAACTGTCTAGATTATTAAATGACTATGTAAAATTTAAAATGTCTGTAACCAATAAACAAAATATTAAATGACAGGACATGTCAAATGATTGCAATCCACCTTCAGCAATGACGTCTTCAACTGCTACTGTGACTCTGCCAACTATGAAAATTTTCCCCACATAATTATTAGGCTCCTTAGCTGTGTTATCAATTTTAGTTTCGATTTTAGAAAATAACTTCTTCATTTTTTATTTATCTTATAACTAAATTCCTTTAGATTAAAGTATGGATCATTAAATGAAGTTTAAAACCTTTCAACTTTTATAAATATTTTTACATAATTACTAAAGACATAAGTATTAGATTTTATTATATGGATACTACTATTAAAATTTATTGTTAAACACTATTAACACATTACAGATTTACAGTACATTTTTATCATAATGAACAATAATGAAAACCAACGATAGCAAACGACAGTAATGACGTTTAACAAATGAGCTGAAATGAGCAAATGAGTAACGCCAGATGGGTCTGATGCAGATCATGCAGATGTGACTTGTGTTAAAAACATTTTCTTACCAACCTTAAAAAACATTCTAATCGCATTTATTTGTTCATTGGACTCTTTATACACGGAATCCTTGTGCTACGTTTTCTGGATAACCGTTCAAGCAAAATATCTTATATATATATATAGTACACATATATATATATATATATATATATATATATATATATATATATATATATATATATATATATATATATATATATATATGTGTGTGTGAATTGAATTTCTTTTCAAATTTCAATTCCATTTTGAAATTGAAATATTTAACTCGATCTATATTAATTTTACATATAAGAACAAATAATTTTTCATATAAACTCACTAAATTTTTTTATTTTTTTCAACAAAACATAAAATATTTTCAATTTATTCGTTATTTGAGCAATTTTTTTTTCAAATTTTTTTTTTTATTTTTTTTATTTTACAACGTACATAATTTACAATCTGTCCTCGAAGAACATTAATCAAATTTTGAAAATATATATAAATATGACATGCGAGCTTGTAGCATGCTGTTGTCTAAAGCCAAACTGATGTGTTGGAATTAGTTTGCTATTTTCGAAAATGATCTTCAGTCTTTTTAGAATAAGTTTTTCAAAAAGTTTTGACACTACCGGGAGAAGACTTATGGGTCTGTATGACGATACCTCTTTTGCGTCTTTACCTGGTTTTGGAATAAGTATTATTTCTGCTGTTTTCCACTTAAGCGGAAATGTCCTCAATCTTAGGATTGCGTTGAATAAAATAGTGAGGTATCTCATTCCTTTCGCCGGTAGTTCCTTCAGAATTTTTCCGTTTATCTTGTCAATGCCTGGTGCTTTTTTGGTTTTTATATTGAACTTTATTAGGTTTTGTATTACCTTGACTCTTATGCGTTTTATAGGTTCACCTGGGTGCGATGGGACTCTTAGAAACTCATGTATGTATTATTCTTCATCTTCATTGCGGATTGGAGGAAATGGTATGAAAACTTGTTTGAAGTAATCAGCGAAAATTGTGACTTTCTCACTGTTGGTTCTAGCCCATTTACCATCTAGCGTTTTGATAGGCGGAATATAAGTAGTAGGCTGCTTAAGCCGCTTGGTTGCTTTCCACAGTGAATAATTAGTAGTTTCTGTAGCAGTTAAATTACTTAAATAATTTTGCAGTCATATATAAGTCTTCTAGCATACATTTGAGTTCCTTACATGCACGGTTGAATTTTGTTTTTTCGCATGGCATCCTGGTGTTTTGCCATGATCTTCTCAACTTTCTCTTTTCAGCAATCTTCTTCTTCAATTGTAGAGGGCATCCATTTACACTGTTAAAGACCCTTCTAAGAGGTGTGGCTTCTTCGGCGGCTTCCCTTATAACATTATTGAACAGATTAACTCCTTGATTCAGGTCCTCTTCTGATTTGAGCGAGATGTTACAATTAAGCTTAGCATTTATTAAGTTTCGGAATAAACTCCAGTCTGGGTACTTGTTGGGTGCTGTGAAGAGGGGTTCTTTATATATCATTTGGGTGATGTATGTGACGATGACTGGGTCAGATGAGAGATCCAGGCTTGACTCAGCTTTGAGGCAATTACAGGAAATTCCTTTTACTACGCAAAAATCGATTAGATCAGGAGTTTTTGCATATCCGTTGGCCAGTACGTTGGTTCACCACTTGAAAGAGTTGTAAAACCATGTGTTTTATCGCATTTGTATAGTTCACTTCCCTTAGGATTTGTAAGTCTTGTTCCTCATTCGGGGTGCTTTGCGTTAAAGGACCCCCAAGCTCAGGGGGCCCTCGAACTTTTATAACTTATATTTATATTTTAACGATTTCACAGTGAAGTAATACTCTTAGTAAATAGTTATTCCCGACAATGTTTACAAAACTTTTATAACAAAAACATAAACAATAACAAAAATTCTAAATAGGAATGAATTTCTTTTATTGAGTGTTTTTCATACTCACTTGTGTACAAATTTATCGCTGAACATGAGGGAGGGGGAAGCATGGACCAGGCAAGAGTCTAAGTCTATTACGTAATTCTCTCAGGCAGAGGTCTAGAGTTGTTTATGTTGAGATTAAGCTGAAACAAAAGTAGCTGCAGGATTGTACTTAGAGTCTTAGAGCGTAATATCGCTAACAATATACAGAAAAGGCAGATGTTTATTTCCTTTGGTCTACTATTAAAACATCATAATAATTGATCTGTATAAGATAGACGGAGTGACATAAGTGCACATAATTTGGTGCAAAATAGTTGTTATATTTAGCAGAGATAAACTATTAATTTATATTAATCAGGTTTATTATATTTAATTAGATGTACACATGAGTTATGGAGTCACAGAGTATAGAATTACATAGTAGGACGGTATTACAGAGTATAGTATTAACTACAGTATTACCGTGTGTAGAAAGAAAGATACAATAGTGTCAATACCGAGAGGGCGCTAAATTTAAATCCAACACTCCCTCTAAATTTAGACATTCTAACAACAAATTATAATTAATTGAGTGTCAAAAAAAACATGAAAATATTAATCAAGTTATAGTACAAGATATTCTAACATATCACTTAACAAAAGAGTTGTAGTTAAACATACCAAGTTTAGATCTTAAGAATTGGAATTTATCTTTTGACAATGCTTTAGTTAATATATCTGCATATTGATCAGCAGTGCTTACAGATTTAAGATCTATAATCTTTTGAGAATATTTTTCTTTTATGAAGTGATACTTAATATCAATATGTTTACATCTTTTATGAAAATTTATATTCTTAATTACACTGATGGCACTTTGATTGTCCAAATGTAAACACATAGTGTCTTGTTTATATTCACCAATATCACTTAACACTTGCTTTATCCACATAGCTTCTTTTGTTGCAGCACAGGCGGCCATAAATTCAGCTTCTGTTGTTGACAGAGCAACCGTCTGTTGGCGTTGGCTTGACCATGTTACAGCAGCACCATTCTTTATGAAGACGTAGCCAGTAACTGAACGTCTTGTTTCAATATCGTTTGCATAATCAGCATCACTATAACCAGTAACAGCTGGTGGCTCTGATGTTGATGAGTAGTTCAGGCCATAATCTTTAGTATCCTTCAGGTACTTGAAGATCTTCGTGACAGCATTCCAGTGTGATTTGTTATAGCAACTTAAAAATCGACTTACCAGGCTTACGGCAAACATAATTTCTGGTCGACTGACTGTAGCCAGATGCATAAGAGAACCTACAGCTTCTCTATAAGGATAGTTTTTCTCTGGTTCTCCATCTTCCTTTTGTAGCTTTACATGGGAACACTGGAACAGTGTTCGGGTTAGCATCAGTCATGTTAAACTTCTCTAACAGTTGTTCAACATACTTGGTCTGATGTATAAAAATACCGTTGCTAACTATCTCAATTTGCATGCTGTTTTCACAGGATAGACCTTCAGGCGGAGTCATAAATATAGTCTCTTCAAGTTCACCCTATAAAAATGCAGTTTTTACATCAAGTTGTAAGATTTTAAGTTTATTTTGAACAGCCATGGAAAGTAATAAACGTATTGAATCATACCTTACAGTCGGAGCGAAGGTTTCTGTGTAGTCAATACCTGCGGTTTGTGCAAATCCCTTAGCACAAAGTCTTGATTTGAACCGTGGACCCGTTGACTCTTCTTTTATTCGGAACACCCATTTGCTACCGATCACTTTGGCATTTGGAGGTTTTTCTATCAATGTCCAGGTTTCATTTTTCTTATGAGCATCAAGTTTTTCATTGATTGACTTTTTCCATTCATTTTTATTTGTTGAATGTACTGCTTCTTCATATGTTACAGGAACACAGGATGAGAATAAACACAGATGAGTGTGTTCTTCAGTACATGGACAGTTGAAATTCTTATTTTTTCTTTTATTTCTTGGTCTCAATGTCACATTACTGACAGGAGGAGAATCAATTCTGGTGTTAGGTAAGTATTCACTGTCGGATGTTGACCTGTTTCCTTTTTCTGTTTCATATGAACTTTCTGAATTTGTGTCGTTGTCAATCAAGCTGTCCTCTTCCGTTGTTGCATTTTCTCTTACATCTTCTTTTCTTGTATTTGTTTTGTCATTTTCAGTTTCTGTCTCATTCAATTCTACCGAAACAAAATCTCTTTTCACTGAGGATTCAAGAAATGTAGCATCTCTGCTCTTTATTACCTTTCTAGTATTTGGTAATGTGAATCTGTATCCTTTTGTATGGTCGCAGTATCCGATGAAGATCATTCTTTGAGCCTTTGGATCCCATTTTCTGCGTTTTTCTTTAGGTAGATGAACCATTGCTTCGCAGCCAAATATACGCATATGATTAACATTTGGTTTGCGTCCAGACCAGATTTCCATAGGAGTCTTGAAAGCTAAGGATTTGGTTGGGGAACGATTGATGATGTAAGCAGCAGTGTGTATTGCATCTGCCCAATACAACTTCGGCAGACCAGCGTTGAGTAGCATGCACTTCGCTTTTTCAACCAGTGTCCGATTCATACGTTCCGCAGTCCCATTCTGTTCAGGCGTGTATGGTGTGGTGGTCTGATGAATGATTCCGGCACCTTTCAGGTAATCAGAGAAGGCTTTGTTATCGTATTTAAGTCCGTTGTCTGTACGAAGAACCTTTATATGAGCATCCGATTGATTTTCAACTTCTTGCTTGAATTCTTTGAATTTACTGAGCACTTCAGACTTGTTGTGAAGAAAGTATACTGAAATCTTCTTGGAATATTCATCTAGGAAAATTAAAAAATATCTGCTCCCACCGAGAGACTGGGTTTCCATTGGTTCACATACGTCAGAATGAACCAGTTCTAGGTGTTTGGTGACTCTTAATCCATCACTTTTAAAAGGTAACCGTGTCTGCTTTCCTTCTTTACAAGTTATGCATTTCAGATTTTCTGTATTTCCTGAGAAAGTTAAATGCTCTGTGTTATCAGACAATTTTTTCAAAGTTTGGAAATTAAGATGTCCCATCCTCTGGTGCCAGCAAAAAGCATCTTTTTCATGTTCAACACTAGACATGTGCGCAAGGCTTTCAGGCATGTTCAGCCGGTACATGTTATTTACAATGCTCGCAGTTGCTATTATTTGATTCTTGCTGTTCATGATCACACAGCCTGAGTTATCAAATTTCACTTGGCCTCCATTTTTAATTATTTGGCTTACAGATATCAGATTAGTTGCCAATTCAGGAACATATAAGACATTTGTGAACAGAATCTTATTCTCTTGCCCGTTTTGGTCATAAATGTTTAAGCTGACATCTCCTGAGCTTTGCACAGATAACACTTTGTTATCAGCAACACGAATGTTCTTTGTTATAGGGGTAGTTTCCTTTACAATTATATTCTTGGTCTTAGTCATATGTGCCGAAGCACCGGAGTCTATGTACCAAGCATCACCATAGTGGGATGATGCAACAAACACAGCAGCATAAGAAGAGCTAGGTTTCTGTGTCTTGTTCATGGTTTTGTATTTGTTGCATTCAGAGCGTTTATGTCCATATTGATTGCAGGAATAACATCTCGGACCCTTGTAGAACTTCTTGTTTACAGAGTTGTTATGAAACTTCTTGTTGACAGCAAAAGCCGTTGTTTTGTTGTCTGAATTTCTAACATCTTGCAATAGTTTTGCTTTAACACCGTCTGCAGTTATTTTTGTGCCTGAGCTTTCGATCGCAATAATCATTGGTTGATATGATTCGGGCAGACCGGAGAGCAGCAATGTCCCGAGCCACTCGTCGTCCACTTTAAAGCCAATGTTGCGCAGCTTGTGAGCAGTTGACATAATTTTGCTCACATACTCTTCTATATTTTGACATCCACTTAACGATGTGTTACATAAATCACGTAGCAGACCAACTCGGCGTGTAAGTCCTGAGTCGTCGAACACTGCAGCCAATTTGTCCCAAACTCCTTTGGCCGTGTTTTCCTCTTGGATATGAACGTAATTGATCGGATCAACCAGAAGAATTAACTTTGTTTTCGCTTTTGTATCACGTTTTGAATCTGTGGGTGACGCCGGGTTAACCTCAATACAATCCCATAATTCTTCGTGTTGTAGGTACGTTTTCACTGCGAATTGCCAAGTCGAATAGTTTTCACGGCCGGTTAACTTCTCGATTAATGCCAGTGAATTATTCGATGCCATTTTTATTCGTTGAGAACACTTTATACACAAAGAAGAACAGAAACAGTTTCAACAGCCACGTTTTTTTTTTAAGGTTATGTTCACCACACTAAAAGTCTTTATCCACTTTTCCGAAAAACACACATTAAACGTCTCTAGGTTTATCTGGGCCGATAACCTGTTATATTTAGCAGAGATAAACTATTAATTTATATTAATCAGGTTTATTATATTTAATTAGATGTACACATGAGTTATGGAGTCACAGAGTATAGAATTACATAGTAGGACGGTATTACAGAGTATAGTATTAACTACAGTATTACCGTGTGTAGAAAGAAAGATACAATAGTGTCAATACCGAGAGGGCGCTAAATTTAAATCCAACAATAGTCTTACTTTCTTCCCTCGGTGTGTAATATACTATTAATGTTTTATGTACAATAAATGTTTTACATACATACCTGCATACATCTTTTGATTTATGCTGACTATAAATATATATTTATATCTGACTTGAAAAACCTAAACAGTTTAGTTAGGGGCCCAGATTTTTTTTTTTGCACCGGGGCCCTTGGTTACCTAGCTACGCCACTGAGCAAAATGTCAATGTTTTGGTTTAGAAGGAAGGAATTTACTTTTTGGCTGTGTTTCCTAAGACCATTGGCGTTCCAGAGTGCGATTCTTAGGCACGTGAAGAGATTGGCAAACGTGAGACTAAAGTTTTGATGAGATTGAGCATTGTACTCATTTGTTCCACAAGTCTTTTCATCATAACTTTTAGATCGGTGATGTCATTTGACTGCATGTTCGACTCACTATGGTTTTGTTGCACTTGTTCAGATTGGGTTTTCACTGTTTGGTTACTAACCACCTGTGCAAAGAAGGTATCTGTCTGGATTTGGCGTGTTGGTAATGAAGCAACAGTTTCTGAGAATCTGGGTCTAACTTGGACATTTGCGCTCAACGATTTGCCTATAAACATCGCATCTTTTGTAATTGGCTGTGTGGTTGTTACAGCAGAGAACAGATTTTACTTTTTCGTTTACTTTGTTCTTCCAGTCACACTGGCTGGTATGATGATCGTCAGCGCATTTAACACAACTTGTGTTTCTGTAACAGTAAGTTTTGGTGTGACCATACCTTTGGCATTTTGTACATTTCGGTATCTCTCTTTTGAATTTCGGTGGTTCAACATTAATTTTACAATTTAGTAGGAATTCCAGGTCAAAGATGTCTTTGTTGTTAGGTCTTTGTTCTATTTCTACAAAGAACAATGGTAGAGGAATTTTAGTAGTTCTTTGTTTAATGTTTCTAACTCGAACGACCTTGTGCCTTTGGTTTTCTAATTCCTTCTATATGTCAGATTCATCCGTGGAGTGATGTAAGTGTCTAATCACCTTTTTTTTTACTTTGTAGCTTTTGTTCGTTTTGTGTTGGTATGTGTGGAACTCGGAGTTCCTATCCTTTAGGAGTTTTACTATTTTTTGGTAGGTTTCAGTGTCCTGGAGCTTTAAATTTAATTGCGATCCTCCGATTAGCTTACTTTGGTAAACGTTTTTGACGTGCGTGTCTAGCAGGCTAGTGAGAGGTTTGATATCGTTGACACCATATATAAACAGTGGTGGTGGTTTCTAATGCATTGGCATCGGAGAGTTCGTCGAACCTATTAGCTATTGGTATTGGGTTTAACCAGTAATCCCCTAGTGTTTTTTGCCTTACATTCCTAGGTGCATCTGGACTATCTCTTTTTTTATTCTTACTGTTCGAAACGTTTTGCCAAACGTCCCGCGGATTTACTATCTCTTGATGCTTTCCTTGGATGGTTGGCATCGTGTCTTCTATAGCATCCGCCATAGTTTCTAGTGAGCTAGTTTTTTTTGTCACTAACACATGGTTTTTGTTGGATGGTTTTGTTAGGTGAACGCATCATGTTTGGCATTCTTGGTCAGTGTAACAACTGTTAATTAGCGGTCACACCGACCTCACTAGACCGTTGGTTTTGATGTTTATAGATTATTTTTTAAGAACTATATATTAAATACATAATTTCTTAAATGTAAAATATTTAACCAGGGCCGTCTTTAACCTATTGGAGGCCCTAGGCATGTTAGGATAATGGGGCCCCTATGACTTTGACAGAACACTATTTTGTTATAATAGACAAAGAAACTAGATAAACAAGGTTAAATATTTATTTTTAATAACAATCACATGAAACGAATAGATAAATGTAATATAGTCCACAAAAGTAACTCTTTTAACATTTACAGATTAGTGCTTAAAAATCTATGTTATTTGAAGAGGAACCCTTCTAGATTTCAGATGGGCAAAATCGTTAATCACTTCTTCAAAATCTATGCTTTTTAGCACATCAGATTCTATGGACATCAGCGACAAATTGGTTAATCTCTCTTGAAGCATTGTATTTCTTAATTCATTTTTAATTCTTTTTAATTTGGAGAAGGAGCGTTCTCCTCTGCAGTTAGTTACCATCATGCTTTAAAAGATTCTCAATGCGATTTCTACATTTGGAAATGTGTCTTCAATTTTGTTTTTTTTCAAAAGTTGATATATTTTTAATATACAATCCTTATTTTCACTGTCATCAATTTTCAAGTATTTTGTTAAATGCAAACATTCTATTTCTAACTCTTTCTCATTAACATCTTCATAATAAAATTCAGCAAATTCTTTGCAACTTTGTCTCAACTCTTCAGAATTGAGAGTTTTCAAGCGAAAAAATAAATCAAAACGTTTACTGATATTCTTATACGAATTTAATCGCTGTTTAGACGTCGAAAAAAAATTCTCAAGGACATTCACACAATTTGTTCATGGAAACTCAAGGTATTAAGAAGGAGGATTTGGATCCATCATACCACACTTATTTAGTACGAAAAGAATCGTCATGTTGCGAATGCCTTCTCTGTCTATATTGCGAATGGATATTTGGCAAATTATTGTTTTTATGTAGAATATACGGAAGTAATAATGAAGAAGTCTTCATTTATAATAAAAAAACCTCAATGTGAACTGAAGTTCTCAAAAAAACAAATCTATCAGATCACAAATTCCATTGTTTTATTAAAATTCATTGTAAATAAATAAAATATGTACATATTATTAGCATTTATATTAGACTGGGCCAAAAAAAATCAAGTATTTTTTTTTTAAAGGTACATTGAAAATCTTATTCGGGATGTCAAAAAAATTTTTTTGTGAAAGTTTGACCCCTTAAAATCAAAATTAACAGGTCTATCATCGCAATTTTAGATTTTTATTCTTCTTTCAAATTCTGTTTTAAGAACTTCTAAACCATCAAGCTAAAAAAATTGAACTATATTTATGCTTATAGGAAATTAAATGCTCTACAAAAAATGATGAGTGTACTTCTGATGATTTTTCTTTAAAATGGGTATGTGCTTAGTATACCATTATATATTTAAATTTATCTAAGCATGCTGAAGTCGGAAAGCCTAATTCTTGGGCGAGAGTAGAATAGCTTCGCGCATTTACGAGTAAAAGCGAGTAAGTTGGTATTTTAGTCAGTAATTTAGGTTCGATTTCTTCGAATCAAATAAGTTTTTTGGTAATAAATATTGGTTATCGTTTGATGATCTGACAGGAACTAGGAACTTTGTATTTGATCTGAGGGGGGCCCTATCGATCGCGGGGCCCTTGCCCAAAGTGCCCAATGGGAAAGAGGGGTCTGTATTTAACACACACTACAATTTTTAAATATTTTTATTATTTTTTTCTTATTGTCATAAGAATCTATTATTCATAACGAACAGTTGTTGTTAAAAATTATTAAGATAATCATTGAAAATTTGATCGATGGAGAAAAAGCGTCGGCACTGCTTCAATAACTCAATAGAACGAACGATTCCGTATTTGAATTTAAATATTTAACTCGATTTTTTATGATAATTTTATCTTTTAATTTTATCTGCGATAGTTTTACACATTTCAGTTGTAAGTTTATCGTAACACTAAAATCTGAGCGTCCGAGCTGAATGGAGACAGAGTTTAGATCTGATCATATTGTCAGATTTTTGTTTGTAATTAAATATTAGAAATCGTGTAGGTAATATCTAACGTGTAATCAAACATGTCAATGTGACCGTCAGATCTTTTGAAACTCTTCTTGAAACATAGGGGGCCATCCATTAATTACGTCAAAGCAAGGGGGAGGGGGTCTTCAAAGTGTGAAAAGATGTGACATGGGAGAAGGAGGAGTCATTGAATTTGTAATGTCACATCCAATCTAAAATAATAGTTAAAAAAAATATAATAATACCAAAAGGCAAAAGAAAACGAGGTACGCAAACAAACGGGAGATTAAAAAAATTTAAAAGTCAATTGTTTAATTACTTTTGAATAGACTTAAATAAAAACAATATATTTTTAACACTGTGATGCAGTCTCCAATATAATCGTAGAAGATGTCGACGCAGTTATTTTGTGTGAGCTAATTCGGCTGAGATTATAGAGCTAAGAACTTAATAGAGATAATTAGACTCAGTTTAAAGTTTTGATTGATTTTAAAAAAGGCAGTAAGGAAAATAAAGAAGTCATTGCAGGTCCTAAAGCGACATTTTAACACAATTAAGTTTTGAAGAAAATATATGTAGTATTAAATGTAGGCGCTTTTATTTTAGTCTGATTGTTTTTTTTAAAATTATTTTTCGATAATACACCAACTGGACAAAAACACGCATCAAAATGAATTTGTAACATAACTTAATTTTAGATTTATTATTATTATTTTAGTTACAAGTTTTTGCCATTCTTCTGCCTTAAATCATTAAATTACATATCATTGCGCTCAATTACATTTTGCGATCCTTATTACGTATACCTAACCATTCTCACTCGTTCTAAAAGAAAAAATAAAAATAAAAACAAAACAGACAAATTTAAACCCCTATTGCTTCCCTCTTCTGCTACTCTCCGTCCTGTTTCTACTCTGTCATTCCTTCTCTTTTCTTGCTCTATATGCTTCAGCGGCTTTTTCTCCGTCCCGCACAATCTGCACATCGTTTCTCTCTATTTGCCCAGTATCTGTTGCCTTTCTCTTCGTTTCCCAATCTAAATCTTGTGATTCTTCTCATGTTTCTTGCGTCTTTTTCTCTTATGTATTCCGGTATCTCTCTCCCAAATCCTCTTGTGTCTTTCATTGTATTTCCTATTGTGTATTTTCTTCATTCTTTTCTGTTGCTGTATCCCTTTGTCTGTGCTCCTTAGCTTCACTTCCACACTTGTGCCTTCTTCTCTTCTTCCCTCTGCTTTCTCTGTCGCCATTCCGTTCCTCTTTTTTTCGTGCTTCCTCCTCCAACCTCCTTTCTACTCTCCTCCCTAATTTTTCTTAGGATCTCGCCTTCAGCGTTACTCATTTTCTCCCCGAATTTGATTGCCATCCTTCCTTCTTCTATTCTTATTTTATCGCTTTTCAGCTCCTCCATAAATACACCTTCTTCGCTACATTCCTTATACTCCTCTTCTCGGTTGTTTTTTTAACATGTACCCTAGATACCTAAATTCGTCTACTTCCTCAATGTCATCTGCTTTAAATTTCCACTTTCTCTTTCCACCTTCTTTGGAACTCAATGATTTTTGTTTTTTCCGTGTTCAGCTCTAGCCCTTTCCTTTCTAAGTATCTCCTTAGTCGATCTATTATCTCCTTCAGTTCTTCTTTCTTATCGCCAATATAACTATGTAGTCTGCGTAAGCTAAGGTCCATATTTTCCTGTTTTTTTCTGATTATCACCCCTCCGTCTTGACTCCTTTCCATTTCTTCCTCCATAACTGATATGTATATTGAAAATAGCGCGGGGCTCAAAGGGCAACCTTGCCTCACACCATTATCCGTCCAAAACTCCTCTGACTCGTCGCCCCCAACTCTTACTCTCATTTTTGTCTCCCTATAAATTTCTTTAATTAGTTCAATTAGATTCTCATCAAGTTTTTTTCTTCTCGTTAATTCCCATAGCTTCTCCCTGTCCACCATATCAAACGTTGCTCTAAGATCAATACACATCAATACTGATTACAATACATCAATAATGATTCGTAATATAAATTGTGAAGTAAATAAAAACTAGGAGTGAGGGCGGTAACAAATATAATGGGCGTGCGGTCCTTAAAATAATAAATAACACATTCTATTGAGTTATTGAAGCAGCCAAGCAGCAAAGTAGGTATAGATAACGATAGTAAATGATATTTTATATTGCCGATAAAGGCACAAAATTATTTTACGCTTTAAAACATAAGAAATGTACACGTAGAAGACATGTAGAGTCTAGACGTGTACAACGGGACTTATTCAAATATAACCTTGTTTTTATTGAATAACCCCATAAACTCACAAAAACGAACTATACTTATTTCCACTAGGCTTATTTCCACCTTGTATTATTTTATTTAAAATCATTACACAGAAGCTATGGTTATTAAAGTTAAATTGGGATGATGAGATACTACAAGATCTCAAAGATTATTGCTTATCTCTAACAACATCTTTACCTGCTATAAATGACATTTTGATACAACGGAAAGTTCTCATAGATAATTATAAAACTATTTAATTACATCGCTTTTGTGATTCTTATGCAAAGCCGTGCATTTATTTAAAAAGTATTAAAAGTATGATTATTACTTACTAAATCGAAGATCGCGCCGTTAAAAACTCTAGCCATATTATATTTAGAGCTATGTGCCACCTTAAACCTTACAAGAATGGTAAAAAATGCAATAAACTTGTTTCCTGTTAACTTATATAAAATAATTTCATGGACAGATTCCACAATGGTGTAATCGTGGATTAAACTGTCTCCTAATACCGCAAAAACATTTGTTGCCAACCATGTTACAGATATTTATTCGGACATGACAAACAATTACCGTGTTCCTACTCACATATACCAAACAGATTTCATATCCCGAGGTATAATATTAGACTTTCTTTTAAATAATCACTTATGGTGGTCAAGTCCAGCCTGGTTAAAACAACCGTCCAATAACTGGTCTATAAATAATTTCAATTTATCAGTAATGCCTGAGACAAATGAAATTATTCCAGCCGAACATGTTTCAACAAGTCATTTGACTTACTTAAATAATACTTTTTTCATTAAGAGAGCAATACTGGCCTCTAAAACGGATATAACTAGCGAAATCAATCGTATACAGTGTATCATATGTTTCAAATGAAGATTTTAATTATTATAATCGAGTCAAACTCAACTATCCATTTAGAACCACATTCAGTGGCGTAGCTAGGTAACCAAGGGCCCTGGTGCAAAAAAAAAATCTGGGCCCTCTAACTAAACTGTTTAGGTTTTTCAAGTCAGATATAAATATATATAAATACTTTAAAGGTACAAAGCTACTAGTTTATCATCAGCTCTTTATCGTGCACTGCATGGCACAGCAAAACTACTTACTACATGTATGTGTATGTGTGTCTTGGGTGAGCTTTAGTGATCGCCTAGGTGAAGAGTTTAGGAACGCATACTTGGATTTATATTATTGGTATTAATCAATAAAACTAAGTAAATCAAAAGATGTATGCATGTATGTATGTAAAACATTTATTGTACATAAAACATTAATAGTATATTACACACCGAGGGAAGAAAGTAGGACATTTCAACCCGCGTGTAAAACTGATTTCCTATCCGAAGGCAAGGGTGGCAAACACGCGGACTGGAATATCCTACTTTCTTCACTAGCGTGTATACTATTTTGCACCAAATTTGTAACCGAAATTTTAAATTTCTGCCACTGTTTTGCGGAAAGGTTAGTGCAGGTGTTAAACTATTTCATTTGTTTTCTCATAAGACTAAAGTGGCACTTTCGTCCCGCAAACTGGGGCAGAAATTTAAACTCTTGGTGCAGATAAGGTGTGGTGAAAAAACAATTTATATACAGATAAGGCTAATTTATCCCTATAGGTCAGCGGTTCTCAAACTTTCTACTTAGAGCCCCCCTGCAGAATCCAGCTGTAAGCCGGGCCCCCCCACATGTAAACGTACTATATATTATAAGGAAGTCGCATTTGACATTATACAGTCAATTTGTTTTTAGTTAAGTTTTGCACATTCTATGCATACTCTAATGGGGCAATAGGTTTAATCGTAATCAAGCAACAAATTCTATACAAAGAATTACAATTTATTTAATTATTTTAGCTACTATAGTACATAATTGTTATTTGTAAGTCAAAGCAATAATAATAAAAAGAGCTTCAGTGTGAAGGATGTGCTTGTTTTTTTTCTGCGCATAGTTTCTTGAAATGCGGTGTCAGTTCTGATAACGCTATTCTGAATTCCTTGGTCGCATCCAGTCTTGAGCGATATTTACTCTCCATGGCAGCTAGAGCAGAAAACTCAGTTTCACAAGAATAAGTGGTGGCGAATGGAGTGAGTATTTTCAATGCCCTTTCACTCAAAATTGGGTGTTCCTTTTGTACACCAATCCAGAAGCATGTGAGAGAAGATTCTTTAAACTTCATTTCAAGTCCAGTGTCACCTTGGAGGTCAATGGGATTTTCTTTTTCCTTCGTGTTGAGGGAGCACTCATCGACTGATGGTTTGAACGGGTTTTGAATCCATGCCAAACCATCCAAGTTCTCATTAAAATATTTTTGACGAAAAACGAGATTTGAGGATTTCTACGTGTTTAAGAAAGCATTTCTTTGCATTGGTTGAAATAGTTTTGAGATCCATTTCTTCAATCATAATTTTAAGATTTGAAAATAGCTCCAAATTATCACTTTACAGACCGCCCTCGTACAAACTTAGCTTCATTACAAAGCTTTTCACCTTTTCAGTCCATTGCAGCAGGTTTGCATCTTTTTTCTGTATTTTCTGATAAACTAAAAAGTATAAAATGTTCGGCACTCTTACGACTTTGACTAAAAATTATACACTTGTTGTAATTTTAAAAATAAAAAGTTTGCTTTATTATTTTGTAAGTAAATTTAATTAATTTTTCAACCAAGCTTTGGGCCCCCCCTGAGCCATCATTGCGCCCCCCTTGGGGGGTCGCGCCCCACACTTTGAGAACCGCTGCTATAGGTGATCTCTTTCAGTTATTATATGAAAGTCAGACCTACCTATTATACTGATGTGTATCCTGACAACAAAATAACAATTTAGTTTATAATCTTTTTCTAGCCTTAGTTTTCGCAAAAGTATCAATCACTTCGGTTAAATCTAGGCTTGATGCAGCTTTGTTTTCGACTGTTATTAGCGATAAATGTCGGAGTCGAGCTTGCCCATAGTATTCCTTAAATAATTATTTTTAATTTTCTAAATGATTTTTCAGCTTCTGCCGAAGTGACAGGGATTGTATGGAACAATACCATTGCTGTAAATTCTTCTGTTAGGTAGCATTCTAGAACTCCATATTTTCTCATTATTTCTTTACAGAATTGGTGAATAGTCCATTCCTTAGATAATTCAGGTAGAAGTAGGTGGTAAATATTAAAAAATTGAATGTAAAAGTTGGGGCCTATTATATCATAATATTTACTTTGGAATTGGTCACACATTTGTAATAAAGTTGTTTCATCTACATCCAGTAAAAATGTTGGTGTTAGAAAATTGAATATTTGACTAACTGCACTCATACCACTAAAACGTGCTTTTAATTGACCTATTATTGTGTCTAGTACATTATTGAAAATAGTAATTTTAAATATTTTTTCCCTGCTTCGAAATCGGTAATCAGAAACTAATTCATCAAAATGTTTTTTTAATTTTCTTTTGCCTTTTTTCTTTAAAATGGGAATCTATACCATATTTTCTTGCAGATTCACTGGCTTTGTACTTGAAGGATTCGAAGTCATTTCTATAAATTTGCATCTTTGCATTTGTCTCCGCTAAAGCTCTACTTGCCTCGTCCAAATTGATATCGTTTTTTTGTAAAGTTTTAGATGCATAATTAATGTCATTCAATACACGGTGTATGAATTCGCAAAGGAACACGAACTCGAAATTTAGCATTTAAGTTTTAATACTTTCTGCTTGACTACGCTCGTCTTTACTGGAACTCTTGAGAACTTTTTCTGATAACGCTTTGATAATATCGAAAAACGAAGTTTTATTGCAGATATTATATTGACCCTACTAGACCATCTAGTCGTATTTAGTTTTTTTTAGAGTCGTGTCCGATTCGCCAGTGAATTTTGACAACAGATCCCAACGTTTGTTGCTATTTCCGAAAAAATTATACAAATCTTGCAACGTTGCGAAAAAAATCTGTAATTCGATACAAGTGCTAACAGCATCATTTACCACCAAATTTAAATTATGAGTGGCGCAATGTATGTACTCCGCGTTAGGTTGGATATCCTTAATCTGTTCTTGTACACCATTACTCACACTGGCTCCATCATAACCTTGACCTACACATTTTTTTAAATCAATATTTTTGTCGATAAAAAATGTAGTCACCTGGTTCACTAAATCTGCTGCACCATGTCTGAATGCTGCACAAAAACCTAAAAACGTTTCTTTTACTTCTATATCAACTGGCTGCCCATTTTCCGATCTAGTTATTACTGCATACCTCACAACAATGCTTAGCTGGTCTACCTTCGATATGTCCTGTGTCGTATCCATAATGATCGCGAAAAACGGTGACGCTCTAATTTGTTCTAGCAGATGATTTTCAAGTATGGTTCCCAAGCACTCAATCATTTCATTTTGAATTGTTGCACTCAGATATCTTGTAGATCCTAGAAACAAAAAAAATATGATTTTAAATAAAAATTAGAATCTAAACAGTTAATAAAAATAAACAAGAAAATAAATAAAATGAGAACTAAAAAAATACATTTGGGCATATCCAAAACTTGCTGCATTGCTTGCGTGATCATATCGAGCGAGAAGCTCCACAACGGACAGAAAATTTCCATCACTTAAGCTTTCTCGATGTCCTCTTAAAGCCAATGAACTCTTTGCTAGGGTAAGTATGACATTGAATAACCTTTGAAGAACCATTTTCCAAAATAACGCTTCTTTACGAATTTCATTTTCAAGTTCTTTGTCGATGGTATCATTTTTTTCCAAAGTTCATACACAGCACATGCTTCCGTATGACCACTTGAGACACTGTGTTCTTTAATTCTTTCTGATAAATGGCTCCAATTCCGATAACGCGTACACCATTTATTATTTCTTTGCGAAGCAAATAACCAGCAGGGTTGACAGTAGGCAGCATCTAGTATTTTAGAATAACACAGCGAAAAACGATGAACTGGTCCACATTTAGAAGTTGAAAAATAGTACAATTTTGAAAAACTCCTGTTGTTCTGATGGGCGTCTTTCGGAAAAGGCCATGATGGCTGTAAAGGTCCCGTATCAAGAATTTGGCGTTTTTTATTATCACTTAATATCTTGTTCGTAAAGTTTCCCAAGTCACAAGAAGATTAATCTATCATATTTTCAAAAAACGATGAAGTCGATGGTTCGTCCGCTGTTACCTGTGCGATGCAGACATCCTCGTCGTTGACAATGACATCGTCATCGGTAGCGGAGTCTTTGACTGCAATAATTACCAAATATTCTTCAGTAGGTTTCTCAACCAGCACTGCAGTGGTCACATTATTTGAGTCACTATCAAGAGAAATATTTGCACCAAAACTACTTGTTGAAGGCTGACTAAAAAATTTGTCTATTTTCGGTAATTATTGTTTACTATTTTCTCTTTCCTGCCGTTGTTTGCGCTTCAATGCAGTTCAGTTTCTTTTTTTTTATCCATAATTTTAAATCTCTAATTTATGCAAAATTGTTATTGTTAAAAATAATTAGGATTTACTAATTATAAATCATAAGTCGATATAAGAACTGTTTACGATACAAAGAACTATATATCTCAATGACTGTTATATAATGAATGTCGTCTCGCAGTGCCTTGGACCAGCATGTACAAGTGTCTAAATCGTTTACGTTTCTTTGGAGCGGGCTACTTCAAGCAGAGTAGACGAATGTGCATTTCAGAGTTGTTTATGTTAAGATTAGACTGAAACCAGAGTACTGCTCCAGAGTTGTACTTAAAGTCTTAGAACGCAATATCGTTAACTTTATGTTACAGGGAACAAGATAAATAATGTAATGCTACGGTACTCGACAACCAATGTATATTGATTAAGGTCCAAACACAGTGAGACAGTCCTTTAGCGCACCGTACTATGTTTTTACTTATGTCACTCTTTCCATCTTTTCGAGATCAAGTATTATGAATTATGATGTTTTAATAGTAGACCAAAGGAAATATACATCTGCCTTTTCTGTATATTGCGCCCCAAGACTCTAAGTACAATCCTGCAGCTACTTTTGTTTCAGCTTAATCTCAACATCAACAACTCTAGAAGGCGTACCTCTGCCTGAGAGAATTACGTAATAGTCTTAGACCCTTGCCTGGTCCATGCTTCCCCCCTCCCTCATGTTCAGTGATAAATTTGTACACAAGTGAGTATGAAATACACTCTCAATAAAAAAAATTCATTCCTACTTAGAACTTTTGTTATTGTTTATCTTTTTGTTATAAAAGTTTTGTATGCATTGTCGGGAATAACTATTTACTAAGAGTATTACTTCACGGTGAAACCGTTAAAATATAAATATAAGTTGGAAAAGTCCGAGGCCCCGGTGCACTGCACCGACTGGCCCATACCTAGCTACGCCAGTTACCACATTGTATACAATTCTTACTCATATCGAATCAATATTGAACTCCCGACCAATGTACCCTATGTCATCCAATCCAAATGACCTTATTCCTATTACTTTCAGACACTTAGTCATAGGTCGAAAAATCACTACTGTTATGCCTAACCCAGGAGCACCAGTGAACCTCAACAATATGCGAAGATTCCAGTAAATACAGCATTATTGGAAACGATGGTATACAGAATATATCCACTTCTGTCAGCAGCACACAAAGTGGAAGACTTCAAGCACCCAGGATCTACAAATCGGATCAGTTGTCGTAGTACAAGAAGACAATATGCATCCTACTCAATGGATAATGGGACGAATAATACACCGCAGACAAGGACAACACTCCGAGAGTCGCCACCTTGAAAACTCAAGCTGGAGAGATTAAGCGTGACAGCACGCTCTAGACGTCTCTTCTTGATAAACCCAATTTATTTATCAAAATGAAATTATAACATAACTTAATTTTATATGTTTTTAAAGACGTGTAAATGTACTTTAGTGAGTGTTGTCTGAACATTTGAGGTGTAAAACTGCTTTATGCAATTGTTTGTGTTACTGCCAATAATTTTACTACGAATTTTTGTGCAGCTGTGTCAACAAAGTGTGCTATGGGTTCATCCCTTCTCCTTTTTAATTTTAAATACTAAATATTTTATACAAAATACTTCCCTTATTAAGACATCTTTCAACAAGACAACAAGTTTTTTGCAACAGTACAATTTACTATTAAAACATTACATAAAGACAATCATAGATATTAACTATTGTTAATTAACTATTATTAAAAGTGTTTAATTGTGTCATTCTGTTGGGATTTACGACCCCGATGTGTAATTAGTATGAAATAAATGTGTTCAGCGACGAATGGAATTTGAGCAATTTGTACCTAACGAAATGGTGCGAAATGCCACATCTGCCCCAATCATAAAATATGTCAACGGTCCACCCTTTTAAATAATACTTATTTGTAATATTCAATAATTATTCTAATATCTTTGTAATCTAATATTCTAATCTTTGTTCTAATATTTAATACTTGTTCTGTAATACGTTTTGTGTTTTGTGTCTATAGATTGCTCGTGTGATCGAGTATTGTAGAATTGCCAATTTCAAATAAATGTCCATTGGCGTTCATAGTTTATTTGAAGCGTTTTTATTATATTTTATTACTTTGTGAATATTGAGCTCGCTGTTATCAGAAGTGGGATAAAACCAAAAAGTTTCTATGCTTTAAACGCATTCACGAGTAGTTCTTTTGTTAAGTTCATTGAAAAATTGTGTAATTGTGTTGTGCAACACCAATCAAATGTGTAGATCAACAAACTCAAATTTTGGAATACATAATAATGTAATATGTTATTAAGAAAAAAAATTCCAAAATTCCAAAATTTTATTTGGCGGCACGGGGCGGTTTTTGCCAAGGGTAAAAATAGAACTAGAAAGTTGAAATTTTATACATGGGCTAACTTTGGTACCTAATTTACAAATCGAAAAAAAAATCCCAAATTTTGAAAAAAAAAGTCGGTCAAATAATGAACAAATTGGAAAAAATATATTTTTTTAGTCAGATTATATGAAAAATTATTTGTTGTTATATGTAAAATAAATATGGAACGAGTTTAATATTTCAATTTAAAAATGGAATTATCATTTGAAATGAAATTCAATTTACACATAAAAGACAGTCGTCGCTTGCCACGGGGGTAAACTATAGTATTTTATATTTTGTTGAAGGAAATATAATTTTTTTGGTTGGTTTATATTAAAAATAATTTGTTAGTTGTAAAATTAATGTAGAATGAGTTAAATGTTTCAATTTGGGAATGGAATTTAAATTTAAAAAATTCAATTTACACACGCTGCTTTTGTTGTTAATTGTTTCTTGTTAATGATCAGTTGAATCAATTACAGGGTTGCTATTATATCACAAAATTATTACAAATTTACAAAATTTTTAACTTTGACATTGTATATCGTAAAGGTACAGCTGTGCCCCACGCGACCTTTTTAAATAGAAGTCAAATTATATGTTAAATATATTTAGGCGTATTAATTAAAATGGAAGAGAAGTTGCTCAACTAGTCGATGAAGTTAAAAATGGTACTAATACTGATCTATTGTTAGCTATCAACAACGGTGAGTTATATAGGCGAGTTGAGGCATGAAAGGTGCCATACCGATGGTATGTTCCCACGACTGAAGCAATAAATAACTTTTTCTGGTTCCTAGATTACGATAATTTGTCGTTAAATGTATTAAACGCTGCCTACTTTGTAAAATTTGTAAACCGCCGGCTGTACCTAAACAGGACTTTCTACACTCTATCGAAAAAGTCCCTATATCTTTTCATACCATGCACATTAATTGTTTGGGCCCTCTGCCAAACCCAATAGGCTCTGAACGTTATATCCTAGTTACTGCGGTTGTGCTTACAAAATACTGAACGGTCTTTGTATTAAATTCGTTGAAAACTAATTAAACTACTGATAAACTAAAATTATTGATTTGGAATGTCATGTTTAAGTCAGGATTGAGTCGAACCCGAAAACTAGACCGCACATATTCGGGGCATTGCAAGACATTAGAGGTGCTGCCTGGTGGCATATGTAACATACAATACATAGAAGAGAGTCACTCACGAACGGCGGTTAAGGGGCATCTGCAATCATGACCGGAATCTTGGAACTGACTGAAGATGATTGAATATTTGGAGGATGCTGACTGAGGATGGTGAACTATCAAATCTCCGTGTTAGCGATTGAAGAGTGTCAATTGGTGGCATCAGTAAATGATTTTGTTGTTGTTTTCAGATGCAGTCACTAGAAGCAGTTGTGACAGTCATTGAAATTAAGTCAACTGTGTTGGTTGAAAAAAGGAATTTTTTATTATTATATTATATTAATTGTGTGCCTTTTGGCGTTACAATCTGCATTCTTAATACATTTCATAGACCTTAAACTTGAAATTGAACTTAAACTATTTCACTTAAAACTTAAATACTTTCTGCTTCTTCTTCTCTTGACCCTCTCCCTTCATTTTCTGTAGTCCGATTTCATTCTCACCGTTTCCTCAACTCTTGTCTTCTTTGTCTCCTCTCGACAAACCCTCTATTATATTTTCTCTATAATTCTTCCCTTCTGTCTTTATTTTCACTTCTCCCTCTTCAATCTCCGTTCCGCACACTCTACACACCCTTTCCTCGCTATTTGCCCAGTATCTGTTTCCTTTCCCCTCGTTTCCCAATCTAAATCTGGCAATCCTTCTCATGTTTTTTGTGTCTTTTTCTATTAAGTATTCCATATTCTCTTAAGTAAAAATAATGCAAACGTTTACGGTAGAAAAGCAAAAGGAAATTGTGATAGCGAGATGTGAGGGAAAAGAACAGAAGAGAAAGATAATGTCGAGAAAAAGTGCATTGAGGGGTACGGATGTATACATCGAAGAGGATTTAACATACAAAGAGAGAGAAGTGCAGTGGGAACTGAGATAGCGAAATAGCGAGGAAAGGGTGTGTAGAGTGTGCGGAATGGAGATTGAAACATTGGAGCACATTAAGTTTTCATGTAAGAAAAATGTAATAAGCGAAAAGGATATTGTGCAGTTATTAAAGGGAGGCAGTGAAGGGAAGAGGTGGATGGCGGAAATAGAGAAAAGAAACGAGGAAAGAGAAGTAACGCCAGAGCAGAAGTGATTTTAATCACAAGTGATGTCTAATAAAACCATGCGAACGCCTAGTTGCCATTCCAAACCATAATGTGAATGGGGAGGGAATATTTTAAACGCAATGGTCAGACAAAAGAAATAGAGTGATAGACGTAAAAGGCGGGAGAAGTGAAAATAAAGACAGAACGGAAGAAGTATAGAGAAAATATAATACAGGGTTTGTCGAGTAGGCAAAAAAGAACAGGAAGAAGGGCTAAAAGGATTTGAAGGTCGGTTACAAGAAGGTATTGTGTGAATGAAAAAATAAGGAACTAGAAAAGGAGAAATTTCGAAAAAAAAAGGGGAATGATGTAGGGGAAAGTAGAGAGAGGGGTAAAAGGGGGAGAGATGAAAGAAGAGAAATAACAAAGATGGTAAAGATAGGTTTCTGGAACGTGGCGGGTATAAAATGAAAGGATAAAGATTTCTGGAGATACATCACAAGCTGGGATGTGATTGGGATGGTGGAAACGTGGCTGGAAAGCAGAGAATGAGAAGGCAAGTTAACTATAAATAAACAGATATATTATATCTCTATGAAATACGATACCTTAGATAAACAAATAGAGTCAGCAAAGGAATTATCTTTTGACGCCTCTATCATTAAAGTATAAGATCACTTAAAATACCACTTATGTCTAAAGATAAGATATACAGTATAAATACTATATGAACCTGGGGGACGAGGACGAGTCTCTAATAGAGCTCTGACGAAGTTACTCGCAACTCTGTTAAAAATTATAATCAATTAAATATTATAATCAATATTATAATTGTATTAAAATTAATACAGTTTTTTTGTGTTAAGTACGTTTCCCAAACTTAACTGGCAAACTACCTAAAAACTACAGATTCGTATGCCAAGGTGCGGTTAGAGAGCATAAGAAAGGGAGAGCAAGAGGTGGAACTATAGCGGGTGTACGAAGGGAGTTAAAAGAGGAAGAGGTTGCAGACAGAAGAGAAACAGCAGGAAAAAGGACGCTAACGCTGGGAGAAGATATATGGGAGTAGTTACAATATACAGTAAAGGAAAGATAAAAGAAGTAAAAGAAGTAATTAAAGATGAAAAACAGGAAAACCTATTAATTGGAGGGGACTTTAATGCTAGAATTGGGGAGTGGGACGAAGAATGGGGAAATTGTAAAAAGGAAGAAAAGCAAAGGACAAAACAATAAATGCCGAGGGAAAAGAACTAATAGAAAGGCTAGAAGAACAAAGATAAATAGTGTTAAATGGGAACAAGGAAGGAGATGAGTGAGGAGAATATACCTAAGTGGTAGGCAGAGTGGATACAGTGATCGATTACGTGGTGACAACGTTGAGAGAAAAAAAGAAGGTAGCCAGAATGAAAGTGGAAGAGAGGGTGATGTCGGATCACCTACCTCTGGTGGTGGATTTGGAGGCGAGGAGAGGAAGTTGAAGGCAGGAATTTTGTATAAATGTTACACTACAACGGCAGTCCCCGAACTGGACCTGGTGTTTTTGCTCAATTAAACTACGACGGTAGTCCCTGATCTGGAGTATGTAATGTAGTTATTGTTGTACACATTTTGTAAAATATGGTCAAATTATTGAGAATAACCTTTGTTTCTTTCTTTGATAATTGGAACCTCATTAATTCTGTTTTATAAAATTCGAACGAGTTTGAGATATTGATTAACCGATGCCAATAATTAAATAATAATCATTTAAAAACTTGCGTCCTAATTTTAATACCAAGATAATAGAGGACACTAGTATTTGTATTTTTCAGAAAGCTCAGAGGAAGAGTATGGACTTAAAACGATAATTTTATAGCTGTCATCCCGGGACGTGATGATTATCAGAATGGCTGTGTTAGCGACGAAAGGAATTTGAGGAATTTGTATCTAACGAAATGGTGTGAAATGCCATATCCACCCCATCATAAAATACGTCAACGATCCACCCGAGGAACTTGAAGACTACCTAAGGATGGTTTCTTAAGCACGAAATCAGTACAGCAAGAGCAGAACCGATTTTGTGATCGACGCAACCATATCGCTTTTAAAAAATGTTTCTAATATTTAATAATTGTTCTATTATCTTTGTTCTAATAATCTAATATCTTTGTTCTAATATTCTAATTAGGGCTTCACACGAGACGAGATAAAGCGAGACTTTAAAAAATTTCGTTTCGATCTCGAAAGTTTAGAAAAAAATACCCAGTAAACATTTTGGAGTCACTTTGACATCATATTGAAGATGCGTCATGATTTTTTTGTCATGAAAGAGTTCATTTATAGTTCAGTTTCTCACATTTTTTCATATAAAATGTCTACTTTATCGGCTACAAATGGCGAAATTACTCCACCTGTCGGAATACAAATGAAGATAAAGTTGATGCGAACTATAATTGAAGTGAAATAGTGATAGAAACGTCACTAAATAGGGCACTTCACCAAATTGTTTACTGGGTAGGTATCGTTTCAGTCTCGGTTAAGTCTCGTAATCGTTTGTCTCGTTTCGTCTCGGTAGATCTCGTTATTGTGAGAACTTATTACTCCTAAGATAGTCCTAAACCAAGTAATACATTCTATTAAAATTAATAAATGCGTTAGTAGTTTCTAAAACCTATAATTATAAACATTATTATATAAAAAAATACAATATTTTTTACAAAGGTATGTATATAATAATAATTTTACTTTTTAGGCTAAACTTATTTACACTACCATATATTACACTTAATTATCACGCAATATTTCTTTGACTTTAGCTTGTTTTATTTGAAACTGCTCCATCACCATCCGTCGAGCAGCATTACGCTGTGGGATATCGATGTTGGGATTTAAACGATGAAAAATTTTTGGAGTGTCGTCATCATCAAAAAAACTCAGTGGTAATCTCTTTTTAGCCATCCACTCAACTATCAGCTTTGAAATCACTTGTTGATAATGTTTTCTAAAACATAATGGCATTTTTTTATTTTCTTTACACCCTGATAAAATATACGATTGAATACGATTAAAAATTTATCTATTCAGTTAACTTTTTTTGAGCGGATGAGACTGACTTTTGAATCGAAGTTGATATGCCATACACTTCTTCATAGGCCTTTGGATGAGTACTTAATAAATACTTAATAAATGTTTTTTCATAACTATAATATTATTGTCTGTTCGGCTAATTATTTTTTTTATTTCTAAATTTTCACACACTAAACATATCGCTTTTTTCTCACCATTAATTGTATCAAATTAAAAAAAAAATGTAAACTTTGAACAATTTTTTTTATACACAGTTGATCAATTGGTTCAATTTCACTTAACGCATCATCACTTTCATCTAATCTCGGCCTTTTTGTCAGGTTGACACTACTAACACCTACGCTCAACGACATTTTTGCGGCAAAATGTCTTCAAACAATCACATTGTAAATAATTTATATTCACATTTATTTCCTTTAATATATTCGTTTCCGTTCGGCTACAAAATGTTGTAAAAGACAAAATTATAAAAAAAATATTTAACAGATGTTTGTTTACCAGATTTTATATTTCATAAATTTACGACCTAACCTTTTTTGTAATAAAAAAAAGGTTGAACGTTTATATTGCTGTTAGTTTATTTTTATCGCAATATTTATTTTGAAATAACGTCGAGACCAGTATCGAGACTCTCGGGTCTCGCCGGTTGTGGTCTCGGTACCGTCTCAATAGTTTTCAGAAATGTCTCGCTTTTACGAGACGAAACGAGAAAAATCTCGTGCTCGTGTGATGCCTTAATAATTGTTCTGTAATACGTTTTGTGTTTTGTATCTAGATTTCTTTTAATAATATTATTTGTTTAAAGTCAGGCCGCTCGTGTGAGCGAGTATAGTAGAATTGCCAATTTCAAATAAATGTACATTGGCGTTCATAGTTTATTTGAAGCGTTTTTATTATATTTTATTACTTTATGGATATTTATATTGAACTCGGTATCGAATGTATGTTTAAAATTATGTACAGTATGTACATTGTGGATACAAATTTCTCCTGGGCATCCCATCTGACCAGATATAAGCCATAAGTATAGATATACTTATCTAGTAGCTTACATTTCAATAATTACACAGTGTGGTAGAGATTGCTCCAATGAACAATTCTACATGATTAAGTTACCAAGTCTTAGGAATTAGTTTTGCGAAGTCTTCAAACACCATTACTATCAAGCAACATTTGCGTCACAGCGATGTTTTCATGGTTACGAAGTGTCAACTCGTCTCTTCAGGACTCTATGTATGTCGTTATTGCGGATATACCACGGTGCATTACCTATTCCTAGCAGAACTTTATTTTGGAACGTTTGTATTTCTTTAACGTTCAATTTCTTGGCGCAACCCCAGACTTGCACTCCATACGTCCACACTGGCTTTAGCACTTGTTTATATATATATATATATATATATATATATATATATATATATATATATATATATATATATATATATAAAGCTAATATAGCCAATACATATTCCTGTATTATATGTTCAGTTTTTCTTTTTTCTTTTTGACATGCGTTTTCCACCTTAACTTAGCATTAAGCGTCATTCCTAGATATTTTGCTTCATTTGCATAAGGAATTGTGATTGAGTTTATGAGTATAGTCAGATTTTTAGTATTCTTTTGGTTTGTGAAATTTACGAGTATTGATTAAGACTTATTGAGTTTAATTTGCCACACTTTTGTCCAAGAACTGACCTTGTCCACTACTTTTTGAAGTTTTAATGTGGCTTCATCGATGGTATTCCCAACGGCCAAGATAGCAGTATCATCCGCAAATGTGGCCATTGTTGTTTCCTCACCTTGTGGTAAATCTCTTGTGTAGAAAAGCGTTTATGATATGCAACAGTTTTACAAGCCTTTTGTAATCATAATGAGGTCGTACCCAGGTGCTTTTTTGTTACTCAAGTTACATTTAATTTCCTTTTTGGGTTTGGATAGCGTAACTCGATCGATTTCGACATTATCGTTCCTATTTTGTACTGTTATGTTTTTATGAGCCGCTTTTATCAGTTTAGCAAAGGGTTTAATTGTTTCCTCCAGCTGCTTCGCAAATAATTCTGTTCTTTTACTAAAACTCCTCGCCCACTCTTTAAAGTTTCCCCTACCTGATAAGTCTGATTGTGAAAATTTTTGAATCTCAACTTTGTGTACATTTCTTCATATAGTTGTTCAAAATGTTAATAAACCAGGATGAATACTTCTAAATTTTAAATACTATTTTTTAAGATTTTTTCTACTTTGGTGCATCTGGTCTTTTTTTTTAAATAATTTATTTATAATATATAATAATAATATATTATGCAGTGGGGGCTCCGCATAGAAGGCCATAGATCCTAAAAGCAACCCTGGCTTCAGTGTATAACTGTCCAACTAAGGCTACTGCAATGAGATAGACTTCAACCATGTACAATGCGCTGTACACTTAATGCGAATCTTAATGCGTGAATCTAAATTAGATCAGATCGCCCATAACGGTCTTAAAACAAAAATTTAAACGATAATAATTCAATAGATAAAATGGTTAAAGTCGCCTTCGCCTCGAAAGATTAGCATTACGAAACATTTTATGTTATATATATAAATTCCAAGCATATAGCTTATAGCATAATTTTTTTTAATATTAATTACATACTAACAGATTTATTACATAAGCCAGAAATATATATGATGACTTCAAAAGTTATTTGTAAATCGAATATAATTCGGTGTCATATTACGAAAAACAGCGATTGCTATTTGATACTTCTTTAGTTTTGATGTAATTGAAGAAGTAACTTAATCTTACTACACACAATTGACGCATATTTATTTTACGTACTGCGCGTGCGTCTGCTAAAGAATATACATTGACGTCAAAGGTTTATGTAAACATATTCATCGGCATAATCATAATTCAATTTTCTAGGTTAGGACACTTTATTTCATATTTTGTTAAAACGTTTTTAAGAATACCATGTAGTTTTTAAAGTTTATGTGTTAAAATACATATATTATTAATTTTGGGAGTATTAATAATTAATTATATGGTATTAAATATAACAACGTATTGAAAGTTATTTTAAAATACACGTGTTCAGTTTACGCGCCATCTTTATATTATTGATACTATATATACAATACTGACGTCACCGAGAGCGCACCACGACGTTGTTATCGATCGAATCGGCTGGCCGCGTGTACCGAGAGTTTAACCAGTCTAGTCAATCTACCCTTCAGTCATCTCAAAACCCCCGTCCTTTTAAATGAATATTAGCAACTCATTCAATAATATGTGATGTTTTACTTCCGCGAAACTATTAATAATTAAAACTATCGCTTCTTGTGTGTTATAAAAATGATGAAACATTTTTATTTACTTTTTTAAATGTAATAGTTTACATTTGTATTCAATAAGTTCTGTTCTGTGTATGGTGGTGTAAATTGAATATTCTGGTGTTTTTTTTATTTTGTTGTTCTTCTTTCGGTTAAAATGACGACATATAGAGAGTGTTCTGAAAATTGCAGCTAGCGTGAGGTGCGGGGGCATCTCTTGGCCCCCGGCCCGAGCATGACGCTCGCAAGAGAATGAAGAAGCAAAACGTCCGCACGCTATCACTGATCGTGTGCACGTTCACATACCTTCTCATAGGTGCTGCTGTCTTTGACTCTTTAGAATCTGATACAGAAAAAAGACGCTGGGAAGCTTTACAGGGTACTACATCGTTCTGCATAATTAATATATGATTACAGTAGCCTGACATGTGCTAACTGGGATATTTGTATCGGTTAACCACCAAGTACTGGGACACTGCTCGTAGTTGTCACAGATAAACAATCACATCAATTATCTTGGTCTCGTATACCTTTGTACAGTGAACAGTCGTATACCATATACAATAACGTTGTAATATATATATATATATATATATATATATATATATATATATATATATATATATATATATAAAACAAATTATTAAATTGCACACTCTGCTGGCACACTATTTACTTATCAATATTGATCCCCATGTAAAAAATTGCAAGTTAAAACTAAAAATAACTCTATATAACTATAAATATATATATATATATATATATATATATATATATATATATATATATATATATATATATATATATATATATATATATATATATATATATATATATATATGTATATCTAATCAGTTCACATATTTAAAATACATCATATTTTTGTCTCGTAACTCTGGCTTGAGTGGTCTAACGCATGTTTTAGTCGCTGTTTTTGCGTTTTAGATAATTAGGTCATTCCCATTACTAATGAATATATTATGGTCCTCTTACAACGATTCCTCATTCGATGGAAGCGTTATACTATGTGAACTGTGAAATGCGATATATTAATGGAATCATGTTTTCTTTTAAAAATAAAACAATATGCTAATAACACGCAAGAACTGCATTAAATTTGATTAAATGTTGCAGATCTTGTTACATGGTCATGTTGGAACACAACAGTACCTGCTAAATACAAAATATGATTGCTACCTTACATTTATGTAATATTTTCCTTAAGTGAAAACTAATAGTATTTAATGTAAAAAGGTCTAAATTTTGCTTAAAATTTTATTAAGATACTTTATAACACATTTATCCGTAGCAAGGACTTCTGAAGATTTAATAATCCTTAAAAAGGTCTTCTTAAGATATTTTATGATTATATTAATGCAGATAAAGGTAGATTTATTTTTCAAATAGCAGTAAAAATAAGCACAAAACGTTGTATATTAGGTAACATTGTTTACGCCTTTGGATGAAAATAGATGGCTATACTCAACCGTTGTGACAAGTGCAATATTTTTAACTTATTTATAATTATTATAAAACTTCAATAAGTATAAGGGTTGTTTGTGCAAAAGGCTCTAGTTGTGAAACTGCCTGGAGCCGCCATCAATGCAGTTTTGGTGGTAGTAGCAAATCCAAAGGTAACTTATCTTATGTTAATTATATATAATCATAAAAATAATATATAATATAAATATTAAAAATATAATTATATTAACCAAAAAATTCAATTGCTGCAGCTTGGAAAACTCTTTCAAGTAGAGCTGTTATTTTAAATTTTGCCCAATTTTCAACTGTCAACATACAACCGTCATTGCGGTACTATTTGGCAGATATTGTGTTCCATTATTAACCTTAGAGTTTGTTCTTTGGATTAAAATAAATCACTACTTTTTACGAAAATAATGCGTTTTTCTGTTGATTTAAACTGACAACTCTTATAGACCCTATATATCATCAAAATTACATTACACCTCATTTACATTAAGTGTTCGCATGAAAGTTTATATAAATATACATTTTACTTACATATTTTCTAATAATAAAATATAACCTATATTGTAAGGTACTGTAGTAATACTTAAAGGATTAGTAGTTATAGGTTGTCAGTAATATTTACATTTTATGTCTGGCATACTTTAATTTTAAATTTATTCTTTGATAGATTTGTACTTTTGATCAAAATGAAAAGTGTTTATGAAAGCCATAATGGTTCTTTGATTGTTGATTTGCTCTAAAATTGAAAATTAAGGATATTACTTAAAAATGTAGGAATAATTTTAGTTGCAGATTCCTCTTCATTTTGATATATTTTCACATTTTTTTACATAATAAAAAATATCTGAAAAATAGAAATTACTTGCAAAAACTAATGTATATGACACCAAAGGTTAAGCAATAAGTCAATTAATTAGCGAATTATTAAGCTAGTGCTGAAGTCAAATTCATGACCTATACGATCATTAATATATGATTAGTATATGATATATATATATATATATATATATATATATATATATATATATATATATATACATATATATATATATATATATATATATATTAAATACAGTTGCTTGTAATTAAGATTTATATAACATCAAAAGTTATCTGTTTTACCTAATGTACAACGTTATGTGATCTATTTTACTGACTTTAGAAAAATATATCAACCCTTTGGCCAGTCATAAAACTTTTTAAGAAAACCTATTTAAAGATTGTAAAAGCTTTTTTAAGGATTTAAGGCTTTTTGCAGGGTCAGCCTGAGTGTAGTGGCAGGCAGGTCATGGCCCGAGTTACCACTTTATAGGGCGCCAAATTTATGAATTATTATTATTTGTTTTTCCAATTGTGTTACGTCTGCATACTTAAGGGGCGCCAAAAGCCTTCATGGCTCGTCATGCAAAAAATAGTTGGGCCAACACTGGCATTTAGAATAGTTATAAAATAATGAAATAAGACCTTTTAGATTAAATATTACTAAGTTTTGCTTAAGGTAACATCCATGTTTTGTGTTTAGCAGGAAATACACATATAATTCAAAACGTATCGTGAAAGTAATATTTCTTTTCAGCCATTGAAACTATGGTGATTCGAAAATATAACATAAGTGACGAGGATTTCAGAGTAATGGAAACTGTTGTCTTAAAAACCGAGCCCCATAAAGCCGGGCAACAATGGAAATTCGCTGGTGCTTTTTATTATGCAACAACAGTATTAACAACCATAGGTTATGGCCATTCTACCCCCAGTACTGTTGGTGGAAAATTATTTACAATGTGCTACGCTATTGTGGGGATTCCGCTAGGACTAGTGATGTTCCAGAGCATCGGAGAACGCGTCAACAGGCTCAGCAGGTTCGTATGTTCACTAGTAGTAATAAAAAGCTGTTTCGCATCTACAAGAAATCGGATACTACTCAAATTATAAATTTTTTTGTTAAATTTTATATGAATAACTCTATTTTATTTTATTTTAAAATCACAGTTTCATATGCTTCTAGAAAAATATTTTAGTACTGTTTAGTTTAAATTCATGTATGGGATAGAAATCCATCCTCCTCATTTAGAAAGTTATCGACTCAGGCATATAACAGGTCTGAATTAACTAACTTTCTTCATCTCCATTTCTTTTTCACGATAATTTATTGAATGTATTGACTAATTATGTCATTCATAGTGTTCACGTTACCTTCGTCATCCATACTCTTCCTTCCCTCTTTCCTTCCCAGTAAACATTTTGGAGTAAATTCTACTTAATTTCTATTACATATCATGAATTTTTTGTCTGGAACGTGTTCGTTTTCTATTCAGTCGTTCATAGGAAAGGCCCTTTTTATGAGCTACAGACATTGCAACGACGGTTCACTGCTGAATTAAAAGCGGAGTCGGTTTATGATTTATGACCGGAGTTATAAACTTGATACTAGCAGGGGTATAAAACTTAATGGAATTCTACTTTTTGAAGAAATTTAAGAAATGAAGAAATAAATAGATGTAATCTTTAGTACGGATCGTGATTTTTTTAATGAATATTATTCATCTTCAACAATACTCGTTATATTAGTTTTTTACATTGTTTTGGTGATTCCAAAATCCACGATCGGCAGGTCTGCGTTAGGTTTAAAACCTCTTACCTGTCTTACCATCGCTAGATGCTAACTTCGTTTATATACATTATATTCGGGGATTGAGGGAGATAGCGTCTGTCTATTACCATTAAAGAAATATTTGTTGAAAAAGGATAGCATATACTTTAAACTACTGTACTGAACGAAATATTATACAAGTATACAAGTGTAACGGTGAAAAATATATTTTACTTGTCTAACCGCATCTCGTTTCTCTCTCACTTTGGAATAAATGAGATGAAAGTGAACTTAAAAAAAATATATCCATGTGGGAAAGAAACAGAAATACTTAATGAATGATGTTGGAAAAAGAAAGAATACTAGAAAGAATAACTAACACAAAATCTGTGACAGGTAGAGAACTTGTAAAGCGTTAGAATAGAATTGTACGAGTGACTCGAACTTCACCAAATAGGGCACTTCACCAAATTGTTTACTGGGTTGCAATAAGTCCTCCAAGCTTAATTCACTTTCCACTTTATCAAGACAAATACACTTAATGTGTTCTAATGTTTTTAACTTTAAATATAACCGATCTGCTATGCAGAAGGAATTATTTAAACAGTGAATTCTTGTAATACGGATTAGAACGATAGACAGAGGACAACAACCAAGTAAATTAGATACAGGGTGCAGGGCAGGAACTTCAGTATTTTAAATAATCATAAAACAAAAAGTGTTGGAGATATCATTTTCATTCTATTTTCTGAGATATAGAGTTTTAAATTTTATATTGGAAGATTTATAAAAGTTAACAAACACAAAGACGACAAATATAAGTGATGATAAACTAAGGTAAATGAGTGTCTTAAAAGAAATACGCAGTGATTCTAGTGGGTTTTCTAAACCGCAAGGTTCAAATACATATACCTATAGTAATGAATTATTCTACTTGTGTTGTTCCGCGAGGGTGCGAGGCCCCTACAAGAGTGAGGCCCCGGGCGGTTGCCTTGCTTGCCACCCCACAAGGCCGCCTCTGCTAATGACTGTCTTAGGAAAATGTAGTCGTGGTCGCAAAATAGTTGAGACATTATTTGACGGTACAGTGGTGGAGAGTCATTACTTGATTCTGCTGTGTCTTTGGGTTCGATCCCCGGACCAATGCTATATTTTCTAGGTTGGTTATCAAGTTCAGTTCATTATGTGCTTACATAATCATAAAATTATTAGGAAGAGATGTAGCCCACATATATTAAAATTCAATACCATAAACACTGCCAATATAGTAGGAGGTTGTCTGCTATAGAACTCAGCCTCAGAAATAGAAGGATGTTAAATAAATTAAATTTACAAAAAACCACACAACAGAACTAACAATTTACAAGTTAACTTGTATATGAATACCATACACTATAAATATTCAGGTCCTAAATTCAAATAAAGCAAAAATTTAAGACTTATTTCTGTAATATTACTATGACTCTTAACGCTTAAAGTGTCCATTTTATGCCCTAAAGGATCATATTTTTCTCACCGTTTTCTCGTATTTTTTATGCCATTTCAAGGAATTACAGCAAATTATGCACAATATTTAATCATCAGTAAATGTCTAAAAACAAGATCAGTTTTAAGTAATTAATAATTTTCATTTACGTAATAGCTATTTGAATGAGAGTCATAGTCGTAAATGTGTGGATGGCGTGATCCTTGTTTTATAAATACACGTAACAATAATTTAATTACAAGTATAGTGCATTTATATTGTATTGCGTGTTGACTTATTTAATTTATGGTAATTTAATTACTGGTATGCAAACTATCTATTATTAATCCTCTTTTAGCTATTCTTAATAAAATGATAGATCTGTTTAACTTAAATGAGCTACTATTGAAATACAGGCTGTAATGGGCCTCATAAACAATAATTTCGTGCAAGGCGTACCTAGATCTTGGTGTATAAGCTAGTTTGGAACATATCTTGGAAGGTTAGCGATTTGTTTGAGCAGTTTATTTCGGAAACGTTGAAGGATTTCTACGTTGGAAGTGCTTACTACCCCATACCTCTATGCCATATGTTCATATGGGTTTTAGTATTGCCTTGTATAAAAGTAGTTTGTTATAGGTGTTATATTCCAAATGCATACCTAGGTATTTTAATGAACAGTATATGCAAACCAACAATTATTACTGTACATTTAATTATTTCATGGAACGATTTTATTTAATGTCTTTATAAATTTATTTGTATATGTATATATTATTTTACAAGTAACCCAACTTGCTGTGTTCAAATTGGAAGTAGACTTGAATAAAATGTAAATACCCTAGATGGATCAATTATATAATTCATATAATGTTGAACTAGTGAATGTTGGGATAGGGTGTTAACAACGTACCCCTAAGTAGACGCCAAATATACGCTTATTATAGATTTTACTACCGATTCTTTGCACGTTTTTTTATTAACCACTATACCCTTTTTAAAGTAAAATGTAAAGGCCCATTTTACATCTAAAAAAGTTTCCTTGAACAATATACCTATATATTCCAAAGGATATAAACTTTACTTAAAAAAGATGTAAATGTTATATACATTATATCACAATCAATTGAACAAGAATATATTTATTATAATCAATCCGAATAAAATATGTAGTTAAATCAACCATCGCTGTCAGAAGCCATCAGAAAGAGTATTTATATCTGAGACGAATCCAGAAGTTCAGGCTTTGACCTGCACTTACACGTGTCACCGTCACCCCTTTCGATACCTCTTCATCAGGTCCACAATCTTATTAGGTCATAAGGCCTAGGTCACACTGCGGAATAAACCTCAGCGGTTTTTTCTGCGTGGTTTTAATACTGTATACTACAGTATACTGCATTGTTTTGTCTTGTTTTGTTATAATACATGTTCAAAGAAATGGATCGTCAAAACAAAATATCAAGACATACTGTGTTCTGTATACAAAAAAAATGTACCACGATAAGAAGAAACCTCTATGTGCCGCATGAATTCTGTAGCCTGTCACATTATTTATTTCTGCCGCTCAGATTAAAAACCTGTGATGTGTGCATGTTCATATGATTCCACATGTTACAAAGCCACGCAGAAAAAACCGTATTTTGCAAATTATTGTAATGTTATTTTACAAGTTTATTTTTATTTATTTTTATATTTAAAACGGAATGTTATAGTACGTATTTTTAATGTTTTTGGAGTGGACTTTGACACTTTCAAAAAACCTTTTACTTTGAATTCCTTTTCCAATAATTGCGTTACTTATTTCACGATATTTTATAAACTGACATGGTAATCAAATACTGCATTTGCATTAGCAAATTTACACTCGGAAAAGCGCCGCAGGTCGTGTATCCAATTAGTATGCATGTGCAGTAACAAATTTTTGAATTGATAGTCCTGCTTGGTCCTGCATCGAATCAGTTTTGCGCTATTTTTTACATTTTATATATTTCTTTCAAAATTGTTTATTCCTTAGTAGTCTATTATCATAGTAGGCTGGACCTTACAACACTATATTAAAAGCTAGAGCTACTAGATTCCAAGTGCGAGTTTATCACAGCTTGCACATTTCCATAATTCTTAAGTTATGAAATTTTTGGAGTCTCAGATTCTTAAATCTTATAATAGATACCATATTCCTAAAAGAAACTTGTTACTTACCGATTAAGTTATTTAAAGATTGAAAATAATTATAGAGTAGCATGCTTTTTTTACAATATACAGTTTGGCGGACCGCCCCATTCGCTCCAGCCAGCGCAAGCCACAGTCCGCAACTCTGCTTCTTTCCAAAACAACACTACTGATTTTGCTTTGTGTTTTCAGTGTGGTGATTCGATCAGTGAAATCATCACTGCATTGCCAGCAAACGGCCGCCTCTGAGTTGGACTTGATTTGCGTGGTCACTACCCTCAGTTCCCTTACGATCGCCGGTGGAGCTGCAGCATTTTCAAGATACGAAGGCTGGAGTTATTTTGATTCAGTTTATTATTGTTTCATAACATTAACGACAATTGGGTTCGGAGATATGGTAGCTCTTCAAAAAGATAATGCATTAAACAATAAACCAGAGTACGTTATGTTTGCATTGATATTTATACTTTTTGGATTAGCAATTGTGGCTGCTTCCTTGAATCTTCTTGTTTTGAGATTTGTTACAATGAACACTGAGGATGAGAGAAGAGATGAAGCACAAGCTATGCAAGTCAGTCACTTTTACCAAATATTCACAAAATACATTCTGTGCTATACATTATATGTATGCGCTATGCTTTTGAATATTTTTGCAGTAATAGTGTATTATTCTTCAGGCTCTTCAAGGAGCTGTGAGACTTGAAGGAGATGTAATTACAGCCAACGGCTCTATCCTTAGCGGAAACTTAGGCCATCATTGCACTGAAACTAATTCCCTGGACGATGAGGCAACCTCCGTTTGTTCGTGTCATTGCGGTTGTTTCAGGGCCCACCGGCATCACAGGTAAGTGAGGATATAGGACAAGTAAAATGCGATAAATTAAGTAGTTTCCTCTTTATTTATATAGATATTTAGAAATTTTATGGAAGGTTTTTTTACGTGCTTTTTTAATATTAGTCGTCTTACATAAATATTTTTAAACTCGGATTAAAGAGTAGGTTGGCTAAGTTGAGTCTTAATGCCTCAGAAATTTTAGAGCTGGATTAATTGTTACTGTATATAAGTAAATTTGAGATTTATGTATTTATGACTTTAAGGAATTAAATTTAGCTTAGTTTCTAACTGGAGATATTCAGATAAAAATTTAACATAATTTGAGGTGCAGTATTCTTTGAATATTTGAATATTTTACGAAAACATACTTAAAGATTTACAAAACAGGAAGTAGTTTGTAATATAGTTACATTTTCAGAAATCGTTTTACGGTGCGGAGATCACCGACACATATTCGCCACTTAATACCTGCCCTTCCATTAAGTGAATTTACATCTTCCGAAAGTAAGAGTTTGAAGGCACCAGGAGGTGCTTTACCGTCGTCGATCACCCCACACAACAGGGCTTCCATTTGACAGGCCAAAAATGAGAATAATCACATAAGATCACAATCCGTATAGTCCCTTTTAAAATATATAATGGTGTATATATATATATATATATATATATATATATATATATATATATATATATATATATATATATATATGTGTGTGTGTGTGTTTGTGTGTGTGTTAGTGTGTGTGCGTTAAAGAACAATTGAATTGAAAGCTATAACAAGGTCTTCCAAAAGTAGCTAGACCTCAAGAAGCAGCGAATAATGGGCCTCGTTACCGAGATGCAAACGAAGCCGGAACTGCTCCCCTAAAGTAAACTGTTTGTAAATATAAATATATTGACTGGAAGTTTAAATTGTTTTAGAAGTTTAATAAAAAGAAAGTGACATTAAATAAAATTAAACCATAATTTAAAAAATTCTTGCTGTAAATAAAATTGCTTGTAATATTACCTAAGTCTGAGGAATCAAGATCAAGATTTTCAGTTAAAAAAATTATTGTACAACTAATTGATCTTGTTCATTTTTACAATGAAAATTGTGTTCGTTTTATCTTTTAATAGATTTTATAATCAATATTAGTATTGCTTTTATAGCAGTCACTTTAAATGGCAAATAATATGTGCAAGTTTGACTGTCGATAAGACATTTGCCAGTATGTCCCTTACTTCTTCTATAATTCTTATTACAGAATAATAATATGAAGTTTTACATAATTATCTATATGCCAAATATTACAACTTTTAATAAAAATTATTACAAGTCTGTAAAGACTAAAGAAATTGTTATTAGATTACAGTGGACAGTAAAGGAAGCAGACCAATAATACAAATACTCTTTCAAGCACTAAGTCAATTAATCGCACACATGATATTAAGAGTGCACAAACTTTTACATTTCTACTGGTGTAACGTTTCTCTACAGCACGAACTTTAATGCTTCATTATTTTGAAAGGTGTTTCATGTATTTTCCGCAAGGAGTTCATGTCTAAGCAACATTTTGATGATATTACATTACATTATTTTATATATTTATTATATATATTTTATATTTACATTATACTATTAAATAGTAAAACTCAAATAGTTACTTAACTTAGTATACTCTTGCAACAAGCGTCAATTTTATATTACTTTACATAAATTTGGCATTCATTGCACCATTGGAAATATGACTTTTCCATAATGTTTCAATTTGTGCTTTATATTTATTAGAGCTAGACAAACCGTCTTAACTACAAAAGATATGGTTATTGCGATTGTCAGTGTCGAGACAAACAATTTTTGCATGGTGGGACCATAGTGGTTTTTGAAGCCCAGAAAATAATTTTTTATTATTTTATATATGTATTCGAATATTATTATTAATTAATGTATTTAGATTTTTGGGACATAAAAGTATGCACAAGTAACACATTTACAACAACAAATGTTCATGTTCACATGTTCAACAAAAATTCATAAATTTGGCACCCAGGCCATGGTCCGACTCTGATGTTTGTTACTGCAACTTGTTGAATGTGGCACTAGTACATATCAAAAGAAAAAAAATTAACATTCCAAGAATATTTTACATTCCTAATAAAATGTAACAAGTATGTAAAAATGTTGCACAAGTATACATATTAGTAGATTTTGTTAAGTAAAATTATACCTTTATGTAATTTACGTTTTGAGTTTAGTGAGTAGAGATCCATTCCTGATAGAATTGCGTTAACTTTTTATTTAGAATGAAACATATAGGCAATAATTACTTAAAATAATAAATAAATCTATGCCTAGTTTTGGTATTTAATAGCATTTTTTAAAGTAGATGATTAAAGTTGTCTCGAAGAAATCAATTATTAATATCAGGTCTCATTTCTTCCCATTTTCAGCGTACTATACTTCCCTTTCTTTCAGTGTAGAATTATTCCCAGGAAAAAGAGTTATGTAGCATATACGTATTATGTAACATATCTGTACGTATAAATGTTACGTTCGTATTTATTAGCTTTTTAAGTTACGTGTTAGTTGATCTCAGATTAGATTGTTCTTCCAAATTGTGCCAACAATTCCATAACTTCTTTCAAATGTCTTCCAGAAGACATAAGATTTGGGAGAAAATGAGGTGCGGTCTGTTTCCTTTACCTTATTACTAGAATAGATTTAGTTGTACTCTTACTTTACTGTAATATCACTTACATTTTAAACTTTCCTGGGATCTATTTCCTCTAATATATTAGGGTTATTCATGACCATATGTTGTTTATACTAAAATTTGCTTATCTTTTATTATATTATGTTAAATTCTTTTTTTAGAAAATCAATTCGTAAAACGCCAATAACTCTTTAGTGTAAAGCCCCATTCCCAGCTACTGAGATTTAGTTTTTTTCTACCTTAACTGTTAGTTTCACCATGAGAAATATAGATAAATAAAAAGAATTATATTTAATATAAGTATATTATAAAGAAAATGTATTATGCATGATTTTACAAGCTAAAACTTATATTTAAGGTTAAAATATAAAATTAAATCTAAAACTCAGTAACTGAGAATGATACTTAGCACGCGTAATGAATACCATATAATGTTAAACTAACTTTTTTAAACGGGGCTATAAAGTACGGTCGTTGAAGTGTTATTAATAAATTTACATAAATTTGTTAATTAAGTAACACATATTAATTTCAAATGCGAGAGCTAACTTTTTTAAACGGGGCTATAAAGTACGGTCGTTGAAGTGTTATTAATAAATTTACATAAATTTGTTAATTAAGTAACACATATTAATTTCAAATGCGAGAGTCATAAATTATTTTTTCTCTTAAAAATTTAATACTTATAAGGTTGTACCTTCTTTGATTTTACTATTTGCTACTTTATTGGGACAATTAAAGGCATTTCACAGTGCCAAATAATATATAATTACTTTAAATATTACACTATAGTATCCTTGACGCATAAAATGATTTGTCTGGTATTTTCATATAACCCCGAACGACTTCCTCAAAATCTGCGTCGATGGATACAATTTAATAATTAAGTAAATCAGTTTAATGAAATAATATTTCTTCTCTTACATTATAAAAGTGAGAACAAAAAGTTTTACCGTAAAACGGAAGTGTATCAGCTTTTTAATGTAAAATACTAACGCTAGTCGGAATGCCTAACTGAAAACTGACCAAAATCGACCATATGTATATAGCTGTAGTCTCTTACATATATGTACCTCGTCTTCAACAGCTGTAGCTTATTTAAAATAAATGAAATGTGTTCTCTAAATATCGCTGCTTAGATGCATTCATATGACCTTAACGCGAACCTTGCAGGAAAAGTGAATGTTGTCAGTTTTGGTTCTTTCTTACTGCGGCAAATTCAAAAGTTATACTTTACAAAAACTTTAATAAGCAATTAATATAAAATTAAAAACAGAATAAAGCATAATGATTAAGAAATATACAATTATATTAGTTTATAGTGCCATTTGTCGTAATGAGCAATGTTTTTTATTGCACGAATACAGGGGCAGACTGGAGACCCAAAATGGTCTAAATAGATTTACAGCATTACGAGATTATTAAAAGTAATAAGAAGACCATTCCGCCCCAGACAGAAACGGTACTTTATATGCTAACATATGTATAATTAGATAAAAATTAAATTTTACTAAATATTTTTGAATCAAGTACTATTTAAAATATTTCCCAATTTCCGTATTAAAGAAAAAAAACGTTTATTCGATTTTACTGTTACTACTATTAACTAATTCTACTACCAAAATAATATATTAGTTGTTTACTGGATTTTAGGCATAACTATACGATAAATATCTGTGAACAAGAACTTTGATTTACTGAAGAATCTGTTGTGGAGATATTGTTACGCGAAAAGAAGTTAGCTTATACTCTTACAAATTGAGTAATTCAAAAGACATATGTTGGAGTCCATTGCTTAATACTCAATACCCAATACTGCATACCAACTATAAGTTGTATTTCAGTTGGCAGTTATAAACATGAAGAAATTAACACTAACATAATTTTATATAATAAACATATTTATTATAGTAGTAAATAAGAGTTGTGTTAGCTAGTCATAATACAGAGATTCTTTTATTGTACTGGAATTTTAATTGTAGCCTAACTAGCCTAAAAAGAAGATCGTTTAGATTTAGTGAGTATTCTAGTCTAGACGGTATTTTTTTATGAATTTTTTGCACGAGAACTAATAAATATTTGAACAATGAGGTTTTTCACAGTTATTATTGACCTTTGAGAATTATACATGAAGTATTATAAGTAAATCAAGGCGTTGACTTCTTGCAACCAAATGGGATAAAAATGGCTGGATATGGCTATTACTTTAACCTTAAAGTTAAGGAATTGATTTCAGCTTTATTTTAATATGCATCAGTCGTTGTGGTTCCAGTTATAGGGACCATGAATAAAGACATATCCAGTCATGGAAAATGCGAAACCAATATAAAGGTAACATGTTTCAAGTTTATACTTGTTTCTGTTTTCATATTATTTCTAAAGCTTCTATTTTAAGGCATAATCAGTGCCTTCAGTGTCTAATTATTGCGAAAAATCTAATCCAGAATACTGTCTTAAAGCATAACATTCTTAAAGGTCTTATTATTATATTTTTCATGGCCGAGTTGTAATCCCAATCCACCCCTGATGACAAGCAAACTTTAAAGACATCAGGATTAAGACTTATTATTAGTTACATTATACAGATACTAGAGTGTATCCTCGTCGCAAGCGACGACTGTCTTTTGTGTGATTTGAATTTCATTTCAAATTTAAATTCCATTTTTAAATTGTAATATTTAACTTGTTCTATATTAATTTTACATATAAAAGCAAATAATTTTTCATATAAACTGACTAAATAAATATATTTTTTTTTAACAAAATATAAAATATTTTCAATTTATGCGAAATTTGACCAACTTTTTTTCAAAATTTGGGATTTTTTTTTTCGATTTGTAAATTACCAAGGTTAGCCTATATACAAAATTTCAACTTTCTAACACAATTTTGACTTTCGGTAAAAACTGCCCCCGTGCCCCCAAATAAAATTTTGAAATTTTGATTTTCCTTTATTAATAATATACTTAATTATTATACAATCCAGAATATGAACTTTCTCCAAAGTTCCCTACCGGGCCGCTGAGTTTTTTGAACCCCCCCACCCCTTTTTCAAATTTTGAGTTTCTAATTTTTGAAAAATGTCAGCATTGAACACCGTCATGCAAAATTTGAACTTTCTATCTTTTACGAATTAAAAGTTAAACAAGAAAATGTGATTCCTTTTTTTTTTTCAAAATTACGGGTTTCCAAGGAATTCAGAGAAAAATTCGAGGACACCAAAAGTCTTAGAATTTTTTTCTCTACGAAATAGGAAATTTTCAGAAACGTTGACACAGTCGTTTTCAAGCTACCATACGAATCGCGTAAACATATAAGAAAATAAGAATATAAACAAACACCTGGGACATTATAATAGAGATGGTTCTGAATATACCGCATTTCTTTACATTTTGGGATTAAATCTGATGTAAATGTAAAATAATACATATGTATATATATTAGAATGTATATTAACTTGTCACTACACCTACACTCATAGCAACAGCAACCTTTGCACATAACCTTTTTACATATACCACATATTTAGTAATTAAAAACTCTTGTAAATTATTTGTATTAACGTCTTGGCGGATTTAGTGATGTACGAATATAAACAAAAGTCTGAATTAATTTTTTCTTTCCTTCTTATAATAGTGTAAAATACTACATACTCTTGAATTACTTTAAATGTTTTCCTTCTTCCATTTAGTTATTCTTAAATGTATAACTATCTAATTTCAAATATTGTAAATATTGTTGTTACCAATTCAGGCGTATCAATTATTTTAAAAGTACAACTAATATTTTTGTAGTTCTTGTTATTTTTACTTTATTAATTATAATTTATTATTAACAATAAAACATCGGGATAATCTTATATTTTATACACTATCATCATAAGTATACATCATATTTAGATAGATACAGATTAGATCGATATTGTTTAAATTATTTCATACTTAACAAAATTTATTTTAGACATTACTTTCTAAATTTACATTTTAATAATTTAAACTTAAATTTTAATAATAGTAACTCACGTATTGGGTAACAACTCTAAAGGCAATTGTTGTATGTTCTAGGGGCATCACTTGGATGCTAGGATTCGAGGTCTGATTCAAATGAATAATTTATAATAAATAAGTAATATCTAGCCAATAACACCTTCATGTATGAAATAAATACAAATTTCATAAATATGAAATAAATTCTAAATTATAAAATAATAATATATTGTAAAATTGTATAAATAAACTTATTTGTAAATACTGCATAATTTTCAAATGTACGTCATTTGTAATTATAGTTATACCATGAGAAGGCAAATCTTTACTATCATTGACGATTATTTGTAAATATCTATAAAGTAAAATCTAAATTGCTCGAGAAGGAAATTGTTAGGAGGCTGTAGAATTATCAATCCAAAATGAATTTAAATTCAGCTTAACGGAATACATATGTCTAAATATAAATCGAAAGAGCGGGAACTTATGTGCAAAATATAAATGAATAGCAATGTTAAAAGAATAGAAACAGGTTGGGTCAAAATTAACCTGACTGTTCATAATGAGCCTTTTACAGGTTTGAGATAAAACTAATTCTAAACTTACATAAATGTAAAATGTTTACGCTATAAGAATGTTATCGTTATTAGTTTTAATATTTTATCTATATAAAAATGAAAGTGTTCCATTACTGATTAGGACAGTATTTAAAAAAAAAATTATAATATTAATACAGTTTGAACCTCTTTAACATTTTGTATTTATGTTTACTGATATGTACTTACCCTTGGCTGTATTCCAAAGAAACCTAATATTAGAATATAACTATTTATTTGGTTTTACACTTTGAAAATGGTTGTTTAGTAAATGTATTTTTTAAACACGTTTGGTGATTTCGATCTAGCTTCTCTCAAGAAAGCTACGTTTTGCTTTACTTGATTTAACTTGTAACACATAAATTAACTAAGCTATGTATTATGAGTAGATAGAAAGTAACAATCTGTGTTCTTTTCATTCCATTAGAGTTAAAAAAAAAAGAAATAAAAAAACGAAACACGAGAAAAATCCATTGTGTCCAGTATCAATTACCTTTAACAGTAGACCTATTTATATACAGGCCTATTATAATCCGACACTGCTGACAGTACTCTTTCGGTGATGTTATTTTATCAATGATTTCATGAGTATGCAACCAAATTTGTCATTGTCGTTAATCTGGACTCACATTGGTACAGCATTCGCGCGTATCTTTACTGCACAATTATGTCTATTCTTCTCTGATCTTGTAAATCCGAAAAGGACTGACATAGGTGGAAAAAAATTACACGTTAGACATACGCACATATACGGTTCCGATTTCAATCTTAGCGTAAAGATTATACAATCAAGATGCAAACGCCTGGTTATAACGCAGCCAAGATAACATAACGCCTAATTCATTTTTAGATAATAATTAAAACAAATTTTGCAAAATATATTTTGATAGTTTATTGTCATTATAGGATTTATTAGGGAAGTGGAATGGAAAATAATTTTTGTGTCATTTTCAAATTTATATTTGTTTAAATAATTATTTTTGTATCTTAAAAATCATAGTAGTAATATTTTAATAGTAAAAAGTAATTAATTATCTCCTCCTACAACCGTAAAGTAGATAATTTTTTTCTTTTGAAATTAGGAACGATCTTAAAACATTGCAATATTCTGTAACACAGGTTATTTTCTATTCAATATCATAACCTCTTGAAATTAATTTTTATCCATTATGTTTCATCACACAAATTTAACAAATAAATATTTTGTTAAGAACAGTTTATAGGTTATTATATTGTTATTTCAATTATAATATATTTATTTACAGTTCTGTGAACTCTTGTTTGCCAGTGTTGGTCAACTAATTATGTTAAGTATTGAACAGGAAACAGGATAGACTGTTGAGAAGTAACTCAAAAAGAATAACTTGAAGTTTATATCAAAATAAATTTGATAAGTGAAGAAAGAGCATCTGAGACGGATAAATTCCTTTAATTTAATACAATATTAATTTTTATTTCAATATTAGATAACATTTCACCATAAATGCATTTTGAAATCGAACCAATAAGTAGTTTTCCTATTGTAATTCTTGTTTGCAAGTATGAAATTCATAATGAGATTAATTTTAAATTTAATATAATTTATTAAAATATAAACATGCTGGCGTTTACTCTGTTTGTTTTTTATGTATAATTTGAATTCTCTAAAATAATTCGTAATTTCATTTTAAATTTTAATTCCAATTTTAAATTAAAATATTTGACTCGAATATAATTATGAACAGGTGGTCACTTTTCATTTTTCATATACTATAAATATTTTAAATTTATGCGTTATTTGACCAACTTTTTTTTTCAAAATTTAGGATTTCTTTTTCGATTTGAAAATTAGATACCTAAGTTAGCTTATATATAAGATATCAAGTTTCTATCACAGTTTTTACCCTTGGCAAAAACCGCCCCTGATCGCCCCCAAATAAAATGATTATATAATATACTCAATTATTAAATAATCCAAAACTTGATCTTTCTGCAAATTTTCCTATCGGGCCTCCTAATTTTTTCGGCACCTATTTTCTCAATTTCTATATTGAATACCGTAATACACATGTAAAATTTTAGCTTTTTATCTTTTACGGATTAAGTTCCTTCCTTCCTTTTCTCCAAATACACGGGTTACCAGACAATTCGGGGAACAATCCGAGGACACCAAGTTTTTTTTCTCTATAAAATAGGAAATTTTCGGGCAACCATACAAAATTTAGTACCAACCATAAAAATATAAACATACACTTGGAACATTATGATATATGATTTCAATGTTATTTTTAATATTATGTTTAATTTGTACTCCTGTATTAAGCAAAATAATATGACATCCTATTCTAAAATATCAAATTTCACATAACTAATATATTTTAATAAGATCCAAAATAACTTCAATGCTCTATTATATTATAATTTATACACAAATAAATTAAATACAAATTTAAATTTTCTTTTTATAGTTTTTATTTAATCATAATGTACATTTGAAAATCACTTACTAAACGTAGGTGCATTGTTTAAACCATTTTCCTGATGAGCTCATTAATTTGAACCGCTCTGTTTCCGTAATCACCACGTCTGCTGAATGCAACCATCTTCTTATTAAATCCCCCAGTTGGAGCGGCCAGCTGCAAAAAAAAAACATTTTAAATGTTATTGATCACCAACATATATTCACATATCCATTTATCGTATATTTTACTTTAAAAGGCCAAAAGAAAGCAGTAACTTCTTGAAACTTTTCTCCCACAGTGTAGATTTCATGAATCAGATCTTCTGTGCATATCATGCCATGACTTCCTAGTGCATTTTCTATTACAGTATTTGAAGTAATCGGTTGACGTTTTCCATCTAGCTTAGCAAATCCACGTTTAAAGATTAAGTCTCGTACAGATTTTAAATTTGGATAACCCCATGTAATATAGGGTTCGCATATTTTCAGCATTGCCACTACAGCTGGATTTAATTTAACAAATGTCCCATTAAAAACTTGCTTCAACCTTAATAAATTTAACACTTTACGGATCTGTGGGGAAACTTCTTCTTTTGTTCTAAAAATAAATGATATTAATAAAAATGTTTACTATAGTCGAAATTGCGAGAGTTCGGCGTTGACTCATGGCTGAAAGAGGTTATAAGAGCAGCACAAATGGTGATACGATGGTGAATTTTATCTTATTAGTTACAATATACATTATAAAAAAATGTGCGAGAAAGTGCTTTTTCATTGCATCGCAGATTTATACGGCACAACCTGTTTTAACCATGAGTCGCCGGCGAATTCTCGTAATTTAAACTATATGTATTTAAGAAATATACTGAGAAGTTAAAAAGTAATATAAATCAAGGTAAGTAATACATTAAAGAAAAAGCGAACAACTAACCCTCGAATGCGTATTACAAAAACCAATTTCTGATCTTTAGACACAGAAAGATTCTTCAAATTTTTAGTGTCCCTAGATATTCGAATTTCATCTCGTCTATGTATCAAGTTCTCTTTTATGAATGATTCTGCCCGTCTAAATGTATCTTTTTTCTTCTGTTGGAATTTAATTCTATGCTTTAGTCTGGCTTTTAAACGATCTGCTTGGAATGTATCACGACGCTTTCGGTGCTTTAATACAGACTCCCGTACTGCTGGTAGTTTACTTCCAAACTTGGTTTTAGGCTCTCTGTTAAAATAATAAATTGAACTTACTATACAAAACTGTTATTACCCAGTCCAGTTATTACCCATATTGCTTAAAACAAATAGATAATCTACAATCAGAGAGTATATTACTATAAATGAACAGATGTAATAATCCATAAATACGTTCAAAATACTCAGAAGTGTATTAATCCATAAATACGCACAAAATACTACATAATAATAATAATACTATAAAAAAGTGTTTCTTTTTTAATTAAACACGTGAAAAATTAAAAATAAATACATCGGTAGAAAAGTTGTTTAAATTATTAAATAAGAAATTAATACTTAAAAGTTAAATAAAAACTTACAATTCCGACATGTTTATTATAAAAACTTTAATTCCAACACTAGCTTTTTGAGGTTAAGTGAAAAACGAGGACAATATCCAAGAAAACAGAAAAATGTAAACGACTGATGACGGCGAACGCAGGCGTCAAAGATATGGTGTAGGATCTAATATAGGGACAACTGGTACTTTGATAACTTCAATCCGAACAAAGTATTTTATAAGAAAGTTTATTGGCTTGACTGTACATATTTTAGGCATACGCCATTTAATCCAGGTACCAATTCAGGAAGAATTATTTAAGTGCTCTAGAATAATAAAAAAATTAAAATATCTTATTTAAAAGGAAAGAAAAATCAACAGACATAGAAAATCAAAGAAACAAATATTTATATTTGCCTTTCATGTTGATTTTAGTTATAATTATTTCGAATAAGTACTTTAGGGTCACCATTAGTAGAATTGGATCTATTATATTAAGTATAGACGTAATTAATTACATTTTTTTACAGATAAAATTAGGAAATGTTGTAATGTACAAATAATAAAAGGTTTTTGAGTCTTTGCTTTAGATTACTTTGAGTATTTTAACAAAACAACTGTGCTTTTAAAGAACGCCTTTAATGAAACTTCTAAATACGCCTCTTACTAATATACAAATTTATCTTAGTCCTCTGACGTCATATTTCCGAGCATCTCCGACAATCTCCGAGTTTTATGCATATGGCTGCCGTATTGTTATATTTCTAAGTGTTTCTAAGTGATTAATGTTTTACTTTCAATTAAATAATAAATAGTTAAAAGTGCAAATTTAATTGAAGTTTTTCGTATATTATACAAATAGCGATAAGAAAAATAATAGTTGGCAGGTAAAATATTAATAGTTGTTATTATCTTAAAGCAAATACACTAACTCTAACAGTGGCGTCATTGTTAATTATATATAACATATTATTATTTTATTAGACTTTATGATACTTTTCAGGACTGCATATTGGGGCCAAAGCACTATATATTGGGAGCTGCCAAAGAAATGTAAGAGGCAATTGGGCAGCAGATGAATTAACTAGCTAGCTAAACAACTACATCATCAAAAATCAAGAAGGACTTTGGTTTATATACAATTACATTAATTAAAAAATTTAATATTTTTGTTTTTTTAGGAAGAATTTTTATGTATATACAAATACATTAATTACAATAAACATTGTTAACTAAAAATTGCGGTTTTTTTTTTTATTTATAAAATTTTTGATATTTATACCAATTCAAACATCTACTCATTCCCGCTTTTTTTGTGTCTTGCAAGAACTTCACTCCGAACAAAGTCAGAGATCTTGGCCAATACCATGAATACATCAAAGTACCAAAGCTTAACATGGGAGTGAGCTATCTATAGTATATATCATCTTTGATATATATAATACGCAGGCGTAAGAAAAAATTAAATCACGAAAGAACCAGAGATAATAAAGACCTTTGGAGAGAACGGGTTGATATTTTTATTTATCTTTATAAGCTAATGTCGCAGTGCGATATATTATGTATACTATCTCTGCGCATTACTTTATTTAGTGACATTATCTTTGGTTAGTGACAACGATGGCAGCACTATTATCTCTGGGCAACACCAACACTTGAATTGTGTTATTGTCAGTTATTGTGAATTGTTGTCAATATATAATAATAATATAATACTATTATTATATTTGCAGTAATTTTATAACGTTAATTACTAGACAATTAAGTTATTAAATACTTGTTTTTAAGAATACGATTTGCGTAATGTTTGCTCCAGAAAGGGCACCAAAACGTAAAAGAATTGATGAAGAATTTGTAGTAAAAAAGGGAAAACTGGAAGGTACATAACCTATGAACAATAATTGAGAAAGCTATAATAATTCCTTTGTAATTAAAATATATGTATATTTTTGATAATTTGGTATTTTAAATTTTGTGTTGTAGATCTGGAAGTCACAGGAGTATCGCGAAGTGGTAGAGTCCGAAAGAAATCGTCTAAATTGACAGATTTCGAATCTCCTGATGATTTGGATAGCCGATATAAACGTGGGATAAAAACCACACCTTATGGCAGGCCTCATGATTATGCAGTAACCTCAGAAGATAGTGAAGTTCATTTTAAAGCTGATACTATTTTAAATACAGATTATGACCTCCCACATTCTGGGGCGGAATCTGAAGGTAATTATGAGTTACACGTTGAAGAAGGAAGTATAGTATCTTCGGGATCTGAAGTCCATTCTGATGTGGATGGTGTTGATGAAAATCAAGAAGCTGGGCCTTCCCAAAGCTTATATTTGTTTGAAAAATCAAAAAAGAAAGTTGTTGTTTTGAAAGATGGCCGATTGGTACTAAAAGCTAAGACTCAACGAAAAGATAAAGGTAAATCCAGATTTACGGCATATATGCTTTGGGCCAAGGGGATTAGAAATGAATTAACACGTTCGAACCCAGGCCTTGACTTTTCTGCTATATCTAAAAAACTCGGTGAATTATGGGCTACAGTTCCAAATAATGAAAAGTACAATTGGCGTCGACGAGCTAAGCGATTAGCACAACGAATTGCAAAAGGAGAAGAAGGAGCGGCATTTAAAACAGCAGTATCCTCGCAATTCATTAATAAAGCAAAAATAAAGGTAGTACTCAAAGGTCCAGTGATACTTTTTTGTAATTATTTTTTATTCAATCTTTTCTTTTTAGAATGCGTATAAACTTAAAGCTTTACAAGTTGATGAACCTTCAAATGTTGCGTCCAATGAGATGTTGAGTCCACGATATAATTCTGGAATGTATAAGGTTACTGGAACTCAGCCTTTGGATATTGCTGCACATCTTAAAGTTTTAGGAGAAAGTTTATCAATTATTGGCGAAAGATTAAAAGATCACGAGGTAAAATTTAGTGTAATTTTCGACAAATAATCTATTTCTTTGTATTACACATAATAATAAATACCAATACTCACATGTTTAATATGAAATGTTGAACATTTCAGGGCCAAATAGCTGTCTCTGGCAGTTTGTCTGTGCTTCTAGATAGCTTACTGTGCTCAATAGGTCCTTTAATGTGTCTGACACAACAGTTACCGATTATTAATAATTATAATCCCGACGGTCTGCAGGAGTTATTGGATAATATTGCATACGTTATGCCTGGCTTATAGCATAAGTATCAACTTATTTATAATTACATTTAAACACGTTACAGTTATCTGTTGAAACATGATATTTTTAAAGTTTTAATTTTTGTAATATGAATGTTATAATTGCAATAATTTATATGAATAGGCCAAGCTCAATTACCACAAGTGCTGTAGAAATATTTGTTTACTACGTTTATGTGTAGTGTTCTACATTCTGCAAGTTTTATATTTATGTATTAAAAATTCATGTTAATATTTGAAAATTTACAGTTTCCGGGAACAGCATGCATTGAACAACTCATGTTAATATTTGAATATTTATGTACAGCACACTTATTCAAATGACTTCAAATGAATGAATTTCAAATTAGGTATGATGTTATGTCATCTAGCAATCTAAATTATAATGAAAAATAATTGAAACGTACAATTATGTATGGTGCATTATTACATTTGTGAAATATCGTTCTTTATTAAATTTGTAAAATATTTCAAATACAATTTGATTGACTAATCAAGAAGCTGGTTATTTTTTAGAAATCATTTAAATAAATTCCACTTCAATAATTACGTAATTACTTTCATTAAGAATCGCATGTTTTATGAATCGTATTTTAAAATTAATTTTATATTATTAATAATTGTATCTTACTGTAAGAACTGGAACTAAATGTAACCTGTGTAACAAATAACACATTAATTCAGTTGGCATCAATAGTGTCAGTTGCTGAACTATTCAGATCTTCAACCAGGGAGGGAGTGCACTGAGCTAAAGTTCAGTGCAGTTCAGTGATACCACATATTAAAACATAATATTTATATATATACATAAATATATATTAATATTGTAGTTTTATTTTGTGTTATGCTTTGTATCACTGTGTATACAGTTATTTGCATTTGTTTAGTACTATACAAAAATATTATGTTTTAATATGTGGTATCACTGAACTGCATTGAACTTTAGCTCAGTGCACTCCCTTCACCCTTCATTCCCTTCAAATGTTGAGTCGCCGAGCATCTTAGTTCACTATTCCAAAAATGGCGACTTATGGCGCCTAAAGCGACATTGAGTCGCCGAGCATCTTAGTTCCCTATTCCAAAAATGGCGCCTAAAGCGACATTGGTGAATGGGCTTGTGTCCTATGTCTTAATTTCTATAAAAGTGTACTATATATTGATAAAGTGGGTTACTAGTACCTCAAATGTTCAATTATTTTTTAATAACTCCTTATATGTTAGGAGATATTAACAATTAAAAAAGTCATTTTGTCTCTTTAATTATTAAAGGGATTCAACGTTGTACAAACTCCAAATGCATGTGACATCACAATCCTTGTGTAAGGTTACCAACCTTACAGCTCATAAATCTCTGCTATATGTATTTATATATCAAAATATCAAATATTATTTACAGCTATTTCAAGGAATAATAAAGTTTCAATATTATGTCTGCCTTAGCAGGGTTAAATAAAATAAAAACTTATTATTCTTTGACTTGACTTGAATATTTCGACTATCAACAGCTACAAATCATACTCAACAAATAACTGACGTTAAAATGCATTTCACATCATAAAATATTTTTTAATAACTCCTTATATGTTAGGAGATATTAACAATTAAAAATGTCATTTTGCCTCTTTAATTCTTAAAGGGATTCAAAATATCAAATATTATTTACAGTTATTTCAAGGAACAATAAAATTTCAATATTACGTCTGCCTTAGCAGGGTTAAATAAAGTAAAAACTTATTATTCTTTGACTTGACTTGATTATTTGACTACCAATAGCTACAAAACATTACCACAACACTGACCTACTCAACAAATAACTGACGTTAAAATGCATTTCATGTCATACAAATATGGGCGACCATTTCTAGCGCTAAAACTACAATTCAAATTTTTAATTGCTATATCTCCGTCAATATTTAGATATTTAATAAAATAGACACGCCAATACACATTTATTAACATCAATTTCAATCAACAATTGAAAAATCGACCACTAAAAAATGAGGACACTAAGCATTGTACACTAAGCCAGCGGTTCTTAAACTTTTTACTTCGAGCCCCCCTGTATAATCCAGCTGTAAGCCGGGCCCCCCTACATGTAACCGTACTATATATTATAAGGAAGTCGCATTTGACATTTTACAGTCAATTTTTATTTAGTTAAGTTTTGCACATTCTATGCATACTCTAATGGGGCAATAGGTTTAATCGTAATCAAACAGAAATTCTATACAAAGAATTACAATTTATTTAATTATTTTAGCTACTATAGTACATAATTGTTATTTGTAACTAACTCAAAGCAATAATAATAAAAAGAGCGTTTTTACAAGAATAAGTGGTGGCGAATGGAGTGAGTTCACTCAAAATTGGGTGTTTCCTTTGTACACCAATCCAGAAGGATGTGAGAGAAGATTCTTTAAACTTCATTTCAAGCTTAGTGACACCTTGGAGGTCAATGAGATTTTCTTTTTCCTTCATGTTGAGGGAGCACTCATCGAATGATGGTTTGAACGGGTTTTGAATCCATGCCAAACCATACAAGTTCCCATTAAAATATTTTTCAAAACGAGATCTGAGGATTTCTAAGTGTTTAAGAAAGCATTTCTTTACATTGGTTGGAATAGTTTCTTTAATCATAATTTTAAGAATAGGAAATAGCTCCAAATTGTTACTTTACAGACCGCCTTCGTACAAACTTAGTTTCCTTACAAAGCTTTTCACCTTTTCAGTCCATTGCAGAGGTTTGCATCTTTTTTCTGTATTTTCTGATAAACTAAAAAAAAAATGTTAGGCACTCTTACGTCGTTGACTTAAAATTATACACTTGTTGTAATTTTAAAAATTAAAAGTTTGCTTTATTATTTTGTAAATTTAATTAATTTTTCAACCAAGCATTGGGCCCCCCTTGAGCCTTCATTGCGCCCCCCTTGGGGGTCGCGCCCCACACTTTGAGAACCGCTGCACTAAGCGATGGCAAACAGGGCAGGAACGGTGGAAGACTGCGGGGCATGTGCTGTAGTGCTGGAAGTGGGCGCTCTGTAGCAGAGGTGCAGAGGAATTACTTTGAAAGTGTGGAAACGATAGAGAACTATGGAGCTAATAGTGCTGATTGGTGGCCATCAAGCGAGAGGCACTAAACATTGTTCAATACAAGGCCTAATTAAAATATATGCTTGGTTTAGAGCGAATGTATTTTAAAAAAACCGTAATTTTGGAAAAACTAGAAATAAAGTGGGCCCAATTTCACCTTTCTATCTTTTACGAATAAAAAGTAATACAGCAAAAAAGAGTCCAACTTTTTTCAGTTTTTCCAAAATTACAGGTTTCCAGGAAACTCAGGAAAAAATCCAAGGAAGCCAAAAGTCTTAGAATTTTTTTCTCTACGAAGTAGGAAATTTTCAAAAACATTGACGGAGCCGTTTTCGAGCTACCATTCAAAATTCAGTACCAAACATATAAGAATACTAGAGTTTACCCCCGTCGCAAAGCGATGTCTTTTTAGCGTGTATGATTTGAATTCAATAAAATAATTCGTAATTACATTTCATATTTACCTCATTTTTAAATTGAAATAATAAACTCGTTCACTAATAAATTGACTAAAAAAATATATTTTTTTTATCAAAATAAAAAATATTTTCAATTTATGCGTTATTTGACCAACTTTTTTTCAAAATTTGGGATTTTTTTTTTGTTCGTAAATAAGATACCAAGGTTAGCCTATATACAAAATTTCAACTTTTTAGCACAATTTTTACTCTCGGCAAATACTGCCCTCGTGCCCCCAAATAAAGTTTTGAAATTTTGAATTTTCTTTTATTAATAATATACTTAATTATTCTAGAATCCAGAATATGAACTTCCTCCAAAGTTCCCTGCCGGGCCCCAGAATTTCTTCAACCACCCCTTTTTCAATTTTTGAATTTCTAATTTAAGAGAAATGTCAGCATTGAACACCGTAATACACATACCAAATTTCAACTTTCTATCTTTTACGAATTAAAAGTTATAGAGCAAAAAAGGGCACACTTTTTTTCTAGTTTTTCCAAAATTACGGGTATATATGTATAATGTATATACATCCTGTATATGTATATATATATATTTTTTTTGTGGTGAGGAGGAGAAATCTTCCACAAGACTTACTCCTGCAATCCCTTAGCAGGAAGTGTTGGATTCACTCTCTTGTGAGGGCGCCTACCAACTAAAACTCCCCCCTCTCTTCTTCTAGACCACAGTCTGGGACCGCATAGCATTACTTCAAACTGGGTCTTGCTCTTACTCTATTTTTTGTTCACTGCCGCTTCCTTTTTCTTTATTACTGATGTAGCAAAGTCGCGGATGGCATTCCAGTGTTCTTCGTTGGACAGCATTACGTCTACAGTATTGTCCACTGTGAGAGTCGCTTGAGTGATGCGCTGACCTTAGTTCTGACCTTAGTTCTTGGCGTTTCACCTCTCTGTCCATAGACATCTTTTTCCTCTCTTCCACCATTAGTGCCAGTGGTACTATTCCGGTAATCACTTGCACCGCTTCTGCCGAAATGGTTCGATAAGCGCTGCTAACGCGTATTGCCGTTCTGCGTTGTACACCTATCAGCATACTCCTATACTTTTTGTGCCTCATTACTTCTTCCCATACCGGTGCAGCATACAGCATTACTGAGTGTACTACAGAGGCTAGCACCCGTCTCTTACTTGCCTTGGGACCCTTCAGATTTGGCATCAATCTGCTTAGCGTCATCAATTTCTCTTCGGATTTCCTAGCTGTTTGTATAACATGCTGCTTCATACTTGAGTTTCTTGCAATATAAAGCCCCAGGTACCTCAAGCATTCCTTAGATTTAATTGCCGTGCCGCCTACCTCCAGAGTTATTTCTTTTAGCTTTCTTCCACCATAGAGTATAATCGCTTCAGTTTTTTCCGGCGCAAGTTTCAGCTGCTTCTTCTTCAATGTAGCCTCAATCCTAAGCAGCGCCACATTTGTGTGAGCTTCCAACACTTGCTCCGTTTTTGCCTCTACTATGAGAGCTGTATCGTCTGCGAATCCTATGATAGATGCGCCTTCCGGTAGCTTGATCTTAAGTACCTCGTCATATAGTATGTTCCAAAGTAAGGGCCCCAGTACCGATCCCTGTGGGACTCCGCAGGTTACCCTTATTTGTTCTCCCTCGACTGTTATCCAGCGATCCTCCAGGTAGCTTCCTATTATTCTAGTCAGGTATTCGCTGACTCCGAATTTTTTCAGCGCTTCCATGACGCCGTCCCATGGTGCTGAGTTGAAAGCGTTTTTAATGTCGAGCGTAACCAATACTGCGTGTTTTCTGTTCTGGTGGGCTTTTGCTTTAATGCTCTGTACCGATTCCATAATGCTCCACATAGCGTCGATGGTCGACCTCTTCCTTCTGAACCCGTATTGCTTCTTTGATAGATTTGGTTCGACTTCTTCATCTAATCTGTTAGCTATGAGCCGCTCCAGGACTTTCCCCATAACATCCAAGAGGCATATTGGCCTATACTTTTCTTCAAGATCTCCTGGTTTTTTTGGCTTCTGCACCAATACCACTTTTGCTGTCTTCCATATTGCTGGAAATATACCACTTTCCAGTTGTTTGTTCATAATTTCGAGAAATTCTTTTGGGAATTCCCTAATTGCTGCTTTGATAATCTCTGGTGGTATTTGATCCGGTCCTGGTGCTTTCCCATTTCTTGTTCGCTTCAACGCTTCCAGCAATTCTTCCTTCGTAAAATAGGGTATGCACGTATCGTCGATGTCTTTGCGTAGCCATTTGTTTTCCGAGCGTGTTGGGAATAATTCCCTAATTGTCTCTCTTAGCTTTAGTGTACTTAGTTTAACACGGGGCATCATATTAAACTTTTTGCATACTATTTTATAACCCATTCCCCATACGTCTTCGTCCACTTCTTGACAGGTTTTCTTCCATGCTTCTTGTTTTGCTCTAATGACTGCGTTTCTCAGCGCTTTCCGATTATCCTTGTAGTCATTTCTCAAGCTTTCCTTGTTTTCTTCAGTGACATTGCTGCTTTTGTTTCCGCGGGTGAGATTTCTCCTTGCTTTCAGACACTTTTTCCTTAATTGGGCAATGTTGTCGTTCCACCAATACACTGGATTTCGTTATATATATATGTATATATATATATATATATATAAAATATTCTAAGACTTTTGGTGTCCTCGAATTTTTCTCTGAATTCTCTGGAAACCCGAAAATTTAGAAAACAGGAAAAAAAATAATCATTTTTTCCTATACTTCTTTTAATTCGTAAAAGATAAAAAGGTTGAAATTTTGCATTCAATTCACACATAAAGGACAGTCCTCGCTTGCGACGCTGGTTAACTCTAGTGTTATTATATTCTTATAGTCTTAAATTCTTATATTCTTATATTCTTATATTCTTATATTCTTATATTCTTATATTCTTATATTCTTATATTCTTATATTCTTATATTCTTATATTCTTATATTCTTATATTCTTATATTCTTATATTCTTATATTCTTATATTCTTATATTCTTATATTCTTATATTCTTATATTCTTATATTCTTATATTCTTATATTCTTATATTCTTATATTCTTATATTCTTATATTCTTATATTCTTATATTCTTATATTCTTATATTCTTATATTCTTATATTCTTATATTCTTATATTCTTATATTCTTATATTCTTATATTCTTATATTCTTATATTCTTATATTCTTATATTCTTATATTCTTATATTCTTATATTCTTATATTCTTATATTCTTATATTCTTATATTCTTATATTCTTATATTCTTATATTCTTATATTCTTATATTCTTATATTCTTATATTCTTATATTCTTATATTCTTATATTCTTATATTCTTATATTCTTATATTCTTATATTCTTATATTCTTATATTCTTATATTCTTATATTCTTATATTCTTATATTCTTATATTCTTATATTCTTATATTCTTATATTCTTATATTCTTATATTCTTATATTCTTATATTCTTATATTCTTATATTCTTATATTCTTATATTCTTATATTCTTATATTCTTATATTCTTATATTCTTATATTCTTATATTCTTATATTCTTATATTCTTATATTCTTATATTCTTATATTCTTATATTCTTATATTCTTATATTCTTATATTCTTATATTCTTATATTCTTATATTCTTATATTCTTATATTCTTATATTCTTATATTCTTATATTCTTATATTCTTATATTCTTATATTCTTATATTCTTATATTCTTATATTCTTATATTCTTATATTCTTATATTCTTATATTCTTATATTCTTATATTCTTATATTCTTATCCTATATTATAATGTCCGAGGTGTATGTTTGTTTTCTTATATGTTTATATGTTTATATTCTTATATGTTTACGCGATTCGTATGGTAGCTCGAAAACGGCTCCAGGGAAGTTTTTAAAAATTTCCTATTTTGTAGAGAAAAAAATTCTAAGACTTTTGGCGTCCCCGGATTTTTCCCTGAATTTCCTGGAAACCCGTAATTTTGGAAAAACTGGAAAAAAAGTGATCTCTTTTTTGGTGTATTACTTTTAATTTGGAAAAGATAGAAAGTTGAAATTTTGCGTGTGTATTAAGCTATTTAATGTTGACATTTCTCAAAAATTAGAATTTCAAAAATTGAAAAAGGGGGGGTTGAAGAAATTCGGGGGCCCGGTAGGGAACTTTATAGAAAGTTCATATTTTGGATTGTAGAATAATTAAGTATATTATTAATAAAAAAAAAATCAAAATTTCAAAATTTTATTTGGGGGCACGGGGGCAGTATTTTCCGAGAGTAAAAATTGTGCTAGAAAGTTGAAATTTTGTATATAGGCTAACCTTGGTAACTTATTTACGAATCGAAAAAAAAAATCCCAAATTTTGAAAAAAAGTTGGTCAAATAACGCATAAATAAAAAATATTTTTTATTTTGACAATAAAAAAATATTTTTTTAATCAATTTATATGTGTGTATATGTGCGCGAGTTTATTTATTATTTCAATTTAAAAATAGAATAGTTAAATATGAAATGTAATTACGAATTATTTTATTGGATTCAAACGATACACGCCTAAAAGACGTCGTTTTGCGACGGGGGTAAACTCAGTCTTATTTATAATGTTCCAAATGTATATTTATGATCTTATGATTTTATATGTTTGGTAGTAAACTTTGTATGGCAGCGCGAAGACGGCTCCGTCAATGTTTTTGAAAATTGCCTATTTCGTAGAGAAAAAAATTCTAAGACTTTTGGCGTCCCCGGATTTATCCCTGAATTTCCTGGAAACCCGTGATTTTAAAAAAACTGGAAAAAAAGTGAGTCCTTTTTATTATTACTTTTTAGTATTACTTTTAATTCGTAAAAGATAGAAAGTTGAAATTTTGCATGTGTATTAAGCTATTTAAGGATGTATGAGCAAGAAAATAATTTTCGATATAAGGGCTCAAAATTTTTGTACGTGTAGATTTATGGTCAATGAATTTACTGTTAAAATTTCAGGGTAGGTAACCGTTCATATTTTAAAGAAATTAATTGTTGAAAATTGACATAATTAACATTGGTCTTATGGGGAAATGGGTACAAGTGATCATAAATCAATAAATATGAGTATGCTCTGTATTACGTAGCATAAAAAAAAACTATGCATTAGAAAGGTGAATATTGGCGTCACACGTCAATATTTTAAAAATACTATGTAACCGTTCATCCTGGAAAGATAATTAGAAATGAAATTCAAATTATGATATTTAAAAAAATATTTTTCGCCATATTTGACACTTGGCAACGTCGCACTGCTATAATAGGCGTCACAGCACGGCAGCGGCAAAAACGGTACATACAAATTTAAATATAACCTCATTTAGAGCTGTCAAAATAAATATTACGTGATAGTAACAGCAAAATTAAGTACAAAAATTAAGAAAATAGCATATATATAGAATTAAAATATTTATTAACACTTTAATAACATAACACATTTCAACAAAAATTTATTTTTGTTAATTTTATGAAGGATAAAAACCCTTCTGCAGCCAAGTTAATAGACACAGTGTCAACTTTAGCAGATTGTAAAAATTATTTTCGTCCATTAGTTGTAAGATCATTAACAGCAGACGCACTCGGTGGTATTCCTCTTGTCGGTAAAATGTAAAAATTATATTCTGAGTAGTTGTATTTTGCTGCAATCTGAATTGTTTCACTGGCTTTTCCAAAACCGGTGGTTTCTAAATCAAAGAACACAAGTGCTGCTGCATTATTAATCGCAATTGAACTTTTCAATCCCAATTTCTAATCCACTCTGCGACTGATAACAAAATGTAATCAAATGTAGCATGATTCAAATCAGACCATTTTATAATTTGATGATCAGCTTCTCTCCGTAATCTAGCAATGCTACTTGAATCATCTTCTCCAATTAACACTCCAATTTTTACACGTTCAACTGTAAAGTCTTTATACTGTCTTTATAACTGCGTACAAGCATCTCAACAGTCATGTCTGACTCCATGGCCTTCGAACTCCCACTGAAATTTTCACGGTAGTCATGATCATTTTTATCATGTCCTTTCACATCTCATGCATTGTTTATTTCTCGTACTATATGCAACAACGTAGAATGACCTAAGAAAAACCAATTGTAATAATTCGAAATAATTAAATTTAACAAATTTTTAATCTTAAATATTTATTACCAGTTAAACTATTATACGTTCTTCCTGCTTCCTTTTTTGCCACCCAGCATCTATACTCAATATGAACACTACTGTATCCTCCTTTGAAATAACTTTAGGTGATTTTGAACTATATTTTAAGGAAAAAAATGCTATATTAGTAATAATATAAGTCATTTCTTAGTTTATAATAATGTTAATGAATCGTAATACCTTTGATGAGCTATTGGGAAACTTCTTTCTATTGTCATGCAATTTCGGCAACTTATTCGAGCAATATTTTCAATAGCCATCCCTACGTAAATCAAATCGATTCATATCGTTTTAGAAGAGCATGGTCAACTGTTGGAATATTGAGGCAAACTAGAATATTGTTTAAATGAGTTATTCTAATCCCACCGGTTAGAGTTGTTAGAAAATAATAGTCATAATTAAAGAATAGAAAAGAAAATAAATTGAATATTACTATCTTCTTTTTATAGAAATATTTGCCCATAGCAGTTTCTCCATTTACCAGTGGTGGTTTGTTGTGATGTTTGAATCTCGGATATTTTTTTTACATCTTCTGACATATTCTTTTTTTACAAATCGCAAAGACAGGGCATCAGTACACGAATCACTATTTTAGCGCTATTTTATTGATGTCAATAATTCGTCGGCCTTTAACAATTGATCCTAAAATGTTAAACTGCATAGTGAGGTTTTATGAAAGATTCAATGCGTATGTTTGATGATTGTGAAAGTACCAAACATCCGACAATGTCTAAAAAAAATTGTAAACAATTTACATGTATACATGAATAATATAAAATATAATATTAAATACAATCATTATACATACCGTAGTTCCACACACATATTAAATGAATTATTATCTATTTCTGGTGGTCGTTCTTTACAAAATAATCCTTTCTTGTCAAGCTTTTGAGGTATATCCATTTTTAAATGTCAAAAATTTAAATTTATTCAAATGTCACATGGAAAAAAGTAAACAAAATTTAAGCTATGTTGCCAAATGTAAAATCACGTCACGTGATAATTTTCTTCCCTTCTCCCCGCAAATGCTCATGCCTATCCCCACCCTTCAAAATTCAGTATTAGGCCACACCTTTGCTCATACATCCTTAAGGCTGATATTTCTCAAAAATTAGAAATTCAAAAATTGAAAAAGGGGGGGTTAAAGAAACCGGGGGCCCGGTAGGAAACTTTGGAGAAAGTTCATATTCTAAATTCTAGAATAATTAAGTATATTATTAATGAAAAAAAATTCAAAATTTCAAAATTTTATTTGGGGGCACGGGGGCAGTATTTTCCGAGAGTAAAAATTGTGCTAGAAAGTTGAAATTTTGTATACAGGCTAACCTTGGTAACTTATTTACGAATCGAAAAAAAAAATTCCAAATTTTGAAAAAAAAGTTGGTCAAATAACGCATAAATTGAAAATATTCTTTATTTTGATACAAAGAAAATATTTTCTTTAGTCAATTTATTATTGAGCAAGTTTATTATTTATTTCAATTTAAAAATAGAGTTAAATATGAAATGTGATTACGAATTATTTTATTGAATTCAAATCATACACGCCAAAAAGTCATCGCTTTGCGACGGTGGTAAACTCAAGTGGAATTTAAATTTTTACATGAAGTTTAAGCCACACACAAAAGACAGACGTCGCTTGCGACGGGGGTAAAAGCTAGTATTCTTATATTCTTATATTCTTATATTCTTATATTCTTATATTCTTATATTCTTATATTCTTATATTCTTATATTCTTATATTCTTATATTCTTATATTCTTATATTCTTATATTCTTATATTCTTATATTCTTATATTCTTATATTCTTATATTCTTATATTCTTATATTCTTATATTCTTATATTCTTATATTCTTATATTCTTATATTCTTATATTCTTATATTCTTATATTCTTATATTCTTATATTCTTATATTCTTATATTCTTATATTCTTATATTCTTATATTCTTATATTCTTATATTCTTATATTCTTATATTCTTATATTCTTATATTCTTATATTCTTATATTCTTATATTCTTATATTCTTATATTCTTATATTCTTATATTCTTATATTCTTATATTCTTATATTCTTATATTCTTATATTCTTATATTCTTATATTCTTATATTCTTATATTCTTATATTCTTATATTCTTATATTCTTATATTCTTATATTCTTATATTCTTATATTCTTATCCTATATTATAATGTCCGAGGTGTATGTTTGTTTTCTTATATGTTTATATGTTTATATTCTTATATGTTTACGCGATTCGTATGGTAGCTCGAAAACGGCTCCAGGGAAGTTTTTAAAAATTTCCTATTTTGTAGAGAAAAAAATTCTAAGACTTTTGGCGTCCCCGGATTTTTCCCTGAATTTCCTGGAAACCCGTAATTTTGGAAAAACTGGAAAAAAAGTGATCTCTTTTTTGGTGTATTACTTTTAATTTGGAAAAGATAGAAAGTTGAAATTTTGCGTGTGTATTAAGCTATTTAATGTTGACATTTCTCAAAAATTAGAATTTCAAAAATTGAAAAAGGGGGGGTTGAAGAAATTCGGGGGCCCGGTAGGGAACTTTATAGAAAGTTCATATTTTGGATTGTAGAATAATTAAGTATATTATTAATAAAAAAAAAATCAAAATTTCAAAATTTTATTTGGGGGCACGGGGGCAGTATTTTCCGAGAGTAAAAATTGTGCTAGAAAGTTGAAATTTTGTATATAGGCTAACCTTGGTAACTTATTTACGAATCGAAAAAAAAAATCCCAAATTTTGAAAGAAAGTTGGTCAAATAACGCATAAATAAAAAATATTTTTTATTTTGACAAAAAAAAAATATTTTTTTAATCAATTTATATGTGTGTATATGTGCGCGAGTTTATTTATTATTTCAATTTAAAAATAGAATAGTTAAATATGAAATGTAATTACGAATTATTTTATTGGATTCAAACGATACACGCCTAAAAGACGTCGTTTTGCGACGGGGGTAAACTCAGTCTTATTTATAATGTTCCAAATGTATATTTATGATCTTATGATTTTATATGTTTGGTAGTAAACTTTGTATGGCAGCGCGAAGACGGCTCCGTCAATGTTTTTGAAAATTGCCTATTTCGTAGAGAAAAAAATTCTAAGACTTTTGGCGTCCCCGGATTTATCCCTGAATTTCCTGGAAACCCGTGATTTTAAAAAAACTGGAAAAAAAGTGAGCCCTTTTTTGCTGTATTACTTTTAATTCGTAAAAGAGAGAAAGTTGAAATTTTGCATGTGTATTAAGCTATTTAAGGCTGATATTTCTCAAAAATTATAAATTCAAAAATTGAAAAAGGGGGGGTTAAAGAAACCGGGGGCCCGGTAGGAAACTTTGGAGAAAGTTCATATTCTAAATTCTAGAATAATTAAGTATATTATTAATGAAAAAAAATTCAAAATTTCAAAATTTTATTTGGGGGCACGGGGGCAGTATTTTCCGAGAGTAAAAATTGTGCTAGAAAGTTGAAATTTTGTATACAGGCTAACCTTGGTAACTTATTTACGAATCGAAAAAAAAAATTCCAAATTTTGAAAAAAAGTTGGTCAAATAACGCATAAATTGAAAATATTCTTTATTTTGATACAAAAAAAATATTTTTTTTAGTCAATTTATTATTGAGCAAGTTTATTATTTATTTCAATTTAAAAATAGAGTTAAATATGAAATGTGATTACGAATTATTTTATTGAATTCAAATCATACACGCCAAAAAGTCATCGCTTTGCGACGGTGGTAAACTCAAGTGGAATTTAAATTTTTACATGAAGTTTAAGCCACACACAAAAGACAGACGTCGCTTGCGACGGGGGTAAAAGCTAGTATTCTTATATTCTTATATTCTTATATTCTTATATTCTTATATTCTTATATTCTTATATTCTTATATTCTTATATTCTTATATTCTTATATTCTTATATTCTTATATTCTTATATTCTTATATTCTTATATTCTTATATTCTTATATTCTTATATTCTTATATTCTTATATTCTTATATTCTTATATTCTTATATTCTTATATTCTTATATTCTTATATTCTTATATTCTTATATTCTTATATTCTTATATTCTTATATTCTTATATTCTTATATTCTTATATTCTTATATTCTTATATTCTTATATTCTTATATTCTTATATTCTTATACGAAAAATCCCAAATTTTGAAAAAAAAAGTTGGTTAAATAACGAATAAATTGATATTATTTTATGCTTTGTTGAAAAAATATATTTTTTTAGTCAGTTAATATGAAGAATTATTTGTTTATGTAAAATTAATATAGAACGCAGTGGCGTAGCTACCGCCGTATCTGCCGTATCGATGATACGAGGCCCCTGGCCTACAGGGGCCCCAAATGTAAGCAAAAATTCTTTCTTCACTATTTATCATCAATCATTAATCCTGGATTTAAAGCTCTACAGCATAAAATTAAATTAATGACTTACAGAAAGCTAGCATTTTGCTAAGTAATCTTTTGAATAGACTCTGCGAAATAAGAAATCAAAATTCGCTAAATGGTTTACTGAACGTGTTCAGAGATCTAGCAAAAGAACGGGGAGTAACAACTGTTTTCCAAAATAAAAGAGAGTAGATAACGAAGCGTTTTTTTGATGAGTTATCAGATGATGAGAGAATTTTAGACTAGCTATTGCTGTTTAGATATATTAATTTCTCCAACTAAACAAAGATTTTAGAGCCTCTGTGACCTAAGTAATATGTTCGAAGTATTAAAATATGTTCGAAATAATAAAAAAGTATACCGGAAAACTGTCTGCTAAATACAGTAAACATTATGTCAGTTGATCTTTATGAACAATTAATTGCTTTGAAAGCATTCTTAAAATCTGAAATTCAGAAAATTCATTCCATTATGGAAAATTCAATAGCCTTGCATTCAGTTTTTCGGAGGTATTAACAGCATGCTTTCTATTCTTGACCCTTCTGGTTACAACTGTAACAGCTCAAAGAAGTTTTGAACTTCGAAATTAAAACTGATAAAAAATTATCTAAGAACTTCTTTGGAACAGGAAAGGCTATCAGAAAATCATGTAAGAAAATCATCTATAAGAAAAACTGAAATCGTCTTCAGCTATGAATGATTTAATAAATAAGTTCGCCGAACAAAAGACTATAAAAATGTATATTTGATTTGAATTGTTTGGCTAGCTTAGTTCTTAAGGAGTATTAATTGTAAGTAATTACGTATAATCAATATATAATTATTTTAATTCAATGCGAGCGTTTTTGTTCCTCTTGTGAAAAATCTTCACCCATCATTTGGGTCCCCCAACAATTTTTGATACGATTGATAGAACGAGTTAAATATTTCAATTTATAAATGGAATTAAAATTTGAAATGAAATTCAATTTACATACAAAAGACAGTCGTCGCTTGCGACGGGGGTAAATGCTAGTTAACTGTAATATATATACAGGTTCAATATATGCAATAAGCAAAAAGGTGTCAATAACCCAATTTGTATAATGAAAATAATTGGAAAGAAATTACCTGAACTTGTAGTGATAATTAATTGCAATGGTTAAATCAGCTTTATCAAAGATATTAAAATGTCTTACTTGAAACTCAAAACTATAATGTCTTAGTTTCCCACGTGTGGTTCAACCATTCTCGAAATCGTTAAAGAAACATTTAATATATTTTTGTAGATACATCTCTTTGCAAAGTCGGCAAAGCTCCATTCAAAAACTTCTTTGATTTCATTCTTTCGATTCGCTATTTTATTTTTTTATTAGTTTTATTATTTTATTAAAGAAAATAATAGGAATAAATAGTAAATGATAAATCTCTTATACTTAAACATATTACAAAAAAATATCTATTTAATCTATACAAATCTATTTGTTAAGGATGCCGCCGGAAGGGTTGCGCTAAATAACTGCAAGGCGATAGATGAATATCTTTTGTATAGAATGCAATGTCTGGTATTGAAACTGAAATGTTGGTTGGAAAAGAAGATGGATGTCTCAAATAATTTGAATCTGTTGATGCACATGCACATCTTAAATAATGTTACTATTTTACCACGCCACTGAAAATTGGGCTCTTTATAATAATATTTAAAATACTGCACTAGACTTTCGTATGTATTTCCCTTTAATTTGTAATGCTATCTTTTCGAACAATAATCACAATAATTAAATTGACACTAATACTAATGGCCCCGTTACAATGACTGGTTCGGACACAATTGTCAATGTTACAATTCATATAAAAGTTTCATATAAATTTTCTGTTTTATGTTACAATGTTGCCAGAGTTGGGATTCAGAATCGAACTTTATTATTGTGAATACTATTCTATAAGTTACTCACATGAAGAAATCGTAGAATTTTGAATAAAATAAAATCATCATAAATTTTCAGTGGATAGAACTGAATTTGAGGTGTGGCTGTCAAAAATAAGCTACTTCAGAACACTGTGCACACTGTAGCGATACATCGTAACATCTGCATTGGACCTATAAAGTCGTAAGTATTATGTCATTATTATTAATTTGTCAGTGTCACAATATTAAATATATTTTCAAAAAAATAATTAGTAGCGTAAAACGACTTTCTACTCAAGGTACCTGACATAGTTGCCTTGCTGCGGCTCTGCTTTGAGTCGTTGCAGTTTAATTCCCATCCTCGGGTAGCGTCCCCAGATTAGCAATATATAACTAGTACATGTATTGTTCAACAAGATTATCGCAAACATTTAGTAATAAAGGCATACTACATAGATATATGATGAATATAGGCGTATTATGCGTGTTTACTTAGGTTGCGTTTGCACAGTAATAAAATAGTAGGTTATGTTTGAACGCTGATTGTATGAATACACTATGTACACTGTAAACCAAACACAAACGTATATTAAATGAATCTGAGATTGAACTATAACAATCTGTTAACAATTTTATGAAAAATAAATGGGTGAAAGAACATGATAAATATGATATAATAATTTAGGATTAAATGTTACATTTAGGTTTTTTTCTTGTAATATTTGTTTGCTTAATATGAATTTCGATATTGAAATTTATAGGGTATAATATGTTAACATAATGCTCGTAAATCCATCAGTTTACTAAGACCTGAGAAAGTAAAACTAAAACTGTCCAAGATTAAACAGGTAAACTTGTCAACATATTGGTCAATTGATTTGGGCTGCTTTTCTAAAACAATATTTAACAAATTTGCACTGAATTGAATATATTCTACCTCTGCGCAAGCATTTGTAAGAAACAGCTATAACGATACACCTCCTGTTTTGTTTTAAGAAATTTTACATTTTGACTTTATGTAATATCTATGTATACAGGGTGTCCCAAAATTCAACGATAAGCCGGCACCAGAAGGTGGTCCTGCTCATGACTACACAAGAAAAAAAAAAAAAAAGTTTTTATCTCATTTTTTAAAAAGAAATTTTTTTTTCGAAAATCAAAACACCTTAAGATGTTTTTAACTACCATGACCACAATTTTTCAAATATTTCTGATTTTTTTTTGTATCGGCAACCTAAATAGGACTGCTATCCACCACAACCATTAAAACTCCCAGAATGCTAGTAGTTTTTGCAACAACAATTTATGAAATTTGGTTCTAGTTTAGAAATAGTATGCATAATTTTTTTTAATTGCTAGTTTTCCTGGAGTATTATACCATTTTGGAATCCTGAAGAGTTGCGCCAATTTTTAAAAAAACTTGCCATAGTAGTCTTCACACTTTTTCTTTACACCACGATGAGTTAAAGTTGACTGAAAGTAAAAATCTTTAAAAAATTTAGGGAAAAAAATAATTTCGATTAAATTTTGTGTAAAAACTACTAGCATTCTGGGAGTTTTAATGGTTGTGATGGATAGCAGTGCTATTTAGGTTGCCGATACAAAAAAAAATTCAGAAATATTTGAAAAATTGTGGTCATGGTAGTTAAAAACATCTTAAGGTGTTTCAATTTTCGAAAAAAAAATTTTTTTTTTCTAATTCCTAAACAAAATGAGATAAAATTTTTTTTTCTTTTTTTCTTGTGTAGTCATGAGCAGGACCACCTTCTGGTGCCGGCTTATCGTTGAATTTTGGGACACCCTGTATATAGATATTATACATACTCTCTCTTAAACCGCGCCTTCTGATCATCTGAAACACGCAATATTGTAAATAAGAAGAAAATAATTAACAGATCCACAAAACATTAATTAAAACTCTGGGTAATATAATCTTAACGGTTTTCTTCCCGTCTAAGCATGAAATTAGCAAAGAGAAGCAACTTGAAAATTAGAAATATTTTTTTAATAAAACTGAATTTATAACAGCAAATTATTGAGCTTGAATTACTGTAAGATTTGAGTTAATTTTTATTTGTGTGGAGCTTTTCGCGGTGTCCTCTGGTTTGATCAAGGCCAAGAAGTGAATCGTACAGGATCTATGTCACTCATCGCTCACCCTCACTGCTGCGATTGTCTTACTGGTCCGATACGTCCAGTTTTCAAGGTTTTCCTGGTCCTTAGTATGAGCCAATGAGGCATGTGCTTGCTAAATGGTCCATGAACAATTGCAGCTGAAGTCAATTGTCTAATTTGAATGAAAAAAAATGTGTATGGGAGTTGCTCATATTTTATAAATGTTCCTTTTTGACAAATTCTATCAAGTAAATAATTTGTGTAAAAAGAACGAGAAACGCATCACACGCGTGTACTCTGTTGTGCAGCATCAGTACCGTGCACCGGGTACCAGGCACCTGGTTGTTAAAAATCATCCAAATGGAAAATTGCCATAAAATTATCAAAAATCGTTTGAAAAATGAATGATCATAAAAATAGGTTATTTAGGTAAAAAAGTACAGTTTATTTAAGTATACAATACCCTTGATTTTGTTAATATAATAAATAAAATGTAAATGTATTTTACCCTGTAATAAACTGTGATATGATTTCAGGGCCGCATGGTGGGCGCATCAGAAACTGCTTTTTTTAAAAGTAGTGAAAATGTGAAAAAGTAGAAATCTATAAAATGTATTCTTTTATACAACAATTATTTATCGGTTAAAATACTAATGATTTTTTATGGAGAAATTTACACGCTCTATTCACTTAGGCCTAGACCGCATTGAGAATTAATTGAGAAAAAAAAACATGAATGCTGTAACATTTGAAATAATATGAACATGCACGTTTTACAGGTTCTTTTATTCTACGCGGAAATGAATCTGTAGATTTATACAGAATTCACCGCGGCACAGTGAGGTTTTTTCCTTATCTTATTTTGTAGAACATAGAGTTGAATAGAGTGGACACACGCACTACGGAATGAATCCGCAAAAACCATATGTTGTTTTTCAGCACATCTCTTTGAACGCAGAATAAAAAAAATCATTTCATAGGTTCCATACAGTATTGGCGGTGCATTTCTTTGAACATCCATTAACATGATAATATATATATATATATATATATATATATATATATATATATATATATATATATATATATATATATATATATATATATATATAAATACAATAGTATAACTTGACCGAGTCAAATACTGCATAAAACTAAGATCGAGATGAATTTATGTAATACTGCATAAAACTATGATCGAGATGTTGTGTGTGCTAGGTAAGTTTTAGTATACAGAATTATAACTTTGTGGAAGAAAACCTCGCGGAATTTTTTCTCAATGGAATCTAGGCCTTACTCACTATTTCATAAGCACATGAGCATTAACCTAAATCCATATATTTTATTTAAGTAAAACCCAGTAATATTTCATTTAAAAGTTTTATACATACCTAATTTTATATATACGTCATAATCGTTTAATTTTAATCTTCAAAATTGTTATCTTTAGAAGTTTTAAGATTCTATTTAACGCCATTTCTAATCACCATTTCACAACATTTTTGTCAGTTTATTACTGAGTATCAGTTTATGCGCCAGAATATTTTTTATGTCAAAGATATTTGTTGAATTATTATAAGCAACGGTTTCTCTGGACTTCATCGCCATATTCGTATATCTTACATTTTAGAAAAATATTCGTTTTCAAATGGGAGAAGTATTTCGTATTCTGTTTAGAAGTCATTCATTTTACATTTCGCGCCTGCACCAACCGTTCTTAGGCGGCCCTGTTTATCTCTTTACTATGATTCTACAATTCTCCTGAATGTACAACTACTTCTACAGCAATGGAATTGGCATTGACATTAAACTAACCTTAACTAACACGGCGTTACTAATATGGGTTGTTTTGGTTACATTTATCTTGGAAAATTTTATTAAAACTACTTGAAAATTATGAAATAGTTAAATATGAGGTTTCGCAAAATTAGTATTCTACCTATTTTCAAGAGTTTACTCGTTAAAATTACAAAAGACGTATTTCAGAATCAAGTGTGACTATTGTCAAATTGTTAAAAGGAAGTTATAACGAAATGATATAACATAATGTACTCATATATGTATTATGTATAGGGCAGGGCGGAAGAAGATCGCTAGAAACTGGGCGTTACCTATAAAGTTTGAACAACAATTTACAAAGAATCCGTTGGAATAGAATTTTATCTTGGTGGTCTGTGATATTTTTCGTGAAATAAAAAAATGTTCAGTTTATTTTATTTTGGTTGGGTAGACATTTGAGTAGATTGTTAACATCGTATAATTAATAAAATGAAGTGATTTAAATAACAGTATGAGAGATATGGTACTTTGATATGGGAAAAATTTCATATCAACGTACATTTAAGGTAATTGTGTATCGAACAGAACCGCTCAAATTTTTAAATGTCATTTTCCAGTAAACAATTTGGTGAAGTGCCCTATTTAGTGACGTTTCTCTCACTATTTCACTTCAATTATAGTTCGCATCAACTTTATCTTCATTTGTATTCCGACAGGTGGAGTAATTTCGCCATCTGTAGCCGATAAAGTAGACATTTTATATGAAAAAATGTGAGAAACTGAACTATAAATGAACTCTTTTATGACAAAAAAATCATGACGCATCTTCAATATGATGTCAAAGTGACTCCAAAATGTTTACTGGGTTACGACTGCTTGCTAATAATTGAGATACCCAAATAGTGATGACATAGTAGGGAATATATCTCACCACAACACACGTTATACATATATGCTTCTCTTTAATCTGCTAATTAATGAAAGATCACAAAAAGAGGGACTTCAATCGTCTATCTCGAAATAACAAATTATCAAATCTTGTTTCACTAATGGTCTACGTAGACAGACAAGGCTAATAATTTTGTCTAAGTACATTCTTGTCTGAAGTGTTCACATCTCTATGTAATGAAGTTACACGTAATTAACTTTTTAAGGTTAGATATATTTAATAGAAAAAAGTTACCTTTTACAGAACATCAAATTATTTGTCCTTTTACACTTTATTACGTATTTATTAATAAAAGAAATTCTTTATTGTATACTTTAATATTTGGCGATAATTTAAAGGGATTTGCACTAAAATCCCTTTAGAAATATAAAAGCATTGCATTAAAGGTAATTATCCTTTTTAAATCATTTTAGTGTCACTTTCTGATATTTCTACATAAAAACTTTATTTTTATACAATAAATATAAATACAATTTAACATTTTTTGGGAAATGTTCACTTTTTTGTGACAATGGATCGTAATCCGATTAGGTATTAGGACGCGTGCTGTGGTACCAGTCGGGACAAGCAGGGACCAGAAGAGGCCAGTAAGAATCATTCTGGATCACTGAACCACTGTTCCTTTTATAATTGTTCAACACAGCAGAAAATTATTACAAGTATTGTATAAAAATAATAATCAATTAATATATTTATCAGTCTTTTAATACATGACTATCAAAAATACTGTAAATATAGTGCAAAGATTACAGTGTGGGGTGTAGGTACAGTGAGCGGGGCGGCTGTTCCTGGAGGAAAAGAGACAACAGTGTCGAAGGTTTTCTATGAAAATAAATTAAAACACTATGTTTTTATAACGTTAAAACGTAGACATAATTTTTTTCATATATTGGTTATAGAAAACTTTTATTCGAGTACAAGAAAAAGTACATTTATTTAACAGTTCACGTGATTCTCAGTTTGACTTTCTAATAGCCGAATAATTAGCGTTTTAGAAAAGGTCAAGTACATTTTTTAATACTATCTAGGTCTATTGCTAAACTCATACACCTTAGTTACGCTAAAAACTAGCGTATACCTAGTACTCGCTACCTGAAACAGTGCAATGGAAAAGTGCAGCAAGACTGATAAAATACTTACTACGCCCTACCTGTGCTTGTTTCAATACACGTTGCACAAACATTATAAATATCTGAATCTACAATTTAACAGTTTGGATCTATCAATCTAATTGTCTGACACAATAGATCAAAATAATATATTTTAATTAGCCCCACAAAATTCAATATCGTTGCTATTCACAACAGACATGACTTGCCATTTATCGAATTCAGTAAAAATTTTCTTGATTACAAAACGGCTAATAGTAAGTGTGATGCCTGTGATGGGTCGAAGCGTCGAAAGGTACTCAAATAAAAGAATCAGCATACCGTGCCATGAAATGGAATATATGAAATAGAAATTAATTATCATGGTGATCGACATGGTGATTGCGCAGTCAGTAGCAAAGGGAACGGAGGGATGAAGATGACTTATGACGTATGAAATTAAAAGGTTTCTGCAAATGCAAACATATGGCTACAAACTATAATGAAGTAATACCCAATAATAATGAAGTGCATGTGCAATAATTATGTACATGTAAACAGAGTATCTCATTTGACTATCTTCAGCACATATCACTTGCCGATTTGAAAGCACAGTTACAAATCGGATAAAATGCTACATGGTCTAAAACGAAAGAAATTAACTATTTGATACATTTTAATAAACGTTGAATGTAAACAAAATGAATATTATGAAAATTATAACTGTGACATTTATCCTGATTTTGAATTTGCCGTATTCTTCAATAATTATAAAATAAACTTTATAAAGGATATCTAAATTCTGGTATCAAATTTTCACTGGACAAATGGAGTGTAATTGATTTGTACGCTTCATCGTTGTTCAAATTTATTGCGAGTTTATTACTTCTGATGTTGATTTATGATTGTATATGAATATCAATTTACGCCGATGATAAAAAAAGTTATTTTTATAATCAGTGGGTTTTCTGTAGAACTATACTCCTGAATAATTTCAGAAATACAATTTTATAATGAATTTAAATAATTTGGTTAAACTAGTTTACCCATGTGAATATAAAAAATACTAAAATAAATTATGTTGTTACATAATTAGTGATATTTTCCATTCTAAATCAGTTATTTATTGTGTGTACAAAGCTATGTTTTGCATTATGATTTAACGTAGTAATTACTTTCTAGAAAAGCGTTTAAATAATGTTCCTCTAATGACACTGAAGTGTTTATTTATGCAGCCAACAATACATTGTTCTGTTGATCTATTCTTCAAGGGATAGTGCTTATTTGGGACTCGGCTCCGAGCACCGGGCTCCAGGACGTGGTTCTTTCGTCACACTTGTCCAATTACGACATTAGCATATGCATTAATTCGACAATGCTGCATTGTACGCCCTAATGTCCTGAGACCTATGTAGCTGAGCAGCTCAGTTTGCAGAAGGGTCGAAGTTGGTTTTAACCCTCAATACATTTTTTATTCATTTCTTTTTTTATTCCTATTAATAAGTTGTTTAATGAAAAGAATCTTTAATAACCCTTATTAAATAAGAGCGATGAAATTTAAAATGTGCTAACAAAAGGTTTTATTCGTTTAAATTATTAATGAATCAGTTCATGAACTATATTCTATCAATGGTCTATACGTGTTTACAGGGTAGAAACTATTAAATAATTATTTCGAGTAATTCTGTTTGGAAATGTGTATAATTTTTAATTTTTGAATATTTTTAAAAACTTCGTAATATTATTAATTCATTCTTATATTGTTAAGACGGTATAGCCAACGGTATGCTTAAACATTTATTTACAAAAATCATAATAGATATTTTATGACACACTCATTTGATCAATATACCGATGTAGAAAATACAAGTGTTAATTCATATTACCATTAGAATTTGGCGCTTTATTGTTCATTAAGTTTCTGCATTAATAAATATTCATGACAAGTTTGTTAACTAATTAAAACACCAATGCCGTTGTTTGACTATGACTGTACGCTTTTTATTCAACTGAGATATTTTTGAGGGGGCACTTGTGTGCATCCCCTTTAAATTTAAAAACATATGCCCTTGGCATTTGTGCTATGTTTGCTTTATTAAATAGAGAATTTGAGCGTGAGGTTACCGCTGAGGCTAGGACTGTATGATGGGATACTTATTGCCAAACAGACCATTGATTAAATCAACTTGCTAAATAATAGGGCTACCTTTATTATGCAACATTGTTGGGTAATTAATTACAAAATTGAGCGTACTTCAGTTTTAATGAATTACTTCTGATGTTTTATTGCAATATGATTATTGCACGAAAATTTTAAAATTTATTGAACAAAACACGAGCAAAAACTGTTTTTCTAAACAAAAACACCAATGTTTACACCAAAGAGACGATTCTTAAAACATTTTGGTCTTTAAAAACTTGTTTTAGTAAACAAAACACATTCCCATCGGAGTCAGTAAGATCAAAGAAACAACTAGGTTTGAACACTAGTTTGGTTTTTTGTGAACATTTGAGCTTCTCGGTTGTTGTTTATCATTTGGCTAGCAACTAGTTCCAAGCAGTTATAAATAAGTGCATAATGCAATGGACAAAAGGTAAGACCAGCAAAACACTAAAAACAAAACCAGAACTGTTTTAAAATAAAACAAATTATGCTTTTGTGTTGTTTCTTGGACACAAAACTGTTTTCAAAAGTGTCTCTTTGGTGTTAAACCGGCATTACGCATATATTTTTCTTAAAAGTTTTAAATTTTCAAACGGTAGCTTTTTATCTGTTAATATACGATTGGCAAGAGGTATTGAAAGTTGAATCTGTAACTAATTTAAATTAAAATGATTGTTATTTCAATTTCAGTTCATTTAAATTAAAATTTGATGGGTTTTTTTCTATCTAAAGCAGGGGTTTCCAAACTACATCCCGCGAACGCTTGGCGAATATATGTGAATGGTTGAAGTTGAAACAATTGGATTAAATACACGAAATTGCAATTTTCAGGGCGTACAAAGGACGCGATCCAATATACCTGAAACCAAGCTGGAATTTAAGTTTTCACAAAATGTCACTACCTGGATAGTATTGATAATATTGATAAAATTAAATTCCGCAAAGCATAAAACATGGATCAACGATGGCACAACGATCGGCGATATGATCAAACAGAAGTTTCCATAAAACAATAAAGAAAAATAAAGTTTGTATAATCCTTTATAAGAATATTTATGAGTGTGCTAATGCGCAAAGGGAATTTAATTTACAAAGAGGATTAAAATTAGTCACAAAACGTTGTATATTATGTAAAATCTATTACGCAATAGGTAACTTATGTTTGTTAGATAAACCTTAAATTCACGTAAATGTGTTTAGCTGGATAGTATTTAATTGAATTTCTCCGCGCTCGGTTGGACCGCCACAAGGTAAAGCCCCGTATGCGCTGCTAGTATACTACATAGAAATAGTCACTGAGTAAAATAAACATAATAAATCTAAATTAACATTTTAATGCATACGCTTCACCTTAAAGTTTGGGGATCTCTGGTCTAGCGCGAAGGGTAAGAACTGAACAATGGTAGACTCTTGTAAATGGGGAATAGAAGAAAATAGAAGAATTGTTAATGAAATAATTAATTTAATCTAATAATTAGTTGTGCTGTGAAAATGTCAAAACATAAAAATAAATTTAATAACAATAATAAAATATTTGAGTTAGAGTTAAATGTTTTAACAATCCGATAGTAAATGTTAACCGTATTCGATTTAAAAGCGACGTTTTCCGACGTCCATTTCGATTGGCGCTTAGTTGCACAGGTATAAGATAGAGAGAGACATCTATACTTATATAAATAATTATACAAATACGCATAACTAACTAATTAAACATTATTAATTATTATTAATGTTTTAATTCTGTATACTAAAACTTACCTAGTACAAACTGCGGATAAATTCCGCGCGGTCTTTTCAGTTTATAAAGTACTTGGCCGAGACTGTAATATCTGATTACGATTAAGAACTGGATTTATACTGTTGATTTACATATTTACATATCTTGTTAATGCATGTGCAAAGAGATGTGTCGACCTACTGCGTAATGCTTTCAAAGAGATGCACCGGGTTTTACTGCTTTTGCGAAATTAATGCCAAAGTGCGTGTGTCCACAATTAACTATATAACTGTTCTATAAAATACAGATAAGGAAAAAACCTCTCTACACCGCGGATATTTCTGTAGCAATCCACTTTTCTTTTAAACTGCTAAATCGAAATTAAAACCGCTAGTGTGTGTATGTTCATATGATTCCAGGTGTTACGGAATATGCGTTTTTTTTCCTCGTAAAATTATTTCAAAGTGAGGTCGTAGCCTAAATCGCCTTGTATATCGATATTTTATAAGATCAGTAGCGAGTATTTACCAAAACTTTACCGACCAAGCAAAGGCAAAGACAGTCTTATCTCCAATATGTGGTTACTTTTGCTGTGCCGCGGTGATAAGAGTATAGTATTTGGCGTTATTATAAAAATGTAAAGATTGATTCACATATTTTAACCTCTTAAAACCATATTTTTTCTTTAAGTATGAGTGTGACTCACGAAAAAAATTGTTTTTTTCTCAAGTCCACAAGGAATTTCCGTTTGTTGTTCTCTTTTTGAGGCTAGCATAAGGACCATTAGGAACATGTATGTATTTAGATAATCTGCTTATTTAATCCAAACAACGAAAACATATAGAGACGCCCAAGATATATTATAAATAAAATTGTTAGCGTTACCTTTATTGGTTCAATAATATTAAAATATTTTGTCTCAATTTTCTTGTGACAAACACAAGTCTAAAAAATGTGCGATAAGCTTATATCTACACTGTTTCACCTAAATTTATTTAAATTTAATAATATGTTGGAATCAATTTATTTTGTAAGCAAATCAACAAAGTTTATTGAGATGAAAATAAAAGCTGCAGAAATTTGAGGCACCATTCAAAACAGGCACGTGTCGACCATATCGACCATATTACTGAGCGCATAATTCAGTTCAAGTGCTATCATTAATTTATTATCTAATCGGTGATCTAGCTTTATGTTTGCTGTTTGCTGTTTGGAGTACGCAACTGATTGTTAAGACTATACAAATCATGTTTAGCCCCTCGCTCCACCATACTTACCCCAACTTCCCTAACCCAAATACTTCATGCTACTCAAACAATTATCCTAAGCAAAATAAATTTAAAACGATATAATAACATTAATTGTCATTCGAATAAAATTTATTAAACAATTATAAATAGTTGTCAAAATACTGTAACAGTACACTGTTAGACAAACCTTTTGTTGCTAGATTTTATCTTAAATGTGAGTGAAGGGTACAGGGTACAGGGAACAGGGGAAGTAGTACGTTCAATGAGATAGCAATCCTATTTGTATTAACTAAACAATAAGTTGAAATAATATAGTAACACGGAGTTTTTATTATGTAGTTTAATTCAAGTATGACGAGCCGAGCAGCAGGAATGGTAGTGTTCGAATTCGATAAAGTATCGGGTTACAATGCATGGTAGTAGTCCCATTTCTTAGCTTTTGGATTCATTTATTATATAGTACTTTACTACTCATTAGTGTGTGTAAAATCCGCGTAAATGCGCTAAGGCTGTCGCCTCAAGGTGCCATTTTCTAGGTTGGTGACTACAACGGTATAACATTTTTAATACAGCTTATAAGTATTTAGTTCTATTATGACTTGTATTATAAAATGTTATATTTTGACATTAAGGAGGCACAGTGATCAAGAACATTTATGTTCGATTACATACTCTTGTGTCTTCGGGTTCGATCCCCGTATCAGCCTCAGCTCTGCGTTTGGTTATTATTTAGTGTTCAGTATTGCGTGGATCGAAGCAAACATGTGGGATGCATTTTTATATAGTTTTTAGTTTAAATGTTTCTCATTGAAAGTGTCCGCAAATTTAACACCGGATTTATTGAATTAACACTGTTTACATAATATTTTTGTTCATTGTTATATTGAACATTCTCCGTTTAAGAGAAAATAATTTTTTGTCTTTTGTTATCTACGGCTTCCTGCTTTGTACATTGTTTTCAAGTTAAAATAATTATGTATAAATAAATATATAATTATGTTAAAATAATATATAATAAATAAATAATGTATGTAAGTTTCTAAAATAAGGAGTTCAAACTGTAAACGTCTAGAATATAAGTATTAAACACACTTCCGTTATTTTATTCATAAATAAATCCCCCAGTTAGAGATTTATAAAATAAAAATATATAATTAAAATATAAATAAATAACAATTAATCAATAAATTCGCGCTCGATTAATTTCTTACGCGACGTCCCTTATAGAAAACTAAACAGGTTTTTTATAAAATTTAACATTTAGTTTATTCTTACATAATCATAGTAACACTTATTAGGGAGCTATGTAGTTCACATATAAGAGGCCATTATGAAAACTGCCAACAACACGAGGTTGAGGAGTTAATCGGTGATTAAAGAAATTTAGAAAAAACTGACAATAAAAAATGCAACATATCATTTTTGCAACATACCATTGTTGCATTAATGCAACTTATCATTTTTAGGAAGACTAAAAATCTAAGGTTTTTTTTCCAAAATTAAAGATTTCAATATTTTGATGATTTTTAAAATGGTTATACCTACTCATGTTACAGGAAAACGAATTGAGATAATATTAAAGATATTTGTTGATCTCCACATTGTCCTGATTTTTAACACAGTAAGCAAACTCATCTTTCATTTAGAAAGCGAGAATAATTTTTATATTATTTATAATTAATTTTTTCTAAATATGTTTTAAGGTGATAAAGTTTGAGGGATAGATGCTTGACGCTAATTACTGTGTCTTCGAGTTTGATCGCCGGGTCAGAGTTATATTTTCTGAGTTTGGTTGCAATCGTAGTACCGACCGTTTTACGTGGCAATGTGTGGCAATGAGTATATTAACCCAGTAAACATTTTGGAGTAAATTCTACTTAATTTCTATTACATACTATGAGTTTTTTGTCTGGAACGTGTTCGTTTTCTATTCAGTCGTTCATAGGAAAGGCCCTTTTTATGAGCTACAGACATTGCAACGACGGTTCACTGCTGAATTAAAAGCGGATGCGGTTTATGATTTATGACCGGAGTTATAAACTTGATACTAGCAGGGGTATAAAACTTAATGGAATTCTACTTTTTAGACTCTGCAAAATATAAATATTTAAATGAAGAAATAAATAGATGTAATCTTTAGTACGGATCGTGATTTTTTTAATGAATATTATTCATCTTCAACAATACTCGTTATATTAGTTTTTTACATTGTTTTGGTGATTCAAAAATCCACGATCGGCAGGTCTGCATTAGGTTTAAACCTCTGTCTTAGCATCGCTGCTTAGAGTATTCGTTTAAACACATTATATTCGGAGATTGTGGGAGACAGCGTGTGCCTATTACCATTAAAGAAATACTTGTTGAAAAAGGATAGCATATACTTTAAACATACTGTACTGAACGAAATACTATACAAGTATACAAGTGTAACGGTGAAAAATATATTTTACTTGTCTAACCGCATCTCGTTTCTCTTTCACTTTGGAATGAAAATGAACTAAAAAAAATATATCCTAGTGTGAAAGAAACAACTGCTACTTAATGAATGATGTTGGAAAAAGAAAGAATATTATTATGAAAAACTAACACTGGGGGGGGGGGGGGGGAGAACACCTTTAAAATTTTGCTTTCCGCTCTGTTCAATTTCTCCTCGTATTTTACTGCTCTTTCCCCTGTTTTAATTCGTATCTTATTTTATCCCTTTTTATCTCCTCCATCACCATGTATCCTGGCGTGCACCTGTCCAGCCCTAGTACCCATTTCATATATCTCACCTGTATTCTTTCCAACTTTTCTTGTTCCTTCCACCCCCAAACCTCTGCTCCATACAACATCATACTGGCTATCAGTCTATCAAATATCCATATTCTCTTTTGTATGTCCCCCCCAAATACCTTTTCCCCTAGTCCCCATACCCGTCGCATTGCTTGCTCTGCCTTCTTTGCTACTTCCCTTATCTGAGCCTCTTCTCCATTGTTCCTTTTAAAAGTGTAGCCCAGATATTTAAATTCCTCTACTTCCTCTACATACGCATACGCTTATATATTATCCTATATTACAATGTTCCAACTGTCCTCCTATATTATAATGTTCCAACTGTTTGAATCTATTCTTATGATCTTATATTCTTATATGTTTGGTACTGAATTTTGTATGGCAGCGCGAAAACGGCTCCTACGATTTTTTTGAAAATTTCCTATTTCGTAGAGAAAAAAATTCTAAGACATTTGGCGTCCCCGGATTTTTCCCTGAAATTCCTGGAAACCCGTAATTTTGGAAAAACTGGAAGAAAAGTGAGCCCTTTTTTGCTGTATTACTTTTAATTCGTAAAAGATAGAAAGTTGAAATTTTGCATGTGTATTAAGGTATTCAATGCTGACATTTCTCAAAAATTAGAAATTCAAATATTGAAAAAGGGGGGGGTTGAAGAAATTCGGGGGCCCGGTAAGGAACTTCATATTCTGGATTTTAAAATAATTAAGTATAGTGTTAATAAAAAAAAATTCAAAATTTTATTTGGGGGCACGGGGGCAGTATTTTCCGAGAGTAAAAATTGTGCTAGAAAGTTGAAATTTTGTATATATGCTAACCTTGGTAACTTATTTACGAATCGAAAAAAAAAATCCCAAATTTTGAAAAAAAGTTGGTCAAATAACGCATAAATTGAAAATATTTTTTATTTTGATAAAAAAAATATATTTCTTTAGTCAATTTATATGTGTCAATGTATATGTGCGAGTTTATTTATTATTTCAAAATAAAGATAGAACATATATGAAATTTAATTTCGAATTATTTTATTGGATTCAAATCATACACGCCAAAAAGACGTCACTTTGCGACGAGGGTAAACTCTAGACTTTAAAAGAGACTTTAAAGAGAAAAAAATTCTAAGACTTCTAGCGTCCCCAGATTTTTCACTGAATTTCCTGGAAACCCGTAATTTTGAAAAAACTGGAAAAAAAGTGAGCCTTTTTTGCTGTATTACTTTTAATTCGTAAAAGATAGAAAGTTGAAATTTTTCATATGTATTAAGGTATTCAATACTGACGTTTCTCAAAAATTAGAAATTCAAAAATTGAAAAAGGGGGGGTTGAAGAAATTTGGGGGCCCGGTAGGGAACTTTGGAGAAAGTTCATATTCTGGATTCTAGAACAATTAAGTATATTATTATTAAAAAAAAATTCAAAATTTCAAAATTTTATTTGGCGGCACGAGGGACATTATTTTTCGAGTGTAAAAATTGTGCTAGAAAGTTGATATTTTGTATATAGGCTAACCTTGATAACTTATTTACTAATCGAAAGAAAAAATTCCAAATTTTTAAAAAAATTGGTCAATTAGCGCATAAATTGAAAATATTTTTTTTTGATATAAAAAATATATTTTCTTAGTCAGTTTTTATGAAAAATTAATTGTTATTATATGTAAAATTAATATAGGACGAGTTCATTTATTATTTCAATTTAAAAATAGAATTAAATTTTGACATGAAATTCAAGCCACTCACAAAAACAGACGTCGCTTGCGACGGGGGTAAAAGCTAGTATGTTTATATTCTTATATGTTTGGTACTGAATTTTGTATGGTAGTTCGAAAACGGCTCCATCAATGTGTTTGAAACTTTCATATTTCGTAGAGAAAGAAATTCTAAGACTTTTCGCGTCCCTGGATTTTTCCCTGAATTTCCTGGAAACCCGTAATTTTGGAAAAACTGAAAAAAAGTTGGACTGTTTTTTTGCTGTGTAACTGTTTATTCATAAAAGATAGAAAGGTGAAATTTTGCATGTGTTACAATGGTCAATGCTGACATTTTTCAAAAATTAGGAATTCAAAAATTGGAAAAGGGGACGTTGAAAAAAATCTGGGGACCGGTAGGAAACTTTGGGGCAAGTTAATATTCTGGATTGTAGAATAATTAAGTATATTATTAATAAAGAAAAATTCAAAATTTTATTTGGGAGAACGAGGGCAGTTTTTGCTGAGAGTAAAAATTATGCTAGAAAGTTGAAATATTGTATATTGGCTAACTTCTACAATCTTATACATCTTGGTAACTTATTTACGAATCGAAAAAAAATATCCCAAATTTTGAAGAAAAGTTTGTCAACTAACGCATAAATTGAAAATATTTTTTATTTTGATAAAAGAAATATATTTTTTTAGTTAATTTATATGAAAAATTATTTTTTCTTATATGTTATTTAGAATGAGTTAAATATTTCAATTTAAAAATGGAATTAAAATTTGAAATGAAATTAGGAATTATTTTATTAAATCCAAATCATACACACTAAAAAGACGTCGCTTGCGACGGGGGTAAACTCTAGTTGACGTATATTCTATCAACCATGAAAGAAAAAACATCCTAAAAATGAGTTAAGAAGCCCATTGACTACTATAACTGTCTAAAGAGTGGATGAAGAAATTATGTATATTGTTCAGTACACACTAATGTGACTCCAACATAAGGTTAGATCCTCACTCATATATTTTCATTCATAAGTTGACGTTATTTATTCATAAGTGCACTAAATTATGAATGATTGTTGGATGTCGCACGTTGAAATCGCACTAGTGTGTACCGGGTCTAACATTTTAGAATATTGCCACTAAATATTTGATCGGAGGTTATGTTTCCATTGACTTTGATTGAGCAGTTGCTGAAATAAATTGGGTTTGTCGTTTGTCGACTTCTTTAACGCAGTTATAAATGAACCATTTTTTAACACATGATACAATAATACGTGATTTTCCATTCCTTTATTCGCCCCTTTTATATCATTTTTTGTTATTTTTTTCGACTATTAAAAGTTAGTTGTTGCATATGTAGAAGGTGACGTATGCATAATTGTAACCGAAAGTTTCAATTTATATGTTAAATACATTTTTAAAAAATAAAAGCGTTATAATAAATGGTTTTCAAATGCTAATTTAAATAATTCATATTTAGATTTCTCAATCAACCCTGCGCCGGCCAGGTGAGGGTCAATCAATTGAAAAAATATCAAGTTGTGCCAAAACAGGTGCTACTTTTGTAATCTGTCTGGTTCGCGTGTCCTAAATTATGTATAATGACAAAATATAAGGTTATTTGCATTTTTTATTTCATTTGTAAACTATTATTTGTAATAGACACAGCGGCAGAATGGGCAGAGTGCCACCAGCTTGCTAAAGGTAAAGTGCGGTAACGAGTGAATATTGAGCATCTTACAGAAGAGTTTTCTGGCTGGATTTTGTTAGATCCATGTCACATCTGCATATGCGAAAACCAATCTGATTATCAGAAGCCCTCAGGAAGTTTTTTTAAAATATTTTCTTTAAATATTATTAATAATTATTGAATTATTAATAAATTGTTCTGACAGTACTACTTAACATTTACATAGGCCACTGATTCCAGGCCCAGGCAGTAAAATTTTAGGAGAAGAAATAGAGATAAACTACAATAAGTTTTTAAATACACCATATGCAATTTAATACATTCTGAATGAAGAAATATTAATCATTAAGAATATAACTAGACACTATTAATTTTTGCCTGATTCCAGGCCCAGGCAGTAAAATTTTAGGAGAAGAAATAGAGATAAACTACAATAAGTTTTTAAATACACCATATGCAATTTAATACATTCTGAATGAAGAAATATTAATCATTAAGAATATAACTAGACACTATTAATTTTTGCCACAATAACGGCTTTCCAGGTAATTCGCAAAAAAAATCGTTGATACCAAAAATTTAAGGAAAGATTTCTCGGATACTTTTTTAAGGAATCGTAAAAATTGATACGAAAAAACATTTATGATTGATGAAGTTAGGAGTTTTCTATAAAAAAAAATGTTGCCCTCGTTTTGCACTTTGATGTACCAGTATACGGAGCATTATTTGCAGAACTACTACCACCTTGTAAAATACAAAAGAAAATACATATACTAAGATTAAGTTAAGAAAGAAAAAGACAATATCCAATACGAGATAAACACTTTTCTTGAATGGCCGTTAGTTTATGGAATATTCTGATTTAGCAGCGTCTTTACTGAAAACGTTGTTATGCGTTCCAACACTGGTCAATGACAACCTTATTTGTAAACAGTTGTTTAATGGAGACACATCTAATTTCAAAAGTTGCCTAACGTTTGCAAATGTTATTTAACGCTCATTTAAATAATAATGCTTGTCAAAAGTATTATTTTTTTCGTTTATATTTAATCACTATTAATTTACTTTGAACCATTTATCTAGAAGAAAACGATGCAATAGCTTTTTTGTACTGGTAGTTGATTACAATGGCTCAGAAAGAGTTTGCTTTAATATGCATTTCAATATCAATTTTACCAAATGCAAGTCATTGGAGTAATTGCAGCCTACATGCTCATAACAATGAATCGTGGTTCTGCAGTAATCCAATCACACACAGCCACTTATACGTTTTGGTAGTGTTCAGTGTTCAGCACTATGCATACTATGTAAAAACCGGTCGTCCATCACAATAATTATAATTTTCACACGCTATATTTTTACAAACGGTAAACATATTTTCGTTCTATCGAAATGCTAATGATGATCTACAACTTTTTGAATTAGTGATCACGAAGTTAAAGTAGATGATAACACTGCAAATATTATATACATTTTCAAAAAAAAAAGATACATTTAAAAATGAAATATAAAAAATATTATTGATAATTATAATAATACATTTACAACAAATATATTAATCAATAAAATAAATATAGTTAGTATAAATTATATATATAATATATAATTATTAATTATAATATACAATAATTAAATTTATAAATAGACCAGGTATTGTGAAAGGTATACCTGTGAAAGATTTGAGATGTGATTTTCTGAGAATAAAATCGGAGTCGAGTGTTTTCTTCGAGCTGTAACTTTTTTTGTAGAATACCCAATATTAGTGAGTATGAAACTTTCTTCATGCGTTATAATAAACTAGTATTTAGTTATCAAATTACAGAGATGAAGGAAATCCCTTCAAAGGAAAAGATGAGATTGCAAAATCACCAACCAGATTTAAAGTTTCGGTAAAAGACCCGGAACAGCACAAAGCAGATATATATCAGCTTGAGCATTCGATTGAGTTTGAAAACAAAAAACTCAGAGCTAGTCTGTGCGACATAGAACTGTTATTTAAACAAATGAGAGATGAAATAACGGCAGTAAAGGCAGAATATAATAATAGGCATAATACCGAAATCGAGTAAGACTTAGCCCGTGAAACAGACTGGATCCTGAAAAAGAAAAGACTCAGCAAAAAGCGGAAAGCTCAGTCTACATCCGAAGTCACGAACAAAAATCTGGCAAAAAAAAAATAATAATAATAATATACAGGGAAAAGACTCTGAACAAAGCACGAAAGAACATTAACCACCAATAAATATAACCAGTAGCAAGGATTATTCAACAATAACAATAGCGGCTAAAAACAGTTTCGGGAAAAGAATATAAAGTAACCTCACTAAACAACGATGTGTGGAAATTAAACGTACAAGATACTGACACTTATAAAGCCTCGTCTCTAAAACTAAACCAAGAAAAATGTCAGTGGTATACGTACGAAAATAAAAATGAGAGATCACTTAGAGTTATGGCGAGAAGACTGCATAAAACATGCGCAAAAGAAAACCTAGAAAGAAGGGGATTCAGAATACTCGATGCTGTCAACATTCTATGTAAAGATAAGCACATAAATGAACAAGGTGAAAAAAGTAATATGACGCGTGGGCTACCCTCTTCATGCTCACCTTCGATAATAAAGAAAATGTGGAAAAAATATTTCAAATGAAGACAATTATCAATATGGTTGTTAAAATTGAACCAATGAAAATTAATACCATTGATTGATTGGAATTAATCAATGCTGACATTGAATACCTTAATGTACCGCGGGTTGAAGAAATTCGGGGGCCCGGTAGGGAACTTTGGAGAAAGTTCATATTCTGGATTCTAGAATAAGTAAGTATATTATTAATAAATAATAAAAATTAAAAATAAAATAATAATTAATAAAAATTACGAATTATCTTATTGGATTCAAATCATACACGCCAAAAAGACGTCGCATTGCGACGGGGGTAAACTCTAGTATCCTTATATTCTTATATGTTTATATGTTTGGTTTGAATTTTGTATGGTAGCTCGAAAACGGCTTCAGAGAAGTTTTTTAAAATTTCCTATTTTGTAGAAAAAAAAATTCTAAGACCTTTGGCGTTCCCGGATTTTCCATTGAATTTCCAGGAAACCTGTAATTTAGGAAAAACTGGAAAAAAATGAGCAACTTTTTATTCGTAAAAGACAGAAAGTTGAAATTTTGCTTTTGTATTACGCTCTTAAATATATACACATTTCAAAATTTAGAAATTCAAAATTTTATAAAAGGAGTCCTGAAAAAATTATGCGGCCCGGTAGGAAACTTCAGCTCAAATTTTGGATTTTGTAATAACTCAATATCATGTTAAAAAAAAAAAAATTTCAAAATTTTATTTGGGGGCACGGGGGCAGTATTTTACGAAAGTAAAAATTGTGCTAGAAAGTTGAACTTTTGTATATGGGCTAACTTTGGTAAAAAAAAATTCCAAATTTTGAAAAAAAGTTGGTCAAATAACACATAAATTGAAAATATTTTTTATTTTGTTAAAAGAAATATATTTTTTTAGTCAGATTATATGAAAAATTATTTGTTTTTATATGTATAACTTATATAGAACAAGTTAAATATTTCAGTTTAAAAATGGAATTATTTTATTGAATTCAAATCATATACACTAAAAGGACGTCGCTTACGACGGGGGTAAACTCTAGTCCTATATTATAATGTTCCAAGTGTATATTTATATTCTTATATGTTTGGTACTGAATTTAGTATGGTAGCTCGAAAAGGGAAGTTTTTGAAAATTTTCTATTTCGTAGAGAAAAGATTTCTACGACTTTTGGCGTCTCCGGATTTTCTCCTGAATTTTTTGGAAGCCCGTAATTTTGGAAAAACTGAAAAAAAGTGGGCTCTTTTTTGCTGCATAACTTTGTATTCGTAAAAGATAGAAAGGTGAAATTTTGCATGTGTATTACGCTATTAAATACAAACATATTTCAGAACATAGAAATTCAAAATTTAATAAAAGGATCCATGACAAAATTAGGGGGCCCGCTAGGAAACTTTAGATAAAGCTCAAATTTTAAATTGTCTAACAATTGAATATAATATTTAAAAAAAAATAATTCAAAATTTCAAAATTTTATTTTGGGCACGGGGGCGGTTTTTGCCGAGGGTAAAAATTGTGCTAGAAAGTTGAAATTTGGTATGTAGGTGAACTTTGGTACCTAATTTACAAATCGATAAAGAAAATTCCAAATTTTGAAAAAAAGTTGGTCAAATATTTTTTATTTTGTTGAAAAAAATATATTTTTTTAGTCGGTTTATATGAAAAATTATTTGTTTTTATATAGAACGAGTTAAATATTTCAATTAAAAAATGGAATTAAAATTTGAAATTAAGTTGCGAATTATTTTATTGAATTTAAATCATACACACTAAAAAGCCGTCGTTTGCGACGAGGGTAAACTTTAGTATCATTATAATTATAATGTCCGAGGTGTATGTTTATTTTCTTATATGTTTATATTCTTATATTCTTATATGTTTATATTCTTATATGTTTACGCGATTCGTATGGTAGCTCGAAAACGGCTCCATGGAAGTTTTTAAAAATTTCCTATTTCGTAGAGAAAAAAATTCTAAGACTTTTGGCGTCCTCGGATTTTTCCCTGAATTTCCTGGAAACCCGTAATTTTGGAAAAACTGGAAAAAAAGTGAACCCTTTTTTGCTGTATTACTTTTAATTCGTAAAAGATAGAAAGTTGAAATTTTGCATGTGTATTAAGGTATTCAATGCTGACATTTTTCAAAAATTAGAAATTCAAAAAGTGAAAAAGGGGGGGTTGAAGAAATTCGGGGGCCCGGTAGGGAACTTTGGAGAAAGTTCATATTCTGGATTCTAGAATAATTAAGTATATTATTAATAAAAAAAAATTCAAAATTCCAAAATTTTATTTGGGGGCACGGGGGCAGTATTTGCCGAGAGTAAAAATTGTGCCAGAAAGTTGAAATTTTGTATATAGGCTAATCTTGGTAACTTATTTACGAATCGAAAAAAAAAATCCCAAATTTTGAAAAAAAGTTGGTCAAATAACGCATAAATTGAAAATATTTTTTATTTTGTTAAAAAAAATAATTTTTTTTAGTCAATTTATATGTCATGTATATGTGCGCGAGTTTATTTATTATTTCAATTTAAAAATAGAACAGTTAAATATGAAATGTAATTACGAATTATTTTATTGGTTTCAAATCATACACGCCAAGAAGACTTCGCTTTGCGACGGGGGTAAACGTTACTGGAATTTAAATTTTTACATGAAGTTCAAGCCACACACAAAAGACAAACGTCGCTTGCGACGGGGGTAAAAGCTAGTATATTATAATGTCCCAGGTGTTTGAATCTATTCTTATATGTTTATATGTTTATATGTTTGGTACTGAATTTTGTATGGCAGCGCGAAAACGGCTCCGGCGATCTTTTTAAAAATTTCCTATTTCGTAGAGAAAAAAATTCTAAGACTTTTGGCGTCCTCGGATTTTTCCCTGAATTTCCTGGAAACCCGTAATTTTGGAAAAACTGGAAAATTCGAAAAAATACTTTTGCAAATATCTGACGAACTAGAAAAGATAGAAAACTGAAATATGGTATGTGTATTGAGATTATAATTGTGCACATTTTCCAATAGTTGGAAATTTGAAATTTGAGTTCAGTAGCGGCGCGAATTTTTGGGGGCAATGTTAGAATAGAGTTAGGACGAAATTTAATATGTAGGCTCGCTGTAGACAGTAATTAATGAAAAAAAATAAACAGCCCCAAATTTCCAGTGGCGGCGGGAATTGAGACAGTAAAAGCCAAAAATATTGAAAATGTAGTATTATAACTTAGGGTATGTATTAAGACATTAATTGCGCATGTTTGTCAATAATTGGATTACCAAAATTTTAATTCAGTAGCGGCGTGATTTTTTGGGGGCAATGTCGCAACAGGGCTAGAACGTTGATATTTGGAACGTGGGCCCTATATAGAGTGTCATTAAAGACACACTATAGAAAATTGCAACTTTCCAGAGGCGGCGGGCGCTGGGGGCCAAAGAGCAGAAATATGAAATATATAGAGATAGGGCTATAGTTTAAAAAATATCCTATATTATAATGTTCCAACTGTTTGAATCTATTCTTATATTCTTATCCTATATTATAATGTTTCAACTGTTTGAATCTATTCTTATATTCTTATCATCCTATATTATAATGTTCCAACTGTTTGAATCTATTCTTATATGTTTATATGTTTATATGTTTGGTACTGAATTTTGTATGGCAGCGCGAAAACGGCTCCGGCGATCTTTTTGAAAATTTCCTATTTCGTAGAGAAAAAAATTCTAAGACTTTTGGCGTCCCCGGATTTTTCCCTGAATTTCCTGGAAACCCGTAATTTTGGAAAAACTGGTAAAAAAAATGGGCACTTTTTGCTGTATAACTTTGAGTTGGTAAGAGATAGAAAGCTGAAAATTTGCATGTGTATTAGGGTGTTTAATGCTGACATTTTTCAGAAATTAGAAATTCAAAAATTGTAAAAGGGGGGGTTGAAGAAATTTGGGGGCTCGGTAGGAAACTTTGGAGAAAGTTCATATTCTGAATTCTAGAATAACTAAGTATATTATCAATAAAAGAAAATTAAAAATTTAAAAATTTTATTGGGGGGCACAGGGGCAGTATTTGCCGAAAGTAAAAATTGTGCTAGAAAATTGAAATTTTGTATGTAGGCTAACCTTAGTAACTTATTTACGAATCGAAAAAAAAAATCGCAAATTTTGAAAAAAAGTTTGTCAAATAACGCATAAATTGAAAATATTTTTTATTTTGATAAAGAAAATATATTTTTTAGTCAATTTATATGTGTGGCGAGTTTATTTATTATTTCAATTTAAAAATAGAATTAAATATGAAATGTAATTACGAATTATTCTATTGGATTCAAATCATACACGACAAAAGAACGTCGCATTGCGACGGGGGTAAACTCTGGGGATCTTATATTCTTATATGTTTGGTAGTAAATTCTGTATGGCAGCGCGAAAACGGCTTCGTCAATGTTTTTGAAAATTGCCTGTTTCGTAGAGAAAATTTTTTTAAGACTTTTGGCGTCCCCGGATTTTTCCCTGAATTTCCTGGAAACCCGTAATTTTGGAAAAACTGGAAAAAAGTAAGCCTTTTTTGCTGTATTACTTTCAATTCGTAAAAGATGGAAAGTTGAAATTTTGCATGTGTATTAAGATATTTTATGCTGACATTTCGCAAAAATTAGAAATTCAAAAATTGAAAAAGGGGGGGTTGAACAAATTCGGGGGCCCGGTAGAAAAGTTTGGAGAAAGTTCATATTCTAGATTCTAGAATAATTAAGTGTATTATTAATAAAAGAAAAATTCAAAATTTTATTTGGGGGCACGGGGGGCAGTAATTTCCGAGTGTAAAAATTGTGCTAGAAAGTTGAAATTTTGTATATAGGCTAACCGTGTTAACTTATTTACTAATCGAAAAAAAATCCCAAATTTTGAAAAATAGTTGGTCAAATAACGCATGAATTGAAAATATTTTTTATTTTGATATAAAAAATATATTTCCTTAGTCAGTTTGAATGAAAAATTAATTGTTATAATATGTAAAATTAATATAGGACGAATTTATTTATTATTTCAGTTTAAAAATGCAATTAAATTTTGACATGAAATTCAAGCCACACACAAAAAACAAACGTCGCTTGCGACGGGGGTAAAAGCTAGTGGTATATATTTCAGAAAGGCATGTAATGGTTTTGGAGTGATTGTCTTTGTAATAAAACAAATAATGAGTGAAACAGTACTATAAACAAATGTAGGTAATCGAAAATCAGATGTCTTAAGGTGGGGGTTACAGGGAGGATAATAAAATAATAGGCACATCTATCATTTTAAATTAGAGATATTAAGACAATTGCGCAGATACTTTTGGATTATAGATAATGCGAATGTTGGTGGGGTTTTAAGTTTATATTCATAAAGTAATGTTTACGGATTATGAAGTAACAAAAATAAAAAAAATATTTTGCATTTTCCAAATAGGAAATAGGTTTGTAAAAGTTTTCAATTAAAATATAAAATACTATATTCTTAAAAAGTATTTAAATGCAAAATAGAAAATAGGTATTTTGCATTTTGTATTTGCATTTTGAGTACATGTATTTAAAAAACGCACACCTCTGATAGCACCCTTGCACACATTATATGTTCTATGCACGCATAGTAATTTTTAGTGTGTATTTCTCACAGTGTAGTAAACACGTTCTTTCTTAATTATAATAGAATTAAATTTCAATTAATTTAAGTACTTTTATTTGCAACTCATCGTTGCTCGGCCATAGTTTAAAATAATATTTTGACTTTGAGGTTTCTGAAGTTTCAATGGTTTAAATATTTATATTTTCATAATGATTATATTCAGTAAAAATACTTATTAAGGACTTGAAGTGCCGAATTCTTTTATTTTGTGAACAATATGTCAAGTCCCCAAGTCCCTTTAAGTCCCCGCTGAGTCTGAGAGGCATTATATTGTTGTAATTCAAGAAAATAACTTTACAACAAGTTGACCAACAAAATCCATGAATGAACCGAGGTCACTTAGCTCACATGAACGGTGTAGGTGTATGGTGTAGTATTTTGTATTGATTGGAATAGTGAACAGATCTGTACTCTGGGTCTGGCACGGTAAGCTTGCCAACCACATCGCCTTTTTAGGAATATAATTATATTTGTTTATTTGTATTATTTACAAAAAGAATTCTCTCTGGTTAACGCTTGCTGCAATTAGCGTTTTGAGAGAATTTAATTTACACTTTAAACTTACTCCATATGCACTACATAAATGCAATCACAACTGGTAAGATGGATACAACGCTGTATTTTGACATATTTGTCTTAGTCGTGAAAGTGCCAAGAACAAACGCTGAAATTTCAGCTAAAGATAGTCTTGTCTCCAGTGTGCGCATACCCTAAGATTGGCTTCCGGCACTACTTGATTATTAGAGATGCATTTCTTTTGTAAAAGTTGGCCAACCATTGTTAACTCCCGCGCCGTTTTGTCTGCAAACTATGAAGTACAAGCAACCAGCTACCTGTCGACTCAAGACATAATTCCCTTTTAAAATAAGAATTTCATTCTTGTATACATATTTCAAGTATCTATTTTTGTTAAATAACCTAAAATTGCATTGTGACGATCCGATATTACATTTGTAATCCATTGTTCTGCATATTATTTACACACTTTTAAGGATCGGTAGTTTTTCATTCATAAAATTAATAAAAATGAAATAGAATTTTGGAGTCAACTCAACACAATGAAGGTTTCTTCACAGTGCAGTGATGTAAAGATCATTCATTGATTCTCTGATTCCCGTTCACATTCCCGACGAATAACAATACAAAAATAGTGTTCAACACGAGTACTTCACATTTATTTGAAATTTACAAATAACTTGGAAGTCTTTGTATTAAAATGGGTGGAGGAGTATTTAAGAATTTCTTTGACGGTTTAAGATCGCATTGTCCTGGCAGTGAATGAAGTGACTTTACATTTGTCATTGGCAATCATTTAATGTGCAAATATAATGGCGACATGTTCGCTCTGCTCGGCGCTTATTGCATTTTATTTATGATACTCGTAAAAATTAGTAATGAATTCAATAGATTAAAAATATTTGCAATTTATTCGTTATTTGACCAAGTTTTTTTCAAAATTAAAATTATTTATATACTGTCGACGACGACTGTCCTTTGTGTGTGAATTGAATTTCGTTTTAAGTTTTAATTACATTTTTCAATTAAAATATTTATTTGAATCAAATCAATATTTCATTCAAAATATTTAATTAACTCGTTCTATATAAATTTTACATATAAACTACATATAAACTTATGCATATAAAAAATTAAATATAAACTGACTAAAAAAATATTTTTTTTTCAACAAAATATAAAATATATAAATATAATATTAATAAATATAATAATATTTTATTTATTTTCAAATGACCAATTTTTTCTAAAAATTTAAGAATTTTTTTTTCGATTTGTAAATTAGGTACCATATAATAAAATTCAATTTTGCGTCCTCGTACCTCCAAATAAAATTTTGAAATTTTGAATTTTTTTTAATATGATATTCAATTATTACACAATCCAAAATTTGAGCTTCCTCCAAAGTTTCCGTAGTACACATGCAAAATTTCAACTTTCTATCTTTAACGAAATAAAAGTTATACAGGAAAAAGTGATTATTTTTTTTCCTGTTTTTCCAAAATTACTGATTTCCAGGGAATTCAGAGAAAAATTCGAGAACGCCAATAGTTTGAATTTTTTCGAGCCGTTTTCGAGCTACCATACGAATCGCGTAAACATATAAGAATATAAACATACACATGGGACATTATAAATAAGATAACAAATTTAAGCTATGTTAGTTAATAACACTATTTTCTAAAAATGAATAATGAAAATTAATTTTATTTTATGTTTTACTTTAAATTTATCTATCGAGAAATAATTTGGGTTAGCATGATAAATTACATATAATACATATCTTCACATTACTTTTAAGTTCCAAATGATCTTTGAAATATATACTAATTAAACAATCAATAAATATACTAATTAAACAATCAGTAAAAGGTATATAATATATAAAAGACTTTTTAATTATTTGAATAGTCCCATTAAAGTTTCATTAAAAATTGTATATTGACATCAGCAACTAAATTTTGAAATGTAACTTATTCAGTGCTTAATACTTAATAATACTGAATGTTTTTTCGGTAAAAGTGTAAACTAAAAGTTTTTAACATTTAAAGTAATAAGTATAATAATTAGCGGACAGTTCATAAAATTAAACACCAATATTATTTTAAAATACATAATTTATTTTATTTTAAATACACATTTACAAAAAATATTACAAAAATATATAAGGATTTTTTTTTTATAAATTACATAGTAAAATATTTAAGTATTACTATTTACAAAATAATAATTGATCAATTTCTTTCTCTGCCCTTCCGAACAAAATCATTAATTTCAATAAAAAAGAAACTGAACACTGAGATATAAGTCTTTAAGTATATACACTTCATATTTAATCAATTAACGCAGTTGATAAATGTTCAAAAATTTACTTCCTAATGTCCATCAATTTGCATTTGATTCATATCTTCACATTTTAACTTCTTTCCAGAATAACAAGGACCTGAACAGCAGCATTTATTTTTATTTGGTGATGATGCAGAAAAAGAAATAGGGGTATCTTCCTTCTTGTGTTTAACTCTTCTATTCTGGAACCAGATTTTAACTTGCTTTTCTGACAATCTTAAAGACGTTGCTATTTCAATTCTCCTAAGCCTCGACAAGTACATATTTGCAGCAAATTCTCTTTCCAGCTCCAGCAGTTGTGTGCTGGTGAATGCAGTTCTTATTCTTTTACTGGAGTCTCTAACTCCAGTACGATCTTCTGGCGGTGGTGTTGGTGTTGACCCGCGACTGGACCTTCCAGGAGATCTGCAGAGATTTGTCGGTGATTTTGACATTATTTGCGGTGAAATTGGAGCGTATGGTGAAGATGACAGATTTATATGTTGAGGTGAAATTGATCCTAATGGAGGTGAAAGATCAGTGCTGTTTATGCCCGCCGGCCGCGCTATTCCAGCTATTGGACGCACAATTGGCGTTTTATTTATTCTGTTAAATGCAGGGTTTAAAATTTGTGCGCTTAAGTTTTGTTGTTGAAGTCCAAGAGAAAACAAGTAATTCCCTAAATAGCCTGCCGGATAAGGAAACATTGGTCTACTTTGCTCCGCGTGTGTTATCCTTGTTGTAGTAAAGTCCTTCGGACTGTTGCTGATTAGAGAATCAACAAAGAAAGATCGTGACATTTTATTTGTAATAACACAACTTTTTATTAACACTACACTAAATTTTTAAGAGATTTTCGCAATCGATGTGCACTGTGGCTAGATCGAATAAAAACTGAATACCTCTCAGCAGTTTTTAGGGTATTTATACCCCTGTAACATTAACATTTAAAATAAAAGCTTTTTTTTTTGGCAACCCCTCTTACATGTATTGTTAAAATACTTATGTTGCGTTTGCATTTAACAAGACTATCTATTGTTGCTCTATTTAAGCTCCGCCTTTTGAATCTGCCCATTTTTATTAGGGTTGATGTTCGCCGTGTGTCCAATGTGTTATACAATAGAAAATCATAATAATGCGTATGGAGTTGGACGGGTAAAACTAAGGCTGAAGCCTATGCAGTTGATGCTGTGATATTTGTTATTCTGAAAACACAATTTATACAAATGAAAGGCTATTTAAAACATGATTACTACTGAACGATTTAAATTCAAATGCGCTAGTTTATAAGATACTATTTAGTTAGATATTTAGTTACATGACCCAGCATGACCATTTGCATCACCTATTGTGTGCTTTTGTATTTAATTGGTTCATTCAGGGGCCCTTGGATACAGTGTTTCGGCCCTTTTAAAAAATAAAAAAAAAATCAATGAAAAATCAGCAAGTACTTTTTTAGTGACTTTATGATTATTAAGGTTAGCTTTAAATAATTCAAATATAAGTTAAGTGAGTACTATTTTGAGAATTGAACAGTCGTTTATGATGATAGTTTCTTCCTGGAGTTCTGGTTTACAAAATCATTTATTATGTCCTCAACGTGTAGTATTTAAAGAATATAACTTTCTATGCATATGAATGACAAAGTAATGCTATATACGCAATCATACGCGTTTAGCTTACTTCAATCGGTGCATGTACAGAAAGATTGATTCTAATAAACCATTTTATCATGTATTTAGCTTACACCCTGCAATATTTATCAACATAAGATACACTGTAATTGTACTATTCTTAGTTTTAAACAATCGGCATAATATTGTTTTATTCTAATCAGTCATTCTTGAAACATATTCGTGTATAATTCGTTTTTTATTCTTTTTTTTATGATTATGTTGATGTCCACTAGATGGTATAATTTTAGTTAATTGCGCTCCTCATATTTCGGTTTAATCAAGGAATTTGAAATTTAGGGCCCCTATCTGTTCTTATGGAAAAGACAGCACTGGTTTCATCTATTTTTAACGACTTAAAGGCGATATAATGTTATAGCGCTCTTAAAGTATTATAAAATTTATTAGCAAGTTAAGTTAAAAATGTGTAAGAATGTTGGGTTCCCCACCGTGTGTTTACTACCGTGTATACAGGCAACTGATCGCGCGTATTTTGAGGAAAGCTAAATTCCAGCTAAACATGGAGGTGTACTCAGTGTTTACCGTTAGATGGTGTAATTGATGGTAGATCTTGACGTTGTAATTAGATGAAGAAAACCGACACTTTATCCTTCAACATGGCATTAAACGAAAAAAAAAAGAATTCGCATTTTATAAAATTCAAAAGTTATTTATAGTTGTTACATAGCAGTTGCAGCAGTGAAACAGTTAATTAAAATGGGTTATAAACTCTCCGTTCATATTACCTAGGCGACAAATAATTCCTCTCAGGTTAGTACGTCTTAGGTTTTTTACTGACTTCTATTCTCTTTTCCTTCATTCTTCTCTGTATTTCCGCTATCAATCTCTTCCCTCTGTTGCCCCCTCTCATCAGCTCAGCCATTCGCATGTCTCATTTATATGTTCCAACGTCTCTATTTCATTTTTCTTGTTGTATCTCTCTGTACCTGATTCTTAACTCATTCTCCACTCTTCTTCCCTCTTCTTAAACGGAAAGCCTTGTATTTGCTCATGAAAAACTGTGTGTATACGTAATATTCTGTATTCTCTATGCAGTAGTAATAATTTTTCGCTGAATATTCTAAGTAGTATCAGACCATTAATAAACAACATATGTATAAAATAAATTTTAAAACAAATTACACGATACATATATCATCTAGTATGTAATATAAACGGCTTATGTAACCCACTACATCCTTACCTCCCATCATTCTCTTCCCACATTTCTTTTCAAACATGCAACTCATGATTAAATCACCACAGCTAATATGCAATGTTTGTAAGAAAATGCATTCTATACATTTAATATTTACTTTCAAAGAAATTCAAATATTTAACATACCAAGTGCATATGTGCTGAGTCAGGAGCAAGGTTAATATCTAGTTTTATATTTTTCATTGGCTAACAGTAAAAAACTCGCAAACGAAATGAAAGGCTAACAATGTTGCGCAGTATATTACATAGATATATAAACATATTTTTATTTTGGGATTAACAAATAAATATTATATCATGAATATAACATTATAAAATTTGTATTGTTAACATAAATGTACTATACCGCATACGAGTATCTACTTATCCCTTCGAGTGTTCACAATTTCTTGTTCGTTTACTCTTGTCCCCTATGACAAATGAATTGTTATAATCATTTCATAGTGGATGTGTCGAGGTAAACAAATTATTGTTAAAGTGAAACACATATATACATACAGCATACACGATACACGATACACTATACACACATCTTTCCATCCACGGAACTCCCATTCGACTGATATCAGTGCCGTAACAATAGGGTGGCAGAGCGGGCAAAATACCACGGGCCACCGACCCGAGAGGCACAGGAATATTTAACATTTATTACAAAATTTAGAAAAAAATAATAATTTTGTACTAAATAAATTTAAGTTAGGTATTAAGTCAAGAACAGGCACGAATTATTTTTTAATTTTAAATTATCTTAATTTTAAAATTTTTATTTAATAATAATTATTATTTTAAATTGTCAAGATTTGAACACATTCATAAGAAAAAGATATCACTCAGTGATTTATAAAAATGAAACTACAATGTCAAGCTTTTTTACATTAAGGGAGTGCCCCAACTGATAAATTTGACACAGGCCTCAGATTAATCATGGCCATTATTTATCACTGAAAATATATCTTTCCTTGTTTTCATAAAGCATAACAGAAGATGCCCAAGCATTTGAGGACTAAGGAACTCATGAACCCATCAATTTTCTTAAATTCGCTCATTCCATAATTAACAATCATTAGTAATGGCTTTGTGTGGTTAGCACTATAGCTAGTATGAGTATAACTGGTTGTTGGGTGCTGTCATGTGTGATCACTGATTACATATTGTGACTGTAGATGGCAAATTTCTATTCGTAAAACACATGCGCAATATAAACATATCATTTTATACAATTATACTGTTGAATAAATACGAGTAAAAAAGAATACGAGTAAATTTATATGACTGATCACGCACAAAGAATTCTATAGTAACCAAATATCGCATATTTAACTTGAACAAACGCTTTATTAAATGGTTTTGGTTTGAAACCCTTATATTTTTTCTGCATTCACTTATATACATTTTAAAATGATTACATTATGATGAATTTAAATCATAAATTGTTTGCGGACAAAAAAACCGTTCTGATTGTATTACTCGTACATAATAAAATATGAACCTTTTATAATACACATATTATACTTCAAAAGAAAAATAAGATACAAATGGCGTTTGAATTTGTAGTGTTACATAATATACTAGATATTGTATAATGGGCGTGACTTGGGTAATATTCATGAGTTGTTATAAATACGAGGACGAATATGACGAGTCAGACGACTCGTATCTGAGTCGTTACATTGAGTGATAAAATCTTCTATGCATCAGTGAATTACGGATGACAAAGAAAAGGTTAAACAACAGAATGAAGAGACGTTTATTCTTGGAACGAAATTGGATATTTTCATTTGTTGTATTAATGTGTGCTTTCCATTTTTCAAAAATATAACGAGCCAATCACTTATAAATGTAGTACTCATAGTACCAAAATGATTGCATGCGAGGTGTGGTTATTTCTAAACGACACTAATGCTATTACAAGCGAAGTACGCATGCACCAAACGTACGAACGACAGCAGTGTAGCACGAATCCTTCTTTTTGATTGCCGCCCCTCCCGTATTTATAGAGATATTAGTCTGGAAATGGCCTTCGTTTGTATAATATCTATTTTATACTTTGTGTAAAAAATATAAACGTTTTAATATAGCAAAGAATTGTCACAACAAAAATTCATATAAAAATGACTACTGAAACTTATCTTTTATTAAAAGAAGTATATGGCAATGAATTTGTATCATGTATTTTTGAGTGGTTTAAGCCTGTCTATGATGGCCGAGAAGTCGTTGAAGATGACGCACGCTTGGGACGCTCTTGTACGTCAAAAACGAATAAAAATATTGTGTAATTCAATAATCTAATTCAGTAAAGTAATCCATAAAATGTTTCACTCACGTAAATCAGATCTGTTCGATCACGATCATTGCTCGCAAGACTCAGAAATACGAACCCTGATCCGAACTGACTGTTGGTTCGTCTATTCGTACAAATTCAGTCAAAATTTACATAAGAATTTTAACATGCATAAAGTGTGTGCTAGCAAAGTAACCTAGCAGTTTCTAGCAAACACCATTATCTACCAAAGTTTCTACCGATTATATCCCAGTGTTGTAACCATGAACTTATGACTTTTACCTGGTTCCCAGGGTCAAATCTGCATTCGTTGAAGCTGTGAAAAAAATGCTGCACAGAACAATGGTCAATTCGCATGGATGAGGTGTAATGTATATTAACCTCGTTCATTGAATTAATTAAATATTAATACTAATGATATCGTAGGAGTATTATCTTCCATATAATATTTCACTTAAAGGTTAAAGAATTTAACCTAAAATGGCTGAATTTTAAATTTTTCTAAAACTTTTATCTTTAAAAAGTCTGCACAAGAAGTTTTATGATTCCTTTAATTCATAGTGGTGGCATATTTGACCGAGAGCAATTATGCTTGATGGTAGACCTCTGTGTCTTTATTGCTATATTTCTTTTGATTTGGGTTTTAATAAAGTAAATTTGATTATGTGCTTATAATAAATAGATAAATTTAACAATAAAAGAAATGTTAATAGGTCACACGTTAACAATAAAATAGGTCACAAAACCTTACATATTATGTAAACCGTTTACTTAACTGTTAATATGTTATATAAATCTTAAATATATGTAACTGTGTTTAGCAAGTTATAATGTAATGGAACATTATAATTATATAAACTAACCTAAAGTTAAGAACAGAATTAACAATATATAATAAATATTTTTCAAGTAATATAAATTTATGTCAAATAGTATTAAGAACATTTCGTATAATATATATTTGTATGAGTCCCTGCTCTTCCTCTCTGCACCTTGTTTTATAGATCTTTTTGATCCGTTACAATTCGTTCTGGAATCTTTGAAAAATTTAATACGCAACACATATTGCAAAGAGCGTCCTTCAATTACACTTTTATTGGAACTATTATTTTTAATTCAACTATGAATTTGAGGAAATGTTATTCAATCGAATAATAATAGATGCTTAATCAAATATAAATATTGAAGTGTCTAGTGCAAGTTGTACTAAATAAAATACTGTTTTGTAAATTTGAAGTATATTGATTTTGTAAAAGTGGAAATTGCTGGATATTAAAAGAACAAACGACTTACGAATCTACTTTGAATACAAATTAACGTTTTTCAATTATTTCGAATACCATAAGTTATAAGATTTAATTCATAAGATACAATTGATTTCATGTGGGATTTCATTTGTATTTGCGGATATGTGACCATCTAAGTTGAAACGTCTTGTTTTAATTAAGACTCTCTTAAACTATTGTTATTGTCTCAACGAATGACTTTAGTAATATTTATGAAATAACATGATATGATAATCATCATCGGTTACATATACTGGTTAGTGGTTTCTTTTATTGTCACAGAAGAAAGTTTGCTATACCTCTTACATGACTCGATATATAGTTAAATATTGTTTTTCTTTGCAATGAATTGTTGGTAAGAATGTACTCTATATAATTGATCTTAAATTTTAAATTAAACTAGAGTTTACCCCCGTCGCAAGCTATGACTGTCTTTTGTGTTTGAATTGAATTTCATTTCAAATTTTAATTCCAATTTTAAATTGAAATAATAAACTCGTTCCATTTTTTTTATAATAACAACAAATAATTTTTCTTATAAACTGACTAAAAAAATATATTTTTTCCAATTTGTTCATTATTTGACCAATTTTTTTTCAAAATTTGGGATTTTTTTTTTGATTTGTAAATTAGGTACCAAAGTTAGCCGATATATAAAATTTCAACTTTCTAGCCCTATTTTTACTCTCGGCAAAAACCGCCCCCGTGCCCCCAAATAATTTTTTTATTTTGAAATTTTTTTTCTAAATAACCCATTTCATTATTATGTATTCCAAAATTTGAGTTTTCTCCAAAGTTTCCTACCGCGCCCCTAATTTTCTCAACGCCCCATTTTCCAATTTCTTAATTTCTAATTTTCAAAAAATATTAGCACTGAACACGTAATACACTTGCAAAATTTCAACTTTCTATCCTTTATGAATTAAAAGTTATAGAGCAAAGAGTAAAAATTTTTTTTTAGTTTTTTTAAAATTACGGGTTTCCAGGAAATTCAGGGGAAAATCCGGGCCGCCAAAAGTCTTAGAATTTTTTTCTCTACGAAATAGACAATTTTCAAGAAAATGCGCGGAGCCGTTTTCGAGTCACCATACGAATCACGTAAACATATATCCCAGTAAACAATTTGGTGAAGTGTCCTATTTGGTGAAGTTCGAGTCACTCGTACAATTCTATTCTAACGCTTTACAAGTTCTCTACCTGTCACAGATTTTGTGTTAGTTTTTCATAATAATATTCTTTCTTTTTCCAACATCATTCATTAAGTATTTCTGTTTCTTTCCCACATGGGTATATTTTTATTATCCGGTCATAAATCATAAACCTACTCCGCTTTTAATTCAGCAGTGAACCGTCGTTGCAATGTCTGTAGCTCATAAAAAGGACCTTTCCTTTGAACGACTGAATAGAAAACGAACACGTTCCAGACAAAAAATTCATGATACGTAATAGAAATTAAGTAGAATTTACTCCAAAATGTTTACTGGGATTAAAGAATAATAATCTATTAACTTTGACGCATACGTTTTGATTGACGTGCAGCTTATGCAAATGTCTATATATTTTACATTTAGTAATAATAATCAATATAACAATAGTAGTCTAAATGATAGTAACAGAACTAAACTGAACTGTCTATAGAGAATGTCTGGCAAAATACGTTAACTGAAAATTTACTAAGAAATTGCATGTTTGGTTACTGTTATGTATTAGTATTACAAGATTCTTTACGTCTGCAAATTGAAACAAACGGAGCACTTTTCTCCTAACCGGTCATACGCTGTTGTTTAGAAAAATGTGTTGTTCCTGAAGACTGAACATTCATACAATTTATACTCATTTAGCTTTATCTTCCAAAAGACTACTATTCCAGTGATTTGATGCACAATGCATGTATAATACTTTTAAACTGTAGATTTGTACATTCCCTTCGGATGCGCATTACGTTATGCCCCAAATTGTTTTCTTATGCGCTAAGTGGTTGTTTACTTCCGTTTTACTAAAATGTTTCCTCGAGCCCAGCGACGTCTCTTAACGTCATTGTTGCAGTATATTATTACATTGTGTTCTAAAATAATAAATGCAAAATATCGTATTCATTAGCGTTGTTGCGATTGGTGCGTAACAAATTGCTGTCAGTTTAGTGGCTTAGAGTTGTGTATTTAATATAGAATTGAGTTTCATAATCACCCCGCTCTTTATTAATTCGAAAGCCGCACATGCTGCTACTGCTGCTGTTGCGTGCGTTCAAAAAAACCCTCGTTATGATTGGCCCGATTAAAAGTTCAACTATTACTTGACTAAATATGGGGCGTGTATTTTCAATGTTAAGTTAAACAAAACATCATAAAATCTGGTTAAGTAATCAACCCCAACACTGTCGTTTTCTTCTCACTGTGTTTTCAACAATGTTAACCCCTCGTTCAACATGGAATTAAACCAATAACACACTGTGTTGATGGTAACAATGTTCTTGTTATTCATCTTGTTATATGCAAATACTTCTATGTTTGTTAGTTTTTGGTCGCCAATACGTTTGCCTTGTTTGTTTTACTTCCAGATACCAGTTGTAGGAATTGTATAAGAATTCGAAATTCGCCAGAATAAATTGTAAAAGCAGTAGCGTAGCGTGCCTTAGACGGGTCCTGTATCAAAATTTGTTGAGGAAGGAACAAGAACGCTTGCATTGAATTAAAATAATTATATATTGATTATACGTTATTGCTTACAATTAATACCCCTAGGAACTAATCTAGCCAAATAATTCAAATCAAATATACGCTCTTCTTGCATTTTTTTTGGGCGAACATATTTATTAAATCATTCATAGCTGAAGACTATTTCAGTTGTTCTAAATTTTCTGCCTCTATAGACAATAGTGACAAGCATTGATAGCCTTTCTTGTCCCATAAAAGTCCTTAGGTAATTTCTTATTAGTTTAAATTTCGGAAAACTTCTTTTAGTTATTGCAGTTGTAACCGGAAGTGTCAAGAAAGCATGCTGTTATTATCTCCGGAAAACTGGATGCAAGGCTACTGAATTTTATCAACAATAATTCCATGAGTTCCTTAATGAAATGAATTTTCTGAATTTCAGATTTTAAGCGTGTTTTCAAAGCAGTTAATTGTTCATAAAGATCAACACACATGTCTTTACTGTATTTAGCACAGTATTTAGACAGTTTTCCGGCATACTTTTTTATTATTTTGAAAATGATAAGAGTTTCTCCGGTTGTAATACTTCGAACATATTATTTCACAGAGGCTCTGAAATCTTTGTTTAGTTTGAGAAATGAATATATCTAATCTTATATCTAATCTTCCTGGTCTGAAGTTCTCTCATCTTCTGATAACTCATCAAAAGCACTTCGTTATCTTCTTCCTTTTATTTTTGAAAACAGTTGTTAATCCCCACCCTTTTGCTAGATCTTTGGACCCGTTCAGCAAACCTTGGAATGAATCTTAATTTCTTATTTCGCTCAATCTATTCAAAAGATTATTTAATAAAATGCTAGCTTTCTGTAAGTCAATAATTTCATGCCGTAGAGCTGTAGAAACAGATTTCAAATAGTGGCGAGAAAAAATGGCGACATGCACTATAAAATAGTAGCTCTCTAAAATGATACTTATATTTTTACATTCGTCACGTTCGTCTTTTTTAGTCAAAATTAAATTTAATTAGTAAAAAGTTTTCATTATTAATGAATAATTTTTCTTTAGAGCTGATAAAGCGTTGTTTCTTGAAGACCATCTAGTACGTCCTTTTTAAGGGTAATTTTATATTTTTCAGATGAATCTTTACATAACATTGACCAGCATTTTATACTATTGCTAAAAAAGAGTATATATTTTTTCCAAATTATCGAAACAAATTAACACTTCAGGAATACGTGTGCTGCATAATTAACGCCGCACATTTGGTGCATGCTCCTTTATAAGGGCTGTAGCCCGGGGGCCCATATCGTTGATGCGGCTGATACGGCGGTAGCTACGCCACTGGGTAAAACTGTTATTGGGATTAACTGAAGTTGAACTGGGACTGAGAATGAGACTCTTTGGCACTGTGAATTTTCTATCAAATACAACCTAAATCATTAAATAATCATTTAGAGTTTATGAGATATTACCGCGACAGATCTTACAAATATATTACATTTTTCGTAATGACAGAATTTACAGAAGTGTTTAATTAAAAAATAATAAATAAGTTGTCATTACTTTTAATAATGTTACGAAATATTCACTAAAAATACAAATCTACTGAACATGCAAAAGTTCCGTCGGTTGGATTTAGATTTAGAGGTGGCGTGCAGAATCTACTAAGCCCAATCGAGTCCATTGTGTGAGTATATAAGTTCCTTGTGGAAGGTTGGACTAAAACCCGCTTGACCGTAGATGAGACGAGACAATCTTTCAATATAATGAAACCCGAACTTGCTGTGCAGAAATATTGCGATGGTGAAAAGGATACGACCATTAAATCTAAAATCGTTTTTGTTGTTCATCTATTGTTGATTAATTTTAAACAATATATCGAAATACACTTACACCCATTCAAACATTTGATATTTATCCCTTCATATATCCATATATATATATATATACATATATTATTCAGATTGGGAAACGAGGAGAAAGGAAACAGGTACTGGGAAAGTAGTGAGGAAAGGATGTGCAGGGTGTACGAAACGGAGATAGAAACATTGAAGCACATTAAGTTTTCATGTCAGAAAATGGTCAAAAGCGAAAAGAATATTTTGCAATTATTAAATGGAGGCAGTGAAGGGAAGAGGTGGATGCCGGAGATAGAGAAAAGGAACGAGTAAAAACAGGAAGGAGAGTAACAGCAGCAGTTTTGTTTTTATTTTTATAAGGATTTTTTTTTCTTTTCAAAGGAGTGAGAATGTTTAGATATGTTATGGATCAAAAATGAATTAGGAATATGTAATTTAATGACAGGCAGAAGAATGTAGCGCTCAATGCCAAAAACCTTAAAATAGAGAATAGTAATATAAACAACAATGGTCTCACAAAGATCTGCCGCTCAGGAACTCGCAATGGTTAAGGCCGCCACTGATTAAATTCCATAAGGAAACGCAAATGAAAAATTTATATCTGATAAAACTATACTACCTAAGCCTCAAGCTATCTTAATCCACTTCTGAGTGTTATGAATGGTAATTGTTGGATTTAAATTTAGCGCCCTCTCGGTATTGACACTATTGTATCTTTCTTTCTACACACGGTAATACTGTAGTTAATACTATACTCTGTAATACCGTCCTACTATGTATTCTATACTCTGTGACTCCATAACTCATGTGTACATCTAATTAAATATAATAAACCTGATTAATATAAATTAATAGTTTATCTCTGCTAAATATAACAGGTTATCGGCCCAGATAAACCTAGAGACGTTTAGTGTGTGTTTTTCGGAAAAGTGGATAAAGACTTTTAGTGTGGTGAACATAACCTTAAAAAAGAAACGTGGCTGTTGAAACTGTTTCTGTTCTTCTTTGTGTATAAAGTGTTCTCAACGAATAAAAATGGCATCGAATAATTCACTGGCATTAATCGAGAAGTTAACCGGCCGTGAAAACTATTCGACTTGGCAATTCGCAGTGAAAACATACCTACAACACGAAGAATTATGGGATTGTATTGAGGTTAACCCGGCGTCACCCGCAGATTCAAAACGTGATACAAAAGCGAAAACAAAGTTAATTCTTCTGGTTGATCCGATCAATTACGTTCATATCCAAGAGGAAAACACGGCCAAAGGAGTTTGGGACAAATTGGCTGCAGTGTTCGACGACTCAGGACTTACACGCCGAGTTGGTCTGCTACGTGATTTATGTAACACATCGCTAAGTGGATGTCAAAGTATAGAAGAGTATGTGAGCAAAATTATGTCAACTGCTCACAAGCTGCGCAACATTGGCTTTAAAGTGGACGACGAGTGGCTCGGGACATTGCTGCTCTCCGGTCTGCCCGAATCATATCAACCAATGATTATTGCGATCGAAAGCTCAGGCACAAAAATAACTGCAGACGGTGTTAAAGCAAAACTATTGCAAGATGTTAGAAATTCAGACAACAAAACAACGGCTTTTGCTGTCAACAAGAAGTTTCATAACAACTCTGTAAACAAGAAGTTCTACAAGGGTCCGAGATGTTATTCCTGCAATCAATATGGACATAAACGCTCTGAATGCAACAAATACAAAACCATGAACAAGACACAGAAACCTAGCTCTTCTTATGCTGCTGTGTTTGTTGCATCATCCCACTATGGTGATGCTTGGTACATAGACTCCGGTGCTTCGGCACATATGACTAAGACCAAGAATATAATTGTAAAGGAAACTACCCCTATAACAAAGAACATTCGTGTTGCTGATAACAAAGTGTTATCTGTGCAAAGCTCAGGAGATGTCAGCTTAAACATTTATGACCAAAACGGGCAAGAGAATAAGATTCTGTTCACAAATGTCTTATATGTTCCTGAATTGGCAACTAATCTGATATCTGTAAGCCAAATTATTAAAAATGGAGGCCAAGTGAAATTTGATAACTCAGGCTGTGTGATCATGAACAGCAAGAATCAAATAATAGCAACTGCGAGCATTGTAAATAACATGTACCGGCTGAACATGCCTGAAAGCCTTGCGCACATGTCTAGTGTTGAACATGAAAAAGATGCTTTTTGCTGGCACCAGAGGATGGGACATCTTAATTTCCAAACTTTGAAAAAATTGTCTGATAACACAGAGCATTTAACTTTCTCAGGAAATACAGAAAATCTGAAATGCATAACTTGTAAAGAAGGAAAGCAGACACGGTTACCTTTTAAAAGTGATGGATTAAGAGTCACCAAACACCTAGAACTGGTTCATTCTGACGTATGTGGACCAATGGAAACCCAGTCTCTCGGTGGGAGCAGATATTTTTTAACCTTCCTAGATGAATATTCCAAGAAGATTTCAGTATACTTTCTTCACAACAAGTCTGAAGTGCTCAGTAAATTCAAAGAATTCAAGCAAGAAGTTGAAAATCAATCGGATGCTCATATAAAGGTTCTTCGAACAGACAACGGACTTGAATACGATAACAAAGCCTTCTCTGATTACCTGAAAGGTGCCGGAATCATTCATCAGACCACCACACCATACACGCCTGAACAGAATGGGACTGCGGAACGTATGAATCGGACACTGGTTGAAAAAGCGAAGTGCATGCTACTCAACGCTGGTCTGCCGAAGTTGTATTGGGCAGATGCAATACACACTGCTGCTTACATCATCAATCGTTCCCCAACCAAATCCTTAGCTTTCAAGACTCCTATGGAAATCTGGTCTGGACGCAAACCAAATGTTAATCATATGCGTATATTTGGCTGCGAAGCAATGGTTCATCTACCTAAAGAAAAACGCAGAAAATGGGATCCAAAGGCTCAAAGAACAGACCCCTCTTTCCCATTGGGCACTTTGGGCAAGTGCCCAGGGCCCCGCGATCGATAGGGGCCCCCCTCAGATCAAATACAAAGTTCCTAGTTCCTGTCAGATCATCAAACGATAACCAATATTTATTACCAAAAAACTTATTTGATTCGAAGAAATCGAACCTAAATTACTGACTAAAATACCAACTTACTCGCTTTTAAATGCGCGAAGCTATTCTACTCTCGCCCAAAAATTAGGCTTTCCGACTTCAGCATGCTTAGATAAATTTAAATATATAATGGTATACTAAGCACATACCCATTTTAAAGAAAAATCATCAGTAGTACACTCATCGGTGCGACTCGCTGCATTTAAATTGAGCGAACGAAGCGAAGCATGAAGCTCCAAGTTTGAATTAACCAATTAATTTAATTGAGAAATTACAAAGAAAATTGAAACAAAATGTGTTTGACTTTATATTTAAGGAGATGGTGGAATGGAATCCCATACAAGTTCGGCCCTGGTTTGAATATCGATGTCCAAGAATAATTTATGCCACGTTAGTTAGGTATATAAATTAGGCTGGGCCAGAAAAATCAAGTATTTTTTTTTTTAAGGTACATTGAAAATCTTATTCGGGATGTAAAAAAATTTTTTTTGTGGAAGTTTGACCCCTTAAAATCAAAATTAACGGGTCTATCATCGCAATTTTAGATTTTTATTCTTCTTTCAAATTCTGTTTTAAGAACTTCTAAACCATCAAGCTAAAAAAATTGAACTATATTTATGCTTATAGAGAATTAAATGCTCTACAAAAAAGTTCTGATTGCAAATTTACGCCAGACGAACCCTTTCCATGCAAATCGTGCCTTGACCATCGATCAGTTTTCGAAATTTTACTTTTCTTGTTTGGAATTCGGTATCGAGTTGACGAATAAATATTTAGAAAAAACAGATACTTATTTTTGAAGGAAATCGAATGCCTTACAAAAAAAGACTTTTAACATTTTTTGATAAATTCACTCCTTCCAAAGTTATTCGAGGTTAAAGACTGAATAGTGATTTTTTATCATTTTTCCAATTTGAGTGAGAGAATTATTGAGTGAATTCGATCCATTTATAGCAGATCACTTAAAAAAATTTGGGAATCCTGGAAAAGGTAACATTTCTTATTTATCAGTGGATATTTGTAACGAGTTTATTGACATAATGGGAAAACAGGTTCTAAAAAAAATTATAAATGAGGTTAAATTAGCAAAATATTTTTCCATTAGTGTTGATAGTACGCCCGATCTGTCTCATGTTGACCAGCTAACTTTTCTAATTCGATACGTGAATGACAGTGTTCCTGTTGAAAGGTTTCTGAAGTTTATACCTATTATAGAGCATAAATCTGGGTACTTAGCGGAAACCATCTTGAATTTTTTAGATAACCATGATATTTCCATAAAAGATTGCAGAGGACAAAGCTACGACAATGCTTCAAATATGTCGGGGAAGTATACTGGTCTACAAGCAAGAATCAAGGAGAAATGTGAATTTGCCACCTTTTTACCATGTGCGGGACATTCGTTAAACTTAGTAGGTGTACATGCTGCTGGGTGTGTATCGGAGGCAACAAAGTTTTTGGAAATGGTTCAGAAAATGTACAACTTTTTTTCGGGCTCTACTCGTCGATGGAATATATTGACAGAACATTTAGGTTCAAAAAAAGTTGTTAAAAGTCTTTCACAAACCAGATGGTCAGCCCGAGCAGATGCAGTAAGCGCTTTGCATGAAGGTCATGAACAAGTTATAGAAGCTTTGATATCCATCGCAAAAGATACAGAACAGGCACGAGAAACTAGAGACGAAGCCCTTAGTTTATCCAGAAAAATGGAAAAACTAGAATATATTATACTAACGGAAATTTGGAACTGTATATTGGAAAGAATAGACAAAATAAGTAATTATCTTCAGAAAGAAACAATAACACTGGACGTTGCAACTAATATGTTTACTTCACTTGATAATTTTATTATTAACCTCAGGGATAAATTTAATTACTTCGAATCGTCTGCCAAAGAAAGAAACCCGGAATCTGACTACAAGGACCTATCGCAAAAAACAAAACGCAGAAGTTCTCGCCAGAGTTTTTTTGATGGCTCTGCGCCGTCAGTCCAACTGAATGGAAGAGAGAAATTTAAAATAGAAACCTTTCTTCCCATAATTGATACCCTCAGCGTTCATTTAAAACAGCGATTAAGTTTTTATAAGAATATCAGTAAACGTTTTGATTTATTTTTTCGCTTGAAAACTCTCAATTCTGAAGAGTTGAGACAAAGTTGCAAGGAATTTGCTGAATTTTATTATGAAGATGTTAATGAGAAAGAGTTAGAAATAGAATGTTTGCATTTAACAGAATACTTGAAAATTGATGACAGTGAAAATAAGGATTGTATATTAAAAATATATCAACTTTTGAAAGAAAACAAAATTGAAGACACATTTCCAAATGTAGAAATCGCATTGAGAATCTTTTTAAGCATGATGGTAACTAACTGCAGTGGAGAACGCTCCTTCTCCAAATTAAAAAGAATTAAAAATGAATTAAGAAGTACAATGCTTCAAGAGAGATTAACCAATTTGTCGCTGATGTCCATAGAATCTGATGTGCTAAAAAGCATAGATTTTGAAGAAGTTATTAACGATTTTGCCCATCTGAAATCTAGAAGGGTTCCTCTTCAAATGACATAGATTTTTAAGCACTAATCTGTAAATGTTAAAAGAGTTACTTTTGTGGACTATATTACATTTATCTATTTGTTTCATGTGATTGTTAATAAAAATAAATATTTAACCTTGTTTATCTAGTTTCTTTGTCTATTCTAACAAAATAGTGTTCTGTCAAAATCATAGGGGCCCCATTATCCTAACATGCCCAGGGCCTACAATAGGTTAAAGACGGCTCTGTCAAAGAATGATCTTCATCGGATACTGCGACCATACAAAAGGATACAGATTCACATTACCAAATACTAGAAAGGTAATAAAGAGCAGAGATGCTACATTTCTTGAATCCTCAGTGAAAAGAGATTTTGTTTCGGTAGAATTGAATGAGACAGAAACTGAAAATGACAAAACAAATACAAGAAAAGAAGAAGTAAGAGAAAATGCAAAAACGGAAGAGGACAGCTTGATTGACAACGACACAAATTCAGAAAGTTCATATGAAACAGAAAAAGGAAACAGGTTAACATCCGACAGTGAATACTTACCTAACACCAGAATTGATTCTCCTCCTGTCAGTAATGTGACATTGAGAACAAGAAATAAAACAAAAAATAAGAATTTCTGTCCATGTACTGAAGAACATACTCATCTGTGTTTATTCTCATCCTGTGTTCCTGTAACATATGAAGAAGCAGTACATTCAACAAATAAAAATGAATGGAAAAAGTCAATCAATGAAGAACTTGATGCTCATAAGAAAAATGAAACCTGGACATTGATAGAAAAACCTCCAAATGCCAAAGTGATCGGTAGTAAATGGGTGTTCCGAATAAAAGAAGAGTCAACGGGTCCACGGTTCAAATAAAGACTTTGTGCTAAGGGATTTGCACAAACCGCAGGTATTGACTACACAGAAACCTTCGCTCCGACTGTAAGGTATGATTCAATACGTTTATTACTTTCCATGGCTGTTCAAAATAAACTTAAAATCTTACAACTTGATGTAAAAACTGCATTTTTATATGGTGAACTTGAAGAGACTATATTTATGACTCCGCCTGAAGGTCTATCCTGTGAAAACAACATGGTATGCAAGCTCAACAAGTCGCTGTATGGTTTAAAGCAAGCCCCCAGAAGCTGGAATAAGAAATTTGACTCAATATTAAAGAAATTTGGCTTCATCAACAGCAAAGCTGATCAATGTGTGTATGTTGGTCATGTCAAGAATGAGAAATGTTATCTTTGCCTGTATGTGGATGATGGCCTACTATTTTCTAAAACTGAATCCACTCTGAAAGAAATAACCAAGGAACTACAATCTGTGCTGGAAGTAAAAATATTGAACACACCAAGTAATTTTGTGGGCATGCAAATTGAGATAGTTAGCAACGGTATTTTTATACATCAGACCAAGTATGTTGAACAACTGTTAGAGAAGTTTAACATGACTGATGCTAACCCGAACACTGTTCCAGTGGACCCCCATGTCAAGCTACAAAAGGAAGATGGAGAACCAGAGAAAAACTATCGTTATAGTGATGCTGATTATGCAAACGATGGCCGCCTGTGCTGCAACAAAAGAAGCTATGTGGATAAAGCAAGTGTTAAGTGATATTGGTGAATATAAACAAGACACTATGTGTTTACATTTGGACAATCAAAGTGCCATCAGTGTAATTAAGAATATAAATTTTCATAAAAGATGTAAACATATTGATATTAGGTATCACTTCATGAAAGAAAAATATTCTCAAAAGATTATAGATCTTAAATCTGTAAGCACTGCTGATCAATATGCAGATATATTAACTAAAGCATTGTCAAAAGATAAATTCCAATTCTTAAGATGTAAACTTGGTATGTTTAACTACAACTCTTTTGTTAAGTGATATGTTAGAATATCTTGTACTATAACTTGATTAATATTTTCATGTTTTTTTTTTGACACTCAATTAATTATAATTTGTTGTTAGAATGTCTAAATTTAGAGGGAGTGTTGGATTTAAATTTAGCGCCCTCTCGGTATTGACACTATTGTATCTTTCTTTCTACACACGGTAATACTGTAACACGGTAATACTATACTCTGTAATACCGTCCTACTATGTATTCTATACTCTGTGACTCCATAACTCATGTGTACATCTAATTAAATATAATAAACCTGATTAATATAAATTAATAGTTTATCTCTGCTAAATATAACAGTAATCTTTTATGAGAGTTTTAATGCCGAGCCTGAAACGTTGGTGACATTGGCATCTAGCTCGAGGGGCTGCAATTCGATCTGATCTAATCATTCAATAACACATTGTTATTCATTTTAATTGTGATAAATATTTACTTAATGCCAGAGTTTCCGGTGCTTTCAATACTTTTATGCAGACTATTGCTAGATTTGCTACACTGCGGATTGCCACAGTACTCATACCAGCAGGGATGTCAAACGTACCGGAAAGGACACGGTTGTTTCACACAAGCGTGATTTGTCTCGCAATTAAAAATTAAAAATCTGTTAATTCTGTAAAATAATAAAATATGACCATAACAAGTGAAATTTCTACAAATATTATTACTTTGAATTTTTTGCAAATTCAAAATTTACCTACAACTTTAATAAATACTAGCGTTTACATCCGTCGCAAGCGTCGTCCGTCTTTTGTGTAAATTAAATGTCATTCCATTTAAAATGGAAAATGGAATTTTATTTCCATTAAAAGGAAGGAATGGAAGGAAAATTCGAGGACGGCAAAAGTTTTAGAATTTTTTTCTCTACGCAATAGGAAATTAGAGAATATAAAAATTAAAAGAATATAAGAATATAAGAATATAAGAATATAAGAATATAAGAATATAAGAATATAAGAATATAAGAATATAAGAATATAAGAATATAAGAATATAAGAATATAAGAATATAAGAATATAAGAATATAAGAATATAAGAATATAAGAATATAAGAATATAAGAATATAAGAATATAAGAATATAAGAATATAAGAATATAAGAATATAAGAATATAAGAATATAAGAATATAAGAATATAAGAATATAAGAATATAAGAATATAAGAATATAAGAATATAAGAATATAAGAATATAAGAATATAAGAATATAAGAATATAAGTTCGTAGTTGTCAAACTGTTCCACCGTTTATATGAAAAACCCCTAAAGAACTACATATATGTAGGTTTTTAATCTACATTAGTAGTTTTGAATCTAAAACCATCCCGGTTCAGACTCCAATTTGTAGGTTAGAATCTACAACCATCTGTTGAGACCCTAATTTGTGGTTTAGAATTATTCAATCCCGTATGAGCCTCCTATTTGTGGGTTACTTTCCACATTAGTAAGTTAGAATCAACATCAATCTCGAAGTTGTAGTGCAAAATAACAATATAGTTTCTTTTAAACGAGTAAACACATAATTTGAATATTAATAGTTCATTTAATATTTACACAAAATTATACAATTACATCTGAATAAAGCGAATTAATCGTAATTAAATTCACAAAGAAAATAACTCTTGGTTAAAATACAATACTTAGATTAGTGTCCCTTTTCAATGTTTTGCATGTTACCCCGTAATACGCAATTTCGATTGTTCATAGTTAACCAACACAATGATTTTTCAATGATAAATACACCCTAGTAATTAACATTACATTTGTTGCATAACTCTAACACATGTTATAACTAATAACATTGTTCACAATTATTAAATGATATTAACACCCGTTAATATTATTTAAACTAACAAAAATAACAACACCGCACAAACTATGTACATTCTTGTCGCCATTTTTAGAATCAATCTCTACAAACTGTTGCTTGTAACACATGTGCCACACCCTAGGTATCGTCATCTTTTTTCGTGAACGTGGTTCTCTGCTGTTCGCTTTGGCGTTCTGCTTTGGCGTTCACTCATGCTGGTCTCAGCGAACGGCTTAGAGGGTCTGCAAGCGGTTCTTTTAAATCATACAAATTTATCATAATCTTAGCAAAGATCTTAACCTATTCTACAGTGTTCTTTACTATTTCTATTTCTTAAAACTAATTATATTAACTTAAAACTAATCTTAAAAAATATCCCACGCGGCGCGAATTTCGGGGGACAATGTTAGAATGGAGATAGAACGTTGAAATTTGGTATGAAGGCTCGCTGTAGACAGTAATTAAGAAAAAAAAGCGGGTGTTTAGACCGTAAAATCTAGAAATATTGAATAAAGAAAATATTAATTTGGAAATGTATAGATACACTAATTGTGCATATTTGACAGTAATTAGAACACCAAAATTATAAGTCAGTAGCGGCTCGAATTTATCTGGCAATGTCTACAGAAGAGCTAGAACGTTGAAATTTGAGACATGGGCCCTTTATAGATGGTTATTAAAGACAAACCAAAGAAAAGCAAAACAAATTTCCAGTAGCGGTGGGCGCCGGGAGGCAAAAACCAGAAGTATCAAATATATAGAGATGAAAGACTATAATTTGGAATATATGTTCTTAGATACAAACAAAATAGATCGCCGTGCTAAGATTTGACAAATTTGTTCAGTAGCGCAGTATATGGGGAGCAATAATGCAAAAATTTAAAAACAAATCTGAAATTTAGTATGCAGATATAAAATGATATATTAATAAAGAACATATAACAAAACTACATTTTCTAAAGTGTTCTCAGGGCAGGGGGTGATATACCGAATAAAAGAACAATATAGAGGTAGAACGATGATAATTAGCATTATGCAATTAGTATTACATAGAAGTTCACAAGTACAAAATATTTCTCTATATGTTAAATATTCAAATTACATCTAGTAGCAGAATTAGATTGATAATTTTTGCGTTTGCAGGCAGAGTGCTACGAAATCGGACGGAAGGGATATCAAATTAAAAAAAATGAAATCTGTGTGCATATTTGCGAAAAGAAAATTACCCTCAGGATTATTTCATTATAAGCGCAGGATTATTTAATTAAAGCGTTAAAGCGGGGGCGCTGAGAAGGTGCTCTAAGGAGTGACGATGCTCAGGTTAGGAGCTATACAGAGGGCGCTCGATACTGGAAGTGGGTGCAAAATAAAGGAACATCAATTTTAAAAAAACATACATTTTAGCGAAAATTACTCAAAAATAATATTTTGCATTAAGTTCAATTTAGCAAATATCTTTTACTTAAGCACAAATATTATATACACGTCGCTTTGCGACGGTGCGAAGCGCTAGTCTATCTATTGTAATGTTCGTAGTTGTCAAACTGTTCCACCGTTTATATGAAAAACCCATAAGAACGCGTGTTTATATATACTAGCGCTTCGCCCCGTCGCAAAGCGACGTTATATAATATTTGCGATTATATAAAAGTTATTTGTAAAATTGCACATAATTCAAAATATTATTTTTAAGTTAATTTCACTAAAGTATATGTTTTTCATTAATTTTTGTTCCTTTATTTTCTCTAAATCTACTATTTACCTTAACTAAGCTGTATTAAACAATTGCACCTGCTTGCTCCAATATTTTTATTCAGTAGCGGCGTGAATTTTTGGGGCAATGTAGCAAAAGAGCTATAACGTTGAAATTTGGAACGTGGGCCCTCTATAAACGGTCAGTAAATAAAAACTATAGAAAACAGCAAATTTCCAGAGGCGGCGAGCGCCGGGGGCTAAAAACAAGAAATATCAAAAATAAAGAGATATAGTTTATATAGGCTATAATTTAGTACATATTATTATTATTAATAATTCACGGGCTTCTTAGGACCACGGTCCTTTTTTCGCCCTTCCTAATTCATTTCATTAACATTTTACATATTTACATTTTATTTATTATTACACCTATACTTTTAAACCCGCTATATTCCATATCCTGTCTATCACTAAGCACACTGGCCACCTCGGATATCTTAGTAGTTCCTGCATACTCGTTGGCAACACCACTCCATATTTTACCAAAACTCTGTACAAATTATTTCTGCAGGCCTCCGTTTCTGTACATTGGAAGATCAAATGTTCTGAATCTACTACCCCTTCTCCACAATTGCACATATATTCTTTCAGCAAGTGATTTCTTTTAAGATGTGCCTATGCCCCTGTATGGTCTACCCTCAGTCTCGAGATAAGTGATAACACTCTTTTTCACTCAAGGCTTTCCACTACCAACTTTTCGCAACACAATTTTTTTCCTTTCTCTGAATTGTTCCACATACTCTGCCACTTCTCTTTCACTTCACTTTTGCTCTTTACCAATAAGTCCACTTCATATTGATTTTCTCCACTTTCTACTATTCTAGCTGCTTGTCGTGCGGCGTCGTTTGCTTTTTCATTTCCTGTTATTCTTTGTGAGCAGAAATCCACACTAACGGTACATCGAATCCTTTAATCTTTATTCTATTTAGATTTCTTCTTACTACATAAAATATATTTCCCGCTTTTTTGATAATCCCAATCTTCCCCAATGCTTCAACCACTGCTTTTGAATCTTTGCATATTACAGCTTTCGACCAGCTTTCGTTGTTCTCAATTGTTGAAATAGCTTCTTTGACAGCTACCAGCTCTGCATCAAAAATAGAAATTTCTCCTGGTAAAGTTATTATCTGTTTAGTAGTCACTACTCCCGCCCCGGAACCCGTTGCCATCTTTGACCCGTCTGTGAATACTCTAATGTGCTTCGGCCAAATGTCATCCATACTAACTTTTAAATATCACATTTTCGCCATAATATCGTCATTTTTCAGCTTTTGTTTCTAAGATTTCTTTCGAATTCCTCGAAAAGCATTCTTCTGGAAGCACAATCTGTTGTTAACGATTTTATCATCAAAGTTATATATGTAGATTTTTTAATCTACATTAGTAGTTTTTGAATCTAACACCATCCCGGTTCAGACTCCAATTTGCAGGTTAGAATCTACAACCACCTGTTGAGATCCTAATTTGTGGTTCAGAACTATTCAATCCCATATGAGCCTCCAATTTGTAGGTAATTTCTACAACTATCCGTTGAGACGATCAATTTGCAGTATAACATAACAATATAGTTTCTTTTATACGAGCAAACACATGATTTGAATATTGATAGTTCATTTAATATTTACACAAAATTATACAATTAAATCTGAATAAAGCGAATTAATCGTAATTTAATTCACTAAGAAAATAACACTTGATTAAAATACAATACTTAGATTTACAGTTCTTTTCAATGTTTTGCATGTTACCACGTAATACGCAATTCCGATTGTTCATAGTTATCAAACACAATGATCTACAATGATAATACAACCTAGTATTTAACATTACATTTGCTGCATAACTCTAACATATGTTACAACTAATAACATTGTTCACAATTATTAAATTATATTAACACCCGTTAATAATATTTAAACTAACAAAATAACAACATCGCACAAACTATGTACATCTATTGTCGCCATTTTAGAATCAACTCTGACTGACCACACCCTGGTGTTTCATCATCTTTACTCGTAAACGTGGTTCTGCTGTTCGCTTTGGCGTTCTGCTTAGCATGTCCCAGCGAACGGCTTATAGGGTCTGCCAGCGGTTTATTTAAAACATTTAAATATATCCCGTTCTTAGCAAAGATTTTTACCTATTCTATAGTGTTCTTTATATTTCTATTTCTTAAAACTAATTATATTAACTTAAAACTAATCTCAAAAAATATCCCACATCTCGGCCTCTCCTGACTAGTAACTGTCCTCAGTTGCTATAATCATCCTTGCCCATAATGTCATCTTGTCTGCTGATGTAGAAGTCCTTATTGGTCCTTCTTATCATTTCCTTTAATTTTCGTTATTTTGTATGGTCCCAAAAATTTAGCTTTAACTTTAGCTCCCGTTGCAAATTGTGTTCGTTGTATGGCCACTAAACTGTTCAGTGTATACTTTCTTGGTGCTTTACATTTTCTATTGTAGCTAGTCCTGTTTTCCTGCTGAATTTTTAGAATATTTCCTTTAGCCTCTTCTCTCAGCTTCTCACGTTTCTCTACAAACTCATTTTGTATTTCTTCTGTAATCAAATCTATTATTTTCATGTCTTGTGTCTCAAATCTATTATCTACATGCCTCATTCTGGAACCTGATCTATGTTCAATGGTATAATTATATTCTTGTAATAATAAAACCCACTTTGCTACGCGTGTTCCTAAATCTTTTTTCTTAAGCGTCATATTAAATGCATTGCAATCGGTAATTATCTTACATGGCTGTCCAATTAAATAAACCCTGTATTTCTTAAGAGCTTCTACTATCGCTAGTACCTCTAATTCGTATGAATGATAATTCCGTTCCGCTGCAGTGGTTTTTCTACTCATGTAACTAACTGGATGCATACTGTCATCAATATTGCATTTTTGTAGTAACATAGCGCCATATCCATCCTTGCTAGCATCTGTATGCAATTCTGTGTATACTCCATATCTAAATATTTTGAGTATAGGGTCTTTTAATAACAAATCTTTTAAATTGTTAAATGCACTTACTTGTTCATATTGAAACTTGAAAAGACTGTCCTTTTTTAGTAACTCACTCAAAGGCCTCGCTAACTTAGCAAATTGTGGTATAAATTTTCGGAAATAGCCCACCAAACCTAAGAAGCTTTGTACTTGTTTCGTGGTCTTCGGCATCGGAAAATGCTTGACTGCTTTTACTTTATCCTTAGAGGGACGAACAGTACCTTGTTTAATTACATATCCTAAGTAATTTATTTCCTGTTTCAAAAATTGACATTTTTTCCATTTAATTTTTAATCCATGCTCCGAAGCTGTCTGCAACACCTTTTCAAAATTATTCAGAGCTTCCTGCAAACTCGTAGCAAGTATCACAATATCATCTAGATACAACACTACTATACCCTTTTGCATTAATTTCCTAAAAATAATATTTACATGTCTTTGAAATACAGCAGGGGAGTTACAAAAACCGAATGGTGCCCTGTTGAATTCATACTGCGCATTTTCTACAACAAACGAGGTATACTTCTTGCAATCCTCACGTATTGGTACATGAAAGAACCCGTTCTCCAAATCCAATGTAGTGAATATGCTGCTACCCTGAAGTTTGTCGATTTGTTGCTCAATAATAGGTAGTGGATACCTATCCTTCATTGCTTGTTCATTCAAACGACGATAATCACAGCAAATGCGTTTTGTTCCGTCCTTCTTGGAGACCAATACTATCTGACTTGCGTAATCAGAATTACTTGCTCGAATGATATCCTTTTCTAACCAGTCATCCAGCTGTTTTTGAACATCTAGTCGATCTACAGGTGGTAGTCTACGCGGTCTGGAAAATATGGAAGTATCATCTTTCAATGTAATTGTCATTTGAATTTCAGAGTTATAATACTCTTTTGGTTTGTAATTGTCCACCAACTCGTGTATTTTATTAACAACATTTTTATCGTTTATATGAGATAAGTCTAGATCACTTTCTTTATCACCATAGTCTATTTTCATTGTCATTAATTGTTTAACCTCACTTTCATTTTCATCTTTATCGTTATAAAGTTTATGAAATTTAACACCTGTGTTATCAATAACTACGTTAGCTTTAGCTATAATGTCTAATCCTAACACCATGTTCATATGCATTGCATGAGATGGTAACACTTCAAAATAACTAACGTAATGTTCTGAATCAATTTCAATGTCCAATTCAATTCTACCTAAAGAATTTACTCTAGAGTTTGACAAACCACGTATTGTTATTTCAGAGTCATTTAATTTAACATTCTTTAATGTTTTAAAATAATCTTCCCGCACTGCTGACAAATCACTACCAGTATCGATTAAAGCGTTTACATTACTCCTGTTATTAACACAAATTGATTTTATCATTTCTACTTTCATAACATTATGCTCCGCTTTAACAGTTTTTATTTTAGTATTACAGTTTCGACTAACATGTCCATAATTACCACAATTAAAACATTTGTAACCCTTGTCTTTATCAGGACACTTTAGATGAGTGTGATAACGAACCACAATTAAAACATTTAATCTTATCACCTGTTGTCTCAATTTTAATTTTGGTACCTGGCCTAGATCTCTTATCATATTCCTGGGTATCCATTTTCATTTTTTCATATTGTTCCAGCTTACGTCTAAGTTGTCCAATATTCTCAGCTCCATAAAGTATTACTTTGTTAGCTGCACTGTCGCGAATGCCTGCTATGATATAATCCATAATAGCTGCTTCTTCAACATCTGCTTGCCGAGCTATATCTAAAATATCATACACATATTGACGAAAACTTTCACCTGATTTCTTCACCCTTTGTTGAAGCATTTTGTGAACCTGTGCACTATTTAAACTCGTATCGAATTCATCAATCAAATACGATTTAAATGTATCCCAATTTATTATCCTGGTTTCAAAATTAACAAATTGTTTTGCAGTATCAGTTAACAATCTCCTGGCATACAAATATCTGTATTTTGTATCTATTTCTGCCTGGTCACAGAAATCATCAAATTGTTTGAGCCATAATCTGACATTTTTAAGCCCATCATATTTAGGTAAAGCCAATTCTAAATCTAAAAATGTATAATTAGTTTTATTGACTGTTTCATTACTTACAGACCTACTATTCTGTTCACCGACTCGGCTATTATACGAGTTCATTCTTGATAATAATTCAGCACGATTCCCACGCTGACTAAGTCCAACGAAGCTAAGTCCCTGTCGTAATTCTGCCAATGACAAATTGTTTAATTCTTCTGTCATTGTTATAATTTTCACTACTAACAGATTGAAGTGCAATTACTTTAATGAGCAAACTGTACACTATGTTTTCCTCTTGATTCCGCTGGTCAACTGTTCTGGTTCTAAGGCTAAGAATAATCTTAACTGAGTATACTATATTCCTTAATTCCGGTTCGAGCCCCCAATTTGTAGATTTTTTAATCTACATTAGTAGTTTTTGAATCTAACACCATCCCGGTTCAGACTCCAATTTGCAGGTTAGAATCTACAACCACCTGTTGAGATCCTAATTTGTGGTTCAGAACTATTCAATCCCATATGAGCCTCCAATTTGTAGGTAATTTCTACAACTATCCGTTGAGACGATCAATTTGCAGTATAACATAACAATATAGTTTCTTTTATACGAGCAAACACATGATTTGAATATTGATAGTTCATTTAATATTTACACAAAATTATACAATTACATCTGAATAAAGCGAATTAATCGTAATTTAATTCACTAAGAAAATAACACTTGATTAAAATACAATACTTAGATTTACAGTTCTTTTCAATGTTTTGCATGTTACCACGTAATACGCAATTCCGATTGTTCATAGTTATCAAACACAATGATCTACAATGATAATACAACCTAGTATTTAACATTACATTTGCTGCATAACTCTAACATATGTTACAACTAATAACATTATTCACAATTATTAAATTATATTAACACCCGTTAATAATATTTAAACTAACAAAATAACAACATCGCACAAACTATGTACATCTATTGTCGCCATTTTAGAATCAACTCTGACTGACCACACCCTGGTGTTTCATCATCTTTACTCGTAAACGTGGTTCTGCTGTTCGCTTTGGCGTTCTGCTTAGCATGTCCCAGCGAACGGCTTATAGGGTCTGCCAGCGGTTTATTTAAAACATTTAAATATATCCCGTTCTTAGCAAAGATTTTTACCTATTCTACAGTGTTCTTTATATTTCTATTTCTTAAAACTAATTATATTAACTTAAAACTAATCTCAAAAAATATCCCACATATATATATATTATACCATTTTGGAATCCTGAAGAGTTGCGCCAATTTTAAAAAAAACTTGCCATAGTAGTGTTCATACTTTTTTTTACACCACGATGAGTTGAAGTTGACTGAAAGTAAAAATCTTTAAAAATTTTAGGGAAAAAAATAATTTCGATAAAATTGTGTGTAAAAACTACCAGCATTCTGGGAGTTTTAATGGTTGTGATAGCAGTGCTATTTAGGTTGCCGATACAAAAAAAAAATCAGAAATATTTTAAAAATTGTGGTCATGGTAGTTAAAAATATCTTAAGGTGTTTCAATTTTCGAAAATTTTTTTTTTTTTTTTAACTTCTAAACAAAATGAGAAAATTTTTTTTTCTTTTTTTCTTGTGTAGTCATGAGCAGGACCACCTTCTGGTGCCGGCTTATCGTTGAATTTTGGGACACCCTATATATATATATATATGCAGAAATGTGTACAAATGCTCAAAAGTATTTAAATAGAAAATGCAAATATCTCTTAATTTTTCCATTTCAAATCCAAAATAAATTTTTTTTTACTTTTTGCTCTATAACACTGTAATACACATACCAAATTTCAACTTTCTATCTTTTACGAATTAAAAGTTATGGAGCAAAACGTAAACGTTTTTTAGTTTTTCTGAAATTACGGGTTTCCATGAAATGGAGGGGAAAATTCAAGGACGACAAAAGTCTTAGAATTAAAAAAATTTTGTACAGAAAAACTGTACAAAATTGCAAAATTTCAAAAACATTGACGGAGCCGTTTTCATTCTACCATACGAATTTCAGCAACAAACAAACATATAAATATACACTTGGAACACAGAGCGACGTCTTTTTGGCGTGTATGATTTGAATCCAATAAAATAATTCGTAATTACATTTCATATTTAACTCTATTTTTAAATTGAAATAATAAACTCGCTCAATAATAAAATAATTTTTCTTATAAATTGACTAAAAAAAATATTTTTTTCAACAAAATAAAAAATATTTTGAATTTATTCGTTATTTGACCAACTTTTTTTCAAAATTTGCCAATTTTTACCCTCGACAAAAACCACCCCCGTGCCCCCAAATAAAATTTTTGAATTTTGAATTTCTTTTTTTAATAATACATTTCATTATTAAACAATCCAAAATTTGAGTTTTTTACAAAGTTTCCTATCGAGCCCTTTAATTTTCTTAATGCCCTCATTTCCAATTTTTTATTTTCTAAATTTAAAAAAAAGTTAGAATTGTTAGAAATGTTTCAGAATGTGTAGAAGTGTTTCAATTTTAGGAAAAATATATTTCTTTTTCTAATTCCTAAACAAAATGAGATAAATTTTTTTTTTCTTTTTTTCTTGTGTAGTCTTGAGCAGGACCACCTTCTGGTGCCGGCTTATCGTTGAATTTTGGGACACCCTGTATATAATAATTTATCTTATTTTTAAATAATTATTCGACAAGATAAATGTTTGTTAAAGTTTATTTTTATTCATTTCACTGTAAACCTACCAATTATATCAATTAATTTCTGTTTTTAAGAATGCCTAGCCCCTCGCTCGTAATCATCTTATCTCTAGCTCTTGTCGTTCCCGTACTGCATCAACATTCCAGCACCACGGCACATATTCTACAGTGCGGATACCTCCCAGAGCCCCTATCCTCTATCGCCACTGTTTAAGAAAATGTAGGTTTTTTTATATTTTCGTTATTAATATGTCAATCTATATCTGCATACTAAATTTCAGCTTTGTATTTATGTTTTAGCATTAATGCCCCCCACATACCTCCGCTACTGAACAAATTTATCAAATCTTAGCACTTGCATCTATTTTGTTTGTATCTAAGAACAAATATTCTAAAATACATCTGGTTGTTGGCCTTCGGCGTCCGCCGCTACTGTAAATTTGTAGTTTTCTATAGTTTGTGTTTAATGACCATCTATAAAGGGCCCACGTCTTAAATTTCAACGTTCTAGCTCTGTTGCGAGATTGTCTCCAAAAATTCGCGAAATTGTCTCGAATTACATACCTAAAGTTTCAATTTTCTTTATTTTATATTTCTGGCTTTTATCGTCTTAACTCCCTCTGCCACTGGAAATTCGGGGTTTTTAATTTTGTTTCATTAATTACTATCTGCAGCGCGCCTACTTTCCAAATTTCAACTTAAGAACTTTATTCTAACATTGCACCCCGAAATTCACACGCCTACTGTACTGTACTGTAATGTACACATTTATGACCTCAATATACACCCCAAATTTCAGTTTTCTATCTTTTCCAGTTCGTGATAATTGCAAAAGTATTTTTTCGAATTTTCCAGTTTTTTCAGACTAACTTTTTCCACAGAAATTCAAGGAAAATCAGGGACGTAGTAAGTCTTAGAAATTCGTCCTTTCGTCAAAATACCAAAATTTAGAAAACTATGTAGAAGACACTGTTTAGAAGATACTATATACGATTTTGTTACTGGATAAAAAATATATAATTTTATATATATTAAAATAATAATATACATGAGTTCTTATGGGTTTTCCTTGTTAAATTGGAATATTACTAAGATTAGTTATTATTTAAACATATATTGGTTTATTTTACACCACTTCTGTTGAACTTTTTGTTGAGGTTATCGTCACTTCCTTTACATTTCTCGTGACGATTTTCAAAATCTTCTCCCCACAATTTATCGAGTCTCATTAAACTCTTAATAAATCATAAGTTAATATACCAGTACATTGTTTTCTAATAAATAAATCATTTTATTTCCTATACTAGTCAAAATTAAAATAAATTTATGTAGTTGTGCTGGGGTGGACTTGAGGTGCTGCGTCATACGACATAAGTAATTCGTCATGCATCCTGATGTTGGTTTACGTATGAATTTCAGCTCGAAGTTTATTGATTCGCAGGTTCGTTACACGGTTTATATTTTTCCTATACTCTTTTATTTTTGTTAGTAGGGTGGCGTCTGGTGCAGTTGGAAGTGAGTGAAAATTGGGGGTGGTTATTGTTGATGATTGCAAAACTAATAATGGTCTTTAACAATATAAGCCGCCGTAGAGTGTGCGTATTATAAATAGTAAATACAGATAAACTAATAAAATTAAATTGAAGGGTGGCACTTGAAGAAGGATCAGAGGGGGAGGTTACTTAGCACGTGTATTTTTAACTATATTTGATCGTATTTTTGCTGAATCAATTTCAACTATTCAAGCTAATTCTAACAGCTTCCATTTCAGACCCGTGCATTCATTTGGCTTTGATTAATTGTATCTGACATGATAGGATCGCAATGGTTGGATATTAAGAGAGGGAGAGATAGTAACAAAACTAATTTATATTAAATATTTAAAATTTTACCAGAATTGTTAAAGTATGCATGTCTTATCGAAATCTTCTTCATACTATAAAATAATCCAATTTGATTTACTTCGCTACTGTATGCCTTGTAGCATGTTTCGCATCGGCTGGGGACTGGGTTGCAAGGCTACATAAATAGGTCATAGGTATACTCGCAGCTACAGCACTACAGTTACGGAGATACTGGAACACAGTGTTATAAGGTTTCTAGGCCACTAACTACAGAAACATACTCAAATACGTATTTTGATTCATTTCATTAAACATAGTAAATTTATTAATATGATACATGTCAAACCAAACAATGGAAATATTTTGACATTCTTTGTCAAATATTTCGTTACCAACAAAATTAAATAAAATTTATCTGGTAAAAATACAATAAAATACCATACCATACATTGAAATAATTATAGTAATAATTGGTACTAATAATAAAATTGATAATAACAACTGACAAGAATACTGTAAACATAATAGAAAGAGAAATAAGAGATATGTCAATAACAAGCAGATTCCCCTTTGCTTATCCATCAATATGACGGCTGTTGAATAAAGGTTGAATTTTAACCAAGATATTTTCTTAGCTAAGTATCCTAATTAGTTTGTTAGCGTTAGCTAATTATTACAAACAAATGCTTATTCCAACTTAAAATACCAAACACTCTTATGTGGGGTGAAACAAATATTATTACAAAATAAGACTTACATCTGTCATTACGTTCCTACACTATAAATATACTTGTAAATCATAACATAGATTTTTTAATAATATTCCTACTACAATCAATAAGCTGCTCTAAAATGTTAAACTTCCCGGATTCAATGATAATGTTTGAATTAAGCCTTACGATTTTACTTTAACTGTTAATCTTTATTACAATTGATGTCATTTCAAGAAAACGTTAAATTAGTTCATTTAATTATTATTATTATCAGTTTAAAGTCAACCTAATTATTTACCACTGTTCATCTAAATAGCAGTGCTTGGAGAGCTGGTTTATCTTTCGCTGGTATCTTGCAAAAACCGTACCATTTTAAGCTAGCGAGTTTGTAATAATTCCGAATTTTATATTCCGGATATTAACTAATTTTGGGTGATCCAAGCACTTTACCATTGCAAAATGATTCTTGATTTTCTAGATTAAAGAACGGACGGAGAGGGAGAGTCGTGGGGAAATGTACAAAAACTTGATTGCCAATGCTAATAATAGATTAGAAGTCTGTCTGGTCACCAAGTATCAGACACGACACCCAGTAAGACAGTTTTGTTGCATCATGGATTAAATCGAACACATCAAAGTTACTTTTTTTCATCAAGATCGTGTCAGATGCTACTAACAGCTGATTGGAGCAATACATTAAATGTTGATATTATAAAGGTGATAAACAAGAATAAATAATTACTTAAAATTTTACAGACTTTAATACTAATTCTATGAAGTCAAAAATATGGCCAAAAATGAAACAGTAAGACATAACGTAAAATTTTAAAAGGATAGATTTCAGGTCCCTTTTGAATATTAGAAAATGAAAACGCTAATTAACATATACTATTATATATTTTTACAAAATTAAAAAAATTCTACTTTAGAAACGAATTCGCACAATCCTGAATACGCAGTTTTCAGTAAATGCGATTGACAAGCGGACGTTGTGGTTTCGACTTGTTACGACTAGCAGTTAGAAACCGCAAACATGTTTTAGTTATTAAATTATATACGAGTATGTACTGATATTGAGTCAGTATTGTTCTTTCATCGGTGCCATCAACTGTTGTGGATAATGCGCGGAAATATTAAAAGATTTTTTATTTTAATCTGTTGTCTGTTTTGTTTCAGTGAAATTATTACTGTGGCAATTAAAAATGGTAAGTGATACAAACACTATTTCACTCAGTTAGAATTGGAAACTTTTTAAGTAAATTAACATTTAAGCAACAAGCAATCCATTATTAACTAGGAATTGAGCAGTTATTCCCTTGTCACGAATAAAAAAAAATTAAAATGAATGAAATTGAAATAAATAACCTTGGTTGAATATCCAAGGTGGACGGGAGTATAAAACTTGTTCAAGAATATCAACATTCGTAAATAGTATTTAAAAAAACATCAAACTATAAATTAATGCTATAATTTTAATTTTACTTTTTAGTTTAACAATATATAATATAGCTACTTTATTTTTATCTTGAAAGAAGATTTCACATTTAAAAAATTACTCATACATACAAGACGTCAATGAAGTTAGCGGTATGGATGTTGGCGGTCCCGATGTTGGCCGTCCGATGTTGGCGGTATACTAGCGGCTATTTCGGCAATATCAGTATTATAGCTGTCAAAAACAACTAAACAAGTATTTTTATTAAAATTATCACAAATACGAAATGCAGTAATATATATATAAATAACTATTTTGAAGAATTCAATTGCACTATCCACAAGGTATATATAATTTGCAAAAGAAAATTAAATTTGCCGAATCTTTTTAGAAACGTAAAAATTATATATACCTTGTGAATACTTCAATAGAATACCGATTATTAATATTGCCGAACTAACCGCCAACATCGGACGGCCACCTTGCAAATATCGGTGAACTTCAGATGGATTTTACAAGAAACTTTTATGTAGTTGTTGGCTCCATATATTCATTTTTATGTTCACTATTATGTTCTTAATCTGTGTGCAAAGTTTCGTTTTCATAAAGATAGGGAAAATTTACTTTTTTTGCAAATTAAGTATACTCTGTAAATAACCTAAGAAATATCAGTAAACTTCAGATGGATTTTACAAAAACCTTTTTATGTTGGTTCTATATATTATTTCTTAGGTAATTATTCAGAACAGCACCCAATGTTGTTTTTGACTTTGTAAAAAAACTACTGCATATTTTTAGGTTTTATTATGCTTATTGTATTCTCAAAACATGTCAAAATCACTACGTAATGTTTCTTTTACCACTTTTTATTAGGAAATAGAAGATATTGAGGGTTAAAGTTGAAATTTCAAAATTGAGGTTATGTCACCACTTTTATGTGTATCAATTGACAGATTTTTTGCATAATACTGGCTTATTTGGATTCAAACCAAATCATTTTACTAGGATTCGTACCATATGGTTTAAAAATATAATAATCATTTTACTAGGATTCGTACCAACTGGTTTAAAAATGTAATAATTTATATTCTGTATATATTATGAAAGAAGACAATTTTAACAGAAAATATGATATTTTGAAATATATATGTTTTCATTTATATCATTTATCGTCATATTGTCAAGGCATCGACATTGAAAGTTTAGTTTTAAGTTTGAATGTATATAGGAATCATTTCTCCTCGTTTCCCAATCTAAGTCTGGCAATCCTTCTCATGTTTTTGTCTTTTTTTTCTCTTAAGTGATGTGGTATCTCTCTCTCACAAATCCTTTTATATCTTGTGTTGTAATTACTCTTCTCGATTTTTTCCATTCTTTCCTGTTGCTGTATCTCTTTGTCCCTTCTCCTTAGCTCATCTTCCACACTTGCGCCTCCTTCTCTTCTTCTTTCTGCCTCCTCGATCGCCATTCCATTCCTTTCTCTTTTTTAAGCCTCCCCCTCTCTCTCCCATCCCACCCTTCTTCCTACTCCCACCACATCTGCTATATTTATCTTTATCTTTATTTATATCTTTTTATCGAACTAGTGTAAACCCTACATCTATATAATTACTAAATTAGAACATGTAAAATTAAGTATTTAAAAGCACCGCGCTTTTTTGAATATTTGAGATCACATATTTAAATCATTTGTAAATTTATTTTATAATATATTCAAACACATCACATATATTTATAGTTGGTTTGAATCTTGGGAAGTAAGTATTACACTGGCCAATATAAACGAAATTATGTGTAAAATGTTGTCAAATATCACATTTTTTGGTCAACTTTAACCCTCAATATCTTCTATTTCTTAATAAAAAGTGGTAAAAGAAATATTACGTAGTGATTTTGACATGTTTTGAGAATACAATAAGCATAATAAAACCTAAAAATATGCAGTAGTTTTTTTACAAAGTCAAAAACAACATTGGGTGCTGTTCTGAATAATTACCATTTCTTATAATCAGTATTATGTTCTTAATGTGTGTGCAAAATTTCGTTTTCAAAAAGATAGGGAAAATTTGCATTTTTTCACAAACCACATATTAAATAGACAATTCACTGTGAACAAATAATTTTTTCCATTTTGAGTGCATGAATTCCTTACCTGTTGTAAGGGGAAAGCAATCTATCTCATTCTATTAGTTGTCAAGCATTGCGAGTGACCTCTCTATTTGAAAACTTGAATTTTTGACATTAGTTTGTTTACATTAACCTACAAATATATTAATTTACTTGTTTAATGTTTTATGATCTGTGCTGTCATTTCATTCAAATATTTTTTTATAAATATAATATCGATATGTTTTACTTTATTCTGCATTTTGGATTCAGCATGAGGATATTTTGCAAAATTAATTGATTAGTAAACAGGGTAAGTGTTTTAAATTTTTTTTTATATATGTTCCATAAATATTATAATAATTTATCTATATAAATGTTTTGGTTTTAGAAATGCATATTTTTATAAACCGTGGCTGAACATGTGAACAACATGGCATGTCTTCTACTGCAAGGATTATAAATGTGTAAAAAAATTGTCTGGTAAAGAAGTGGAATGATGAAATGAAATTAAATTTGAGAACTTTTTTGCCGCCATCAGGTCATATGGGAGGCTGCATACAAGACCAACAAATTTTTATTAAATAATTGTAAACAAAATTTCTTCAAAGTATTTATAGAATAAACACAAATTGTGAAGAAGATGGTCGTAGGTTTTGTTAGCAGTATGAAAAACCTAATCAAGTAGGGTCAATGCCATTTAGAAAAGAATTTCGTTTATTATGCCTTAAATATTAAAGAGTCTGCCAATGAATTAATTCAAGTATGCCAATATCAAATGACATATTTTGTGAACGAAAATGTCTTCGTGTTGTTGTGAATTGTTGCCAATACCTAAACGCCCTTACAGGAAATTGTTCAGTTGAAATACACAAACTTATTGTAGAAAGATAAATAAATGACAACAAAACTTGCAATATCCCAATAATACAAAATATTGTAATTGAAATGCTACCAAAATCATCACCAGGTTGCAGATATTTTTGATACAGTCAAACAATATGTTGATTTTTCCATTTGTGTATGTAGAGTTCATAGCAGTGATTTAAAAGAAAAGTTAATAAACATTCCATAGATCCAGGAACACTACCACCATCAGTGCAGGATTTCGTGAAACTTACTGCTACATGAAAACCAAAAATAATATGCAGGCATCCAAGACGATAGACAAGTCGATAGACTCTTAAATTAAATAAGATGAGTAACCCACGATTATCGTTTATATATACTATATATCGTTATATATATATTTTTTTTTTTGATAAATAAATATAATTTATAAACCATCTATCTTTGTTTAGCTGAACTATTTAAAATTATTCTTCTTCTTTTTATAATTAAAAGTGCTAAGTGTCTTGCATACCTACTATGTACAAGCTGTAATCCCCTGCAACTCTCAATGGAATTCCCCTCACCAACAAAATACTAGTGAGTGAACTTTGTTCTAAGTTAGGCATTTATTTTTGTGTAATTTGTGCTTTTTTGCAAATGAAGTATACCTTGTAAATTTACTTTTACCCATAAAATATCGGTGAACTTCAAATGGATTTTACAAAAAACTTTTTATGTCACTATTATGTTCTTAATGTGTGTGCAAAGTTTCGTTTCTAAAAAGATGGGGCAAATTTACTTTTTTTTGCAAATTATATATACCTTTTAAATACTGCAATTGAATTTTTCAAAATACTTATATATATATATACTAATATATGACAACTAATGTTCATTTTCTATTATTGCATTCTGTATTTGTGTTAATTTTAATAAAAGTACTTGTTTAGTTGTTATTGACAGATATAATATCGATTATTAATATTGCCGAAGTAACCGCTAGTATACCTTAGACCGCCAACATCGGACGGCTAACATCGGGACCGCCAACATCGAGACCGCCAACCAGGGCCGTCTTTAACCTATTGTAGGCCCTGGGCATGTTAGGATAATGGGGCCCCTATGATTTTGACAGAACACTATTTTGTTAGAATAGACAAAGAAACTAGATAAACAAGGTTAAATATTTATTTTTATTAACAATCACATGAAACAAATAGATAAATGTAATATAGTCCACAAAAGTAACTCTTTTAACATTTACAGATTAGTGCTTAAAAATCTATGTCATTTGAAGAGGAACCCTTCTAGATTTCAGATGGGCAAAATCGTTAATAACTTCTTCAAAATCTATGCTTTTTAGCACATCAGATTCTATGGACATCAGCGACAAATTGGTTAATCTCTCTTGAAGCATTGTACTTCTTAATTCATTTTTAATTCTTTTTAATTTGGAGAAGGAGCGTTCTCCACTGCAGTTAGTTACCATCATGCTTAAAAAGATTCTCAATGCGATTTCTACATTTGGAAATGTGTCTTCAATTTTGTTTTCTTTCAAAAGTTGATATATTTTTAATATACAATCCTTATTTTCACTGTCATCAATTTTCAAGTATTCTGTTAAATGCAAACATTCTATTTCTAACTCTTTCTCATTAACATCTTCATAATAAAATTCAGCAAATTCCTTGCAACTTTGTCTCAACTCTTCAGAATTGAGAGTTTTCAAGCGAAAAAATAAATCAAAACGTTTACTGATATTCTTATAAAAACTTAATCGCTGTTTTAAATGAACGCTGAGGGTATCAATTATGGGAAGAAAGGTTTCTATTTTAAATTTCTCTCTTCCATTCAGTTGGACTGACGGCGCAGAGCCATCAAAAAAACTCTGGCGAGAACTTCTGCGTTTTGTTCTTTGCGATAGGTCCTTGTAGTCAGATTCCGGGTTTCTTTCTTTTGCAGACGATTCGAAGTAATTAAATTTATCCCTGAGGTTAATAATAAAATTATCAAGTGAAGTAAACATATTAGTTGCAACGTCCAGTGTTATTGTTTCTTTCTGAAGATAATTACTTATTTTGTCTATTCTTTCCAATATACAGTTCCAAATTTCCGTTAGTATAATATATTCTAGTTTTTCCATTTTTCTGGATAAACTAAGGGCTTCGTCTCTAGTTTCTCGTGCCTGTTCTGTATCTTTTGCGATGGATATCAAAGCTTCTATAACTTGTTCATGACCTTCATGCAAAGCGCTTACTGCATCTGCTCGGGCTGACCATCTGGTTTGTGAAAGACTTTTAACAACTTTTTTTGAACCTAAATGTTCTGTCAATATATTCCATCGACGAGTAGAGCCCGAAAAAAAGTTGTACATTTTCTGAACCATTTCCAAAAACTTTGTTGCCTCCGATACACACCCAGCAGCATGTACACCTACTAAGTTTAATGAATGTCCCGCACATGGTAAAAAGGTGGCAAATTCACATTTCTCCTTGATTCTTGCTTGTAGACCAGTATACTTCCCCGACATATTTGAAGCATTGTCGTAGCTTTGTCCTCTGCAATCTTTTATGGAAATATCATGGTTATCTAAAAAATTCAAGATGGTTTCCGCTAAGTACCCAGATTTATGCTCTATAATAGGTATAAACTTCAGAAACCTTTCAACAGGAACACTGTCATTCACGTATCGAATTAGAAAAGTTAGCTGGTCAACATGAGACAGATCGGGCGTACTATCAACACTAATGGAAAAATATTTTGCTAATTTAACCTCATTTATAATTTTTTTTAGAACCTGTTTTCCCATTATGTCAATAAACTCGTTACAAATATCCACTGATAAATAAGAAATGTTACCTTTTCCAGGATTCCCAAATTTTTTTAAGTGATCTGCTATAAATGGATCGAATTCACTCAATAATTCTCTCACTCAAATTGGAAAAATGATAAAAAATCACTATTCAGTCTTTAACCTCGAATAACTTTGGAAGGAGTGAATTTATCAAAAAATGTTAAAAGTCTTTTTTTGTAAGGCATTCGATTTCCTTCAAAAATAAGTATCTGTTTTTTCTAAATATTTATTCGTCAACTCGATACCGAATTCCAAACAAGAAAAGTAAAATTTCGAAAACTGATCGATGGTCAAGGCACGATTTGCATGGAGAGGGTTCGTCTGGCGTAAATTTGCAATCAGAACTTTTTTGTAGAGCATTTAATTCTCTATAAGCATAAATATAGTTCAATTTTTTTAGCTTGATGGTTTAGAAGTTCTTAAAACAGAATTTGAAAGAAGAATAAAAATCTAAAATTGCGATGATAGACCCGTTAATTTTGATTTTAAGGGGTCAAACTTCCACAAAAAAAATTTTTTTACATCCCGAATAAGATTTTCAATGTACCTTAAAAAAAAAAATACTTGATTTTTCTGGCCCAGCCTAATTTATATACCTAACTAACGTGGCATAAATTATTCTTGGACATCGATATTCAAACCAGGGCCGAACTTGTATGGGATTCCATTCCACCATCTCCTTAAATATAAAGTCAAACACATTTTGTTTCAATTTTCTTTGTAATTTCTCAATTAAATTAATTGGTTAATTCAAACTTGGAGCTTCATGCTTCGCTTCGTTCGCTCAATTTAAATGCAGCGAGTCGCACCGATGAGTGTACTACTGATGATTTTTCTTTAAAATGGGTATGTGCTTAGTATACCATTATATATTTAAATTTATCTAAGCATGCTGAAGTCTGAAAGCCTAATTTTTGGGCGAGAGTAGAATAGCTTCGCGCATTTAAAAGCGAGTAAGTTGGTATTTTAGTCAGTAATTTAGGTTCGATTTCTTCGAATCAAATAAGTTTTTTGGTAATAAATATTGGTTATCGTTTGATGATCTGACAGGAACTAGGAACTTTGTATTTGATCTGAGGGGGGCCCCTATCGATCGCGGGGCCCTGGGCACTTGCCCAAAGTGCCCAATGGGAAAGAGGGGTCTGCCGCCAACATCTAGACCTCACTGACGTCATACGAGCATTGTTTAATAATAATGTACTTTATTCTTTACTTTGCAGAAAGGCTTTGCATGGTTAATGGAATGGCAGATGGAATCTGCAAAACAATTGAAGATTGTGCAGAAATATTATACAGATATAAAGTATTTAGGCAAATTCCAATTAAATGTCCTTCTGTAAATGGAGAAATGCTATTTTGTTGTCCTTCACCAAAAGTTTCCACAACAACTGTATCTTCCACAACTACCGAGGATCCAATGCTAGGAAGAGTAAAGTCCTATCAAAGTATAATCGTAAAATGTGATCTACATTTTTTTTTTGGTCATTTTAACAGAATTATTTACCTTTCTAGAATGTAAAGAATATGCCGAATATGTATACTCTGTAATAGATGCTCCAATTGCACTCGCCACAGCCGATAAGGAGAAGGACGACACCTGTAGTCATTCGGTTGAAGAACTGGTAACCGGCGGCATGGACGCCAAGTCCAAGGAGTTCCCGCATATGGTAATTATTAGTTGTACGCTTTATAGATATCAGCGGTGTTTTTTTTTTACTATAAAAAACTTTCGTAATAGTGTGACTTAGATTGCAAACTGTCTAGGCGCAATGAATGGTTTCATCTGTTGAATAATACATTAACATTTAACGCTACTCCTAACGAGTATCGCCAGACGCAATCTGCGCAAGTTTCCTTTTAAGCTAAAGTAACATAGGCACGTGTCTAGGGGCCGTCACCGTATATAGAGATGAGGAGGGGGTTACCGATCTTAAAAGCAGCACTGGATCTAGCACAAATTGTTTATTTTTTAATTAATTAAATGGGAATAATTAAATGATCTAATTTCTAATCTGTTCACACAAAACAAACAAAAAATTATTTTTATGTCTTCATCATGATTGACAAGAGAGTCCACGAAATAACTAGAAATACATTGAATTGAGAAATTGAAAAGCAATTAGGTATTAATGTATAATAAGTATCTGTTTTCATTTACTTTGAAGTTGATTAACCCATTATCTCCCGCAAAAAAAGTTATGCGCCATAACACGTAAACCAATGTTGTTTTTAAGCTAATTAGTACCTAAAGAAGTCAAGTCTTGCTTTAAAAATTCTAGTTTTCCGGAAAATTGATTTTCGTGCTTTCATATAAGATATAAAGAAATGATCCTTGTTTTACCAAGGGACTTTTTGTTTCGATTTGTAAATTAGGTACTAATTTAACTTTTTTCGAAAAAAAAACTTTTTTCTTTTTGCTGTATAAGTTTTAATTCGCAAAAGATAGAAAGGTGTTCAATGCTAATATATTTCGAACTTTACAAATTCAAAAATTAATAAGTTGAGAAAATTGGTGGGCCCGCTAGGGAAGTTTAGAAAAAGTTTAAATTTTGGATTGTGTCATAATTGAGTATCTTATTAATTAAAATATTTTCAAATATTATTTGCGGGCACGGGGGCGGTTTTGCCGAGAGTAAAAATTGTGCTAGAAAGTTGAAATTTTTTATATAGCCTAAGATGTGCACAAATGCTCAAAAGTATTTAAATGGAAAATGCAAATATCTCTTAATTTTTCCATTTCAAATACAAAATAGAAAATAAATTTCATGTTAGTATTTAAATACAAAATGCAAAATACGTATTTTAAAAATGCTTTTTAGAAAATAGATACTTTTTATGATACTAATATAATACTACGCGAATTTACAACATATCACCATAATGATAAAAATGTTGTTTAAGTCACGGATTTTAATATCGGTATTTGTTCAAACAATTTATTTTTCCATTCTTCGTCGATAAGGTTTCATTATTATTCCACCAAACGAACCCGTGCTTGTCACACCTTGTCATACTTTGTGGAGCGCCACATATCTTTGCTATCATATATTATAATGTTTCAGGTGTATATTTATGATCTTATATTCTCATGTGTTTGGTAGTGAAGGGAGCGTTGAGAAAATTAAAAGGCGTAATTCAAATTTTGGATTATTTAATAATGAAATATGCTAAAAAAAAAAAAATTATTCAAAATTCAAAAATTTTATTTGGGGGCATGGGGGTGGTTTTTGTCGATGGTAAAATTTTCTTCTTTTTTTTTTATTTCTCCTATTGTTTCAGCAATCTACCTAAGTAGGCAATAAGCTTCTTACATGATTAATTAATTAAGACATGTAAGAGAAACATTCCAGTGAATGCTCTCTTGTTTTTATATACAATAAACTAGTATAATATATCATACATTGTACACTATTCCCTATCGAGGACCTAAAGCTAAGTCTACTGGTTGATATCGCCTTAATTTGCGGGGTTCCCTGTTCTTACACACGTTCAGTTGATTCGCCAACGCATTGGGATGGTTGATTAATCTATCACTATATTTTGTGCTGGATAGATATATTTCATTGATGGATACTATTGGGATGTCTTTCTGGATGACTTCGTTAGTGACGTAGTATAATGAGTCGTAGTACTTTATTTTGAAATCGCTGGATTATGGCTATATTGGAGTTGCATGCAGTGCCCCAAAGCTGAATTCCGTAAGTCCAGATGGGTTTCAGAATGGTTTTATATATAAGTACTTTGTTGTCCAGAGAGAGTTTTGACTTTCGACCAATTATCCAATACATTTTCTTGATTTTAAGACCAAGTTGCTTACGCTTTCTAAAAAAATGCTTTTGCCAGGTAAGCCTTCTGTCCAAATGTATACCGAGATATTTACCGTCATTGGATTGTGGAATTACACAATTAACACATGGGCTGAAAAGTCCCGGGCGTAACAAAGAAAACACAGTTTTTTGGTTCAAAATTAGCTTTATTCATCAACGTAATCTCCATCAAGAGCAACACAATCATTCCAGCGCCGCTCTAACATTTCAATACCACTTTTGTAGAACGATTTATCTTTTTCCTCAAAATAGGGCCCAGTTTCAGCGATAACCTCTTCATTCGTGCGAAATTTCTTACCGGCGAGCATTTTTTTCAGGTCTGCGAACAGGCAGTAGTCGCTAGGAGCCAAATCTGGCGAATACGGTGGATGTGGAAGCAATTCGAAGTTCAATTCATGTAGTTTTGCCATTGTTTTGATTGACTTGTTACACGGTGCGTTGTCTTGATAAAACAAAAAAAAATTCTTTGCCATGCGGTCGTTTCTTTGCAATTTCCGCCTTCAAACGCTCCAATAACGCTATATAATATTCACTGTTAATGGTATTTCCTTTCTCAAGATAGTCGATTAATATTACACCACGCACATCCCAAAATACCGAGGCCATAACCTTTCCAGCCGATTGTTGTGCTTTCGGGCGCTTTGGACGAGGTTCACCAGTTGCTGTCCACTCAGATGACGATCGTTTTGATTCCGGAGTGAAGTGATATGGATCCATGTTTCATCCATTGTCACATATCGACGCAAAAATTTCGGTTTGTTACGTTTAAACATGGCCAAACACTGCTCAGAATCATCACCACGTTGTCGTTTTTGGTCAACAGTAAGCAAACGCGGCACCCACTTTGAACAGAGCTTTCTCATAGTCAAATGCTCATGCAATATAAAGCCAACACGTTCTTTTGATATCTTTACGATGTCAGCTAACTCACGCAACTTCACTTTTCGATAATTCCAAACGATTTTGTGGATTTTTATTATGTTTTCTGGTGTTACCGCCTCATTTGGACGTCCACTGCGTTCTGCATCATCGGTGTCTCTACGACCACGTTTGAAGTCAGCAAACCAACGTTTTATTGTTGTTTCTGATGGAGCGGAGTCCCCATAACACTTTTCAAGCCATTACTACAAAGGAAAAACATATTGCATATATTTAATATGAAATTGAAAACTTTGATGTTAACGTTTCATTTCAGGCTGTGCTCGGATACGTAGATGGCGATAAACCACCAAAATGGGCTTGTGGTGGAAGTCTTATCAGCGATGAGTTTATATTGACCGCAGCTCACTGCATAATTAATGTGAAGTAAGTTTATCTACTAATTGAAAGATGCTAATTAAAACTAACCGTTGACCAATTATTGGTCATCATACTTCATAACAATACCTTTTGTCATTAATAAATGAAAATTTTACGTAGGTGCAAATAATTGAGTTTTATGATATTTCAACAGTAGTATCTTCCGTTAAAAAGCATGAGCACATTGATTACTTACTAGAAGATAATATAAAATACAATGTACTTAATTCTAAGTTTGTATAACATTTATAAAGGTTATCGCTGATCACATACATATGAAACATGTTTCCAACAAATCAGGCGTACATATGACAACATTTTATTGTATAACCGTTATAATATACTAGAGTTTATCCCTAGAGTGTATAAATTGAATTTCATTTCAAATTTTAATTCCATTTTTAAATTGAAATATTACACTCGTACCATATTTATTTTACATATAACAACAAATAATTTTTCATATAAACTGTTTAAAAAAATATATTTTTTCCAATTTGTTCATTATTTGACCAACTTTTTTTCAAAATTTGGGATTTTGGAATTTTTTTTTGATTTGTAAATTAGGTACCAAAGTTAGTCAATATATAAAATTTCAACTTTCTAGCCCTATTTTTACCCTTGGCAAAAACCGCCCCCGAGCCCCCAAATATAATATTTGAATTTTTGATTTTTTTTTCTTAATAACATATTTCATTATTAAGTAATCCAAAATTTGAGTTTTGTCCACAGTTTCCTACCGGGCCCCCTAATTTTCTCAACGCCTCCTTTATCCAATTTTTCAATTTCTAATTTTCAAAAAATGTTAGTATTAAACACCGTAATATACATGCCGAATTTAAACTTTTTATGTTTTACGAATTATAAGTTTTAGAGCAAAAAGTAAAAAAAATTTTTTTTGTTAAAATTACGGTTTTCCTCCAACTTTTCTTCTACAAAATATCAAAATTTGAAAAGCTTTGTAGGCCAGATTTTGCAAGTTTTCCATCATATCGAGTCAAATATTGCTTGATTGATTTTTAACATCTTATTATAAGTTTTTGTTATTGATTATTATAGATAGAGATTGTTAGTATATTTTTATAATTGTAATAGTTTTATACTATGCCTGAATACATGAAACCATAATTACTCTTGAAACGTTGCCCATAATTTGGCTAGTCAGCCATATAGTGCGCCTCTAATGTGCTATAATATAAATAATATACTTTAACACTGTAAGCAGACAATATGTAGTAAAAGAATGTGGATCTGAACCATTGAAACCATTAGGAAATAAAATAATAAACAATTAACCTCCAATAAAATAAAGTTTATACTGAAATTTTATAATATCATGAAGCAACGCTGAATTAAAACTAGTTCGCGTTGGAGACTTAAACATAATGAGTACTGATGATGACGCCTTGCCACAAGAATTTGGGATAGCAGACATCATCGTACACGAATATGGAGCGCACAAGTACAATGATATAGCCTTGATACGGCTTGATGACAAGTATGTAAAACTTATTAAAAGTTTAGAAATGAATTTCATATTTCCTAATTAAGCTGATGAAAAGTTATTAAAAACCAATCGTACTTTATTTAATTTGCCTTAAAATTATTGTAGAGTTAAACTCAACCCTTACGTGATACCGGCTTGTTTAAGCTGGCGAGATCACATTCAAGAAAAGACTGCTTTGGCAACAGGATGGGGGCTGCTAAATACCTCGGGAAATCCCAGTGATATTCTTCAGAAAGTAACGAAACCTTTAAGATGCTTCTATATTCTTATTCTCTTTTAATTATATTGTATTAAAATGATTAGTTACATCCCTACAAACATTTTTATATATCTCAGTAATTTCGAATATGTCATTACCCAGTAAACCATTTGGTGAAGTGTCCCTTTTTGTGACGTTTCTATCACTATTTTACTTCAATGGGCTTGTGTCCTATATCTTAATTTCTATAAAATTGTCCTATGTATTGATAAAGTTGGTTACTAGAACCTCAAATGTCCAATTATTTTTTCAAGAGATATTAACAATTTATAAAGACATTTTGTCTCTTTAATTATTAAAGGGATTCAACGTTGTACAACATTTCAATTGCATGTGACATCACAACCGGTAGCAACCGGTAGTTGCTATCTCTTTTATACAACAGAGCGCAATAGAGATATATTCTTGACAGAACTCTGACAACTTTACAGGTTACCAAACTTACAGCTCATAAATCTCTGCTATATGTATTTATATATCTAAATCTATCTATTATCTATTTACAGCTATTTCGAGGAACAATAAAATTTCAATATTATGTCTGCCGTAACAGGGTTAAATAAAATAAAAACTTATTATTCTTTGACTTGACTTAATTATTTCGACTACCAACAGCTGACAAATAACTGACGTTAAAATGCATTTCACGTCATACAAATATGGCTGACCATTTCTAGCGCTAAAACTACAATTCAAATTTTGATTTGCTATATCTCCGTCAACATTTAGATATTTAATAAAATAGACACGCCAATACACATTTATTAACATCAATTTCAATCAACAATTGAAAAATCGACCACTAAAAAATGAGGACACAAGTCCATTGCAGTTCGCATCAACTTTATCTGCATTCGTATTCCAGTAGATGTAGTGGTTTTGCCATTTGTAACGACTGTAAGAAACTGAACTGTAAATGAACTCTTTCATGACAAAAAAGTCATGCGCATCTTCAATATGATGGCGAAGTGACTCCAAAATGTTTACTGGGTAGGATTTGTGTAAGATTTTTCGAAGAAGTTCGTATCGTATTTTAAAGCTTAACTTCAAAAGTTGGGTGTGGCCTATTTACACAATTTGAAATATCCGAACACGAGTTTTATTATTATTAGTTAGAAATGGCTCACATTTAGCAGATCTGAACAATAAAACTTCTTAACTTAAATTTTTCAAAAAAATAGTTCTTTTAATTGTAATTTTATTTGACATTTTGTAGGTAATACTGGAACTATTTCCAAATGAAGAATGTAACACTGCATACCGACCGTTCATGTCAAAAAGAGTCTTACCAAATGGAATTACATTAGAAAAACAAATTTGTGCAGGACACCGCAACATGTCGAAGGACACATGTAAGGTTAGTAGTAATATTTATAACAGATTTTAGATATAATATTGAGACTATTGAGGCATGTGTATGCAGTGTGTGAGTTACCATTACCTTCTTTGTATCTATTATTATCTGATTCTAGGGAGATTCTGGTAGTCCTCTGCAAGTTTACCAGAAAGATAATATCCACTGTATGTATAGCATTATTGGTGTGACATCGTTTTCTATATCAGAATGCGGTTCTATTGGGTTTCCTGGTGTTTATACAAAAGTATCATATTACAGGAAATGGATAGAAGACAATGTGTGGAAATAAAATTTTTCACACTATTATCAAATGAGTTAAATACAACAAACTAAAGATTAAGTAAGTTGAAAGGAAAACAAAATCAATTAATAAAATATTAGTTCTGATGGACAGTCTTTGAGATCTAACAAAAATCTCTGCTGTTAAGATTGAAGAATATTTCATCTTCATATGATTAATATTTTCAAAACAAATATAATGTTACTTGTAACTAGGCATTAATCTATAGAATTGTAAGAAAAGTTCTAGTAACTAAAACAACATATCATCATATATGTTCCATGTGTATGGTTATGATCTTATTATCTTATATGTTTGGTAATGAATTTTAGTATGGTGTCAATGTTTTTGAAAATTAGCCTATTTCGTAGAGAAAAATATTCTTAATATATATATATATATATATATATATATATATATATATATATATATATATATATATATATATATTCTTAAAAATTCTCATTTGGTGTCCTCAGATTTTCCTCTGAATTTTATAGAAAGTTTTTTTTTACTTTTTCCTGCATATCTTTTAATTCGTAAAAGATAGGATGTTCAGAAAATTTATGAGCCCGGTAGGAAACTTTTGAAAAACCTCAAATTTTGAATAGTGTAATAATTTAATATATTATTAAAAAAAAATCAAAATTTAAAAATTTTAATTAAGGACACGGAGGTGGTTTCTACCGAGAGTAACAATTGCACTAGAAAGTTGAAATTTTGCATTTGAGCTACCATCCAAAATTCAGTACCAAAGATATAAGAATATAAACATATAAGAATACTATAATTTACCCCAGTCGCAAGCGACGACTGTCTTTTGTGTGTGATTTAAATTTCATTTCAAATTTTAATTTCATTTTTACATTAAAATATTTAACTCGTTCTATATTAATTTTACATATAACAATAAATAATTTTTCATATAAACTGAATAAAAAAATTTCAACAAAATAAAAAATATTTTCAATTTATTCGTTATTTGACCAACTTTTTTTTCAAAATTTGGAAAAAAAAATTTCGATTTGTAAATTAGGTACCAAAGTTAGCTCATATACAAAATTTCAACTTTCTAGCACAATTTTTATTCTCGGCAAAAACCGCCCCCGTACCCCCAAATAAAATTTTGAAATTTAGATTTTTTTTTTAATAACATATTTCATTATTAAGTAATCCGAAATTTGTGTTTTCTCTAAAGTTTCCTACCGGGCCACCAAATTTTTCCAATGCCCTCTTTTCCAATTTATCAATTTCTAATTTTTAAAAAATGTTAGCATTGAACACCGTAATACACATACCAAATTTCAACTTTCTATCTTTTACGAATTAAAAGTTGTAGAGCAAAAACTAAAGAATTTTTTTTAGTTTTTTCAAAATTACGGGTTTCCAGGAAATTCAAGGAAAAATCTGAGGACGCCAAAAGTCTTAAAAAAAAGTTTTCTACGAAATAGCAAACTTTGAAAAGCATTGACGGAGCTGTTTTCATTTTATCATACGAATTTCAGCAACATATAAGAAAATAAACAAACATATAAATATACACCTGGAACATTATAAATAAGACGACTAGCTTCTACCCCCGTCGCAAGCGACGTTTGTCTTTTGTGTGTGGCTTGAATTTCATGTAAAAATTTAAATTCCACTCGAGACGCAATGCGACGTCTTTTTGGCGTGTATGATTTAAATCAAATAAAATAATTCGTAATTACATTTCAAATTCAAACAATTCAAATTGAAATAATAAACTCGCACAATAATAAAATTATTTTTCAATTTATGCGTTATTTGACCAACTTTTTTTTAAAATTTGGGATTTTCTTTTTTGATTCGTAAATGAGTTACCAAGGTTAGCCTATATACAAAATTTCAACTTTCTAGCACAATTTTTACTCTCGACAAATACTGCCCCCGTGCCCCCAAATAAAATTTTGAAATTTTGAATTTTTTTTTATTAATAATATACTTAATTATTCTAGAATCCAGAATATGAAGTTTCTCCAAAGTTCTCTACCGGGCCCCCGAATTTCTTCAACCCCCCCTTTTTCAATTTTTGAATTTCTAATTTTTGAGAAATGTCAGCATTGAATACCTTAATACACATGCAAAATTTCAACTTTCTATCTCTTACCAACTCAAAGTAATACAGCAAAAAAGGGCTCACTTTTTTTCCAGTTTTTCCAAAATAACGGGTTTCCAGGAAATTCAGGGAAAAATCCGGGGACGCCAAAAGTCTTAGAATTTTTTTCTCTACGAAATAGGCAATTTTTAACAACTTCCCTGGAGCCGTTTTCGAGATGCCATACAAAATTCGAACCAAACATATAAACACACAAACATATAAGAATATAAATATACACCTGGGACATTATAATATAGGACTAGCGCTTCGCCCCGTCGCAAAGCGACGTGTATTTAATATTTGTGAATAAAAAAAGTTATTTGATAAATTGAAAATAATGCAAAATATTATTTTTAAGTAATTTTCGCAAAAATATATCATTTTTTAAATTTATATTTCCTTATTTTGTTATAATTCCTTTATTTACTGTTATAAAGCACTATATTGACCAGTCTCCAGTGCCTCCGCCCATAAGCCCCAATCGTCACCTCTTGGCTCCATGCTTTCTTACGTTTCCGAACTTTTAATTTGATTCCTCTAAACTTCCGCCATAGAGCGCCTTCTACTTTTAGCACTCTGCATCGCTTTTTCCCTGAGCATCGTCGGTCCTTAAAATACTTCCACAGCGCCCCCGCTGCGTAAAATTATCATTAACCATAATGAAGCACAGTATTGATTAATGTCCACTGCCCCGCCCCTAAACACCAATCACCTCTTGGCTCCATGCTCTGTATCGTTCTTGCACTTTTAATTGTATTCATCTGCATCTTTGCCACAATGCGCCCACTTGCAACACTACATGCTACCTGAGCATCATCGCTCATTAGGGTACTTTTCTATCCCCCCCGTTTAGCGCAATCATTAAATAATCCTGCGCTTCCACCCCCTGCGTACTGATCTCTTAACAATTAGTTTTCAAAATTAATACTATACTGGCAACCTGCATACTAAATTTCATCCTTAGAAGTACATTATTTTTTAATAATTATTCGATAAGATAAATCTTTGATAAAATTTTCACTAATTTCAATGTAAACCTACTAATTACATCAATTCATTTATGTTTTTAAGAAAGCCTAGCAGTTCCCTCCCAATAATCTCATCTCTAGGCCTTTTCCTTCCCGTTATTGCACTTCCCCATACCCCGCCACCCACACTTTCAGCACCAAAGCACATATTCTACAACACGGTTACCTCCCAGAGCCATTATAATCTATCGCCACAACTTCTAACACCACCGTTACTTAGTACTGAACCCCAGCGCCACACTCTCTTCCAATCAGGCACTATTAATTCGATATTATAGCAATTCATTTACATGAATAAAACTGTACTGTAATCTTACATTCTATATTTCGTATTTATATTTACGTTATAATATTAGTCACCCCATTATAGCGGGGGCTCCTGAAATAAAATTGTCAAATTTTAGGCATAGCAATCTATTTTGCTCGTAGCAACTCTCTCTACCTTTATCTACCCCTACTTTATAAATGATCGAAATTTCAAAATTGAGTTCTTTGGCAAAGCTTTTTCCCGCCCCCACTTCCCCAATTTCACGCCGCTACTAAGGTTAAATTTATTTTCGCAAATATGCACATGCATAGTTTCTATTTTTTCACTTCATCTATTTTTTGATATTTGGGGCTGTTAACTATTTCCCCCCTATACCTCTCACTCCTGCTCGATTTCACAGCACAACAAACGCACCAAAAATTAATTCAACTCTACTATTGAATGTAATTTGAATATCTGACTTATAGAGAACTATTGTGCTTCTATTTAATATTCTACATGCAAAATATCATCGTTGTACCTCTATATTGTTATTATACTCGGTTTAACACCCCCTGCTCTAATGGTACACATAAGAAAATATAGTTTGTTTATATTTTCGTTATTAATGTGTCAATCTATATCTGCATACTAAATTTCAGCTTTGTATTTTTTTTTTAGCATTAGTACCCCCCACATACCTCCGCTACTGAAGAAGTTTGTCAAATTTTAGCACGGGGATCTATTTTATTTGTACCTAAGAGCATATATTCTAAACTATAGCCATTCATCTCTATATATTTCATATTTCTGTTTTTTGGCCCCCAGCGCCCGCCGCCTCTGGAAAGTTGCAGTTTTCTATAGTTTGTCTTTAATGACACTCTATATAGGGCCTACGTTCCAAATATCAACTTTTTACCTCTATTGCGACATTGCCCCCAAAAAATCACGCCGCTACTGAATTAAAATTTTGGTAATCCAATTATTTTCAAACATGCGCAATTAGTGTCTTTGTGAAAAATCTTTACCCATCATTAGGGCCCCCAAACAAATTTGGCACTGCCGGGAAATCCGAAATAAATATTTCTTTACGGGTTATCACTTTTATTTTTTAAGTAGCTAACTTGTCTGCATGCAATGCTATTAAAGTTGTTGTGTAAGAAAACACGGTTTGACAGAACAATTTTGTAAATACCAATTTTGTAATATTATATATAAATATGTAAAATTAAATCCATGTTCCTGTGGGGTGCTTAATTAAAGGAGATGTAGTACAGAATTTTTTGTGTTAGTATATCTAATATTACCTTTTATCTTTGTATCCATATATTCGGTTTATTACTCTGCCCCACTACCCCGCTAAGAAAAATATTCTTTAATTTATTTTCGTTAGTAATATTTTAATGTAAATCTGCAAACAAAATTTTAGCTTTGTATTTACATTTTAGCATTAGAGCCCCTCACATATCTCCGCTACTGAATTAAATTTGTCAAATTTTAGTTACGGGAATCTATTTTGTTTGTACTCAAAAACATATATATATATATATATATATATATATATATATATATATATATATATATATATATATATATATATTAAATTGTAGCCCTTCATCCCTATATATTTATTATTTCATGTTTTACGCCCGCCGCCACTGGAAATTTAAAATTTTGTCTAATTTTCCTTTAATTACCATCTATATAGGGCCCACGTTCCAAATTTCAACGTTCTAGGTCTGTTACGACATTGCAACCAAAAATTCACGCCACTACTGAATTCAAATTTTGATATTCCAATTATTAGCAAACATGCACAATTAGTGCCTTAATACATACCCCTAGTTTTAATATAATTTTTTCAATATTAAATTTTAATTTAAATTGAATTTTTTTACTGTCTGAACTCCCGCCGCCACTGGAAATTTAAGGCTGTTTAGTTTTTTCATTAATTACTGTCCACAAGGAGCCTACATATTAAATTTGAACGTCCTTACTCTATTCCAACATTGCTCCCAGAAATTCGCGCCGCTACTGAACTTAAGTTTCTAGTCTCCAACTATTGGCAAATGTGCACATTTATGATCTCAATACACATACCAAATTTCAGTTTTCTATCTTTTCTAGTTCGTCAGATACTTACAAAAGTATTTCTTCGAATTTTCCAGTTTTGTTCATTTTAGCATTAGAGCCTCTCACATATCTCCACTACTGAATTAAAGTCCAAATATGTACCTCTTTATCGTTCTTATCATCAGTTTATTACCTCTGCCCTAATGTTACACTAAAGAAAATGTAGTTTCTTTATATTTTTATTGTTATTGTCAAACTATATCTGCATACTAAATTTCAGCTTTGTATTTAAATTTTAGCATTAGTACCCCCCACATACCACCGCTACTGAACAAGTTTGTCAAATTTTAGCACGAGGATCTATTTTATTTGTATCTAAGAATATATATTCTAAACTATAGCCTTTCATCGCCATATATTTCAAATATATGGTTTTTGGCCCCCAGCGCCCGCCGCCTCTGGAAAGTTGCAAATTTCTATAGTGTGTCTTTAATGACACTCTATATATGGCCCCCGTTCCAAATTTTAACGTTCTAGCTCTGTTGCGACATTGCCCCCAAAAAATCACGCCGCTACTGAATTAAAATTTTGGTAATCTAATTATTGGCAAACATGCGCAATTAGTGTCTCCATACATACCCTAAGTTATAATACTACATTTTCAATATTTCTGGCTTTTACTGTCTCAACTCCCGCCGCCACTGGAAATTTGGGGCTGTTTTTTTTTTTCATTAATAACTGTCTACAGCGAGACTACATATTAAATTTCAACGTCCTAACTCTATTCTAACATTGCCCCCGGAAATTCGCGCCGCTACTGAACTTAAATTTCCAATTTCCAACTATTGGCAAATGTGCACAATTATGATCTCAATACACACACCAAATTTCAGTTTTCTATCTTTTCTAGTTCGTCAGATATTAGCAAAAGTATTTTTTCGAATTTTCCAGTTTTTCCAGTATAAGTTTTTCCACGGAAATTCAGGGGAAAATTCAGTGACGTAGAAAGTCTTAGAAATTCGTCCTTTACATCATACCAAAATTTGAAGAACTTTGTAGGCGCCGTTTAGAAGATACCATATACGATTTTGTTACCGGATATATATATAAATAAATAAATAAATAAATAGATAAATATATAACGCTCTATATATATAAATATCTATGAGTTCTTATGAGTTTTCCATGTTAAATTGGAACATTACGAACATTATAATAAGTAGATACCTTTATTTATTTATTTTATTATATACACGTCGATTTGTGAAGCAAATCGACGTGTATATAATATTTGTGATTAAATGAAAGTTATTTGCTAAATATTTGCTAGTAATTCAAAATATTATTTTTGAGTAATTTTCGTTAAAATATCTTTTTTTAAATTTATGTTCCTCTATTTGGTTCTAATCCTTTCATTTATACCAATTAGTCACTGTATTGACCAATCTCCAGTGCTTCGCCCCTAAACCCCAATTATCACCTCTAGGATCCATGCTCTCTAACGTTTCCGAACTTTTAATTTGATTCCTCTAAACCTCAGTCACAGAACCTCTCCTTCCTGCACTACGGCACACGCTTAGCTACCCGGTATCGCTCTTTCCCTGAGCATCGTCGGTCCTTAGAGCACTTTCTCAGCGCCCTTGCTTTAGCGAAATAATTTATTTTTCCTTCGCTTTCACTCCCCTACAAACCAATCTCTTAACAATTAAATTTTCTAAGTTAACAGCTATCCTACTCCTACATACTAAAATTCATCCTTACATGTACATTATTTTTAAGAAGTTAAATTTAAAAAAAAAAGGTAAATGCTTGTTAAAATATCTTTTTACCCATTTAACTCTAAAACTACCAATTACCTCAATTAAATTCTGTAATGAACAATGCCATCGTTCCCATTCTGGCACTTTCAATTTAATCCCACTGCACCGTCGATCTCATATTCTTATTAACCTCCCCTTTCTCTTATCCCTTGCCATCAGGATCCGTAGTGTTCTGCCTCCAAACTATAATGGATGTATTTTTTTTTTTATTATTTATTTTTAGTGCATCAACTTTCAAAGTGATTAGCACTTAAAAAACATATACACATTTATAAACTTTACAATACATAATTCATAACTAATAATTTACAACCTACAATATATACACTTCATTTACACTTAAAACAAGGAGATCTGCCAAAAACGCTCCAAATATCAATAAAAAAATGATATTTCTGGTTTTTGGTTTCCGGCGCCAACCCTCACTGGAAATTTGCAGTTTTCTATAGTTGTCTTTAATGATCATCTACCAACGTCCCAGTAAACATTTTGGAGTAAATTCGACTTAATTTCTATTACATATCATGAATTTTTTGTCTGGAACGTGTTCGTTTTCTATTCAGTCGTTCAAAGGAAAGGTCCTTTTTATGAGCTACAGACATTTCAACGACGGTTCACTGCTGAATTAAAAGCGGAGTAGGTTTATGATTTATGACCGGATAATAAAAATATACCCATGTGGGAAAGAAACAGAAATACTTAATGAATGATGTTGGAAAAAGAAAGAATATTATTATGAAAAACTAACACAAAATCTGTGACAGGTAGAGAACTTGTAAAGCGTTAGAATAGAATTGTACGAGTGACTCGAACTTCACCAAATAGGACACTTCACCAAATTGTTTACTGGGGTCTCAAATTTCAACGTTCTAAACCTGTTGCGACATTGTTCCCAAAATGTCTCAACACATACCCCAAGTCTCAATTTTCTTTATTTAATATTTCTGCCTTTTACCGTCTCAACTCCCAGTGCCACTGGAAATTCGAAGTTTTTAATATTTATTTATTAATTATTATCTACAGGGAAGTAAAGAATAAATTTGGAAAAATTTATAAATAAATGCATGTTAAAATTTATACTATTTCTTTTTATTCAATTTTTTATATTCTATTTCATTCACCCTCGCTATTGAATTAAAAATGTTAAATTTTAGTCATAGCAATTTATTTTGCACGTACCAAATATTCTCTCTACCTTTTATAAATGAACGTTTATAGAGACTCTCCACATACTAAATTTCAAAATTAAGCTCTTGCAAAGCTGTTCTTGTCACCACTTCCCCAAATTTGCGCCGCTACCGAGGAATTTTTTTTTTCGCAATTATGGCAAATATTCACATTCATAGTTTTTATTTTGTCTTTGCGGTTATTGCCCCAAATATCTATCCCTCCTCTACTCCTCTTCCTCCGTCCGATTTCGTAGCACTTTGCCTACAAACACACCAAATATCATTCCAATTCTACTACTGGATGTAATTTGAATATCAAACATATTTTTCTTCTATTTAGTATTCTACATGCAAAATATCATTGTTGTACCTCTATATTGTTCTTATAATCAGTTTATTATCTTCTGGCCTAATGTTACACTTAGGAACATGTAGTTTCCTTTTATTTTTATTATTATTGTCAATGTATATCCGCATACTAAATTACAGCTTTGTATTTATATTTTAGCATTAGTACCTACAACATACTTCTGCTACTGAACATATTTGTCAAATTTTAGCCCAGGGATCTATTTTTTTGTATATAACAACATATATTCCCAGTAAACATTTTGGAGTAAATTCTACTTAATTTCTATTACATAACATGAATTTTTTGTCTGGAACGTGTTCGTTTTCTATTCAGTCGTTCATAGGAAAGGTCCTTTTTATGAGCTACAGACATTGCAACGACGGTTCACTGCTGAATTAAAAGCGGAGTAGGTTTATGATTTATGACCGGAGTTATAAACTTAAAACTAGCAGGGGTATAAAACTTAATTGAATTCTACATTTTAGAGTCTGCAAAATATAAATATTTAAATGAAGAAATAAATAGATGTAATCTTTAGTACGGATCGTGATTTTTAGCTCCTGTTGCTTCACACAATTTTAGTTTTGTGAAAGATATAGTTAGTAGAGAATCTCATGTAATAGACATAGGAAGACATACGACGTATGTGGATATGTAGCGGATTTATTAGGACGTATTGAAGATGAGCGTATTTATAATACCCTCTGTGACACATTTAAATTGTCACTACATCAATTAATAATTGAATGTAGAAAAAATAATAATCTGAATGTTGATAATTTTATTGGTTTTGCAGCAAATAGTATGCAGGCATCGACATGCAGCCTTGCCATGACCATGATCAAAAATATATGAGATAGCTCGCTCAAAACAACCTGATTTGTTATCCACTGATAAATCATAAATCAATTAGTAAATCAACTGATAGGTTGTACAAAAATTAGAACACGGAAACAATGAAGAGTGACCGTAATTTAGAGAAATAGGTTTCCATAACCTAAGTTCTTTCCAAAAAATTTAAAATAGAATTTCAGTTCTGCGGAATGCCACCCGACCTTCCACTATTTCTACAGACTTAGAAAAGATAGAAAAAGTAACTGCATTTGTTATTGACATATAGGAGGAGAAATATATACAATACTTGATAGATTCTGAACATTATACACAAAAAACATTTTTTCGAAATTATTATTAAATTATATACGAAAGTAATTCTATATTAAATATAGAATTTAAATAATTCAATAATATTGTTTTTTCTACGAAAAATGTAACTGATAGTAACAACATTTTGTACACATTAAATTGTATACATTTTGCAAATTCATTAAATTATTATTAACAAAGCCAATTAAATCAATTTGACTTTTTTTACTCATACTTTTAATCACAAAGAATTAGAATTAATATGTAATCAATATAAGAAAAAACTTAATAGCAATATTATTAAGTTAATAGTAATTACACATTTAAATTTCAGGTAATTTATTATTATTTATCTTGTACAAAAAATAAAAGTAATTAAGTAATATGTATAAACTATTTATTTATAGAGCACTTAACAGACTTTATTATGGGGTTTGTACATCAGCCAATAGAGGAAAGTAAATTGTGATGTATCTTCGAATGGGGTTTTAAAATTGTCTTATATTTCTTTCTATATGCACTCCAAAGCAGCAATTTGATTGTTGTCAAAACGAATATATATATATATATATATATATTTATATATATCCCAGTTTGTGCAATTTAGAGACAAAATAATGCATTTTCTATTCTAGAATCTGTTCTGAGAAAATAGTTTTTTTTAAGCTTTCTTTCATAAACGTGTATAATTTTTGGTTTGTTATGTTTCCTAAGAATGTATTTGCAATTACTAAAGGTATTCATATGTACTCGTAGATTGAGTACAAAAATTCCTGTAATAGAATACTAACAAACAACAACCTTTTATTTTGCATTTATTTTATACTTATTTATATAATAGCTAGAAATAAAGCATGCATAAATAATATTTTTTTTAACGCACTTGTTATTATGAAACAGTATTTCAAATAAGATTAATGTTATAAAAGAAGCATCCAGTCCTTTAATAAGCATTATTATAGAAAACAACATAAAAAGAGGAACACACACAGGAAAACGAATTAAATTCACATAGTAAATATTTTGAAGGAGATTATGTTTTATTCACCACATTATCAAAACGCATTTATAATTATTAACAACAAAGCTACTTCCTACTAATAACTATTCTTATAACAATAAATTCTTTAATCTTTAAAAATACCAAACTACAAGTTACAAAGAAGTCTATAAATAATTTGGACGCTTCCTCCCTTATTGACATTATAAAATGCCAGCCCTAAATTTGGATAGACAAATTAAACCCAGCTCAAAAACACTTAATAAAAATTGGCAAGACATACATTAATAATTAAAAATAGGTTCAATAGTAAGGTTATTACTTTTTATGTAATGAAATAGAAATTATAGGATTACTGATATTGACAATATATCTAACTTAGATAATAAAATCATTTAAATATAGACATCGTGAATGTAATCTGTGGGTATTTGGGTTAATATAAGATGAAATACTAATTGAACACCCAAAAATAAATTAAAGGAATCATTTTAAAATAAATATTTACGGCAATTTGCAGATTTGCATAAACACCGAATGCGTTTCCTATTATGTCCCAGTAAGGAAGACAATGAGTGTGACCTTCGTGACGCTATTCTTTGAGAGGTTCGACTTCTTCCTGCTATGTTCTTTAAGACATCGCGAGGAGTCAAATGCTTTGGATATTCATTCAGTTTTGGAACTTCAAGTCTTTTAGAAGACTTAGATAAAACCCTAAAAGATTTTCTTGTAGCAAAGGCTTTATGTTCTAAACGATTGGTAGAGGTTTCTGATATATCAATTGAACTTTCTGAACAATCTCCAGAGATTTCTGATACATTTGCAGCAGTTTCTGAATTAAATAATTGACTTTCAGTAGCATTTGATGACGAAGACGTAGAGTTATCCACTTGCAAATCATTTCGTTTGCGTTTTCTACATAAAGAGTTTTTGGATGAAACTTCGGTATCACCATCTTGAAATGTAATATTGTAATCAATTGTAAGCTGTTCACCTTTCTCGATGTCTCTATTTGTAAATAAAGCCAAGCGTGGCATATTAGGATCTAAACAACCCACCCAAGTTGGACAAACTTCTAGATTTGGATCGCAAGAATGATTAATAAAACGGGATACATTTCCATACTGATAGGCATCGATAGTATATAGCTCTGAATTATCAAAATCTAAGTCAAATAAGTAGGTGAAACCTTGGCCGTCGTACTTCATACCCCTGACTTCAGCAGCGTCAGAATAAATAACTTCACCGACGTATTCGCATATAAAAACTCCAGTCTTAATTTTCTTTTCAGCTTTCACTCCCCATCCCATACCATTTGGAGTACGAAATATACACAAATTTTGAACACGGCCGTACTGTACCACTCGGTTAACACATTTTGGCCCGCATTTGCATTTATTATTACATTCATATATAGCAGTTCGCGTTTTTTTAAGTTTACTATGACATGTGTATGCAAATTCTGATTCGTTTAGAGATCCACAGCAACCACTTCTAGCGCTGCAAGGACTACAAGTACAATATACTGGAGGATCATTTTCGTCTACTTTATACCCATCCAGCGGCTTGCGTTCTTTTATATAATGAAATTCATCAATACACATGAGATCAACATCATTCTCAATTCGTATTACAGATTTTGTATCGACAGAATTTATTTTTCGTACCCATGTCTGTAAGGCAATCTTTTGAGCATGCCTTTTTCTAATATAAACCTTTTTCTGAAGCAATATTTGTATTTTTTTTTCTATCTTAACAGCTACAGCTGTATTTTTATTCTTAATGTAAGTATATAAATAACAATCTAATAAAGTGTCATCAAAATTTTCATCGGTTACTTTTCCTACAAGTTTATTTAAATTTTGAATTGTAAATAAAGATCCGGCCAACAATTTGTTACTGGCTTCAATCATTTTGTGATTCATGTATGATGTCTTTTTTTTCAAAAATTTTTGAATAATAGTGCGATCCTGAATGCTATTCCAAGTTTCACGAGTCATAAATGAGTTGGACAAACCCTCCCATGTAACCCAAAATAATAACTTAGTGTCTTGGTATTTAATTGTAGTTATTTCTTTAATTCTAGATTTAAATACCAAAGAAGGAATTTTAAGAATAGATAATATCAACGACTTTTCCGAAACGGTTTTGTCTAATTTCATAGGATCTGAGTTGGTTGTGTGTTGAAGCTTATTATCCTTAGATGAAGATTCTGACAGCAATGAATCAGGAGAAGAAGTATTAGAAACTGCATCTTCTAACTGCGACAAAATACAAATAGAATCGCAACTGTGGTTAAAAGATTTTTCCAATGCAGTCATCATCTTCTGTGTACATATTTCTGAATTGTCCATAGCGATTGATCCATGAGGCTTTGGATATTCGTCTTAAACAAATGAAACAAAATTAACTTTTAACTGTATAAACATTGTAATTTATTACCCATATCTGCAATACAAATAAAAGCATAATCAACTGAAATCTCACCAAGATTTGGTATATATGCAATACAGTACGTATTCGGTAGAATGGAGTCTGAAAGAGACTCCTGATCACAGGATGTGTTTTTTGACTCAGTTGACAGTTCTATCTTGATTCCAGATAAATTATTTCCAACCAGTGCTTTAGACAATGGATCTATACAAAATATTTAAAATAAAAATAACGTATTAGAAACAACTAAGGTTAATATTAACATTTTTCTTTTCTCGATTTCTAAAAATGATTGTCGCTAACTACAAAATGAAACATTTTAATTATATGGATATGTATTATAAGATGACAAAACTTGAAAGGGCTAAGGTGAATAACAAAAACTATCATTGCACATAGGTTATACTTATTTAATTTGTATCCACTTGATTTCTTTATATATTTATGCTTATATTTATATGTAATTAAAAAGTAGGTATTTGTAATTAAAAGAAAAGCTATTACCAAATGAAATAAAAATATAAGGATAATTGAAGTAAAGGCTAATATTTCTATATAAACTGTTAATATTCTCTTGCCACCAATTGTAATACAGAGCTGATGTCTTTTGTTTTGTAATGACTATGACAAACAGATGCGAATTAAAAAAATCTTGTCTTAAAATAAATTGTAAAGTTTAAAATTGTTGCGAACTTGTAAATGGGTTCATAATATTGATTCTAATTTCACTAATTGTAGTTTTATAAATAAAGTAAATAGTAATATTAAGCTTATGCCCAAAGAAAAGAATTTGTAATGGTAATAAGATAATTTATTTTGTAGAATATTTTATTTAGAAACAGTTTTATAATCAGTACATTTGTCACAAAAATATGCAAGCAGATTAATTTAAAAACGTTATTATATTGTAGTTTATGATTTGAAACATATTATTTTATCATAAAATTCGGAAATACAGAGATATAAAACACAAACAATTTTTTTGAATATGCTACGTTTAGATGCTCAGATTTTCTAGAAAATTTTTAACAGAGAAAAACTTTGATAAGCACATTTTGAAATCATAGCGCCTAAACGAGTATTAAAAGTGTACATGATAAATGTGCACGTAGTGCACCTACACTAATTATAACGGGAATGCTGAATGTTGTAATCTCGTTCATAAAATTTTACAAAGATGACTACCGTCACTCCGATTAATAATTTCATTGTTACATTATCTATACATATAATATTCATTATAACAGTCGTACAATAGTAATAACTCGTTAATAATGCTATATTTCATACTTATTTATAATCTCAAAAATATGCCACAACACAATCTTACAAAAAGTTTGTAGTTATCTTATTCTAACATTACATTAAAAATAGTACGAAAGGATACATATACTTAGAACAAAATACCTCAACATCAACAACTTTAAAGTAAATAGCTGTAATTAGTTTTAGGCTCTTTTAGTTAGCCCTCATCCGTATGCTCACAAAAAACGATTGAAAATTATGAAATATTTAATTCAGTTACAAAAAATCGAAAGTTCAAATACTAAATGACAAATTATTATTATAGAAACTTATAATATTTGGAATGCTGACCATATAAGTTAAATATTAGCCTTATGATTTGGCACAGTGGACAACAAAAGAAGTACATTTTAAATATCATATAAGGTTAATGAAAATAATCTAATCCATGTTAGTGAAAATGCTCATCAATAACACTTATTCTTTTAATTATTTTAATAAAGTTAAGTTGAATAGTAAAGTCATTTTTCTAGTTCATACTGATATTAAAAATGTTTGTTGCCAAATATAAAAAGATGATAAATAAATGTTAATATAATTGCATCTTTCATATTCTTATAAAAATGCTACTATTTGGACGTTTTACGTTATTAATTTGATAACTTTTATAATCAGTTTTTGTTAAAAATAGGTATTCTAGTCAAGCCTTATAGACCCAACAAGAAATTCCAATTAAAATAAATACTTCCGGCAATTAGCGGACTTGCATAAACATCGAATGCGTTTCCTAATATGTTCAACTGCAGAGGAACTAGATGATCTCCTCGACACTCTTCTTTGTATTGTATGAATTTTTGAACCGACACACTTCATATGAGACTTTAAATTTTTCGGATATTCATTAAGTTTCGGTATCTCAAGCCTCTTAGAAGACAAAGATAAAATTCTTGGAGATTTTCTTGTAGAGATTGTTTTATTTTCACTGGAGGTACCACCTACGATTCCGTTTATAGAAGTACTATCAGTATTATCCGCTAGACCTTTAGAGCTACTTACTTTAGAGATTAAACTAGATGTTGTACTTTCTGAAGTTCGGTCGAACTTTTGTAAAATACGTTGTGATTTTTTTGAAGTATCTGTTTCATTTTCTGAACATTTATTAATTGGGCTAGTTGCAACTTTAGTTAAGCTCTTTAACATATCATTGGAAAGTTTTGACTTGCCTCTCTTTTGTAAATCTTTTATTTTGCGTTTTAAAATATTTGACGCATTATCCGTATCTCCATTTTGAAAAGTAATTTTGTAATCGATTGTAAGCTGCTCACCCTTCTCAATATCCCTATTTGTAAATAAAGCCAGGCGTGGCATATTAGGATCTAAGCATCCGACCCAAGTTGGACAAACTTCAAGGTTTGGATCACAAGAATGATTAATGAAACGAGATACATTTCCACACCTATAGCCATCGAGTGTATATAATTCTGAATTATCAAAATCTAAATCAAACAAGTAGGTAAAGCCTTCGCCGTCGTACTGCAATCCTCTGAGTTCAGCAGCATCAGAATAAATAACTTCTCCAACATATTCACATATAAAAACGCCTGTTTTAATTTTGTTTTCAGTTTTTACTCCCCATCCCATACCATTTGTACGATATATGCACAAATTTTGAGTTCTACCATTCTGAACCACACGGTTAGCGCAATCTGATCCGCATTTGCAATTACTGTTACACTCATATATAGCAGTTCCAGTTTGCTTCAGTTTCTTGTCTAGTGTGTATGCAAATTCGGAGTCATTTTGGGGTCCACAACAACCACTTCTAGAGTTACAGGGGCTACAAGAGCAATAAACTGGAGAATCATTTTCATCTAATTTGTACCCTCTTAGACGTTTGCGTTCTTTTATATATTGAAACGCATCAATAGATTTCAAATCAACGTCGTTTTCAATCCGAATTACAGAGTTTGTATCGATAGAATTTATCTTTCGTACCCACGCCTGTAAGTCGATCTTTTGAGCTTGTCGTTTGTTAATAAAAACTTTTTTCTGAAGTAATCTTTGTATTGTCTTTTGTATCTTAGGACTCAAACCTTTATTTTTGTTCTTCATATAAGCATATAAGTAACAATCAAGCAAAGTGTCATCAAAAGATTCGTCGATTACTTTTCCAATAAGTTTGTTTAAATTATTTATTGTAAATAAAGTTCCAACCATTAATCTGTTACTAACGTACTTCATCTTGTATTTTATGTATGAACTATTCTTTTTCAAGAAGTTTTCTATTAACTTACGATTCTGAATACCACTCCAAGTTTCATAAGTGACAAATGATTTGGGCAAACCTACCCATGAAACGGAAAACAACAGCCTACTGTCTTTGAATTTAATTGTTGTTATTTCCCTAATTCGAGATTTATGTACAATTGAAGGGATTCTAGCAATAGATACTGTCAATAATGGTTTTGGAGGTGTTTCTTCCACTTCCGTAGGCTTAGACTTGATAGTGTACTTACTTATATTACCATCCTTGGATAAAAAAACAGATTCAGATGAATCAGAAGGAAGAGGTTCACAGTTTGCTTCATCTGAATGTGTTGAAAGACAAAGAGTGCTCCAATTGTGGTTGAAAGATTTTTCTAATTCATTCATTATGTTCACTGTGTATATTTCTGAATTCACCTCAGAATCTGAGCTATTAGCCTTTGGGCATGTGGCTGAAACAGTAGTTCATTTAAAAATAGAAGGCATACTGTATATAGTATACATATTTCAATATCAAAGTAAGTCTTTGATTTTATGAAACCTTACCTGGATCACACTCTATTCGTATCTCGTTTGGTGGGTTGATGTTTAAAATAAATTGTTCATTAGGTGGTTTTTCCTCACTTAGCGCTTCGGTGTCCATTTCAGTTAGAAAATTTTCTACTAGTGTGTCAGACAATCGATCTATACAACATAATGAGTTATTATAATAACATACTAAGAAAAAAAGAAAAATATATAATTGCAATCTTTAACATATGGGTTAAATTTAAAAGTACATTTATATTATTATTCACCTAAACTTGCTATCAAAATAGTACGTTCTTCTGCGCTATGTTCTTTGATATATTTGTACATAGCTTTCATTTTAAATAATTTCATTCAAATTTAAATAATCATAATAATAGAAAAATGTTTTAAATAATAGTTATAAACTCACTTATTTCAACAGACGTTTTCCGAATAATGAAATCATTCTCATTTTCATTGCAGTCAGTGATCATTTCACTCTAAAATATATTAAATCTAAATTTAAAACAAAATTTATATATATTCAGTTGAAAAACAAAAATTGCAATATGACTAAAAAATAAAGCGTCACTGAGGATACGTCTTGAGTAAAGTGAGAAAGCTTCACATAGACGCCAACTTACTACCCAAAAGTTGATTTGGACTTTAATGCAGAAAATTTGATAAAACATACACATAATTTGTATAGTAATAAAAACATATCTAAATAAATAAATAGATAAACAAATTAATGATTTTTACCGCGAAAATATATAACCTTAAAAGAGTAATCTACAGAAAATTTAAATAACAATATATTTTGCAATATTTTACTTCAAATGTACTAACCAACAGATTATTATACATACCTCAGACATTATTTAATATTTCATGCGTATAACAATTGTATTAAACAATAATACAAAACAATTGAATGTAGTGGCTTCTTAGAACAAATGCCAAGCAGTATTGATTTTTCCACAGCGAAATTAAAAAATAAATACATATATATATAAATAAAAAAATTAAAAAAAACACAAAATATAACTCACAAGCATATAAAATAAGCCAATTAAAAAGTCATTAAAATATAATTAAGCACATAACATTTTAATGAATAAGAAATAGCACAGCTACAGTTACAAAACGTCACTAATAAAATTCAAATGCAACTAAAGTGAACAAGTAGAGTTTGTTATTCTTCTTACTTTTAATCCAAGTAAAAAGCTTGAGTTGTGTTGAGCTGCTTCAACTCCGTGTGTTTAGATTTGTTTAGCTGTGCTCTTTGTAGCAAATCATAGTAATTCTTATAGGGACAACTGATACTATGATAACTTCATTCCACACAAAGAAATGCTCTATATTTAATAAGAAAGTTTATGGGCTTGACTGTACATATTTCAGACATACGCCATTTAATCCAGATACTAATTCAGGAAGAGTTATTTAAGTGCACTAGAATATTAAATGGAATTAAATTATCATATTTAAAAAGAAACAAAAATGAACAGATATAGAAAATCAAAGAAACAAATATTTATATTTCCCTTTCATGTTGATTTTAGTTATAATTATTTCGAATTAGTACTTTAGGGTCACCATTAGAAGAATTGGATCTTTTATATTAAGTATAGACGTAATTAATTACATTTTTTTACAGATAAAATCAGGAAATTTTGTAATGTACAAATAATAATAGATTTTTGAGACTTTGCTCTAGATTACCTTAAGTATTTCAACAAAACAACATTGCTTTTAAAGAACGCCTTCAATGGAACTTCTAAATACGCCTCTTACTAATATACATATTTACTTAGTTCTCTGACGTCATATCTCTGAATTTAATGTTGCCGTAATGTCATATTTCTAAGTGATTTCTGTTTTACTTTCAATAAAAAGTAATAAACAGTTTAAAAGTGCAAATTTAATTGAAGTTTCTCGTATTTTATACAAATAGCGATAAGAAAAATAATAGTTGGCAGGTAAAATATTGATAGTTGTTATTATCTTAAAGTAAATACACTAACTCGTTCTGGCGTCATTGTTAATTATATATAACAAATTATTTTATTAGACTTTATGATACTTTTCAGCACTATATATTGGGGACTAAAGCACTATATATTGGGAGCTGCCAAAGAAATGTAAGAAGCAATAAGCAGCAGATGAAATTAACTAGCTAGCTGGGTAATTATTAAATACGACTACCCACTTTTGTTTTTCACTTTGTTAAAAATCTACTGCATTTTTATATGTTTTATTATGCTTATTGTATTCTCAAAACATGTCAAATTCACTACGTAATAATTACGTATTTAATAATTACCGCTAGCTGAACTACATCATCAAAAATCAGCAAAGATTTTGGTTTATATACAATTACATTTATTAAATAATTTAAAATTTTTGTTTTTTAGGAAGAATTTGTATATATATACAAATACAATAATTACAATAAAAATTGTTAACAAAAAATTGCGTATTTTTTCTTATTTATAAAATTTTTGATATTTATATTAATTCGAACATCCACTCGTTGCCGCCTCTTTTGTGTCTTGCAAGAACTTCTCGCCAAACAAGTCAGAGGTTCCTGGTAAATAACATGATTATATCATAAGACCATTTCTTAACATGGGAGTTACCGATCTATATACATATATATATATATATATATATATATATATATATATATATATATATATATATATATATATAATGTTATATATATATATATATATATATATATATATATATATATATATATATATATATACAGGGTGTCCCAAAATTCAACGATAAGCAGGCACTGCTCTGGTTCTGCTCATGACTACACGAGAAAAAAAGAAAAAAAAAATTATCTCATTTTGTTTTTTAAATTTTGTCAAATTTAGTTGGAAGTACATAATTTTTGAGGTGAGGATCAGTACGCTAAGGGACGGTGATACTCGGAGTAAGGGCGGTGGGAACAGGGTCACTGTGTGCTAGAAGTGGTGGCGGTGCAGTGGAAATAAATTGAATGTGCGGTAACGGAAATTTTTTAACAAACATTATCTTAGCAAACGGTTATTTAAAACAATGTACATATATGGATACCAATTAATGCCTTATATTGCTGTTTTAATATCAACCTCAATATTTAATCAAATTTTCTTTTTACAAATAGATTAACTAATATGTCTCCTTAATAATTACAAAATTTTAGCCGTAATAAATTTTTATTTACTTCAAAAATTACAATTTAGTGAAACCATGTACAATGACAGCTCTTTCTTATATGTGTGTAGGCAACTCATTAGATGCTTATAAATCTGATATACTCAATATTTAATCAAATTATTTTTTTATAATAGGATCATGATGATAGGAGATCACGAAGAAATTCATTAAAAATTATCGGAAATATGTTTATGATCGGAAGATTTATGGTTGTTTTTTTAAAAATGTTACTTTAACTAGCCTGAACTAGCTAAACTACGCGTGTTGCTATCACGAGAGACCCGAATTCAGTAATTAATATTCCTATCCAAAGTGGCGCGTAAGGCAGTCTATCTTCGCACAAATAATTTACAAAGTCCGAACAAAAATATTTATTACTAATATAGTTACAGGCGGCTGCTTCATTAACTTTACTTATATTGTCTCTCATAATTGATTTAAAATGTAAATAAAGCGGATAGGAGTGTTTTATAGTCTTGCTTAATTATTTTGCTTCATCGTGATGAATCTATATTAATGTTTTTAATATTATTTATTAAAGTCAACAAATCATCAGTGTTCTCATCTATTGTTATTGTTTCATTATTGAACGCAATTTCCAATATACTGTATGACTTTAAAGCAACATCTGTTTCAAATTTACTGTTAAAGAAAATTGAACAATGTTTAATATAATATTTTAAAGCTTTCAATTTTGTTGTTGTTGGATTTAAATTTAGCGCCCTCTCGGTATTGACACTATTTGTATCTTACTTTCTACACACGGTAATACTGTAGTTAATACTATAACTCTGTAATACCGGCCCACTATGTATTCTATACTCAGTGACATCATAACTAATGTGTACATCTAATTAAATATAATAAACCTGATTAATATAAATTAATAGTTTATCTCTGCTAAATATAACAGGTTATCGGCCCAGATAAACCTAGAGACGTTTAGTGAGTGTTTTTCGGAAAAGTGGATAAAGACTTTTAGTGTGGTGAACATAACCTTAAAAAAAAACGTGGCTGTTGAAACTGTTTCTGTTCTTCTTTGTGTATAAAGTGTTCTCAACGAATAAAAATGGCATCGAATAATTCACTGGCATTAATCGAGAAGTTAACCGGCCGTGAAAACTATTCGACTTGGCAATTCGCAGTGAAAACATACCTACAACACGAAGAATTATGGGATTGTATTGAGGTTAACCCGGCGTCACCCACAGATTCAAAACGTGATACAAAAGCGAAAACAAAGTTAATTCTTCTGGTTGATCCGATCAATTACGTTCATATCCAAGAGGAAAACACGGCCAAAGGAGTTTGGGACAAATTGGCTGCAGTGTTCGACGACTCAGGACTTACACGCCGAGTTGGTCTGCTACGTGATTTATGTAACACATCGTTAAGTGGATGTCAAAGTATAGAAGAGTATGTGAGCAAAATTATGTCAACTGCTCACAAGCTGCGCAACATTGGCTTTAAAGTGGACGACGAGTGGCTCGGGACATTGCTGCTATCCGGTCTGCCCGAATCATATCAACCAATGATTATTGCGATCGAAAGCTCAGGCACAAAAATAACTGCAGACGGTGTTAAAGCAAAACTATTGCAAGATGTTAGAAATTCAGACAACAAAACAACGGCTTTTGCTGTCAACAAGAAGTTTCATAACAACTCTGTAAAGAAGAAGTTCTACAAGGGTCCGAGATGTTATTCCTGCAATCAATATGGACATAAACGCTCTGAATGCAACAAATACAAAACCATGAACAAGACACAGAAACCTAGCTCTTCTCATGCTGCTGTGTTTGCTGCATCATCCCACTATGGTGATGCTTGGTACATAGACTCCGGTGCTTCGGCACATATGACTAAGACCAAGAATATAATTGTAAAGGAAACTACCCCTATAACAAAGAACATTCGTGTTGCTGATAACAAAGTGTTATCTGTGCAAAGCTCAGGAGATGTCAGCTTAAACATTTATGACCAAAACGGGCAAGAGAATAAGATTCTGTTCACAAATGTCTTATATGTTCCTGAATTGGCAACTAATCTGATATCTGTAAGCCAAATTATTAAAAATGGAGGCCAAGTGAAATTTGATACCTCAGGCTGTGTGATCATGAACAGCAAGAATCAAATTATAGCAACTGCGAGCATTGTAAACAACATGTACCGACTGAACATGTCTGAAAGCCTTGCGCACATGTCCAGTGTTGAACATGAAAAAGATGCTTTTTGCTGGCACCAGAGGATGGGACATCTTAATTTCCAAACTTTGAAAAAATTGTCTGATAACACAGAGCATTTAACTTTCTCAGGAAACACAGAAAATCTGAAATGCATAACTTGTAAAGAAGGAAAGCAGACACGGTTACCTTTTAAAAGTGATGGATTAAGAGTCACCAAACCACTAGAATTGGTTCATTCTGACGTATGTGGACCAATGGAAACCCAGTCTCTCGGTGGGAGCAGATATTTTTTAACCTTCCTAGATGAATATTCCAAGAAGATTTCAGTATACTTTCTTCACAACAAGTCCGAAGTGCTCAGTAAATTCAAAGAATTCAAGCAAGAAGTTGAAAATCAATTGGATGCTCGTATAAAGGTTCTTCGTACAGACAACGGACTTGAATACGATAACAAAGCCTTCTCTGATTACCTGAAAGGTGCCGGAATCATTCATCAGACCACCACACCATACACGCCTGAACAGAATGGGACTGCGGAACGTATGAATCGGACACTGGTTGAAAAAGCGAAGTGCATGCTACTCAACGCTGGTCTGCCGAAGTTGTATTGGGCAGATGCAATACACACTGCTGCTTACATCATCAATCGTTCCCCAACCAAATCCTTAGCTTTCAAGACTCCTATGGAAATCTGGTCTGGACGCAAACCAAATGTTAATCATATGCGTATATTTGGCTGCGAAGCAATGGTTCATCTACCTAAAGAAAAACGCAGAAAATGGGATCCAAAGGCTCAAAGAATGATCTTCATCGGATACTGCGACCATACAAAAGGATACAGATTCACATTACCAAATACTAGAAAGGTAATAAAGAGCAGAGATGCTACATTTCTTGAATCCTCAGTGAAAAGAGATTTTGTTTCGGTAGAATTGAATGAGACAGAAACTGAAAATGACAAAACAAATACAAGAAAAGAAGATGTAAGAGAAAATGCAACAACGGAAGAGGACAGCTTGATTGACAACGACACAAATTCAGAAAGTTCATATGAAACAGAGAAAGGAAACAGGTCAACATCCGACAGTGAATACTTACCTAACACCAGAATTGATTCTCCTCCCGTCAGTAATGTGACATTGAGACCAAGAAATAAAACAAAAAAGAAGAATTTCAACTGTCCATGTACTGAAGAACATACTCATCTGTGTTTATTCTCATCCTGTGTTCCTGTAACATATGAAGAAGCAGTACATTCAACAAATAAAAATGAATGGAAAAAGTCAATCAATGAAGAACTTGATGCACATAAGAAAAATGAAACCTGGACATTGATAGAAAAACCTCCAAATGCCAAAGTGATCGGTAGCAAATGGGTGTTCCGAATAAAAGAAGAGTCAACGGGTCCACGGTTCAAATCAAGACTTTGTGCTAAGGGATTTGCACAAACCGCAGGTATTGACTACACAGAAACCTTCGCTCCGACTGTAAGGTATGATTCAATACGTTTATTACTTTCCATAACTGTTCAAAATAAACTTAAAATCTTACAACTTGATGTAAAAACTGCATTTTTATATGGTGAACTTGAAGAGACTATATTTATGACTCCGCCTGAAGGTCTATCCTGTGAAAACAACATGGTATGCAAGCTCAACAAGTCGCTGTATGGTTTAAAGCAAGCCCCCAGAAGCTGGAATAAGAAATTTGACTCAATATTAAAGAAATTTGGCTTCATCAACAGCAAAGCTGATCAATGTGTGTATGTTGGTCATGTCAAGAATGAGAAATGTTATCTTTGCCTGTATGTGGATGATGGCCTACTATTTTCTAAAACTGAATCCACTCTGAAAGAAATAACCAAGGAACTACAATCTGTGCTGGAAGTAAAAATATTGAACACACCAAGTAATTTTGTGGGCATGCAAATTGAGATAGTTAGCAACGGTATTTTTATACATCAGACCAAGTATGTTGAACAACTGTTAGAGAAGTTTAACATGACTGATGCTAACCCGAACACTGTTCCAGTGGACCCCCATGTCAAGCTACAAAAGGAAGATGGAGAACCAGAGAAGAACTATCCTTATAGAGAAGCTGTAGGTTCTCTTATGCATCTGGCTACAGTCAGTCGACCAGAAATTATGTTTGCCGTAAGCCTGGTAAGTCGATTTTTAAGTTGCTATAACAAATCACACTGGAATGCTGTCACGAAGATCTTCAAGTACCTGAAGGATACTAAAGATTATGGCCTGAACTACTCATCAACATCAGAGCCACCAGCTGTTACTGGTTATAGTGATGCTGATTATGCAAACGATATTGACACAAGACGCTCAGTTACTGGCTATGTCTTCATAAAGAATGGTGCTGCTGTAACATGGTCAAGCCAACGCCAACAGACGGTTGCTCTGTCAACAACAGAAGCTGAATTTATGGCCGCCTGTGCTGCAACAAAAGAAGCCATGTGGATAAAGCAAGTGTTAAGTGATATTGGTGAATATAAACAAGACACTATGTGTTTACATTTGGACAATCAAAGTGCCATCAGTGTAATTAAGAATATAAATTTTCATAAAAGATGTAAACATATTGATATTAAGTATCACTTCATAAAAGAAAAATATTCTCAAAAGATTATAGATCTTAAATCTGTAAGCACTGCTGATCAATATGCAGATATATTAACTAAAGCATTGTCAAAAGATAAATTCCAATTCTTAAGATCTAAACTTGGTATGTTTAACTACAACTCTTTTGTTAAGTGATATGTTAGAATATCTTGTACTATAACTTGATTAATATTTTCATGTTTTTTGCACTCAATTAATCATAATTTGTTGTTAGAATGTCTAAATTTAGAGGGAGTGTTGGATTTAAATTTAGCGCCCTCTCGGTATTGACACTATTTGTATCTTACTTTCTACACACGGTAATACTGTAGTTAATACTATAACTCTGTAATACCGGCCCACTATGTATTCTATACTCAGTGACATCATAACTAATGTGTACATCTAATTAAATATAATAAACCTGATTAATATAAATTAATAGTTTATCTCTGCTAAATATAACAGTTGTATTCAGTAACGCACCAAATACTCTACCCAAAAACTTTTTCAATTCTCTATTATTATAAGTAATATTTTGTAAATGACCCATAGCTGTCTTCATTGAATGGTTATAGCTGTTGTTTATAATTGTAAAATCTAATTTTTTAATTCAGTGCCATCATACTGTATTAAAACACTATAACATTTTTCTAAGTACTCTAACATAGTCATATTATTTAGAGCCCTTAAAAATGAATTGATTCAAGCAAAACTCAAGTCCGTGGTTACTTTATGAATTTATCGCGGCCGATAATTGGGACAAATTTCTTTAACAAATTGAAGAAATTTGCTAATTCTTTGAGAAATATTAAATTTCGTATGGCTACATGTTAAAAATTGAAATAGGAAGTGTTTTTTTATTGTAATCCATTACAACAAAATATAAATAAAACTGTTTCTTAAATAAATTGGTTTTAATAATTAACGAGCCAGTGACATTGGCGAACACTGAAACTGCTGTTCCGAGCAAAATGATACAATATTTATCATATGTATCGACATAAATACATTGAGGCAAGACGTTACAATTCCCGTCTGAATTCCAAACAGAATCAGATAATTTGCTATATTTATGAATATGTAATGTTTTTTAATTCACTTGCCACTTTACGAGTATAATTTCGAGTATAATTACAAGAGCGCAATGAAGATTTTGGGGTCTGACATATTTCGTTAAGATGCACTACTTTTGGATTATCATCTTTTAATAGCTGTTTAATCTATATATATATATATATATATATATATATATATATATATATATATATATATATACAGGGTGTCCCAAAATTCAACGATAAGCAGGCACTGCTCTGGTTCTGCTCATGACTACACGAGAAAAAAAGAAAAAAAAAATTATCTCATTTTGTTTTTTAAATTTTGTCAAATTTAGTTGGAAGTACATAATTTTTGAGGTGAGGATCAGTACGCTAAGGGACGGTGATACTCGGAGTAAGGGCGGTGGAAACAGGGTCACTGTGTGCTAGAAGTGGTGGCGGTGCAGTGGAAATAAATTGAATGTGCGGTAACGGAAATTTTTTAACAAACATTATCTTAGCAAACGGTTATTTAAAACAATGTACATATATGGATACCAATTAATGCCTTATATTGCTGTTTTAATATCAACCTCAATATTTAATCAAATTTTCTTTTTACAAATAGATTAACTAATATGTCTCCTTAATAATTACAAAATTTTAGCCGTAATAAATTTTTATTTACTTCAAAAATTACAATTTAGTGAAACCATGTACAATGACAGCTCTTTCTTATATGTGTGTAGGCAACTCATTAGATGCTTATAAATCTGATATACTCAATATTTAATCAAATTATTTTTTTATAATAGGATCATGATGATAGGAGATCACGAAGAAATTCATTAAAAATTATCGGAAATATGTTTATGATCGGAAGATTTATGGTTGTTTTTTTAAAAATGTTACTTTAACTAGCCTGAACTAGCTAAACTACGCGTGTTGCTATCACGAGAGACCCGAATTCAGTAATTAATATTCCTATCCAAAGTGGCGCGTAAGGCAGTCTATCTTCGCACAAATAATTTACAAAGTCCGAACAAAAATATTTATTACTAATATAGTTACAGGCGGCTGCTTCATTAACTTTACTTATATTGTCTCTCATAATTGATTTAAAATGTAAATAAAGCGGAAAGGAGTGTTTTATAGTCTTGCTTAATTATTTTGCTTCATCGTGATGAATCTATATTAATGTTTTTAATATTATTTATTAAAGTCAACAAATCATCAGTGTTCTCATCTATTGTTATTGTTTCATTATTGAACGCAATTTCCAATATACTGTATGACTTTAAAGCAACATCTGTTCCAAATTTACTGTTAAAGAAAATTGAACAATGTTTAATATAATATTTTAAAGCTTTCAATTATGTTGTATTCAGTAACGCACCAAATACTCTACCCAAAAACTTTTTCAATTCTCTATTATTATAAGTAATATTTTGTAAATGACCCATAGCTGTCTTCATTGAATGGTTATAGCTGTTGTTTATAATTGTAAAATCTAATTTTTTAATTCAGTGCCATCATACTGTATTAAAACACTATAACATTTTTCTAAGTACTCTAACATAGTCATATTATTTAGAGCCCTTAAAAATGAATTGATTCAAGCAAAACTAAAGTCCGTGGTTACTTTATGAATTTATCGCGGCCGATAATTGGGACAAATTTCTTTAACAAATTGAAGAAATTTGCTAATTCTTTGAGAAATATTAAATTTCGTAGTGCGTTCTTCAGCATGTATTTGTCTCCTTTGACACTTATTTACTTGATGATAAAATATTCCAATTTGTGCCATGCGAACACCGACGTAAGTTCAGACGTAGCTACAGTTTTGTCAATAATATCAAAATAATATCCCAGTAAACATTTTGAAGTAAATTACATTTCATTTCTATTACTTTTCATGAGTTTTTTGTCATGAACGCGTTTGTTTCCTATTCAGTCCTTTATAGGAAATGTCTCTTTTATGAAGTACAGACGGCGCAACGACTGCTCACTGTTGAATGAAAGCGACTCCTGTGACAGGTAGGGAATCAATTTGAACTAAAATTGATTTTCTGTGTGTTGCTACAACTTGTAAAACGTTAGAATTGAAATGTACGAGTGACTAGAACTTCATCTAGCCATAAAGCTATTCCATGAAAATTAATTTCATTCCATGAAATAGCTAAATTTAAAAACGCAACAGCTATTATATTTTGAAAATTCACGAGCAAAAATACTGGTCCAGTCAGTAGATAACCTGCCCAGTAAACAATTTGGTGAACAAATAGGTTATCTACTGACTGGACCAGTATTTTTGCTCGTGAATTTTCAAAATATAATAGCTGTTGCGTTTTTAAATTTGTTACCAAGTGTCCTATTTGGTGAAGTTCGAGTCACTCGTACAATTCTATTCTAACGCTTTACAAGTTCTCTACCTGTCACAGATTTTGTGTTAGTTTTTCATAATAATATTCTTTCTTTTTCCAACATCATTCATTAAGTATTTCTGTTTCTTTCCCACATGGGTATATTTTTATTATCCGGTCATAAATCATAAACCTACTCCGCTTTTAATTCAGCAGTGAACCGTCGTTGCAATGTCTGTAGCTCATAAAAAGGACCTTTCCTTTGAACGACTGAATAGAAAACGAACACGTTCCAGACAAAAAATTCATGATACGTAATAGAAATTAAGTAGAATTTACTCCAAAATGTTTACTGGGTGAGAGTTGAAATTGGTTGGAATAGTTCTCCTATAAACATATAATTTGTTAAAAAAAATTCCATAGAGATGTAAAAAACAAATAGTGAGGTATGATTTCCATGTTAGTTGTTACGTGATAAGTTATGTTGTTATCATTTATATTTTTTAGATCTAGTGATTTATTTATGTTGGTAACATTATCTAAAAACGGTTCAAAAAAATGTATTGTCGTGATTGGAGATTTTAATAAAATATTATCTATACCCAGTAAACATTTTGGAGTAAATTCTACTTAATTTCTATTACATATCATGAGTTTTTTGTCTGGAACGTGTTCGTTTTCTATTCAGTCGTTCATAGGAAAGGCCCTATTTATGAGCTACAGACATTGCAACGACGGTTCACTGCTGAATTAAAAGCGGAGTCGGTTTATGATTTATGACCGGAGTTATAAATTATAATTTATGCCCTGCAGTGATTGGTCAGGGATATTACAATAAAATTAAGCGGGAAGTTTAAACAGAGTATTTATTTTGAAAAATAAAATCGATTTTTATTAGAAAACAAATTTATAATGAAAAAAAACAATAACTTTATGTAAGAATTTTATTAATATTTTATTAAATTTAATTTATTTACAGCATTATTTTTGATCAATTGTTAATATAACATTAGTCTACATTGTTAAACATTAAATAATCATATACTAACTGTTCTATATACTTGAATATACACTGGGCTTGAACTTTAGCTTTAGTTTTATCTAGGAGACAGTTTCTGAAAATGAAATTACATGTACTTTACATATTTATATAGTAATAACTCTTATAAATAATATCTTGGAAGGATACCATTTTATTTACCAGTAATCAAATCAAATCAGTAGATCAAATCTTGATTTGTAATTAAGTTCTTCTTATTTCTCCTTACAACAATTTTTGGGTACCGTCTAATTTTGTGTCTGAAATATAAGAGAAAAATTAAAACAAATTTCTGAATGAAAAATGTTGAAATATATGTAGATGAAGAAACGTATATAAGATGCTTCATAAAATGGCGACTGAATATATATGTATAACTTACCAAACATTTAATTTAAGAAACTTATAATTTCTTTGAACACTATTTTATATTATTGTTTTTTTAATGCAGTATTAAAACTGATTAAGAACATATATTATTTCACAAAACTATCAAAATATTACACAAAGAAACTTAGTAACTGACAGGACTCTAGGACCAGAGATAATAGCTAGGACGAGCATTTGTTATCGCTAGTTGGCGCTACTTGTTCCACTTCAGGGGTATAAAACTTAATGAAATTCTACTTTTAGAGTTTGCAAAATATAAATATTTAAATTAAGAAATAAATTGATGTAATCTTTAGTACGGATCGTGATTTTTTTAATGAATATTTTTCATCTTTAACAATTCTGGTTATATTAGTTTTTTACATTGTTCTGGTGATTCAAAAAGCTACGATCGGCAGGTCTGCGTTAGGTTTAAAAGCTCTGTCTTAACAACGCTGGATAGATATTCGGGGATGGAGGGAGACAGCGTCTGACTATTACCATTAAAGAAATATTTGTTGAAAAAGGATATACTTTATACATACTGTCCTGAACGAAATACTTTACAAGTATACAAGTGTAACGGTGAAAAATATATTTTACTTGTATTTTTGCATCTCGTTTCTCTCTCACTGAAATGAAAATGAATTTAACAAAAATATATTGATGGGTGAAAGAAACAGAAATACTTAATGAATGATGTTGGAAAAAGAAAGAATATTATTATGAAAAAATTCTAACACTAACACAAAATCTGTGACAGGTAGAGAATGAATTTTAACTAAAAGCGACTTTTGTGTACCACTTTTGAACTATTAACGAACTTGCTAATACTACATACATCAGATTTTATTTCACAAAATCTTGACAGGTAGGGAATAAATTTTAACTAAAATTGGTTTCTGTGTTGTTGCTTCGAACTTGTAAAGCGTTAGAAGGACAAATTTTTGTAATTTTTTTACTAAAGTCAATATGAAAAATTACAGAAATACCGTTTCGGAAATAGCTCTAGCTCTTACTCGTTTAAATCTTGAATAACTTTCTATTGATCTCAAATTTGTAAGAAGCTATAAATTCGATTTATGTGACTGTATAGTTGATATAATTAAGATAAACACTTTAGGAAAGAGACGTAGTAATTTTTTAATTCAAGTATGTAACATTCCCAGTAAACATTTTCGAGCATTTTGGAGTCACTTTGACATCATATTGGAGATGCTTATGATTTTTTGGTCATGAAAGAGTTCATTTATAGTTCAGTTTCTTACAATCGGCTACAGATAACGGAACCACTCCACCTGTCGGAATACAAATGAATATAAGGTTGATGCGAACTATAATTGAAGTGAAATAGTGATAGAAACGTCACAAAATAGGACACTTCACCAAATGTTTACTGGATTATTAAGTAAGACTTCAAACGTCTGTTCCTGAATACACAGTTACTACACCGAAAATGTTTACTGGGAATGTTACATACTTGAATTAAAAAATTACTACGTCTCTTTCCTAAAGTGTTTATCTTAATTATATCAACTATACAGTCACATAAATCGAATTTATAGCTTCTTACAAATTTGAGATCAATAGAAAGTTATTCAAGGTTTAAACGAGTAAGAGCTAGAGCTATTTCCGAAACGGTAATTCTTTAATTTTTCATATTGACTTTAGTAAAAAAATTACAAAAATTTGTCCCTAAATACTTCAGTTTTATGTAATAAAAATTTATTAATTTGAATAAACATGCTATACTTATAAATCCGAAAAAAAGATTTATTACCTATTGCACCTAATGCAAATTACATAAGCGGAACATCATTTAAATAATAACATAAAATATTCATTAAAATATTATAAATTTAGTAAATATTTTTGTATTTCTTGGAAAGGACCGTTGCACGATATGTTGTCCTATACACATTTTATTGACGTACTAAATTTTGAACACATGTGACAGGTTAGAAATTTAGAATTAAATAAGTGTTTGTTACTGCTGAAACTTTGTGACTACTTAAAAATCATGTTAGTTAATCTATTTATAAAAAAAAATTTGATTAAATACTGAGGATTATCAGATTTATAAGCATCTTATGAGTTGGCTACACACATATGCGAAAGAGCTGTCAAGGTTTCACTAAATTGTAATTTTTGAAGCAAATAAAAATACATATTATACAAATTACATACAAAAAGACATATTAGTTAACCTATTTCTAAAAAGAAAATTTGATTAAATATTGAGGTTGATATTAAATATAGTAATATAAGACACTAATGGGCTTGTGTCCTCATTTTTTATTGGTCGATTTTTCAATTGTTAATTGAAAATGATGTTAATAAATGGGTATTGGCGTGTATATTTTATTAAATATCTAAATATTGACGGAGATATAGCAATTAAAAGTTTCAATTGTTGTTTTAGCGCTAGAAATGGTCGGCCATATTTTTATGACGTGAAATGCATTTTAACGTCAGTTATTTGTTGAGTAGGTCAGTGCTGTGGTAATGTTTTGTAGCTGTTGGTAGTCAAATAATCAAGTCAAATCAAAGAATAATAAGTTTTTATTTTATTTAACCCTGCTAAGGCAGACATAATATTGGAATTTGAGTGTTCCTTGAAATAGCTGTAAATTATATTTGATATTTTGATATATAAATACATATAGCAGAGATTTATGAGCTGTAAGGTTGTTAACCTTACACAAGGATTGTGATGTCACATGCACTTGGAATGTGTACAACGTTGAAGCCCTTTAATAATTAAAGAGACAAAATGACTTTTTTAATTGTTAATATCTCTTAACATATAAGGAGTTATTAAAAAATAATTGGACATTTGAGGTTCTAGTAACCCACTTTATCATAGGACACAAGCCCATTGATACATTTATATATTACTAGAGATTACCCCCGTTTCAAGCGATGACTGTCTTTTGCGTGTGGCTTTAACTTCATATTAAATTCATATTCCATTTTTATATTGAAATATTTAATTCGTTCTATATAAATTTTACATATAAAAACAAATAATCTATAATCTATCTATCTACTATCTACCTATTATAATGTTCGTAATGTTCCAATTTAACATGGAAAACCCATAAGAACTCATAGATATTTATCTACCTATTATAATGTTCGTAATGTTCCAATTTAACATGGAAAACCCATAAGAACTCATAGATATTTATATATATAGAGCGATATTTATATAGATCTTACTATTATAATGTTCGTAATGTTCCAATTTAACATGGAAAACTCATAAGAACTCATAGATATTTATATATATATATACTAGCTTTTACCCCCGTCGCAAGCGACGTCTGTCTTTTGTGTGTAACTTGAACTTCATGTAAAAATTTAAATTCCACCACAGTTTACCCTCGTCACAAAGGTTCTTTTTGGCGTGTATCATTTGAATCCAATAAAATAATTTGTAATTACATATTATATTTAACTCTATTTTTAAATTGAAATAATAAACTCGCACACATATAAATTAACACATATAAATTGACTAAGAAAATATATTTTTTTCAACAAAATATAAAATATTTTCAATTTATTCGTTATTGGACCAACTTTTTTTCAAAATTTGGGATTTTTTTTTCGATTCGTAAATAAGTTACCAAGGTTAGCTTATATACAAAATTTCAAATTTCTAGCACAATTTTTACTCTCGGAAAATACTGCCCCCGTGCCCCCAAATAAAATTTTGAAATTTCGAATTTTTTTTTATTAATACTATACTTAATTATTCTAAAATCCAGAATATAAACTTTCTCCAAAGTTCCGTACCGGGCCCTCGAATTTCTTCAAACCCCCCTTTGTCAATTTTTGAATTTTTAATTTTTGAGAAATGTCAGCTTTGAATACCTTAATACACATGCAAAATTTCAACTTTCTATCTTTTACGAATTAAGAGTGATACAGCAAAAAAGGGCTCAAATTTTTTCCAGTTTTTCCAAAATTACGGGTTTCCAGAAAATTCAGGGAAAAATCTGGGGACGCCAAAAGTCTTAGAATTTTTTTCTCTACGAAATAGGAAATTTTCAAAAACATTGATGGAGCCGTTTTCGCGCTGCCATACAAAATTCAGTACCAAACATATAAACATATAAGAATATAAGAATATAAGAATAGATTCAAACAGTTGGAACATTATAATATAGGATAAGAATATAAGAATAGATTCAAACAGTTGGAACATTATAATATAGGATATTTTTTAAACTATAGCCCTATCTCTATATATTTCATATTTCTGGTCTTTGGCCCCCAGCGCCCGCCGCGTCTGGAAAGTTGCAATTTTCTATATTGTGTCTTTAATGACACTCTATATAGGGCCCACGTTCCAAATATCAACGTTCTAGCTCTGTTGCGACATTGCCCCCAAAAAATCACGGCGCTACTGAATTAAAATTTTGGTAATCCAATTATTGACAAACATGCGCAATTAGTGTCTTAATACATACCCTAAGTTATAATACTACATTTTCAATATTTTTGGCTTTTACTGTCTCAACTCCCGCCGCCACTAGAAATTTGGGGCTGTTTATTTTTTTTCATTAATTACTGTCTACAGCGAGCCTACATATTAAATTTGAACGTCCTAACTCTATTCTAACATTGCCCCCAAAAATTTGCGCCGCTACTTAACTCAAATTTCAAATTTCCAACTATTGGAAAATGTGCACAATTATAATCTCAATACACATACCAAATTTCAGTTTTCTATCTTTTCTAGTTCGTCAGATATTTGCAAAAGTATTTTTTCGAATTTTCCAGTTTTTCCAAAATTACGGGTTTCCAGGAAATTCAGGGAAAAATCCGGGGACGCCAAAAGTCTTAGAATTTTTTTCTCTACGAAATAGGAAATTTTTAAAAATCGCCGGAGCCGTTTTCGCGCTGCCATACAAAATTCAGTACCAAACATATAAGAATATAAGAATAGATTCAAACAGTTGGAACATTATAATATAGGATATTTTTTAAACTATAGCCCTATCTCTATATATTTCATATTTCTGGTCTTTGGCCCCCAGCGCCCGCCGCCTCTGGAAAGTTGCAATTTTCTATAGTGTGTCTTTAATGACACTCTATATAGGGCCCACGTTCCAAATATCAACGTTCTAGCTCTGTTGCGACATTGCCCCCAAAAAATCACGCCGCTACTGAATTAAAATTTTGGTAATCCAATTATTGGCAAACATGCGCAATTAGTGTCTTAATACATACCCTAAGTTATAATACTACACTTTCAATATTTTTGGCTTTTACTGTCTCAACTCCCGCCGCCACTAGAAATTTGGGGCTGTTTATTTTTTTTCATTAATTACTGTCTACAGCGAGCCTACATATTAAATTTGAACGTCCTAACTCTATTCTAACATTGCCCCCAAGAATTCGCGCTGCTACTGAACTCAAATTTCAAATTTCCAACTATTGAAAAATGTGCACAATTATAATCTCAATACACATACCAAATTTCAGTTTTCTATCTTTTCTAGTTCGTCAGATTTTTGCAAAAGTATTTTTTCGAATTTTCCAGTTTTTCCAAAATTACGGGTTTCCAGGAAATTCAGGGAAAAATCCGGGGACGCCAAAAGTCTTAGAATTTTTTTCTCTACGAAATAGGAAATTTTTAAAAAGATCGCCGGAGCCGTTTTCGCGCTGCCATACAAAATTCAGTACCAAACATATAAGATCATAAGATCATAAGATCATAAGAATATAAACAAACAGTTGGAACATTATAATATAGGACTAGCGCTTCGCCCCGTCGCAAAGCGACGTGTATATAATAATTGTGGATAAATAAAAGTTATTTGCTAAATTGAAAATAATGCAAAATATTATTATTAAGTAATCTTTGCTAAAACATATCATTTTTTAAATTTATGTTTTCTTATTTTGTTATAATTCTTCCATTTACAGCAATACTGGAGACTGGTCAATGCACTGTATTGACCAGTCTCCAGTGCCCCTGCCCATAAGCCCCAATCATCACCTCTTGGCTCCATGCTCTGTATCGTTCTCGCGCTTTCAATTGTATTCCTCTGTACCTCTGCCACAATGCACCCACTTGCTACACCACAGCCCACCTAAGCATCATCACTCATTAGAGCACTTTCCTATTGCCCCCGTTTTAGCGCAATCATTAAAGAATCCTGCGCTTCCACCCCCGCGTACTAATATCTTAACAATTAGTTGTCAAAATAAATACTATACTGGCAACCTGCATACTAAATTTCATCCTTAGAAGTACATTATTTTTTAATAATTATTCGATAAGATAAATGCTTGATAAAGTTAATCTTCACTCATTTCAATGCAAACCTACTAATTACATCAATTCATTTATGTTTTTAAGAAAGCCTAGCGGTTCGCTCCTAATAATCTCATCCCTAGCCCTTATCCTTCCCGTTATTGCACTTTCGATTTAATCCCCATACACCGCCGCCCACACTTCAAAGCACCAAAGCACATATTCTGCAACACGGCTACGTCCCAGAGCCATTATAATCTGTGGCTACTACTTCTAACACCACCCCAACGCCACCCTCTCCTCTAATCAGACACTACCAATTCGATATTACAGCAATTCATTTACATAATTAAAACTGCACTGTAATCTTACGTTCTAATTTTCGTATTTACATTTACGATATAATATTAGTCTCCCCATTAATCCCCGCTCCTGAAATAAAATTGTAGGCATAGCAATCTATTTTACTCGTAACAATTCTCTCTACCTTTATAACCTTTATCTACCTCTACTTTTATAAATGATCGAAATTTTAAAATTGAACTCTTTGGCAAAGCCTTGAAATTGAAATTTGAATATCTAACATATGGACAACTATTTTCTTCTATTTAGTATTCTACATGCAAAATATCATTTTTGTACCTCTACATGGTTATTATACTCGGTTTATCACCCCCTGCTCCAATACTACACATAAGAAATTGTAGTTTCTTTATATTTTCGTTATTAATATGTCAATCTATATCTGCATACTAAATTTCAGCTTTGTATTTATATTTTAGCATTGGTACCCCCCCCACATACCACCGCTACTGAACAAGTTTGTCAAATTTTAGCACAGGGATCTATTTTATTTGTATCTAAGAAAATATATTCTAAACTATAGCCTTTTATCCCTATCTATTTCTGGTTTTTGGCCAACAGCGCCCGCCGTCTCTGAAATGTTGCAGTTCTCTATAGTTTCTCTTTAATGACACTTTATATAGGGCCCACGTTCTAAATACCAACGTTCTAGTTCTGTTGCGACATTGCCTCCAAAAAATCACGCCGCTACTGAATAAAATATGTGGTTTTCCAATTATTGGCAAATATTTACAATTAGTGTATCTACACATATCGCAAGTTAAAATTGTCTTTATTCTAAATTTCTAGATTTTACGATCTCAACTCCCGCCGCCACAGGAAATTTAGGGTTTCCTTTTCTTTTTATAAGTTATGTCTACAGAGAGCTTACCTGCCAAATTTAAATATTCTAACTGTATTCTTACATTGCCTCAGAAATTCGCGTCGCTAATGAATTATAAATTTGGTGTTCTAATTATTGGCGAGAATGCACAATTAGTGAATCTATACATGTTCCAAGTTAACATTTCCTTTATTAAATATTATTAGATTTTAGAATTTCAACTCCCACCCCCACTGGAAATTTGAAGTTTTCAATTTTTTTCTCTTAATTGGGATTACTGTACTTCCACCACCCTGTGTACCAATTTCTAAACAATGAATTTGCCAAATATATTCTTTACTGTTAATCGCTCTGCACCGCCACCCACACTTCAAGAACAACGACTCATCTCTTGCAGAGCAGCTACCTTCTACCGCCACTACTTTAAGAGTCACCCCTACTTAGCGTACTAACCCCCCTCTCGCTGAAGCACTTTCAATTCGATACTACAACCATTCATTTACATAATTAATGCTGCACTGTAAACCTACATTCTATTTTTCCTATTTATATTTACGATATAATATTAGTCTCCCCATTTGCCCTCGCTACTGAAGTAAAATTGTCAAATTTTAGTCATAGAAATTTATTTTGCTCGTACCAAATATTTTCACTACCTATTATATATACACATACCAAATTTCAGTTTCTTATCTTTTCTAGTTCGTCATATATTTGCAAAAGTATTTTTTCAAATTTTCCAGTTTTTCCAGAATAATTTTTTCCAGGGAAATTCAGGGAAAAATTCAGGGACGTAGAAAGTCTTAGAAATTCGTCCTTTACATAATATCAAAATTTAAAAAACTTTGTAGGCGCCGTTTAGAAGATACCATATAGATTTTGTTACCGGAAATATATATAAACTAGAGCTTCGCCCCGTCGCAAAGCGACGTGTATTTAATATTTGTGATCAAATAAAAGTTATTTGATAAATAGAAAATAATCCTGAAATATTGTTTATTGTTCGCCTTTCGGCTTCACAATCTACATTCTTAATACATTTCATATACTTCAACTTACAATTAAATTTACATTATTCTCCACCACCTTATTTATTATTCTTCTGTTTTTCCTTTCCTTTTTACTATTTGCGCCATCCAACTCTTTCCTTCGCTAGCTACTTTTTCCGTACACTCAAACTTAATGTGCTCCAGTGTTTCGTCCTCCGCTCCGCACACTCTACACTTTCTTTCCTCACTCTTTTCCCAGTATCTGTTTCCTTTTTCCTCATTTCCCAATCTAAACCTTGCTGTTCTTCTTATGTGTTTTATGTCTTTTTCTATAAGGTACTGAGGCACAGTATTTTCTTATAAAGTTTTATATCTTTTATTGTAGTTACTTTTTTCTGTTTTTCCTATTCTCTCCTGCTGTTGTATCTCCTTATCCCTTCTCCTTAGCTCCTGTTCCACACTTGCGCCACCTTCTCTTCTCCTCTCTGCCTCCTCGATCGCCACTTCATTCCTTTCAAAGTACTATTTTCTCTTTTTCGTACCTCCTCCCCCTCCATTCTTTATGCTATCCTCTCTTATTTTCTTTAAAATTTTGCTTTCCGCTCTGTTCAATTTCTCCATGTATTCTACTGCTCTTTTCCCTGTTTTAATTCGTATCTTATCCCTTTTTACCTCCTCCATAGCCATGTATCCTGGCGTGCACTTGTCCAGCCCTAGTAACCATTTAATATATCTCACCAGTATTCTTTCTAACTTTTCTTGCTCCTTCCACCCCAAAACCTCTGCTCCATACAACATCATACTGGTTATCAGTCTATCAAACATCCATATTCTCTTTTGTATGTCCCCCCCCAATATCTTTTCCCCTAGTCCCATACCCGTCGCATTGCTAGCTCCGCCTTCTTTGCTACCTCCCTTATCTGAGCCTCTTCTCCATTGTATTTTTTTAAAAGTGTAGCCCAGATATTTAAATTCTTCTACTTCCTCAATGTTCTCTGTCTTTTATTTCCACCTTTTATGTCTTCTTTTTCCACCCTCTTTTTTAAATACCATAATTTTTGTCTTTTCCACATTTAACTCTAGTCCTTTCCTGTCTATATATCTCCCTAGCCATCTCCTGCAGCTCTTCTTCCCTTTTTGCCAACAGGACTATATCGTCAGCATATGCTAAAGTCCATATCTTGTAGTGTCTTCCTATTAGCACCCCCCCATCTTGACCTCTTTCCATTACCCCCTCCAAGTCTGCTGTATATATCGCAAATAAAATGCAAAATATTATTTTGTTATAATTCCTTTATTTACATTAATAAAGCACTGTATTGACCAGTCTCCAGTGCCCCCGCCCATAAACTTCAATCGTCACCTGTTGGCTCCATGGTCTCTTACGTTTCCGAACTTTTAATTTGATTCCTCTAAACTTCTGTTATGAAGCGCCTCCTACTTTTAGCACTCTGCATCGCTTCTTCCCTGAGCATCGTCGGTCCTTAGAGTACTTTCACAGCGCCTCCGCTGCGTAAAATTATCATTTACCATAATGAAGCACAGTATTGAACAATGTCCACTGCCCCGCCCCTAAACATCAATCACCTCTTGGCTCCATGCTCTGTATCGTTCTCGCACTTATAATTGTAATCATCTGCACCTTTGCCATAATGCGACCACTTGCAACACTACAGCTTAACTAAACATCATCGCTTATTAGGGCACTTTCCTATACCCCCCGTTTAGCGCAACCATTAAATAATCCTGCGCTTCCACCCCCTGCGTACTAATCTCTTAACAATTAGTTTTCCAAATTAATACTTTACTGGCAACCTGCATACTAAATTTCATCCTTAGAAGTACATTAATTTTTAATAATTATTCGATAAGATAAATCTTTGATAAAATTTTCACTAATTTCAATGTAAACCTACTAATTACATCAATCTAGCGAAAGCCTTTTCCTTCCCGTTATTGCACTTTCGATTTAATCCCCATTCCCCGCCACCCACACTTTTAGCACCAAAGCACATATTCTGCAACACGGTTACCTCCCAGAGCCATTATAATATATCGCCACTACTTCTAACACCACCGTTACTTAGTTCTGAACCCCAGCGCCACACTCTTCTCCAATCAGGCACTACAAATTCGATATGACAGCAATTCATTTACATGATTAAAACTGTACTGTAATCTTACATTCTATATTTCGTATTTATATTTACGTCATAATATTAGTCTCCCCATTAATCTCCGCTCCTGAAATAAAATTGTCAAATTTTAGGCATAGCAATCTATTTTGCTCGTAACAACTCTCTCTACCTTTATCTACCCCTACTTTTATAAATGATCGAAATTTCAAAATTGAGTTCTTTGGCAAAGCGTTTTCCCGCCCCCACTTCTTCAATTTCACGCCGCTACTAAGGTTACATTTATTTTCGCAAATATGCACATGCATAGTTTCTATTTTTTCACTTTTTCTATTTTTTGATATTTGGGGCTGTTAACTATTTCCCCTTTATACCTCTCACTCCTGTTCGATTTCACAGCACAACAAACGCACCAAAAATCAATCCAATTCTACTACTGAATGTAATTTGAATATCTGACTTATAGAGAACTATTTAGCTTCTATTTAATATTCTACATGCAAAATATCATCGTTGTACCTCTATATTGTTCTTATATTCGGTTTATCACCCGCCACTCTAATGTTGCACTTAAGAAAATGTAGTTTTTTTTATATTTTCGTAATAATAATGTCAATCTATATCTGCATACTAAATTTCAGTTTTGTATATATATTTTAGCATTAGTACCCCCCACAAACCTCCGCTACTGAACAAGTTTGTTAAATTTTAGCACAAGGATCTATTTTATTTGTATCTAAGAATATATATTCTAAACTATAGCCTTTCATCTCCATATATTTCAAATATCTGGTTTTTGGCCCCCAGCGCCCGCCGCCTCTGGAAAGTTGCAAATTTCTATAGTGTGTCTTTAATGACACTCTATATATGGCCCCCGTTCCAAATTTTAACGTTCTAGCTCTGTTGCGACATTGCCCCCAAAAAATCACGCCGCTACTGAATTAAAATTTTGGTAATCTAATTATTGGCAAACATGCACAATTAGTGTCTTAATACATACCCAAAGTTTTAATACTTCTTTTTCAATATTTCTGGCTTTTATTGTCTCAACTCCCGCCGCCACTGAAAATTTGGGGCTGTTTATTTTTTTTCATTAATTACTGTCTACAGCGAGCCTACATATTATATTTGAACGTCCTAACTCTATTCTAACATTGCCCCCAGAAATTCGCGCCGCTACTGAACTCAAATTTCATATTTCCAACTATCGGAAAATGTGCACAATTATGATCTCAATACACATACCAAATTTCAGTTTTCTATCTTTTCTAGTTCGTCAGATAATAGCAAAATTATTTTTTCGAATTTTTCAGTTTTTCCAGTATAAGTTTTTCCACGGAAATTCAGGGAAAAATTCAGGGACGTAGAAAGTCTTAGAAATTCGTCCTTTACATCATACCAAAATTTGAAGAACTTTGCAGGCGCCGTTTAGAAGATACCATATACGATTTTGTTACCGGATATATATATAAATATATAACGCTCTATATAAATATCTATGAGTTCTTATGAGTTTTCCATGTTAAATTGGAACATTACGAACATTATAATAAGTAGACTAGCGCTTTGCCCCGTCGCAAAGCGACGTGTATTTAATATTTGTGAATAAATAAAAGTTATTTGATAAATATAAAATAATCCTGAAATATTGTTTATTGTTCGCCTTTTGGCTTTACAATCTACATTCCTAATACATTTCATATACTTCAACTTACAATTAAATTTACATTATTCTCCATTAACTTATTTATTCTTCTGTTTTTCCTTTCCTTCTTACTATTTCCGGCATCCACCTCTTTCCTTCACTGCCTCCCTTTAATAGCTGGCCAATATTCCTTTCGCTCGCTACTTTTTCCTTACACTCAAACTTAATGTGCTCCAGTGTTTCGTCCTCCACTTCGCACACTCTACACTTTCTTTCCTCACTCTTTTTCCAGTATCTGTTTCCTTTTTCCTCATTTCCCAATCTTAACCTTGCTGTTCTTCTTATGTGTTTTATGTCTTTTTCTATAAGGTATTGAGGTACAGTATTTTCTTATAACCTTTTATATCTTTTATTGTAGTTACTTTTTTCAATTTTTCCCATTCTCTCCTGCTGTTGTATCTCCTTATTCCTTCTCCTTAGCTCCTCTTCCACACTTGCGCCTCCTTCAACTCTCCTCTCTGCCTCCTCGATCGCCATTCCATTCCTTTCAAAGTACTATTTTCTCTTTTTTGTACCTCCCCATTCTTTATGCTATCCTCTCTTATTTTCTTTAAAATTTTGCTTTCCGCTCTGTTCAATTTCTCTTCGTATTTTACTGCTCTTTCCCCTGTTTTAATTCGTATCTTATCCTATTTTAGCTCCTCCATAGTTATGTATCCTGGCGTGCACCTGCCCAGCCCTAGTAACCATTTAATATATCTCACCTGTATTCTTTCCAACTTTTCTTGCTCCTTCCACCCCCAAACCTCTGCTCAATACAACATCATACTGGCTATCAGTCTATCAAACATCCATATTCTCTTTTGTATGTCCCCCCTAAATACCTTTTCCCCTAGTCGCCATACCCGTCGCATTGCTAGCTCCGCCTTCTTTGCTACCTCCCTTATCTGAGCCTCTTCTCCATTGTTCTTTTTAAAAGTGTAGCCCAGATATTTAAATTCTTCTACTTCCTCAATGTCCTCTGTCTTGTATTTCCACCTTTTATGTCTTTTTTTTCCTCCCCCTTTTTTAAATACCATAATTTTTGTCTTTTCCACATTTAACTCTAGTCCTTTCCTGTCTATATATCTCCCGAGCCGGTGAGCCATCTCCTGCAGCTCTCCTTCCCTTTTTGCCAACAGGACTATATCGTCAGCGTATGCTAAAGTCCATATCTTGTAGTGTCTTCCTATTAGCACCCCCCCACCTTGTCCTCTTTCCATTACCCCCTCCAAGTCTGCTGTATATATCGCAAATAAAATGCAAAATATTATTTTGTTATAATTCCTTTATTTACAGTAATAAAGCACTGTATTGACCAGTATCCAGTGCCCCCGCCCATAAGCCCCAATCGTAATCTCTTTTCTCCATGCTCTCTTACGTTTCCGAACTATTAATTTGATTCCTCTAAACTTCTGCCATGAAACGCCTCCTACTTTTAGCACTCTGCATCGCTTCTTCCCTGAGCATCGTCGGTCCTTAGAGTACTTTCACAGCGCCCCCGCTGCGTAAAATTATCATTTACCATAATGAAGCACAGTATTGAACAATGTCCTCTGCCCCGCCCCTAAACATCAATCACCTCTTGGCTCCATGCTCTGTATCGTTCTCGCACTATCAATTGTATTCATCTGCACCTCTGCCACAATGCGCCTAATTGCAACACCACAGCCCAAATGAGCATCATCGCTTATTAGGGCACATTCCTATCGCACCCGATTTCGAGCAATCATTAAATAATCCTGCGCTTTCACCCCCTGCTTACTAATCTCTTAGCAATTAGTTTTCAAAATTAATACCATACTGGCAACCTGCATACTAAATTTCATCCTTAGAAGTACATTATTTTTTAATAATTATTCGATAAGATAAATGCTTGATAAAATTAATTTTCACTCATTTCAATAAACCTATTAATTACATCAATTCATTTATGTTTTTAAGAAAGCCTAGCGTTTCGCTCCTGGTAATCTCATCTCTAGCCCTTATCCTTCCCGTTATTGTACTTTCAATTTAATCCCCTGAACCGCCGCCCACATTTTCAGCACCAAAGCACATATTCTACAACACGGTTACCTCCCAGAGCCATTATTATCTATCGCTACTTCTTCTAACACCACTGTTACTTGGTGTCCTGAACCCCGGCGCCACCCTCTCTCCCATCAGGCACTACCAATTCAATATTACAGCAATTCAATTACATAATTAAAACTGCACTGTAATCTTACTTTCTAATTTTCGTATTTATATTTACGATATAATATTATTCTGCAACACGGTTACCTCCAAGAGCCATTATTAATCTATCGCCACTACTTCTAACACCACCGTTACTTAGTACTGAACCCCAGCGCCACCCTCTCCTCCAATCAAGCACTACCAATTCGATATTACAGCAACTCATTTACGTAATTAAAACTGCACTGTAATCTTACGTTTTAATTTTCGTATTTATATTTACGATATAATATTAGTCTCCCCAATAATCCTCGCTCCTGAAATAAAATTGTCAAATTTAAGGCAAAGCAATCTATTTTGCTCGTAACAAATCTTTATACCTTTATAACCTTTATCTACCTCTACTTTTATAAATGATCGAAATTTAAAAATTGAGCTGTTTGGCGAAGCCTTTCCCGCCCCCACTTCCCCAATTTCACGCCGCTATTTAGGTTAAATTTATTTTTCGCAAATATCCGCATGCGTAGTTTCTATTTTTTTAATTTGATATTTGGGGCTGTTAACTATTTCCCCCCTACACCTCTCTCTCTCCTGTTCGATTTCACAGCACAACAAACGCACCAAAAATCAGTTCAATTCTACTATTAAATGTTATTTGACTATTTAACTTAAAGAGAACTGTTGTGCTTCTATTTAATATTCTACAGGCAAAATATCATCGTTGTACCTCTATTTTGTTCATATACTCGGTTTATCACCCCCACTCTAGTGTTACACTTAAGAAAATGTATTTTCTTTTATATTTTCGTTATTAATATGTCAATCTATATCTGCATACTAAATTTCAGCTTTGTATTTATATTTTAGCATTAGTACCCCCCCAAATACCTGCGCTACTGAACATGTTTATCAAATTTTAACACAGGGATTTATTTTATTTGTATCTAAGAACATATATTCTAAACTATAGCCTTTCATCTCTATATATTTCATATTTCTGGTTTTTGGCCCCCAGCGCCCGCCGCCTCTGGAAAGTTGCAGTTTTCTATAGTTTGTCTTTAATTACACTCTATATAGGGCCCACGTTCCAAATATCAACGTTCTAACTCTGTTGCAACATTGCCCCCAAAAAATCACGCCGCTACTGAATTAAAATTTTGGTAATTCAATTATTGGCAAACATGCGCAATTAGTGTCTGAATACATACCTTAAGTTTTAATACTACTTTTTCAATATTTCTGGCTTTTACTGTTTTAACTCCCGCCGCCACTGGAAATTTGGGGCTGTTTATTTTTTTTCATCTCATCTCTAGGCCTTTTCCTTACCGTTATTGCACTTTCGATTCAATCCCCATACCCCGCCACCCTCACTTTCAGCACCAAAGCACATATTCTGCAATACGGTTACCTCCCAGAGCCATTATAATCTATCGCCACTACTTGTAACATCACTGTTACTTAGAACTGAACCCCAGCGCCACACTCTTCTCCAATCAGACACTACCAATTCGCTATTACAGCAATTCATTTACATGATTAAAACTGTACTGTAATCTTACACTCTATATTTCGTATTTATATTTACGTTATAATATTAGTCTCCCCATTAATCCCCGCTGCTGAAATAAAATTGTCAAATTTTAGGCATAGCAATCTATTTTGCTCGTAACAACTCTCACTACCTTTATCTACCCCTACTTTTATAAATGATCGAAATTTCAAAATTGAGTTCTTTGGCAAAGCGTTTTCCCGCCCCCACTTCCTCAATTTAACGCCGCTACTAAGGTTAAATTTATTTTCGCAAATATGCACGTGCATAGTTTCTATTTTTTTACTTTTTCTTTTTTTTTGATATTTGGGGCTGTTAACTATTTCCCCCCTATACCTCTCACTCCTGTTTGATTTCACAGCACAACAAACGCACCAAAAATCAATCCAATTCTACTACTGAATGTAATTTGAATATCTGACTTATAGAGAACTATTTAGCTTCTATTTAATATTCTACATGCAAAATATCATCGTTGTACCTCTATATTGTTCTTATATTCGGTTTATCACCCGCCACTCTAATGTTGCACTTAAGAAAATGTAGTTTTTTTTATATTTTCGTAATAATAATGTATAATCTATATCTGCATACTAAATTTCAGTTTTGTATATATATTTTAGCATTAGTACCCCCCACAAACCTCCGCTACTGAACAAGTTTGTTAAATTTTAGCACGAGGATCTATTTTATTTGTATCTAAGAATATATATTCTAAACTATAGCCTTTCATCTCCATATATTTCAAATATCTGGTTTTTGGCCCCCAGCGCCCGCCGCCTCTGGAAAGTTGCAAATTTCTATAGTGTGTCTTTAATGATACTCTATATATGGCCCCCGTTCCAAATTTTAACGTTCTAGCTCTGTTGCGACATTGCCCCCAAAAAATCACGCCGCTACTGAATTAAAATTTTGGTAATCTAATTATTGGCAAACATGCGCAATTAGTGTCTTTATACATACCCTAAGTTATAATACTACATTTTTAATATTTCTGGCTTTTACTGTCTCAACTCCCGCCGCCACTGGAAATTTGGGGCTGTTTATTTTTTTTCATTAATAACTGTCTACAGCGAGCCTACATATTAAATTTCAACGTCCTAACTCTATTCTAACATTGCCCCCGGAAATTCGCGCCGCTACTGAACTTAAATTTCCAATTTCCAACTATTGGCAAATGTGCACAATTATGCTCTCAATACACACACCAAATTTCAGTTTTCTATCTTTTCTAGTTCGTCAGATATTAGCAAAAGTATTTTTTCGAATTTTCCAGTTTTTCCAGTATAAGTTTTTCCACGGAAATTCAGGGAAAAATTCAGGGACGTAGAAAGTCTTAGAAATTCGTCCTTTACATCATACCAAAATTTGAAGAACTTTGTAGGCGCCGTTTAGAAGATACCATATACGATTTTGTTACCGGATATATATATAAATATATAAATATATAACGCTCTATATAAATATCTATGAGTTCTTATGAGTTTTCCATGTTAAATTGGAACATTACGAACATTATAATAAGTACTAGCGCTTCGCCCCGTCGCAAGGCGACGTGTATCTAATATTTGTGAATAAATAAATTTATTTGCTAAATTGAAAATAATTCAAAATATTATTTTTAAGTAATTTTCGTTATAATATATCCTTTTTTAAACTTTTTTTTTTATTTTGTTATAATTCTTTCATTTACAGTAATAAAGCACTGTATTGACCAGTCTCCAGTGCCCCCGCCCATAAGCCGCAATCATGACCTTTTGGCTCTATGCTCTCTTACATTTCCGAACTTTTAATTTGATTCCTCTAAACTTCCGCCATGGAGCGCCTTTTTCCTTCAGCACTCTGTATCGCTTCTTTCCTGAGCATCGTCGGTCCTTAGAGTACATTCACAGCGCACCCGCTTTAGCACTATAATTAAATAATCCTTCGTTTCCTCCTCTCTGTGTAAAATTATTATTTACCCTAATAAAGCGCAGTATTGAGAAATGTCCACTGCCCCGCCCCGTAATACTAATCATCACCTCTTGGCTCCATACTCTGTATCGTTCTCGCACTTTCAATTGTATTCCTCTGCACCTCTGCCACAATGCGCCCACTTGCAACACCACAGCCAACCTGAGAATCATCGCACATAACGGCACTGTCCTATCGCCCCTTTTACCGCAATCATTAAACAATCTTGCGCTTTTACCTCCTGCGTACTAATACTCTTAACAATTAGTTTTCATAATTAATACTTTACTGGCAACCTACACACTAAATTTCATCCTTAGAAGTATATTATTTTTTAATAATTATTCGATAAGATAAATGCTTGATAAAATTAATTTTCACTCATTTCAATGTAAACCTACTAATTACATCAATTCATTTATGTTTTTAAGAAAGCCTAGCGGTTCGCTCCTAATCATCTCATCTCTAGCTCTTATCCTTCCCGTTATTGTACTTTCAATTTAATCCCCTGAACCGCCGCCCACATTTCCAGCACCAAAGCACATATTCTACAACACGGTTATCTTCCAGAGCCATTATAATCTATCGCTACTTCTTCTAAGACCACCGTTACTTGGTGTCCTGAACCCCGGCGCCACCCTCTCCTCCAATCAGGCACTACCAATTCAATATTACAGCAATTCATTTACATAATTAAAACTGCACTGTAATCTTACGTTCTAATTTTTGTATTTATATTTACGATATAATATTGTCCTCCCCATTAATTTCCGCTCCTGAAATAAAATTGACAAATTTTAGGCATAACAATCTATTTTGCTCATAACAATTCTCTCTACTTTTATAACCTTTATTACTACTATCTAGTTTTATAAATGATCGAAATTTAAAATTGAGCTCTTTGGCAAAGCCTTTCCCGCCCCCACTTCCCCAATTTCACGCCGCTACTAAGGTTAAACTTATTTTTCGCAAATATGCACATGCGTAGTTTCTATTTTTTTAATTTGATATTTGGGGCTGTTAACTATTTCCCCCCTATACCTCTCACTCCTGTTCGATTTCACAGCACAACGAACGCACCAAAAATCAATTCAATTCTACTATTGAATGTAATTTGACTATCTAACTTATAGAGAACTATTGTGCTTCTATTTAATATTCTACATGCAAAATATCATCGTTGTACCTCTATTTGTTCTTATACTCGGTTTATCACTCCCCACTCTAGTGTTACACTTAAGAAAAGGATTTTTTTTTTATATTTTCGTTATTAATTTGTCAATCTATATATGCATACTAAATTTTAGCTTTGTATTTATATTTAGCATTATTACCCCCCCACATACCTGCGCTACTGAACAAGTTTGTCAAATTTTAACACAGGGATCTATTTTATTTATATCTAAGAACATATAATCTAAACTATAGCCTTTTATTTCTATATATTTCATATTTCTGGTTTTTGGCCCACAGCGCCCGCCGCCTCTGGAAAGTTGCAGTTTTCTATAGTTTGTCTTTAATGACACTCTATATAGAGCCCACGTTCCAAATATCAACGTTCGAGCTCTGTTGCAACATTGCCCCCAAAAAATCACGCCGCTACTGAATTAATATTTTGGTAATCCAATTATTGGCAACATTCGCAATTAGTGTCTCAATACATGCCCTAAGTTTTATTACTACTTTTTCAATATTTCTGGCTTTTACTAACTCAACTCCCGCCGCCACTGGAAATTTGGGGCTCTTTATTTTTTTTCATTAATAACACTAGAGCGAGCCTACATATTAAATTTGAACGTCCTAACTCTATTCTAACATTGCCCCCGGAAATTCGCGCCGCTACTGAACTTAAATTTTAAATGTCCAACTATTGGCAAATGTGCACAATTATGATCTCAATACACATACCAAATTTCAGTTTCCTATCTTTTCTAGTTCGTCAGATATTTGCAAAAGTATTTTTTCAAATTTTCCAGTTTTTCCAGAATAATTTTTTCTAGGGAAATTCAGGGAAAAATTCAGGGACGTAGAAAGTCTTAGAAATTCGTCCTTTACATAATATCAAAATTTAAAAAACTTTGTAGGCGCCGTTTAGAAGATACCATACAGATTTTGTTACCGGAAATATATATATATATATATATATAAATATCTATGAGTTCTTATGAGTTTTCCATGTTAAATTGGAACATTACGAACATTATAATAGTAAGATTCCAATTATTAGCAAACATGCACAATTAGTGCCTTAATACATACCCCTAGTTTTAATATAATTTTTTCAATATTAAATTTTAGTTTAAATTGAATTTTTTTACTGTCTGAACTCCCGCCGCCACTGGAAATTTAGGGCTGTTTAGTTTTTTCATTAATTACTTTCCACAAGGAGCCTACATATTAAATTTGAACGTCCTTACTCTATTCCAACATTGCTCCCAGAAATTCGCGCCGCTACTGAACTTAAGTTTCTAGTCTCCAACTATTGGCAAATGTGCACATTTATGATCTCAATACACATACCAAATTTCAGTTTTCTATCTTTTCTAGTTCGTCAGATACTTACAAAAGTATTTCTTCGAATTTTCCAGTTTTGTTCATTTTAGCATTAGAGCCTCTCACATATCTCCGCTACTGAATTAAAGTCCAAATATGTACCTCTTTATCGTTCTTATCATCAGTTTATTACCTCTGCCCTAATGTTACACTAAAGAAAATGTAGTTTCTTTATATTTTTATTGTTATTGTCAAACTATATCTGCATACTAAATTTCAGCTTTGTATTTAAATTTTAGCATTAGTAGTACCCCCCACATACCACCGCTACTGAACAAGTTTGTCAAATTTTAGCACGAGGATCTATTTTATTTGTATCTAAGAATATATATTCTAAACTATAGCCTTTCATCGCCATATATTTCAAATATATGGTTTTTGGCCCCCAGCGCCCGCCGCCTCTGGAAAGTTGCAAATTTCTATAGTGTGTCTTTAATGACACTCTATATATGGCCCCCGTTCCAAATTTTAACGTTCTAGCTCTGTTGCGACATTGCCCCCAAAAAATCACGCCGCTACTGAATTAAAATTTTGGTAATCTAATTATTGGCAAACATGCGCAATTAGTGTCTCCATACATACCCTAAGTTATAATACTACATTTTCAATATTTCTGGCTTTTACTGTCTCAACTCCCGCCGCCACTGGAAATTTGAGGCTGTTTTTTTTTTTAAATAATAACTGTCTACAGCGAGCCTACATATTAAATTTCAACGTCCTAACTCTATTCTAACATTGCCCCCGGAAATTCGCGCCGCTACTGAACTTAAATTTCCAATTTCCAACTATTGGCAAATGTGCACAATTATGATCTCAATACACACACCAAATTTCAGTTTTCTATCTTTTCTAGTTCGTCGGATATTAGCAAAAGTATTTTTTCGAATTTTCCAGTTTTTCCAGTATAAGTTTTTCCACGGAAATTCAGGGGAAAATTCAGGGGAAAATTCAGGGACGTAGAAAGTCTTAGAAATTCGTCCTTTACATCATACCAAAATTTAGAGAAATTTGTAGGCGCCGTTTAGAAGATACCATATACGATTTTGTTACCGGATATATATATAAATAAATAAATAAATAAAAATATAAATATATAACGCTCTATATATATATATATAAATATCTATGAGTTCTTATGAGTTTTCCATGTTAAATTGGAACATTACGAACATTATAATAGGTAGACTAGCGCTTCGCCCCGTCGCAAAGCGACGTGTATATAATATTTGTGACTAAATAAAAGTTATTTCCTAAATTGAAAATAATGCAAAATATTATTTTTAAGTAATTTTCGCTAAAATGTATTGTTTTTTAAATTTATGTTTTCTTATTTTGTTATAATTCTTTCATTTACAGTAATAAAGCTTTGTATTGGCCAGTCTGCAGTGCCCCCGCTTATAAGCTCAAATCATCACCTCTTGGCCCATGCTCTCTTACGTGTCTGAACTTTTAATTTGATTATTCTAAACTTCCGCCATGGGGCGCCTCCTTCCTTCAGCACTCTGTATCGCTTCTTCCCTGAGCATCGTCGGTCCTTAGAGTACTTTCACAGCGCCCCGCTCTACCGCTATAATTAAATAATCCTTCGTTTCCTGTTCCCTGCGTAAAATTATCCAATTTACCCTAATGAAGCACAGTATTAAACAATGTCCACTGCCCCGCCCCTAAACACCAATCATCACCTATTGGCTCCATGCTCTGTATCGTTCTCGCACTATCAATTGTATTCATCTGCACCTCTGCCACAATGCGCCTAATTGCAACACCACAGCCCAAATGAGCATCATCGCTTATTAAGGCACATTCCTATCGCACCCGATTTCGAGCAATCATTAAATAATCCTGCGCTTTCACCCCCTGCTTACTAATCTCTTAGCAATTAGTTTTCAAAATTAATACCATACTGGCAACCTGCATACTAAATTTCATCCTTAGAAGTACATTATTTTTTAATAATTATTCGATAAGATAAAATTAATTTTCACTTATTTCAATGTAAACCTATTAATTACATCAATTCATTTATGTTTTTAAGAAAGCCTAGCGTTTTGCTCCTGGTAATCTCATCTCTAGCCCTTATCCTTCCCGTTATTGTACTTTCAATTTAATCCCCTGAACCGCCGCCCACATTTTCAGCACCAAAGCACATATTCTACAACACGGTTACCTCCCAGAGCCATTATTATCTATCGCTACTTCTTCTAACACCACTGTTACTTAATGTCCTGAACCCCGGCGCCACCCTCTCTCCCATCAGGCACTACCAATTCAATATTACAGCAATTCAATTACATAATTAAAACTGCACTGTAATCTTACTTTCTAATTTTCGTATTTATATTTACGATATAATATTATTCTGCAACACGGTTACCTCCAAGAGCCATTATTAATCTATCGCCACTACTTCTAACACCACCGTTACTTAGTACTGAACCCCAGCGCCACCCTCTCCTCCAATCAAGCACTACCAATTCGATATTACAGCAACTCATTTACGTAATTAAAACTGCACTGTAATCTTACGTTTTAAATTTCGTATTTATATTTACGATATAATATTAGTCTCCCCAATAATCCTCGCTCCTGAAATAAAATTGTCAAATTTAAGGCAAAGCAATCTATTTTGCTCGTAACAAATCTTTATACCTTTATAACCTTTATCTACCTCTACTTTGATAAATGATCGAAATTTCAAAATTGAGCTGTTTGGCGAAGCCTTTCCCGCCCCCACTTTCCCAATTTCACGCCGCTACTTAGGTTAAATTTATTTTTCGCAAATATCCGCATGCGTAGTTTCTATTTTTTTAATTTGATATTTGGGGCTGTTAACTATTTCCCCCCTACACCTCTCTCTCTCCTGTTCGATTTCACAGCACAACAAACGCACCAAAAATCAGTTCAATTCTACTATTAAATGTTATTTGACTATTTAACTTAAAGAGAACTATTGTGCTTCTATTTAATATTCTACAGGCAAAATATCATCGTTGTACCTCTATTTTGTTCATATACTCGGTTTATCACCCCCACTCTAGTGTTACACTTAAGAAAATGTATTTTCTTTTATATTTTCGTTATTAATATGTCAATCTATATCTGCATACTAAATTTCAGCTTTGTATTTATATTTTAGCATTAGTACCCCCCCACATACCTGCGCTACTGAACATGTTTATCAAATTTTAACACAGGGATTTATTTTATTTGTATCTAAGAACATATATTCTAAACTATAGCCTTTCATCGCTATATATTTCATATTGCTGGTTTTTGGCCCCCAGCGCCCGCCGCCTCTGGATAGTTGCAGTTTTCTATAGATTGTCTTTAATTACACTCTATATAGGGCCCACGTTCCAAATATCAACGTTCTAACTCTGTTGCAACATTGCCCCCAAAAAATCACGCCGCTACTGAATTAAAATTTTGGTAATTCAATTATTGGCAAACATGCGCAATTAGTGTCTGAATACATACCTTAAGTTTTAATACTACTTTTTCAATATTTCTGGCTTTTACTGTTTTAACTCCCGCCGTTACTGGAAATTTGGGGCTGTTTATTTTTTTTCATCTCATCTCTAGGCCTTTTTCTTACCGTTATTGCACTTTCGATTCAATCCCCATACCCCGCCACCCTCACTTTCAGCACCAAAGCACATATTCTGCAATACGGTTACCTCCCAGAGCCATTATAATCTATCGCCACTACTTGTAACATCACTGTTACTTAGAACTGAACCCCAGCGCCACACTCTTCTCCAATCAGACACTACCAATTCGCTATTACAGCAATTCATTTACATGATTAAAACTGTACTGTAATCTTACACTCTATATTTCGTATTTATATTTACGTTATATTATTAGTCTCCCCATTAATCCCCGCTGCTGAAATAAAATTGTCAAATTTTAGGCATAGCAATCTATTTGCTCGTAACAACACTCACTACCTTTATCTACCCCTACTTTTATAAATGATCGAAATTTCAAAATTGAGTTCTTTGGCAAAGCGTTTTCCCGCCCCCACTTCCTCAATTTAACGCCGCTACTAAGGTTAAATTTATTTTCGCAAATATGCACGTGCATAGTTTCTATTTTTTCACTTTTTCTTTTTTTTGATATTTGGGGCTGTTAACTATTTTCCCCCTATACCTCTCACTCCTGTTCGATTTCACAGCACAACAAACGCACCAAAAATCAATCCAATTCTACTACTGAATGTAATTTGAATATCTGACTTATAGAGAACTATTTAGCTTCTATTTAATATTCTACATGCAAAATATCATCGTTGTACCTCTATATTGTTCTTATATTCGGTTTATCACCCGCCACTCTAATGTTGCACTTAAGAAAATGTAGTTTTTTTTATATTTTCGTAATAATAATGTCAATCTATATCTGCATACTAAATTTCAGTTTTGTATATATATTTTAGCATTAGTACCCCCCACAAACCTCCGCTACTGAACAAGTTTGTTAAATTTTAGCACAAGGATCTATTTTATTTGTATCTAAGAATATATATTCTAAACTATAGCCTTTCATCTCCATATATTTCAAATATCTGGTTTTTGGCCCCCAGCGCCCGCCGCCTCTGGAAAGTTGCAAATTTCTATAGTGTGTCTTTAATGATACTCTATATATGGCCCCCGTTCCAAATTTTAACGTTCCAGCTCTGTTGCGACATTGCCCCCAAAAAATCACGCCGCTACTGAATTAAAATTTTGGTAATCTAATTATTGGCAAACATGCGCAATTAGTGTCTCCATACATACCCTAAGTTATAATACTACATTTTTAATATTTCTGGCTTTTACTGTCTCAACTCCCGCCGCCACTGGAAATTTGGGGCTGTTTATTCTTTTTTATTAATAACTGTCTACAGCGAGCCTACATATTAAATTTCAACGTCCTAACTCTATTCTAACATTGCCCCCGGAAATTCGCGCCGCTACTGAACTTAAATTTCCAATTTCCAACTATTGGCAAATGTGCACAATTATAATCTCAATACACACACCAAATTTCAGTTTTCTATCTTTTCTAGTTCGTCAGATATTAGCAAAAGTATTTTTTCGAATTTTCCTGTTTTTCCAGTATAAGTTTTTCCACGGAAATTCAGGGAAAAATTCAGGGACGTAGAAAGTCTTAGAAATTCGTCCTTTACATCATACCAAAATTTGAAGAACTTTGTAGGCGCCGTTTAGAAGATACCATATACGATTTTGTTACCGGATATATAAATATCTATATATATATATATATAAATATCGAACATTATAATAAGTAGATTATAGATTATATATTATATTATAATAAGTAGATAGATATAGATATATATATACTAGCTGACCCGACGAACTTCGTACCGCCTAACAGTCAATGAATGTCGTGTTACCTTTTAGCTGAACTAATTTAGGCTTTGATGAACGTAATACAATGATACAAAATAATATTTAATAATATAGATAGAAACATAAAAGTATTTTATTATGATGAATGATGATGAAAACATACAGAATGAGAATAGTAGAACGCATATCTGGATAACCAGGAACTTCATCGCCTTGCTTCCGACGTTGAAATTTCTTCGATGTAGCGTTCCAAGTGTAATAACGTGGCATTTCTGAGTAAAGCAAAGTTCGTGCGGACGGATCGCTTTGACAAATCGCAAAGAAACTGGTCAGTGTTGTCGCTGGAGGTGTTTCGGCACGTTGAGCAGCATTCGACGCTGTGAAATATACTCTCTGACCGTTCTCTAGATGCACCCCCAAATGTACAACAGTGGGATGACGTTCGTGAATAGGGAATGAAAATATACGCCAAATTGCTTCATTGCAGTTCACATATCTACCGACTTGATAGCGCGTGATTTCATCGTTGATATTGGATGTTTGATACCAAAAACCGCCATGTCGCTCCCTTTCGTGACATATTTGCAAATGTATTTAATTGACTTGACCGAATTGCAATACTCAACATTACAATGTGCCTTGAATGTTTTGGAAAGAAGTGGTGAATATGGAACAATCCAACTGTTGTCAACTACGAAATCGTTTCCTTTCACTTTAGTTGTGATAGTTCTACCATTATCATCGGGCGATCGACGCCGATACAATGAACAACCATCGTTGCCTGTAATGGTCTCTGCCGTCAATTTTCGTGGATACCGTTTGGAACACTTGCCGTCGACCATGCACGGTGATTTGCGGTTAATAGTGCCACACGGTCCATGAATCATATTCGTGATTACAACATCATGTAGGTCTGGATCGGTTTCTGGAGCAGGAATCTCCGCACATATGATGTCATCTATTTGATCTGGCCGAATTCTTTCGACTAACCAAATTAGAATGTGAGCATGCGGTAGGCCTCGTTTTTGCCATTCGATTGATTTTTTTTTTTTTTTTTTTTTTTTTTTATTTAACGTCGGCCTATTTCCGATGCTGAGTCCTATCACCGACGACCTCCTTCAATGTTGGCAGTATTTATGGTGTCGTGGCCTCATATATGTGGGCTACACCACTGCCTAATAACTGTACGAATATGTATGACCATAATCAATATAAGTTCATAATAACCAAACCCAGAAAATATATATCTGGTCCGGGGATCGAACCCGAAGACACAGCAGTCGGCGTCAAGCGCCATTCGATTGAATGCATCCAGCATCGAGTATTCCCAAAGACGTGTTGCTTAACAATGTAATTCATTAGTGACCGAATTTTTTCCCTGAAAACACGTGCGGTGATGTCGTGTCGATCACTTGATGTTTGTCCGGGAAGCAGCAATTGAGTAATTTCTATCCATTTCGGATTACATGTAAATGCAATGAATAGATCTGGCCGACCATAATGACGAACATATGTCATTGCATCTTGCGCATATTCATGCAAATGACGCGGGCTACCTGTGTATGTCGCTGGTAAAATAGTCAGGCGCTCCGTTTCGATTTTAACGTACATGTCAACGCAATATTGTTGAAGCAGTCGACGAAATCGCAACAAATAATTGTCAGAATTTTCACGAATCATCAAACGATATGCGTAATAATTCATTGAACTAACCTTCTTGGTAGTTTCCTCACCTGGAACAAATGCAGTAAAAATTGTATTTTAGAACCCCTAATAGGTTAACGACTCTTACAGCTACTCTCTACTAAATTAGAAATTATAATTTTGTTTTTTTTTTTTGGGTTTTAAAAGCAAACAGAATAAAATGTATATCAAGTTTAAATAAAAACAACAATATTGATCTTACCATTCAATGGATTAATCATTTTGATATAAAAGTGATATCCATCGTCTCCTTGCCAAAACATCAGCGGGTATTGTAACGCATCATATGAACGGTGTGTTTCATATATTCTTTGTAGTTGCCCAGTATTGCGTCGTGTAAGTACAATATCACGTGTTTCCAAGTTTTCACCAACAATCAGGATTGCCACTTCATCGATTGTTGGAGCATTAAATGTGCGTTCATGTGTTCCAGCTGGTCTTTTATCTGCTCCGATCACAACTTTATAGTCATCACTTGGGATGCGCTCTAAAGCAGTCTTGAACAGCCTGACCAATGCATGATGTTCATGAAGCATTTGCTGCAGATCTTGGAGAATTGCTCTTTTCGTAGCTGTGTTGATCCCTTGACGCCGGTCAAGTTGTTCTTCCATATTGCCCATGAAGTATATTTGCAAGAATTTATGCTGTGCATCTTCTATAGGTTGCAATGATCCAATGCGATGGCAAATCTGACCTTGAATCTGTAAAGTCAAAGCCATAGTTATAGTTAGATTTAGAAACACTTTTTTTACAAACACTTTTTTTTTCAAATAATAACATGCCATTTTTATTTCAGAGACAAATACAGAAATCTAACAAACTACATTCCAGATTTTTTTTACAATCATAGAAAATATAGTTTTTAACGTAAATTACCTTAAATGTCGGATTATATCCGTGTTCTTCGATAATTTCCGCCCCAAATGAAGTCATTTGGAAACAGACATTGTATTTTTGAGTGTTCGCTAGAAAATGTCGTGATTCTAGTGTTTCGCCATAAAGCAGGGAGCACAATGGCTCTGGTGGCGGGACCAATGATGGCAATTTCACTTTATCACTAAGGCAGCACAAACCAGGCGTTTCACCAGCAAACCTCAATGCTCCACAATGCTGGCAAACAACGTCCATTGGACCAATGCAAACTAAACGATGCAAGCTGTAGTCGATGGTGCAATCATATAGAAACGCTGCTCGATTCAAATCAATACTTGAACCATTTCTTCTTGCACTTCGAAGATTATTCCTCTGTTCATCTGTACGATAAGCTCGACGATTTCTCGTTTCTAACCTAGCCGTTTCACGGGCTACCTCTCTTTGCTCTTGTGTTTGAGAAGCACGAATTAAGGCCCTTCTTTGCTCCATACTAACGCGGCGCTCTTCTCGTGCAATTTCTCGTTCTTCATCAGATAATTGACTCGCGATATTCCGTTGCCTAATTGCATTACGGCTCCGCTGCGAAAGATTAGATCTTCTAGGACGCGGCATTGTTATTAATATTAATACTGAATGTGCACTCGCATAAAACCACAAAAAATCACTTTCGAGACATAGACAATAGCTCAAAGAGTATATAACCACTAAATATGAATAGCTTATCAAGAAAAATTATAGATAACCTATAAAAAGACATTTACACTTTTGTTAACCTGTACAATAAATCTTAGGTATTATTTTCTGAAATTAAAAATTAAATAATTAATAAATAATTTACACAAATTAATGTCTAAAACAAACAAATATAACAGTACCTGAACTTTCGAGACATTTTACAAAAAATAAATTTCTGAACGCACACATGAATAGTTGTTACAACATGTTGTCATGACAACAAATGTTTGACATGAAATAAACAAATCAGCATTTATTGAAATGATTAAGTATCGAGTTTTCATTGTCGAGTTTTTTAAATATCGAGTATTATGCTATTCGGGGCGGAGACAAAGCAGATCTCGAGTTATAAGTGTTGTAACAAACCCGTCTTTGTTTTATATATTTTCATTGTTTTTAACATGTTTAAGAAGGTTATTATGCTATTCGGGCCGAATACAAATCCAACGAATCAATAACCATGAATATTGGTTCAGCAGATCTCAAGTTATAAGTGTTGCAACAAACCCGTCTTTCTTTTATATATTAAGATATATAAACATCTATGAGTTCTTATGAGTTTTCCATGTTAAATTGGAACATTACGAACATTATAATAGTAAGACTAGCGCTTCGCCCCGTCGCAAAGCGACGTGTATTTAATATTTGTGAATAAATAAAAGTTATTTGATAAATAGAAAATAATCCTGAAATATTGTTTATTGTTCGCCTTTCGGCTTTACAATCTACATTCTTAATACATTTCATATACTTCAACTTACAATTAAATTTACATTATTCTCCACCAACTTATTTATTTTTCTGTTTTTCCTTTCCTTCTTACTACATATACTTCAACTTACAATTAAATTTACATTATTCTTCACTAACTTATTTATTCTTCTGTTTTTCCTTTCCTTCTCACTATTTCCGGCATCCACCTCTTTCCTTCACTGCCACCCTTTAATAGCTGGCCAATATTCGTTTCGCTAGCTACTTTTTCCTTACACTCAAACTTAATGTGCTCCAGTGTTTCGTCCTCCGCTCCGCACACTCTACACTTTCTTTTCTCACTCTTTTCTCAGTATCTGTTTCCTTTTTCCTCATTTCCCAATCTAAACCTTGCTGTTCTTCTTATGTGTTTTATGTCTTTTTCTATAAGGTACTGAGGCACAGTATTTTCTTATAACCTTTTATATCTTTTATTGTAGGTCCTTTTTTCAATTTTTCCCATTCTCTCCTGCTATTGTATCTTCTTATCCCTTCTCCTTAGCTCCTCTTCCACACTTGCGCCTCCTTCTCTTCTCCCCTCTGCCTCCTCGATCGCCATTCCATTCCTTTCAAAGTACTATTTTGTCTTTTTTGTACCTTCTCCCCCCCCATTCTTTATGCTATCCTCTCTTATTTTCTTCAAAATTTTGCTTTCCGCTCTATTCAATTTCTCCTCGTATTTTACTGCTCTTTCCCCTGTTTTAATTCGTATCTTATCCCATTTTAGCTCCTCCATAGCCATGTATCCTGGCGTGCACCTGTCCAGCCCTAGTAACCATTTAATATATTTCACCTGTATTCTTTCCAACTTTTCTTGCTTCTTCCACCCCCAAACCTCTGCTTCATACAACATCGTACTGGCTATCAGTCTATGAAACATCCATATTCTCTTTTGTATGTCCCCCCCAAATACCTTTTCCCCTAGTCCCTATACCCGTCGCTATGCTAGCTTCGCCTTCTTTGCTACCCCCCTTATCTGAGCCTCTTCTCCATTGTTCTTTTTAAAAAGTGTAGCCCAGATATTTAAATTCTTCTACTTCCTCAATGTCCTCTGTCTTGTATTTCCACCTTTTATGTCTTCTTTTCCACCCCCTTTTTTAAATACTATAATTTTTGTATTTTTCACATTTAACTCTAGTCCTTTCCTGTCTATATATCTCCCTAGCCGGTGAGCCATCCCCTGCAGCTCTCCTTCCCTTTTTGCCAACAGGACTATATCGTCAGCGTATGCTAAAGTCCATATTTTGTAGTGTCTTCCTATTAGCACCCCCCCATCTAGTCCTCTTTCCATTACCCCCTCCAAGTCTGCTGTATATATCGCAAATAAAATGCAAAATATTATTTTGTTATAATTCCTTTATTTACAGTAATAAAGCACTGTATTGACCAGTCTCCAGTGCCCCCGCCCATAAGCCCCAATCGTCACCTCTTGGCTAAATGCTCTCTTACGTCTCCGAACTTTTAATTTGATTCGTCTAAACTTCTGGCATGAACCGCCTCCTACTTTTAGCACTCTGCATCGCTTCTTCCCTGAGCATCGTCGGTCCTTAGAGTACTTTCACAGCGCCCCCGCTGCGTAAAATTATCATTTACCATAATGAAGCACAGTATTGAACAATGTCCACTGCCCCGCCCCTAAACATCAATCACCTCTTGGCTCCATGCTCTGTATCGTTCTCGCACTTTTAATTGTATTCATCTGCACCTTTGCCACAATGCGCCCACTTGCAACACTACAGCCTACCTGAACATCATCGCTCATTAGGGCACTTTCCTATCCCCCCCGTTTAGCGCAAGCAATAAATAATCCTGCGCTTCCACCCCCTGCGTACTACTCTCTTAACAATTAGTTTTCAAAATTAATACTTTACTGGCAACCTGCATAGTAAATTTCATCCTTAGAAGTATATTATTTTTTAATAATTATTCGATAAGATAAATCTTCGATAAAATTTTCACTAATTTCATTGTAAACCTACTAATTACATCAATTAATTTATGTTTTTAAGAAAGCCTAGCAGTTCGCTCCTAATAATCTCATCTCTAGGCCTTTTCCTTCCCGTTATTGCACTTTCGATTCAATCCCCATACCCCGCCACCCTCACTTTCAGCACCAAAGCACATATTCTGCAATACGGTTACCTCCCAGAGCCATTATAATCTATCGCCACTACTTCTAATACCACCGTTACTTAGAACTGAACCCCAGCGCCACACTCTTCTGCAATCAGACACTACCAATTCGATATTACAGCAATTCATTTACATGATTAAAACTGTACTGTAATCTTACACTCTATATTTCGTATTTATATTTACGTTATAATATTAGGCTCCCCATTAATCCCCGCTCCTGATATAAAATTGTCAAATTGTAGGCACAGCAATCTATTTTGCTCGTAACAACTCTCTCTACCTTTATCTACCCCTACTTGTATAAATGATCGAAATTTCAAAATTGAGTTCCCCAATTTCACGCCGCTACTAAGGTTAAATTTATTTTCGCAAACATGCACATGCATAGTTTCTATTTTTTCACTTTTTCTATTTTTTGATATTTAGGACTTTTAACTATTTCCCCCCTATACCTCTCGCTCCTGTTTGATTTTACAGCACAACAAACGCACCAAAAATCAATTCAATTCTACTATTGAATGTAATTTGACTATCTAACTTATAGAGAACTATTGTGCTTCTATTTAATATTCTACATGCAAAATATCATCGTTGTACCTCTATATTGTTCTTATACTCGGTTTGTCACCCGCCACTCTAATGAATAATTCAATCACCACTCACTTAAGAAAATGTAGTTTTTTTTATATTTTCATTAATAAAATGTCAATCTATATCTGCATACCAAATTTTAGCTTTGTATTTATATTTTAGCATTAGTGCCCCCCACATACCTTCGCTACTGAACAAATTTGTCAAATCTCAGCACTGGGATCTATTTTGTTTGTATCTAAAAACATATATTTTATATTATAGCCTTTTATCACTATATATTTGACATTTCCGGTTTTAAGCCCACGGCACCCGCCACTACTTGAATTTTGTGGTTTTCTATGGTTTGTCTTAAATTTCAACGTTCGAGCTTTGTTGCAACATTGCCCCCAAAAATTCGCACCGCTACTGAATAAAAATTTTAGTGTAAAAATTATTGGCAAATATAGACAATTAGTGTCTCGATACATGTCCCAAGTTTTATTCTTCTTAAATTAATATTTCTGGCCTTCACTGCCACAGTTCCCGCCGTCACTCTATTTTGTTTGTATCTAAGAACATATATTCTAAACTATAGCCTTTCATCACTACGTATTTCATATTTCTGGTTTTTGGCCCCCAGCGCCCGCCGCCTCTGGAAAAATGCAGTTTTCTATAGTTTGTCTTTAATGAAGCGCCCACATTTCAAATATCAACGTTCTAGCTCTGTTGCGATATTGCCCCCAAAAAATCACGCTGCTACTGAATTAAAATTTTGGTTATCGAATTATTGGCAAACATGCGCAATTAGTGTCTCAATACATACCCTAAGTTTAAATACTACTTTTTCAATATTTCCAGCTTTTACTGTCTCAACTCCCGCCACCACTGGAAATTTGGGGCTGTTTATTTTTTTTCATTAATAACTGTCTACAGCGAGCCTACATATTAAATTTGAACGTCCTAACTCTATTCTAACATTGCCCCCGGAAATTCGCGCCGCTACTGAACTTAAATTTCAAATGTCCAACTATTGGCAAATGTGCACAATTATGATCTCAATACACATACCAAATTTCAGTTTTCTATCTTTTCTAGTTCGTCAGATATTTGCAAAAGTATTTTTTCGAATTTTCCAGTTTTTCCAGAATAATTTTTTCCAGTGAAATTCAGGGAAAAATTCAGGGACGTAGAAAGTCTTAGAAATTCGTCCTTTACATAATATCAAAATTTAAAAAACTTTGTAGGCGCCGTTTAGAATATACCATACAGATTTTGTTACCGGAAATATATATATATATATATATATATATATATATATATATATATATATATATATATATATATATATATATATATATAAATATCTATGAGTTCTTATGAGTTTTCCATGTTAAATTGGAACATTACGAACATTATAATAGTAAGACTAGCGCTTCGCCCCGTCGCAAAGCGACGTGTATTTAATATTTGTGAATAAATAAAAGTTATTTGATAAATAGAAAATAATCCTGAAATATTGTTTATTGTTCGCCTTTCGGCTTTACAATCTACATTCTTAATACATTTCATATACTTCAACTTACCATTAAATTTACATTATTCTCCACTAACTTATTTATTCTTCTGTTTTTCCTTTCCTTCTTACTATTTCCGCCATCCACCTCTTTCCTTCACTGCCTCCTTTTATTAGCTGCCCAATATTCCTTTCGCTAGCTACTTTTTCCTTACACTCAAACTTAATGTGCTCCAGTGTTTCGTCCTCCGCTCCGCACACTCTACACTTTCTTTCCTCACTCTTTTCCTAGTATCTGTTTCCTTTTTCCTCATTTCCCAATCTAAACCTTGCTGTTCTTCTTATGTGTTTTATGTCTTTTTCTATAAGGTACAGAGGCACAGTATTTTCTTATAACCTTTCATATCTTTTATTGTAGTTACTTTTTTCTATTTTTCCCATTCTCTCCTGCTGTTGTATCTTTTTATCCTTTTTCCTTAGCTCCTCTTCCACACTTGCGCCTCCTTCTCTTCTCCTCTCTGCCTCCTCGATCGCTATTTCATTCCTTTCAAAGTACTATTTTGTCTTTTTTGTACCTCCTTCCCCCTCATTCTTTATGCTATCCTCTCTTATTTTCTTTAAAATTTTGCTTTCCGCTCTGTTCAATTTCTCCTCGTATTTTACTGCTCTTTCCCCTGTTTTAATTCGTATCTTATCCCATTTTAGCTCCTCCATAGCCATGTATCCTGGTGTGCACCTGTCCAGCCCTAGTAACCATTTAATATATTTCACCTGTATTCTTTCCAACTTTTCTTGCTCCTTCCACCCCCAAACCTCTGCTCCATACAACATCATACTGGCTATTAGTCTATCAAACATCCATGTTCTCTTTTGTGTGTCCCCCCCAAATACCTTTTCCCCTAGTCCCCATACCTGTCGCATTGTTAGCTCCGCCTTCTTTGCTACCTCCCTTATCTGAGCCTCTTCTCCATTGTTCTTTTAAAAAGTGTAGCCCAGATATTTAAATTCGTCTATTTCCTCAATGCCCTCTGTCTTGTATTTCCACCTTTTGTGTCTTCTTTTTCCTCCCCCTTTTTCCTCCCCCCGCCTCTAAACATCAATCACCTCTTGGCTCCATGCTCTGTATCGTTCTTGCACTTTTAATTATAATCATCTGCACCTTTGCGATAATGCGCCCACTTGCAACACTACAGCTAAACTGAACATCATCGCTTATTAGGGCACTTTCCTATACCACCCGTTTAGCGCAATCACTAAATAATCCTGCGCTTCCACCTCCTGCGTACTAATCTCTTAACAATTAGTTTTCCAAATTAATACTTTACTGGCAACCTGCATACTAAATTTCATCCTTAGAAGTACATTATTTTTTAATAATTATTCGATAAGATAAATCTTTTAAAAAATTTTCACTAATTTCAATGTAAACCTACTAATTACATCAATTAATTTATGTTTTTAAGAAAGCCTAGCAGTTCGCTCCTAATAATCTCATCTCTAGGCCTTTTCCTTCCCGTTATTGCACTTTCGATTCAATCCCCATACCCCGCCACCCTCACTTTTAGCACCAAAGCACATATTCTGCAATACGGTTACCTCCCAGAGCCATTATAATCTGTCGCCACTACTTCTAACACCACCGTTACTTAGAACTGAACCCCAGCGCCACACTCTTCTCAATCAGACACTAACAATTCGATATTACAGCAATTCATTTACATGAATAAAACTGTACTGTAATCTTACACTCTATATTTCGTATTTATATTTACGTTATAATATTAGTCTCCCCATTATTCCCCGCTCCTGAAATGAAATTGTCAAATTTTAGGCATTGAAATCTATTTTGCTCGTAACAACTCTCTCGACCTTTATCTACCCCTACTTTTATAAATGATCGAAATTTCAAAATTGAGTTCTTTGGCAAAGCGTTTTCCCGCCCCCCACTTCCCCAATTTCACGCCGCTACTAAGGTTAAATTTATTTACGCAAATATGCACATGCATAGTTTCTATTTTTTCACTTTTTCTATTTTTTGATATTTGGGGCTTTTAACTATTTCCCCCCTATACCTCTCACTCCTGTTTGATGTTACAGCACAACAAACGCACCAAAAATCAATCCAATTCTACTACTGAATGTAGTTTGAATATCTGACTTATAGAGAACTATTTAACTTTTATTTAATATTCTACATGCAAAATATCATCGTTGTACCTCTATATTGTTCTTATACTCGGTTTATCACCCCCCACTCTAATGTTGCACTTAAGAAAATGTAGTTTTTTTTATATTTTCGTAATAAATATGTCAATCTATATCTGCATACTAAATTTCAGCTTTGTATTTATATTTTAGCATTGGCTCCCTCACAAACCTCCGCTACTGAACAAGTTTGTTAAATTTTAGCACGGGGATCTATTTTATTTGTATCTAAGAACATATTTTTTGAACTATAGCCCTTTACCTCTATATATTTCATATTTCTGGTTTTTGGCCCCCCCGCGCCCGCCGCCTCTGGAAAGTTGCAATTTTTTATAGTTTGTCTCTAATGACACTCTATATAGGGCCCATATTCCAAATATCAACGTTCTAGCTCTGTTGCGACATTGCCCCCAAAAAATCACGCCGCTACTGAATTAAAATTTTGTTGATCCAATTATTGGCAAACATGCGCAATTAGTGTCTCAATACATACCCTAAGTTTTAATACTACTTTTTCAATATTTCTGGCTTTTACTGTTTTAACTCCCGCCGCCACTGGAAATTTGAGGCTGTTTATTTTTTTTCATTAATAACTTTCTACAGCGAGCATACATATTAAATTTTAACGTCTTAACTCTATTCTAACATTGCCCCCGGAAATTCGCGCCGCTACTGAACTAAAATTTTAAATGTCCAACTATTGGCAAATGTGCACAATAATGATCTCAACACACATACCAAATTTCAGTTTTCTATATTTTCTAGTTCGTCAGATATTAGCAATAGTATTTTTTCGAATTTTTCAGTTTTTCCAGTATAAGTTTTTCCACGGAAATTCAGGGGAAAATTCAGGGACGTAGAAAGTCTTAGAAATTCGTGCTTTACATCATACTAAAATTTGAAGAACTTTGTAGGCGCCGTTTAGAAGATACCAGTAGTGTTACAAAGCGGGTTCTGGCTTAAATTTGAAGTTGAGTTGGAAATTATTGGGGTGGGGATGCATATAGGTCACGGTATGAAGAAGGGGGCGTGGCTATACTTGGAAGAATGTAAAAGGGGGTAAGGGTGGGGATGCATATAGGTCACGGTATGAAGAAGGGGGCGTGGCTATACTTGGAAGAATGTAAAAGAGGGTAAGGGTGGGGGGGGCATATAGGTCATATGATCTAATGCCATGTATAGGATGTATTGCTATTGGTTTAGAAGATGATGACATTATTACAGACTTTATCTCTAGGTACAGTCTCTTTAATATCCTAGGATATGAGTGAGATAGCGATAATAAGTATTATGTGTGTGTTGGTATTGGTGTAGAAGAGCGATATTAATAATTATGCATGTGTTGGTATTGGTGTAGAAGATATGGCCGTAATTATTACATTCTTCGTCAATTTCCGGAAGCCAATCGTTTATGTTCGTATCCTCGATGTGCCTGTGGATGATGACGTTAATATATATTCCCACTTATGCATTTTTATGTATGTATGCATATGTAAGGAGATTCTGTTGTTGGAGGTGGTATTTAATATGGAGTGGTAGAGATGGTAAATTAATGCATAAATGTCATTTAAATAGAGATGATGTTGAGCTGTAATTACAGAGTAATGTTTTCTTAGTTCAAGCTAAAGTTTAATAGTATGAACGGATTTAAGAATATTCCAGGCGTAACATGGTTATTGGATTCGGGGGATATACGCGTCGGCATTGACAGTGAAGATAGATATTATGTGCAGGATATAACTGACGATTTTGATATAGATGACTGTGATTCAGAGGATATGACGGATGAAGAAAAGAAGACATACGAGAAAATTATTAAGAGTTATGCTGATGAAATAATAATAGGTCACGAAGAAATTGAAATACAGGAAGAAGATTCTGATGTGGAAATCATAGAATTATTAGACGATGATAATGAAGTTATTGAAATATTAGACTCTGACGATGAAATTGTAGAAGTGTTAGACTCTGATGACGAAATTGTAAAAGTATAACATAGTGATTAATGCATATTTTTTTATGTAAAATTCTATAAATAAATGAACTTTTAAAAACAATTGTGATTTATATTTTGATTTTGAAACTGAAATATATAATTTAAAATGGATAACGGTTGTAAGATTATTAAGCATATGAGAACAATTATTGAACATTTGAATAGTTCAAATTATTCAAGTATTCAGTGGAAAAAGTGGTCTGATTATAATAAAATAAATATAAGGTTGTTAAATAAGTTATTAAAAAATAATAAAAATACCTATTTAGTTGGATATAAGCGAGGCATTGAAAGCAATATAAGTGTCTTAAAATATTTTCAAACATTGTTAGAAAATAAACAAAAAGTTGGAGGAGGAACTATAAATAGTTTAAAACGTAGTGATCGGATTAAATAGCAGGAAATAAATTCATCATTTAAAGGACGTGTTAGAACAGGAGTGTTAATTAATTTAAGTCACATTGATCCATTACAATTTTTGAACGATGCATTTTATATGTTTGCATCTAGAATTAAAAACGCTTTAAAAAAATATAGTGCTTTAAAAGTTAACGTAATATTTTGTGGTGAATTTGTTTTACCATCAGCTAAAGAAGAGGAACATATATTTGAATACAAATATTTTAATACTAAAAATAATGAAATTTTTGTATCAACAGACTTAAAACATTGGTATAAGGAAAATGTTATTGATGTTGTATTAAAAGATTTAGAAACTTTTCAAGAAAATCAAAGTGATAGATAGTGATTAAATAGATAGTGATAGTGGGCTCTATATAAAATAGTGAATATGATAGTAAAAATAAATCAATTTGTTCCATTTTATGGTTCATCATTCATTGATTTACCAGTTGAAATAAAACAAAAAAAGGCTGTAATAAATGTTCAGAATGAAGATGATAAATGTTTTGTATGGGCAGTATTATCAGCGCTTTATCCAGCAAAATATAATGCTGAAAAAGTATCGTCTTATAAGAGATATGTAAATTGTCTTAATTTAAATGGTATTAAATTTCCAATGACGTTATCACAAGTTTCAAAATTTGAAAAACTAAATAATATATCAATAAATGTGTATATTTTAAAAAAGAGCAAGAAAACATTTGTAACTATTCCTGCATATGTAAGTAAAATATATGAAAGTAAACATATACATTTATTAATGATTCAAAGTGATTATGAAGTAGAAGATGAAGAAGAAGAAGAAGAAGAGGATGAAGAAGATGTTGTTGAAAGTAATAATGAGGAATGTGACAATAAAATAAAATTTCATTTTTGTTGGATAAAGAATTTATCAAGACTTGTTAGTAATCAACTTTCAAAAACAAATTGTAAGAAATTTATATGTGATCGATGTTTACATTTCTTTAGAGATGAGTGCAAGTTTAAGGAACATTTACAAGACTGTGTTGGATTAGGACTGAGACCAGTTAAACCGATAATGCCAGTTGAAAATTCTAATATACTTGAGTTTAAAAACTTTAAGAGAAAAATTAAAAATGCATGTGTTATTTATGCAGACTTTGAAAGTATATTGGATAGTAATGTGACAAATATTGAAACCAAGGGGGTATATCAAACACATATTGCACATAGCGTTGGATATTATGTAAAATATTCATATGATGACTCTAAATCTTATTATAATAGTTATCGTGGTGAAGATTGCGTTCAGTGGTTTGTAAATGAATTAAAAGAGATTGCTTATAATGTTGAGGATATAATAAAAAATGTATTACCAATGAAAACATTGACGGCTCAACAAAAGATGGAATATTTAAATGCAATAAATTGTCATATATGTGAAAAACCGTTGCAACAAGACCGTGTTCGAGATCATTGTCATTTAACAGGAAATTATAGAGGACCAGCTCATAATGAATGTAATTTAAATTATAATGAAAGTTATGTGATTCCAATCATTTTTCACAATTTATCATCTTATGATTCACATTTTATAATAATTGATTTAGCTACCGGAATAAGTGGAAGAACTTCTTTGCTACCAATTAATAAAGAAAAATATATTTCATTTACGAAATATGTGTATGGAACTAATATTTCATTAAGATTTATTGATTCATATCGATTTATGGCTAGTTCTTTAAATAATTTGGCATCATATTTACCAAAGAATAAACTTAAAATTTTAAAATCAGAATTTAACATGTTAAGCAACGAAAAATTTAGTTTGTTAAGTAAAAAAGGTGTATTTCCTTATGATTATATAAATTCCTGGGAAAAGTTAAATGAGACAGCTTTACCACCTCAGGATAATTTTTTTAATTTATTAAATGATAGTAACTTATCTGATGTAGATTACAAACATGCACAAGACATATGGAATACATTTCATATTAAAACACTTGGTGAATATTCCGATTTGTACTTAAAAACCGATGTGTTATTACTTTGCGACATATTTGAAAATTTTCGAGATAATTGTTTAGAGACGTATAAATTAGATCCAGTGCATTATGTTTCTGCCCCAGGGTTAGCATGGGATTCTATGTTAAAAATTACAAAAATTAAACTTGAATTGTTTACTGATATAAATATGTGGCTATTTATAGAGAAGGGTATCAGAGGTGGTATAAGTCAATGTTCAAACAGATATGCAGAGGCCAATAACAAATACATGAATGAAAAGTATAAACCTGAATTACCTTCTAAATATTTAATGTATTTGGATGTTAATAACTTATACGGTCATGCAATGTCTCAATTCCTACCTTATGGAAATTCTAAATGGTTAAACAACCAGGAAATATTGGAAATAAGTAATATTATATGCAATTTGTCAGAAACTAGCAATACTGGTTACATTTTAGAAGTAGATTTAACTTATCCTCAAAGTTTACATAATCTCCATAAAGATTTACCGCTTTGTCCTGAGCATTGTATTGCACCAGGAAGTAAACATAAAAAACTTTTAACTACTTTATATGATAAGGAGAAATATATAATTCATTATAGTAATTTAAAGCAATGTATACATTTAGGAATGCAAGTATCAAAAATACATCGAGTTTTAAAATTTAGTCAATCACCGTGGCTAAAAAACTATATCGATTTAAATACAGAAAAAAGAAAAATGGCTACCAATGATTTTGAAAAAAACTTGTATAAATTAATGAATAATAGTGTATTTGGTAAGACAATGGAAAATGTTAGAAAACATCGTAATATAAAATTAAAAACAAAATGGGGTGGTCGATATGGAGTAAAAAGTTTAATAGCACGACCTAATTTTCATAGCCGAACAATTTTTAATAAAAATGTTGTGGCTATTGAACTTTAAAAACCTAATATTACATTTAATAAACCTATATATGTTGGTTTTTCAATATTAGATTTATCTAAAACAGTAATGTATGATTTTCATTACAATTATATGCAAAAAGAATTTTTTAATAATAATTTAAAGTTATTATATATTGATACTGACTCGTTAATATATGAAATTATTACATCAGATATTTATGAAACTATAAAACGGGATATAAATAAGTTTGATACAAGTGATTATAAAGAAAATAATCAATATAATATTCCCCGTGTAAATAAAAAGGTATTGGGTTTAATGAAGGATGAAAATAACGGTAAAATTATGACTCACTTTATAGGACTAAGATCGAAAATGTATACAATAAAAGTTAATAATAATGCCATTATAAAAAAAATAAAAGGAATAAAGACAAGTGTAGTGAAAAACCATATTTCTTTTGAAGATTATGAAAATTGTTTAAGAACTTTTAATGAAAAAAACTGTACTCAAAGAGGAATAGTTTCAAAATTGCATAATGTGTACTCTATTAAGCAAACAAAAATTGCTTTAAGTCCTTTTGATGATAAACGGTGTTTTATAAAAAACAGTACAGATACTTTGCCTTGGGGTTTTGATAGTTTTAGTGAGAGCGATTTATTGTTATAAGTATATTTTTAATGTAAAAATAAATACATATTTATAATAACCAATAGTTTTATTTATTTAAAATGTTATACAATATTTTTAGCATCTATCCAACTGTTATGAGATTTATCTAAACCTAACCACTTTACAAAAACTCTTTTTCCTTTTTTCTGTAAAACTTTCTCAACTAGATATATATCTGGATATTTTGTTTTTTGTAGTTCTTGTTCGTAAAACGCGCCTGCAATTGATTGGCCAAGAGAATCATTAAGTAAATATGTGACTGAATTAGTTAGTTGTACTTTTGATATAGTAAATATTTCGGTACCCCAGTTAGGAGTATACCCTTTTGCAAATAATGATTTGGTTTTGCTTAAACGAACATAATCTCCAACTTTATATCGACTTAAACCGACCCTTTTTATTCTATTGTATACATTTCCTAATAATTTTTTTTCATTTTTTATTGATACTTGAGATGGCTTCATATTAATTGTTGAATGATGAGTATTATTATATTTCTTAACAAGTGCATCAATGTTATTAATCCAATTATAGTTGCCTTTTATACTAAAATCTTTCCACATGGCATTTTTTAGAGTTCTATTAAATCTTTCAACAATCGATGCTTTCATATTACTAAATGTACTATAATGGTTTATATCATACGAATCTATAACTTTTTTAAATTCAGTGTTATAAAATTCCTTTCCGTTATCTGTTTGTAAGTTTTTCGGAACCTTATTCTTATTTTTTAATAAAATATTTTCAAATGCAACAGTAACGTCTTTTGCAGATTTTGATTTTACTGGAACTGCCCATGCATATTTAGAAAATATATCAATTACTGTGAGTAAATACTTGTAACCTTTGTTTTCTTTTGCATACGGAATCATTTCTACTAAATCAGCTTGCCAAGAATCATTTAGACCTTTTATGATTACATGTCTACGCTTATAGTTTTTAAGTGCAGGTTTATGTAACTCATTAATTATACCTATTTTTGTTTTGCTCATACTTATTATTACACAAAATTTATCAAGAACTAATATCTAAACTATGTTTTGTTTTTAATTCTGTAATTAATGTTGCAATTTTTTTATTTACTTCAATAAAATTTTGAAAGGTATTAATATAAGCATCATGAATATCTTTCTCTGCAGCTTTTAAACGTCTATCTATAATAATTAAATCATTTTTTGATACTGTTTCGTGCCGAGTAATTTTTTTCTTATGTATGTGTACTCCAAATTTGTTAATAGTCATGTTACTTACATGAGTAGTTATAAATTAATGAAAAAGAAGGGAATGTGTTTAAGTATTTATATAATAATATTAGCTTCTTTTAATTCTTCAACTATTGAAATAATTTCATTGTCATGTGATGTATTGCCAGCCGTTTTTGAACTAATAAGTAGTCGTAATCTTTCAACTAATTCGTTTGGATTATCCCAATAAATGTAATCTTTTGGATTTTTATTGAAAGTCATATAATTTGGAATAAGGTTATTGAAACCTTTGCCAAAACGTTTATTATTTTGTAAACCAACTGAGGACGTATGCTGCAAAAGTCTTGATCGAACGTTTTGTAATCTTTCTGAAGAATATGGTGTTGAAGACGCTGGGGCACTTAATTTTGTTTGAGGAGGAAATAATAGCGATATAATTTTTTTATATTTTATACCTTTGTTAGATTTAATTTTACCACTAGGTAAATATAATGTTCTATGTGCATTAGTATCATTTAAAATTGTTTTATAATCCTCTAAATCTTCCTCACTATAAATATTTGTGCTTGGATCTATTTTAAAAAGCAATTCATATAATCCGGGGGATGACTTATATTTTTTATTTCCTATTATAATACCCTCTTTATCAAACGTAACCAGTGTTTTTCCTAATATTAAATTACCATCTTCTAAATTTATACCAAATGTATGATCAAATATACTTGGATCACCTTCTCGTCTATTAAAATCAATTAAATATTGAAAGGCGTATTTATCAACTTGTTTTTTAAGATTTTCTTCAACTTCAGACAGTTTTATAGATGTCTAAAATAAGTTTGGATCTTGTACTCTACTATATTCTAAGGGTTCATTTGTTTCAAAAACCTCATCATCTAACTGACTAAGTTCCATTGTTGGTTCTTGCGTTGAAACCTTGAAATCATACGGTTTTGTATCAATATCTTGTTTGATTGGTTGCGCTAATTTAATATTGGAAGTACTTTTATTAGCTAGTATATTTAGTGGTGTAGTTATTGGCTCAAGCTGTTTGTCAAAGTACCTTTGTGCCTCAGATTCCCCTAGTTTTAATGCGAGATACTTTTGTCTTATAGAATCGCTTGATTTAATAATATCGCGTGTTAATTTTTTATCTTCATCATTAGTCGTATTGTTTATTATTTTACGTTTACTATTCCTTTTTTTAAATCTGGTAGGAGGAGTCTTTATTTTAACCACAGTATTTTTTGCACGCTTCTTTGATTTAAACATGGTTACATGTAAACTTTATGCAACTTGAACGTAAACTAAACGTAATGGGAACGTAATTTGAACGTAAATTAAACGTAATGGGAACGTAATCACTGTAATTTGAACGTAAATTCAACGTAATGGGAACGTAATCAATGTAATTTGAACGTAAATTCAACGTAATGGGAACGTAATTAATGTAATTTGAACATAATTTGAACGTAATCAATGTTTATTAAGATAATAAATGCATGTTATTATGAAGATGGTTACCTCAACACTGATTATTATTGTAAAGGTTACTTGGTTATATCTAAAAACATATCAAATCCTTTTCTGTATCGCCCTTTATTTAAGTCACTATTTTTATCTATTACCATAAAGGAATATTTATTTGAATCCCAACATAAATTACAAACTTGTTTAAACTCTAGAAAACTTGGAAAGTCAAAGTTAACATGATCATCATATATATGCTTTAAATTTAAGTCATCTTGCTTGAATAATATAATAAAATTAGTATTATCCCGTATTAATTGCTTTGGAATTTTGCTGAAGTTTGACATAAATAGAAAGAGTCTATCAAATTATGACGGCCCATGCTAAAAAAATTTCGAATATTATTTTGTTTATCGCAAGCAACATCATCAAATATGAATATAGAATTTGGGCTAGCATCTTCAGGTCTAATAATCTCTTCATTGTCAGTGTATGTATAGTATCCCATACCATTAATATTCTTCATAATTTGTTGTAATATTTTATATTTTGGTTGATATAAAGATTTTGAATAAATGTATATATTTTTAAATCGCAATCCATTTGGATGTTCAATTAGATTAAACATAACATTAGTTTTTCCACAGTTTGAAGGTCCACAAATAATGCATCTAATGTCGTTTGGTAAAAGTGATCCATGTTTTGAATTATTAGTGTAATTATTACTTTGATTATCTACATTCTTTACAGAAAGAGTTTGTTTTTGCTTTACAAACTTCATTGTTTAACCAGGCATGTGTTATAAACTAATAGAATACATATTAAATGTTTATATATGAAAATATTATAAAGTATAAAATTGGATGATAGCACATACTTTGGTCAGTATGATAAAAGTAAAGAAAGGTGATGGTCTTATTGATAAACTAATCAATAAATTACCTTTTGAGTTGCACTTGCCTGGATACAACTATTGCGGTCGTGGAACACGTTTAATAGAACGTTTAAACCGAGGAGATCAAGGAGTTAATGCATTGGACTCAGCTTGCAAAGAACATGACATTGCATATCACCGCTATAAAGATTTAAGTAAAAGACACGTAGCTGATAAAATACTGATTGAGAAAGCTTGGAAGCAATATTTTTCTAAAGATTCAAAGTTAAGTGAACGTTTAGCATCATTACTTGTTGCTAATATCATGAATATAAAAACCAAACTTGGAATGGGGTTGAAACGAAATAAAAAAATTAAAAAGAAGAAAATAAAGGTCAAGCATAGTATGGCAGCATTAAAGAAAGCTATTCTTAATGCTCGTGGTGCGCTAAAAAATACTTTAATCAACCCTGATAATCCTAAGAGTGTGTCAAAAGCTATTAAAATTGCATCACAAGCCGCAAAACAATCAATTAATAAAAAGTCAAAATTTAAAGTTAATAAACTAAGAATAATTCCTATACCAAAAGTAGGTGGTTTTCTACCATTTCTAATTCCATTATTTGCGGGATTATCAGCACTAGGCGGATTGGCAGGTGGTGTTGCAGGTGTTGCAAAAGCAATAAATGAGGCAAAGGATGCAAAAAAAATGTTAGCAGAAACTCAAAAACATAACCAAACTATGGAGGAAATTGCTATTGGAAAATCTGGCAAAGGAATTTATTTAAAACCTTATAAAAAAGGGTTAGGATTATATATTAATCCGTATCCAAAAAACTTTCGTTGAAGCTACCTAAACGAGCCCTTACTGATGTTGATTTAAGAAAATATGCCAAGAAATTTAATATCCCTCACTTTAGAGGGGTATTCATGAGAAATGATTTGCCTAAAAAAATGTATATAAATGAAAGTGGTATAATAAATTTAGATGATAAAACATCAGCAGGAACACATTGGGTAGCTTACATAAAAAGAAATAAAAATATTTTATATTTTGATAGTTTTGGTAACCTTCAACCTCCAATAGAAGCAATTGAATACTTTAAAAATAATACTATTCAATATAACTATGATAGATTTCAAAAATTTAATACTGTAAATTGTGGACATTTATGCTTACACTTTTTGTATTCAAATTCTTATATTTATAATAAATAATATATTGCTATAAATACCTGAGTTTTATTTTTAATTTGTTATTACTATAACTAAGCTTATCGTGAAAGGATTTTTAAATAAAAAATAATGTCTATGACATTTACAATTATTGGAAATAAATCCGTATTAAGCGCCGATATTTTTTCTCCTATAGATTTGTACGATGAACAGTTTGAATTGGGAATAGTCGACTTTCAGACATTTAATTCAATACCAAACATTGACGACACTAACAATAAATTTTATTATGGAGATGGTAAAGTTATTTCAATACCAGTGGGTTCATATGAATTGGAAGATATTCAGGAATATTTAAGGTTAGGCATTGGTGATTCTAGAGTAATAAAACACAACAGCGAATTTAAGGACAAAGCTGATAAGCAAATAAAAGAAGTATTTTTAAATTTAACTGCAAATACAAATACCCTTCAAAGTGAGATAATATGTACTGAAAAAATAGATTTTTCGAAAGAAAATTGTATTGGTTCATTACTAGGATTTAATAAGCAAGTATTAGAACTTAATAAATTACATGTATCTAACTTACCGGTAAACATTATTAAAGTAAATAACATATGTATTGAATGTAATATTACATCCGGTTCCTATCTAAACGGACGTTTAGTACACACAATTCATGAGTTTTCACCTGCTGTTCCACCAGGATATAAGATAATAGAAATTCCAAAGCAAATCATTTATCTTCCAATCGTTGTACAGAAAATAGATAATATTTCTATAAAAATTGTTAATGAAGAAAGTGAACTTATCAATTTTAGAAAAGAAAAAATTTCCTGCAGATTACACATACGAAAGATTCAATAATGGGTATATGTCATAATTTAAAAACAATATATAATTCGTCGTTTAATCAAACTCAGCGTAGTCCAACCAAGCCTTTTAAGAGGATAACATTAAAAAATAAACAGTTTCTTAAGTCGTTAGGATTTAAAAAAAATACTCTACAATGACCGCTCATATGCTTAATATTGAAGATAAAATTCTCTTTGACGAATCATTAAGCCAATATGAAATACATTCATACAGTCCATATAACACAACTGAATGAATATAATGACGAAATTCGTATACCAATAAATCAACATAATGTATATACATTACCCTCGGAATCTTACTTATACATTGAAGGTAAAACAAAAGACACTTCAAAATCTACACCTGTTTTCATATTAAATGGTATTTTATACCTATTTGAAAGTATAAAATATGAAATAAATTCGGTTGAAATTGATTCAAATAAAAATCCTGGTATAACCACTACTATGAAAGGATATGTTTCATATAATAACAATGAGTTGCAACTTGAAAACTTGGGGTGGCGTGATACAAGTAACAATTTATTAGATAATAAGGGAAATTTTAGTGTTTGTATTCCTCTTAAAACAATATTTGGGTTCTGTGAAGACTTTAAAAAAATTATATTACCAGTAAAGCATGAATTAATATTAATTCGATCAAAAAACGATAATAACGCAATTTGGATAAGTAACAAGGACGAAATAACACCATCAATAACAATTGAAAAGATTCAATGGCGTATGCCTCATATAAATGTATCAGACAAAAAGAAATTAGAATTATTACAAACAATAGAACTCGATAAATCATTGTATATTGGCTTTCGAAGTTGGGACTTGTACGAATATCCAGCGTTGCCACGCACGACAAATCAATCTTGGTCTATTAAAACATCTACAGCACTTGAAAAGCCACGTTATGTTATATTAGGGTTACAAAGAGAAGGTAAAGACGATATTACAAAGGATATGAGTAAATTTCACACTTGTACCTTAAGAAACGTAAAACTATACTTAAATTCTGATGTGTACCCCTATGATAATCTTAATCTTGATTATGACAATAATAAGTATGCAATAGCATATGAAATGTATGCTAATTTCCAAAAATCATACTATGATAAAGAGCCGAATCCCATTTTAAATTTAAAGAATTTTAAAGAAAATGCACCTTTAATAGTAATAGATTGTTCAAAACAGAAAGAATTTCTAAAACCTGCTCCAGTTGATATAAGGCTTGAATTAGAAACATCTGAAAATATTGCAGACTACGTTCATGCTTATTGTTTAATATTACATGACAGGATTGTTGAGTATAAACCATTATCTGGAATTGTTAATAAAATTACATAACCATTATAAATAATGATTAGTATCTTTAAAGTCATTAAAGAGTAACTATCTCATAACCAAATAATGGATTATAAATTTTTAAATGATCATGAACAAGTTTTGAAAACGATTTCAAAAGTTGGAGCTGTTCTAAAAAAATACAAAGAAAGTGAGTGTTTACTAGAAAATCTTACGGACGATGAGTTGCATTTACTACCAATAGAGTTCTTTTTGCATTATATAATGTTTTCCACCGATATTGAACAAAACTGGAACCGGCTTCCAATACATTTAAAAGAAGATCACTATATGCAGGGGCGTCGGTTATGCTACAAACATTATAACAAAGGAAGAATACAAAGAGATGGACCTCCATGTCAAATAAGAAACTGTTGTGATTGTAATTTTAATTTATATTATGTTCTAATGGAAATAGTTATACCTTAATAAATAAATAAAAAAAAAAAATATACATTTTAAATTTTTATATATTATAAATGATGGAATTACAATATTTTTGATATTTCATCCAATATATAAGACATATTTGATAATATTATCATTCCTAATAATATATCATCATAATTTATTTCTTGACATTCATGAAATAAAAATTCAGTTAAAACCTCTTTGGAAACACCAATATTTTTATTTCTTAAATATATTACGATATTATTTAAAAATAGATTATATGTATTTAATAAGTTAATCTGCATGCAAGAAAAATGAGTAATACTAAAGTTAATATAATAATTTAAAGACATGATATGTATTAAATCATAAATATTTAAAAACACGGATATATAAGTTTTACAATTTGATGTAATTAAAATACTATTTGGATTAAATATATTTATTTTATAATTTGATCCTATTAGAACATTGGATGATATAAACAATTGTCCATTAAACATATTAATCAATTGCTGTATGTGCTCTATAAGTTCAAAATAATCACCTAAACTGAATTTTAGCCCAAAATTGTATTTATTGTAAATATAAATTTCTGGTTCAAACTGATTAGTACAATTTAATCCTATTTTGATTGAATACATATCTTCCTTTAATAATATAGGTACTTCATTAAATAAAAATGGAACTGCTGTTAATTTAGTAGAAGTCAAATTTGTGTTAATAGGTTCAAAATTTTTAAAATCCTCCTCATTGTTTAAAGAAGTTAACATTTCTGATATATTCTGTATCTCAATATCTGCATTTAATGATTCAGTTAATAAAAAATCTTCGTCAAAAAGCGAAGGGTCAATATCTAAATTTAATAGCTCGCTATCATCAATATGAATATTTTCTACAAATAATAAATCTTCCAAATCAAAAATCGATTCCATTTTTTGATAAGTTATATATATATTCTTGAGCGTTATTGTATAATTTAATTTTAAAAAAGTCTATGCACAAAATTTTTATTTCTTGTTCCAACAGTTCCAAGTTTATTTTTGATGATATATGGCTAAAATTATTATTTAAATCAATATGGTTATTTATATTATTTTTAATAAAACACTCATAAAAATTAATATTGTGATTTTTATAATTTATACTTTGAGTATCCTTTAACACATTAAACAAATTATTTTGAACTTGATATAAAGATTTATCCACTAATTTAGAACACAAATTATAATTTTTTAATGTCACTGTTATACAATGAGATATATTAAGCAAGTTGTCCCAAGATTCTTTCTGTAAATAAACAGAAGATGATTTAAGTTTTTGTTCATTCAAATATTGCTGTTGACATTGTATATTTTCTTCAAGTACCATAGTTGGCTTTTCATAGAAAGTTTGAAAATGTATTGTGTAATTTGATAAGGTTATGTGAGGCTGATCTAAATATTCACTTCCTTCAAAATAATTGGAAATGTTGTTTTTATTATTTAACAGGGTATTCCAATCCTGCTCTGATATAATAACGCCATTTCCATTAACCTTTTCTATTTTCAAAATGGCTTCACATAAATTATTTACTTTAATTCCAACTAATGCTTGTTTTGATTTACTGTTATTTAAATAATATAATGATTTTAATAAATATATAGAATCATCATATATTATTTTAGAATCGGATTCATCACTATCAAAACTTAACTTTTTATTTTTATTAAACATTGGATATGGTTTGTAACGATAAGCCATTATTATAAAATGTTTAGTTAAACTTGTTAAAATATTTATTTGTAACTGAAGAAAATATAAAATATCTACAGCTTATATACTATAATCCCCTCCCTATACTATATTTATTAAAATTAAAACTTATTTCAAAACCCAACCTTAAATGCATTACTTTTCAAAGTTATTATCACTTTTTATGGTATTGCTCTGGTTCAGGAATCGAACCCGAAAACACAGTTGTCTAGCATCAAGTATCAACGATTTTTACTCTGCGCTATCAACCTTACTCATTATCACTAACTTCTAATTCTTCGTCTACCATTATCCATTCTAAGGAATCCATACTTCCGTAGCCGGAATCTGATACTCCAAGCTTAAAAAATAGACCGTTCCTAAAATCTCTATAAAAAGTACTTTTGTGTGTAACGTATCGGTCATAAAATTGAAACTCATCAAACATATTAAAATCCAACATTAAATGAGACTCTAATCCACAATTTAATTTCAAATCTATACATAGACTAAACTCATTTGCAATATGTAGTACATGTAAATAAATTACATCAACATTATCAATTAATACAGTTAGTACTAATTCAGAACACCCTATAAATGACTGAAAATTTATATTAATATTTATTAACTTGGGTAAAATAAAAATATTATCTCCTTCATTCAATTCAAATAATAAGCGGGGACTATAACTTCTAATATACATTATACCAGAGATAGAAATTTAAATATATATAAAATGAAAGTAACATATATAACTGGCTTAGAAATCAAACCTAAAGGTATCCAAATATAAAATTTCTTTTTCTTCTTCTTCTAATGAAAATAATGATTTAGAATAATTTTGTTTTTTTTCACTTTCAAAATAATCAAATTTATCAGGTTCCAGTTCTATATGTAACTGATACTTTTCAATTGCATTTAATTTCTCTAATTTGGAATAAGAAATTTCATTAAACTGATGTAGCATATATAAATATTTAACTAAATTAAAATTTATAACTTTATTACCAAAATCAAATAAACGTATTTTTTGATATATACATGCGTTATAAAAATCATCAAAATAGCCCGTTCTTAATGCTCTTAGAATATTTTTAAAATTGTCATGTTTCAAATCTGATTTTATATTATATTTAAATTCAAATTCTTTCCTTAATTTTAATTCTAATTTTGCTACCTCACTTATTTTATAACCTAATTTTTCAAATTCATAAAATTTCCTTATAAGGTGGTAGTTGTTACAATCAATCGCACGCTCTTTCATATGAAGATTGCATAACTATAAATAAATATTATGTAAATAAATAAGGATTTGAAATACTAAAGCAAAAGAAGTAGAACTTACTTGTAATCCAGGATGAACTATGCTTGGACACGTATAATCCAATGTATCATCGGAATACAGATATGCACAGCAATATTCTGTTGACATTTAAAACTGTTATTATTATTATAACTAAATTAAAATTATCTAAAAAGTATTAAAAATTAACTTACCTAACTGTTTGCTCATAAGTATGAAAGTCTAAAAGGGTTCAAACGGTAAAAACTCAAGATTAGGTTGAAACTGCTATAGACACCTGTAAATATTTGAAAACTACTATTAAATTTATTGTAAACATACAAAATCTTATACAAAATTTACTTACCACATAATTATCCACTTCCAAACTGAAATTATTGATAATTTTTTTTTTTTAAATAGCACTAAATAGCCACTAAATTATTTAAAAACACAAGTTATTTAAAAAGAACAAATATTCATTAACTAACTCAGAACAAGACTTTGCAAGACACTTTAATACACAAACTGTAATATTGTTATTATACTCGGTTTAACACCCCCTGCTCTAATGGTACACTTAAGAAAATATAGTTTGTTTATATTTTCGTTATTAATGTGTCAATCTATATCTGCATACTAAATTTCAGCTTTGTATTTTTATTTTAGCATTAGTACCCTCCACATACATCCGCTACTGAAGAAGTTTGTCAAATTTTAGCACAGGTATCTATTTTGTTTGTACCTAAGAGCATATATTCTAAACTATAGCCATTTATCTCTATATATTTCATATTTCTGTTTTTTGGCCCCCAGCGCCCGCCGCCTCTGGAAAGTTGCAGTTTTCTATAGTTTGTCTTTAATGACACTCTATATAGGGCCTACGTTCCAAATATCAACTTTTTACCTCTATTGCGACATTGCCCCCAAAAAATCACACCGCTACTGAATTAAAATTTTGGTAATCCAATTATTGGCAAACATGCGCAATTAGTGTCTCAATACATACCCTAAGATTTAATACTACTTTTTCAATATTTCTGGTTTTTACTGTCTCAACTCCCGCCGCCACTGGAAATTTGGGGCTGTTAATTTTTTTTCATTAATGACTGTCTACAGCGAGCCTAGATATTAAATTTGAACGTCCTAACTCTTTTCTAACATTGCCCCCGGAAATTCGCGCCGCTACTGAACTCAAATTTCAAATGTCCAACTATTGGCAAATGTGCACAATTATGATCTCAATACACATACCAAATTTGAGTTTTCTATCTTTTTTAGTTCGTCAGATATTTGCAAAAGTATTTTTTCCAATTTTCTAGTTTTTCCAGAATAATTTTTTGCAGGGAAATTCAGGGAAAAATTCAGGGACGTAGAAAGTCTTAGAAATTCGTCCTTTACATAATATCAAAATTTAAAAAACTTTGTAGGCGCCGTTTAGAAGATACCATACAGATTTTGTTCCCGTAACTAAAATTTGACAAATTTAATTCAGTAGCGGAGATATGTGAGGGGCTCTAATGCTAAAATGTAAATACAAAGCTAAAATTTTGTTTGCAGATTTACATTAAAATATTACTAACGAAAATAAATTAAAGAATATTTTTCTTAGCGGGGTAGTGGGGCAGAGTAATAAACCGAATATATGGATACAAAGATAAAAGGTAATATTAGATATACTAACACAAAAAAAAATTCTGTACTACATCTCCTTTAATTAAGCACCCCACAGGAACATGGATTTAATTTTACATATTTATATATAATATTACAAAATTGGTATTTACAAAATTGTTCTGTCAAACCGTGTTTTCTTACACAACAACTTTAATAGCATTGCATGCAGACAAGTTAGCTACTTAAAAAATAAAAGTGATAACCCGTAAAGAAATATTTATTTCGGATTTCCCGGCAGTGCCAAATTTGTTTGGGGGCCCTAATGATGGGTAAAGATTTTTCACAAAGACACTAATTGCGCATGTTTGAAAATAATTGGATTACCAAAATTTTAATTCAGTAGCGGCGTGATTTTTTGGGGGCAATGTCGCAATAGAGGTAAAAAGTTGATATTTGGAACGTAGGCCCTATATAGAGTGTCATTAAAGACAAACTATAGAAAACTGCAACTTTCCAGAGGCGGCGGGCGCTGGGGGCCAAAAAACAGAAATATGAAATATATAGAGATGAATGGCTATAGTTTAGAATATATGCTCTTAGGTACAAATAAAATAGATCCCCGTGCTAAAATTTGACAAACTTCTTCAGTAGCGGAGGTATGTGGGGGGTACTAATGCTAAAAAAAAAATACAAAGCTGAAATTTAGTATGCAGATATAGATTGACACATTAATAACGAAAATATAAACAAACTATATTTTCTTATGTGTACCATTAGAGCAGGGGGTGTTAAACCGAGTATAATAACAATATAGAGGTACAACGATGATATTTTGCATGTAGAATATTAAATAGAAGCACAATAGTTCTCTATAAGTCAGATATTCAAATTACATTCAATAGTAGAGTTGAATTAATTTTTGGTGCGTTTGTTGTGCTGTGAAATCGAGCAGGAGTGAGAGGTATAGGGGGGAAATAGTTAACAGCCCCAAATATCAAAAAATAGATGAAGTGAAAAAATAGAAACTATGCATGTGCATATTTGCGAAAATAAATTTAACCTTAGTAGCGGCGTGAAATTGGGGAAGTGGGGGCGGGAAAAAGCTTTGCCAAAGAACTCAATTTTGAAATTTCGATCATTTATAAAGTAGGGGTAGATAAAGGTAGAGAGAGTTGCTACGAGCAAAATAGATTGCTATGCCTAAAATTTGACAATTTTATTTCAGGAGCCCCCGCTATAATGGGGTGACTAATATTATAACGTAAATATAAATACGAAATATAGAATGTAAGATTACAGTACAGTTTTATTCATGTAAATGAATTGCTATAATATCGAATTAATAGTGCCTGATTGGAAGAGAGTGTGGCGCTGGGGTTCAGTACTAAGTAACGGTGGTGTTAGAAGTTGTGGCGATAGATTATAATGGCTCTGGGAGGTAACCGTGTTGTAGAATATGTGCTTTGGTGCTGAAAGTGTGGGTGGCGGGGTATGGGGAAGTGCAATAACGGGAAGGAAAAGGCCTAGAGATGAGATTATTGGGAGGGAACTGCTAGGCTTTCTTAAAAACATAAATGAATTGATGTAATTAGTAGGTTTACATTGAAATTAGTGAAAATTTTATCAAAGATTTATCTTATCGAATAATTATTAAAAAATAATGTACTTCTAAGGATGAAATTTAGTATGCAGGTTGCCAGTATAGTATTAATTTTGAAAACTAATTGTTAAGAGATTAGTACGCAGGGGGTGGAAGCGCAGGATTATTTAATGATTGCGCTAAACGGGGGGGATAGAAAAGTACCCTAATGAGCGATGATGCTCAGGTAGCATGTAGTGTTGCAAGTGGGCGCATTGTGGCAAAGATGCAGATGAATACAATTAAAAGTGCAAGAACGATACAGAGCATGGAGCCAAGAGGTGATTGGTGTTTAGGGGCGGGGCAGTGGACATTAATCAATACTGTGCTTCATTATGGTTAATGATAATTTTACGCAGCGGGGGCGCTGTGGAAGTATTTTAAGGACCGACGATGCTCAGGGAAAAAGCGATGCAGAGTGCTAAAAGTAGAAGGCGCTCTATGGCGGAAGTTTAGAGGAATCAAATTAAAAGTTCGGAAACGTAAGAAAGCATGGAGCCAAGAGGTGACGATTGGGGCTTATGGGCGGAGGCACTGGAGACTGGTCAATATAGTGCTTTATAACAGTAAATAAAGGAATTATAACAAAATAAGGAAATATAAATTTAAAAAATGATATATTTTTGCGAAAATTACTTAAAAATAATATTTTGCATTATTTTCAATTTATCAAATAACTTTTTTTATTCACAAATATTAAATACACGTCGCTTTGCGACGGGGCGAAGCGCTAGTCTACTTATTATAATGTTCGTAATGTTCCAATTTAACATGGAAAACTCATAAGAACTCATAGATATTTATATATATAGAGCGTTATATATTTATATATATATTTATTTATATATTTATTTATTTATATATATATCCGGTAACAAAATCGTATATAGTATCTTCTAAACGGCGCCTACAAAGTTCTTCAAATTTTGGTATGATGTAAAGGACGAATTTCTAAGACTTTCTACGTCCCTGAATTTTCCCCTGAATTTCCGTGGAAAAACTTATACTGGAAAAACTGGAAAATTCGAAAAAATACTTTTGCTAATATCCGACGAACTAGAAAAGATAGAAAACTGAAATTTGGTGTGTGTATTGAGATCATAATTGTGCACATTTGCCAATAGTTGGAAATTGGAAATTTAAGTTCAGTAGCGGCGCGAATTTCCGGGGGCAATGTTAGAATAGAGTTAGGACGTTGAAATTTAATATGTAGGCTCGCTGTAGACAGTTATTAATTAAAAAAAAAAAACAGCCCCAAATTTCCAGTGGCGGCGGGAGTTGAGACAGTAAAAGCCAGAAATATTGAAAATGTAGTATTATAACTTAGGGTATGTATGGAGACACTAATTGCGCATGTTTGCCAATAATTAGATTACCAAAATTTTAATTCAGTAGCGGCGTGATTTTTTGGGGGCAATGTCGCAACAGAGCTAGAACGTTAAAATTTGGAACGGGGGCCATATATAGAGTGTCATTAAAGACACACTATAGAAATTTGCAACTTTCCAGAGGCGGCGGGCGCTGGGGGCCAAAAACCATATATTTGAAATATATGGCGATGAAAGGCTATAGTTTAGAATATATATTCTTAGATACAAATAAAATAGATCCTCGTGCTAAAATTTGACAAACTTGTTCAGTAGCGGTGGTATGTGGGGGGTACTAATGCTAAAATTTAAATACAAAGCTGAAATTTAGTATGCAGATATAGTTTGACAATAACAATAAAAATATAAAGAAACTACATTTTCTTTAGTGTAACATTAAGGCAGAGGTAATAAACTGATGATAAGAACGATAAAGAGGTATATATTTGGACTTTAATTCAGTAGCGGAGATATGTGAGAGGCTCTAATGCTAAAATGAACAAAACTGGAAAATTCGAAGAAATACTTTTGTAAGTATCTGACGAACTAGAAAAGATAGAAAACTGAAATTTGGTATGTGTATTGAGATCATAAATGTGCACATTTGCCAATAGTTGGAGACTAGAAACTTAAGTTTAGTAGCGGCGCGAATTTCTGGGAGCAATGTTGGAATAGAGTAAGGACGTTCAAATTTAATATGTAGGCTCCTTGTGAACAGTAATTAATGAAAAAACTAAACAGCCCTAAATTTCCAGTGGCGGCGGGAGTTCAGACAGTAAAAAAATTCAATTTAAATTAAAATTTAATATTGAAAAAATTATATTAAAACTAGGGGTATGTATTAAGGCACTAATTGTGCATGTTTGCTAATAATTGGAATATCAAAATTTGAATTCAGTAGTGGCGTGAATTTTTGGTTGCAATGTCGTAACAGACCTAGAACGTTGAAATTTGGAACGTGGGCCCTATATAGATGGTAATTAAAGGAAAATTAGACAAAATTTTAAATTTCCAGTGGCGGCGGGCGTAAAATATGAAATAATAAATATATAGGGATGAAGGGCTACAATTTAATATATATATATATATGTGGAAAACGAGAGTACAATGCCACCTCTGATGTGGTAAACGAGAACTATCCAACTTCTTATGTGGAAAACAATAACCAATCCGCTAATCTGGTGTGGAATCAAGGTACTCTTGTTTAATTTAGGGCAATGTCAATTCAATTAATATTCAACTATGTAATATCTTAGTTGGTTTGTCAGGATGATAAAGAATCACATAATTGGTTTAATACATTTATTGAATAAAATAATAACGATGATAATAATAATGATAATAATACAATAAAGATACAATATAAACGTTGGTGTTTACTTTACAAATACAAAACAATGAATGCATAAACAACCTTAAGTTCTAGTTAATATATACTCAGTCCTATACATTAGTTTTTAGCTTGACTTTAAAAAGGTTTGTTATTTTAATTCTAAGAATACGCCTGGTTAATTTCAATAAACACACACCCTCAAATATTCAGTCAGTGGTTTTAAGTTCTAAGTGCTTTCACTTGGTTTCTATTTAAAACATACCCTCATTAATCACATTCTTTATGACTTTCTTAGAACGGGTATTATAGTTACGCCTATTTTGTATGCTCGATATATTTTTTCTTTCCACACGGCCGTCCAACTTATCTTTGGCCCCCAAAGACGATACGTCCCTGCGGTCATCTGTTTGATGTTCGGCACCCTGACTAGCGTCTGAATCACTAGTGTCTGGGAGCACGCCCCATGGCTTCATGTGGTCTGCACTTGAGTGTGTATTAGAAGAACCTTCCCCTTCACCGATACGTCTTACCCTATAGCGTTCATTTGGGTCAACTCCGGTAACCTGATCCGGTCCTAAATATTTGTTGTGTAATTTAAATCCAGTACCAAACTGGGTTCTTTTTACGGCAACAATGTCTCCGACTTTGTTTGTCCTAGCTGGTTTCCTATTTCTATTGAAATTCCTGGGATTCTCTTCCTGTGTTTTTAATATTTGTTTCTGGGCGTTAACACGTAACTCGTGGAAGTCGTCCTCACGCACTTCTCGATTACCTTTTTCTAACAGCTGAGAGATATGCGTCTCCTCATCTGTTTTCATTGTCGCACCTGTTAACAACTTGAACGGTGTAGTATTTATGCTACGCTGATAAGTTTTGTTTAATGCTTGCCCTTCGACCTTGCCGTCGTTCAACCAGGTTTCTACATGTTTCTCAACTTCTTCTTGTTCGCAGTAAGCCATACGTCGCGAATTTTGAAAAACAGGAACCTCATCGGTCATGTATATTTCTGCTGCTTCAGTAACCCTTGTTACTTTTGGTTCATAGGTTTCAACAAGTTCCTCAACTTTAGCCCTGGCACCTGGACTAATGTTATTACCCATGACGATTTCGTTGTCGGCTACACATAATTTTTTATACTGTTCACTTTCCACGTACTTTTTTCGCATGGTAATACCGTCTACACTTATTGTGGTTTCTACTTGATCTAGCAGAGGTTTACCGATTACAACACTATGTCTAGTTGTACTTGATGGAACTATTAAAAAGTTAGTACAGTACTGTTCATTGTCTACTTTCACTTGAGCACTAAATTCACCTAAAACTTTGATTTGAAATCCTCCGATTCCAGTCAATACAATATTATTTTCGCGCACAACCGCTTTATTACTTAATTTAATATAATCGTCAGCTCTAATCAAATTCTGATCACTTCCGGTATCAATCAGACATTTAAAACTGATACTGTCTATGCTCATGTCTTTTGTCATATTACAGGTTTTATTTGTGTCCACTAACAAAGCATCACTTGTTTTATTCGCGGTACAATTTCTCGAAATATGTCCCTCTTCATGACATTTGAAACACTTTATTTTACTTTCACTTTTTATCTTTTCACTTGATTCATTTCTTTTACTATTAAGGTATTCGTTGCTTTTTCGGCACACGTTTTCTTTATGTCCGAGTTCATTACAATTAAAACATTTTATCGCGTTTGAGTCTTTTGTTCTGTCCTTACGTACACTAAAATTATTCCTTTCTTGCACTTGCAATAGTGTCGAATCATACCGTTTTACTTTTAACAACAAATCGGGCACTGTTTTAAAGTCACACATTGATAACACACTTATCAAGTCTTTGTTGTTTAGTCCGGCTATTATGTATTTTATCACGGCCTTTTCACTGATATTATCACTCTTACTGGCGATCGCTTTCACCGAGTATACATAATCTTCTATTGCTTCGTTTTTTTCTCGTTGTCTCTTCATTAGTTCCATGTGTACGTCAGATTCATCGTACTCCACTGGAAAATTCCTGATTAATTCGTATTTGAACGTCGTCCAATCCTTGACTACGTTCAAACTAGCATCAAACCAGTTTTTCGCGGCACACTGCAGCTTGTTGACACCTTGATGAAGCTTCACTTTATCACTCCAGCCATAAATGTCTGCTATATCCTCCAATTTTCGCACCCAAGCTGTAGCCGTCAATACCGTGGTTGCTGGGTTAAACACAGGTATGCATTCCAGGTTCTGTGTCGGCATAAACCCATGATGATTCATTTTCTGTTCCTGTATTGTACTGTTCCTGATACTCAACTGCAATAGTTCTGTTCTAAGCCTCGTCAGCTCTGCTTGTACTCCCAACCAACTATCTTCATTAGATGTTGAGTTACCTGAGCGTCCAGCTAACAAACTATCATCAACAGTAGTATCGTTCATGTTAACGTTATATGCCATTTTCAATTTTCTCCTCGTAAAACAGTTTACACACTTTTCTGATACAATTCACTTGCTAGTCCTATTATAAAGTCCGTCTTATAAATTCTCGACTATTCCGCTAATGAACTATCACTTGAAAGCACTGTTTGTAGAAAACTGTCTTGTATTATTCTTCTCTGTATTATTCACTTGTGGATAACTCGTAGATAACTAATCCGCACTTAGTTCAATTCACTATGAGTTACTAATCCGCACTTCTTTGTATTATTCACTTCGCGCACTTAGTTCAATTCGCTATGAGCTGCTAATCCGCACTTCTGATGTGGAAACGAGAGCTCAATCCCACTTCTGATGTGGAAAACGAGAGTACAATGCCACCTCTGATGTGGTAAACGAGAACTATCCAACTTCTTATGTGGAAAACAATAACCAATCCGCTAATCTGGTGTGGAATCAAGGTACTCTTGTTTAATTTAGGGCAATGTCAATTCAATTAATATTCAACTATGTAATATCTTAGTTGGTTTGTCAGGATGATAAAGAATCACATAATTGGTTTAATACATTTATTGAATAAAATAATAACGATGATAATAATAATGATAATAATACAATAAAGATACAATATAAACGTTGGTGTTTACTTTACAAATACAAAACAATGAATGCATAAACAACCTTAAGTTCTAGTTAATATATACTCAGTCCTATACATTAGTTTTTAGCTTGACTTTAAAAAGGTTTGTTATTTTAATTCTAAGAATACGCCTGGTTAATTTCAATAAACACACACCCTCAAATATTCAGTCAGTGGTTTTAAGTTCTAAGTGCTTTCACTTGGTTTCTATTTAAAACATACCCTCATTAATCACATTCTTTATGACTTTCTTAGAACGGGTATTATAGTTACGCCTATTTTGTATGCTCGATATATTTTTTCTTTCCACATATATATATATATATATATATATATATATATATATATATATATATATATATATATATATATATATATATCATCTACTTATTATAATGTTCGTAATGTTCCAATTTAACATGGAAAACTCATAAGAACTCATAGATATTTATATATATAGAGCGTTATATATTTATATATATATTTATTTATATATTTATTTATTTATATATATATCCGGTAACAAAATCGTATATAGTATCTTCTAAACGGCGCCTACAAAGTTCTTCAAATTTTGGTATGATGTAAAGGACGAATTTCTAAGACTTTCTACGTCCCTGAATTTTCCCCTGAATTTCCGTGGAAAAACTTATACTGGAAAAACTGGAAAATTCGAAAAAATACTTTTGCTAATATCCGACGAACTAGAAAAGATAGAAAACTGAAATTTGGTGTGTGTATTGAGATCATAATTGTGCACATTTGCCAATAGTTGGAAATTGGAAATTTAAGTTCAGTAGCGGCGCGAATTTCCGGGGGCAATGTTAGAATAGAGTTAGGACGTTGAAATTTAATATGTAGGCTCGCTGTAGACAGTTATTAATTAAAAAAAAAAAACAGCCCCAAATTTCCAGTGGCGGCGGGAGTTGAGACAGTAAAAGCCAGAAATATTGAAAATGTAGTATTATAACTTAGGGTATGTATGGAGACACTAATTGCGCATGTTTGCCAATAATTAGATTACCAAAATTTTAATTCAGTAGCGGCGTAATTTTTTGGGGGCAATGTCGCAACAGAGCTAGAACGTTAAAATTTGGAACGGGGGCCATATATAGAGTGTCATTAAAGACACACTATAGAAATTTGCAACTTTCCAGAGGCGGCGGGCGCTGAGGGCCAAAAACCATATATTTGAAATATATGGCGATGAAAGGCTATAGTTTAGAATATATATTCTTAGATACAAATAAAATAGATCCTCGTGCTAAAATTTGACAAACTTGTTCAGTAGCGGTGGTATGTGGGGGGTACTAATGCTAAAATTTAAATACAAAGCTGAAATTTAGTATGCAGATATAGTTTGACAATAACAATAAAAATATAAAGAAACTACATTTTCTTTAGTGTAACATTAAGGCAGAGGTAATAAACTGATGATAAGAACGATAAAGAGGTACATATTTGGACTTTAATTCAGTAGCGGAGATATGTGAGAGGCTCTAATGCTAAAATGAACAAAACTGGAAAATTCGAAGAAATACTTTTGTAAGTATCTGACGAACTAGAAAAGATAGAAAACTGAAATTTGGTATGTGTATTGAGATCATAAATGTGCACATTTGCCAATAGTTGGAGACTAGAAACTTAAGTTTAGTAGCGGCGCGAATTTCTGGGAGCAATGTTGGAATAGAGTAAGGACGTTCAAATTTAATATGTAGGCTCCTTGTGAACAGTAATTAATGAAAAAACTAAACAGCCCTAAATTTCCAGTGGCGGCGGGAGTTCAGACAGTAAAAAAATTCAATTTAAATTAAAATTTAATATTGAAAAAATTATATTAAAACTAGGGGTATGTATTAAGGCACTAATTGTGCATGTTTGCTAATAATTGGAATATCAAAATTTGAATTCAGTAGTGGCGTGAATTTTTGGTTGCAATGTCGTAACAGACCTAGAACGTTGAAATTTGGAACGTGGGCCCTATATAGATGGTAATTAAAGGAAAATTAGACAAAATTTTAAATTTCCAGTGGCGGCGGGCGTAAAATATGAAATAATAAATATATAGGGATGAAGGGCTACAATTTAATATATATATATATATATATATATATATATATATATATATATATATATATATATATATATATATATCATATATTATAATGTCCCAGGTGTATATTTATATTCTTATAGTCTTATATTCTTATATTCTTATATTCTTATATTCTTATATTCTTATATTCTTATATGTTTGGTTCGAATTTTGTATGGCATCTCGAAAACGGCTCCAGGGAAGTTTTTAAAAATTTCCTATTTCGTAGAGAAAAAAATTCTAAGACTTTTGGCGTCCCTGGATTTTTCCCTGAATTTCCTGGAAACCCGTAATTTTGGAAAAACTGGAAAAAAAGTGATCCCTTTTTTGCTGCATTACTCTTAAGTCGTAAAAGATAGAAAGTTGAAATTTTGCATGTGTATTAAGGTACTTAATGCTGACATTTCTCAAAAAGTAGAAATTCAAAAATTGAAAAAGGGGGGGTTGAAGAAATTCGGGGGCCCGGATGGGAACTTTGGAGAAAGTTCATATTCTGGATTCTAGAATAATTAAGTATATTATTATTAAAAAAAAATTCAAAATTTCAAAATTTTATGGGGGGGCACGGGGGCAGTATTTGCCGAGAGTAAAAATTGTGCTAGAAAATTGAAATTTTGTATGTAGGCTAACCTTGGTAACTTATTTACGAATCAAAAAAAAATCCCAAATTTTGAAAAAAAGTTGGTCAAATAACGCATAAATTGAAAATATTTTTTATTTTGATAAAAAAATAATATTTTTTTAGTCAATTTATATGTGTGTATATGTGCGCGAGTTTATTTATTATTTCAATTTAAAAATAGAACAGTTAAATATGAAATTTAATTACGAATTATTTTATTGGATTTAAATGATACACGCCAAAAAGACGTCGCATTGCGACGGGGGTAAACTCAAGTGTATTATAATTTCCCAGGTGTATATTTATATTCTTATATGTTTATGTGTTTATATGTTTGGTTCGAATTTTGTATGGCATCTCGAAAACGGCTCCAGGGAAGTTTTTAAAAATTTCCTATTTCGTAGAGAAAAAAATTCTAAGATTCTTGGCGTCCCCGGATTTTTCCCTGAATTTCCTGGAAACCCGTAATTTTAGAAAAACTGGAAAAAAAGTGATCCCTTTTTTGCTGTATAACTTTTAATTCGTATAAGATAGAAAGTTGAAATTTTGCATGTGTATTAAGGTGTATTAATGTGAGTAATGCTGACATTTCTCAAAAATTAGAAATTCAAAAATTGAAAAAGAGGGGGTTAAAGAAATTCGGGGGCCCGGTAGGGAACTTTGGAGAAAATTCATTTTCTATATTCTAGAATATTTAAGTATATTATTTTTAAAAAAAAAATTCAAAATTTTAAAATTTTATTAGGGGGCACGGGGGCAGTATTTGCCGAGAGTAAAAATTGTGCTAGAAAGTTGAAATTTTGTATATAGGCTAACCTTGGCAACTTATTTACGAATCAAAAAAAAAATCCCAAATTTTGAAAAAAAGTTGTTCAAATATCGCATAAATTCAAAATATTTTTTATTTTGATATAAAAAATGTATTTTCTTAGTCAGTTTGTATGAAAAATTAATTGTTATTAAATGTTAAATCAATATAGGACGAGTTTGTTTATTATTTCAATTTAAAAATTAAATTTTGACTTAAAATTCAAGCCACTCACAAAAAACAAACGTCGCTTGCGACGGGGGTAAAGCTAGTCTACTTATTATAATGTTCGTAATGTTCCAATTTAACATGGAAAACTCATAAGAACTCATAGATATTTATATATATAGAGCGTTATATATTTATATATATACTTATTTATATATTTATTTATTTATATATATATCCGGTAACAAAATCGTATATAGTATCTTCTAAACGGCGCCTACAAAGTTCTTCAAATTTTGGTATGATGTAAAGGACGAATTTCTAAGACTTTCTACGTCCCTGAATTTTCCCCTGAATTTCCGTGGAAAAACTTATACTGGAAAAACTGGAAAATTCGAAAAAATACTTTTGCTAATATCCGACGAACTAGAAAAGATAGAAAACTGAAATTTGGTGTGTGTATTGAGATCATAATTGTGCACATTTGCCAATAGTTGGAAATTGGAAATTTAAGTTCAGTAGCGGCGCGAATTTCCGGGGGCAATGTTAGAATAGAGTTAGGACGTTGAAATTTAATATGTAGGCTCGCTGTAGACAGTTATTAATTAAAAAAAAAAAACAGCCCCAAATTTCCAGTGGCGGCGGGAGTTGAGACAGTAAAAGCCAGAAATATTGAAAATGTAGTATTATAACTTAGGGTATGTATGGAGACACTAATTGCGCATGTTTGCCAATAATTAGATTACCAAAATTTTAATTCAGTAGCGGCGTGATTTTTTGGGGGCAATGTCGCAACAGAGCTAGAACGTTAAAATTTGGAACGGGGGCCATATATAGAGTGTCATTAAAGACACACTATAGAAATTTGCAACTTTCCAGAGGCGGCGGGCGCTGGGGGCCAAAAACCATATATTTGAAATATATGGCGATGAAAGGCTATAGTTTAGAATATATATTCTTAGATACAAATAAAATAGATCCTCGTGCTAAAATTTGACAAACTTGTTCAGTAGCGGTGGTATGTGGGGGGTACTAATGCTAAAATTTAAATACAAAGCTGAAATTTAGTATGCAGATATAGTTTGACAATAACAATAAAAATATAAAGAAACTACATTTTCTTTAGTGTAACATTAAGGCAGAGGTAATAAACTGATGATAAGAACGATAAAGAGGTACATATTTGGACTTTAATTCAGTAGCGGAGATATGTGAGAGGCTCTAATGCTAAAATGAACAAAACTGGAAAATTCGAAGAAATACTTTTGTAAGTATCTGACGAACTAGAAAAGATAGAAAACTGAAATTTGGTATGTGTATTGAGATCATAAATGTGCACATTTGCCAATAGTTGGAGACTAGAAACTTAAGTTTAGTAGCGGCGCGAATTTCTGGGAGCAATGTTGGAATAGAGTAAGGACGTTCAAATTTAATATGTAGGCTCCTTGTGAACAGTAATTAATGAAAAAACTAAACAGCCCTAAATTTCCAGTGGCGGCGGGAGTTCAGACAGTAAAAAAATTCAATTTAAATTAAAATTTAATATTGAAAAAATTATATTAAAACTAGGGGTATGTATTAAGGCACTAATTGTGCATGTTTGCTAATAATTGGAATATCAAAATTTGAATTCAGTAGTGGCGTGAATTTTTGGTTGCAATGTCGTAACAGACCTAGAACGTTGAAATTTGGAACGTGGGCCCTATATAGATGGTAATTAAAGGAAAATTAGACAAAATTTTAAATTTCCAGTGGCGGCGGGCGTAAAATATGAAATAATAAATATATAGGGATGAAGGGCTACAATTTAATATATATATATATATATATATATATATATATATATATATATATATATATATCATATATTATAATGTCCTAGGTGTATATTTATATTCTTATAGTCTTATATTCTTATATTCTTATATTCTTATATGTTTGGTTCGAATTTTGTATGGCATCTCGAAAACGGCTCCAGGGAAGTTTTTAAAAATTTCCTATTTCGTAGAGAAAAAAATTCTAAGACTTTTGGCGTCCCTGGATTTTTCCCTGAATTTCCTGGAAACCCGTAATTTTGGAAAAACTGGAAAAAAGTGATCCCTTTTTTGCTGCATTACTCTTAAGTCGTAAAAGATAGAAAGTTGAAATTTTGCATGTGTATTAAGGTACTTAATGCTGACATTTCTCAAAAAGTAGAAATTCAAAAATTGAAAAAGGGGGGGTTGAAGAAATTCGGGGGCCCGGAAGGGAACTTTGGAGAAAGTTCATATTCTGGATTCTAGAATAATTAAGTATATTATTATTAAAAAAAAATTCAAAATTTTAAAATTTTATGGGGGGGCACGGGGGCAGTATTTGCCGAGAGTAAAAATTGTGCTAGAAAATTGAAATTTTGTATGTAGGCTAACCTTGGTAACTTATTTACGAATCAAAAAAAAATTTCAAATTTTGAAAAAAAGTTGGTCAAATAACGCATAAATTGAAAATATTTTTTATTTTGATAAAAAAATAATATTTTTTTAGTCAATTTATATGTGTGTATATGTGCGCGAGTTTATTTATTATTTCAATTTAAAAATAGAACAGTTAAATATGAAATTTAATTACGAATTATTTTATTGGATTTAAATGATACACGCCAAAAAGACGTCGCATTGCGACGGGGGTAAACTCAAGTGTATTATAATTTCCCAGGTGTATATTTATATTCTTACTAGCTGACCCGACGAACTTCGTACCGCCTAACAGTCAATGAATGTCGTGTTACCTTTTAGCTGAACTAATTTAGGCTTTGATGAACGTAATACAATGATACAAAATAATATTTATTAATATAGATAGAAACATAAAAGTATTTTATTATGATGAATGATGATGAAAACATACAGAATGAGAATAGTAGAACGCATATCTGGATAACCAGGAACTGCATCGCCTTGCTTCCGACGTTGAAATTTCTTCGATGTAGCGTTCCAAGTGTAATAACGTGGCATTTCTGAGTAAAGCAAAGTTCGTGCGAACGGATCGCTTTGACAAATCGCAAAGAAACTGGTCAGTGTTGTCGCTGGAGGTGTTTCGGCACGTTGTGCAGCATTCGACGCTGTGAAATATACTCTCTGACCGTTCTCTAGATGCACCCCCAAATGTACAACAGTGGGATGACGTTCGTGAATAGGGAATGAAAATATACGCCAAATTGCTTCATTGCAGTTCACATATCTACCGACTTGATAGCGCGTGATTTCATCGTTGATATTGGATGTTTGGATACCAAAAACCACCATGTCGCTCCCTTTCGTGACATATTTGCAAATGTATTTAATTGACTTGACCGAATTGCAATACTCAACATTACAATGTTCCTTGAATGTTTTGGAAAGAAGTGGTGAATATGGAACAATCCAACTGTTGTCAACTACGAAATCGTTTCCTTTCACTTTAGTTGTGATAGTTCTACCATTATCATCGGGCGATCGACGCCGATACAATGAACAACCATCGTTGCCTGTAATGGTCTCTGCCGTCAATTTTCGTGGATACCGTTTGGAACACTTGCCGTCGACCATGCACGGTGATTTGCGGTTAATAGTGCCACACGGTCCATGAATCATATTCGTGATTACAACATCATGTAGGTCTGGATCGGTTTCTGGAGCAGGAATCTCCGCACATATGATGTCATCTATTTGATCTGGCCGAATTCTTTCGACTAACTAAATTAGAATGTGAGCATGCGGTAGGCCTCGTTTTTGCCATTCGATTGATTTTTTTTTTTTATTTAACGTCGGCCTATTTCCGATGCTGAGTCCTATCACCGACGACCTCCTTCAATGTTGGCAGTATTTATGGTGTCGTGGCCTCATATATGTGGACTACACCACTGCCTAATAACTGTACGATTATGTATGACCATAATCAATATAAGTTCATAATAACCAAACCCAGAAAATATATATCTGGTCCGGGGATCGAACCCGAAGACACAGCAGTCGGCGTCAAGCGCCATTCGATTGAATGCATCCAGCATCGAGTATTCCCAAAGACGTGTTGCTTAACAATGTAATTCATTAGTGACCGAATTTTTTGCCTGAAAACACGTGCGGTGATGTCGTGTCGATCACTTGATGTTTGTCCGGGAAGCAGCAATTGAGTAATTTCTATCCATTTCGGATTACATGTAAATGTAATGAATAGATCTGGCCGACCATAATGACGAACATATGTCATTGCATCTTGCGCATATTCATGCAAATGACGCGGGCTACCTGTGTATGTCGCTGGTAAAATAGTCAGGCGCTCCGTTTCGATTTTAACGTACATGTCAACGCAATATTGTTGAAGCAGTCGACGAAATCGCAACAAATAATTGTCAGAATTTTCACGAATCATCAAACGATATGCGTAATAATTCATTGAACTAACCTTCTTGGTAGTTTCCTCACCTGGAACAAATGCAGTAAAAATTGTATTTTAGAACCCCTAATAGGTTAACGACTCTTACAGCTACTCTCTACTAAATTAGAAATTATAATTTTTTTTTTTTTTTGGGTTTTAAAAGCAAACAGAATAAAATGTATATCAAGTTTAAATAAAAACAACAATATTGATCTTACCATTCAATGGATTAATCATTTTGATATAAAAGTGATATCCATCGTCTCCTTGCCAAAACATCAGCGGGTATTGTAACGCATCATATGAACGGTGTGTTTCATATATTCTTTGTAGTTGCCCAGTATTGCGTCGTGTAAGTACAATATCACGTGTTTCCAAGTTTTCACCAACAATCAGGATTGCCACTTCATCGATTGTTGGAGCATTAAATGTGCGTTCATGTGTTCCAGCTGGTCTTTTATCTGCTCCGATCACAACTTTATAGTCATCACTTGGCATGCGCTCTAAAGCAGTCTTGAACAGCCTGACCAATGCATGATGTTCATGAAGCATTTGCTGCAGATCTTGGAGAATTGCTCTTTTCGTAGCTGTGTTGATCCCTTGACGCCGGTCAAGTTGTTCTTCCATATTGCCCATGAAGTATATTTGCAAGAATTTATGCTGTGCATCTTCTATAGGTTGCAATGATCCAATGCGATGGCAAATCTGGCCTTGAATCTGTAAAGTCAAAGCCATAGTTATAGTTAGATTTAGAAACACTTTTTTTACAAACACTTTTTTTTTCAAATAATAACATGCCATTTTTATTTCAGAGACAAATACAGAAATCTAACAAACTACATTCCAGATTTTTTTTACAATCATAGAAAATATAGTTTTTAACGTAAATTACCTTAAATGTCGGATTATATCCGTGTTCTTCGATAATTTCCGCCCCAAATGAAGTCATTTGGAAACAGACATTGTATTTTTGAGTGTTCGCTAGAAAATGTCGTGATTCTAGTGTTTCGCCATAAAGCAGGGAGCACAATGGCTCTGGTGGCGAGACCAATGATGGCAATTTCACTTTACCACTAAGGCAGCACAAACCAGGCGTTTCACCAGCAAACCTCAATGCTCCACAATGCTGGCAAACAACGTCCATTCCAAGAGTTATGGAAATTTCATCAAATTTTTTTTGGATTTTTGCTCATAACTCGAATACGTTTCAATAGCAATGTGAAGTATAGGCCTAAATCTATGTAAGGAGGCGGTATTCGCACATGTCTAGTACATTGTTTTTTTGTAGCTATAAGATTTCACAAGTAACAGCGGTTTTTTTAAAAATATTTTCTGATTCTCAGTCAATTTTATATGGAGAATGTTCAAAATAGCGTAAATCGCATTATTTATTCTCAATTCGTCGTTTTAGCACTATTTCAACTTTCTGTGATAAAAACTGTAAGAGTTATGGGATTTTCATCAAATTTTTTTTGGATTTTTGCTCATAACTCGAATACGCTTCAATAGCAATGTGAACTATAGGCCTAAATCTATTGAATTGTCTATTTCTATAGACAATAGCAATATGAACTATAGGCCTAAATCTATTGAATCTATGTAAAGAGGCGGTATTCGCACATGTCTAGTACATTGTTTTTTTGTAGCTATAAGATTTCACAAGTAACAGCGATTTTTTTAGAAATATTTTCTGATTCTCAGTCAATTTTATATGAAAAATGTTCAAAATAGCGTAAATCGCATTATTTTCTCTCAATTCGTCGTTTTAGCACTATTTCAACTTTCTGTGATAAAAACTGTAAGAGTTATGGGATTTTCATCAAATATTTTTTGGATTTTTGCTCATAACTCGAATACGCTTCAATAGCCATGTGAACTATAGTCCTAAATCTATGTAAGGAGGCGATATTCGCACATGTCTAGTACATTGTTTTTTTGTAGCTATAAGATTTCACAAGTAACAGCGATTTTTTTAAAAATATTTTCTGATTCTCAGTCACTTTTATATGGAGAATGTTCAAAATATCGTAAATCGCATTATTTTTTCTTAATTCGTCGTTTTAGCACTATTTCAACTTTCTGTGATAAAAACTGTAAGAGTAATGGGATTTTCATCAAATTTTTTTTGGATTTTTGCTCATAACTCGAATACGCTTCAATAGCAATATGAACTATAGGCCTAAATCTATGTAAGGAGGCGGTATTCGCACATGTCTAGTACATTGTTTTTTTGTAGCTATAAGATTTCACAAGTAACAGCGATTTTTTTAAAAATATTTTCTGATTCTCAGTCAATTTTATATGGAGAATGTTTAAAATAGCGTAAATCGCATTATTTTTTCTCAATTCGTCGTTTTAGCACTTATTCAACTTTCTGTGATAAAAACTGTAAGAGTTATGGGATTTTCATCAATTTTTTTTTGGATTTTTGCTCATAACTCGAATACGCTTCAATAGCAATGTGAACTATAGGCCTAAATCTATGTAAGGAGGCTGTATTCGCACATGTCTAGTACATTGTTTTTTTGTAGCTATAAGATTTCACAAGTAACAGCGATTTTTTTAAAAATATTTTCTGATTCTCAGTCAATTTTATATGGAGAATGTTCAAAATAGCGTAAATCGCATTATTTTTTCTCAATTCGTCGTTTTAGCACTATTTCAACTTTCTGTGATAAAAACTGTAAGAGTAATGGGATTTTCATCAAATTTTTTTTGGATTTTTGCTCATAACTCGAATACGCTTCAATAGCAATGTGAACTATAGGCCTAAATCTATACTATATAAATCAAACTAAACGATGCAAGCTGTAGTCGATGATGCAATCATATAGAAACGCTGCTCGATTCAAATCAATACTTGAACCATTTCTTCTTGCACTTCGAAGATTATTCCTCTGTTCATCTGTACGATAAGCTCGACGATTTCTCGTTTCTAACCTAGCCGTTTCACGGGCTACCTCTCTTTGCTCTTGTGTTTGAGAAGCACGAATTAAGGCCCTTCTTTGCTCCATACTAACGCGGCGCTCTTCTCGTGCAATTTCTCGTTCTTCATCAGATAATTGACTCGCGATATTCCGTTGCCTAATTGCATTACGGCTCCGCTGCGAAAGATTAGATCTTCTAGGACGCGGCATTGTTATTAATATTAATACTGAATGTGCACTCGCATAAAACCACAAAAAATCACTTTCGAGACATAGACAATAGCTCAAAGAGTATATAACCACTACATATGAATAGCTTATCAAGAAAAATTATAGATAACCTATAAAAAGACATTTACACTTTTGTTAACCTGTACAATAAATCTTAGGTATTATTTTCTGAAATTAAAAATTAAATAATTAATAAATAATTTACACAAATTAATGTCTAAAACAAACAAATATAACAGTACCTGAACTTTCGAGACATTTTACAAAAAATAAATTTCTGAACGCACACATGAATAGTTGTTACAACATGTTGTCATGACAACAAATGTTTGACATGAAATAAACAAATCAGCATTTATTGAAATTATTAAGTATCGAGTTTTCATTGTCGAGTTTTTTAAATATCGAGTATTATGCTATTCGGGGCGGAGACAAAGCAGATCTCGAGTTATAAGTGTTGTAACAAACCCGTCTTTGTTTTATATATTTTCATTGTTTTTAAGATGTTTAAGAAGGTTATTATGCTATTCGGGCCGAATACAAATCCAACGAATCAATAACCATGAATATTGGTTCAGCAGATCTCGAGTTATAAGTGTTGCAACAAACCCGTCTTTCTTTTATATATTAAGATATGTTTATGTGTTTATATGTTTGGTTCGAATTTTGTATGGCATCTCGAAAACGGCTCCAGGGAAGTTTTTAAAAATTTCCTATTTCGTAGAGAAAAAAATTCTAAGATTTTTGGCGTCCCCGGATTTTTCCCTGAATTTCCTAGAAACCCGTAATTTTAGAAAAACTGGAAAAAAAGTGATCCCTTTTTTGCTGTATAACTTTTAATTCGTATAAGATAGAAAGTTGAAATTTTGCATGTGTATTAAGGTATTCAATGCTGACATTTCTCAAAAATTAGAAATTCAAAAATTGAAAAAGAGGGGGTTAAAGAAATTCGGGGGCCCGGTAGGGAACTTTGGAGAAAATTCATTTTCTGGATTCTAGAATATTTAAGTATATTATTTATAAAAAAAAAATTCAAAATTTTAAAATTTTATTAGGGGGCACGGGGGCAGTATTTGCCGAGAGTAAAAATTGTGCTAGAAAGTTGAAATTTTGTATATAGGCTAACCTTGGCAACTTATTTACGAATCAAAAAAAAAATCCCAAATTTTGAAAAAAAGTTGTTCAAATATCGCATAAATTCAAAATATTTTTTATTTTGATATAAAAAATTTATTTTCTTAGTCAGTTTGTATGAAAAATTAATTGTTATTAAATGTTAAATCAATATAGGACGAGTTTGTTTATTATTTCAATTTAAAAATTAAATTTTGACTTAAAATTCAAGCCACTCACAAAAAACAAACGTCGCTTGCGACGGGGGTAAAAGCTAGTCTACCTATTATAATGTTCGTAATGTTCCAATTTAACATGGAAAACCCATAAGAACTCATAGATATTTATATAGAGCGTTATTTATATATTTATTTATATATATATCCGGTAACAAAATCGTATATGGTATCTTCTAAACGGCGCCTACAAAGTTCTTCAAATTTTGGTATGATGTAAAGGACGAATTTCTAAGACTTTCTACGTCCCTGAATTTTCCCCTGAATTTCCGTGGAAAAACTTATACTGGAAAAACTGAAAAATTCGAAAAAATAATTTTGCTAATATCTGACGAACTAGAAAAGATAGAAAACTGAAATTTGGTATGTGTATTAAAATCATAATTGTGCACATTTTCCGATAGTTGGAAATTTGAAATTTGAGTTCAGTAGCGGCGCGAATTTCTGGGGGCAATGTTAGAATAGAGTTAGGACGTTCAAATTTAATATGTAGGCTCGCTGTAGACAGTAATTAATGAAAAAAAATAAACAGCCCCAAATTTCCAGTGGCGGCGGGAGTTGAGACAATAAAAGCCAGAAATATTGAAAAAGAAGTATTAAAACTTTAGGTATGTATTAAGACACTAATTGTGCATGTTCGCCAATAATTGGATTCTTAAAATTTTAATTCAGTAGCGGCGTGATTTTTTGGGGGCAATGTCGCAAGAGAGCTAGAACGTTAAAATTTGGAACGGGGGCCATATATAGAGTGTCATTAAAGACACACTATAGAAATTTGCAACTTTCCAGAGGCGGCGGGCGCTGGAGGCCAAAAACCAGATATTTGAAATATATGGAGATGAAAGGCTATAGTTTAGAATATATATTCTTAGATACAAATAATATAGATCCTCGTGCTAAAATTTAACAAACTTGTTCAGTAGCGGAGGTATGTGGGGGGTACTAATGCTAAAATATAAATACAAAGCTGAAATTTAGTATGCAGATATAGATTGACATTATTATTATGAAAATATAAAAAAAACTACATTTTCTTATGTGCAACATTAGAGTGGCGAGTGATAAACCGAATATAAGAACAATATAGAGGTACAACGATGATATTTTGCATGTAGAATATTAAATAGAAGCTAAATAGTTCTCTATAAGTCAGATATTCAAATTACATTCAGTAGTAGAATTGGATTGATTTTTGGTGCGTTTGTTTTGCTGTGAAATCGAACAGGAGTAAGAGGTATAGGGAGGAAATAGTCAACAGCCCCAAATATAAAAAAAAAAAAAAGTGAAAAAATAGAAACTATGCACGTGCATATTTGCGAAAATAAATTTAACCTTAGTAGCGGCGTGAAATTGGGGAAGTGGGGGCGGGAAAACGCTTTGCTAAAGAACTCAATTTTGAAATTTCGATCATTTATAAAAGTAGGGGTAGATAAAGGTAGTGAGAGTTGTTACGAGCAAAATAGATTGCTATGCCTAAAATTTGACAATTTTATTTCAGGAGCGGGGATTAATGGGGAGACTAATATTATAACGTAAATATAAATACGAAATATAGAGTGTAAGATTACAGTACAGTTTTAATCATGTAAATGAATTGCTATAATATCGAATTGGTAGTGTCTGATTGGAGAAGAGTGTGGCGCTGGGGTTCAGTTCTAAGTAACGGTGGTGTTAGAAGCAGTGGCGATAGATTATAATGGCTCAGGGAGGTAACCGTATTGCAGAATATGTGCTTTGGTGCTAAAAGTGAGGGTGGCGGGGTATGGGGATTGAATCGAAAGTGCAATAACGGGAAGGAAAAGGCCTAGAGATGAGAATATTAGGAGCGAACTGCTAGGCTTTCTTAAAAACATAAATGAATTGATGTAATTAGTAGGTTTACATTGAAATTAGTGAAAATTTTATCAAAGATTTATCTTATCGAATAATTTTTAAAAAATAATGTACTTCTAAGGATGAAATTTAGTATGTAGGTTGCCAGTAAAGTATTAATTTAGAAAACTAATTGTTAAGAGATTAGTACGCAGGGGGTGGAAGCGCAGGATTATTTAATGATTGCGCTAAACGGGGGGGGGGGTATAGGAAAGTGCCCTAATAAGCGATGATGTTCAGTTAAGCTGTAGTGTTGCAAGTGGGCGCATTATGGCAATGGTGCAGATGATTACAATTAAAAGTGCGAGAACGATACAGAGCATGGAGCCAAGAGGTGATTGATGTTTAGGGGCGGGGCAGTGGACATTGTTCAATACTGTGCTTCATTATGGTAAATGATAATTTTACGCAGCGGGGGCGCTGTGAAAGTACTCTAAGGACCGACGATGCTCAGGGAAGAAGCGATGCAGAGTGCTAAAAGTAGGAGGCGCTTTATGGCAGAAGTTTAGAGAAATCAAATTAAAAGTTCGGAAACGTAAGAGAGCATGGAGCCAAGAGGTGACGATTGGGGCTTATGGGCGGAGGCACTGGAGACTGGTCAATACAGTGCCTTATTACTGTGAATAAAGAAATTATAACAAAATAATATTTTGCATTTTATTTGCGATATATACAGCAGACTTGGAGGGGGTAATGGAAAGAGAACAAGATGGGGGGGTGCTAATAGGAAGACACTACAAGATATGGAGTTTAGCATACGCTGACGATATAGTCCTGTTGGCAAAAAGGGAAGGAGAGCTGCAGGAGATGGCTCACCGGATAGGGAGATATATAGACAGGAAAGGACTAGAGTTAAATGTGGAAGAGACAAACAGGGAAAAAGAAGACATAATAGGTGGAAATACAAAACAGAGGACATTGAGGAAGTAGAAGAATTTAAATATCTGGGCTACACTTTTAAAAAGAACAATGGAGAAGAGGCTCAGATAAGGGAGGTAGCAAAGAAGGCGGAGCTAGCAATGCGACGGGTATGGTGACTAGGGGAAAAGGTATTTGGGGGGGACATACAAAAGAGAATATGGATGTTTGATAGACTGATAGCCAGTATGATGTTGTATGGAGCAGAGGTTTGGGGGTGGAAGGAGCAAGAAAAGTTGGAAAGAATACAGATAAGATATATTAAATGGTTACTAGGGCTGGACAGGTACACGCCAGGATACATGGCTATGGAGGAGCTAAAAAGGGATAAGATACGAATTAAAACAGGGGAAAGAGCAGTAAAATACGAGGAGAATTTGAACAGAGCGGAAAGCAAAATTTTAAAGAAAATAAGAGAGGATAGCATAAAGAATGGGGGGGAGGAGGTACAAAAAAGAGAAAATAGTACATTAAAAGGAATGGAATGGCGATCGAGGAGGCAGAGAGGAGAAGAGAAGGAGGCGCAAGTGTGGAAGAGGAGCTAAGGAGAAGGGATAAGGAAATACGACAGCAGAAGAGAATGGGAAAAATAGAAAAAAGTAACTGCAATAAAAGATATAAAAGGTTATAAGAAAATACTGTGCCTCAGTACCTTATAGAAAAAGACATAAAACACATAAGAAGAACAGCAAGGTTTAGATTGGGAAATGAGGAAAAAGGAAACAGATACTGGGAAAAGAGTGAGGAAAGAAAGTGTAGAGTGTGCGGAGCGGAGGACGAAACACTGGAGCACATTAAGTTTGAGTGTAAGGAAAAAGTAGCTAGCGAAACGAATATTGGCCAGCTATTAAAGGGAGGCAGAGAAGGAAAGAGGTGGATGGCGGAAATAGTAAGAAGGAAAGGAAAAACAGAAGAATAAATAAGTTAGTAGAGAATAATGTAAATTTAATTGTAAGTTGAAGTATATGAAATGTATTAAGAATGTAGATTGTAAAGCCGAAAGGCGAATAATAAACAATATTTCAGGATTATTTTCTATTTATCAAATAACTTTTATTTATTCACAAATATTAAATACACGTCGCTTTGCGACGGAGCGAAGCGCTAGTCCTATATTATAATGTCCCAGTTGTATATTTGTTTTCTTATATTCTTATATGTTTGGTTCGAATTTTGTATGGCATCTCGAAAACGGCTCCAGGGAAGTTTTTGAAAATTTCCTATTTCGTAGAGAAAAAAATTCTAAGACTTTTGGCGTCCTCGAATTTTACCCTGAATTTTCTGGAAACCCGTAATTTTGGAAAAACTGGAAAAAAAAGTGATCCCTGTTTTGCTGTATTACTTTTAAGTCGTGACTTAGAAAGTTGAAATTTTGCATGTGTATTAAGCTATTTAATGCTGACATTTCTCAAAAATTTGAAATTCAAAAATTGAAAAAGGGGGGTTGAAGAAATTCGGGGGCCCGGTAGGGAACTTTGGAGACAGTTCATATTCTGGATTCTAGAATAATTAAATATATTATTAATAAAAAAAAATTCAAAATTTCAAAATTTTTTTTGGGGGCACGGGGGGCAGTATTTGCCGAGAGTAAAAATTGTGCTAGAAAGTTGAAATTTTGTATATAGGCTAACCTTGGTAACTTATTTACGAATCGAACAAAAAAATCCCAAATTTAAAAAAAATGTTAGTCAAATAACGCATAAATTGAAAATATTTTTTATTTTGTTAAAAAAAATATATTTTCTTAGTCAGTTTATATGAAAAATTATTTATTTTTGTATGTAAAATTTATATAGAACAAGTTAAATATTTGAATTTTAAAATGGAAATTACATTTGACATGAAATTAAAGCCATACACAAAAGACAGACGTCGCTTGCGACAGGGGTAATAGCTAGTATATATATATTTCCGGTAACAAAATCTGTATGGTATATTCTAAACGGCGCCTACAAAGCTTTTAAATTTTGATATTATGTAAAGGACGAATTTCTAAAACTTTCTACGTCCCTGAATTTTTCCCTGAATTTCCCTGGAAAAAATTATTCTGGAAAAACTGGAAAATTCGAAAAAATACTTTTGCAAATATCTGACGACTAGAAAAGATAGAAAACTGAAATTTGGTATGTGTATTGAGATCATATCTACCTATTATAATGTTCGTAATGTTCCAATTTAACATGGAAAACTCATAAGAACTCATAGATATTTATATAGAGCGTTATTTATATAGATATTTATATATATATATATATCCGGTAACAAAATCGTACATGGTATCTTCTAAACGGCGCCTACAAAGTTCTTCAAATTTTGGTATGATGTAAAGGACGAATTTCTAAGACTTTCTACGTCCCTGAATTTTCCCCTGAATTTCCGTGGAAAAACTTATACTGGAAAAACTGAAAAATTCGAAAAAATACTTTTGCTAATATCTGACGAACTAGAAAAGATAGAAAACTGAAATTTGGTATGTGTGTTGAGATCATTATTGTGCACATTTGCCAATAGTTATACATTTGAAATTTTAGTTCAGTAGCGGCGCGAATTTCCGGGGGCAATGTTAGAATAGAGTTAAGACGTTAAAATTTAATATGTATGCTCGCTGTAGAAAGTTATTAATGAAAAAAAATAAACAGCCTTAAATTTCAGTTTAGAAATATATAGAGATAAAGGGCTATAGTTCAAAAAATATGTTCTTAGATACAAATAAAATAGATCCCCGTGCTAAAATTTAACAAACTTGTTCAGTAGCGGAGGTTTGTGAGGGTGCCAATGCTAAAATATAAATACAAAGCTGAAATTTAGTATGCAGATTTAGATTGACATATTTATTACGAAAATATAAAAAAAACTACATTTTCTTAAGTGCAACATTAGAGTGGGGGGTGATAAACCGAGTATAAGAACAATATAGAGGTACAACGATGATATTTTGCATGTAGAATATTAAATAAAAGTTAAATAGTTCTCTATAAGTCAGATATTCAAACTACATTCAGTAGTAGAATTGGATTGATTTTTGGTGCGTTTGTTGTGCTGTAAAATCAAACAGGAGTGAGAGGTATAGGGGGGAAATAGTTAAAAGCCCCAAATATCAAAAAATAGAAAAAGTGAAAAAATAGAAACTATGCATGTGCATATTTGCGAAAATAAATTTAACCTTAGTAGCGGCGTGAAATTGGGGAAGTGGGGGGCGGGAAAACGCTTTGCCAAAGAACTCAATTTTGAAATTTCGATCATTTATAAAAGTAGGGGTAGATAAAGGTAGAGAGAGTTGTTACGAGCAAAATAGATTGCAATGCCTAAAATTTGACAATTTCATTTCAGGAGCGGGGAATAATGGGGAGACTAATATTATAACGTAAATATAAATACGAAATATAGAGTGTAAGATTACAGTACAGTTTTATTCATGTAAATGAATTGCTGTAATATCGAATTGGTAGTGTCTGATTGAGAAGAGTGTGGCGCTGGGGTTCAGTTCTAAGTAACGGTGGTGTTAGAAGTAGTGGCGACAGATTATAATGGCTCTGGGAGGTAACCGTGTTGCAGAATATGTGCTTTGGTGCTGAAAGTGAGGGTGGTGGGGTATGGGGATTGAATCGAAATTGCAAAAACGGGCAGGAAAAGGCCTAGAGATGAGATTATTAGGAGCGAACTGCTAGGCTTTCTTAAAAACATAAATGAATTGATGTAATTAGTAGGTTTACATTGAAATTAGTGAAAATTTTTTAAAAGATTTATCTTATCGAATAATTATTAAAAAATAATGTACTTCTAAGGATGAAATTTAGTATGCAGGTTGCCAGTAAAGTATTAATTTGGAAAACTAATTGTTAAGAGATTAGTACGCAGGAGGTGGAAGCGCAGGATTATTTAGTGATTGCGCTAAACGGGTGGTATAGGAAAGTGCCCTAATAAGCGATGATGTTCAGTTAAGCTGTAGTGTTGCAAGTGGGCGCATTATCGCAAAGGTGCAGATGATTATAATTAAAAGTGCGAGAACGATACAGAGCATAGAGCCAAGAGGTGATTGATGTTTAGAGGCGGGGCAGTGGACATTGTTCAATACTGTGCTTCATTATGGTAAATGATAATTTTACGCAGCGGGGGCGCTGTGAAAGTACTCTAAGGACCGACGATGCTCAGGGATGAAGCGATGCAGAGTGCTAAAAGTAGGAGGCGCTTCAAGGCAGAAGTTTAGAGGAATCAAATTAAAAGTTCGGAAACGTAAGAGAGCATGGAGCCAAGAGGTGACGATTGGGGCTTATGTGCGGGGGCACTGGAGACTGGTCAATACAGTGCTTTATTACTGTAAATAAAGGAATTATAACAAAATAATATTTTGCATTTTATTTGCGATATATACAGCCGACTTGGAGGGGGTAATGGAAAGAGGACAAGATGGGGGGGTGCTAATAGGAAGACACTACAAGATATGGAGTTTAGCATACGCTGACGATATAGTCCTGTTGGCAAAAAGGGAAGGAGAGCTGCAGGAGATGGCTCACCGGCTAGGGAGATATATAGACAGGAAAGGACTAAAGTTAAATGTGATAAGACAAAAATTATGGTATTTAAAAAAGGGGGAGGAAAAAGAAGACATAAAAGGTGGAAATACAAGACAGAGGACATTGAGGAAGTAGACGAATTTAAATATCTGGGCTACACTTTTAAAAAGAACAATGGAGAAGAGGCTCAGATAAGGGAGGTAGCAAAGAAGGCGGAGCTAACAATGCGACTGGTATGGGGACTAGGGGAAAAGGTATTTGGGGGAGACACACAAAAGAGAACATGGATGTTTGATAGACTAATAGCCAGTATGATGTTGTATGGAGCAGAGGTTTGGGGGTGGAAGGAGCAAGAAAAGTTGGAAAGAATACAGGTGAGATATATTAAATGGTTACTAGGGCTGGACAGGTGCATGCCAGGATACATGGCTATGGAGGAGCTAAAATAGGATAAGATACGAATTAAAACAGGGGAAAGAGCAGTAAAATACGAGGAGAAATTGAACAGAGCGGAAAGCAAAATTTTAAAGAAAATAAGAGAGGATAGCATAAAGAATTGGGGGGGGGGGGGAGGTACAAAAAAGACAAAATAGTACTTTGAAAGGAATGGAATGGCGATCGAGGAGGCAGAGAGGAGAAGAGAAGGAGGCGCAAGTGTGGAAGAGGAGCTAAGGAAAAGGGATAAAAAGATACAACAGCAGGAGAGAATGGGAAAAATAGAAAAAAGTAACTACAATAAAAGATATGAAAGGTTATAAGAAAATACTGTGCCTCAGTACCTTATAGAAAAAGACATAAAACTCATAAGAAGAACAGCAAGGTTAAGATTGGGAAATGAGGAAAAAGGAAACAGATACTGGAAAAAGAGTGAGGAAAGAAAGTGTAGAGTGTGCGAAGTGGAGGACGAAACACTGGAGCACATTAAGTTTGAGTGTAAGGAAAAAGTAGCGAGCGAAAGGAATATTGGCCAGCTATTAAAGGGAGGCAGTGAAGGAAAGAGGTGGATGCCGGAAATAGTAAGAAGGAAAGGAAAAACAGAAGAATAAATAAGTTGGTGGAGAATAATGTAAATTTAATTGTAAGTTGAAGTATATGAAATGTATTAGGAATGTAGATTGTAAAGCCGAAAGGCGAACAATAAACAATATTTCAGGATTATTTTATATTTATCAAATAACTTTTATTTATTCACAAATATTAAATACACGTCGCTTTGCTATTATAATGTTCGTAATGTTCCAATTTAACATGGAAAACTCATAAGAACTCATAGATATTTATATATATATATATATATATATATATATATATATATATATATATATATATATTTCCGGTAACAAAATCTGTATGGTATATTCTAAACGGCGCCTACAAAGTTTTTTAAATTTTAAAATTATGTAAAGGACGAATTTCTAAGACTTTCTACGTCCTTGAATTTTTCCCTGAATTTCACTGGAAAAAATTATTCTGGAAAAACTGGAAAATTCGAAAAAATACTTTTGCAAATATCTGACGAACTAGAAAAGATAGAAAACTGAAATTTGGTATGTGTATTGAGATCATAATTGTGCACATTTGCCAATAGTTGGACATTTGAAATTCAAGTTCAGTAGCGGCGCGAATTTCCGGGGGAAATGTTAGAATAGAGTTAGGACGTTCAAATTTAATATGTAGGCTCGCTGTAGACAGTTATTAATGAAAAAAAATAAACAGCCCCAAATTTCCAGTGGTGGCGGGAGTTGAGACAGTAAAAGCTGGAAATATTGAAAAAGTAGTATTTAAACTTAGGGTATGTATTGAGACACTAATTGCGCATGTTTGCCAATAATTGGATAACCAAAATTTTAATTCAGTAGCGGCGTGATTTTTTGGGGGCAATATCGCAACAGAGCTAGAACGTTGATATTTGAAATGTGGGCGCTTCATTAAAGACAAACTATAGAAAACTGCATTTTTCCAGAGGCGGCGGGCGCTGGGGGCCAAAAACCAGAAATATGAAATACGTAGTGATGAAAGGCTATAGTTTAGAATATATGTTCTTAGATACAAACAAAATAGAGTGACGGCGGGAACTGTGGCAGTAAAGGCCAGAAATATTAATTTAAGAAGAATAAAACTTGGGACATGTATCGAGACACTAATTGTCTATATTTGCCAATAATTTTTACACTAAAATTTTTATTCAGTAGCGGTGCGAATTTTTGGGGGCAATGTTGCAACAAAGCTCGAACGTTGAAATTTAAGACAAACCATAGAAAACCACAAAATTCAAGTAGTGGCGGGTGCCGTGGGCTTAAAACCGGAAATGTCAAATATATAGTGATAAAAGGCTATAATATAAAATATATGTTTTTAGATACAAACAAAATAGATCCCAGTGCTGAGATTTGACAAATTTGTTCAGTAGCGAAGGTATGTGGGGGGCACTAATGCTAAAATATAAATACAAAGCTAAAATTTGGTATGCAGATATAGATTGACATTTTATTAATGAAAATATAAAAAAAACTACATTTTCTTAAGTGAGTGGTGATTGAATTATTCATTAGAGTGGCGGGTGACAAACCGAGTATAAGAACAATATAGAGGTACAACGATGATATTTTGCATGTAGAATATTAAATAGAAGCACAATAGTTCTCTATAAGTTAGATAGTCAAATTACATTCAATAGTAGAATTGAATTGATTTTTGGTGCGTTTGTTGTGCTGTAAAATCAAACAGGAGCGAGAGGTATAGGGGGGAAATAGTTAAAAGTCCTAAATATCAAAAAATAGAAAAAGTGAAAAAATAGAAACTATGCATGTGCATGTTTGCGAAAATAAATTTAACCTTAGTAGCGGCGTGAAATTGGGGAACTCAATTTTGAAATTTCGATCATTTATACAAGTAGGGGTAGATAAAGGTAGAGAGAGTTGTTACGAGCAAAATAGATTGCTGTGCCTACAATTTGACAATTTTATATCAGGAGCGGGGATTAATGGGGAGCCTAATATTATAACGTAAATATAAATACGAAATATAGAGTGTAAGATTACAGTACAGTTTTAATCATGTAAATGAATTGCTGTAATATCGAATTGGTAGTGTCTGATTGGAGAAGAGTGTGGCGCTGGGGTTCAGTTCTAAGTAACGGTGGTATTAGAAGTAGTGGCGATAGATTATAATGGCTCTGGGAGGTAACCGTATTGCAGAATATGTGCTTTGGTGCTGAAAGTGAGGGTGGCGGGGTATGGGGATTGAATCGAAAGTGCAATAACGGGAAGGAAAAGGCCTAGAGATGAGATTATTAGGAGCGAACTGCTAGGCTTTCTTAAAAACATAAATTAATTGATGTAATTAGTAGGTTTACAATGAAATTAGTGAAAATTTTATCGAAGATTTATCTTATCGAATAATTATTAAAAAATAATATACTTCTAAGGATGAAATTTACTATGCAGGTTGCCAGTAAAGTATTAATTTTGAAAACTAATTGTTAAGAGAGTAGTACGCAGGGGGTGGAAGCGCAGGATTATTCATTGCTTGCGCTAAACGGGGGGGATAGGAAAGTGCCCTAATGAGCGATGATGTTCAGGTAGGCTGTAGTGTTGCAAGTGGGCGCATTGTGGCAAAGGTGCAGATGAATACAATTAAAAGTGCGAGAACGATACAGAGCATGGAGCCAAGAGGTGATTGATGTTTAGGGGCGGGGCAGTGGACATTGTTCAATACTGTGCTTCATTATGGTAAATGATAATTTTACGCAGCGGGGGCGCTGTGAAAGTACTCTAAGGACCGACGATGCTCAGGGAAGAAGCGATGCAGAGTGTTAAAAGTACGAGGCGCTCCATGGCGAAAGTTTAGAGGAATCAAAATAAAAGTTCGGAAACGTAAGAGAGCATGCATGGAGCCAAGAGGTGACGATTGGGGCTTATGGGCGGGGGCACTGGAGACTGGTCAATACAGTGCTTTATTACTGTAAATAAAGAAATTATAACAAAATAATATTTTGCATTTTATTTGCGATATATACAGCAGACTTGGAAGGGGTAATGAAAAGAGGACAAGATGGGGGGGGGGGTACTAATAGGAAGACACTACAAGATATGGACTTTAGCATACGCTGACGATATAGTCCTGTTGGCAAAGGCGCCGGCTAGGGAGATATATAGACAGGAAAGGATTAGAGTTAAATGTGGAAAAGACAAAAATTATGGTATTTAAAAAAGGGGGTGGAAAAAGAAGACATAAAAGGTGGAAATACAAGACAGAGGACATTGAGGAAGTAGAAGAATTTAAATATCTGTGCTACACTTTTAAAAAGATCAATGGAGAAGAGGCTCAGATAAGGGAGGTAGCAAAGAAGGCGGAGCTAGCAATGCGACGGATATGGGACTAGGGGAAAAGGTATTTGGGGGGGACATACAAAAGAGAATATGGATGTTTGATAGACTGATAGCCAGTATGATGTTGTATGAAGCAGAGGTTTGGGGGTGGAAGGTGCAAGAAAAGTTGGAAAGAATAAATGTGAGATATATTAAATGGTTACTAGGGCTGGACAGGTGCACGCCAGGATACATGGCTATGGAGGAGCTAAAATGGGATTAGATACGATTTAAAACAGGGGAAAGAGCTGTAATACGAGGAGAAATTGAACAGAGCGGACAGCAAAATTTTAAAGAAAATAAGAGAGGATAGCATAAAGAATGGGGGAAGAGGAGGTACAAAAAAAAAAATAGTACTTTGAAAGGAATGGAATGGCCATCGAGGAGGCAGAGAGGAAAAGAATAGGAGGCGCAAGTGTGGAAGAAGAGCTGAGGAGAAGGGATAAGGAGATACAACAGCAGGAGAGAATGGGAAAAATAGAAAAAAGTAACTACAATAAAAGATATTAAAGGTTATAAGAAAATACTGTGCCTCAGTACCTTATAGAAAAAGACATAAAATATACATAAGAAGAACAGCAAGGTTTAGATTGGGAAATGAGGAAAAAGGAAACAGATACTGCGAAAAGAGTGAGGAAAGAAAGTGTAGAGTGTGCGGAGCGGAGGACGAAACACTGGAGCACATTAAGTTTGAGTGTAAGGAAAAAGTAGCTAGCGAAAGGAATATTGGCCAGCTATTAAAGGGAGGCAGTGAAGGAAAGAGGTGGATATGGAAATAGTAAGAAGGAAAGGAAAAACAGAAGAATAAATAAGTTGGTGGAGAATAATGTAAACTTAATTGTAAGTTGAAGTATATGAAATGTATTAAGAATGTAGATTGTAAAGCCGAAAGGCGAACAATAAACAATATTTCAGGATTATTTTCTATTTATCAAATAACTTTTATTTATTCACAAATATTAAATACACGTCGCTTTGCGACGGGGCGAAGCCCTAGTATATATATATAGAGCGATATTTATATATTTATATATATCCGGTAACAAAATCGTATTTGGTATCTTCTAAACGGCGCCTACAAAGTTCTTCAAATTTTCTATTAGTTATAAGTTATAAATTTCTAAGACTTTCTACGTCCCTGAATTTTCCCCTGAATTTCCGTGGAAAAACTTATACTGGAAAAACTGAAAAATTCGAAAAAATAATTTTGCTAATATCTGACGAACTAGAAAAGATAGAAAACTGAAATTTGGTATGTGTATTGAGATCATAATTGTGCACATTTTCCGATAGTTGGAAATTTGAAATTTAAGTTCAGTAGCGGCGCGAATTTCTGGGGGCAATGTTAGAATAGAGTTAGGACGTTCAAATTTAATATGTAGGCTCGCTGTAGACAGTAATTAATGAAAAAAAATAAACAGCCCCAAATTTCCAGTGACGGCGGGAGTTGAGACAATAAAAGCCAGAAATATTGAAAAAGAAGTATTAAAACTTTGGGTATGTATTAAGACACTAATTGTGCATGTTTGCCAATAATTGGATTACCAAAATTTTAATTCAGTAGCGGCGTGATTTTTTGGGGGCAATGTCGCAACAGAGCTAGAAAGTTAAAATTTGGAACGGGGGCCATATATAGAGTGTCATTAAAGACACACTATAGAAATTTGCAACTTTCCAGAGGCGGCGGGCGCTGGGGGCCAAAAACCAGAAATATGAAATATATAGAGATGAAGGCTATAGTTTAAAAAATATGTTCTTAGATACAAATAAAATAGATCCCCGTGCTAAAATTTAACAAACTTGTTCAGTAGCGGAGGTATGTGGGGGGTACTAATGCTAAAATATAAATACAAAGCTGAAATTTAGTATGCAGATATAGATTGACATATTAATAACGAAAATATAAAAAAAACTACATTTTCTTATGTGTACCATTAGAGTAGGGGGTGATAAATCGAGTATAATACCAATGTAGGGGTACAACAATGATATTTTGCATGTAGAATATTAAATAGATATTTAGTGGGGGTCAGTACGCTAAGTAGGGGTGGCGCTTGAAGTAGTGGCGGCAGAATGTAGCTCCTCTGCAAGAGATGAGTCGTTGTGCTTAAAGTGTGGGTGGCGGTGCAGAGCGATTAACAGTAAATAATATATTTGGCTAATTAATTGTTTAGAGATTGTTACACAGGGTGGTGGAAGTGCAGTAATCCTAATTAAGGGAAAAAAAGTGGGAGTTGAAACCCTAAAATCTAATAATCTTAATATATAAAAGAAAGACGGGTTTGTTACAACACTTATAACTCGAGATCTGCTGAACCAATATTCATGGTTATTGATTCGTTGGATTTGTCTCCGCCCCGAATAGCATAATACATCTTTAAAACAATGAAAATATATAAAACAAAGACATGAAAGCGTTCAGAAATTTATTTTTTGTAAAATGTCTCGAAAGTTCAGGTACTGTTATATTTGTTTGTTTTAGACATTAATTCGTGTAAATTATTTATTAATTATTTAATTTTTAATTTCAGAAAATAATACCTAAGATTTATTGTACAGGTTAACAAAAGTGTAAATGTCTTTTTATAGGTTATCTATAATTTTTCTTGATAAGCTATTCATATGTAGTGGTTATATACTCTTTGAGCTATTGTCTATGTCTCGAAAGTATTTTTTTGTGGTTTTATGCGAGTGCACATTCAGTATTAATATTAATAACAATGCCACGTCCTAGAAGATCTAATCTTTCCCAGCGGAGCCGTAATGAAATTAGGCAACGGAATATCGCGAGTCAATTATCTGATGAAGAACGAGAAATTGCACGAGAAGAGCGCCGCGTTAGTATGGAGCAAAGAAGGGCCTTAATCCGTGCTTCTCAAACACAAGAGCAAAGAGAGGTAGCCCGTGAAACGGCTAGGTTAGAAACGAGAAATCGTCGAGCTTATCGTACAGATGAACAGAGGAATAATCTTCGAAGTGCAAGAAGAAATGGTTCAAGTATTGATTTGAATCGAGCAGCGTTTCTATATAATTGCACCATCGACTACAGCTTCTCCTTGGATGTGCCTGGTTTACCACCGCACAATTTAAAACTTAAGGTTGGCTCGGTAGTCATCATGCTTAGAAATTTAAACCAACCAAAACTGTGCAATGGAACGCGTTTGGTGATAAAAAAAACTGATGAGCAATGTGATTCACGCGTCGATACTTAAAGGAAAATTTAAAGATGAGGAAGTTCTTATTCCAAGGATTCCGATGATCCCAACGGATATGCCATTTGAGTCTAAACGAATTCAATTCCCGATTCGTCTTGCCTTCGCCATGACGATCAACAAATCACAGGGCCAATCCTTGACTATTTGTGGCCTCAATCTAGAAAATGCATGTTTTGCTCATGGTCAATTGTACGTGGCATGCTCACGTGTCGGCAAACCATCCGCTTTATTTGTTCTTGCGCCTGACCAAAAAACAAAGAATGTCGTTTACCACAAGGTGCTTGAATGAAAATCCCATTAATGAATTAATCCGAGTGTATTCCAATTTGCACAACATAGTTTTCAATCATTTTTTTCTGACATGAGTTTGAATTACATAATTATTATTATTTTTTTAATTTTTATTCTCATTCTGTATGTTTTCATCATCATTCATCATAATAAAATACTTTTATGTTTCTATCTATATTAAAAAATATTATTTTGTATCATTGTATTACGTTCATCAAAGCCTAAATTAGTTCAGCTAAAAGGTAACACGACATTCATTGACTGTTAGGCGGTACGAAGTTCGCCGGGTCAGCTAGTATTTATTAAAAAAATAATAATTTGCGACATGTATAGATTCACTAATTGTGCATTATTGCCAATAATAAGAACACCAAATTTAAAATTTATTATTTGCGCGATTTTCTGAGGCAATGTAAGAATAGAGTTAGAATATTTAAATTTGCAGGTAAGCTCTCTGTAGACAGTAACTTATAAAAAACAAATAGGAAACCCTAAATTTCCTGTGGCGGCGGGAGTTAAGACCGTAAAATCTAGAAATATTGAATAAAGACAATTTCAACTTGCGATATGTATAGATACACTAATTGTAAATATTTGCCAATAATTGGAAAACCACATATTATATTCAGTAGTGGGGCGATTTTTTGAGGGTATTGTTAGAATAGAGTTCCAACGTTGAAATTTAGTATGAATGCTCGCTGTAGACTGTCATTAAAAAATAAATATTTAAAACTTCAAATTTCCAGTGGCGGCGGGAACTGAGAGATATTGTCTCAGAACTTACTGAGGCCAGAAATATTAAATTAAGAAAATTGAAACTTGGGACATGTAATTAGACACTAATTGCCATATTTGCTAATAATTGTAACACTAAAATTATTATTCAGTAGTGGCGCGAATTTTTGGGGACAATGTCGCAACAAAGCTAGAACGTTGAAATTTAAGACAAACCATAGAAAAACACAAATTTCAAATAGTGGCGGTTACCGTGGGCTATAAACCGGAAATGTCAAATACATACTGATAAAAGACTATAATATAAAATACTAGCTGACCCGGCGAACTTCGTACCGCCTAACAGTCAATGAATGTCGTGTTACCTTTTAGCTGAATTAATTTAGGTTTTGATGAACGTAATACAATGATACAAAATAATATTTTTTAATATAGATAGAAACATAAAAGTATTTTATTATGAAAAATGATGATGAAAACATACAGAATGAGAATAAAAATTAAAAAAATAATAATAATTATGTAATTCAAACTCATGTCAGAAAAATATGATTGAAAACTATGTTGTGCAGATTGGAATACACTCGGATTATTTCATTAATGGGATTTTCATTCAAGCACCTTGTGGTAAACGACATTCTTTGTTTTTTGGTCAGGCGCAAGAACAAATAAAGCGGATGGTTTGCCGACACGTGAGCATGCCACGTACAATTGACCATGAGCAAAACATGCATTTTCTAGATTGAGGCCACAAATAGTCAAGGATTGGCCCTGTGATTTGTTGATCGTCATGGCGAAGGCAAGACGAATCGGGAATTGAATTCGTTTAAACTCAAATGGCATATCCGTTGGGATCATCGGAATCCTTGGAATAAGAACTTCCTCATCTTTAAATTTTCCTTTAAGTATCGACGCGTGAATCACATTGCTCATCAGTTTTTTTTATCACCAAACGCGATCCATTGCACAGTTTTGGTTGGTTTAAATTTCTAAGCATGATGACTACCGAGCCAACCTTAAGTTTTAAATTGTGCGGTGGTAAACCAGGCACATCCAAGGAGAAGCTGTAGTCGATGGTGCAATTATATAGAAACGCTGCTCGATTCAAATCAATACTTGAACCATTTCTTCTTGCACTTCGAAGATTATTCCTCTGTTCATCTGTACGATAAGCTCGACGATTTCTCGTTTCTAACCTAGCCATTTCACGGGCTACCTCTTTGCTCTTGTGTTTGAGAAGCACGAATTAAAGCCCTTCTTTGCTCCATACTAACGCGGCGCTCTTCTCGTGCAATTTCTCGTTCTTCATCAGATAATTGACTCGCGATATTCCGTTGCCTAATTTCATTACGGCTCCGCTGGGAAAGATTAGATCTTCTAGGACGCGGCATTGTTATCAATATTAATACTGAATGTGCACTCGCATAAAACCACAAAAAAATACTTTCGAGACATAGACAATAGCTCAAAGAGTATATAACCACTACATATGAATAGCTTATCAAGAAAAATTATAGATAACCTATAAAAAGACATTTACACTTTTGTTAACCTGTACAATAAATCTTAGGTATTATTTTCTGAAATTAAAAATTAAATAATTAATAAATAATTTACACGAATTAATGTCTAAAACAAACAAATATAACAGTACCTGAACTTTCGAGACATTTTACAAAAAATAAATTTCTGAACGCACACATGAATAGTTGTTACAGTATTCGACAGGATTGTACAACAAATGTTTGACATGAAATCAGCATTTATCGAAATGATTAAGTATTCATAACACATATCGAGTTTTCATTGTTTTTAAGATGTATTATGCTATTCGGGGCGAAGACAAATCCAACGAATCAATAACCATGAATATTGGTTCAGCAGATCTCGAGTTATAAGTGTTGTAACAAACCCGTCTTTGTTTTATATATTTTCATTGTTTTAAAGATGTATTATGCTATTCGGGGCGGAGACAAATCCTACGAATCAATAACCATGAATATTGGTTCAGCAGATCTCGAGTTATAAGTGTTGTAACAAACCCGTCTTTCTTTTATATATTAAGATATGTTCTTAGATACAAAACAAAATAGTGCTGAGATTTGACAAATTTGTTCAGTAGCGAAGGTATGTGGGGGGCACAAATGCTAAAATATAAGTACAAAGCTAAGATTTGGTATGCAGATGTAGATTGACAGACAGATTGACATATCAATAACTAAAATATAAAAAAAACTACATTTTCCTAAGTGTAACATTAGAATGGGAGGTGTTAAACAGTATAAGAACAATATAGAGGTACAACGATGATATTTTGCATGTAGAATATTAAATAGAAGTACAATAGTTCTCTATAAGTTAGATAATCAAATTACATTTAGTAAGTAGAATTGGATTGATTTTTGGTGCGTTTGTTGTGCTGCGAAATCAAACAGGAGTGAGGGGTATAGGGGGGAAATAGTTAACAGCCCCAAATATCAAATTAAAAAATAGGAACTACGCATGTGCATATTTGCGAAAATAAAGTTAACCTTAGTAGCGTCGTGAAATTGGGGAAGTGGGGCAGGAAAGGCTTTGCTAAAGAGCTCAATTTTGAAATTTCGATCATTTATAAAAGTAGAGGTAGATAAAGGTGATATAGGTAGAGAAAATTGTTACGAGCAAAATAGTTTGCTATGCCTAAAATTTGACAATTTTGTTTCAGGAGCGGGGATTAATGGGGAGACTAATATTATATCGTAAATATAAATACGAAAATTAGAACGTAAGATTACAGTGCAGTTTTAATTATGTAAATGAATTGCTGTAGTATCGAATTGGTAATGCCTGATTGGAGGAGAGGGTGGCGCTGAGGTTCAGTACTAAGTACCGGTGGTGTTAGAAGTAGAGGCGATAGATTATAATGACTCTGGGAGGTAACCGTGTTGCAGAATATGTGCTTTGGTGCTGGAAGTGTGGGCGGCGGTGCATGGGGATTAAATCGAAAGTTCAATAACGGGAAGGAAGTTTGCTAATAATTGGAATGTTGATATTTGGAACGTGGGCCCTATATAGAGTGTCATTAAAGAGAAACTATAGAAAACTGCAACTTTCCAGAGGCGGCGGGCGCTGGGGGCCAAAAACCAGAAATATGAAATTTATAAAGATGAAAGGCTATAGTTTAGAATTTATGTTCTTAGATACAAATAAAATCAATCCTCGTTCTAAAATTTGACAAACTTTTTCAGTAGCGGTGGTATGTGGGGGGTACTAATGCTAATATATAAATACAAAGCTGAAATTTAGTATACGGATAATAATTGACATATTAATAACGAAAATATAAAGAAACTACATTTTCTTACGTGTAGTATTGGAGCAGGGGGTGATAAACAGAGTATAATAACCATGTAGGGGTTCAAAAATAATATTTTGCAAGTAGAATACTAAATAGAAGAAAATAGTTGTCCATATGTTAGATATTTAAATTTCATCCAGTAGCAGATTTGGATCGTTATTTGGTGCGTTTGAAGTTAAAGTGCTACAAAATCGGACGGGAGGAAGAGAAGTAGAGGAGTAGAAAACTTTGTGTGTGCATATTTGCCATACTTGCGAAAAAAAAATTAACCTGAGTAGCGGCTCGAATTTGGGGCAAGTGATGGCAAGAACAGCTTTGCAATAGGGCTCAATTTTGAAATTTAGTTGTAGAGAGTCTCTATAAACGGGGTTATATAAAAGGTAGTGAGAATACTTGGTAAGAACAAAATAAATTTCTATGACTAAAATTTGATAATTTTACTTCAGTAACGAGGGTAAATGGGGAGACTACTATTATATCGTAAATATAAATATGAAAATTAGAACGTGAGATTACAGTGCAGTTTTAATTATGTAAATGAATTGCTGTAATATCGAATTGGTAGTGCCTCATTGGTGGAGAGGGTGGCGCGGGGGTTCAGTACTAAGTAACGGTGGTGTTAGAAGTAGTGGCCATAGATTATAATGGCTCTGGGATGTAACCGTGTTGCAGAATATGTGCTTTGGTGCTGGAAGCATGGGCGGCGGTGCATGGGGATTAAATCGAAAGTGCAATAACGGGAAGGATAAGAGCTAGAGATGAGATTATTAGGAGCGAACCGCTAGGCTTTCTTAAAAACATAAATGAATTGATGTAATTAGTAGGTTTACATTGAAATGAGTGAAAATTAATTTAATCACGCATTTATCTCATCGAATAATTATTAAAAAATAATATACTTCTAAGGATGAAATTTAGTTTGTAGGTTGCCAGTAAAGTATTAATTTTAAAAACTAATTGTTTAGAGATTAGTACGCAGGAGGTGGAAGCGCAGGATTATTTAATGATTGCGCTAAAGCGGGGGCGATAGAAAAGTGCCCTAATGAGCGATGATGCTCAGGTGGGATGTGGTGTTGCAAGTGGGCGGCAGAGGAAGAGATTGAGATTGTGGTAGAGGTACAATTGAAAGTGCAAAGAACGATACAGAGCATGGAGCCAAGAGGTGATGATTGGTGTTTAGGGGCGGGGCAGTAGACATTGTTCAATAATGTGCTTCATTAGGGCAAATGATAATTTGACGCAGGGAAGAGGAAGCGAAGGATTATTTAATTATAGCGCTAAAGCGGGGGCGCTGTGAAAGTACTCTAAGGACCGACGATGCTTAGTGAAGAAGCGATACAGAGTATTGAAGGAAGGAGGCACTCCATGGCGGAAGTTTAGAGGAATCAAATTAAAATTTCGGAAACGTAAGAGAGCATAAAGCCGGTCTCTATACGGTAGAATAGGAAAGCTCAGCGAAGGAGCGATACAGACCTGCTCAGCATGTGCTGTGGTACTGGAAGTGGACGCTCTGTGGCAGAGGAATAAATTTGAAAGTGCGGGAACGATACAGAGCATGGAGCCAAGAGGTGATTGGTGTTTATGGGCGGGAAACTGGGCATTGTTTAATACAGTGCTTAATTAGGGAAAATTATAAATTTAGAACAAAATAAAGGAATATAAATTTTAAAAAACATATATTTTACCGAAAATTACTCAAAAATAATTTTGCATTAAGTTCAATTTAGCAAATAACTTTTATTTAAGCACAAATATTTTAAACACGTCGCTTTGCGGCGAGGCGAAGCGCTAGTCCTGTTTTATAATGTTCCAGGTGTATCTGATTTGTTTATATGTTTGGTACTGAACTTTGTATGGTAGCTCGAAAACGGCTCCGTCAATGTTTCTGAAAATTGCCTATTTCGTAAGAAAAAAATTCTAAGACTTTCGGCGTCTCCGGGCTTTTCCCTAAATTTCTTGGAAATCCGTAATTTTGGAAAAAAGTGGGTCTTATTTTCCTGTATAACTTTTTATTTGTAAAAGAGAGAAAGGTGATGAAATCTTGTACGTATATTCAAAACTTTTAAAAGGGCTTAAAAACAGGCATATTCAGTGAAAATTTCAGAAATTGAAAGAAAGGCTTAGAATTTTATCCTTTACAAACTATGAAATTTTGAAAAACTTCATAGGCGCCGTTTTTCTTGTTACTTATATTCATTTGATAGTTAACTTGGTTAACTATTCAAAAAATTAAACTCCATTTTATTAAACTTTTTTTTTCAAACTTTCGATAAGTTGCTTAAATGCAACAATTCCTTCTTGGTTGGCCTCATGATAGCTTGGAGCGGAAGCCTTCACTTTAGCGTACCACTTTACAATATTCTTGTAGGGGGATAGATCAAAGTCAACCGCATCATACGTTGAGACTGTAGCGACGAGGGTCAAGTCAGCCAATGTGAGACTGGAGCCAGCAGCGTATTCTTGGTTTTCCAAGAATTTATCCAAAAATTGCAAAGCTGTTTCAATTTTAGTAAGCTTAGCAGGATCTGCAAGAGTGCCAGCAAATATGGTTGGGTACTGCAAAATAATATGAATCAATAATGAATATTTTAATTTATTTGTTGTGAATTATTAAATCTAATTTTGATTATTAATTAATTTCAATGTAACACTTTTTACATCTTCCGGGTTACAATTAATTCATTTAAACGTACGTAATAATCTGCAAATGCCTGGTAGAGGGTTCCCATATCGAAATATAGACGCTGGTTAATTACGGCCCGACGCTTGGGATCTTTAGGGTATAGACTGTCGTCCTTGCTGTATTGATCAGCGAAGTAGGTCATAATCGCACGAGATTCCCAAATTGCAAAATCATTGTCCACGAGAGTTGGAACTGTATGTTGAGGATTGATCTAAGAAAAATGTAGATAATTGTTACAAAGGATCTTCTCGAAAAAAAATTATACACACACAATATTATATTGCATCAAGTTCTCGAGTTCCAAAGACTCTTTCACTATCTTTCAAAGCTGTCTTTCAATATCTTTTCATATTTTATTAATATAATTAGGATAGATTTGTGTTATTTTACGCTTTATAATAAGTACTTTTTAATATGAAATTTATCTATTAGGACCAAAGCTGTCGAATTATCCCAGTATACATTTTGATGGAATGTCCTGTTTTGTGACGTTTCTATCACTATTACACTTCAATTATAGTTCGCATCAACTTTATCTTCATTTGTATTCCGACAGGTGAATTGGTTTCACCATTTGTAATCGATAAAATAGACATTTTATATGACGGACTAAACTGTAATTGAATTGTTTTATGACAAAAATAATCATACGCATCTTCAACATAAGGCCAAAGTAGTTCCAAATGTTTACTGAAATTTTTTAAGTAGTCAAAATATTGTGCAAAATATATTACCATTTCAAAGTGCAGCTTAAAACGTAGGATGAACACTACGTAATTTTGCTCTTATCTTCAATGTTATTTTCTATAAGAAATAAGACGCCTGACAGGGGAGAAATAATATATAAACTGGCCCTTGCATACAAATAAATATATATAAAATGTGATTTTTGTTTGCTTATTTATCTATTAATTATACTGATACCGAGTAAGACTAATTGACCTTTTTTTATAAGACTGGTCTTTCCTGGCTCAGAGGCGCATTGGAGAGTCCTTATCAAATAAATTAAATAAATAAAAGATGAACTTTCATGAAAAAATGAGAGTAAGGTCAGGCAGGTTTGAATTAACAGAAATATTTGCAGTCTAAAATATTAAATGCAAAAAAAAAGATTTATTTATTTCCAAGCGAACATTGGCCTTTGCAAGGAAAACGAGAATGATAATGGTTTGAAACGACTATGTATTATTTTTAATAACATTCAGTTCCTAAGTGAGATAACACAGAAAGAAACCAATAATCACAAACCTTAAATATTTTTACCAGTATCAAATATTTATTCATTTATTGGCATAATATATAAATAACAGGTGGTCATTTGAATATATTTGCTTTCTCCATACCTTAAAGCTCACAATTCAGACTTGCCTCCCTAATAAATTAGACAATCGAAGTATATACTAAGCATACTTTCGTATAAATAGCATGATAACATGCAATATTGAAAAGTTGTGATAGCTATCCTCACTACGTGTCTGCTGTTTAAAAAAATATCAACTTTATATCTTTATACTAACTAACCTACCTAACAGTTCAAAAAACTGTCAAAACTTTCCTAATGTATTTCTCTACAATGTATCAGTCTCTTTTTAATCTGTAGAACACAGTAAACAGTGGTCATTTTAAAATGGCAAATGGTATATTTTGTAAGCCTCTTACATGTTAAATATACATGTTAAGTACACAATCCAAAAAATTAAAATCAAAATAGAACTGTTTAAAATAATAAAGTAAAGTTTAATTTTCTCACAATTCAATAAAATTTTATGTTTCAAAATTAGCTCTCACATATACGAGTAAAATATGATTCATTTTCTATATAAGTTCTCTTGTGTTCCAAATTTTTTCGTAAATAAATAATTCTATTTATTCTACCAATTCGATTTTGCTGTTGTTTGTTGCTGTTTGTTGTTGTTTGTTGTTGTTTGTCGTTGTTTGTTGATTGCTGTTGAATGTTGGATTTTGAATATTTATTATATTTTTGAAGGGTTTTGTTAGATATTGATATTAAAAAACAAAAGAAAAAATTATAAGAAATGACAAAAGAAACATACTGAAGTTGTGATATGAGTTTTAGAAGTCTGATATTAGAGACTTATCATCATGTTTTGATTGTATCAACCGGCGTTGTCCGTATGTGTTTAATTTAGTTATTAAGTGTGTAATGTGAGTCTGCCGTAACAATTACGTTATCTACAAATTAGTTATAAGGAGTCGTAATGAAATAATTTTAACTTCAATAAAAATAATATATGCCGCTAATGTCTAAGCAAAATATTGGTTAAAAGATATAATTAATATTAAGTAACTCCAGAGTGATATTATTTTTTAAACATTATAAAAATTCAATTTCCGTACAAGCTAATTTCGTAAGCATCACGTAACCATTAAAAGTCGTAACAATCTGCATATATTAATAATATAATAAATATAAAATATGACAAATAACTTAATACTTAATACAAATAGTTAATATAACCAAACCGCTGCCTAATTGTTTCTAGTAGAAAGCATTCTGCTATTCCAAATATTGTTACCGCCCAAATGATTTAAGGCAAAACACTTCGCTATAATAAATAATAATTTACGTTTGATAATTAGAATTATTCCATCATCAACATTGTCGCAGATGTATATTATATTCAATATAACCTCGTATTAAACGTATAAATCATTTAGATAGTAGAACCCATCGTTGTCGTAGAACCTAGTATATAGCATTATTATAAATAAATTTAGTTAGTAGAACTCATTGTTGTCATAGAACTTAGTATATAACATTATTACCTAGTATAGACCTATCGTTGCAATACAATAATTGTATTTAGTAGAAACTATCTTTGTCGTAGATACTAGTATGTAGAATTATTATCTAGTTCAAACCTATCAGCGCAATACAATACATATAGTTAGTAGAACTCATCGTTGTCATAAAAACAACTATGTTATAGCATTATTACCTAGAACAAACCTATCGTCGCAATACAATCAATTTAGTTAGTAGAACCCATCGCTGTCGTAGAACCTAGTATATAGGATTATTGTCTAGACCAAACCTATCGTTCCAATACAATCAATTTAGTTAGTAGAACTCATCGTTGTCGTAGAACCTAGTATATAGCATTATTGCCTAGACCAAACCTATCGTTGCAATACAATCAATTTAGTTAGTAGAACCCATCGTTGTCTTAGAACCTAGTATATATCGTTATTATCTAAGCCTAACCTATCGTTGCAATACAATCAATTTAGTTAGTAGAACCCTTCGTTGTCGTAGAACCTAGGATATAGCATTATTACCTAGACCAAACGTACCGTCACAATACAATAGATATAGATATTAGAACCATTGTTCTGGTATAAGACAACAAATTATTCGTAGTAACAAGAAATATTATATTTCTCTGTCAAGTTAACAAATCATATAGTCCACTTTAAATCTAAGACTTAAGCGACCAAATAAAAACTCTTCAATAATTTAGAGCATTAAAAGGTCGCATACGTGTACAATACATGTTAAATATTTGTCAACAAGGATTCATTATTAAATTTTTTTCGACATATCCAAGCTTCCGATGTATTAAGTTGCCTGTCGCACTAGTGTGGACGTGTAGTACAACTTCTTACAACAAATCTTGTAAGTTTAATGTCGCATGTTAAAGTCGCACGCATGTGTGCAGTACATTACTGCTACTACCTATCGACTGTAAGTGGAATGAGACACTGGTATTGGAGACAGAGAGTACAGTGTAAATACATGCTATTTATTAAACTCTTTTTAAAGAATATTTTATTAAATAAACTAGCTGACCCGACGAACTTCGTACCGCCTAACAGTCAATGAATGTCGTGTTACCTTTTAGCTGAACTAATTTAGGCTTTGATGAACGTAATACAATGATACAAAATAATATTTAATAATATAGATAGAAACATTTTTTTTTTTTATTTTACAACATACATAATTTACAATCTGTCCTCGAAGAACAATAATTAAATTTTGGGAATATATATAAATAAAAATGACATGCGAGCTTGCCATCCATCGATGACTCACCCTTTGACTTAACCTATTACAATAATATTTCGTACATATGGAACCTATTCTACACCATATTTGGTAGGTCAATTGGATTTTTACGTTTCAGTCGTCTAATCGGTTTATGCTGGAAAAGTTGTACAACTGATTCATTTGGATGAACTTCTAATCTTTTTACGTATTTCTTGCTGCTATCCTTAATTGCACTTCTTATATATGGAACCCCTAGATCTTGATGTGTTAACCAGTTTGGAACGAATCGCGGTACGTTAAGGATTTGCTTTAACAGTTTATTTTGAAACCTTTGTAGAATCTCTATATTAGAATTGCTGGCACTGCCCCATAGCTCTATCCCATATGTCCATATTGGCTTCAGTATGACCTTGTACAACAGTAGTTTATTACTGATGGATAACTGAGACTTCCAGCCCAAGAGCCAGTACATATCTCTTCTTTTACCTTCTAACTGCAACCGTTTCTTCCAGATATGCGTTCTCCATGTTAGACGTCTGTCCAAGTGGATACCTAAGTATTTTACTGTCTCTGCCTGTGGAAGTTGTAAATTATTTAGTGTGACTGGGGGGCAAGAATTCTTCCTTAGTGTGAAAGTTACGTGAACTGATTTAGTTTCGTTTACTTTTATTCTCCAATCTTTTAACCAATTCTGAATCTGTAGTAGATGTTTCTGCAGTTTTGCGGAAGCAATGACGGAGTCTTCATGAAGTGCCAGAATTGCGGTATCATCAGCGTAGGTTGCTACTGTTGTTTCACGCATGGTAGGAAGGTCAGAGGTAAATAATAAATATAGTACTGGTCCGAGAACACTACCTTGAGGAACGCCCGATTCAATGTCACGTATCGTTGATTTTTCATTCTGATATTTTATCATAAACTTTCTGTTTGTGATATAAGACTTTAATATCTGGAAAAAGTCATTTGGCAGTGCAGTTTTTAGTTTAAACAGTAGTCCAGGATGCCATACCTTGTCAAACGCTTGGCTGATATCAAGAAAAACCGCTGAGCAATACTTCTTCTCCTGTAGTGCTGAATTTATAGTGCAGGCTACTCGATGTACTTGTTCAGTTGTAGCATGCTGTTGTCTAAAGCCAAACTGATGTGTTGGAATTAGTTTGCTATTTTCGAAAATAATCTTCAGTCTTTTAAGAATAAGTTTTTCAAAAAGTTTTGACACTACCGGAAGAAGACTTATGGGTCTGTATGACGATACCTCTTTTGCGTCTTTACCTGGTTTTGGAATAAGTATTATTTCTGCAGTTTTCCACTTAAGCGGAAATGTCTTCAATCTTAGAATTGCGTTGAATAAAATAGTGAGGTATCTCATTCCTTTCGCCGGTAACTCCTTCAGAATTTTTCCGTTTATCTTGTCAATACCTGGTGCTTTTTTGGTTTTTATATTATACTTTACTAGGTTTTGTATTTCCTTGACTCTTATACGTTTTATAGGTTCACTTGACTGCGATGGGACTCTTAGAAATTCATGTATGTTTTGTTCTTCATCTTCACTGCGGGTTGGAGGAAATGGTTTAAAAACTTGTTCGAAGTAATCAGCGAAAATTGTGACTTTCTCACTGTTGGTTCTAGCCCATTTACCATCTGGCGTTTTGATAGGCGGAATATAAGTTGTAGGCTGCTTAAGCCGCTTGGTTGCTTTCCACAGTGAATAGTTAGTAGTTTCTGTAGCTGTTAAATTACTTAAATAATTTTGCAGTGATTTCTCTTTCATGTCTTCTAGCATACATTTAAGTTCCCTACATGCACGGTTGAATTTTGTTTTTTCGCATGGGAGCCTGGTGTTTTGCCATGATCTTCTCAACTTTCTCTTTTCAGCAATTTTCTTCTTTAACTGTGGGGGGCATCCATTTACTCGGTTGAAGACACTATCTGGAGGTGTGGCTTCTTCGGTGGCTTCTCTTATCACATTATTGAAGAGATTAACTCCTTGATTAAGGTCCTCTTCTGATTTGAGTGAGATGTGACAATTAAGTTTAGCATTTATTAAGTTTCGGAATAAACTCCAGTCTGTGTACTTGTTGGGTGCTGTGAAGAGGGGTACTTTATACATCATTTGGGTGATATATGTGACGATGACTGGTGAGTGGTCAGATGAGAGATCCAGGCTTGACTCAGCTTTGAGGTAATTAGAGGAAATTCCTTTTACTACGCAAAAATCGATTAGATCAGGAGTTTTTGCCATATCCGTTGGCCAGTACGTCGGTTCACCACTTGAAAGGGTTGTAAAACCATGTGTTTTAACGCATTTATACAGTTCATTTCCCTTAGGATTTGTAAGTCTTGATCCCCAGATAGAAACATAAAAGTATTTTATTATGATGAATGATGATGAAAACATACAGAATGAGAATAGTAGAACGCATATCTGGATAACCAGGAACTGCATCGCCTTGCTTCCGACGTTGAAATTTCTTCGATGTAGCGTTCCAAGTGTAATAACGTGGCATTTCTGAGTAAAGCAAAGTTCGTGCGGACGGATCGCTTTGACAAATCGCAAAGAAACTGGTCAGTGTTGTCGCTGGAGGTGTTTCGGCACGTTGAGCAGCATTCGACGCTGTGAAATATACTCTCTGACCGTTCTCTAGATGCACCCCCAAATGTACAACAGTGGGATGACGTTTGTGAATAGGGAATGAAAATATACGCCAAATTGCTTCATTGCAGTTCACATATCTACCGACTTGATAGCGCGTGATTTCATCGTTGATATTGGATGTTTGGATACCAAAAACCGCCATGTCGCTCCCTTTCGTGACATATTTGCAAATGTATTTAATTGACTTGACCGAATTGCAATATTCAACATTACAATGTGCCTTGAATGTTTTGGAAAGAAGTGGTGAATATGAAACAATCCAACTGTTGTCAACTACGAAATCGTTTCCTTTCACTTTAGTTGTGATAGTTCTACCATTATCATCGGGCGATCGACGCCGATACAATGAATAACCATCGTTGCCTGTAATGGTCTCTGCCGTCAATTTTCGTGGATACCGTTTGGAACACTTGCCGTCGACCATGCACGGTGATTTGCGGTTGATAGTGCCACACGGTCCATGAATCATATTCGTGATTACAACATCATGTAGGTCTGGATCGGTTTCTGGAGCAGGAATCTCCGCACATATGATGTCATCTATTTGATCTGGCCGAATTCTTTCGACTAACCAAATTAGAATGTGAGCATGCGGTAGGCCTCGTTTTTGCCATTCGATTGATTTTTTTTTTTTTTTTTTTTTTTTTTTATTTAACGTCGGCCTATTTCTGATGCTGAGTCCTATCACCGACGACCTCCTTCAATGTTGGCAGTATTTATGATGTCGTGGCCTCATATATGTGGGCTACACCACTGCCTAATAACTGTACGATTATGTATGACCATAATCAATATAAGTTCATAATAACCAAACCCAGAAAATATATATCTGGTCCGGGGATCGAACCCGAAGACACAGCAGTCGGCGTCAAGCGCCATTCGATTGAATGCATCCAGCATCGAGTATTCCCAAAGACGTGTTGCTTAACAATGTAATTCATTAGTGACCGAATTTTTTGCCTGAAAACACGTGCGGTGATGTCGTGTCGATCACTTGATGTTTGTCCGGGAAGCAGCAATTGAGTAATTTCTATCCATTTCGGATTACATGTAAATGTAATGAATAGATCTGGCCGACCATAATGACGAACATATGTCATTGCATCTTGCGCATATTCATGCAAATGACGCGGGCTACCTGTGTATGTCGCTGGTAAAATAGTCAGGTGCTCCGTTTCGATTTTAACGTACATGTCAACGCAATATTGTTGAAGCAGTCGACGAAATCGCAACAAATAATTGTCAGAATTTTCACGAATCATCAAACGATATGCGTAATAATTCATTGAACTAACCTTCATGGTAGTTTCCTCACCTGGAACAAATGCAGTAAAAATTGTATTTTAGAACCCCTGATAGGTTACCGACTCTTACAGCTACTCTCTACTAAATTAGAAATTACAATTTTTTTTCTTTTTTTGGGTACTAAAAGCAAACAGAATAAAATGTATATCAAGTTTAAATAAAAACAACAATATTGATCTTACCATTCAATGGATTAATCATTTTGATATAAAAGTGATATCCATCGTCTCCTTGCCAAAACATCAGCGGGTATTGTAACGCATCATATGAACGGTGTGTTTCATATATTCTTTGTAGTTGCCCAGTATTGCGTCGTGTAAGTACAATATCACGTGTTTCCAAGTTTTCACCAACAATCAGGATTGCCACTTCATCGATTGTTGGAGCATTAAATGTGCGTTCATGTGTTCCAGCTGGTCTTTTATCTGCTCCGATCACAACTTTATAGTCATCACTTGGCATGCGCTCTAAAGCAGTCTTGAACAGCCTGACCAATGCATGATGTTCATGAAGCATTTGCTGCAGATCTTGGAGAATTGCTCTTTTCGTAGCTGTGTTGATCCCTTGACGCCGGTCAAGTTGTTCTTCCATATTGCCCATGAAGTATATTTGCAAGAATTTATGCTGTGCATCTTCTATAGGTTGCAATGATCCAATGCGATGGCAAATCTGGCCTTGAATCTGTAAAGTCAAAGCCATAGTTATAGTTAGATTTAGAAACACTTTTTTTACAAACACTTTTTTTTTCAAATAATAACATGCCATTTTTATTTCAGAGACAAATACAGAAATCTAACAAACTACATTCCAGATTTTTTTTACAATCATAGAAAATATAGTTTTTAACGTAAATTACCTTAAATGTCGGATTATATCCGTGTTCTTCGATAATTTCCGCCCCAAATGAAGTCATTTGGAAACAGACATTGTATTTTTGAGTGTTCGCTAGAAAATGTCGTGATTCTAGTGTTTCGCCATAAAGCAGGGAGCACAATGGCTCTGGTGGCGGGACCAATGATGGCAATTTCACTTTACCACTAAGGCAGCACAAACCAGGCGTTTCACCAGCAAACCTCAATGCTCCACAATGCTGGCAAACAACGTCCATTGGACCAATGCAAACTAAAGGATGCAAGCTGTAGTCGATGGTGCAATCATATAGAAACGCTGCTCGATTCAAATCAATACTTGAACCATTTCTTCTTGCACTTCGAAGATTATTCCTCTGTTCATCTGTACGATAAGCTCGACGATTTCTCGTTTCTAACCTAGCCGTTTCACGGGCTACCTCTCTTTGCTCTTGTGTTTGAGAAGCACGAATTAAGGCCCTTCTTTGCTCCATACTAACGCGGCGCTCTTCTCGTGCAATTTCTCGTTCTTCATCAGATAATTGACTCGCGATATTCCGTTGCCTAATTGCATTACGGCTCCGCTGGGAAAGATTAGATCTTCTAGGACGCGGCATTGTTATTAATATTAATACTGAATGTGCACTCGCATAAAACCACAAAAAATCACTTTCGAGACATAGACAATAGCTCAAAGAGTATATAACCACTACATATGAATAGCTTATCAAGAAAAATTATAGATAACCTATAAAAAGACATTTACACTTTTGTTAACCTGTACAATAAATCTTAGGTATTATTTTCTGAAATTAAAAATTAAATAATTAATAAATAATTTACACAAATTAATGTCTAAAACAAACAAATATAACAGTACCTGAACTTTCGAGACATTTTACAAAAAATAAATTTCTGAACGCACACATGAATAGTTGTTACAACATGTTGTCATGACAACAAATGTTTGACATGAAATAAACAAATCAGCATTTATTGAAATGATTAAGTATCGAGTTTTCATTGTCGAGTTTTTTAAATATCGAGTATTATGCTATTCGGGGCGGAGACAAAGCAGATCTCGAGTTATAAGTGTTGTAACAAACCCGTCTTTGTTTTATATATTTTCATTGTTTTTAAGATGTTTAAAAAGGTTATTATGCTATTCGGGCCGAATACAAATCCAACGAATCAATAACCATGAATATTGGTTCAGCAGATCTCGAGTTATAAGTGTTGCAACAAACCCGTCTCTCTTTTATATATTAAGATATATTATAAAATATATTTTATTTCTATTTTAAAAAGGGTTTAAGTTAAACATCCTTATATTTAAAATAAAAATAATAACATACTTTACAATAGTCTACAAAAGAAATATATATATATATATATATATATATATATATATATATATATATATATATATATATGTTAGAATTTAAATACATACAAAAGAATATATTCTTATATTCAACTTATAAGTTGAAGAAACCAAAAATTGAATAAAGTGGTAGTATTAAAAAAAGTAACCTTGAGATATTCTGGTTTTAAGTGTTCTCCGGACATGAGATCTGTGAGTATTAGGTTCAGTTCAATTCCGATGGCCTTAGCAGTCAACAGGACTGCGCGGCATGGGGCGGAGCCAGGAACGTAGTAGAAGTCGATGGTCATTGTAGCAACTGCAATAATAATACATGGTAAATTCTATTCTAGTAAATAATAATATAATAGCATATACGTAATCTAGTACGCCATCAATATATTGTTAACGGTGAACGCCCTGTGTAGAATTCATAGAAGTTTCTGGTTCACTCGTTAATAAGCCACTCTTAGTGATGCTAGCTGATAAATGATAACGTAATTAAAATTAATTTAAAATATAATATAATTCTTCTAATAAAGTATTGTAAATTCAATGTATTATTTTCAATCAATAAATTAAGTAAAACAGTAAGCATACTGATATTAATAAATAAAGTTAACTATATCTTTTAAAAACACACAGATATTTTTGCATAATATAAACATACATTTTCCGCGCAGTTTTTCATCGCAGCGCGACCTATGCTTTAGGGTTAGGCTCAAAAATGTATGAAAAAAGTATACATTTTCATTTAATAAAAATTGTAAATCATTTCATTATAAATTTTTTTCATTGAATATATGCTTTTTGCTTTAAAAATAATAAATATGGTATTTATGAGAGTCCATTTACTATTTAGTAACTTTATTCGTGGCATACACATACGAAACTTGGCTCCTCGTAGTATTTTTAATAAGATTGGACAACAAGTTTAATGAAGAAGCTTGCTGCGAGAAGTTTTTGAGAAGTAAAACTCATAGTATGGACACCTTAAGGATAAATATTGGTAAACAAGGTATGGATAAAAAGATATTGGTAAACAAGTCTATATACTACAAGCTGCAACGAACAGAAATCGGTTCACGTGAGGATGCAAATGAAATTGATATCTTCAAATAGGAAGATATTCCTATTCCTGCTGACAAATCCCACTCCTGTGGCAACAAATAAATAAATCAACCCGAGTCAAAATATAAATTCATATTTAAACCTCAAAATCTTCAGTGAGGTTTTCGAGGGTCAGTTTAATTTTTTGGAGATTGGATTCAACATAGAAAGTAATCCCAATTTGAACCTCAAAATCCTACTTACGGACGGTTTTACAACTTTGAGGTTCACACCAGAACTGGAGAATCTACATTTGACCCTCAAACACTTCAAACCATATAGAAATTATTCTATACGGGTTTGAACCTCAAAAACCTCAAATGATGTAATCCCCATAAAATTTACCCCCACTCCTTTTATGTATAGGAATATTCCATAGCAAATCGAATGGTTTAAACAATTGCAACTTTTTAATTTCTTAATTTTGACATTTCGATTATCAATTCAAAAAATTTCAAATTTTCAGAGAAATAATTTTTTTTTTGGTGATTCGAAATCCTCCGACTTATTCTTATAACAATCTCATAATAGTCATAATAAACCGGTATAAGTACTAAATAATGTCTCATCATCACAGCTGCATCAACTCTACATTTGAGTAGAGAGATTGTGAAGACATACTACAGAAATGATCCTGTGAAGTATGATCTTAATTGACATTTTTTTTCAAGTTCAAAGTATTTTATTGATAAATGAATTTTTAGTACAATTTGTTATACATTTCTTATGTCTAATTTAAATATACCTAGCAGGAGCTATCATTATTTTGTTTTGGAAGTGTGTTATTTGTAAGTGGAGTCGGGTGAGGAGTAATATTGGTTTGTTTGTGCACAAAAGGGGAAAAGCACTTCTTTTAAATGGTCTTAAAACTAATATATACAACTTACAGCTAACTTAAAATTACTTATCTAATACAATGTAGTTTGGCATTGGGTATTTACCATACCACATTATATCTGGTGTGAATTTGCCTAAGGTATTTATGTTTTTATTTTTATGGTTAATAATTTTACTATAGAAATTTTTTGTAAGTCTAGTTATAAAATCTTTTATAGTTTCTATGTTAGTTTCTTTGTGTATAGATGCATTCTTTGGATATTTGAAGTATTCGTCTCGTTCTGCTCCAACCGCCAGTCTGATACATTTATTTTGCACAATTTGTAGTTTGCTGTAATTATTACTGGTAATTGTATTCCAGACTGGTGCAGCATATGTGGTAATAGGTCTTATTAATAACTTATATAACAGTAATTTGTTGTTCACATGAAGTTGGCTGTTTGGGCCAATTAGATTGTATACACAGCGCATCATACCATAGGCCTTGTTCTTTCTTTCATTTATATGTTTGGTGAAGGTAAGTTTCTTGTCCATTATTACTCCCAAGTATTTTATTTCGTCTTTCCAGCAAGTTTGTTCCCCATTAAGCGATAGAGTGGGTATATCTGTTTTCTTGGAGGATTTTCTAAATAGAATTGCTTCGCTTTTGCTGGTGTTCACTTTGATTTTCCACTTGTCGTAATATGGTTCAAGGATGTCTAAGTGCTGTTGAAGTCTTAACGTTATTAGTTTTGGACATTTTGATGTAGTAAATATTCCCGTGTCGTCTGCGAAGATAGTCAGTTGTGTCTTTTCGTGCTTTGGTATATCGTGTATATATACTAAGAATAGTGAATTCTTCAATGAGAATTTTGAGTGTTAAAGTAGAGTTACTTTCTGTGCGGCAAATAGAACATCAAAGGAATTGAGGCTTCTGAGGGTAAAACGAGAATTTGTTTTTTGACTCGGGAAAGCTAAGAACTTTTTCTCTTTCACATCTTTTTTAATTATTTTTAATAGCGGCTCCATAAAAATATGTCGCGAGTCGCAATGACACGAATATTAACAAACATAAAAATCTATAAGCGTACAGCCCAGATCAATGCTTTGGTAATCTGAAAGTAGAAATGTTACATAATGGAATATGGTTATATCAAAACATATTCCTACATCAATACGAAGTGTAATGTCAGTTTTAAACCACAGAGACAGTATTGAAAACAGTTTTGTTTTCAAAAAACAAAACAAAAACATGTTTTGTTTTATTTTAAAATAGTTCTGTTTTTCGAAAACAGAGTGTTCACATTGAACAGACTGGATTTGTTTCTACTGGTTTTGCGTATGTCCCATAAAAATTTAGTATCCCACATCTTTTGTCCATTGCATTCTGCTCTAATTTATAACTGCTCTTAAAACTAGTTGCTAGTCAAATGATAAACAACAAGAGACAGCGCAAATGTTCACAAAAAAAACAAAACTAGTGCTCCAACCAAGCAAACTGAAAATCAACAACAAACGTGTTTTCCTTTGATCTTACAGACTCCATATGGGAATGTGTTTTGTTTACTAAAACAGTTTTTAAAGACAAAAATGTTTTAAGAACTGTTCAGTTTTTGTTCGTGTTCCATTGTTTTGCCTCTCTGGTGTAAAACCGGCATTACATACAGTGTTTACATATTTTAGTAGTAATAGGCATATTAGGTCGATGCAATTTAATAATGAGTATCTTAATAAAATGAATTAAAATTTTCATTTAAGGAAAGGTGGCGGTTTTCACTGATAGTAAAAGTTATGTCAGAAAGTTAAAATTTTATATATAAGGCTAACTTTAACATTTAATTTACAAATTAAATAAAAAATTCTCAAATTTAGAAAAAAAAGTTTGTCAAAAAACATATAAATTATGAAAATGGAAAATGGTTTTTATTTTGTGAATGACATCAAAAACATATTAATTTAATTTTAATATTTATATTATATAATCTTAATATATAAAAGAAAGACGGGTTTGTTGCAACACTTATAACTCGAGATCTGCTGAACCAATATTCATGGTTATTGATTCGTTGGATTTGTATTCGGCCCGAATAGCATAATAACCTTCTTAAACATCTTAAAAACAATGAAAATATATAAAACAAAGACGGGTTTGTTACAACACTTATAACTCGAGATCTGCTTTGTCTCCGCCCCGAATAGCATAATACTCGATATTTAAAAAACTCGACAATGAAAACTCGATACTTAATAATTTCAATAAATGCTGATTTGTTTATTTCATGTCAAACATTTGTTGTCATGACAACATGTTGTAACAACTATTCATGTGTGCGTTCAGAAATTTATTTTTTGTAAAATGTCTCGAAAGTTCAGGTACTGTTATATTTGTTTGTTTTAGACATTAATTTGTGTAAATTATTTATTAATTATTTAATTTTTAATTTCAGAAAATAATACCTAAGATTTATTGTACAGGTTAACAAAAGTGTAAATGTCTTTTTATAGGTTATCTATAATTTTTCTTGATAAGCTATTCATATGTAGTGGTTATATACTCTTTGAGCTATTGTCTATGTCTCGAAAGTGATTTTTTGTGGTTTTATGCGAGTGCACATTCAGTATTAATATTAATAACAATGCCGCGTCCTAGAAGATCTAATCTTTCGCAGCGGAGCCGTAATGCAATTAGGCAACGGAATATCGCGAGTCAATTATCTGATGAAGAACGAGAAATTGCACGAGAAGAGCGCCGCGTTAGTATGGAGCAAAGAAGGGCCTTAATTCGTGCTTCTCAAACACAAGAGCAAAGAGAGGTAGCCCGTGAAACGGCTAGGTTAGAAACGAGAAATCGTCGAGCTTATCGTACAGATGAACAGAGGAATAATCTTCGAAGTGCAAGAAGAAATGGTTCAAGTATTGATTTGAATCGAGCAGCGTTTCTATATGATTGCATCATCGACTACAGCTTGCATCGTTTAGTTTGATTTATATAGTATAGATTTAGGCCTATAGTTCACATTGCTATTGAAGCGTATTCGAGTTATGAGCAAAAATCCAAAAAAAATTTGATGAAAATCCCATTACTCTTACAGTTTTTATCACAGAAAGTTAAAATAGTGCTAAAACGACGAATTGAGAAAAAATAATGCGATTTACGCTATTTTGAACATTCTCCATATAAAATTAACTGAGAATCAGAAAATATTTTTAAAAAAATCGCTGTTACTTGTGAAATCTTATAGCTACAAAAAAACAATGTACTAGACATGTGCGAATACAGCCTCCTTACATAGATTTAGGCCTATAGTTCACATTGCTATTGAAGCGTATTCGAGTTATGAGCAAAAATCAAAAAAAAAATTGATGAAAATCCCATAACTCTTACAGTTTTTATCACAGAAAGTTGAATAAGTGCTAAAACGACGAATTGAGAAAAAATAATGCGATTTACGCTATTTTAAACATTCTCCATATAAAATTGACTGAGAATCAGAAAATATTTTTAAAAAAATCGCTGTTACTTGTAAAATCTTATAGCTACAAAAAAACAATGTACTAGACATGTGCGAATACCGCCTCCTTACATAAATTTTGGCCTATAGTTCACATTGCTATTGAAGCGTATTCGAGTTATGAACAAAAATCCAAAAAAAATTTGATAAAAATCCCATAACTCTTACAGTTTTTATCACAGAAAGTTGAAATAGTGCTAAAACGACGAATTGAGAAAAAATAATACGATTTACGCTATTTTGAACATTCTCCATATAAAATTGACTGAGAATCAGAAAATATTTTTTAAAAAATCGCTGTTACTTGTGAAATCTAATAGCTACAAAAAAACAATGTACTAGACATGTGTGAATACCGCCTCCTTACATAGATTTAGGCCTATAGTTCATATTGCTATTGAAGCGTATTCGAGTTATGAGCAAAAATCCAAAAAAAATTTGATGAAAATCCCATTACTCTTACAGTTTTTATCACAGAAAGTTGAAATACTGCTAAAACGACGAATTAAGAAAAAATAATGCGATTTACGATATTTTGAACATTCTCCATATAAAAGTGACTGAGAATCAGAAAATATTTTTAAAAAAATCGCTGTTACTTGTGAAATCTTATAGCTACAAAAAAACAATGTACTAGACATGTGCGAATATCGCCTCCTTACATAGATTTAGGACTATAGTTCACATGGCTATTGAAGCGTATTCGAGTTATGAGCAAAAATCCAAAAAAAATTTGATGAAAATCCCATAACTCTTACAGTTTTTATCACAGAAAGTTGAAATAGTGCTAAAACGACGAATTGAGAAAAAATAATGCGATTTACGCTATTTTGAACATTCTCCATATAAAATTCACTGAGAATCAGAAAATATTTTTAAAAAAATCGCTGTTACTTGTGAAATCTTATAGCTACAAAAAAACAATGTACTAGACATGTGCGAATACCGCCTCTTTACATAGATTCAATAGATTTAGGCCTATAGTTCATATTGCTATTGTCTATAGAAATAGACAATTCAATAGATTTAGGCCTATAGTTCACATTGCTATTGAAGCGTATTCGAGTTATGAGCAAAAATCCAAAAAAAATTTGATGAAAATCCCATAACTCTTACAGTTTTTATCACAGAAAGTTGAAATAGTGCTAAAACGACGAATTGAGAATAAATAATGCGATTTACGCTATTTTGAACATTCTCCATATAAAATTGACTGAGAATCAGAAAATATTTTTAAAAAAATCGCTGTTACTTGTGAAATCTTATAGCTACAAAAAAACAATGTACTAGACATGTGCGAATACCGCCTCCTTACATAGATTTAGGCCTATACTTCACATTGCTATTGAAACGAATTCGAGTTATGAGCAAAAATCCAAAAAAAATTTGATGAAAATTCCATAACTCTTACAGTTTTTATCACAGAAAGTTGAAATAGTGCTAAAACGACGAATTGAGAACAAATAATGCGATTTACGCTATTTTGAACATTCTCCATATAAAATTGACTGAGATTTAGAAAATATTTTTAAAAAAATCGCTGTTACTTGTGAAATCTAATAGCTACAAAAAAACAATGTACTAGACATGTGTGAATACCACCTCCTTACATAGAATTAGGCCTATAGTTCACATTGCTATTGAAGCGTATTCGAGTTATGAGCAAAAATCCAAAAAAAATATGATGAAAATCCCATAACTCTTACAGTTTTTATCACAGAAAGTTGAAATAGTGCTAAAACGACGAATTGAGAAAAAATAATGCGATTTACGCTATTTTGAACATTCTCCATATAAAATTGACTGAGAATCAGAAAATATTTTAAAAAAAATCGCTGTTACTTGTGAAATCTTATAGCTACAAAAAAACAATGTACTAGACATGTGCGAATACCGCCTCCTTACATAGATTTAGGCCTATAGTTCACATTGCTATTGAAGCGTATTCGAGTTATGAGCAATGATCCAAAAAAAATTTGATAAAAATCCCATAACTCTTACAGTTTTTATCACAGAAACTTGAAATAGTGCTAAATCGACGAATTGAGAAAAAATAATGCGATTTACGCTATTTTGAACATTCTCCATATAAAATTGACTGAGAATCAGATAATATTTTTAAAAAAATCGCTGTTACTTGTGAAATCTTATAGCTACAAAAAAACAATGTACTAGACATGTGCGAATACCGCCTCCTTACATAGATTTAGGCCTATAGTTCACATTGCTATTGAAGCGTATTCGAGTTATGAGCAAAAATCCAAAAAAAATTTGATGAAAATCCCATAACTCTTACAGTTTTTATCACAGAAAGTTGAAATAGTGCTAAAACGACGAATTGAGAAAAAATAATGCGATTTACGCTATTTTGAACATTCTCCATATAAAATTGACTGAGAATCAGAAAATATTTTTAAAAAAATCGCTGTTACTTGTGAAATCTTATAGCTACAAAAAAACAATGTACTAGACATGTGCGAATACAGCCTCCTTACATAGATTTAGGCCTATAGTTCACATTGCTATTGAAGCGTATTCGAGTTATGAGCAAAAATCCAAAAAAGAATTGATGAAAATCCCATAACTCTTACAGTTTTTATCACAGAAAGTTGAATAAGTGCTAAAACGACGAATTGAGAAAAAATAATGCGATTTACGCTATTTTAAACATTCTCCATATAAAATTGACTGAGAATCAGAAAATATTTTTAAAAAAATCGCTGTTACTTGTGAAATCTTATAGCTACAAAAAAACAATGTACTAGACATGTGCGAATACCGCCTCCTTACATAGATTTAGGCCTATAGTTCACATTGCTATTGAAGCGTATTCGAGTTATGAACAAAAATCCAAAAAAAATTTGATAAAAATCCCATAACTCTTACAGTTTTTATCACAGAAAGTTGAAATAGTGCTAAAACGACGAATTGAGAAAAAATAATACGATTTACGCTATTTTGAACATTCTCCATATAAAATTGACTGAGAATCAGAAAATATTTTTTAAAAAATCGCTGTTACTTGTGAAATCTAATAGCTACAAAAAAACAATGTACTAGACATGTGTGAATACCGCCTCCTTACATAGATTTAGGCCTATAGTTCTTATTGCTATTGAAGCGTATTCGAGTTATGAGCAAAAATCCAAAAAAAATTTTATGAAAATCCCATTACTCTTACAGTTTTTATCACAGAAAGTTGAAATAGTGCTAAAACGACGAATTGAGAAAAAATAATGCGATTTACGCTATTTTGAACATTCTCCATATAAAATTGGCTGAGAATCAGAAAATATTTTTAAAAAAATCGCTGTTACTTGTGAAATCTTATAGCTACAAAAAAACAATGTACTAGACATGTGCGAATACAGCCTCCTTACATAGATTTAGGCCTATAGTTCACATTGCTATTGAAGCGTATTCGAGTTATGAGCAAAAATCCAAAAAAAAATTGATGAAAATCCCATAACTCTTACAGTTTTTATCACAGAAAGTTGAAATAGTGCTAAAACGACGAATTGAGAAAAAATAATGCGATTTACGCTATTTTAAACATTCTCCATAAAAAATTGACTGAGAATCAGAAAATATTTAAAAAAAAATCGCTGTTACTTGTGAAATCTTATAGCTACAAAAAAACAATGTACTAGACATGTGCGAATACCGCCTCCTTACATAGATTTAGGCCTATAGTTCACATTGCTATTGAAGTGTATTCGAGTTATGAGCAAAAATCCAAAAAAAATTTGATGAAAATCCCATAACTCTTACAGTTTTTATCACAGAAAGTTGAAATAGTGCTAAAACGACGAATTGAGAAAAAATAATGCGATTTACGCTATTTTGAACATTCTCCATATAAAATTGACTGAGAATCAGAAAATATTTTTAAAAAAATCGCTGTTACTTGTGAAATCTTATAGCTACAAAAAAACAATGTACTAGACATGTGCGAATACCGCCTCCTTACATAGATTTAGGCCTATAGTTCACATTGCTATTGAAGTGTATTCGAGTTATGAGCAAAAATCCAAAAAAAATTTGATGAAAATCCCATAACTCTTACAGTTTGTATCACAGAAAGTTGAAATAGTGCTAAAACGACGAATTGAGAAAAAATTATGCGATTTACGCTATTTTGAACATTCTCCATATAAAATTGACTAAGAAACAGAAAATATTTTTAAAAAAATCGCTGTTACTTGTGAAATCTTATAGCTACAAAAAAACAATGTACAAGACATGTGCTAATACCGCCTCCTTACATAGATTTAGGCCTATAGTTCACATTGCTATTGAAGCGTATTCGAGTTATGAACAAAAATCCAAAAAAAATTTGATGAAAATCCCATAACTCTTACAGTTTTTATCACAAAAAGTTGAAATAGTGCTAAAACGACGAATTGAGAAAAAATAATGCGATTTACGCTATTTTGAACATTCTCCATATAAAATTGACTGAGGATCAGAAAATATTTTTTAAAAAATCGCTGTTACTTGTGAAATCTAATAGCTACAAAAAAAACAATGTACTAGACATGTGTGAATACCGCCTCCTTACACAGATTTAGGCCTATAGTTCACATTGCTATTGAAGCGTATTCGAGTTATGAGCAAAAATCCAAAAAAAATTTGATGAAATTCCCATAACTCTTACAGTTTTTATCACAGAAAGTTGAAATAGTGCTAAAACGACGAATTGAGAAAAAATAATGCGATTTACGCTATTTTGAACATTCTCCATATAAAATTGACTGAGAATCAGAAAATATTTTTAAAAAAATCGCTGTTACTTGTGAAATCTTATAGCTACAAAAAAATAATGTACTAGACATGTGCGAATACTGCCTCCTTACATAGATTTAGGCCTATAGTTCACATTGCTATTGAAGCGTATTTGAGTTATGAGCAAAAATCCAAAAAAAATTTGATGAAAATCCCATAACTCTTACAGTTTTTATCACAGAAAGTTGAAATAGTGCTAAAACGACGAATTGAGAAAAAATAATGCGTTTTACGCTATTTTGAACATTCTCAATATAAAATTGACTGAGAATCAGAAAATATTTTTAAAAAAATCGCTGTTACTTGTGAAATCTTATAGCTACAAAAAAACAATCTACTAGACATGTGTGAATACCGCCTCCTTACATAGATTTAGGCCTATAGTTCACATTGCTATTAAAGCGTATTCGAGTTATGAGCAAAAATCCAAAAAAAATTTGATGAAAATCCCATTACTCTTACAGTTTTTATCACAGAAAGTTGAAATAGTGCTAATACGACGAATTGAGAAAAAATAATGCGATTTACGCTATTTTGAACATTCTCCATATAAAATTGACTGAGAATCAGAAAATATTTTTTAAAAAATCGCTGTTACTTGTGAAATCTAATAGCTACAAAAAAATAATGTACTAGACATGTGTGAATACCGCCTCCTTACACAGATTTAGGCCTATAGTTCACATTGCTATTGAAGCGTATTCGAGTTATGAGCAAAAATCCAAAAAAAATTTGATGAAATTCCCATAACTCTTACAGTTTTTATCACAGAAAGTTGAAATAGTGCTAAAACGACGAATTGAGAAAAAATAATGCGATTTACGCTATTTTGAACATTCTCCATATAAAATTGACTGAGAATCAGAAAATATTTTTAAAAAATCGCCGTTTCTTGTGAAATCTTATAGCTACAAAAAAATAATGTACTAGACATGTGCGAATACTGCCTCCTTACATAGATTTAGGCCTATAGTTCACATTGCTATTGAAGCGTATTTGAGTTATGAGCAAAAATCCAAAAAAAATTTGATGAAAATCCCATAACTCTTACAGTTTTTATCACAGAAAGTTGAAATAGTGCTAAAACGACGAATTGAGAAAAAATAATGCGATTTACGCTATTTTGAACATTCTCAATATAAAATTGACTGAGAATCAGAAAATATTTTTAAAAAAATCGCTGTTACTTGTGAAATCTTATAGCTACAAAAAAACAATGTACTAGACATGTGCGAATACAGCCTCCTTACATAGATTTAGGCCTATAGTTCACATTGCTATTGAAGCGTATTCGAGTTATGAGCAAAAATCCAAAAAAAATTGATGAAAATCCCATAACTCTTACAGTTTTTATCACAGAAAGTTGAAATAGTGCTAAAACGACGAATTGAGAAAAAATAATGCGATTTACGCTATTTTGAACATTCTCCATATAAAATTGACTGAGAATCAGAAAATATTTTAAAAAATATCGCTGTTACTTGTGAAATCTAATAGCTACAAAAAAACAATGTACTAGACATGTGCGAATACCGCCTCCTTACATAGATTTAGACCTATAGTTCACATTGCTATTGAAGCGTATTCGAGTTATGAGCAAAAATCCAAAAAAATTTGATGAAAATCCCATAACTCTTACAGTTTTTATCACAGAAAGTTGAAATAGTGCTAAAACGACGAATTGAGAAAAAATAATGCGATTTACGCTATTTTGAACAATCTCCATATAAAATTGACTGAGAATCAGAAAATATTTTTAAAAAAATCGCTGTTACTTGTGAAATCTTATAGCTACAAAAAAACAATGTACTAGACATGTGTGAATACCCGCCTCCCTTACATATATTTAGGCCTATAGTTCACATTCCATATAAAATTGACTGAGAATCAGAAAATAATTTTTAAAAAATCGCTGTTACTTGTGAAATCTAATAGCTACAAAAAAACAATGTACTAGACATGTGTGAATACCGCCTCCTTACATAGATTTAGGCCTATAGTTCACATTGCTATTGAAGCGTATTCGAGTTATGAGCAAAAATCCAAAAAAATTTGATGAAAATCCCATTACTCTTACAGTTTTTATCACAGAAAGTTGAAATAGTGCTAAAACGACGAATTGAGAAAAAATAATGCGATTTACGCTATTTTGAACATTCTCCATATAAAATTGACTGAGAATCAGAAAATATTTTTAAAAAAATCGCTGTTACTTGTGAAATCTTATAGCTACAAAAAAACAATGTACTAGACATGTGCGAATACAGCCTCCTTACATAGATTTAGGCTTATAGTTCACATTGCTATTGAAGCGTATTCGAGTTATGAGCAAAAATCCAAAAAAAAATTGATGAAAATCCCATAACTCTTACAGTTTTTATCACAGAAAGTTGAAATAGTGCTAAAACGACGAATTGAGAAAAAATAATGCGATTTACGCTATTTTGAACATTCTCCATATAAAATTGACTGAGAATCAGAAAATATTTTTAAAAAGATCACTGTTACTTGTGAAATCTTATAGCTACAAAAAAACAATGTACTAGACTCCTTACATAGATTTAGGCCTATAGTTCACATTGCTATTGAAGCGTATTCGAGTTATGAGCAAAAATCCAAAAAAAATTTGATGAAAATCCCATAACTCTTACAGTTTTTATCACAGAAAGTTGAAATAGTGCTAAAACGACGAATTGAGAAAAAATAATGCGATTTACGCTATTTTGAACATTCTCCATATAAAATTGACTGAGAATCAGAAAATATTTTTAAAAAAATCGCTGTTACTTGTGAAATCTTATAGCTACAAAAAAACAATGTACTAGACATGTGCGAATACAGCCTCCTTACATAGATTTAGGCCTATAGTTCACATTGCTATTGAAGCGTATTCGAGTTATGAGCAAAAATCCAAAAAAAAATTGATGAAAATCCCATAACTCTTACAGTTTTTATCACAGAAAGTTGAAATAGTGCTAAAACGACGAATTGAGAAAAAATAATGCGATTTACGCTATTTTGAACATTCTCCATATAAAATTGACTGAGAATCAGAAAATATTTTTAAAAAAATCGCTGTTACTTGTGAAATCTTATAGCTACAAAAAAACAATGTACTAGACATGTGCGAATACCGCCTCCTTACATAGATTTAGGCCTATAGTTCACATTGCTATTGAAGCGTATTCGAGTTATGAACAAAAATCCAAAAAAAATTTGATGAAAATCCCATAACTCTTACAGTTTTTATCACAGAAAGTTGAAATAGTGCTAAAACGACGAATTGAGAAAAAATAATGCGATTTTCGCTATTTTGAACATTCTCCATATAAAATTGACTGAGAATCAGAAAATATTTTTTAAAAAATCGCTGTTACTTGTGAAATCTAATAGCTACAAAAAAACAATGTACTAGACATGTGTGAATACCGCCTCCTTACATAGATTTAGGCCTATAGTTCACATTACTATTGAAGCGTATTCGAGTTATGAGCAAAAATCCAAAAAAAATTTGATGAAAATCCCATTACTCTTACAGTTTTTATCACAGAAAGTTGAAATAGTGCTAAAACGACGAATTGAGAAAAAATAATGCGATTTACGCTATTTTGAACATTCTCCATATAAAATTGACTGAGAATCAGAAAATATTTTTAAAAAAATCGCTGTTACTTGTGAAATCTTATAGCTACAAAAAAACAATGTACTAGACATGTGCGAATACCGCCTCCTTACATAGATTTAGGCCTATAGTTCACATTGCTATTGAAGCGTATTCGAGTTATGAGCAAAAATCCAAAAAAAATTTGATGAAAATCCCATAACTCTTACAGTTTTTTTCACAGAAAGTTGAAATAGTGCTAAAACGACGAATTGAGAAAAAATAATGCGATTTACGCTATTTCGAACATTCTCCATATAAAATTGACTGAGAATCAGAAAATATTTAAAAAAAAAAAGCTGTTACTTGTGAAATCTTATAGCTACAAAAAAACAATGTACTAGACATGTGTGAATACCGCCTCCTTACATATATTTAGGCCTATAGTTCACATTGCTATTGAAGCGTATTCGAGTTATGAGCAAAAATCCAAAAAAAATTTGATGAAAATTCCATAACTCTTACAGTTTTTTATCACAGAAAGTTGAAATAGTGCTAAAACGACGAATTGAGAACAAATAATGCGATTTACGCTATTTTGAACATTCTCCATATAAAATTGACTGAGAATCAGAAAATATTTTTGTGAAATCTAATAGCTACAAAAAAATTTTTCAATTCGCACATGTCTAGTACATTGTTTTTGTGTAGCTACAAGATTTCACAAGTAACAGCGATTTTTTTAAAAATATTTTCTGATTCTCAGTCAATTTTATATGGAGAATGTTCAAAATAGCGTAAATCGCATTATTTTTTTTCAATTCGTCGTTTTAGCACTATTTCAACTTTCTGTGATAAAAACTGTAAGAGTAATGGGATTTTCATCAAATTTTTTTTGGATTTTTGCTCATAACTCGAATACGCTTTAATAGCAATGTGAACTATAGGCCTAAATCTATGTAAGGAGGCGGTATTCACACATGTCTAATACATTGTTTTTTTGTAGCTATTAGATTTCACAAGTAACAGCGATTTTTTAAATAATATTTTCTGATTCTCAGTCAATTTTATATGGAGAATGTTCAAAATAGCGTAAATCGCATTATTTTTTCTCAATTCGTCGTTTTAGCACTATTTCAACTTTCTGTGATAAAAACTGTAAGAGTTATGGGATTTTCATCAAATTTTTTTTGGATTTTTGCTCATAACTCGAATACGCTTCAATAGGCCTAACTACAGGCCTAGTGAACTATAGGCCTAAATCTATGTAAGGAGGCGGTTATTCGCACATGTCTAGTACATTGTTTTTTTGTAGCTATAAGATTTCACAAGTAACAGCGATTTTTTTAAAAATATTTTCTGATTCTCAGTCAATTTTATGTGGGGAATATATCGCATTATTTTTTCTCAATTCGTCGTTTTAGCACTATTTCAACTTTCTGTGATTTAGGCCTATAGTTCACATTGCTATTGAAGCGTATTCGAGTTATGAGCAAAAATCCAAAAAAAATTTGATGAAAATCCCATAACTCTTACAGTTTTTATCACAGAAAGTTGAAATAGTGCTAAAACGACGAATTGAGAAAAAATAATGCGATTTACGCTATTTTGAACATTCTCCATATAAAATTGACTGAGAATCAGAAAATATTTTTAAAAAAATCGCTGTTACTTGTGAAATCTTATAGCTACAAAAAAACAATGTACTAGACATGTGCGAATACCGCCTCCTTACATAGATTCAATAGATTTAGGCCTATAGTTCATATTGCTATTGTCTATAGAAATAGACAATTCAATAGATTTAGGCCTATAGTTCACATTGCTATTGAAGCGTATTCGAGTTATGAGCAAAAATCCAAAAATAATTTGATGAAAATCCCATAACTTTTACAGTTTTTATCACAGAAAAATGAAATAGTGCTAAAACGACGAATTGAGAATAAATAATGCGATTTACGCTATTTTGAACATTCTCCATATAAAATTGACTGAGAATCAGAAAATATTTTTAAAAAAATCGCTGTTACTTGTGAAATCTTATAGCTACAAAAAATCAATGTACTAGACATGTGCGAATACCGCCTCCTTACATAGATTTAGGCCTATAGTTCACATTGCTATTGAAGCGTATTCGAGTTATGAGCAAAAATCAAAAAAATTTGATGAAAATCCCATAACTCTTACAGTTTTTATCACAGAAAGTTGAAATAGTGCTAAAACGACGAATTAAGAAAAAATAATGCGATTTACGATATTTTGAACATTCTCCATATAAAAGTGACTGAGAATCAGAAAATATTTTTAAAAAAATCGCTGTTACTTGTGAAATCTTATAGCTACAAAAAAACAATGTACTAGACATGTGCGAATACCGCCTCTTTACATAGATTCAATAGATTTAGGCCTATAGTTCATATTGCTATTGTCTATAGAAATAGACAATTCAATAGATTTAGGCCTATAGTTCACATTGCTATTGAAGCGTATTCGAGTTATGAGCAAAAATCCAAAAAAAATTTGATGAAAATCCCATAACTCTTACAGTTTTTATCACAGAAAGTTGAAATAGTGCTAAAACGACGAATTGAGAATAAATAATGCGATTTACGCTATTTTGAACATTCTCCATATAAAATTGACTGAGAATCAGAAAATATTTTTAAAAAAATCGCTGTTACTTGTGAAATCTTATAGCTACAAAAAAACAATGTACTAGACATGTGCGAATACCGCCTCCTTACATAGATTTATGCCTATACTTCACATTGCTATTGAAACGTATTCGAGTTATGAGCAAAAATCCAAAAAAAATTTGATGAAAATTCCATAACTCTTACAGTTTTTATCACAGAAAGTTGAAATAGTGCTAAAACGACGAATTGAGAACAATTAATGCGATTTACGCTATTTTGAACATTCTCCATATAAAATTGACTGAGAATCAGAAAATATTTTTAAAAAAATCGCTGTTACTTGTGAAATCTAATAGCTACAAAAAAACAATGTACTAGACATGTGTGAATACCACCTCCTTACATAGATTTAGGCCTATAGTTCACATTGCTATTGAAGCGTATTCGAGTTATGAGCAAAAATCCAAAAAAAATATGACGAAAATCCCATAACTCTTACAGTTTTTATCACAGAAAGTTGAAATAGTGCTAAAACGACGAATTGAGAAAAAATAATGCGATTTACGCTATTTTGAACATTCTCCATATAAAATTGACTGAGAATCAGAAAATATTTTAAAAAAAATCGCTGTTACTTGTGAAATCTTATAGCTACAAAAAAACAATGTACTAGACATGTGCGAATACCGCCTCCTTACATAGATTTAGGCCTATAGTTCACATTGCTATTGAAGCGTATTCGAGTTATGAGCAATGATCCAACAAAAATTTGATAAAAATCCCATAACTCTTACAGTTTTTATCACAGAAACTTGAAATAGTGCTAAATCGACGAATTGAGAAAAAATAATGCGATTTACGCTATTTTGAACATTCTCCATATAAAATTGACTGAGAATCAGATAATATTTTTAAAAAAATCGCTGTTACTTGTGAAATCTTATAGCTACAAAAAAACAATCTACTAGACATGTGCGAATACCGCCTCCTTACATAGATTTAGGCCTATAGTTCACATTGCTATTGAAGCGTATTCGAGTTATGAGCAAAAATCCAAAAAAAATTTGATGAAAATCCCATAACTCTTACAGTTTTTATCACAGAAAGTTGAAATAGTGCTAAAACGACGAATTGAGAAAAAATAATGCGATTTACGCTATTTTGAACATTCTCCATATAAAATTGACTGAGAATCAGAAAATATTTTTAAAGAAATCGCTGTTACTTGTGAAATCTTACAGCTACAAAAAAACAATGTACTAGACATGTGCGAATACCGCCTCCTTACATAGATTTAGGCCTATAGTTCACATTGCTATTGAAGCGCATTCGAGTTATGAGCAAAAATCAAAAAAAAATTGATGAAAATCCCATAACTCTTACAGTTTTTATCACAGAAAGTTGAAATAGTGCTAAAACAACGAATTGAGAAAAAATAATGCGATTTACGCTATTTTGAACATTCTCCATATAAAATTGACTGAGAATCAGAAAATATTTTTTAAAAAATCGCTGTTACTTGTGAAATCTTATAGCTACAATAAAACAATGTACTAGACATGTGCGAATACCGCCTCCTTACATAGATTTAGGCCTATACTTCACATTGCTATTGAAGCGTGTTCGAGTTATGAGCAAAAATCCAAAAAAAATTTGATGAAAATCCCATAACTCTTACAGTTTTTATCACAGAAAGTTGAAATAGTGCTAAAACGACGAATTGAGAATAAATAATGCGATTTACGCTATTTTGAACATTCTCCATATAAAATTGACTGAGAATCAGAAAATATTTAAAAAAAAATCGCTGTTACTTGTGAAATCTTATAGCTACAAAAAAACAATGTACTAGACATGTGCGAATACCGCCTCCTTACATAGATTCAATAGATTTAGGCCTATAGTTCACATTGCTATTGAAGCGTATTCGAGTTATGAGCAAAAATCCAAAAAAAATATGATGAAAATCCCATAACTCTTACAGTTTTTATCACAGAAAGTTGAAATAGTGCTAAAACGACGAATTGAGAAAAAATAATGCGATTTACGCTATTTTGAACATTCTCCATATAAAATTGACTGAGAATCAGAAAATATTTTTAAAAAATCGCTGTTACTTGTGAAATCTAATAGCTACAAAAAAACAATGTACTAGACATGTGTGAATACCGCCTCCTTACATAGATTTAGGCCTATAGTTCACATTACTATTGAAGCGTATTCGAGTTATGAGCAAAAATCCAAAAAAAATTTGATGAAAATCCCATTACTCTTACAGTTTTTATCACAGAAAGTTGAAATAGTGCTAAAACGACGAATTGAGAAAAAATAATGCGATTTACGCTATTTTGAACATTCTCCATATAAAATTGACTGAGAATCAGAAAATATTTTTAAAAAAATCGCTGTTACTTGTGAAATCTTATAGCTACAAAAAAACAATGTACTAGACATGTGCGAATACAGCCTCCTTACATAGATTTAGGCCTATAGTTCACATTGCTATTGAAGCGTATTCGAGTTATGAGCAAAAATCAAAAAAAAAATTGATGAAAATCCCATAACTCTTACAGTTTTTATCACAGAAAGTTGAAATAGTGCTAAAACGACGAATTGAGAAAAAATAATGCGATTTACGCTATTTTGAACATTCTCCATATAAAATTGACTGAGAATCAGAAAATATTTTAAAAAAAAAAGCTGTTACTTGTGAAATCTTATAGCTACAAAAAAACAATGTACTAGACATGTGTGAATACCGCCTCCTTACATATATTTAGGCCTATAGTTCACATTGCTATTGAAGCGTATTCGAGTTATGAGCAAAAATCCAAAAAAAATTTGATGAAAATTCCATAACTCTTACAGTTTTTTATCACAGAAAGTTGAAATAGTGCTAAAACGACGAATTGAGAACAAATAATGCGATTTACGCTATTTTGAACATTCTCCATATAAAATTGACTGAGAATCAGAAAATATTTTTGTGAAATCTAATAGCTACAAAAAAATTTTTCAATTCGTACATGTCTAGTACATTGTTTTTGTGTAGCTATAAGATTTCACAAGTAACAGCGATTTTTTTAAAAATATTTTCTGATTCTCAGTCAATTTTATATGGAGAATGTTCAAAATAGCGTAAATCGCATTATTTTTTCTCAATTCGTCGTTTTAGCACTATTTCAACTTTCTGTGATAAAAACTGTAAGAGTAATGGGATTTTCATCAAATTTTTTTGGATTTTTGCTCATAACTCGAATACGCTTCAATAGCAATGTGAACTATAGGCCTAAATCTATGTAAGGAGGCGGATCTATGTAAGGAGGCGAATACATTGTTTTTTTGTAGCTATTAGATTTCACAAGTAACAGCGATTTTTTAAATAATATTTTCTGATTCTCAGTCAATTTTATATGGAGAATGTTCAAATTAGCGTAAATCGCATTATTTTTTCTCAATTCGTCGTTTTAGCACTATTTCAACTTTCTGTGATAAAAACTGTAAGAGTTATGGGATTTTCATCAAATTTTTTTTGGATTTTTGCTCATAACTCGAATACGCTTCAATAGGCCTAACTACAGGCCTAGTGAACTATAGGCCTAAATCTATGTAAGGAGGCGGTATTCGCACATGTCTAGTACATTGTTTTTTTGTAGCTATAAGATTTCACAAGTAACAGCGATTTTTTTAAAAATATTTTCTGATTCTCAGTCAATTTTATGTGGGGAATATATCGCATTATTTTTTCTCAATTCGTCGTTTTAGCACTATTTCAACTTTCTGTGATTTAGGCCTATAGTTCACATTGCTATTGAAGCGTATTCGAGTTATGAGCAAAAATCCAAAAAAAATTTGATGAAAATCCCATAACTC